>OX451739.1:1080777034-1083533721 GCA_948472305.1 Vicia faba | reverse complement strand
CATAAAGAACAACTAAGTTTGCTAACAATTGAGTTTACTGAAAATGTGGTAGCCGATCATCTTTCTAGAATCGAGTATTTAGAACCCCGAACAAGTCCCCATCAATGATGATTTTCCTTACGATCGACTTACAACCCAATTAGAAAATGAGAGTCAAACAAGTTAATGCTCTTTAATTTATCATGACGCGGAGACTAATGAAGTAATGGAGTCAATTTGCACCAAAACCACTCTGACATGGTATGCTGACTTTGGTAACTACCTAGCAGCTAAGGTACTTCCACCAGACTTAAGATACCCATAAAAGAAGAAATTCTTCCATGATCTTAAACACTATTATTGGGATGAGCCCATGCTTTTCAAAAGAGGAGCATATGGTATTTTCCGTAAATGTGTCTCTGAATCAAAAGTAAATGATATCATATCTCATTGCCATTCTGCACCTTTATGGAGGGCATGCGAGCACTTCAAAGACTTGTGCAATTTTTTTGAAATATGGCCTCTTTTGGCCTACTCTATGGAAGGATGTCCACTCAACAGCTATAAATTATAACCGGTGTCAAACTGTCACTGGGTAATATCTCTAGATGGGATGAGATTCCACTAAAAGGTATATTAGAAGTGGAGGTGTTTGATGTATGGGGTATAGATTTCATGGGGCCATTCCCGTCTTCTTTTGACAATAAGTACATACTCGTTGTAGTTGATAACATATCTAAGTGGATCGAGGGAGTAGCTTCTCCTACTAATGATGCACGAGTAGTCATCAAACTCTTTAAGAATATAATTTTTCCTAGATTCGGTTTACCAAGGATTGTCATTAGCGACAGTGGATCACATTTCATTTTTAAACTTCCAAAGAAACCGTTGTTTAAATATGGAGTTTGTCACCGAGTGGCGGACACCTTATCATCCTCAACCAAGTGGACAAGTTGAGGTTTCCCAATAGAGAAATTAAGCAGACCTTGGAGAAAACTGTTGCGAATTCTAGGAAATATTGGTCTGCAAAAGTTCATAAAGCTAAGTGGGCTTATAGGACATCCTACAAAACTCCAATAGGAACCACTCCATTCAAACTAGTTTATGGCAAATCATGTCACCTGCCTGTAGAACTAGAACATAAATCCTATTGGGCCATTAAAACTCTAAACGTGAACTACATAGCCGCATGTGAGAAAAGAATTCTAGATGTCCATGAACTAGAAGAACTTAGACTAGATGCCTATGAAAATGCCTAAATCTACAAGGAAAGAACCAAGAGATGGCATGATAAAAGGATAACGAGGCAAAAATTTAATGAGGGTGACATAGTTTTACTCTTTAATTCCCAACTTAAACTATTTCCGGGAAAACTTTGTTCTATATGGTCTGGTCTTTTCGAGGTTGTAAGAGTTTTCTGAAGCGGATTAGTGGAAATAAATGGAAAATCTAATGAGACTTTTATTGTGAATATTGCAGCTGGTTTTTAAATCAGAGTCGCCACCCCTTAATTTTTATCCTAAAGGAAGGGAGTATAAAGGAATAACCCTAAAAGTCAGAGATTCTAGATTTGGACTCTATTCTAGACGAGAGGAAGGTGTTAGGCACCCCTTATCTATCTTGTTCACAAGGATACTGGGTTTACAATCGTGATCTTAGGAAATAGGTTTAGAGAGAGAGATAGATAGATAGAGTGAGAGAGAGTGAGAGAGAGAGAGAGAGAGAGAGAGAGAGAGAGAGAGAAATTACTTATCTTGAGCAACTACTTTCTAATTTCTAATGATTTTTTGGAACTCTTGTAAAGACTCTTTTATAGTGAATTATAGAGTTGGTTTCAACCATAAATGTGGACATATTTTTAGGTTTATTTGTGTCAACAAACATTAGTGTTATTCATCTATTCTTTTTATCTTCGTCTTTGGTTTGATTATTTGGAACTTTCATTTAGACATAATTTTTAGATTCTTTCTTTCTCGTGTGTGTTGGAACAAAATATGTGATACTCCTTGTATTTTGATGAAAACAAAGTACTTAAAGAACAACTGAGTTTGCAAACAATTGAGTTTACTGAAAATGTAGTAGCCGATCATCTTTCTAGAATCGAGTATTTAGAACCCGAACAAGTCCCCATCAATGATGATTTTCCTTACGATCGACTTACAACCCAATTAGAAAATGAGAGTCAAACAAGTTAATGCTCTTTAATTTATCATGACACGGAGACTAATGAAGTAATGGAGTCAATTTGCACCAAAACCACTCTGACATGGTATGCTGACTTTGGTAACTACCTAGCAGCTAAGGTACTTCCACCAGACTTAAGATACCCATAAAAGAAGAAATTCTTCCATGATCTTAAACACTATTATTGGGATGAGCCCATGCTTTTCAAAAGAGGAGCATATGGTATTTTCCGTAAATGTGTCTCTGAATCAAAAGTAAATGATATCATATCTCATTGCCATTCCGCACCTTATGGAGGGCATGCGAGCACTTCAAAGACTTGTGCAATTTTTTTGAAATATGGCCTCTTTTGTCCCTACTCTATGGAAGGATGTCCACTCAATAGCTATAAATTACAACCGGTGTCAATGCACTGGTAATATCTCTAGATGGGATGAGATGCCACTAAAGGTATATTAAAAGTGGAGGTGTTTGATGTATGGGGTATAGATTTCATGGGGCCATTCCCGTCTTCTTTTGACAATAAGTACATACTCGTTGTAGTTGATAACATATCTAAGTGGATCGAGGGAGTAGCTTCTCCTACTAATGATGCACGAGTAGTCATCAAACTCTTTAAGAATATAATTTTTCCTAGATTCGGTTTACCAAGGATTGTCATTAGCGACACTGGATCACATTTCATTTCTAAACTTCTAAAGAAACCGTTGTTTAAATATGGATTTTGTCACCGAGTGGCGACACCTTATCATCCTCAACCAAGTGGACAAGTTGAGGTTTCCAATAGAGAAATTAAGCAGACCTTGGAGAAAACTGTTGCAACTTCTAGGAAATATTGGTCTGCAAAACTTCATAAAGCTTTATGGGCTTATAGGACAGCCTACAAAACTCCAATAGGAACCACTCCATTAAAACTAGTCTATGGAAAATCACGTCACCTTCCTGTAGAGCTAGAACATAAATCCTATTGGGCCATTAAAACTCTAAACGTGAACTACATAGCCGCATGTGAGAAAAGAACTCTAGATGTCCATGAACTAGAAGAACTTAGACTAGATGCCTATGAAAATGCCTAAATCTACAAGGAAAGAACCAAGAGATGGCATGATAAAAGGATAACGAGGCGAAAATTTAATGAGGGTGACATAGTTTTACTCTTTAATTCCCGACTTAAACTATTTCCGAGAAAACTTTGTTCTAGATGGTCTGGTCCTTTCGAGGTTGTAAGAGTTTTCTGAAGCGGATTAGTGGAAATAAAAGGAAAATCTAATGAGACTTTTATTGTGAATATTGCAGCTAGTTTTTAAATCAGAGTCGCCACCCTTTATTTGTATCCTAAAGGAAGGGAGTATAAAGGAATAACTCTAAAAGTCAGAGATTCTAGATTTGGACTCTATTCTAGACGAGGGGAAGGTGTTATGCACCCCTTATCTATCTTGTTCATAAGGATACTGGATTTAGAAGCGTGATCTTAGGAAATAGGATTTTTAATTATTATTGGGGGAAAAGGATTTGAATTTTATTTAGCGGGACTCACCACGATTTTGATCGTATGCCTACGTATCCTCCTAGGAGGAATCAGAGTCTCATTTTGTAGTTCACGGTATTTGGTTTGTGTTTTTTTTTATGGATTGCATAGAATTACTTTTGAATTAACCTTGAATTTTGTATGGATTGTAAACTGAGTGATCGTAGACGCAGATCATAGTTTGATTCGAAGGCGATGCTCTTTAATCCTTTTTGAAAATGTTTTTGAATTTGATTGTTATGTCAGTAAAAAATGATTTGAGATTGGTTAGTTGTTTTAAGACGCAGAGCGGGGGAGTCTGATATAGTCTCCTCATCACGTGGCCAGATATTGGCCACGTGTCGCTCGCGGACATAGTAATTTGGTGAATTGCGCGAGTTTTAATATTTGATGTGAAATATTAAATTAACTTATATTGCGAAAAATATTTTTAAGTGCATGATTAAAAGAACAATATAATGCCATAATAAAAATATATATTTTTTATGATTTGAAATAATTAACTTAATTTTCAATAGCAAATAAATATAATATAAATATAAATATATAAATAAAAATAATTATAATAATATAATAAAAGAAAATTAAATCAAAACGCAGGATTGCAAAATTAACTGACATAGTAAAAATGTGAGGTGTGAATAGCATGGGCCTGAATTTATATATTGAATTCAGGCTCAGAAGATAGGGGGTACGGTTATTAAAAGGATGTGTGAGTTTAGTAAAAACCTAGAATTCAAGTTCAATGAGTATTCCTAAAATCCAAATTATTTAATAAAACCATTCTTCTAATTTAATAATAATAAAACTATAAAAATAAAATAATAAAAAAAGTGGTTATAGAAAAAAAAGGAGTGGTCCCCTTGTTTATCTCCTGTATATTATATTATTATTTTTTGATTTTTTTATTAATTAAATCAATGGCCAATCATTACATGACACATGTCCTTTCCAATAAAAAAATAAAAACAAATTGAAGTGATAATATTGAAACATGTAATATGCACACACATAATACACTTTTCCTTTCTTATTATCTGTTTGTATTTTCAAATCAATACAAGATACAATCCACACCCCCAAGAAGAAAAGTCTCTTGATATCAAGACCAAAAAAATCATTAAAAAGGCAATTCAAACGAAATTAAAGTTGAAGTGGGAAAAAGAATGTGTACCTGTAACAGTCTGATGTTGGCTCGTCGGTGAAGGGTGGATGTCTAAGATCTCAATGACGGACCTTATTTCTGTTGCTGTCATGAGAAAGAAATAGAAAAATAAAACCTTGTTATTATTGTGTAATTATTTTTTCAAACTGTACGGGATTGTCATGTTGTGTATGTACAGTGTTATGAACTGTTTCTGAAAGCGTGACTTTATTTTGTTAAAAAGGTTTTTAATAAGAGAAAAAAGTATTAGAAATTGTGAATATGTATAGTGAATGAAGTGGATGAATTGGTTTGGAGTATAGCAGTATTGAAGAAATATATACAGAAACTTTCACTATAAACACTAACAGAGATCTCTATTTGTTATAAATAATGTTTTGTTTTAGCTTTGAAATTGTAAAAAAGAATATTACAAATTAGTAGAATATTACTAAACAACGATGTTATCTAGTATGAAGCAATTTATCGGCGAAACATGAGAATGTAAGGAAAAAAAGCAATTAGTAATAAACAATACTATAAACGGTTAGATGAGGAAAAATAGAATAGTTAATGATTAAAAATGTCAAATATGATGTATGAACAAATAAATCAAAATGATAATTTTTCACAAAGAGTATAGTGAATAAAATCGAAGAATCATCAGAGAATCATCATTTGATTTACAAAACCAAATTAAAAATAAGAAAAAGATAAAATTGAAATAACAAAGTGGGTGGCCTCATATGAAATCATTGGCCAAATTTTTTTTAAAAAAAATTTAGAAAGAAAGTTTTAAACAAAAGTGTAGATCGATAGAGTAAAAATGCAGTAAAAAAATTGTGTGTTGTGGATCGTGAAAAATTGTGGATATTGTGGATGATCTAGAAGTGTGAAAAACATGTCCTATTTATAGATGAAAAAAAACCATCCAAATTGGAAATAAGACAAAATTGACCAATCAAAAACATAGTGTGACACAAATTGACATCAAATGGCCAATAAGAAACACCTATTTAAAAGGAAAGAAAATTAGTAATTGAAAAAAAATATATATATATTGAAAGTGAGGCACAAGAGAATTGAACCCACAGCCTTATATTTGTAAGCTTCATCATTTATCAATTGTGCTATGTTACTCATTTGTAATTAAACTCAATTGGAAGTATACAAATTTATCAATTGTGCTATGTTACTCATTTGTAATTAAACTCAATTGGAAGTATACAAAAGGTGTGAGAATATTTATTTATTCAAAAATACAAATGATCTGAAATAAATCATTATATTTTTAAGCAGGTTTGGAAGCGAATATTTTATAAAAATCTAATAATATTATAAAATCAATATTTAAAATATTTTTTACTGTAGAAATAAAGGGCGGGAAAATTTGGGGTATGACAACTGCTCCTATTTAATCATCTTTCGATTGAATAGTACGAGAATACGTAGGTCTCGCACGTTCTGATTGGAAGTTTATTAAATATTGGAAAACCCCAAAATATGCCCGAAAGATTATAAGGATACGTTGTACAACATTTCCATGAGTGTGAAGAATAGGCATAGATGATGATGTATCATCTTACCAGTGTTTGAACCAAAGTTGATTAAGACTCGACAACGCGGATAACTCGTCGGTATCTTGTAATATTTTGCTCAATTACTGTAACCTAGGAGGTAAATTAAGTTTGAAAAGCTGACTTACTAATGCTAGGGGACTAATATAGTAAGTTTGTGATGTAGATTTTGTATATTCATCACAACCTAGAGGACGAATAAAACAAAGTTTGGCAATACACTGCTGCATGGAGACTGGTTTAATGGATCATGCAAACTTCGTTATGTTTACTACAATCTAGGGAGTAAACAACACGAGGATGAACCTGTGCATTTATCACAACCTAGGGGATAAAAGTCAACATGGATGGGCTTATGTTATCCATCGCAACCTAGGGGATGGATAATATAACCTTGAATATTCGCATATCTCTCGCAACCTAGGGGACAAATAATTGAAAACTTGAAACCAGATATTTGGAACTTGGAATGACGATGTTGGTTGTGCCGTTTCAACCAAGATTCGATAACCAAACGAAATATACCAGATTCGAAGCGATGGAACCAAAAATTCACTAATGAGGCTAGTTGTGTCGTCTCAACCATAACCATCAATGTGTAAAAAAAATAAACCCCAAACTCATGATGATGATGATGGTCGTGTCGTCTCAACCATTATCAACATGAAGAAAATGAATCCCAAACTCATGATGGTATTGGTCGTTTCGTCTCAACCATTATCAACATGAAGAAAATGAACCCCAAATTCATGATGATATTGGTCGTGTCATCTCAACCATTATCAACATGATAAAAATGAACCCCAAATTCATGATGATATTGGTCGTGTCGTCTCAACCATTATCAACATGAAGAAAATAAACCCCAAATTCATGATGATATTGGTTGTGTCGTCTCAACCATTATCAACGTGAAGAAAATGAACCCCAAATTCGTGATGATATTGGTCGTGTCGTCTCAACCATTATCAACATGAAGAAAATAAACCCCAAATTCATGATGATATTGGCCGTGTCGTCTCAACCGTTATCAACATGAAGAAAATGAACCCCAAATTCATGATGATATTGGTAGTGTCGTCTCAACCATTATCAACATGAAGAAAATAAACCCCAAATTCATGATGATATTAGTCGTGTCGTCTAAACCATTATCAACATGAAGAAAATAAACCCCAAATTCATGATGATATTGGTTGTGTTGTCTCAAGCACTATCAACATGAAGAAAATGAACCCCAAATTCATAATGATATTGGTCGTGTCGTCTCAACCATTATCAACATGAAGAAAATGAAACCCAAATTCATGATGTTATTGGTCGTGTTGTCTCAACCACTATCAACATGAAGAAAATGAACCCCAAACTCATGATGATATTGGCCGTGTTGTCTCAACCATTATCACCATGAAGAAAATAAACCCCAAACTCATGATGATATTAGTCAAGTCGTCTCAACCATTATCAACATGAAGAAAATAAACCCCAAAAGAATATGTAATCTTAACCCCCTAAACTTATGTGTTATCCAAGTGTGATGTATGCCGCAATGTTTATATGTGTATTTACGGAAATGCTTACACTACAAGAAAAATGATAGATTGGGACGGTTATTTTGGCTGATTACGACAGTTAAAACCGTCGCAATTTACAATCTACGACGGTAGAAGTACCGTCGCAGAATCGTGCGTCCCCATCCTATTTCGCGACGGTTGCAAAAACTGTCACGCACAACAGATAGCGGCGGTTATATACCGTCGTGAATTTGACTTTATTTTTTGTTTTTGTTGTTGTTTGCGACGGTTATTCTACCGCCGTAGGTTAGAAATTGCGGCGGTTTTAACCGTCGTAATCTGATTTATAAATTTCAAATAATATTTTTATTTAAATTATTATTTAGTAAAATAATTTTAAATATAATATTATTTTACTATAATATTTTACTATTATATTTAAATTATTATTTACTTTAATATTTTTTTATTTATAGTATTTTTATTTTATTTTCTATCACTTTTCAACATAATAAAGTTAATTACAATAAAAACATTTAATATCAAATAATCATCAATAATATCAAAAAAATATGATCAAAGGTAAAAAGAAGTGCAAATTTTACCAATAAACAAGAAAAATTCAAATATCATCAAAGGCCAAATTTCATTTTAATATTTACATTGGTTTGCTACAACTTGAGAGAATTACAAAAAATGTTACAATATTCTACAAAATTCATGAAAGTCCTTAGTGTTAAGTGATTTTGTGTTAAACTTCCATGCTAGGACCATGATCCTTCCTTGACTACCATTTGGTCCAAGCTACGCATACCTAGCAGCCTGCAAGATTCACACAAAACATATTTTTGTACTCACAAGAACATGTGGCAGGTTTTTGGCATCATAATATGCCTCAGATGGCTTAGTCAATGTCTTTGTGATGACATGTTTTTCCAATTCTACTTGTCCATTTTGCGCTTCTTCTTGTACCTGCATTACAAAACTAACTGTCAATTATGGGCTGGCAGAATAACTCTCACAATCAAACTCCAATTGTATGAAAAGTTATAAGGTACAGAAAAATCAACTACAACAAAATCTCCAATAAAATAAAATTCACTTTCCGCTAAGGAGAAACCTAATCAAATTTGGATATGTATCAAGGCGTCTTGGCGACAAACTTCCCTGTTATAGCATTTGAATTTTCAGCAAAGTGTAGGAAGCTCAAAGATCCAAGTATATTTCTTTTTAAATTCTACAATCGCATGCGTTTACGATAAGAAAAAGTATGATACAATAAGACACCACAAATATTTACTCTTCCAATTTAAAAAAGAAAACATTAAGTTAAGTTGGGGCATTTTTAAAAAACCATTGATGTTAATAATCGCATAACAGATCTTTGTTGTTTGACATAACAGAAAATATGTGAACTTGTATCTGTAATGCATGCGAGTTTTTTTACCATAGTGAAATTATTATAAAAAGTAACATGAGTGTTATACTTACATTCAAAAAGTAAAATTGGAAAACATTTCCAAACAACATGTAGATCAATAAAGAATTTGTTGTGCTTAATTGACAAATACCTCAGGTTTCTTGATATAGTAATTTGAGTGGCAGCCATATAACATTGCCAATGCTCCGTGTGAAGCCATGGCTTTTTGCATGAAAGAGTGAACACCCTGCTCCAGCCTTATGATAGTCCACTTAGTTTCTTCGTGTTGATATATTGATACTAAATTGTAATCAGAATATAAATTGTTAATCTATAATAATGTCAAAAGAAAACGATGAATTACACAAGCAAATTAAATTAAATTTTTATAGAGACATGTGGATTTTTTGTTCTTTTGATAGACATAGGTTATGGCAAAAACATTCACGAGAACTGAGCCTATCCATTGCCCAAATAGCTGAAGCACCCTCACATACCATGAGATAGCATAAAAAATGCAACAGGAAATAGAAGTGTTCTTTAGTTGAGCCACTAATTAATACTAGTTGTCTCTTTTTTCAATAGGAAATACAAAAGCAAATTAGCAAGTAGCACAAACCAATAGTATTACCTTCTTCATTCTCATATAAATCCTGAACATCAGGTTCCAAGTCCATTTCAAGTATCTGTAGGAGAGAATCATAAATAACTTAGAAAATTGCAAAAATTGTGGAAAAGGTTAAGCCAACTGTTGACCGAAAGGTCAATAAAACATGCCTTACCATCGCCTCTATATCAGAATAATAAGGAATATCATTATCACTTTCGATATATTGCTCTTCCCCGTCTAAGTTTTCAGGAATAACCACCCGCTCTTACCTTAGAACTTCTGTAGATCCCATTTCAGCATGTTGCAATTTATTATCTACAACTGGCAAAGCTACATTTTGTTCCTGTCTCAAGCAAGAACCATTAGGTTGGACATGATCTATGAAACCATTTCCGAGGGATGGGTTCTCATGTGACAGACTTGCCACATTATTGCTTTGATGTTTTACGAAGCTAGCATTGACAAGCTTTTCCTTAGGATTTGCATGTAGAGCAGTATGAGTTTTGTTTGTTAAACTGTTGCTTCGACCTAAGCCACTGGAAGCAATAACTTCACTCCTAGACAGTGTGTTTGATGAATGGTTGTTAGGTAACTCATTTATTTTAGAACCACAAACAGGCCCTGAATTTCCTCGGCTTCCTGTTGTCTGCAAAGGCACATGACTCCTAACTCTTGTTCCTCATCCCACCATGACTCCCAACTCTTGTTTGAAGAAACACCAATACCACCTCGACTACTAATCCATTTATTCCAATCATCCCAGTCCTCAACTATCTTCTGCCATTAAAATCCTGATGGATTGAAAAGGAAAGGAGCAAACAAACAAGAGCTAACCAAAAACCACATTGACCATGACAGAAATGCGTATGTTGCTGAGTCAGTTGTTGCTGATCCATAAATCATATAACAAATGAGCAATATTGTGAGCTCAATCCCTTTGACAAAGTGACTCCTAGAGTACATCCTGTAATTGTCTGCAAACTTTTCATGACGAGCGACAAATCCATGCCCAGTTTCTCTGTACTTTGCCCCTCCATGCAGGAGAGTGCGCCCAAAATAGTGCATTTTCGTTCCAAGCGAGAAAGTAAAGAAAACAGGTGCCAGCTGTAACTGCATTATTATGAAGTCACCTAGAGCAGTTCTGAACCCTCTCTCTAGTCCAATTTCCATGACCATGGGCAAAGTCGTTAGAAGTCCAATTTGAACAATTGATTGTGAAGCTATTGCCGCCATTAATGTATCCTCTCCCTTTCTCTTAGCAAATTTCACTATTGCAGCCTCAAATCCACTTAGTGACAGGTACAGTTTACCATATAGGAAAGCATAAGACGTAAGGACCACAATCTGTGAATCAGAAAAATAAATACTTATTGCCATATGCAGAATATCAAAAGAGAAAAACACAAATTCTAGTAGGTTACATTTAATAGTTCCCCACAAGAAATTTTCAACTCTCAATGTAACAACAATCATTCAAGTATTTTAAAGCAGGAACAAATTTATTACCAGATCCACTGCTCATATTGGGATTGATTTTTTTAAAAGGATCTGTTAGTCTCATTTTAATAACCAAGTCTATGATTGCCTTTGAAGTGTTTAATCATATCAACTTCTTATAAGACAAGTTAAAATTACTATATATAACAAAACACAAGTTGAAGCTGTGTTGGATTCAGGTCAAAATACTAACAAAATCAAACGGCTAAAAGTTGTTACTCTTGGAAAGACTTATTGATATACTGTACTATACAACACAACATACAATTTATTATTTCAAGATCGTTTGTCTTACTATGCAGTAGTTGAATGGGAAATGTAGATGCTGGCCTCTCAAGAACCAAGCTAAAAGAACTTGTTTACTCATTTAGCACTTTCCTGAGTAGAATTAACTGCTAAATATGTTCTTAACCCCTATAATTAGTTAACTTCCTATGTTAATTCCCTAATTAATTATTGAAAACCACATTCAACTCAAAAAGTAAAATCAGAAGCCATACTGTGTATCTCCAACGTCTTTAACAAGACTATTCTGAGATGAATCACCAGCTTTCTTCAAAGTATCACCGACCATAATTATTCTGGACTTCTCCGCATTACCCTACAATAACAACAACACAAATCACAAACCTTCGTCGGTTTATCAAAATGAACCTCAATGAACCTTCATCGATTTATTACTTGAATATATTAAGAAGCTGCTGATATTCAGAATCCCCCGGAAACAAAGCATGTCTCCTCACCATTTCAGCTGCATAAACAAACAAACAATCAATCAATCAATCAATTACATTTCCATCATTAATAGAGAAAGAAAAGTATCCAAATCACAAAAACCGTCTTAAGAGATTCACGATATTCTCCCTCATGAAAATAATCCCCAACTCAATTCCATTCAATTTGATTCCTAAAGTCATATTTGGGATGCAATCCAACTCAACCGAAATCATGAAATACTTTAAGGCACCTTAGGTATTATCAATAGCAGATCAAAAATTTTCATTTGAGTTCCGCTACACATCACTACCGCGAATCCACCTAATTTTACACAAAACCCTAACAATTTGTTCAAATTATACTATGTAGTGCAACAATTCTACTATGAGATCCAAAACCCTAATTATGGTAAATTAGAAGCAACAACAAGAAGAAGTAGAAAAAAGAATTGAAATCGAGAGAATGACGTACCAAAGATACATCCAACAGACCAGATATCAACTCTAGTAGAGTAGGTAGTAGATCCAAGCAAAACTTCAGGAGCTCTATACCAAAGAGTAACAATCTCATGAGTATAACTCTTAAGCGGGACGGTAAAAGCCCTCCCAAGACCAAGATCAGCAATCTTCAAAATCCCTTGCTGTTGATCGAGAAGCAAATTCTGCGGCTTCAAATCCCGATGAGATTGAAGCGAAGAAGGTGGTGGTGGTTGTTGTAGAAGATGGAGAGGGAAGTGGGGGAGAAGGAAGAAATGTTGTTGGTGGTGGTGAGTAGTGGAGATGAAGATGGAGGGAGTGGATGGAGGTTGAAATGAAGAGAAGACATGGTTGTGGTGGAAGCCGGTGATGTCGGGCAGCGACGAGAAGAGAAAAAAGGAGAAGCTTTTGGACCTGTTATGTTCTTTTGTTAGAAAATCTTTTAATTTTTTTATATTAATTTAATTTGATAAATATATAAATATATTATATTATTATCACTTTTTTGTAGTGTACGGGGAGACGGTTGTTATACCGTCGTGATGTGTATTTTATGGCGGTTTGTTAACCGTCGCGACATTGATTTTAGGGCGGTTTAATAAAAAACTGTCGCAATATTTAATAATTTTTTAAATATATAAGGACGATTGGTGTATACCGTCGTGAAATGTGTCTCTATATTAGAATTACGACGGTTATCAAGTAACTGTCGCAATTTTTGTGTCGTAAAATCCTAATTTTCTTGTAGTGTTATGTGCTTACGCCCGAAATATTTGGTAAAATGTTTTTGATGATTCTCCTTTCTCGTAATCACCAACTCCCCAACGTTGTTTGTTGCCAATTGTTGTATCTCCAAGTTGATTCGAATTTGGTGAAAATATGTCGGCGAGGTCTTGAGGTCTGTATCGTAGGCGCAGACGTAGGTATGGACGTGGATGTTGGCGTAGTCGTGGACGTAGGAATGTACGTAGAAATAAGTGTGGACGTGGAAATAGGCATGGTTATGGACGTAGGCGTAGACTTGGAAATAGGCGTGGATTTTCCTTTGTTGTTCTTCTAACCAGAATAAACTCTTATGCTTCATCAAATACTCTTTGGTGTTTCTGTATATTAGATGCATAAAATGTTGTAAATGATCTTGAGATTTTGATATGGTTATGCGTCTGTCAGGCTTGATATGAGGCTTTTTAATCGAAAATCTGCTGCCGAGATTTCCAAGGAATCTACTGTCGAGATTCTATCGAGAACTACCTTCTTCTGAGGTCTTCTGGATAATCAACTGTCATGATCAACCAGGAGAACCTACTACCGAAATTTAATTTGAATTACATAATGCTGAGATCTTCCGGATGATCAACTACCATGATCAACCAGGGGAATCTACTACCGAGATTCAATTGGAAACTACCTTCTGCCGAGGTCTTCTGGGTAATCAACTGTCATGATCAACCAGGAGAATCTACTGTCAAGATTCAATTGAGAGACTACCTTCTGCCAAGGTCTTCTGGAAAATTAACTGTCATGATCAACCAGGAAAATCTACTGCCGAGATTCTGCATAGAATTTGTAGCTTGATTGACAATGATGATTGTCTTCATTTAAAACCAGATTTTATGTTATGCATGCAAATTTGATTGATGCATGAAATGAGATGATTGATTGATGTAATGTAATGAATGATTAATTTGATGACTTATTCATGCATGATTGATTGATGCATGATTGATTTATGCATGATTAATTTATGTATGTGACGAGTGACTTGGATATGTGTGAATGGATGTTGGATTTTGAAATGTGAATGCATAGTTGGTATTTTTAAGGTATGCTCGACCCATGATATCAAATTTCATCAGATGGATGAGATGATAAGTATAGTTGGGTTTTTGGATCGAGGAAACCCTAATGCATGATTTATGCAGCCTTATGCTTTATGATTATGATTTGAATGCTTTTTTTATGGTGCCCCTGTGATGGGTCGTGGATGATTAAAGCATAAAGGTTTGGTTATGAAACAAGGTTGCTTGTCACATGATGATTGAGTGTTATGCTTGCATGATTCCCTGATACTTGTTTCTAACTTGAAGATTGCTGATGTAGAAGAGAGGTCCCCTGGAGCATTGTGAATGTATGAAGAGAGATTGCTTTTGTATGGACTATTTTTCCTTAATTTATTGGTAGGGTCTTAGAGGAGATTCACAATGATAAGAGCTTGGAAGTAGTTTGATCATAATGTGAATGACCCCACTATTATGTACTTGATTAAAAGACTCTTGAAAATGCTTGGCTTCGGTGGACCCTTTTGTATCAACTCCTTTTGCTCGAACCTCGCAGTAGTTAGCCCTAACATTCAAATTTTGAAAAACATGCCCCTCAA
This sequence comes from Vicia faba, assembly GCA_948472305.1. Taxonomy (NCBI): domain Eukaryota; kingdom Viridiplantae; phylum Streptophyta; class Magnoliopsida; order Fabales; family Fabaceae; genus Vicia; species Vicia faba. The sequence goes on along the minus strand of OX451739.1, from coordinate 1,083,518,698 downwards.
TTTCAAGGATATGGAGGAAATACCCTCAGAAGGAACTTAGACTTCACCATGAACTTGACATAGACTTTCCCGAGTATTCGAAGCTTGAAAATCTTGTGCTTGAAGAATTTGGACCCTACATGCAGTGGGATGAATTTGGTACACACTGCCCCAACATATGAGTCTTGGAAGGTTGCCCCTGATCATCAATGCCTTCAGAAGCTTGTTAACATAAGGAAAATGAGTCATAATCTGTTGTGATATGAGTTAATTAAGGAATGCTCTTGCGAAAGGTATGCCCTGATTGAACAGTGCTTTGAAATTTTATCCGAGTTGATTGAATTTCAAAACGATCACCCTTTGTCAACAATACCTTCATGTGATACGCCTCTACGATCATTAGTATTTGTCCCTGTTTATAGGGATCCCTTTAGATTATTTTCCCATAGTTAGGAGCTTCTTCGATGTATTGCCTTTGATCAGACCCTTTTGAAATCTCCTTCATGCTAAGTATTGATTCGTAGATAAAATTGTACATTTTGAAAAAGTAATTCTGTTTGATGCACATGCACGCTTTGAAATCGAAATCGATTATTTGAAAAGAAATGGAAGATTAGTAGATGAATATTCAAAGAAGCGAAGTAGTTAGAAAGGATTTTAACAAACATAGGAGTTAGTTTAACACAAATCTTGTTGGGTATGCTTTCATAGTGAACCTAGCCTCAATTAGGACTTTTGAAGGTTATAACGTGGTTCTGGTTCGTGGTTTAGGAAACAAAAGATATAAGGCTCAAAATTTATTTAGCTCACCCCATTCCCCTTGATGTTCTCCAATCCTAAATTCAATTAATGCAACAAATGCGTTTAATCCCCAAAATAAGTTTTGTAGTCGCACATATGGTGAGAAGCGTAGATAAAGATCTAAGCGCCGATGAAAAGTATTGATAAGATCTGTGTGTTGATAAGATTCAAGCGAGGATAAGATCCAAGCGTTGATGAGAAGCCTTGATGATTCTTGAGGCGACAATCACATGATTGTTTTCCAATTTATCATTTTCAATCCCTTATTTTTGCATGGACCGGTTTTTTGAATTTTTTTTTTGAATTTGATACACCAGAATGCCCTAACTTTTGCCCAGGTCAAGTTTTTTTTTTTGCTTTGACTTAGCAGGCTTTCACCTTTTTTTTTTAATTTCTTTTTTTTCGCTTTTGGTTTTGAAAATTTGTGACTGCCATGCTGATTGTTGTCAGCTTCGTCTTCATCGTTTCTTCAGTCTTGATTGATGTGTAAATGAAGAAAGACATCGTGGAATTTTGTTTTTTATTGATTACTCAATCTTGGATGATGAATGAGGGGAAGATGATGTGCTCAAATCTTTGCTTAGATCATTCTCTCAATGATGTATTGAGGTAAGAGATATGCTTGAACTTTTGCTTAGATCGTTCTCTCGATGATGTATCTAGGAAAGAGATATGCTTGAACCTTTGCTTAGATCGTTCTCTCGATGATGTATCTAGGAAAGAGATATGCTTGAACCTTTGCTTAGATTATTTTGATTCTCCTGGGTTTTGAATGCATCATTGAATTAATTGAAAAGTACCCTGCCCCTGGTTAAGATTAAGGTTTTTTTTAGAATAGAAAGAACTTCGACTTCGGGCTCGAGGGGGTTAACTACTTATTAACTCCTTATATCTCCACTTTTTAGGAATTGAAATAATGCCTTACGTCGTCAGCTAAGCCTTACTATTAAAAAGCATACATCGGCAAAATTTTATTATTTTGTATTTTCATCATTCTCCATCGAAATTTGTTAATTTAAAAAATTGAAAAGAAGAGCGCAAATGGAAAGTCATTGATTATTTATGGAATGAATCGATTTCAAAAACATGCATGCTTATTTTATTCAAATTACTTAACCAAAGAGTAAAATTTTTATAACAAATAACACTTACCAAGAAAGAAATTACAATTTTAAATGATAAAGGCCTAATGATCCAGGGATAAGCCTTCTTGTTGACCCACTGACTTTAGGGGATTCTTCTTTATTCCTTGTATTTATCAAGGCAAGAGAGACCATTCGCTGATGAGACCCCTTCTTCAAAAGTCAACTGCTTACTGTCGATTAAATCTTAGACCTTGTGTATGAAAGCCCATCATTTTTCGAGGGTATTCCCTGGAGAATTGGCATGATACTCACACTTTTCATTTGCATCATATGTTGGTGGGAATGCCCCGATTGGAGGAACAAGTGGCTTCATCTCTACCAAGGATTCCTTGAGTAAATGTTGTAGCAGCTGACTGTGCAGTATGGGAAGTGGATCAAATCTCCTAGGTGATAGCTTTTGTATTTTTCCTTTGTTGGGCATACTTATTTCGTTGATAGGACAATTGCTCTTGATGTAGAGGAATCACCAATGGTAGTGGCATTTGAGGTGTTGTGTAGGCTTGTAGTTTTCATGGTGAAGGGATGCCTTCTCTCTCCGATAATACTTGTAGGACTAAGCTCCATGGAGTCTCTAGTATATAATCTCCTTCTTCTATAGTTTCAGACTTTCTTAAGTTCGTTGGCGAGTATCAAGAAATCGACTGGAAAATGGATGATAGTTGGATAAGGGTGAAGGTGGAAATACATGAAATGAAAATGTATGAATGTACGAAAATGTATGGGTATGAAAAAGCATTTATCGCTTTTAGGTATGCAAAAAAGTTTCATGGATATGAAATTCGACATAGGCGTAGCATGATGATAGACATAGGGGTACCCTATATAGGTTTGAGGATGATATCCTACTTTGATTCAGAAATTGAGACAGACAGGGACTCCTTACGGACGAAGATGATAAAAGACATAGATTTGATGATGTCCTACATTATCTCAGAGATTGAGACAGGTAGGGATTCCCTAAGGATTATGGTATATGAAAGACGACAAGGAGTCCCTACAAGATAAGGATAACAACATAGACGGAAGCCCTGCGGGCTAGAGATAATAGTGGATTAAAAGATAACCCTCGTGGGTTTAAAGATTGTGGTAGGATTTGTGAAAGGTATCCTTAGAAGGTAGGTTCTTAGTATTGGCCTACAAATATTCTACCTTCCCCATAAGGTGGTTTCCTTAAGGGTATCATGAATGACACTGGAGGGAAAGGCACAAGGGCCTCCCTTAAGCGGAGTCTCTTTACAGACTGAAACATTCGTCTCTAGGTCATGAAAGGTCTCATCACGAGTTTTTGGTTTAAAGGCCATACAAAGAGTCATAGGTGTCATTCCAAAGTCCTGCTTCCCAAGAGGATGTCTCTCGAGAGGTATTCCTTTTGTGGAATTCCACCGGCTCTAAGAGAAGTCATCACATAAACTCATAGGATTGATGTAACCCCTTGGCTAATAGACGAACCTTCTTTCTAAGGTTTTTTTTGAATTTTTTTTTTAATAATTAAATTCCACTACATATATAACAATATAATAACAAGATGATAAGAAAAATAAATGAGTAAATAAATAAATCAAAATAAAGAAAAACCCAAAAAATAAGAAAAAACCTAAAACTTAAAGAAAAGGCTTCTAAAAACCTAGGGTTGAGTCCCCAGCAGAGTTGCCAGCTGTTGCAGCTGGTTTTTAAATCAGAGTCGTCACCCTTAATTTTTATCCTAAAGGAAGGGAGTATAAAGGAATAACCCTAAAATTCAGAGATTCTAGATTTGGAATCGGTTCTAGACGAGGGAAGGTGTTAGGCACCCATTATCTATCTTTTTCACAAGGATACTGGGTTTAGAAGCGCGATATTAAGAAATAGGGTTTTTAATTATTATTGAGGAAAAAAGGTTTAAATTTTATTTAGCGGGACTCACCACAACTTTTATCATATGCCTACGTATCCTCCTAGGAGGAATTATAGTCCCATTTTGTAGTTCGCGGTATTTGGTTTGTATTTTTTTATGGATTGCATAGAATTGCTTTTGAATTAACCTTGAACTTTGTTTGGGTTGTAAACTAATTGATCATAGACGCAGTTCGTAGTTTGATTCGAGACGATGCTATTTAATCCTTTTTGATAATGTTTTTGAACTTGATTGTTATGTTAGTAAAAAAATGATTTGAGATTAGTTAGTTGTTTTAAGACGCAGAGCGGAGGAGTCTGATATCGTCTCCTCATCACGTGACCAGATATTGGCAACATGTCGCTCGTGGACATAGTAATTTGGTGAATTGTGTGAGTTTTAATATTTTAATATAAAATATTAAATTAACTTATATTGCGAAAAATATTTTTATGTCCATGATTAAAAGAACAATATAATGCCATAATGAAAATATTTTTTTTATGATTTGAAAAGAATTAACTTGATTTTCAATAGCAAATAAATATAATATAAATATAAAAATATAAGGAATAATAATTATAATAATATAATAAAAGAAAATTAAATTAAAACGCGAGGTTGCAAAATTAACTGACATAGTAAAAAGGTGAGGTGTGAATAGCATGAGCCTGAATTCAGATATTGAATTCAGGCCCAGAAGACAGGTGGTACGGTTACTAAAAGGATGTGTGAGTTTAGTAAAAACCTAGAATTCAAGTTCAATGAGTATTCCTAAAATCCAAATTATTTAATAGAACCATTCTTCTAATTTAGTAATAATAAAACTATAAAAATAAAATAATAAAAAAGTGGTTATAGAAAAAAAAATGGAGTGGTCCCCTTGTTTATCTCCTATATATTATATTTTTTTTTATTTTTTTATTTTTTTATTTTTTTATTAATTAAATCAATGGCCAATCGTTACATGACACATGCCCTTTCCAATCAAAAAATAAAAACAAATTGAAGTGATAATATTGAAACATGTAATAGCCACACACATAATACACTTTTTATTTCTTATTATCTGTTTGTATTTCCAAACCAATACAAGATACAATCCACATCTCCAAGAAGAAAAGTCTCTCGATATCAAGACCAAAAAAATCATTAAAAAAACAATTCAAACGAAATTAAAGTTAAAGTGAGAAAAAAAACTTGTACCCGTAACAGTCTGATGGTGGCCTTCGGGTAATTTTTTTTGCTCCAGGCATGCTGACTCAGCCTGTGTAAGGCAACACAGTCACCCATGTTAGCCCCTGTTTTCCATGTTGTCAAAGTCTTCCCCCTGACACGGCCAGTGTCAGGCGACACAACCACTCGTGTCAGGGTCTGTTTTCCATGTCTTCCTCCTGACACAGCCCATATCAGGTGACACAGCCACCCGTGTCAGAGCTCTTGTAGCATTTCCTTTGAAACATTGGATTATTCACTTTTTTCCATATTTGTCCTGTTTTATTATTTTGAACCTGAAAACACTAAAACACAAAACCAAAGTATAACATGCGATAAAACGAAATAAAAAATCGATATGTAAAAGAAAAGATAACTAAAATAACTGCTAAATGTTTGTGTAAACTCCACTGATCAAACTCCTCCAAACTTAAGATGTTGCTTGACCTCAAGCAACCATTACAATAACTCATGAAAATTACAGCAGACTGGTACTCATATGTGAGACATCCGATCCAATTTATCAAAAATCAGTTTGTCCGATGTACACATGATGCGAAGAGTTTGTGTAAGAACCTTCTAACCTGAGCTTACTCTTCGGATACCTCTCTAATTATTCTTTGGACTTAAGTATTTTTCCAATTTTCCTCCTTTTTCAATCGGACAGTCAAATTAAGGCAATGAGAATTGTTAATTATCATCACACGCAGAAGACTGATCAAGAAAATGTTCAGGCACCAAATCAGAGCTTTTGCTCATTTTAATTACTGATCAAGTTTTCAAACTTTGCAGTTTTATATTGTCCTTTTGGATGATGTTTGAGGATCAACCCCCTTTGGGTTGAATAACTAGGTGATGGATATCTAACTTAGCGAGCCAGTCGCCTTTTACCGCCTTTTCATCATTTGGTGCCTACTTTGTTAATTTCTCACCTAATCATACATGCATGTGAATCTATATTATGTCAGACTTTTAGGATAAACTACTCAAGGAATACTTCTTAGAATTCAAGTACTATGGTACAAATCTACACGTTAGACTCATATCACTGTCACATTATTCTAAACTTCCTACCCTTGAACAACAATTCCTTTGTCTCTATATACTATTCCCGAACTATATGAGAAACAAGTTCTTGAACAAAACAAAGATTTTCGGAAATGTTTGGGAAGGACTTCAACTCGTGAATTTACACAGCAATTAGCATAGAACCAACAAATAATTTGAAACGAAAAGAAATACCCCCCCAAACTTTAACTAAACATTGACCCCAATGTTTCAGAACAAGCTCGAGGAAGGCGACTCATAGCGGGAAATGCAACACAGTTGCTACCTCCTAGCTTTGAGTAGTAAGGCTCCCGTTTTATTACCTGCAAATAAAACAAAAAGAAAAACTATTAAAAATGTGGGTTGCCTTCCATGAAGCGTTTTAGTTAACGTCACATGGCTCGATAGTTATTCCCCTATGGGGGATACTTCCTCTTCCACGCCTTATTGCTTATCCTTTCTGCAACCCAAAACTCATCTAGATCAAAATCATTGACCATATTGTACTTCCAGTCCTTTCCAACTTCCATCTTCTCACCTTTGAGTTTCCTTTTCTTTCTCTTCTTGACTTCTGGACTGAACTTAGAAGTTTTTGTTGATGTCACCTGAGAGCTTATGTTGGAGACTTTTTCTAGGGGTGATTTTAAACTGTTGTTGTCTCCTGCTAATTTGATCATACCAGCTGAAGCTTGATTATTTTCACCTCCACCCTGCTCTTTGATCTCCAACACCTTCAAAGTTATCTCCTCATCACAAGATTTTAGTGCCAGATTACCTGTCTCGATATCAAAATTGCATCAACTAGTCAGCATTAATGGTCAACAAAGAATGATAAGAGTCTTTTCATCTTCAGGTATGTCCATGATCTGAAAATCAACTCGGAAAATAAAATTGTCAATTTTTACTAATACATCTTCAGCTATCCCATATGACTGCTTGATGATGTGATCCGCAAATTTCAATTTTGTCCCACACCCGCTTATCTTCTTAATATCGAGCTTCTTGAAAATCAATAATGGCATTAAACTCACACTAGCGCCAGAATCAACCAGAACCCTCTTGAAAGTTCTGTCTTTTATGGTGAATGGTATTGCAACTGACCCTGGATCCTTCTGCTTGACTGGTATTTTTCTCTCGGGTGTAATTATACATAATTTCTCATCACAGGGTACCGATCCCTCTCCCGTTGATCTCTTATTTGATAATACCTCCTTCATGAATTTCTGATACAAAGGCCTTTTCTTAAGTGCTTCAAAGAATGATATATTGATCTCTAGCTTTTTGAACAACTGGATAAATTTATCAAACTCTTTCTCTTTTGTGTCCTTCTTTTCCACTCGAGAGGGATACGACAACTTAATCATCGGTTTAGTCTTCTCTTCAACTGGCTTCACTAGTGATACCACTTCTTCCTGTTCTCTCTCACTTCCAACTCTACTTCTATGATATTATCATCAAATTTTACCTCATCCTTCTTTTCTTCAGCAGCTTTCTCATTCCTTGTTGTGACAACATTAACATTCTCATGATTTTTCTGATTTTCTTGTGCCCGCAGCGCTACCTGTTGTGCAATCTGTCCCATTTGAGCTTCCAGATTTTTGATTGCAGTTGTGGTATTCTTATGATTACTCCTTGTCTCTTCTTGAAATTGAGAGGTGTGGCAACCATCTTTTAAATAGCCACCTCCCACTTTGCCTTCTGAGGAGCTTATTGTTGCTGATCTTTCCAAGAGAAGTTAGAATGATTCATTCACCTAGGGTTATAGGTATTAGAATATGGGTTATTTTGCATCAAATATTTTATCCCCTCAATTTGTTATGGAGTTGCAAGACATTGCACAGTAAGGTATGGTCCACTACAAATTTCACAAACAACCTTCTATACCTGTTAAACCTGAGCTACTTGTTGAGTATCCATGTTTATTGCTTTCAACTTTTTCTCTACTTTTGCAGCAATTGCTTCTTCAATTTTCGGTTGCTTATTAATTTCTAACTTCAGATAAATCACCCCCTCTGGTTTACTCACAACTTTGTCATATAACTCCAAATGCTCATTTGCAGGAATGGCTTCAATAATCTTCTTCACACCAGTGGCTATTGTAAAGTTAGATGAGCCACCGACTTCTATATTAATAAGTTGCTTTGTCTTCATTTGAAGTCCATTTACAAACATATGCATTTTCTCCGTTTGACCCATATTATGAGTGGGACAGGTTACTAATAACCTCTTGAGACTCTTATAAGCATCACCTAGGCACTCTCCTTCCTTCTACTTAAAATTCACAAAATCATATCTTTTGTGAATATAAACAGAATCAGGAAAGTACTTATCAAGGAAAGTCTTATCCATATGTTCCCAAGTGGTGATACTTCCAGCAAGCAATGAGTAAAACCACTCTCCAGCATCTTCAAACAGCGTGAACCAGAGCATCCTTAATTTATTGGCTTCCTCAAAGTACCCCTCAATCTTCAAAGCAATACTCATGGTGAGGAATCTCTGCAAATGCTTATTGGCATCTTCATTGATCTTTCCGGTAAAAGATTTATTCTCGAGCTGGCGGATTGTTGAAAGTTGCAGTTGAAAATTTGTAACATTGATCAGTTGATTCACAATAGTTAACCATCCTGCTGGAGCATTTTCTCCTCCGTAATCCCCAAGAAGTCTCGCAGGTGGTGGTGGGTCTTCAACCATTGGTTTTTCCTTTTCAGACTTTGAACCTAAATGATATGATGAACCTTCTGATTCATGTCTAACTAACTGAGCTTGTCCATGCCTTGTGTGAAAAGTTCTTTCTATTTCTGCGTCAAAAGAAAATTCAGCCGATGGATTTCATTGTATGCAAAGTTTAGGAAAAACCAGTAATAACAAAAATATAAAAGCTACAAAGTTTAGGAAATTCCCAAGATATCAATCTCAAGGACTACTTGCAATTATTAAGTTAAATTCTTAATTAAATTAAACAAAAACTTAATGTAGGGTTTTGATTTTGATATTGTCACTTAACAAAAAGCAGAAATATAAAATGGCTTTTTCACAGATATAAGGAGCATGCTAGGGTAAGGTGTATAATTTTCCCTTTAACTATCTTAAATTATGATCTCTTCAACAAGTTTATATCCTTCAATTACCATCCCTTTAGGTTATCTTCCTCCAAGTCCTTAGTGGGAAAACCTTTAACCATCCATCCTAAATCATAAGTCCTTAGAGATATCTGATGGAGTCAACCCTTTATTTTATCAAGGGTTAAATCCGGTAACTATAGGGTATCCCTAGTCCTAGGTGATATCTACTATAGTCTAATTATATAAAAACCTTAACAACCACCGTCCAACTGGTTGTTAACCATAAATAAATCTTAATATGTTCGATCAGGAAGGCATAAAAGTATTGTACAATTAAATCGTATTGTTTAAAAATAATTTCAATGATATAAAGATTAAACATTACAGATAAATGATAAACTTTGATATTCAATCGCTACGGCTCATGAAAAATCTCCACCCTCCAAGAATCACATATGTTGCTCTCTCCACTCCTCAATTCTTCGTGCGGAAAAATTCCTCTAATTCCTCTTTCAAACTTGGCTAAATAGTGAACAATCCATTTGTCTCGGTCAGAAATGCCCAAAACGCCCATTTGGGTCCCAAATAGTGAAAAATCATAAAAACACTTAAAATCAATGTCACTGGCCAACACGGCCCTTGTCAGACGACACGGCCGCCCGTGTTGGCCATCAGGTAATTTTTCTGCTCCAGACATGCTGACACGGTCCGTGTCAGGCGACACGACTGCCCGTATCAGCCCATGTTTTCCACATTGTTCAAGTCTTCCCCCTGACATGGCCCGTGTCAGATGACACAGCCACCCGTCTCAGGGTATGTTTTCCACGCTTTCCATGTCTTCCTCCTGACATGGATCATGTCAGATGACACAGCCACCCGTGTCAGGGTTCTTGTAGTATTTCCTTCGAAACTTTGAATTATGCATTGTTTTCCGCCCTGATTTGTCCTGTTTTATTATTTTGAACCTGAAAACACTAAAACGCAAAACCAAAGCATAATACGCAATAAAAATAAATAAGAAATAGATAAGTAAAGAAAAGATAACTAAAATAACGGCTAAATATCTATGTAAAAACCACTAATCAGGGTCGTTGCCCAGGGGAACAATCTCGAATTCTCCGTCCGAAATTAGCCACAAAGGATCTGCAGGTTCGATGAAGCTTGTTGACAAGCCTTCTCTGTCGAGAATGGGCTCTTTCCCCCTTCTTCTTCTGTTCTCTGAGATCTTGCTTTCAAAATCTGTTGTCTAAGTCGATCGTGTCGATGTGGGGCAGCGGTTTCGGCTCTTTAGAACTGTCGGGGAGAGCGGGTATGTTTGCTGACCTGGGTGGAGTTTTGATGGAGATCAAGCCTTTATAAGCTGGTTCAAAAAATCTCCTGGCTTCTTAGATGTCCCCGTGCAGGGTAGCGATGAGGCCATTGGCGGTGTAGTACTTCATTTTGAGGTGCACTATGGAGGGCACTACTATTAGTTCGGCCAAAGTAGGCCTCCTAAAGATGCACTGATATAACAACATATAGTCTATTATGAGTTATTGGGTCTTGATGGATATGGCCATCACTCATGCCCCAAAATTAACAATCAATTCGACATACCCCAAAGGTTTGGTGACAAAACCATTGAATCCTTGGAGATCAGAGCCTATGTATGGGGTCAAATGTGCCCCATTCAGATGCAAGAGGGGTGAACAAATAGGAATACATTATATCGACTGAGCTTCCTTGGTCCACCAGAATGCGCTTGACATCGAAGTTTACCTTTCAAGCTCCTATGCACAACAGGATGCTGGAATTGAGGGATCCTCCAGGAAACTTCCTGATAGAATGCGAGGGGGTGAGAGCCTCCCTTGAACTTGTCGAAGGTGGAACTCATGTCAGAGTTAGCCTTCATTATCTACTTAAATCTTCTCTTCACCGAACCTACAATGTACTTGTTAAAGCCACTGCCCGAAATGACCATTGTTGCTGGTAACGGCTCCCATGGACTATGCGATGAGAAGTACATGGGAACTTTCTCAGTGTCGGGGAAATAAAAATCTCCTGGCCTCGTGATGCTCATGGCGAAAGGCATAGGAGCTTTATCTAGGGAGGCCTTTGTTTCTCCGACCTATTTGGATTCAGAAGCGTCTTCTCATGGAGATTCCTTCCTCCTGTATTGTTTGAGATGCCCGTCCCAAATAAGGATCTCGATGGCATCCTTGAAGTGGATGCAGTCTTTCGTCATATGCTCGTGACTTTTATGAAATATACAATACTTGCTTTTTTCTGTCCCTAGATTGGACGCAACTTGTCGGGGTAAGTTAACCCTAGCTTGCTTGAATTCTGTGTTTGTTCAGTCGGCCAGAATCTTCTCGCACGAGGCGTTTATAGGAGTATAGTCATGGAAATGTTCGGGCGGCCCCTTGAAGTCTCGAGACTCTTAGGAGTTTTCCTCCCTTTTCTTTTGTCCTCCTCGACGGTATGTCGAGGGCTCTTCATTCTTTGAAGCCTTTGCATTCTTTCTATGTCGCGAGTCTCGCGCGTTGTTGGCTACCTCCTTCTCCTTGTAATGGATGTAAGCTTGTACTTTGAGCATGAGAGCACCTAGAGTGGTCGATGATTCAATGCCAACTTCCTTTGCAAAGTCAGTGCAGGGACAAAGAATGCGTTCGAGGAGATATTTTATCATGTCGTCAGTCGTGGAAACTTGCACAGATTCCTGGTTGAAACATTCAATATATGTTCGGAGGTACTCATCCATTCCTTGGATGATCACCTCCAGAGATGCTTCTGACTTTGGTTGTCGGCGAGACGCTGTAAAGTGTCTGGAAAATTGTCTTCCCAGGTTTTTCCACGACGTGATGGACTCGTCATAAAGGCTCTTGTACCATTCCATGGCCCTTTTCCTGAGAGTCATAGGAAAAATCCGACATTTGATTGCTACACGGACTCCTCTATATTCGAGCAGCGCATCAATGTTTTCGATGTGCTCGTCTGGGTCGGTGGTTCCATTGTAGGTTCCAAAGTGGGGAGGTTTCTCCAGACCAACAGGGAGTGTGGTCTCCATAATTTCTCTTGATAACGGGTCGCGGGGCTCATCATCGTCGCTTTTATAAAGAGATGGCGAAGGGGAATGGTGATCCCTTCCTCATTGGGGAGAGGTGCTCCTCCTCGGCTTGGGTGATGGAAGGTGGTCGCGGTAAAGCTAATTATTCTTTTTCTTCTTGGAGAATCGGGGAGCACTGATATTTTTGGGGATGTGTGCTACCTCATTTCTTATTGAAAGAACCCTCTTGTTTCTCCCACGCGGGGGGACAACCACACCTTGGTGTGGATGGACTACGAAAGTCATAACGCTAATGTCTCGGAGGAGGAGACTTTGAATGCTTCTTCTCCCAGGACCCAATCCTCTTGCTCTACTATAGGATTAGAGCGTTGGTTTGATTGAGGGCAGTGAGCAGAGGTTCCATGGCCAGGTAAGCATTTGGTGGAATATGAATTGGCTGGAGAATTCCTGGCAGCTCTTCGTTGGGGTTCTTGGACCTATGATCGTCTAAGAGTTGGAGGTTGTCGCGTTGAGAATTGATCGAATCAGGGGATGATGTCACACCATCTCTGATATTGGGGAGATCCTCTAGATGATAAAGTTCTTCGCTCCCATCTGTCTTGTGGATGGGGGAGAGTACAATCTTTCCAGAAAAATGGTGGTTATCGTGGTCGGCCATGATAAAAGTAGTGAAAGTATCTTTGATCTTCGAATTTAAGGAAAAGGAAGACAGGGAAGATAGTTTCTCACAGACGATACCACTGATCTTACTGTTTGATCAGAACCTGAAAGTGGGTCGAAGGATGATGATGTCTGCTTGGCTGAAAATCCAAGGAGAGGAGGGGGTGTACTTGCAAGGCACTCTGATGCTAAAGTCAGTAGGATCACAAAGAGATACAAGAAAGAGATTAGGGTTTTTAGGATGAATATATGATACATGGCCCTCACAAGTGTGAGGGTTTATATAATGCCCCCGGCACGTAGTCATTGGTTCCTAATTTTGGGCCTTGACATTTAGGTTCACGAAAATAGGTAACTACAAGAACTTGGTCAAAACGGGAAGTCGTGCCTGTAACTAGCCGTTACTTCGAGCAAGGGTGAGATAACGGGAAAACGTGTCTCAAGCGTCTTCCTGGTTGTTTGCTCGACGAGTAGCAAGCATACTTTGAATTGGTCGTTGATGTGGGCAGGTGCACAACCTGGACATCATAATCTGATACTCCCATGGAGCAGTGGATCAAGTGTGTTTGACAGGAGATCAAAGTTAGTGGGCTAAAGCTGTTTGGGCCATGCAAAGGGTAAAAGCGGATTGAACCGATTCTAGTCATTGGTCCAGTCTATAACACATTTTAAACATGTCTAAAAAATAATCATTTGAAAATACACATTAGTTTACACCAGAGACTAAAACTACAGGCATAATAATTTTGTAGGGACATATAGGGATAAAAAATATATTTAACCCTAAATTGACTGTTGATTTAGACATATTTTTTAAATCTTACTTTAAAAAAGAAAATTTTCAATATGTGTGCCATGATTTGATGTTAATTATAATGTTGATTATTAACTTGCATAATAAAAAAGAATCATGTCATAAAATAACGCTTTTTAAAAAGTTCAAGATTAAGTCATTTAAATTCTTCTAAAATGTGCTTAGTGAGCATAGGTGCATCCTTGCTAAGCATGAAATGCAGGCGTGCTTAGTGAGAAAAGGAAGTTCAAACACTTAAGGGCCAAGTTATTTTAAGGTGAAGGAATAGTTTGGTTGCTATGTGAGCGTGGGTGGTTAGCTTAGCGGGCATAGGCGACAAGGATAGTTCTAGGGTAGTTGGAATTACTTAACCAAGAAGAAAGTAAGAAAGCTAAGCGAGTTTGGGAGGTGTGTTTAGCGACCCTACCTTTCCAAACCCTATAAATAAGGGTGCAAATCAATATATTTTGGAGATATGAAGTCAGTGGATTAAAGTGGTTCCTCATGGAAACTAGGTTCTCACAACAAATCACAACAAGAAAGAATAAGAGAGGAAGATCGAGTGAGAAAGATGTTTTTCAACTTCTTTCTTCTAGGGTTTTATTGTAAAGTTACAATGAGTAAGAGTAGCTAATTTTCTATTTTGTTAGGGTTACATGTAGTTGTCTTATTACTTATATTTTGATCCTGACCATGTTGTTTTATGTAATTCTTCTTAAGTTATAATATTGATGATTATTTCTTTTTTAATACTTGTTTTAGATTAGCTACCTAAAACATATTTTCATGGTATAATTTGATATTTGAAAGGTATCAGTCATTATTAGATCCAAGTCTATCATCTATTGGATACTAAAGTTTATATATAGATTTAGATTTAACATTCGCCTGATTAATGATATAGGTGAAAATGGATATTAATATCTGCATTTATTGTTGAAATTTAATGTTGAAGTATTGGTTAATAGTAGGGGTGGTAAACATGCATGTCTGTCCTGTTTAGGCACGCCTCACAAAAAATAGGGCAGGCCGGGGCAGATATAATTGAGGATGTGGGCCTAAAACATTGCACGCCCCACAAAAAATAAGGGTGGTGCGGAGGCAGGTCCACGATCACTGCACTTTTTAAGTCTAAAAATAATAAAAAGAATATGTTAATGCTTGTACTCGCAAAATAATGAGGCGGGAAGGGGAAGACACATTAGAGGATGAAGACCTAAAACGTTAATTCGCCCTACAAAAATATGCGGCCAAAACATGCATATGCGGGGTGGACCAGAGCCTTTTTTCCACCCCTAGTTAATAGGCTAAGATATTATCTATTAAATAGTAGGTTTGACCTCACGTTGTTGACTCAGACATGAGTTATAATGAGAGTATTTGATAATATTAATAACTAATTAAAATTGTATATTGTTGATTAAATATGTTAGGATACGCTATAATTCTCTTATTATTATAAGTTATATTGTAATTATGTTATGATTAATTTATTTTTATTGTAATATTATATTTTTTATTTATTTCTAATGTTATAATACAAATATGAGCAAATTACTTGTACTTGATGATACACACAAAATATAAAAACGTGTTTCTATTTTTTTTTTTAATTTCCACATCAATAAAGAAGGAAGATAGTATTTTTTTTTATGTATTGGACACGTAATCAGTGTGTTCTTTGCAGGCGATAGATGTTATTTTATTTTATCTTAAACTTTAGTGTTTGCGTTACAAAAGAAAGAGCATTTGATTATGATATGATGAAGAAGTGGCCCCAACAACTCCCAACAAAGCTTCTATATTAATATTTTCTAATTCAAGTCCCACTCACTCACTCCAACCAAAATTGACCTCACTCAACCTATTTCTTTCTTTGTTAGCTCCTCCAAATCCAAGAATATATATGTTCCTTTCCTTTTCAAAACTTTATTCAATTCAATTATTTTATTACTTGTATTAAATAAATACAACTTTGCCGGTGCCTGTACCTATCGATAATTACTATATCCATGGACTATGTAATGTAAGGGTTTACGTGGATGGAAACTTCACTCATTCACTTTATGTCTTTTTGCTTTACAGTTTATCTACTAATTTTTCTAGTTTCGTATGGTTTGTTTTTACCTCAGCAGTTGTTAATTTCAATATTTTAACAAAACACTATATTAAGAAACGAGTATTTCAATTAATGTAGGTTAATCAAGTTGTTAAGATTGAAACTCATATTAAACTTCTTTAGATCCAAATTCATTCAAGTTTTATTCAAACTGGTAGATACAGGTTTGAATAAAACATATATTTAAATTCTTTAAAAAAATTAATTTAGTAATCAAAAACATATTAAAATTTGACGATAGACTATGTTTAAAATTAATTTCTATAAATAGTTATAATTTGGTTAGAGCTTTATCTAATTGTTAATGTTTCTTACTATAGTTGTTTTATATATATATATATATATATATATATATATATATATATATATATATATATATATATATATATATATATATATATATATATATATATATATATATATATATATATATATATATATATATATATATATATATATATATATATATATATATATATATATATATATATATATATATATATATATATATATATATATATATATTGTTCTGGACTGGGCCCGACAGGCCCAATAGCATTGATAATGCCCAATTCAAATGGACTTGCTGAGGACCACGCCGACCAAAGGGACACAGTCGTGTCCGACGTGCTCCCTGAGGTTACTTGCTCAACCTCCACCTCTCCAGCTCGACATCCTGCTGTCCAGCTCGACATCACCTCGAACACCCCCACTAGGGCAGACTCAGTCCACTGCTCTCCCAAAGAGACCCCGAAAAGACCGCGTCTCTGTCCGCCCGCATTACTCGCAGAACATCCAGGGAGGGGACCACGTGCGGGTCCCCACTACGCACGTAGAACCTGGCAGTTCCTCCATTGGGCCAAACCTGCCCGGCCCAATGAAGGAACCTTGGCCCAGCGCTGGGGGCTATAAATACCCTCTGTTTCCAGAGGGTCAGGTATTCATCATTCTACCCATACTCTTACTATTGCCTGCTCGTGCTCTTACTCACTTCAGCATCAGAGTGTCTTGCAGGTACCCCCCCCCCCCCCACCTCGTTCAAAACTCTCAGCTCTGAGCCAGCCGTGACGGTCCAAGTCTGATCAGGTCAGATCAGTGGCGCCGTCTGTGGGGAACTAGCTTCCCCGTCTTACAAACAACTCAAAAGACCAAAGCTCAAATTCAACTACCTGTCATGGCTGACCAAGCTCGCGACGAGCAGCACGTCCGTGTCGCCGACACTAATAACGGCACCACGGACAAGAACAGACACCTTGATAACGCCGGCGACCCCGGCCACAATACCATTCCAGTGACGACCGCCCCTGGAACTTCCTCCTACAGGGACGGAGCTACTGCATCGTCCTCCTCGCTCCCTCCGCCACTTGAAGACGACCCGGTGGCCCTCGCTCATTACAGAGCTGCCCGGTTCCATGAAGTCCCCGTTCCCGCCGGGGCAGATGCCACCACTCAGGCACTGTTCGCGGCCATTAATCAGACAAACTATCTCATCTTCGCCCAAGGAGAAAGACTAAGGGCGCTTGAGGATGACCGAAGACCCCCGAGGAGGCATCGGAGGCCACATACTCCACCTCCTCGGGTCACAGAAGCTCGACACCCTTCTCCCCCGCGGAGACACTACAGGGAGAGCTCCAGAAGCCCCTCTCCCCGGCCGAAGCAGAGGCGACCCTATTTGGAGAGACAGCCCGTCATCCCTGCCGGAGAACCCAGTCGCGACCCGACAAGGCACGACAAGAGACACGCCGGAGACGGGCGTGTAACATTCAACCAACGAGCATCACGCTCGAGGGAGACTCAGCACGAACATCGTGCCAGACAATACTACAGGTCCCCATCTCTGTCTCCGGAGAGGAGCGACGAGGACGACCCCCGCGGTCCCCTGTCGCAGGCCATCATGGATGCACCCATCCCCCCGGGCATGGAGAAGCCCCCACATCTGAAGGAGTATGACGGAGTTGCGGACCCGATCGACCACATAGACGGGTTCGAGGCCATGCTCCATTATCATAATGTCGGGGGGCCCATCAAGTGTCGTCTTTTCCCCCCAACTCTCAGAAAGGCGGCCATGGACTGGTACAAAGGCCTCGCCCCGGGCTCAATCACCTCGTGGCGGAACCTGAAGAACCAGTTCATCAGTTCCTTCACCGCTTATCGACGCCATCCAAAGACCGAGGCGGCACTCGAGGCCATCATCCAAAGACAGGATGAGACCTTGAGGGAGTTCATCAACCGCTTCAACCGAGAAGCGATACAGGTCCCCTGCATGGACCACATGAAGAGATACCTGCTGGAGAGGGGGCTCCTCCCCGGCACAGAGTTCAGAAAAGCCGTGGGTATTGAGCCGCCCAGAACCTTCGACGCTCTCCTCGAAAAAGCTCGGGCATACATGGATTACGAGGAGAGGGAAGCGGCCAACAGGGCCCGAGACTCCAGAACTCGGGGTCCCAACAACAACAGCTCGCGCCAAGAAGCTCCTCCTCGACGAACCGGGGAGAAAAGGAAGGAAGACAGACCCCGGGAAGTCCGGGAACAAAGGGGCCCCTCGGGCCGTTTCACCGAGTACACTCTGCTCACAGCTTCCCGCGAGCGTATTCTGGCGGAGTGTGCCAGTACAGACTTCAAGGACGGCGGCGTCAAGCGTCCCCGACCTGCTCCCGCCAAGCCCGGGGCGGATAAAAATAAATATTGTCAGTACCATAGGAGTCATGGTCATCTGACAGAGGACTGCGTCCACCTCAAGGACGCCATTGAAACCCTCATCAAGGGAGGGAGGCTCGCGCAGTACCGACGAAACGACGCTCTTCGTCGTGACGCTCATGAAGCCAAGGAGCCAGAAGAAGACGCCCGACCATCAGACGAGTTAGTGCCTATCCAGACCGCCTTCTCGGTGACCAGGCCCGAGGACTTCGACATTCCCGAGCACCTGCAGGAACCGCTGACAACGCACAGCAGGTGGGAATACTTTCCCTCCGCCATGGTCATTAATGGGGGCGGGTTCAACGACCTCACCATCAATTCAGCTAAGAGGAAGTTGGATGAGCTGGTCGACGCGGCTCCCCCGCAAACAGTAACATTCGAAAGGGTGAAGGGCAGGTCAGAGCCCATCACCTTCTACCTAGAAGAGCTCCCCGGCGGAGCCCCGAACGCGGTCATCCCCTTACTAATAAGGGCAAGAATGGCCAATTTTGACGTGCATCGCATCCTGGTCGACGAAGGGAGTTCCGTCGACGTGATGTACATCCAACTGTTCAGAACCCTGCAGCTGGACGACTCACATCTCTCTCCATATGTGGGGTCGGATCTACAAGGCTTCAACGGCTCGACTTCCAAACCTTGGGGTTATGTCGAGCTCCTGGTTACGTTCGGCGAAGGAACGGCTACAAGACAGGTTAAAGTCCGTTTCCTCGTCATTGACTGCCCGTCTCTGTACAACTGCATCTTGGGGAGACCGACACTGGCAGAACTAATAGCGGTGCCCTCGACCGTCCACCTGAAGATGAAGTTCTACACCAGGAGGGCACGGGTAGCCACCATCCAATGAGACCTAGCCGCTGTCCGCAGGTGCTTCAACGCCGCGTCTAAGGGACGAGACACCGTCGACATAGGGACCAGACCCGCCAAAAGGACAAAACAGGAGCCCGACAGGAAAGCATCCCCCGAGGAAGAAGTCCAGAAAGCCCCACCAAAGGTCGATTCCATAGCTCTGGACACCCGCTTCGATCAGGACGAGCCATCCAGCAGCGAGCAAATCCCACTCCGACCAATACCGGACGGGGATTTTGAACTCGTTCCCCTCGGCACGGACCCGACCAAGGGAGTGAAGATTGGCAAAGACCTCCCCGACTTGGCCAGGAAGCAAATCAAGGCCTGTCTGCGCGAGAATGCTGACCTGTTCGCCTGGAGCGCTGCGGAGATGCCCGGACTCGACCCTGAGGTCGCCTGTCACCACCTCGCCATTGATCCAGCCGCTAGGGCCGTAGTACAACGTAGGCGTAGGCAGTCTCCAGAAAAAACGGAGGTTGCTGAAAAAGCTGTAAAAGACCTCCTAGAGGCAAATTTTATTTCTGAAGCCCGGTATTCCACCTGGCTGTCAAATGTTGTACTCGTGAAAAAGAATAATGGAAAATGGAGAAGGTGTGTTGATTATACTGATCTCAACCGGGCTTGCCCGAAAGATGCTTTTCCCTTGCCTAACATAGATATGTTGGTCGACAACTCGGCCGGCTACAAAACTTTGTCGTTCATGGATGCCTACTCGGGCTACAACCAAATCCCGATGGCCCTGGGCGACAAACACTACACGGCATTCATGACCAGCTCGGGCAACTATTACTACAACGTAATGCCCTTCGGACTGAAAAATGCCGGAGCAACTTACCAGCGCATGATGAACAGAGTTTTCAACAAACAGATCGGCGACATGCTCGAGGTATATATGGACGACATGATCGTCAAGTCCCGAGCAGACACCGACCACGCCGCTCATCTCAAGACAGTCTTTGCCCAAGCAAGACAGTGTAAAATGAGGTTCAACCCCGAGAAATGTACGTTCGGGGTTAAGGCAGGAAAATTCCTTGGATTCTATCTAACAGAACGGGGAATCGAAGCCAACCCCGACAAATGTCGGGCATTCTCCGACCTCCCAACATCGACGTCGAAGAAGTCGATACAAATTATGAACGGCATGCTCACGTCGCTGTCGCGCTTCGTTGCGAAATCCGCTTAGCACGCCCTCCCCTTCTTCAAACTCCTTCGAAAGGAAGCAGCCTTCGAGTGGAATGAGGAATGCGAGCAGGCACTACACCACCTAAAACAAAGTCTGTCTCAGCCGCCCGTGCTATCTCGACCAAACGACGGAGAACCGCTGTACTTGTACTTGGCCGTCTCAAACGAAGCCATCAGCGCGGCTCTCGTCCGCGAGACCCGTAACGGGCAGAAACCCGTCTACTTCACGAGCAAGGCCTTACAGGGGCCCGAGAGCAGATACCAGCAGATAGAAAAGGTGGCTCTGGCCCTCGTCAACGCGGCGAGGAGGCTCAGACACTACTTTATGGCCCACCCCATCATCGTACGAACCGACCAACCGGTGAGGCAACTCCTGGGTCGGCCAGATATGGCGGGCATGATGCTAAAATGGTCCTTGGAACTCTCCGAATTCGACATTCAGTACGAAAGTAGGAAAGCCCTGAAAGCACAGGCCTTAGCCGACTTTGTCGCGGAAATGACCACTCACGACCCTTCCCCGGGGAAGGAACACAAGTGGACCATCTTCGTCGACGGAGCATCCAGCTCGTCCGGAAGCGGTGCAGGAATCCTTCTGGAAAACGAAGAAGGCGTAGTAATCGAGCACTCCTTGGCTCTCTCCTTCCCGACATCAAACAACCAGGCAGAATACGAAGCCCTGCTCGCAGGACTGAGACTGGCCGAGGACCTGGGAGCCCGCGAGGTACAGATCTACACCAACTCTCAGCTCGTCGCCTCTCAAGTACAGGGGAGCTACCAGGCCAAAAACGACAACCTCATCGAGTACTTGAACTTAGTCAAAAAATACATGACACAGTTCGTACGAGCAGAAATTTCACATGTTCCCCGCGAGCAAAACACGAGGGCGGACATATTGTCCAAACTCGCGAGCACACGAAAGAAGGGCGAGAACAAATCCGTCATCCAGGAATCTCTAGCGCGTCCAAGTATCGAACGACCCTCGACTACAGTCGAGATCCATGCCATCGGGGATGCGACGTCCTGGATGACCCCGGTTTATAATTTCCTGACGAAAGGCGAACTCCCATCGAACCAGGCCGAAGCTACCGTCACCAAGCGACGAGCATGTTCCTACGTGGTTCTCGAGCAGAAACTGTACCGAAGAGGATTCTCCATCCCCCTCTTGAAATGCATCGACGAGTCCACAGTCCCCGAAGTACTGCGGGAGATACACGAGGGGATCAACGCCCAGCACATGGGCGGTAAATCCTTAGCAAGGAAAGCCCTTCGAGCGGGATACTACTGGCCGACGATGCAGCAGGATACCAAGGAACACGTCAAGAAATGTGATAAGTGCCAGAAACACGGGGACATGCACCTCGCCCCTCCACACGAGCTGAGCATACTGTCGTCCCCATGGCCATTCGCCTGGTGGGGTATGGACATCCTCGGGCCCTTCGTGCAAGGAACCTATCAGAACAAATTTCTCATCGTCGCCGTGGATTACTTCACGAAATGGATCGAGGTCGAGGCCCTCGCAAAGATCACCTCGCACAATATCCTCTGTTTCTACAAAAGAAACATCCTCGCCAGATTCGGAATTCCGCGGGCCCTGGTGACCGACAACGGTACCCAGTTCACCGACCACGGGTTCCAAGACTTTGTCACCAAACTAGGAACAAAACAACATTTCACGTCGGTCGAGCACCCTCAAACCAACGGGCAAGCCGAAGCCGCGAGCAGAGTTATCCTCCGAGGACTCAAGCGCAGACTCGGCGAAGCGAAGAGGGGATGGGTCAAGGAACTTCACAGCGTCCTATGGGCATACCGCACCACGCCCCACTCAGCGACGGGCGAGACCCCATTTCGACTGACATATGGCACCGAGGCCGTCATCCCGGTCGAAATCATGGAACCATCCAGACGGACCGAAATCCCCCTCGACGAAGAAATGAACGACGAGGCACTGAGGGACGAACTCGACCTAGTCGAGGAAATCCGATCTGGTGCAGCCCTGCGCGAAGCCACCCTAAAACAAAGAGTGGCTCTACGGCACAATGACAAGGTCATCAAGCGCGAGTTCGAAATCGGCAGCCTGGTATTACGTAGGAACCAGAAGGATTCCCGTGAAGGGAAGCTGGACGCGAACTGGGAAGGACCTTATCGCGTCCACGGCACCACTGGTACCGGGGCGTACTATCTCGAGCAATTAGACGGAGAGCCATTACCACGACCCTGGAACGCTGCTAAGCTAAAGCAGTACTATAGTTAAAACTACCAACACCTAGGACCCTCGACCATCGGCACCCGCGCCCGGTCAACGAGGAAAAGGTCCGACTCTGTATAGAGGCTGAGGTACAAGCCCGACATATGGCTAAATCGCACAACAAACGAGACCAATCGATAGTGCCCGACATGGACAACTACACCGAGCCCCACCGTCGTAGTACCTGTGAGGCAGAACACCCAGCTCACGATGGGCAGTTTACGCCAAGGGCAAATAGTCCCTACCGGGCTTCGCGCCCGACTGAGCGACATCGCTCCATCTGCCCGACAAGTCGTCAAGAATGTCGGGCCATCTAAAAGGGTCAAAAGGAAGCCTCTCCCCTAGAATGCAACACTTAGGTGACTCTGGCCATCGAAAGAAGACCGGGCACATTTACAAACGAAAGGCGGGCAAACTCGCCAGCTAAGGCACAGCCACTTACGGGCACACCTCGGGCCCATAACTTAGGCTAATTTTTATGCAAAAATATAAAAATAAAGCACGGGCAAACAATCAAATTTGAAACAGCATTCATTCAAAAAAACGCCCGAAGGCAACAGAGCAAATAAGTATAACCGACCAAGAAGGCCGACGATGTTCATAAGGTACAACCAACGGGCACGCAGGCCCAAAAAATACAAACAAATATCAAAGGCACGCAGGCCCGCTATCCTACAATCAAGCTTCCCCGGAACCATCATTGTCGACGATAGGAGAGTCGGGCGGAGGCACGATCACGCCGTCCACGATCTGATGCGTGTGGCCCGTCCCCTCAGTGACCAAACCAGGATTTAGCAAGGAAAGCTGGCCGACTGCGGAGTCGAACCCCTCCTCCATAGCACCGACGCAATCTGCTTCGAGCAGCCGGATATGGGCGACCAGCTCCGATCGACTCTTCAAAGCTGCTATGTCCTCCGGCTCGTCTTAGGCAGGAAGCATGGCGACTTTCAGGTCCTCGATCTATTGGGTCAGGCGCCCGATGTCGGCCTCCAAACGATCCCTGTCCGCGCGGAGAAGCTCTCCCTCCTCGGCTAGCTTCCCCGAATTTTCTTTTTCCAAGATCAGCATCTCTCTCTCAGCGGCCAGCAGCGAGGCCTGCTCACGGAACATCTCCTCGGAGTTCCAGGGCAGTCCTTAACTTCCGCGAGCTCGAGGTGAGAGTCGCTTTCTCCTGCTCAAGTTCTTCAATACGGACAGGATCCCCCCCTTCCTCGGACAGCACCAGGGCTATTTCGGCCATTTTCACCAGCCCGGCCATGCTGGCGGCCAGGTGCCTCTTCCGATCCTCCTTACTCATCCTCTTGATAGTCTCAGCCTCGTCGGCAACCACGGACAGAGGGAATCTCTCGAAGAAACCCTCCTCTTTGAAGCAAGGGGGAACCCGAAGGACCTGACGGCGCTGGTGTCCTCGCCGACCGACGGCCCGCTTTCCACCCGGTTCCTCTTTCTTTGTATCAGGTCGGCATTTTGCTCGACCTCTTGAACCTCTGGGATCTCGTCCGACGCGGCCCCCGAGCTGGGCGACGAATCCACCCTCACCACCTGAGGAGCGCCCGGACTATGCGGCGGGCCCATCCTCGTTGCCTGGGGAGCCTTCACAACCCTCCTACCCCGCTTCTGGTCGCAAGACAGCTTCAAGAGTCTTTCTCGTCGCCCGGCCATCGAACCTGCACAAAATAAAAGACGGGTTAGTGTCGAGCAAATACATAAATAAATGACAAGCAAAGAAAGTTAAGCAACAAACGACCTAGCAGACGAGCAGCCTATCTGAACGACTGGCACTCCACGAGTGCCTTAGTATCGATCGGTCGGGACTCGAATGTCGGATAACCTTCCTCGTCCAAGACATCTTCCCCCTCCCTCGTGGCCCGCCGGGCGGGGTGGAAGCTGTCGACGAACCGACAAAGGGTGGCGTACGCCTTCTCGTCCTCCGAACACATGTCGCCCGCAACGGTATGATAGTATCCAGTCCCGTGCTCATAATGCCTGAACATCCAATGCACGGGGAACTTGGTCGTGCGCGCCATCACGGGATACCCATCGTTGTCCAAAACCGCCTCCCTGTCATCGTCGCTTATGGGCGCCTCCTCCTCGTACAGGGATTCTAAAGCAGACGTGGTAACTGGCCTCACGACATACCACTTGTCTTTAAAACCTCTTACGGAGTCCATGTACATCTTGAATAGTCTCCTCGACTGTTTTAAGGAGACCCAGCTGTGCTTCCCTCCTCGGGACTGGCGCTGCAGGTGGAAAATTTTGAAGAAGAGAGGTATAGTCGCCCCAATCCTCAGAAAGCGACACGTCAGCTCAAACGCCCGGATAAAGGCGAGCGAGTTCGGGTGTAGCTGCGACGGGGCCAGCCCCAGATGGGCAAAGACCCCGGTCTGAAAATCACTGAAGGGCAGCTGCAGCCCAAGATCTTTGAATGCAATCTCGTACATCGGGAAGCTATACTCTGGGTACACCGAGCAGATCCGGGCACGGGAGGTCGGCCGCGTAACAAGGAAATTCTTTTGGAAATCAGGCTGACCGTGGCCCGCCTTGAGGACAACATATGGCTTTCGGTCATGCCGGCAATAGATCGACGCGATTCCTCGGGGCTCGGCGCCCACCCATTCCAATAGAGGGTCGTCGACAGTGTCGATCAAGCTCACCGCCTCATCGGCACTTTGTTCCTCCCGTTCGGTGCGTCCAGAAGAGCTCGGCTCGTCCGCCATGGTTACCTACAGGGCACGGGAAACCAGTCAATTAGGCACGAAACCATACGCTCGATGCAACGGCCCAGATACAGCGGGCGACAAACCACGTTGCTCCACGCGCAACCATAAGTTTGAAACAAAATAGTAGTCGCTTCCCCGACGTCCGGATAACCCGACGAGACCTTCTCCAAGCCACCTAAGCAAACCGACAATGCGGTCACTCACGAATATGCCGACCCAAGGTATGAATATGGCGAGCAACATCATGAAACCTACGCCAAGAGCCATAAACATACCGGGCACGATCATGAATCAGGCGCCCTGGATCATGAAGACCCCGGGCAGCTCCGTAGATTATAGCCTAAACCATGTATCTACCGGCCACGAGCGTGTGTTTGTCAGTCCTAAGCATGAGTTTGTCGAGCTAAACGTGAATTTACCGGGCTAGTCCCACGCGCACAGTCCCTAAAACGTCTACAACGATCAAAATCATGCATCAAAACAGGAAAACGAAGAAGATAAATCACTTACTTGCAATCAAGGAGTGAGTTCTGCAACGGAGAGAAGGAATCTGTGACGGGAATCGCAGCTATGCTTTGAAAATTTGGAAGAACAGCAGCAGTAGGAGCGCAAAGAGCAGTAACGCGTTATGGGGCCCAAGGATCCTATTTATAGTGATGACGTGGAATACCAAACGTCACCTCGGGCAACCACGGAGTTTCTCCCCTCGACGCACGGCTCCCAAGGCAATGATGACCCTATCATCATAGGGTGGCGGCGCAGTTCCCGAAAGATACCCCGTGTGCTCGACAGACGCGCGCCGGTGAGGATTCCCCGAGCATCCACTACGAAAGATTTGTCTCCGAGCACCACACGGAGAAGCCCTCGAGGACCTGCATCTCTGACCCGGGCACGAGACCCCGAAACGGAAACGACCTGAAATCAAGCCATGGCTCCTAACCCAAGGAACCACGACTTGGGGGGCTCCTGTTCTGGACTGGGCCCGACAGGCCCAATAGCATTGATAAGGCCCAATCCAAATGGACTTGCTGAGGACCACGCCGACCAAAGGGACACAGTCGTGCCCGACGTGCTCCCTGAGGTTACTTGCTCGACCTCCACCTCTCCAGCTCGACATCCTGCTGTCCAGCTCGACATCACCTCGAACACCCCCACTAGGGCAGACTCAGTCCACTGCTCTCCCAAAGAGACCCTGAAAAGACCGCGTCTCTGTCCGTCCGCATTACTCGCAGAACATCCAGGGAGGGGACCACGTGCGGGTCCCCACTACGCACGTAGAACCTGGCAGTTCCTCCATTGGGCCAAACCTGCCCGGCCCAATGAAGGAACCTTGGCCCAGCGCTGGGGGCTATAAATACCCTCTGTTTCCAGAGGGTCAGGTATTCATCATTCTACCCATACTCTTACTATTGCCTGCTCGTGCTCTTACTCACTTCAGCATCGGAGTGTCTTGCAGGTACCCCCCCCCCCCCCCCCCCCCACCTCGTTCAAAACTCTCAACTCAGAGCCAGCCGTGACGGTCCAAGTCTGATCAGGTTAGATCATACATATATATATATATATATATATATATATATATATATATATATATATATATATATATATATATATATATATATATATATATATATATATATATATATATATATATATATATATATTAATTATTGATTTATTTGATTATCCATAACATAAGAAAATTTAAAAACTGAGTTAATGTTTTCTTGTATATAGATAATGTTGTAAATAAATTTAAAATATTTTAAAAAAATTATTCAGAGTTCAAACACATTAAAAAAAAATTGGTGTATAGATAATATTGTAAATAAATTGATAGAATAATTTAAAGTATGTTAAAAAAATTATTCAAAGTTCAAACATATTAAAAAATTTGATGGGTGGAGATAAAGAATAATGACAAATAAAATAATAGTGTGCAAATCAATAATATGTTAGAAAAAGATACAACAACAACAACTATGTCGTATTTCACTAGTTTGTTTACCCTTTTTGACCCGACGACCTATTTTTAGGAAGAAAGCAACTCTTTGATTTGCTATACTTCAAAAGTCATTACAAAAGATTACAAATAACTTATAAGAAAATAGTCTCAAAATTTCTAAGAACAATACATATTTTCTACAAGGTTTTTGGCAATTTTTAATACAAACATGTAAGTTGTTTTGGCATCATCATTACCTTAGAAACTCAACGAAAACTCATTGATCACATGCAATTTTATCCCTTGTCTTCTACGAAACTCATTAAAGTGATCTGAAATAACCTTCATGCATCCATCATGCCTTGAATTCAAATCTCATGGCTTGTTTTTGTCATGAAAGTCTTCACTAACTGATGATGAATGAAAAATAACACTGGAACCTTCTAAAATACATAAGGCACGTCTTTGAGGCCATTTAGCTATGAATATGACTCCACCATGTTCGACTCTACTCCAATATCCTATATCACCAAACATGCTTATGGATAAAAATATTTAGTTTGAGCTATAGAACATTCCTTATGCTGTGAAGAAGAAACTTGTGATCATCGGAGATTTTAAGTCTGACCATACCAATACATGAACCTTGCAAGACTTATTGTCACCAAGGAGAACTAATCCATATTCCTCCAGCTTGAATGTCTCAAAGTATTCATTTCTTTGACACATGTGATAAAAGTAATTTGAGTTCATGACCCAAATCTCTGCAATCTTCAAACTCGACACCATTAGTGCACCAACACTAACATGATTATCATCATCTAAGACAACTACAATTTGAACATAATCATCATGTTTTCCTTTCGGGAAAATCTCTCGTGAAGTGATTGATTTTCTGACAAGTAAATCATTTTATCTTTGACTTTTCAAACCTCTTTTATTTGCACATCCCTCCACGCTTACTTCCTCCTCTAAATACAATCAAATCTTCACCATTATCGTCAATCTTCATATTTTACATCTTTAAAAAAATTTAATCTCAAAAGCCTTCTATATTTCATCCAAAATAATATTACCTTTCTTACCATAAAGAAGGTTGACCTTGAAGTGCTTAAATGATCTAAGTAATAAGCTTAACAAGAGTAGATTCTATAAATTAATATAAAATGTATCTATAAATTACTATAAAGTGCATTTATAAAATTCTATAAATTATCATGTTTATTTCAATTCTCCCTCAATTCTAATAGTCATAATATGGTATTTTTTTATTTAGATATTAGAAGTAGAAGATAGAGCAATGAAGTTATGTCTCATAGTTGATGAGAAATTATTATGATGTAATTAAATGGGGTGTACTTGTAAGGTTAGTACTTCAATCCTCAAATCTCTGAGATAAATGAGGAGTAATATGAGAGTCATAATGGATTTGGATACCTAAAATGGAACGTTTTACCCTATTATATAATAGAGGTTGGAATTATTTCTATGTGATACAACATGCTCTGCAGCCATTCGACTGATTGAATTAGATGGTGATCTATGAGTTTGAGGGCGGAATTTTCTAATTCTAGTCAAGCAAAGGTCTACCTGTTAAATGTGCCTTTTAACTCGAGGTTGGATTTTAGGGCCTTTTCCATAGGGATAGTAAACAGCCTAGAACAATTGCCACGAAGCCCTTCTTCTTACTATCTAGAATGAGGGTTTTGCCATGTAAATCATTAGGCCAATTTTTAATAGATGTAAGTGAAAAGTATTGATGGGATGCCACTAGCATTTGGAACAATGGAATTAAATATTTTTCTCTTGATCATCGACGTTTCTCATGTAAGTCCTGACGTGTCTCTATGTTTGACTATAATGATACCATCTATGCCTTAGGATACTCAAGTACTCTGAATAGTTCATGATGAGATCTTGAACGTTTGTGATGTAGTTCACGTTTTCATAATATGGTAGATCGCACTGTTCATTTTTGTTGAAATGCACATAAGAAGTTCTTGAATTAATATTTTCCTCTTTTTTCGTTACTTGTAAATTTGGGAAATTTGTCTTCCTCTTCGCTTGTAAATTCTTCCATTGCTGCCAACTTTTTTGCACAGGTCTTCATCTAAGAATATTTCATGTCCCTACCTTTAACGCATGAGTCCTCAAATTTGTCTATTTTAAGGTAATTCCCTATTCACAGGTGTTTTTAGCGAAGAATCACGATTTTAGTTCACTTGTGATATTAACTCGAAAAATCTTGGGAGCAATCTGTGCAAAATAAATGTATGAAGAAAAGTGTGTGCGAATTGAATGTAAAGGTTTATATAAAGACAAAATAAATAAAAAATTTAATTGGAGAAAAGATTGGATGAAATTAATAAATAAGGAATGAAATAAATGATATTAAAGGAAAGTGTTCCAATTAAGGAAACATAAAGAGAATAAAAGAAAATGACGCAGACTCATACATGTTCTTCATAAACTATTTCGCTCTTTGACTTGGGTACTCCAGTTCTATAGAGAAATATATGTTTTTCTGACCTTGATTACAATTCACGAGTTTGCTATTTATACTAATCTAAAGTTAATTATCTCTGAAAGTTTACTCTCACAAAATGGACATGTAACAAGAACATGAAATTCAATCCTCTAAAGTGCCTCCATGTCGTCTGCCTTTGTAACTGCTGAAAAACCATTATCCCACATTTGTAACTACTTCAAGCAAATGACTGCCTTTCAAGAACATCTGACTCAGTGCTCATAGAAACATCCCTTAGACTCGGAAAATAAACTAAGTCCTAGACAAATGGAGACTTCGTCGAATCCCACCATTTTGTTCAACCCTTATCGAGATGTTGGACATGTTTCAAAGAGAGTGATCTTAATCTTGTTGATCTATTCTTAAGATTCTTCCAAACCATGCTCATCATATTAGTCGAAACTACTATCATCGACGTGGTTATTCCTGTCGAAGCTTGATAATAAATTATTGTTAACACTTAGCATTTTCTCAACTTAACTTGCTTTGACTATCTCTTAGCTGGAATTTCTAGGCTAACAGATTCCTCAAAAAAAGCCACTATCGATCATGTTCCAGATGGAAGAAAGGTGGTGTTTTTTTAACTCTTCAACATTGTTTCCACTAGCATGTACACATCATATCAAGTAGACATTTTTAGTCATCAATAAAACTTTTCACCAAACTGTCATGTCACAAACGTGCGTACGGATGATCATCATGATCTCCGATTTCCTAGGAAATTAAAGAGCCGCTAACTTTACATGAAATTAAAAGGAAAATCATTTAATTTCATTTTTTTTCATATTTTTCCATAACCTTTAGTGCTAATCGGTGATTTGAACATGCCACTTGTCAAATTTTCTGGAGGGAAAACTGAAACCATTTCTCCCTCTCTTGGATATTTAAATGCTTCTTCCATAACTCTCTTTTCTTTCACCATTTATCTCTACGAGAATCGAATACCCCAATATTTTCCGCAACTTCCGCAATCTTTTCCACGTTTTTTCTTCTCAAAAAACTTGAGAGTCAATAATGGCTTCTAAAAGTGCATGTACAAATTCTCCATGCACTCCTTTTTTCTTTCGCATTGAAGAACCATTTCTTGAGGATGGGAGCGCATATGTCCTAGAGACTCCCATGGAAGATGAGAAGATAAAAGTTTGGCATTCTAATGTGCTCTTTCCATACTCTACTTCAGCTACCAATTAGGCTTTCATGGGTCCCCTCCCTAGGCGTATTAAGAAACTATTAGTTCCAGGGTTTTATGATTGGCTAAATTTTAGTAAAACACGGTTCTATACTGATGTTGAGCAAGATGTTGTAACATCTTTATCAATTGTCATGACAATTCAGCTGTTATGAGTTTTAAACTAGATGTCGAAGACAGATGCCGTGACATTCTGGTCTGTGTATAGCAGGCGTTGTGGTTGGTTATCTCTTGACATATTTGTTTTAATTTGATGAGATTCTTTTGGATATTCCTCATCATTGTGTGCAGGTCAAGGAGATTATTTCGAAACAAAGTGCATATTTAATTTGATTTCTTAAAAAGGATCTTGGAGACTTTTTAGGAAGATTTAAAAAGATTTGTTCCTATTTTTAGGAGAAGATATTGCAGTTGTTTTTAACGTGAAGATTGAATTTGATTTGAAGAGTCCAAGCCCATACTGCAAGAGTCTATAAATAAGGAGTTGCTATGACCTAAAATAGCAAGCATTCACAACAACAAACCATGGGTGCAACATAAGGGCTTATGATTTTTGGAGTCTTTTAGGTTCTTTGTGTTTGTGTTCTTTGTATGTCACTCGTGTATCTTTGATGCATTGAGTTAAGTGGTTTTGGGTTGTTTATCAAGCTATTATTCTCACTCATGAGCTTTTAAACAAAGAGTTAAGTATTGTTTTTAGTTGAAGCTTTTAAGCAAAACCAAGTATTATTTATTGGAAGTGTAATCTTCTTTTGGGTTTTTAAGTCTAGTCACAAGGTTTGTGGTTGTAAGTATATCACTGTGGTGATTGGAAGTGAGAGGGGGACCTCATATCTAGTGGTTTCTAGGTAGAAGTTGTACAAGGTAGTGATTAGGAGAGAATTTGTAATTAGGGTTTATTTAGCTTTGAACTAATACTATCATAGTGAATTTCTTTCCTAGCTTGGTAGCCCTCAGAATAGGTGATGTTGCATCGAACTGAGTTAATAATTGATTGTGTTTTTTAAACTTCTATAATTTATCTTTCTGCACAATCAATAGTGTTAGCAGGTTTTCTGTCAACAGATGTAAAAAAATTTGTCCTGATATCATGTTTCTGTATTAAGACATCAATCTTGACCTTTGTATTGCATGTGCCGTAATTTTAATTAGTATCAGAGCAGACACCCTATTCTATCTATTTAATGAGCTCCAGGGAGACTATTTTATGGTATTATGGATAAAGAAGGAGGATGCAATAACAAACCACCTATATTATATGGTTCAAATTGTGATTGGTGGAAGGTTAGAATGGTGGCTTTTCTGAATTCCATGAACAATAAAGCATGGAAGGCTGTTTTGAAAGGATTGGGACATCATATCAATATAGACAAAGATGGTTATGTGTCTTGAAGCCAGTGGAAGATTGGAATAATGAGGATGATAAATTCGCTCTTGGAAATTCCAAAGCCTTGAATTCTTTATTCATTGGAGTATACAAGAACGTGTTCATGTTGATTAATACATGTACTGTAGCCAAGGATACTTGGGAAATTCTCATAACAACTCATGAAGGTACATCCAAAGTTAAAATGACAAGACTTCAACTCCTCACTACAAAATTCAAGAACCTAAAGATGAATGATTATGGGACCATCCAAAAATATCATATGAAGGTTCTTGAAATAGAAAATGCAGCCAGTGCCTTGGGATAAAAGATGTCAGAACAAAATCTTGTTAGAAAGATTCTTAGGTCTTTACCTAGGAAATTTTACATGAAGGTAACTGCTATTGAAGAAGCTCAAGACATCAACATTCTGAGAGTTGATGAACTTGTTGGGTCACTTCAAACATTTGAATTGGCTATAAGTGACAAGTCTTAGAAAAAGAACAAGAGTATAACTTTTGTTTCCAATGCTAAATATGAAGAAAGTCAAGCTGATCTTGATTCTGAGGAAGGTCTGTCCAATACCATTGTTTTACTTGGGAAACAATTCAATAGAATTCTAAAGAGAGTGGATATAAGAGGAAGACCAAATGTTCAGAACATCTCTTCTAACATCAGGAATAATGAGGATTTTCAGAAAAAATATAGATCCGAGGACAAGACCAATCAATTCAATGTTATGAGTGTGAAGGTTTTGGTCATATTAAACCAGAATGTCCAACTTTTATCAAGAGACAGAAAAAGGGATTTACTGTGTCTTGGTCTGATGATGATGAGTCAGAAGATGAGGCTAACAATGAAACTGCAAAACTTGTGATGGCTTTTTCTGGAAGATGGGAAGATGAAGTGAAAGCTTATGATGAAAGTGTCCTCTATGAAGACCTTGATGTATCTTACAAGGATACTTGTGACGGGTGTGAAGAAAGCCTTAAAATAGTATAAGAACAAAGGAAGATTATAGATGAATTGGAGAATGAAAGAAGAAGCTTCTATTTACTATTTCACATCTTCAAGGTGAGATATCTCTTTTAAATTCTAATCTTAATAACATGTAATATTCTTTGAAGAAGATGAATAGTAAAGTTGATATGGTAGAAGAGGATGGAGATCCAGAAGTTGATTATCAGTCTGATAATAAACAAAGAAGAATGTATGAGAAGAAGTCATTTCCTCCTGAAAGGAAGAGAATAATCAACATGTCCAATAACATGTTACAACATCTTGTAAGACATGATGAAACATTATCCATATTCCAATCTTAAAAATGTATATGTCATTATATTTAGTGAGCATGACCATATTAAGCCTTTCTATTATAAATTTTATAGAG
This sequence comes from Vicia faba, assembly GCA_948472305.1. NCBI lineage: Eukaryota > Viridiplantae > Streptophyta > Magnoliopsida > Fabales > Fabaceae > Vicia > Vicia faba. Next base: position 1,083,484,854 of record OX451739.1, on the reverse strand, counting down.
ATAAAAAATATTTAATTCATTTTAAGGTTAATCAAGTGAGCAAAAAAAGAAGTGTTGAAAATAGAGATAGTAACTTTATTGCTTATACTTCCTTAAGACACTGAAATGGAGAAGATTGGTACTTTGATAGTGACTGTTCTAGACACATGACATAGGTTCAGAAGTTATTGGTGAATATTAGGTTTCATCCCACAGGTTCTGTCAGATTTGGTGATGGATTTAAAGGTGAAATAAAAGGAGTTTGAAAGCTGATGTGTGATGGTTGTCCCAGTTTAGAAGATGCATTATTTGTGAAAGGATTAACTGTTAAACTTATTAGAATTAGTCAAATGTGTGACCAATTTCTATTAATTAACTTCTCAAAATCAGAATGTCTGGTCAAAGATGGGAAGGATGTTGTTCTGATGAAAGGTGTAAATTCTAAAGACAACTGTTATTTGTGGGAATATCAATTAATTGCTTACTCTTGCACATGTTCAAAAACTAATGAGGATGAAGTGAAGCTATGGCACCAGAATATTGGACATCTTTATTTCAAAAGAATGAAGGAAGTAATATCTAAAGGAGCCATTAGAGATATGCCAGAGATCAAGGTTAAAGAAGGGAAAGTTTTTGATGAGTGTGAAAGTAAAAAGTAAATCATGATGTCACACCCAATGTTGCAACATCAGACTACTTCCAAAGTGTTGGAACTTCTTCACATACACATAATGGGACCAATTCAAATAGATAGCCTATGAGGAAAAAGGTGTGTCTATATGGTTGTTGATGTCTTTTATGGATATACTTGGATAAATTTTCTTAGAGAAAAATCATATGCTTTTGAAGTTTTCAAAAATATGTGTCAAAGCATTCAAGAGGAGAAGGACAATGTGATTGTCAAGGTTAGAAGTAAACATGACAAGGAGTTTGAGAATGCAAAATTCTCTGAATTTTTTGGTTTTGTAGGTATTAGTCATGAGTTCTCTCATTCCATCACTTCTCTGCAAAATGGAATTATTGAGCAAAAGACTAGGGCAATACAAAAATCAGCTAGAGTTATGATTTCTACCAAGCAATTACCATTGGATTTTTGGGCCAAAGTTATGAATAATGCATGCTACATTCATAATAGGGTCAATTTGAGAGGAGGTACTTCAACCACTCTTTAAGAGATATGGACTGGAAGGAAGCTTACAATCAAGCACTTTCATACCTTTGGAATTAAATTTTATGTCTTAGTGAACAAAGATAAAAAAAACAAGGAAAATCTCATAAGGAGTGAAGTAATATTTATGGGTTACTCTTCAAATAGAAGAGCTTATAGAGTGTTTAACTCTAGAAATAAAGGTGTTATTGAATCCACAAGTGTGATAATTGATGATTATTTCCCTGAAAAGGAAAAGAATGTTGAAGAAAATGTTGGAACATCTTTTGTGCAGACTGAGGAGACAGGAAAATAAGCTATTTGTGAGTTCACAAGTGTTGATCTAGATCACTCTGAAGTTAAAGTTCAAATAGATCATATCAATGAGATCAATACATCACACTCAAACGAAGCATACATTACAAATTCATTTCAAACCTCAACCTTTCTCTGTCGAACATGTGTTCTTTATTTATATTAGCATTTATATCAAAACAACGCCAATAATTATCATATGTCCTAGGATCAAACTGATCGGTCCTGCAAGTAACTAAAAAATTACCCTTTTTGGAAGATTAGCGGTTGTTTACCAATCAACACGGTAAACAAATGCATATAGAGATATTCTCAGCAGAGGATATAGTTAATGGTTTTGTCATGCTTCTGGAAAATGCAGAAGATACAACACTCGATATATTGGATGCTTCAAATGAACTTGCACTTTTCTTAACTCGAGCTGTGATTGATGATGTGCTTGCCCCCGTTGAATTTGTATGAAACTAGCAGCAGGCTACCACAAAAAAGCAGTGGTAGTGAAACTGTGCGTATGGCTCGAACACTTGTTTATGCTTACCCTGCAGGTGAAAGGCTGTTGAGATGCTTGAATGCAAACTGACTTATGCTTACATTTATGCAGGTTTATCGCACTGAACTGAAATGGCGAGGCTATTTGGATTGTTGGTGATTAGCCTTCTGCAGATTATGGTTTTGTTAGCATGCTGCAATATGTTTATATGCAGGGCAGCTTTTGGCTATACGGATTAACATTGGCGGTGCAAGAAATGCTCAAGACTGCAACATGATATACGAATGATGCAAGATCGATTGACGTTTTATGGCATTGTAGCAAAGGGAAGGATGGAAGACATGGTCGGACTGTGGGGCCCGAATCTGTTTTGTAGTTTAGGTTGCATCAACTTAGGTGTTCTTCCTCTTGTAGTATCCCAAAATATAATGATATTTGAATGAATATTTTCCTTCCAATTTGCATTTGAATTCCAAGCTTTGGAAAACATGAACATTCATATGGTCTTGAACTTTGAATGGTGAAATTGAATGGAGTTTATGGATGTAATGATTCATGCGAATTGGATTTCTTGATTTAAAATAGTAGAACTTGGATGGGTTTTGAATGAATCTTTCCTTCCCATTAGCATTTAAATTCTGAGTTTTCCTTGATTTATCATATAAAATGAATCGTGATACAAGATGAACGAATTGAATTTGTGTTGAATATTTGAATAAAAATCCCGAATTAAATCATGAATAAACCTTGAATCACTTTGCATGAATCCTTCAATGATAAACTTACTTCTATCCATATCCACTCGTATTGAGGACAACAAATGACAATGATAAGAACGATAATCGCCTTGATTAAGAATAAGTCCACAAATTCATATCTTATGCCATGAACCATGCTTCACAATTCAACCTTCATCCTTTAATGACCGGTTATCTCAACTCAAAATCAATGTCATGAAGAACATCTTAAGGATGGATGATAAGGTTTGAAACACGGAAGAATTCCCTTGACATGAAACCCTAGTCGCACAAATGAAAACCCCAGAACTTGCCGAGACTGGATAAAAACAATTATATCCTAAAAAGAAAGGAATCCTGATAACCACACCTCACGACCTTGATTCCTCAGTTCAAATGCACAGAGAAATATCCAGATGAAGTATCTTTGAACCATGATTCAAACAAACTTGAATTGGTTAACTGAGGAATGGATGAATGTTATGCCATAGTCATTAACCCTGATCAGATGATAAGCACACTCATATGAGGAGACGTCTTGATTCAAAGACCATGTATGCTAGGTCAGACCCCTGAGTTCTTGACAAGAAAAATCCTACAACTTGATATTCAAGCGAAGAGAATAGCCTTGTTGCTTGATGGAGAAGAAGTTTAAACTGAACATGAACTATAACCCTAATTACACAGTCTTATACACCAAGAAGAACCAAAATAACCAATCTTATTCAACATATACTCCTCAAACCACTTGTAAACCCTAGCTTCATAACTACTGATCTTTTGAACCTCATGTGTTCTTTTGAAATGCAAAAATGTATGTTATATTAGTGACCTAATGAAAATATGTGAATGCAACGCTAAGTCTAAGCCAAATAAAAGTACAGTTAGGAGGAAAAAATTTATGGTGCAACAAGATGCTACAGACTGTGCTTCTACAGAGGTATATGTTCATACTAGTGGAGTCTTCCCAATAGGATCGAGTGACAGGTCTGTGTTCACATATTATGCCGACCATGTTTCCTACCATTTATGGCAGGGAGAGGTATATACATATATTATATGTTGAAGTTTAACTTATTTATGATTTATTATTGAAAATTTGTTGATTTTTTAATTTTGTTAGTTACAAGGTTGTGTCCCGCTGAAGGTGACATCCCACGGGGCCAAGTTGAAGAACTAGCCACGGACTGAGATGTCTGAGCAGGTTAGGACTATTGTTCGGGATTTTGGTCTCCCCGACATGACCGATTGCTCGTTGACCATGCTAGACGTTTCCCTTCTATCTGCTTTCATTAAGTAGTGGCACTCATATATCTTCCTTTCATCTTCCATTTGGAGAGATGAGGGTTACTTTGGATGACGTCTTTGTGTTTTTCCATCTCCTCGTTGGTGGGTTGTTTTTTACCGCTCTTATTATTAGCGAGATTGATGTTGTGACGGCTATCCTAGAGGATATGGGAGTGATTGTGGAGGAGGTGATTAAGGATTTTGGCTACAACAGGGGTCTTTACTTGCGATTGTCTTGGCTCCGGGAGAGGTACAATGGGTTTGTGCTGGCAGAGATGTATGAGGTTGTCGTTATGGCGTACATGCTACATCTAGTAGTTTGTACCATTCTTGTGGACTAGTCTGATAATTATATTGATGCTCGATATGTAAGGTTGTTATGTGATCTTGACCACGGTAATTGGGCTTGGGGGTGTTGTGCATTGACTGTTCTCTATACGACACTAGGAGCTGCGACTGTCTTTGAGACAAAGAAGATTTGTGGATATTTAAGTCTACTCCAGGTATGTGGTCACATTATTTATAATAGTTATTTAACTGTTAGTTGTGACATTTAGTTGTGACATTTATTGTTTATTTATTGTTGTATTTGTTTTCTGTTTTATTGGATATACAAGCACTTCCTCTGTATCGTTGACAGGAGGGAGCAACGTGTTGCAGCGGATGCACCATGGGCGATGAGATAGAGTTCCAAACATGCGCATTCAGAAGGATTGCTGGAGTACAAGAGGAGGCTAGATGCCTTGACAGTCCATATGCCATCTGGATACCATACGATGGTCACAGGGCCCACCGTTCGTTTGATTCGAGTTCTTTGTTTGCAGGTCATTTGAGGTGTGAGAGCATGGTGGCTAGACACCTTCCCGAGAGGTGTTTGTGACATTATGGGTATGTCCAGGGTTCCACGGTCTGTTCCAGGTATTCCTGGTAGTGGCATTGGCATTGATATATGGTTTTAGAGTAATATTCTCAGCTCATCCCGTGCCATTATAGAGAGAGCGGTGAGGGTTCAGGAGGGGTCACAGTGTGAGGATGGATACATGGAGTGGTACCTCATTGTGTCTCACCCTTGCATATGACCTTCATATCTTCATCGCTCTTCTACTCAACAATGTTGTAACTAACCCTTCCGTCAACGTCCATGTTCCAAATTTCACGGTATGAAATCTTTCCCACCCTTCTATTATCAGTATCAGGAAGCAATTCTCCCAACTTTTTCGTCAGTGGCTCGAAGACCATAAACCCGTCTGAAATCTGAAACTTCACAGGATCTTGTGCTCTAGTGAAGTGCACTGCTGCGTTAACCAAAAATTAAGGAAGGATGCATTTTACGATTCTGATTATTTCTCAACAACTGGTGACCTCTATTTATACAACTTTCGATGTATTCTAAACCACGTAAAATTGTCGGTGCAATCATAACCCTCGGCAAAATTGTAGTCGTTGCATAAAACTGATTTTTATAACCTACCGAAAATTTCAACTTCAACTAAATTTTCGATATGTTACCGAAAATGTTTAAATTTCCGGAATTATTTGTAACGTACCAGAGTTTTCATATTGAATTACCGGAAATTTTAACTATACCAAAATTTTCAAATTTATACCGGATATTTTGTTCAGAATACTCTTCTATTTTATCACAAAGAGCATTTTAGACATTATGAAACTCCAAGAGTGTCATGTATAAATTTGGGGGTGGCATGTTAAAATTTTCTAATGTAGGCACTAATGTAAACCAAATTTGAAAATTTATGTTTCCACCCGTATATCTTTTTTAAAGTCTATGGTGAAATGTAAAAAATGTCTCCTGTTTTTAAAAATATATCTTCGAACGCATTAAATTTTATTTTTTTTAAATAAAAAAATTAATTAGGAGATACATATCCGAATTTATTTGAGATTAATTTGAAAATATATCTCCGAATTAATTCAAAAATATTTTGGAGTTTTCAAAAGTGCGGCTCATCATAAGAATGTAAAGAGAAATTTCATTTCCAACTCAATTCTTTTCTGTGAATCGTGATAAGAACATGACCAAGTCAGTATTCTTAAGTTGGTTTGGTCTTATTGATTCTAACTGTTTCTGTTACAATTAGTTCGAAGTAGTCGAAAAAATTAGGATATAATTTAACTTGTAAATTGTTGATTGAGCTGCATCATTCATTACTTAATTTTCATGAAATAGAGAAGAAAAGTTCATAGAGAAAATTAATAGAAAAAAATGATAAGGCTTAGAAACTCCTGTGGTTTGGACCCAACTGTTTGTTGTAAATAGGTTACTGAGTGTGCAAGGGTGATAGTCTCTACAGTACAGTTCAAAGATAGTATTGTAAACTCGGTCGTAGTACTAAATATATATAGTACTTGTAACACTTTAACCCTAATTCATCACAGAGATACTAATGAACTATACATACTCTATAGTTGGGGAGATCCATTTGCATCAACTTTTGGTTTTCACATTGTCTGGGCTCTCCTAATATAGCATTAGGTTACAACACAAATAATACACATTATTATCTCTCTTTGTACCAAATATGATGATTACTGGTGATATATATTAAATATCAAATAAATGATAAATAAAGCATACACTAATACTGTGAATCCCTTCCCAGGTCAGCATTTACATACAGAAAAACAATAAAACAAATGTTATTTTGTTACATTATAAAACAGACTATTCTATAGCAATTGAGAAGTTGATATAACTATATCATGTGAAAAGATACAGCTTCATTTTAGAACAAGATCAAACCACCGAGATTTTAGAACTTTGTGAAGCAATATTTGATGAAATTAACCACACCTAAATTACACAGATGGAAAGTATTTGTTTAGATTGAAAGGAAGTGAATAAAACTCCTCACTTCTTGTGTCTGTTTTAAAGGACCTGTACTTGTCCCACCAATGCTTTCCTCTATCTTTCCGAATAGCAGAATCCTTCTTATGTAGTGTGTTATCCAGGAAATATGCCACAACTCCAGCTACAAATGCTTTTGATTGGAATGGCACATTTACCATATCATTGAACTGCATTCAGGTAACATCAAAATGTTAGTGTAACCAAACTACATTAAAAAAGTGCATGACAAGAATAGAAAAATAGAGGCATACCCATCTTGCTCCAGTGTGAACTGGACCAAACCCATTAATTGCTGTGTACTCGTTAAAGTACTGTGGGATAGATAAGCCCAGGAAGATAGAGAAGCCTAATACAAACTTTGTCCTAAAACTATTGAGGTTGCAGAATTGAAGAAAACTTAGACCTCCCGAACCTACAAATGGTCATTAAAAGTGGTTATTGTAAGCATCAAAGTAACTGAAAAGCAGTATCCACGGCTGGCATAAGTGCTTATCGTATATTCACGGGCTCAATATCTTAAATCGGACATACCAACATAAGCAAAGAACAAGCAGTATAGTGCAGCAACAATGGAAGGGGGGATGGAAGCGAATACTGCCCCAAATTTCCCTACAGAGCAAAGAGAAAATAGCAAGTGTTGAAGGAAAAGCAGATGATCAGGTTAAAAACATTGCACTTAAACTTTCATCTTACCTAGAATTGAAAAGAAAATCATAAACCCGGCGGATATTTGCACCACTCTTCGACTACCGACACGTGTTAAAGCCAAAAGACCAGCATTTTCTCTATAAGAAAACAAAAACGAACACAATTCTCTCATCACCAAGGATGTTTTCCTCTTAATTATGTGGGGTGAACAAACAGAATAGTTAGATTCTTACACAGATACAGAAGATCCGATCCCAGTTCCAAACAATCCCGATAACAGAATGCCAACACCCTGAAGAGCGGATACAAAATGTACAATTATCAGTGTTAGTTGACTAAGAAAGAAGTACTATTGTTTATAAATGCATTTAAATTGATTTGTGGATATTTGAATGCAAGAATATCATACCTGCCAACCAATACCCCGACTAAGAATCGATGGTGGTAATGGTGTTGCACTAGCGAACCGATAAACAGCAATAAAAGCTCCACTGGACTGTTTGTAACAAATCAAACACGGATGTAAAATATAACTCTAGTGAGGCAGTATTACAATGAAAATGCAAATAAGAAAACTGCATAACACTAATAATCAGTTAGAACAGAAGTAATACAAGCCACTGAGCCAGATAATCTATATAAAACAAGGTGTGATAAAAATATATAAACAATTAAGTGTAATAGAATAGTGGTTACACGGGCACATCAGTGACCGTATTTTTGCTAGAATACAAATAAAGGAATTACCTCTACTAGAACAACGAAGGATGCCATCATCATGGCAAAGGCTTCGCCTGCATCAAATGAAGGTGCACCCCATTGAAATGGATATGGAACACGAATCCTGCAAACCCGATATCCCGGTGTATAAGAAGCTAATATCTCAAGGATGCAATTAAATTTTGCTTTAAAAATATCAATTTTGTTTTGCACATGCTCTAAAGTACAAAAAATTGACTTGTATAGAAAAAAGAAAAAGGTTCAGGCATGATATATGTGACACTAAGGAATTCCAACACTCTTTTAATACACGCCTGAGTTGTCAATTGCAAATTGCATACAATAGTTGCTTGTTGAAATTCAGCACTGCTATAGCAGCTATATGACAACACTGATAGACGTGTCAAGGATTGAGGATAATAGTGGTTGTTCAAATTCCGTTGTGCTATAGAGCCACTATTTAATAACACTGGTACACACTTTATGATTAGTCCATTTTTTACAAGTTAACACACTTACCTCGTAAATTGGCCATTTAAAAAAAAAATGGACTGATTATAAAAAATGTCTTTTGAAAAGTCTTATTCTCACCTCCACAATGCATCATTGATAATACCAAAATGGAATTCATAAGAATGAATCCCCCATAACACCATTTAGCAAAAGGTGCAATTTCAAAGTTTTGTGAAGTAATCGGGTAAATAAAATAAAATAAAAAAACTCAAATGAAACAATGTTAAAGACTTATAACGAGTACACCACAACTTAAGGACATGGGATAATTGTCATCAAATAATCGTTTGCAAAAGAAGAAAACTAGTAAAAAGTCAATGGAATTCCGAATTCCACAACTCACCATGGAGCAGCATCTATTAGGCCTGAACGATCAGTGCGGCAGGTTATCTGTGTTTTATGTTTAGCATGGTTATATGCGCCTCCAACAGTCAGAATATAAGCATATAACCACACAATTGCAACTGTGAATAAAACAGAAAAACGGTCGAAAATGTGTTTTCCTGAATGGAGCACATGGGGTACAAACTGCATGATAACCAATAACTGTTGTTAGCAAATTCAGATCCACATAAACCATCAAGCCCAAAAGATAACGAAACGTGAACACAGACCAATATGGTGATTTGTAACATGGATACTATGTGTCCGACACTTTAAAAAGCTGTACCTGAGAAACAAATACTAGCAATATAAGCTCTGGCAATCCAATCTCTACACATTGAGCAACCTATAACCAAACCAGACATCAATGTCAATCACTTTTTATCAATTAACAACGCACGCGGACAATTAATTTAAATATGTAATTTAAGGCTTACCCCAGGAAAGCCCAACTCATACAGCCCAAAACCAACAAGAGATACCAAAGGAACGGCTGAAAGTGGACTTAAGAACCTGAAGAAAGAAGTTGAGCTTGCATCATTTGCGAATATTACGATCAATCACAAGGACATAATGTTAATTAAATCTTCAGTTACTTAAAACTAGATAGTTAATACAAATTCCATATCACAAATCACTCGAGCACGTCATCAAAATATGAAATTCGACCATCAGGGCAGTTGAGATTAATTAAACTGACAATGTGCCTGAGTTGCATGAATAGGGGTATGGTACTGAGTACGCGTACGGATACAATACAAGATACGTAAATATTAAGAAAAATTAAGGCACGGGTACATTAGAAATATACAATGGAATGTGTTTCGTAAGTATAATATTTAACAAACAAAAATACAAGAAAGCGTCGTTCATAATAAAATACCAATGCTTCAGATGTGCATATGCAGCAGCCCCAAAAATCTAGCTTATACTCCACTTTGGACATTTTCAATCCACATATGAATACCAAGAAAGTATAACACAATCACTCACTAAGAGTTTGAGACGAACCTTGCAACATTACGCCAAAGACCACTAAATCCAAGTACTATTTGAAGGGTTGAAGCAACAATAAGAGCACCTTGGATTGCCCGCATTATCTTCTTGAATTTCTGAATAGAGGAAAGAATAAAGAAAAAAAGTTGAGGAAGAAAGTGAGCAAACAGTTCGCGTACCCGAAAATAAAAATGGTGACTCAATATTTACTTTAGTATCAGAATCAAACGCCGTATTCTGCTTGTTAGATTAAATTTATGTTCATTTTTGGATTATTTTTTCTTCATTTCTTTCTTAACACTGTCACATGTTCCCAAGGTCTAGGCATGCCACAAGCCCACAAGGAATTTAACCAATATCTTTGAGTTTAAGACATGCCAATTTAACTGATTAACCAAACTACCATTAACAAATTTACACTCTTATTATTTTCGAATTCCAATGGATTAAAACACTGAATATTTACCAGTTTTCTGGTTATAACATGGCATAATTTCCTTTAAAAATCAAAGAAGTCAGTGTTAAGGTTATGGCTGATTTCATTTCAATACAAGAAAGTAACCCAGCAAGCATATGACATATCAACCGTGCACAATTAATAACAAGAATAGTTCTCATGGAAAACCTCTATAGGATCTGGCTCATCATTAAATCGACCAGCGAGAATGATTGAGATTGTTGTTGGAACAAACGTGTAAGACCCTCCAATTATGGCTGGCAATCGGCTACCAAACAAAGTTTGCACTAATGTGTTGATTCCAGCCACAAAGAGTAGTGTTTGGATAACCTTTGCTTTCTCCTCCTACAAAAACAAAAAAAAAACACACTTGTAATTATTTTCTCCGAATCATCAAGAAAATTGTTTCATTTAATTTCTTAATGCTTACATTGCCACCTCCCATCTGGGGAACAAGAGAAGTAGGAATCAACACAGTTGTGCCCAGCATCACAAGATAATGTTGGAAACCAAGAAGTATGGCCTCAGCTGCATCAGAATGAACCCAAATTTCACATCAAATTTAGTAAGGAAAAGATAAACAAATGTATCAATCATATCTCCAACAACCTAAAGCCCACCGAAAAATAGGAATGATCCTTAAAATTTAAAATTCAAACTACTTAGCATGATAACAGGATATGATATTGAACTCATCCATAAAATAGAATAATAATTTCTTAATTAAAAAATGGTTAATGTTTTATTTAAATTGAACATTGCCTCCTCATAAACTCATCAAGGTAACTAAAAGGAAAGAATTTACAAAAGAAAACTTTAAACACTTGGATAAAAAGTTAGGATGCACAAGCACACACAAATAAAGCAACCATCACAAAAAGAATGCTTTAAAATATTCCATATCTATGAGCTAAGAATCAGGTTCTTAGCAAATAAATAAATTTAAAAAAAAAAGAATGCAGCAACTCACGCCAAGGAGGAGGACTTGTTATGCAGTAAGAAACATTAGGTAGCTGATCTTTCGGTGGATGAGGCTTTGGCTCATCCGCTTTCGGCGCCGGAGCTCCACCACCACCACCTCCTGCCATAACTTCCTAACTTCGACACAGACAAAGAAACAAAGAAACAAAGAAGAAGATAACAATGATAGAGTGAGAGTTTGTTTAGGTTATGAAAAGTAGAAGTAATAGTTAGAATAATTGCAAAGTTTAACAGAGAGAGAAGAAAAAAAAAGTACACCTTTTAACGATGTTTGTTTCAGCTAGTAAAGTCAATGAACTGTATAAGTCAGAAATTAACAGAAATAATTATTGTAAATAAAAAATAAAAAGCTTTCAGTGAAAGACAACTCAGAATGTGTGAACTGTGAAGTAGTACACCAGTAAAGAAAACTTGAAAACAAAGAGTGTGAAGAATGGTAACCAGTACACAGAATGAGCTAAATCTTCTTTTTCTCTCTCTTCTCCTAATAATAATTTATTTTCTCTCTCTTGGTTGAATGCAACTACACGACTTATTATATTAGGAAACCTATCCCTTTACGTTTATTTTCAATTATTCGAATTTAACTAAACTTTTAATATTTGTGATATTTTATTTTATTTTTATTTTCATTTTTTATGTTGTTGTTGTTTGTTTGGTTTTGGAAGTGGCATTAGAAAGAGAGAAAGCAAGTCTTATGGATGAGTCATGAGTCATGAGTCATGACGGTGATGGTTGTTGGATACTAGTAATTTGTAGCGTAGTTATACACCGACAGTGAATGAATGAATACATTAGGGGTAAATTAATTAATTACTGTCAAATGTGAAAGAAGGGATGTGGAGACCAGCTTCATATTTTTAATTTATGCTAATTAACTTCATACTTTTATAATGCACATTGATTCACAATTGCGCCACAATGATATTATTAGCATATGTTTCTTTTCACGGTGGAAATCTAAAAAAACACACGGTTTGATAGAAGTTGTAATTAGTAGCTTTTCTATTTCTGCTATGAAATTCAATTACACTTAATTAGATTAAAATATGCATGATGTACGGCTGTAAATTAGTTTATTTATTTTTTATTAAATTTTAAATATATTAAAAGTTGTTTTTGATGAAATATAATTAGTAAATTTATATTATAATTTTTTTTAAATTATAATTGAGATAATAATATAAAGTAATCACATAGATAAATATATTGCATTTGAAAAGAAAATATATGCGTGTAAATTGAAAGTGATATTCATTTTTTGTTTTGTTTTGATTTTCGTTTTTTTTTTTTGCATTTATCTTTTATTTAACTATTTTATTTTAATTTGTTAAATATAGGTATTTATTTTTAATGTTAAATAAATTTAATTATTTATAATTATTATCAAATAAAAGTTTTAATAATTTTTTAAAATTTATGTCTATTTTATCGAACTTTATAAAATTGTTACATACTATATTATTCTATTAGATCAACTTAAAATGATTTATATTTAAAAATTATTTAAGAACTACTTTAAGATTAAAAATATTTATTTCAACTTATTTTTATTGTTATAATTTCAGGAAAACAACAAATATTTTATTGTTTTTGGATTTTAACATCTCTTTTATTTTTGAAATTTGAGAGAAATATTCTTAATATAAGGGAATATAAATAGTATGATTGACTTGTTAGACTATTTTGTCTAAAATAAGAAAAATATTTTATTATGTTCAAATTTTTTTATCTCTTTTGTACAAAATTTAATTATATATTATTAATTTATTATTTGATATTGTATACAAAAATATAGTAATAAAGTATATACACATTGTAAAAATTGTTGAATACTATATTATATTTTAAATAAGTTTCAAGTGATTTATATTTAAAAATTATATAAAAAATATTTTAAGATTAAAAATATTTATTTCAAATGTTATATTTATTGCTATAATTTTCAGAAAATAAAAAATATTTTATGATATTTGAATTTTCACACCTCTTTTATATTTAAAATATTTTTTTCACTTATATTTTATTTATAATTATTATTAAATAAAACTTTCAATAACTTTATAAAATTTAAATCTATTTTATCGAATTTTATATACTTATTACATATTATATTATTTTTTAAATTTAAATGTAGTTTTAATTCTTTTAATTTAATTTTTTAAATTTTTTAATCTCTCTTAAAAAAGTCACTTTTTTAATTCTCTTTATAATATATTTCTTTGTTTTTTTTGTGGTCCTACATTACATGGCATTCAAACTTATGACATGGCAAGATGAAATTGACCTTACCACATTAAAATTTTTGTCACATCATTTAAATTATGTTGTAAAACATTATTTATTATTATTAATATTTTATTTAATTATAATTTATATTTATTATTAATTACTATTAAAATAGAAAAGAGATTAGGGTTATCTTCTTCTTCTTACTCATTGACTTTCACCTCTTCTTTCATAAATTCTTAGAAAATTTCTATGCCATTTTCATTTGTGAGACAACAGACAAGTTTGTTTCAGCTTTAAAAAAATAGATGTTTTCTTTATATTTTTTAAAATAGATTTTATAAAATTGTTTTTTAAAATATTACAAAATTTTTATAGTCATTTTTTTAGAATTGAAACACTAATTTTGACATCCTATAACATAAATACACATTATTAAAGTCAAAATCGCATTTTTTTCAACAAAAAAAAATATATTTCAAAAATGATTTTCATGAAAATCTATTTAAAATAACTTCAAAAATGATTTTTCATGAAAATCTATTTGAAATAACTTCAAAATTAAGTGATTTTTTGAAATTTTGATATCCAAAATAAAAATTCCATTAGAAAATAAAATACCTAAATAACATTTTAAGAATGATTATTCAAATAAAATTTTCATTTGAATCTTTTATGAAAAGTTTCTTTGTAAATTTTTTTTATACAAAATTATGTAAAAAAAAAACGGGCCAAAATACTAATCGTTATATTTTTTTATCAATTGAAAAATGGTATTCATGTGTTTAAAACCTAAATTTAAAAATGAATTATAAAATATTTCATCAAATGATCCACAACCCCACGATATCGTCGTTATCATCGCCAAACACAGGTTGAAAGTTTGTGGTTGTGCCCTTTCTGTGGAATTGTTGTGTGGAGATATCGTAAGCTTTGTTCTGGGTTGAAGGTATCAAGCCACACACGTTTCAATCATGTTTCAATCAGTGTTTCATTTGTCCTTCTCAATGACTGATTGGGTGTGACATTATACTTTTGTGCCCAGAAAGAAGCAAACTTATGTGGCTCGACGTTTGCAACACCATGAGATTCTACGAATGTGCTTACATCACTGCCAATGGAGATGAAAACAGAGAAATTAATTTACACGATAAAATTCCAAAGCGTGTGGTTTTACACTAAGCTTAAGGAATAATTCACCCCACCAATCTTTATATGTTGGATGCAAAAGGAGTTATCGGCGAATTTCTTGCAGGATACTTTGGAATCCTTAAAGAGAATTTCACAATCTCTCTAAGCGTATATGTTGATAGTATTTTACAGGAGAATGTTTCTTTTACTTGCTCTCGTGCATTAGAGAAGAGAAATATAATTTAGAATGAGAAAGTAATTGAGACTAGTTAATTTTCATGTCGAAAATTTGAGGCCAAGAACCTCTTATTTATAATGAAGTTCACATGTGTTTGAACAAAAAAAAAAACATCTATTAGAGAGAAGTATTGCACTTTTTCATTATAACATATCAAAATAATAGTTCAACATAAAAATAGCACTGATTTGTTGGCAAGTTGCATCCCTTCCTAAATAATAGGCAAGTAGCGTCTTTATTTTGAACCAATTCATGTTATAACAAAATTATTCAAGGCATCATTAATTCCAATAAATAACAAAGGATCGATGACATTGCACATTAAATCACTAATTGAGTTATGAGATGCCAAATTTGGATATAATATTTATATCATTGTTTCAAATAATACAATCATCCAATTGGTTATTATTTTGGAAATTCTCTCACAATCCCCCACCATTTTTAAAATAACTAAATCTCATAATTCTGGAAATATCATGGTTTCAGATATTGGTATCTTACGATTTGAACCAATACTTAGTAAGCTATGGGGTTCACTCATCCCGAATAGACATTGGTAGACAAGCTTTGAACCAACTACTCATTAGAACAAGTGTACAAAACTTACACATGAAATCTCGATACTATCAAAACAATTATAAATATGACACATTTGATAAGGCCATATGTCATGTATGCTTTTCATGAGAATTTAAGAGTCAAACCCTTGAACTTTATGAAGCGGCCTACTTCATTCTCATATAGGTAGACTATATCAAAAAAGCTCTCATAATAAGCATTCCAGCAAACATATACTATATATCTAAGAGAATAATCTCATCCTATCACTTTACTTTTATGGTCTAAGTACGTTTTTCCCCTTGAGATGTTTCTATTGTTAAGTACTTCAATCACTCTAATAATGTACTTTCGTCATGGAACTCAAGACTTGATTTTAATCAAGTGCGAGTTGAGTTTCCACTATTAGTGATCAATTAAATATGGACTTGAGACCCACCCCCAATGATGTCTTCAACACCATGTCTTTTGTCAGACCTTTCATCAAAGGATCTACAAGATTATTTTTAGTTCTTACATACACTATGGAGATTACTCCATTTAAAATTAAATTTTTCACATAGCTATGTCTTATACCAATATGTATAGATTTTACATTATATACTTGGATATATGATTTAGATAGTTTGGATTGACTATCAAAATGTATGGATACAAGTGTTATTGGCTTTGGCCAAATAGGTATCTCATACAACAAGTTTCTTAGTCATTCAGCCTCTTTACTACATGCATCCAAAGCAATAAATTCTGCAGCCATGGTGGAGTCGACAATGCAAGTCTGTTTCTTTGAACCTCAAGAAACTACACCTCCACCAAGATTGAAGATCCATCCACTAGTGGAGGCGTGATCTTCTACATATATTACCCAACTGGAATTTGTATATCCTTCCAAAACCGAAAGGATATCCACTATATGTTAAAGTATAGCTAATCGTCCCTTTCAGGTATTTTAATACTCTATTAAGAGCATGCCAATGGTCTTTACTTGGATTACTTGTATACCGACTTAACCTACCAATAACATATGCTATATCAGGTCTAGTATAAGTCATAGCATACACCAAGCATCTGATTAACTTTGAATATTCAAGTTGTTCCACTTGACGCCCTTTATGTGGTTGCAAATTAACATTTTGATCAAACGAGGTAGAAACGGATTTTCAATTGAAATGATCAAATTTCTTAAGCACTTTTTTGATATAGTTAGATTGGGATAAACCAATATGTTCACCATCTCTTATGATTTTAATCCCTAAAATCACATATGCTTCATCTAAGTCTTTCATATCAAAATTTCTAGATAAGAAAGCTTTAGTTTTTTCTACCCCTTTTAATTTAGTACCAAATATTAACCTATCATCCACATATAAACAAATCATAACCCCTTCTCCATTGTTAAATTTACTATAAATACATTTGTCTTATTCATTTATTTTGTATCCATTGGCCAACATAACTTGGTCAAATTTTTTATGTCATTATTTGGGCGCTTGTTTTAACCCATATAAAGACTTAGTTAATTTACACACTTTATGTACTTGGTCTTTGATAACAAACCCTTTAGATTGTTTCATATACACCTCTTCATCCAATTCTCTATTTAGGAAAGCATTTTTAACATCCATTTGATGAATGACAAATTTATAGATGGAAGTGAGTGCCAAAAGCACTCTAATTGATGTAATTCTTGCAACAGGTGCATAAGTATCAAAATAATCAATTCCTTCTTTTTATGTAAATCCTTTAGCGACAAGTCTAGATTTGAATTTTTCAATGGTACCATCAACTTCATTTTCCTTTTAAAGATCCATTTACAACCTATTGGTTTTGATCCTGGTGGGAGATCTACTAGTTTCCAAGTTTTATTACCCATAATTGAGTCCATTTCCTCTTGGATGGCTTCTTTACAAAAGGCCGAATCTTGAGATTTTATTGCTTCTTCAAATGTTTATGGATCATTCTCTAGGTTATAGAAAATTGGTCCATAACGATTTATGGAATAATTATTTCCTTCTACAAGGAACATGAAGAAATCCGGTCCATAGTTTTTCACTTTTCGAATTCTTTTACTTCTTCTAGGTTCTGAACATCCCAACATATCATTATTAGATACATTAATTTTTAGAATTTTAACATCATAATGACCATTGTCTTTGCGGTTTTGAATTGAGGTAAATCTACTCTCTTGAAAAATTGTATCTCTTGACTCAATCACGGTATTAATAGGATATGAGTCATTGGATTCAATAACCATGAATCTATATGCTTTGTTATTTTCAGCATAGTCTAGAAATACACATTCAATTCCTCTTTCTCCCAATTTCTTTCTTTTTGGTTCAGGCACCTTTACAATTGCTCTACAACCCTAAACTTTTAAATATTTAAGATTGAGTTTTCTTTTCTTCCAGAGTTTATATGGGGTTATCTTGTTCCTTTTATTAGGAACTCTATTCAATATATAACATGCAGTTAGCACGGCTTCATCTTAATATTCTTTAGATAAACACGAATATGATAACATGGCATTCACCATTTCTTCCAACACCCTATTTTTCCTTCCTTTTATCCTATTTTGTTGTGGGGAATAGCGTGCAGTTGTTTGATGTATAATACTAGTGGACTCAAAATAATTAGGATGATAGAACTCTCCCCCTCTATCACTCCTAAAACATTTAATAAAAGTTTCATGTTGAAGTTCTACTTGTGCTTTAAAAATTTTGAATTTGTCTAAGACTTCATCCTTAGAGTGTATTGAATAAATATAACAAAATCTAATGCAATCATCGATGAAAGTGACAAAGTACTTTTTACCACCAATTGTGGGCCAACCATGTAAATCACATACATCAGAGTAAATTAAATTTAACACTTTAGAACTTCTTTCATCTGTTTTAAAAGGTTGCCTTATGATTTTAGTTAACATGCAAGTAGTACATGAATTTGAATTTTCGTCAAGTGTTGGAATTAAATTTAGTTTCATCATATCATTTAATTTTCTAAAATTAACAATGTCCTAGTCGCATATGCCATAAATCACAAGAGTTAACAATATAAGAAGAAATCAGATTATTATTATTATTAACAATATTACACATGAACATATTCTCACAAAGATAACCTTTCCCCACAAACATTCCCCCTTTGGAGAGAATAAATTTATCTCCCTCAAATACATATTTGAAACCATACTTAATGGGTAAAAGGTACATAAATCAAGTTTTTTCTAAATCAGGAACATAAAATACATCTTTAAGAGTGAGTATTTTTTCAGACGTGAATTTAATCTCTACTGATCCTGTTCTTTTGACTTGGACAGTAGAAGCATTTCTCATGTACAAAACACTACCATATTCTTCATTAATGGTCTTGAATAGTTCTTTATTTTTTCACACATGACAGGTAGCACCTGAGTCTATCCACCAAGAATTAACATCTTCTATCATGTTGATTTCAGAAATGACAGCAACAAGATTGTCTTTTGTTGCTTTTGAATTCTATTTCTTTGTTTTCTCTTTTCAAGAACCTACACTCATTTTTAAAGTGTCCTGGTTTTTCACATTGATAACAACTTCCTTTATTTTTATTTATATAGTTGTTATTGCCTTTACCATTATGATTTTCATGAGATTTTATGAAATCTCGTTTCCTTTTCATGGAAGTTTTACTTGACTTTCCTTCCTCTATCACATGGATCTTCTCTTGAGTAAATTGGCTCTTAGTATCATCTTGTTTTCGATACTCTTCTTATAAACGAAGGTGATTACCCAATTTTTCAATAGAAATGTCCTCCTTCTTATGCTCCATGGTTCTTTTAAAATCTTTCCAAGAGGAGGAATTTTATCTATTATGGAGGATATAATTATAGTTTTATCCATCTGCATATTGTGTTGTTTGTAATTATTGAGAATACGTTCAATTTCGTGCATTTGTTCCATAAGATACCTACCATCTATCATTTTATAATCATTAAATTGAGAAACAAGAAACTTCTTACTTGGTGTTAAAATTAGTTAATATTTAATTAATTAGTTAGTTGGGTTTCTTTAATGGGTTTATAGTTTATTAGTTAGAAACGGTTCATATAAATACATCAACAAAATGAGAATAAAATCATCACATTTTATATCATTCAATTATCTTACATTGCTTAGTATGTTGTTCAAGTAAGTGAGACAGTTTGTTGTAGAATTGTTTAGTTTTCAAGATGTGTTAGAGATCATCAATGATTATCCAACATTAGTTGAAGGTGAAATGGATGCATAAAAGGCTGAATTCATGGAGAATAAGAGGAAAGATATCAAGGTTTTGTTCCTATTTAATCAATGTGAGGATGATGTTAATTTTGAGAAAGTTGTGTTGCCACAAACTCAAAACAACGTTGGGATATATTTGTAAAGAACCATGCTCGAGGTGATAAAGTGAAGAAGGTAAGGCTTCAATCCTTGATAAAGAAATACGAAATTCTGCAAATATAATAGCATGACAAGGTAACAAATTTCTTTGTAATGATTAGAAGCATTTCAACCTTTATGGTAAAGAATTGTGAAGTCCGCACATATCAGAAAATGAGTTTAATGAAGATGCATTGACTGTGTAAAAAAAGTTTTACACTATCATTCAATAGGAATATATCACTTTGTCATGTCATACAAGTAATTCAAAAATTTCAGCCTGATTGGATGAGATGCATGGTCGTCATTGGTTAACAGTGTAAACTAATTTGCACTATCAGTGCATCATCCATTTTCTCTCGGAAAATTTTCAAGAAAATCATTTGTTCCTTAAATAGCTAGTTTGATTATATATTTGTGTGTATTATTAAGGATTCCATTGACATTTTTTTCCATGAGCATAGATAATTAGGAAGACACGTTGGAGAAGAAGATTGAGGTTAATTAACGTAAGTGAATATATATATATATATATATATATATATATATATATATATATATATATATATATATATATATATATATATATATATATATATATATATATATATATATATATATATATATATATATATATATATATATATATATATATATATATATATATATATATATATCAATCACAAGTGAACTCTTACAACAATAATGGTGATTTCAAACATATTTTGAAGAAAGATGGCTTCAAGAAACAATTCAAGAATGGTGACAGACATTGAGACAATTATGATTCTACCAATAAATTATGAGGAAATGATAAAGGAAAGAAAGGTTTAATGAGCATTGATACAAGAAAAATGCAATGTTACAAGTGTGAGAAGGTCATTCATTTTATTAATGACTGATTGTTAGTGAAAGGTGGGAAGAATATGAGCAATGAAGATACAACATGTCAAAAAATAAGATTATGATTTTGTGAAGAGGATGTTCATCATCTATCTTAGTTTAATTTTGATGAAGCCAAAAGCTTATCAATGAAAAATGATTAAAGAAACAAAAGATTGAAATCAAGTATCAAGCTTGAATAAGCTTTGGAAATTAAAGGATTGAATCATGAAGATTAAGGTACAATGTCCATTCATATGTATATAAGCTTTATCTGCTCAAAATCTTTTCATCTAAACCATTGTATTTTTTCTAAACAATGCATGATTGTCATTCAAAGCATAACTTTTGAAAAGGAAAAATTTATGTTTTCTAAAGCAAAAACTGATTGCTTTTATACAACAATCGATTGATTGTATTTTTATTTGTGAAAAAAAAGATTTTGTAGATCAGTCAATTGATTGACAATTCCATTTAATCAATTGACTTTGTTCATTTTTTTCATAATTTTTTAATGTTACAATTGATTCAATTGATTGGCATCATAAATCAATCGATTGACACCTGGAACTTTTTGAAAAATTTGAAACAATGTCATATCGCTTCATTACATATGATCATGATAACTTTTTCAAATCATTACAAATTATCATGATCATTTTCCAAGCATTGTTATTCATTCAAGAGGCCTCTTACGATGTATTTAAAGCAAGATTTTTTTAGATTTTAAATAACATTTTTCAATCATATTTATCCAACAATTCTTACTGTTTTTTCAAGGGTTCATATACAATATCATAAAAACTTTTACTCCATAAATTTCATTCATTTGCGGAAAAAAATTCATAATCCATTGAGCATTTAATATTTATATATTCTTCAATTGTTCATTGAAAGATAATATTAAACTTTTAAGAAATTGTAAAGCATACAAATTATTGTGTTCAATTTATCTATCTGCTATAAATTATTCACCAAGTGTGTGGTGATATTTTCTATAAAGAAATTGGTTGTACTTTCTACAGATGTTTGCAAATAGGAAGTGGTGTTCTTTCTATTTATTGGAAAAAGGTCCTTTGAATCGGGAAGATTCAAAGTCTACCATATATTTTGTGTGTTGTGTTAAAAAAAGATTGTAAGATAGTCTTGGTGTGAGGTTCTACAAAGATCTAATATTGTGAAATCTTTCACAAAGTATGAAGGGACTAGACTATCCTTGTTTGGAATGGGGAACCAAGATATATCTTTGTGTTCTTTATTTTTTCTGCACTTTTATTTTTCGGCATGTTTATTCATTTGATCATCTTAATTGTTTCAAAAAAATAAAAGAATCAAAATATCTCAAAATAACGAGAAATATTCATAAAACTTAGTTCACCCTCATCTTAGTTTGCACTTTATACTTAAAATTAGCATCAGAGCATGTTAAGGTAACTTGCTTTTTGATCTGGAAATTATGGCTTCCATTAATCATGTTTTTGCATATGGAGGCAACAACAACACCTCCATGTTTCATTGGTGAATATTATGACTTCTAGAAAATATGCATACAAATGTATCTAGAAACACAAGAAGGAGAAATAAGGGATGTTGTTGAAAATGTTCCATTCGTTCCTACAATGGTCATTAATAATGTAGAGCAAATAAAGGTGAAAGGCTCATGGAATAATGATGACAAGAAGAAAGTACTATTTGACAAAAAGGCAAAAAAACATTCTTGCATCGCTACTAGATATGGATGAATTCCACTATTACAAAAAACTCATTTTACCTCAGTTGAAAAAGGGATTTTACCTTAGTCTCATAAGCGAGGTAATGTGGGGTGTCATGAAAACTTGTTACTTTGTCCCTCTGGTAAAGTTCTACCAAGGGAAAAGTGGTACTGGACATAGGTTCGATCCTCATCAATAATATTTTTTGGATTTTCAAGCGTGCCACTTTACCCCTCGGTTGGAATTAATATGTGAGGGGCGGGTTAAAGTCTTCTTTACAAAATTTTAGTTTTAACCTTTTTTTAATCTGCAAAGCATCAAATTTATTGACAAATTTTAAATCTTCCTCCTCATCATCATCAACGGCAATAACAACAACAAAATCAATAGAATCCTTAAACATCAAATCTCAACAACAACAACAACAATAACAACAAAATCAATAGAATCCTTAAACATTAAACCTAAACAAAAACAACAACAACAATAACAACAATAACAACTAAACAAAATCAATAGAATCATTAAACATTAAATCTCCACAATAACAATAAAAACAATATTAAACATTTTACTTGATACAACAACAACTAACATTAATAAGTTACTTTCAAGCTTTCCTAACTAAACATTAAACATTTTAAATAATGAACTACTAGAGAAGAGATTAAATTAAGAAACTAACCTTGAAACATTGTCCTATTCTTGAAGTCCATCTCAAAGAATGGTGTTGTACTTTATGCAATTTCTTTTATTATCATTTTTTCATTATGTTAAGTTTACATTTCAGCATT
Source organism: Vicia faba (assembly GCA_948472305.1). Classification (NCBI taxonomy): domain Eukaryota; kingdom Viridiplantae; phylum Streptophyta; class Magnoliopsida; order Fabales; family Fabaceae; genus Vicia; species Vicia faba. The sequence continues at coordinate 1,083,461,393 of OX451739.1, read as the reverse complement.
TTGCATCTAAGATGGATAGTTGTGACATTCACGTTCTGATTGGCTAGTGAGAGTTTCATATGGATCACTGATGTTTCATGTGGATTGATGAGTTGGCAATATTTTGACCATGGTTACTTTATAAACGGACAACAAAGATTTGTTATTTAATTTTTCTTCAAATTGGACATAAATAAAAAATAAAATAAAATACGCTAATTTACCTAGGTCATAAAAATTAGGCAAATTACTCTTTTTGGTCCCGTATGTTAACATCAAGGTTCATTTTGATCCCTTAACTTAAAAAATGTCCATATTGGTCCCTTAACTCTTCAAAATGCTTCATTTTAGTCTTTTTTGTCTAATTAGCGGCGAATTTAGCGACTGATTTTTGAGTTTTTCAGTCGCTAATTAGACAAAAGGGCTGAAATAAAGCATTTTTAAGAGTTAATGGACCAATATGAACCTTTTTTAACTTAAGAGACCAAAATCAAACCTTGACATTAATATATAGGATCATAAAGGGTATTTTTCTTAAAAATTATATAAAAAAATTAAAAAGTGATAAAATGTAGTTGCTGGGATTCGAAGGCTCTAATTACTTCTATTGTGACTTGAGTGAATCGATTGATGTACGATTGTAATCTTTCCTTTACCCCTTGCTTGATATAGCTAAGGGCGACTATAATAACCAATTGCCTTTTCCGAACGTTGAAATGTGAAATAAGTTGATTGCAGAAATCTGTCCATGGTTTGAGGCAACCGTCAAGAAGACTGTTCAACCATAGTCTGTTCGATTCGACTAGCATCAACGTTAATAATTTTCATTTAGAAGCATCGTCAGTGTTGTAGTAGTTGAGTCGGTGTCAAGAAAGTTGTGTGTGTTTGTCGATATCTCCTTTCTCATTGTATTCCTCCAATTTGGGAGGCTTTTGCATAAACTTGGTGATTTTGCTTAGCATATAGAAGATGTTTAGCTTGTACCTGGTTTAGTTGATGTGCATTCCAATCTGGGGATGAAGCATAAACACCTCGGTCTCCACCCAGAACCCGAGAAGGAAATTTATGCTTCCCGCCTTTGGAGAATTCTTTTGATTTCTGGATTTTCCTTTCTTCTTTTGTTGTAGACAACTTTGGCTGTTTGAAATGATTTCTTCTTGAGTCAACTTCTTGCACTGTATTTGCCCATGGCTGAATGTACTGGAGACTTTCTTCCAGACAAAGAACCTTTCTTCCACTGCTTTGGATTTTTGTTGTTGAACGATGTTGTAAATGTCATCGATAAACTCGTTCGCGCCTTGGGATCCAAGATTTTCCTTGAAAATTCCAAAATTGTGTGAGATCTCAGGTCATTCCATAAAATTTGGAGATGGAATCCGAAGCGACGTCATTTGGACTTTCCTTGATTACGGTGGAAGTGGGATTAGATCTAGTTTTTGAAGAGTGTTAGTATCAAAATTCACATCACCAATAGGAGGAGTCGTGTCTGTCGACTAGTGGCTGACGCTACTACACCAATAACCAATAGAGTAGTTTTGAGTATGGTGGCAGAACGAGTTGCTCTTGATCCCGCCATTTATATGGATCGACAAAGTTTAGAAGCACTGGAAATCAAATATCTAGATAATCAGTATTTCCCTATCGGTGTTGAAGTCAATTTAATTGAGCATAACTGAACTTTCTTTCATTTATTGAATCCTTTGTTTCAAAGTTGAAGAGAACTCCACACTAAAATATTGAACCCAGAGATGGAGAATTATAGGGTACATGGGAATCAAGAGTCGATTCCCACAGACGGTGCCACTGTTTTGTTCTGGAACCAGAAATGTGTGGTGTTGTAAAAGTTGCGATGAATGAGAGCTTCTGACCCAATAAAGTGAGGGTGTACCTGCAAGGTTGAAAACTCGATGTTCAATTCAGTGTGTGAATGATGAGAGAGTATTCAAATTATGCTTGAAACATGTTACCTGAAATGGTGTTATCACATATATATAAGGAAGAGGAATAAATGGCCTTGATATCTTTCCAGCATAGAAAACAAAGCCAAAACCCGTCAAACATGCTTTCAGAAATTCCCATAAATTCTTATTAACTACCTCAACTAATTGCAACAACTCAACAAGATCACAAATTAACAAAACAAAAATTCAACTTACAGTAGACTACGCTAAGCCAGCTTGACTGTGCTTAGCGGGCCTTCGATTCTTTCTCTATCCTATTTTGTAACACTAATGGCAGAAGCTCAACAAAACAATGACCCACAACCTAATGCTTCTATCCAATGCAGTAGGGTCATCAAAATTTAAATAAAAAACATAATTTTTGCAAACTAGGAACATGCAAACAACATCAACGTTCACATATTTAACATTAAGCATGCACAAATTCTTACCCTAAGTATGAACAAAAATTAAATATGTTCATCATTTTCAATTTCTCAATTAAACTAGGTGTGATACCCTAAATTTATCCTACCCTCATATCTTTTTTTCGGGCTTACTGCATTGCATTTGCATACTTACCATTAGGTCATACTCATTGTTACACTCATGGGATTAAGGATCCTGGGGTTTTCTTTGGCTCAAGTCATCAGGAAAGCAAGTGGTTGGGGTTCTCATTGGTCACACAAAATTCAAAAGGCATTCTCATTCACAAAGTCATTCATCAAATGCAAGTGACATCCATCTAGTCAAATTAGGGTTTTGAAGTTGTTTGAGTATCAATGGAAGAAAGTTTACTATTCAGAGGCCTAGAAGGTTGGGATCTCATCATCATGAGTATCCTCTTGATATACAGGCTCGTTACATTAAAGAAATTCTCCGAGAATCCCCAAGAAATTAGGGTTTTAATCATCAATCAACATCTCATAACTATTTAATCCTCAACTAGGGTTTTGGATAAAATCAGGACGTGGTTGGCTTTCTGAATAAGGTATGAGGCTATGTGATAACATTTGTGTCAATACATTCATATGTACTCCATTGTTCATCATCATTTCATCATGAGATTCATTGATAGTGGAAAGATTAAGAAATTGGTTCTTTATGACAAAAGTCAACAAAAGTCAAAGGTTGACCAAGAAGGCTTTTGGTCAACAATGAGGTCAAATATCATATTATGATGTTACATGACCATTGTATGAAGAAAATCAAGAGTTGATTGAATTCAAAGTTAACTTGTAATTGAAGTTATCTTTTATAACTAAGAAATTTTTTCTAAGTTATGGAATTTAACCATTTTTAAGCTAAACTTTGAAAAATCACAACTTCTTCATTTTTTATCAGAATTTTGCAAACTTTGTAGCCTTGGAAAGAGGAAATCAAGATCTACAAGTTTGTCATTGTGATACCATGTCCAAAAATTCATTATTTTGAGAGATATTCAGGTTTGTACTTTTGGTCATCGTGAAAATTATAGGTCATTTATAAATTCAGCCAGTTTTCGTGGGCATTTTTGGGGAACTTAATGGATTCAAATCAAATTTACTCCAACATTAAAGTTGTAGGAAATACAATTCCATTTCCAAAAAGTCCTATTTAGTGAGCTAATTCAAAGAGTTGAGGAAGTTATACATTTTAGAAGTTTAGGTCATTTTTGTGAAAATTTCAAGTCACCTAAGTTGCAATTTCTCTTAAACTTGATTTCTAACCATTTGTTATGATTCAAATTGAGTCCATAACCTACTTAGGAAGTGAGTAAGCCCATAATACCTTCTATTTGTATCCATGCATTTCGTATGCTTGATTTCCATTCAAAAACCTCAAAATTACTAAAAATAGCAATTTGTAAATATCTCTCTCAACTCTCCACCACTTTGTACCATCTTTTCGGGATATAAATCTGACCCCACAAGGCCCCCAAAATGCACAAAACTTGAATCCAAAATAATATGAAACATAAACTTGGACATCACTCCATATTTTGGCCAAAACTTCCAATTTCATCCTCCAACAAATTTCTTTGTAAAAGGATCACTCTACCCTCTTCTACACTCACTATATAAGACCCTCCAACTTTCATTTCATTTACACACTCAAAATTTGAGAGCTTAATCAGATCTAAAAATTGGTCCTTAAGCTTTCCTCTCTTCAAAATCTCTTGATATACTTCATTCTCCTTCTTCGTTTGAGTTCATCGAGGAGCATCAAGCAAAATTTAGTGGATTTTTGGAGCTTAAAGAGTGAAAGAAGTAGTGGACGAATCATCCACTTGGTAAACTTCTTAAGCTTTCATATCTTTCATTCTAAGATTTAAATGTTTAGAAATTGCATCATATATTTATAATTGGTCCATACAATAGGTATGATGTGATTTTTTGATGAATTCTTGCTTGAATTGCATTTTTTAATCTTTTAAAATTTTGTGAAAACATGTTGAAATTGTGACCTTATTGTTTGATTTTCTATGTGATTTCTTGCCTGTTTCTTGAAAATAATGGCATGAGTGTGTTCCTTATTCTTTATAGATCATTTTTTCTACACTTTGTGATTTCATAGAGAAATAAGATAGTTATGGTTGCTTAAAATGGAGGTAGAAAATTGGTTTGGGTTTCATAGTTTCACATTTTTGGTTTTGTTCGGAGGTAAGAGGTGAAGTGGTGTTACAATGTGTTGTACCCCAAAATTTTCCCTCCCATTTTTCATAGAATACACAACCCTAGGGTTTCTCGGATATTCAAGATGGCTCAGAAATCGACCAGACAAATTCTCTTCTGTGGCAGTAAACCAGCAATTAGGGTTTCTTGCATTTCTAAAAAGAAAATGAGTTCTCAAAGATCCAATTGGCTTTCACATGTCTTCATGCTTCCTCAAGATTGTACTTATGATTTCTTCAAGCTACAAGATTTTGAGACAATTATGTCTGTTCATGGTCACATGTGATTTCGCTCACGGGTTTATCTTCAAAGAATCAGAAGAAATTTGAGTTTGGAAAACTTTAAAATTATCCAATCATCGCAAGGCATTTGATTGATTTTGAATTTTCTTAAAACACAGTTTACTGAAAAAGATAATATTTGTTCTCAGAGCATGATTTGTTTGGGACAAGAGATGGAGGTTAAGACTTTCATTTAGGACACTCATGATTGTGGGATCCAGGTTGACCAAATGATTTGCGTCCTTTAAAACATTTGCTTGGTTAGGAAATGGAATATACAGTGCGTGTTTGTTTGAAATGCAATTCAAAATTAGTGGGATTACTTGGAATTTAAGTTACCAGACTGGAGCATTTTGTTTCAAATATCTTGATTGGGAATTTCAAAAGTCAATTAGGATGCGAAGAGAAATTATAAGTTGTTGTTGATAAAGGATTTCAAGTGACACCAGAATATTTCATAGGATTTTCTCCAATTTTTCAAACGTTGTTACAAAATAATTTATTCTTTTAAATACTTTATGTTTTACAACTTATTGTATTTAAAGATGAATTGGTACAACTATTGGATACTATATAAGAATAATTTTTCTAAATTTACAAAGAAAATCCAAATGTTTGATTGGCCTAGGAGAATTAATCTATGCCTAAGTTTGTCTGAAGATTGAAGTCGTATCAAATTCCTTTGCTTATCTCTAAGACTTCCATGTTTGCCACAGATTTCTTGCCTTCCTTGCTTTGTCATACCCAATTATGCTCACATGAAAACAAAATAAAGAAAAAAAACATGGTTAGTGCAAATTATTTGGGCATGAACAAAAATTTTCCAAAAGGTATTCATCATTAAGGTTTGCAAAGTGGAATCAGAATACCATTTTATTTCATCACAATCTATTTCCTATTTGCAAATCACAAGAAGGTTACCCTTCTTGGTTCACAAAAAGAAAGAGGAAAAGAAATGCTACAGACTGTCCAAACAAATGTTACAAACTGAACCAAACAAAATGCAACAAACTGTCCATACAAAATGTTACAAACTGAGCCAAACAAATTCGCAAGCAAACTGAACCAAACAAATTCGCAGGCAAACTGTCCAAACAAATATTACAAACTAAACCAAACAAAATGCCACAAACTGTCCAAACAACATCACAAACAAGCAGCCTCACAAACAACAAACAGCATCACAACTGGACAAATAACAACAACATCAACAAAAGCTAAAGCAAGCAGTAGTGCAGCAGTATGGCAAAATAAGCAAATAAGCAAAACTTGCTCAAGAAGTCATCATTTTCCATGCAAACCTTTCAGAATTAGAAAAAGGAAAAAGAGCAATTTGCTTTTTTATTGTCATTGAGAGAGAAGAGAGAAAAGAAGTCACCTAGGCTATTGAAATTGCCTAAATTGCACATTCTGCAAAAAAGCCCTGCTACAAAAGAGGAGCTGCTGCAAACCCAAGAATCATCAAATTTGCTAAAAAACAAAACTGCAACAAAAAGGCCATAAGGACAATATACCAAAATATTCAAATTTTTTGGTTTCCCACCATTTGCATATGAATATAACAGAAGTAGGACAATAGAAAAACACACAACTCTCAAACTGAAAATATAGTCAACAAGCTTCACAAACTCAAAAACCAGAAAACATCCACAAATCCAAAACTAAAATCTCAAACACTGTAACCCTCATCAAAGCAAGAAAACCTGTTAACCAGCAACAAAGATCTCAAACCATGAACCAGTAGCAAGCCTCAAACACATAACCTATGAATGAAAACTAGTAACCATCACAAAGATCTCAAACCAAACCTGTAAAACCTCAAAATAGCCCATCACTGAACCAAGCTTCAAACTCACAAAACCAAAAAAAAAACTGTTAACCATCAACGAATCCAAAACCAAAACACAGTTGACAAGCCTCAAGCCAAGTTACCAAAACACAGTTGACAAGCCTCAAGCCAAGTTAACAGAACCAGTACCAAGCCTCTATCCAAAAAACCAGAAGAACAAAACCAGCAACATAACTATCACAAAAATCCCCAAAAAATAAACAGAAGAACAAAACTAGAAATATAACTATCACAAAAATCCCAAAACCAGAAGAACAATAACCAACATCACCATCATTCAAAGAAAACAGAAGAGATTACCGACAAACCAGAAAAGCAACGCGCTCATCCTCATATCTTCCCCTCGTGAAGCTTCTGTTACCATTGAACATCGTCTCGCCTCTCCCTTTCTATTTCGCAAGAGGAAAATTGTAAAACTTCAACAGGTATGGTTTCTTCCTCTTTTCCATATTTCCATAAGCACATTTTCTGCATCTAAGAGTAAATCTTAATTAATAGAGAAACATGACAAGATAAAAAATAATCAACGAATTTGTAAACTTTGAAAAGAACAAAAATCGTACCTTTTTGAAAGAAAGTCGTTAGAACTCGATTAGGGAGGCGAGAGGTTTGGTGTTCCGGCAACAGAGAATTTTAGAGAGGTCAGATGAACCAATTTCGGATCTCTTAGGTTTAAATCCGATTTCAACACTTAGGGTTTCAAAAGTGCAAATCATGGTGAGACAAAGAGGCAAAGAGCGATTTGTTCGCGAATTGAAACATGGATGGGTTTAGTCATTAAGGATAGAATGCTTAAGGGAGGAGATTGAACAGAGATGAACAATAATGGCAAAGATGAACGAAGATAAGCTAGCGGCGCTGCATGAGTGACAAGGGTTCCAAACCCTAATTTTATTTTGTCCTTTAATCAATAGCATAATTTGGTTTAGAAACTGGATTCTGTTTTGCTAACAAGCATTTGGACCGCCCAGTGAACATCCCTAAGCCCATTCTCGTTTTGATAGCCGTACCCCCCCCCCCCCCCCCCCTTGGCTTGTTTTTTTTGTTACAGCAAACATTTCTTCTTTTGGGCCTCATCTCTAAACCCAACTTAAGCCCATGCGTTTTTTAATTTGTTTTCTTCTTACATTCTTTTTTTTGCTATGCAAATTACTAATAAAACATAAAATATATTTTATTAATTTGATTTAGGTTTTTGTAAATAATTTTTATCATTTTTTTTCTTTAATAGAATTTGTTTTAGATTTAATTTTACATATAATAAAACACCAAAAAAAATAATAACTTAGTTTGTTTGCTTTCTTTAGATTTTACTTAAGTTATTGAAATGCAAAAAATAAAGAATATAATTTAATCAATTATTTTTATTTTTAGAATAGGTTTTACTTTTCTCTTTTCAAGTAAATACTTAACATTTCATTTCCATATTTAGTTGATTTTATTTTCATGGATTATCATAGCTTTAATTAAATCACACAAAATTCGATTTGGTTGTATTATTTGGATCTTCCTATCTCATTTGATTCATCCCCATTTATAAAAATTGTACCCCCATTCCCGAATACTTTGTAATAGCGTAGAATTTCAATTCCCGCAATTTACTGTTTTCCATATACTGTATAGTAATTAGGCGTGCATGGCAAGATTCAAAAATCAATCGCTAGATGACCTAATCAAAGAATAAAATAACTTGAAACCAACACACTTTTTCACACGCGCACCTCTAGGGTAACCTCGCTCGTTGCCTCGGAAATACAGTCATGTCTTGATGACCCTCAATGTTGCCTTCGATAAAACGATCTCGTCCCTTACAAAAATTGCTAAAGCGTCTCATAAGTTGCTTTCGATGATTATAAAAATTGACCCGCGTCTGTCCTTTCACATCCAACGATGGGGCTTCTTAACAAATAAATGGTAAGATAGCACCATTAAAAGGAGGAAGAAAAGAACAATTTAAGACCTTTCGAGTAGATAGATTCGCTCTTAGTTACTCTCTTGCTCACGATAAAAAACTTTTACATCTACACTTTCATTTCAAAACATTTTCAAAAAGACAAATTTTTTTGTATACGTTCTTATAGAGACGAGAAACATTGCAAAACATCTTTTCAAAACACTTTCCGAAACACGATTCACAAACAAATCTTTGAACCACTTTTCAAAACAAAAACTTTGTACGCGTTCTTATAGAGACGAGAACCTTTACAAAGAGATTTTTCAAAATACTTTCAAAGCCCACACCACAAGCACACTGTCAAATGAAAGCAAGTGATCTAAACGAGTAACTAAGAGCCCATGGAAAACCATGGATGAAAAGGGTGCTAATACCTTCCCTTTTCATAATCTACCCCCCGAACCCAAGAAATAATCTCGAAAGGTCTTTCCTGTGCTTTTTTACCTTTCCTTTGGATAAAAGAAAAGTCGGTGGCGACTCTTGCTATCCACACAAATGCGATCGAAACGCAAAACATCAAGTCAGTTCTCCCACCGTATCACAGAACTGGCGACTCTGCTGGGGAAATGAAAAAAAGTGGGGTTACCTTAGGGATAGATCACGTTTACTCGCTTTCATTATTTGACTTGTGTGGTTTATATTTAGTACTTTGTATTGGGCTTGCTTTGATCCTCTACCCGGATTTGGGGAACCTTTTTAGGTAAATAGAAATAGATTGTGGAGACTGTACAGCGTAGACCGATATGGTTGAAACAATGGCTATGTTAGTGTGAAGCATTTATGGGTACCAGTATCCCTCGTGGTGAATCGAGGAGAATACGGGGCCACTGAGTGGCGTCGCGAAGCACTAATTAACCTTAGAACCCTAATTGAACAAACTTGGCCATTAGGACGTAGTGAGGTAGCCGGTTTCGGTGTAAAGCTGAAAATTGGTTGACACTCGATACTACACTCATTGAGGCTAGACTTTTGGGATATCTCGACCGCAAGAAAAGATTGTTGTGCTGAGACAATGCCTAAGAGAAAGGTCGGTGATATTGAGATCCTTTAGAACCCGATCATTATTTCTAGGACAGGTTGAGCCAACTAAAACTTCAAGAGGGTACTTACCTACAAAATCATGCAAGCCTGAAACATAGGGATTTGTTTGTTGTGTGTGTATATGTTTACTTGTACATAAACATCATAAACATCATCAACATCATATGCATGCTCACTAACCATTTCAAGGATTTAGAAATTTATCTTTGTTTTTATTTTGTAGGATATGAATTCTCTCTGAAGGAACACCATCCGAATCAGCTTTGTAAAAGCACATCCTCAACTTCAAGAGCTAGCTTCAAGAGTTCCTAGGGATTCTCCTTTTACCAAGAAGTATGGTCTAGTCCTCAGTTTGGCTACATCCAACTTCCAAGAAGAGATGATATGTGTACTATTCTAATTCTTTGATCCCGTACATCATTGTTTCACTTTTCCAGACTATCAGTTGGTACCTACATTGGAAGAGTTCTCTCTACTCTTAGGGGTGCCCGTGCTTAATCAGATACCGTTCACCGGTCTAGAAGAGATTCCAAAACCTGAAGTCATCGCCGAAGCTTTACATGTGAAAAGGGCCGACTTCATAGCCAATTGGGAGACAAGAAGTGGGGTTAAAGGTTTTTTAGCTAAGTTTCTATTGGAAAAAGCTCGTTCATTCTGGGATGACATGGATTTCCAAGCTTTTGAAGACGTGCTAGCTCTCCTCATTTATGGTTTGGTTCTGTTTCGTAATTCGGACCAATTCATAGACGTTAATGCCATCAAAGTCTTTCTCTCTCGCAATCCTATACCCACCTTGCTAGGAGACATCTTGCATTGCCTTCATACCCGTACCATGAAGAAAAAAGGTACCCTTGTGTGTTGTATACCCCTACTCACTAAGTGGTTCACTTCACACCTGCCTCAGTCAGCATTGAAGAACGAGCAAAGATCGACTTGGTCTCAAAGGATGATGTCTCTCACCCAATTTGATATCCGTTGGTGCTCGAGATCCTTGGAAGATATCTCTATCATTGACAATGTACCTCTGCTTGGTATTAGGTGAGGCATCACCTACAACCCATGCTTAGCTCTTCGGCAGTTTGGGTATGCCCGAAGGGACGTCCCTCATGAGATGCTCATCTGAGGTTTGGTGTTCGACTACGACAAAGAAGACCAAGGTTACCGCCAGAGGTTTACACGTGCTTGGGGAATGGTGAACAAGGTGGACAGGGACTTTGGGACATAAAAACTCTATCCCTCTCGAGCCTTACCTTAAGTAGGTACGGGCTCGTGCCCATAATCTCTTGATGCCTTACCCTTCCATCCTTCCTGTCATCATTGAGCCTGTTATTGAAGGAGACGTCCCTTACACCGTTCTTCATCCTGACATGCCTACCTCTCTCGAAGACCTGCAGAAAGCTTGGATTCAGTTGAAGGAAGAACGAGACACCTTTGAAACCCAGTACTACGCCAATGAGAAGAAGGTTCTGGAGCTCACCAAACTGCTTCATGAAGAGAAAAATCTGAATACCTACATTTCTCTAAAGAGGATACGTTCGGTCTTTTTGTCTTGAGAATTTTTGTTGTATTTTGGTTTCTTTCTTTGTAAGCCCAAGGAGGCATGATGTATTCAAACTTGGTTTTATTTAGTATGACGTGTGTTCTTTTTTGGTTTGAACAAGTTTAAATCTTCTAAATTTCCTTGAAATCATTTGCATATTGCATCTTCATTCATCATAATATCATACAGGTTTCTCATAACAGGTCGTCTTATCCTTCTATTGTTTATTTCAGTGAGATGGATGTTGAACAGACTGTGAAAGATCTTCAGGCGCATAATGCCCAATTTCAACAAATGCTCATGGCTCTGACAAAAGGGCAAGAGGAGTTGAAGATTCTGCTAGCCAAAGAGAAGAAAAAGAAAACGAAGAAACCTACCGGAGTTGTGATCATGGGAAGAAGGTTTAAAGGATAGACCAGGCGAACCTTGGATTTTGCAACATCATCGGGTGAAGGAGATAACCGAGGGGCCAAGACCCAGGAAGTGAACAACGACCCAGCATCCGAAGGAGAGGAAGAGCCTGATTACTATGAGGAGCAATATCCTCCTGCTGATGATAAATACAAACAGCTAGAGGATCGTTTGAATGCCATGGAAATTCAGAGAGTACCCGGTTTGGACTTTGAAGAATTAAGACTCATCTCAGAGGTTGTCATCCCACAGAAATTCAAGGTCCCAACCTTCGCCAAGTATGATGGTATCTCTTGCCCAAAACTACATCTGAGGTCATATGTCAAAGATTCAACCCCACACGGCTGACAAAAATCTGTGGGTGCATTTCTTCCAGGAGAGCTTATCGGGGACTCAGTTGGATTGGTTCTACCAATTAGAAGGGTCCAATATCCGTAATTGGGAAGAGTTGGCTGCCGCTTTCTACAAACAGTATCAGTATAATGCTGATTTGGCTCTGACTAAGACACAGTTACAGAGTATGTCTATGGGAACAGATGAGGGTTTCAAAACCTATGCTCAAAAATGGAGGGATCTCGCAGGCAGAGTCCAGCCCCCTCTATCCGACAGAGAATTAGTGGATATGTTCCTTAGCACCTTGTCAGGACCTTTTTTCAATCACCTGATTGGGAGTTCTTCATCTGGAGAAATTTTTTTATTAATAACCAAGTATTAAAATAATATTTCGCAAATAACCGCGTTTCGGAAAAAAATACACAAATAACCATGTTTCAGATGACTCCCCAAAGGAGGAGCCATCTGAAATGGCGCATGCACCTATATTTTGAGGGGAGGCGCCATCTCACTTGGCGCCTATGTGCTTAGGGCATGCCCTAAGCCAAGTGAGATGGCGCCTAGGTGTATTTTTAGGGCAAAAATTGATTTTTTTTGTCCGGTGCATTGCGTGTTGGACAGAGGATCAACAAAATGGACTTTTTATTATAAAAAAAATAATTACATCCAACTGTATTACATTAAAATAACAGATAAAAAAACAGATTAAAAAAATGGATAAAAAAATACAGGAAAAAAAAACCAGATAAATCAGTGATCCCCCAGAACCCGGTAATGACCCCCGGTTCCGCATCCCCGTCCTCACCTTTCTCGTGCTGGGTGTCGCCGCGTTTCCTGCTGTGGCAAGTTCGATGGCCCAGCGAAGTCAATGCGGTCCGGACCCATAAAATCAGTCAGATCTCCATATCTAGAAGATCCACTTTAGTACAGTCGGTTACCCATACCCTCAAAGTTTGGTCGTGTTGGCGGTGGGTGGGGTTCCATAGTGGGTCTGTAGCATTGATCGTCTGAGTACGGTGGGTAGAAAGGAAATGGATCTTGGGGTGTTTGGTATTGAGGATGTTGGGTGGTTTGGTGATATTGTGGTTGATGGTAGGCTGGGTCAGTTTGCTCGTAATCTTCCGACATTCCCATATAAGGGCTAAGGCTGGATGTTGAGGGGCCCATATTGGGATATGTGGAAGACTGAAATTGTGTGTGGGGTATGTGGGTGTGCTGGTATTGAGATTGGTATTGTGGTTGGGTGTGAGGTATATCAGGGTATTGGTAGTGTGGTGGTGATTGTGGTTGGTTGTGTGGCATTTGAGTGTAATTGTGTTATGGTGGGGACTGTGGTTGGGTGTTTGTGGGTCTGTTTCTTCTTGGGGGTTGGTGGGAGGTTGATGGGTTTTGGGTTTGTTGTTGGGGAAATGAGGGTTGTGCCCATTGTGTGCGTGGGTCAACCAAGTACCTTGGATGAGACACGTGCATTTCAGGGTTACTAACCGACCTGTACCAAGACAAATATTGATCCGAGTGTCGCATATTACCTTGAATAAGGAAAACCGGGAATTGCAAGACATAGCGGTGACGCCTCTGCCACATCTTACACCACTCCGAAGTGAAGTCTTTCCAGTTGGTAAGACCCCACTGGGCGTCGACCCTTTTAAGATGCCATGGGGACAAACAAGTTGGATCACTTGGTATCTCTTGATGCATTCCGAACTGCATCTTCACACGGTCGCTGTGGTGCATCTCCACATTGTTGAACCGAATGATTGCAGTCTTCGCGGTCCAAGTTGCCGCATCCTTCGGGTTTGGATCATGGCCCAAACCCAAATATGGTCTCCAGAAGAACTGCGATAAAATTTAAATCAGGTTAACGCAAAAGTAATGTATAAATAATTTAATTGAGCAAAAGTTAAAAGCTATGACATACGTCATGCGAGCCTAAGTGATCCAACAAATTGTGGTAGAGTGCGACATTGAATCTTGGATTCTTGCCGTAATCCATACCCCTCACACAGTACCTAAAGGAAATGAGAAACATTTTATTCTTAGCATATATTTGGTGAAGAGATGAATAGTTATAAATGCTATAACTTGATGACTTACTTTGTTACGTACGGGAAACCGAAAGTGTTGTTGTTGACGGGGTTTAAGGACTCCATCCTCCACCAACCCCAGGCTTGTAGTAAAAAAGCGCATCCATAAAATGTACATTTTTCCTTGACTGCGTTTTTGCACAAGGAACTGTATAGGTGGGCTAAAACTGCAGAACCCCAACTATATTTTCTTGTTTTTTCAAAATTTCTTAGTAAATGTAAATACATAAAATTTACACTATTTCCCGTACTTTCGGGAAATAAAAATGTACCAAAAAGTATCATAAGATAATTTCTGGCTTTTACTACCCTGTCATTCTCGGAGGAATTTTCATTTAATTCCAAACTTGCATAATGACTTTTCAGCTCAGTGAGTAGTATTCCCTGTCCTCTCGCACCACCACCTTCTACCATATCCCTGCCCAACAGTTCTTCACACTGAGAGTTGGGTTGTTGAACCGACCCGTTCACGGCCTTACCGTCGACAGGGAGACCTAGTAGCATGTACATATCCTCTAGCGTGATGGTACATTCACCTATTGGTAGGTGGAATGTATGGGTCCCCGGTCTCCACCTTTCCAACATTGCAAGAATGAACTTCGAGTCAATGGTGCAGTTGGAGATCTTTATGACATGTCCAAAACCTGCATATTCCAGATATGGGACGATAAATGGGTCGGGAGCCAGGTAGTTGTGCGAATGGATTCTGAATCTTTTTGTGTCCTGAGTTCATAATGTAACATGTGTAAGATTAATTAAGATGAACAACGCGTTATTTGAAGTATGAAAAATGTATAACCAAAAAAGAAACTTATAAATGAGGAAATGTTTTCCCTTGTGCCTCTGTGAGTATCGCCCATTGTTAGAAGAGCCATTGTTTAAAATGCTTGGGAGTATGAAAGACTTAGGAAGAGATAGAGAGTATGATAGACTTATGAAATATTTCGTAGCAGAGAGTGAGACTTGTGTGGGTGTGAGAGATGTATCATATGGTATGTATTTATAGGCAAATAAATTTGATATAGTGGTTGCTTGTGCTTGCATGCCTGCGACGTGTCACATTTGCAGGCTAGGTGGCAGCCTAGGGGGTGGTTACACATATGCATGCATGCATGTACAAAAAATGAAATGTGTCACTCTTGCAGGCTAGGTGGCAGCCCATGCATGTATCACGATTGGACAGTAAGGGAGGCGCCATTGGACTTGGAGAAAGAGTACAAAAATGAATGGTGTCACCACCCCAATTGGCGAATAAAAGGTGTCCTTTGTTGCAGCCTAGGCTCAGGCTACGTGACAGCCTTTGGGATTCCTTGCATTAGTGTATGTAAGCCCATTGGAGTTGATGGGAGGAGACTTACAAAATACATGTGTAGGTGCAGACTTGGGGCAGGCTAGGTGGCAGCCTAGGGGGTTACACATATGCATGCATGCATGTACAAAAAATGAAATGTGTCACTCTTGCAGGCTAGGTGGCAGCCCATGCATGTATCACGATTGGACAGTAAGGGAGGCACCATTGGACTTGGCGAAAGAGTACAAAAATGAATGGTGTCGCCACCCCAATTGGCGAATAAGAGGTGTCCTTTGTTGCAGCCTAGGCTCAGGCTACGTGACATCCTTTGGGATTCCTTGCATTAGTGCATGTAAGCCCATTGGAGTTGATGGGAGGAGACTTACAAAATACTTGTGTAGGTGCAGACTTGGGGCAGGCTAGGTGGCAGCCTAGGGGGTTACACATATGCATGCATGCATGTACAAAAAATGAAATGTGTCACTCTTGCATGCTAGGTGGCAGCCCATGCATGTATCACGATTGGACAGTAAGGGAGGCGCCATTGGATTTGGCGAAAGAGTACAAAAATGAATGGTGTCGCCACCCCAATTGGCGAATAAGAGGTGTCCTTTGTTGCAGCCTAGGCTCAGGCTACGTTACAACCTTTGGGATTCCTTGCATTAGTGCATGTAAGCCCATTGGAGTTGATGGAAGGAGACTTACAAAATACATGTGTAGGTGCAGACTTGGGGCAGGCTAGGTGGCAGCCTAGGGGGTTACACATATGCATGCATGCATGTACAAAAAATGAAATGTGTCACTCTTGCAGGCTAGGTGGCAGCCCATGCATGTATCACGATTGGACAGTAAGGGAGGCACCATTGGACTTGGCGAAAGAGTACAAAAATGAATGGTGTCGCCACCCCAATTGGCGAATAAGAGGTGTCCTTTGTTGCAGCCTAGGCTCAGGCTACGTGATAGCCTTTGGGATTCCTTGCATGTAACATTATTGGGAGCCTTGGGGGGTTGCATCCTTACTTAATTGAAATTTTTAGCCTTACGTTTATCATAACATTGATTCACATAATCTGTCAAATCTTCCAACCTTCAAACGTTCTTACAACCAAACCTTCAAACTTGCAAACAATCAAACATTCCAACCTTCGAATCACTCATAAAATTCAAACATTCCAACCTTCAAACATTACAGCATTCAAACCTTCATACAATCAATAAACCTCAAACATTCCAAGCTTCAAACCTTAAAACAATTCTACGCAATGGCCTCTTCACCATAATTTATCGTCAAAGCACATTTCAACGGTGAGACATACATTTGTCCCACCGCTGGGTTTTTCTTTAGAGACACAGACAACATCCGATTTCTCTTAAACGGGAAAGCCAATTTCTCGTACTTCAAAAAAAGATTGGAGGCCAAACTTGAACGAGGCCCGGTGTCCCAGATATTTTATAAGAATCCAGTTTTCTTTGGAAACAACCAAGTAATTTTTTATAAGGTTGAAGTTCAAGATGACGAGGATCTCCAGAATATGATTTCCAGCCATGTCTATTCCGGATACGACTCTATTGAGTTGTACGTTTTGCTGCGAGAGCCTCAGGTGACACAGGAGGTTGATCCTTTGGAGAATGAACAAGCCGAGGTAGATGCAGTTGATGATGAATAAGAAGATAACGAGTTAGAGTTTGATGAAATGGTGAATGATGATTTCGACGATGATGGCATCCCTAGTATTCCTGCAAACAATATCTACACACCACCTCCGCACATGACAAACTTCAACATGGGCGGAGATGAACCTTCTACTAACTTATTTTTCAATCCGTATATGCAGTCGGATGAAAATTTAAAAGAGAAGGACAAGTTTCGTAACAGAGAGGAATGCATCAGGGCCATTAAAATTTTTCATATGCTCAACTCGATTGATTTTAAGGTGGATCATGTCAACTCGGAAAGGTACAAGATCAAGTGTGTCCACCCTGACTGTATGTTCAAGCTGACCGCATCATACAGATTAAGGGGTGACTGCTGGGTCATAGGTTCCATGACTACCCACACTTGTGTAAGTTCCACTCAATCACAGGACCACCGAAAACTCAACTATGGTCTAATCTGTCAAGAAATCCTACCCCTGGTCAGCAACGACCCATCTTTGAAGGTGAAAATAATCATCTCCCACATCACCACGGTTTTTAACTACACTCCGTCTTACCGTAAGGCGTGGTTAGCAAAGACTAAGGCGATTGAAAGGGTGTACGGAAACTAGGAGGAGTCATACCGAGAACTTCCCCGCTACCTGAATGCACTCAAGACGTATTCTCCAAGTAGTGTTTACATTCTGGAAACATTGCCAGCGTACGCTCAAGATGGTAGTCTACTGAATGGAAACGGAATATTCAGTCGCGTGTTTTGGGCATTTCAACCATGCATCACAGGGTTTGCATCATGCAAACCAATTATACAAATTGATGGGACTTGGTTGTATGGGAAGTACAAAGGCACGCTATTGATGGCAGTTGCACAAGATGGCAACAACAACATTTTCCCCATTGCCTTTGCCCTTGTCGAGGGGGAGACCGGTGGTGCTGGGAGCTTTTTCTTGAAAAATCTGTGGACACACGTGGCTCCTCAACCAGATCTCTGTTTGATCTCGGACAGACATGCCTCCATTGAAAGTGCCTACAATAATCCAACAAATGGTTGGCATGACCCTCCTTCTACGGATGTCTATTGCGTTAGGCATATCGTCCAGAATTTCTCGAGGGAGGTCAAGGACAAAACATTGAGGAAAGCGGTTATGAATGCGGGATATGCATTGACACAACCCACATTCAAATATTACCGCAACGAGATCCGTTTGTCTAATCCGGAAGCCGGTAGGTGGATCGACAATATTCCGGTGGAAAAATGGACTAGGTCATACGACAATGGCCAAAGATGGGGGCATATGACAACGAATCTTATTGAATCAATGAATGGGGTATTCAAAGGCATACAAAACCTCCCAATCACTACCTTGGTAAAATCTACGTATTTTAGGATGGCTGCGTTATTTGCAAAAAGAGGTGAAATGTGGAATGCGGTGTTGCAATCTGGACAACTATGGAGTGAAAGCTGCATGAAATACATTAAGGCTGAAAGTGCTAAAGCCAACACTCACATGGTTATACGGTTTGACCGACACAGCCACAACTTCATTGTGAAAGAGACAATCGACCATAATGAAGGCCTGCCAAGACAAGAATATAGGGTCATTTTACCTTCTCAATGGTGCGATTGTGGCAGGTTTCAAGTATTTCGTATGCCTTGCTCTCATGTCATTGCCGCTTGTGCTCATACCCATCAAGACGCGCTGCAACTTCTGTCAAATGTTTACAAATCTGAAACGTTGCTCAACGTTTACAACAACAACTTTCCTTTGGTAGCAAAACCAAATTATTGGCCTGCATACGACGGCGAAATAGTGTGGCACAATGACCAAATGCGAAGGAACAAGAAGGGTCGTCCCAAAAGTAAGCGCATCACAAAAGAAATGGACGATCTTGATAGGTTGGAAAGAAAGTGTGGTTTATGCCGTCAGGTCGGACACAATCATAAAAACTATCCGAATCGGGCGTCTGCCTCGACCACATAAATATTGTAATACATAAAATCTTTTCATAATTGTGTTGTAAACATTTGGGTTTTCCGATAACAGATTTTGCTACAATTAATAAAACGCGTACAAAAATAATTAACGATATTCCATCTACGAAATTACAACTGTTAACACAATTTCATCTGACCCATGCATCATCAACATTACATCGCTGTCTGTTTTGACTTCCTCCAACCACACATTAGGTCTTCCTGTCGCATGTGAGGTTGTTGTTCAGTTTCGCTGGATCCTTTGAATTTCCCCCCTCCGCAATGTCTCCATCTAGCCATCGCATCAACTCCCGCTTCAGACGCTCCATGGAGTGAATGTGCCAGAATTTCATTTTCATCGCAGGTTTCGTGGCGGAGAAGATAACGTAACCATCTCTGCTAAAAATCATAGGCAACGTCATGACGCAAATAACAGAGTACAAAATAAAAATACAGTGCGAGAAAGTGTGAGAAATTTCGGAGAAACGGACGAATTATTTATAAAACAGCATTTTGCCCTAGTTTTTCCCTAGGAGCCAAGTGAGATGGCGCCTCCTCTCACTTTTAAGGAGCATGCGCCATCTCACTTGGCTAAAAGCCAAGGGAGGCGCCAAGTGAGATGGCGCCTAGGGCAAAACCCTAGGTGGAGGCTCCAAGTGAGATGGCTCCTCCTTTGGGGAGTCATCTGAAACATGGTTATTTACGTAATTTTTTCCGAAACTCGGTTATTTGCGAAATATTATTTTAATACATGGTTATTAATAAAAAAAATTCTCATCTGGGTTTACCGAATTAATCATGACTGGTGAGCGGGTAGAAGCCGGTATAAAAAGCGGCAAAATTCAAAAAGATGCATCCTCAAGTTTGGTGAAGAAACCTTTTGTTGGAAGAAGGAGGTCAGTGCTGCGTATGACCATAGGAATCAAAACAAAACCGACCATCGTCCAGCAGTAGGGGCTGTTATGATCTCTAATCCTACGCCAAATCAGCAACGAAATTATCAGCGCAAACCAGAAGCTCCCATGAGACGATTTACCCGGATTAACATGACCATGTCTCAAGTGTTGCCACACCTTCTAAGGACCAATCTGGAAATTTTGAAAGAAGCTCCCAAGAATCCCAATATTGCTTCTCCTCGCTACAACCCGAACGCCCGATGTGCCTATCATTCTGGAAGCCCAGGGCACGATACAGATGACTGTTGGGCCTTAAAGAATAAGGTGCAAGACCTTATCAATGCGAAGGAGCTTAAATTTGAGTCCCCAGAAACGCCTAATGTAATAACGGCACCAATGCCCAGACATGGCCAAGGTATCAATGCCATTGATGATGATCGTTTTGTGTCCTCCGTGAATGACTTGGTTACTCCTCTGTTGACTGTTAAACAAAATCTACTACAAGCCGTCTTATTCCCAGGTTGCGATGAAAATTGCCACCTTTGTAAATCTCTGCCGAACGGTTGTTTGTTACTAAAGATAGGCGTCCAGCGCCTGATGACCAGTAAATAAATCCTGTTTGAAAAGCTACCTCTTATCAAAAACTCTCATCAAGATGTTTCGATAATCACCATTTCCGACAATCTTCCCAGGGTCTCCACCAAAAGACCCGTTAGGATTACATCCGCTCCCAGAACTGCACCATTAATCATCACTATGCCAAGACCAATACCATACTCCTCAAATAAAGCTGTTCCCTGGAGTTATGAGGTTGACGTTTACTACTACGACGTCAAGCAAGATTAGTTGGCTGTCACAAATGAAGTTGCGAGAGATATTGATCCTGATATCGGTAACATCACTGGAACCAGCAAAATAACAAGAAGTGGAAGAGTCTTCTCACCTGAGATTTCACCAAACACCGTTGCTACTCATGTGATCATCACTACTGCTGCTCCTACCGACACCGCCAGTGATACTCCCGCTGTTGTCCCTACTGCCGATACCAGGAGCAAAGAGGATTTGGTTGAGCCTGCCCAAGCAAGAGAGCGTCCCGAAGTCATCCTTGAAGCTTCTAGAAAAGAAATAGAAGAAATCCTGAAGATAATCAAAAAAAGTGACTACAACATTGTAGAACAATTGGGGCAAACCCCCTCGAAGATATTATTGTTGTCCTTACTTTTGTGCTCTAAAACTCACGTTAAAGCCTTGGTAAAGTTTCTTAAGACCGCTCACGTGCCCCAGGAGACCTCCATCGACCAATTTGAAGACTGTGTGGCCAGTCTAACTGCTGATAATGGATTGAGCTTTTCCGATGCTGATTTAACCTCTAAGTTAAGGAAGTACAACGATGCCTTGCATATTTCCATCGAATGCAGGGGCACCACACTTGCCCATGTTTTGGTGGATACCGGTTCATCATTGAATGTCTTGCCCAAAAATTCCCTCGATCAGCTGGATTGCGAGGGGATCATCTTGAAACCTAGCAACATCATAGTGAGGGCCTTTGATGGTTCCAAGAGGACAGTGCACGGAGAAGTTAGTATCCCCAAAAAAATTGGGTCTCAGACCTTTGACTCAATTTTCTATGTGATGGACATCCGCCCTTCGTACTCTTGTTTGTTGGGTCGACCCTGGATCCATGGTGCTGGTGCAGTCACTTCCACCCTACACCAAATGCTAAAATACCCGATCAGAGGGAAGATTGTTATAGTTCACGGAGAAGAGGAATACATGGTTAGCCATTTGAACTCTTTCAGGTATGTTGAAATGGATGGTGAATTCATAGAGACTCCCTATCAGAACTTTGAGGAGGTTCCAGCAATGGTCGCAACAACCGAGTCTACTCCAAAGGTCCTGGAGATTACCAGACCTCCGCTAAAAATGGATTCATTAAAAGACGCTCGAGCAGTAGTTGAAGAGGGAGGATGTACTATCTGGGGTCAGCTTCCGGATATTCCCTACAAGTCCGACAAATTTGGGTTGGGGTTCACTTCAGAAGCTCAGAAAACTGTCCTACGTTTTCGCGCAGGGGGACCACCTCTGCGTATCAGCAGTCAAGGAGTCAACGCATTAGAAGATAGTGATGGCAGCTGTGACATGGATGAATGGATTTTTCCAACTATCGGCGGAGGGCTTAATAATTGGGAGGCGAAGGATTTCATTCCTTTTACTTTTATTCAAGAGTAATTGTCTTTTAATATTTTCAGGCTTGTAATATTTAAACAATTCAGACTCTTTTTTAAACCCTGTGTCTTACCCGAGGCACAATGGTGCATCTGTAAGGGTTGTCACTTCATTCTCATATGTCATTAATGAATCATGGACGTTTTTTACATCAAATTTTGTTTTCTTTGTCTTTTCTTTCTTGCATTTTATTTTTTCAAAGGTAGTTGTGCTCTTACACACACTCACATATTGAAAATGCAGATCTACGTCCACTCAGGATCTCAGGGGTAACAGTTCTGCTATGGCCAATTGTGACTTTGAAAATCCAATCTACCAAGCCGACGACGAAGGTGAGGAAGATTATGAAGTGCCAGGAGAGTTGGCCAGGTTGTTGCAACAAGAAGACAGAGCTATTCAGCCTCATGAGGAACCGTTTGATACAATCAACTTGGGTACTGTGATACGGTGGGAGAACTGACTTGAGGTTTTGCGTTTGTGTTCGCAAATGTTTTGGTTTAGCAAGAGTCGCCACCGACTTTTTATTTTATCCAAAGGAAAGGTCAAAAAGCACAGGAAAGACCTTTGAGATGTTTTCTTGGGTTCGGGGGGTAGATTATGAAAAGGGAAGGTTCTAGCACCCTTTTCATCCATGGTTATCCATGGGCTCTTAGTTACTTGTTTAGATCACTTGCTTTTGCTTTTCAATTGTTTGAAATGGTGCTTTGTGTGTGGTTTTGAAAATGTTTTGAAAAGAGGCCTTGTCGTGGCAACCTTTGTAACAATTCTTGTTTGAATGTTTTACAAAGGTGTTTGTCTTTTGAAAAGATGTTTCAATGTTTGAAAGTTTGTTTTTGGGAAATGTCTTGAAATTGTGTGATTTGAAATAGCAAGGATGTTTGCAAATTTGATCAAGTAACTAGGAGTTGTCTACCCTAACCAAAGATCTTTCCTACACATTTTTAACCCTTTGAGAGTGTTGTTCTACCATTATATTTGGTAAACAACCTTGTGTTTGGATGTTAAACAGGACAGGCGTGGGTCATCGTATACAATCGTTGAAAGCAACTTGTGAGACGTTCTAGCAATTTTGTAAGGGACGAGATCGTTTTATCGAAGGCAACATTGAGGGTCATCGAGGGACTACGATCTTTGTTTACCGAAGGGTCATTTGCTAGAGTGGCTCATATTCGAGGGACATGATTGTATTTCTGAGGCAACAAGCGAGGTTACCCTAGAGGTGCACATGTGAGAAATGTGTTGATTTCAAGTTATTTATTCTTGGATTAGGTCATCTAGCTATTGATTTTTGAATCTTGCCATACACGCCTAATTACTACACAGTATATCGAAAGCGATAAATTGCGGGAATTAAAAGTCTAAGTTATTACAAAAGTATCCGAGAATGGGGGCACAATTATTACAAATGGGGATGAATCTCATAAGAATAGCAATGTCCAAATATTACAACCAAATCAAATTGTTGTGCGATTCAATATAAAGCTAAGACAATTTATGAAAATAAAGAAAATCAATAAATTATGAAATGCATGTATTTATTAAAAAGAGATAAATAAAATCTATTCTAAAAGATTAAAAATTATTATTATTCTTTCTTGTATTTTATTAATTTTTTTGAAAGGAAAAGTTTAAAGAAAGAAAAATTAATTAAACAAAATCTTTATCAATTTTTGGTATTTTCATTATGTGTAAGAAAAATAATAAAAAGAAAATGATTAAAATAAAACTAATTAAGAAAATCAAATTTATTTTACAAAAATGAAGTTTTAATATATTACTAGTATATTTTTAACAAAAAGAAAAAGATAAATTAAAAGAAGAAAAAGAAAATTAACTAAACTAATTTTTTATTTTTGTATTTTTATTAATCAAATAAAAAAAAAGGTTTAAAGAAAGCAAACTAATTAAATTAAAACTTTTGATTTCTTTTATTATATGTAACAAATCAACAAAGATGAATTAAAAGAAGAAAAAGAAAATTAACTTCAAGATTAATTTAATTTGATAAAAAAAAGAGTATTGAGATTTTTTATGAAATTGTTAACAAAAAGTAAATAAATAAAGAAAGGTAATAATGGGCTTAAGATGCTGAATGCTTGAGGCCCAAATAAAAAAAAGACAAAGCCAGAAATTGGGGGGGGGGGTGAACTAGAAACGCATGGGCTTATGGATTTGGGGCCAGAATTGGCCCAATGCTTAAGCTTGCAAACGGAGTTTGATTAGGGAAAACAGAAAATTAGGGTTTGTGTATTCCTCACAGCGGCGCCGTACCCTTCGTTCTCTCTTCATCTCTCTCTCACTCATTCATCCATGACCCTTATGATTCATGAAGAAAATGATTTTTTCTAGGTTCTGAAGTGGGATTTATGCCTAAGGGTTTGAAGTGCATTCTCTGATCTTCCTCTCGCCTATGGTTGCCAGAGCACCTCACACTCCTCACTTCCTATGCTAACAGTTCTGTTCTTGAAAGGGTATGACTCTACTCTTTTGTTACGATTTTGTTTGATGGTTAAACAAGCTTTTGTTATTATCTTGCCTTATTCACGCTTTCTCTTATTAACCTATTGTGTTGTATGCTTGGGATGCAGTAAACAGTTTGTCAAGAAATATACCTTTTTGGAGCTTTCTTGTGAGAAGTGAGATTTTGAGGTGAGAGGCTCCCTGGTGACGGGCTAGGCAAGGAGTAAGAAATGATGAAGGATGCACGCTTTTGGTAATCTCTTTTTGTCCCTTGAACCTTGAATGATGATGGTGATGTTGATTGTTTCTGAAGCTTTGTTTGTATAATGATTGATGATGATTATTGTTGAACTGAGTTTGAAACTCTGATGCCTCCTTACAGCTCTTTGAGTTATAAGGTTTTTGGTTATGGTGATTGGAGGTTGTTTGTTGTTGGACTGAGTTGTGTCTTTTGCAGTTTTTGCTAGCTTGCCAAAATGTTGAGTTTGCAGGCTTTGATTCAACAGATCTGGAAACTGATTGTTATGTTTTGCTTGACAGTTGGAAATGGCTTTTGAATGTTTTTGTTTTTGTTTACAGTTTGGCTGTTTGTAGATTTTTTGTGTTTTGGTTTAAGTATTTGTTGCAGTCCTGTAACTGAGTTCTGCAGGCTTTTTATTATTGTTGGATATTGGCCCCTGAAACTGTTATGCAGGTTTTGTGTAGCTCAGTTTTGACAATTTGTTGGCTTTTGAAAAGAGTTGCAAGTTTTGAATGTTGCTTTTTGTATTTTTGATCTTGTTACAATTTTGGCTAGGCTTGTTGTTATTTTGTAGCTTGGTTCTGCAGGTTTGAAATGTTGGGATGTTGGAAAGGTTTTGGAAACTGTTTGTTCATTTGTGAGAGGTTTGGGAGTTATTGCTAACTTGTTGGCTTTACAGGTTTTTTAGAAATTGGTTTTACAAAGTGTTTTTTGTAGACAGTTGGGAGGATTTGGTGGTTTGTGAGTTCACAGGTTTGGAGGTTTTGTCCAATGGTTATGTTGTTGTTGAACTTATGGTTTTTTTCCAGTTTGTTATATGGGAACTGCAGGTTTGGAGTTTTGTGCAGGTTTTGTTGCTTGAAACTGTTAAAGGTTTTTGGAGATTGTTGTGAATGTTTTGCAGCTTTGACAAAATGTTCTCTTCTTTCTCCTTACAGTTTTTCTTGGTCTTATCTTAGTTGCTTTTTGTTTTGTAACTTGTGACAGTTTGATGGTATGATGGCCAATATGTAACCTTTCCCATAATTTAGGTGATATCTCTCCTCTCTCTCCTCTCTCAAT
The DNA here is from genome assembly GCA_948472305.1 of Vicia faba. Classification (NCBI taxonomy): domain Eukaryota; kingdom Viridiplantae; phylum Streptophyta; class Magnoliopsida; order Fabales; family Fabaceae; genus Vicia; species Vicia faba. The sequence continues at coordinate 1,083,435,523 of OX451739.1, read as the reverse complement.
GATAAAAGCAACTATGCTTTTCCACTTTTTCTGAAAAGTTTGCCCTAAATTTCTGGAAAATGATGAAAGGCTATGAAACAAGCCCTTTGCTTGTTATTTGGTTTGCCATACTGCTTTGTACTTTTTGCCTTCTGTTTGTACTTATTTTGCTTCTGTCTAGCTTGGCCTTGTTGCATTCTTGCTGCTATGCTGTCTGTCTTAGTTGCTTGCCATGTTGCATTGTTACTGTCTAGTTACTGCATTGTTTGGCCTTGTTCAGTTTGCCTTGTAATGCTTTTCTTAGACAACTTGTCTTGTTGCATTTGGACAAGTTTGCTTTGCATTCTCTTTAGCTTGCATTTTTTCATTTTTCTCTTTGTGAACCAAGAAGAGCAATCTTCTTGTGATTTGCAAAGAGGACAATAAAAACATGATGAAAATAGCCCTCTGATTCCAAACGGCAAACTTTAATGATGAAAATTTTTCTTTCTTTTTTTTGAAATTTTTATTTATGATCAATTAACTGTACTAATATTTTTTTTGTCTTTCTTTCATGTGAGCGCAAATTGGATGGTGACAAAGCAGAGAAAGCAGGAGACTTTGTGGCGAGCACGGGAGTAATGGAAGCTTAGGCTTAGATTTGTAACTTAGAGAGATTTTCAATTAGTTGTAATAATTTATTTTTCAAGTACTATAAGTTGTAAAACCTACATCATTTAAATAATAAATTATTTTTGTAACAACATCTGAAATAAATGAAAAAAGTCTTTGTGAGATAACCTGATATCCAAAATAGTCCATTACTGTTAGTAACTTGTAATTCTTTCTTTGCATCTTCACTAATCCTTTAAGATTCCTGATTAAAAATAACTGAAACTGCATTCCAATAATTCCAATCCAGATAACTTAAACTCCAAGTAATCCAATAACTCTGTGATCTCATAACCTTGCAACTGTACTCCAGTCAAAACAACACATTGTGTATTCCAATAAACAAGCAAACGTTTATTCCTTAAACGAGCAAATGTTTTAAAAGACGCAAATTAACTAGTTAACCTGGATCAACAAACACTGCCTTTTTCCCAGTAAATTTGAAAGAGCATGAAAATAATGTGAAAATCAATTGAATTTCTGAGAACTCAATTTCTTCTGAGAAATGCGAGAAAAACCCTAATTCTTGATTTACTGTTGTTGTACCCCAAAATTTGCCCTCCCATATTCCTCAAGATTTATCAAGAATGATCTTCAAATTGTTCAAGATTTCTCAAGAGTTGTACAGTTCAAACTACCTCTTAAGCCAGCTGAAACTAGGGTTTTGGTTCTCTCAAGGAATTTTAGGTTTTCAATGGTTCAACTAAGTCTCATAGGCCCATATACATTCTCAAGCATCTACATGCCAAGTTTCAAGACTCACAATGCCAATTTGCACAGTCAAAGGCTCCATTTGATCTACAGTCAGCTGCAGGGGCAAAATGGTCATTTTACAGTCAAAAGTCATAATTTTTGGTCAACATCTTATTTTGAGTCCACAATCATCATTTGATCAAGTCTTGATCATGATTTCACAAGGACAGCTCAAAAATCATCAAGGTGCAAAAAGTTACTATTTTTGGACAGTAGAAAAGTCAAATGTATCTTGACTAGAGCATAACTTTTTCATGGTTCATCAGAAAAATCCCATCCAATTCCCATTTTGAAGGGGGATGACATTTCCTACAATCCATCTTCACACTCCAAGTCCAAGAAATGCTCTCACAAAAAGTTATCAATTTCTACATTATAGGTCAATTTCAAAAGTCAACAAAAGTACCTTTTGAGTCAAAGGCCATAACTTGAGATTGGTAAATCCAAATGACATGGGACCAAAGGCATTGGTTAGAGGACTTCAAGACCTTTCCAAAATGTCCAAGAACATGTTCATATGATCAAAATTGAGCAAGATATGCATTGGAGAAGTTGGGAAATTTTATGAATTTGCAAAAGTCAACTTTGCTCAAAACACCTTATTTTTGCTAATGGGCCTCAAATCTCTTCTTGAAACTTCATCCATGGCCTATGCAAGACCCATCAAGCTTAATTGAATTTATTTTCTTATTTTTTATTAATTAATTGGATTTTTAATTGATATTAATTCATTTAATTAATTTAAATTGTAGGAAAATACAAGATTTGGTTTTTCAATCTTTTTGTGAAGCAAATATGGTCAAGATATGCTGGCAATTTCGTGTACAAATCAAAGAGGCAAAAATCTCCAAAATTGGCAACTTTATTCAATCATGAAAATGCAAAAAGATTTGATTTTCAATCAAATATTCAATCATCAATTCCATGGATTTTTGCTCAAGATTGTGACCTAATTTCATTCTCCTATATATATTCAAGCAAACCCTGATGCCACACACGTGAGAAAGCTGCAGACAAAGGCCATAGCATATTGAAAAATTCCAAGAAAGACTCAAAACTGATTTCTATATTCCAGGGCGATTCAAAGCTTTTTGTTGATTCTAACATCTTGCAGGAGTTCCCAGGAGTGTGTGGCAATCAAATTCAAGCCTTGAAGCTCAAAGAATCGTCCTAAATAGAACCACAGTTTGAAGCTTTTTTCCAAAATCGTAAATATTGATTCATGCATATTTAACACATTTTTGTGATTGGTTTGTGTTGATAGGGGCCATACGAAGCTAATGATATAACTTAATTGGACTGAAACTCCCTAAATCCAAAGATGCCATGGACGATTTCTAGGGTTCCTAAGCTTTAAAATTGGGGATTCCTAAACCATGAAAAATTGAGACCACTAAGGCACATGGTTGGAACCGTTAGGACCAGACGAACATGATTCTATCCTCGCGAAATATTTATATACCCTGTATCTCTATTCGCTATTTTTCATCAAGATGAATAGTGGGGGTTAAAAACCCCCGCTATCTAACATTGTTTTTGCAGGTACAGCGAGGAAGATGATGATGTGTTGATACATCATTGGATGGTTTAAATCAGCGCGTGTGTTTTTGTTGTGTTACAGCCTATTGAATAATTTCTTAATATAATAATTGTTTGTTATTCTAATAATGACTAAAGCGTGATGGTGGAGTGGTTAGCGTGCTGGCTTGGAAGCATTGGGACTTGGGTTCGAATCCCAGATCCCCCAAAATATTTGTTTCTATTTTTCTTTGCATAATCACATACAAGTCTCCAACAAGTGGTCCACTATGCACCTCACATCCCAGGCGCCAGATGTCTACAGGCACAAATCTAATGGCCATGAGATGATGATCATCATACTCCCAGTCAACCATGCCCTGAACAATCACCAAAGTCAAAGCAGGCTTGAGGTTAATGGGCCACAAAATTCCAAACGTACCTCCTAATTGGGCCAGCACCCCCCTGGTTCATTCATTCTTTTTTCTTTTCTTTTATAATTTCCATTTAATTATTTTACTATTAATAATAATTATTATTATTATTTAATTAACTCAATTAATTTTTTCATAATAAAATTAGAAAACTAAAATATAATAATTTTATTATTATTATTTATTAATATCACCCTTTATTATTTTTGTAAATAAATACTAATATAATTAACTAACTTAGTTTTAATTAGGTTAACTTTAAATTTTTTGCAATAAATAAAATCCATGTAGAATTAGGTTTTTGACAACTTTTAATTTCTTTTATTTTATTTTCCTTAAAACATTAAAAAACCAAAAATATTTTTTCTCTTATTTTAATTAATTAATTAGTTTTAGGTTTAATTTAATTAATTGCAAAATAATAACAAACTTCTTTCTTTTCTCAAAAAAAGGGTCAAAACCCTAAGGACTTCTCCGATTTAATTTTTTCTCGCGCGCATAATTATTCTTGATTATTTCTATTCCAATTATGTAATTGTGCCGAGGATGTAATAGCTTTAATTAGGACCTTTTTTATCGCTTTATTTATTTTCCGCAATTTACTTTTCAAGGGTTGTTTTTGGCGATGTAAATACCCGACGCCTTGTAATAGCTTAGTTTACTTTCCGCAATATTTAACTGCTAGATGTTTGCTAATTAGGCTATGCATGACAAGACTTCTCTTAAAATAAAATCAATCGTAGCTCACCATAACATGTGCAAAGATAATATAAACTGAAACCTGACACACTCGCACATGCCACTCCTAGGGTACGCCTCACTTGGTTGCCTCGACGTGGTCATTGAGTATAGGGTGTTTTAGAGGTCGCCCTCTTGTCTAAAGATCCAAGTTGCCTCGAAACGGTTGCCTCGAATAAAAAGGATCTAGGACATTAGGGTTACCGCTAAGGCGTCTGTGATCGGTGGATCTGGAACTGACTGTTTAACGCTGGTTCGCGAAATGTCGCGGAAGCAAGAGTCGCCACCGTCTTTTATTTTCTCCAAATGGAAAGGACAAAAGCACAGAAAAATTCCTTTAAGAGATTGCTCTCGGTTCGGGAGGTAGGTTATAGAAAGGGAAGGTGTTAGCATCCTTTCTATCCATGGTTATCCATGGGCTCTTAGATACTTGCTCATTTATGTTTTCAAAATTGGTTTGTTTGCTTTTCAATGTGGGTTTAAAAAGTTCTTTTGAAAAATTTCAGTTCGACTCGTACGTCAGAGTGTTTGAAAAATTTGCTTTGAAAGCTTTTGAAAAGTGTCGGTGTGAAGAGATTTCAGTTTGTTTTGAAGAGAGCAAGTATCCTTGAGAACCTACCTACCCTAAGGAATTCGTCTGTGTAAATGTCCTTTAAAAGTAGTGCCATCCCACCATTGAGAGGTAGGTAGCACCACCGTTGGAGGTGTTCAGGTCAATTCGATTTTTAGGGACATGGTGATCACCGGAGCAATGGGAAGACACCTTAGAAGCTACCCTCATGCCAGGTTCCCGGATCATGAGGACTTACTAAGACGTCCTCTACTCGACGATCACCTTTCGAGGCAAGGCAACAGTGAGGCGTACCCTAGGGGTGGTGTGTGCGAATTGTGTGTCATGTTTCAGTTATTTGTCTTGTCATGTTTGTCGTGTTCTACGCTTGATTTTATTTAGACATTCATTCTTTCATGCTTGGTTAACAGTTAAATATTTTGCGAGGAAAATAAATCTAAGGCTATTACAAAGGCGCGGGTCCACATCGCCAAAATTAACCGGACCCGATTTAGCGGAAAATAAATAACGCGAAGTAAATAAAAGTGCGAGAAGTAAATTACAACGCTTTGGGAGAGATACAAAATTATAATTAAACGACATAAGATAAATGCGCAAATTAAATAATTAAAACGAAACTAGGGCGTTGGACCCTTTTACAAACAATAGTTAAAGTTAATGAATTAATTAAATAAAGAGGAATAAAAATTAAAATTAAGAAGAAAAATGTTTTTAGGTATTTTTATGTTTTTTAGATTTAATAAGAAAAAAAAGTTAATTGAAATTAAATTAAGAAGCAAACCCTAATTCTAATATTTTTTATTTATTATGAAAGAGTTAAATTATGACCTAAATTAAACCTAATTCATTTATGCACAATTTAAATAGGAAAATAAATAAATAAATAATAATTATTATTGTGGAAAAAAGGGGAATAAAAAGAATTAACAATTAAAACCTAAATTCTACATTTTTGGATTTTTATTAAAAAAGGAATTAAAGTTAAAACCTAATTACACTACATAATTTACATTCTAATTTATTCATGAAAATAATTAATATATAAATATTTATTAATTTTTGGCCTTTTCTGATTTTTTAGTGTTTTTATATTTTGTAGGAAAAATAAATTAATTGAATTAAGACAATAAAATAAATAAAACAACAAAAATAAAAGTGAGAAAAAAAAATATAAAAATGCAAACCCTGGTGGGGTGTTGCCCCAAATAAGGAGGTATAAATTTGGAAAGCCTGGCCCAATTGACTTTGCCATATGCTGACTTTTTGGATTATGTGCAACGCGTTGACTGGTGCTTATGGCATTCTTTGAATCCTGGCCCTTGATCTGGGTGAGATGGACGCGTGTGTGGCTTGAGAGGGTGAGCGTATGATGCACTGGGACACTAGTGCTGCATTGAATCAATTATTGAAAAATAATGTTAAGTATTTGCCAGACCTGGGACTTGAACCCAGGTCTTTGAAGTTACAAGCGTAGCGTGTCACCACTGAGCCATTTGCTTTTCATTTAATATATTAGGACTAATAAACAACAAAAATCAAAACTAATGCATGATGGTTAAAACGCGCGAAATTTTGAACGGACGTATCACTGATTGACACGCCATCTTCTTCCTCACCACCCCTGTAACATAAAACAAAAGAGCAACGGTTTTTGAAACGTTGCTTTAGGGGGTGTTCAAGAAAATAGCGAATAGAACCACGGGCATCATAAATTGTTCGCGAGTATGCATTCATCTTCGTCTTGGTGCGCTGAACTCAACCATGGTATCCAGGGGTCCTGATTTTTCTTGATTAAGAAACCCCTAATTTTGAAACCTGTCAAACCCTAATGTCGTTCATGGTGAAACCATGTTTATGCCACAAAAACTCAATTAATTATGATGGTTAGTTCACAAACTTCATAAGGAGTAAGAATATACAAGCAAAAATGCAAAAAGATGCTTAAATCATGCTATGCGATTTCAATATTTTCTTGGTACGGTTTGAGTTCCAGATACCAGTTCAAGGCGTTTTGCTTGTTGATTATGATTGGGAAACGTCCAAGGATGTCTCAGGATGCTAATGGAAGGAAAATTGCAGCTTGAATCGACTCCTAAGGTTGATTTCAGTGTTTGAGTTTTTTGTGAAAAAATTCAATGTGCAATGCTTGTTTTGGGCGCCGCTTGCAGTCTAGGAGCATTAGGGTTCTCATTCTGATCATATATGGAGTGATTAGGTTAAGAAACATTGGACAAAATCTTATGCATTGATGAATTTCAATATTTGATTTTACAAGATCTTTTTCAAATCTTTTTTCTCATGGCTTGTACCAAATCTGATCAATTAGCATCAAATCCTTCCCTATTAGCATGTGCACGAGTTATAGAGTCCAAAGCATGCATAAAAAGATTTGTTTAGGTTAAGATTATATTTTTCATGAATTAAAATGATTTAAATGAATATAAATTAATATAAATTCAAATAAATAATTAAAAAATATGAAAATACTTCCCTTTGGGCCTAATGGTCGTGCATAGGCTTGGCATGAAGAAATTTGGAAGAAAAATGGGCCCATTTGCATTTTTAGGTCATTTGAACCATTGTTGACTTTTCAAAATTCCCAAAAATTTCCCAACTTCCACAAGGCATAACTTGCTCAATTTTTAAGCTTTTCACATGTTCTTGGACATTTTGGAAAGGTCTTTGAGTCCTTTAACCAATGCCTTTGGTCCCATGTCATTTTGATTTACCAATCTCAAGTTATGGCCTTTGACTTAAAGTCACTTTTTGTTGACTTTTGAAAATGACCTATAATGTTGAAATTGATAACTTTTTGTGAGAGCATTTCTTGGACTTCGAACATGAAGATGAATTGTAGGAAATGTCTTTCTCTTCAAAATGAGCTTTGGATGGAATTTTTCTGATAATCCATGTGGAAGTTATGCCCTGGTCAATTTCAGTTGACTTTTTTCAGCTGTCCAAATATAGCAACTTTTGCATCTTTGATGATTTCTGAGCCAAATTTTGAGAATCATGATCAAGCATTGATCAAATGATGTTTGTGGCTTCAAAATGATATATTGACCAAAAATTTGAACTTTTGACTGTCAAATGACCATTTTGCCCCTACAGTTGACTGTAGTGCAATCTAGGGTTTTGACTGTGCAATTTTGAGCTGAGTGCCTTGAAACTTGACATGAGGATACTTGACCATCTTTGTAGGCATATGGGACTTGATTGGGCCTTTGAAAAGTTCATTTGCTTGACCAGAACTCAAACCCTAGTTTTGACTGTATAGGAGACAGTTGAGCTACACAACCCTTGGGGAATTTTGTGACCTTGATTTGGCAGTTTCTTGATGAATATGGGAGGGCAAATTTTGGGGTACAACAGTTGCCCCTGTTCAATCTTCTTAGACCTGAGGATGCAGATTGGCTGACGTGCCTTTCGTAATCCGAGGGTAGAAGATGATTGGACACTAGAGTGCCCAGAAATTTGCGCTCACATAGTAGCAATGATGATGAGGGGATGGGCTTATAGATGCCATTTGGATGTTGCTTGGATAGGATGATGGGCTTATAGATGCCATCTGGATGTTGATCGCATAGGAGATTCCTTAGCGAGAACCTGCATACCTGCAAAAGAGAAAATGAGTACCTGACACGCTGCAGGAGCTGATTTTAGATGCTTGATATAGATATGTCCTGATTGGTTACAGGAGCTGAGTCTGGAGCTTCAAACGCTGATGAATGAACCAGGGATGGTTACTGCCTTAGCATGAATGGTAAGAGAATCCTGAATGATTTCAACCTCAACAACGCTCGTTGAGAAAATCTTGGTGAGAATTACCATCTTCGTAGTGTCAGGAAGAGAACCAAAGGACATTATAATCTCAAAGGGAGTCCCTCACTCACCGTTGGAGAGGGAACTATAGGAAATTATAATCTGAAAGGAAATATCACCTCACGCTCATGCCGGAGAGGGAAACATCTGAAGAAGGAATTACCGCCTCACACGCCGTTGGAGAGGGGACCATAAGAGAATATCACCTCACGCTCATGCCGGAGAGGGAAACATCTGAAGAAGGAATTACCGCCTCACACGCCGTTGGAGAGGGGACCATAAGAGAATATCACCTCACGCTCATGCCGGAGAGGGGAACATCTGAAAAAGGAATTACCACCTCACACGCCGTTGGAGAGGGGACCATAAGAGAATATCACCTCACGCTCATGCCGGAGAGGGGAACATCTGAAAAAGGAATTACCACCTCACACGCCGTTGGAGAGGGGACCATAAGAGAATATCACCTCACGCTCATGCCGGAGAGGGGAACATCTGAAAAAGGAATTACCACCTCACACGCCGTTGGAGAGGGGACCATAAGAGAATATCACCTCACGCTCATGCCGGAGAGGGGAACATCTGAAAAAGGAATTACCACCTCACACGCCGTTGGAGAGGGGACCATCAGAGAGCTTCTACTGAGTCTTTATCAGAAAAATCTGTTTGGAGTCGATTTAACTGGACTGGAGAAGTTCTTGAAATATGTTTGAGAATTTCAACTGCATCTTTCCTGAAAGGTAAAGGTCAGTTATATGTAATGCATGATATGGATCAAGCGATGATGTTCTCAATATGGATGCGATTTATATGATATGATGCGTACATGCATGCTATAATGATGTATGTGATGATTCATGTATATTTTTGTCTGGGGAAATAAATCCTTGACGAGTGCCGGGAAGTCATATCCTGGGCTGACGTTGAGGAAGAGATTTTGCTTCCGCTGTGGATGATTGTTGCAAGAATACCGATAGGAGAAGATAACTCCGTTGAGGAATAAACTTGGCAAATGAAATAATTCTGCGGGAGAAAAGATACTCTAGCGATCATGCTGGGGAGTGCTACTCTGTGGGGATAGCGATGCTTTGCTGAGTTGATGAAGATACCTCCGCTGGGGATATCCTTATCGTCGGGAGTGTTGATAGACTTCGCTGGGGGTAGGAAGATACTTTGCCGAGGACGCTCTTTCCGTGGCTTTTGGCTGAGGATAACCCAGTTATATCATGTTACGGAAATAACTCTTTAAATCAAGCCGGGACGACGCGTTCGTGCTCTGCGAGGGGATAAGCTTCCAGAATCTACTGGGGATAAGCTTGCTGTTTGGGGGGATATGAATTCCAACTTTCCTGGGGAAACTGGATTGGACTCTCCTGGGGAGTTTTGATATGCTGGGGGAAGTGATTCCTTTGAATATTGAGATACGCCGCCGGGGAACAATCTTTAGACCAAGACTGCCGGGGATGTTTGTTAAGAAAGCGTGCTGCTGGGGAAGTATTGAGATCTACGGGAGGATACTCAATTTCCTTGATATTTGTAATTTTGCTTGGAGAGACATGTATTGTTTTACTGAACTACTCTCTGGGGAATTAAGATCTTCGGTCATGTTCTTTAGCTGAACCTACCTTGGTACCTTGGAGGATAGAACAATTAGACTGCTCAAACAATTCTTTTATTGCCCCTGTTTCCAGTGTCACCTGCAATTAATTCCTTTGTTTCGTATGCAAATATTTATGAGTTAGCAAATTATTGTCAATGCATACATCACAAATTGAACCTTGGACGTTCTTCGTAAAACAAAACAGAAAAAGGAAAAATACTTGGCACGTTTAACTGAAAATGTATTTTTATTGATTTTGAATGGCCCATGAATAGGCGTTTTTATGTACAAGAGGCTGACGTCCTAGTAAGAGGTATGTCGCCGATCAAAAGAATTTATACGAGTTTTGTACAAAAGAGAAGTAAAACAGCTGTGTGAAAGATGAATGATCCACTGGGTTTCAACTCTGCTATCGCCTTTATAACTCTGAGCGTCTCATCACTTGATGACCTTGGTTGAAGGTGAAGCTGACTGATCGATGCCGTCTGAACTTGATGCAGATACCGGATTCTGGATGCAAAGTGATCCAATGAGACATAGTTTTACGCTTTATCCCTAATTTTTGCCTGGACCGCCCTTTCGGGTTTTCAGTCCACCGGGATACCCATTTTTGCCCAAGCCGCCTTTTCAGGTTTTCGACTTGCCGGGTGTACAGATTTTTTCATTTTCATCCCTTCATTTTGCCCGAACCCTTTTGGTTCGACGGGAAGCCCTAATTTTTGCCTAGGCATGTCAGCCTAGCGGGTCTTTTTCATGCGTAGTATTTTTTAACTATGTCTGCATTGGCGGGGTGAGGAAGGTCGTCACCATCCATGTTGGTTAAGATCATTGCCCCTCCTGAGAACACATGCTTAACCACAAATGGCCCTTCGTACGTAGGGGTCCATTTGCCCCTTGGATCACTCTGAGGTAGGATGATTCTCTTGATAACCAGATCCCCAACTTGATATTCTTGTGGTCTGACTTTCTTGTTAAATGCCCTGATCATTCGTTTCTGATACGTCTGACCGTGGCAGATAGCAGCAAGTCTCTTTTCGTCAATGAGATTGAGTTGGTCAAGTCGTGTCTGGATCCAATCATCTTCGTTCAGATTTGCATCCTTCATAATCCGGAGAGAGGGAATTTGCACTTCAATCGGCAAGACTGCCTCCATACCATAAACCAGAGAGAAAGGAGTTGCCCCGGTTGACGTCCTTGCTGAGGTACGGTACCCATGCAGAGCGAACGGTAACATCTCGTGCCAATCTTTGTAAGTCACTGTCATCTTTTGCACGATCTTCTTGATGTTTTTGTTAGCTGCTTCTACAGCCCCATTCATCTTTGGTCTGTAAGGAGAAGAATTGTGGTGCTGTATCTTGAACTGTTCGCAGAGCTCAGTAATCATTTTATTGTTCAGATTGGTACCGTTGTCTGTAATGATCCGCTCAGGGACGCCGTATCGACAAATCAGATTATGCCGAATAAACCGTGCCACGACAGTCTTGGTTACTGTAGCATAGGATGCTGCCTCAACCCACTTCGTAAAATAGTCGATCGCCACTAGGATAAAGCGATGTCCATTGGATGCCGTAGGTTTTATCTCGCCGATCATGTCTATGCCCCACATTGCAAACGGCCAAGGCGCAGTCAGAACATTCAGGGGAACCGGAGGAACATGCACCTTATCTGCGTAGATCTGGCACTTGTGGCATGTCCTGGAGTGTTGGTAGCAGTCAGCTTCCATTGTGGACCAGTAATATCCTGCCCGTAGGATCTTTTTAGCCATGGTATGTCCACTGGAATGCGTACCAAAGGTCCCTTCATGTAGCTCTTCCATGATTCTTTCCGCTTCAGTCTTGTCCACACAACGCAGTAAGGTTGAATCATGGTTTCGCTTGTACAAGACGCCGTTGCTTAGGAAGAATTTTGCTGCGAACCTCCTCAGGAATTTCTTATCATTGATAGAGGCACCTTCAGGGTATTCCTGAGCTTCCAGATATCTCTTCACTTCGTGGTACCAAGGCTTCTCAGTAACCAATTCAGTTTCGAGATCACAACAGTATGCCGGTTCGCCCAGTTTCCAGATGATGATCCGGGGAGCTTCATTATCCCATTTGACCTTGAACATTGAAGACATTGTAGCTAACGCGTCCGCTAACTGATTCTCTTCTCTCGGAAAGTGTTCGAAGGTTATCTCTGTAAAGTGGGGAATCAGGTTCAACACACATTCTCTGTAAGGAATCAAGTTTGGATGTTTCGTATCCCACTCTCCATTGATCTGATTGATCACAAGGGCGGAATCTCCGAAGACGCTGAGGAACTTGATCCTTAAGTCGACCGCAGCTTGAAGACCCATGATACATGCCTCATACTCTGCCATGTTGTTGGTACAGTTGAAACACAGCCGGGCAGTGAGTGGAGTATGAGTACCCTGAGGTGATATGATGATGGCGCCGATACCATTTCCCAAAGCATTGGAAGCTCCGTCAAAGTGCATAGACCATCGAGATCCTGGCTCAGGTCCTTCATCCGGTCCAGGTACTTCACAATCTGTTACTATCATAATGCTTTCATCCGGAAACTCAAAGTTCATTGATTGGTAGTCATCTACAGCTTGATGAGCTAAGTGGTCTGCCAATACACTTCCCTTGATGGCTTTCTGGGTTGTGTACTGAATGTCGTATTCCGTCAAGATCATTTGCCATCTTGCAATTCTCCCAGACAGAGCAGGCTTTTCGAATATGTACTTAATAGGATCCATCTTTGAGATCAATAAGGTAGTGTGAGTCAGCATATACTGTCTCAGCCGGCGAGCAGCCCATACCAAAGCGCAACAAGTTTTCTCAAGCAGTGAGTATCGGGTCTCACAGTCTGTAAACTTTTTGCTAAGGTAATAAATGGCATGCTCTTTTCGGCCAGACTCGTCATGCTGCCCCAGTACACACCCCATTGAGTTGTCCAGCACTGTCAGATATAATATTAGAGGTCTCCCTTCAACCGGTGGCATAAGGATAGGTGGTTCTTGGAGATACTCTTTGATTTTGTCGAAAGCAGCCTGACATTCATCGTTCCAACGTACTACCTGATCTTTCTTCAGCAGCTTGAAGATTGGCTCACAGGTAGCAGTCAAATGAGATATGAATCGAGCGATGTAATTCAGGCGCCCTAAAAAGCCTCTGACTTCCTTCTCTGTCTTAGGAACTGGCATCTCTTGAATAGCTTTGACCTTAGCAGGGTCCACTTGAATACCTTTATCACTGACCACGAAGCCTAGCAACTTCCCAGATCTTACCCCGAAGGTGCACTTGTTCGGGTTCAATCTTAGCTTGTACAGTTTCAAACGGTCAAATAACTTCTGCAGATGATCTAGGTGCTCTTCCTCAGTCTGGGACCTAGCGATCATGTCGTCCACATACACTTCGATCTCATGATGGATCATATCATGAAATAAGGCAACCATGGCACGCTGGTAGGTTGCCCCAGCATTCTTTAATCCGAACGGCATGACCTTGTAACAGAAGGTGCCCCACTGAGTAACAAATGTAGTCTTTTCCATATCTTCAGGTGCCATCTTGATCTGATTGTAACCTGAAAAGCCATCCATGAAAGAGAATACCTTGTGCTGAGCTGTATTATCAACAAGGACATCAATGTGAGGTAAGGGGAAGTCATCTTTGGGGCTGGCCCTGTTCAAATCCCTGTAATCGACACACATTCTGACCTTGCCGTCCTTTTTAGGTACCGGCACCACATTAGCAACCCACTGAGGGTAAGAAGTCACTGCAAGGAACCCGGCATCAAACTGTTTCATGACCTCGGCTTTAATCTTCTCTGACATCTCTGGACGCATCCGACGGACCTTTTGTTTAACTGGAGGGCAGTCTTCCCTAGTCGGCAAATGATGGACAACAATATCGGTATCCAACCCTGGCATGTCTTCGTAGGACCAGGCAAAGATCTCCATATAGTCATGCAACATCTTGGTTAACCGTTGCTTCACGCTGAGCTCTAGGTTGGCCCCAATCTTTACCTCTTTTCTATCTGCCTCAGTACCCAAGTTTATGGTTTCCACTGGTTCTTCATGGGGTTGAATTGCCCTCTCTTCCTGAAGCAACAGTCTAGCAAGCTCGCCAGGCACTTCGCAATCATCTTCACCTTCGTCTTCGGCTAAGTTGATCGGATTTTCGAAGTCATAATTGGCATTAGCAGAGCTGTTATCAGTGAGATCCAGAGTGGATTGGAACCTGTATGAGTGAGTGTGTGTGTAAATACAGCTGTTTTTGAAAATTATGTAAAAGAAAGGAAAGATAGAAAAGGAACACAATATTTGCAATGCGAAAAAACGTCCAAAATTTGCATTCATGATGTATAAAATGACAGTTCATATGCCCTCACAAATAGAACCACGGTGCCTCGGGTAAGACACCGGGCCATAGAGTTTATCATTGTCTATTACAAAATAACAAAACATAGGAATTCATTACTTAGCAACAAAAGAAACAGAGAAATTGTCCTTGGCGCTCCAATTGTTAAGTCCACCATCAGCAGCCGGGTAGATCCAGCTATCAAACTCAGCTTCATCAACTTCCTCTTCATCACCAATAGCATTTACCCCATGAGCAGGCAGGGGAGCTGTCACCACATTAGGCTTGTCAGACGCCTCAAACTGTACCTCCTTAGCATCAATGAGGTCCTGCAGCTTGTTCTTTAACGCCCAACAGTCATCAGTAGAGTGCCCCGGGCTTTCTGAGTGGTAAGCACAACGAGCATTCGGGTTGTACTTAGGAGAGGTAGTATTTGAGAACTTTGGCGCCTCCTTGACAGTCACCAAATTGGTGGCTAGTAACTGTGGCAGGATTTGCGATAGGGTCATGCTTAACCGGGTAAATTCTCTCCGGGGTCTATCAGTCCTTTGAGGGTTGTTTGGCCGGGGAGCGGCAGCAGGCTTAGCAATCATGACCGCGCTGACAGATTGGCGGTGATCAGGTCTTTCGGATTTCCTGGAGCCATACACAGCACTAGACTCCTTTTTAAACGGCTTCTTTTCTGAACTAGAGGATGATGCCCCCTTTGCAATCTTCCCAGATTTCAGCCCAGCTTCGATTCTCTCTCCAGTCAAGATTAAATCAGTGAAACCAGCAGAAGAATTCCCAATGAGATGGTTAAAAAACGGCCCAGATAGGGTCCCCAAGAACATGTCCACTAACTCTCGATCAGTCAAAGGTGGCTGCACCCTGCCAGCCAGATCTCTCCACTTCTGCGCGTACTCTTTAAAACCTTCACTTGCACCTAACGACATACCCTGGAGTTGGGTACGTGTGGGGGCAAGGTCGGCATTATACTGATACTGCTTGTAGAAAGCAGTAGCCAGCTCCTCCCAGTTACGAACTTTGGTCCCATCCAGCTGATAGAACCATTCGAGATGAGTCCCTGAAAGACTCTCCTGGAAGAAGTGGATCCATAGATTCTTGTCCGCAGAGTACGGCTGAATCTTCCGAACATAAGACCTCAAATGCAGCTTGGGACAGGATGCCCCGTCATACTTAGAAAAAGTTGGAGCTTTGAACTTGTGCGGGATAATTACACCAGTCGACAAACCCAGATCTCCAAAATCCAGCCCAGGCACCTGTTGAACTTCCATGGCCTTCAACCTGTCTTCCAGTTGTTTGTACCTGTCATCTGCAGGAGGATACTGTTCCTCATCAAAATCTGTCTCGTTGTCGGAGACTTCTGGAGTAGGAAGCTTTACTTCTGCCTGAGAAGGACTCTTGCCAACAGAAGAAACAACCTCTTCTTGGTGCAGAGTATTACCCAACCTTTGGCCCGAGTTGAATAGAACAGTTCTTCTTTTCTTCTTCTTCTCCTTCTTCAGGAGCATGGTCTTCAGTTCCTCTTGGCCCTTAGCTAGACCCAGGATTAGTTCTTGAAACTGCGCATTCTGCGCCTGGAGAGCCTTGATTGATGTCTCTGTTGATTCAGATCCGGGATTCATGATGCTGAAATAAACAGCGAAGAACTGTAAGCAACCTGAAAAAGGGAAAAACCTGCTATGCACATGATGTATGAAATGCGTATGAATTATGTTTTCAAAGACAATCGGGAATCAACTTTGTAAACAAAAAAGTAACACACTTTATTAGATTCGATTTTGCAACTGAGATTATTCAACAAGTTGCCCTTAGGCGTTTACATGAAATGAAATAACTGGAAAGGAAATAAAAACTGTAAAGGCACATTCAGAACTCCTCATTGATCCCATGGTCTCCTCTTCTCAGTGCGGAGGTAGGCATTCAGAGCTCTCTCATTCTCCAACTGCTTTGTCAGCTTCTGGATCTTTGATTCCTGCTCGTTGAACTTTTCCCGGTAAGAATCCCGTTCTTCTTGCAGTTGCGACCAAGATCTCTTCAATGTCTCATAATCAGCAGGTATCTGAGGAGGAAGGACAGTTGGAGGAACACCATCTTTATCAGGACACTCAAGAATGACGGGTCTGACAGCTTCATACGGCATACCTAACTTCTGAGCACGGATGCGGACCCATTTGTAGTAGGATTCCATAGGTAAAGAAGTCTTTGGCCCTAGCTCTTGTGGGTCAGCTTTATGAACCTTCTCCCAAGCCTTGATGAACCTACGACGTAGCTCGTCACTATCCACCTGAAACTCGAAACTGATGTGAGGCACCAACATCTCATGGGGGCCTGCTCTTCTTGCTCTTCCAAACTGACGGAGTGCTAGACATGGATTGTACGAGATCCCTCCTTGAGTACCAATCAGAGGAACATTAGGATACTCCCCGCATCGATCAATAACAGCTATCTCATCCAAACCTCTGCAAGTCCAAATGATGTCTTTATCGGTGAGAGACATTAACCTGCGAGCCCAACCTCTTCCTTCTTGGTTCTTCAGTACGAACTTAGGGAGGTGCGAAATAAACCACCTCACCAACAAAGGGATACAACACCATAGGGTTCCTCGTCTTCGGGTAGTACGGGCATGAAGTTGTTGCAAGATGTCACCCAAGAGAGTGGGCACAGGGTTCTGAGACATAAAGATCCTAATGGAAGTGACATTGATGAAGTTGTCAGGATTAGGAAACAGGACTAACCCATAGATTAGGAGAGCCAAGATGTCTTCATATGCCCTAAAGTCCAAGTCATTCCAGAAGCTGTTAGCTTTACCAATCAGAAACTTGGCCAAGAAACCCTTAACTCCGCTTCTAGTTACCCAATTGTCTGTTACCTCTTGATAGGTCAAAGGAAGAGCTGCAGCAATGTCCTCAAGCCTGAGGGTCTTTTCCCAACCAGTAAAGGGAGTCTGATCCAAGATAGGGATACCAAGCAGATTAGAGAACTCTTCCAGGGTAGGGACCAGCTGGAAGTCTTGGAAGGTAAAGCACTGGTACTGAGGGTCATAGAACTGGGTCAGAACACTCATCAACTGTTGATCCCGCTTTGCAGTGACTAAACTGAGAAGAGAACCATGCCTCTGAATGAAGGAAGTGGTGTTTGGAATTCTGCTAACCAACTCATCAATCAACTCAGGTGAACGAACAAAGTTGAACCGGATAGTATTCCTTCGCACAGGCATCATAATGTCCTACAAAACAGAGCAAAGATGAAACCCTCTTGTCTTTGAAATGGTCAGTTCTTATGCAGGATGCATGCAATGCTCATGATGCTATGATGTTATGATAAAGCACACCACATACAGATACAAAGGCAAACATGGTAAGGCACACAAGTCACACAAGGCAAGCCCCTAAAGTTTAGGCCAGCATGAGGTCTAGGTACTACCCTCTTTCAGTTTGTTGGTTCATACCTGTCCTAATCAAAAGTAACCGGGTTCTTAGAGGATCCCAATATCATTGACTACCCTCAATCGGTCATAACTCCAGCATCGCAATCTTTTCTTGCGGCCAGAACCATCACGAGAGTTTAGTCTCAATGGGCGTAGCATACTGCTACTGTTCTAAAGGCCAAGTTGTGTCAATTAAGGTTCTAAGGTTGTTGGTGCTTAATGACTCCTTAGAAGACCCATATTCTCCTCGTTGCGACACAAGGGATATCGGTACAGACTAAGGTGTCACACCAACGTAGCCACTGCTTCACCTGTGTCGGTCTACGCCGGACAGGTCCCTCACAGCTTATGCTACCTAAACAGGGTATCCCCAGATCCGGGTTAGGATCTATGTAACTCCGATACAACCCACAATAGTAAAGCAAGCAAATCAACACAATTGAAAACACAGTTTATGAACTAGCCCTAAGGTACACCTCACTTTATAAGAATTCCCCAGCAGAGTCGCCAGTTCTGTGATCGGTGGATCTGGAACTGACTGTTTAACGCTGGTTCGCGAAATGTCGCGGAAGCAAGAGTCGCCACCGTCTTTTATTTTCTCCAAATGGAAAGGACAAAAGCACAGAAAAATTCCTTTAAGAGATTGCTCTCGGTTCGGGAGGTAGGTTATAGAAAGGGAAGGTGTTAGCATCCTTTCTATCCATGGTTATCCATGGGCTCTTAGATACTTGCTCATTTATGTTTTCAAAATTGGTTTGTTTGCTTTTCAATGTGGGTTTAAAAAGTTCTTTTGAAAAATTTCAGTTCGACTCGTACGTCAGAGTGTTTGAAAAATTTGCTTTGAAAGCTTTTGAAAAGTGTCGGTGTGAAGAGATTTCAGTTTGTTTTGAAGAGAGCAAGTATCCTTGAGAACCTACCTACCCTAAGGAATTCGTCTGTGTAAATGTCCTTTAAAAGTAGTGCCATCCCACCATTGAGAGGTAGGTAGCACCACCGTTGGAGGTGTTCAGGTCAATTCGATTTTTAGGGACATGGTGATCACCGGAGCAATGGGAAGACACCTTAGAAGCTACCCTCATGCCAGGTTCCCGGATCATGAGGACTTACTAAGACGTCCTCTACTCGACGATCACCTTTCGAGGCAAGGCAACAGTGAGGCGTACCCTAGGGGTGGTGTGTGCGAATTGTGTGTCATGTTTCAGTTATTTGTCTTGTCATGTTTGTCGTGTTCTACGCTTGATTTTATTTAGACATTCATTCTTTCATGCTTGGTTAACAGTTAAATATTTTGCAAGGAAAATAAATCTAAGGCTATTACAAAGGCGCGGGTCCACATCGCCAAAATTAACCGGACCCGATTTAGCGGAAAATAAATAACGCGAAGTAAATAAAAGTGCGAGAAGTAAATTACAACGCTTTGGGAGAGATACAAAATTATAATTAAACGACATAAGATAAATGCGCAAATTAAATAATTAAAACGAAACTAGGGCGTTGGACCCTTTTACAAACAATAGTTAAAGTTAATGAATTAATTAAATAAAGAGGAATAAAAATTAAAATTAAGAAGAAAAATGTTTTTAGGTATTTTTATGTTTTTTAGATTTAATAAGAAAAAAAAGTTAATTGAAATTAAATTAAGAAGCAAACCCTAATTCTAATATTTTTTATTTATTATGAAAGAGTTAAATTATGACCTAAATTAAACCTAATTCATTTATGCACAATTTAAATAGGAAAATAAATAAATAAATAATAATTATTATTGTGGAAAAAAGGGGAATAAAAAGAATTAACAATTAAAACCTAAATTCTACATTTTTGGATTTTTATTAAAAAAGGAATTAAAGTTAAAACCTAATTACACTACATAATTTACATTCTAATTTATTCATGAAAATAATTAATATATAAATATTTATTAATTTTTGGCCTTTTCTGATTTTTTAGTGTTTTTATATTTTGTAGGAAAAATAAATTAATTGAATTAAGACAATAAAATAAATAAAACAACAAAAATAAAAGTGAGAAAAAAAAAATATAAAAATGCAAACCCTGGTGGGGTGTTGCCCCAAATAAGGAGGTATAAATTTGGAAAGCCTGGCCCAATTGACTTTGCCATATGCTGACTTTTTGGATTATGTGCAACGCGTTGACTGGTGCTTATGGCATTCTTTGAATCCTGGCCCTTGATCTGGGTGAGATGGACGCGTGTGTGGCTTGAGAGGGTGAGCGTATGATGCACTGGGACACTAGTGCTGCATTGAATCAATTATTGAAAAATAATGTTAAGTATTTGCCAGACCTGGGACTTGAACCCAGGTCTTTGAAGTTACAAGCGTAGCGTGTCACCACTGAGCCATTTGCTTTTCATTTAATATATTAGGACTAATAAACAACAAAAATCAAAACTAATGCATGATGGTTAAAACGCGCGAAATTTTGAACGGACGTATCACTGATTGACACGCCATCTTCTTCCTCACCACCCCTGTAACATAAAACAAAAGAGCAACGGTTTTTGAAACGTTGCTTTAGGGGGTGTTCAAGAAAATAGCGAATAGAACCATGGGCATCATAAATTGTTCGCGAGTATGCATTCATCTTCGTCTTGGTGCGCTGAACTCAACCATGGTATCCAGGGGTCCTGATTTTTCTTGATTAAGAAACCCCTAATTTTGAAACCTGTCAAACCCTAATGTCGTTCATGGTGAAACCATGTTTATGCCACAAAAACTCAATTAATTATGATGGTTAGTTCACAAACTTCATAAGGAGTAAGAATATACAAGCAAAAATGCAAAAAGATGCTTAAATCATGCTATGCGATTTCAATATTTTCTTGGTACGGTTTGAGTTCCAGATACCAGTTCAAGGCGTTTTGCTTGTTGATTATGATTGGGAAACGTCCAAGGATGTCTCAGGATGCTAATGGAAGGAAAATTGCAGCTTGAATCGACTCCTAAGGTTGATTTCAGTGTTTGAGTTTTTTGTGAAAAAATTCAATGTGCAATGCTTGTTTTGGGCGCCGCTTGCAGTCTAGGAGCATTAGGGTTCTCATTCTGATCATATATGGAGTGATTAGGTTAAGAAACATTGGACAAAATCTTATGCATTGATGAATTTCAATATTTGATTTTACAAGATCTTTTTCAAATCTTTTTTCTCATGGCTTGTACCAAATCTGATCAATTAGCATCAAATCCTTCCCTATTAGCATGTGCACGAGTTATAGAGTCCAAAGCATGCATAAAAAGATTTGTTTAGGTTAAGATTATATTTTTCATGAATTAAAATGATTTAAATGAATATAAATTAATATAAATTCAAATAAATAATTAAAAAATATGAAAATACTTCCCTTTGGGCCTAATGGTCGTGCATAGGCTTGGCATGAAGAAATTTGGAAGAAAAATGGGCCCATTTGCATTTTTAGGTCATTTGAACCATTGTTGACTTTTCAAAATTCCCAAAAATTTCCCAACTTCCACAAGGCATAACTTGCTCAATTTTTAAGCTTTTCACATGTTCTTGGACATTTTGGAAAGGTCTTTGAGTCCTTTAACCAATGCCTTTGGTCCCATGTCATTTTGATTTACCAATCTCAAGTTATGGCCTTTGACTTAAAGTCACTTTTTGTTGACTTTTGAAAATGACCTATAATGTTGAAATTGATAACTTTTTGTGAGAGCATTTCTTGGACTTGGAACATGAATATGAATTGTAGTAAATGTCTTTCTCTTCAAAATGAGCTTTGGATGGAATTTTTCTGATAATCCATGTGGAAGTTATGCCCTGGTCAATTTCAGTTGACTTTTTTCAACTGTCCAAATATAGCAACTTTTGCATCTTTGATGATTTCTGAGCCAAATTTTGAGAATCATGATCAAGCATTGATCAAATGATGTTTGTGGCTTCAAAATGATATATTGACCAAAAATTTGAACTTTTGACTGTCAAATGACCATTTTGCCCCTACAGTTGACTGTAGTGCAATCTAGGGTTTTGACTGTGCAATTTTGAGCTGAGTGCCTTGAAACTTGACATGAGGATACTTGACCATCTTTGTAGGCATATGGGACTTGATTGGGCCTTTGAAAAGTTCATTTGCTTGACCAGAACTCAAACCCTAGTTTTGACTGTATAGGAGACAGTTGAGCTACACAACCCTTGGGGAATTTTGTGACCTTGATTTGGCAGTTTCTTGATGAATATGGGAGGGCAAATTTTGGGGTACAACAGCGTCCTACTATTGCTTTGGTGACCACATGTCCCTATAATCGAATTGACCCAATAACTCCAACGACGGTGCTACCTATTTCTCAATAGTGGGATGGTATTGTCTAAAGGACATTTACACAGTTTAATTTCTTTTGAGTAGGTAGAGGTTCTTAGATACTTGCTCTTTCCAAACAAAAATACTTTTCGCACCTACATTTTTCAAACAAAAGTTTTCAAACAAACACTTCATACACTCTTGAGGACAGATACAAGAGTAAAATCGAAGTTTTCAAACAAACTTTTTTCAAAAACCCACAAACACAAGAAAAGCAAAACATTTTTGAAAACATAGTGAGCAAGTACCTAAGAGCCCGTGGATAACCACAGATAGAAAGGGTGCTAACACCTTTCCTTTCTATAATCTACCTCACGAACCGAGAAACATCTCGAAAAGGGATTTTGTTGTGCTTTTGTCCTTTCCTTGTTGGAGAAAATAAAAGACGGTGGAGACTCTTGCTTACCGCGACATTTCGTGAACCAGCATTTCAAAAACAGTCAGTTCTATTTCCACCAATCACAACTGCCATAGGAGAAAATCTATCTGATCGATTCTTGAGCCAATCTTGAATACCTGAGAAACCCTAGAGTTATGATTTTTCTGTGAAAAAGGGAGGGCAAATTTTGGGGTACAACATGTACCAAGGAAAATAAAAAGGAAATCAAGGTGGGTGCCAATCTAGAGCCGAGTGTCAAGGAACGTCTGATTCATCTATTGCACGATTATGTTGAGATCTTCGCCTGGTCATATGAAGACATGCCAGGACTGGAGGCAGACATTGTGGTACATCGTCTGACTACAAAGGAAGATTGTCCCCCAGTAAAATAGAAGGTTCGTCGTATGAGGCCCGACATGTCGAAAAAGATCAAAGCAGAAGTTATGAAGCAGTTCAATGCCGGATTTTTGGCTGTCACCTCTTATCCCCAATGGGTGGCCAATGTTGTCCCCGTACCCAAGAAAGATGGTAAAGTGCGGATGTGTGTGGACTACATAGACTTAAACAGGGCAAGCCCCAAAGATGATTTCCCACTTCCCCACATATACATCCTGGTTGACAATACGGCGCAACACAAAGTGTTTTCCTTCATGGATGGTGTTGTACCCCAAAATTTGCCCTCCCTTTTTCACAAGAAATCACAAACCTAGGGTTTTCTCAGATTTTCAAGATTGGCTCAGGAATCGATCAAATAGACTTTTCTTTGGCAGCAAATCAAGAATTAAGGTTTCTCTCGCATTTCTCAGAAAGAAACTGAATTCTCAGAAATTCAGTTAACTGTCACATGTTTTCACACTTTTTCAAGTTTGCTGAAAGGTTAACTGGTTGTTCTCAAGGCCTGATTATCTGGGATAAGAGATAGGAGCTGAGACTGTTATTTGGAATATCAAGACATCTGCTTGTTGATGGAATGAAAAGTTTGCCAGTTAATGGAATGCTTGTTTGTTTATTATACAATACGTATTTTGATTGGAATGCTATTGCAAGGTTATAAGACTACAAAATTATGGGTTTACTTAAAGTTTAAGTTATCTGTATTAGAATTGTTGAAATGCAATTTCAATTATTTTGATCTGAGAATCTTTAAAAAAAAAGTGAAGACTTGAAGAAAGAATGGCAAGATTATTGGACAGTAAATGATCTTATTGGATATCAGTTTTCCTCACAAAGATTTTTCAGATGATTGATACAAAAATAATTTATTATTTGAATATTGTAAGTTTTTACAACTTATAGTACTTGGGAAATAAATTGTTACAATAAATGGAAAATAAATCTAAGTCGAAGCCATTGCTCCATTGCTCCCATGCTCAAAGTCTCCGGCTTCTACTGCTTTGTCACCGTCCAAGTTGCACTCACATGAAAAAGACAAAAAAAAAGAAGATTAGTACAGTTAATTGAAAGGAATTTTCAAAGAAAAAAGAAAAGGAAATTATTCATCATTAAAGTTTGCCGTCCAGAATCAGAGTGCTATTTTTTTCATCACGCTTTATTTTTCTCTTCGCCAATCACAAGAAGATTGCTATTCTTGGTTCACAAAGAGAAAAATAAAAGTGCAAATGCAAGCATACAAAAGCAATTGGTTCAAATGCAAACATGGGCCAATCTAAAACATGTTGTACAAAAGCAAGCATACAAAGGCAAATATTGCAGCAACTAAGGCAAACCAAGGCCGCACAAAATGTCAAACAACCAAGGAACTAAGGCAAAATGTTATGCAAACATAGCAAGGCGCCAAAACTGCATTACAAAGCATGGCATACAAAACAAAACTGCATTACAAAACAAGGCAAGCTGGATGCAAGACATGCTGTACAAAGCAAGCATACAAAGGTACAAAGCAAGTTACAAATGCAAACATGCTGTACAAAGCAAACCAAAGGCAGCAACAATGCAACTGTACAAATGCAGAAAGTACAAACAGCAGGCAAATGCAGAGGAAAACCAAATCACAAGCCAAAAAAAAGCTTGTCATAGCTATCATCATTTTCCAGACATAGGCAACTTTTCAGAATAATAAGAAAAGCAAAAATGCTTTTTTCATAGAGGGAGAAGGAGAGAAAGATATCACCTTTGGTGAGAGTTTTACAGTTTGGCAAGAACAAGTTGTCACAAGTTAACAAAAAGCTAAGAAAGATATAAAACTCAAGACTGCATAACAATTTTGAAGGAGGAAAACACTTTGTCAAAACCACAAAAATCTCCAAACCTGTACAAGCTAGTCAAGCCTGTAAAAACCAAAAGCTAGCCAAGCCTGTAAAAACCACAAGCTAGCCAAAACCTGCTACTCACAAAATCTCCAAACCTTGCAAAGCTTTCAAACAGAAAGAAACAGCCAAACCCAACCTGCAAGCTTGCCAAACTGCAAACCTGTTAACAAACTGTAACAAACAGCCAAACAGTTTCAAGCAATCACAAAAACTCTACAAACTGCAAAGCTAGCAAAACTGCTATCAACCCGAGCCTGCTAGCAACAACCATACAAACTGTAAACTTGTTTGGCCAAACTGTGAACAACCAAGCCTGTCAAACTGCTCAGAAACAAAACAAGCAGAAAACAGCACAGCCAAATCCCAAATGCACAACCAAATTCAAACTGTAAAACTACAGCAAAACAATCACAAAAAAAACCTGTGAAACATCAACCACCAAACTACAAAATCACAAAACTTAAAGTTTCAACAAGAAGCAACAAACAAAGTTTCATCAACTAATATCAACCAAAGCCTACCAAATTACAAACCTGTCATCAAACTCAACATCCAAAAACCACAACTTGTGTAACAGTTCAAATCAGAAGAGAAGCTACCAACGAATCAGTTTCAGAAGC
Source organism: Vicia faba (assembly GCA_948472305.1). NCBI lineage: Eukaryota > Viridiplantae > Streptophyta > Magnoliopsida > Fabales > Fabaceae > Vicia > Vicia faba. The sequence continues at coordinate 1,083,410,076 of OX451739.1, read as the reverse complement.
ATATATCTCATCATCTAAAAACCATTCAACAAGACTTAATCATCATCATTGTAAATCATCCAGATTCAAAGAGAAAGGAAATATCAACAAGAAGTTTCAGAACATTGAATCATCATAAACCATTGTTCAAAGAGAGAGGAAAAGAGTTCCAGAAACAACAACAAAAATCAGTCTCAGAACTGTGCTCATCATCAACATTCAGAAAGAGGAAGAGAATTTCAGAAGCAACAAACATCAACAAAAATCAGTTTCAGAACATCATCATCAACAAAGAGGAAGAGAATTTCATAAGCAACTACCAACAAAAATCAGTTTCAGAAACGTTTCATCATCAAGAAATTAACAAACAATAATAAAATCTCAGAAGTTACCAAAAGGCGTGACCATCATCTCTTCCTCGTACCTCCGGCCACCAAGGAAGCGCCGCCAGTCCAACCTCTCTCCCTTCATTTTCCAGAAAATCCCCAAGGTACGTTTTTCTCAAATTTTCTTTGCTGCATCTCAGGCATAATACCATAGATTAAAAAATGAAACTGAACATGCAAGCAAACTAGAACAAAGCGAGCAAACACAACGAAACTGTAAAACCCTAAAAAGAGGACGAATCATACCGTTCAATCCAGAGCCACTGATCGTTGAGAAGAGGTGAGAGGTGAGAGGCGGTGCTCCGGCGGCCTAGGTAGGAGGAGAATCAGAGCGCCTTTGAGTGAAAAGGATGACGAGGAAGAAGGAGAGAAACGGCGCCGCTGTACAAGGAGCACACGAACCCTAATTGATACAAACCCTAAAATGTTACAAGCTTTGTGTTGGGCCTGACCGTCCCAAAATATCAAAGCCCATTGAATTTGCCAGCGCCCCCCCCCCCCCCCCCCCCCCCCCTTTTTGTCATTCTGACCCCTTTGTTCTTATTTTAATTTTTTTTTTGTTTTGGGCCCCAACTTTCAGCAATCTTAAGCCCATCTTCAATTTATTTTCTTTCTTTTCTTTTGTTTAAATACTAACATTTTCTTATTAATTCATTTTAATTAATTTATTAATAATAACACTAATACTAATATTAAAACTTTGACTTTCTCAAATAGTTTTATTTTAATTATTTTCTTTTTATTATTCTTTTTACACATTAATAAAATACAAGAATAATAGAAATTTTGTTTAATTAATTTTTCTTTTAAACTTTTTATTTACGTAATTAATAAAATACACAAATAATAATATTTAATCTTTCTTTTTTTAGAATAGATTTTTATTTGTTTATTTTTTAAGTAAATACATGTATTTCATAATTTATTGATTCTCTTTATTTTCATGTTATAGCTTTATATTGAATTGCGACGATTCGATTTGGTTGTAATATTTGGACATTATTATCCTTGTGTGACTCATCCCCATTTGTAACAATTTGTACCCCCATTCCTGGATACTTTTGTAATAACTTAGACTTTTAATTCCCGCAATTTATTGCTTTCAATATACTGTATAGTAATTAGGCGTGTATGGCAAGATTCAAAATCAATCGCTAGATAACCTAATACAAGACAAAAAGCATGTAAATTGACAAACACAATTCACACGTGCACCTCTAGGGTAACCTCGCTTGTTGCCTCGGAAATGCAATCATGTCCCTCGAATATGAGACACTCTAGCAAATGTCCCTTCAATAAACAAAGATCGTAGTCCCTCGATGACCCTCGATGTTGCCTTTGATAAAATGAATTCGTCCCTTACGAAATTGCTAGAGCGTCTCATAAGTTGCTTTCAATGATTGTATGCGATGACCCGCGCCTATTCTGTTTAACGTCCTAACACAAAGTTGTTCACCAAATACAATGGTGAAACAACACTGTCAAAAGGTTTAAAAACATAGGAAAGATCTTTGAGTAAAATAGGATAGATAACTCTTAGTTACTTGATCAAAACTTGCAAAACATCCTTGTTATTTTCAAACACACCTCACAACACAACTTCAAAACATTTCCCAAATCAAACTTTCAAACATTGAAATATATTTTCAAAAAGACACACACCTTTGTATATATTCAAACAAGAATCATTACAAAAGTTGCCTAGACAAGGCCTCTTTTTCAAAAGCATTTTCAAAAACCACACACACAAAGTACCATTTCAAACAATTGAAAAGCAAAAGAAAGTGATCTAAACAAGTAACTAAGAGCCCATGGATAACCATGGATGAAAAGGGTGCTTGCACCTTCCCTTTTCATAATCTATCCCCCGAACCCAAGAAAACATCTCAAAGGTCTTTCCTGTGCTTTTTGACCTTTCCTTTGGATAAAATAAAAAGTCGGTGGCGACTCTTGCTAAACCGAACAATTGCAAACACAAACGCAAAATCTCAAGTCAGTTCTCCCACCGTATCACAAAACTGGCAACTCTGCTGGGGAATTTTCTAAAAGTGGGGTTACCTTAGGGTTTTAGATCACTTTCACATGTTTATCTTATTTGACTTGTATGCTTTACTTTTTGGGTCTTTGTTTGGGTTTGTTTTAAATCCTACACCCGAATTTGGGGCACCTTTTAAGTAAGTAGCAATAAACTGTGAGGGAACTGTGCAGGGTATACCGACATGGTTGAAGCAGTGGCTACGTTAGTGCGACATATTTGTGGGTACCGGTAGCCTTTGAGTCAATCAAAGAGAATACGGGGCCGCTGAGTGATGTCATAAAGCACTAATGAACTCTTAGAACCTTACTTGACCATCTTGGCCTTTTTAGGGGTAGTGAGATGACCGGCCTTGGTGCAGTCCAAAGTTGATAGATACTCGATACTACACTCATTGAGGATTGTTTTCTTGGAATATTTTGGTCGCCAGTTAAGTGGCTAAACTGAAACAATGAACACAGAAAATAATCCAGTGATATTGAGCTCCTTACTCAATTACTATTTCTAGGACAGGTTGAGCCAACTAACTTCAAGAGGGTACTTACCTACGAACTCCATGCAAGCCTAAACCTAAGGACTCGTCTGCTTTGTGTGAATGTGATTATTTGTATATACACTTGCTTACTTTTGCATACTTGTACATAACATTATAACACCATACCATAGCATTTTCAATAACCATTTCAAGGATCTCGAGGGTCTTTGATGTAGGGGCACTTTGAACCAGACGTCTATCAACGGGCAAGAGGATTCATTTTCCTCTAAACAAACACCGTCAAAAATAAAGTACAACAACTTGAGTCGAGGGCTATGACCCACTTGATATGGTGAGCTTGATTCTCGTGAAAAGACATCCACCAATACAAAGTTCTCCAATCAAAGATGCTGATCGAAGTTCAACCTCTAACATTTTCTTGTGTTTACCCTGTGAGATCCTTGAAAACATGCATCCACATATCATGCATCGTATCATGACAGGTTTTCCCATTTTCAGGTCTCCTTTATTTCAGTAGAGATGGCTCTAGAGAGGACTGTCAAAGATATCTAGGCTCAAAACGCTCAACTTCAAGAAATGTTCTTGAACCTATCCAAGGGGCAGGAAGAAGTGAAAGCTCTCCTCACAAGGAGCATGGTCCTAGGGAATCCAGGGGGCATCAGAAATGATCAGTTGGAAGAACTACAAATTAAGTTGGCAACAATGAAAATCCAGATGATGGGACAACTGGTGGGCCAGATGGCTCTTATTCAAAACCTGGCTCAAGGACAAGAGGAGCTAAAGGTCCTCATCAACAAACTGCATCAGGATGGATGTAACTAAGTGGGGCAAACAACTAGGGTTGAAGATCAAGTCACCATTCAGCCTCCTTTGAGACAAGAAGCCAAGGGAAAGTCTCCCCAGCTTGCTTCAGAGTCACAAGCCCAACAACAACCTCACCAACATCAACGGGGTAATCGGCGTAAGAAAAATACATCTGGAAGGCGCTTCACTGAGATTAATATGCCATTATCACAAGTACTGGAACGCTTGTTGGAGGTCAATTTGACTGTATTAAAGGATCCTCTTCGGAATCCCAATACCTCTGCTCCTATCTATCATCCCAATGCATTATGTGCATACCACTGCTATAGTCCTGGACTTGACACCGACGACTGTTGGCCTTTGAAAAACAAGACCCAAGACTTGATTGACAGAGGAGTGCTGGAATTCACACAGGATGGCCAGATGAAAATCTTCCGCTGAGGGTTCTCCACCTGAAATGACAAGTTTGAACTAAGAGGCTTTTATTTCATTTGAATTTTCGAGTTGTAATTTCTTTTGTTATTCAAACAATTATCTGTTGATGTCAAACTCTGTTTCATTAATGCATTGCATATGTCTGTCTTGAATTCATCCATTCGTTTTCACTATTCCTGAACTGTGCTTTCTACTTTCTTGTTAACATTTATCTCTTGCTAAAAGTTACAAGCCTTTAGAGGGAGGATGACGAAAACAATGCCATAATCTCATACAGTATGCTTTTGGACAGACCTTGCTGACGATGTACATGCGTTTCTTTGAAATCCTAAACACTGGAGTTATAAGGAAGATAATCCCTAGTCAACCCCCTTCGAGCCAAAGAAGTAGAAGTTTTCTGTTTTAAACACAAATTGAAACCTTTGATCAAACCTGGGGCAGGGTAGTCTCTCAGTTAATCCAAAATGCGTGTTGAAGTCGCAAACTCTCAGTTCATAATACAATGAATGACATCAAAAACATTCCTTTGGAACCCAAATACGGTGATGGTTCCTTATCTCATAGGCAGTCATTATCTCTCAAAAAGAAAAGCCCACTGAGTCAAAACCTACAAAGGAGACTTGCAAAAGCTGGGGCATCCCACTGACTGTAATCTCAAAAAATAAGAACAGTCAGGCAAAAATTAGGGATAACAAAAAAAAAGAAAGAGGTCACTACAAATCCTCAACAACATAAAAAATGTTGCAAAAAATGACTGCCTTCCAATAAATTCAACTTGTGTGAACCATCACTAAAAACGTCGTTCCAAACTCGAATAGAGTTCGACGCACAATTAACTGAGTTTAGGATTGAAGAACATCACGAAGAGCGGGTGGGTACAAATATACTTTGATCCTTTATCCTTTGTTTCTTAAACCGTGAAACAAGCCACGTTACAACCCTTCAAAAGTCCTAATTGAAGCATGGGTTAGTTCGAAAGCATACTGTTACAAAAGGTATCCTGACTCCTGTAAGGCTTTGCTCTAAATCTTGTGTTGAATTTGTCTTGTAAAAGTTTTCTGCTAAAAAACACATTTTTCAAAATTTCAAGACAAGCATAAACTTTGCATTATTTGAATATCATCGTTTGCATATGGCTATTTGTTTGACAGCGAAGAAATTCACACCATGAATGTTCCGATGAACGAAAGCTTTCTCAGTAAACAAAATCACTTCAAGTGGGATGACACTTCCTTTGCAAAAAATCTCCTATCAACAAAAGGGGACCAGACATGGCATTGTCCAATAAACCTGGGGCAGTCCAGTCAAGATTTCAAGAAATCTCTCAAAGTCCAGTTAACCTGGGGCAGTCCAGTCAAGATTTCAAGAAATCTCTCAAAGTCCAGTTAACCTGGGGCAGTCCAGTTAAGATTTCAAGAAATCTCTCAAAGTACAGTTAACCTGGGGCAGTCCAGTCAAGATTTCAACAAATCTCTCAAGTACAGAGTAGCCAGGGGCAAGTCTCCGTCACCGTCACTTAGGGCATTAAACGTCAATCTCATCAAAGGGTTGCATACAGTCCAAATTTCCTGGCAGTGCCACCAACATTTGATACTAGGGACAACGACGAATCTCTCCAAGATCCTTCTGAAAAGAAATTCAAGAACCCTCGAGAAGTTCATCACCTCTCTAGCAGACCAGCGGTCATGGGTTTATTTCCCCAACACTTGTCAAGGATTTATTCTCCAAAACAAAATTACATTTCAATAGCATTCATAAGATATGCGGATTAATCGGCAGGTAAAGGTTATCATCACCTTTTGGAGTAGTAATCGTCCAAGATTCCTTCATCACCTTTTGGATTTGCAGTCGTCAAAGATTCCTTCATCATCCGGTTGAGTCAAAGTTAATCCAAGACCTTCTCTGGCTCAGTCAGATCGACACTAAGATCTCCCTGTTTCTCATTCCAGTGGAAGATATTCCGGATTTTGCTGTTTCAGATTAATCTCTTAACATTTCATTCTGATTCATTTCCAGATTTTCACTATCAAAGATGAAGAGTCCAGCTCTTTTCTCCATCACCAGTTCGGGGTTTATTTTCCCCAATGAGAGGTTGTCTTGAAAAACATTACACATCCGTACATCAGGACATCATACAACACAATCTCATTTATTTTGAGAATGTCATTGTTTGATATATGCCATTAACCTTTACCTTTTAGGAAAGATACAATCAAATTCAAGCTATGAAGCCTGGACCACGACCAGATAGTAGTGCATCCAACTTTCATCTTCAACAGAGATGATTTCTCGACAAAATAACGGACGATCGAGGTTCCCAAAATTCAACAGAGATGATTTCTCAATATAATAACGGATGATCGAGGTTCCCAAAATTCAATAGAGATGATTTCTCAACAGAATAACGAACGATCGAGGTTCCCAAAATTCAACAGAGATGATTTCTCAACAGAATAACGGACGATCGAGGTTTCCAAAATTTAATGGAGATGATGCCCCAGCAGAATAACGGACAATTGAAGCTCCTAAAATTCTATTTATCTCAAGAATGAAGATTCTCATCCTTAAAACCTCAGAAGATTGGTATACTCCCAAGATCCCGATACCCTTAACAAAATGAAGATTCTCATCCTTAAAACCTCAGAATATTGGCATACTCCCAAGCTCCTGATACCCTTAACAGAATGAAGATTCTCATCCTTAAAACTTTAGAATATTGGCATACTCCCAACCTCCTAACCCAACAGAATGAAGATTCTATTCTCAAAGTGGCATACACCCAACCTCCTAACCCAACAGAATGAAGATTCTCATTCTCAAAGTGGCATATAACCTAAATTCCTGATATTCCCGACAGAATGAAGATTCTCATTCTCAAAGTGGCATATAACCTGAGTTTCTGATATTCCCGACAGAATGAAGATTCTCAGTCTCAAAGTGGCATACACCTGAATTTCTTCCAAACAGGAATAAGCTTTTCCCAGAGCCCTGAGCTTACTCTCCAGCAGGATAACTACTATTCAGCAGTATGGCTATTCCCCACAGAGTTTTTACTCCCCAACAAAATCAAGATTCTCATCTTTGATTCTCCAGTGAAGTTTCCAGAGCCTTCTTTACTCTCAGCATAAATTTGTCAGAGTTTTTAATCCCCTGCAGATCGAAGATTCTCGTTCTTAACTCCTCAGCACTATTTCCCCTAGCAGAATGAAGATTCTCATTCTCAATTCTCGCCAGAGTTTTCAAATATTCCCCAGCGGAGTTCTCCACAAACGACAAAACAGGAATCCCCAGTAGATTGGCATACAACCTAAATTCCTGATTTCCCCAGCAGTATAGCTTCTCCCCACAGAGGTTGTCAAAAAAAAAGCTTGAAGACACACATACTCTTCAACAGTGGTCCAGGATTTATCTTCCCCGACAGCGGTCAAAAATTTTATTATCTCCAGTTATCCAGGATTTATTTTCCTCAGCAAGACAGCTCATCAGCTTACATGCGCATACATTACATTCATATATCATGAACATTGATAAAACACATATATTGCATCGTACATTTCATGCAACATAACTTTGTGTTTCAACTAATATTTTACCTTTTTCAGGATAAGATTAACAAACTACCAACCTCAAGAATCATGAAAAAAGTTTACGGATGCTTCCCAACATGGATGTCAATCTGTCGCTTGTTCAGATTCAACTTTTGAAAACAGTTTACGGATGCTTCCAAACATGGATGCTAATCTATTGCTTATTCAACTTCAAGGACTTCTGAAAACAGTTTACGGATTGTTGTACCCCAAAATTTGCCCTCTCCTTTCCTCAACATTTCCTCATCACTAGACCCTTAGAGTTCAAGAACAAGTTAGGATTTGCTCTGCTCAAGACTCCTCCTTGCACTGTTGACCCAAATTAGGGTTTGAGTTTTCATAAAGATGTTTTGACCTAAAATGCCCAAAATGACTTTCATGCTTCATGTTGGACTCACAAGTTTATCCATACCAAGTTTCAAGCCTTGATTCCAATCTTTGCCCAGTCAATTGGACAGTTGACCTAGAAATCAACTGTATTGGGGAAAAAGTCAACTGTGGTTAATTGACAGTAAAACCTCATGATTTTTGACCCACATCAACATTATGAATTCATATGGACCATTTGATCAAGTTTGGATCACAGTTCCACAAGAAATTTGATCAGATCACCAAAAGGGCAAAATGGTCATTTTTAGGGTTTTGACTGCACAAAGGCAATTTTTGATTGCTTGACCTAGCCAATGGAAATTCAAGCTCACATATGGACTCAAGGACTCAATGACATTGTCTTGACACATTCAACAAGTTCAAAAGATCCCAAATGCACAAGATTGACAGATGAATTTTCCAGTCAACTGAGCAAAATTTGACTGTATACTGAAAAGTCAAACTTTGACTTTTTGGTCAAAATCAAGTGTCAAGATTCATTTTTCATCAAAACATGTTAAATATTGAAACTTGTTCTTCAAGAAATCAAAAATTACAAATTAGGGTTTGAAATGAAGAAATTTCATAACTTAGAAATTTTCTAAGTTATGAAATTTCCTAATTTTTTCCTAACTTTGTACCATTTTTTCATCAAAATATATTTGGATTCAAACAAAACTCAAAACATGAAAGTTATAGTCCATTGCAACATCTACAACTTTGATTCACAAAGTTTCCTCAAAAGAAGCTTGTAGCTCAAGTTATGATTTTTGGAATAAGGTTGCAAAACATTCTTAACTTAGAAATTTTTGACCTATTTTAGGCAGGATTTTTGCCCAACTTCATGGCCACTTTTCACATGCTTCCACTTGGAATTTCAACTTTCATTACAAATATGGATTGTAGTACACATTCCAAGCTTTCCAAATTATCCATGAACTCATCAAACACCCTTGTGGTTAGGGAGATTCGAATTTGTCAAGATGGGCAAAAGTCACTTTGTTCATGGCCAAATTCATGTACATAACATTGGCATTTTGAACTCAGCTTGCACAAACTAGATTACAGGCCTTTTATCTCATTCACACTCAATAATTTAATGCATATCCTTTGTGTTCATGTCTTATTTTGTGTATTTAACCATTACATACAAGATTAAGCCATAAATGGAAAAAGCATTTTAGCCATTTTTGAAAAGATCCACTTTATGTCAAGGTCCATATCTTTGAAGTACAAGGAAATCTATGAGGCACAAATGTGTGGACATATCCCACTGATCAAGAACAAAACTTTGCAGCATGTTTGAGGGGCCTGTATGAGCCTGTAACCTAAGTTGACAACTTTTGCTTAAGAAGGAAGAAAACTTGCATTTTGAACAACAACTCACATTCCTGCAAGAACCAACTCAAGCAAACTTTGTCCACACATTTCATACTCCCTAACTAACCTGAAGCACGACCAAACCATCCCTAAAACTCCCTCATTCACAGAAACACCATTTTTCTGCAAGAAACAGGGCATTCTGCATTTTGACTGGGCCAATTCATTTCCCTCGTGCGTTTTCATCCAAACCAGTTCAAACACATCCTACATCATCCATACAAACTATCCCAAGCCTTAGATACAAGCTGTAATAGCCATAGCCAAGTGTGCCATTTTCATTTTTCATCTGTGCAGGTTGACTTCTATAGCTCGATTCAGTAAGATTCAAAGCAAGCCAATCATAGAGGGAGCATCCTTGGACCTCAAGCAAGCTGTACAAGTCCTCACACTGCATTGAAAGTACCTCCATTGTTGTACACGATTCAAGCTGAACAGGTAAAAGTTTGAACTTCTATCTCTCTATCCAAGCATATCTAGGCTTAGGTTTGTGAAGAAATTATGTCCTACTCATGGCCCTGAAGCTACCCATATCCTCACTTTTCATTTATGTTGTGTGTGTTGAGAGAATTTTGAGCCTGAACATTGAACAAAAGTTAGGTCAGGAATTGGGGGAGAAGAAATTCTCTCTCATTTCTGAGAGTTAGATCAAGTTCTTGATATGTATGAACTCGTGATTTGATGCTTTACATTTTTGGTGTTATAAGTTTGTGCTAAAAATCAAGGAATCAGGATGTTTGAACAAAGCATGAGAAACGCGCGTTTTTGAGAACAGGGATGGCTGGAGGTTGAAGAAGCTTGCCTTGGGCTGGGCCTGACTTGTTTTTTCTATTTGCACCCACATTTTCCACTTGCACCTCCTTGGCCCATTGTGTGTTTTTTTTTATTATTTTTGACTTTTTATTTTTTCTTCTGACTTATTATTTTTTGTCAAAACATAAAAAATATTAAAAATATTTTTTCATACATTTTTTGCATTTATTTTGAATTTATTTGTTTTGTTTACACTTGTACATATAAATAAACATAATATCTTTTTTATTTAAAATACTAAAAAATAATACAAAACATATTTATTTTCAGTTATTATTTTATTTTATCCTTTGAAAACATTTTCTTAAAATATACTTTTTTGATAAATAATTAATATTTTATTTTTTGTATATATTTAATATAGTTAATATATAATATAAATACTTATATATTTATTAGAATATTTTAGGATAAAAATAGAAAAATAATACATTTTTATTTTTATTAATATTTGACCTCAAAAATTACTTTTTACAATATACTTCTTTTTTTATTTATTTTTTGTACATAATTAATAAATATTGTATGTAATATAAATAATAAATACTATTTATTTACAAAATTAGGGTTTTGCCCTAAACCATGAAAATATATAAAAAAAAACAAATAAATACTTATTTTTGCCTTAAGTAAACATCTTTCACACTTGTAAATAATTACATGCACTTACACAAATACAATACACATTTGCTTATATTTTATTCTTGTACATTGATACATATTACATTTGCGATTGATTCAATTTGGTTGTAAATTATTTGGACACTACTCTCCTATTAAAGTCTCATCCCCATTTGAACATTTGTACCCCCATCCCCATGATTATTCTGTAATAATTTAGGACTTTAAATTCCGCATTTTAAAGCTTTCTAAATATACCATGATAGACTTAGGGTTTGTATGCAAATCAAATAACAATTAGCTTGACCTAATTCAAAGATAACAAAGCATGAAAATGGACAACACCAATCACACTTGCACCCCTAGGGTTACTCCACTTGTTGCCTTCAATAATGGGCCATGTTGCATGTTGGGTGTCTTTGGCAAAACAAAACAATTCAAATGATCATAGTCCCTCGATGACGCTTTCGAAAGTTGCCTAACAAAATGATCATAGTCCCTTAAAGAAAAAAATGCCAAAGACACTTGGCACTATTGCAATCATGGTCTAAACGATGACCCGCGCCCGTCCCGTTAACATCCTAACACAAGATTGTCCACCAAATACAATGGTGGAACAATACTGTTAAAAGGGTTAAAACATAGGAAAAATCTTTGAGAAATTTAGGGTAGATAACTCTTAATTACTTGATCAAACTTGCAAAACACACTTGCCTACTTTTCAAAATCCACTCCACAAACAAACTTTCAAAAACATTGAAAAATTTTCAAAAGACAAATACACCTTTGTATACATTCAAACATGAATCATTACAAAGGTTGCCACAACAATGGCCTCTTTTCAAAACATTTTCAAACCCACACACAAAGCACCATTTCAAACAATTTAAAATGCAAGGCAAGTGATCTAAGCAAGTAACTAAGAGCCCATGGATAACCATGGATAGAAAGGGTGCTAATACCTTCCATTTCTATAATCTACCCCCCGAACCCAAGAAAACATCTCAAAGGTTTTTGCTGTGCTTTTTAACCTTTCCTTAGGATAAAATAAAAAGTCGGTGGCGACTCTTGCTCAACCGAAACATTTGCGAAAACAAACGCAAAACCTCAAGTCAGTTCTCCCACCGTATCACAGAACTGGAGACTCTGCTGGGGATGAACTTAAAAGTGGGGTTACCTTAGGATTAGACCACTCTTGTTTTCAATTGCTTGCTTTGTTTGATTTTATATTTGTGGGCTTTGCATTGGAGTTTCATAGATCCTAACCCGGATCTGGGAATACCCTTTAGGTAGCATAAACTGTGAGGGACCTGTCCGGCGTAGACCGACATGGGTGAAGCAGTGGCTACGTTGGTGTGACACCTTGGTATGTACCGATATCCATTGTGTTGCAACAAGGAGAATATGGGTCTTCTAAGGAGTCATTAAGCACCAACCGACCTTAGAACCCTAAATTGACCCAACTTGGCCATAGGACGGTAGAAGTATGCTACACTCATTGAGGCTAAACTCTCGCGATGGTTCTGGCCGCAAGAAAAGATTGTGACGCTGGAGTTATGACCGATTGAGGGTAGTCAGTGATATTGAGATCCTCTAGAACCCGGTTACTTTTGATAGGACAGGTCTTAACCAACAAAACTGAAAGAGGGTAATACCTAAACTTCATGCTGGCCTAAACTCTAAGGGATGTCTTGTGTGACTTGTGTGCCTTATCATGCTTGCCTTTGTGAATACTTGTGGTGTGCTTTATCATAACATCATACCATCATACCATTGCATGCATCCTGCATAAGGACTGACCCATTTCAAAGACAAGAGGGTTTCATCTTTGCTCTGTTTTGTAGGACATCATGATGCCCATGCGTAGGAATACTATCCGGCTCAACTTTGTTCAACCACCTGCTTTGCTCAAGGAATTGGTTGATAGGATTCCAAACACTACTTCTTTCATCAAGAGGCACGGTTCTCTTCTCGGTTTAGTCACTTCAAAGTGGGACCAACAACTGATGAGTGTCTTGGTCCAGTTTTATGATCCCCTATACCATTGCTTCACCTTTCAAGACTTCCAGCTGGTCCCTACCCTGGAAGAATTCTCTGATTTGCTTGGTATCCCTGTTTTGGAGCAGACTCCATTCACCGGTTGGGAGAAGACTCTTAGGCCTGAAGAGATTGCTGCAGCCCTTCCCTTGACCAAAGAAGAGGTAATGGCTAACTGTGAGACTAGAAGTGGAGTTAAGGGCTTTCTGGCTAAGTTTCTGGTTGGCAAAGCTAATAGTTTCTGGAATGACTTAGACTTCAAGGCGTACGAAGACATTCTGGCTCTCTTAATCTATGGTCTAGTTTTGTTTCCAAATCCTGATACCTTTATTAATGTCAACTCCATAAGGATCTTCATGTCTCGGAACCCTGTACCCACTCTCTTTGGTGATATCCTGCAACAGCTCTATGCTCGTACTGCCCGAAGACGGGGAACTCCATGGTGTTGTGCTCCTTTGTTAGTGAGGTGGTTTATTTCGCACCTCCCTAAGTTTGTGCTGAAGAACAAAGAAGGAAGGGGCTGGGCTCATAGGTTAATGTCTCTCATTGATAATGACATCACTTGGACTCTCAGAGGTTTGGATGAGGTAGCTGTTATTGATTGTTGCGGAGAATATCCTAATGTTCCATTAATTGGTACCCAGGGAGGAATCTCTTATAATCCATGTTTAGCTCTCTGTCAGTTTGGAAGAGCCAGAAGAGCAGGGCCTCATGAGATGTTGGTACCTCACATCAGTTTTGAGTTTCAGGTAGACAGTGACGAGCTACGCCGTAGATTCATCAAGGCTTGGGACAGAATTCACAAAGCTGACCCACATGAGTTGGGATCGAAGACTTCTCTACCAATGGAACCCTACTGCAGATGGGTCCGCATCTGTTCTCAGAAGTTAGGTATGCTATACGAAGCTATCAGGCCTATCATTCTTGAATTTCCTGATAAAGACGGGGTTCCTCCAACTGTCCTCCCTCCTCAGATACCCACTGATGTTGATACACTAAAGAGGTCTTGGGCGCAGCTACAGGAAGAACGGGATTCTTATCGGGAAAAGTTCAACGAACAGGAACAAAAGATCCAGAAGCTGACTAAGCAAATGGAGAGTGAGCAGATCCTGAATGACTATATCCGTACTGAGAAGAGGAGGCCATGGGAGCACTGATGGGCTTTGGATGTTTCTTTTACAGCTTTTATTTCCTTTTCAGTATTTTCATTCTTGTAATGCCTAATGGCAAATTGTTGAACAATTTAAAGTTTGAATCTAATGAAGTGTGTTTCCTTTTTGTCTACAAAGTTGAATCCCGATTGTCTTTGAAAACATAAATCATACGCATCTCATTGCATCATATGCATAACAGGTACCCTTCTTCTACAGGTTTCTTAATCTTCTTCGCTGTTTATTACAGCACTCAATCATCATGTCTTCCGAGCCTACTACCAAACAAGCTATCAAGGCCCTCCAGGCCCAGAACGCCCAGTTTCAAGAGCTGGTCATGAGCTTAGCCCAGGGTCAACAGGAGTTGAAGACTCTGCTCTTGAAGAAGAAGAAGAAGAGGACTGCGCTGTTTAACACTGGACCGAGGTTTGGGAATGCACTGTAGAATGAGGCTGATCAGGCTACTTCCTCTGCAGAGAAGGACAGTCCCCAAGGGGGAAGGGCTCCTAGTCCTGTGGTCTCCGACAACGAGACGGATTACAATGATGAACAGTACCCTCCTGCTGAAGACATGTACAAGCAACTAGAGGACCGTTTAAGTGCCATGGAGATTCAACATGTGCCGGGGCTGGATTTTGGAGATCTAGGTTTATCTTCTGGGGTGGTGATCCCACACAAGTTCAAGGCACCTGCCTTTGCGAAGTACGACGGGGCTTCCTGCCCTAAGCTGCATCTCAGATCATATGTAAGGAAGATCCAACCTTACACTGCAGACAAGAACCTATGGATCCATTTCTTCCAGGATAGCCTTTCAGGGGCTCAACTCGAATGGTTTTATCAGCTGGATGGAGCCAGTATTCGAAATTGGCAGGACTTGGCTACTGCATTTTATAAGCAGTATCAGTATAATTCCGACCTCGCTCCCACGCGTACCCAACTCCAGGGTATGTCACTGGGGACGGGCGAAGGATTCAAGGAGTATGCACAAAAGTGGAGAGACCTGGCTGGCAGGGTGCAGCCACCGCTGACTGACCGTGAGCTTGTCGACATGTTCTTAGGGACCCTGTCCGGTCCATTCTTCAACCACCTGATTGGTAATTCTTCTGCTGGGTTCACAGACCTGATCTTAACGGGTGAGAGGATAGAAGCTGGTATCAAGTCGGGGAAGATACAGAAGGGTGCCTCCTCGAGTATTGAAAAGAAGCCTTTCAAGAAGGAAGCTAGTGTTGTTTATGGTCCAAGGAGACAGAATAAACTGGAACGCCGCCAAGCTGTCAACGCGGTGGTAATTTCAAAGCCTACTGCTGCTCCTCAGCAATATAACCAACCAAGGGGTGAGAGACCCAAAAGGCAGTACACTCGACTCAGCATGACCCTGTCTCAGATTTTGCCGCAACTACTGTCAACCAATCTGGTAACTGTCAAAGAAGCTCCGAAGGTAGTGAACACAACTTCTCCAAAGTACAATCCCAACGCCCGCTGCGCCTATCACTCTGACGGCCCGGGGCATACTATGGACGATTGTTGGGCTCTGAGGAATAAGGTTCAGGACCTTATTGATGCTAAAGAAATACAGTTCGAGGCGCCCGAAAGGCCCAATGTTGTGACTGCTCCCATGCCCCAGCATGGAGTGAATGTTGTGGAAGAAGACCTGTATGTGGCCTCCGTGGATGATATTGTTACTCCATTGTTGACTGTCAAGAGGAACCTGTTGCTAGCCGGTTTATTTCCGGGATGTAGTAAATGTTGCCTTCTATGTTCTGTTTCACCTGCTGGTTGTTCTTTTTGAAGTCAGGTATCCAAAGCCTGATGGATAATAAAGAGATCTTGTTCAAAAAGGTTGTTGTTCCTGCTATCCCTACTGAAGAAGTTTCTATTGTCACTATTTTCAACAAACCTCCTAAGGCTCCCTCAAAGAAGCCAGTCAAAATCATGTCTACTCAGAAGATTGCTCCTATCATCATCACTGTTCCGGGGCCCATCCCCTATACATCCGACAAAGCCGTCCCGTGGCACTATGAGGCAGATGTTTATGTGCTCGGAGTAAAACAAGAGTTCGATACAAGTACCGGCGTTAGCAACATCACCGGGCCTGCCAAAGTTACTCGCAGTGGTAGGCTGTTCTCACCAGATATTGCGCTACCAGCTATTCAGAGATCTCTTATCATCACACCTACAAGTGTGCCTGCTCCCCTTCCTGATCAAGTTCCTGTTTCTACCCCTGCTGCCGAGTCATCTGACGCTCGGGGCAAAGGGATTGTTACTGATATGCCTGCCCGGACGGAGGCACCAAAGACAACCAATGTTGAAGCTTCCCAGCAAGAGATGGAAGAGATTCTCAAGATCATTAAGAAGAGTGATTTCAACGTAGTTGAGCAGCTGGGGCACACCCCATCAAAGATTTCTATGTTATCACTGTTGTTGTGTTCAGAGGCCCACGCCAAGGCTCTGATCTCCTTCCTGAAGACGGCCCATGTGCCACAAGAAACGTCTGCTGATCAATTTACCGATTGCGTGGCCAACTTGACTGCTGATAATGGGTTGGGTTTCTCTGACGCCGATCTGACTGCCAAGGGAAAGAACCATAATGATGCCCTGCATGTCTCCATTGAATGCAGGGGCACTACTCTTGCCCATGTGTTGGTAGACACCGGTTCTTCATTGAACGTATTACCCAAGAAGGCCCTAGACAGGTTGGATTGTGAGGGTTTAGAGCTCAAGCCTAGTAACATTGTTGTCCGGGCCTTTGACGGTTCGAAAAGGATGGTACATGGGGAAGTTGACATTCCAATCAGGGTTGGCTCCCAAGTTTTTGATTCTACTTTCTATGTGATGGACATCCGACCATCTTATTCTTGTTTGCTGGGTCGTCCATGGATCCACAAGGCTGGAGCTGTGACCTCCACACTACATCAGAAGCTTAAGTACCCGGTCAGAGGGAAGATTGTTACAGTTCAGGGGGAGGAAGAGTACATGGTCAGCTACCTCAACTCGTTCTGGTACATAGAGATGGATGGGGAGTTCATTGAGACCCCCTTTCAACATTTTGAAGAGGTGCCTCAGACACTGGCGTCAACAGAGTCTGTAACTGAAGAAGATTTTCCTTTGAAGATGGCTTCCTTGAAGGATGCCCGGGCTGTGGTTGAGAAGGGTGAGTGCGCAAACTAGGGCCGACTTCCTGATTTCACTCCAAAGACTGACAAGTTTGGTTTGGGTTTCACTGCAGAAGCTCAGAGGGCTGTTCGTAAGGCAAGGATTGGAAGACCTCCTGTGTTCATCACCAACCCGGGAGTAAATGCTATTGAAGACGACGTGCAGGAATCTGAATTCGACAGCTGGATCTACCTAACGACCAACGGTGGACCAAGCAACTGGACTACGAAAGACTTCGTACCTATTACTTTTGTGACTCAGTAATGAAATCCTTTGTTTTGAATTTGTAACAAACAATATTATGAAACTTTATGGCCCAGTGTCTTACCCGGGGCACCGTTGTTTCATTTATGAGGGCTTTTGTGTGTCACTCTCATATATCATTAATGAAAGCATTGGACGTTTTTACATTTCAAATCTTGCGCTCTTTGTATTTCTTTATTATATATTGCAAAACAGCTATATTTACACACACTCACCTATACAGGTTCCAATCCACTCTGGACCTCACTGGTAACGACTCTGCTACTACCAGTTATGACTTTGAAAATCCGATCAATTTAGCCGAAGACAAAGGTGAAGATGATTGCGAAGTGCCTGTTGAGCTTGCAAGACTGCTACTCCAGGAAGAGAGGGCCATTCAGCCACATGAAGAGCCAGTGGAAACGGTAAATCTGGGTACTGAGACAGACAGAAAGGAGGTCAAGATTGGTGCCAATCTGGAGCTCAGTGTGAAACAGCGTTTGATTCAGATGTTGCATGACTATGTGGAAATCTTTGCCTGGTCTTCCGAAGACATGCCTGGGTTGGATACCGACATTGTGGTTCATCACCTGCCTACCAAGGAAGAATGCCCTCCGGTAAAACAGAAGGTCTGCCGTATGCGTCCAGAAATGTCCGAGAAAATAAAAGCTGAGGTTATGAAACAATTTGATGTCGGGTTTCTAGCAGTGACTTCTTACCCTCAGTGGGTTGCCAACGTGGTTCCAGTGCCGAAGAAGGATGGTAAGGTCCGAATGTGTGTTGATTACAGGGATTTGAACAGGGCGAGCCCTAAGGATGATTTCCCTCTACCTCATATCGATGTTCTGGTTGACAACACTGCTCAGCATAAAGTTTTCTCCTTCATGGACGACTTCTCCGGTTATAATCAGATCAAGATGGCTCCTGAAGACATGGAGAAGACCACTTTTGTTACTCAGTGGGGCACCTTTTGCTACAAGGTCATGCCTTTTGGGTTGAAAAATGCTGGGGCAACCTACCAACGTGCCATGGTCTCCTTGTTTCATGACATGATCCATCACGAGATAGAAGTATACGTCGACGATATGATTGCAAGGTCCCAAACTGAGGAGGAACACCTTGACCATCTACAGAAGCTGTTTGATCGTCTAAAGTTATACAAGCTGAGGTTGAACCCAAACAAGTGCACCTTTGGGGTGAGATCTGGAAAATTGCTAGGCTTCGTCGTAAGCGACAAAGGCATTTAAGTGGACCCTGCCAAAGTGAAAGCCATACAAGAGATGCCAACTCCCAAGACAGAGAAAGAAGTCAGAGGCTTTCTAGGAAGGTTGAATTACATTGCCCGATTCATCTCACATCTAACTGCTACTTGTGAACCAATCTTCAAGCTACTGAAGAAAGATCAAGTAGTACGTTGGAACGACGAATGTCAGGCCGCTTTCGACAGAATCAAAGAGTATCTCCAAGAGCTACCCATTCTTATGCCGCCGGTTGAAGGGAGACCTCTAATCTTATACTTGACTGTACTGGACAACTCAATGGGGTGTGTTCTGGGGCAGCATGACGAGTCTGGCCGAAAAGAACACGCCATTTATTACCTTAGCAAAAAGTTTACCGACTGTGAGACCCGATACTCACTGCTCGAGAAAACTTGTTGCGCTTTGGTATGGGATGCTCACCGGCTGAGACAGTATATGTTGACTCACACCACTCCGTTGATCTTAAAAATGGATCCAATAAAGTACATCTTCGAAAAGCCTGCCTTGTCCGGAAGAATAGCGAGATGGCAGATGATCTAGACGGAATATGACATCCAGTACACGACTCAAAAAGCAATCAAGGGAAGTGTATTGGCAGACCATTTGGCACACCAGGTAGTGGATGATTACCAGTCGATGAACTTTGAATTTCCAGACGAGGATATCATGGTAGTGACTGATTGTGAAGTACCTGGACCAGATGAAGGACCTGAGGAAGGATCTCGATGGTCTATGCACTTTGACGGAGCCTCGAACGCTTTGGGTAATGGTATCGGCACTGTGATCATATCCCCTAAAGGCACTCATACTCCACTCACCGCCCGACTATGTTTCAACTGCACCAACAACATGGCAGAATATGAAGCATGTATCATGGGTCTTCAAGCTGCAATTGACTTAAGGATCAAGTTTCTGAGTGTCTTCGGAGATTCCGCTCTCGTGATCAATCAGATCAAAGGCGAGTGGGATACGAAACACCCAAATCTTATTCCTTACAAGGAGTATGTGCTGACGTTGATTCCCCATTTTGAAGAGATAACCTTTGAACACTTCCCAAGAGAGGAAAATCAGTTAGCGGACGCGTTGGCTACGATGTCCTCTATGTTCAAAGTTAAATGGGACAACGAGGCGCCCCAGATCATTATTTGGAAGTTGGATGAACCTGCACATTGCTGCGATCTTGAGGCTGAAGAGGTAACGGAAAAACCCTGGTATCATGAAGTGAAGAGGTACCTTGAAGCTCAGGAATACCCCGAAGGTGCATCTGTTAATGACAAGAAGTTCCTGAGAAGGTTTGCGGCAAAATTCTTCCTCAGCAATGGCATTCTCTACAAGCGAAACCATGATTCAACCTTACTGCGTTATGTGGATAAGACTGAAGCAGAAAAGATCAAGGCAGAGCTACATGAAGGTACCTTCGAAACACATTCCAGTGGACATACCATGGCAAAGAAAATCCTTCGGGCAGGATATTTCTGGTCCACAATGGAAGCCGACTGTTATCAGCATTCTCGAACTTGTCATAAATGCCAGATCTATGCTGATAAGGTACACATTCCTCCGGTTCCTCTGAACGTCTTGACATCACCGTGGCCTTTTGCAATGTGGGGCATTGATATGATCGGCGAAATCAGACCTACAGCATCCAACGGGCATCGCTTCATACTGGTAGCAATTGATTACTTCACAAAGTGGGTTGAAGCAGCTTCCTACGCTACGGTAACCAAGAACGTCGTGGCACGGTTCATTCGGCACAACCTGATCTGTTGATACGATGTACCTGAGAGGATCATTACGGATAATGGTACCAATCTTAACAACAAGATGATCACTGAGCTCTGCGAGCAATTCAAGATACAGCACCACAACTCTTCTCCCTATCGGCCGAAGATGAATGGGGCTGTAGAAGCAGCGAATAAGAACATCAAGAAGATTGTGCAGAAGATGATAGTGACCTACAAAGATTGGCACGAAATGTTACCGTTTGCTCTTCATGGGTACCGTACCTCAGCACGGACGTCAACAGGGGCAACTCCCTTTTCCTTGGTCTATGGCATGGAGGCAGTCTTGCCTATTGAAGTCCAGATACCCTCTCTCCGGATAATGAAGGATGCAGGTTTGAGCGAAGATGACTGGATCCAGACTCGGCTTGATCAATTAAACCTAATTGACGAAAAGAGACTCACTGCTATTTGTCATGGTCAGACGTACCAAAAACGGATGATCAAGGCTTTTAACAAGAAGGTCAGACGGCAAGAGTATCAAGTCGGAGATCTGGTAATCAAGCGCATCATTCTTCCTCAAAGTGATCCCAGGGGCAAATGGACCCCTACGTACGAAGGGCCATTTGTGGTTAAACACGTCTTCTCAGGAGGAGCTATCATTCTAACCACCATGGATGGTGACGACCTTCCTCACCCCGCCAATGCAGACATAGTAAAAAGATACTACGCATGAATTAAAGACCCGCTAGGTTGACACACCTAGGCAAAAATAAGGGCTTCCCGGCGAACCAAAAGGGTTCGGGCAAAAACAAGGGATGAAATGAAAAAATCTGTACACCCGGCAAGTCGAAAACCTGAAAAGGAGGCTTGGGCAAAAAGGGGTATCCCGGTGGACTGAAAACCCGAAAGGGCGGTCCAGGAAAAAGTTAGGGATAAAGCGTAATACTATGTCTCATTGGATCACCTTGCATCCGGAATTCGGCATCAACTATCGGGCTCAGACGGCGCCAATCAATCAGCTTCATCTTCAACTAAGCAGCAAAGTGATGAGACGCTTGAAGACATAAAGGCGATAGTAGAGTTGGAACCCAGTGGGATTATATTTCACATAGTTGTTTTTGTTTCCTTTTCACAAAATTGTATAAACTCTATTTTTCTCGGCGGCGTTCTCTTACTAGGACGTCAGCCTCCTTTACATAAAACGCCTATTTACAGGCAAATTTCAAAATCAATACAAGTTCAATTTTTCAGACAAATTACCCATCGTTTTTTCTTTTTCTTTTTTGTTTTGCAAAGAACGTCCAATGTTCATTTTTGATATATGCATTTGACATTAATTGCTAATCATGAATATTTGCATGCGAAACAAAGGACTAATTACAGATGACATCAGAAACAGGGGCAATAAAGAATTATCTAAGCAATCTAGTTGCTCTGTCCACCAAGGTACCAAAGTAGGTTCGGCTGAAGAACGTAACCAGGATACCTTCACTCCCCGTTGAGTAAGACAAGATTCAGCAATACTCTCCCCAGGCAGAGTTGGTCTCCCATTAGCCCTAAAAAGGCACAGTATCTTCAGCAAGTCAGCGATACTCTCCCCAAGCAGAGTTAGTCTACTGTCAGCCTTAAAGAAGTTGGGTATCCCCAGAAGATCTCAACATTCCCCAGCAGAGTATAGACATTCCTCAGCAAGCATCCCCGGAAGTCTTAATATAAGATTGTTCCCCGACGAAATACCAGGCACCCCGGTGGAACCTCTTCCCCAGTACAGTCTGAAAAGTTTCCCCAGGAAAGTTGAATCATCTTCCCCAGTAGATTCTGAAGCTTATCCCCAGTAGATTCTGGAAGCTTATCCCCTGCGGAATACGAACGCATCTCCCCGGCTTCATTCAAAGGTTATTTCCCACCAGAGCTTATAATTGGGTTATCCTCAGATAATTACCACGGAAAGATCGTCCTCGGCGAAGTTCTTCCTATTCCCAGCGGAGTTTATCGAATTCCCCAACATAACTTATCAGTGGAATCCCCAGCGGAGCTCTCATCAAAACCTCAGCGAAGTATCTCTTCCCACAGAGTAATTCCCCGCAGAGTAATCTCTCCAACAAGTTTATTCCCCAACAGAGTCATCTTCTCCTACCGATTTATTCTTGCAACCATCATCCCCAGCGGAAGCGAAGAACTCCACTCTTCAACATCAGCCCAGGATTCCACAAACTCCCGGCAGTCGTCAAGGATTTATTTTCCTAGACAAAAATACATTCATCACATTATCATACACCATGACGCATGCATATACGCATCATATCACACAATCTCATTTATTCTTGAAAACATCATGACATCATGCATTTCATACAGCATGACATTGCATACAATTAATGTTTTGCCTTTTCAGGAAAAGGTCAATCCAAAGATGATTACTATCAACTATCGCAATTCCAGATTCGATACCTGTATCTAGCCAGGGCATATCTGTGAGTGACTGATTGTAGATTCGACACCTGTATCCAGCCAGGGCATGTCTGCATGAAGAGTTTAGAGATTCGATACCTGTATCCATCCAGGGCATATCTGTAGACGACCAATTCCAGATTCGATACCTGTATCTAGCCAGGGCATATCTGTAGACGATAATTTCCAGATTCGATACCTGTATCCAGCCAGGGCATATCTGTAGACGACAATTTACAGATTCGATACTTGTATCCATCCAGGGCATATCTGTAGACGATAATTTCCAGATTCGATACCTGTATCCAGCCAGGGCATATCTGTAGACGACAATTCCAGATTCGATACCTGTATCCAGCCAGGGCATATCTGTAGACGACCAATTCCAGATTCGATTCCTGTATCCAGCCAGGGCATATCTGTGAGTATTTGATTGTGGATTCGACACATGTATCTAGCCAGGGCATATCTACATGAATAGTTTAGAGATTCGATACCTGTATCCAGCCAGGGCACGTCTGTAAGCAACCTTTTGAAGTTCCGGATTCAATTCCTGTATCTAGCCAGGGCATATTTGTGAGCGTTTGATTGTAGATTCGATACCTGTATCTAGCCAGGGCATATCTGCATGAAGAGACTGAAGATCAACACCTGTAGCAAGCCAGGAAACCATCTTTCTTTCTCAGGTACGCAAGTTCTCGCTAAGGAATCTCTTACACGATCGACACCCCAGATGGAATATTTAAGCCCATCTCCACAACTATCCATCCTATCTCCAAATGGCATCTATAAGCCCATTCCCGACATCACATTGTTGATACTCCACTATGCGAGTGCAAATTTCTGGGCACTCTAGTGTTCAATCATCTTCCACCTTCGGATCACGAAAGGCAAGCAAGCCAATCTACATCCTCAGGTATAAGAAGATTAAACAGGGGCAACTGTTGTACCCCAAAATTTGCCCTCTCCTTTCCTCAACATTTCCTCATCACTAGACCCTTGGAGTTCAAGAACAAGTTAGGATTTGCTCTGCTCAAGACTCCTCCTTGCACTGTTGACCCAAATTAGGGTTTGAGTTTGCATAAAGATATTTTGACCTAAAATGCCCAAAATGACTTTCATGCTTCATGTTGGACTCACAAGTTTATCCATACCAAGTTTCAAGCCTTGATTCCAATCTTTGCCCAGTCAATTGGACAATTGATCTAGAAATCAGCTGTATTGGGGAAAAAGTCAACTGTGGTCAATTGACAGTCAAACCTCATGATTTTTGACCCACATCAACATTATGAATTCATATGGACCATTTGATCAAGTTTGGATCACAATTCCACAAGAAATTTGATCAGATCACCAAAAGGGCAAAATGGTCATTTTTAGGGTTTTGACTGCACAAAGGCAATTTTTGACTGTTTGACCTAGCCAATGGTAATTCAAGCTCACATATGGACTCAAGGACTCAATGACATGGTCTTGACACATTCAAAAAGTTCAAAAGATCCCAAATGCACAAGATTGACAGATGAATTTTCCAGTCAACTGAGCAAAATTTGACTGTATACTGAAAAGTCAAACTTTGACTTTTTGGTCAAAATCAAGTGTCAAGATTAATTTTTCATCAAAACATGTCAAATATTGAAACTTGTTCTTCAAGAAATCAAAAATTACAAATTAGGGTTTGAAATGAAGAAATTTCATAACTTAGAAATTTTCGAAGTTATGAAATTTCCTAATTTTTTCCTAACTTTGTCCCATTTTTTCATCAAGATATATTTGGATTCAAACAAAACTCAAAACATGAAAGTTATAGTCCATTGCAAAATCTACAACTTTTATTCACAAAGTTTCCTCAAATGAAGCTTGTAGCTCAAGTTATGATTTTTGGAATAGGGGTGCAAAACATTCTTAACTTAGAAATTTTTTGACCTATTTTAGGCAGGATTTTTGCCCAACTTCATGGCCACTTTTCACATGCTTCCACTTGGAATTTCAACTTGCATTACAAAGGTGGATTGTATTACACATTCCAAGCTTTCCAAATTGTCCAAGAACTCATCAAATACCCTTGTGGTTAGGGAGATTCGAATTTGTCAAGATGGGCAAAAGTCACTTTGTTCATGGCCAAATTCATGTACATAACATTGGCATTTTGAACTCAGCTTGCACAAACTAGATTACAGGCCTTTTATCTCATTCACACTCAATAATTTAATGCATATCCTTTGTGTTCATGTCTTGTTTTGTGTATTTAACCATTACATACAAGATTAAGCCATAAATGGAAAAAGCATTTTAGCCATTTTTGAAAAGATCCACTTTATGTCAAGGTCCATATCTTTGAAGTACAAGGAAATCTCTGAGGCACAAATGTGTGGACATATCCCACTGATCAAGAACAAAACTTTGTAGCATGTTTGAGGGGCCTGTATGAGCCTGTAACCTAAGTTGACAACTTTTGCTTAAGAAGGAAGAAAAATTTGCATTTTGAACAACAACTCACATTCCTGCAAGAACCAACTCAAGCAAACTTTGTCCACACATTTCATACTCCCTAACTAACCTGAAGCACGACCAAACCATCCCTAAAACTCCCTCATTCACATAAACACCATTTTTCTGCAAGAAATAGGGCATTCTGCATTTTGACTTGGCCAGTTCATTTCCCTCGTGCGTTTTCATCCAAACTAGTTCAAACACATCCTACATCATCCATACAAACTATCCCAAGCCTTAGATACAAGCTGTAACAGCCATAGCCAAGTGTGCCATTTTCATTTTTCATCTGTGCAGGTTGACTTCTATAGCTCGATTCAGTAAGATTCAAAGCAAGCCAAGCATAGAGGGAGCATCCTTGGACCTCAAGCAAGCTGTACAAGTCCTCACACTGCATTGAAAGTACCTCCATTGTTGTACACGATTCAAGTTGAACAGGTAAAAGTTTGAACTTCTATCTCTCTATCCAAGCATATCTAGGCTTAGGTTTGTGAAGAAATTATGTCCTACTCATGGCCCTGAAGCTACCCATATCCTCACTTTTCATTTATGTTGTGTGTGTTGAGAGAATTTTGAGCCTGAACATTGAACAAAAGTTAGGTCAAGAATTGGGGGAGAAGAAATTCTCTCTCATTTCTGAGAGTTAGATCAAGTTCTTGATATGTATGAACTCGTGATTTGATGCTTTACATTTTTGGTGTTATAAGTTTGTGCTAAAAATCAAGGAATCAGGATGTTTGAACAAAGCATGAGAAATGCGCGTTTTTGAGAACAGGGATGGCTGGAGGTTGAAGAAGCTTGCCTTGGGCTGGGCTTGACTTGTTTTTTCTATTTGCACCCACATTTTCCACTTACACCCCTTGGCCCATTGTGTGTTTTTTTTTATTATTTTTGACTTTTTATTTTTTCTTCTGACATTATTTTTTGTCAAAACATAAAAAATATTAAAAATATTTTTTCATACATTTTTTGCATTTATTTTGAATTTATTTGTTTTGTTTACACTTGTACATATAAATAAACATAATATCTTTTTTATTTAAAATACTAAAAAATAATACAAAACATATTTATTTTCAGTTATTATTTTATTTTATCCTTTGAAAACATTTTCTTAAAATATACTTTTTTGATAAATAATTAATATTTTATTTTTTGTATATATTTAATATAGTTAATATATAATATAAATACTTATATATTTATTAGAATATTTTAGGATAAAAATAGAAAAATAATACATTTTTATTTTTATTAATATTTGACCTCAAAAATTACTTTTTACAATATAATTCTTTTTTTATTTATTTTTTGTACATAATTAATAAATATTGTATGTAATATAAATAATAAATACTATTTATTTACAAAATTAGGGTTTTACCCTAAACCATGAAAATATCAACAAAAAAAAAACAAATAAATACTTATTTTTGCCTTAAGTAAACATCTTTCACACTTGTAAATAATTACATGCACTTACACAAATACAATACACATTTGCTTATATTTTATTCTTGTACATTGATACATATTACATTTGCGATTGATTCGATTTGGTTGTAAATTATTTGGACACTACTCTCCTATTAAAGTCTCATCCCCATTTGAACATTTGTACCCCCATCCCCATGATTATTCTGTAATAATTTAGGACTTTAAATTCTGCATTTTAAAGCTTTCTAAATATACCATGATAGACTTAGGGTTTGTATGCAAATCAAATAACAATTAGCTTGACCTAATTCAAAGATAACAAAGTATGAAAATGGACAACACCAATCACACTTACACCCCTAGGGTTACTCCACTTGTTGCCTTCAATAATGGGCCATGTTGCATGTTGGGTGTCTTTGGCAAAACAAAACAATTCAAATGATCATAGTCCCTCGATGACGCTTTCGAAAGTTGCCTAACAAAATGATCATAGTCCCTTAAAGAAAAAAATGCCAAAGACACTTGGCACTATTGCAATCATGGTCTAAACAATGACCCGCGCCCGTCCCGTTAACATCCTAACATAAGATTGTCCACCAAATACAATGGTGGAACAATACTGTTAAAAGGGTTAAAACATAGGAAAAATCTTTGAGAAATTTAGGGTAGATAACTCTTAATTACTTGATCAAACTTGCAAAACACACTTGCCTACTTTTCAAAATCCACTCCACAAACAAACTTTCAAAAACATTGAAAACTTTTCAAAAGACAAATACACCTTTGTATACATTCAAACATGAATCATTACAAAGGTTGCCACAACAATGGCCTCTTTCCAAAACATTTTCAAACCCACACACAAAGCACCATTTCAAACAATTGAAAATGCAAGGCAAGTGATCTAAGCAAGTAACTAAGAGCCCATGGATAACCATGGATAGAAAGGGTGCTAATACCTTCCCTTTCTATAATCTACCCCCCGAACCCAAGAAAACATCTCAAAGGTTTTTGCTGTACTTTTTAACCTTTCCTTAGGATAAAATAAAAAGTCGGTGGCGACTCTTGCTCAACTGAAACATTTGCGAAAACAAACGCAAAACCTCAAGTCAGTTCTCCCACCGTATCACACGGATGCTCCAAACATGGATGTTAATCTATTGCTTATTCAACTTCAAGGATCATGAAAATAGTTTACGGGTGCTTCCAAACATGGATGTCAATCTGTCGCTTGTTCAGATTCAACTTTTGAAAACAGTTTACGGATGCTTCCAAACACGGATGTTAATCTATTGCTTATTCAACATCAAGGATCATGAAAACAGTTTACGGATGCTTCCCATCATGGATGTTAATTTATCGCTTGTTCAGATTCAGCTTATTGAAGACAGTTTACAGATGCTTCCCAACACCGATGTTAATCTATCGCTTGTTCAGATTCAACTCATTGAAAACAGTTTACGGGTGCTTCCAAACACAGATGTTAATCTATTGCTTATTCAACTTCAAGGATCATGAAAACAGTTTACGGATGGTTCCCAACATAGATGTTAATCTATTTCTTGTTCAGATTCAGCTCATTGAAGACAGTTTACAGATGCTTCCCAACACGAATGTTAATCTATTGCTTGTTCAGATTCAGCTCATTGAAAACAGTTTACGGGTGCTTCCAAACACAGATGTTAATCTATTGCTTGTTCAACTCCAGAATCATGAAAATAGTTTATGGATGCTCTAAACACGGATGCTAATCTATTGCTTATTCAGACCCCTAGCTCAGAGAAGTTCCAAACATGGATACCTTTCTGATACTCATTCTTTCACCTACAACATACAGTTCAACAAACGTCCTTGGATGGCATCTTTAAGCCCATCTCCGACAAGATTCTGTCACATCTCCAAATGGCATTGTTGTACCCCAAAATTTGCCCTCCCATAATCTTCAAAGTTTTGACAAGAATCATCCACAAATGGTTCAAGTCTACTCAAGGGCTACACAGACAACCATCCTCCTAAGCCAGTCAAATTAGGGTTTTCGTTCTTGCAAGGAAGTTGAGATTTTCAAGGGCTCAATCAAATCCCATATGCTCATAAACATTGTCAAGCACCTACATGTCAAGTTTCAAGGCTTACAAGGTCAAGTTGCACAGTCAAAAGTCCCATTTGCTCAACAGTCAACTGTAGGGGCAAAATGGTCATTTGGCAGTCAAAAGTCAAATTTTTGGTCAACATCTTATTTTGAAGCCACAATCATCATTTGGTCAAGTCTTGACCATGATTTCACAAGAATGGCTCAAAAATCATCAAGGTGTCAAAAGTTTCTATTTTTGGACAACTGAAAAGTCAACTGTAACTTGACCAAGGCATAACTTTTTCATGGTTCATCAGAAAAATTCCATCCAATGCTCATCTTGAAGGGGAAGACATTTCCTACAACTCATCTTCACATTCCAAGTCCAAGAAATGCTCTCACAAAAAGTTATCAATTTCAATATTATAGGTCATTTTCAAAAGTTAACAAAAAGGGACTTTAAGTCAAAGACCATAACTTGAGATTGGTAAATCAAAATGACATGGGACCAAAGACATTGGTTAGAGGTCTTCAAGACCTTTCCAAAATGTCCAAGAACATGTTCATAACTTCAAAATTGAGCAAGATATGCATTGGAGAAGTTGGGAAATTTTTGTGAAATGGCCAAAATCATTTATCCTTGAAATTTCATTTTTGACAAAAGGTGCCCACTTTTTCCACTTGTTTCAGCTTGGCCATGCCTCCCACGTGTCCCACAATTTATTTCAAGATTAAAAATTAATTTTCCAATTTTTATTTAATTTTATTTGATTTAATGCATTTTAAATCTTTAAAATTCAAATAAAAATCAAAGAAATTAATGGAGGGATATTTTGTGGTTTGAATAGCTTTGATACACCATAAAACATATACCAAATTCGTTCAAGACCTATTTCAAGCAAAAAAAATTCAAATTTGGAGCAAATATGGCAAGTTATTTCAATGGTGATTATGGAGAAAATCAAAACTTCATTGCAAGGCTTAAAAGCTCCTTAATGTGACTGATTCTCATCCAAGCCTATATATACAAGCCTTGCAAGCCTCATTCAGAACCTAGAAAAAAAGGAGAGTGTGCATAAACGGCCAGAGGAAAAGTTCAAAATTTGTCCAAAAAAGTGAGAGATCTAAAGCGGTGTTGCAAACATTTTCAGATCCATGCAAGCACGTGGCTTTCTTCCTTGCCACTCCCTGAAGCCAAAGCAACCACAAACGCGTCCTAAGGTCCACTACCAAGCGCTGTAAGTTGTCTCAAACTCACCCCTGTACACGAAATCATGTTTCTCCATTCTTGCACTTTTCTGGAAAATAATAGCATATTCATACTCCATGCCTAATTTCCAATGTAACTGCTATATTCAATTTCATTTTTAAGCTTCGTATAACAATACCCGTGCCTAGGGTTCGTTGGTTTTTGTTTTTAGGTATTTTGTCTACAGGTGAAATTGGGACAAACCATAAGCATAGACGTGATCAGGAGACATGGACGATCACAACCATGGGCTTAGACGGAATTTTTGATGCCTAAGGATGATTTTGAGTAAAACCTCCAAAATCCGGCCTTCACCTCCTTGGTTTAGCATTTCTTTTCTTATTTTCTTTCCTTTTATTAATTATTATTATTATTTAGTTAGTTCACAAATAATTATTTTCATAAATTCAGAGAAAAAACAAAAAAAATGTAATTATTATTATTATTATTAATTTCACTTTAGTAATTATTTTTGTAAATAAAATACTAACAAATTAATTAGTTTAATTAGTTAATTTTAACCTTTTTTCACAATTAATAAAAACAAATTTAGACTTAGGCTTTTTCTTTTGAAATTTTTAATTCTTTTTTTATTTTATTTCATAAAAACATAAAAAAGGTCAAAAAATATTTTCTTGTAATTAAAATAATTAATTAGTTTTCAATTTCATTTAAATACAAAAAAAAACAAAAAAATAACTTCTTTTTTCTTTAATCATTAATTCACTCCTAATTTCATATTTAATTCCTTTAAAGGGTCCAACGCCCTCGCACTCGATTCTAATTTCTTTTCGCACGTTTACTTTTACTTTTCTTTTTATGTAATTGCCCCAAAGCCTTGTAATAGATAATTAGGACATTTATTTTCCGCATTTTATTTATTCAAATCGGGTCTTTGTTTAATTTGGCGTTGTAGACCCGCGCCTTGTAATAGCGTAGGACATTTATTTTCCGCATTTTAATTCCCGCACCTTTTAAACTGTTAATCACATGAAAGAATGAATGCCCAAATAAAATCAAAGCGTAGAACACCCAATGCATGACAAGACAAATAATATCTGAAAATGACACACAATTCACACACCACTCCTAGGGTACGCCTCACTGTTGCCTTGCCCCTCGAAACATGGTCGTCGAGTACAGGACGTCTTAGTAAGTCCTTATGTCCATGAACATGGCATAAGGGTAGCTTCTAAGGTGTCCTACTGTTGCTCTGGTGATCACACTGTTGCCTTGCCCCTCGAAACGTGGTCGTCGAGTATAGGACGTCTTAGTGAGTCCTTATGTTCCATTGATCTAGTTGCCTCGAAACAAGTTGCCTCAAAACGGTTGCCTCGGAATAAAAAGATAAATGGCATAAGTGTAGCTTCTAAGGTATCTTACTATTGCTCGGTGACCACACTGTCCCTAACCCTCGAATTGACCCGAACACCTCCAACGGTGGTGCTATCTACCTCTCAATGGTGGGATGGCATTACCTTAAGGACATTTACACAGACTAATTCCTTAGGGTAGGTAGATGACTCATAGATACTTGCTCTAATTCAAAACAAATCAAAAACTTCTTTTCACACCGACACTTTGCAAAAAGCTTTCAAAAACAACTTTTCAAACACTCTTGAGGACTGATACAAGAGTCGAACTGAAATTTTAAACGAAACTTTTTTAAATCCACAGTTGAAAA
Organism: Vicia faba; assembly: GCA_948472305.1. Lineage (NCBI taxonomy): Eukaryota > Viridiplantae > Streptophyta > Magnoliopsida > Fabales > Fabaceae > Vicia > Vicia faba. Next base: position 1,083,378,219 of record OX451739.1, on the reverse strand, counting down.
GCAAACAAACATTTTGAAAACACAAGTGAGCAAGTATCTAAGAGCCCATGGATAACCATGGATAGAAAGGGTGCTAACACCTTCCCTTTCTATAAATCTACCTCCTGAACCGAGAACTAATCTCAATAAGGAATTTTTCTGTGCTTTTGTCCTTTCCATTTGGAGAAAATAAAAGACGGTGGCGACTCTTGCTTACCGTGACATTTCGCGAACCAGCGTTAAACAGTCAGTTCCAGATCCACCGATCACAGGCATCTTTAAGCCCATTCCCTCAACTATACTTTGACGAGTGCAAATTTATGGGCACTCTAGTGTCCAATCATCTTTTACCTTCAAGTTGCAAACGGAAAACTTGCCAATCTAACTCTTCAGGTTCAAGAAGATTGAACAGGGGCAGCTGTTGTACCCCAAAATTTGTCCTTCTTTTTTCACAAGAAATCACAAACTTAGGTGTTGTACCCCAAAATTTGCCCTCCCCTTTTCACAAGATAATCACAACCCTAGGGTTTTTCTCTGATTTTTAAGATTGGCTCAGGAATCGGTCAAACAGACTTTTCTTTGGCAATAATCCAGGATTAGGGTTTTCGCTCGCATTTCTCAGAAGAAACTGAATCCTCAGAAATTCAGTTAACTGTACATTGTTTTCACGCTTGTTCAAGTTTACTGGTTGTTTCTCAAGGCCTGATTATCTGGGATAAAAGCTGAGACTTTTGTTTGGAACATTAAGGCATCTGCTTGATTAAGTGGAGTGAAAGGTTTACCGTTAATGGAATGCTTGTTTGTTTAACTGTACAATGCATTTGTTAATTGGAATACCATGCGTATTGTGATTGATGCAAGGTTGCAAGACTGCAAAGTTTGTTAATTATTTATTTTATCTGGATTAGAATTATTGGGATACAGTTCCAATTATTTTGATTTGAGAGTATTAAATAATTAAATAAACAATGCAAGGAAAGATTGGAAGATATTTGACAGTAGAAATTTCTTTTGGATAAAGACTTTTTTATTCGTTTCAAATGTTGTTACAAAATTTATCTGAATATTGTAAATTTACAACTTACAGTATTTACAATAATATTGGTTTACAACAAATGAAAAATCTATCAATCTCTAAGCCTAAATCTCCTAAAGTGCCACCATGCTCAAGATCTTTGGTTGCTACTGCTTCCTTTATTACCCAAGATGCATTCACCTGAAAAAGAAGAAAGGAAAGAAATCAGCACAGTTAATTGAAAAAGATTTTCAAATAGAAAAATAAAGAAATCATCATTAAAGTTTGTCGGCCGGAATCAGAATGCTATGTTCATCATATTTTATTTTCCTCTCTGCAAATCACAAGAAGATCGCTCTTCTCGGTTCACAGAGAGAAAAATAAAAGATATAAAATGCAAGCATACACATGGTTCAAATACAAAGGTACAAGGCTGCAAGGAAAAGCAAAGTGTACTGCATGCTATATAAAACAATAGTAGTCAAACCAAGTCAGCAAGGCAAACATGAGCAAGCATGGCAAGCTAACTACAATGCATTAACCAAACTGAGTTTCAAACTGCAGTAACCAAGCATGTCAAACTGAGTTACAAAAAGCATAGCAAACTAAAGTATACAAGCAACTAAAGCATACAAGCACAGAAAGTACACAGTACAGAAATGCAGCAAGTACACAATGCAGAGAGATAAACCAAATTACAAGCAAGAAGACTTGTCAAAGCCATCATCACTTTCCAGCCTAGATAAACTTTTCAGAATTAAATATAATAAGCAAAAAATTCTTATGAGAGAGAGAGAGAGAGAAAGAGAAGACCTAGCGAAGAGGTTTGCAGTTTTGGCTAAGACAGGTTGTAAAAGGCAGTAAATATAACAAAAAAGATATATAACAGTCCAGAGAGGTAGAGAAAGAAAGAGAGAAAACATTGAGCAAAATCTGCATAAAATGCTATCAAAGCTCAAAAATTGCAAAAACCACAAAACTTCTCAACCTGCTTGCTCAAGCCTGTAAACCTGCAGCTTGCCCAAAAAACAAACTGCAAACGTGCAGAAGCCCAAAAACAAACTGCAAAATACAATCAAATAAGCCAAAAACTGTAAGCCAAACAAGCTCAACAAGGCCAAAGCTATAACAACTCAAACCTGTCCAAACTAACAAACCTGTTTTCCATACTGCAAACCTGCAGTAAATACCAACTGCAAAACAGAACTTGCAAAACTGCAAACTACAGTTGCAAAACCTACACAGATCAAAACTGCAAACTTGCTTGCAAAACTGCAAACTTGCTTGCAAAACTGCAAGTTACACAACCTATAACAAAAGTCAGAAGCAAACAAAACAGCTTCCATAACATTTCATCATCTTTAAAAAGGCAACAAACTCAAAGCAAAACAAAGCTAGTTTTTTTTTTCAGAATCAGTTCATCATCAAAACATCAGTGACCAAGAGAAGAGGAAGAGCATTCAGAAGCATCAACAAGCAAGTTTCAGAAGCTAAGTTCATCATCAACAAAAGTCAGAAACAAGCAAGTTTCAGAAGCTAAGTTCATCATCAACAACGAAAACACAAGTTCTCAGAACAATTTCATCATCATTATTCAAGCATTCAAAGAGAAAGAGAGGAATTTTCAGAAGCAAAACACCAGTTTTCAGAATCAGTTCATCATCAAAACATCAATAGCCAAAATAAAGGAAGAGTTTTCAGAAGCGAAGCCAATACAGTTTTAGATTTCATTTCATCATCAACAAGAAACAAAAACAAGAAAAATTTTCGAACCAGTTTTCAGATTCATCATCATCAAACAACATAATCAAAAGAACAACAAAAAATACAAGAAACGCGTTCATCTCGTCTTCTTCCGCCTCTGGCCACCAAGAGCGTCGCCGGTCCAACCCATTTCTCCTCTCCCTCCATTTTCCAGAAAGATCTCTCAAGGTATAATTTCTTTTTCCAAACTTTACTGCATCATATTCATAACAACCATGGGTTAAAGAACGAATCTAGACAAAATCAAGAGAATCAAACATGCAAATGAACGAAACTGTAAACCTAAAACGCGTTTGAAATGAAACTGTACCGTTCAAAATAATTGCCTTGGACCGTCGTGAAGAGGTGAGGGCTAGGGTGGTGCTCTGGCAACCTGGAGGTTTGAGGAATGATCAGCGTTATGTCCTGAGAAGAGAAAGAAGAAACGGAGAAGAAGAAGAGATGAGAGAAGCGGCGCCGCTGAAGCTAAACTTGCAAACCCTAGTTCAGAATGCCAAACCCTGAAAAATTGTCACAACATCTCGTTCTGGGCCTTCGCCCCAAACAAAATCATAAGCCCACAATATTTCTGCTAAGCACGCACCCCCTCCCCCTTGCTCATTCTGACTTGCATTTTGTTCTTCTTCATTTTTTCATTTGGGCCACAAATCGTAGGCCCATCATCTTTTTAATTTTTAAACTAATACTTTCTTTTATTTTCATTTTAAGTAATTTGATCTTTTTTTTATTTTGTTAATAATTACTTTAATTTTCTTAACATAGTTTTAATTTTCTTTATTAAATTAAGAATTACAAATGTAATAAGAATTTTATTTAACTAATTTTGTTTTCTTTAAAAAAAATGTAAATAATAGAAGATTTAATTTAAATAATCTTTCTTTCTTTAAAACTCTTTGTTTACATAATTCATAAAAAACACAAAAATAATAATAAATACTTAATCTTTATTAGGTTAAATTTTATTTGTTTATTTGTAAATAAATACATGCATCTCATAATTCTTTGATTTTCTTTATCTTATAAATTGTTATAATCTTATGTTGAATTGCGACAGTTCGATTTGGTTGTAACACATATTTGGACATTATTATTCATGTGAGACTCATCCCCATTTGTAAATAATTCTACCCCCATCCCCGGATACTTTTATGTAATAACTTAGACTTTAAATTCCCGCAATTTATTGCTTTCAATATACTGTATAGTAATTAGGGTTTGTATGGCAAGATTCAAAATCAATCGCTAGATGACCTAATCCAAGAATAAATGCATGAAAATCAATACACAATTCACACTTGCACCTCTAGGGTAACCTCGCTTGTTGCCTTGGAAAATGCAATCATGTCCCTCGAGTATGAGACACTCTAGCAAATGCCCCTTCGATAAACAAAGATCGTAGTCCCCCGATGACCCTCGATGTTGCCTTCGATAAAACGATCTCGTCCCTTACAAAATTGCTAGAGCGTCTCACAAGTTTCTTTCAATGATTGTATACGATGACCCGCGCATGTCCCGTTTAACATCCTAACACAAGGTTATTCACCAAATACAATGGTGAAATAACACTGTCAAAAGGATTGAAAACATAAGAAAGATCTTTGAGTAAAATAGGGTAGACAACTCTTAGTTACTTGATCAAAAGCTTGCAAAACATCCTTGCCATTTTCAAAACCACACACACAAAGCACCATTTCAAACAGTTGAAAAGCAAAGGCAAGTGATCTAAAAACAAGTAACTAAGAGCCCATGGAAAACCATGGATGAAAAGGGTGCTAGCACCTTCCCTTTTCATAATCTACCCCCCGAACCCGAGAAAACATCTCAAAGGTCTTTCCTGTGCTTTTTGACCTTTCCTTTGGATAAAATAAAAAGTCGGTGGCGACTCTTGCTAAACCGAAACATTTGCGAACACAAACGCAAAACCTCAAGTCAGTTCTCCCACCGTATCACAAAACTGGCGACTCTGCTGGGGAAATCTTTAAAAGTGGGGTTACCTTAGGGTTTTAGATCACCTTTACATACTTATCTTGTTTGCCTTGATTGCTTTACTTTTTTGTGTCCTTGCTTGGGTTTGTTTTAAATCCTACACCCGGATTTGGGGGCACCTTTTAGGTAAGTAGCAATAAATTGTGAGGGAACTGTGCGGGGTATACCGACATGGTTGAAACAGTAGCTACGTTGATGTGGCACATTGGTTGGTACCAGTAACCCTTGAGTTGAATCAAGGAGAGTACGGGGTCTCCGCGTGGTGTCGTGAAGCATCAATTGACTTTAGAACCTTACTTGATCATCTTGGCCTTATTAGGGGTAGTGAGATGACCGGCTTTGGTGCAGTCCGAAGTTGGTAGATACTCGATACTACACTCATTGAGGATTGTTTTCTTGGAATATTTTGGTCGCCAGTTAAGTGGCTAAACTAAAACAATGAACACAGAAAATAATCCAGTGATATTGAGCTCCTTAGAACCCGGTTACTATTTCTAGGACAGGTTGAGCAAACTAACTTCAAGAGGGTACTTACCTACAAACCCCATGCAAGCCTAAACCTAAGGACTTGTCTGCTTTGTGTGAATGTGATTATTTGTATACACACTTGTTTACTTTTGCATACCTGTACATAACATCATAACATCACACCATAGCATTTTCAATAACCATTTCAAGGATCTCGAGGGTCTTTGATGCAGGGTCACGTTGAACCAGACGTCTACCAAAGGGCAAGAGGTTTCATTTTCCTCTAAACAAACATCGTCAAAGATCAAGTACAACAACTTGAATTGAGGGCTATGACCCACTCGACATGGTGAGCTTGATTCTCGTGGAAAGGCATCCACCAATGCAAAGTTTTCCAAACAAAGATGTTGATCGAAGTTCAATCTTTAACATTTTTCTTGTGTTTACCCCGAGAGATTCTTGAAAACATGCATCCACATATCATGCATTGTATCATGACAGGTTTTCCCTTTCAGGTTTCCTTATTCTCCTACTGTTTATTTCAGTAGAGATGGCTCTAGAGAGGACTGTCAAAGAGATCTAGGCTCAAAATGCTCAACTTCAAGAAATGTTCTTAAACCTGTCCCAGGGGCAAGAAGAATTGAAAGCTCTCCTCACAAGGGGCATGGTCCTAGGGAATCCAGGAGGCATCAAGAATGATCAGTTGGAAGGGCTACAGATTGAGTTAGAAACAATGAAGATCCAAATGATGGGACAACTGGTGGTCCAGATGGCTCTCATTCAAGACCTTGCTCAAAGACAAGAGGAGCTCAGGGTCCTCGTCAACAAACTGCTTCAAGATAACAAAGTGGGGGCGAACAACTAGGGTTGAGTATCAAGTCATCATTCAACCTCCTTTGAGACAAGAAGACAAGGGAAAGGCTCCCCAACTTTCTCCAGGGTCACAAGCCCAACAACAACCTCACCAGCGTTAACGGGGTAATCGGTGTAAGCAAAATACACCTGGAAGACATTTCACTGAGACTGACATACCATCATCTCTAATACTGGAATGCTTGTTAGAGGTCAATCTGACTACTTTAAAGGATCCTCTTCGGAATCCCAATACCTCTGCTCCTAGCTATCACCCCGACGCATTTTGTGCATACCACTCCTATAGTCTTGGACATGACACCGACGACTGTTGGGATTTGAAAAACAAAATCCAAGATTTGATTGACAATGGAGTGCTGAAATTCATGCGGATGGCGAGATGAAAATATTCCACTGAGGGTTTTCCACCTGATATGACAAGTTCGAACTAAGAGACTTTTGTTCATTTGAATTTTCAAGTTGTAATTTCTTTTGTTTTTCAAACAATTATCTGTTAATGTCAAACTCTATTTCATTAATGCATTGCATATGTTTGTCTTGAATTCATCCATTCATTTTCACTATTCTTGAATTATGCTTTCTACTTTCTTTATGACATTTAACTCTTGCCAAAAGTTACAAGTCTTTAGAGGGAGGATGACGAAACAATGCCATAATGTCATACATAATGCTTTTGGACAGACCTTGCTGACGATGTACATGCGTTTCTTTCAAATCCTAAACATTGGAGTTATAAGGAAGATAATCCCTAGTCAACCCCTTCGAGCCAAAGAAGTAGAAGTTTTCTGTTTTAAACACAAATTGAAACCTTTAATCAAACCTGGGGCAGGGTAGTCTCTCAGTTAATTCAAAAGATGCGCATTGAAGTCACAAACTCTCAGTTCGTAATACAACGAATGACATCAGAAACATTCCTTTGGAACCAAAATACAGTGATGGTTCCTTATCTCATAGGCAACCATCATCTCTCAAAAAAAAAAGCCCGCTGAGCCAAAACCTACAAAGGAGGCTTAAGAAAGCCGGGGCATCCCGCTGACTGTAATCTCGAAAACAAGAACAGTCAGGCAAAAATTAGGGATAACAAAACCAAAAGAAAGAGGTCATTACAAATCCTCAACAACATGAAAGATGTTGCAAAAAATGATGACTTCCTTCCAAAATCCAACTTGTGTGAACCATCACAAAAATGTCGTTCTAAACTCGAATAGAGTTCCACGCACAATTAACTGAGTTATGATTGAAGAACATTACGAAGAACGGGTGGGTACAAATATATTTTGAGCCTTTATCCTTTGTTTCTTAAACCATGAACCAAGCCACGTTACAACCCTTCAAAAGTCCTAATTGAAGCATGGGTTAGTTCGAAAGCATACTGTTACAAAAGGTATCCTAACTCCTGTAAGGCTTTGCTCTAAATCTTGTGTTGAACTTGTCTTATAAAAAGTTTTCTGCTAAAAAATGCATTTTTTCAAAACTTCGAGACAAGCATGAACTTTGCATTATTTGGATATTATTGTTTGCACATGTTTATTAGTTTGACAGCGAAGAAATTCACGCAGTGAATGTTCAGATGAACGAAAGCTCTCTCAGTGAATAAAATCACTTCAAGTGGGATGACACTCCCATTGCAAAAATCTCCTATCAACAAAAGGGGACCTGACATGGCAAACCTGGGGCAGTCCAGTCAAGATTTCAACAAATCTTTCAAAGTCCATTAAACCTGGGGCAGTCCAGTCAAGATTTCAAGAAATCTCTCAATTGCAGATTAACCTGGGGCAAGTCTCCATCATCATCACTTGGGGCATTAAACGTTAATCTCATCAAAAGGGTTACATACAGTCCAAGTTTCTTGGCGTTACCACAAACATTTGATACCAGGGGCAGTGACGAATCTCTCCGAAATTTTTTCTGAAAAGGAATCTAAGCATCCTCGAGAAGTTTACCACCTCTCTAGCGGACCAACAGTCATGGGTTTATTTCCCCAACACTTGTCAAGGATTTATTCTCCAAAACGAAATTACATTTCAACAACATTCATAACATACACAGATTGATCGGTTGTCGAAGATTCCTTCATCACCTGTTGGAAGATACGATCATCGAAGATTCCTTCATCACCTGTTGGAAGTTACGGTCATCGAAGATTCCTTCATCACCTGTTGGAAGTTACGATCATCTAAGATTCCTTCATCACCTGTTGGAAGTTACGATCGTCGAAGATTCCTTCATCACCTGTTGGAAGTTACGGTCGTCGAAGATTCCTTCATCACCTGTTGGAAGTTACGATCTTCGAAGATTCCTTCATCACCTGATGGAAGTTACGGTCGTCGAAGATTACTTCATCACCTGTTGGAAGTTACGGTCATCAAAGATTCCTTTATCACCTGTTGGAAGTTACAGTCGTCGAAGATTCCTTCATCACCTGTCGGAAGTTACGGTCGTCGAAGATTCCTTCATCACCTGTTGGAAGTTACGATCGTCGAAGATTCCTTCATCACCTGTTGGAGTTATGGTCATCAAAGATTCCTCCATCATCCGGTTGAGTCAAAATTAATCCAAGACCGTCTCTGTTTTGGTGAGATCGACACCAAGATCTCCCTGATTCTTATGCCAATGGAAGATCTTCTGGGTTTTTGATATTTCAGATAAATTTCTCAGCAATTTATCCTGATTTTCTTCATTATCAGAGATGAAGAATCCAACTCTTTTTTCCTTCACCAGCTCGGGATTTATTTTCCCTAGCGAAAGGTCGTCTTGAAAAAATTACACCTCCGTGAATCAGGACATCATGCAACGCAATCTCATTTATTTTGAGAACATCATTGTTTGATTCATGCCACTAACCTTTACCTTTCAGGAAAGGTACAATCAAATTCAAGCGACAAAGCTTTTCTTCAGTCGAATTACGGACAAGTTCCTAAATTTCGACAAAGCTTTTACTTCAGTTGAATTACGAACAAGCTCCTAAATCTCAATAGAAATAACCCACCAGCAGAATAATGGACAATTGAAGCTCCTAAAATTCTGTTTCTCTCAAGAATGAAGATTCTCATCCTTGAAACCTCAGAAGATTGGTATACTCCCAAGCTCCTGATACCCTTAACAGAATGAAGATTCTCATCCTTGAAACCTCAGAAGATTGGTATACTCCCAAGCTCCTGATACCCTTAACAGAATGAAGATTCTCATCCTTGAAACCTCAAGAGATTGGTATACTCCCAAGCTCCTGATACCCTTAACAGAATGAAGATTCTCATCCTTGAAACCTCAAGAGATTGGTATACTCCCAAGCTCCTGATACCCTTAACAGAGTGAAGATTCTCATTTCTCGCTTCCCTAGTAGATTGGCATACACCTAACCTTCTGACCCAAATGCCTGAATGAAGATTCTCATTTTTGCTTCCCCGGTAGATTGGCATACTCCCAACCTCCTGATATTCCCGACAGAATGAAGATTCTCATTCTCAAAGTGGTATATACACCCATATAACCTAGATTCCCGATATTCCCGACAGAATGAAGATTCTCATTCTCAAAGTGGTATACAACTTGCGCTCCTGATATTCCCAACAGAATGAAGATTCTCATTCTCAAAATGGCATACGACTTAACTTCTGAACTTCTTCCAAACAAGATTAAGCTTTTCCCAGAGTCCTGAGTTTTACTCTCCAACAGGATAGCCACTCCGCAACAGTATGGCTATTCCCCACAGAGTTCTTACTCCCCAACAAAATTAAGACTCTCATCCTTGATTCTCCAGAGTTTTCTTTACTCTCAGCATGAATTTTTCAGAATTTCAAATCCACTGCAGATCGAAGATTCTCATTCTTGGCTCCTCGACACCAATTCCCCAAGCAGAATGAAGACTCTCATTCTCAATTCCTCACAGAGTTTTTAATACCCTGCAGAATGAAGATTCTCATTCTCAGTTCCCCAGCAAAGTTCTCCTCAAAACAGGAATCCCCAGTAGATTGGCATACAATCTAAACTCCTGACTTTCCCCAGCAATATAACTCCTCCCCACAGAGGATGTCAAAAAGCTTGAGGACACGCATACTCTTCAATAGTGGTTCCAGGATTTCTCATTCTCAACGATCAAGGGATTTTCAGTCCCCATCAGCAGTCAAGGATTTATTTTCCCCGACAGTGGTCAAAGATTTTATTATCTCCAGCTATCCAGGATTTATCTTCCTCAGCAAGACGGCTAATCAGCTTACATGCGCATTCATTACATTCATATATCATAAGCATTTATATAACACATACATTGCATCATACATCATAACTTTGTGTTTCAGCTAATATTTTAGCCGTCGTAGGATAAGTTTAGCGAGTTTCAAACTTCAAGGATTTCTGAAAACAGTTTACGGATGCCTCCCGACACGGATGCTAATCTATTTCTTATTCAGACCCCTAGCTCAGAGATGTTCCAAGCACGGATACCTTTCTGATACTCATTCTTTCACCTACAACATATAGTTCAACAAACATTCTTGGATGGCATCTTTAAGCCCATCTCCGACAAGATTATGTCACATCTCCAAATGGCATCTTTAAGCCCATTCCCTCAACTATGCTTTGACGAGTGCAAATTTATGGGCACTCTAGTGTCCAATCATCTTTTACCTTCGAGTCACGAACGGTAAAATTGCCAATCTAGCTCTTCAGGTTCAAGAAGATTGAACAGGGGCAACTGTTGTACCCCAAAATTTGCCCTCCCCTTTTCACAAGATAATCACAACCCTAGGGTTTTTCTCTGATTTTTAAGATTGGCTCAGGAATCGGTCAAACAGACTTTTCTTTGGCAATAATCCAGGATTAGGGTTTTCGCTCGCATTTCTCAGAAGAAACTGAATCCTCAGAAATTCAGTTAACTGTTACATTGTTTTCACGCTTGTTCAAGTTTACTGGTTGTTTCTTAAGGCCTGATTATCTAGGATAAAAGCTGAGACTTTTGTTTGGAACATTAAGGAATCTGCTTGATTAAGTGGAGTGAAAGGTTTACCGTTAATGGAATGCTTGTTTGTTTAACTCTACAATGCATTTGTTAATTGGAATACCATGCGTATTGTGATTGATGCAAGGTTGCAAGACTGCAAAGTTTGTTGATTATTTATTTTATCTGGATTAGAATTATTGGGATACAGTTCCAATTATTTTGATTTGAGAGTCTTAAATAATTAAATAAATAATGCAAGGAAAGATTGGAAGATATTTGACAGTAGAAATTTCTTTTGGATAAAGACTTTTTTATTCGTTTCAAATGTTGTTACAAAATTTATCTGAATATTATAAATTTACAACTTACAGTATTTACAATAATATTGGTTTACAACAAATGAAAAATCTATCTATCTCTAAGCCTAAATCTCCTAAAGTGCCACCATGCTCAAGATCTTTGGTTGCTACTGCTTCCTTTATTGCCCAGGATGCATTCACCTGAAAAAGAAGAAAGGAAAGAAATCAGCATAGTTAATTGAAAAAGATTTTCAAATAGAAAAAGAAAGAAATCATCATTAAAGTTTGTCGGCCGGAATCAGAATGCTATGTTCGTCATATTTTATTTTCCTCTCTGCAAATCACAAGAAGATCGCTCTTCTCGGTTCACAGAGAGAAAAATAAAAGATATAAAATGCAAGCATACACATGTTTCAAATACAAAGGTACAAGGCTGCAAGGCAAAGCAAAGTGTACTGCATGCTATACAAAACAACAGTAGTCAAACCAAGTCAGCAAGGCAAACATGAGCAAGCATGGCAAGCTAACTACAATGCATTAACCAAACTGAGTTTCAAACTGCAGTAACCAAGCATGTTAAACTGAGTTACAAAAAGCATAGCAAACTAAAGTATACAAGCAACTAAAGCATACAAGCACAGAAAGTACACAGTACAGAAATGCAGCAAGTACACAATGCAGAGAGATAAACTAAATTACAAGCAAGAAGACTTGTCAAAGCCATCATCACTTTCCAGCATAGACAAACTTTTCAGAATTAAATATAATAATCAAAAAATGCTTATGAGAGAGAGAGAGAAAGAGAAGACCTAGCGAAGAGGTTTGTAGTTTTGGCTAAGACAGGCTGTAAAAGGCTGTAAATATAACAAAAAAGATATATAACAGTCCAGAGAGGTAGAGAAAGAAAGAGAGAAAACATTAAGCAAAATCTGCATAAACTGCTATCAAAGCTCAAAACTTGCAAAAACCACAAAACTTCTCAACCTACTTGCTCAAGCCTGTAAACCTGCAGCTTGCCCAAAAAACAAATACAAACCTGCAGAAGCCCAAAAACAAACTGCAGAATACAATTAAACAAGCCAAAAACTGTAAGCCAAACAAGCTCAACAAGGCCAAAGCTACAACAGCTCAAACCTGTCCAAACTAACAAACCTGCTTTCCATACTGCAAACCTGCAGTAAATACCAACTGCAAAACAGAACTTGCAAAACTGCAAACTACAGTTGCAAAACCTACACAGATCAAAACTGCAAACTTGCTTGCAAAACTGCAAACTTGCTTGCAAAACTGCAAACTTGCTTGCAAAAATGCAAGTTACACAGCCTGTAACAAAAGTCAGAAGCAAACAAAATAGCTTCCAGAACATTTCATCATCTTCAAAAACGCAACAAACTCAAAGCAAAACAAAGCTAGTTTTTTTTCTGAATCAGTTCATCATCAAAACATCAGTGACCAGGAGAATAGGAAGAGCATTCAGAAGCATCAACAAGCAAGTTTCAGAAGCTAAGTTCATCATCAACAAAAGTCAGAAATAAGCAAGTTTCGGAAGCTAAGTTCATCATCAACAACGAAAACACAAGTTCTCAGAACAATTTCATCATCATTATTCAAGCATTCAAAGAGAAAGAGAGGAATTTTCAGAAGCAAAACACCAGTTTTCAGAATCAGTTCATCATCAAAACATCAGTAGCCAAAACAAAGGAAGAGTTTTCAGAAGCGAAGCCAATATAGTTTCAGATTTCATTTCATCATCAACAAGAAACAAAAACAAGAAAAAGTTTCGAACCAGTTTTCAGATTCATCATCATCAAACAACATAATCAAAAGAACAACAAAAAATACCAGAAACGCATTCATCTCGTCTTCTTCCGCCTCTGGCCACCAAGAGCACCGCCGGTCCAACCCATTTCTCCTCTCCCTCCATTTTCTAGAAAGATCTCTCAAGGTATAATTTCTTTTTCCAAACTTTACTGCATCATATTCATAACAACCATGGGTTAAAGAATGAATCTAGACAAAATCAAGAGAATCAAACATGCAAATGAACGAAACTGTAAACCTAAAACGCGTTTGAAACGAAACTGTACCGTTCAAAATAATTGTCTTGGACCGTTGTTAAGAGGTGAGGGCTAGGGTGGCGCTGTGGCAACCTGGAGGTTTGAGGAATGATCAGCGTTATGGCCTGAGAAGAGAAAGAAGAAACGGAGAAGAAGAAGAGATGAGAGAAGCGGCGCCGCTGAAGCTAAACTTGCAAACCCTAGTTCAGAATGCCAAACCCTAAAAAATTGTCACAAAATCTCGTTTTGGGCCTTCGCCCCAAACAAAATCATAAGCCCACAATATTTCTGCTAAGCACGCACCCCCTCCCCCTTGCTCATTCTGACTTGCATTTTGTTCTTCTTCATTTTTTCATTTGGGCCACAAATCCTAGGCCCATCATCTTTTTCTTTTTTTTTTAATTTTTAAACTAATACTTTCTTTTATTTTCATTTTAAGTAATTTGATCTTTTTTTTATTTTGTTAATAATTACTTTAATTTTCTTAACATAGTTTTAATTTTCTTTATTAAATTAAGAATTACAAATGTAATAAGAATTTTATTTAACTAATTTTGTTTTCTTAAAAAAAAAGTAAATAATAGAAGATTTAATTTAAATAATCTTTCTTTCTTTAAAACTCTTTGTTTACATAATGCATAAAAAACACAAAAATAATAATAAATACTTAATCTTTATTAGGTTAAATTTTATTTGTTTATTTGTAAATAAATACATGCATACATACGGATATCACAAGAAATTTCTGGCTTTTCCCTTCTACAACAGAGTTTTTACTTGGAAACTTACCCATCAGTACTTCAGAGGGGATTTATTTTTCCCACTTCCAGCAACGCTACGGCACAAACAATCTTTACTTCTCATACATTCGCATACATACGTCATAACATTGGCAACTCAAGTGCATACAGTGCAATCTCATTTATTTTGAGAAACAAGCATCACACCATGCATCACATACATCATAGCATTGCATACAATTAACTCTTCACCTTTTTACAAGAAAGAAACATTTGACAGTTATTATCAACAAACTTCCGACAGACACAAATCTTCAACAAGTCAAATACAGATCAATTTCCGAGAAAAGCCATATTCTTACTGGTTCAGATAAATCTCTCAACGGTTTATTCTGACTTGTCTCCAGATTTTTACTGGTTCAGTTAAATCTCTCAACGGTTTATTCTGATTCGTCTCCAGATTTTTACTGGTTCAGATAAATCTCTCAACGGTTCATTCTGATTCATTTCCAGATTTTTACTGGTTCAGTTAAATCTCTTAACGGTTTATTCTGATTCGTCTCCAGATATTTACTATTTCAGATAAATCTCTCAATGGTTTATTCTGATTCATCTCCAGATTCTTACTGGTTCAGATAAATCTCTCAACGGTTTATTCTGATTCATCTCCAGATTCTTACTGTTTCAGATAAATCTCTCAATGGTTTATTCTGATTCGTTTCCATATTTTTACTGGTTCAGATAAATCTCTCAACGGTTTATTCCGATTCATTTCCATATTTTTACTGGTTCAGATAAATATCTCAATGGTTTATTCTGATTCATCTCCAGATTTTTACTGTTTCAGATAAATCTCTCAACGATTTATTCTGATTCATCTCCAGATTCTTACTGGTTCAGATAAATCTCTCAAAGGTTTATTCTGATTCATCTCCAGATTCTTACTGTTTCAGATAAATCTCTCAACGGTTTATTCTGATTTGTTTCCAGATTTTTACTGTTTCAGATGAATCTCTCAACGGTTTATTCTGATTCATTTCCAGATTTTTAATGGTTCAGATAAATCTCTCAACAGTTTATTCTGATTCATTTCCAGATTTTTACTGTTTCAGATAAATCTCTCAATGGTTTATTTTGATTCGTTTCCAGATTTTTACTGTTTCAGATAAATCTCTCAACGGTTTATTTTGATTCATTCTCTGTTCAGATCCAGTTCAAACTTTTCGTCAACAATCACCTTTGGGTGGCATCTATAAGCCTATCTCCGACAATTCTCCTCTGTTTCTCCAAATGGCATCTTTAAGCCCATTTCCATACACAATCAAACCAGCGCGTCATCAAGTGCAAATTTCTGGGCACTCTAGTGTTCAATTATCTTCTACTTTCAAGCCACAAACGACAAACATGTCGATCTCGCTTTTCAAGTTTAAGAAAATTGAACAGGGGCAGCTGTTGTACTCCAAAATTTTCCCTCCCATTTTTCATAGAAGACACAACCCTAGGGTTCTGGGATATTCAAGATGGCTCAGAAATCGACCAGATAGATTCTCTTTTGTGGCAGTAAACCAGCAATTAGGGTTTCTTGCATTTCTAAAAAGAAAATGAGTTCTCAAAGATCCAATTGGCTTTCACAAGTCTTCATGCTTCCTCAAGATTGTACTTATGATTTCTTCAAGCTACAAGATTTTGAGACAATTATGTCTGTTCATGGTCACATGTGATGTCGCTCACAGGTTTATCTTCAAAGAATCGGAAGAAATTTGAGTTTGGAAAACTTTAAAATTATCCAATCATCACAAGGCATTTGATTGATTTTTTATATTTAGAAAAAATAATAAAAGTCAGAAAATGTAAAATAAATGAGAAAATATAAAAAATAAGAGAAATGGGCCAGGGGGTGTAAAAAGAAAAGAAGGTGGTGCAAATAGCTAGCAAGAGCCAGGCCCAGCCCAACTCAGTTCATCCCTAACCTCTGGAAAGAGAAAACACGTGCATCCTTGTTCAAAACTGTATCTCCTGCATTTGTGCTTAAAAACAAAAACTTGCAACATGAAAGATATAGCTTATCATCACACGATTCTTACCATATAAAAAACTTAATCTAACTCTAAGAAACCAGGGAGAATTTCAGTGCCCCTAATTTATAACCTAATTTTTTCAGTAAGTTCAACTATCAAATACTCCTAGCTCAGTTAACATAAATGAATTCTATGCATATGTACAGCTCAAGGACCATGAGGACTACATTTTTGCTTCACAAACCTAAGCCTAATGATTCCTAAATAAGGAGATAGAAGTTTGAGAAATAACTGTTTCAGTCAAGTTCGAATATGGCAATGCAGCAACTTTCAGTAAGGCCTGAGGTTCTTTTGAGTTTGCTTGATGTTCCCTTAACCTTCCCCAATGCTTGGTTTACTTTAAAATGGCCTGAATATCTCTATAGAACTCAACCTGCAAACTCAGAATTTGAAAATGGTGAAGTGTGAAAACAAGGTTACAGTTGCTTGAGAATGGTCTGGACAGATTAGGTGTATTGTTTAGAAAGTGTTTGAAGTGGTTTGGGACAAAACGCACGAGGCAAATATGTTTTGGCTTGGTGTTTGCAGAAAATGCCCTGTTCTGGGCAGAAGTTGGAGTTTTCATGTTAGAGGGTGTTTAAGAGGCATAGAGCTCGTGTTTCTGACTTGGTATAATGTGCTTAACTTATTTGAAATATGCACAAAGTTTGGTTTTATCAGATTGAAGAGTAGTGCAGTTTTTGCACACTTTCTTGCTTTTAAAGCAAAAGTGAAATGACAATGCTCAAGAGCCTGTACATGCCTGCTTCTTAGTTGCACATAGTTGGTGTACTTTGCCCCAAGTTTGTGGACTTTGTTTGCTGCAAAAGATTGGGTCCTTGGCTCAAGGGAAACAAAAATGCATAAAGTGACCTTTATCTAAATGGCATTGTTATCTTTTTGCCAAAAATGGAATAAACCCTTGTATAATTGATAACACGGTTTTATATCGTATAAATCGACTTAATTAATGCAAATAATTCATGTTTTTATTTAATTTATTTTATTTTATTTCCATATTACGCTGGTATTTCTTTGTTTCAGGTATTTTGCCTTAAATAAGCTTATGTGAAGAAAAATGAAGAAATAGATGCAATTTAGTACAAAAATGAAGATAATTGATTAATGTGGTGCAGAATACTAAATGGGGGTGAAAAGAATGATTTTTTCCAAGGCCCAAAAGACCAAGAACGCGCAGAGGCCCAAGGGAACACACGTTCCCCACTTCAGCTTGAAGGGACCGACCGGCCCACTAAGGGGAACGACCGGTCCGGCCCACTTCAGCTGAGTGGAACGACCGTTCCCTCCCCTTTCCTATTTTCACGCCATTTTCTCCTCACACGGAACGACCGGTCCCAAGTCAATGAAGAAACCAACTTTTGCTATATTTCCGTACACGTCTTCAACACGTTATGCAACAAAGTCCACTAGCAATATTTTTTGGATATTCAGTTTTACGTGGATTGACCTTTTGGGATACAGTTATTTTACAAGCATTATAAATAGAAGTGAAAGCCAAATCCCAAAGGTCGGAGAATTTTTGCAAGATCGTACTATTTTCAGCAGAGCAAATTTCCTTCCATTTTAATTTTTTTGTTCTGCCCTTTTCCTTTATTTTTATTTCATCGCATTGTTTTTATTTTCTTTTCTTCTCCAGTTTTCTGCCTTTATTTTTCGTACAACAATTTCTACACCGGGAATTGTTGTGCAATTTTATCCGGTTTAACCTTACGTTAGATCCGGTATTTTTACTTATCTTGTTGTTACGAAATTCAAGATTCGAAGGGTAGATCCAGCCGACTTGTGGTGGAATACTCGAAGGATTTGAAGAACGAATATTTACTTGAAGCTATTGAAGTATTTCTACATTTTCATCAGGTTTTCATTTATACGCTTTATTTAATATATTTGTATGATCTCTGTTCTGAGTATGTTTTTATTTCGCCGTTTCCTAATTAATAAACCTTGCATGATTAATTGTATGAACATGTCTGGCTAAACCGATTAAATATCGGTATGTAAATTAACCAAATAACGGGATCCGAAATAAACTGGCTTAAAATTATTTTGTAAAAGAAACTTCTTTCATGGTTTTAATATTCAATTAAATTGTTTAAGATTTTACAAACCAATAGAACGGAAGTGTGAGGTTTTAGAATTGATTAAGGTTTTTACTAATAAAACGGAAGTTTGAGGCTAAAACCAGATAATGATTATTAGGCATTATTTTTAAAGAGGCGGAAGCATTTTAAAAACAATTAAATTTTATTCTGTTTTCAAAAATTACTTTTGAATCCGGCGGAGTGACGGAAGCACACGTTAGGGTATTAATCATATAACCTGAACTAATAGAACGGAAGTGTGAGGGGAAGGTTTTTAGACAAATGAAGTTTGCGTAAAGATAATTTTTGACCAATTTAAGTAAAAGCCAGTGGAAATTCGGAACCCAAAATTTAGGTGAAATACATACCGGTATTTATAATTAAAAATTTTATAACTAAATTTAGTAATTAGATCCCTTTCGTTAATTAAATTAATATTAGCCTTAGCTTTACCCAGTAACCAAAATTACGATAGATCGATTCATAGTCCCTGTGGATTCGATATCTTTTAAGACTACGCGATAGGACTGTGCACTTGCAGTCTCCAGATTTATAGACATACAAAGTCGCGATCAAGTTTTTGGCGCCGTTGCCGGGGACTATTTAAGTCGATATCGTAACTCTTTTAGTTACATCGTAGAGACTAAGGTCTTCTTCTTTTCATCTCTTTCTGATTTGTATGCCAAACACTCGCTCTCAAGGCGAACCTTTGCATTTACAAATCAACGACATCGAGCGTTATCTTCGATTGAGACGCCGAATTCAGGAATATCGTCTACTAAACAATTTACCCCCGACGAATATCCCTGATATAACTGATCTTAGACAAGCTGAGATGGTTGCGCCACGACCTCTAAAATCTTACGCAATCCCTTCTCAAGACGAACCTCATAACAGTATTGCCGCTCCAGCAATCGAGGCAAACAACTTCGAGCTGAAGCCTTCGCTATTATCTGCAGTTCAACAAAACCAGTTTTCTGGAAATCCAATTGACGATCCGAACCTGCATTTATCCGTATTTCTACAATATGCAGATACCGTAAAAGCTAATGGGGTCAGCACGGAAGCTATTCGTTTACGATTATTTCCTTTTTCCCTTAGAGATAGAGCTAGAGCCTGGCTCCAATCTCTACCTTCTAATTCAATCACTACGTGGGATGAATTAAAGAAAGTTTTCCTAACCCGATATTTTCCACCAAGCAAAACGGCTATGCTTCGAGCTCAAATCAACGGATTTAGACAGAAAGACACCGAGTCTTTATTTGAAGCATGGGAACGATATAAAGACATGATAAGACTCTGTCCACATCATGGTCTGGAGGAATGGTTAGTGATACATACTTTCTACAATGGTCTTTTGTACAACACGAGATTAACAATCGACGCTGCTGCTAGAGGTGCGCTAATGGAGAAACCTTATGTACAAGCCTACGAACTGATAGATAATATGGCCCAAAACCACTACCAGTGGGGAAGCGAGAGAGCTGCCGTTGAAAAACCTCCGACGAAAGGAGGAATGTACGAAATTAGTAGCCTAGATCAAGTAAACGCTAAGGTAGACGCACTAACTCAGAAAATAGAAAACCTTACGTTAACTCCTGCAGCTACCGTAGCTGCAGTGACTCCTGACTGCGAAATATGCGGAACATCTGGTCACGCTCCCGCTGAATGTCAATTTCTGTTAGGTACTCCGACTGACCAAATAAACTACGCTCAGGGAAACCCTTATTCAAATACGTACAACCCAGGTTGGAGGAATCACCCAAATTTTTCCTACAAGAATAATAACGCATTGAACGCACTTGTTCAAGCGCAAACTGCTCCACCTGGATATCAAAAAGCACCTTCTGCCGCACCGAGCGCACCTAGGAAATCTAATCTCGAAATAATGATGGAAAACTTTATAGCAAGCCAAGCACAAACTCACAAAGAATTCCTAAACCGAGACATACACACTAACGAGCAAATTAAGCAACTATCGAACAAAATAGATGCCTTAGCCACTCACAATAAAATGTCAGAAACTCAAATCTCACAAGTGGCTCAACAACAAGCGCTTGCTGCCGCGCCAGCCGGTACTTTCCCTGGACAGCCACAACCTAATCCAAAAGGACAAGCTCACGCAATTATATTACGAAGCGGTAAAGAAATAGAAGAACCATTAGATCCAAGAACCGAAAACCCGGCCATGCACCAAAACTCTGAAAACCAAGCCGAAGAGGATAACGAACCTAAAAGAAAGGAAGATGGAGAAACAATAGAACAAGAAAAACCTTATGTACCTCCACCTCCCTATAAACCACCTATTCCTTACCCTCAAAGACTAGTTAAAACAAAAGACATAGGGCAATTTAAGAAATTTGTAGAACTTCTCAAGCAATTAAACGTAACAATTCCTTTCACAGAAGCGATAACGCAAATGCCCTCATATGCTAAATTCTTAAAAGAAATTCTATCTAATAAGAAAAAGCTAGAAGAAAATGAAACAGTTACTCTTACAGCTGAATGCAGCGCAATAATCCAAAATAAGATGCCACCTAAACTGAAAGACCCTGGTAGTTTTTCTATACCATGTGTAATAGGAAAATTCGTCATAGACAAAGCTTTATGTGATTTAGGAGCAAGCATCAGTGTAATGCCTTTATCCATCAGTAAGAAACTCGAAATGGGAGAGTTGAGACCAACTAAAATGTCTGTTCAGTTAGCAGATCGTTCTGTCAAATACCCCGTAGGAGTACTTGAAAACGTCCCTGTTCGAATAGGTCAATTCTACATCCCAACCGACTTTATAATAATGGATATTAAAGAAGATACAAACACACCTATCATTTTAGGAAGACCCTTCCTAGCAACTGCCGGTGCCATTATAGACGTTAAAAGAGGAAAACTCACCTTTGAGGTAGGCGAAGAAAAGATTGAATTCATTCTTTCCAAATTTCTAAAAGCACCAGCCATAGATGACAACTGCTACTTTATGGATATGATAGAAGAATGTATAAAAGAAGCAGAAGATCATCCAGATAAAACCTTAGATGAATGCTTAGCAATAACACCCGATCCTACACAAGGTTTACACAAACCAACCATTGAACTCAAAACATTACCCAAAAACTTGAGATACGAATTCTTAAACCCAGAATTCAAACGACCAGTAATAATCAACGTAAATCTAGGAAAAATCGAGACTGAAAAATTACTACATATACTGAGGAAATATCCAACTGCTTTAGGATACAATTTAACTGATCTTAAAGGAATAAGTCCTTCCATCTGTATGCATCGCATAATGCTAGAGGAAGATAGTAAAACCTCTAGAGAACACCAAAGAAGACTTAATCCTATAATGAGTGAAGTAGTAAAGAAAGAGATATTAAAATTGTTAGAAGCAGGCATCATTTATCCAATATCTGATAGTAAATGGGTAAGCCCCGTTCATGTAGTCCCCAAGAAAGGAGGCGTAACGGTAATCGAAAACGACAAAGGAGAAACCATAACAAAGCGAATCGAATCAGGATGGAGGATGTGCATTGATTATAGGAAACTTAACAAAGCCACCCGGAAGGATCATTTCCCTTTACCATTCATTGATCAAATGCTGGAGCGTCTAGCCAGACACTCATATTTCTGTTACTTGGACGGTTACTCCGGATTCTTTCAAATACTGATACACCCCGATGACCAAGAAAAGACTACCTTCACCTGTCCATTCGGAACCTTCGCATATCGAAGAATGCCTTTTGGCTTATGCAATGCACCTGCAACTTTTCAAAGATGCATGATGGCAATCTTCGCAGACTTTCTTGATAATATTATGGAGGTATTCATGGACGACTTCTCCGTCTGCGGACGTAGTTTTGAAGGATGTCTTGCAAACTTAGAAAAAGTACTAGAAAGATGTGTAAAGGTAAACTTAGTATTAAATTGGGAAAAATGCCATTTTATGGTTCAAGAAGGTATTGTGTTAGGACATATTATATCTAATAGGGGAATCGAAGTAGACAAGGCCAAGATAGAAGTTATCGAAAACCTTCAACCCCCTAGAACTGTCAGAGAAATAAGAAGTTTCTTAGGACATGCCGGTTTTTACCGATGTTTTATTAAAGATTTCTCTAAAATTTCTAAGCCACTAACAGAACTCTTAATGAAAGATGCTGAATTCATATTTAACGAAAAATGCCTTGAAGCCTTTCAATCATTAAAGAAAGCATTAATTATTGCGCCAATCATGAAGACCCCAGATTGGAGTGAACCATTTGAGATAATGTGTGACGCAAGTGACTATGCCGTAGGAGCAGTCCTAGGACAAAGAAAAGATAAAAAATTACACGTCATATATTACGCTAGTAGAACCCTAGATGAAGCGCAAATGAATTATGCAACAACCGAAAAGGAACTCCTGGCTGTAGTCTTCGCACTCGATAAATTCCGATCTTATTTAGTAAGAGCTAAGATAATAATTTATACTGACCACGCTGCCATTAGATATCTCCTAACCAAAAAGGACGCTAAACCTAGACTGCTAAGATGGATCTTGTTGCTACAAGAATTTGATTTAGAAATCAAGGATAAAAAAGGAACTGAAAATGTAGTGGCTGATCATCTATCAAGAATCGAAAATCTAAAACAAGAACGAATTCCAATCAATGATGAATCTCAATATGATAGATTAATCGCCCACTTCGAAGCAAGTGAATCTCAAAACTATTCTGAAACAACCTTAGCAATCTCATATGTCCCTTGGTATGCAGATTTCGTAAATTATCTAGTTGCCGGTGTATTACCACCAGAGTTAACGTACCAACAAAAGAAAAAATTCTTTCACGATCTCAAACAATATTACTGGGACGAACCTTTGTTATTCAAAAGAGGACCCGATGGAATTTTCCGTCGTTGCGTACCCGAAGAAGAAGTCGAAAGCGTGATTAAACATTGCCACTCCGCACCATACGGAGGACACACGAGTACTTCTAAAACATGTACGAAAATCCTACAATCAGGTCTTTATTGGCCAACACTATGGAAAGATGTTCATGTCGCAGTCACTAAGTGCGACCGGTGCCAACGCACTGGTAACATTTCAAGACGCGACGAGATGCCACAGAAAGGCATTCTGGAAGTAGAGATTTTCGATGTATGGGGTATAGACTTTATGGGACCATTCCCGTCATCTTTTGGTAACAAATACATACTCGTGGCAGTTGACTATGTATCTAAATGGATAGAAGCTATAGCTTCTCCAACAAACGATACCCGAGTTGTATTAAAGCTCTTCAAAAACGTGATATTTCCGAGATTCGGTATACCAAGATTAGTAATAAGCGATGGAGGTTCTCATTTTATTTCTAAGATATTCGAAAAACTCCTAAGGAAATACGGTGTCCGACATCGAGTAGCTACACCCTATCATCCACAAACGAGTGGACAAGTGGAAGTCTCTAATCGTGAAATCAAGCAAATATTAGAAAAGACTGTAGCAACTTCGAGAAAGGATTGGTCCTCAAAACTATCTGAAGCTCTATGGGCATATAGGACCGCATTTAAGACACCAATAGGAACCACCCCGTTTAAGCTCATCTATGGAAAATCTTGCCATTTGCCGGTTGAATTAGAACACAAGGCCTATTGGGCTATTAAAAATATAAACTTGAATTACACAACCGCAAGCGAGAAGCGCATCCTTGATATAAACGAATTAGAGGAATTGAGACAAGATGCGTATGAGAACGCCAAGATTTATAAAGAACGAACGAAAACATGGCACGACAAAAGAATAAATAGAAAACATTTTAAAATAGGTGATATCGTACTACTGTTTAATTCAAGATTAAAATTATTTCCTGGAAAACTACGCAGCAGATGGTCTGGTCCGTTCACAATAACAAACACGTTTATTAACGGAGCGGTCGAAATCAAAGGAAAGATTTCCGAACCCTTTATAGTTAATGGACAACGTTTAAAACCATATCACAGCGCAGAGAGTAACGAATACTTTCAAGAAATAACTTTAATAGAGCCACCTGCTCAATTATAAATTTAAAACTTTGATTTTATTTGTCGAGCTTACGACATAAAACAAAGCGCTTAGTAGGAGACAACCCACCTTTTTATGATTAATTATTATATTTACCTTTTTGTTTTATTATTCTTATTATCATTCTTACTATTATTATTATTCTTATTTTTCTCTTTATTCTTCTCATTCATAAACACTTATACACATATCTTCTCTAATATTCTATTTCATCTATATTTCTTCTTCATTCTATCACTATTATGCTTATTCTTATTTTCTTCTTTTCGGCATCTGGCCAAAAATCTGATTAAATTTCCTGTATCTAATTAATTTCAGGCTAACTTAATTAATATAAAAATTAAGCTGACCAACTAACAATGGAAGATATTATGGAAATAGCTTTCAGAGGAAGAGGCCAAAGAGGCAGATACAATTTATTAGCTGCAAGGAATATGTCCCTGACATATTATCCTGATCTTTTTGCTATGACTACTTTGGGAATTCATGATAGTGTTTTGTTTCTGCTGAATCAAATTGGATGGGAAGATGCTCATATTTTGAGGCGGTTCAGTACCTACCGCAAATTGACTCTGGAATTTCTGAGCTCTTTTAACTACCTCCCACATTATAGGAGGGGCCTGAAGAGAGGTCTTATCTTCTTTAGGCTATTTGGAATGGAGTATAGGTATAATCTTCATGACTTTTCTGCTTTACTGGGATTCCCAGATGGATTTGATACTTTTACATCAAGGCAGGAAGAATTGTTTGATTTTCGCGAGCTCGACATATTCTGGGAATCATTGACTGGGTTGAGTAGCTTTGAGCATCCCGAGCCACATGCGGATTATATTCATAATCCGGCGTTCCGCTATTTTCACCATATTATGTCACATACCCTGTTTGGAAAGGAACAGAATAACACTATTGTTTCTCGAGATGAGTTGTTTATTATGCTTTGTGCTGTACAGAATCGGCCCGTGAACGGTGTCGCTTTTCTATTAGTTACCATTGAGAAAATGCTTCAAGATGATAATATGCCCATCATGATTGGAGGAATGGTAACAATGATAGCGGATGCTTTGGGTTTGCGGCAACCACTGTTGAGTTGCCATCCTTACGGAGGTATCCGACCAATGGACCTCAGTTTTTGTTTCAACAGAAGATTAATTGGAAACCATGGTCCACGAGAGTTTGAATTGCTGATTAATAATGAGGTAGTTAACCTCTTTACCTTGCCTAGTCCATGCACCAGTGTTCACGATAAAGGTAATTGGCTGTATAATTTGGACGGTTTACCATCTCCTGCTCGCTCCACTGAAACAATCCAGGATTATGAGATACCTGAGATTTATGAAATTGAATCTGATCCTGAGACACCACCTGGGTACCATGACTTTCCTGAGCAACCTTTGTCACCACCTGTAACTCCGGTGATTGAAGAAAATAGGCAAGGATCTGAACCCATGAACCAAGAAGAAACAATTAAGGAATTGAAGGAAGAAGTGAAGAATCTGAAAGAAAACCTCACAGCTGCGAACAATGAAGTTAATACACTCCGGATGGATCATTTTGGATTCGTCGACACGGTAGCTATGCAGTTTGATGAAGTGTTTCAACATATCTATTCCATGCAGAAGAATAACGGAGACGATAATAATAAAAGTGGCTAATGAGAGAATTTATTTAATTAATTAGTTTTAGTTAGTTATTTATTTGATTTGCATTTGGATTTCATTTGAATTATGTTTTGCAATTTGGTTTATTTTATGTTCTTTGTAGTACAATTTGAATTATGCAATTTAAAGTTCAACATTATTTATCTTCTTGTTTTGTTTCAATGTTATTTATATTAGTTATTAGATTATTAAATGGTATCAAATAAAGCTGAAATGATACTGTTTGCAAACACTATGCATTCTGTGCCTGAGATATATATTATAACGTACTGTATCAAAAGAAAACAAAAGGAAAAGTTGAATTTCCCACGCAGGCACAGGACTGGACGATCCCACGCACACCATGCCCCCTGGACCGACCGGTCCCCTTTTTGACTGAAAAGCAGGACCGACCGTCCCCCTGTCCTAGTACAAGAGGGAACGACCGGCCCCCTGTTGCATGCTGTAAAGCGTGTCTCTCTGTCTCCCACGCCAAATTCAATTCATAACTCATTTTTACCATTTATCTTCTCCATAAAACAACTTCCAACCACTCTTAAATTCCCATTACTCCACTATCTCATTTTTTTCAAATTTTTACCCTTTCCAACTCCCCCATTAACTCTCATTAAATTCTCATTATCACCATTCAACCACCCTCACAATATAAATACCCCTCATTTCTTACTATCTCTTCACACCATTTCTTACTTTCTACTACGTTTCTCTCATATTTATCTTCATCTTCTCTAACTTCCTTCTACATCTACCACCATTTTCTTACCATTACCATGCCTCTGAGAACCATCCGTCCCGAAAGACAACAACCCAACCTTTCAAACATTATCTTCCATGATGATAAGCAACGCACCATGTATCTCAACTTATACAAACGCTCGGTGGTTCCGACAAAGTATGTAGATATAAATTGTCTACAAACTTTAGGACTCACTGAAAGTGTGTTATGGTTGCTAAATAATACTGGTTTATACAATCTCTGTACCCAACCAAACCCAACCTTTGAACCTCTAGTGTTGGAGTTTTTGAGTTCTTTTTCTTACTCAACAGCTATTGAAGATCCATACACTACGGGAACTGCTAGTTTCCGTACGTTCAACCGTGAGTATACGCTAGATCAAGAACAAATTGCTGAGGCACTAGGATTCTCACAAGGGGATGGTATTTATTACAAGCCATTTGAAGCGGAAGATGATATTCCATCCTGGGAGGAGCAAGGTTTACAATTCTGGGAGGAGATAAGTGGGGAAGCCGCAAATGGTTGGAGACTATTATATGCGTCCCACGTTCATAATCCAGCAATACGGTATTTTCACCGTATTTTGGCTCACACTATCTTTGGACGCACCTACAACCATAAGGTAACCCAAAATGAGTTATTTTTCTTATATTGTGCCTTAACTGGGAGCCGTGTCAACGCCGCACCATTTATGCTATCACACTTTCAACTATGTGCTCAAACCGCCGGAAACAACCCTTTTCTTTTCGGTGGCATTATTACCGTGATAGCTTACTCGCTAGGATTGGCTGACGAGATCCTAACTATTGCTCAACACCTCATGCCAGCCCAATTTCTAGATGAGGTATACTGCAGAGACTCCCATCTAATCCTCCCAAGGCAAGGTGAGAACAGATTTACTTTATTGGTCAATAAAGTTTTGGTACCAAGCATTATTCTCCCATGTCCCCATCTTATTAATGTGCAAAATCGAAGCCGTTGGTTATTCGATTTAAATGCACCCGAAGCTGAGAATAATGCTCCCGTGGATGAAATGGAAGAAGAAATGAACAACAATCAACAAAACCATCTCACCATGGAAACTCTCTACCAAACCATGCAACAGATGCAAAACCAACAAAACGCAACATTTACATTGGTACAACAAATGCATAACAACTACAACACCTTGAATGCAAATGTTATTGACCTTGGAGTTTCTATGCACTCACTTCACCTACGCTTGGACGAATTCGTGCCTCCACAACGCCAAGATGAGCGACGTCCAAGAACTCGAGGAAGAGGACGTCGTCCACATCGTAACGATTAGTTCTTAATATTTCTTTTCTTTTTATTTTTGTATTTTTCGATTCCCCATTTTTAAGCATTGAGGACAATGCTCAGTTTAAGTGTAGGGGGGTCGAATTAACTATTGTTATCTTTCTTCAAGTAAGCAAATTTCCCTTTTGTAATTTCCCTTTTGTACTTTAAAATTTTAATTAATAAAAATTTGTTATTAAATTAAGTTTTATATACATATATAAATTCATGATTATCCGAATTCGCCAAATTCTTGAGCCATAAAATTTTTTTTTATGGTCAGACGCACAATTATACACACTCAAAAAGTGTATCAAAGTTGCTTCTTTAGAAGAAAATATTTATAAATTGAACACGATTGAAATAATATCGTCGCCACTTCAACGCTTTAAAATCTCAGGAAAATGAATTAAAATTTTAGTACCCTTTATATACCGAAAATTTAAATTCTAGGTTTTAAAGTAACCTTTAGTAGTTTATACACGCAGTCAGCACCGTCTAAATAGCAAACTACGTGGAGGATCGATGAAAATAAGTGATTGATCGAAAATAAAAAAAAAAATTTAAATTTGTAGAAACGCTCTAACTAAGTTAGATAGTCCTTACCAGACTATTTAGCCCAACGGTCACGAACCTTATAAATTATCAATTAATGAATTCTTTGTAAATTGGTTCAGCGGTTTCTGGTGTTGAACTTGGTAGGGCGAATTACGGTTCGATTCCCCGCAATTTACAAAAGAACAAAAAGGAGTTACCAACTATTAAGTACCAGAACTCCTAGCAGGCTTAAAAGATCAAATTCACTAACCGGTCACTCCACTATGTGCGCGAAAGGGCAAAGGGCTTAATGTGATTGCGCCTGAATGAAAAAGGTGAAACAAAATGTAGGATTTAGAGTTAAGTTATAATGGCGTCACTAGAATTGTTCTTCGAACCTGAGTTTATTTAGTATTGTTACGGTGACTTTAGTATCGAAGTCGAGAGCTCAAGAGCAATGTGCAACTTAATACATTTTTGACTTGTGGCAATTTTTGTTGCGTCTGACCCGCATTTAGAGAGATATATATTTCTTGCTTGAGGACAAGCAAAGGTTCTAGTGTAGGGGAGTTTGATAACACGATTTTATATCGTATAAATCGACTTAATTAATGCAATTAATTCATGTTTTTATTTATTTTATTTTATTTTATTTCCATATTACGCTGGTATTTCTTTGTTTCAGGTATTTTGCCTTAAATAAGCTTATGTGAAGAAAAATGAAGATAATTGATTAATGTGGTGCAGAATACTAAATGGGGGTGAAAAGAATGATTTTTTCCAAGGCCCAAAAGACCAAGAACGCGCAGAGGTCCAAGGGAACACACGTTCCCCACTTCAGCTTGAAGGGACCGACCGGCCCACTAAGGGGAACGACCGGTCCGGCCCACTTCAGCTGAGTGGAACGACCGTTCCCTCCCCTTTCCTATTTTCACGCCATTTTCTCCTCACACGGAACGACCGGTCCCAAGTCAATGAAGAAACCAACTTTTGCTATATTTCCGTACACGTCTTCAGCACGTTATGCAACAAAGTCCACTAGCAATATTTTTTGGATATTCAGTTTTACGTGGATTGACCTTTTGGGATACAGTTATTTTACAAGCATTATAAATAGAAGTGAAAGCCAAATCCCAAAGGTCGGAGAATTTTTGCAAGATCGTACTATTTTCAGCAGAGCAAATTTCCTTCCATTTAAATTTTTTTGTTCTGCCCTTTTCCTTTATTTTTATTTCATCGCATTGTTTTTATTTTCTTTTCTTCTCCAGTTTTCTGCCTTTATTTTTTGTACAACGATTTCTACACCGGGAATTGTTGTGCAATTTTATCCGGTTTAACCTTACGTTAGATCCGGTATTTTTACTTATCTTGTTGTTACGAAATTCAAGATTCGAAGGGTAGATCCAGCCGACTTGTGGTGGAATACTCGAAGGATTTGAAGAACGAATATTTACTTGAAGCTATTGAAGTATTTCTACATTTTCATCAGGTTTTCATTTATACGCTTTATTTAATATATTTGTATGATCTCTGTTCTGAGTATGTTTTTATTTCGTCGTTTCCTAATTAATAAACCTTGCATGATTAATTGTATGAACATGTCTGGCTAAACCGATTAAATATCGGTATGTAAATTAACCAAATAACGGGATCCGAAATAAACTGGCTTAAAATTATTTTGTAAAAGAAACTTCTTTCATGGTTTTAATATTCAATTAAATTGTTTAAGATTTTACAAACCAATAGAACGGAAGTGTGAGGTTTTAGAATTGATTAAGGTTTTTACTAATAAAACGGAAGTTTGAGGCTAAAACCAGATAGTGATTATTAGGCATTGTTTTTAAAGAGGCGGAAGCATTTTAAAAACAATTAAATTTTATTCTATTTTCAAAAATTACTTTTGAATCCGGCGGAGTGACGGAAGCACACGTTAGGGTATTAATCGTATAACCTGAACTAATAGAACGGAAGTGTGAGGGGAAGGTTTTTAGACAAATAAAGTTTGCGTAAAGATAATTTTTGACCAATTTAAGTAAAAGCCAGTGGAAATTCGGAACCCAAAATTTAGGTGAAATACATACCGGTATTTATAATTAAAAATTTTATAACTAAATTTAGTAATTAGATCCCTTTCGTTAATTAAATTAATATTAGCCTTAGCTTTACCCAGTAACCAAAATTACGTTAGATCGATTCATAGTCCCTGTGGATTCGATATCTTTTAAGACTACGCGATAGGACTGTGCACTTGCAGTCTCCAGATTTATAGTCATACAAAGTCGCGACTGCAAGTGCACATTCCTATCGCGTAGTCTTAAAAGATATCGAATCCACAGGGACTATGAATCGATCTACCGTAATTTTGGTTACTGGGTAAAGCTAAGGCTAATATTAATTTAATTAACGAAAGGGATCTAATTACTAAATTTAGTTATAAAATTTTTAATTATAAATACCGGTATGTATTTCACCTAAATTTTGGGTTCCGAATTTCCACTGGCTTTTACTTAAATTGGTCAAAAATTATCTTTACGCAAACTTTATTTGTCTAAAAACCTTCCCCTCACACTTCCGTTCTATTAGTTCAGGTTATACGATTAATACCCTAACGTGTGCTTCCGTCACTCCGCCGGATTCAAAATTAATTTTTGAAAACAGAATAAAATTTAATTGTTTTTAAAATGCTTCAGCCTCTTTAAAAACAATGCCTAATAATCACTATCTGGTTTTAGCCTCAAACTTCCGTTTTATTAGTAAAAACCTTAATCAATTCTAAAACCTCACACTTCCGTTCTATTGGTTTGTAAAATCTTAAACAATTTAATTGAATATTAAAACCATGAAAGAAGTTTCTTTTACAAAATAATTTTAAGCCAGTTTATTTCGGATCCCGTTATTTGGTTAATTTACATACCGATATTTAATCGGTTTAGCCAGACATGTTCATACAATTAATCATGCAAGGTTTATTAATTAGGAAACGGCGAAATAAAAACATACTCAGAACAGAGATCATACAAATATATTAAATAAAGCGTATAAATGAAAACCTGATGAAAATGTAGAAATACTTCAATAGCTTCAAGTAAATATTCGTTCTTCAAATCCTTCGAGTATTCCACCACAAGTCGGCTGGATCTACCCTTCGAATCTTGAATTTCGTAACAACAAGATAAGTAAAAATACCGGATCTAACGTAAGGTTAAACCGGATAAAATTGCACAACAATTCCCGGTGTAGAAATTGTTGTACGAAAAATAAAGGCAGAAAACTGGAGAAGAAAAGAAAATAAAAACAATGCGATGAAATAAAAATAAAGGAAAAGGGCAGAACAAAAAAATTTAAATGGAAGGAAATTTGCTCTGCTGAAAATAGTACGATCTTGCAAAAATTCTCCGACCTTTGGGATTTGGCTTTCACTTCTATTTATAATGCTTGTAAAATAATTGTATCCCAAAAGGTCAATCCACGTAAAACTGAATATCCAAAAAATATTGCTAGTGGACTTTGTTGCATAACGTGCTGAAGACGTGTACGGAAATATAGCAAAAGTTGGTTTCTTCATTGACTTGGGACCGGTCGTTCCGTGTGAGGAGAAAATGGCGTGAAAATAGGAAAGGGGAGGGAACGGTCGTTCCACTCAGCTGAAGTGGGCCGGACCGGTCGTTCCCCTTAGTGGGCCGGTCGGTCCCTTCAAGCTGAAGTGGGGAACGTGTGTTCCCTTGGGCCTCTGCGCGTTCTTGGTCTTTTGGGCCTTGGAAAAAATCATTCTTTTCACCCCCATTTAGTATTCTGCACCACATTAATCAATTATCTTCATTTTTGTACTAAATTGCATCTATTTCCTTCATTTTTCTTCACATAAGCTTATTTAAGGCAAAATACCTGAAACAAAGAAATACCAGCGTAATATGGAAATAAAATAAAATAAATTAAATAAAAACATGAATTATTTGCATTAATTAAGTCGATTTATACGATATAAAATCGTGTTATCAATAATGCTTCATAGATCAGAACAATGCCATAATCCAATGTGTTTTCACTTAATTTATGAGTGTAGAAAGTATTAGAACCTGTAAACTAAGTACAAGCAAGGTTTGAACTCATTTGCAACTTGTATCAATGTGCAAAATGCCTTGGCCAAAAGTGATGATTTGCCATTTTCAATCCTCCGATTCTCCCTAAACACAAATGATCTTGGAGAGTTCCTTGACATTTTGGAAAGCTTGTAACATGACCTACAATCTATCTTTGAAATGCATTTTTAGATTCCACTTGGAACTAGGTGAAAAGTTGTCATGAAGATAGGTTAAAATCCTGCCTAAACTAGGGCAAAATTTCACTAAGAAAGTTTTTGGACCCCTATTCACAAAATCATAACTTGAGATCCAAGCATATTTTGGGAAAACTTTGTAAATTAAAGTTGTAAATTTTGTGGAGGACTACAACTTTCATGTTGGAAGTTTTCTTTGAATCCAATTTCATCATGGTGAAAAAGTTGGGAAAAAATAAGAAATTTTCATAACTTAGAAAATTTCTGAGTTATGAAAATTTTCCATTTTAAACCCTAATTTTCAAAATTAGGCTTCTTGGTGAACAAGTTTCATGTTTTGACATATCTTGATGAAAAATGACCCTTGGCACTTGATTTTGACCAAAAAGTCAAAGTTTGACTTTTCAGTGTACAGTTGATTGTTGATCAGTTGACTGGAAAATTCATCTGTCAATCCAATGCAATTGAGATCTTTTGAACCTTATGATTAGGTCAAGATGATGCCATTGAGTCCTTGAATCCATTCTTTAACCCAATTTTCCATTGGCTAGGTCAAAAATCAGAAATTGCCCTTCTACAGTCAAAACCCTAAAAATGACCATTTTGCCCTTTTGATGATTTGATCAAATTTCTTGAGGAGTTGTGGTCCAAACTTGATAAAATGGTCCATATGAGTTTATAATGTTGATTTGGATAAAAAATTATGAGGTTTGACTGTAAATTGACCACAGTTGACTTTTTCCCAAATACAATTGATTTCTAGGTCAACTGTCCAATTGACTAGGCAAAAATTTGATTCAAGGCTTGAAACTTGGTATGGGCAATCTTATAAGTCCAACATGAAATATGAAAATCACATGAGGCATTGGAAGTCCAAAAATCCTTGTGCAAACTCAAACCCTAATTTCAGGTCAACAGTGCAAGGAGATGTCTTGAGCTGAGCAAACCCTAATCTGGTCTTGAGTCCAAAGAGTCTTGTGAGGGGAAATCTTGATAAAATGAGAGGGAAAATTTTGGGGTACAACAGCTGCCCCTGTTCAATCTTCTTGAACCTGAAGAGTTAGATTGGCGAGTTTGTCGTTCATGACTCGAAGGTAAAAGATGATTGGACACTAGAGTGCCCGTAAATTTGCACTCGTCAAAATGTAGTTGAGGGAATGGGCTTAAAAATGCCATTTGGAGAGGTTGATATAATCTTGTTGGAGATGGGCTTAAAGATGCCATCCAAGGAAGTTGATCGCATAAGAGATTCCTTTGCGAGAGCCCGTACACCTGTTGTTGAGGAGGACTACACCGGGGAATGTTGGTCTCTGTCATGGTAGAAATATAATTTTAGGAGTTTCAGTCGTCCGTTATTCTACTAGGGAATCATCTCTTGGTTGAAGAGGTGAAAATGAACTGCTATCTGGTCGTGCTCCAGGCTTTACAGTGTTTGCTGATGAAAATAAGACCGACTGCTATCTGGTCGATTCTAGGATTCACAGTGACTTACTGGGGGGATGAGATTAAACTTGCTATCTGGTCGTTCTCCAAGCTTCACAATTTCTCAATTCTTATCTGGTCGTACTCCAGACTTTAGAAGGAATTAAATTGTTATCCGGTCGCCTCCGGGCTTCAACTTGAATTTAAGGCACACTAATATCCGGTCGATTCTGGGCTTCTTAGTAATTAGCCAAGTAAACTGCTATTTGGTCGAAATCCAAGCTTTGTAGTGTCTTAAACTATTATCTGGCCGAGTCTAGGCTTCACAGTAATTTGCTGGGGATTCAACTATTTTCCAATCGATCTTCGGGCTTCAGTATGATCAAGATATTATCCAGTCGAATCCGGGCTTCATAATTTGAACAGGAACAGGAATCTGAGCATTGATTTGAATAAGCAATAGAATAGCATCCGTGTCTGGAGCATTTTTAAGCTGTATTTGAGCTTTGAATATTTGTTAAAGATAGCTGTTAATTTTATCCTGAAAAGGGTAAAATGTTAGCTGAAACACAAAGTTATGTTGCATGAAATGTATGATGCAGTAAATGTGTTTTTATCAATGTTTATGATATATGAATGTAATGTATGCGCATGTAAGCTGATTAGAAGTCTTGCTGAGGAAAATAAATCCTTGAGAGCTGGAGATAATAAAATCTTTGACTGCTGCCGAGGAAAATAAATCCTTGACTGCTGCTGGAGATTCAAAACCTTTGACAACTTCTGTGGGGATGTGAGAATCCTTCACAACTTTCCTGGGGATATAGGGATCCTTCAAGTCCTTTGAAGTTGGAAGATGATAGACATTCTATTGTAAGAATAATGCCGAGTGCTGCCTGAGAAACCTGCTTGGGGAATCCCGAGAACTTTGATGACTGTGGCTGGGGATTGAGAATCTTCAATATGTTGGGAAATAAGAATAACTCTGCGGGGAGAAAGTTTATTCTGTTGGAGAGTAGTTATACTGCTGGAGAGTTTTAGGAGACTCTGGGGAACAACTCATTCTTGTTATGGAGAGAGTTCAAGAGTTTGGGTTGTATGCCAATCTACTGGAGAATTATCCGAAGTTATCGTCTGATTAGCTGTCAGGCTTCGAAGCAACTTGCTGGGAAATTATCAGGTTCTAAGATAAATTGCAGGGGAATTATTTGGTTTTAAGACAACTCTCTGGGGAATTGGAGGAAACTGGATGGTTTTCTACTGGGGTTTAAAGGTTGAAGTTTTGGACTCCGTTGGGGAAGAAGGTTTCATCTTTGCTGAGGGTCTGTAGTTCAAAGTTTTTGGCTCTGCTGGGGATTGGGAGTTTGAAAACCTAGCTCTGGTGGGGATTTCAAAATTTAACTCCGCTGGGGATATGTATTTCAAGGTTTTAGCTCCGCTATGGGTCTAGATGATGTACTGCAGGGGATTTCTCTTGGAATAGCCTAAAGACGTTTTCCTATACTTTCAACCTGTCAATAATTGTTCTTTCCCATTTTGTTCATTTATAAACATATGATTATATTCAAATTCATATGCTCATTTAATAAATCATTGGACGTTTTCAAATAAAAAACACAAGTGTAAAAAGAAGAAAAGGCAAATAGTTTTCTGCATTTTGAAGTATTTTTGTATTAACTTTGTGTAAGTATTTTGCACAAAGAAGACAGACATCCTAGTAAGAGAATGTTGTCATAAAAAATGAGAAAATTTTATACAAAGAAAGATGGCTATGTGTAAAAATTCCATGGGGTTCCCATTCTGCTATAGCCTTTGTAACTCTGAATATCTTGTCCATTCATTGCTTCATCCTAAGATGATTGGATTGATCAGAAGCCTGAGGCTTGTCTATGAAGAGATTGTCTTTAAAGTGATACGACGAGACATAGTCATACGCTTTAATTCCCTAACTTTTTCCTGGACCGCCCTTTCGGGTTTTCGATCCACCGGGAAACCCTTTTTTGCCCAAGTCGCCCTTTCAGGTTTTCAACTTGCCGGGTGTACAGATTTTTTTATTTATCCCTAATTTTTTCTTGAACCGCCCTTTCGGGTTTTCGATTCACCGGGATGCCCATTTTTTGCCCAAGTCTCCCTTTCGGGTTTTCAACTTGCCGAGTCATTTATGCGTAGTATCTTTTGACTATGTCTGCGTTCGCAGGGTACGGCAGGTCGTCGCTGTCCATGGTGGTTAATATCATTGCCCCACCAGAAAAGATGTTTTTGATCACAAATGGTCCTTCGTAAGTAGGAGTCCATTTGCCCCTGGGATCACTTTGCAGCAAGATGATCAGCTTGATTACAAGATCTCCGACTTGATATACCTGGCACCTGACTTTCTTGTTGAAAGCCTTGATCATCCATTTTTGATACGTCTGACCATGTCAAACAGCAGTAAGTCGCTTTTCGTCAATCAAGTTAAGTTGATCAAGCCGGGTCTGAATCCAATCGTCTTCACTCAAACCAGCATCCTTCATGATTCTCAAGGAGGTAATCTGAACCTCGATAGGTAAAACAGCTTCCATGCCGTATACCAAAGAATAGGGTGTTGCCCCAGTTGAAGTGCGTGCCGTGGTACGGTACCCGTGCAGAGAAAACGGTAGCATCTTATGCCAGTCCTTGTAGGTGACTGTCATCTTTTATATGATCTTCTTGATATTCTTGTTCGCATCTTCGACAGCACCGTTCATCTTTGGCCGATAGGGAGATGAATTATGATGTTGAATCTAGAACTGCTCGCACAAAGCGGTGATCATAGTATTGTTCAGGTTTGTACCATTGTTGGTGATGATCCTTTCGGGGATACCGTACCGGCAAATAAGGTTTTGTTTGATGAAGCGGGCAACCACATTCTTTGTGACAAATGCGAAGGAAGCTGCTTCGACCCACTTGGTAAAGTAATCAATGGCTATCAGAATGAAACGGTGTCCATTGGATGTTGTAGGCTTGATCTCTCCAATCATGTCGATTCCCCACATCACGAATGGCCAAGGAGCTGTTAAGACATTGAGAGGAACTGGAGGTATGTGTACCCTATCCGCATAGATTTGACATTTATGGCATGTTCGGGAAATTTGATGGCAGTCCACTTCCATGGTAGACCAGTAATAGCCTGCCCGTAGAATCTTCTTAGCCATCATATGTCCGCTAGAGTGAGTGCCGAAGGTACCATTATGCAGTTCAGCCATAATCTGCTCAGCTTCAACCTTGTCCACACAACAGAGTAGAATGCAATCATGATTGCACTTGTATAGGATGTCGTTGCTCAGGAAGAACTTTGCAGAGAATCTCCTCAAGATCTTTTTATCGTTAACTGAAGCTCCTTCAGGATATTCTTGCGCCTCGAAATACCTTTTGACTTCGTGAAACCAAGGTCGGTCCACTACTTCTTCGGTATTAATCTCGTGACAATGTGCAGGTTCGTCCATCCGTTCAATGGTGATTTGGGGAGCCTCATTATCCCAGTTAAGTTTAAACATGGATGACATTGTAGCTAGAGTATC
The DNA here is from genome assembly GCA_948472305.1 of Vicia faba. Taxonomy (NCBI): domain Eukaryota; kingdom Viridiplantae; phylum Streptophyta; class Magnoliopsida; order Fabales; family Fabaceae; genus Vicia; species Vicia faba. Next base: position 1,083,340,445 of record OX451739.1, on the reverse strand, counting down.
TGCTAGCTGATTTTCTTCTCGCGGGAAGTGCTCGAAGGTGATCTGCTCGAAATGTGGTAACAATGTCAAGACATGTTCTTTGTAAGGGATGAGGTTTGGATGTTTAGTATCCCACTCTCCTTTGATTTGACTGATAACCAAAGCTGAGTCCCCAAATACAATCAAAGATTTGATACCCAGGTCTATTGCAGCCTTGAGACCAAAGATACAAGCTTCATACTCGGCCATGTTGTTTGTGCAGCTAAAGAAAAGTCTGGCGGTGAAAGGTGTATGGCAACCTTCTGGAGAGATAAGTACAACACCGATACCGTTGCCAAGTGCATTGGAGGCACCATCAAAGTACAGGGTCCATCGGGATCCTTGTTCAGATCTGTCACATGGTCTGAAGTTTTCAACGTTGTTCAATGTCATGATATCCTCGTCGGGGAAGTCAAACCTCATGGATTGGTAATCTTTGACAGCTTGATGGACCAGATGATCGGCTAGCACACTCCCCTTTATAGCTTTTTGGGTCATGTACTGTATATCATACTCTGTGAGGATCATCTTCCACCTTGCTATTCTTCCAGATAAAGCATACTTCTCAAAGATGTACTTGATCGGATCCATCTTAGATATCAGCAAAGTGGTATGAGTCAACATATACTGCCTTAGCCGGCGAGCAGCCCATACCAAAGCGCATCAAGTTTTCTCGAGCAGTGAGTATCGGGTCTCACAGTCGGTAAACTTTTTGCTAAGGTAATAAATGGCATGCTCTTTTCGGCCAGACTCGTCATGTTGGCCTAGTACGCACCCCATTGAATTCTCTAGGACAGTCAGATACATGATTAGCGGCCTTCCTTCGACGGGTGGCATCAAGATAGGAGGTTCTAGCAAATACTCCTTAATTTTATCGAAAGCAACTTGACAGTCATCATTCCATTTAACCACCTGATCTTTCTTCAACAGCTTGAAGATTGGTTCACAGGTAGATGTTAGGTGAGAAATGAACCTTGCAATGTAGTTTAGGCGTCCCAAGAAACCTCTGACCTCCTTCTCAGTGCGAGGGGCAGGCATTTCTTGTATAGCTTTGACTGTGGCAGGATCAACCTTGATGCCCTTGTTGCTGACAATGAAACCCAAAAGTTTACCAGACCTGACTCCGAAAGTGCACTTATTAGGGTTCAGTCTGAGCTTGTACTCCTTCAACCTGAAAAATAGCTTTTGCAGATGATCGAGGTGTTCTTCTTCAGTCTGTGAATGGGCTATCATGTCGTCTATGTAGACCTCTATCTCATGATGTATCATATCATGAAACAAAGCCATCATGGCGCATTGATAGGTTGCCCCGGCATTCTTCAGTCCGAATGGCATCACTTTATAGCAGAACGTAACCCACTGTGTAACAAAAGTAGTTTTCTCCTTGTCTTCAGGTTCCATTTTGATCTGGTTGTAACCTGAAAATCCGTCCATGAAAGAAAATACCTTATGCTGAGATGTATTGTCAACCAAGATGTCAATCTGCGGTAGTGGAAAGTCATCTTTAGGGCTAGCCCTGTTTAAGTCTCTGTAATCCACGCACATTCTGACTTTGCCATCCTTCTTAGGCACAGGCACAATGTTAGCGACCCATTGTGGATAGGAAGTAACTGTAAGAAATCCAACATTGAACTGCTTCATCACTTCAGCTTTGATCTTTTCAGACATGTCGGGCCTCATGCGGTGGACTTTCTATTTAACTGGTGGACATTCTTCTCTTGTAGGGAGACGGTGAACCACACTATCTGTATCAAGTCCCGACATGTCTTCATAGGACCAGGCGAAGATCTCAACATATTCATTCAACAGCTAAATTAAGCGCTCTTTGACACTTGGCTCTAGGTTGGCACCCACTCTAACTTCTTTTCTGTCTTCCTCAGTACCCAAGTTGATTGTCTCTAACAGCTCCTCATGAGGTAGAATAGCCCTTTCTTCCTATTGTAGCAGTCTAGCCAACTCTCCAAGTACCTCACAGTCTTCATCACCTTCGTATTCGGCATGGTAGACCAGATCTTCAGAGTCACTGAAGGTCATAGCAGAATTGTTACCCATGGAATCTGGAATGGAAGGGTACCTGCATTTGTAAGTGTGGGTGTGTGTAAGGGATAGCCACCTTTAAACAAATAAAATGCAAAAAGAAAGACAATGAACACAAAAGTTTATATGGAAAACGTCCATGATTCATTAAAATGGCATATGAAGATGAAAAATCAAACCCTTACAAATGGACCTATGTACCTCGAGTAAGGTACAAGGTTAAAAGTGTACGAATTGTCTGAGAATTATTACAAACCAACAGAAATGTTTGAAAGATAAATTACTGATTCATGAAAGTAATGGGAACAAAGTCCTTTGCCTCCCAATTACATAGTCCTCCGTCCACAATAGGGAAAATCCAGTCTTCAAGATTGCCCTCCTCTTCACTATCCTCCAAAGCATTGACTCCATGATGAGTGATCTTCAATGGTGGCCCTCCATCCCAGGAGTGGCGTACAACCTTTTGAGCAGAAGAAGTGAAACCTAAGCCGAATTTATCTGACTTGAAAGGAAAATCAGGAAGTTGCCCCCAGATTGTGCTTCCTCCTTCTTCAATCACAACCTTTGTATCTTTGAGTGACGACATCTGAGGCAGAGGTCTGGTAATCATGGGTACAGAAGACATGGTCTTGGTTGCTGCAATCTCCGGAGCTACCTCTTCAAAATGCTGAAAGGGGGTTTCGATGAATTCACCATCCAATTCAACATAGCAGAAAGAATTTAGATGGCTTATCATGTATTCCTCTTTGCCGTGAACAATTATAATTTTCCCCTGGACAGGGTACTTGAGCTTTTGATGCAGAGTTGAAGTGACGGCTCCAGCATGGTGAATCCAGGGTCTTCCCAACAAGCAAGAATAGGAAGGACGGATGTCCATCACGTAGAATATGGAGTTGAAGGTTTTAGTTCCCACTTTAATCGGGATTTCCACCTCCTCGTGGACCATCCTTTTAGAACCATCAAAGGCTCTGACAATGATGTTGTTGGGTTTCAGGGTTAGGCCTTCACAATCCAACCTATCCAAGGCCTTCTTCGGCAAGACATTCAGTGAAGAACCAGTGTCTACCAGGACGTGTACTAGAGTAGTCCCTCTGGATTCCACCGAGACATGCAAAGCGTTATTATGTTTTCTCCCTTTTGATGTTAAATCGGCATCGGAGAATCTTAGAACGTTGTCAGCTGTTAGGTTAGCTACACATTCCTGGAACTGTTCCGCGGAGGTTTCCTGTGGCACGTGGGCCGTCTTTAAAAATCTGATCAAAGCTTTAGCATGAGCTTCTGAACAAAGCAGCAAGGCCTACATTGAGATCTTTGAAGGGGTTTTCCCCAGTTGTTCCACAACATCATAATCGCTTTTCTTGATTATTTTCAAAATCTCTTCCATTTCTTTTTGAGTGGTCTCAGGGATGACCAATGGTTGAGCCCTCGTCCTGACAGGCTCTTCTTGGATCCATTTCCCTCTATCATCAGCAACAGCAGAGGGGACAACCACAGGAGTAACAAATTCTTCAATAACTGGAGTTCTCGTAGATATGTTGATCGGTACAGGAGTAACCTTAGGAGAGGCTGAGGGTCCGAAGATTGCCTTTGGAGGCGCAATCTCCAGAGAGAAAATTCTTCCACTGCGGGTGATTTTACTCGTTCCAGCAATGTTTCCAATGTCAGAAGTCTCTTCATCAGAACTCTCTTCGGTCGATTCAATTTGTTTAACACCATGGTAAAAGATCTCTCCCCCATAATTCCACGGTATTAATTTGTTGGACTTGTACGGGACGGGCCCCAACATAGTTATCTTCAGAGGTGCAATCTTCCGATCGGATGTAATCTTAACAGGTCTTTTGGAGACCTTGGAAAGATTGACGGATATGGTAATTATTGAAATATCATTGACAGGAGTCTGTGTAACGGTAGTCTTCTCGAAAAGGATTTCTTGATTATCCATTAGGCGTTGAATGCCTAACTTCAATAACAGATAGTCGGTTGGTAAGGATGAACAAAGGCAGCAATCTTCTTCTCAACATGGGAAAATCCCAGCCTTCAACAAATTCAGCTTGATTATCGGTAGCGGAGTCATCAAATCATCAACAATAGCAACAAAAAGATCCTCTTCAACAGCATGGGCATGGTGGCCATGCTTTGGCATTGGAGCAGAGATCACGTTCGACTTTTCAGGGGCGTCAAATTCAACTTCTTTAGCGTCTATCAAATCCTGAATTTTATTTTTGAGGGCCCAACAATGGTTGGTGTCGTGCCCCAGGCTGTCTGAATGATAAGCACATTTGGCGTTGGCATGGTAGTAAGGAGAAGTTGTATTCGGATTCTTCGGGGCCTCTCTCAAACTGGTAAGGTTTAACTTCAATAGATGGGGTAAAACTTGAGCGGGAGTCATGTTTATCTGAGTGAATTGCCGTGCAGGCCTTTCCACCCTTGCTTGGTTGGTTTTGGGTTGATTGTTTTTAGGCTGCTCAGGTGCAGACTTCTGAATCATTACGGCCCCCACCATTGGCCGGCGCTCAACTCTTCCTTGACCTCTTTGGGAGTAGACAACTGAGACTTCCTTCTTTGCTGGAAAAGTCTTTTTGATGGTAGCGGAAGCAGATGTATCCTTTTGAATTTTCCCGCTCTTGATTCCGGCTTCAACTCTTTCACCAGTTAGAATTAACTCGGTGAACCCCACAAATGAACTTCCTATCAAGTGATTAAAGAAAGGACCTGACAGAGTCCCCAAGAACATATCAACAAGCTCTCTTTCAGATAATGGTGGCTGCACCCTTCCAGCCAAGTCTCTCCATTTCTGGGCATACTCTTTGAAACCTTCATTTGAGACCATGCCCATACTCTGTAATTGAGTAGGAGTTGGTGCTAAGTCCGCATTATATTCATACTGCTTATAGAAGGCAACAGCCAAATCCTCCCAATTATGTACATCAGACCTCTCTAGCTAGTAGAACCAATCCAACCGTGTTCCTAAAAGACTATCCTGGAAGAAATGTACCCACAGGTCTTTGTCAGAAGAATGTGGTTGAATTTTTCTAACATAAGACCGTAGGTGCATCTTGGGACAAGACAACCCATCATATTTAGCAAAAAGAGGCACCTTAAACTTAGGGGGAATGACAATTCCATAAACCAACCCTAGTTCCTCAAAATCCAGCCCAGGCACTCTTTGTACCTCCATAGCTGTTAGACGTTCTTCCAAGTTCTTATATTTTTCATCTGCAGGAGGGTACTGCTGTTCCGAATAGTCTTCATCCTCTTCTTCTTCTTCTTCTTCCTCAGATTCATATGGCACTGCAGCTCCCTTTCCTTTTCCTACCCCTTCATCAGATGTTGAGGGGAAATCCAGGATCCTTCTAGCTTGGCCTTCAAATCTTCTACCCAAAGTAGCCACACCAACTCTCTTCTTTTTCTTTTTCTCCTTTTCCTTTTCCAGTAGAGTTTTGAGCTCCTCTTGACCCTTTGCCAAAGTCATGAGTAACTGCTGGAACTGTGAATTCTATGCTTGTAAGTCTTTGACCGTCTGCTCAATATCCATCTTGCTGAAATAAACAGCAGAGAGATAAGGAAACCTGGTGTGAAGACCTGTTTATGCATATGATGAATGATATGTATTCATGTAATGCATTCAAGGATTCAGAAATTCAAATTCGTTGTAAACAAAAAAGAACACACGTCATATTAATAAGATAGAATTTTTTAGTACATCAATGCCCCATGGGAAAAATAATACAAAATTCTAATGTAAAAAGACGTTGCGCATCCTCTTTGGTGCAATGTAGGTGTTAAGAGTATGCTCTTTGTGAAGTTGACAAGTAAGTTCCAAAACCTTCTTCTCACTGGCGTAGAATTGGGCTTCAAAAGTATCGCGTTCTCCCTTGAGCTGTATCCAACTCCTTTGAAAATCTTCTAGTGATGTTGGCATGTCAGGATGTAGGAGGGTGTATGGAACCTCTCCTTCCATAACAGGCTCTTTAATCATAGGAAGAATGTAGGGGTAAGGCATCATAAGACTTTGGGCGCGGGTTCGTACCCACTTGAGGTAAGGCTCAAGGGGGATGGAATTCTTGTGTCCCAAGGTCTTACTGTCCACCTTGTTGGGCATCCTCCAAGCTCGGATAAACCTTTGTCGAAGTCCTTGATCATCATTGTCGAAGTCAAAAACCAAGTCTGGAATCAACATGTCACGTGGGCCATCCTTCGGGCGTACCCAAACTGTCTTAGAGCCAATCAGGGGTTGTAGGTAATGCCTCCCCTAATACCTAGTAGAGGGACATTAGGGAATTCCCTGCAACGGTCAATGATGATGACATTTTCTCTGGACCGAGAACACCAATGAACATCTGAATGTGTAAGGGTCATCAACCGTTGTGACCACCTCAAGCCTTGCTCATTCTTCAATACTGATTGGGGAAGATGAGAAATAAACCATCTTTCCAGGAGAGGAGTGCAACACATGAGAACACCTCTTTTCCTCATTGTACGAGTGTGAAAAGAGTGTAGGATATCTCCAAGCAATGTAGGCACCGGGTTGCGAACCATGAAGATTTTGACAGCATTGACATCTATAAGCTGGTCAGGGTTTGGGAACAAGACCAACCCATAGATGAGAAGAGCTACAATTTCCTCAAAATCTTGTAGATCTAGAGAATTCTAGCATTCTTGAGCTTTCTCAAACAGGAACTTTGCCAAGAAACCCTTGACACCACTTCTAGTCTACCAATGGCCTATGAAATCAGATGGTTGCAAGTGTAGGGCTTGAGCAACATCTTCAGGCTTTGGATCTCTTTCTGTACCGTTGTAGGGTAGTTGATGGAGAATAGGAATCCTCAGGAGTTGAGAAAATTCCTCCAAAGTAGACACAAGCTGGTAATCCGAAAATGTGAAGCAGTGGTGTAGGGGGTCAAAGAACTGGAAGAGAACTTTCACCATGTCTTCCTCAGTGTTGGTGTTGACTAAGTTGAGAAGACGACCATGCCTCTCGGTGAATGGAGAATACTCAGGAATCTTGGAAGTAAGCTCCTTGAGTTGAGGAGGAATTCTCACAAGGTTGACCTGAATAGTTTTCCTGCGGAGTGATTCCATTACCTACAAAACAGGAACAAAGATGAAGATCCAAACCCTTGAAATGGTTAGTGGATGCATATGATGCTTCATGATGTTCATGATGTTTATGCACAAGTATATGTACAAGAAAATCACACAAGTTCCTAGTTTCAGGCTTGCATGAGGTTTCATAGGTAAGTACCCTCTTGAAGTTTAGTTGGCTCAACCTGTCCTATAAATAGTAACCGGGTTCTAAGGAGCTCAATATCACTGGATTATTTTCTGTGTTCATTGTTTCAGTTTAGCCACTTTACTGGCGACCGAAATATTCAAAGAAACCAACCCTCAATGAGTGTAGTATCGAGTATCTACCAACTTCGGACTGCACCAAAGCCGGTCATCTCACTACCCCTAAAAAGGCCAAGTTGGTCAAGTAAAGGTTCTAAAAGTCCATTAGTGCTTTATGACATCACTCAGTGGCCCCGTATTCTCTTTGATTAACTCAAAGGCTACCGGTACCCACAAATATGTCGCACTAACATAGCTATTGCTTCAACCATGTCGGTATACCCCGCACAATTTCCACAATGTATTGCTATTTACCTATGAATGTTTCCCAAATCCGGGTAGAGGATTCAAACCCAAACAAAAGAACCAAATGTAAAGCAATCAAGGCAAACAAGATAAGCATGTAAAGGTGATCTAAAACCCTAAGGTAACCCCACTTTTATGTGAATTCCCTAGCAGAGTCGCCAGTTCTGTGATGCGGTGGGAGAACTTACTTGAGGTTTTGCGTTTGTGTTCGCAAATGTTTCATTTTAGCAAGAGTCACCACCGACTTTTTATTTTATCCAAAGGAAAGGTCAAAAAGCACAGGAAAGACCTTTGAGATGTTTTCTTGGGTTCGGGGGGTAGATTATGATAAGGGAAGGTGCTAGCACCCTTTTCATCCATGGTTTTCCATGGGCTCTTAGTTACTTGTTTAGATCACTTGCTTTTGCTTTTTAATTGTTTGAAATGGTGCTTTTGTGTGTGGTTTTTAAAATATTTTGAAAAGAGGCCTTTTACTAGGCAACCTTTGTAATGATTCTTGTTTGAATGTATACAAAGGTATTTTTCTTTTGAAAAATGTTTCAATGTTTGAAAGTTTGTTTGGAAACTGTTTTGAAATTGTGTGAGTGTTTGTTTGAAAATAGCAAGGATGTTTGCAAGTTTGATCAAGTAACTAGGAACATCTACCTACCTACTCAAAGATCTTTCCTACACATTTTTAACCTTTTGACATTGTTTTTTTACCATTGTATTTGGTAAACAACCTTGTGTTTGGATGTTAAACGGGACGGGCGTGGGTCATCGTGTGACCATGATAACAATGTTGCCAAGTATCTTAGCAAATTTTTGAGGGTCTAGATCATTTTTGTATAGGCAACCAAGATAGCATCATCGAGGGACTATGATCTTTTTGTTTGATTGATTTTGCCAAGATACCTAGCATGCATACCATGGCCATTTTTAAGGCAACAAGTGGACGAAACCCTATGGGTGCTTGTGTGTATTGTGTTGTCATTTTTCATGCATTTTGTCTTGTGTTTAGTCATGCTATTTGTTTTGATTTTTGGTTATCATACAAACCCTAATTTTACTATCATGCATATAAAAGCAATAAATGCGTAAAAGTAAATCTAAGACTATTACAATATTATTATGGGGAGGGGGATACAAGTTTGAATAGGGGGATATTTGCAAGAAAATAAAACCCTAAAACTATTATTACAAACAAATTGAAATATTGCACAAGATAAATAAATAGACAAATACTTAAATATGCAATTACATATAAATATGCAAAAATGTTTTTGTATTTATTTTATGTATGTAAAAATAAGTTATTTAATGTCCTAAAAATAAGGGAAAATAAAAATAATTATTTTTGAAAGGGTAGAAACCCTAGTTTTTGTTTTAAGAGAATATATATATTATAAATATTTATTTATTCATTTTTTATGTACAAGAAAATAAAATAAAGTATATACAAAAATGTTAAAAAATAAAATATGTATGACAATATTATTTTTAAGTGTATAAAATAATAAAATAAAATATGTAAGTATTTTAAAATTATTTGCAATTTATTTAAGAAAAATAAAGTATATATTATTAGTAAACTATTTTTTTGCCTAAAAAATAATAAAAATAATAAAATAAAAATGTAAAAATTAAGAAAATGTTTTTGGTGATTTGTTATATTTAGAAAAAATAATAAAAGTCAGAAAATGTAAAATAAATGAGAAAATATAAAAAATAAGAGAAATGGGCCAAGGGGTGTAAAAAGAAAAGAAGGTGGTGCAAATAGCTAGCAAGAGCCAGGCCCAGCCCAACTCACTTCATCCCTAACCTCTGGAAACAGAAAACGCGTGCATCCTTGTTCAAAACTGTATCTCCTGCATTTGTGCTTAAAAACAAAAACTTGCAACATGAAAGTTATAGCTTATCATCACACGATTCTAACCATATAAAAAACTTAATCTAACTCTAAGAAACCATGGAGAATTTTAGTGCCCCTAATTTATAACCTAATTTTTTCAGTAAGTTCAACTATCAAATACTCCTAGCTCAGTTAAACATAAATGAATTCTATGCATATGTACAACTCAAGGATCATGAGGACTATATTTTTGCTTCACAAACCTAAGCCTAATGATTCCTAAATAAGGAGATAGAAGTTTGAGAAATACCTGTTTCAGTCAAGTTCGAATATGACAATGCAGCAACTTTCAGTGAGGCCTGAGGTTCTTTTGAGTTTGCTTGATGTTCCCTTAACCTTCCCCATTGCTTGGTTTGCTTTGAAATGGCCTGAATGTCTCTATAGAACTCAACCTGCAAACTCAGAATTTGAAAATGGTGAAGTGTGAAAACAAGGTTACAGGTTCTTGAGAATGGTCTGGATAGCTTAGGTGTATTGTTTAGAAAGTGTTTGAAGTGGTTTGGGACAAAACGCACGAGGCAAATATGTTTTGGCTTGGTGTTTGCATAAAATGCCCTGTTCTGGGTAGAAGTTGGAGTTTTTGTGTTAGAGGGTGTTTAAGAGGCCTAGAGCTCGTGTTTCTGACTTGGTATAATGCGCTTAACTTGTTTGAAATGTGCATAAAGTTTGGTTTTATCAGATTGAAGAGTTGTGGAGTTTTTGCACACTTTCTTGCTTTTGAAGCAAAAGTGAAATGACAATGCTCAAGAGCCTGTACAGGCCTGCTTCTTAGCTGCACATAGTTGGTGTACTTTGCCCCAAGTTTGAAGACTTTGTTTGCTGCAAAAGATTGGGTCCTTGGCTCAAGGGAAACAAAAATGCATAAAGTGACCTTTATCAAAATGGCATTGTTATCTTTTTGCCAAAAATGGAATAAACCCTTGTATAATGCTTCATAGATCAGAACAATGCCATAATCCAATGTGTTTGCATTTAATTTATGAGTGTAGAAAGGATTAGTACCTGTAAACTAAGTACAAGCAAGGTTTTAACTGATTTGCGACTTGTATCAATGTGCAAAATGCCTTGGCCAAAAGTGATGATTTTCCATTTTCAATCCTTCGATTCTCCCTAACCACAAATGATCTTGGAGATTTCTTGGACATTTTGGAAAGATTGTAACATGCCCCACAATCCATATTTGAAATGAATTTTGATATTCCACTTGGAACTAGGTGAAAAGTTTCCATGAAGATAGGTCAAAATCCTGCCTAAACTAGGGCAAAATTTCACTAAGTTAGAAAGTTTTTGGACCCCTATTCACAAAATCATAAATTGAGATCCAAGCATATTTTGGGAAAAATTTGTGAACCAAAGTTGTATATTTTGTGGAGGAATACAACTTTTATGTTGGAAGTTTTCTTTGAATCCAATTGCATCATGGTGAAAAAGTTGGGAAAAATTGGGAAAAAATAAGAAATTTTCATAACTTAGAAAATTTATAAGTTATGAAAATTTTCCATTTTAAACCCTAATTTTCAAAATTAGGTTTCTTGGTGAACAAGTTTCATGTTTTGACATATCTTGATGAAAAATGACCCTTGGCACTTGATTTTGACCAAAAAGTCAAAGTTTGACTTTTCAGTGAACAGTTGATTTTTGATCAGTTGATTGGAAAATTCATCTGTCAATCCAATGCAATTGAGATTTTTTGAACCTTATGATTAGGTCAATATGATTCCATTGAGTCCTTGAATCCATTCTTGAACCTAATTTTCCATTGGCTAGGTCAAAAATCAGAAATTGCCCTTCTACAGTCAAAACCCTAAAAATGACCATTTTGCCCTTTTTATGATTTGATCAAATTTCTTGAGGAGTTGTGGTCCAAACTTGATCAAATGGTTCATATGAGTCTATAATGTTAATGTGGATAAAAAATTATGAGGTTTGACTGTAAATTGGCCACAGTTGACTTTTCCCCCAATACAGCTGATTTCTAGGTCAACTGTCCAATTGATTGGGCAAAAATTTGATTCAAGGCTTGAAACTTGGTATGGGCAATCTTATAAGTCCAACATGAAATATGAAAAATCACATGAGGCATTGGAAGTCCAAAAATCCTTGTGCAAACTCAAACCCTAATTTCAGGTCAATAGTGCAAGGAGATGTCTTGAGCTGAGCAAACCCTAATCTGGTCTTGAGTCCAAAGAGTCTAGTGAGGGGAAATCTTGATAAAATGAGAGAGCAAATTTTGGGGTACAACACAAACTAAACCAAACAAAATTCCAAAAACTGTCCAAACAGCATCATAAACAAGCAGCCTCGCAAACAACAAACAGCATCACAACTAGACAAATAACAACAGCATCAACAAAAGCTAAAGCAGGCAACAGTGCAGCAGTATGGCAAAATAAGAAAATAAGCAAAGCTTGCTCAAGAAGTCATCATTTTCCATGCAAATCTTTCAGAATTAGAAAAAAGGCAAAAGAGCAATTTGCTTTTTTATTGTCATTGAGAGAGAAGAGAGGAAAGAAGTCACCTAGGCTATTGAAATTGCCGAAATTGCACAAACTCAAAAACCAGAAAACATCCACAAATCCAAAACCAAAATCTCAAACACAGTAACCCTCATCAAAGCAAGAAAACATGTTAACCAGCAACAAAGATCTCAAACCATGAACCAGTAGCAAGCCTCAAACACAAAACCTGTGAATGAAAACTAGTAACCATCACAAAGATCTCAAACCAAACCTGTAAAACCTCAAAATAGCCCATCACTGAACCAAGCTTCAAACTCACAAAACCAAAAAAAAACTGTTAACCATCAACGAATCCAAAACCAAAACACAGTTGACAAGCCTCAAGCCAAGTTACCAAAACACAGTTGACAAGCCTCAAGCCATGTTAACAGAACCAGTACCAAGCCTCCATCCAAAAAACCAGAAGAATAAAACCAGCAACATAACTATCACAAAAATCCACAAAAAAAAAACAGAAGAACAAAACCAGCAATATAACTATCACAAAAATCCAAAAACCAGAAGAACAATAACCAACATCACCATCATTCAAAGAAAACAGAAGAGATTACCGACAAACCAGAAAAGCAACGCGCTCATCCTCATCTCTTCCCCTCGTGAAGCTTCTGCTACCATTGAACACTGTCTCGCCTCTCCCTTTCTATTTCGCAAGAGGAAAATTGTAAAACTTTAACAGGTATGGTTACTTCCTCTTTTCCATATTTCCATAAGCACGTTTTCTGCATCTAAGAGTAAAACTTAATTAACAGAGAAACATGACAAGATAAAAAATAATCAACGAATTTGTAAACTTTGAAAAGAACAGAAACCGTATCTTTTTCAAAGAAATTCGTTAGAACTCGATTAGGGAGGTGAGAGGTTTGGTGTTCTGGCAACAGAGAATTTTAGAGAGGTCAGATGAACCAATTTCAGATCTCTTAGGTTTAAATCTGATTTCAACACTTAGGGTTTCAAAAGTGTAAATCATGGTGAGACAAAGAGGCAAAGAGCGATTTGTTCGCGGATTGAAACAGGGATGGGTTTAGTCAGTAAGGATAGAAGGCTTAAGGGAGGAGATTGAACAGAGATGAACAAAAATGGAAAAGATGAACGAAGATGAGCTAGCAGCGCTGCATGAGTGACAAGGGTTCCAAACCCTAATTTTATTTTGTCCCTTAATCAATAGCATAATTTGGTTTAGAAACTGGATTCTGTTTTGCTAACAAGCGTTTGGACAGCCCAGTGAACATCCCTAAGCCCATTCTCGTTTTGATAGCCGTACGCCCCCCCCCCCCCCCCCCCCCCCCCCCCCTTGGCTTGTTTTTTTTGTTACAGCAAACATTTTTTCTTTTGGGCCTCATCTCTAAACCCAACTTAAGCCCATGCGTTTTTTAATTTGTTTTCTTCTTACATTCTTTTTTTTACTATTCAAATTACTAATAAAACATAAAATATATTTTATTAATTTGATTTAGGTTTTTGTAAATAATTTTTATCATTTTTTTCTTTAATAGAATTTGTTTTATATTTAATTTTACATATAATAAAACACCAAAAAAAATAATAACTTACTTTGTTTGCTTTCTTTAGATTTTACTTAAGTTATTGAAATGCAAAAAATAAAGAATATAATTTAATCAATTATTTTTATTTTTAGAATAGGTTTTACTTTTCTCTTTTCAAGTAAATACTTAACATTTCATTTCCATATTTTGTTGATTTTATTTTCATGGATTATCATAGCTTTAATTAAATCGCACAAAATTCGATTTGGTTGTATTATTTGGATCTTCCTATCTCATTTGATTCATCCCCATTTGTAAAAATTGTACCCCCATTCCCGAATACTTTGTAATAGCGTAGAATTTCAATTCTCGCAATTTACTATTTTCCATATACTATATAGTAATTAGGCGTACATGGCAAGATTCAAAAATCAATCGCTAGATGACCTAATCAAAGAATAAAATAACTTATAACCAACAGACTTTTTCACACGCGCACCTCTAGGGTAACCTCGCTCGTTGCCTCGGAAATACAGTCATGTCCCTCGAATATGGGACGCTTTAGCAATGACCCTTCGATAAAAAAGATCGTAGTCCCTCGATGACCCTCGATGTTGCCTTCGATAAAACAATCTCGTCCCTTACAAAAATTGCTAAAGCGTCTCATAAGTTGCTTTCGATGATTGTAAAAATTGACCTGCGTCTGTCCCTTCACATCCAACGATGGGGCTTCTTACCAAATCAATGGTAAGATAGCACCATTAAAAGGAGGAAGAAAAGAATAATTTAAGACCTTTCGAGTAGATAGATTCGCTCTTAGTTACTCGCTTGCTCATGATAAAAAACTTTTACATCTACACTTTCAGTTCAAAACATTTTCAAAAAGACAACATTTTGTATACGTTCTTATAGAGACGAGAACCATTGCAAAACATATTTTCAAAACACTTTCTGAAACACGATTCACAAACACATCTTTGAACTACTTTTCGAAACAAAAAATTTGTACGCGTTCTTATAGAGACGAGAACCTTTACGAAGAGATTTTTCAAAATACTTTCAAAGCCCACACCACAAGCACACTGTCAAATGAAAGCAAGTGATCTAAACGAGTAACTAAGAGCCCATAGAAAACCATGGATGAAAAGGGTGCTAATACCTTCCCTTTTTCATAATCTACCCCCCGAACCCAAGAAATAATCTCGAAAGGTCTTTCCTGTGTTTTTTTACCTTTTCTTTGGATAAAAGAAAACTCGGTGGCGACTCTTGCTATCCGCACAAATGCGATCGAAACGCAAAACATCAAGTCAGTTCTCCCACCGTATCACACAATGTGATGGGTTAGTAAAGTTTTTTGTCTTATTCATATGATTGGCTAGAAAATTTGGTCTATGTTTCCAATTTTGTCTCATTCTCACTTAAGAAAGCTGACCTATTTATTTAAACCTATTTATTTTAAGTGTACCACATGATAAATGTTACATGTAACATCTAATTCATTTATTTTTCTTTTATTCTATTTTCTTTTTAAAAATTTATTCAAATAGTTTTAAATATTCAAAAATCATGAAAAAAATATGTCAACTCCTTTAAATCGTCTTTTATTTAATTCCATTTTTATTTTATTTTTGTGCAATTTTTTTAATTTTTATTTAAATGTTTCACCTTAATATGTTTTTAATTGTTATTTCTTGTACTAGTTTAGAATTTAAATTTTATTCTAGTCTTTCTCCAAATATTTAAAAACTACAAAAATATTTTCCAAACCCTCTGAAGTGTTAATTTAAGTTTGGTTATTTTTATTTTAATTTTTAAATTGTTTTTATTTTTTATTTATTTTAGCATTAAATAGGTGTTTGTGTGATATTTTTGTGCTAGTTTTCAACTTCTAATTTTATTATCCACTTTATTTTACTTCTAAAAATAAAATAAAAATTGTTTAGGATTCTTGATTATCTTAAGATCATGAAAATGAATTTTAATTAATTTTATCCTTTTATTTTCTAATTTTTACAAAATGTTTTTCTTAGGGTTTCTAATTTGATGACTTTCTCAACTAGTCTTGATAATTGAGGTTCATTTCCATCTTTCCTTAGCATTTCAAGAATCCTAATTGATGTTTTTTTACTTTTATAAGTCCTAAGCATGTAGAATTAATTTTGGTTTGAATTTAAAAGCCTTCTTCCTATTTTTGTTTGATTTATCTTGTGAATATGTGCATTTGGCCTTGTTTAAACTTATTGAATTTCATTTGGCAATTTGCTAACTTATTTGGAGGCTAATTTTTAGACACATGATGATCCTATGTTTCCTTAAAATCAAATAAACTTTGATTTATTTTATTGATCATTCTTTTAATTGTTGATGATTATTTGCTTTGGGCCTTTGATTGGTCAAATTTAGAAACTCCAATTGCACTGTTGTTGTGATTTTGGTTTATTCTTGAGGAATCTTTGGATCTGATGACCATGTTTGAAGGATAACATGTTTAATGATAGTTCTTCAAGAATTGAGAACCACTTGAATTCATTTGAACCATTGTGCCTTTGCATTTCATCTCGAACATGATTCTTGTCTAATTGGGTGTTGTTGCTTGAGATACAAGGTATGTGATCCGTTGTCGCGTGCAGATAAAAACGAGTGATTTTTTTAACAGTAGATAGCAACAATGGCTCGAGTCATATTGCAAGAATTCTTGTATTATTAACCAATTAAAATGATTGAAGGGCGTTTGTTGATTTTCGGTTAAGAAAATAGTGCAATAGTGATTATCAAAATAAGCTAAAACAATAATTATACTGATTCGGGTACCGACTTATCACTGGTTCATAAAACTGCAATCCCCTAAGAAGATTATATTCCCCTACTGATTACAATACCAATTAACAAGCGAAATTGACATTATAAGATTCCATTCCTATTTTCTGAATAAAGCAAACGAATCAGCACAATCACAAATGAAGTAAACATGATTCTAACATGTGCAATTTAACGATTAAACAACGATAAAAGTCAAGGAACACCAATCAATCGGTATAAATCAATATCATCCTATATAACTCTCTACCCCCCGGGGGTGCAGTTGACCAAGCATGCTCGGACATAGTCGTTATGACGAGCAGAGAGGTGGTCACAGGTAGAGTTGGTTCTAGCCATTCCTGGGTGACTGTTCTCACATGGCTGGAAGGATGAGGACCAACCTGTTTGAGCGGGCAAAGGTGGTTTCGTTGATTCTGGGGCTCAACCGGCCATGGCTTCTCGACGTTATGTTCCTGACTGAGGGGAAGAAGGAAAAACCATGGTAGATTTTTGGGGAGGAGTTAAGTCTGAATCCCATTGCAAGCTGGGCGTTCTACCATTGTGGTACGACGACGGTGGAGCTCGTTTGAGTTTACTCTATCGGGCTAAGAATCTGCTCGTCAAAAGAGTGGAAACTTGCCTTTTCATTTGATTTGAGGTGTTATGCTTGTACCTGAGCATACACACGTGGTCGAGAATGTTGTGTTCATCGTCTTGACAGAGCACGACGACTATTATTGTGCCTTAACTGTAATATTGTTTCAATTTTTCGATGTTTCATGGTCGAGCAAGTTCTTCCCCGTGTAGGTTTTCGAGATAGTATGCCCCATTTCCATTTTTTTCTCAGATGGTATAGTATCTCTTGGATGACAGACTTGTTCCACCTTTCTTCTTCGTGCTTGCAAGATTCGACAAGATGTATGTTCGGGTGTTGCATTTGCAGGGGACATATGTTTGATAGGAAGGTGTGTTCGCGGGGAATCTATGTCTGTTTGGCAGGTGTGTTTGCAGAGAACGTATGTCTGCTAGACGGGTGTGTTTGCGGGGAACGTATGGTTGTTGGGAAGTTGTGTTTGTGGGGAACATATGTCTGCTCGGAAGTTGTGTTCACGAGGAACATATGCTTGCTCGACGACTGTGTTTGCGGGGAACGCATGCCTGCTCGGCAGTTCTGTTCATGGGGAATAGTTTGTTTATGCACTTCTCTCGTCGAAGAGGCTGGTGAGGTCATTTCTGCTGCAATGTCAAGCATAATTTACGGTCACTTTCTCCTTGTACTAGATGTACGCGTGGGCTTTAAGGAGGAGGGTGTATAGTGTGGCCGGTGTTTTTACGCCAACTGCTTTGACAAAATCAATACGGGGGCACAACCCTCACTTGAGCAAGTACTTTTTCATATCGTTAGTCGTGGAGACCTGAACGACTTCTCTGTTGAACCTCACTTGAGGCCTCTATCTTCGGATGAAGGCGAGAGGAAATGAAGTGCCTTGAGAACATCTTCCCCAACTGCTTCTATAAGGTGATGCATTCATTGGGGAGACTTTTGTTCCAAGACATTGCCCTTTATCTCAGAGTTGTTGGAAATAGTTTGCACTTGATGGCACCCTTGACGCTACGATAGTCAAGCAGAGCATTAATGTTTTCGATGTGATCATCAGGGTCAGTTGTCCCATCATACGTTCCCGAATTTGAGGGTTTTTCTAGTCCAACAAGGAGGGGGAGCATCCATGATAGCCCGAGACAATAGACCGTGGGGGTCTTCCTCATCGCTACAACCCGGTGATGGTGGTGGAGAATAGTTGTGCTTCCCTCGTCGGGGAAAATTATCTCGTCGAGGAGATAGGCTTTTTGATCTGTCCTTCGGTTTCTTGGCCATCGGGGATAGTTGGTCTCTTCGAGGAGGGGTTTGACTGTGTTTCTTGATGGCCAAGACACATGATATTTCTTGCCCCTAGTAGTGATCATGTCATCGGGGAGACATGTTGTGTGATCTTTGTCGTTGCTGCCTCGGTGGGGGAGACTTCGACCGATGAGCATTTTCCAACGCCCAAATTTTCTCGTTTTGTTGGCAGATTAAGGAGTTGGTCTGGTTGAGAGCTGCAAGAAGGGAAGCCATAACTGGTCAGCATTGGGTGGAGCAGAGATTGTCTGTGTGTTCTCTAGTGCTCCTTCTTGAGCCTTTTTGAACTTGTGAGCTTTGATGTAACACCCCAAATCTAACCCACGGTTATATTAAAATCAGAGTGCCAAAATTTCCGCAAACATGAGGCATTACATTCTCATTTCAAAAACCAACAACATAAAAACCTATCATAATAGATACATATCACATATTAATCCAAAGAAATTATAACAATTAATTAGTCTTCCAAAAATATTTCAACTTGATTCCATAAATACGCAGCGGATTTACAAACTTTAAAACTTCAAAAGAAACATAGCATCTTTTAAACAACTTAATTCAAAGAAAACAACTTCTTAAAATAATAACTTGGATTAAACTGAAAACATCATAAAATCAAATAAGCGTTCATCCCCCCGAGTGCTACGTATCAGAGTGACGACACCAACAAACCACTAAGTCTCTACTCCTTGTTACCTGCACGTTACCAGTATAAAGGCAACGGTGAAACAAATAAAGGGGTGAGATATCGAATAATATAAATAAGATTATGTTAATTAATATATTAGGCAAGAACGTTATGAATTTCACCGCTTCCCAACAACCCACAACAATCAATACATTCACAATCATCATTAGCGATTCAAAATGCAATTCGAATGCGACACAATTGTGCATATGCATGTGGTACCAACAGGGCTTCAGCCCTCTTCACTAATTGTCAATTAATAGAGGCACAAGGCATAAGCCTACTTCAGAATTCCGCCAATACAGGCCTTCACAAATGCAAATGTATGAATGTACAACACATACAACAATATCATTAAATACTTCATGAGGCATACGCCTATATCACTAATATTACCAATTAATAGAGGTAAATTTTCGTCATAACCATTCCTGCAACTTCATAAAAATATTCGCAACATCATAACATCAACGTACATCACAAAGGAAAACACAAACATGATAGTCGTTTCCAAAACACTCCCATAAGTCTCTATGTATTAATCCTTCATTATTTAATTATTCTCCTAATATTCACTTCTAAATAACTAACTGGCAATATATCTTTTCTTCTGCTATTTAATCAATCCTCTAAAATAGTTACTACAACTTTACTAATTATTACTAACTCTGTCTTATTACTACAGACTGTTAAAATTATATTATAACTACTAGCTTAAGATTACTGACATGAGGACTACTTCTATTAATATTTTTCTGCTATACATACTACTGATAAAAATGGTTCTATTTGTTTCCTAACTGCTTTGCTTTTGTATCAATGAATTCTATATTGATACCATAAAAATTTATATAACATATTGCTACAAAAGGAAACAAGCGCCTTTGCACCTAACAGACAGTGCTGAACGACACACTTCTTCCCTCTCAAGGCTGCTGACCAACAACCTCTACCCACACACCCTGGCGATCATCACTCTCCATCCCCACCTTGCCGACCGGCATCCAACAACAATGAACAGACTGACGATTGGCATGCCCCATTATGAATAATTTTCTGCAACTTCCTGTTAGTTTCATTCTATTCACAGAACTAACGTATAAGGATTCACAGACTAACCAAAGCATAACACATGAACATGAAATTTCACCAATAATCAACATTAATTAATTCTTAGCATCCATTTCCATAAACAAACACAAACAACAATAAATTCACGCCCTAAATCCCCACATACTAACCATCATATTCCAGGTTATAAAATCCGAACCCCACCCTTACCTTTTGGTTTTCCGACCGTTCGAATTCTCCGGTTGAAACTGCAACTGGTTTGACGATAACTTCTCTAAATTTTCTTGCCTCCCACTTGGTGCCTCCAAAACCCTTATTTCTTCTACTGCTACGTGATAATTGTTTTTCTTTTAGTTTTTGGCTGCTAGCTTCTATATATCATAACCTAATATAATAATAGATCTACTAGTAACTTTAATGGGCCTACTAATGCTATTCCTAATCTTGCTATTTCACACACCCAACTTGACCCAACTAATAAAATAATTTTCTATTAAAATTAACATTATTTCCAATATTAATTTCTCTTGACTAAATTGACTAATCAATCGATTATCAATTTCTAACTATATATATATATATATATATATATATATATATATATATATATATATATATATATATATATATATATATATATAATCCCATAATGCTTCTCATAATTATTCCGATAATTCCTTCTTCGATTAAATTCCAACAGTTAAATCCTCAGTAATTCATTTAAATAATTTAACGAATTTCCGGGTGTTACAATTCTCCCCCACTTAGAATACTTTCGTCCTCGAAAATTCATCCGACACCACTTTCCTTAACTTCTCCTCCACCTCTAGCCTTCCGATATAATCACAACTTCATATAATTAAAATCTAACGCACACGTTCAATTCTATTTCAACTCATCCAACAACAATAATAATAACCAACAAAGTTCTATCGACGAAACACGTACCTCTGGTACCTCTCTCCTCGTTTCCCGTTGGAGTTTCCACCAACGCGAACACCTTTGCACCAGGAGCTTTCTTAGGTTTCTGACACTGAGTACTAATATGGCCTTCTTCACCATAATTGAAACAAACATCGGCCTTATGCTTACACTCAGGAGCTGCATGTCCAGCCTTACCACAACGAAAACACCTCCTTACCTCAGCAGTATTGCATACATTACTCTTGTGACCAGGTTTCCCACACTTGAAATAATTCACACTAGCAGGAGATTCTCCCTCACTTATTCTTTGACCCTCAACAACTTCTTATTTACCTCTACCAGCTGGAGCATCATACGGCTTACCACGACTCTGATTCTTTCTCCACTTCTCATTATCTATCTTGTAATGAGCATTGTTATCCTCCTCATAAATTCTGCAGCTATCCACCAAATCAGAGAAAGCAAGAATCTTCTGATATCCAATTTCCTTCTTGATCTCTGAGCGCAACCCGTTCTCAAACTTGATGCACTTCAAAAATTCAGTAGTTTCTGCACTATAATGCGGATAGAACTTAGCCAACTCCACAAAATTTGCAGCATACTCGATAACAGACTTGTTCCCTTGCTTCAGCTTGAGGAATTCAATTTCCTTCTTACCCCGAACATCTTCAGGATAATACTTCCGTATAAATTCTCTACGAAACACAGCCCAAGTGATCTCTTGAGTGCAGTCCATCACACGGAAGATTCTCTCCATCTCCTTCAACCAACTCAAAGCCCCATCAAGATCATACTTACCCTTGAAGGTAGGCGGATTCTCCCTCTGGAAAGTCGCCAAGCTACGGGATCTTGCATCCCCGCCAACATTCGGCTGATTCTCCATAGCATGAGCCATTGCTTCCAAAGTAGCAACAATCGCAACATCGTTCCTTCCTGTCATCTCAACTTATAAATACAACACAAACAATGGTCAACAATAATTTATAATACTCGATTGTTAAAGACTCAACAACTTTGGCCGGACGGACCGACCTGCTCTGATACCACTAATGTAACACCCCAAATCTACCCACAGTTATATTAAAATCAGAGTGCCAAAATTTCCGCAAACATGAGGCATTACATTCTCATTTCAAAAACCAACAACATAAAAACTTATCATAATAGATACATAGCATATATTAATCCAAAGAAATTATAACAATTAATTAGTCTTCCAAAATATTTCAACTTGATTCCATAAATACGCAGCGGATTCACAAACTTTAAAACTTCAAAAGAAATATAGCATCTTTTAAACAACTTAATTCAAAGAAAACAACTTCTTAAAATAACAACTTGGATTAAACTGAAAACATCATAAAATCAAATAAGCGTTCATCCCCCCGAGTGCTACGTATCAGAGCGACGACACCAACAAACCACTAAGTCTCAACTACTCGTTACCTGCACATTACCAGTATAAAGGCAACGGCGAAACAAATAAAGGGGTGAGATATCGAATAATATAAATAAGATTATTATAATTAATATATTAGGCAAGAACGTTATGAATTTCACCACTTCTCAACAACCCACAACAATCAATAAACATTCACAATTATCATTAGCGATTCAAAATGCAATTCGAATGCGACACAATTGTGCATATGCATGTGGTACCAACAAGGCTTCAACCCTCTTCACTAATTGCCAATTAATAGAGGCACAAGGCATAATCCTACTTCACAAACCCGCCAATACATGCCTTCACCAATGCAAATGTATGAATGTACAACACATACAACAATATCATTAAATACTTCATGAGGCACACGCCTATATCACTAATATTACCAATTAATAGAGGTAAATTTTCGTTATAACCATTCCTGCAACTTCATAAAAATACTCGCAACATCATAACATCAACGTACATCACAAAGGAAAACACAAACATGATAGTCGTTTCCAAAACACTCCCATAAGTCTCTATGTCTTAATCCTTCATTATTTAATTATTCTCCTAATATTCACTTCTAAATAACTAACTGGCAATATATATTTTCTTCTGCTATTTAATCAATCCTCTAAAATAGTTACTACAACTTTATTAATTATTTCTAACTCTGTCTTATTACTACAGACTGCTAAAATTATATTATAACTACTAGCTTAAGATTACTGACATGAGGGCTACTTCTATTAATATTTTTTCTGCTATACATACTACTGATAAAAATGGTTCTATTTGTTCCCTAACTGCTTTGCTTTTGTATCAATGAATTCTATACTGGTACCATAAAAATTTATATAACATATTTCTACAGAAGGAAATAAGTGCCTTTGCACCTAACAGACAGTGCCGAATGGCACACTTCTTCCCTCTCAAGGCTGCCGATGGGCAACCTCTACCCACACACTCTGTCGATCGTCACTCTCCATCCCCACCTTGCCGACCGGCATCCAACAACAACGAACAGCCTGACGATCGGCATGCCCCATTATGAATAATTTTCTACAACTTCCTGTTAGTTTTATTCTATTCATAGAACCAACGTATAACGATTCATAGACTAACCAACGCATAACACAGGAACATGAAATTTCACCAATAATCAACATTAATTAATTCCTAGCATCCATTGCCATAAACAAACACAAACAACAATAAATTCACGCCCTAAATCCCCACATACTAACCATCATATTCCTGGTTATAAAATCTGAACCCCACCGTTACCTTTTGGTTTTCCTGCCGGTTGAGTTCTTTGGTTGAAACTGCAACTGGTTTGACGGCAACTTCTCTAAATTTTCTTGCCTCCCACTTGGTGCCTCCAAAACCCTTGTTTCTTCTACTGCTATGTGATAATTGTTTTTCTTTTGGTTTTTGGCTGCTAGCTACTATATATCATAACCTAATATAATAATAGGTCTACTAGTAACTTTAATGGGCCTGCTAATGCTATTCCTAATCTTGCTATTTCACACACCCAACTTGACCTAACTAATAAAATAATTTTCTATTAAAATCAACATTATTTCCAATATTAATTTCTCTTGACTAAATTGACTAATCATTCGATTATCAATTTCTAACAATATATATAATCCTATAATGCTTCTCATAATTATTCCGATAATTCCTTCTTCGACTAAATTCCAATAATTAAATCCTGAGTAATTCATTTAAATAATTTAATGAATTTCCGGGTGTTACATTCGACATCGACATCTTAAGCCTCATCAAAGGATAAGGAGGTGGTGTGATTGTTCCTCAATGGGAAGGCATCTTTAAGAAAGGGCATCCTGCCACGGTCATCTGTCTTGCTAACAGGGGAGATGATATGTTTGTGAGCATGATCATCATCATGATTGGCCATGATCAGAATCTTGAATATGTGCTTTGATCTTTGGTTTCCGGGGAAAGAAATATGGGGATAGAATATTTCCCACAGACGGCGTCACTAATCTTACCGACTGACCAGAACCTGAAGTGGGCCAGAGACTTTTACTTCAATGTTGGAATATGGGAGGAGGGGGTGTACTTACAAGGCACTCTGATGCTAAAGTCAGTAGGAGCACAAAGAGATACAAGAAAAGAAATTAGGGTTTTTGGTGTGAATATTGGATATTGGATTCATGTCCCTCAACAAGTGTGAGGGTTTATATAATGCCTTAAGTGCATAGACATTGTTTCCTATTTTTGGGCCTAGTTATTAGGTTCCCCAAAAATAGGTAACTGTCAGGACTTGGTCAAAACGGGCAGCCATGCTCGTAACTAACCATTGCTTCAAGCAACGACATTACGAGCAAGTGCATTTATGGGTGCTTCCTGGTTGTCGGCTCTATGGGTGTTGAGTAAACCTGGAGGTGGACGTCGATATGCACATACGCATGGTCATAGCATCATTGGTATCTCTGCCCCTCAGGGGTGCAGTCAACTAAGCATGCTCGGACATAGTCGTTATGACGAGAAAAGAGGTTCTCACGGACAGAGATGGTTCTAGCCATTCCTGGATGGCTGTCGTCGCGTGGCTGACAGGATGAGGACCAGCCTGTTTGAGCGGGCAGAGGTGATATCATTTATCCTAGGGCTCAATCGACCATGGCTCCTCGATGACGTGTCTCTGGCTGAGAGACAAAAGGGAAAAGGTGTCCTTTACCTGCCCCAATTGATTGGGTCAAAGCTATTGGACCATTTTGGATGTAGAAGTGGATTGGGCCATGCCTAGGCATTGGATCAGACCATAACAGAAAGGAGATTAAAAAAAATCTAAAAGTTATAAAAACCTAACTAAAAAACAAATAAAATAAAATCATTAACCCACTTTTTTTTTGGATTTTGTAGAAAATATAAAAATATAAATTAAATCAAATAAAATAGTAAAAAGAGGAATTTGTGATTTTAAGGGTCAAAATCCTTTAGAATTCAAAAAGAGTATTGTTCGTTGATTTTTTTTCTGTATTTCTCGAAAAAAATTCGGAGCAAGTCGAAATAGTGGCTTTCAAGCTCACGTGATAGGCTGAAATACTTACCACTGTACTACAACCCATATTGCAACCCTGGAAATAAAAAACACAACAACAAAAAAAACAAGAAAAATGCTTGCAATAACACTATATCTATGACTCTAATATCAGTTAATAACAACAAGAATCCTCGGCAACAACGCCAATTTAGTCCGCTATCGCGCGCGGATCAAAACGAGTGATTTTTTAACTGTAGATAACGACAATGGCCCGAGTCGTATCACAAGGATTATTGTATTATTATTAACCATTTAAAATGATTAGAATGGGTTTATTGATTTTCGGTTAAGAAAAAAGTGCAATAGTGATTATCAAAATAAGCTAAAATGATAATTCTATTGATTCAGGTATCGACTTATCACTGGTTCATAAAACTGCAATCCCCTAAGCGGATTCTATTCCCCTCCCGATTACAACACCAATTAACAAGCGAAATTGACATTATAATTTTATTCCTATTTTCTGAATAAAGCAAACAGATCAGCACAATCACGAATTAAGTAAATGTGATTCTAACATGTGCAGTTTAACGATTAAGCAACGATAAAATACGATAAAAGTCAAGGAACATCAATCAATCGGTATAAATCAATATTATTCTATATAACTCTAATTAAGCAAACAAGACATATAGATTAATATAGAAAGGGGGAAGAAATTGGATTAAAGATTAAAAACCTCAAAGAATGTGGAAACTGTAACCAGTAGAAATTGCCTTAGGGATTAGTTCTTCATGAGTCGTGCAAAGCTTCAAATTGTTTTTGTGAATAGTAAAAACGTGATAGATGAAAAGTATGCGGTTTCTCGCCTTATAAAACAAAATAAGGTTTTCACTAATAATCCGAATCGGGCCGAAAATATAAAAAAACCCGACCCAAAATCGGTCTAAAACTAAATGTTTCTACTGTATAAAACTTCAAATAATTATTCAAGCCTTCTATAGTCCGAACCAGCTTCTGGCTTCAACATGAAAGTTGTAGCTCTTTATCTCAGCTTTCCAACGAATATTAGAACACCTTAATCCGATTTTTGTAGCTCCAGTTATGAATTTTTCATTAAAAGTTACTAATGCTGAAAATAAAATACGAAAATCAAATCAAGCTATAAACAAACTTAAATATGAAAACACACTAAAATGGTGAAACTAATGGAATAAACTAAGGAATTGCCTAAGTATAACAGTAGAAGAATGTGCATAAAGATGCACTGATCAGTATTCACTTTGTGCAATCTTAAGGAATCAGATTCCTTCTTTCTTTCTCCTATTCTCACAACATGTTATGGGTCTTGAGTTCACCTTGATTGAAACATTCAAGCATCCTAACATTGTTTCATCACTTGCTTGCTTGACTTATTTTACCTATCTTTGGTCTATGCTTGACTATTCTTCCTTCATCTTCATGGCTTACTTTCTAGAGTGCTATTTGATGTTGTTGTTGCCCCATTTAATTTTCCATCTTGTATGCCTCAATGTGCTTTTACATGCTAAGCCTTATACTTATTCGCTTGCCATCTTCTTTCCTTTTCTTGATTGAATGATAACATGCTCCCCTAGGAATTTGATATCATCTTATTTAAGGAGAATCAATTAGACTTTAGGTTCTTACCCAAGCATGTCGATATTAGGTAGCACCCTTTTATCCTCAGTTATAGGTCCATCTTTGCATGCTAACTTAGGTAGAGATTTCCCTTTTTAATCCTAACTTTAGGACCACCATTGTATGATAACATTAGGACTCTAATATCCCTTAAATTTTTCATTCTCCTTTTTGCATCTTTAAAACTAAAACTTCTTTTTCCTTGTCAATCTTAAAATACTTAACAATAAAGAGGCGAACCATGTGCCATGAGCCTTAAGCACGCGTGGAACACTTTCGATACGAGGCGTCTGACTTGACCATCTAAAGTCTCTCACGTCATAGTCTTTAATGTGGTTCAAATTACCAAATCCTTTTTCAAAGTAAAAAATACAAACCAATCAAATCTCTTCTGCCTTCGGGCTTTTCTTTTGAAAACTCTTTTCATAAACAAATATGTTTTATCCATTCCAATATGAAGCAAACGACTTAGGCCTCTCGTACGAGCAAAACAAGTCAATGTTCAAACATTTGGAATGTCTAACACATCATTCTCATAAAAAACACAAAATAAACCAAAACATTTTTGAGAATAATTACGAGTGCCATGATCCCCTATTGCATGAAAGGTGGTATGTAGGCACAAAGGTTCGCAATCGTGGTAGGCGCAACTGATAAAAACTTTATTTTTATGCATATACTTTGCACTCATGCATTTCCCCTTAGGAATTTAAGCTTTAGATATAAACACACTCTTTGATTAGAATAACAAGAGTGGATCCCATCGAGTACGACGAATGTGAAGGGTGCTAATACCTTCCCCTTGCATAATCGACTCCCTCACCCGTTCTCTTGGTCGTGAGACCTTGATTTATCCTTTCTCCAGGTTTTCTTTGATGTTTTCCTTTCCCTTCTTTGGGATAAATAAATATTTGATGGCGGCTTCATTGTGTACCGGTTATTTTTCGCGGTAGCGACACTATGAACAAAAACAGAAATGGAAAAAGGAACATATACCTTGTTGGTTATTGGAAGAGAAAAGCTGAGTTTTCACAAAGTAAAAGGAAGATGGGTGCTCAACAATGGATTTTAGGGTTTGTGAGATAGTGAGAGAAAGTGAGAGAAAGTTTGAAATGATGAAATGGGGTTGGTTTGTGCTCCGCTGTGCTATAAGAATAAATTATAGGCCTTGGGACTGGGCCATGCCCCATTGGGTCCTAAAAAAATTTCTGAGTAAGTGACAACCCGGTAAGTGCGGCCTGTGACCTCTTAGAGGTAGTAGAAAAGCCTACAATCTTAGATTTGGCTCTAGTGCCGATCCTTGATTCCAACTCCTGATTTTATCTTAACGTAACAAAAACATAAAAACAAGAATAATTACAATGTTAGGGTGCCTCCTAACAAGCGTTCTGTTTAATGTCATTTGAGCTCGACGATCCATGGTGACATCAAGGATCACCAAGAGAAATTACACAAGTTTCCCGATTAAATTCTCCGTTAAGATATACCTTCAACATTTACTGTCCAATTCTCCTTTGAATTTGGGTCCTCTAACACAATAGCCCCATAGTGCTTCACTTCTTTGATCATGAACGGTCCCAAACATTTTGATTTCAAATTTGCAAGAAAAATCTTTAGTCGAGAATTAAATAGAAGTACCATTTGGCCAAATTTAAATTCCTTTTTACGAACCTTCTTATCATGACAAAATTTTATATTCTCTTTGTAAAGCTTGTTTGAATGATATGCGTGATATCTCATCTCCTCTAATTCATGTAATTGAACTTTTCTTTTATCTCCGGCCAAGTTAGAATCAAAATTCAAAAATTTTAAAGCCCAAAGAGCTTTGTGTTCCATTTCGACCAGAAGATGACAAGTTTTTCCATAGTCCATTTGGAAAGGAGTTAGACCAATTGGAGCTCTGTAGGCGGTACGATATGCCCATAAAGCTTTATCAAGATTTAAATACCAATCCTTTCTAGAAATCAACACCGTTTTTTCTAAAATTCTCTTCACCTCTCTATTTGACACCTTAGCATGACCATTTAATTGTGGGTGGTATGGTGTCTCTACTTATGCTTTACACCAAAATGTTCTAAAACTTTTTCAAGTTGTGTATTGAAAAAGTGTGATCCACCATCACTCACTAACACTCTAGGCGTACCAAAATGGGAAAATATATTTTTCTTTAAAAACTTAATCACCGTATTTTCCATCGGCCTTTTGTGAAGCGATCGATTCCACCCACTTCGACACGTAATCTACAACTACTAGAATGTATTCATTAGAAAAGGATGGAGGAAATGGTACAACGAATTCAATACCTACACAATCAAATACCTTAACTTCAAACATACTATGTAGGGGCAACTCATCCCGTTTCCCTATCACGCCACTCCTTTGGCTACTATCATAATTATTCGCATGTAAGTGAGCATCTTTAAACAAAGATGGCCAATAAAAGCTCAATTAGAGGACTTTTGTTGCCGTTCACAAACCATTATAGTGACCTCTATACGGCGAATTGTGACAATGCCAAAGAATGCTTATAGACTCCTCAATTGTGACACACCTTTTCAAAAGATTATCACCACCAAGCTTAAAAAGGTAAGGCTCATCCTACATATAATAATTGGCATCTGACAAGAATTTCCTTTTTTAATTCCAAGTTAGATCTTCTGATATTAATCTGGTTACTTTGTGGTTAGAAAAATCGGAAAACCAAAGTCTAACTTGTACAATAAACAATTTTTCATCAGAAAGTTCTTCTTTTACTTCACTCTCTTGGTTTGTTACTTCCACATTGACCAAATGGGACAAGTGATCCGCCACTAAATTTTCTGAACCCTTTTTGTCACGAATTTCCAAATCAATTTATTGCAATAAAAGGATCCATCGAATAAGTATTTGTTTTGAATTTGGTTTGGTGAGAAGATACTTAATCGTCGCATGGTCAGTGTACACCATGACTTTCGAACCAATGAGGTAAGACCTAAATTTCTCAAGAGCATACACTATTGCAAGAAGATTTTTTTCCGTTGTTGCAATAACTCACTTGAGCTTCATTTAAAACCTTACTTGCATAGAGTATAGCCTGGAATTTTTTTCTTGGACCAAGCACCGCACCAACGATGTAATCACTTGTGTCGCTCATTAATTCAAAATCAAGTGCCCAATTGGGCGCGATGATTATGGGTGTGATGATCAATTTTTCTTTTAAATCGTTAAAGGCAATTAAACAAGCATCATCAAAGAGAAAAGACTTATCTTTATTGAGCAAGTTGCTCAATGGCTTTGCGATCTTTGAGAAGTCTTTGATGAATCTCTGATAGAATCCCGCATGACCAAGGAAACTTTGGATTCCCTTCACATTTGTTGATGGTGGTAGCTTCTCGGTAACCTAAATTTTTGCTTGATCAACTTCTAGGCCTTTGGAGGAGACTTTGTGGCCGAGCATAATTCCTTCCATAACCATAAAGTTTCATTTTCCTAATTAAGCATCAAATTGGTTTCCACACACCTTTTGAGCACGATATCCAAAATTTTCAAACATAACTCAAATGAAGCCCCAAAGATAGAGAAATCATCCATAAACACTTTAATACTCTTCTTGCTCAAATCCAAAAAAATTGCTTGCATACACCATTGAAAAGTTGTATGTGAATTACATAAACCAAAGGGCATTCTTCGATATGCAAAGATACTGAAAGGGCATGTAAAAGCAGTTTTTTCGTGGTCCTCCGGATTAACTATAATTTGATTGTAACTCTAATAAATATTCAAAAAACAATAGAAGTTTTGTCCCGGCAATCTCTCCAGCATTTGGTCCATGAAAGTTTATGGAAAATGATATTTCCACATAGCTTGATTACGCCTGTAGTAATAAATACACATTCTTCATCCGGTGACAGTTCTTGTAGGAATTAACTCATTTTTTTCATTCTAGATTATCAGCATGCTTATTTTTTGGAACAACCTCAACAGGGCTCACCCACACACTATCAGAAATAGGATATATCATACTGACTTCTAATAGTTTCACCACCTCTTTCTCACTACTTCCATCATGGTAGGATTCAAGCAGCGTTGAGGTTGCGCGACCAGCTTGAACTCTTCCTCCATCATAATCTTATGCTTACAATAGGTCGGGTTAATGCCTTTCAAATATGATAAGACCCAACCTATTTATCTTTGGTTTTTCTTTAAGACTTGAATTAAATGATGTTCCTCCTTTTCAGACAAAGCGTTACTAATAATCATCGGTTTGTTACAACCATCATCAAGAAACACATACTTCAAATGAGGAGACAACATCTTCAACTCAAGTTTAGACTCTTCAATCTTTTTCTTATCTTCCAACTCTTCAACCTTTGCATCAAAAGGACTAACTTCTTCCAATGACTCAATTTTATTCAAGCATGCCTCAATTTCTCTTTCTTCATCTTCAGTGAGAACTTTGAATGCATCAGCAAGAGCTTTTTCAAGGGGAGTGGACATATGAACTTTCTTTGTTACTCCCATTATAGTCTCACTGGTTGCATTAATTCGAAAACTATCATTTGTATCTTTGAAATGCTTCATGGCTTCGAAAAGATTAAAGCAAACCTCTTCATCTTAAACTCTCGCTTTCATTAGACCATCATCGATGTCGATCATCATCCTAAAAGTCTTTATAAAAGGTCGTCCAAGAATCAATGGCGCGTAATCATCTTCCTCCATGTCAATAACAACAAAGTCAAATGGAAACAATAGTTTATCCACATTTACTAGAAAATATTTTGCTACTCCATGAGGATGGGTTATATACTTGTCGGTCAATTGTAATGTCATTTGTGTTGTTTTCATCTCAATGCTTCACAATATCTTCAAAATACATAATAGAATAAATTTTTCGCTAGAGTCTAAATTAATCAAACCTTTACTGTGACCGGTGGAAATAGAACTGACTGTTTTTTAGCTGGTTTTGCGAAATGTCGCGGTAAGCAAGAGTCGCCACCGTATTTTATGTTCTCCAACATGGAAAGGACAAAAGCACAGCAAAATTCCTTATTCGAGAATGTTTCTCGGTTCGGGAGGTAGATTTATTGAAAGGGAAGGTGTTAGCACCCTTTCTATCCATGGTTATCCAAGGGCTCTTAGGTACTTGCTCTTATGTTTTCAAAATTGTTTGCTTTTCAAGTGTGTGTGGGTTTTGAAAAATTTTCGTTTGAAAAATTTCTAAGTAACTCTTGTATCAGTCCTCAAGAGTGTGTGAAAAATTTGTTTGAAAACTTTTAGAAAGTGCGGGTGCGAAAAGTTGTTTTTGTTTGTTTGAAAAGAGAAAGTACTTAAGAGAATCTACCTACTCTAAGGAATTAAGTTGTGTAAGAGTCCTTTAGATAGTGCTATCCCACCATTGAGAGGTAGGTAGCACCATCGTTGGAGGTGTTCGGGTCAATTCGATTATCGGGACAGTATGGTCGCCAAAGCAATGGCAGGACACCTTAGAAGTAACCCTAATGTCCTAGATCCTTTTATCCGAGGCAACCGTTTCGAGGCAACTGGATCTTTTGGACAGAAGGGCGACCTCTAAGACACTCTATACTTGATGACCACGTTCGAGGCATCCAGTGAGGCGTACCCTAGAAGTGGCATGTGCTTGGTGTATTGTTTTTCAGTTAAGGTTATCTTGTATGTTATTTGTGAGCTACGGATTGGTTTTATTTACATACAATTTTTCATGCATTGTTAACAGTTAGGAGTGCGGAAAGTAAATTGCAGAAATGTAAATCTAGCTATTACAAGGCGCGGGTCTATACATCGCCAAAAACAAAAACCCGTTTTGGTAAATAAGTGCGAGAAATTAAATAAAGCGGTAAAATTCCTATTTAACTATTACATATCTGGAGACAGTTACATAAATAATTAAAATAAGAATAAAGCGCGAAAGAAATAAATCAGGAACGTCCTAAGGGTTTTGACCCTTTTAAGAAAAGAATTGAATTTTTTGGTCCTTTTTTGTGATTAAATGAAATTAAAATTAATAACTAATTAATTAATTTATTAAAAGAAAAATGTTTTTGTATTTTTATGTTTTTAATGAAATAAAATAAAAGGAATTGAAATTAAAAGTTAATAAAAACCTAATTCTAAATTTATTTTAGTTATTAAGAAAAAAGGTTAAAGTTGCCTAATTAAAACTAATTCAATTTATTAGTATTTATTTACAAAATAATTACCTAAATGAAATTAATAAAGATAAA
Organism: Vicia faba; assembly: GCA_948472305.1. Classification (NCBI taxonomy): domain Eukaryota; kingdom Viridiplantae; phylum Streptophyta; class Magnoliopsida; order Fabales; family Fabaceae; genus Vicia; species Vicia faba. Next base: position 1,083,307,143 of record OX451739.1, on the reverse strand, counting down.
ATATTTACATTTTTTTTTTGGTTTTTGAATTTTATTGTGAAAAATGTTGATTAATTAAATGGTTAGTAATTAAAACAATAAAATAAATAAAGCAAAATGAAAAAAAAATGAAAAAAAAGAAATGCAAACCCAAAAGGGGGGTATGGGCCAGAATGGGGTGTTTGATTTAGAATCTGAGGCCCATCAAGAAGCCAGCTTTGTTTGACTTTGGAGATTGCCTGCGCCTGTGTTGACTCCTGAGCATGGTGTTCTTTCATTCCTGGGTCTTCAGATCTGTAGGGCTGGACACATGGCACGCTGATTGCTTGTGATATATTGTGGACTTTTGCTGGAATGCTGCATGGGAATATATTAGAGGAAAAATGAAACAAGCATTTGGGAGACCTGGGGATCGAACCCAGGTCCCAATGGTTGCAAGCCAGCATCTGTACCACTAGACCACTCATGTGTATTTGTTAGTAAAATAAGAAACCAAAATAATATAGAATAAACGCACTATATGCTGAAAAAAGAAAAAAAGTAGCGCGCGTTTTTTAATGAGCCAATGGGATATAAGCACGCCATCATCTTCTTCGTGTTTCCTGCAAAATAGAAATTAGATAGCGGGGGTTTTTAACCCCCATAAAACAAAACTGCAGAAAATAGCGACTAGGCGCTCAGTGCATATAAAAAAGGCGTGAGGTGTCCAATGTTTTCGTCTTATCAAGCTGGTTTTAACCATGTGCGTTTTGAGGGTTGATTTTACAGTATGTGAAAAACCCTAAAATCCAAGCTTCGAAACCCTAGCATCCTCCAATGGCAACTTTCATTTTAGGGCACCATAATCAAATTAAGTTATATCAAAAGCTTCATAACAATGTCAGCAATGCAAAACAGTAATCAAAATATGTTAATGATGCGTAAAAATTGAATTTCGATTAAGGAAAAGAAAGATGAACCGTGTGACTGTGTAGCATGAATTCTTGAGTGTTAGGACTTGTTTATGATTGCAAATCGTTCCTGGGAGTGTTGGTAATGTGTTTGGATCAAGGAAAGTGTTTGAATTGTACTGGAAGATTGATTTCAGTTTGTGACTTTTCTTCAAGTTTTTTTGAATTTGGTTTTTGCCGTTTCAGAGGTTTCTAGGTCGTGTCTTTGGTCTGGAACATTTGCATATATGTGTGTGAATGAGAATCAGTCAATATTATAAGCCTTTAACCCTTGCAATAATGTTTTGGATTTCCTCTTTACCACCATTAAACCATTTTCAAAGCTTGTTCAAAATTTGAATTTTCATGCCTAATTCAGCTTGGCACGAATTTGGTAGGTGTATTATGGTGCATCAAGGTCATTCAAACCACAAGATATCAATTAATTAAATTTTTTTAATTTTATTTGAATTATTATGAATTAAAATGAATTAAATCCATAAAAATTAAATAAAAATGGAAAAATAATTATTTGGTCTTGAAATTGATCATGGGACACGTGGGTGGAATGACAAGGCTGAACCAAGTGGAAAAAAGTGGACCCTTTTGTCAAAAATTGAAGTTTCAAGGATAGTTGACTTTGGCCATTTCACAAAAATTTCCCAACTTCTCCAATGCATATCTTGCTCAATTTTGATCATATGAACATGTTCTTGGACATTTTGGAAAGGTCTTGAAGTCCTCTAACCAATGCCTTTGGTCCCATGTCATTTGAATTTACCAATCTCAAGTTATGGTCTTTGACTTAAAGTGCCTTTTTGTTGACTTTTGAAAATGACCTATAATGTTGAAATTGATAACTTTTTATGAGAGAATTTATTGGACTTGGAATGTGAAGATGAGTTGTAGGAAATGTCATCCCCTTCAAAATGAGCATTGGATGGGATTTTTCTGATAAACCATGAAAAAGTTATGCCTTGGTCAAGTTACAGTTGACTTTTCAGCTGTCCAAAAATAGAAACTTTTGACACCTTGATGATTTTTGAGCCATGCTTGTGAAATCATGGTCAAGATTTGACCAAATGATGATTGTGGCTTCAAAATAAGATGTTGACCAAAATTTTTGACTTTTGACTGCCAAATGACCATTTTTCCCCTGCAGTTGACTGTGGAGCAATTAGGGCTTTTGACTGTGCAACTTGACCTTGTGAGCCTTGAAACTTGACATGTAGGTGGTTGACAATGTATATGAGCATATGGGACTTGATTGAGCCCTTGAAAACCTCAACTTCCTTGCAGGAACCAAAACCCTAATTTTGACTGGCTTAGGAGGATGGTTTGACTGTGTAGCCCTTGAGTGGACTTGAGCCAATTGAGATGATGCTTGTCAAAACTTTGAAGAATATGGGAGGGCAAATTTTGGGGTACAACAGTGTCCCCTGTTCAATCTTCTTAGACCTGAGGATGTAGATTGGCTTGTGTTCCTTTCGTGATCCGAAGGTGGAAGATGATTGAACACTAGAGTGCCCAGAAATTTGCACTCACATAGTGGAGTATCAGCAATGTGATGTCGGGAATGGGCTTACAGATGCCATTTGGAGAGATGGTGGGTAGGAGGATGGGCTTATAGATGCCATCTGGAGATGTGATAGAACCTTGTCGGGAATGGGCTTATAGATACCATTTGGAACTGTTGGTATGTAGATGGGCTTATAGATGCCATCTAGGTGTCGATCGCGTAAGAGATTCCTTAGCGAGAACTTGCGTACCTGAGAAAGATAATTTCCTAGCCTGTTACAGGTGTTGATCCTCACTCAGTTGCTCACAGACATGCCCTGGCTAGATACAGGTATCGAATCTAGAACTTCAAAAGGTTTCTTACAGACGTGCCCTGGCTGGATACAGGTATCGAATCTCTAAACTCTTCAGATATGCCCTGGCTAGATACAGGAATCGAATCTGGAATTAGTCGTCAACAGATATGCCCTGGCTGGATATAGGAATCGAATCTTAAAACTCTTCAGACGTGCCCTGGCTGGATACAGGAATCGAATCTGGAATTAATCGTCAACAGATATGCCCTGGCTGGATACAAGAATCGAATCTTCAAACTCTTCAGACGTGCCCTGGCTGGATACAAGAATCGAATCTGGAATTAGTCGTCAAAAGATATGCCCTGGCTGGATACAGGAATCGAATCTTCAAACTCTTCAGACGTGCCCTGGCTGGATACAGGAATCGAATCTAGAATTAGTCGTCAACAGATATGCCCTAGCTGGATAGAGGAATCGAATCTTCAAACTCTTCAGACGTGCCCTGGCTGGATACAGGAATCGAATCTGGAATTGGTCGTCAACAGATATACCCTGGCTGGATACAGGAATCGAATCTTCAAACTCTTCAGACGTGCCCTGGCTGGATACAGGAATCGAATCTTCAAACTCTTCAGACGTGCCCTGGCTGGATACAGGAATCGAATCTGGAATTAGTCGTCAACAGATATGCCCTGGCTGGATACAGGAATCGAATCTTCAAACTCTTCAGACGTGCCCTGGCTGGATACAGGAATCAAATCTGGCATTAGTCATCAACAGATATGCCCTGGCTGGATACAGGAATCGAATCTTCAAACTCTTCAGACGTGCCCTGGCTGGATACAGGAATCGAATCTGGAATTAGTCGTCAACAGATATGCCCTGGCTGGATATAGGAATCGAATCTTCAAACTCTTCAAACGTGCCCTGGATGGATACATGAATTGAATCTAGAATTAGTCGTCAACAGATATGCCCTGGCTGGATACAGGAATCGAATCTTCAAACTCTTCAGACGTGCCCTAGATGGATACAGGAATCGAATCTGGAATTAGTCGTCAACAGATATGCCCTGGCTGGATACAGGAATCGAATCTTCAAACTCTTCAGACGTGCCCTGGCTGGATACAGGAATCGAATCTGGAATTGATCGCTCACAGATATGCCATGGCTAGATACAGGTATCGAATCTGGAATTAGTCGTCAACAGATATGCCCTGGCTGGATACAGGAATCGAATCTTCAAACTCTTCAGACGTGCCCTGGATGGATACAGGAATCGAATCTGGAATTAGTCGTCAACAGATATGCCCTGGCTGGATACAGGAATCGAATCTTCAAACTCTTCAGACGTGCCCTGGATGGATACAAGAATCGAATCTGGAATTAGTCATCAACAGATATGCCCTGGCTGGATACAGGAATCGAATCTTCAAACTCTTAAGACGTGCCCTGGATGGATACAGGAATCGAATCTGGAATTAGTCGTCAACATATATGCCCTGGCTGGATACAGGAATCGAATCTTCAAACTCTTCAGACGTGCCCTAGCTGGATACAGGAATCGAATATGGAATTAGTCGTCAACAGATATGCCCTGGCTAGATACAGGAATCGAATCTGGAATTGCGACAGTTGATAGTAATTATCTTTGGGTTGACCTTTTTCCTGAAAAGGAAAAACATCAGTTGTATGCAATGTCATGATGTATGAGATGCATGATGTCATGATGTTCTCAAGAATAAATGAGATTGTGTGTTATGATGCGTATGCATGCTATAATGTATGAAGATGTGATATTCATGAATGTATTTTCGTCTTGGGAAAATAAATCCTTGACGAATGCCGGGAAGTTAGATCCTGGGCTGATGTTAAAGAATAGAGTTCTTCGTTTCTGCTGGGGGTGATGATTGCAAGAATAAACTGGTAGGAGAAGATGACTCCATTGGGGAATAAACTTGATGAAGAGATTACTCTGCGGGGAATTACTCTATGGGGAGAGATACTTCGTTGAGGTTTTGATGATAACTCCGCTGGGGATTCTGCTGATAAGTTATGTTAGGGAATTTGATGAACTCCGCTGGGGGATAGGAAGAACTTCGCCGAGGACGATCTTTCTGTGGCAATTAGCTGAGGATAACCCAGTTATAAGCTCTAGTGAGGGATAACTTTGAATAAAGCCGGGGAGATACGTTCGTACTCTGCAGGGGATAAGCTTCCAGAATCTACTGGGGATAAGCTTCCAGAATCTACTGGGGAGATTGATACAACTCTCCTGGGGAAACTTTTGAGACTATACTGGGAAATGGCTCCACTGGGGTGTTTGGTATTCCGCCGGGGAACAATCTTAGATGAAGACTGTCGGGGATGCTTGTTAAGGAATATCTGCATACTCCGCTGGGGAATATTGAGATTTTCTGGGGATATCCAACTTCCTTAAGGCTGACAGTGGGCTAACTCTGCTTGGGGAGAGTGTCGCTGACTTGCTAGAGATACTGCACCTTTTCAGGGCTGATGGGAGACCAACTCTGCTCGGGGAGAGTATTGTTGAATCTGGTCTTACTCTACGGGGAGTGGAGGTATCTGGGTTATGTTCTTCAGCCGAACTTACCTTGGTACCTTGGTGGACGGAGCAACTAGACCGTTTAGACAACTCAGTATTGCCCTTGTTTCTAATGTCACCTATAACTAGTCCTTTGTTTCGTATGCAAATATTTGTGATTAGCAATTAGTGTCAAATGCATATATCAAAAATGAACATTGGACGTTCCTCGCAAGACAAAACAGAAAAAGGAAAAAACAAATGGCAATTTGTCTGGAAAAGTGAATTTGTATTGATTTTTTGAATTTGCCTGTAAATAGGCGTTTATGTACAAGAGGCTGACGTCCTAGTAAGAGAACGCCGCCGAACAAGAGAGTTTATACATTTTGTGAAAAGGAAAACAAAATAGCTATGTGAAAAAGTCCCACTGGGTTCCAACTCTGCTATCGCCTTTATGTCTTCAAGCGTCTCATCACTTTGCTGCTTAGTTGACGATGAAGCTGACTGATCGATGTCGTCTGAACTTCGTATTTGATACCAGATTCTGGATGCAAGGTGATCCAATGAGACATAGTATTACGCTTATCCCTAACTTTTGCCTGGACCGCCCTTTCGGGTTTTCAGTCCACCGGGATACCCATTTTTTGCCCAAGCCGCCTTTTCAGGTTTTCGACTTGCCGGGTGTACAGATTTTTTCGTTTCATCCCTTATTTTTGCCCGAACCCTTTTGGTTTTCCGGGAAGCCCTTATTTTTGCCTAGGTGTGTCAACCTAGCGGGTCTTTTATTCATGCGTAGTATCTTTTTACTATGTCTGCATTGGCGGGGTGAGGGAGGTCGTCGCCATCCATGGTGGTTAGAATCATGGCTCCTCCTGAGAAGACATGTTTAACCACAAATGGCCCTTCGTACGTAGGGGTCCATTTGCCCCTGGGATCACTTTGAGGGAGAATGATGCGCTTGATTACCAGGTCTCCGACTTGATACTCTTGTCGTCTGACTTTCTTGTTAAATGCCCTGATCATCCATTTTTGGTACGTTTGACCATGACAAATGGCGGTGAGTCTCTTTTCGTCGATTAGGTTTAATTGATCAAGTCGAGTCTGGATCATGTCATCTTCGCTCAAGCCTGCATCCTTCATTATCCGGAGAGAGGGTATTTGGACTTCAATAGGCAAAACTGCCTCCATGCCATAGACCAAGGAAAAGGGAGTTGCCTCTGTTGACGTCCATGCTGAGGTACGGTACCCATGAAGAGCAAACAGTAACATCTCGTGCCAATCTTTGTAGGTCACTGTCATCTTCTGCACAATTTTCTTGATATTCTTGTTAGCTGCCTCTATAGCCCCATTCATCTTCGGCCGGTAGGGAGAAGAGTTGTGGTGTTGTATCTTGAATTGCTCACAGAGCTCAGTGATCATCTTGTTATTAAGGTTGGTACCATTGTCCGTAATGATCCTCTCCGGGACACCGTATCGACAGATCAGGTTGTGCCGAATGAACTGTGCCACGACGTTCTTGGTTACGGTGGCGTAGGAAGCTGCTTCAACCCACTTCGTGAAGTAATCAATCGCTACCAGGATGAAGCGATTCCCATTGGATGCCGTAGGTCTGATCTCGCCAATCATATCAATGCCCCACATTGAAAAAGGCCAAGGTGTTGTCAAGACATTAAGAGGTACTGGAGGAACGTGCACCTTATCAGCATAGATTTGGCACTTGTGACATGTCCGAGAATGTTGGTAACAGTCAGCTTCCATTGTGGACCAGAAATATCCTGCCCGAAGGATTTTCTTTGCCATAGTGTGTCCACTGGAATGTGTTCCGAAGGTACCTTCATGTAGTTCTGCCATGATCCTTTCTGCTTCAGTCTTATCCACACAACGCAGTAAGGTTGAATCATGGTTTCGTTTGTATAGAATGTCGTTGCTGAGGAAGAACTTTGTCGCGAACGTTCTCAGGAACTTCTTGTCATTAACAGATGCACCCTCGGGGTATTCTTAAGCTTCCAAGTACCTCTTCACTTCATGATACCAAGGTTTTTCTGTTACCTCTTCAGCCTCGAAATCACAGCAGTATGTAGGTTCATCCAGTTTCCAGATAATGATCCGGGGAGCCTCGTTGTCCCATTTGACTTTGAACATAGAAGACATCGTAGCTAATGCGTCCGCCAACTGATTCTCCTCTCTTGGGAAGTGTTCAAAAGTTATCTCCTCGAAGTGAGGGATTAACGTCAACACATACTCTTTGTAAGGAATAAGATTTGGGTGTTTCGTATCCCACTCGCCTTTGATCTGATTGATCACGAGAGCGGAATCTCCGAAGACCCTCAGAAACTTGATCCTTAAGTCAATTGCAGCTTGAAGACCCATGATACATGCTTCATACTCCGCCATGTTGTTGGTGCAGTTGAAACATAGCCGGACAGTGAGTGGAGTATGAGTGCCTTTAGGGGATATGATCACGGTGCTGATACCGTTACCCAAAGCGTTTGAGGCTCCGTCAAAGTGCATAGACCATCGGGATCCTTCCTCAGGTCCTTCATCCGGTCCAGGTACTTCATAATCAGTCACTACCATGATGTTCTCGTCCGGAAATTCAAAGTTCATAGATTGGTAGTCATCCACTGCCTGGTGTGCCAAATGGTCTACCAATACACTTCCCTTGATTGCTTTCTGAGTCGTGTATTGGATGTCGTATTCTGTCAAGATCATCTGCCATCTTGCTATTCTTCCGGACAGAGCAGGCTTTTCGAATATGTACTTGATTGGATCCATTTTTGAAATCAAGAGAGTAGTGTGAGTCAACATATACTGTCTCAGCCGGCGAGCAGCCCATACCAAAGCGCAGCAAGTTTTCTCGAGCAGTGAGTATCGGGTCTCACAGTCGGTAAACTTTTTGCTAAGGTAATAAATAGCGTGCTCTTTTCGGCCAGACTCGTCATGTTGCCCCATCACACACCCCATTGAGTTGTCCAGTACTATCAAGTTTAGGATTAGAGGTCTCCCTTCAACCGGTGGCATAAGAATGGGTGGCTCTTGGAGATACTCTTTGATTCTGTCGAAAGTGGCCTGACATTCATCGTTCCAACGTACCACTTGATCTTTCTTCAGTAGCTTGAAGATTGGCTCACAGGTAGCAGTTAGGTGCGAGATGAATCGGGCAATGTAATTCAGACGTCCTAGAAAGCCTCTGACTTCTTTCTCTGTCTTGGGAGCTGGCATCTCTTGTATGGCCTTCACCTTGGCAGGGTCCACTTGAATACCTTTGTCGCTCACGATGAAACCTAGCCGTTTTCCAGATCTCACCCCGAAGGTGCACTTGTTCGGGTTCAACCTCAGCTTGTACAACTTCAGACGGTCAAATAGCTTCCGTAGATGGTCAAGGTGCTCCTCCTCAGTTTGGGACCTTGCAATCATATCATCGACATACACTTCAATCTCATGATGGATCATGTCATGAAATAAAGCAACCATGGCACGTTGGTAGGTTGCCCCAGCATTTTTTAACCCAAAAGGCATGACCTTGTAGCAAAAGGTGCCCCACTGAGTGACAAAAGTGGTCTTCTCCATGTCTTCAGGAGCCATCTTGATCTGATTGTAACCTGAGAAACCATCCATGAAGGAGAATACTTTATGCTGAGCAGTATTGTCAACCAGAACGTCAATGTGAGGCAGAGGGAAATCATCCTTAAGGCTCGCCCTGTTCAAATCCCTGTAATCAACACACATTCGGACCTTACCATCTTTCTTTGGCACTGGAACCACGTTGGCGACCCACTGAGGGTAAGAAGTCACTACTAGAAAACCGGAATCAAATTGTTTCATAACTTCAGCTTTGATTTTCTCGGACATCTCTGGACGCATACAGCGGACCTTTTGTTTAACCGTAGGGCAGTCTTCCTTGGTAGGCAGGTGATGAACCACAATGTCGGTATCCAACCCAGGCATGTCTTCGTAGGACCAGGCAAAGATTTCCACATAGTCATGCAGCATCTGAATTAACCGCTGTTTCACACTGAGCTCTAGATTGGCACCAATCTTGACTTCCTTTCTGTCTGTCTCAGTACCCAGATTTACCGTTTCCACTGGCTCTTCATGTGGTTGAATGGCCCTCTCTTCCTGGAGTAGAAGTCTTGCAAGCTCACCAGGAACTTCGCAATCATCTTCACCTTCGTCTTCGGCTAAGTTGATCGGATTTTCGAAGTCATAACTGGCAGTAGCAGAGTCGTTACCAGTGAGATTCAGAGTGGATTGGAACCTGTATAAGTGAGTGTGTGTAAATATAGCTGTTTTGCAATATATAAAGAAAGAAAGGGAGCACAAGATTTGAAATGTAAAAAACGTCCAATGCTTTTATTCATGATATATGAAAGTGACAAATAACAAGCCCTCACAAATGACGCCACGGTGCCCCGGGTAAGACACCGGGCCATAAAGTTTCAAATTATTGTTTGTTACAAATTAAAAACAAAGAAGTTCATTACTGAGTGACAAAAGTAACGGGTATGGAGTCTTTGGAAGTCCAGTTGCTTGATCCACCATTGGTTGTTGGGTAGATCCAGCTGTCAAATTCAGATTCCTCCACTTCGTCTTCATCCCCAATAGCATTTACTCCATGGTTAGGCATGGGAGCAGTCACCACATTAGGCTTCTCGGGCGCCTCGAAATGTACCTCTTTAGCATCAATAAGGTCCTGAACCTTATTCCTTAGGGCCCAACAATCATCAGTAGAATGCCCTGGGCTATCAGAGTGATAAGCGCAACGGGCGTTGGGGTTGTACTTCGGAGATGCTGTGTTTACCACCTTCGGAGCTTCCTTAACAGTTACCAGAATGGTTGACAGCAGTTGCGGCAATATCTGAGAGAGGGTCATGCTGAGCCGAGTATACTGTCTTTTGGGCCTCTCAACTCTTGGCTGGTTGTACTACTGAGGAGCAGCAGCAGGCTTAGAAATTACCACCGCATTGACGGCTTGGCGGCGTTCCGGTTTGTTCTGTCTCCTAGGACCATACACAGCACTAGCTTCCTTCTTGAAGGGCTTCTTTTTAGTATTTGAGGAGGCAACCTTCTGTATCTTTCCCGATTTGATACCAGCTTCGATCCTCTCACCAGTCAGGATCCGGTCTGTAAACCCAGCAGAGGAATTACCAATGAGATGGTTGAAGAATGGACCAGATAGGGTCCCCAAGAACATGTCCACTAGTTCACGATCCGTCAACGGTGGCTGCACCCTGCCAACCAGGTCTCTCCATTTCTATGCGTACTCCTTAAAACCTTCACTCGTTCTCAGTGACATGCCCTGGAGTTGGGTACGCGTGGGAGCGAGGTCGGAATTGTACTGATACTGCTTATAAAAAGCAGAAGCCAAGTCCTCCCAGTTACGAATGTTGGCTCCATCCAGCTGATAGAACCATTCGAGATGAGTCCCTGAAAGACTCTCCTGGAAGAAATGGATACATAAGTTCTTGTCTGCAGTGTAAGGATGGATCTTCCTTACATAAGAGCGGAGGTGCAGTTTAGGACAGGAAGCCCAGTCGTACTTCACAAAGGCATGCGCCTTGAACTTGTGGGGGATCACCACCCCAGAAGATAACCCTAAGTCTCCGAAATCCAACCCAGGCACACGTTGAATCTCCATAGCATTTAACCTGTCCTCCAGATGTTTGTACCGGTCCTCAGCAGGAGGGTATTGTTCATCATTGAAGTCTGTCTCGGTGTCAGAGACCACAGGACTAGGAACCTCTCTCCCTTGGTGACTGCCTTCCCCCACAGATGGAGTAGTCCTCTCAGCTTCATTCTGCAGTGTATTCCCGAGTCTGCGCCCAGTGTTGAACAACACAGTCCTCTTATTCTTCTTCTTCTTCAGGAGCAAAGCCTTCAACTCCTGTTGTCCCTGGGCCAAGTTTATGACCATCTCTTGAAACTGAGCGTTCTAGGCCTGGAGGGCCTTGATAGCTTGTTTGGTAGTTGGTTCAGGATTCATGATGACTGAGTGCTGAAATAAACAGCGGAAAAGATTAAGCAACCTGTAGAAAAAGGGTACCTGTGATGCATATGACGAATGAAATGCGTATGAATTATGTTTTCAAAGACAATCGGGAATCAACTTTGTAGACAAAAGGAACACACTTTATTAGATTTAAACTTTGGAATTTAAATTGTTCAACAAATCGCCCTTAGGCGTTACAGGAATGAAAATACTGAAAAGGAAATAAAAGCTGTAAAGGAAACATCCAAAGCCCATCAGTGCTCCCATGGCCTCCTCTTCTTAGTACGGATGTAGTCATTCATGATCCGCTCGTTCTCCAATTGCTTGGTCAGCTTCTGGATCTTCTGTTCCTGTTCGTTGAACTTTTCCCGATAATAATCCCGCTCTTCCTGTAGTTGCGCCCAAGACCTCTTTAGGGTATTAACATCAGTGGGTATCTGAGGAGGGAGTATGGTTGGAGGAACCCCGTCTCTATCAGGAATTTCAAGAATGATAGGCCTGACAGCTTCATATGGCATACCTAACTTCTGAGCACGGATGCGGACCCATCTGTAATAGGGTTCCATTGGTAGAGAAGTCTTCGGTCCCAACTCAAGTGGGTCAGCTTTGTGAATTCTGTCCCAAGCTTTGATGAATCTACGGCGCAGTTCGTCACTATCTACCTGAGACTCAAAACTGTTATGAGGCACCAACATCTCATGAGGCCCTGCTCTTCTGGCTCTTCCAAATTGACGGAGAGCTAAACATGGATTATAAGATATTCCTCCCTGGGTACCGATCAATGGAACATTAGGATACTCTCCGCAACGATCAATAACAGCCACCTCATCTAAACCTCTGAGAGTCCAAATGATGTCATTATCAGTGAGAGACATTAACCTATGAGCCCAACCTCTTCTTTCTTGGTTCTTCAGCACGAACTTGGGGAGGTGCTAAATAAACCACCTCACTAACAAAGGAGCACAACACCACAGAGTTCCCCGTCTTCGGGCAGTACGAGCATAGAGTTGTTGCAGGATATCACCCAAGAGAGTGGGTACAGGGTTCCGAGACATGAAGATCCTTATGGCATTGATATTGACAAAGTTATCAGGATTTGGAAACAATACTAGACCATAGATTAAGAGAGCCAGAATGTCCTCGTACACCCTGAAGTCTAAGTCATTCCAGAAACTGTTAGCTTTACCAATCAGAAACTTAGCCAAGAAGCCCTTAACTCCGCTTCTAGTCACCCAGTTGTCCATTACCTCCTTGTTGGTCAAAGGAAGGGCTGCTGCAATCTCCTCAAGTCTAAGAGCCTTTTCCCAACCAATGAAGGGAGTCTGATCCAAGATGGGGATACCAAGAAAATCAGAGAATTCTTCCAGGGTAGGGACCAGCTGGAAGTCTTGAAAGGTGAAGCAATTGTACAAGGGATCATAAAACTGGGTCAAGACACTCATCAGTTGTTGGTCCCACTTTGAAGTGACTAAACTGAGAAGAGAACCATGCCTCTGGATGAAGGAAGCAGTGTTTGGAATTCTGTCAACCAACTCTTTAAGCAAATCAGGTGGGTGAACAAAGTTGAGCCGAATAGTGTTCCTTCGCACAGGCATCATGATGTCCTACAAAACAGAGCAAAGGTGAAACCCTCTTGTCTTTGAAATAGGTCAGTCCTAATGTAGGATGCATGCAATGGTATGATGGTATGATGTTATGATAAAGCACACCACAAATATTCACAAAGGCAAACATGATAAGGCACACAAGTCACACCAGACAGCCCTTAGAGTTTAGGCCAACATGAAGTTCAGGTACTACCCTCTTTCAGTTTCGTTGGTTAATACATGTCCTATCAAAAGTAACCGGGTTCTAGAGGATCCCAATATCACTGACTACCCTCAATCGGTCATAACTCCAGCGTCACAATCTTTTCTTGCGGCCAGAACCATCGCGAGAGTTTAGCCTCAATGGGTGTAGCATACTGCTACTGTTCTATGGCCAAGTTGGGTCACATTAGGGTTCTAAGGTCGGTTGGTGCTTGTTGTACCCCAAAATTTGCCCTCCCATTTTCTCAACATTTTCTCATCACAAAACCCTTGGAGCTCAAGATCCAGTTAGGGTTTCCTCTGCTCAAGATTTCTCCTTGCACTGTTGACCCAAATTAGGGTTTGTGTTTGAACAAAGATGTTTTGACCTAAAATGCCTAAGATGACTTTCATGCTTCATGTTGGACTCCCAAGTTTATCCATACCAAGTTTCAAGTCTTGATTCCAAATTTTGCCCAATCAATTGGACAGTTGATCTAGAAATCAACTGTATTGGGGAAAAAGTCAACTGTGGCCAATTGACAGTCAAATCTCATGAAAATTGACCCACATCAACATTATGAACTCACATGGACCATTTGATCAAGTTTGGATCACAATTCCACAAGAAATTTGATCAGATCACCAAAAGGGTAAAATGGTCATTTTTAGGGTTTTGACTGCACAAAGGCAATTTTTGACTGTTTGACCTAGCCAATGGCAAACCAAGCTCACATATGGACTCAAGGACCCCATGGAATTGTCTTGACATACCCAACAAGTTCAAAAGATCCCAAATGCACAAGATTGACAGTTGAATTTCCCAGTCAATTGATCAATTTTGACTGTATACTGAAAAGTCAAACTTTGACTTTTTGGTCAAAAACAAGTGTCAAGATTCATTTTTCATCAAAAACATGCCAAATCATGAAACTTGTTCATCAAGAAATCAAGAATTGCAAATTAGGGTTTGAAATGAAGATTTTTCATAACTTAGAATTTTTCTAAGTTATGAAAAACCCTAATTTTTTCCTAACTTTGTCCCACTTTCTCACCAAGATTCATTTGGATTCAAGCAAAAGTCAAAACATGAAAGTTGTAGCCTATTGCATAATATACAACTTTGATTCACAAAGTTTTCCCAAAAGAAGCTTGTAGCTCAAGTTACAATTTTTGGAACAAGGGTACCAAACCATTCTTAACTTAGAGAAAATTTGACCTATTTTAGGCAAGGTTTTTACCTAACTTCAAGACCATTTTTCACATACTTTCACTTGGCATTTCAATTTTAATTTCAAAGATGGATTGTATTACACATTCCAAGCTTTCCAAAATGTCCAAGAACTCATCAAACAACCTCATGGTTAGGGAGAATCGAATTTGGCAAGTTGGGAAAAACTCACTTTTGATTTGGCCAATTTACATGTTCATACATTTGTGCCATTTTGAATTCAGCATGCTTTCCTTGATTACAGGTCCTATATCCCATTTGCACTCAATAATTTAATGCTAACTCATTGGGCCAAGGCCTTGTTTTATGAGTTTAAGCATTACATGTTGAACTAAGCCATTTATAGAAAAAGCAAAATAGTCATTCTTGAAAAGTTGGACTTTATGTCAAATGCAAATCCAAGCAAGTACAGTTCAAATCTCCTTGGCACAAGTTTATGGGCTAATTACACTAATCAAGGCCAAGGTTTGCAGCATATTAGGGGGGCCTCTACCTGTCTAAAAACCAACTTGGACATTTGTTGCTTAAAGTGTAAGAAACTTGCCATAACACATAACAACTTTCATCTCAGTTAACACAAGCTTAAGAAAAGACTTTGTACACATTCTAAACATCCATTCTGAGCTATAACACGAGCCAACCATCTCCATTGCCTTCCCATTCACAGAATCACCATTGAACTGCCCAAAACAGGGCATCCCTGCAGTTTGAGTTCCATAGCTCAAACCTTCCATGCATTCTTGCTAAAAACACTTCAAACACATCCCACAACATCCCTTGAAGTTATTCCAAACCTCAAACACGACCTGTAACACTCCCAAGCAACATCACCATTTTCATTTTTCTTGTTTTGCAGTTGAAGATCCATAGCACGATTCACTTGGTTTCAAGACAAAGTAAAGCTTGGAATAACATCCCTGGGCATCAAGGAAGTTGTACCAATCATCACCTTGCATTGAAGACACCTCCATCACCAGATACAACTTCAACTGAATAGGTAAGTTCATGAACTCGTATCTCTCTATCCAGGCATTGTTAGCTTTAGGTTTGTGAAGAAAACATGTCACATTCATAGCCCTGAACATGCCCATGTAATTAGATTTCATTTATATTATGTATGCTTAGAGAATTTTAAGTCTGAACATTGAATAAAATTTAGGTCAGGGATTGGGGGAGAAGAAATTCTCTCTCATTTCTGAGAGTTAGATTGACTTCTTTATATGTCTAGAATCGTGGCTTCAAGCTCTACAGGTTTCATGTTGAAAGATTTGGCAAAAGAGCAAAGAATCAGGAGTTAGGGATTTGAGAAGAAAGGCGCGTGTTTTTGAATATGTTTGGCTGAAGGTTGAAGACAACAACCTTTGGGCTGGGCCTGATTTGTCATTTCTGTTTACACCTCATTTTCACACACACACACCCTAGGCCCATTTTGCTTATTTTTATGACTTTTTGACTTTTTCTTTTTTGTTCTGACTTATTTATTTTTTCTTATAATATTAAAAATAAAAAATAAATATTTTTTTACACCATTTTCATATTTATTAGGCATTTATTTGTTTAGATTAATATTTGTACATAAATAAATATATAAACATACTTTTATTTGAAAAATACTAAAATAATGCAAACACATTTTATTTTCCATTTTTATTTTATTTTATCTTCTGAAAATGTTTTATATAAAATATACTTTTTTTATAAATATTAAATATTATTATTTTGTATATATAATATATATTTAGTAAATAATACAAATATTTATATATATATATATATATATATATATATATATATATATATATATATATATATATATATATATATATATATATATATATATATATATATATATATATATATATATATTAGTATATTTAGGTTAAAAACACAAAATATATACATTTTATTTTTTTATTAATATTTAACATTAAAAATACCTTTTGACCAATATACTTCATTTTTATTTTATTTTTGTATATAATAAATAAATATTGCACATATTAAATAATTCAATACTTTTATTTAATAAATTAGGGTTTTGCCCTAAAACATAAAAACTCCAAAAAAATTAATACTTTTATTTTTGTTTCCTTTATACATAAAAACACTTTTTTTCATACACTTAAAAAACATTTTTGCATCTTGCATATTTATTCTTATTTTATTTAATTATTGTACATTAATTAATTTGTATAATTCCATATTGATGTAATAGTCTAGGTTTAAATTCCTTGTCAAAATACCCCCATTTGAACATTTGTATCCCCCTTCCCATATTGTGTTGTAATAACTTAGGAACTTTATTTTTCGCGCTTTAATGCTTTCTAATTATGCCATGTTAGAATTAGGGTTTGTATGCGAATCAAAAACAACAAAAATAGTTTGACCTAATTTCAAGATAATCAAGCATGAAAATGGACAACACGAATCACACTTGCACCCCTAGGGTATTCCACTTGTTGCCTTCAATAAATGGGCCATATTGCATGTTAGGTCTCTTTGGGCAAAACAAACAATCAAATGATCATAGTCCCTCGATGACGCTTTCAAAAGTTTCCTAAAAAATGATCAAGTCCCTTAAAGAAAACATTGCCCAAAGATACTTGGCACTATTGCAATTATGGTCTAAATAATGACCCGCGCCTGTCCCTTTCACATCCTAACACAAGATTGTCCACCAAATACAATGGTGGAACAAAATTGTTAAAAGGGTTAAAACATAGCAAAGATCTTTGAGAAATTTAGGAGTAGACAACCTCTTAGTTACTTGAATCAAACTTGCAAAACAAAACACTTGCTTATTTTCTAAACCACATATCACTACACTTTCAAAACAAATTTCTAAAACAAATGAAAACCTTTTCAAAAGACAAACACCTTTGTATACATCCCAACATGGATCATTACAAAGGTTGCCACCACATTGGCCTCTTTTCAAAACATTTTCAAACCCACACACACAAAGCACCATTTCAAACAATTGAAAATCAAGGCAAGTTGATCTAAGCAAGTAACTAAGAGCCCATGGATAACCATGGATAGAAAGGGTGCTAATACCTTCCATTTATATAATCTACTCCCCGAACCCAAGAAAACATCTCAAAGGTTTTTGCTGTGCTTTTTAACCTTTCCTTAGGATAAAATAAAAAGTCGGTGGCGACTCTTGCTCAACCGAAACATTTGCGAAAACAAACGCAAAACCAAAGTCAGTTCTCCCACTGTATCACAGAACTGGCGACTCTGCTGGGGACAATTTAAAAGTGGAGTAACCTTAGGGCTTAGATCACCTTTGTTTTCAATTGTTTGCTTTGTTTGCTTTTACATTTATGGGCTTTGCATCGGAGTTTTATAGATCCTAACCCGGATCTGGGGAATACCCTTTTTAGGTAGCATAATCTGTGAGGGACCTGTCCGGCGTAGACCGACATGGGTGAAGCAGTGGCTACGTTGGTGTGGCACCTTGGTCTGTACCGATATCCCTTGTGTTGCAACGAGGGGAATATGGGTCTTCTAAGGAGTCATTAAACACCAACCGACCTTAGAACCCTAAATTGACCAAACTTGGCCATTAGAACAGTAGCAGTATGCTACACTCATTGAGGCTAAACTCTCGCGATGGTTCTGGCCGCAAGAAAAGATTGCGATGCTGGAGTTATGACCGATTGAGGGTAGTCAATGATTTGAGATCCTCTAGAACCCGGTTACTTTTTGATAGGACAGGTTTTAACCAACGAAACTAAAAGAGGGTAATACCTAAACTTCATGCTGGCCTGAAAACTAAGGGTTGTCTTGTGTGACTTGTGTGCCTTATCATACTTGTGGTGTGCTTCATCATAGCATCATGCCATCATACCATTGCATGCATCCTGTATAAGGACTAACCCATTTCAAAGACAAAAAAGGTTTCATCTTTGCTCTGTTTTGTAGGACATCATGATGCCCGTGCGTAGGAATACTATCCAGCTCAACTTTGTTCAACCACCAACTTTGCTCAAGGATTTGGTTGGTAGGATTCCAAACACTACTTCCTTCATCAAAAGGCATGGTTCTCTCCTTGGCTTGATCACTGCAAAGTGGGACCAACAACTGATAAGTGTCCTGGCCCAGTTTTATGATCCCCTGTATCATTGCTTCACTTTTCAAGACTTCCAGCTGGTCCCTACCCTGGAAGAATTCTCTTATTTGCTTGGGATCCCTGTTTTGGAGCAAACTCCATTCACTGGTTGGGAAAAGATTCCTAGGCCTGAAGAGGTTGCTGCAGTTCTCCCCTTGACCAAAGAAGAGGTATTGGCTAACTGGGAAACTAGAAGTGGAGTTAAGGGCTTTTTGGTCAAATTTCTGGTTGGCAAAGCTAATGATTTCTGGAATGACTTAGACTTCAAGGCGTACGAAGACATTCTGGCTCTTTTAATCTATGGTCTGGTATTGTTTCCCAATCCTGACACCTTTATCAGTATCCATGCCATAAGGATATTCATGTCTCAGAATCATGTACCCACTCTTTTGGGTGATATTTTGCAACAACTCTATGCTCGTACTGCTCGAAAACGGGGAACTCCATGGTGTTGTGCTCCTTTTCTAGTGAGGTGGTTTATTTCGCACCTTCCTAAGTTCGTGCTGAAGAATGAAGAAGGAAAGGGTTGGGCTCATAGGTTAATGTCTCTCACTGATAATGACATTACTTGGACTCTCAGAGGTTTGGATGAGGTAGCTGTTATTGATCGTTGTGGAGAATACCCTAATGTCCCATTGATTAGTATCCAAGGAGGAATCTCCTATAATCCATGCTTAGCTCTCTGCCAGTTTGGAAGAGCCAGAAGAGTGGGGACCCATGAGATGTTGGTTCCTCACTTCCATTTTGAATTTCAGGTAGACAGTGACAAACTACGCCATGGATTCATTAAGGCTTGGGACAGAATTCACAAAGCTGACCCACATGAGTTGGGACCAAAGACTTCTCTACCAATGGAACCCTATTACAGATGGGTCCGCATCCGTGCTCAGAAGTTAGGTATGTCGTACGAAGCTGTGAGACCTATCATTCTTGAATCTCTTGATGAAGATGGGGTTCCTCCAGCTGTCCTCCCTCCTCAGATACCCACTGATTTTGACACACTGAAGAGATCTTGGGCGCAGCTAAAGGAAGAACGGGATTTTTATCGGGAAAAGTTCAACGAAAAGGAACGGAAGATCCAGAGGCTGACTAAGCAATTGGAGGAGGAGCGGGTCCTGAATGACTACATCCACACTGAGAAGAGGAGGCAATGGGAGCACTAATGGGCTTGGAAGATTTCCTTTTACAGCTTTTATTTTCTTTTCAGTATTTTTCATTCCTGTAATGCCTAAGGGTAAGTTGTTGAACGATTTAAAATTTGAATCTAATGAAGTGTGTTTCCCTTTTGTCTACAAAGTTGAATCTCGTTTGTCTTTGAAAACATAAAACATACGCATCTCATCGTACCATATGCATAACAGGTACCCTTTTTCCACAGGTTGCTTAATCTTCTTCGCTGTTTATTTGAACAGTCATCATGAATCCAGATTCCTCCAGTGAGCAAGCAATCAAGGCCCTTCAGGCCCAAAGTGCCCAATTTCAAGAGATGGTCCTAAGCCTGGCCCAAGGTCAGCAAGAGTTGAAGGCTCTGCTCCTAAAGAAGAAGAAGAAGAAGAAGAGGACTGCGTTATTCAACACTGGACGCAGGTTTGGGAACACACTCCATAATGAGGCTGATCCAACTACTTCCTCTGCAGAGAAAGATAGTCCCCAAGGGGGAGGAGCTCCTAGTCCTGCAGTCTCTGACAACGAGATGGACTACAATGACGAACAATACCCACTTGCTACTGACAAATACAAGCAATTAGAAGACCGCTTGAGTGCCATGGAGATTCAGAATGTGCCGGGGCTGAATTTCAGAGATTTGGGCTTATCTTCTGGGGTGGTAATCCCACACAAGTTTAAGGCGCCTGCCTTTGCCAAATACGACGGGGCTTCCTGTCCAAAGCTGCATCTAAGGTCGTACGTAAGGAAGATCCAACCTTACACGGCAGATAAAAATCTCTGGATCCACTTCTTCCAAGATAGCCTTTCGGGGTCACAGCTTGAGTGGTTCTATCAACTAGATGGAACTAGTATCCGACATTGGGAAGATTTGGCGACAGCATTCTACAGACAATATCAATACAATTCTGACCTCGCTCCTACGCGTACCCAACTTCAGGGTATGTCTCTAGGAACAGGCGAAGGGTTCAAAGAATATGCACAAAAATGGAGAGATTTGGCTGGCAGGGTGCAGCCTCCATTGACTGATCGTGAGCTGGTTGATATGTTTCTAGGGACCTTGTCTGGTCCATTCTTCAATCATCTGGTTGGCAATTCCTCCGCTGGGTTTACCGATTTGATCCTGACGGGTGAAAGGATAGAAGCTGGCATCAGGTCAGGAAAGATACAAAAAGCTGCCTCCACAAGTACTGAGAAGAGACCTTTCAAGAAAGAAGCAAGTGCCGTCTATGGTCCTAGAAGACAAGTCAAGCCAGAGAGCCGTCAAGCCGTCAATGCCTTGGTCATCTCAAAGCATGTTGCTGCTCCTCAGCAGTACAATCAACAAAGAGGTGAAAGGCTCAAGAGGCAGTATACTCGGCTGAGTATGACCTTGTCACAGATCTTACCACAACTGTTATCAACCAACTTGGTGACCATCAAAGAGGCTCCGAAGGTCGTGAATACTGCATCTCCTAAGTATAACCCAAATGCCCGTTGTGCTTATCATTCTGATAGCCCCGGGCATACTACTGATGATTGTTGGGCCCTGAGAAATAAGGTGCAAGACATTATCGATGCGAAGGAAATTCAGTTTGAGGCGCCTGAGAGGCCAAATGTTGTAACTGCTCCTATGCCCCAGCATAGAGTAAATGCCATTGAGGAAGATTTATATGCTGTTTCGGTGAATGATGTTGCTACCCCTCTATTGACTGTTAAGAAGAACCTACTACTAGCCGG
Source organism: Vicia faba (assembly GCA_948472305.1). Classification (NCBI taxonomy): domain Eukaryota; kingdom Viridiplantae; phylum Streptophyta; class Magnoliopsida; order Fabales; family Fabaceae; genus Vicia; species Vicia faba. The sequence goes on along the minus strand of OX451739.1, from coordinate 1,083,285,875 downwards.
TTTATTTCCGGGCTGTAGCAAGGGTTGCCTCCTGTGTGCTGTTATCCCTACCGGTTGTCCGCTGCTGAAATCAGGCATCCAAAGCCTGATGGATAACAAAGAAATTTTGTTCAAGAAAACTGTTGTTCCGTTTGTTTCCACTGAAGAAGTATATGTCGTCACAATTTTCAACAATCCTACCAAGGCTCCCCCGAGAAAGCCAGTCCAAATTATGTCTGTTGCACCCATTACTATTACTGTTCCGGGCCCCCTCCCCTTTGAATCTAATAAGGCTGTCCCATGGCATTATGGGGCAGACGTGTATGTGCTTGGAGTGAAGCAGGAGTTCAACACCGGTACTAGTATCAGTAACATCACTGGTCCCGCCAAGATTACTCGTAGTGGCAGGCTCTTCTCGCCTGACATTGCACCGCCAGTTATCCGAAAGCCTCTTATCATCACACCCGCAAGTGTGCATGTTCTAAATCAAGTTCTTGTGTCTACTACTGCCGCCGAGTCCTCTGATGCTCGGGGCAAAAAAGTTGCTACCGATTTGCCTGCCAGGACGGAGGCACCAAAAAAGACTGCTGTTGAAGCCTCCCAACAAGAGATGGAGGAAATCCTTAAAATCATTAAAAAGAGTGACTTCAATGTTGTTGAACAGCTGGGGCATACCCCCTCCAAAATCTCAATGCTATCATTTCTGCTGTGCTCAGAGGCCCACGCGAAAGCCCTGATTTCATTTCTGAAAACGGCCCATGTGCCGCAAGAGACCTCTGCAGATCAATTCACTGACTGTGTGGCTAATTTGACAGCTGACAATGGTTTGGGGTTCTCGGATGCTGACCTTACCGCCAAAGGGAAAAATCACAATGATGCCCTGCATGTCTCTATAGAGTGCAGGGGCACTACTCTCGCACACGTGTTGGTGGATATCGGTTCTTCCCTGAATGTATTGCCCAAGAAGGCATTGGATCGCTTGGATTGTGAGGGCCTAGAATTGAAGCCTAGTAACATCATTGTTAGAGCCTTCGACGGTTCTAAGAGGATGGTGCACGGTGAGGTAGACATTCCTATTCGTGTGGGTTCCCAAGTCTTCGACTCAACGTTCTATGTAATGGATATCCGCCCATCTTATTCCTGCTTGTTGGGTCGACCCTGGATTCACAAGGCTGGGGCAGTAACATCCACTCTACACCAAAAGCTCAAATACCCTGTCAAAGGGAAGATTGTTACTGTGCAGGGTGAGGAGGAATACATGGTTAGTCACTTGAATTCATTCCGGTATATCGAGATGGACGGGGAGTTTATTGAAACCCCCTTTCAGCATTTTGAGGAGGTACCTCCAACGTTGGCATCAGCTGAAACAGTGGTTGAAGAAGACTTTCCCTTGAAGATGGCTTCCCTGAAGGATGCCCAGGCTGTAATCAAGAAAGGCAAATGTGCAAACTGGGGTCAGCTTCCTGACTTCACTCAAAAGACCGACAAGTTTGGGCTGGGCTTCACTGCAGAGGCTCAGAGGGTTGTGCGCAAGGAAAGGATCAGAAAGGCTCCGGTGTTTATCACCAATCCAAGGGTGAATGCTATCGAGGAGGACGTAGAGGAAGCAGAGTTTGACAGTTGGATCTATCCAACCACCAACAACGGACCAAGCAACTGGACGGCAAAGGATTTTACACCTATCACATTTGTCACACACTAATTAACTCTTTTGATTTCCAATTTGTAACAAACAATATGTTGAAACTTTTATTGGCTCGGTGTCCTACCCGGGGCATCGTAGCTCCATTTGTGAGGGCTTTTTGTATGACATTTCCATATATCATTAATCAAAACATTGGACGTTTGTTGCATTTCGAATCTTGTGCTCTTTTTCTTTCTGTGTTATATATTGCAAAACAGTTATATTTACACACACTCACTTATACAGGTTTCAATCCACTCTGGATCTCACTGGTAACAGCTCTGCTACTGCCAGTTATGACTTCGAAAATCCGATCAACTTGGCCGAAGACGAAGGTGAAGATGATTGCGAAGTGCCTGGTGAACTCGCAAGACTGCTACTCCAGGAAGAGAGGGCCATTCAGCCGCATGAAGAGCCCGTGGAAACAGTGAACCTGGGTACTGAGACAGATAGAAAAGAAGTCAAGATTGGTGCCAATCTAGAGCTCAGCGTGAAGCAACGATTGATCCAAATGCTACATGATTACATGGAGATCTTTGCTTGGTCTTACGAAGATATGCCTAGTTTGGATGCCGACATTGTAGTTCATCACCTGCCTACCAAGGAAGACTGCCCTCCGGTAAAGCAAAAGGTCCGCCGTATGCGTCCAGAGATGTCCGAAAAGATCAAAGCTGAGGTTATGAAGCAATTCGATGCCGGGTTTCTAGCAGTAACTTCTTATCCTCAGTGGGTGGCCAATGTGGTGCCAGTGCCGAAGAAGGACGGTAAAGTCAGAATGTGTGTCGACTACAGGGATTTGAACAGGGCCAGTCCCAAAGATGATTTCCCTCTGCCTCACATCGACGTTCTTGTCGACAATACTGCTCAACACAAGGTGTTCTCCTTCATGGATGGTTTTTCAGGGTATAATCAGATCAAGATGGATCCGGAAAATATGGAAAAGACTACCTTTGTGACTCAGTGGGGCACCTTCTGCTACAAGGTCATGCCATTCGGGTTGAAAAATGCTGGGGCAACCTACCAACGGGCCATGGTTGCTTTATTTCATGATATGATCCATCATGAGATCGAAGTGTATGTTGATGACATGATTGCAAGGTCCCAAACTGAGGAGGAACACCTTGACCATCTGCGGAAGCTGTTTGACCGACTGAAGTTATACAAGCTGAGGTTGAATCCAAACAAATGCACCTTTGGGGTGAGGTCTGGAAAATTGCTAGGTTTCATTGTAAGTGATAAAGGTATTCAGGTGGACCCTGCCAAGGTAAAAGCCATACAAGAGATGCCGACTCCCAAGACAGAGAAAGAAGTCAGAGGCTTTTTGGGACAACTGAATTACATTGCCCGATTCATCTCACATCTAACTGCTACCTGTGAGCCAATCTTCAAATTACTAAAGAAAGATCAAGTAGTACGTTGGAACGATGAATGGCAGGCTGCTTTCGAAAATATAAAGGAATATCTCCAAGAGCCACCCATTCTTATGCCTTCTTATGCCACCAGTAGAAGGGAGACCTCTGATACTATACTTGACAGTACTTGACAACTCAATGGGGTGTGTGCTGGGGCAACATGACGAGTCTGGCCGAAAAGAGCACGCTATTTATTACCTGAGCAAAAAGTTTACCGACTGTGAGTCTCGTTACTCACTGCTCGAGAAAACTTATTGCGCTCTGGTATGGGCTGCTCGCCGGCTGAGGCAGTATATGCTGACTCACACCACTCTGTTGATTTCAAAGATGGATCTCATCAAGTACATATTCGAAAAGCCTGCTCTGTCTGGAAGAATAGCGAGATGGAAAATGATCTTGACGGAATATGATATCCAGTATACAACTCAGAAAGCAATCAAGGGAAGTGTATTGGTAGATCATTTGGCACACCAACCTGTGGACGATTACCAATCATTGAACTTTGAATTTCCAGATGAAGATATCATGGTAGTAACTGACTGTGAAGTACCTGGACCGGATGAAGGACCTGAGGAAGGATCCCGATGGTCTATGCATTTTGACGGAGCCTCCAACGCTTTGGGTAACAGCATCGGCGCTGTGATCATATCTCCCAAAGGAACTCATACTCCACTCACCGCCCGATTGTGTTTCAACTGCACCAACAACATGGCAGAATATGAGGCATGTATCATGGGTCTTCAAGCTGCAATCGACTTAAGGATCAAGTTTCTGAGTTTCTTCGGAGATTCCGCTCTCGTGATCAATCAGATCAAAGGCGAGTGGGATACAAAACACCCAAATCTTATTCCTTACAAGGAGTATGTGCTGACTTTGCTTCCCCACTTTGAAGAGATAACATTTGAACACTTCCCAAGAGAGGAGAATCAGTTAGTGGACGCACTAGCTACGATGTCTTCAATGTTCAAAGTCAAATGGGACAATGAGGCTCCCCGGATCATTATCTGGAAGTTGGACGAACCTGCATACTGCTGCGATCTTGAGGCCGAAAAGGTGACTGAAAAACCCTGGTATCATGAGGTGAAGAGATACTTGGAAGCTCAGGAATACCGTGAAGGTGCATCTGTCAACGACAAGAAGTTCATGAGAAGGTTTGCGGCAAAATTCTTCCTCAGCAACGGCATTCTCTACAAACGGAATCATGATTCGATTCTGCTACGTTGTGTGGATAAAGCTGAAGCAGAGAAGATCATGATAGAACTGCATGAAGGTACATTCGGAACACATTCCAGTGGACACACCATGGCAAAGAAAATCCTTCGGGCAGGATATTTCTGGTCCACAATGGAAGCCGACTGTTACCAACATTCTCGAACTTGTCACAAATGCCAGATCTATGCTGATAAGGTGCATATCCCTCCGGTTCCTCTGAACGTCCTGACGGCACCTTGGCCTTTTGCAATGTGGGGCATTGATATGATCGGTGAGATCCGACCGACGACATCCAATGGGCATCACTTCATCTTGGTAGCGATCAATTACTTCACGAAGTGGGTTGAGGCAACTTCCTACGCCACGGTAACCAAGAGCGTCGTGGCACGTTTCATACGGCATAACCTGATCTGTCGGTACGGCGTCCCAGAAAGAATCATTACGGACAATGGTACCAATCTTAATAACAAGATGATCACTGAGCTCTGCGAGCAATTCAAGATACAGCACCACAACTCTTCTCCCTATCGGCCGAAGATGAATGGGGCTGTAGAAGCAGCTAATAAGAATATCAAGAAAATTATGCAGAAGATGACAGTGACCTATAAAGATTGGAACGAGATGTTACCATTTGCTCTTCATGGATACCGTACCTCAGCAAGGACGTCAACCGGGGCAACTCCCTTCTCCTTGGTCTATGGCATGGAGGCAGTCTTGCCAATTGAAGTCCAGATACCCTCTCTCCGGATAATGAAGGATGCATACTTGAGTGAAGATGACTGGATCCAGACCCGGCTTGATCAATTAAACCTGATTGACGAAAAGAGACTCACCGCTATCTGTCATGGTCAGACGTACCAAAAACGGATGATCAGGGCATTTAACAAGAAAGTCAGACCACAAGAGTATCAAGTTGAGGACCTGGTAATCAAACGCATCATCCTTCCTCAAAGTGATCCCCGGGGCAAATGGACCCCTACATACGAAGGGCCATTTATGGTTAAACATGTGTTCTCAGGAGGAGCCATGATTTTAACCACCATGGATGGTGACGACCTTCCTCACCCCGCCAATGCAGACATAGTAAAAAGATACTACACATGAATAAAAGACCCGCTAGGTTGACATACCTAGGCAAAAATAAGGGCTTCCCGGCGAACCAAAAGGGTTCGGGCAAAAATAAGGGATGAAATGAAAAAATCTGTACACCCAGCAAGTCGAAAACCTGAAAAGGCGGCTTGGGCAAAACTGGGTATCCCGGTGGACCGAAAACCCGAAAGGGAGGTCCAGGCAAAAGTTAGGGATAAAGCGTAACACTATATCTCATTGGATCACCTTGCATCCAGAATTCGGCATCAGCTATCTGGCTCAGACTTCGGCATCGATCAATCAGCTTCTTTTTCAACTAAGCAGCAAAGTGATGAGACGCTTGAAGACATAAAGGCGATAGCAGAGTTGGAACCCAGTGGGAATATTGTGCACATAGCTGTTTTGTTTCCTTTTCAAAATTGTATAAACTTTATGTTATTCGGCGGCGTTCTCTTACTAGGACGTCAGCCTCTTGTACAAAAAACGCCTATTTACAGGAAAATTTCAAAATCAATACAAGTTCACTTTTCCAAATTGCCAATTGTTTTTCCCTTTTCTGTTTTGTCTTGCGAAGAACGTCCAATGTTCATTTTTGATATATGCATTTGACATTAAATTGCTAATTCATAAATATTTGCATATGAAACAAAAGACTAATTACAGGTGACATCAGAAACAGGGGCAATGTAAGGTTGTCTGATGCAGTCTGGTTGCTTTGTCCGCCGAAGTACCAAGGTAGGTTCAACTGAAGAATGTGACCTAATTATCTCAACTCCCCACAGAGTAAGACAAGATATCAACATTCCCCAGCGGAGTATAGGCATTCATCAGCAAGCATCCCCGGCAGTCTTGATCTAAGATTGTTCCCTGGCGGAATATCAACACCCCAGTACAGTCTGAAAAGCTTCCCCAGGAAAATCGGAATCCGTATCCCCAGCAGGTCTTGAAGCTTATCCCCAGTAGATTCTGGAAGCTTATCCCCCGCAGAGTACGGACGTCTCTCCCGAGCCTTATTCAAAGTTATTCCTCACAAAGGCTTATAACTGGGTTATCCTCAGCTAATTGCCACGGAAGATCGCCCTCGGCGAAGTTCTTTCAATCCCCAGTGGAGTTCATCAAAGTTCCCCAACATAACTATCAACGCAATCTCCAGCAGAGTTCATCACTGTCATCCCCAGAGGAGTTTATCATTATCATCCCCAGAGGAGTTTATCATTGTTATCCCCAGCGGAGTCCATCATTGAAATCCTCAGTGAAGCTCTCGTCAAACTTCAGCAAAGTATCTCTTCCAACAGAGTAATTCCCCGCAGAGTAATCTCTCCAACAAGTTTATTCCTCAACGGAGTCATCTTCTCCTACCGGTGTATTCTTGTAACTGTCATCCCCAGCGGAAACGAAGAGCTCTACTCTTCAATGTCAGCCCAGGATTTAATTCCACGGCCGGTCGTCAGGGATTTATTTTCCTAGACAAAAATACATTCATAAACATTTCGCATTTCATACATCTTGCTTACATACATAATAAAGTGCATACGACACTATCTCATTTCGAATGTCATGACATCATGCATGTCATACATCATGACATTGCATACAACTGATGTTTTGCCTTTTCAGGAAAAAGACAACTACCTTCAACTGTCACAATTTCCAGATTCGATTCATGTATCTAGCCAGGGCACATCTGTGAGTGATCAGTTTCCGGATTCGATTCCTGTATCTAGCCAGGGCACATCTGAAGAGTTTTGAAGATTCGATTCCTGTATCCAGCCAGGGCACATCTATCAACTACTACAATTCCAGACTCGATTCCTGTATCCAGCCAGGGCATATCTGAAGAATTCCAGATTCGATTCCTGTATCCAGCCAGGGCATATCTGTTGACGACATTTCCAGATTCGATTCCTGTATCCAGCCAGGGCATGTCTGTTGACAACAATTCCAGATTCGATTCCTGTATCTAGCCAGGGCACATCTGAAGAGTTTGAAGATTCGATTCCTGTATCCAGCCAGGGCATATCTGTTGACGACTATTTCCAGATTCGATTCCTGTATCCAGCCAGGGCATATCTGTGAGCAACCGATTGTAGATTCGACACCTGTATCTAGCCAGGGCATATCTGCATGAGGAGATTGAAGATCAACACCTGTAACAAGCCAGGAAAACATCTGTCTTTCTCAAAATACACAAGTTCTTGCTAAGGAATCTCTTATGCGATCAACACTTCCAAATGGCATCTATAAGCCCATTCCCGACAAAGTTCTGTCACAATCTCCAGATGGCATCTATAAGACCATCTCCCTAGCCACCATCTCTACAAATGGCATCTATAAGCCCATTCCCGACATCACATTGTTGATACTCCGACATGCGAGTGCAAATTTCCGGGCACTCTAGTGTCCAATCTCCTTTTACCCTCGACTCACGAAAGGCAAACTTGCCAATCTAACTCTTCAGGTTCAAGAAGATTGAACAGGGGCAACTGTTGTACCCCAAAATTTGCCCTCCCATTTTCTCAACATTTTCTCATCACAAAACCCTTGGAGCTCAAGATCCAGTTAGGGTTTCCTCTACTCAAGATTTCTCCTTGCACTGTTGACCCAAATTAGGGTTTGTGTTTGAACAAAGATGTTTTGACCTAAAATGCCTAATATGACTTTCATGCTTCATGTTGGACTCCCAAGTTTATCCATACCAAGTTTCAAGTCTTGATTCCAAATTTTGCCGAGTCAATTGGACAGTTGACCTAGAAATCAACTGTATTGGGGAAAAAGTCAACTGTGGCCAATTGACAGTCAAATCTCATGAAAATTGACCCACATCAACATTATGAACTCACATGGACCATTTGATCAAGTTTGGATCACAATTCCACAAGAAATTTGATCAGATCACCAAAAGGGCAAAATGGTCATTTTTAGGGTTTTGACTGCACAAAGGCAATTTTTGACTGTTTGACCTAGCCAATGGCAAACCAAGCTCACATATGGACTCAAGGACCCCATGGAATTGTCTTTACATACCCAACAAGTTCAAAAGATCCCAAATGCATAAGATTGACAGTTGAATTTCCCAGTCAATTGATCAATTTTGACTGTATACTGAAAAGTCAAACTTTGACTTTTTGGTCAAAATCAAGTGTCAAGATTCATTTTTCATCAAAACATGCCAAATCATGAAACTTGTTCATCAAGAAATCAAGAATTGCAAATTAGGGTTTGAAATGAAGATTTTTCATAACTTAGAATTTTTCTAAGTTATGAAAAACCCTAATTTTTTCCTAACTTTGTCCCACTTTCTCACCAAGATTCATTTGGATTCAAGCAAAAGTCAAAACATGAAAGTTGTAGCCTATTGCATAATCTACAACTTTGATTCACAGAGTTTTCCCAAAAGAATATTGTAGCTCAAGTTACAATTTTTGGAACAAGGGTACCAAACCATTCTTAACTTAGAGAAAATTTGACCTATTTTAGGCAAGGTTTTTACCTAACTTCAAGACCATTTTTCACATACTTCCACTTGGCATTTCAATTTTCATTTCAAAGATGGATTGTATTACACATTCCAAGCTTTCCAAAATGTCCAAGAACTCATCAAACAACCTCATGGTTAGGGAGAATCGAATTTGGTAAGTTGGGAAAAACTCACTTTTGATTTGGCCAATTTACATGTTCATACATTTGTGCCATTTTGAATTCAGCATGCTTTCCTTGATTACAGGTCCTATATCCCATTTGCACTCAATAATTTAATGCTAACTCATTGGGCCAAGGCCTTGTTTTATGAGTTTAAGCATTACATGTTGAACTAAGCCATTTATAGAAAAAGCAAAATAGCCATTCTTGAAAAGTTGGACTTTATGTCAAATGCAAATCCAAGCAAGTACAGTTCAAATCTCCTTGGCACAAGTTTATGGGCTAATTACACTGATCAAGGCCAAGGTTTGCAGCACATTAGGGGGGCCTCTACCTGTCTAAAAACCAACTTGGACATTTGTTGCTTAAAGTGTAAGAAACTTGCCATAACACATAACAACTTTCATCTCAGTTAACACAAGCTTAAGAAAAGACTTTGTACACATTCTAAACATCCATTCTGAGCTAGAACACGAGCCAACCATCTCCATTTCCTTCTCATTCACAGAATCACCATTGAACTGCCCAAAACAGGGCATCCCTGCAGTTTGAGTTCCATAGCTCAAACCTTCCATGCATTCTTGCTAAAAACACTTCAAACACATCCCACAACATCCCTTGAAGCTATTCCAAACCTCAAACACGACCTGTAACACTCCCAAGCAACATCACCATTTTCATTTTTCTTGTTTTGCAGTTGAAGATCCATAGCACGATTCACTTGGTTTCAAGACAAAGTAAAGCTTGGAATAGCATCCCTGGGCATCAAGGAAGTTGTACCAATCATCACCTTGCATTGAAGACACCTACATCACCAGATACAACTTCAACTGAATAGGTAAGTTCATGAACTCGTATCTCTCTATCCAGGCATTGTTAGCTTTAGGTTTGTGAAGAAAACATGTCACATTCATAGCCCTGAACATGCCCATGTAATTAGATTTCATTTATATTATGTATGCTTAGAGAATTTTAAGTCTGAACATTGAATAAAATTTAGGTCAGGGATTGGGGGAGAAGAAATTCTCTCTCATTTCTGAGAGTTAGATTGACTTCTTTATATGTCTAGAATCGTGGCTTCAAGCTCTACAGGTTTCATGTTGGAAGATTTGGCAAAAGAGCAAAGAATCAGGAGTTAGGGATTTGAGAAGAAAGGCGCGTGTTTTTGAATATGTTTGGCTGAAGGTTGAAGACAACAACCTTTGGGCTGGGCCTGATTTGTCATTTCTGTTTACACCTCATTTTCACACACACACCCCTAGGCCCATTTTGCTTATTTTTATGACTTTTTGACTTTTTCTTTTTTGTTCTGACTTATTTATTTTTTCTTATAATATTAAAAATAAAAAAAAATATTTTTTTACACCATTTTCATATTTATTAGGCATTTATTTGTTTAGATTAATATTTGTACATAAATAAATATATAAACATACTTTTATTTGAAAAATACTAAAATAATGCAAACACATTTTATTTTCCATTTTTATTTTATTTTATCTTCTGAAAATGTTTTATATAAAATATAATTTTTTTATAAATATTAAATATTATTATTTTCTATATATAATATATATTTAGTAAATAATACAAATATTTATATATATATATATATATATATATATTAGTATATTTAGGTTAAAAACACAAAATATATACATTTTATTTTTTTATTAATATTTAACATTAAAAATACCTTTTGACCAATATACTTCATTTTTATTTTATTTTTGTATATAATAAATAAATATTGCACATATTAAATAATTTAATACTTTTATTTAATAAATTAGGGTTTTGCCCTAAAACATAAAAACTCCAAAAAAATTAGTACTTTTATTTTTGTTTCCTTTATACATAAAAACACTTTTTTTTCATACACTTAAAAAACATTTTTTCATCTTGCATATTTATTCTTATTTTATTTAATTATTGTACATTAATTAATTTGTATAATTCCATATTGATGTAATAGTCTAGGTTTAAATTCCTTGTCAAAATACCCCCATTTGAACATTTGTACCCCCCTTCCCATATTGTGTTGTAATAACTTAGGAACTTTATTTTTCGCGCTTTAATGCTTTCTAATTATGCCATGTTAGAATTAGGGTTTGTATGCGAATCAAAAACAACAAAAATAGTTTGACCTAATTTCAAGATAATCAAGCATGAAAATGGACAACACGAATCACACTTGCACCCCTAGGGTATTCCACTTGTTGCCTTCAATAAATGGGCCATATTGCATGTTAGGTCTCTTTGGGCAAAACAAACAATCAAATGATCATAGTCCCTCGATGACGCTTTCAAAAGTTGCCTAAAAAATGATCAAGTCCCTTAAAGAAAACATTGCCCAAAGATACTTGGCACTATTGCAATTATGGTCTAAACGATGACCCGCGCCTGTCCCTTTCACATCCTAACACAAGATTGTCCACCAAATACAATGGTGGAACAAAATTGTTAAAAGGGTTAAAACATAGCAAAGATCTTTGAGAAATTTAGGAGTAGACAACCTCTTAGTTACTTGAATCAAACTTGCAAAACAAAACACTTGCCTATTTTCTAAACCACATATCACTACACTTTCAAAACAAATTTCAAAAACAAATGAAAACCTTTTCAAAAGACAAACACCTTTGTATACATCCCAACATGGATCATTACAAAGGTTGCCACCACATTGGCCTCTTTTCAAAACATTTTCAAACCCACACACACAAAGCACCATTTCAAACAATTGAAAATCAAGGCAAGTTGATCTAAGCAAGTAACTAAGAGCCCATGGATAACCATGGATATAAAGGGTGCTAATACCTTCCCTTTCTATAATCTACTCCCCGACCCCAAGAAAATATCTCAAAGGTTTTTGCTGTGCTTTTTAACCTTTCCTTAGGATAAAATAAAAAGTCGGTGGCAACTCTTGCTCAACCGAAACATTTGCAAAAACAAACGCAAAACCAAAGTCAGTTCTCCCACCGTATCACAGTGCTTAATGACTCCTCAGAGGACCCATATTCTCCTCGTTGCAACACAAGGGATATCGATACAGACCAAGGTGTCACACCAACGTAGCCACTGCTTCACCCGTGTCGGTCTACGCCGGATAGGTCCCTCACAGCTTATGCTACCTAAAAGGGTATCCCCAGATCTGGGTTAGGATCTATGAAACTCCGATGCAAAACCCACAAATATAAAGCAATCAAAGCAAAGCAATTGAAAACATAAGTATGATCTAATCCTAAGGTACACCTCACTTTTAATTTTCCCCAGCAGAGTCGCCAGTTCTGTGACCGGTGGAAATAGAACTGACTGTTTTTTAGTTGGTTTCGCGAAATGTCGCGGTAAGCAAGAGTCGCCATCGTCTTTTATGTTCTCCAACATGGAAAGGACAAAAGCACAGCAAAATTCCTTATTCGAGAATGTTTCTCGGTTCGGGAGGTAGATTTATAGAAAGGGAAGGTGTTAGCACCCTTTCTATCCGTGGTTATCCACGGGCTCTTAGGTACTTGCTCTTATGTTTTCAAAATTGTTTGCTTTTCAAGTGTGTGTGGGTTTTGAAAAAGTTTCATTTGAAAAATTTCTAAGTAACTCTTGTATCAGTCCTCAAGAGTGTGTGAAAAATTTGTTTGAAAACTTTTAGAAAGTGCGGGTGCGAAAAGTTGTTTTTGTTTGTTTGAAAAGAGCAAGTACTTAAGAGAATCTACCTACTCTAAGGAATTAAGTTATGTAAGAGTCCTTTAGATAGTGCTATCCCACCATTGAGAGGTATGTAGCACCATCGTTGGAGGTGTTCGGGTCAATTCGATTATCGGGACAGTGTGGTCACCAAAGCAATGGCAGGACACCTTAGAAGTAACCCTAATGTCCTAGATCCTTTTATCTGAGGCAACCGTTTCGAGGCAACTGGATCTTTTGGACAGAAGGGCGACCTCTAAGACACTCTATACTTGATGACCACGTTCGAGGCATCCAGTGAGGCGTACCCTAGAAGTGGCATGTGCTTGGTGTGTTGTTTTTCAGTTAAGGTTATCTTGTATGTTATTTGTGAGCTACGAATTGGTTTTATTTACATACATTCTTTCATGCATTGTTAACAGTTAGGAGTGCGGAAAGTAAATTGCAGAAATGTAAATCTAGCTATTACAAGGCGCGGGTCTATACATCGCCAAAAACAAAAACCCGTTTTGGTAAATAAGTGCGAGAAATTAAATAAAGCGGTAAAATTCCTATTTAACTATTACATATCTGGAGACAGTTACATAAATAATTAAAATAATAATAAAGCGCGAAAGAAATAAATCGTGAACGTCCTAAGGGTTTTGACCCTTTTAAGAAAAGAATTGAATTTTTTTTGTCCTTTTTTGTGATTAAATGAAATTAAAATTAATAACTAATTAATTAATTTATTAAAAGAAAAATGTTTTTGTATTTTTATGTTTTTAATGAAATAAAATAAAAGGAATTGAAATTAAAAGTTAATAAAAACCTAATTCTAAATTTATTTTAGTTATTAAGAAAAAAGGTTAAAGTTGCCTAATTAAAACTAATTCAATTTATTAGTATTTATTTACAAAATAATTACCTAAATGAAATTAATAAAGATAAAATATTTACATTTTTTTTTGTTTTTGAATTTTATTGTGAAAAATGTTGATTAATTAAATGGTTAGTAATTAAAACAATAAAATAAATAAAGCAAAATGAAAAAAAAAATGAAAAAAAAGAAATGCAAACCCAAAAGGGGGGGGTATGGGCCAGAATGGGGTGTTTGATTTAGAATCTGAGGCCCATCAAGAAGCCAGCTTTGTTTGACTTTGGAGATTGCCTGCGCCTGTGTTGACTCCTGAGCATGGTGTTCTTTCATTCCTGGGCCTTCAGATCTGTAGGGCTGGACACATGGCACGCTGATTGCTTGTGACATATTGTGGACTTTTGCTGGAATGCTGCATGGGAATATATTAGAGGAAAAATGAAACAAGCATTTGGGGGACCTGGGGATCGAACCCAGGTCCCAATGGTTGCAAGCCAGCATCTGTACCACTAGACAACTCATGCGTATTTGTTAGTAAAATAAGAAACCAAAATAATATAGAATAAACGCACTATATGCTGAAAAAAGAAAAAAAGTAGCGCGCGTTTTTGAATGAGCCAATGGGATGTAAGCACGCCATCATCTTCTTCGCGTTTCCTGCAAAATAGAAATTAGATAGCGGGGGTTTTTAACCCCCACAAAACAAAACTGCAGAAAATAGCGACTAGGCGCTCAGTGCATATAAAAAAGGCGCGAGGTGTCCAATGTTTTCGTCTCATCAAGCTGGTTTTAACCATGTGCGTTTTGAGGGTTGATTTTACAGTATGTGAAAAACCCTAAAATCCAAGCTTCGAAACCCTAGCATCCTCCAATGGCAACTTTCATTTTAGGGCACCATAATCAAATTAAGTTATATCAAAAGCTTCATAACAATGTCAGCAATGCAAAACAGTAATCAAAATATGTTAATGATGCGTAAAAATTGAATTTCGATTATGGAAAAGAAAGATGAACCGTGTGACTGTGTAGCACAAATTCTTGAGTGTTAGGACTTGTTTATGATTGCAAATCGTTCCTGGGAGTGTTGGGAATGTGTTTGGATCAAGGAAAGTGTTTGAATTGTACTGGAAGATTGATTTCAGTTTGTGACTTTTCTTCAAGTTTTTTGAATTTGGTTTTTGCCGTTTCAGAGGTTTCTAGGTCGTGTCTTTGGTCTGGAACATTTGCATATATGTGTGTGAATGAGAATCAGTCAATATTATGAGCCTTTAACCCTTGCAATAATGTTTTGGATTTCCTCTTTACCACCATTAAACCATTTTCAAAGCTTGTTCAAAATTTGAATTTTCATGCCTAATTCAGCTTGGCATGAATTTGGTAGGTGTATTATGGTGCATCAAGGTCATTCAAACCACAAGATATCAATTAATTAATTTTTTTAATTTTATTTGAATTATTATGAATTAAAATGAATTAAATCCATAAAAATTAAATAAAAATGGAAAAATAATTATTTGGTCTTGAAATTCATCATGGGACACGTGGGTGGCATGACAAGGCTGAACCAAGTGGAAAAAAGTGGGCCCTTTTGTCAAAAATTGAAGTTTCAAGGATAGTTGACTTTGGCCATTTCACAAAAATTTCCCAACTTCTCCAATGCATATCTTGCTCAATTTTGATCATATGAACATGTTCTTGGACATTTTGGAAAGGTCTTGAAGTCCTCTAACCAATGCCTTTGGTACCATGTCATTTGAATTTACAAATCTCAAGTTATGGTCTTTGACTTAAAGTGCCTTTTTGTTGACTTTTGAAAATGACCTATAATGTTGAAATTGATAACTTTTTTTGAGTGCATTTCTTGGACTTGGAATGTGAAGATGAGTTGTAGGAAATGTCATCCCCTTCAAAATGAGAATTGGATGGGATTTTTCTGATAAACCATGAAAAAGTTATGCCTTGGTCAAGTTACAGTTGACTTTTCAGCTGTCCAAAAATAGAAACTTTTGACACCTTGATGATTTTTGAGCCATGCTTGTGAAATCATGGTCAAGATTTGACCAAATGATGATTGTGGCTTCAAAATAAGATGTTGACCAAATTTTTTGACTTTTGACTGCCAAATGACCATTTTGCCCCTGCAGTTGACTGTGGAGCAATTAGGGCTTTTGACTGTGCAACTTGACCTTGTGAGCCTTGAAAATTGACATGTAGGTGCTTGACAATGTATATGAGCATATGGGACTTGATTGAGCCCTTGAAAACCTCAACTTCCTTGCAAGAACCAAAACCCTAATTTTGACTGGCTTAGGAGGATGGTTTGACTGTATAGCCCTTGAGTGGACTTGAGCCAATTGAGATGATGCTTGTCAAAACTTTGAAGAATATGGGAGGGAAAATTTTGGGGTACAACATTTACCAACATAAACATCTCCAATTGTAACCGTTAAAGTAACCCTTCCCAGATCACTTCCCTTCTGCGGTAGAGTTCGTTGAATGATTTCACGACAACTCACATCAAGAGTGATGTTTCTTGGTTCGTATATCTTTTCTTCTTTGTAATGATATCCTTCATGAACTTCCTATATGTAGACATCTGTTCCATGGCTTCGAAAAATGGAATATTGATTTGTAATTAACGAAATATATCCATGAAACAAGCATAATGCCTAGCATTGTCCTTCTTGGAATGAGCATGGGGATAAGGAAAATTTTGAACTGGAATATCGTTCAACTTCTCCTTCCCCTTTTTGTTATTTCTCTTTTTATATTCTCTATTTTTCTTTCTCATTTTTCTCTTTTTCAACTAATTCTTCCTCAACATTTTTTCTACTTCTACCTCATCTTTTTGTTCTTTTTCCATCACAATATCTTCACAATCAACATCATCACCCTTCTTATCATTTTCTTCTCCACCTCCTACCTCTCTTCCACTCCTAGTCACAATAGCTTTGCAATGTTCCTTTGGGTTGGTTTGAGTGTTAGCGGAAAAGGATGGCCCTGATTGTTACTTGGCTAGTTATTGTGCAAGTTACCTCACTTGGCTTTCAAGATTTTTAATCGCCTCCTCATTAATTTTTGATTGGAGATCGATATTTACATGAATTGGGTGAGAGTGTATTCCAACTTTGAGCTTCTACTTTGAGGTTGTGGAGGTTGAGTGTTGTTTTGATAAGGATTTTGACGGTTTGAAGTTCTGGAATCTTATCTTCAACCTTGTTGATAACCTTGGTCATTTCCTCTTTGTTGGTAACCTTGGTTGTTTTGATAAGGTTGTTGTCTTCCTTGATAGCCTTGATTTTGATTTTGGTTACCATATAATTAACTTCCCCTTCAACCAGAGGATAATACTCCATTTGGTAATCTTTATTATATAACTCACGTGAAATAACGTGTTTTTGTTTGCTAGAAAGCTCTAGCATTTCTTTAATTTGTTGAGGAAGTATAGACATTTTCTTGGTGAGCTCTTCTACTTGTTGAGAAAGCAACTTGTTTTGATCTAAGATTGTATCATTGGTCCCCAATTCAAGAACCATCGACTTCTTTTGTAAATACCCTCAGTTAGTTTGAACTTGGTGATCGTTTCTTGCCATCTTCTCAATAATTTCAATTGTCTCCTCTGAAGTTTTTACCATTAAAGAACCACCCGCGGTTGCATCTAACAATAGTTTTGGTTGAGGTAGAAGACTATTGCAAAAGATATGTATTTGGGTGATATCATCAAATCCATGACTCGGACACTTCCTAAGCATTAATTTATATCTCTCCCATGCTTCATTAAGAGACTCATTTCCACCTTGTGAAAATACAACAATTGCAGTTTTAGCTTCAATGAATCTTGATTGTGGAAAAAATATCTCAAGAAATTTCTCCTCTAGAACATTTCATTCCATCATTGTTTGAGTAGGTTGATCAAGGTACCAATCCTCAGCCTTCCCAATCAAAGAATGCAAGAATAATATCTTGAAAATTTTCTCTTCTTCCGCTTCAGATGAGTGTACGGGTCTTCATGATCAAGACCGGTAAATGTATTTGAATACAAAATTTGAAGTATGTCAGTCTTCTTCTCACAATGCCTCACATTGTTAGCATTGCGAGCAAGCTGAGCATTCCTCCTTGGACTATTGATACATGGACCTATTGGAGGTGGTGGTGGATCCTTCATAACTTCTTCTTACCTTAGAGGTGTTGAAGAAGTAGAAGTTTCTTCTCTTTATATCCTTTCTTTGGCTAACTTCTTCTCCTTCTGGTTTTAGTCACCGAACAATCCTTTCTATTTCAGGGTCAAAAAGGAGTTGATCTTCGGGCACACTTTCTTGCATAAACATATATCCCAAACACTAGCCAAACAAGTGAAAAATAAGAGATATTATAGTGCAACAAAGTAACTTAAAATAATAGAACTATTATAATGCTTGCAATATCAAATACCAATCAGCGACAACAACGCCATTTTGTTGAAACACTTTTACAGGGTAAGTATTTTCTTTATTGTGTCCACAGGGATTGGGTGATACTACCTCCGTTCTACAGTTGAAACTGTTTTAAGCAAAGGATATAAAAGGGTTTTAGTTTCACAATGTAACAATTGCATGAAAAGTGATAAATAACGGTAAAAAGAGTTTAAGTTTTTAAAATGATTTGTAAAAGCATGTCAAGATTAGGGTTCATTAACCTAGTTCATACGTATTTTCTTAATAAAACATGTGAAATTATTAATAATCAATATAAACATGTATCCTCTCCATACGATTTATCTCTAAAACGATATTGTGAGTTTTACCATATTGATCCTTAGACGATATCGCATACTAACTATCAATATGATAACATTGAAAGCTTGACACAAGTGAATATCAACTCACAAAACTATTTCTAGAGTTTGGTTGTTCATAGATGAAAACTTAGGTCAATATTTGAAACATATTTGTCAATAATGATCCAAATCAAACATATATCATAAAAAGCAAAGATATTCACCATATATTAATCATTAACTTGTTCACATACCAAGTATCAAAAGAATTACATACAAATAAAGGTTAAGTACCTCTAATATTGACAAAAGAAAGGATTTAGCTACTCATAACCATGATAGCTTGATCAACAAGTAAAAGACAAAGCTTTAGAAGCATCAAACTTGGAAGAATCAAAGATTGAAGCTTGAAAGCTTTGGATTTGAGTTACAAATGAAGAAAAATGACTTTTTAACCTAAAAGAGCGATTTTGGTGTTTGGAGAAAGTAGAATGATCTGAAAAATATCTTCAAGGGCTACTTATACAAGTGCCAAAAAGTAACACCGCACTAAGCAGGCTGACCACGCTAAGCATGACTGCGAAAAATATATGGGCTGGTACAGGGGACCACGCTAAGCGGGATGAGTCAGCTTATCGGGCTAAAAAACACAACCCCTGCCAGAGAAAAACTTCATGTGGCGCGCTACAAGATGGGCTTAGCGGGCTCATTGCAAAATTCCTCAAAATTTTGACTTTTGAGCAATGCCTTGCTTGATCCATGCTTACCTAATGCTCCAAAACTTCTCACAAAGTCATGATACCTACAAGAATGAGCATAAAAGTAAGCAAACCAAACTATTTACAAACATAAGCCATGATTATGTATTTACCTTAATTTGGAAGCCTAAACACTACTAATCAATAAAATAGAGTGTAAAAGACCATAAAATTACTAACAAATATATCCATATTTTGGTCCTTACCAACACGCGTCTCTCGATTCACTGAACCGAAGTTTCTTCAATATATAGATTTAGACCTTATGAATATGAATCATAGATCTCTGATTCTTGATCAACTCCAATCGTAAATCAATGTTGATTCTTATATCTCTATCTAGGTCTTTCAACAATGGCGGATTCTAGAATATAATTTGTAGTTAGTTTGAAAATGTTTAACATATTTAGTGTATTCAACTGAAAAATATGTGAAGGATCACAAATCAATACTGACATAAAATAGAAACTTATAATATTTTAAAATAAAATAAGTGTTGTAGGGTACATTCGAGTATATAGGCTTTTCTAACTCAATATTGGGAAGACTGGGAAGAAAGGTCTAACAATCTTTTGATAAGTATGAGTATAAATCACATGCACTTTTAGTTAAACAATATACCCCAGAAGTGGGAGTCTCAACCAGTCGCACTTGATTCAAGTCATGCCCTCTACTAACTCAAATCAGACTCTGATACCACCTATTGGGCAGACTAAGGAAAGCAGAAGCAACAATGTGACCAATGCTTCATGACTACATGAAAGGAAGATATCTTCATCCAAAACCTTAAGACATCATGTGAATAATCTCTATTATAAATTCAACATTTTACTTATTCATAGACAATGTGATACTAAATTAATCGCATATATTTTCTTATCATGAAATAATTTTCTTAATTAACAAAATTTATAGTTTATTTATTAGTCGTGCGTTCTTTATTTTCTTATGTTATCATGAAGAAAATAAGACAATTAAGCCAAAAAGAGAGTGTGTGCGCACACTTGCGTTGTATAAATATGTTTGATTATCACCAATATTAACATAGAATAGAAGTATTTAATTAGTGAAATTTGTTAAACAATTGAACAATTCTCATGGGCAAAAATCTCACAATTATCTTAATAGTTCAATTATATTTTAATATTATTGTAAATTGGACAAAGTCTTAACTATGTGAAAATTCTATGTAAATTAAAACATGATTTTTACATTAATTATTAGTTGATTTTATAGTGATTGATGTTAGATTTAGTAGAGAGAGTCACCACTATAAAAAAAAATATATAGTTACAATAATTTAGAGACAACAAATTAAATTTTTAAATGCTAACAATCTTAATCTTTATATCGGAGTAATTCACACAAAATTGTGTTTTAGTTTTAATGAACTATCGACTAACTAATAGGCAATAAAGATTAGCTATCTTGAATTAATCGGTTCAAGAATTTAAAAATAATAATAATAATAATAATAAATATATTGACCGAAATGATATTGTAAATTATATGATCCGTCTCAATATGTTGGTGCAAGGTAATGAAATGGAGAAGAAGAATGAGCAATGAATGATAACAAAGAGAACTACTATTGTATATCAAAAGAGGAATGAATGAGTTACAATATTGATAGCCTAGGTAACATATTTATACTAAAATTGAAAATGTCAAAAGGCCCTAATAAAGAATAAGCATTGGGAGTTGTAGACATTAACTAAATTACATTTCCAATACCATCCCTTAATTTAGGTTTACCCAAAATTGTCAATGTCAATTCCATCCCTTAATCCAAGAAATTGATCAGTTTTGATAGCCTTTGTCAGAATATTCTTGAACTCAACTATCTCTTGTTCAGAACTTCCTGTAAGTAGTATGTCATCAACGTACAAACATGCCAGAATCATATTATCTTTCATGGCTTGTAACCAAACTTGCTGCTTAAGAGCCTCTTCCGTACTCACGGGTTCAGAGTCTACTAACATTGCACCCTAAATAACTTCTCCTTCAGAGTCTACTTCAGTGTCTAGCAACATCTCAATCTCTGCAAATCTTCTTGGGATGCTTCTGATTCTTTGTTGCCTCTGAGCTGGACCTTCAGAACTTTGGACATCAGAACTTTCCCCTTCAGAAGCACTTGCTTCAGAAATTGGACTTTCTCCAGAACCTTGACTGTCTTCAGAGTCTGAATCACCATCGAAGTCAGAGTCATAATCATCTTCTCCTTCTGGATCTTTTCTAGAGTCAGAGTCTTTACTAGATTCAAAAACATGTATTTCTGACCTTTCTTCAGAAGTTCTATCATCAGAGTCAGGACGAGACTTTTCCCAATTCCAAACTTCTGATTCCTCTACAATGACGTCTCTGCTAAACTCAACTTTGTTAGTTTCTGGATATCGTTCAGAACCACTACCTTAAGAAATACCATCTTCAAAAATTGGATCACTTTCAGAAGCTATGCCTTCAGAAGTTCCACTTTCAGAATCATGATCACCGTCAAAGACTGAATTTCCTTCAGAAGCTCCTCCTTCAGAAGGTCCAACCTTTGAGTCATTATTTCCACCAGAAACCTGATCATCTTTAGAAGCTTGTCCTCCAGAACCTACGTCTTTAGAGTTTTCCCTTCCATAAGCATGATCACCACCAAATTCTGGATCATCATTAAAATCTGGATCAAAATCAGATTCACCATCTGACTCACCTTTATAGTTTCCAGAGTCATCATCTTCTGACTCTTCTTCAAAAGCAGAATCTTCTTCAGACTCAGAATCACCTTCGGTTTCTGACTTGTCTTCAGCTTCAGAGTCATCTTCTGACTCTAACTCGTCTTCAGAAACCTCAGATTCTGACTCATCTTCAAAATCTTCAAAGTCGTCATCTGATTCTAACTCAGAGTCATATTCTGATTCTGACTCATACAAAATCACTCCTCCAGAATCAGAATATTTAGAGTCATATTCTTCTTCCCCTTTAGAATCAGAAAATGATAATTTCACTGGTTTCTCATCAGATTCTGATGCAACGAGTAATCTTGGTTGTTTCCCTTTTATGCACACCTTGCATGACTTTTCAGGCTTCTTGATTGTAGGAATTTCATATACCTGATTCTTTGATTTCAGATGCCCTAAACTTCTGAAATTCAGATGACCAAATCTTCTGTGCCACAACTCACTCTCCTTAACAACAATTGTTGCACGAAGACATTCGGAGTCTGCAGTTCTAATATTCACCTTGAATGTTTTATTCCTTCCCTGTTCTGACTCCATAATTAGCTTCAGATTACAGTCATACAGCTTTAGAAGATTGTCCTTCATGGTGACTGAAAACCCTTTCTCAACCAGTTGTCCCACACTCATCAAATTGCTTTTCATGCCAGGTACATACCAAACATTCTGGATCACTGCTGCTTTCCCATTGTTTAGAATGATTCTGACATTTCCCATACCTTATGCATTGAGGTATTTATCATCAGCACATCTGATCTTTATACTCTTCCCAGAGTCAAAATCAACCAACCACCTCTTGTTTCCAGTAAGATGGTTTGAACACCCCGTGTCCATATACCACCATTCTGATGAATTCAGATCATCGGGTTTAGAAGCCAACAATAACACAGGTTCATCATCTGAATCTCCTCTGGCTATATTTGCTTCTTTTGACTTCCTTTCTTTGTTTGACCAACAATCTTTGGTATAGTGACCAAAGTTCCTGCAACAGTAACACTGAACATTCTTCTTGTCAGACTTCTCCTTTCCCCTCTGGACATTCTTATCATCAGAAGCTGAGGCTTCTGACTTCTGGAATCTATCACCACGTCTATTCTGCTTCTGGTCTTTCTTGACAAAAGAAGCCTTCAGAGCTTGCTCAGCTTCCCTCTCAGAAGTTCTCTCAAATAGACGTAACTCCTGTGCTTCTAAGCTGCTTTGCAATTCTTCTATTCTAATAGTTTCCAGA
Organism: Vicia faba; assembly: GCA_948472305.1. NCBI lineage: Eukaryota > Viridiplantae > Streptophyta > Magnoliopsida > Fabales > Fabaceae > Vicia > Vicia faba. The sequence goes on along the minus strand of OX451739.1, from coordinate 1,083,262,861 downwards.
TCTTTAGAGTGTTCAATAGAAACAACAATGTAATCAAACTGAGGAGTAACCGACCTCAGAATCTTCTCTATGATTACCTGTTCAGACAAAGTTTCTCCACACGCCTTCATCTCATTAGTGATCAGAATCACTCTGGAGATATATTCAGAAACTTTCTCACTGCTCTTCATGTTCAGGTTCTCATATTGCTTTCGTAGGGATTGAAGCTTCACCTTCTTTACTGATGCGTCACCACTGTAACATCTCACCAGTAAATCCCACGCCCATTTTGACGTTGTTGAGTCAGCAATCTTCTCGAACACACTTTCATCCACACACTGATGGATATAGAACAAAGCTTTTTGGTCCCTCTTCCTCATCAACCTCTCAGCAGTTCTCTGTTCTTCAGTTGCATCTGCTGCAGCTGGTACATGACCATTTGTAACCAGATCCAGAACATCGTGTGCACCAAACAGTACACACATTTGTATCATCCATCTGTTCCAGTTTTTGCCATTAAAAACTAGAAGTTTGGTGTTCAAACTACTGTCTCCACTCATTTTAAACCTTGCACGGATTTTTCAGATCTTCAAACACACTGTTTCCCAACCCACTGAATCAAATTCTGTTCAGATTTTGTTCAAGATTTCAACAGAAAATCAATGAACCAAAATCAAACACACTGCTCACAAACACTCGTGTTTCCCAGGAAAAACAGAACCAATTGCTCTAGATACCAATTTGTTGGTGCAAGGTAATGAAATAGAGAAGAAGACTGAGCAGTGAATGATAACAAAGAGGGCTACTATTGTATATCAAAAGAGGAATGAATAAATTACAATATTGATAGCCTAGGTAACATATTTATACTAAAATTGAAAAATGCCAAAAGACCCTAATAAAGAATAAGCATTGAAAATTATAGAAATTAACTAAATTACATTTCCAATACAATACTCATATATTTTTAAGAAAAAATAAGTATTAAAAAATTAAAACAGTATTTTTAAAGCAAAAACAATCAATAGACACATTAGATATCTTTTCTGGGGCTTTTAAAATGACTTTGAAATACTTTTTATTATTGTAACTAAATACACAGAAACTACACATTTTATTACAATATTTACAACAAAAGATTTAGAAAAAATATATTATTTCAAGTGTTTTAGAAAAAGAGAAGAAACAAAACTGGAAGAAACCCTTTTTATTAAGATGGGCAATAGAAAAGAGCATCTTATTTAGCTTACCATTCGTACCTTCATTCTGTTGTCAACATGTGGCAAAGTCAAAAGATATAAAGAAAGAATAAACCAGGGGCACTATCATACACACGGAAAACCTAACACAAAAAGAATTTCTCCAAATTAGTTCCACTATATGAACATTACTAGCATGAATTTTTAACATGAAGTTGTTTATGAATTTTTACTGCAAGCAAGCACCATTTTTATGTCACACGTACGAGCATCAGGCATTTATTATTGTTCAACAACTGCAGCCTGCAGACATGTAATGAGTGTAATAATAGCTTGACGTTGAAACAACACAATTTATTTTTCTACACTACACATGACAAGGAGTTTTGAATCTCAAAGTTTCCCTTCCTCATAAATAAGCTTAACAACCTATTTTTACATTTATTAAACATCATTCATACGCTCCTTTCTCCAATTATTTATATTGACTTATGGCCATGTTTGGATTAGCAGTGGAAAAATAGTGTACGTGAGTTTGAATCAGAAGTTACATTTTGTAATTTTTCTTTTTCACGAGACACGTTGTAATAATATAACAAGTATAAGTAAGTGGGAAAATAATCTTACATTAGATAAGAATGTAGAAACTTAAACATATATAAATGGGAGAATTCATCACATATTACCTTAAGATTTTAAGTAGATAAATGATGTGTCACTCACAAAAGTTGTAAAAATTCACCGGAGATAATAAAATTTACAAATACCATTCTTTCAACTCTTATAATTTTACCTCATTTCAGTTTTGATTTCTTTTTTTTTATTTTTTTTATTTCTTAGTCACTTTTTATTGTTATATTTTAATTTTAGTTTTTGACTTTTATTCTACTTTTTATATTAGGATAATTACAAATGTTTGTCACTTTTTAAGATTTTAATGGTTATATGTTATTTTTAGGATAGTTTAGATTATTTGTCACTTTTTAGAATTTGATAATGGTTTCAATTTTTATAGTTTAGACTTAATCATTTTTTAGAATTTCATAATAATATTTTGAGGTTTTTAGCTTAATTTAGATTTTTGTCCTTTTTTGATATATCATAGAATCTCTAATTTAATTTTGAATAAAGTCAGGTTTTCTGGTTACTTATTATATTAAGTTTTTGCATAGAAATAAAAATAAATAAATTAGTAATAACAAGTAAAGAAGAAAGTTTCGGTCCATAAGCTGTAACAAATCATCACCAAATCAGAATATTTTGAATAAGTGGTCTTGACATGATATTAGGCTGATCTGAAATCATGAACATAGAAATGTTACGAGTATGATTAATCTAAGTATAACTAATAAATATAAAGGTAGAGTATAACTATGAATAAATCTAAAGTCTCACGCCCAAATTTTCTTTTACCTGGATAAAAGGAGATAGATGGAAGAAAGTTCCCGGTACATGAAGGGTCATTAACGGGTAATAAGATGTTCCAATGTAATATGCATTTGATATGAAAAATCTGATACCAAGTGTATAAAAGGTTTAATTTGATTGGTCTATTATAAGTGATTTAGTCAATTATCATGAAGGGGTTTTTTTGTAGTGTAAGAGTGTGTTTGGATTGACCGTGAATATAATTGATTCTAACATAATTGAATTTGATAGAATTAATTTTAACAGAATTGAGTTTAAGCGAATTAATTTATGTTTGAATACATTTATGTAAAAGTTAGTCGAATAATAAATTTCAGTGTAAAAATCACCCAAAATCAATTCTTGAGACAGAAACTATAAATTCTAACTTCTAATAAAATTAATTCTGGAGTCAGAATCAATTCTACTTTTGATTCTGGAACTTGTAAAAGTCAATCCAAACACGCACTAAAACTAAAATGGAAGAAATGGTAAATTAAGAAGATCGATGGCATCTCTCAATCTTAATTAGGTAGTTGATTAGATATTAGTCCTCTATTTTTTTTTTTGTCAATGCAATTTTCACAATAAAATACCATAAAATTGATGTAGTTAGAATGATTTTAGTTTATATTAATTTTGTCCACGGTTCCATACTTCTAATGTTGAAAATGAACGTACTAGTGAAAAATTGAAAATGATTGTTGGCTTTAAATTGTCAATAAATAGAGACAAAGTAAGAACTAATGTATATAACTGAATTTGAAAAAAGTTCATTAAAATTCCACATTTAAAGGATACCACACTTAAGTAATGTTTATGTAGGAAAGATTTGACTCTTGTGGCGTGTCTCAAGCAGTACGAAATTTAGTGAAAGAGTGAGGACTCACCACCATGAACAACCACTCGCGCGTGCCCCGTCGTCGTAGCCTTTTAGCTGGTCGACCAATGTGGTTTGATTTGGCTTTGGACTAGTGCTTAGGTGATTCATTAGTTTTTTTTTTTGTGTCGAAATGGTGAAAATGATTTTTAGTACAATGGGAAAAGAAAAAGTAAAAAAAAAAATAAACACTTGAAATTATCTAGAAAATAAAGTTTCACTAGCATCAGCTATCAAGAGAGTGATTGTAACACCCTTTTAAAACCCCACGTGAATTAATGATATTTAAATCAATATTCACGAACACAAGGGTGTCACACTTCATAAAAACATAACTATCATGCCTCATAATGCAGGTTATAACAAAACATGTTATTGCATATATTCATACCTGAGATGTTTACACGACATCAAAACTCACCTAAATTCATTGCTGCGGAATCATCAACAAGTAATTAAAACGGTAACACAACAACATACATTGAGTCTTAAACTTCAAGTTTAATAATATCAACAATAGTGGCATAAGCACTTAACTCCAAACAATTTAAAATGTCTAGCATAACAAGATTCATCATAAAATTTCCATCATGACATCAAAAAAATATAGCGATCCCAACTCGATGTTACATTATCTGAGCAAGATCCACTACTAAAACGGTAACTAATGAGTCACTTCAATGGGATAGCTTTCACTTACGTCCACAAGATCTATTTCTGAGTATTTGTGCGTTACACATGTAAAGGTAACATTCAAACAAAAGGGGTGAGTAATCATAATCAATTATAAAAGACATAATAAAAGATAAATTGCAACATACACATATAACTAATCATAACAACATATTGCAAATATTACAACCAAACATCATCAACATCAAATACTACTATTCGTCACAATAATCAACATGAAAGCCACGTACTATCATAAATAAACACACAACATATCACCAACAAAATTATGCAATACCCTATAAATGCTTGACACATATACATTGTTTCTCTCATAAGCGTGTATGCCAACATCAACATAATAATATCTCGATATCATATCAACAACGACATAACAACATCATAGTCACATGACAAGAAGTTCATCATTTACACAAGATGTCAATTTGAACACATGAATCAAATACATTTATCAATATAGTAAGAATGTGAATAATATTTGAATATTTCAACAATCATTATCATAGCCCTGAGAGTTAGCTTCCTAATACTTCAAACGACACGTCATTTGGACCTACAGATTAAAAATTATGATCAAAATATCTGGCGAACCAATCAATTGTTGTCGTAGACCAATCTATTAGTCCAAGCCACTGTTACGTAATTTTCAAAATATAAGAGAGGATCATCCATTTTTGTGAAGACCAATATATTGTTGTGCAGACCAATCTATTGATACATGATGACACTCAATTGGCTTAGGCCTTTGTACCACATTTTTTCACCTTTTCAAAACAACCAATCGATTGATGTTGATGATCAATCTAATGGTTCAAGCCACTGTTTGCATTCTCAATTATTTTCAAGGGAATCAATCTATTGGTCTCCCTATACCAATCAATTGGTCTCCCTATGCCAATCAATTGGTCTAGACCAATTTCCCAAAAATCTGCATTTTACTGCTACATAAATTTTCTTCCAATTATTCAACTTACAAAACCAAACATACATCATTCTAATTATCATAAATTTATCAATTATTTTTTGAATTTAAAAACTTAAATCCATGTCCTAGCTCATCCAATTCATATAAATTCTCCATGAATTCAATAACACATCATCAACATATTAACACACACAATTACAATGCACATCATGGCATGTAAAAGAGAACCATAATCATATTCTCTATCAACATTCATTATCAATTATTTCACAAGTTTCATCATCAATCAAGATAAAATAAAATCCTATTTTACCCTTCCCTCATTTAGATCATAATTAAAAACCATTACTCACCCTTACCTTAGATCTTCTCTAGCAAAGATTCCTTCAAGCTCTAACAATGGTGTCCTTCTAAGACTCTCCTTCTTTGCCCTAGACTCTTTCTCCTTTTCTCCAAACTTTTCATGTACAATTGAGAATTGATTCTTCTCACTTCTCTCTTTTCCTAATAAACCCTTTTTCATTAGGCTTTTCCACTTCTACCTACACTTACTCCTCTAAATATCTATTATGTCCTCATTATTCTCCCAAATACCAATTTTACCCCTTATTTCTCTATTCTCTTATTTTAATTAAGTAAGTCACAAAACTCATTTTTATTCTAATTATTAAATAATTCTAATATTTTTAAATTACTCCACTCATCTTTAATTACTCTCCACGCCCCGCTACCTCATGGCCATACTCCTCAACCATACAAGATAATTTAATTATTAATATTTATCTATCAAATAAATCACACAAAATTCATTAGAATTATAAATGAATTATATAATCTAAATTGGGGTGTTACATTAATGATTCTAACAGGAGGCTTCGTAAAAGACTAGTACATCGCATCATTACCAACTCCATGTTTTGCTAGATAGTCAGCACAAGCATTCCACTCCCTATGAACATGAAATATTTGAACTCAAGATTTATAGAGACATTTTCTTTAATATTGTGAAGAATCGCGACATAGTGACGCCAAACATTAACAGACTCTAAAATAAGCATGATAACAGAGTTGGAGTCAGAATAACACATGAGGTCTTTAATGATAAGTTCTCAAGCCATATACAAATCATGATATAACGTCATTAACTCAACATGGAGGATATTGGAATAATCAATATTACCCGTAAAATCGTGAACCTAAGCACCATCAGCATTTCAAATAACCCCACCAAAACCTGAGACATCGAGATTGCCAAGGCTATTGCCATCAACATTCAAAGTTATATTACTACTTTTGTATCCATTCCACGTGATCATGATCATTGGATGAGACATGTTATGCTTGAGAAAATATTTAACCAACAAATTATCATAATTCACTTTGATGAGTTTCAAAGCATTAGAAGATACCACTTCATTTGCAAGACACAATTTGTTCCTAGCACGCCACAACCACTAGTAAGCTTCCAAAAATATAGAAACAACATTAATGCCATGTCTAATCCAATCACTTAAACCATCCTCTTGGAAGAGTAGTGGGTCCAAAAATCCAATAGATATCCAAAAAAGAGTAGCAAATTCGTAGTTTCTCAAACAGTGTAGAGTCGTATCAGCATCCTGATTTCATCTAGGGTAAATATTTGTCTAGAGCATACCATGATGACACAACATTGATCTCGTAGGTAGAGACTTGTGTAAAGTCGTCCAAAGGAAGAATTTCAACTTCTCATAAGCAAGAATACACCACAACCACTTCTAAGAGTTATTGTTTGTTGTATTCTGAACAAATTCAAGTTTATTGAGCTAGTTATAACCATCCCTAGCAATATAGATACCGTCTAAATTTCCTTTTCAGGCTAATTTATCCAAAACCAGAGAACTCAAACAAATGGGAAGCATTTTAGGCGGTCACAAATGTTAGACGGCAACGCCTTATCTAGAGGGAGGGTGAATAGATCACCAAGCCAAAATTTAAGTTTAAAAATTGTTTTGAAAACTTTGATTTGAAAAGAGTGCACACAAAAGATTTACAGAACGTGCCGTCTATCAAACCTTAGTTATTGGAACTCAGATATGCAAATATAAAATAGAAAATGGAATGAATAGGATAATTTGAATTAATTGAACTTTAATCAAGTAAAACTATATGAATCATTTATAGCAAGTTACAAGCAATTCTATTTCCAAAGGCTATTATTAAAAGAACAAACAAAAACAATTTGTTGAACACTTGGTGTGCTATTGAACTTTCAGAATTTTCATTTGATTTGTGTTGATACAAAAAGCACTTATAATCAAAAGTGATTATAAGAAATATCAACACTTAATTCAAAACAAAAATAGCTCAGAAAAATTCCTACAAGTCAATTGATAACACAATGCTATTAGACAAATTGATTTATGAAAATAAAGCAAGTAAAACAATACGAAAAAGAGACATGAGGATTTGTCTTCACAGTTCCCCACTTTCGTCCTCGCATGTGGGTACATGTGCGCCTAATTCCAATGGAATTAGGATAATCCTTACTATGCAAATAGTTGATACAAGATAAGTTTTCAAGAGCAACTCCACAAACCCTAATGCTAGTTGTTTATTCAACCCCTTCTATTCCTTTGATCTTTAGAAATATCAAAACACAATAGTTGCAAATTGACTATTTGGATCTTGTTACTCCTTTGCGTACTTTATCTCCAAAGCTTTTTCACACCATCAATTTCATATATTGCAACACAAGACTTCAATTTTCTCCGTTGTTGTCTCGCTACTTCCTTTGAATTCTTTATCTCCAAAGGATCCTTTGTGTTCTTTATCTCCAAAGAGCTTCACTTGGCCGCAATCCTCTTTTAAATGTCTTGCACGAAAAACCCCCAAATCACTCAATGATCTTGGAGGATAAACCCGCGGTTTTTCTAGATGAAGACCCCCTACAAATATCAACCCAATATTCCCAGCTACACAAGAACATAATCAGATGTTATCAAACCTCATCTAGATGGCACCCCAACAAAGAATCGTTACAATGGTTTGTTAGTGTGTATGCATAGATTGGAGGTTGAAGATGAAGATCAAATGTAGGCTCATTTTATGGTATCATCAAGTTAATGATGCATGAATGATGTATTTATAATTTTGGAAATTTAGGACAAAAATAACTTTTTCGGAATTAAAAAGATTTGAAAAATTGACCAAAATAACTAGTATGTGTCAATCTATAAATCATATGTGTCGATACATACGTTAATTTTAAGTTGTATGTGTCGAACTGAAGAAAGGTATGTGTCGATCGAAGCAAGTCTCAAGCTACAGGCTTTAAAACAACAGTAAATGTGTCGACGTGAAATTCGTATGTGTCAACACATAAAATAAGAATTTTTGCAATTTAAAAAATGCTTCAGTATGTGTAGACCTATGCAATGCATGTATCGACCTGACCCTTCCAGAGGCTACAAGCTTCAAAACTGAGTTGCACGTGTCGACCTGAAAATCGTATGTATCGACACATGCAATGAAAATTTATGCAGAAACTTGTTTTTCATGACTTGAATCAATTTCAAAATGCTTTTTAATGGTTCCTAAGACCCTTAATGCAAAGGAGTGCCACAAGACATAAAGATATCGTCCAATATACATAAATGCTAGCTTTTCCTAGTTTTGACATCGTGGAAAACATCTAATGAAGAAAGTTGTACTCACACATTCTTCTCATTAATCTATTGTGACCTGCCACGTATCTTATTTTTAAATTCAAAACCTTCTCCCAGATTGACACTTGTTTTGCTTCCAAATACTCAGAGGCGTTTTTGCATAGATAACAACAATCACATATCCCCATATATATATATATATATATATATATATATATATATATATATATATATATATATATATATATATATATATATATATATATATATATATATATATATATATATATATATATATATATATATATATATATATATATATATAATGATGCGAAATTAATATTTAACCGGCAAACAAAATTAAAACAAATGTAATGTAATGCATAAAGAACAAAAAGTAGTGAAATAGAAAATATGTCACATTGCTTTTATAGCAACACAATTACTTAACACAATATAATGGAACTCCCGATGGCGAACACACATGTGCCTAGCATAGAAACAAGAACATGTCGCTACTAAAACCAAAATGAAGAAGTTTGTCATACCATGTAGCCAACACAACAAGAAACACATATTGCAAATGACATGCACGATTAGCTCAAGCACAAGTGTGGGAAATAAATAATAAACAAAACACGTGCTTGCACAACAAGAACAAACTTATACAATTGTGAAAGAATTAATACATGAAGTTATTATAAACATATAGATTAAGAACACACAATGGTTATCAATCTAACTTTTTTGAAAACGAACATTCATGGTTTTCATCATTTGAGAGAATATCAAGCATTTTTGGAACTAAACAAGTAACGTGCATTAAGGAAATCTTACTTTCAAGAAGAAATTGAAACAATATTACCTCACTCTTGATGGAATGGAAGTTGCACTCTCATGATGTAAAATACTCAAACAAAGAGTTAGAGTGAAAATATAAAGTGCAAGAAACAAGATAGGATTAAGTAACATTCGAGATATGAATGATCCCCAATTCCCCACATATGTTGATAAAAGGTTCAATTGCGAGAGGTTTAGTGAAAATATATGCAAGTTGATTTTTACTATCAACATGCTCAAACACAACATCCCCTTTTTCAACATGATCGCGAAGGAAGTGGTGATGTATCTCGTTATGTTTAGTGCGAGAATGTAGCACAAGATTTTTGGTTAGTGAAATTATTTTGGTATAGGCAACACATGGAAATACTAACATTCCAACATCAGAACAATGTCAAGATAAATGTTTCAACATCTGATTTGACATCCTGAACATATTTATCATGTTATAATAGATACTGAAACTTAAACTGCAGAATGATAAATAACACATGAAGTTGTTAACCCAGTTCGGTGCAACATCACCTACTCTGGGGGCTACAAAGCCAAGAAGGAAGTCCATTATCAGCAGTATTAGTTCAAAGCTAAACAGTCTCATTTTACAACTTCTCGCATAATCCTTATCCAATGCAACTTCTACCTAGGCACCTTCTAGATATGAGAAATCACCATCTCACTTTCAATCACCGCAGTGATATCTAGCAGTCCCAATACCAATGATTGTATCAAGTATAAATCAATAATAAGATCATACTTCCATTACAATACTTAGCCAAGACTCTTGACTAAGAACAATACTTAGATTTGCTTAAAAGCTTCATCAAAGAACAATACTCAACTCATTGCCTAAAGGCTTTTGAGTTAGAATGTATTGTCGACCACAAGTATCAAAATATACAAGGGTGACTTACACCACACAATACACAAGAGACTCTCAAAACCTAAGACTATTTCCCTTCCCCTAATTTTACAATAATTGAAAGTTATAATTACATTAGGTTAGATCTTCTCTTTAAATACACCTCTGCAGTCCATGGGCTTTAAATTAAGCATCCAAATGTTTCTTGATCCACAAGCTAAGTGATGCACAAATTGTGTAGCAAAGCTCCTTAAATCTTGGAAGAAACAATACAAAGTTTCCTAAATTGTCTCAAGACCCAATTTAGTAACCAATGCACAGTTGGAGATATAAAACTTGTTCAAGATTAAATATTTTTGACCTGCGAAATAAACTGAGATATATATAAAAGAAATATCACAGAATCAAATCAAATCTGCCAAGATTTAAAACAGCAGCCCCTACTGTACCAGACCAAGATGTCATGACATCTGATTCAACATCTGCCTGAAAAAACTCATAACAGCCAAACGGCTATGACAATTGACAAGAATGATGTACCATCTTAATCAACATCAATAGAATCATGTTTTAGCAAAATTACGCCAACACCAAAACCATGGAACTAACAGTTAGATTAATGGCACTAGTGTTGTCACACATGATAGGAATACGTGAAATTTTAATATCAAAATCAAGTAGTTGTTGCTTAAGCCACAAAATTTGGGCATAACAACTATCGGCTGCCACGCATTCCGCCTCGGACGTTGATAAAGCTATGAAAACTTGCTTTTTACTGTGTCAACTAACCAAGGATTTTGAAACATGTGACAAGTTCCACTAGTACTTTTCCTATCCAATTTGCAACCGGCAAAATCAAAATTAGAGTAACCAACCAAGCTAGAATTGTTTCCCTTGGAATATCAAATCCCAAACTTAGAGGTACCAATAAGGTATCTAAGAATGCGTTTAACCGCTTTTAAGTGAGATTACTTAGGAACAGATTGATATCTTGCACGCATACAAACACTAAGCATAATGTCATTCCTAAATGTGCTAAGATAAAGAAGATATCCAATCATACTTCTATATCTTTTGACCTCAACATCCTTACCCTTTTAATCTCTATCCAAGTTACCATTTGTTGACATAGGTGTGTCAATTTCCTTTGCACTGTCCATACAGAATCTTTTAAGTAATTTGAGACAATACTTGGTTTGACATACAAATGTTCCTTCATTGAGTTTCTTAATTTCGTAGTCCGAGAAAGTAGTTCAACTCTACCATTAGAATCTTTCAAACTCTTTCTGCATAAGCTTAAAGAACTCATTGACAAGATGCATGTTAGTTGATCCAAAAATGATATCCTCAACATAAATTTGAACGAGTAAAATGTGTTTTCCTTGATGTTTAATAAAGAGAGTAGTGTATACCTTCCCTATAAAGTATCCTTGCAAGAACTTACTAAGTCGATCATACCATGAGCTAGGGGATGTAAGAAAAATATTTGGTTCTGTAATATTATCTTTGAGTTTTGGTGATAACAAATGAGTATGTTTGTATGAATACATTTTTGATACTCTAATGTTTGTTATTGTTGAGTACTTAACAAACATGTTCTGCTTTTGATGGATGGAGTGGCCAAAACATTAGAAGAGAATTAATTTTTCTTCTACAGTATACAAGTTCTGTTGAACAGTAGCAAGACACTCCAGAAGGTTTTGAAGTGTAAGCTCTGATATTTGTCTAAAAGAAACCAGTCAAAAGATCTGAAGACAGAAGTTGCTACTTACGTCCAGATGCTGAAGACTCAAGCTTCTAAAGACAACATATTCTAAGGAAACCAGTCAGAAGATATGAAGACAGAAGTTATTATTTACATCCAGATGCTGAAGACTCAAGTTTCTAAAATACAGTATGTTCCAAAGAAACAAAGTTAGAAGATATGAAGACAAAGTTTCTACTGAAGTCTAGATGCTAAAAACTTAGTTTCTAAAATATAACTTGTTTCAAAGAAGACAAAGTTAAAATATCTGAAGACAATGTTTCTAACTGAAGTCCAGATGCTGAAGACTTTGCATTTCTAATAACAAGGTTCTGAAGACAAGGATTCTTAAAGAACCAAGTGCTAAAGACTCTAAAGACAGAAGGTTTGAAGACTCAAAAGACGTGAAGTTATAAAGGTCCAACGTTATCTATAACAGGTTCTGAATACCAAGTGTTGAAGACTCTAAAGATGCAGTTCTTGAGACTCTGAAAACTTGAAGCTCTTCTGATCTAAAGGTTCGCTACAACGAATTCTCACGACCAAGTGCTGAAGACTCTGATGACGCAGTTCTGAAGACTCTGAAGACTTGAAGTTCTAAATACCTTATGTTATGTTCTCGCTTCTAACCTCATGCTCGCAGACGCCTCTAAAGTGCAGAAGGAAAGAATGTAACTGTAACATGGTACAATAGTACGCAATACAGAAAATATTTATGCCACTAACTCTCCAATAACTTAAAGAGTGAAGGAGATAAGGACGTAGCAGTACTATTTGTAACGACTCTTTTTCAAATAGCCAACGACTCTATTTTGCTTGGCTATATAAAGGAAAGAATCGTATGAAGAAAATATATGAGCTTGCTGCATGTTGGTTTGTTGATTGCTCAAAGCTGCAAGTTGTAAGTCACAAGTTGTTGGTCTTCAATGTTAAAATGAAATCTGTCATGATTGGAACACAACCAAAAAGTTATCAACCACTATAACAACAACAAGAATAATAACTATGTTGAACATGTTGCATATAACCTAATAATATGAAGAAGAAGAATTCTACAAGATGTTAATCACACTACCAATCATATACATCTTGGTAGAATTATGAAAAGCAAGGAGTTGTTGCTCATATCTTTCTTAATGAAGAAAGAAGATGAAGATAAAGAATTCTATAAGATGTAATTCAAACTATCAATCATATACATCTTGACAGAATTATGAAGAAGCAAGGAGTTGTTGCTCATAGCTTGCTCAACGATGAAGATGAAGACAAGAAGACTACAAGATGCTGCACATAACTTAGATTATATCCATCTTTGTAGAAATATGTAAAACACAAGAGTTGTTTCTCAAATTGTGTTATTTCTTAAGATCTTTGTGTAAATTATTTGTACACAAGAGTTGTTGCTCAAGATTGTGTCAAACAATATGTACTTAAATCAGGAGTAATCTGATTGCACTACGAAAAAAACAATTTTTGGCAGCGCATCTACGAAAGCGCTTTTAAGAGAAAGCGCTTTCGTAGCCTTTAAAAAAAATTCGCTTAAAAAAAGCGCTTTTATAGGGTTTCCTACGAAAGCGCTTTTCAGAAAGCGCTTTCATAGGTATTTGAAATATCTAACCTACGAAAGCGCTTTTGAAAAGCGCTCTTATAGGTGGCCCTATAAAAGCGCTTTTGAAAAGCGCTCTGAAAGGGGGACCTACGAAAGCGCTTTCTAAAGCGCTCTTATATGGGGGGCATATGAAAGCGCTTTTTACCTCAAAAGCGCTCTCATATAGGGGGCATACGAAAGCGCTTTTAAAAGCGCTTTCGTAGGTTGTTTTTATAATTAAATTAAAAATCCCTAAATCTGATATTTGCCCTCACTTGGTAAATTCATTCGTTCAGTCTTCTTCATTTCTGCCATCTTCGTCGTCGCCGCTGTTCGTTCCGTCTTCTTCAGTCGTCGCCGCCGTTCGTTCCGTCTTCTCCATCTTGGTAAGTTTATTCTTCTTCCATTATCTTCTTCCATTATCTGTTCCATTATCTGTTCATCTTATATTAAACAAAAACCTACATCTTGAACAAGCTTAACCTACATTTCTGTTTCGCCTTAAATTGGTTCAATGAAATTCATTGTTGTGTTCTTGGGAGTTTTGGGCTAGCTTTTCTTCCAGTATTGATTATGAGTAATGTTTAAGGAGGGATGGTAAATGTTGCTTCCACCAAGGTTTAGTTCCAGTTAACCATAGAATTAATTATTAGATTTGGACGGTTCAGATTGGTTACTAGCTCCTCTATTTTACTATAGAAAGACAAATTTTAAGTAAAAGCATTAGAGTTTGCTTAAAACACCGATTTTGTATAAAAGCTTAAAACACTGACTTTGGATAAAAGCATGTGAGTTTATATATTAAGACATTGAATTGAATATTGGGGTGTGATTCTTGAAGTTGACTTGTTAAACAATTATATGATTCTTGAATTGTGTTGAACTCTGTTCTTGAAAATTCATGATATATTTGAATTATTGAATATGTATAAGTCTTGATTTCTTGGTGAATTGGTGAATTTGATGTTGAATCCGGATAAATTTTGTTGATAACTTTTGGATGTCGAATTATACCGGAACTCTTGAATACCTTGTCAATTGAACTTTAAAATTGTTTGATGCCTATTCTTGCATTTTGTTACGTTTGTGGATTAATGCGATTGAGTTACACCATTTTTGTTGAGGTTTTTCAAGCCACTCTTTATTGAGGTATAAGGTTGTCCGGTATTAGAAGACCATGAAAATTGTTCAATTAATTATTTCTAATCGTTTAGAATAGTTTGTTTTGGTAATTGTCAAACACCAGTACCATTTCAATTGATTTCAGAACTAATTTTATGTGCGTTTTTGTGAATAAAATATGTTGTCCGGACTTGGTTCCATGTACATATTTCGCCTTAATTTTCCGTTTGACATTTATCCGCATTTAATTGAATCTTTCGTGAATGTTAATGCTTAATTTTCTTGTTTCCGTTAGCAACTTCCGATTAACTTGTGTTATGATAACAATGCTGCCCCATTTCTAGTCTGAGTATCTTAAACCATTTCATCCTATTTCCATATGCAATGTGATATATGAACTTGTTACTAAAAATATGGTGAATCGTGTGAAGCATTTATTTAATAGTATCAGTTCATCGCATCAACCTTATGTTGACTTTGTGAATTCACTATTTCTAATATTTGTGTTGTATTATTGTCATAGCTTTCCCAAACATTGAAAATATATATGTGACATTTATTGTGAACCTTTATGTTAAAATAGTATATATCTTTCGACAATCGATCCGAAATATTGAATAACATTCTATGAAATTACAGCGTTTCCCGGCCTAGTTCGACGTACGACGCTCATTCTCCGTGTTTCTTAGAGTTCGAAACATCTGAGAGGTAACTTTCTTCCTCAAATTACTGGTATATATTGTGATGAATTTGTCTTAAATTGTCTTTCATATGTTGCATTTTCTTGATACGGATTCATTCCGTGTATACTTTGCGTTTTGACAGAAACGCAGTATACTACTGTTTTGTGCACTAATTAGTTGATATGGATAAGACATGGATGTATTCCAATCGATTGTCGAAATACTACGAGAATGGTGTTTCCGAGTTTGTTAAGTTTGCTGTTGCGCACGCCAAAGACCCCAGTCGTATGACATGTCCCTGTTTGTATTGCTGTTATGGGAACCGGGTTGATGCAGTTCAGTTGGCATCGCATTTAATTCGGTATGGAATTGATAGGAGTTATACATGTTGGAATATGCATGGTGAGAAAAGTAACGGGAATGTTGAATCGGGGTATGCAAGGACCTATGTTTCAAATGATGATTGCACAGATACATACGATTATGATCGAGTCGAAGAAATTGCAGAAGCGCTTGAAGAAGATCTTAACGATTGTCCCAAAATGTTCGAGAGGTTGGTAAGCGATGCAGAGAAACCGTTGTATAATGGTTGTACAAAATTCACAAGATTGTCTGCGGTGTTAAAGTTGTACAACTTAAAAGTCGGCAATGGATGGTCGGATAAAAGTTTCACAGAGTTATTAGCCCTTATGAAAGATATGCTACCAGAGGATAATGTTCTTCCCAATCGAACGTATGAGGCCAAAAAGATGTTGTACTCCATTGGCATGAGCTATGATAAGATACATGCGTGTCCAAAAGATTGTGTTTTGTTTCGAAACGAGTATGCATCGTTAAATGAGTGTCCTAAATGCGGTGCCCCTCGATATAAGAAAAAGTTATCTCCGGCAAAAGTCTTATGGTATTTTCCTATAATCCCGAGATTTAGACGGATGTATCGTAGTGAAACCGATTCAAGACAATTGACTTGGCATTCAGATGAAAGAATTATTGATGGAAAATTTCGACATCCGGCAGATTCTCCACAGTGGATGAAAATTGATAATGATTATCCTGAATTTGGAAAAGAAGCAAGAAACCTTTGCTTGTCATTGTCTACTGATGGAATGAACCCACACGGTATTCAAAGTATCTCGCATAGCACATGGCCTGTGATTCTTATGATTTATAACCTACCTCCATGGCTATGTATGAAGCGTAAGTACATGATGCTGTCTATGTTAATTTCTGGGCCTAAACAACCAGGAAATGACATAGACGTATACTTGGAACCATTAATCGAAGATTTGAAGATTTTGTGGGAGAACGGTGTGGAGGTTTATGATGGTTATAGGAAAGAAAGTTTCAACTTGAGGGCGATGTTGTTTGGAACAATTAACGATTTTCCAGCATACGGCAATCTATCCGGGTATAGCATTAAAGGTGAAAAAGCGTGTCCTGTTTGTGAAGACGGAACCGATACCATGTGATTGAAACTTTGTCAGAAGAATGTCTTTCTCGGTCATCGTAGATTCTTAACTTCTAAACATCAGTATCGTGGATGGAGAAAAGCGTTCAACGGAGATACCGAACAACGTAGAGCTCCGCCTGGTTTGACAGGTGAACAAATTTTTGAAAAGGTGAAAGATGTGAATATTCAGTTTGGCAAGCCTTTTGCACATAAAGTTGTCACAGGTGGGTGGAAGAAGAGGTCGATTTTTTTTTAATTGCCATATTGGAAATATTTGTACGTAAGACATTTTCTTGATGTGATGCATATTGAAAAAAATGTATTTGACAGTGTTATTGGTACGTTACTCAATATAAAGGGAAGTCTAAGGATGGCCTTAAATCAAGGGAGGACTTGGTAGACATGGGAATAAGAACTGAACTGGGACCCGTGAAGAAAGGAAGACGGACATACCTACCACCTGCTGTTTACACTCTATCTAGAAAGGAGAAAAAAATATTGTGTAAGTTTCTGAGTGAAGTTAAAGTTCCAGAAGGCTACTCATCAGATATTAGAAGACTCGTGTCTATGAAAGACCTCAAGTTAAAGAGTTTAAAGACGCATGATTGCCATGTTATAATGGAACATTTTCTACCGATAGGTATACGTTCTATTCTTCCAGAAAAGGTAAGAAGCGCAATAACTAAATTGTGTTTTTTCTTCAAGTCAATTTGCAGTAAGGTGATCGATCCTGAGATCTCGCTAACATTGCAAAAAGAAATAGTTGTTACTTTGTGTGAGCTTGAAATGTATTTTCCTCCCTCGTTTTTTGACATAATGGTTCATCTTGTCGTTCATCTTGTGAAAGAGACACAATTGTGCGGACCAGCTTATATGAGATGGATGTACCCTGCTGAACGTTATATGAAAATATTAAAAGGGTATGTGAAAAATCGGAGTCGACCAGAGGGTTGTATTGCCGAAAGATACATTGTTGAAGAAGCGGTTGAGTTTTGTACTGAATATTTTTCAAATGTTCAGTCAATTGGACTCCCCAAATCTCATGTTGTTGAAAAAAAAGAAGGTAAGAAGCTAATTGGAAATAAAGTTGTGACAGTATCAAGGGTCGAACGGGATCAAGTGCATTTGTATGTTTTGCACAATGAGATTGAGGTTGAGCCGTATGTCGATATACACAAGGGTGTTCTTCGAGGTTTAAATTCGAATAGAAATGAGAATTGGATTGTACGAGAGCACAATCGAAGTTTCATACCATGGTTTAAGGAACATATTTGTTTAAAGTATCGTTCAGATCCTGCCTCAGTGACAGAAAGGTTGAGATGTTTAGCATATGGTCCAAGTTTGGTTGCGTTTTCTTATAGCGCATACGCAATTAATGGATACACATTTTATACCAAAGAACAAGATGATAAAAGTACTGTGCAAAATAGTGGTGTCACCTTGGTAGCTGAAGCAATGCACATATCTAGTGTGAAGGACTTAAACCCGAAATTTGCAAATCTGTCGTATTTTGGGGTTATCGAGCGCATTTGGGTCTTTGATTACGAGAACTTTCAGATTCCTATATTCGGTTGCAAGTGGGTTGAAAATAATAATGGTATACGGATGAATAAGTCAGGATTTTTGCAAGTTGATCTTAACAGGGCGGGGTACAAAGATGAGCCTTTCATTCTAGCCTCTCAAGCTAAACAAGTGTACTATGTCACTGATCCGACAAGTACGAAATGGTCTATAGTGCTTTTCTCTAACAAAGTAATTGATGAAAAGATTGGAGACCAAGGCGATACTTGTGTTGACATTGAATCTTTTACCAGAAATGATCAAAATGATAATGAATCATGCATTAGAAATGATCATAATGAGGGTATTTGGATCAATCCAACCGTCCGCGTTGTTACGAGACGAGTAGAACATATTCCTACCAAGAAAAGAAAGAGATGTTAGTGAAAAAGGTAATAGTATATATAATTATAGACAATGTCATTCAATAAAATGTATATATATGCCATTTCATTTTTTTCATTATAGTATAATATATATAGCCTATATCATTTCATTTTTTTCATTATAGTATAATATATATAGCCTATATCATTTCATTTTTTTCATTATAGTATAATATATATTGCCTATATCATTTCATTTTTTTCATTATAGTATAATATATATAGCCTATATCATCCAGTAAAATTTAAATATACGTCATTTCATTTTTTGCTTTATGGAATTTTATGAAATATTTGTTATCTGACATCTTAGTTTTTTGAAATATTTAGGATTGTTTTATTTATGTTTTGATGTAGGTATATTTCTTTTTCATTCTTTATCAGTTCGTAACTATTTAATCATAAATTTAATAGTATCCATATTTTCATTCTATTTAATCCATTGTCCGAAATATTGAATAACATTCTATGAATTTGCAGCGTTTCCCGGCCTAGTTCGACGTACGACGCTCATTCTCCGCGTTTCTTAGAGTTCGAAACATCTGAGAGGTAACTTTCTTCCTCAAATTACTGGTATATATTGTGATGAATTTGTCTTAAATTGTCTTTCGTATGTTGCATTTTCTTGATACGGATTCATTCCGTGTATACTTTGCGTTTTGACTGAAAATTTGTTATCTGACATCTTAGTTTTTTGAAATATTTAGGATTGTTTTATTTATGTTTTGATGTAGGTATATTTCTTTTTCATTCTTTATCAGTTTGAAACTATTTAATCATAAATTTAATAGTATCCATCTTTTCATTCTATTTAATCCATTGTCCGAAATATTGAATAACATTCTATGAATTTGCAGCGTTTCCTGGCCTAGTTCGACGTACGACGCTCATTCTCCGCGTTTCTTAGAGTTCGAAACATCTGAGAGGTAACTTTCTTCCTCAAATTACTGGTATATATTGTGATGAATTTGTCTTAAATTGTCTTTCGTATGTTGCATTTTCTTGATACGGATTCATTCCGTGTATACTTTGCGTTTTGACAGAAAATGTATCACGATGTTCCACAAGGAGATGTTCCACAAGATAATTCAGAAAATGTTCCACAAGGAGATGTTCCACAAGATAATGTTCCACAAGACACTTCAGATAAGGACATCACACGAGGCATAACTATCATGCGGGGAATCATCAGTGATAGAGATAGAGGTATTACGTATAATGTAGATTGGAATAATGATGACCAACTAATTGGGCCTAATTCTGCAAAGCTGACAAGCTACATTGGTACGCTTGTTCGTATGCACATTCCGATCACCACTACTAGCTGGAAAAAAGGAGAGTTGGATGATAAAGAAAGAATTTGGACCGAGATAAAGGTATCATATATGGTTGTTGTTATTTGCTTTATTTTGACGAAAAAATTGTTTTTAAATTACATATACTAACACCCTCTATGCGTATGTTTTTTTGTAGAGGTCTTTTAACATTGAAGATGCCCGCAAAAAGTATTTAATGGGCTTGGCCGGAAAAAGACATAGAGGGTGGAGAAATTTTTTGACAAATAAGTTTCTTAAAGACGATGAAGGAAATTTTGTTGAAGAGGAACCTGAACGACCAAAAAAATATGAGAGCTTCATTACACCCGAAGAATGGGTTGCTTTTTTGGGCCAAAGAAAAGACGATAGTTTCAAGAAAGTGAGTGCTGTAAATCGGGATAGAGCGTCAAAACCCGCATATCCATATAAAAAAGGTCGTTTGGGATATGCACGCTTACAGGAAAAAATTGTAAGTAAATCTCAATTCTACGATCTTATTAATTATCTCAATGTGTATTATTAATTTGTAACAATGTGTATTGATGATTTTATTATTTGTAACAATGCGTAGTTGGAGGAGACGCAGAGTGACGAAACATCACTACCTGCACATGTGCTGTGGAAGGAAGCTCGTGTTGGCAGAGATAAAGTTGTTAACCCCGATCTGCAACATATTTATGATGAGTGTGTAAGTATACCATTATGCCTTTAATTAATATATAATTAACATTGTGTCTTTAATTATCGATATTTAAATGAATTACAGGAGACTATATCGCAATCGGTATCCTCAGGTGATGACTCGAATATCAGGAGCGTACTCAGTCGAGCACTATGTGTTGCTGAGTATCCGGGACGAGTGAGGGGTAAAGGCCATGGTGTGACTCCTACCTCTCTGTATAACAATCCAAGAAAAAGAAATCCTAGCAATGCGGAAGTGATGCAAACATTGCAGGATTTACAAGCACAAGTCCGTGAACTGCAGAGGGACAAAGAGAGGTGTTGTGAATTCAATGCCAATAATAAAGTATAGAATTAGGGAAGAATAAAGAACAAGGAAGAAGAAGAACACAAGAATTGGTTATAACTGCTATTCTTTACTTTCTCTTAGAAAACAAGATTACAAGTTTACAAGAATAACAAATAACCCTCTCACCCTAATTTTGGATTTGCTGTGTTGCAATGATGAGAGACTAGTATGCTATTTATAATAAAACCTAACATACTAACTAATGGGTTTTTTCCACAAGGCCCATTATACAAGCTAACTTAATAATCAAGCTAACTTAACAAATTAGGGTTTAAACACTAAAACCTAATTTAACAAGCATTCTTCGACAAATACATGCTAGACCCTTCTTCGACTACAGCATGTACTTCGATCATACTAGAGTTCGATCCAAAATCCCACAAATCTCCACCTTGGACCTAACTCTACAGCATCAAGAGACACTAACTAGCTTTCTTCATGCAGCTTTATCAACTGCATACAGTGGAAAAACTTGCAACTTGGCAATGTTTTGGTGATCATATCAGCGGCATTGTGATCTGTCGAGACCTTCAGCACTTGGACTTCTCCATGCTCGATTACCCCTCTGACGAAATGCAGCCTCACATCTATGTGCTTGGTTCGCTCATGATAGGCTGAGTTCTTCGACAGGTGTATTGCACTTTGACTATCACATTTAACAGTGATACCTTGACCTTGAAGTTTCAGCTCCTTCGCAAAACCTTCAAGCCACAATGCTTCTTTCACAGCTTCAGTTAGGGCAATATATTCTGCTTCAGTAGTTGATAAGGCAACAACCTTCTGAAGAGTTGCTTTCCAACTAATTGCTGTACCAAACATAGTGAAAACATATCCAGAAATAGATTTTCTGGAATCCATACAGCCTGCATAATCAGAGTCAACATAGCCTTCGACTGCTGCTTTACTATCTTCACCCAGGGCTCCACCATAAATTAAGACTCTGTTCAGAGACCCATTTATGTACCTTAGAATCCACTTTAACGCTTGCCAGTGAGCCTTTCCAGGATTCGCCATGTACCTGCTTACAAGACTTACTGCATATGCTATGTCGGGTCTAGTACAGACCATAGCATACATCAAAGAACCAACTATATTAGCATATGGGATGCTATTCATATAGGTTCTTTCAACATCAGTACTGGGACATTGATCAATACTCATCTTGAATTGAGGGTTTGTTGGAGTCACAACAGGCTTTGAGTTCGACATACCAAACTTGTCAAGAATCTTTCGTAGGTATGCCTCTTGAGACAAGCATAATTTCGACTGCTTTCTATCTCTTCGAATGTCAATTCCAAGAATCCTAGATGCATCTCCCAGATCCTTCATGTCAAACTATTTATTGAGTTCAGCCTTCACCCTCATTACATCTTCGACATTGTTGCTTGCTATCAGAATATCATCAACATAAAGCAACAAAATTACAAATGAATTTTCAGGTCGAAATCTGGAGTAAACACAATGGTCGAACTGACTTCTAATGAAACCTATGTGTTCCATGAACTTGTCGAATCTCTTATTCCACTGTCGAGGAGATTGTTTAAGTCCATATAAAGATCTCTTCAGTTTGCACACATAATCTTCTTTCCCCTTTTCGACATACCCTTCAGGTTGCCTCATCAGGATTGTTTCATCTAAGTCACCATACAAGAACGCAGTCTTCACATCCATTTGTTCCAGTTCAAGGTCGAACTGAGCCACCATGGCAAGCAACATTCGGATGGATCTGTGCTTCACAACAGGGGAAAATACATCATTGAAGTCGACACCTTCTTTCTGAGTGAAACCCCTTGCGACTAATCTTGCCTTGTACCTCTTCGACATTACTCCTTCAATTCCTTCCTTAACTTTGAAAATCCACTTACAGCTGACTAACCTTGCCCCAACAGGTTTCTTGATTAGTTCCCAAGTGTGATTATCATGGAGAGATTTCATCTCATCATGCATGGCCTTTAGCCATTCAGTCTTCATTCGACTCCTTATAACTTCCTTATAATCTCTAGGTTCTTCGTCTAGAACTTCACTTGCAGAGATTAAGGCATAAGCTACAAGATCTGCATATCCAAGTCTCTGAGGTGGTTTTATGACTCTTCTTTGCCTATCTCTCGACAATAGGTAGTCATCAACAGTTTCCTCAACATCATCAAAATCTTCTGTTTCTTCTTCGACTTCATCTGGGATACGCATTTCAGCATCAACATGCTCCACCTCAACAGGAATCTCTACCTGTTCCAGCTCTTCGTCAACATCATCAGTTTTCTTTAAAGCCATTTCAGTTTCATTAAAAACTACATCTCGACTGGTGATACACCTCCTGTGACCTGGCTCTAGGCACCATAGCCTATAAGCTTTCACTCCTTCAGGGTATCCCATAAACATGCATTTCAGAGCTCTAGGTTCGACCTTGTCTTGCCTAATGTGAGCATAGGCTACACAGCCAAATACTCTTAGTTTGTCGAGATCTGGTGGATGTCCCGACCAAACTTCTTCAGGTGTCTTCATATCTAACGCTGTCGAAGGACATCTGTTTATCAGGTATGCTGCTGTCGAAACAGCCTCAGCCCAAAACACCTTCTTTAATCCCGCACTAGTCAACATGCATCTAACTCTCTCCAAAATAGTTCGATTAAACCTTTCAGCCAAACCATTTTGTTGTGGAGTACCTGCGGTAGTTCTGTGCCTTGCAATACCAGAGGCAACACAAAAACTGTCGAACGCCTCATTGCAAAACTCAAGGCCATTGTCGGTTCTCAACCTCTTTACCTTTCTGCCAGTTTGATTTTCGACAAGAGTCTTCCAACTTTTGAAATTCTCAAAAGTTTCATCCTTAGTCTTCTGGATGAATACCCATAACTTTCTGGAATAGTCATCTACTATGGATAGAAAATACTTTGCTCCTGAATGTGATGGACACCTTGCAGGCCCCCAAAGATCAGCATGGATGTAATCAAGGGATCCATGTGTTCTTTGTTTGCCTTTGTTGAACTTCATTCTACAGGACTTTCCAAGTACACAGGGTTCACAAAACTTCAGCTTTTCGACTTTATCTCCACCAAGTAGATTTTGTTTCCCTAATTCAACCAGACCCCTTTCACTGACATGGCCCAATCTCATGTGCCAAATTTCTGTCTTCGACAAAGGTTTAGTGGATGCAACATTTGTCGAACCACTTACAACTTCAGCCTCAAGGGTATACAAGCCTTGTTTCTTCACGCCTCTCAAGACTTCCTTCGACCCTTTCATGACTCTCAGGATACTTTTCTCTCCTTGAAACACATATCCTTTCTTGTCGAATTCACCAAGAGAAATCAAATTTCTCTTCAAATCAGGTACATACCTGACTTCAGTCAACAATCTTATTGACTCATCATGGAGCTTGAATCTCACAGATCCAACTCCTGCAATCTTGCAAGCTTTGTTGTTTCCCAGCAATACAGATCCACCATCTTGATCACATAATTCCTCGAACAAGTCTTTGTTTGGAGTCATGTGCCAAGTGCATCCAGAATCCATAATCCACTCCTTCGACGAGTTGTTGCTTGAAACCACAAGAACATCAGATGATTCGAAATCATCTTGGACAATAGCTGCGTTGCCATTATCCTTACCTTCATGGTCTTTCAGGCGTTCAGGGCACACCTTTCTTGTGTGACCTACTTTCTTACAGTGATAGCATCTAATACCAGATGCGTCACCACTATAAGACTTCGACTGATTTTTACCTTTCCTCTTGTCGAATTTTCCTTTAACAGCCAAACCTTCACCAACCGTCGAAGGTTTATGCTCCTTACGTTCGTTCAAGTCCTTAGAGTACAAAGCTGATTGAACTTCTTCAAAGGTCAGGGACTCTCTTCCATACAAGAGGGTTTCTTTGAAGTGAGCATGTGATCTGGGCAAAGCGCACAACAATAACAGCGCTTGATCTTCATCATCAATCTTTACATCAATATTTTCAAGATCAAGAATCAGCTTGTTGAACATATCCAACTGCTCAGCCAACACTTTGTCTTCAATCATCTTGAATGAATACAAAGCTTGCTTTAGGTAGAGTCGATTTACCAGAGATTTGGTCATATACAAACTTTCAAGTTTCACCCATAACCCTGATGCCGTCGTCTCCTTTGATACCTGTCGAAGAACCTTATCACCAAGGCTCAACAAAATTGCGCTGTGTGCTTTCTCGATCATGGCCGTCTTCTCTCTTTCTGTTAACGCAGCGTCCATCGCCGTCGCTCCCTTCAACGCTTCCAAACAACCCTGCTGGACCAGTAGGGCTTTCATCTTCAAGCGCCATAGACCGAAATCATTCACTCCGGTGAACTTTTCAATCTCATACTTTGTTGAAGGCATCTTCTCCACGCTCACCGCACCAATTTGTTGTGAATTCAATGCCAATAATAAAGTATAGAATTAGGGAAGAATAAAGAACAAGGAAGAAGAAGAACACAAGAATTGGTTATAACTGCTATTCTTTACTTTCTCTTAGAAAACAAGATTACAAGTTTACAAGAATAACAAATAACCCTCTCACCCTAATTTTGGATTTGCTGTGTTGCAATGATGAGAGACTAGTATGCTATTTATAATAAAACCTAACATACTAACTAATGGGTTTTTTCCACAAGGCCCATTATACAAGCTAACTTAATAATCAAGCTAACTTAACAAATTAGGGTTTAAACACTAAAACCTAATTTAACAAGCATTCTTCGACAAATACATGCTAGACCCTTCTTCGACTACAGCATGTACTTCGATCATACTAGAGTTCGATCCAAAATCCCACAAGAGGTATATGGTCGAAAGGAGCAGTTCACAGTTGAAAGAAACTAGTGACAAGGCTAGTATCAACCGTCAACAAAATTTTCCCGAGGTAATTAAGATGATAATCCATTATATTTAGAGAAAGTATAATTATAACGGTTATTATTGTCAACATTAAAGGAAGTCTAACGGTTATTATTGGTTTAGGGCATTTCATGTTGTCAGCTGTATCTAGCTTCTCCGACTTATCGGGTAGTTGGCAAGGGAAAAGTGCACAACACCTCGGGAGATTTAATTCACCATAGACCGCTCCCGGATGGACACGTGAAGGTATCGATTGATGTTGTTTTAGATATGAATGCATTGCTACCGGTACCTGACATTGTTGCGGAGACCACATTGCTGCGAGATGCAGTAGGATCTTTTGTGGCATGGCCATCAGACCTCATCTGCATAGATGATCAGGTATGTTGAAAACCATTATGAATCTTTAAGTATTCAACTGACAGTTCTGACCTGAATTTTATACATGGTAATTTTAGACTCCTGCAAAACCCGCATCTAAGGATAAAGGGATTTTGCAGCGCGGCGAGTCTATTGCATCGCAAAGACAGGTACTTTTATAGTGTTTCATTTATGATCGGAATAAAAAACTGCATAACTTTGTATCTTACATAATTCTATATGATTTTTAAGGTACCTTCTCAAGATCAGTCACAGCAGGTGAGCCAGAAAGGTAGTAGGGTTCCACCTAAGAAGAAGGTTCCTGTCCGTAAATTTGTGCCTAGGTATCGACAGTGTCTGGAGACACTAGTTGGCACATCAGATTTGATGAATGATGGAATTAGTCAAATCGATGTGGATGAAATTGTCTTTGGTTTTCCATGTACCGAAACAATTGGATTAGAGGACATGGAACAAATCTTTCATCATCGAGAGTTAGGCATCAGTGTGATGCACTCGTACATCCGGTAACCCGATCAATATATTATTTAATTGGTTGAACATTTTTTTTAAACATTTAATTGAAATAGTCTAATATTAATTATGTTTTTATTTAAGGATGTTATTTGACAAATTGATGCGCGGGAATCAATTGTCAAATAGATTCCGTTTCGTGTCTTCCTCCCGTGTTAGCAGAGCAACAATTTCTAGGGAACCTGATTCAGTAAGAGAACACTTGGTCGAAAGATTCAGGACAACTGCCAGTACAGAGAGCTTGTATCTTTTGCCTTATAATACAGGGTTAGATTTTCATTCTAAGCTCCTTTTAATATTTGTATTTTTTACATTAAAATTAGCTTCTAAATTGTTGCTTTAATTTATAGATGTCACTGGTTGTTGCTTGCAATCAATCCCATAAAAGAAGTGGTCTATTACCTGAATTCGGTTGACGGTGATTGGATAAATTATCCGGAAATGAAGCTAGTGATTGATACGTAAGTGACATTATTCTAAATATTCGTTTGTGTTTATATATTTAATTATTTCAATGTCATTGTTCTAAATAAATATTTTAATTTTGTCATCAGTTCAATACAAGTATTCCGATGTCAAAGGGGAGCACGAGTACCACGGTCTAGATCAAACAACATTAATTGGATCAAAGTACAGGTATATAAATTTCAACAATTTTGCTTATAATATTTATGCTACTTGATAAATCAATAGATGTGTATAATCTTTTGTTTTTCTATATAGTGCCCTCAACAACAAAACGGCATAGATTGCGGATACTTCGTTTTGATGTTTATCAAAGAAATCATTCAAATGAATGAAATCGAGATTCCAATCACGGTATGGATTTATACTTTGTTTTATTACTTATCGGATTTTGCATATAATTTATTACATTAAACTAAATCATGCATATATTTTGTTTTGTAATGTAGTATTTTGATCAATACAATTGTCCATATTACTCACCACGTCAATTGGAAGAACTCAAAGAGGAGTTGTGCCAACATTTTATTGAGCTAAGAATCTTATAATAAGGTAGGAATACATTGTTGTGTGAAAATTGGTTAATTATGAATATATTGTTTTGTGTATACAACACTGACCGTGTTATTATGTTCATATTGCAGGATCAGGACCTTGGATATATATGTAGATTAGGATTGATTTACTTAGTGTTATATAGCTGATTTCTTAGGGTGTATTTTGTTACGTTTAAAAACATGTTAATATTGAATTACCATGGTGTATATATATTTTGGATATGAATTGATTATAATGGTATTTGTATATATATATAATATTTGGTATTTGAATTACATTTGGTATTTGGATTAAAACTAATATATATTGGTATTTCTAGATTAGATTGTAAAATACCGGTTTAAGAATTACAGGTTTGCTGCAAAAAAATGCAGGTTTAGAAATTTTTTAAATTTTAGATTTTTCAGTAGAAAACCTATGAAAGCGCTTTTTTCTTAAAAGCACTTTCATAGGTAGGCCTACGAGAGCGCTTTTAGCTGAACAAAAAGCGCTCTTATAGGCCTACTTTATACGCATTCTGAATACACCTATGAGAGCGCTTTTTCAGAAAAAAGCGCTCTCGTAGGCCTACCTATGAAAGCGCTTTTAAGAAAAAAGCGCTTTCATAGGTAGGCCTACGAGAGCGCTTTTAGCTAAACAAAAAGCGCTCTTATAGGCCTACTTTATACGCATTCTGAATACACCTATGAAAGCGCTTTTTCAGAAAAAAGCGCACTCGTAGGCCTACCTATGAAAGCGCTTTTAAGAAAAAAGCGCTTTCATAGGTAGGCCTACGAGAGCGCTTTTTTCTGAACAAAATGCGCTGCTAAAACCTTTAGCAGCGCCACCTACGAGAGCGCTTTTAAGCGCTTTTAAAGCCCAAAAAAAGCGCTTTCGTAGGTTATTTCTGGCATAGTGTTGATAAGAAGCATTCATGTAATCTCCAGAAAAATAGTTATGTTTAGAATTGGTTGGTTCCTCAAGTGATCGAGTGAAGATCAGAAGACTTGAGAAGACTTTAGCTGCAACCTTCATAGATGAAATCCTGATAGTGGATTCTATTAGATCAATGGTAGTCATATCTCAAAGGGGACTGAGTGGAGGTCAGCCTTCTGAGATCACTGATGGATATCATTGGAAGGAAATCCTGATAGGAGATTTTAGAGAATTGGATTATGTTGGGTCAATGAACGTTATATCCGGTTTGGACCCCTGAACGTGTCATTGGATGTTAGTCATCAGCGGTTGCCCGTGCGATTGTAATCAGATTGGTTATAGTGGATTAAGTCCTTGAGTTCAAGGTGAAATCACCTTGGTAGGGTGGACTGGACTAGCTTGGGGGTTTCTCAAGTGAACCAGGATATATCGCGTGTTCTTTACTTTTGCTTATGCTTTAGAGTTTATATTTTCTTAACTTAATTAGAAGAATTACTTAGAAGTAACACTCAGAAGTATTGTTCAATGAATAATGCTTATAAGCGAAAGTTATTCAAGAAAGGAAAACCCAATTCAAACCCCCCTTTCTTGATTTTTCCTCACACCTTCAGGGGCTTGTTTAAGACCATACAAATCACGTTTTAGCTTAAAAACATGATTAGGAAACTCATAATTTTCAAAACCGGGAGGTTGTGAAACAAACACCTCTTAACTTATATATCTGTTAAGAAACACATTTTTAACATCCATTTGATATAATTTGAAGTTCTTAGAGCTTGCATACGCTAATAAAAGGCGTATAGCCTCAAGTAGGGAAAACAAAGCATAAGTCTCCTCATGCCTTCCTCTTTGTTATAGCCTTGAGCCACAATACTGACTTTATTTCTCGTTATCACACCATGTTCGTCAAGTTTTTTTCCTAAATACCCATCGAGTGCCTATAACTTTATAATTTTGTGGACGATGGGCAAGGTCCCAAACGTCATTTCTTTCACATTAATTCAATTCTTCTTGCATAGCCATAAGCTAGTGCTCATCAAGGCATCCTTAGTATTTTTAGGTTAAACTTGTGATACATATGCATGGTGATAACAAAAATTACTTATCTTAGAGCGCGTTGTTACCCCTTTTGTGATATCTCCAATAATAATGTCGATAGGATGATCCTTGGAGGTTCTCCCCTTCAATGGGATACCATCATCTTCTTGTTGACTTTGGTCATCATCCTTCTTCTCTTAGTTGTCATTTTCCTCCTTCTCAATTTCCATCGTCTTAGGTTGATCAATTCTTTTATCGGTGTCTTTCAGTATGTCTTCCGTAGATGCACCTACACCATGAAAAGGAATACCTTTCTCAACATTATTTGTACAAGTCTCATCAAAAGTAACATGAACCGACTCTTCAACAATAAGTAATATATTGTTATAAACTCTATATGCTTTACTAGATTGTGAGTATCCAAAAAAGATATCTTCATCGTGTAAGAACAAGATTTGGTTCTGCAATATTATCTCTGAGTTTTGATAATAACAAATGAGTATGTTTTTATGAACAATTTTGATACTCTAATGTTTCGTATTTTTTAGTATTTAAAAAACATGTTCTGCTTCTGATGAATGGTGTGTCCAAGACATTAGAAGAGAATTAATTCCACTTCTGCACTACACAAGTTCTGCTGAACAGTAGAAAGACACTCCAAAAGGCTCTGAAGTGTAAGCTCTAATGTTTGTCTAAAGAAACCAGTCAGGAGATTTGAAGACAGAAGTTTAGACTTAAGTCCAGATGCTAAAGACTCATGTTTCTAAAGACAACAGGTTCTAAAGAAACAGTCAGAAGATCCGAAGACATAAGTTTCTACTCAAGTTCAGATGCTAAAGACTCAAGTTTCTAAAGATCCAAGATTCTAAACATAAGGGTTCTAAAAACCAAGTGTTGAAGACTCCAAAGACATAAGTTTTGAAGACTCTAAAGACTTTAAGTTATAAATACCCAAGGTTCCTGTTGTACCCCAAAATTTTCCCTCTCATATTTCTCAAGACATGTCAAGAAGAATCCCCAAGTGGTTCAAGATTGCTCAAGAGTTGGACAATCAAATCATCTCCTAAGGCAGTCAACCTCAAATTAGGGTTTTGTGTTGCATCAAGGTCCTTGCATCCAAATGACCTAAAGTTATACCCAATGTCCTAATATGTTCTTAAGTTTATCCATGTCAAATTTCAAGCCTTGCAGAGGAAGTTTGCTCAGTCAGTTGCTCAAAGAGTCCAAAAATCGACTGTGTTAGGACAAAAGTCAACTGTGACCTATAAACAGTTAAACTTCAAGATTTTTTGTCAACATTCTCATTTTGAAGGATATTTCATCATTTTATAAAGGTTTGATCATGATTCATCAAGGATTGCTCAAAATTCATCAAGACTCAAAAGTTGCTAAATTAGGGTTTTATAGGAAAAGTCAACTCAACTTTGACCAAGCATAACTTTCTCATACTTTATGATAAATTACCCATCCAAAGCTCATTTTGAACAAGATGCAATTTACAACAATCCATATTCATACCCCAAGATCAAGAAATGCACTCATAAAAAGTTACAAATTTGGACATTATACGTCATTTTTGAAAGTCAACAAAAACACCTTTTTTGCAAAAGCTTATAACTTGAGCATGGAATATTAAAATTAGATGAGACAAAAAGGTTTGGTTAAAGGACATCTCAAGATTTCTAAAAAGTCCAAGAACACTCCCAAAAGTTCAAAATTGAAGAAGTTATGCATTGTTGAAGTTGGGCATTTTTACAAAATTGCAAAAAGTCAACTATCCCCAAAACTTCAAAATTTTCCAAATGGGCCCATTATTTTCCACTTTATTTGATCTTGTCACACTCCACACGTGTCCTAACTTCAGCCTTGTGTCCATTTATTAATTTTTCTATTTTATTTGATTTTTTATTGAATTAATTCATTTTAAATCAATTTAAATCAAATAAAATCCCAAAACTTGATTACATGGGATCTTTTTCTATTTTCAGGACCTAATCATCATCAATGACATGATCAAATCCGTATCAAGCTTTTCATGGGGGATCAAATCAAATCTCCAAGCCATAATGCACAAGGATTCAGTCCAAAATTGTTGACCTAATACACTCCTTATTACATATACAATGCAAAGGCACGAGTTTGAAGGGTTGGAGGCTGCAAGAACACCAAAAGCAAACTTGAAAAATTGGCAAAAAAGCTTGAAATTGAAATCGTGCATAGAGGCAGTTTCAACACCAAAACTCAATGTGAATCAATTGCTGGACCATCCTTGAAGCAGAACCAACCCAGAATCAATCTCCATACGTGCCCTAAAGCCCTGTAAGTCTCTCAAAAAATTGCCCTGTATTTGAAATCGAAACTCCATGTTCTTGCATTTTTTTTGACAAATCTTTGGTATATTCATGATGCTCATGCAATTTCTAAACTTTCTGCATTATTTGATTGCATTTATATGAGCTATAATCCCCTAGCCGAATCTAGGGTTCTTGGTTCGTGTTTTTTGGGCGTTTCGTTTGCAGGTAAAATTGGAGCCTTTAATGGACATAGACGTGCTCAGGAGGCCTAGACGAGCATGACCAT
This sequence comes from Vicia faba, assembly GCA_948472305.1. Taxonomy (NCBI): domain Eukaryota; kingdom Viridiplantae; phylum Streptophyta; class Magnoliopsida; order Fabales; family Fabaceae; genus Vicia; species Vicia faba. The sequence goes on along the minus strand of OX451739.1, from coordinate 1,083,230,258 downwards.
GGTCTTGGAATCAATTTCTATGGTCTAGGATATATTTTAGGACGCTCATACGGATTTAGCCGCGGATACAAATCCGCAGGTAAATAACCAGGGTGAACGAAGAAGATGAAGACATGCCCCTCTCCCATTCGCTGATTCAAACTTGGCGCGTGTTTTTTTATTTTCTGGAATAATTAATTTGTTTTCTATATTATTATTATTATTTATTATGATAACAATAGAAGCGTGTTGGTGCAGTGGTAGAAGCGTTGCTCATTGACTCACAGGACCTGGGTTCGAATCCCAGGTCCACTATATTGCTTTGTATTATTTTTTCATAGATTATCCAGTGCAAGCCAAGGCTGAAGACCTATCATATGCCCTCAGATCTCAAAGCGCCAGATGGCCCCAGGCCAGATCTGGTGGTTCATAAGTGATGTTCACCATGCTCCCTAGTCAACGTGTCACATGGAATTCCAAAAAGTCAGCCAGGCCAATGGACTATTGGGCCTCAGAATTGCTATCCCAACCTCCCAAAAGCAAGCCCAAATCTCTAACTCTCTCTATTTATCAATTTTTATTTATTTATATTGTTTATTTATTTTTCATAATTTAATTAACCAATAAAACCTTTTTCTTAATAAAATCAAAAACCAAAAAAAACATTTTCATTATTAAAATTAATTTCCAGTATTTTGTTTTTGTTAATAAAAATAATTTAATTACTTTAGTTTAATTAGGAATTAACTTTTAATATATTTTGCAATAATTAAAATTAATTTAGACAATTAAGTTTTATTTAACTTTGATTAATTTATTTTCTTTCCTTTAATATCAAAAACTCCAAAAATATTATTTTTATTAATTAATTAATTAATTTATTAATTTAATGCTTAATTTAGTTCAATTCCTCCATTAATTCAAAAACAAACCAAAAAAAAATGTTTTCTTTCAAAAAAGGGTCAAAACCCTAAAAAACTCGCATTCGATTTAATTTCCCGCATGCGTGTCATTTTATTTCAAATATTGTATCTGTTTCCCGGAATGTAATAGTTTAATAGGACTTTAAATATTTTTATCGCTTTATTTATTTTCCGTATTTTAATTTCAAGGGTTGCTTTTGGCGATGTAAATACCCGACGCCTTGTAATAATTAATTTAATTTCCGCAATTTAATTTCCGCAACTTATAAACTGTTAGATGTTTGGTAATAGGGAATGCATGACAAGATCAAAGGTTTGAACTTAAAATCAACATAGATAACCATTGACATGTACAAAGACAAATTAACTGAAAACAACACACTCACACATGCGCACTCTTAGGGTACACCTCACTTGGTTGCCTTCGAACGTGGTCATTAAGTATAGGAAGTTTTAGAGGTCGCCCTCTTGTCTAAAGATCATAGTTGCCTCGAAACGGTTGCCTCAGAAAAATGATCTAAGACATTAGGGTTACCGCTAAGGCGTCCTAACATTGCTTTAGTGACCGCATGTCCCTTAATCGAATTGACCCTAAAACTCCAACGACGATGCTACCTACTCATCAATAGTGGGATAGAATTGTCTAAAGGAAATTAGTACATATTGATTCCTTTTTCGAGTAGGTAGATGGTTCTTAAGTACTTGCTCCTTTCAAAACAAAACAAAACTTTTCGCACTTACACCTTTCAAACAAAAACTTTTTTCAAACCCACATACACAAAGAAAAGCAAATTTTGAAAACACTTTGAGCAAGTACCTAAGAGCCCATGGATAACCACGGATATAAAGGGTGCTAACACATTTCCTTTCTATAATCTACCCCCCGGACCCGAGAAACATCTCGAAAAAGGAATTTTTCTGTGCTTTTTTCCTTTCCTTGTTGGATAAAATAAAAGACGGTGGCGACTCTTGCTTACCGCGACATTTTGCAAAAACAAACGCAAAACGCAAACCAGCACACCAAAAAAACAGTCAGTTCTCTCCCACCGTATCACAGTTCCAATAAAAGGTTCTCACAACCAAGTGTTGAAGACTCTGAAGACGCAGTTATGAAGACTCTGAAGACTTGAAGTTCTAATGACCTTGTATTATATTCTCGCTTCTAAACTCATGCTCGCAGAAGCCTCTGAAGTGAAAAAGAAAGAAAATAATGTTAACATGGTACAAATAGTACATGGTACAATCAACATTTCATTCCACTACTATGAAAGGACGGACGCGTCGCACGATCTTGTCCCCCATGTTACTGTTCAAGCTGCCAATTTTTTTTGAAATACCAAGAGTACCCCTCCATAGATATATTATTTTATTGGCTACATAAAGGCTTTAAGACTAAGAGAGAAAGCTGCCAATTCAATAAATATTCATGCACAAACGCTGTTCATAGCTTTCATATTCTTAAGTCACTGTGCTTAAAATAGTTTACATATTCAGCTTGAGTAGAAGAAATATTCTTGTAAATAAAACTTGTATTCAAACTGTTGTTTGATTTTCCTTAAGAGAACGGGTAGGTCTGTATTCTTAAGAAGTCTAGGACTTGTGAGTTTTAAAAGTTGTTAGTCACTTACAGATAGCTTGTGCATTGTAATAATCAAGTTGATTATTGTTTGATATTCCTTAAGGGACCGGGTAGGTATGTATCCTTAAGAAGTCTTTGACTTGAGAGTCTTAGAGGTTGTTAGTAACTTGTGGGTAGCTTGTGCAAATTGTAATCAGTTTGGTTATAGTGAATTTGAGTGAGGCGAAATCACCTTGGCGGGTGGACTAGACTAGCTTGATAATTTTCAAGTGAACTATTATAAACATACACCGTTGTTTACTTCCTGTTCTTATTGTTATTATCAAGAGTGAAGGAAAAAGCATTTTAACTTAAAGGGGAATTTTTTTAAAGAATATTTTTTTGTTTTAAAAACCCAATTCACCCCCCCCCTTTTTCTTGTTTTTTTCACACCTTTAATTGGCATCAGAGCTCTGGTTCTTAGGAGATAAAAAGTTTTAATTTTTGTCAACACTTAAAAGTGTTCAGTACTGATCCAGTGTGTGTGAAAAACTAATGGCTACATCTACTTCCACTGTTGATAATAAAGATAATGATAGAGATCACTATAGTTCAAAATATCTTATGTTTGACGGGGAGAAATTTGACTATTGGAAGGATATAATATAAAGTTACTTTCTAGCATATGACTTGGATCTATGGGACTTGGTAGTTGATGGCTACACTCACCCAGTAGACGATAAAGGTCATAAGATTGCAAGAAGTGCAATGACGGAAGCACAGAAGAAAGTATGCATAAATCTCTACAAAGAAAGAACCATTCTTCTAAGTGCTATTTCATATCATGAATATGAGAAAATCATAGATAGATAGACTGCAAAGTCTATCTTTAATTTTATTTAGATGACACATGAAGGCACTGCACAAGTAAAAGAAACAAAGGCTCTTGCCTTAATTTAAAAGTATGAAGCCTTCAAGATGGAAGACGACGAATCTGTGGAAACAATGTTTTCAAGATTTCATACTATTGTGGAAGGACTTAAGGTTCTGAATAAAGGTTACTTCACCATAGATCACATTAAAAAGATTATCAGAAGTCTTCCTTTTAAATGGAGACCAATGGTAACTGCTTTAAAATTAACAAAGGATCTAAACAACACCTCTCTTGAGGAGCTGATTATCTCTTTAAGAAGTCTTGAAATATAGCTGGAACAAGATGAACCTCAGAAGAGGGTAAAATCAGTTGCTCTAAAGTCTACTTCTGGGAAAACCAAAGCTTATCAAGCTAAGGAAGAATCAGAAGAATCTGAAGAAGATTCAGATGATGATGAACTCTCTCTGATATCCAGAAGAGTAAGTCAAATCTAGAAGCACATAAAAAGTAAGTTCAGAGGTCAACGAAGGACATATGGAAGAGTTGAATCCACTTCCAGTCAAAGAAATGCTTATGGAAAAGAAGTTACTTGCTTTGAATGCAACGAGCCTGGACATTACAAAAATGATTGTCCAAAGCTTAAGAAAGACAAGAAGCATAAGAAGGCTTACAAAGCTAAGAAGGGTCTCATGGAAACATGGGATGATTCAGAATCATAAGATGAAGATTCTGGTGAAGAGCATGCAAACATGGAATTCATGGCTAGGACCAGCAAGGGAGAAGCAGTATTAGAAGACGAACTGACACTTAAATATGAGTCATACTCTGATAACGACAAAGAGGTACTTTCTTCCTTATCTCGTTCTGAACTTGAAATTGGTTTATCTAAATTAATGAAAAGGTATCAATCTCTTCCAAGTAAACACAAAATATTGAAAAAGAGTTTCACAACTACTTCTGAGAACACCACTACAGATGAGCAAAATATTTCTGACTTAAATGAAAACTATTTATTTTAGAAAAATCAAACATCGCTCTGAAAAGTAAAGTATCTAGATTAGAAGAAGAGATTTTCTCTAACATATCTATTACTGACGAAGTAATAAAATATGATAGAGCTTTTCAAGACTTCCTTGCTAAAAGCATAGATAGAAGCAAAATGGCTTCAATGATCCATGGTGTTAGTAGAAATGGAAGCAGAGGCTTGGGATATTCAGGACCATCAAAGAAAATTGATGAGACTTTGAATGTCAAACCAAAACCTCTTTCTGAACATTTTGTGCTTGCTGGCACAAATTTAAAATGTCTAGGACAAGAAGGTTCTAATACTACTGTAGCACAAATGCAGACACAAAAGAAATCTTCTAAACCTAATTATCATGCACAAATTTCACATGATTATCCTATTGCACGCAAGTCCAAAGGTGCCAGAACCTATGAAATTTATAACAAGAAAGGACCCAGAAAATTGGTACCCAAAGACAAGATAATCTATGTTACATATGTTCTTGATGGTGCAACTGAAACACCAATTATGGCACTTGGACAATGGATACTTGCAACACATGATGGGCGAAAGGCATATGTTCCAAGATTTGGAACTTAAGTCTGGAGGTGTAGATAGTGTTAGAAGCAACCATAAAAGAAAGATTATTGGATTTTAAATTCTTGTAACCCAAGATGATATTGTCAGAACAAAACCAAACTTTAAATCTTCTGAAGAAATGGTTTTGAGCCTTAATGATCTCGCTTGTGCCAGCTCATCTTCTAAATTAAATCTGGATTCTGAAAAATTGTTTGAAGAATCAACTATTATACTTGTTGTACCCCAAAATTTGCCCTCTCACTTATCAAGAATTTGCTCACAAGATCCCCTTGGGTTAAAGACTGCACTAGGGTTTGATTAGCTCAAGACACCTCCATAAGCACTGATGACCAAAATTAGGGTTTGAGATTTCACAAGGATAATTGAACTTTAAATGCTTCATATGACTTTCATGGATCATTATGGACCCCCAAGATTACTCATGTCAAGTTTCAAGCTTTGGATCACACTTTTACTCAATCAATTGAGCAGTTGACCTAAAAATCAGTTGTATTAGAGAGAAAGTCAACTATGGTCAATTTACAGTCAAACTTCATAATTTTAGATCCACATAAACATTTTAGACTCATATGTATCATTTGATCAAGTTTGGACCATAACTCCTCAAGAAATTTGATCAAATCTCCAAAAGGGCAAAATGGTCAAAATTAGGGTTTTGACTAGGAGGGGGCAATTTCTGATTTTTGACCTAGCAAATGATAAATTGGTTTAAGGAATTATATCAAGAGTCCAATTGCATAATTTTGACCTAATAACATGGCTCAAAACATTGCTCAAGTCCAATGAATTGACAGATGAATTTTCAATCAACTGATCAAAAGTCAATTGTATACTGAAAAGTCAAACTTTGACTTTTTGATCAAAATCAAATGTTAAAGATCACAATTCATCAAAACATATAAAAATATGAAACTTATTCATCAAGAAATCAAAAACTCAAGATTTCATTTTGAAAAGTCAAAATTTCTAAACTTAGAAAATTTTCTAAGTGTTGGAAATTTCATGTTTTTTCATAACTTTGAACAACTTTTTCACCATGATGCAAGATGATTCAACAGAAACTTACAACATGAAAGTTGTATATATCCATGAAATCTAAAACTTTTATTTACACAACTCCTTCAAAAAATTCTTGGATCTCAAGTTATAATTTTAAGAACATGTGGTCATGAAACAAAACACTTAGTGAAATGTTTGCCCTAATTTGGTCAAGATTTCGACCCAACTTCATGGCACTTTTTCTTATAGTTCCAAGGGGAATATTCAAAAGCAATTAAAATATGGGTTGTAGAGCACATTACAAGCTTTCCAAAATGTCCAAGAACTCATTGAGATCATTCTTGAGTAGGGAGAATCGAAGAGATGAAGTTAGGGTTTTATCACTTGAATTACAAGTCATTTTGTGATGAACCAAATTCAAAATTCAAACTATGCTGCATAAACTCTACTTTGAAGGCCTAAAAATTGTTAGGCACTCCATAATTAATGGCTGGCACAACTGTTAGAGGTCTCATTTCAAGCATTCAGTGCATGGACATGCTTTATATCCATTTTTAGAAGAAAGTGTACATTGCCATTTTGATAAAGTGTTTTTTTACACAAAACTTGTTCTTGAGCCTTGCACTTGTTCTCTTCTGATCTTACAAGTCCCATAACCCATAAGAAACTTGTTAGACACTTACAATCACCCAACCCATGCTTGTACTACACATTGAAACTTGGTTTCCCTCTTTTCTTGAAAATCAAGTAACCTAGCCGAAAGCTTGTAACTTGTACTTCTGATTGTCCAAAACACTCCAATCCTTTTGCTTATAGATACACAAATTATTTGTATCAAACACACGAATGCTTAAGCCCTGAAAACACCTTGAACTCAGAATTACATCTCATACCTCCATTTTCACATAAACTAACCAAAAACTTGAAACTCATAACTCCCTCGTGCGTTTTCAAGCCTTTTGGTTCCTAAAGCTTCTAAACATCATTTAGAACTGATCTCACACCCTATTACAGAACTGTAACACCATTAACACAATTCTCCATTTTCAAAAGCAGAGCTTTGCACTTGGACTTCTCCATAACTCCTCAGGCCCTTCCAGCTCAAGCTAAGCATTCCATTAGCTTCTTGGGAACTTGAGGAAGCTAACCCAACCATTGGAACTCCATGAAAGCTGCTCAAACTTCAAACCCGATACTCTCTTGCAAGGTAAATTTTCTAACTTTGGAACTTCTCATACAGGCATCATCAATGATTTATTTGTGAACAAAACTTGTAGATATCATTGCCCTAAAGCTAACCATGTCCATAGTTTCCATTAATTTTGCTTGAGCTTAGAGAATTTTAAAATTGAAATTTTTGAGATTTTTAGGATTCAGTTTAGAGCCAGTGAAATTCATGCTTATCTTTGATCTATAGTTTTAATGCTTTACATTTCTGAAACCGTGAGGAAATTTGCTACAAGTTTCATGTTTACAGGCTTCATTTTTGTTGAGAAATGAACAAGTTACAGTTGGTCTGGCTGAAGGTTGAAGATGAAGTGTAAATCACGGCGCGTTTTGTATCATATATTTATTGTTTTGCTTATGTTAACAGATGTATAGCCACCCCAGTGATAGAAGCGCGTGCCTGTAACCTTTGAGACCCGGGTTCGAGCCCCAGTGGTACCCTTTTGATTTTTTCACTTTTTTTTTGCTTTCTGACTTTGTTTTTTGGCAGGGCGCTGGGCCTCCTTGGGCCTTGGTGTTTTTGTTTTGCTTCCTAACCCCCTTGCAGGTTGTCCACACCCTTGGCCCAATTTTATTTTATTTTCTTATTTTCTTTTTATTTGTTTTCTTAATTATTTTGCTAATACTAAAAAATCACAAAAAATATAAAAATAGTAGATCTATATTTTAACTTAGTTTATTTGTTTTTCTCACAATAAATATTTTATTTAACCACACTTTATTTATTTTTACTAATTATTCTTGTAAATTTAATTAAAATTAGGTTATTATTTATTTTCTTTTACACCAATTAAAATATATTATTTTTATATAAAAAAGGCCAAAAATATTTTATAATACTATAAATTATTTTTAAGACAAAAATACAAAAGTACTTTTCTTAAACTTAATTTCCTTTTAATTAATTAATAGACTTATGGTTTTATTTAAAATCTTTTCTTATTAATTTAGGTTTACTTTTATTATTTTAATTAACTATTTTCTTTTAATTAATTAGGTTAAAACAAATTCACTTTTCCTAAAAAATCCAAACAAAAATATCCATTTTCTTTATATTTGCATTCTTGCATATTTATTCATCTTGTGCATTATTTATTTTAATTCTTGTACAAATTCAATTTGGTTGTAATAGATTGATTATGTTTATATTCTTGCAATCCCAATTTACAATTTATACACCCCCTCCCACAAGTATTGTAATCGCGTAGTAACTTTAAATTTCGCAATTTATCGCTTTTATATACAAATGCTAGTAATTAGGGTTTGTATGGAAAGACTAAAATCAATACTTAGAAAAACCCTAATTCAAGACAAAATCAAGCACGAAAATAATACACTTGCACACAAATACCCCTAGGGTAAATCCACTTGGTTGCCTTTACAAAATGGCCATATTACGCTTGTGAGACATCTTAGCAAAAACAAAGCAAAATACAAGATCATAGTCCCTCGATGACGCTATCTAAGTTGTCTTTCAAATGATATTAGTCTCTAAAAGAGAATTCTAAGATACCTTGCAACATTGCTAATCATGGTTATACGATGACCCACGCTCGTCCAGTTTACATCTAAAGATAGGGTTACTTACCAAATCAATGGTAAGATAACAATGTCAAAGGAAAAATAAAATAAACAAGAAAGACTTTTGAGTAGGTAGAATGCTCCTAATTATTTGCTCAATTTCAAACAAAACATCCTTGCTTTTTTCAAAAACATACACCTACACTTTCAAACATCTTACAAAATTGAAAACATTTTCAAAAGATCAAACATTTTTGTATACATTCTTCCAAACAAGAATCATTACAAAGATTGCCTAAACAATGGCCTATTTACAAAATACTTTCAAAAACCACACAAAGCACAATTTCAAACAAAAGCAAGTGATCTAGCAAGTAACTAAGAGCCCATGGAAAACCATGGATGAAAAGGGTGCTAACACCTTTCCTCTTCATAATCTATCCCCCGAACTCATGAAATAATCTCAAAGGTCTTTCCTGTGCTTTTTCACCTTTCCTTTTGGATAAAAGAAAAGTCGGGCGACTCTTGCTAACCGCAACATTTGCGATCAAACGCAAAACCTTCAAGTCAGTTCTCCCACCGTATCACAGAACTGGCGACTATGTTGGGGACAATTCTAAAAGTTGGGTTACCTTAGGGATAAATCACATTTACTTTCTTTCATTGTTTGTCTTGTTTGATTTACATTATAGTTCTTTGTTTGGGTTTGAATCCTCTACCCAGATTTGGGATACCTTATAGGCAAGTAGAAATACGTTGTGGAAACTGTGCGGGGTATACCGAGATGGTCTAAGCAATAGCTACGTTAGTGCGACATATTTGTGGGTACCGGTAGCCCATGAGTTAATCAAGGAGAATACAGGGCCGCTGAGTGATGTCATGAAGCACTAATGAACTTTTAGAACCTTTACTTGACCAACTTGGCCTTTAGGACGTAGTGAGATGACCGAATTTGGTGCAGTCCGAAGTTGGTAGATACTCGATACTACACTATTGAGGTTTGGTTTATTGGGATATTTCGGTCGCCATTAAAGAGGCTTATGCTGAAACAATGACCAAGAAAATAAACCAGTGATATTGAGCTCTTTAGAACCCGGTTACTATTGTTAGGACAGGTTTGAGCCAACTAAAATTCAAGAGGGTACTTACCTATGAGACTCCATGCAAGCCTAAACCTAAGGACTTGTTTGCTTTGTTTGTATATACATACTTGTACATAACATCATGAACATCATAACATCATACTCATTCACTAACCATTTCAAGGATCTTTGGATTTATCTTTGCTCTGTTTTGTAGGACATGGATTCTATTCGCAGGAAAACTATTCAAGTCAATCTTGTAAGGATCTCTCCACAACTTAAGGAGCTAGCTTCAAGGATTCCAAAAAATTCTCCATTCACCGAGAGACATGGTCGCCCACTCAACTTGGTCACTTCTAACACTGATGAAGACATGATGAAGGTGCTCTTTCAGTTCTTTGATCCTTTACACCGTTATCAACTTGTGCCAACTTTGGAAGAATTCTCCCGAATCTTGAGGATTCCCATTCTCAATCAACTACCTTTCAATGGTACAGAAAGAGACTCAAAGCCAGAAGAGATTGCTCAAGCTCTACACTTGCACTCATCTGATGTCACAACTCATTGGGAAACAAGGAGTGGTGTAAAAGGTTTCCTAGCAAAGTTCTTGTTAGAGAAAGCCCAAAACTCTTGGAACTCTTTGGATTTGCAAGCCTTTGAGGAAATTTTGGCTCTCCTCATCTATGGGATGGTTTTGCTTCCAAAATTTGACCAACTCATAGATGTGAACGCCGTTAAAATCTTCATATCTCGCAACCCAGTGCCTACTTTTCTAGGAGATATCCTACACTCTTTTCACACTTACACTATGAGGAAAAGAGGTGTCCTTATGTGTTGCACTCCTCTCTTGGAAGGATGGTTTATTTCACATCTTCCCCAATCTGTGTTAAAGAACGAGTAAGGTTCAAGATGGTCGCAAAGGTTGATGACGCTCAAGCATTCAGACATCCATTGGTGTTCCCGATCTATAGAGAATGTTACTATTATCGACCGTTGTGGAGAATTACCTAATGTACCTTTACTTGGCATTATGAGAGGTATCACCTACAACCCCTGCTTAGCCTTAAGACAGTTTGGTTACGCCCGAAGGGATGACCTGCATGAGGTGCTCATTCAAGGTTTGGTATTTGACTACGAGAACGAAGATCAAGGTCTTCTCCAGAGATTTATCCGAGCTTGGAGGATGTTGAACAAAGTAGATAGCAAGACATTGGGGCACAAGAATTCCATCCCTCTTGAGCCTTACCTCAAATGGGTATGAACTCGAGCTCAAATTATTATGATGCCTTATCCCTCCATTCTCCCGGTAATCATTGAGCCTGTTATGGAAGGAGATGTTCCATACATTATCCTACATCCTAACATGCCCACCTCTCTTGAAGACTTACAAAGAGATTGGATACAACTCAAGGGGGAGAGAGATGCTTTCGAAGCCCAATTCTACGAGAGCAAGAAGAAGGTTTTGGAACTCACTAAGCAACTTCATGAGGAGAGGAACCTGAATGCCTACATCGCACCAAAGAGGATGCGTACTACCTTTCTATCTTAGAGTTTTTTGTATTTGTTTTGCCCAAAGAGGCATTGATGTACTCAAGCTTTAATTTATTAATATAATGTGTGTTTCCTTTTTGTCTAAAACAAATTTGAATCTTTAAAATCCTTGAAATCATTTCATATGCATTTACCATTCATCATAACATAAGGAGGTTTCTTGCAACAAGTCTCTTCATCTTTCTACTGTTTATTTCAGTAAGATTGATCTCGAGCAAACGGTGAAGGACCTCCAAGCTCAAAATGCTTAGTTTCAACAGATGTTCTTAACTCTAGCCAAAGGACAAGAAGAGTTGAAGACCTTGCTGGTTGAAGAGAAAAATAAGAAGACGGAGAAAATAACCGGAGTTCTAAACATGGGAATAAGATTCCAAGGGCAGACAAGAAGGACCCTAGACTTTGCAACGACATCCGGTGAGAAAGACAATCAAGATGGGAAGAGCAAATAAACAGTTGTCCAGTCAGAGTCAGAAGAGGAAGATGAAGAAGAAGACTATTCTGAAGAACAATATCCGTCAGCCGACGACAAGTATAAACATATAGAAGAACAGTTAAGTTCAATGGAAATCTAAAAAGTGTCTGGATTGGACTTTGAGGAGTTGGGATTAGTATCAGGGATTGTCATTCCTCCAAAATTCGAAGCACCTGTGTTCGCCAAATATGATGGAGTTTCATGTCCCAAAATGCATCTCCGGTCCTATGTTAGGAAAATCTAACCTCATACCGCTGACAAGGATTTATGGGTACACTTCTTTCAAGACAGTCTGTCTGGAACACAACTTGATTGGTTTTATCAGTTAGAAAGAGCCAATGTTTATAACTGGGAAGATCTGGCCGCTGCCTTTTACAAACAATACCAATACAACGCTGATCTTGCGCCTACCCGTACTCAACTCTAGAGCATGGCCATGGTTTCAAGAGAGAGCTTCAAGGAATATGCACAAAAATGGAGGGACTTGGAAGGAAGAGTCCAACCTCCCTTATCTGAAAGAGAATTGGTAGACATGTTTTTGGGCACCTTGTCTGATCCCTTCTTTAATCACTTAATTGGGAGTTCATCTGCGGGTTTTACTAAATTGATATTGACCGGAGAAAGGGTAGAAGTCGGGATAAAGAATGGGAAAATTCAAAAAGGTGTATCCTCTACTATTGTAAGGAAACCATTCATCAGAAAGAAATAAGTTATTGCTGTATATCCTCAGAGAAATTAATATAGGGTTGAGCGTCGTCCAATGGTGGGGGTTGTTATGATTCCTAAACATGTGCCTGGTCAGCAAAGAAGCAACCAGCCAAGAATGGAGAGACCAGTCAGACAGTTCACCCAAATTAATATGACACTATCTCAAGTGTTGCCACATTTGTTAAGATCCAACCTAGTGACTTTGAAAGAAGCTCCAAAGAATCCTAACACAACCTCTCCTCACTATCATCCTAATTACCAATGTGCATATCATTCTGAGAGTCCCGGCCATGACACTAACAACTATTGGTCTCTGAAGAACAAAGTATAAGATCTTCTTGAAGCCAAAGAGATTGAATTTGATGCGCCAGAAATTCCCAATGTCATTACTGCCCCTATGCCCAAGCACGACCGTGATATCAATGTCGTTGAAGAAAATATGTTTGTTACCGTTGATGAACTTGTGACCCACTCCTTACTATCAAAAAGAACTTGTTGAATGCCGGTGTTTTCCCAGGATGTGATGAAAGCTTTCATTTCTGTTTGTCCTTACCAACCAGTTGTCCTTTGTTAAAAGCAGGCGTTCAGTGCCTAATAGATAACAAGTAAATTTTGTTCGAGAAGGCTTCAGTTCCAACTGTTTCCTATAATGATGTTTCCATCGTGACCATTTCTGATAATTCTTCCAGGTTCTTCACCAAAAGACCCATTAGAATTACATCAGTTCCTAAAGTAACTTCTTTGATAATTATAATGCCTGGACCAATCCCGTATTTGTCAGATAAACCGTACCGTGGAATTATGGAGAGGATGTCTACTACCACGGTATCAAGCAAGATTTGCCAGCTGCTGAAAATTTAAGATCTGAGAAGGTTGACTATGATATCAGTAATATTGCAGGGACTAGTAAGATAACCCGAAGCGGGAGGGTTTTCTCTCCAGAAATTTCTCCTCCAAAAGCTGTTTTTGGACCCGTAATCATCCCTATTGTTGTTACTCCTCCAAAGGTTATTCTCAGTCATACAGTCATCTATGCTAATACTCCTGTTGACAAAACTGTTACAATCCCTATTATCACCCATACTGACATTCCTGTTGCCGAGTCAACCGAGACTCGAGGTAAAGGTATTCTGATTGAGCTTGTCCGGACAAAGGCACAATTAGTGGCTATCCCTGAGACCTCTCGGAAAGAGATGGAGGAAATTCTAAAGACCATAAAAAGAAGCGACTACAATGTAGTCAAGTAACTAGGGAAAACTCCATCTAAAATTTCCACGCTGGCTTTATTACTATGTTCTGAGGCACATGCAAAGGCCTTGGTAAAATTCCTCAAAACTGCCCACGTACCCCAAGAAACATCTGCCGATCAGTTCCAAGATTGCGTAGCCAGCTTGACTGCAGATAATGATTTAGGTTTTTCGGATGCTGATTTAACGCCAAGAGGGAGGAAGCATAATGAGGCATTACATATCTCAGTCGAACGCAGGGGTACAACTCTGGCTCATGTCTTGGTTGACACCGGTTCGTCTCTGAATGTGTTGCCTAAAAGGCTCTTGATAGGCTTGACTGTGAGGGATTAACATTGAAACCGAGCAACATAGTAGTGAGAGCCTTTGACGGCTCAAAAAGGATGGTGCATGGGGTAGTGGAAATCCCCATAAAGGTTGGAACCCAAACATTTGATTCAACTTTTTATGTAATGGATATTCCCCCTTCATATTCCTTCTTGCTAGGCCGACAGTGGATTCACAATGCTGGCGATGTTACTTCTACATTGCATCAAATCTTGAAATATCCAATTCAATGGAAGATCATCACTGTTCATGGAGAAGAAGAGTATATGGCCAGCCATCTAAATTCCTTCAGATATGTGGAATTAGATGGGGAATTTATTGAAACTCCATTCTAGCACTTTAAAGATGTCTCGCAGACTGTGGCGGTAACCAAGGTTGTGTCTCAAGTTCCCAAGATCGCAAGGCCTCCACTCAAGATGTCATCTTTGAAGGATGCCAAGGCAGTGATAGAAGAATGTGGGTGCACTATTTGGGGACAACTCCCAGATATCCCATACAAATCTGACAAATTTAGTCTGGGTTTCACTTCAGGTGCCCAGAAGGATGTACGCCGCGCTCGTGCCGGAGGACCACCCTTGAAGATTAGCAATCGTGAAGTCAATGCAATAGAGGATGATGAAGACAACTATGACCTAGAGGGATGGATTTTCCCAACTGTCAGTGGAGGGCTCAGCAACTTGGAGGCTAGAGATTTCGTCCCGATCACTTTTATCCCAGAGTAATTTGTCTTTACATTTTGTCGGACCTGTAATATTAAAAGAATTCAGACTCTTAAAACCTCGTGTCTTACCTGAGGCACAAAGGTCCATTTGTAAGGGTTATTATCTCATTTCCATATGACATCAATGAATCATGGACGTTTTTTGCTTACAAACTTTGTGCTCATTGTTTTTCTTTTTTACATTTTCATTTCAAAGATATCTTACTCTTACACACACTCACACTCACAATGCAGGTCTATATCCGTTCGGGATCCCATGGGTAATGGTTATGTTATGGACTTTTGTAACTCTGAAAATCTCATCTACCAAGCCGAAGACGAAGGTGAGGAAGATTGTGAAGTACCAGGGGAACTTTCCAGATTACTACAACAAGAAGAGATAACCATTCATCCCCATGAAGAACCAGTGGACACAATCAACCTAGATACCGATGAAGACAAAAGAGAAGTCAAGGTGGGTGCCAATCTGGAACCCAGTGTCAAAGAGCACCTGATTCAGTTACTACACGAGTATGTTAAGATATTTGCCTGGTTGTATGAAGACATTCCAGGACTTGATGCAGATATCGTAGTACATCGTCTACCTACAAAAGAGGACTGTCCTCCGGTAAAACAAAAGGTCAGTCGCATGCGACCAGACATGTCAGAAAAGATTAAAGTGGAAGTCATGAAACAATTCAACGCTGGATTCTTGGCCATCACCTCCTATCCGCAATGGGTTGCCAACGTTGTTCCCGTGCCCAAAAAGGACGGCAAGGTACGAATATGCATGGACTACAGAGATTTAAATAGGTCAAGCCCTAAGGATGATTTCCCACTTCCCCATATTGATATTCTAGTTGATAATACGGTACAACACAAAATATTTTACTTCATGGACGGTTTCTCAGGTTACAACCAAATCCAAATGGCGCCTAAGGACATGGAGATAACAACCTTTGTCACACAGTGGGGCATATTCTGCTACAAGGTTATGCCATTCGGACTGACTAATGCTGGGGAAACCTATTAGCGTGCCATGGTAGCTCTATTTCACGACATGATACATCACGAAATAAAGGTCTATGTAGAAGACATGATAGCTAGATCTCAAACAGAAGAAGAGCATCTTGATCATTTACAAAAACTGTTTGAGAGACTAAAAAAGTACAAGCTGAGGTTGAACCCAAATAAATGCACATTTGGAGTAAGGTCTGGAAAACTCCTAGGCTTTGTTATCAGCAATAAAGGTATTGAAGTAGATCCCTCCAAGGTGAAAGCGATACAAGAGATGCATGCTCCTCATACTGAAAAGTAAGTCAAAGGATTCTTGGGACGTTTAAACTACATTTCCAGATTCATTTCTCATCTGACAGCTACTTGTGAACCAATCTTCAAATTCCTAAAGAAAGATCAAGTAGTCAAATGGAATGACGAGTGCCAAACCGCTTTCGACAAGATCAAAGAGTACCTGTAAGATCCTCCTGTGTTGATGCCACCAGTTGAGGGAAGACCATTGATCATGTATCTGACTGTTTTGGAAAATTCAATGGGGTGTGTGCTAGGGCAGCATGACGAGTCTGGCCGAAAAGAGCACACTATTTATTACCTAAGCAAAAAGTTTACCGACTGTGAAACAAGTTATTCACTGCTCAAGAAAACTTGTTGCGCTCTGGCATGGGCTTCTCACCGGCTAAGACAGTATATGCTGACCCATACTACCTTGTTGATATCTAAAATGGATCCAATAAAATACATCTTCGAGAAGCCTGCTCTCTCTGGGAGAATAGCGAGATGGAAGATGATCCTGACAGAATATGACATAAATTATACTACCCAGAAAGAAATAAAGGGCAGTGTACTAGCTGATCATCTTTCTCACCAAGCTGTGGAAGACTACCAGTCCATGAAGTTCGAATTCCCAGATGAAGCCATCATGATGGTAAACAACTGTGAAGAATTCAGGCCATATGACGGACCTGAACAAGGATCACGATGGACCTTGGTTTTTGATGGGGCATCTAACGCACTCAGCAATGGTATTGGTGTTGTACTCATATCTCCTGAAGGGTGTCATACTCCCTTTACTTCGAGACTCTACTTCAATTGTACAAACAACATGGCAAAATACAAAGCGTGCATTTTTGGTCTCAAAGATGCAATAGACTTGGGGATCAAATCCTTAAATGTATTCGGAGATTCAGCTTTGGTCATCAGCCAGATCAAAGGGGAATGGGACACCAAACACCCTAACCTTATCCCTTACAAAGAACATGTTTTGACGTTGCTCCCACATTTTGAGAATATTATCGTCGAGCATTTCCCGTGAGAAGAAAATCATCTAGGAGACGCACTAGCTAAAATGTCATCCATGTTTAAACTTAAATGGGATAACGAGGCTCCCCAGATCACCATTGAACAAAGGCATGAACCAGCTCACTGTCACGAGATTAATACTGAAGAAGTAGTGGACCAACCTTGGTTTCACGAAGTCAAGAGGTATCTTGAGGCTTAAGAATATCCAGAAGGAGCTTCAGTCAATGATAAGAAGTTCTTAAGGAGATTCTCTGCTAAGTTCTTCCTTAGTATTGGCATTCTCTACAAACGCAACCATGCCTCTATGTTACTTCGATGCATAGACAAGGTTGAAGCGGAAAAGATCATGGCTGATCTACATGAGGGAACTTTTGGCACCCATTCCAGTTGGCATACGATGGCAAAGAAAATCCTACGGGCAGGCTATTACTGGTCTACTATGGAAGCATATTGCTATCAACACTCGGGAACCTTCCATAAGTGTCAGATTTATGCTGACAAGGTGCACGTACCTCCGGTTCCTCTGAATATCTTGACGGCTCCTCGGCCCTTTGCTATGTGGGGCATCAATATGATTGGAGAAATCAAGCCAACAACCTCTAATGGACATCGTTTCATCTTGGTGGCCATTGATCATTTCATAAAGTGGGTTGAGGCGGCTTCTTTTGCTTCTGTTACCAAGAATGCTATAGCCCGGTTCATTAAACAGAATATCATATGTCGTTACGGTATCCTGGAGAGGATCATTACAGATAATGGTACGGACCTGAACAATACTATGACCACCGCCCTGTGCGAGCAATTCAAGATTCACCATCACAATTCTTCCCCTTACCGGCCAAAAATGAATGGTGCTGTTGAAGCCACAAATAAGAATATCAAAAAGATCATACAGAAAATGATAGTCACATACAAATACTGGCATGAGATGCTACCATTCGCTCTCCATGAGTATCGTACCATAGCTCGCACATCAACTGGGGCAACACCCTACTCTCTGGTATATGGCATGGAAGTTGTCTTGCCTATTGAGGTCCATATCCCCTCTCTGAGAATTATGAAGGATGCAGGGCTGAATGAAGAAGATTGGATCCAAACTAGACTTGATCAACTAAACTTAATTGGTGAGAAAAGGCTTACTGTTGTCTGTCATGGTCAAATGTATCAAAAATGGATGATCAAGGCTTTCAACAAAAAGGTCAGACGCCAAGTATATCAAGTCAGGGATCTGGTGATCAAACATATCATACTGCCGCAAGGTGATCCCAGGGGAAAATGGACTCCTACATACGAAGGACCATTTGTAATCAAAAACATATTCTCCGGTGGAGCAATGATCTTGGCTACCATGGATGGTGACGACCTGCCGCATCCTGCGAACGCAGACATAGTTAAAAGATACTATGCATAAGAGACCCGCTAGGTTGACACACCTAGGCAAAAGAAGGGTGTGATACGGTGGAAGAACCGACTGTTAATACTAGTTTGCATTTTTTGTTCGCAAATGTCGCGGTAAGCAAGAGTCGCCACCGACTTTTATTTCATCCAACTAAGGAAAAGGAAAAAGAACAGAAAAAACCTTTTTCGAGAATATTTCTGAGTACGGGGGGTAGATTATAGAAAGGGAAGGTGTTATCACCCTTTCTATCAGTGATTTTCCACGGGCTCTTAGGTACTTGCTCATTTTAAAATTGCTTGTGTGTGCTTGTTTTGAAAAAAAAAGTTTTACTTCGCGATAACCCTTGTATCAGTCCTCAAGGGTATGACGAAGTTGTTTTGAATTTTTTTTTGAAAAAGTGTTTGTGTGAAAAGTTTTGTTTGATTGATTGAGCAATACTTAAGAGTTAATCTACCTACTCGAAAAAAGTCTGTTCATTTTCCTTTTTTAGACAATGCTATTCCATTATTGAGAAATAGGTAGCACCGTCGTTGGAGTTTTAAGGGACATTCGAAGGGACAGATACGGTCACAAAAGCAATGTTAGGGAATGTTAGTAACCTTCCTAAAGCCTTAAAGATCTTTTCCGAGGCAACATCCGAATGGGTCATTTTTAGATCTTTCGGGGCTAGAGGATGACCGCTAACAAACCCTATACTTCATGACCGTTTAACCGAAGGCAACCTAAGTGAAGTAAACCCTAGGAGTGAGCATGTGCGAGTGAATCTTTTAGTTAATTTGTCTTTGCACATTTAGGGTTTTCTACCGTATTAATTTCAGATAGTTTTTCCATACAATCCTATTAGCATACATCTAACAGTTTATAATTGCGGAAATTAAATGCGGAAAGTTTAAAGTTCTAGCTATTACATGGCTTTCGCAGATACATAATTATTTTTGACTGTAAAATAAAAGGAGGAATTAAAACCTAATTAAAGCTATTACAAACTCGGAGCAGTTACAAAAATAATAATAAAAAAAGTAATTAAAATGCGCGCGACGAATTAAATTCGAGGATAAATATAAAACCTAAAAATCTAATTGAGAAAAATATTTAAGCTATTTTTTGAAGAAAAATTAATTATATACAAAATTAAACCCTAACTTCTAATTGATTTTAAAAATAAGATTTAATTGTCCTAATTCTTAATTAAATCAATTAATTAAAGAAAATAAACATTTTATGAAAAAATGATTTTTGGTATTTTTTGTGATTTCATGATTTAGTAATAAAAATAAATAATTTGATGTTATTTTAAAAAATAAAATAGTTAGCAAAATAATTAAAAAGAATTAAAATCAAAAGATGAGAAAAGGGCCTGTATTGAACAAATCAGGGGGTGGGTTACTGAATCTGTTAGACCCATTATGCTCAAGCCCAGTCCTTGCATGGGATCCAATGTGATGCTCTTCTGATGGTCTACCATGGTCCTTCAATGGTGTACGTTATATCGTATGAGGTCTAGGGAGTGATTCTGGGTGCGAGAGTGCTTGCTACTGATCCTGTTAGCTTCAGAGATGCTCAAGGATATGATTAAGAGTGTTGGAAGGCTTTGAATCATCCTCTAGGGTAGAGATCAGATCACCACTTTTTGCCAAAATTTTGAGTTTTGTTTTGTGCTTTCCACGACTGCTAACCCTTGTTTTTGTGCTTGGTCTTACTCCATATATATCCCTGAATGAATTAGGATTATAAAAACAACATGTATCTTTGCAATTTTTGAAGATTTGATCTCATTCTTTCTTTGTATGATTTGTTTCCAAATTAGGCCTAATCATGCCATTCTTGCTCCAATCAACCTTGATACGATTTAATTATGATATGTCAACATAATTAGCTTGTGATCCTGTCCAAAAATCAGATCAAAACAAATCTTTGCTATTATTTATCATTTATTTGATTTAATTTGAATTTTTAATAATAAAAAATCACAATAAAATAAATAATGAAGCAAATAACATGTGGGTAAGTAATTGGGTCGTGGACCATGTTATGAGTGAGGTGCAAGCATAAAAAGTTAGGCCCATTTGGAAAAAAAATGCATTTTTGAGCACATTTGACTTTTGGCAATTTTGTAAAAATGGGCAACTTTGACAAGGCATATCTATTCCAATTTTTACCCTAGAGAGGTCTTCTTGGACTTTTTAGAAATCTTAGGATGTCCCCTAAACAACTCTTTTGGTCTCATCTCAATTGGGTCTTCCATGTTCATGTAAGAAGCTTTGACCCAAAAAGTGTTTTTGTTGACTTTTCAAAAGGACCTATAATGTGAAAATTCATATGTTTTTGTGAGTGCATATTTTGAACTTGAGGGCTGAAGATGAATTGTAGGGAATTGTATCTTCTTCAAAACGAGCCTTGGATGGGAAATTTCTGATAAAGTATGAGGAAGTTATGCTTGGTGAAAGTTTGGTTGACTTTTCCTAAGAAACCCTAATTTAGCAACTTTTGAGTTTTGATGAATTAGGAGTATTCCTTGAGGTATCAAGATAAACCCTTGATCAAATGATTAAATTCACTTCAAAATGTTGATGTTTACCAAAAATATTGAGGTTTGACTGTATGTGGGCCACAATTGACTTTTGACCTAATATAGTCGATTCTCAAGTATCTGAGCAGTTGACTGAGCAAACTTCTTGTGCAAGGCTTGAAATTTGACATGGTGGGTATTGAGAACATATTAGGACCATGGAGAACATATGATGTCTTTGTAGTTCACCCATCTTGATGAAAATGGAAACCCTAGTTTGAGATACATTTCCTTAGGAGAGAGTTTGTCTGGTCAACTCTTTGGCATCTTTGAGCAAGTTAAGGATCTCAATGGGCATGTATTGAGTAAAATAAGAGGGAAAATTTTGGGGTACAACAGATGCCCCTATTCAAACTTCTTAAACCTGAGGATGTAGATTGGTTGTCTTCCTTTTATAATCTGAAGGTGGAAGATGATTGAACACTAGAGTGCCCAGAAATTTGCACTCCCATGAAGGGATACTTGATTTGGTGATATCGGGAATGGGCTTACAGATGCCATTTGGAAGTTTCTAGAGAATCATCGGAGATGGGCTTAACGATGCCATCCATAAAATATACCGGTTGCCTGAAAGATTCCTTTGTGAGAATTCCTGTACCTACCATTGAGGAGGACTTTGCTGGAGAATGTTGATTCACGTCTTAGAAAATAGAGGCTAGGAGCTGCGGTTGTCCATTACTCTACTGGGGAATTAACTCCTGCTTGAGGAAGCGGAAGTGTACTGCATATCTGGTCAAGGTCAAGGCTGCACAGCAGTTTACTGGGGAAGGTGAAATCGACCGAAACTGGTCGGGTCCAAGTTTTACCGTGTTGTAAACTGTTGTCTGGAGATAAGAGAGAAGAAACCTAGATGGTAAGGTTATGAGAAGGAACCTGGGTCGTAGGGTTACTTCGAGATGAAAGCCTGGATAGTAGGGCTATGATAAGGAACCTGGATAGTAGGGTTACTTAGAAGTGAAAGCCTAGATAGTAGGGCTATGAGAAGAAACCTGGATAGCAGGGTTACTTCGAGATGAAATCCTGGATAATAGGTTTATGAAAAGGAACCTAGATAGTAGGGTTACTTCGAAGTGAAATTCTGGATAGTAGGGCTATGAGAAGGAACCTGGATAGCAGGGTTACTTAGAAATGAAAGGCTGGATAGTAGGGCTATGGGAAGGAACCTGGATAGCAGGGTTACTACAAAATTAAAGCCTGGATAGTACGGCTACGAGAAGGAACCTGGGTCGTAGGGTTGCTTCGAAATGAGAGCCTGGATAGTAGGGCTATGAGAAGGAACATGGGTCGTAGGGTTACTTTGAGATGAAAGCCTGGATAATAGGGCTATGAGAAGGAACCTGGGTCGTAGGGTTACTTCGAGATGAAAGCCTGGATAATAGGGCTATGAGAAGGAACATGGATAGTAGGGTTACATCGAAATGAAAGCCTGGATAGTAGGGCTATGAGAAGGAACATGGGTCGTAGGGTTACTTCGAAATGAAAGCTTGGATAGTAGGGCTACGAGAAGGAACCTGGATAGTAGGGTTACTTCGAAATGAAAGCCTGCATAGTAGGGCTATGAGAAGGAACTTGGGTTGTAGGGTTACTTCGAAACGAAAGCCTGGATAGTAGGGCTATGAGAAAGAACCTGTGTCGTAGGGTTGCTTCGAAATGAGAGCCTGGATAGTAGGGCTATGAGAAGGAACCTGGATAGTAGGGTTACTTCGGGATGAAAGCCTGGATAGTAGGGCTATGAGAAGGAACCTGGATAGTAGGGTTACTTCAAAGCAATAGTGAAGGTTAGTTGACCCATTCGGTTTAGGGAGTTGAGTTTCCTTTAGTCGTCTGCAGTCGTGACCTGTATAATTGTTGGATTTGTTGAAGCTAATCGTCTTTTCCTGAAAAGATATCAGGGTTAATTACATGTGATGCATGAAATGCAGGGTGAGATGATGTTCTCAAAATAAATGAGATTATGCTGTATATGATATGTATGCGCATGTCATGATGTATGTTCACAAAATGCTATCGGGGTATGCCCGCGTCTGGGAAAATAAATCCCCGGCTATTGCTGGAGATTCATGAATATTCTGTCAGGAAGAGATTCTGCTTGAGAATAAACTCTGCGGGGAACAAATTTAGGAAGTGCATTTTTGTAGCTGAAGTGATGAACTCTATCAGGGATTGAGCCTCTGTATCCAGAGAAATAAACTCTTCTTGGGGGATGAAATTTACTGATCCGCCCGTGATTACGAAATTCGGCTGGGGGATATAGCTGTCAGGTTTCTAAATGACCCTGGCTGGGGAGGTTACGTCCTGTTTCGGGAAAGCCAACATCAATGTTTTCGAATACTTTTACTCTGTAGGGAGTGTATGTACTAATTATTATGCTCCAAAGCTTACTCTATCCTGGTACCTGCTGGGTATAGTAACTTTCGGGTTTGGTACTTCTTGTTTTTGCCCCTGTTTTTGGAATTACGAGTAATTGTCCTTGTTTCTTATGTAAATATTTATGAGCAGCAATCATTTTCAAATGCATATATCAAAAATAAGTCATTGGACGTTCTTGTGAAATAAAATAGAAAAAAAAAACAAACTCGAAGTTTCTTGTGAAAATAATTTTGTATTGATTTCTGAAGTTGGCCTGTAATAGGCGTTTTTGTACAACGAGGCTGACGCTCTAGTAAGAGAATGCCGCCGAAAAATAAAAACTATACAATTTGTGCAAAATAAAAAAAAAACAGCTATGTGAAACAACCCCATTGGGTTCCAACTCTGCTATTGGCTTTATATCTTCAAGCGTCTCATCACTTTGCTTCTTGGACGAAAGTTGATCAGATTGATTGTGCCGTCTGAGCTTGATAGCCGATATGTAAATTAGGTCGCAAGATGATCCAACGAGACATAGTGGTACGCTTTATATCCCTAACTTTTGCTTGGACTGCCCTTTCGGGTTTTCAGTCCATCGGGATAACCTTTTTTGCCCAAGCCGCCCTTTCGGGTTTTCGACTTGCCGGATGTATATATTTTTTATTTTCATCCCTTATTTTTTCTCGAACCCTTTTGGTTCGTCAGGAAGCCCTTATTTTTGCCTAGGCCAGTCAACCTAGCGGGTCTCTTGATTAGGCGTAGTATCTTTTCACTAAGTCTGCATTGACAGGGTGAGGAAGGTCGTCACCATCCATGGTGGTTAGAATCATAGCTCCACCTGAGAAAATGTTCTTAACCACAAATGGTCCTTCGTACGTGGGGGTTCATTTGCCCCTGGAATCACCTTGTGGCAGTATGATGCGTTTGATCACTAGATTCCTAACTTGATATTATTGACGCCTGACTTTTTTTTAAAGCCTTGATCATTCACTTTTGATACGTCTGACCATGGCAAATAGCAGTAAGTCTCTTTTCATCGATTAGATTTAACTGATCAAGTCGGGTTTGGATCCAGTCGTCTTTGTTCAAACCCGCATCCTTCATAATCCTGAGAGAAGGTATCTAGACTTCGATGGGTAGGACTGCCTCTATGCCTTATACCAAAGAGTAGGGTGTTGCCCCTGTTGACGTCCGTGCTGAGGTACGGTACCCATGAAGAGAAAATGGTAACATCTCATGCCAGTCTTTGTATGTCACGTCATCTTCTGTACAATTTTCTTGATGTTCTTGTTAGCTGCTTCAACAACGCCATTCATCTTTGGCCGGTAGGGAGAAGAATTATGATGTTGTATCTTGAACTTTTTACAGAGCTCGGTGATCATTGTGTTGTTGAGATTTGTACCATTGTCAGTAATAATTCTCTCCGGCACACCATATCGACAAATCAGATTATGTTGGATAAATCGCGCCATGACGTTCTTGGTTACTGTAGCAAAAGAGGATGCCTCAACCCACTTTGTGAAGTAATTAATGGCTACTAGGATGAAGCGATGTCCATTAGAAGCGGTGGGCATGATCTCTCCGATCATGTCGAGGCCCCACATTGCAAAGGGCCACAGAGCTGTCAAGACGTTTAAGGGGACCAGAGGCACATGCACCTTATCAACGTAGATTTGGCACTTATGACAAGTTCAAGAGTACTGATAACAATCGGCTTCCATAGTGGATCAGTAGTATCCTGCCCGTAGGATCTTCTTAGCCATGGTATGTCCACTAGAATGGGTTCTTAAGGTGCCTTCATGTAGATCTGTCATGATCCTCTCTGCTTCACTCTTGTCTACACACTGTAGTAGTGTGGAGTCATGGTTGCGTTTTTAGAGGATTCCATTACTGAGGAAGAACTTTGCAACGAACCTTCTCAGAAACTTCTTATCGTTGACAGATGCCCCTTCGGGATACTCTTGAGTCTCGAGATACCTCTTGACTTCGTGAAACCAGGGTTTGTCTACCACTTCTTTGATATCGATTTCACAGCAGTGTGCTGGTTTATCCATCCTCTCAATAGTGATTTAGGGAGCTTTATTGTCCCACCTAACTTTGAACATAGAAGACATGGTAGCTAGCGGGTCCGCTAACTAGTTCTTCTCTCGTGGGAAATGTTCAAAAGTTACCTCTTCAAAGTGTGGGAGCAATGTCAATACGTACTCTTTGCATGGGATGAGATTCGGATGCTTCGTATCCCATTCGCCTTTGATCTGACTTATTACCAAGGCTGAATCCCCGAAAACATCCAATAATTTGATCCTGAGGTCAATAGTAGCCTTGAGTCCCATGATACAAGCTTCATACTCCGCCATGTTGTTAGTGCAGTTGAAACATAGTCGGGCAGTGAAAGGAGTATGACAGCCCTCAAGAGATATGATTACAGCGCCGATGCCATTACCCACTGTGTTTTAAGCTTCGTCAAAAACCACAGTCCATCGGGATCCCTCCTCGGGTCCTTCATCCGGTCCAGGTTATTCATAGTCAGTCACCAGTATAATATTCTCATCCGGGAACTCAAAATTCATGGACTGGTAGTCATCCACGGCCTGATGAGCCAAATGATCATCCAATACACTCCCCTTTATTGCCTTCTGGGTTGTATATTGTATGTTGTACTCAGTTAAGATCATCCGCCATCTTGCTATTCTTCCGGAGAGTGCAGGCTTCTCAAAAATGTACTTGATCGGATCCATCTTCGATATCAACAAGGTAGTGTGGGTCAACATATACTGTCTTAGTCGGCGAGCAGCCCATGCCAAAGTGCAACAAGTTTTATCGAGCAGTGAGTATCGTGTCTCACAGTTGGTAAATTTTTTGCTAAGGTAGTATATTGCATGCTCTTTTCGACCAGACTCGTCACGCTGCCCCAACACACACCCTATTGAATTGTCTAGCACTGTCAAGTATAATATCAAAGGTCTTACTTTAACCAGAGGCATCGGAATTGGTTTTTCTTGAAGGTATTCCTTGATTCTTTCGAAAGCGGTGTGGCATTCATCATTCCACTTTACCACTTGATCTTTCTTCAGAAGCTTGAAGATTGGATCACAAGTAGAAGTCATATGTGAAATGAACCTGGCGATATAATTCAGGCGTCCCAAGAAACCTCTAACTTCCTTCTCTTTACAGGGTGTTGTACCCCAATTTTTGACCTAAGATCCCATTTTTATTTTTGCATTTTTAAAGATAAGTCAAGGTCACGAAATACAGTCGATTTTAATCTCTCACCTTCAAGCATTGACTATGCGAAGGTTGTCAGGTGTTTTGAACATTTTTAGCCTATGTATCACTAATTTCTAATCTATACAAAGGTGTATGTTCATGTTTTCTTTTGTTTCATGTGCAGAGACATGTCTGAATCAAGAGCATCAGGTGTCGCTCCTCAATTAAGATTTTGAGTCTCCCAAGCCAGAAGTACGGTTGATTGTGGATTCTTGAAGACTGATTCATCAAGGCACAACTGTTGCACCCTAAGTTTCGCCCCTAATTTTTTCAGTCGCACATTCATACCATATTTTGTCATTTGGTCACAATCATTAGTAAATATCTTCATTCATCACATTTTGCATCATTAGTCGTATTTAAGTTGACCAGAAAAAGTCAGTTTAAATCAAAGTTTGCATCGTCTTTCAGTTGTAAAATACCCGACATTTCACTTCACTCATTTTTATCTGTTTACTATTTTCTTGCACTGCTCCAAATTGTTTATATGTCGATAATGAAATATTTCGGTTTTATAGACAGACTGTTAAAAGCGATTCGACACTATGCGGGAAATTAGCGAGAAAATATTTTAAGTTTTCACCTTTTACCGATCATTTTATGAATCTGCGTTTCGCGTAGATCATGACGGTATGCTCGCTTTATTTTTTCGGTACAGTTCGAAGTCTCGTTTTTAACCTTAAACGTCTGTTTAGTCTGATATTTTTATTATTATTTTATTTTTGATTTTTTGACTTCTTGAATATTTTTCTTTAATCTTCGTGACATGTAGTTTATTTTAATGTGTTCATTTTATTTTATCGGATAAATTTTCGTCCGTTTTTTATCGTTTTCGGTCATTTTGTGTCTTCATTTTTAATTCTGAAAAAATTCAAAAAAATTATTTTTAATTGAGTTAATTTAAATACTTTCTGTTTTTATTTCATTTTTATCATTAAAAGGGCTTTTCGGTCACAAAATAATGTTTATTACACTATGCTTGATTTCTATTGGTTGTTGACAAAATTTGAGGATCAATGCAGAATGATTTTATTTTGAATGGACGTGATTAACTTTGAAATCAATTTTTCTTTTTTCATTTTTCTATATAAAGCATATTTATCTCTTTGTCCACTCCATAAAAACAAGAACAAAAAGCTTACAGTAACCCATACCATCTCTTTTTCTAAACTCCTTTTCGTTTCCTCATCTTCTCTCAGCAACACCCTTCTCTCTTAACCATTCCTCTAACCACCCTTCCATTTCTCTTATCCCTCTCTCCACAACACAAACCCAGCGACTTCTCTCCTTCTCACCTTCATTTCCTCTTTCCGTAACACCTACAAACTCCCTCTGTTTGCTTCCATCACCACCCTGCAACCTCCTTCGCCTGCAACTTCCAGTACCGTCAATTCACCTCCCCATCATCACTCCCTCTTCTCTCTTCGACACACACCAAACAACAAAAATAGTAATTCCATCAGCAACTTGCCCGCTCTGCAGATTTAATATTCGAAGAGCTGACACATTGGTTTAACTTTCTGTTGATAAAGACTAGACGACACTGAAAAAAAGAAGAACATCGGAAGAACACCGCCTGCAGTATCGGCGACCTGCTCCGTTCGCACCCATCACGCCGGAGCTTCCTCCAATGGTCGTCCACCATCGATGACTCCACAACTGCCGCGGCCTTTCGTTCGTCAGAACCCGGCACGGCGACACGACTGTTACTCCCAACACCCTACGACGTCACGAAACCCGCCCGACACAGTAGATCGCGCCACCTCCGATTCTGCTGCACACCAGAATCTAGTCACGATCCATTGCACAACTGAATTGCAAACCGAAGCCGTGCACACCAGACATCAACCCCCTTTCTCCGTGTATAAACCTCTTAGATCAGTGCTCGCCACGAATCATCAGATCTGCATCATCCAAAACCACCGATCTCAACCACTAATCTCAACCACCGACCGCAGCTCCTCCACCATACATTCAAAGCCCCGACCACGTACAAGCCGTCGCAGGGATTTTCTTCCGACGATCCATTGTCACGATCCAACTTCAGGACAATCGTACAAGGTTTTTTCTTCCTATTTCTCCCTATTTGAGAGTTGTGTGTTTAATAATTTTGGATGAGCTATACTGTTACTTGATTTTGGAATGATGTGACAAAATTTTCCCTGCAAGAAGAAGAGAGAAGATATTTAAGATTAAATTGTTTTTGTTTTGAGGAGAATTGTGAAAATGGGATGGAGAAGAAAGAGAGTACAATTGAAATGTTTTAGCTTTTCTTATTTTTTTGTTCTACGTAATTCCGTTTAGTTTTATTTTTCATTCAATAACAATTGTGACATGTTAAAAAAAAATATATAAAAAAAAAATTAGTAAATCTTATATTTAGATTTAGTTTATTATTAATTTAGAATTTTTTTAATTAGTTTAGATTTATTTTATAACTTTAAAATATTTAGAATCATAATTAATAACTTTAGAATTTTATTTGTTTTAATTTTATTTTAGTAACTTTAGAATATTATTTCATTTTGATTTTATTTAGTATACTTTAGAATTTTATTTTGTTTTAGTTTTATTTTAGTAACTTTAGGATTTTATTTCCTTTAGATTTGACTTAGTAAATTTTAGAATTTTATTTGTTTTAGTTTTAATTTAGTAAACTATAGAATTTTATTTGATTTTATTTAAGTTAACTTTAGAATTTTAGTTGTTAGTTTTAGTTTAGGGACTTTAGAACTTTATTTGATTTAGAATTAGTTTAATGAGTTTATAATTTTTATTTGATTTAGAATTAGTTTAATAAGTTTAGAATTTTAGTTGTTTAGAATTAATTTAATATTCTTCTAGAATTTTATTTGATTTAGATTTAGTTTAGTAACTTTGGAATTTTTTTGTTTTTTTTGTTTTAGATTAGCAACCTTAAATTTTTAATTTAGTTTAAATAACTTCTTTAGATAATTAGTTACATTCTCTTTTATTTTATTTAAATATCTTTGTCATTTTAATTTCTCGATGCCTTTAGGTCATTAATTTGTTTAGTTATATTTATTTTCTTGTGAATTTTGATTGCTTATATTTTGACGTTTATTTTATTTTGCTCGCTCGATTTACTCCAAGAGAAAGAATTAAATGTGTTGACTTCATGTCATCGAACATATCTCATACGATCATGCGAATACCCTCATTCATTTTTTGTTTGTTTACTATTTTGCCAAACTTAAGATAATTTTCCCAAAAGACTCAATTTTAAAACTCACACTTTTTTTTAAGCCAAAACTTCGACACTAGGTCGTCGTATCTTCAAAACAAGTCCAAACAAACCACTTTAAACCAAACAAAGTCATTTTAATCAAACAAACAACTTTTAATAAAAAACAGATATTTCAAAAGGTTCATGCAGAGTACCGCAGATGCATTAGGTGCTAATACCTTCCCATTGTATAACCAACCCCCGAACTCTCAATCTCTTTCAAAAACGCATTGTATTTTCATTACTTTTAAATATTACTTTACATTGCATATTTTAAGGTTTTATTTCGCTCTTTTCCCTTTTCCCTTGGAAATAATAAAGCGCGGTGGCGACTCTTGCTTTTGTGAGTCAAGTTAATTAATAGCTTGATCTCCGATTTTCACCGCTACAGAATTGGCGACTCTGCTGGGGAAAGATTGACCTCTTGCTGGTCCATCCCTAAGTGGGTTAAGCCTAATTTGTTTTATCTGTTTTATCATTATTTGATTGTTTGATTATATGTATATATTATGATTATTTGGGTGTTGATAATATTTACAAAGGACAAGTCCTATACCCGGACTAAGTTACACTTAGGAATAGGACGGGCGGTATAGTCATGTTAACTTTGAGGGAGTAATCCCGAAGAAGGAGGCATGAGATCCCCCACTCAGTGGAAGGCCCTTTTGAACGTAATATTTGTTTACCGAGTAATCGGGAAGACATTATTATTTTCGACCTGGGAGCCATAGAAGCTGGGAACCATAGAACCCTAACCCATCTTGGCCTTTTAGGTGTAGCGCGGAGATTATAACGGAGTAATCCGGAAGTAATTGTTACGCGATGCTACGCTCGGATGAGTTTCTCTTGAGAATATTGCTAATTATTGAGTAATCAAAACGTTGGTAATATCCGAAGGAGGAATGTAGACTCTGGGAACTCTTAGAACCTTGTTCTACAGGTGTGATTAAACCGTTAGTACATACCTTGGGGGTGTTCCTTACCTTGACTCCATGCTCGTGACGTTGAACCTTTCGACTTTATTTGTGACCTTGCTTGTGGTTGTTGCATAGCCATGCATTCATGCATCCATAAAACCCTTTTCACTCGATTTTCAAGGAATTTAGAAGTCTTTCTTTGTAAACATCACAAGTTTCATCAAGCTCAATGGATCTTGGGTGTTGATGGGGTGAAAACCCTAATCCACCAAAATGGATGATTGATCTTGATGATAACTTGATCAACGCTTTGGTCCAATTTAAAATTCATCTTCTATCTTCATACCTTGATGTTTACAACTTAATACCTTGAAGATCAAATAAAAACTCTCTTTTGCATATCATGCATCATTCTACATTTTTTGTTTCACTTTCAAAGGTCTTTTCCGAGTCTTATTTTTCCTTTGGTCTCACCAGTACAACACTGACGCTAAGAGAACAATGGAGAATATCAAGCAAGAGATTTTTGAACTCCGCAGAGAGGTGACTAATTTGAAAGCTAGTGTGGAGCACTTAACTGGTTTGGTTGAAATTCTGGTTGCCGCCCAAGTCAATCCTTCTAGGAGGAAGGAAGCGATGATAAAAGTCTTCACTAAAACTCTGAAATCATTCATTCATGAGAAGATGATAATTAATGCACCTAATGACTTTCCTGACAAGGTGAATGTGGGAGTGCGTCTAGAAGAAGATGTTGGGAAGGGATGTTCATATGAAGATGGTAGCTCAACTAATGGTGTGAAGAAGTTTGATAATAACTTTTCCAAGAAGAGAACCAGAGGAAGAAATAATCATCTTCAGATTCATCATGTTTCTCCTATTCATCAACAGAATCAGCAAGTTCCTAATCAGAGGAAAACCCAGTTTGATCCAATTCCAATTGCCTATACAGAGTTGTTCCCTATCCTGATGCAGAGGAATTTAGTTCAGACCCGACCTCCACCGAAGGTTCCTGAGAAGATACATTGGTACTACAAATCTGATTTGGCTTGTACCTTTCATCAAGGTGCTCCTGGGCATGACTTGGAGGGTTGCTTTGCTTTGAAGATTGAGGTTCAGAAGTTGGTCAGAAGTGGTATCTTGTCATTCAAGGACGTTGGTTTTGAAGTTCAAATCAAGCACGTGCCGAAGAGTAAACACGATTGATGGTCACTTTGAGTTTTGAAAGATGTTTTCGGTGATTCAAGTCCAGATGGAAAGCCTTCCCAGATTATTCACTTATTTATGCTTTTTGTAATTTTTCTTGTTTATCAAAACATTGTTTGCATGTAAGAACTTGTTTGCATCTGAATGATTATCTTAATACAATGGGTATGTTTGTCTTGAAGAAATTCATTCGTTTCACTCATATTTGTTTTCAAATTTTAAATTGCTTTTGCACTATGATACCAAATTGTTGCTCATTCTCTTGCCTAGGCAGAGATTGAGGGAAGGATGATGATCTAAAGAACACAAAATCTCTGGTTGTTTGCTTTTGGATAAAATCTTGCTGATGATGTACAGGCATTGTTTCAAATCCCTAAACACCGGAGATATAAGGAAGATAATCACTTGCTAACCCCTTTTGAGCCTTTGAAGCAGAAGTTTCTTTTCTATACGAAAAAACCTTGAATTTTAACCTGGGGCAGGGTAGTTTTTAGTTAATCTGACTGAGTGTTCAAAATTGATAAGGAAGATGTTTTCTGAAGAGAAACTACGAGGGCCATCTTTCATGTATAATGAAGCCAGAAGATGTGGAATCATAATGTTATCCCTCATTCATCAAGAAACGAGGCAATCACAATCTTCTCAACAAGCAAATACAAGCTAATGTCACACATTTTGTTCAAAAAGTCAAAAATTGAGAAAAAGAAAAAGCCTGTTAAGTCAAAAAACATGAAAACGTGTGACTTAGGCAAAATTAAGGCATCCCACTGGACTATCAATTCAAAAAAATTAGTTCAGGCAAAAATTAGGGAAAATAAAAATTGCAAAGAAAGGACTATAAAGAAAAGTCCTCAGCAAAGAACAAATTGGTGACTACAAACACGAAGACATGAGGGTGATTTCTACTCCAAAAGCCCTATCGTTTCCTTGACCGTCACAAAATCCTTTTGAGAGATGAACACTCATGTTGAATTAACTGAACATAGGATTGGAGAACATCATGAAGTGGGTGGGCACCAAATATTTTGAGCCTTAAATCCTTTTTTCTAAAACCATGAACCAGACCACATTACAACCTTCAAAAGTCCTAATTGAAGCAAGGTTATTTTGAAAGCATACTTCAATGAGATAGTGTTACTGACTCCCATGAATGTTCTAAATAGTTATGTTGGTATCATATTTTTTTTCCTACACAAAAATAAATGATGCTCTAACTCGCAAAAGTTGTGCGATATCTTTTCAAAATCTTCAAGACTTACGTAACTGTTGCATTAGAATTTTCATTCTCATAATAAAATTTTCTAACTGCAAAACATTTGTTTGATATCAAGGAAACTCACATATAAGCACCAGTGATGAGTTTATTCTTTTAAGGCCTGAAACTATGTTGAGTAATTGGCGGATCACGTCAAGAAAAAATCATATCCATGGGCATGTCACCTGAAGACCTTAAGCACGAACATGTTGCTTCTCCCAGTTAATTCTTTCCCAACTTGTTTACTCTTTTGGGGCAAAAGTTGAAGACTTTGTTGTGCCAACTACAGTCAATTCGGGGCAATCACGTCGAGATTTATTGAATTCCTCTAAGAGTTTGAAGACACCAGAGCATGGTGAATGCCAGGTCTTTTGTAAAATCCTCTCGAGACGATTTCTCCTCATCAACCAGATAGCTTGGGGCATGTTATAAGTGAAGCTATTCGCATGAATTGTCGTGCAACATGCAGCCCATCAGCAGTAAACTTGGGGCATCCAAAATTGGTCCCAGGGGAAATCTAGATTTGTCAAGATATGTGATATGTATTGCATACATTATCAGAGGACGGTGTTCCCAGTATCTCCAGCTAAGCAAGACTTCTTTCCAGCTGAAACTTTGTTTGTGTTTGTTATCCTTTCAATGGATTGTTTGCAATAGAAGACTGGACTTTGGGTTTTCTACCAAAAAAATATCTTCCTCTTCGTAGATATTTAAGCCTTGTAAAAGGACTTTGCTCCAATGATGGCTTTTGTTTTTATCTCCAGTAATGTTACCATCTTGTTGAGATTAGCTGAGTGTCGGGTTGTGCTGTGGTGTCTTATCATCTTCTGTCTATTTCCTCTATTTGTTTTGTCAGCATATACATAACATTCATTTATTCATTCACACTTGCATCATGCACGCACATTTGTATTTGCTGATATCTTTGAGTTCGTATACCTTGGTTATGTCTATTCAAATAGCGTATTTGATCTTTCCAAATAGAGTGTCAGCTTAAGGAGAAAGTGCGCCTCTTTTCTAATTCCCCACTGAGTTAACTCTCATGGAAGAATCTTGCTTTAGCTTTCCTTTTCCATCTCTGGATAGGATAAATCCCCATTTGAGTTGTTTCCTCATTGGGTGGAGTCTTGTTTGACTATTTTCTCTCCAGTTTATTCCTGGATTGAGCTTTGTCTCTTGTGAACGATACCCTGTGGATCTCTCTAGGCTGTGAAACCTAGATGGAGAGTGCATTTATTTTGCAACGTAAATACTTGGTCTCCTCAAGAAGGATTTATTCATGGTTCCCCATTGAAGATGAACTTTATTCCCCAGCAGTGTTATCACAACCTTCTTCTGGAATATCGACATGACAACAAGCGACTGACTCTTTATTTGAGCAGTTTGATTATTTCTGATATCTCTACGACAAATGGCGGTCTCTTCATGAGCAGTTTGTCCATCCCCGAGGAAATTATTGATTCTCACCTCTAGCAATATCTTCATGATGTGTTATTGGTATCTTTGAAAGCAACAAGTGGCAGACTCTTCATGAGCAGCTTGTGTGCTTTAATATTCTTCGGAAAACGGCAAGTGGCAGTCTCTTCATGGGCAGCTTGTACGGAAAACGGCAAGTGGCGGTCTCTTCATGAGCAGCTTGTACGGAAAACAGCAAGCGGTGGCCTCTTCACGAGCAACTTGTGTGTTATTGTCACCTTTGAAAACATCAAGCGGCGGTCTCTTCACGAGCAACTTGTATGTTATTAATATCTTCGAGAAACAGTAAGCGGCGGCCTCTTCATGAGCAACTTGTGTGTTATTGTTATCTTTGAAAAACAACAAGAGGCGGTCTCTTCACGAGCAACTGGTGTGTTATTGATACCTTTGAAAAACATCAAGCGGCGGTCTCTTCATGAGCAACTTGTATGTTATTGATACCTTAGAGAAAACAGCAAGCGGCAGCCTCTTCATGAGCAACTTGTTTGTTATTGTCACCTTTGAAGACAACAAGTGGCAGCTTCTTTATGAGCAGCTTGTGGGTTTTTGGAAACAAGTGGCGGACTCTTCATGAGCAGCTTGTGTGCTTTAATATTCTTTGAAGACATCAAGTGGCAGCTTATCTATTTGAGCAACTTGCGTGTTATTGTTCCCTTGAAACGACAAGTGGCAGCTTCTTTATGAGCAGCTTGTGGGTTATTGGCAACAAGTGGCGGACTCTTCATGAGCAGCTTGTGTGCTTTAATATTCTTTGAAGACGGCAAGTGGCAGCTTCTTTATGAGCAGCTTGTGGGTTTTTGGCAACAAGTGGCGGACTCTTCATGAGCAGCTTGTGTGCTTTAATATTCTTTGAAGACGGCAAGTGGCAGCTTCTTTATGAGCAGCTTGTGGGTTTTTGGCAACAAGTGGCGGACTCTTCATGAGTAGCTTGTGTGCTTTAATGTTCTTTGAAGACAGCAAGTGGCGGTCTCTTCATGAGCAACTTGTATGTTATTGACACCTTTGAAAGGAAGCAAGTGGAGGCCTCTTTATTTGAGCAGCTTGTGTATCCCCAACAATAATGTCTACTCAGCAAATGGCATCCCTTTCGGAAAAGTCCCGTGGGGAAGTTTGTTATTTTATCCTTTTCAAGCGATATCTTGGTTAGAGAAGAAATGTGTTACCGTTCTTGGTAAAATTCAGAAATCAGAGATGTTTATCTCCAACCACAGTGCTGATGTCAATCATTTTGTTTTCCAGCCACAGTGCTGATGTCAATCATTTTGTTTTCCAACCACAGTACTGATGTGAATCATTACCTTTTCCAGTCTCAACACTGATGTAAATCATTCAAGAGTCTCTCATTTGAAGTCTGTGACTCTGTTTCCCCAGTGGAGTTACAACCTCTTCCTCTGTGGGATTACTGTATAATATGCTTAGTTTCTCCAGCATAGTTTGTCTCATATGGCGTCATTCCCCATAAAATTCAGAGCATTACATTCATATCATATCATGAACATAATCGCGGTATCTTAAGGCCAAAAATTGTGTATTCTATATTTAAGTCCCTCCAATCTCGTCGAAATAAAGATCCCAATCTTCATATCTCCAGATAGAAGAAACTTAAATAGGGGCAGCTGTTGTACCCCAATTTTTGACCTAAGATCCCATTTTTATTTTTGCATTTTTAAAGATAAGTCAAGGTCACGAAATACAGTCGATTTTAATCTCTCACCTTCAAGCATTGACTATGCGAAGGTTGTCAGGTGTTTTGAACATTTTTAGCCTATGTATCACTAATTTCTAATCCATACAAAGGTGTATGTTCATGTTTTCTTTTGTTTCATGTGCAGAGACAGGTCTGAATCAAGAGCATCAGGTGTCGCTCCTCAATTAAGATTTTGAGTCTCCCAAGCCAGAAGTACAGTTGATTGTGGATTCTTGAAGACTGATTCATCAAGGCACAACTGTTGCACCCTAAGTTTCGCCCCTAATTTTTTCAGTCGCACATTCATACTATATTTTGTCATTTGGTCACAATCATTAGTAAATATCTTCATTCATCACATTTTGCATCATTAGTCGTATTTAAGTTGACCAGAAAAAGTCAGTTTAAATCAAAGTTTGCATCGTCTTTCAGTTGTAAAATACCCGACATTTCACTTCACTCATTTTTATCTGTTTACTATTTTCTTGCACTGCTCCAAATTGTTTATATGTCGATAATGAAATATTTCGGTTTTATAGACAGACTGTTAAAAGCGATTCGACACTATGCGGGAAATTAGCGAGAAAATATTTTAAGTTTTCACCTTTTACCGATCATTTTATGAATCTGCGTTTCGCGTAGATCATGACGGTATGCTCGCTTTATTTTTTCGGTACAGTTCGAAGTCTCGTTTTTAACCTTAAACGTCTGTTTAGTCTGATATTTTTATTATTATTTTATTTTTGATTTTTTGACTTCTTGAATATTTTTTCTTTAATCTTCGTGACATGTAGTTTATTTTAATGTGTTCATTTTATTTTATCGGATAAATTTTCGTCCGTTTTTTATCGTTTTCGGTCATTTTGTGTCTTTATTTTTAATTCTGAAAAAATTCAAAAAAATTAATTTTAATTGAGTTAATTTAAATACTTTCTGTTTTTATTTCATTTTTATCATTAAAAGGGCTTTTCAGTCACAAAATAATGTTTATTACACTATGCTTGATTTCTATTGGTTGTTGACAAAATTTGAGGATCAATGCAGAATGATTTTATTTTGAATGGACGTGATTAACTTTGAAATCAATTTTTCTTTTTTCATTTTTCTATATAAAGCATATTTATCTCTTTGTCCACTCCATAAAAACAAGAACAAAAAGCTTACAGTAACCCATACCATCTCTTTTTCTAAACTCCTTTTCGTTTCCTCATCTTCTCTCAGCAACACCCTTCTCTCTTAACCATTCCTCTAACCACCCTTCCATTTCTCTTATCCCTCTCTCCACAACACAAACCCAGCGACTTCTCTCCTTCTCACCTTCATTTCCTCTTTCCGTAACACCTACAAACTCCCTCTGTTTGCTTCCATCACCACCCTGCAACCTCCTTCGCCTGCAACTTCCAGTACCGTCAATTCACCTCCCCATCATCACTCCCTCTTCTCTCTTCGACACACACCAAACAACAAAAATAGTAATTCCATCAGCAACTTGCCCGCTCTGCAGATTTAATATTCGAAGAGCTGACACATTGGTTTAACTTTCTGTTGATAAAGACTAGACGACACTGAAAAAAAAGAAGAACATCGGAAGAACACCGCCTGCAGTATCGGCGACCTGCTCCGTTCGCACCCATCACGCCGGAGCTTCCTCCAATGGTCGTCCACCATCGATGACTCCACAACTGCCGCGGCCTTTCGTTCGTCAGAACCCGGCACGGCGACACGACTGTTACTCCCAACACCCTACGACGTCACGAAACCCGCCCGACACAGTAGATCGCGCCACCTCCGATTCTGCTGCACACCAGAATCTAGTCACGATCCATTGCACAACTGAATTGCAAACCGAAGCCGTGCACACCAGACATCAACCCCCTTTCTCCGTGTATAAACCTCTTAGATCAGTGCTCGCCACGAATCATCAGATCTGCATCATCCAAAACCACCGATCTCAACCACTAATCTCAACCACCGACCGCAGCTCCTCCACCATACATTCAAAGCCCCGACCACGTACAAGCCGTCGCAGGGATTTTCTTCCGACGATCCATTGTCACGATCCAACTTCAGGACAATCGTACAAGGTTTTTTCTTCCTATTTCTCCCTATTTGAGAGTTGTGTGTTTAATAATTTTGGATGAGCTATACTGTTACTTGATTTTGGAATGATGTGACAAAATTTTCCCTGCAAGAAGAAGAGAGAAGATATTTAAGATTAAATTGTTTTTGTTTTGAGGAGAATTGTGAAAATGGGATGGAGAAGAAAGAGAGTACAATTGAAATGTTTTAGCTTTTCTTATTTTTTTGTTCTACGTAATTCCGTTTAGTTTTATTTTTCATTCAATAACAATTGTGACATGTTAAAAAAAAATATATAAAAAAAAATATTAGTAAATCTTATATTTAGATTTAGTTTATTATTAATTTAGAATTTTTTTAATTAGTTTAGATTTATTTTATAACTTTAAAATATTTAGAATCATAATTAATAACTTTAGAATTTTATTTGTTTTAATTTTATTTTAGTAACTTTAGAATATTATTTCATTTTGATTTTATTTAGTAAACTTTAGAATTTTATTTTGTTTTAGTTTTATTTTAGTAACTTTAGGATTTTATTTCCTTTAGATTTGACTTAGTAAATTTTAGAATTTTATTTTTTTTAGTTTTAATTTAGTAAACTATAGAATTTTATTTGATTTTATTTAAGTTAACTTTAGAATTTTAGTTGTTAGTTTTAGTTTAGGGACTTTAGAACTTTATTTGATTTAGAATTAGTTTAATGAGTTTATAATTTTTATTTGATTTAGAATTAGTTTAATAAGTTTAGAATTTTAGTTGTTTAGAATTAATTTAATATTCTTCTAGAATTTTATTTGATTTAGATTTAGTTTAGTAACTTTGGAATTTTTGTTTTTGTTTTAGATTAGCAACCTTAAATTTTTAATTTAGTTTAAATAACTTCTTTAGATAATTAGTTACATTCTCTTTTATTTTATTTAAATATCTTTGTCATTTTAATTTCTCGATGCCTTTAGGTTATTAATTTGTTTAGTTATATTTATTTTCTTGTGAATTTTGATTGCTTATATTTTGACGTTTATTTTATTTTGCTCGCTCGATTTACTCCAAGAGAAAGAATTAAATGTGTTGACTTCATGTCATCGAACATATCTCATACGATCATGCGAATACCCTCATTCATTTTTTGTTTGTTTACTATTTTGCCAAACTTAAGATAATTTTCCCAAAAGACTCAATTTTAAAACTCACACTTTTTTTTAAGCTAAAACTTCGACACTAGGTCGTCGTATCTTCAAAACAAGTCCAAACAAACCACTTTAAACCAAACAAAGTCATTTTAATCAAACAAACAACTTTTAATAAAAAACAGATATTTCAAAAGGTTCCTGCGGAGTACCGCAGATGCATTGGGTGCTAATACCTTCCCATTGTATAACCAACCCCCGAACTCTCGATCTCTTTCAAAAATGCATTGTATTTTCATTACTTTTAAATATTACTTTACATTGCATATTTTAAGGTTTTATTTCGCTCTTTTCCCTTTTACCTTGGAAATAATAAAGCGCGGTGGCGACTCTTGCTTTTGTGAGTCAAGTTAATTAATAGCTTGATCTCCGATTTTCACCGCTACACAGGGAGCTGGCATTTCTTGTATAGCCTTTACCTTTGCAAGATCTACTTGGATGCCTTTGTCGCTGACAATGAAACCCAAAAGTTTACCAGACCTTTCCCCAAAGGTGCACTTGTTCGGATTTAACCTCCGCTTATATATCTTTAACCTATCAAACAACTTTTGTAGATGACCAAGGTGCTTTTCCTCAGTCTGAGACCTGGCTATCATGTCATCCACATAAACTTCGATCTCATGGTGAATCATATCGTGGAACAAAGCAACCATGGCACGCTGATAAGTTGCCCCAACATTCTTCAACCCAAAAGGAATCACCTTGTAGCAGAAGGTGCCCCACCGAGTGATGAAGGTTGTCTTCTCCATGTCTTCAGGAGCCATCTTGATCTAGTTGTAGCCAGAGAAACCATCCATGAAGAAGAAGATTTTGTGTTGCGCGGTGTTGTCAACCAGAATGTCAATGTGAGGAAGTGGGAAGTCATCCTTGGGGCTTGACCTGTTTAGATCTCTGTAATCCACACACATTCGTACCTTACCGTCCTTCTTAGGTACCGGAACAACATTAGCAACCCACTGTGGATAAGAAGTGACAGCTAAGAATCATGCGTCGAACTGTTTCATGACCTCTGCCTTGATCTTCTCTGACATTTCGGGACTCATACAACAGACCTTCTGTTTAATCGGAGGATAATCTTCTTTGGTCGGCAGGCGATGAACCACAATATCAATGTCTAAACCTGGCATGTCTTCATATGATCATGCAAAGATCTCAACATATTTGTGCAACATTTATATCAACCGCTGTTTGATCTTAACTTCCAAATTTGCGCCAATCTTGACTTCTTTTCTGTCTATCTCCGTGCCCAGGTTTTTCATCTCAACCGGCTCTTCATGAGGCTGTATGGCCCTTTCTTCCTGCTGTAATAGTCTAGCAAGTTCTCCAAGAACCTCACAATCATCCTCACCTTTGTCTTCGGCTTGGTTGATTGGAATTTTGAAGTCATAACTGGCAATAGCAGAGCTGTTATCAATGGGATCCAGAGTGGATATGGATCTGCAGTATGATACGTGAGTGTGTGTAAGAGAATAGCTGTTTTGATAAAGTGAAAACATAAAAGAAAAAACAGAGAGCGCAAAATTTGTATGCAAGAAATGTCCAATGCTTTATTAATGATATATGAAATGAAAAATAATAGCCCTCACAAGCAAAGCCAATGTGGCTCGGGCAAGGCACAAGGCCGTAAAGTTTTAAATTGTTTATTACAAATCTCAAAATAAGTAGGACAATTACTGCGGAATAAAAGAAACCGGTATAAAGTCCCTAG
Organism: Vicia faba; assembly: GCA_948472305.1. Taxonomy (NCBI): domain Eukaryota; kingdom Viridiplantae; phylum Streptophyta; class Magnoliopsida; order Fabales; family Fabaceae; genus Vicia; species Vicia faba. The sequence goes on along the minus strand of OX451739.1, from coordinate 1,083,188,822 downwards.
CCGTCCAGTTACTCGGTCCACCGTTGGTAGTTGGGTAGATCCAGCTGTCAATGTCTGAGTCTTCCTCGCTGTCTTCAATGGCATTAATTCCCAGATTACTGATGTGTAGGGGAGGTCCTCCAGCCCGAGTGCGCTGAACAACCCTTTGAGCCCCTATAGTAAATCCCAAACCAAATTTGTCAATTTTGTGAGTGAAATCAGGGAGCTGACCCCAATTGGTACACCCACCTTCTTCAACTACGACCCTTGTGTCCTTGAGAGAAGGCATCTTCCTAGGAGGTTTGTTGCTGGTAGTAGTTCCAGTCGATGCCAAGATCTGAGGGACCTCTTCGAAGTTATGACAAGGAGTTTCTATAAATTCCCCGTCCATCTCTACGTAGCAGAAGGAATTGAGGTGGCTCATCATATACTCCTCTTCACCCCGCACAGTGACAATCTTCCCTTTTACCGGATACTTCAGCATTTGGTGTAGTGTGGAAGTAACTGCCCCAGCCACGTGGATCCAAGGTCGACCCAACAAACAAGAATATGAAGGCCTGATGTCTATCACATAGAAGGTGGATCCAAAGGTCTGAGAACCCACTTTGACAGGGATGTCCACCTCCCTGTGAACCATTCTTTTTGACCCATCAAAAGCCCTTACCATAATGTTACTAGGCTTTAAAGTCAAACCCTCGCAATTTAACCGGTCCAACGCCTTCTTGGGCAGAACATTCAGCGAAGACCCAGTATCTACCAACACATGAGCCATAGTGGTGCCCCTGCACTCAATCGAGACATGCAGAGCATTATTATGACTCCTTACCTTCGGTGTCAAGTCCGCATCTGTAAAACCCAGCCCATTGTCAACAGTCAGGCTAGCCACACAATCTTTAAATTAATCAGCTGAAGTCTCTTGTAGCACATGCGCAGTTTTGAGGAATGCAATCAAAGCCTTTGTATGGGCCTCGGAGCACAACAACAGGGATAACATGGATGGATATCTTTGAGGGGGTCTGCCCCAGCTTCTCGACCACATTGTAGTAGCTCTTTTTATTTATTTTCAATATTTCCTCTATCTCTTGCTTAGAGGCTTCCACAACAATTTTTCTAGGCGTCTCCGTCCGGGCAGGCTCGCCTATGATTTCTTTGCCTCAAGTCCCAGATGACTCGTCGGAGGGAGTGATAATTGGAGTAAACACAAGAGTAGTAGTTGATGTACCAGCAGGAGTAGCAAACAGAATAACAATAGGCCTCTTAACAGTCTTTGGGGAAATCTCGGGAGAGAAGACCCTTCCACTTCGGGTAACCTTGCTGGTTCCGACAATGTTACCAATATCAGGATCAGCCTCTTCATTTTTCAAATCTTGTTTGATGCCATGATAGTACACATTGGCACCATAATTCCAGGGGACAACTTTGTCCGAGACATACGAGACAGGACCAGGAACAGTGATTATTAGCAGAGCGATTCTTGGAGCAGATGTAATCCTAACAGGTCTTCTCGAGGAGACCTTGGAAGGATTGGCGGAAATGGTTATAATGGAAATGTCTTCAGATGGAACAACAGGAACCAAAGTTTTCTCGAACAAAATTTATTTACTGTCCATCAGGCGTTGAACACCCGACTTCAGCAAATGGCAACCAGAAGGCAGAAATGAACACATGTGGCAACCTTTACCACAACTTGGAAATAAACCGGCCAATAGTAAATTCTTCTTCACAATCATGAGAGGAGTAGAAACTTCATCCACCAAGGTCACAAACAAGTCAGTATCAACAACATTAACTCCACGACCGTGCTTAGGCATGGGAGCAGTTATGACATTGGGCTTTTTCGGAGCATCGAACTCAATTTCCTTGGCTTCGATCAGATCTTGTACCTTATTTCTTAGAGCCCATAAGTCATTGATATCGTGGCCGGGACTCTCAGAATGATAGGCACATCGAGCATTTGGATTAAATCGGGGAGATGTGGTATTCATATTCTTGGGAGCCTCTTTCATGGTGCCAAGTTGGATCTCAGCAGATGAGGTAGAACTTCAGCCAACGTCATATTGATTCGGGTAAACTGACGTTGTGGCCTTTCCACCCTTGGGTGATTGTTGCATTGTGGAGCGGCTGTAGGCCTAGGTATCATTACGGCACTTACTGTTTGACGATGTTCAGCTCTGTTTTGGCCCCTCGGGCTATAGATGGCACTAGCTTCCTTCTTACCAGCAAAAGGCTTCTTTACTGAACTCGAAGAGACATTCTTCTGTATCTTGCCACTCCTAATCCCAGCTTCTACTCTCTCTCCAGTCAGAATCAGCTCGGTGAAACCAACTGACGAGCTGTAGATCAAATGATTGAAGAATGGACCAGATAGCGTCCCCAAAAACATATCAACCAACTCCCTATCAGACAATGGGGGTTGGACTCTTCCAGCCAAGTCTTTCCACTTCTGTGCATAGTCCTTAAAGCCTTTACCCACCCCCATGGACATACTTTGGAGTTGAGTACGAGTAGGAGCAAGGTCGGCGTTGTATTGATATTGCTTATAGAAAGAAGCAGCCAGATCTTCCCAATTTCGGTAGAACCATTCAAGCTGAGTCCCTGACAGACTATCTTGAAAGAAATGAACCCACAAATTTCTATCGGAGGTGTGGGGCTGGATCTTTCTGACATAAGAGCGGAGATGGAGTTTTGGAAAAAATTGGAGCTTTGAACTTCTGCGAGATGACCACTCCCGACACCAATCCCAATTCTTCGAAATCCAGCCCAGGTATCCTCTGGACTTCCATAGCACTCAAACAATCTTCCAACTGCTTGTATCTATCCTCAGTGGGAGGATATTGCTCATCATTTTAGTCGGTATCATTGTCAGAAATTTCAGGACTGGGGTCTTTCTCCCTTGTCTCTTCTTCTTGATTCTCCCCTTCTTTGGATGAGGAAGTCAGATCGACTTGTTGCTTCAACAACCCTCTAAACCTTCTGCCCATATTCAGAATACTGGCAACCTTCTTCTTTTTCTTTTTCTCTTTCAGGATGAGGGCTTTCAGATCCTCCTGCCCTTTTGTCAGATTTATGAACATTTGCTGGAATTGGGCGTTTTGTGCCTGAAGGTCCTTGATGCTTTATTCGGAAGACATTTCTGCTGAACAAAGATAAATTCCCTTGGTCCTTGAAATGGTTAGTGCAATAAGAATGGATGATATGTTATGATGCATGATGTCATGATAAACCACAGGTATAGAAAACACAGACAAATCACACCAAGTTCTTAGGTTTAAGGCTTGCATGAGGTTAAAGTCCATACCCTCTTGAAGTTTAGTTAGTTTCGAACCTGTCTTAAAAAGTAACCGGGTTCTAAAGATTCTCAATATCACTGACCATCCTTTATCGGGCATTGTTTCATCTCAAACAATCTTTTCTTGCGGCCGAAATATCCCGAAAGTCTGATCTCAATGAGTGTAGCATCGAGTATCAACCAATCCTCAGCTCTATACCGAGGCCGGCAATCTCACTACTTTCTAATGGCCAAGTTTGTTCAACTAAGGTTCTAAGGTCCGTTAGTGCTTCACGACACCACGCGGCGGCACCGTATTCTCCTCGTTTCCCCAAGAAGGATACCGGTACCAACGAAAGTGCCACACCAACACAACCATCGCTTAAACTATATCGGTCTATGCCGTACAGTCTCCATGATCTATTGTTGTTTACCTAAAAAGTTCCCCCCAGATTCGGGTATAGGATCTATAGTAACCCAAGCAAACCCCTTTAAGAATAAAGCAAACAAACAAGAAAGCAATTTTAAAATTACCTAGATCCTAAGGTAAACCCCACTTTATTTTAATTCCCCAGCAGAGTCGCCAGTTCTGTGATACGGTGGCAGAACCGACTGTTAATACTGGTTTGCATTTTTTGATCGCAAATGTCGCGGTAAGCAAGAGTCGCTGCCGACTTTTATTTCATCCAACTAAGGAAAAGGAAAAATAACAGAAAAATCCTTTTTCGAGAATATTTCTGAGTACGGGGGGTAGATTATAGAAAGGGAAGGTGTTAGCACCCTTTCTATCCGTGGTTTTCCACGGGCTCTTAAGTACTTGCTCATTTTAAAATTGCTTGTGTGTGTGCTTGTTTTGAAAAAAAAAGTTTTACTTCGTGATAACCCTTGTATCAGTCCTCAAGGGTGTGACGAAGTTGTTTTGAAAATTGTTTTGAAAAAGTGTTTGTGTGAAAAGTTTTGTTTGATTGATTGAGCAAGTACTTAAGAGTTAATCTACCTACTCGAAAAAAGTCTGTTCATTTTCCTTTTTTAGACAATCCTATTCCATTATTGAGAAATAGGTAGCACCGTCGTTGGAGTTTTAAGGGACATTCGAAGGGACAGATACGGTCACAAAAGCAATGTTAGGGAATGTTAGTAACCCTCCTAAAACCTTAAAGATCTTTTTCGAGGCAACATCCGAATGGGTCATTTTTAGATCTTTCGGGGCTAGAGGATGACCGCTAACAAACCCTATACTTCATGACCGTTTAACCGAAGGAAACCAGAGTGAAGTAAATCCTAGGAGTGAGCATGTGCGAGTGAATTTTTTCAGTTAATTTGTCTTTGCACATTTAGGGTTTTCTACCGTATTAATTTCAGATAGTCTTTTCATACAATCCTATTAGCATACATCTAACAGTTCATAATTGAGGAAATTAAAATGCGGAAAGTTTAAAGTTCTAACTATTACATGGCTTTCGCAGATACATAATTATTTTGTACTGTAAAATAAAAGGCGGAATTAAAACCTAATTAAAATTATTACAAACTCAGAGCAGTTATAAAAATAATAATAAAAAAAATTAATTAAAATGCGCGCGACGAATTAAATGCGAGGATAAATATAAAACCTAAAAATATAATTGATAAAAATATTTAATCTATTTTTTGAAGAAAAATTAATTATATACAAAATTAAACCCTAACTTCTAATTGATTTTAAAAATAAGATTTAATTGTCCAAATTTTTAATTAAATCAATTAATTAAAGAAAATAAACATTTTATGAAAAAATGAATTTTGGTATTTTTTGTGATTTCATGATTTAGTGATAAAAAGAAATAATTTGATGTTATTTTAAAAAAGAAAATAGTTAGCAAAATAATTAAAAAGAATTAAAATCAAAAGATGAAAAAAGGGCCTGTATTGAAGAAATCCGGGTGTGGGTTGCTGAATTTGTTAGGCCCATTATGCTCAAGCCCAATCCTTGCGTGGGATCCAATGTGATGCTCTTCTGATGGTCTACCATGGTCCTTCAATGGTGTGCGTTAGATCGTATGAGGTCTAGGGATAAGATTAGGAATGTTGGAAGGCTTTGAATCGTCCTCTAGGGTAGAGATCAGATCACCACTTTTTGCCAAAATTTTGAGTTTTGTTTTATGCTTTCCACGACTACTAACCCTTTTTTTTGTGCTTGGTCTTACTCCATATATATCCCTGAATGAATTAGGGTTATAAAAACAACATGTATCTTTGCAATTTTTGAAGATTTGATCTCATTCTTTCTTTGTATGATTTGTTTCCAAATTAGGCCTAATCATGCCATTCTTGCTCAAATAAACCTTGATACGATTTGATTCTGATATGTCAACATAATTAGCTTGTGATCCTGTCCAAAAATCAGATCAAAACAAATCTTTGCTATTATTTATCATTTATTTGATTTAATTTGAATTTTTAATAATAAAAAATCAAAATAAAATAAATAATGAAGCAAATAACATGTGGGTAAGTAATTGGGTCGTGGACCATGTTATGAGTGAGGTGCAAGCATAAAACGTTAGGCCCATTTGGTAAAAAAAATACATTTTTGAGCACATTTGACTTTTGGCAATTTTGCAAAAATGGTCAACTTTGACAAGACATATCTCTTCCAATTTTAACCCTAGAGAGGCATTCTTTGACTTTTTATAAATCTTAGGATGTCCCCTAAACAACCCTTTTGTTCTCATCTCAATTAGGTCTTCCATGTTCATGTAAGTAGCTTTGACCCAAAAAGTATTTTTGTTGACTTTTCAAAAGGACCTATAATGTAAAAATTCATATCTTTTTGTGAGTGCAGATTTTTAACTTGAGGGACGAAGATGATTTGTTGGGAATTGCATCCTCTTCAAAATGAGCATTGGATGGGAAATTTTGGATAAAGTGTGAGGAAGTTATGCTTGGTCAAAGTTTGGTTGACTTTTCCCGAGAAACCTTAATTTACAACTTTTTAGTTTTGATGAATTAGGAGTATTCCTTGGGGTATCAAGATCAAACCTTGATAAAATGATGAAAGTCACTTCAAAATGTTGATGTTGACCAAAAATCTCGAGGTTTGACTGTATGTGGGCCATAATTGACTTTTGACCTAATATAGTCGATTCTCAAGTATCTGAGCAGTTGAGTGAGAAAACTTCTTGTGAAAGGCTTGAAATTTGACATGGTGGGTCTTGATAACATATTAGGACCATGGAGAACATATGAGGTCTTTGGAGTTCACCCATCTTAATGAAAATGGAAACCCTAGTTTGAGATACATTGCCTTAAGAAAGAGTTTGTCTGGTCAACTCTTGGGCATCTTTGAGCAAGTTGAGGATCTCAATGGGCATGTATTGAGTAAAATGAAAGAGAAAATTTTGGGTTACAACAAAGGGAATCCCGGTGAACTAAAAAGGTTCCGGCAAAAATTAGGGATAAAATAAAAAAAATATGTACACCCGCCAAGCTAAAAACCCGAAAGGGCGGCTTGGGCAAAAAAGGGTATCCTGGTGGACTGAAAACCCGAAAGGGAGGTCCAGGCAAAAGTTAGGGAATTAAAGGGTATGACTATGTCCCGTTGGATCACCTTACGGACAACCTTTGGCTTCAACCTGCAAACTCAGCGGTTCTGATCAATTCAATCAACTTCGGACAAGGCAACAAATAGACAAGATGCTCAAAGACACGAAGGCTATAGCAGAATGGGAACCCCATGGGATTATTGCACATAGCTATCTTTTCTTTGTATCAAAATTTTCATTTTTTACGACAACATTCTCTTACTAGAATGATTGTCTCATTGTATAAAAATACCTACTCAAAGTCAATACAAAGATATTCCTTTGGAAGTGCAAAACTATCTGTTTTTCTTTACTCTTGTGTTTTGTTTACAAAAACGTCCAATGATTTATTTTTGAACATATGCATTTGAACATAATTATTGTTTACATATAAACAAAGTAGAAAGACAATCACTGATGGCTTTAAGAGATAGGGAAATCTCTCTAAGTTATTTCCATAAAATCCCCCGCAGTGTGCAGTTTAATCCCCAGCGGAACAAAGCTTCCAATTATCAATCCTCAGTAGAAGTTGTTCAATTTCTCAGGATTCCCCAACAGGATTTCACAAGCAGTACACGGCATTTCCCTTACAACAGAGTTTATTTCTCGAAATGTAAATTCATCAACACTTCAACTTCACAGCATGAAGACTTACACTTCATATCCTCAGCAGTAATCAGGGATTTATTTTCCCCAATCCAACAGTAGTGTAGAAGATTAACTCACATACGCACACATCGGATCCAGATATCATAAACATTGATAACACGGATACATTATACCATGCATTTCATACAACATGACATTGCATATTATCTAACCTTTTACCCTTTTCAGGATAAGGTTAATCAATAGCTATCATTAACAATGTTCAAAGGCTTTTCAGATACAGTTCAGATACGCTCCAGGCACGGACGCCATTCTGATACTCATTCAGAGCTCTCTCAGATACAGTTTAGATACGCTCCAAACACGGATGCCATTCTGATACTCATTCAGAGTCTTTTTCAGATACAATTCAGATACGCTCCAAACACGGATGCCATTTTGATACTCATTCAGATTCAACTTTCAGATACAGTTTAGATACGCTCCAGACATGGATGCCATTCTGATACTCATCCAGATTCGACCTTCGGATACAGTTCAGATACGCTCCAGACACGGATGCTATCTTGAGGCTCATTCAACTCTCAGATAGAGTTCAAATATGCTCCAGACACGGATTCCATTCTGATGCTCATTCAGATTCAATCTCCAGATACAGTTCATATATGCTTTAGACGCGGACGCCATTCTGATACTCACTCAGTTTCAACTTATAGATACAATTCAACAATCATTTCTATATGTCATATACAAACCCATCTCCAACAACTTTCTATCATCTCTCCAAGTGGCATCTTTAAGCCCATTCCCTCTACCATCACATCAACGAGTGCAAATTTCTGGGCACTCTAGTGTCCAATCATCTTCCACCTTCGAGTCACGAATGGCAAAACTCACCAATCTAACTCTTCAGGTTTAAGAAGATTGAACAGGGGAAGCTGTTGTACCCCAAAATTTTCCCTCTCACTTATCAAGAATTTGCTCACAAGATCTCCTTGGGTTTAAGACTGCACTAGGGTTTGATCAGCTCAAGACACCTCCTTAAGTACTGATGACCAAAATTAGGGTTTGAGATTGCACAAGGATAATTGAACTTTAAATTCTTGATATTACTTTCATGTATCATTATGGACCCCCAATATTACTCATGTCAAGTTTCAAGCATTGGATCACACTTTTACTCAATCAATTGAGGAGTTGACCTAAAAATCAGTTGTATTGGGGAGAAAGTCAACTATGGCCAATTTATAGTCAAACTTCATAATTTTGGATCCAAATCAACATTTTAGACTCATATGTATTATTTGATCAAGTTTGGACCATAATTCCTCAAGAAATTTGATCAAATCTCCAAAAGGGCAAAATTGTCAAAATTGGGGTTTTGACTGGGAGAGGGCAATTTCTGATTTTTGACCTAGAAAATGATCAATTGGTTTAAGGCATGATCTAAATAGTCCAATTGCATCATTTTGACCTAATAACATGGCTCAAAACATTGCTCAAGTCCAATGGATTGACAGATGAGATTTCAGTTAACTGATCAAAAGTCAACTGTATACTGAAAAGTCAAACTTTGACTTTTTGGTCAAAATCAAATGCCAAAGATCACAATTCATCAAAACATGTCAAAATATGAAAACTATTCATCAAGAAATCAAAAAGTCAAGATTTCATTTTGAAAATTCAAAATTTCTAAACTTAGAAATTTTTCTAAGTGTTGGAAATTTCATGTTTTTTCATAATTTTGAACAAATTTTTCACCATGATGCAAGATGATTCAAGAGAAACTTCTAACATGAAAGTTATATATCTCCATGAAATATACAACTTTTCTTTACACAACTCCTTCCAAAATTGCTTGGATATCAAGTTATAATTTTAAGAACATGTGGTCATGAAACAAAACACTTAGTGAAACTTTTGCCCTAATTTGGTCAGGATTTTGACCCAACTTCATGGTACTTTTTCATATAGTTCCAAGGGGAATATTCAAAAGAAATTCAAAGATGTGTTGCAGAGCACATTACGAGCTTTCCAAAATGTCCAAGAACTCCTTGAGATCATTCTTGAGTAGGGAGAATCTAAGAGATGAAGTTAGGGTTTTATCACTTGAATTACAAGTCATTTTGTGATGAACCAAATTCAAAATTCAAACTATGTTGCATAAAATCTACTTTGCAGGCCTCAAACTTGTTAGGCACTCCATAATTAATGGCTTGCACAGCTGTTAGAGGTCTCATTTCAAGAATTCAATGCATGGACATGCTTTATATCCATTTTTGGAAGAAAGTGTACATTGCCATTTTGATAAAGTGCTTTTTTTCCATAAAACTTGTTCTTGAGCCTTGAACTTGTTCTCTTATGATCTTACAAGTCCCATAACCCATAAGAACTTGTTAGACACTTACAATCACCCAGCCCATGCTTGTACTACACATTGAAACTTGGTTTCCCTCTCTTCTTGAAAATCAAGTAACCTAGCCAAAGCTTGTAACTTGTACTTCTAATTGTCCAAATCACTCCAATCCTTTTGCTTATAGATACACAATCTATTTGCATCAAACACACGAATTCTTAAGCCCTGAAAACACCTTGAACTCAGAATCACATCTCATACCTCCATTTTCACATAAACTGGCCAAAAACTTGAAACTCATAACTCCCTCGTGCGTTTTCAAGCCTTTTGGTTCCTAAAGCTTCTAAACATCAATTAGAAATAATCCCACACTCTGTTACAGAATTGTAACACCATTAACACCATTCTCCATTTTCAAAAATAGAGCTTTGCACTTGGACTTCTCCAGAACTCCTCAGGCCCTTTCAGCTTAAGCTAAGCATTCCATTAGCTTCCTGAGAACTTGAGGAAGCTAACCCTACCATTGGAATTCCTTGAAAGTTGCTCAAACTTCAAACCCAATACCCTCTTGCAAGGTAAGTTTTCTAACTTTTGAACATCTCATATAGGCATCATTAATGATTTATTTATGAACAAAAACATGTAGATATCATTGCCCTAAAGCTAACCATGTTCATAGTTTCCATTAATTTTGCTTGAGCTTAGAGAATTTTAAGATTGAAATTTCTGAGATTTTTAGGATTCAGTTTAGGGCCAGTGAAATTCATGCTTATCTTTGATCTATAGTTTTAATGCTTTACATTTCTGAAACCGTGAGGAAATTTGCTACAAGTTTCATGTTTACAGTTTTCATTTTTGTTGAGAAATGAACAAGTTACAGTTGGTCTGGATGGAGGTTGAAGATGAAGTGTAAACCATGGCGCGTTTTGTATCATATATTTATTGTTTTGCTTATGTTAACAGATGTATAGCCACCCCAGTGATAGAAGTGCGTGCCTGTAACCTTTGAGACCTGGGTTCGAGCCCCAGTGGTACCCTTTTGATTTTTTCACATTTTTTTTGCTTTCTGACTTTGTTTTTTGGCAGGGCGCTGGGCCTCCTTGGGCCTTGGTGTTTTTGTTTTGCTTCCTGACCCCCTTGCAGGCTGTTCACACTCCTGGCCCAATTTTATTTTATTTTCTTATTTTCTTTTTATTTGTTTTCTTAATTATTTTGCTCATACTAAAAAATCACAAAAAAATATAAAAATAGTAGATCTATATTTTAATTTAGTTTATTTATTTTTCTCACAAAAAATATTTTATTTAACCACACTTTATTTATTTTTACAAATTATTCTTGTAAATTTAATTAAAATTAGGTTATTATTTATTTTCTTTTACACCAATTAAAATATATTAATTTTATATAAAAAAGGCCAAAAATATTTTATAATACTATAAATTATTTTTAAGACAAAAATACAAAAGTACTTTTCTTAAACTTAATTTCCTTTTAATCAATTAATAGACTTATGGTTTTATTTAAAATCTTTTCTTATTAAATTAGGTTTACTTTTATTATTTTAATTAATTATTTTCTTTTAATTAATTAGGTTAAAAAAAATTCACTTTTCCTAAAAAATCCAAACAAAAATATCCATTTTCTTTATATTTGCATTCTTGCATATTTATTCATCTTGTAAATTATTTATTTCAATTCTTGTACAAATTCAATTTGGTTGTAATAGATTAATTAGGTTTATATTCTGGCAATCCCCATTTACAATTTATACACCCCCTCCCATAAGTATTGTAATAGCGTAGTAACTTTAAATTTCACAATTTATCGCTTTTATATACAAATGCTAGTAATTAGGGTTTGTATGGAAAGACTAAAATCAATACTTAGAAAAACCCTAATTCAAGACAAAATCAAGCATAGAAACAATACACTTGCACACAAACACCCCTAGGGTAAATCCACTTGGTTGCCTTTACAAAATGGCCATGTTACGCATGTGAGGTATCTTAGCAAAAACAAAGCAAAATACAAGATCATAGTCCCTCGATGACGCTATCTAAGTTGTCTTTCAAATGATCTTAGTCCCTAAAAGAGAATGCTAAGTGTAGTTGTTTAGGTATTGGCATGCATTTTTGGTAAAACCAGGTGTATGAATGTCATGACTGATGTCATAACATTCTAGTTTATTAGGTACAAATTTATTAGGTACCTTTGCAGAAAAATATTGTCATACAGGTACTGATGTTTATGAGTGTGTATCTGAGCATTTTGCAAAATGATCACATTTACCAAAATCAGTAAACATGAATTCAGATGTCATAACAAATGTTAATACATCCTGTTCTGAACTAACAGGTATGCAGTTTGGTTAATTCTGAGTTTTTTCAGGAAAATGACTCAGTCTTTCCAGAACAGAATCCAGCATTTTCTTTGGGTTAACCTAGCTCAACCCCAACCTGGTTGATCTAGTCCTGTGACCTAGTCTTAAGGTCAAACAGATTTAACCCTAGCTTTTTGTGGAAACCCTAACTGAAGATGCAGCTGCTATATATTCAACAGAGCTGCTGTCTTGGAATGCATCCCTTTTTGACAGAAGATCATTTAGAAGCTGTATAGTTTTAACTATTGTAATCCAAGCAATTATCATTGTGATAAGTGACTTGGAATAGGTTTTAATTGTAAGGGTTGTGTATCACTCAAAGCTTTGAAGCAAGAGTGTTTGTATGTCTCTTGACTAAAGCTGTGAAGCAAAGTCAAGTTAGGTTTATGTATCACTCAAAGCTGTGAAGCAAGAGTGTTTGTGTTGCTTGATTAAAAAGCTGTGAAGCATAATCAAGTGTATGTTTTGAAGAGTGTCTTCATCAATTCATTAGTCAAATTGTTTTATGTATCACTGCTGTGATTGAGGGGGAGTGAGTAGGAACTCAGGTTTAAGTTGTACTTAGATTGAAGTTGCATTGGGTAGGTCTTAAGTGAAGGAGATAAACTGGTTGGTTTATTCCTGAATTAATATCTCTTATAGTGGATTTCCTCCCTGGCTTGGTAGCCCCCAGAGTAGGTGTTGTTGCACACTGGACTGGGCAAACAATTGACTGTGTTCTTTACTGTTTTTGTATTTACTGTCTTATAGAAAGTCAGATATGGTGTCATAACATTGAACGTGACATTGAGTATCTGCAGCCAGAATTTCAATTGGCATCAGAGCAGGCACCCTGCCTGTATTACTGGGTGAGATCTAGGGATATCACTTTCTGGCACTATGGACAAAGAAGGAGTTTTTGGAAATAGACCACCCATTCTGGATGGAACAAATTATGACTACTGGAAACCTCGTATGATTGCCTTCTTAAAATCTCTGGACAGAAAGGCTTGGAGAGATGCTGACAAAGGATGGATCCATCCCACCATAACTGAGAAAGATGGGACAATCAGTTTGAAGCCTGAGGAAGATTGGAGTAAAGAAGAAGATGAGTTAGCCCTGGGAAATTCCAAAGCTTTAAATGCCTTGTTCAATGGAATTGATAGAAACATTTTCAGACTAGTACATCAATATGAATTGGCCAAGGAAGTTTGGGACACTCTCAAAACTATTCATGAGGGCACTTCCAAAGTGAAAATGTCAAGGCTTCAGATGTTGACTACCAAGTTTGAGAATCTAAAAATGATGGAAGATGAAACCATTCATGAGTTTCACATGAACATCTTGGAGATTGCCAACACCTCAGGAGCACTGGGAGAAAAGATGTCAGAAGAAAAATTGGTGAGAAAGATTCTCAGATCCTTGCCTAAAAGATTTGCAATGAAGGTAACTGCCATAGAGGAAGCCCAGGACATCAGCAAGTTAAAAGTGGATGAACTAATTGGGTCTCTTCAGACTTTTGAGATGGGGATCACTGAAAATGGTGACAAGAAGAACAGGAGCATAGCACTTGTATCCAACACTGATGTTGAAAACAAGGAGGATGAAGAAGAAAATATTTCAGAAGCTATAGCCATGCTTGGAAGACAGTTCAACAAACTCATCAAAAGAATAGATCCAAAGTCAAGGTCTAATGTTCATAACATTCCCTCTGACATTGACAGTTCCAGCAGAAGACCAAGGTCAGAAGAGAAGGGAAATCAAGGCAGAGGTATTCAATGTCATGGCTGTGAGGGATATGGGCATATTCGAGCCGAATGTCCTACCTTTCTTAAGAAACAAAAGAAAGGAATGACTATTACTTGGTCTGACTGTGATTCAGAAAGTAATTCTGAAGAAGAATCTGCCAAACTAGTTACTGCTCTAACTGGTGTTTGTACCTCTGAAAGTGACACTAGTGATGAAGAAGTGACATTTGAAGAACTGGCTGATACCTACAAGAAATTGTGTATCAGAAGTGCTGAAGTCTGTGTGCAGAATGAGAAACAATCAAAACTCATCATAAAGCTGGAGGCTGAAAAAAGGGCAGATCTTGAAACTATAAGTCATCTAAAAGGGGAAGTTCAATTGCTGAACTCACAACTGATCCAAATGACCAAATCTGTCAAGATGCTGACTAATGGAACAGACAAATTAGAAGAGATTCTTCAAGTTGGACAAAATGTGGGAAACAAATCTGGACTAGGATTTGTGGAAGCCAAGAAATCTAGTACAGACAAGAAGATCAGGCCTGTTAAACAAATGTCAAAGCAGATGTCTCAACACAACTCTCAACATCAGAAACAGAAATATATGAAGAAAAAATACCAAAGATGGAGATGTCATCATTGTGGAAGGTATGGACACATAAAGCCCTTCTGCTTCAAATTGCATGGATACCCTAATCAAAACTCAGGTGTTAAACCTAAGTCAAAAAGGGTACCACATACTCCTCAATGGAAGAAAAAGGCTACTGCCCTGATAGCCCACACTTCCTTGAGAGTGTCTGCAAAGGAAGGCTGGTACTTTGACAGTGGATGTTCTAAACACATGACTGGAATAAAGAACATTCTCAATCATGTTAAACCTCACAACACTAGTTATGTGACCTTTGGAGATGGTGCTAAAGGTGAAATCAAAGGAGTTGGTAATTTGGACTGCCCTGAAGTTCCAAGTCTGAGTGAAGTACTGCTGGTAAAAGGGCTGACTGCTAATCTCATTAGTATCAGTCAATTATGTGATCTAGGATTCAAGGTCAACTTCTCAAAATCTGAATGTCTAGTAATTAATGAAAAACTAGAAGTTGTAATGAAAGGAATCAGATCCAAAGATAACTGTTACTTGTGGCAGCCTGAGAACACTAATAACTCCACTATGTGTCCAATTACCAAAGAAGAAAAAGAGATGAAACGGTGGCATCATAAGCTTGGTCATCTTCATCTAAGAAGAATGAAAAGAGCTATCTCTATGGAAGCAGTCAGAAGGACTCCAAGACTACAGATTGATAAAAGAAGGGTTTGTGGTGAACTTAAAATTGAAAGGCTTGGTAAAAAGAAACATGTCTATGATATGGTGAATAAACTTGAAGAAGGATGTGTTGTCAGAACCAGAAGTAATCATGACAAGGATTTTGGAAACAACAAGTCTAATAAAATCTGTTTCCCAGAAGAAATTAGTCGTGAAGTCTCTCCTCCTATAACTCACCATCAAAATGGAGTTGACAAAAAGAAAAATAAGATCATTCAAGAATCAACCAGAACTATGATTCATGTCAAAAGAATGCCTTCCCAACTCTGTGCTGAAATGGTTGCAGCTAGTAGTAACTGTTCTCAAAATATCTGGACAAAACAGATGCTCACTGAGTATAATGTCTTACAAAATGTTGTGACATTGTATTGTGACAATCTGAATACAATCAATATTTCCATGAACCCTACTCAGCATAGCAGGACCAAGCACATTGACTTTGTAGAGAAGAAGTCAATTAAACTGGAACATGGTATCATTAAGCTTCAGCTGGCTGATTCTTCTACCAAGGCTCTTGTTGGAAATAAACTTGAAAACTTGAGGGGCAGGTTGGGTATTTGCCAACATGAGAAATTATAGCAATTAATTTTTCTTAAAACAAGGGTTGAAGGAGTTAATTTTGTTAAGTCTATTTTTAGTTGGTTAATCATATGTTTTCTCAATTCTTTCAAAATCTTTAAGAAGTTGAAAAGACTCTCTTTTGCCTCCTACCTCTCTCGACTTAGCAACCTGTTCCCTTCTCTCAATCAAAGTTTTTTCTCAAATTGCTATTGGTGCTCTAAGTCAATCAAAATGTCTCAAACATCATCTTCAACCAAGGCGACCTCTTCATCTTCATCATCTGACCAAGACTCTCGAGCAATCACCACATGCATAGAATCTGAAGTTCTTGAGATCACTCCTCTCAGAGAGATGGCAACTGACCCCGCCAAAGTCAAAAAGCTGAGAACTAGACATGCAGGAAGAGCTCAAGCTGCTGCCTCTGGTAATCCTTCTCATCCTTCCTCTTCTGTACCAAATAGAGAAGGATCAGTTCAAGTTCATCAAGCTATTGCTAGGCTTGTTACTAGTATACTAAGCGGAAACCAACCTGTACCGGGGATTTCTGTCCCTTTAAATCAATCAGGAAGCCCAAATGTGGATGTCTCTGAGAATGTAGATGTCTCTGAGAATGTTATGACACAAAATGACAACATTCAGAACCCTTCAGAAAAGACTGCTGATCCACCTATCATTGATGTGGATGAGGAATACTCATACAATGATCTGATTGCCAATGTAAACCCTAGCATAGCTAGGAGAATGATGAAAAGAAAGGGTAATAAGAATGATGCAAAATGTATGTCCAAAAATAAACCTGTTGTTAAGAAATCCAAGACTGAAGGCAAGGCTGGGGTAGAATCTGTGAAAACTGGTCAGTCCAAAGGGAAGGTGAAAGCCCAGGTTTATACTGGTAGACAACCAATTACAAAGAAGAGAAAAGAACCTGAATCTTCTGATTCTGATGAGGAATCAGAGTTTGAGATTGATGCTGAAGAAATTCCTATCAGAAGGAAACTGCCCACCAGCAAAATTGCTAGAGTTCCTGAAGTCCCAACAGACAACATCTCTTTCCACCATCCTGACAATGCAAACAGATGGAAGTATGTTTGCTTGAAGAGAATAGCTTTAGAAAGAGAACTCAACAATGATGCCATGGAGTGCAAGGACATCATGGACCTGATCAAGAATGCTGGACTGATGAAGACAGTGATAAAATTTACCAAGTGTTATGAAAATCTGGTCAAGGAGTTCATAGTTAACTTGTCTAATGATTGTGCTGATGGAAGGTCAGCTGACTTTGAAAGTGTTTTTGTTAGAGGAAGAAGGGTTAATTTCTCTCCATAAGAAATTAACAAATTTCTTGGAAGATCAAATGAGGATTGTCCTGATCTGGAAGTCACTGACAATGAAGTTTGTCAAACCATCACAGCAAGGCAAGTGAAGTGCTGGCCCTTGAAAGGCAAGCTGAATGCCAGCAAACTTAGCATGAAATTTGCCATCCTGTACAAGATTGGTGCAGCCAACTGGGTCCCTACAAACCATAAATCAACTATCTCCACAGGATTGGGGAGATTTATTTATGCTGTGGGAACCAAGACTGCTTTTGACTATGGCAGGTATATTTTTGAACAAACTTTAAAACATGCTGGTAGTTATGCTGTCAAAGGACCAATTGCCTTTCCCTCCCTCCTTTGTGGAATTATCCTTGCACAATACCCTGATATCCTGGTGGCAAGAGATACTGCTTGCAAAAGAGCTCCTGCCCTTGGGTTGCACTACAAACTGTTTCAGGGATCTCATGCTCCTGATATTGTCATAACATCAGCTGAGACATCGTCTGTGAAGACCCAGTCTAAAACATCTGATGTTATTGCTGTATTAAAAGAGACCTGCAAAGAACTGGAAGCTAGGAAAAAGACCCTAGAAAACCTAATTTCCAGGTTAGAAAAGGAGGAAGCTGAAGGAAACAGAAGGGAAGAGGGTGTAGAAGCTGAAGGTCATCTCAATACTGAAGAAACTAGCTCCTCTGAGTCTGATGACAGTGCTTAAAGGTTGGTGGAATTGCTGATTGGTGGAGGTGTTGCTGGTCCCTGGTGGAGTTTGCAAAATGTGTTCAGTTCTTTGTCTTGTTGTGTTACTTTTTCTGGATGACTGTATAATCTTTAAGAACATGTATCTTTGGCCCATTTGTGGCTAAAGAGGGGGAGATATATTGGTACTTTATTAGACATTCTATTTTTCTGCAGTCATATTTATTCTACTGCTATCTATCTCTGATTGCTTAGGGGCTTTAGCCAAAAATCTGCCAAAGGGGGAGTTTGTAGTTGTTTAGGTATTGGCATGCATTTTTGGTAAAAACAGGTGTATGAATGTCATGACTGATGTCATAACATTCTAGTTTATTAGGTACAGATTTATTAGGTACCTTTGCAGAAAAATATTGTCATACAGGTACTGATGTTTATGAGTGTGTATCTGAGCATTTTGCAAAATGATCACATTTACCAAAATCAGTAAACATGAATTCAGATGTCATAACAAATGTTAAGACATCCTGTTCTGAACTAACATGTATGCAGTTTGGTTAATTCTGAGTTTTTTCAGGAAAATGACTCAGTCTTTCCAGAACATAATCCAGCGTTTTCTTTGGGTTAACCTAGCTCAACCCCAACCTGGTTGATCTAGTCCTGTGACCTAGTCTTAAGGTCAAACGGATTTAACCCTAGCTTTTTGTGGAAACCCTAACTGAAGATGCAGCTGCTATATATTCAACAGAGCTGCTGTCTTGGAATGCATCCCTTTTTGACAGAAGATCATTTAGAAGCTGTATAGTTTTAACTATTGTAATCCAAGCAATTATCATTGTGATAAGTGACTTGGAATAGGTTTTAATTGTAAGGGTTGTGTATCACTCAAAGCTTTGAAGCAAGAGTGTTTGTATGTCTCTTGACTAAAGCTGTGAAGCAAAGTCAAGTTAGGTTTATGTATCACTCAAAGCTGTGAAGCAAGAGTGTTTGTGTTGCTTGATTAAAAAGCTGTGAAGCATAATCAAGTGTATGTTTTAAAGAGTGTCTTCATCAATTCATTAGTCAAATTGTTTTATGTATCACTGCTGTGATTGAGGGGGAGTGAGTAGGAACTCAGGTTTAAGTTGTACTTAGATTGAAGTTGCATTGGGTAGGTCTTAAGTGAAGGAGATAAACTGGTTGGTTTATTCCTGAATTAATATCTCTTATAGTGGATTTCCTCCCTGGCTTGGTAGCCCCCAAAGTAGGTGTTGTTGCACACTGAACTGGGTAAACAATTGACTGTGTTCTTTACTGTTTTTGTATTTACTGTCTTATAGAAAGTCAGATACGGTGTCATAACATTGAACGTGACATTGAGTATCTGCAGCCAGAATTTCACTAAGATACCTTGCAACATTGCTAATCATGGTTATACGATGACCCACGCCAGTCCCGTTTACATCCAAAGATATGGTTACTTACCAAATCAGTGGTAAGATAACAATGTCAAAGGAAAAAGAAAATGAACAAGAAAGACTTTTGAGTAGGTAGAATGCTCCTAATTACTTGCGCAATTTCAAACAAAACATCCTTGCTATTTTCAAAAACAAACACCTACACTTTCAAACATCTTACAAAATTGAAAACATTTTCAAAAGATCAAACGTCTTTGTATACATTCTTACAAACAAGAATCATTACAAAGATTGCCTAAACAATGGCCTCTTTACAAAATACTTTCAAAAACCATACAAAGCACAATTTCAAACAAAAGCAAGTGATCTAGCAATTAACTAAGAGCCCATGGAAAACCATGGATGAAAAGGGTGCTAATACTTTCCCTTTTCATAATCTACCCCCCGAACTCAAGAAATAATCTCAAAGGTCTTTCCTGTGCTTTTTCACCTTTCCTTTTGGATAAAAGAAAAGTCGGTGGCGACTCTTGCTAACCGCAACATTTGCAATCAAACGCAAAACCTTCAAGTCAGTTCTCCCACCATATCGCAGAACTGGAGACTCTGTTGGGGACAATTCTAAAAGTGGGGTTACCTTAGGGATAAATCATATTTACTTGCTTTCATTGTTTGTCTTGTTTGCTTTACATTATAGTTCTTTGATTGGGTTTGAATCCTCTACCCGGATTTGGGATACCTTATAGGTAAGTAGCAATACGTTGTGGAAACTGTGCGGGGTATACCGACATGGTCTAAGCAATAGCTATGTTAGTGCGACATATTTATGGTTATCGGTAGCCTTTGAGTTAATCAAGGAGAATACAGGACCGCTGATTGATATCATGAAGCACTAATTAACTTTTAGAACCTTTACTTGACCAACTTGGCCTTTAGGACGTAGTGAGATGACCGGCTTTGGTGCAGTCCGAAGTTGGTAGATGCTCGATACTACACTCATTGAGCTTTTGTTTTTTGGGATATTTCGGTCGCCATTAAAGAGGCTTGTGCTGAAACAATGACCAAGGAAACAAACCAGTAATATTGAGCTCTTTAGAACCCAGTTACTATTGTTAGGACATGTTTAAGCCAACTAAACTTCAAGAGGGTACTTACCTATGAGACTCCATGCAAGCCTAAACCTAAGGAATTTTTTGCTTTGTTTGTATATACATACTTGTACATAACATCATGAACATCATAACATCATACTCATTCACTAACCATTTCAAGAATCTTAGGATTTATCTTTGTTCTGTTTTGTAGGACATGGATTCTATTCGCAGGAAAACTATTCAAGTTAATCTTGTAAGGATCTCTCCACAACTTAAGGAGCTAGCTTCAAGGATTCCAGAAAATTCTCCATTCACTGAGAGACACGGTCGCCTACTCAACTTGGTCACTTCCAACATTGATGAAGACATGATGAAGGTGCTCTTTCAGTTCTTTGATCCTTTACACCATTGCTTCACATTTCCCGATTATCAACTTGTGCCAACTTCGAAAGGATTATCCTGAATCTTGAGGATTCCCATTCTCAATCAACTACCTTTCAACGGTACAGAAAGAGACCCAAAGCCAGAAGAGATTGCTCAAGCTCTATATTTGCACTCATCGGATGTCATAACTCATTGGGAAACAAGGAGTGGTGTCAAAGGTTTCCTAGCAAAGTTCTTGTTCGAGAAAGCCCAAAACTGTTGGAACTCTTTGGATTTGCAAGCCTTTGAGGAAATTATGGATCTCCTCAACTATGGGATGGTTTTGTTTCCAAATCCTGACCAACTCATAGATGTGAACGCCGTCAAAATCTTCATATCCCGCAACCCAGTGCCTACATTGCTAGGAGATATCCTACACTCCTTTCACACTCTCACTATGAGGAAAAGAGGTGTCCTTATGTGTTGCACTCCTCTCTTGGCAAGATGGTTTATTTTGCATCTTCCCCAATCTGTGTTAAAGAACGAGCAAGGTTCAAGGTGGTTGCAAAGGTTGATGACGCTCAAACATTCAGACATCCATTGGTGTTCCTGATCTATAGAGAATGTTACTATTGTCGACCGTTGTGGAGAATTACCTAAGGTCCCTTTACTTGGCATTAGGGGAGGTATCACTTACAACCCCTGCTTAGCCTTAAGACAGTTTGGTTACGCCCGAAGGGATGGCCTGCATGAGATGCTCATTCAAGGTTTGGTATTTTACTACGAGAACGACGATCAAGGTCTTTGCCAGAGATTTATCTGAGCTTGGAGGATGTTGAACAAAGTAGATAGCAAGACATTGGGGCACAAGAATTCCATCCCTCCTGAGCCTTACCTCAAATGGTTACGAACTCGCGCTCAAAGTTTTATGATACCTTATCCCTCCATTCTACCAGTAATCATTGAGCCTGTTATAGAAGGAGATGTTCCATACACTATCCTACATCCTGACATGCCCACCTCTCTTGAAGACTTACAAAGAGATTGGATACAACTAAAAGGGGAGCGAGATACTTTAGAAGCCCAATTCTACACAAGCAAGAAGAAGGCTTTGGAACTCACTAAGAAACTTAATGAGGAGAGGAACCTGGATGCCTACATCGCACGAAAGATGATGCGTACTACCTTTCTATCTTAGAGTTTTTTGTATTTGTTTTGCCCAAAGAGGCATTGATGTAATCAAGCTTTAATTTATTAATATAACATGAGTTTCCTTTTTGTCTAAAACAAATTTGAATCTTTAAAATCCTTGAAATCATTGCATATGCATTTACCATTCATCATAACATAAGCAGGTTTCTTGCAATAAGTCTCCTCATCTTTCTACTGTTTATTTCAGTAAGATGGATCTCGAGCAAATGGTGAAGGACCTCCAAGCTCAAAATGCTCAGTTTCAACAGATGTTCTTAACTCTAGCCAAAGGATAAGAAGAGTTGAAGACCTTGCTGGTTGAAGAGAAAAAGAAGAAGACAAAGAAAATAACCGGAGTTCTAAACATGGAAAGAAGATTCCAAGGGCAGACAAGAAGGACCCTATACTTTGCAACGACATCCGGTGAGAAAGACAATCAAGATGAGAAGATAAAAGAAACAGTTGTCCAGTCAGAGTTAGAAGAGGAAGAGGAAGAAGAAGACTATTCTGAAGAACAATATCCTCCAGCCGACGACAAGTATAAACATCTAAAAGAACGGTTAAGTACAATGGAAATCCAAAAAGTGTCTGGATTGGACTTTGAGGAGTTGGGATTAGTATCAGGGATTGTCATTCCTCCAAAATTCAAAGCACATGTGTTTGCCAAATATGATGGAGTTTCATGTCCTAAAATGCATCTTCGGTCCTATGTGAGGAAAATCCAGCCTCATACCGCTGCCAAGGATTTATGGGTACACTTCTTTCAAGACAGTCTATCTGGAACACAACTTGATTGGTTTTATCAGTTAGAAAGAGCCAATGTTCATAACTCGGAAGATCTGGCCGCCACCTTTTACAAACAATACCAATACAACACTGATCTTGCGCCTACTCGTATTCAACTCCAGAGTATGGCCATGGTTTCAAGTGAAGGCTTCAAGGACTATGCGCAAAAATGGAGGGACTTGGCAGGAAGAGTCCAGCCTCCCTTATCTGAAAGAGAATTGGTAGACATGTTTTTGGGAACCTTGTCCGATCCCTTCTTTAATCACTTAATTGGGAGTTCATCGGCGGGTTTTACTGAATTGATATTGACCGGAGAAAGGGTAGAAGTCGGGATAAAGAATGGGAAAATTCAAAAAGATGTATACTCTGCTGCTGTAAGGAAACCATTCATTGGAAAGAAAGAAGTTGTTGTTGTATATCCTCAGAGAAATCAAGATAGGGATGAACGCCGTCCAATGGTGGGGGCTGTTATGATTCCTAAACCTGTGCCTGCTCAGTAAAGAAGCAACCAGCCAAGAATGGAGAGACCAGCCAGACAGTTCACCCGAATTAATATGACACTATCTCAAGTTTTGCCACATTTGTTAAGATCCAACCTAGTGACTTTGAAATAAGCTCCAAAGAATCCTAACATAACCTCTCCTCACTATCATCGTAATTCCCGCTGTGCATATCATTCTGAGAGTCTAGGCCATGACACTAACAATTATTGGGCTCTGAAGAACAAAGTACAAGATCTTCTTAAAGCCAAAGATATTAAATTTGATGCATCGGAAATTCCCAATGTCATTACTGCCCCTATGCCCACGCACGACCGTGATATCAATGTCGTTGAAGAAGATATGTTTGTTACCTCAGTTGATGAACTTGTGATCCCACTCCTGACTATCAAAAAGAACTTGTTGAATGTCGGTGTTTTCCCAGGATGTGATGAAAGCTATCATTTCTGTTTGTCCTCACCAACCAGCTGTCCTTTGTTAAAAGTAGGCGTTCAGTGCCTAATAGATAACAAGGAAATTTTGTTCGAGAAGGCTTCAGTTCCAACTGTTTCCTATAATGATGTTTCCATCGTGACCATTTCTGACAATTCTTCCAGGGTCTCCACCAAAAGACCCGTTAGAATTACATCAGTTCCTAAATTAGCTTCTTTGATAATTATAATGCCTCGACCAATCCTGTATTCATCAGACAAAATCGTATCGTGGAATTATGGAGGGGATGTCTACTACCACGGTATCAAGCAAGATTGGCCAGCTGCTGAAAATTCAAGATGTGAGAAGGTTGACTCTGATATCAGTAATATTGTAGGGACTAGTAAGATAAACCGAAGCAGAAGGGTTTTCTCTCCAGAAATTGCTCCTCCAAAATCTATTTCTGGACCCGTAATCATCCTTGTTGTTGTTACTCTTCCAAAGGTTATTCCTAGTCCTACAGTCATCTCTACTAATACTCCTATTGATAAAACTGTTACAATCCCTGTTATCACCCCTACTGACATTCCTGCTGCCGAGTCAACCGAGACTCGAGGTAAAGGTATTCTGATTGAGCCTGTCCGGACGAAGGCACAATCAGTGGCTATCCCTGAGACCTCCCGGAAAGAGATGGAGGAAATTCTAAAGATCATAAAAAGAAGCGACTACAATGTAGTCGAGAAACTGGGCAAACTCCATCTAAAATTTCCATGTTGGCTTTATTACTATGTTCTGAGGCGCATGCAAAGGCCTTGGTAAAATTCCTCAAAACTGCCCACGTACCCCAAGAAACATCTACCGATCAGTTCCAAGACTGTGTAGCCAGCTTGACTGCAAATAATGGTTTAGGTTTTTCGGATGCTGATTTAACGCCAAGAGGGAGGAAGCATAATAAGGCATTACATATCTCAGTCGAATATAGGGGCACAACTCTGGATCATGTCTTGGTTGACACTGGTTCGTCTATGAATGTGTTTCCTAAAAAGGCTCTTGATAGGCTTGACTGTGAGGGATTGACATTGAAACCGAGCAACATAGTAGTGAGAGCCTTTGATGGCTCAAAAAGGATGGTGCATGGGGAAGTGGATATCCCCGTAAAGGTTGGAACCCAAACATTTGATTCAACTTTTTATGTAATGTATATTCGCCCTTCATATTCCTGATTGCTAGGCCGACCGTGGATTCACAATGCTGGCGTTGTTACTTCTATGTTGCATCAAATGCTGAAATATCCAATTCAAGGGAAGATCATCATTGTTCATGGAGAAGAAGAGTATATGGTCAGCCATCTAAATTCCTTCAGATATATGGAATTAGATGGGGAATTTATTGAAACTCCATTCCATCACTTTGAAGAAGTCCCGCAGACTATGGAGGTAACCAAGGATGTGTCTCAAGTTCCCAAGATCACAAGGCCTCCACTCAAGATGTCATCTTTGAAGGATGCCAAGGCAGTGATAGAAGAAGGTGGGTGCACTATTTGGGGACAACTCCCAGATATCCCATACAAATCTGACAAATTTGGTCTGGGTTTCACTTCAGGTGCCCAGAAGGTTGTACACTGCGCTCGTTCTAGAGGACCACCCTTGAAGATCAGCAACCGCGAAGTCAATGCAGTAGAGGATGATTGTGATCGGTGGATCTGGAACTGACTGTTTAACGCTGGTTCGCGAAATGTCGCGGAAGCAAGAGTCGCCACCGTCTTTTATTTTCTCCAAATGGAAAGGACAAAAGCACAGAAAAATTCCTTAAAGAGATCGCTCTCGGTTCGGGAGGTAGGTTATAGAAAGGGAAGGTGTTAGCACCCTTTCTATCCATGGTTATCCATGGGCTCTTAGATACTTGCTCAATGTGTTTTCAAAAATGTTTGCTTGCTTTTCAATGTGGGTTTAAAAAAAAAGTTTCTTTGAAAAATTTCAGTGCGACTCGTACGTCAGAGTGTTTGAAAAATTTGCTTCGAAAGCTTTTGAAAAGTGTTGGTGAAAAGTCTTTTTGAATTTGTTTTGAGATTAGAGCAAGTATCCTTGAGAACCTACCTACCCTAAGGAATTCGTCTGTGTAAATGTCCTTTAAAGTAGTGCCATCCCACCATTGAGAGGTAGGTAGCACCACCGTTGGAGGTGTTCGGGTCAATTCGAGTTTTAGGGACGTGGTGATCACCGGAGCAATGGGAAGACACCTTAGAAGCTACCCTCATGCCAGGTTCCCGGATCATGAGGACTTACTAAGACGTCCTCTACTCGACGACCACCTTTCGAAAGGCAACAGTGAGGCGTACCCTAGGGGTGGTGTATGCGAATTTGTGTGTCAGTTTCATTTGCATTTATCTTTTGTCAAGTTCATTGTGATCTACGCTTGATTTTATTATGTCCATTCATTCTTGCATGCTTATTTAACAGTTAAAAGTTGCGGGAAAATAAATCTACAACTATTACAAATGGCGCGGGTCCACATCGCCAAAATTAAACCGGACCCGATTTGACAGAAAATAAATAAAGCAATAAAATAAAAGTGCGAAAAGTAAAAAATTGTTACAAGGCTTTGGGACATGTACATAATTATTTAAACGATATAAAATAAATGCGCGAAATTAACAATTAAAAATATGGGCGTTGGACCCTTTCGTAAGAAATTAAAGTTAATAAGACTTAATTAATTAGGATTAAATGTTTTTGGTATTTTATGTTTTTTTAAGATTTAAAAGAAAAAGAGTTTATTAAAATGAAAATTGGAAATGTAAACCCTAATTCTAATGTTTTTTAAGTTTATTATGAAAGTATTAAAATTTTAATCTAAATTAAATCTAAGTTAATTTACATGCAAAATTTAATTATAGAAAATAAATAAACTAAACATTATTATTGTAAAAACAGAAATTAAAAGGAATAAAATTAACAATTAAACCTAAATTCTATATTTTTGGATTTTTTGGTTATTAAAAGAAATTAAAATTGTAACCTAATTAAAACTAAATTAGTTTACATGTTAATAATTTATAATAAAAATATTTATTATTTTTTTGTCTTTTTCTGATTTTTATGATGTTTTTCATATTTTGTAAAAATAATTATTAAATTAAATCAACATAACAAGTAAAAATAATAATTGAAAAGATATGAGAAAAAATAAAAATATTTGCAAACCAGGGTGGGGGTGTAGTCCCAATTTGTGAGGTTTTGTTTCAGCAAATCAGGCCCAATAGCTCTGGATCCACTGACTTTTGCAATTTGTGTGCCAGCGCGTTGACCAGCGTATACGTGTTCTTCAGATTCTTGGCCATTGATCTAGTGTTAGAATGGACGTGGCACGCTTGATTATGCTGGTGCATGGTGTACTTCAAGACTGAACCTGCATGGGAATTAATATACAAAAATAATATGGAAATTGTTCAGACCTGGGACTCGAACCCAGGTCTTGCACTTCACCAGCCAACACCTGGACCACTACACCATTTAGCGCGTTGTTAATATATAATAACAATCAAACAATATAAAAGAAAAGCGAAGTTAATGGGAGTCAGCGCGCCAATTTTTAAACCAACGAATGACTTGATGCCACGATGTTGTCTTCTTCGTTGTTTTTATTTTTTTTTTCTGAAACAAGGTTGTAAGGCAACGGTTTTGGGGCGTGGCTTAAGGTAGGTTTACAGAAAATAGCGAATTGCCCTCAAGCGCTCATAAATTGAGCGCGAGGGTTGATTCTCATTCGTCTCATCATGCTTGTTCTCATGGTCTATGTCTTAACCTCCAATTTTGCCTTATTACAAAAGCCCTCTTTGAACAACCTGTAAACCCTAAAATCTAAGCATGGTAGAATCGTGTGTGACGTGCAAAAATTCAATCAAACACAATGGTTAGTTTCAAAAACTCATAACAAACATGATTCCATGAATAGTATGCTGAAAAAATGCTTAAAAGATGATATACGATTCTCAAATTTTCTCTGTACAGGGAAGGTCCTTGTTACCGATTCTTTGCGTTTGGATGGATGTTTGGAGTTGGAATATGATCAGGAATCCACGAGGGAGCTTTTGGAATGAGTATTAGGGCTTAAAACCACCTTTTGAATGCTTTTCAGTTCTTGAGTTTTTAGAGAAAATTTCAATGTTGCAATGGCTTTTTGGGCGCAGCTTAGAGTGTACAAGGATTAGCTTTAGGTTCAGGCCTTTGTAGTGAATGTATTAGGTCAAGAAAATTGGATCAAATCTCTCATAATCATGGCTTTTGAATATTTGATTTCTTCATATCTTTTCCATATCTTTTTCAAGTGTTCTTTGTGTCAATTAGGCTCCAATCACACCAATTCTTTCCATAATTGAACAAGCACGAAATATTGAGTCCAAATCATGCATAAAAAGATTGGTTTTGTTAGGTTAGATATTTTTCATGTATTTAAATAATTTAAATGAATTAATATTAATATAAATTCAAATAAATAAATAAAAATTGAGAAAATACTTCCCTTTGGGCCAAGTGGTCGTGCATAGGCTTAGAATGATGAATCATGGAAGAAAAATGGGCCCATTTGCATTTTTAGGTCATTTGGATCAAAGTTGACTTTTCAAAATTTCCAAAAATTTCCCAACTTCCACAAGGCATAACTTGCTCAATCTTTAAGCTTTTCACATGTTCTTGGACATTTTGGAAAGGTCTTTGAGTCCTTTAACCAATGCCTTTGGTCCCATGTCATTATGATTTACCAATCTCAAGTTATGGTCTTTGACTTAAAGTCCCTTTTTGTTGACTTTTGAAAATGACCTATAATGTTGAAATTGATAACTTTTTGTGAGAGCATTTCTTGGACTTGAAGTATGAAGATGAGTTGTAGGAAATGTCTTTCTCTTCAAAATGAGCTTTGGATGGAATTTTTCTGATAATCCATGTGAAAGTTATGCCCTGGTCAATTTCAGTTGACTTTTTCAGCTGTCCAAATATAGTAACTTTTGCATCTTTGATGATTTCTGAGCCAAATCTTGAGAATCATGATCAAGCATTGATCAAATGATGTTTGTGGCTTCAAAATGATATGTTGACCAAAAATTTGAACTTTTGACTGCCAAATGACCATTTTACCCCTACAGTTGACTGTAGTGCAATTTAGGGTTTTGACTGTGCAATTTTGAGCTGAATGCCTTGAAACTTGATATGAGGACACTTGACCATATTTATAAGCATATGAGACTTGATTGGGCTTTTGAAAACTTCATTTTCTTGATCAGAACCCAAACCCTAGTTTTGACTGATAGGAGCCCTTTGACTGTGCAACCCTTGGGGAATTTTGTGACTTGGCTTGGCAATTTCTTGAAGAATATGGGAGGGCAAATTTTGGGGTACAACAGTTGCCCCTGTTCAATCTTCTTAGACCTGAGGATGCAGATTGGCGGACGTGCCTTTCGTAATCCGAGGGTAGAAGATGATTGGACACTAGAGTGCCCAGAAATTTGCACTCACATAGTAACAGTGATGGGGGAATGGGCTTATAGATGCCATTTAGGAGATTGCTGGATAGGGTGATGGGCTTATAGATGCCATCTGGACGCTGATTGCGTAAGAGATTCCTTAGCGAGAACCTGCATACCTACAAAACAGAAAAATGAGTACCTGACACGTTGCAGGAGCTGATTTTAGATGCTCGGCATAGATATGTCCTGACTGGTTACAGGAGCTGAGTCTGGAGCTTCAAACGCTGATGAATGAACCAGGGATGGTTGCTGCCTTAGCATGAATGATAAGAGAACCTTGGGTGATTTTAACTTCAACAACGCTCGTTGAGAAAAATCTTGGCGGGAATTACCATCTTTGTAATATCGGAACGGGAACCACAGACCATTATAATCTGAAAGGGAACCACCTCACTCGCCGTTGGAGAGGGAATCATCTGAAAAGGACATGTTACCTCACACACCGTCGGAGAGGGAAACATAAGAGACTATCACCTCACACTCATCGTCGGAGAGGGAATCATCTGAAAAGGACTTTCTACCTCACACCCGTCGGAGAGGGAACCATGGGAGACTATTACCTCACACTCATCGTCGGAGAGGGAAACATCTGAAGAAGGAATTACCACCTCACGCACTTGCCGGAGAGGGGACCATAGAAGACTATCACCTCACACTCATCGTCGGAGAGGGAAACATCTTAAAAAAGGAATTACCACCTCACGCACTTGCCGGAGAGGGGACCATAGGAGAATATCACCTCACACTCATCGTCGGAGAGGGAAACATCTGAAAAGGAATTACCACCTCACACTCATCGTCGGAGAGGGGACTATAGGGAGAATATCACCTCACACTCATCGTCGGAGAGGGAAACATCTAAAAAAGGAATTACCACCTCACACTCATCGTCGGAGAGGGGACCATAGGAGATTATCACCTCACACTCATCGTCGGAGAGGGGATCATAGGTTTTGCTGAGTCTTTATCAGAAAAATCTGTTGGGAATCGATTTAGCTGGACTAGAGAAGGCCTTGGACGGGATAACAACAGAGAATCTCAGGGTCGATTAACTGAACCGGTCTAGGTCTTGAAATGTCTTCAACTGGAATAAGTGTCAGAACGTCGCCATATCTGGTTCATATCTGAACTATATCTGGAAGGAAATCTGGAAGCAGCATCAGAACGTCACCATATCTGGTTTACATCTGAACTATATCTGGAAGGAAATCTGGAAGCAATATCAGAACGTCACCATATCTGGGTCATATCTGAAACTATATCTAGAAGGAAATCTGGAAGCAGTATCAGAACGTCGCCATCTCTGGGTCATATCTGAAACTATATCTAGAAGGAAATCTGGAAGCAGTATCGGAACGTCACCACATCTGGTTTATATCTGAAACTATATCGAGAAAGAATTGCGGTAGTTGATAGTAATCATTTTTGTATTGATCTTTTTCCTGAAAAGGCAAAACATAATTGTATGCAAAATCATGATGCGTGAACTGTATGTCTTCAAAATCAATGAGATTCGTGTAATATGATGCATATGCATGCTATAACGTATGAAGATGTGATGTTTATGAATGTATTTTTGTCTAAGAAAATAAATCCTTGACGGGTGCCGGGAAGTCACTCCCGGGCTGATGTTGAAGAATAGCTTTTGCTTCCGCTGGGGATGATAGTTGCAAGTATACCGGTAGGAGAAGATAACTCTGTTGCGGAACAATCTTGGCAAATGGAAGATTCGGCGGGGAGAAAAGATACTCTAGCGACCATGCTGGGGAGTGATACTCTGTGGGGAGAGAGATGCTTTGCTGAATGTTGACAGTAGTTTGCTGAGGATACCCTTGTTGTATAGGAAGTAGTTGATGAACTTCGCTGGGGTAAGGAGACTTCGGCGACGACGCTCTTTCCGTGGCTTTTGGCTGAGGATAACCCAGTTATATCCGGTTAAGGAAATAACTCTTTAAATCAAGCCGTACGACGCGTTCGTGCTCTGATAGGGGATAAGCTTCTAGAATCTACTGGGGATACGCTTATTGCTTGGGGATGTGGATTCCAACTTTCCTGGAGAAACCGGATTGGACTTTTCTGGGGAAGTCTTGAACTGCATTGGTTATGTTCTTCAACGGAACCTATCCTGAGGCCTTGGAGGATAGAACAATCAGATTGCGTAGACCAACCATTATTGCCCCTGTTTCCATGGGGGAGGTACTTGTGGGGTGCTGATAGTTGTTGATGGACAAACCTTCTTCTGGTAGACGGATGGCAAGACATAGTCGTACGCTTTGATCCCTAACTTTTTCCTGGACCGCCCTTTCGGGTTTTCAGTCCACCGGGATACCCATTTTTGCCCAAGCCGCCTTTTCAGGTTTTCGACTTGCCGGGTGTACAGATTTTTCATTTCAACCCTTCATTTTGCCCGAACCCTTTTGGTTCGCCGGGAAGCCCTTATTTTTGCCTAGGTATGTCAACCTAGCGGGTCTTTGACTCTGCGTAGTATCTTTTCGACTATGTCCATGTTTTTAGAATGCAGGGAGGTGCCCCTGGCTGTTTATGTTACCATGTTACCAGAAGATGTTTAATCAGGCAAGATTCATTGTCGGAATGCCCCAAGTGATTCAGGCAGAGATTTGCCCCAAGCTATTCAGACGAAGATTTGCCCCAGTCTATTTGGCCTTTGAGAGATTCTCTGGATCTTGACTTCGCTGCCCCAGATGATGGACAATAGTCATGCCATGCCCCTTGATTGGAGATACTCTTGTTCATTAGACTTTCGTCGTGCAAATTTTTATGCTGTTCAAACAAAAAGTCATATGCAAACAAAGTTATGTTAAAAACGCAAAGCTTATGTCTGTCGCGAAGATTTTGAAAATGCATTCTTTTTCATAAAACAAGTGAATGTTTGTAAAACGTGATGTCAACTCCGTATTTACCGTAGGCCTTAAGGAGTCAGGATACCTTTCGTAACAGTATGCTTTTGAACTAACCCATGCTTCAGCTAGGACTTTTGAGGGTTATAACGGGGCCTGGTTCACGGTTTAAGAAACAAAGGATAAAGGCTCAAATTTTATTTGTACCCACCCGCTCTTCGTGATGTTCTCCAAACCTAAACTCAGTTGATCATACGTTAGACCTTGTTTGAGTCTTTGCTTTGATATTCCAATAATGGTTCAGATGTTGATAACTTGTCATTTCTTTCTTGTTGAGGATTTGTGAGACCTCTTTCTTGATTTTGTTATCCCTTTCTTTTTGCCTGGACTGTTTCCTTTTTTGGAATTACAGTCAGCGGGATGCCCCAGTTTCATAAGTCCCCTTTGTAGGTTTAGACTTTTTGGCTTTTCATTCATGATTTTGTTTTTGATAATGACTGCCTGTCCTTTTGATTGTCCTGAACCATCATGTCTTTGTTCGTTTTGTAAAGATCTCTTTGGTGCCATTCGTTATGCACTTGGATCAACTGAGAGAACTACCCTACCCCCAGGTTATGATAAAGGGTTTTAATTTTCGAAAATAAAAACTCCTACTTCTTTGGCTCAGATGGGTTGACGAGGGATTATCTTCCTTATAACTCCAGTGTTTAGGATTTGAAACAATGCCTGTACCTCATCAGCGGGGTCTGTTCAAAAGCATACTGTAAATCATGGTATCGTTTTCGTCATCCTCCCTCAAGAGGCTCAGAATTATTAACCAAGAGTTGATCATCAGAAAAAATATGAAAAGAATTTTGAATATAATGAAAACAATTGTATTAATTCCCAAAACAGACATATGCGATGCATTAATAGAATAAAAGAGTTTGTTATGACATTAATTGTTTATATAAGCAAAGAGAAACACAACTCAGAAATTCAAATAAACAAAAGGTCTTCAATGATTGGGTAACGGAGCAGTGATTATGTTCGGAGTCTCAGGCACTTTAAACTGAATCTCCCCGGCGTCGATCATGTCTTGAATTTTGTTCTTGAGCGGCCAGCAGTTGTCCGTAGTATGCCCCGGGCTATCTGAATGATATGCGCACCTATCGTTGGGATGATAGTTGGGTGCAGAAGTGTTCGGATTCCGAAGAGGAGCCCTTAAGGTGATCAGCCCTGCCTTCAACATTTGTTGCAGTGCTTGATCCAGCGACATGTTGAGTTTGGTATACTGTCGTTTCTCCTTGCGCTGCTGCCCCTGTCCTTGTTGAGCAGGTCCGGGATTGGAGATCTGAATTGCCCCTGCCTCATGACGACTCTTTTTACTGTGCACAACATTGGATTCTTTCTTTCCATGATGAGGCTTTTTATCAGAATGTGCAGCCTCTTGAATTTTCCCAGACCGGATGCCGGCTTCAATTCTCTCCCCAGTCAAGATAAGATCTGTGAACCCAGCAGAAGAATTCCCGATGAGATGGTTGAAAAATGGCCCAGATAGGGTCCCCAAGAACATATCGACAAGTTCCCGATCAGTCAGAGGTGGTTGCACCCTTCCAGCAAGATCCCTCCACTTCTGAGCGTACTCCTTAAAACCTTCGCTTGCACCTAACGACATACCCTGGAGTTGGGTACGTGTGGGGGCAAGGTCGGCATTGTACTGGTACTGCTTATAGAAAGCAGTTGCCAACTCCTCCCAGTTACGAACTTTGGTCCCATCCAGTTGATAGAACCATTCGAGATGAGTCCCTGAAAGACTCTCCTGGAAGAAGTGGATCCATAAATTCTTGTCCACCGTATATGGCTGAATCTTCCGAACATAGGACCTTAAGTGCAGCTTGGGACAAGACGCCCCGTCATATTTAGAGAAGGATGGTGCTTTGAACTTATGCGGGATAATCACACCGGTTGACCAACCCAGATCTCCGAAATCCAGCCCAGGTACCTGTTGGACCTCCATAGCTTTCAATCTATCCTCCAGTTGCTTATATCTGTCATCGGCAGGAGGGTACTGCTCTTCATCAAAATCTGTCTCGTTGTCGGAGACCACTGGACTGGGAATCCTTTCCTCTTGATGGCTGCTTTTTCCCACAGATGGAGTTGTCCTCTCAGTTTCAATCTGTGGTGCATTCCCAGATCTGCGTCTAGGGCTGAACAAGACAGTCCTCTTCTTTTTCTTGTCCTTCTTCAAGAGCAGAGCCTTCAGATCTTGCTGCCCCTGGGTCAAATTCATAATCAGCCCTTGGAACTGGGCGTTCTGAGCCTGGAGGGCCTTGATGGACTGCTCAGCTGATGATTCAGGATTCATGTCGATCGGCTGAAATAAACAGCGAAGAAGGGTAAGCAACCTGTCAAAGGGATACCTGTAATGCAATGAGATGTATGATATGCATGCAATGTTTTCAAGGACCTCGCGGGATAAACAAGACAGTTTGTTAGAATTGGAAACCGGTAGCTTGATTGAAGGAACTTCATGTTGTTGAGAATCCTTCTTCAAGGGTCAAAGGCTCACCATATCCAGTGGGTCATAGCCCCTGACAACCTTAGCTAGAGGAAAATAAATCCTCTTTGCCCCTTGTTGGGTGTTTGATTCATCATGACCTGCATCACAAGCCCTTGAGATCCTTGAAATGGGTTAGGATGTATGCAATGGTATGATGTCATGCTATGCATGGGGTAATGTAGGTAACCCTGTTACGAGTCCCAATTAAGGACTACAAACCAAAACCTGCAAAAAACTTAGGGTACTCTGTTATGAGTCCTGCAAGAAACAAGTGTCAGGTAACAAGCACGCAGATAGTCAAGTACGAAGGCACACAAGTCACACAAAAGAACCCTTAGGGTTCAGGCCAGCATGAGGTCTAGGTATTACCCTCTTGAAGTTGGTGGGTTTAACCTGTCCTAATCAAAGTAACCGGGTTCTAAGGTTCCCAATATCACGGGATTGCTTTCATCGTTCATCGTTTCGATTTAGCCACTGAACTGGCGACCGAAATATTCCAGGAAAGCAACCCTCAATTGAGTGTAGTATCGAGTATCAACCAACCTCGGACTGCACCAAAGTCAGTTATCTCACTACCCTAAAGAGGCCAAGATAGTTCAATTAAGGTTCCTAAGGTCTGTTGATGCTTCACGACACCACGCGGAGGCCCCGTACTCTCCTTGACTGGACTCAAGGGTTACCGGTACACACCAAAGTGCCACATCAACGTAGCAGACTGTTTCAACCATGTCGGTATACCCCGCACAGTTCCCTCACAGCCTTGTTGCTACTTTCTAAGAAGGTATCCCCAGATCCGGGTTAGGATCTATAGAACTCCCAAGCAACCCACAATAATAAAGCAAGCAAAGAAGACAATTGAAAACATAGTTATGACCTAGCCCTAAGGTATACCTCACTTTAAGTTTGTCCCCAGCAGAGTCGCCAGTTCTGTGATCGGTGGATCTGGAACTGACTGTTTAACGCTGGTTCGCGAAATGTCGCGGAAGCAAGAGTCGCCACCGTCTTTTATTTTCTCCAAATGGAAAGGACAAAAGCACAGAAAAATTCCTTAAAGAGATCGCTCTCGGTTCGGGAGGTAGGTTATAGAAAGGGAAGGTGTTAGCACCCTTTCTATCCATGGTTATCCATGGGCTCTTAGATACTTGCTCAATGTGTTTTCAAAAATGTTTGCTTGCTTTTCAATGTGGGTTTAAAAAAAAAGTTTCTTTGAAAAATTTCAGTGCGACTCGTACGTCAGAGTGTTTGAAAAATTTGCTTCGAAAGCTTTTGAAAAGTGTTGGTGAAAAGTCTTTTTGAATTTGTTTTG
The DNA here is from genome assembly GCA_948472305.1 of Vicia faba. Lineage (NCBI taxonomy): Eukaryota > Viridiplantae > Streptophyta > Magnoliopsida > Fabales > Fabaceae > Vicia > Vicia faba. The sequence goes on along the minus strand of OX451739.1, from coordinate 1,083,153,083 downwards.
AGATTAGAGCAAGTATCCTTGAGAACCTAACTACCCTAAGGAATTCGTCTGTGTAAATGTCCTTTAAAGTAGTGCCATCCCACCATTGAGAGGTAGGTAGCACCACCGTTGGAGGTGTTCGGGTCAATTCGAATTTTAGGGACGTGGTGATCACCGGAGCAATGGGAAGACACCTTAGAAGCTACCCTCATGCCAGGTTCCCGGATCATGAGGACTTACTAAGACGTCCTCTACTCGACGACCACCTTTCGAAAGGCAACAGTGAGGCGTACCCTAGGGGTGGTGTGTGCGAATTTGTGTGTCAGTTTCATTTGCATTTATCTTTTGTCAAGTTCATTGTGATCTACGCTTGATTTTATTATGTCCATTCATTCTTGCATGCTTATTTAACAGTTAAAAGTTGCGGGAAAATAAATCTACAACTATTACAAATGGCACGGGTCCACATCGCCAAAATTAAACCGGACCCGATTTGACAGAAAATAAATAAAGCAATAAAATAAAAGTGCGAAAAGTAAAAAATTGTTACAAGGCTTTGGGACATGTACATAATTATTTAAACGATATAAAATAAATGCGCGAAATTAACAATTAAAAATATGGGCGTTGGACCCTTTCGTAAGAAATTAAAGTTAATAAGACTTAATTAATTAGGATTAAATGTTTTTGGTATTTTATGTTTTTTTAAGATTTAAAAGAAAAAGAGTTTATTAAAATGAAAATTGGAAATGTAAACCCTAATTCTAATGTTTTTTAAGTTTATTATGAAAGTATTAAAATTTTAATCTAAATTAAATCTAAGTTAATTTACATGCAAAATTTAATTATAGAAAATAAATAAACTAAACATTATTATTGTAAAAACAGAAATTAAAAGGAATAAAATTAACAATTAAACCTAAATTCTATATTTTTGGATTTTTTGGTTATTAAAAGAAATTAAAATTGTAACCTAATTAAAACTAAATTAATTTACATGTTAATAATTTATAATAAAAATATTTATTATTTTTTTGTCTTTTTCTGATTTTTATGATGTTTTTCATATTTTGTAAAAATAATTATTAAATTAAATCAACACAACAAGTAAAAATAATAATTGAAAAGATATGAGAAAAAATAAAAATATTTGCAAACCAGGGTGGGGGTGTAGTCCCAATTTGTGAGGTTTTGTTTCAGCAAATCAGGCCCAATAGCTCTGGATCCACTGACTTTTGCAATTTGTGTGCCAGCGCGTTGACCAGCGTATACGTGTTCTTCAGATTCTTGGCCATTGATCTAGTGTTGGAATGGACGTGGCACGCTTGATTATGCTGGTGCATGGTGTACTTCAAGACTGAACCTGCATGGGAATTAATATACAAAAATAATATGGAAATTGTTCAGACCTGGGACTCGAACCCAGGTCTTGCACTTCACCAGCCAACACCTGGACCACTACACCATTTAGCGCGTTGTTAATATATAATAACAATTAAACAATATAAAAGAAAAGCGAAGTTAATGGGAGTCAGCGCGCCAATTTTTAAACCAACGAATGACTTGATGCCACGATGTTGTCTTCTTCGTTGTTTTTATTTTTTTTCTGAAACAAGGTTGTAAGGCAACGGTTTTGGGGCGTGGCTTAAGGTAGGTTTACAGAAAATAGCGAATTGCCCTCAAGCGCTCATAAATTGAGCGCGAGGGTTGATTCTCATTCGTCTCATCATGCTTGTTCTCATGGTCTATGTCTTAACCTCCAATTTTGCCTTATTACAAAAGCCCTCTTTGAACAACCTGTAAACCCTAAAATCTAAGCATGGTAGAATCGTGTGTGACGTGCAAAAATTCAATCAAACGCAATGGTTAGTTTCAAAAACTCATAACAAACATGATTCCATGAATAGTATGCTGAAAAAATGCTTAAAAGATGATATACGATTCTCAAATTTTCTCTGTACAGGGAAGGTCCTTGTTACCGATTCTTTGCGTTTGGATGGATGTTTGGAGTTGGAATATGATCAGGAATCCACGAGGGAGCTTTTGGAATGAGTATTAGGGCTTAAAACCACCTTTTGAATGCTTTTCAGTTCTTGAGTTTTTAGAGAAAATTTCAATGTTGCAATGGCTTTTTGGGCGCAGCTTAGAGTGTACAAGGATTAGCTTTAGGTTCAGGCCTTTGTAGTGAATGTATTAGGTCAAGAAAATTGGATCAAATCTCTCATAATCATGGCTTTTGAATATTTGATTTCTTCATATCTTTTCCATATCTTTTTCAAGTGTTCTTTGTGTCAATTAGGCTCCAATCACACCAATTCTTTCCATAATTGAACAAGCACGAAATATTGAGTCCAAATCATGCATAAAAAGATTGGTTTTGTTAGGTTAGATATTTTTCATGTATTTAAATAATTTAAATGAATTAATATTAATATAAATTCAAATAAATAAATAAAAATTGAGAAAATACTTCCCTTTGGGCCAAGTGGTCGTGCATAGGCTTAGAATGATGAATCATGGAAGAAAAATGGGCCCATTTGCATTTTTAGGTCATTTGGATCAAAGTTGACTTTTCAAAATTTCCAAAAATTTCCCAACTTCCACAAGGCATAACTTGCTCAATTTTTACGCTTTTCACATGTTCTTGGACATTTTGGAAAGGTCTTTGAGTCCTTTAACCAATTCCTTTGGTCCCATGTCATTTTGATTTACCAATCTCAAGTTATGGTCTTTGACTTAAAGTCCCTTTTTGTTGACTTTTGAAAATGACCTATAATGTTGAAATTGATAACTTTTTGTGAGAGCATTTCTTGGACTTGAAGTATGAAGATGAGTTGTAGGAAATGTCTTTCTCTTCAAAATGAGCTTTGGATGGAATTTTTCTGATAATCCATGTGAAAGTTATGCCCTGGTCAATTTCAGTTGACTTTTTCAGCTGTCCAAATATAGTAACTTTTGCATCTTTGATGATTTCTGAGCCAAATCTTGAGAATCATGATCAAGCATTGATCAAATGATGTTTGTGGCTTCAAAATGATATGTTGACCAAAAATTTGAACTTTTGACTGCCAAATGACCATTTTACCCCTACAGTTGACTGTAGTGCAATTTAGGGTTTTGACTGTGCAATTTTGAGCTGAATGCCTTGAAACTTGATATGAGGACACTTGACCATATTTGTAAGCATATGAGACTTGATTGGGCCTTTGAAAACTTCATTTTCTTGATCAGAACCCAAACCCTAGTTTTGACTGTATAGGAGCCCTTTGACTGTGCAACCCTTGGGGAATTTTGTGACTTGGCTTGGCAATTTCTTGAAGAATATGGGAGGGCAAATTTTGGGGTACAACAATGATGAAGACAGCCATGACCTAGAGGACTGGATTTTCCCAACTATCAGTGGAGGGCTCCGCAAATGGGAGGCTAGAGATTTCGTCTCGATCACTTTTATCCCACAGTAATTTGTCTTTACATTTTGTCGAACCTATAATATTAAAACAATTCAGACTCTTAAAACCTTGTGTCTTACCCGAGGCACAAAGGTCCTTGTAAGGGTTATTATCTCATTTCCATATGACATCAATGAATGATGGACGTTTTTTGCATACAAACTTTGTGCTCATTGTTTTTCTTTTTTACATTTTCATTTCAAAGATAGCTTACTCTTACACACACTCACACTCACAATGCAGGTCTACATCCGTTCGGGATCCCATGGGTAACGGTTCTGCTATGGCCTTTTGTGACTCTGAAAATCTAATCTACCAAGCCGAAGACGAAGGTGAGGAAGATTGTGAAGCACCAAGGAACTTTCCAGATTACTACAACAAGAAGAGAGAACCATTCAGCCCATGAAGAACCAGTGGATACAATCAACCTAGGTACCGATGAAGACAAAAGAGAAGTCAAGGTGGGTGCCAATCTGGAACCCAGTGTCAAAGAGCGCCTGATTCAGTTGCTACACGAGTATGTTGAGATATTTGCCTGGTTGTATGAAGACATGCCAGGACTTGATGCAGATATCGTAGTACATCATCTACCTACAAAAGAGGATTGTCCTCCGGTAAAACAAAAGGTTTGTCGCATGCGACCAGACATGCCATAAAAGATTAAAGCGGAAGTCATGAAATAATTCAATGCTGGATTCTTGGTCGTCACCTCCTATCCGCAATGGGTTACCAACGTTGTTCCCGTGCCCAAAAAGGACGGCAAGGTACGAATGTGCATGGACTACAGAGATTTAAATAGGGCAAGCCCTAAGGACGATTTTCCACTTCCCCACATTGATATTCTAGTTGACAATACAGCACAACACAAAGTGTTTTTCTTCATGGACGGTGTGATCGGTGGAAATAGAACTGACTGTTTTAAAGCTGGTTCGCGAAATGTCGCGGTAAGCAAGAGTCGCCACCGTCTTTTATTTTCTCCAACAAGGAAAGGACAAAAGCACAGCAAAATTCCTTTTCGAGATGTTTCTCGGTTCGGGAGGTATATTTATATAAAGGGAAGGTATTAGCACCCTTTCTATCCGTGGTTATCCACGGGCTCTTAGGTACTTGCTCACTATGTTTTCAAAAATTGTTTGCTTTTCAAGTGTTTGTGGGTTTTGAAAAAAGTTTCGTTTTGAAAACTTCTAGGTAACTCTTGTATCAGTCCTCAAGAGTGTATGAAGTGTTTGTTTGAAAACGTTTTGACAGCGTAGGTGCGAAAAGATGTTTTTTGAAAGAGCAAGTACCCAGGAGAAATATACCTACTCTAAGGAATTAAGCTGTGTAAGAGTCCTTTAGACAGTACTATCCCACTATTGAGAAGTAGGTAGCACCGTCGTTGGAGTTATTCGGGTCAATTCGATTATAGGGACATGTGTGTTCACCAAAGCAATAGTAGGATGCCTTAGCGGTAACCCTAATGTCCTAGATCCTTTTTTATCCGAGGCAACCGTTTCGAAGCAACTGGATCTTTAGACATGAGGCCGACCTCTAAAACACCCTATACTTGATGACCACCTCGAGGCAACCAAGTGAGGCGTACCCTAAGAGTGGCATGTGCATGTGTGTCCAGTTTCATGTTAAATTATCTTGTACATGTTATTGGTGAGCTACGGGTTGATTTTATTTTTCAGACAAGTCTTGCATGCATAATTAACAGTTAATAATTGTGCGGTACGTAAATTGCGGAAAGTAAATCTATGCTATTACAAGGCGTCGGGTATTTACATCGCCAAAAACATAACCCTTGAAAATAAATTGCGAGAAAATAAAGAAAGCGATAAAAGCCCTAATTATCTATTACATTCTCGGAGCAGATACATAAATATGATCAAATAAATATAAAGTGAGCGCGAAAGAATTGAATCGGGACGTCTTAGGGTTTTGACCCTTTTTGAGAAAAGAAAGAAGTTCGTCCTTTTTTGCAATTAATGAAATATTAAACCTAATAACTAATTAATTAATTAATTACAAGAAAAAAAGTATTTTTTTATGTTTTTTAATGTTTTTAATGAAAATAAAAATAAAAGAAAATAAAAGTTGAAAGTTAGTAAAACCTAATTCTAATTTATTTTATTTATTGCAAAAATTGTCAAAGTTAACCTAATTAACTAAATTAATTACATTTAGAATTTATTTACAAAATAATAATTAAAGGTGAAAATAATAATGATAATAATTAATATTCACATTTTTTTGTTGCCTGAATTTATTGTAAAAATAATTAATTTGAGTTAATTAAATAATAATATTAATAATAAAAATAATTAGTCAAAGAAAATAAAAAGAAAAAAAACAATTAACCAGGGGGGTTGTTGGGCTCTTTAGGAGGTTTGTTCTGGAAATCTAAGGCCCATCTGCACACAAGCCTTGTTGACTTTGATAATTGCCCACACTTGCTTTGACTGGGGAGCATGGTGTCCAGCATCTTTTGGCCACTGGATTGGAATGTGAAGACACATGGCAGGCTGAGGCGTGAGGTTCATGGTAAACCACTTTGTGAAGCCTGCATGGAATCATGTTAGAAAAAATAATATAGAGCTTTTGGGGGACCTGGGAATCGAACCCAGGTCCCAACGCTTGCTGAACATCTGGCCAACCACTCCACCACGCTGCATGCTTTGTTAGTATAGTGAACAATGAATATATTATATAACACCACAACATGTGCTAAAAATTATGAAAAAGCACGCGTTTCATTTGAATGGACTAATCAGAAGCCAACACGCAGTCGTCTTCCTCGTTTTCCTGCAAAAAGAACAAATGGATAGCGGGGGTTTTTAACCCCCACAATCTATCATGAGGAATAATAGCGAATAGGTCTGTGTGCAATATAAATTGTTCGTGAGGGTAGGGTTAAATTCGTCTTGATGCAACGATCTCAACCATATGCGCTAGGGGTTCTAATTTTGCCTGAATAATAAAGCCCCAATTTGGAAGCTTGGAAACCCTAGATTCCGTTCATGGTGATTTGTGATTCAAGGCGTTTCAGTCCAATTAACCTATGCCAAAAGCTTCCTGTGGATTCAAGCAACACAAAACATACAAGAAATCATGTTAATGATGCACAAATCATGAGGTTCGATTATGGAAAAAATAAGCAAACCGTGAGTTCGTGTGGAGCGATTTCTTAGGCCTTAGCACTTGGTTTTGATTCCAAAACGTTTCTGGGAGTTCTAGCAATGTATTGGGATCCACAAATTGCTTTGAAAGGCCCTGGAACCTGGAAAACAGTTTTGGCTTTTTCTTGATTTTTTTTTAATATGGTTATGGCTTTCTGCAGCAATTCTCACGTGTGTGGCATTAGGTTTAGGTTCTGTATATATAATGGACTGAATTTAGGTTAAATCTTTGACCAAAAATCCATGGAATTATGGTTTGTATATTTGATTGAAAATCAAATATTTTTCAATCTTTTTGATTGAAAAATCTTGCCAAACTTGGAGATCCTTGTCCCCTTGATGTGCACACGAAATCTCCAGCATATGTTGACTACTTTTGCTTCACAAAAAGATTGAGAAATCATATCTTTGAATTTCCTACAATTTAAATTAATTAAATGAATTAAAATTGATTAAAAATCCAAATAATTAATAAAAAATAAGAAAATAAATTCAAATAATCCCAATGGGTAGTGCATAGGCCTTGGACAATGTTTCAAGAAGAAATTTGAGGCCCATTAGCAAAAATGATGTGTTTTGAGCAAAGTTGACTTTTGCAAATTCACAAAACTTTCCCAACTTCTCCAATGCATATCTTGCTCAATTTTGATCCTATAAACACGTTCTTGGACATTTTGGAAAGGTCTTGAAGTCCTCTAACCAATGCCTTTGGTCCCATGTCATTTGGATTTACCAATCTCAAGTTATGGTCTTTGACTTAAAGTGCATTTTGTTGACTTTTGAAATTGACCTATAATGTAGAAATTGATAACTTTTTGTGAGAGCATTTCTTGGACTTGGAATGTGAAGATGAATTGTAGTAAATGTCATCCCCTTCAAAATGAGCATTGGATGGGATTTTTCTGACAAACCATGAAAAAGTTATGCCTTGGTCAAGATACAGTTGACTTTTCTACTGTCCAAAAATAGTAACTTTTTGCATCTAGATGATTTTTGAGCCATGCTTGTGGAATCATGATCAAGACTTGATCAAATGATGATTGTGTGCTCAAAATAAGATATTGACCAAAAATTCTGACTTTTGACTGTGAAATGACCATTTTACCCCTGCAGTTGACTGTGAACCAAATAGGGCTTTTGACTGTGCAATTTGACATTGTGAGTCTTGAGACTTGTCATGTAGATGCTTGACAATGTATATAGGAACATGAGACTTGATTGAGCCATTGAAAACCTCAAATTCCTTGAAAGAACCAAAACCCTAATTTTGACTGGCTTATGAGGCATTTGGACTGTGCATCCTTTGAGAAGTCTTGAACCATTTGAAGATGATTCTTGATAAATCTTGGAGAATATGGGAGGGGAAATTTTGGGGTACAACAGTTGCCCCTGTTCAATCTTCTTAGACCTGAGGATGTAGATTGGCGTGCGTGCCTTTCGTGATCCGAAGGTGGAAGATGATTGAACACTAGAGTGCCCAGAAATTTGCACTCGCATAGTGTAATATCAGCAATGTGATGTCGGGAATGGGCTTACAGATGCCATTTGGAGATATGATGGGTAGGAGGATGGGCTTATAGATGCCATCTGGACATGTGACCGAATCTTGTCGGGAATGGGCTTATAGATGCCATTTGGAGATTGTTGATAGGTAGTTTGAGAGAGCGACATAATGATATCTGAATCTGGATCGTGTCTGAACTGTATCTGGGATCTGGATAAGTGACAGAATGACTTCCGTATCTGGAGTATATCTGAACTTGAAGTTGATAGTTGAATCTGAATGCGAAATAGAATGGCTTCTGTGTCTGGAGCATATCTAGTCTGTGTCTAATTGCTGACGTCTGAACGAGTAGTAGAATGACCGCCTTGTCTGGGGTATATCTATACTGCATCTGAATGAGTGACAGAATGTCATCCGAATCTGGATCGTATCTGGACTGTCTCTTGAATGAATCTAGAATAAGCAATAGCATAACATCCGTGGTTAGAGCATCTCTAGGCTATTTCTGAAAGGAAATCTGGAATAAGTATCAGAATGTCGCCATGCATGGGTCGCAACTGAACTATCTCTAGAAGGAATCTCTGAATAAGCAATAGAATAGCATCCGGACCTGGAGCATCTCTAAGCTATATCTGAGAGGAAGTCTGAATAAGCAATAGAATAGCATCCGGATCTGGAGCATCTCTAAGCTGTCTCTGAAAGGGAATCCTGAATAAGAAATAGAATAACATCTGGATCTGGAGCATCTCTAAGCTGTCTCTGAAAGGAAATATGAATAAGCAATAGAATAGCATCCGGATCTGGAGCATCTCTAAGCTGTCTCTGAAAGGGAATTCTGAATAAGCAATAGAATAACATCCGGATCTGGAACATCTCTAAGCTATTTCTTCAATCTCTTCAATGTAGATAACTTTCCTGGCTAGATACAGGTATAGATCTACAATCAGTCGCTCACAGATATGCCCTGGCTAGATACAGGTATCGAATATGGAATTAATCGTCTACAGATATGCCCTGGCTAGATACAGGTATCGAATCTGGAACTTCAAAAGTTTGATCGAGATAACTTTCCTGGCTAGATACAGGCGTAGACCTCTGACCTGAGAATGAAAGATAATTTCCTGGCCTGTTACAGGGGTTGATTTTCAAACTCTTCATGCAGATATGCCCTGGCTAGATACAGGTATCGAATCTACAATCAATCGCTCACAGATATGCCCTGGATAGATACAAGTATCGAATCTAGAGTTGCGAAAGTTGATGGTAATTGTCTTTTGATTGAACTTTTCCTGAAAAGGCAAAACATTAGTTGTATGCAATGTCATGATGTATGAAATGCATGATGTCATGATGTTCTCAAAAATAAATGAGATCGTGTTGTATGCACTTTATCATGTATGTAAGCAGGATGTATGAAATGTGAAATGTCTATGAATGTATTTTCGTCTAGGAAAATAAATCCTTGACGAATGCCGGGAGCTTGTTGAATCCTGGGCTGATGTTTGAAGAGTAGAGTTCTTTGTTTCCGCTGGGGATGATGATTGCAAGAATAAACCGGTAGGAGAAGATGACTCCATTGGGGAATAAACTTGGTGAAGAGATTACTCTGCGGGGAATTACCCTGTGGGAAGAGATACTTCGCTGAGATTTTGATGATAACTCCGCTGGGGATTCCTGTTGATAAATTTTGTTGAGGGAATTTGATGAACTCCACTGGGGATAGGAAGAACTTTGCCGAGGACGATCTTTCCGTTGTAGTTAGCTGAGGATAACCCAGTTATAGGCTCTGGTGGGGGATAACCTCTGAACATGGTCGGGGAGAGATGTTTGTACTGTGCAGGGGACCAACTTCCAGACTCTACTGGGGATAAGCTTCCAGAATCTACTGGGGAGGATGATTCAACTCTCCTGGGGAAACTTTTGAACTGTACCGAGGAAGTGGCTCCACTGGGGTGTCTGGTATTCCGCCGGGGAATAATCTTATATTAAGACTTCCGGGGACGCTTGTTGAGGAATATCTGTATACTCTGCTGGAGAATATTGAGATCTTCTGGGGATATCCAACTTCCTTAAGGCTGACAGTAGGCTAACTCTGCTTGGGGAGAGTGTTGCTGACTTGCTGGGGGAATACTGTGCCTTCTCGGGGCTGATGGGAGACCAACTCTGCTCGGGGAGAGTATTGCTGAATCTTGTCTTACTCTGTGGTGAGTGAAGGTATCCTGGTCACATTCTTCAGCCGAACTTACCTTGGTACCTCGGTGGACAGAACAGCCGTATCGTTCGGACCATTCTTATTGTTGCCCCTGTTTCTGCGGGAGAAGGTACCTGTGGAGGTGCTTGATGACTGCCGATTTGACAAATCTTCTTCTGGTAGGCAAGTGACGAGATGCCGAGACATAGTCGTACGCTTTTGATCCCTAACTTTTGCCTGGACCACCCTTTCGGGTTTTCAGTCCACCGGGATACCCATTTTTGCCCAAGCCGCCTTTTCAGATTTTCGACTTGTCGGGTGTACAGATTTTTCATTTTCATCCCTTATTTTTTCCTGAAGCCTTTTGGTTCGCCGGGAAGCCCTTATTTTTGCCTAGGCCAGTCGACCTAGCGGGTCTTTGATTATGCGTAGTATTTTTTTTCCGACTATGTCCATACTCTCAGAGTGTAGGGAGTTGTCACTGTCAGTAGTGTAGTGTCGCCATACTACTAGAAGATGTCTGATCGTACCAGATTTGTCGCTGGAATTCATGCTTGATGCCCCCAGTGATTCAAACGGAGATCTGCCCCTGGCTGTTTGGCATTTGAGAGATTCTCTGAATCCTGGCTGGACTGCCCCAGATGACGGACAATGATCATGCCTGCCCCTTGATTGGAAGTGCTTTTGTTCAGTAGATATTCTTCGTGCGGATTTCTCTGCTGTTGAACAAATAGTCATATGCAAACAATATTATTTCAAGAATGCAAAGCTTATGTCTGTCTTGAAGTTTTTGAAAATGCAGTTTTTAATAAAACAAGTGAATTTTTGTAAAATGTGATGTCAACTCAAGATTTTACAGCAAGCCTTAAGGAGTCAGGATACCTTTTGTAACAGTATGCTTTCGAACTAACCCATGCTTCAGCTAGGACTTTTAAGGGTTATAACGTGGTCTGGTTCACGGTTTAAGAAACAAAGGATAAAGGCTCAAAATTTATTTGTACCCACCCGTTCTTCGTGATGTTCTTCGATCCTAAACTCAGCTGATCGTGTATTTAGATCCTGTTTGAATCTTTGCTCTGATATTCCGGTGATGGTTCGGATATTGATAGTTTATTTTGAATAGGCAGCCATTTCTTTTTTGTTGAGGGTTTCTAGGACCTCTTTCTTTTTGATTTCGTTATCCCTATTTTTTTCCTGAAATGTTCCTTTTGTGATTACAGTCAGTGGGATGCCCTAGTTTTTGTAAGTCTCCTTCATAGGTTTTGACTTATTGGGCTTTTATTTTGAGAAGCAATGACTGCATGTCCTTACGATTACTTGGAACCATCGCTGTCTTTTTGTCTCGGAAGGACTTCTTGGATTCCATTCATTGTGCACCTGGATCAACTGAGAAAACTACCCTGCCCCAGGTTATGATTAAGGGTTTTAATTTTTGAAAAAGAAAAACTCCAACTTCTTTGGCTCAGAGGGGTTGACGAGGGATTATCTTCCTTATAACTCCAGTGTTTAGGATTTGAAGCAATGCCTGTACTTCATCAGCGGGGTCTGTTCAAAAGCATACTGTAAAGATTGTGGTATCGTTTTCGTCATCCTCCCTCAAAAGGCTTAGAATTTTCTTCGAGAGTTGAACATCACAAAAAATGAAAGCAGTTTGAATATAGTGAATACGAATATATTGATTTAGAACAGACATATGCGATGCATTAATGAAATAAAAGAGTTTTCTATGACAATAGTTGTTTGAATAAGCAAAGAAAAATACAACTCGGAAATTCAAATAAAACAAAAGCCTTCAATGATTTGGCAAAGGAGCAGTGATTATGTTTGGAGTCTCTGGTGCTTCAAACTGGACTTCTTTAGCATCAATCATGTCTTGAACCTTGTTCTTCAGGGCCCAGCAGTTGTTGGTGTCATGTCCCGGGCTGTCAGAGTGGTATGCACACCTTTCATTGGGATGATAGTTAGGAGCTGAAGTGTTTGGATTCCAAAGAGGAGCCCTTAATGTAATCAACCCTGCCTTCAACATTTGTTGTAGCGCTTGAGCAAGTGACATGTTGATCTTAGTGAATTGTCTTTTAGGTGCGACCTCCTTATGTTGATGCCCCTGTCTTTGTTGAGCAGGCATAGAGATCTAGGTTGCTCCTACATGTTGATCATGATGACTCTTTTTACCATGCACCGCATTAGACTCTTTTTTTCCATGGTAAGGCTTTTTATGAGTATCAAAAGGTGTAGCTTCTTGAATCTTCCCACTCTTGATGCCAGCTTCAATTCTCTCACCAGTCAAGATCAGATCTGTAAACCCAGCAGAGGAATTCCCAATTAGATGGTTGAAGAACGGACCAGACAGGGTCCCCAAGAACATGTCCACAAGTTCACGGTCAGTCAAAGGTGGTTGTACCCTTCCAGCCAGGTCTCTCCACTTTTGCGCATACTCCTTAAAACCTTCACCCGTCCCTAGTGACATACCCTGGAGTTGGGTACGCGTAGGAGCGAGGTCGGAATTATACTGATACTGCTTATAAAATGCAGTAGCCAAGTCCTCCCAGTTACGAATACTGGCTCCATCCAGCTGATAGAACCATTCGAGTTGAGTCCCTGAAAGACTATCCTGGAAGAAATGGATCCATAGATTCTTGTCAGTAGTGTACGGTTGGATCTTCCTCACATATGATCTGAGATGCAGCTTAGGACAGGAAGCTCCGTCGTACTTCGCAAAAGCGGGTGCCTTGAACTTGTGTGGGATCACCACCCCAGAAGATAAACCTAGATCTCCAAAATGCAACCCGGGCACATGTTGGATCTCCATAGCACTTAAACGGTCCTCTAATTGTTTGTACCTGTCCTCAGCAGGAGGGTACTGTTCATCATTGAAATCTGTCTCATTGTCGGAGACCACGGGACTAGGAACCCTTCCCCCTTGGGGACTATCTTTCCCTACAGAGGAAGTAGCCAGATCAGCCTCATTTTGCAGTGCATTCCCGAATCTGCGTCCAGTATTAAACAGCACAGTCCTCTTTTTCTTCTTCTTCAAAAGCAGAGTCTTCAATTCCCGTTGACCCTGGGCTAAGCTCATGACCAACTCTTGGAACTGAGCGTTCTGGGCCTGGAGGGCCTTGATAGCTTGTTCAGTAGTAGATTCAGAAGACATGATGATTGCTGAAATAAACAGCGAAGAAGATGAGTGACCTGTAAAAAGGGTACCTGTTATGCATATGATGAATGGAATGCGTATGATTTATGCATGCACTGTTTTCAAGGATCTCGCGGGGTAAACAGAGAAACTTGTTAGAATTTGAATCCGGTAGCTTGATTGAAGGAACTTCATGTTGTTGAGAGTCCTTCTTCAAGAGTCAAGGCTTACCATATCGAGTGGGTCATAGCCTCTGACTCAAGTTATCATGCTTGGATTTCTGGACAACCTTGGTTAGAGGAAAATAAATCCCCTTTGCCCCTTGCTAGACATTTTGATTCATCATGACCTGCATCACAGACCCTTGAGATCCTTGAAATGGGTTAAGGAAATGCTATGGTATGATGTTATGATGCGTATGATGTTATGTACGTGGATGCAAAGGTGTGAGGTGTAAGTAAGCCCTGTAATAAGTCCAGATTAAGGACAAAACCTGCAAGGAACTCATGTTGTCAGATAACAAGAATATGCAAGTAGTCAAGTTTGAAGGCACACAAGTCACACAAAAGAGCCCTTAGAGTTTAGGCCAGCACGAAGTTTAGGTACTACCCTCTTTCAGTTTCGTTGGTTAAGACCTGTCCTAGAAAATAGTAACCGGGTTCTAGAGGATCTCAATATCACTGACTACCCTCAATCGGTCATAACTCCAACTTCACAATCTTTTCTTGCGGCCAAAACCATCGCGAGAGTTTAGCCTCGATGAGTGTAGCATACTGCTACTGTTCTATGGCCAAGTTGGGTCAATTTAGGGTTCTAAGGTCGGTTGGTGCTTAATGACTCCTCAGAAGACCCATATTCTCCTCGTTCCAACACAAGGGATATCGGTACAGACCAAGGTGTCACACCAACGTAGCTACTGCTTCACCCGTGTCGGTCCACGCCGGACAGGTCCCTCACAGCTTATGCTACCTAAAGGGTATTCCCCAGATCCGGGTTAGGATCTATGAAACTCCGATGCAAGCCCACAAATATAAAAGCAATCAAGACATACAATTGAAAACATAGAATGGTCTAATCCTAAGGTACACCTCACTTAAAAAAAATCCTCAGCAGAGTCGCCAGTTCTGTGATCGGTGGAAATAGAACTGACTGTTTTAAAGCTGGTTCGCGAAATGTCGCGGTAAGCAAGAGTCGCCACCGTCTTTTATTTTCTCCAACAAGGAAAGGACAAAAGCACAGCAAAATTCCTTTTCGAGATGTTTCTCGGTTCGGGAGGTAGATTTATAGAAAGGGAAGGTATTAGCATCCTTTCTATCCGTGGTTATCCACGGGCTCTTAGGTACTTGCTCACTATGTTTTCAAAAATTGTTTGCTTTTCAAGTGTTTGTGGGTTTTGAAAAAAGTTTCATTTTGAAAACTTCTAGGTAACTCTTGTATCAGTCCTCAAGAGTGTATGAAGTGTTTGTTTGAAAACTTTTTGACAATGTAGGTGTGAAAAGATATTTTTGAAAGAGAAAGTACCCAGGAGAAATCTACCTACTCTAAGGAATTAAGCTGTGTAAGAGTCCTTTAGATAGTACTATCCCACTATTGAGAAGTAGGTAGCACCGTCATTGGAGTTATTCGGGTCAATTCGATTATAGGGACATGTGTGGTCACCAAAGCAATAGTAGGACGCCTTAGCAGTAACCCTAATGTCCTAGATCCTTTTTTATCCGAGGCAACCGTTTCGAGGCAACTGGATCTTTAGACAGGAGGGCGACCTCTAAAACACCCTATACTTTATGACCACCTCGAGGCAACCAAGTGAGGCGTACCCTAAGAGTGGCATGTGCATGTGTGTCCAGTTTCATGTTAAATTATCTTGTACATGTTATTGGTGAGCTACGGGTTGATTTTATTTTTCAGACAAGTCTTGCATGCATAATTAACAGTTAATAATTGTGCGGAAAGTAAATCTACGCTATTACAAGGCGTCGGGTATTTACATCGCCAAAAACATAACCCTTGAAAATAAATTGTGAGAAAATAAAGAAAGCGATAAAAGCCCTAATTATCTATTACATTCTCGGAGCAGATACATAAATATGATCAAATAAATATAAAGTGCGCGCGAAAGAATTGAATCGGGACGTCTTAGGGTTTTGACCCTTTTTGAGAAAAGAAAGAAGTTCGTCCTTTTTTGCAATTAATGAAATATTAAACCTAATAACTAATTAATTAATTAATTACAAGAAAAACGTATTTTTTTATGTTTTTTATGTTTTTAATGAAAATAAAAATAAAAGAAATCAAAAGTTGAAAGTTAGTAAAACCTAATTCTAATTTATTTTATTTATTGCAAAAATTTTCAAAGTTAACCTAATTAACTAAATTAATTACATTTAGAATTTATTTACAAAATAATAATTAAAGGTGAAAATAATAATGATAATAATTAATATTCACATTTTTTTGTTGCCTGAATTTATTGTAAAAATAATTAATTTGAGTTAATTAAATAATAATATTAATAATAAAAATAATTAGTCAAAGAAAATAAAAAGAAAAAAAAACAATTAACCAGGGGGGGTGTTGGGCCCTTTAGGAGGTTTGTTCTGGAAATCTAAGGCCCATCTGCACACAAGCCTTGTTGACTTTGATAATTGCCCACGCTTGCTTTGACTGGGGAGCATGGTGTCCAACATCTTTT
The DNA here is from genome assembly GCA_948472305.1 of Vicia faba. Classification (NCBI taxonomy): domain Eukaryota; kingdom Viridiplantae; phylum Streptophyta; class Magnoliopsida; order Fabales; family Fabaceae; genus Vicia; species Vicia faba. The sequence goes on along the minus strand of OX451739.1, from coordinate 1,083,136,974 downwards.
GGCCACTGGATTAGAATGTGAAGACACATGGCAGGCTGAGGCGTGAGGTTCATGGCAAACCACTTTGTGAAGCCTGCATGGAATCATGTTAGAAAAAATAATATAGAGCTTTTGGGGGACTTGGGAATCGAAACCAGGTCCCAACGCTTGCTGAACATCTGACCAACCACTCCACCACACTGCATGCTTTGTTAGTATAGTGAACAATGAATATATTATATAACACAACAACATATGCTAAAAATTATGAAAAAGCGCGCGTTTCATTTGAATGGACTAATCAGAAGCCAACACGCAGTCGTCTTCCTCGTTTTCCTACAAAAAGAACAAATGGATAGCGGGGGTTTTTAACCCCCACAATCTATCATGAGGAATAATAGCGAATAGGTCTGTGTGCAATATAAATTGTTCGCGAGGGTAGGGTTAAATTCGTATTGATGCAACGATCTCAACCATATGCGCTAGGGGTTCTAATTTTTCCTGAATAATAAAGCCCCAATTTGGAAGCTTGGAAACCCTAGATTCCGTTCATGGTGATTTGTGATTCAAGGCGTTTCAGTCCAATTAACCTATGCCAAAAGCTTCCTGTGGATTCAAGCAACACAAAACATACAAGAAATCATGTTAATGATGCACAAATCATGAGGTTTGATTATGGAAAAAATAAGCAAACCGTGAGTTCGTGTGGAGCGATTTCTTAGGCCTTAGCACTTGGTTTTGATTCCAAAACGTTTCTGGGAGTTCTAGCAATGTATTGGGATCCACAAATTGCTTTGAAAGGGCCTGGAACCTGGAAAACAGTTTTGGCTTTTTCTTGATTTTTTTTTAATATGGTTATGGCTTTCTTGTTGTACCCCAAAATTTTCCCTCCCATTTTCTCAACATTTCTCATCACCAAGCCCTTGGAGATCAAGATCCAGTTAGGGTTTCATCTGCTCAAGACTTCTCCTTGCACTGTTGACCCAAATTAGGGTTTGTGTTTGCACAAAGGTGTTTTGACCTAAATTGCCTAAGATGACTTTCTTGCTTCATATTGGACTCCCAAGTTTATCCACATCAAGTTTCAAGTCTTGATTCCAAGTTTTGCCCAGTCAATTGGACAGTTGACCTAGATATCAACTGTATTGGGGAAAAAGTCAACTGTGGCCAATTGACAGTCAAACCTCATGAAAATTGACCCACATCAACATTATGAACTCATATGGACCATTTGATCAAGTTTGGAGCATAATTCCACAAGAAATTTGATCAGATCACCAAAAGGGCAAAATGGTCATTTTTAGGGTTTTGACTGCACAAATGCAATTTTTGACTGTTTGACCTAGCCAATGGCAAACCAAGCTCACATATGGACTCAAGGACCCCATGGAATTATCTTGACATGCTCAACAAGTTCAAAAGATCCCAAGTGCACAAGATTGACAGTTGAATTTCCCAGTCAATTGATCAATTTTGACTGTATACTGAAAAGTCAAACTTTGACTTTTTTGGTCAAAATCAAGAGTCAAGATTCATTTTTCATCAAAACATGCCAAATCATGAAACTTGTTCACCAAGAAATCAAAAATTGCAATTTAGGGTTTGAAATGAGAATTTTTCATAACTTAGAATTTTTCTAAGTTATGAAAAACCCTAATTTTTTCCCAACTTTGCCCCACTTTCTCACCAAGATTCATTTGGATTCAAGCAAAAGTCAAAACATAAAAGTTGTAGATTGTTGCATAATCTACAACTTTGATTCAAAAAGTTTTCCCAAAAGAGGCTTGTATCTCAAGTTACAAGTTTTGGAATAAGGGTACTAAACCATTCTTAACTTAGTGAAAATTTGACCTATTTTGGCAAGGTTTTCTACCTAACTTCAAGACCATTTTCCATACACTTCCACTTGGAATTTCAATTTGAACTTCAAAAATGTATTATAGTACTCATTCCAAGCTTTCCAAAATGTCCAAGAGCTCATCAAACAACCTCATAACTTGAGAGATTCGAATTTTGCAATATGGCAAAAAGTCACTTTGATTCATGGCCATGTACATGTTCATAACTTGTGCAAATTTCTCAAACCAGCATGCCACTTGATTACAGGCCCTTAAACCATCCAACACTCAATAATTTAATGCATGTTCATTGTGCTAAGGCCTTGTTTCTTGAGTTTAAGCATTACATGTTGGATTAGGCCATAAATGGAAAAAGTGAAATAACCATTTTTGCAAAAGCAAGCTTTATGTCAAAGTTGCAAATCCACAAGTACAGATCAAATCACTTTGGCACAAGATTATGAGCAAAACACACTAATCAAGACAAGGTTAGCAGCATGTTTAGGGGGACTCTACCTGCCTAGAAACTCAAGTGACCTTTTCTTGCTTAAGTGTTAAGAAACCTAGCATATCACAACATAACTTTCATCTCAGCATTAGAACACTTAAGCAAATATTGTATACACTTTCTAATCATCAAGCACAAGCTAGAACACGAGCAAACAAGGTCTCAGACACTCCCATTCCCAGAATCACTCTCAAACTTCAGAAACAGGGCAGGGTCTGCAGATTGAATCCCATCTCTCATTCCTTTCATGATTTCTTGCCCAAAGCTCATCAAACACATTCCCTAGCATCACTTGAAGCTAACCAAAACACAAAACACGACCTGTAACTCCTCTAACTAGTTCCACCATTTTCACTTTCTTGTTTTGCAGTTGAAGGTCCATAGCTCGATTCAAGGTGTTTCAAAGCAAAGTAAGCATTGGAATAGCATCACCACACTTCAGGCAAGCTATACAGATCATCATCTTGCCCTGAAAGCTCCCCCATTGCCAGATAGAACTTCAACTGAACAGGTATCTTCTTGAACTTCTAACTCTTAGTCTAGGCATCATTAGCTCTAAGTTTGTGAATAAGAAGTGTTCTACTCATGCCCCTGAATCTGTACATGCTTTTACTTTTCATTTATTTTGCTTGAGCTGTGAGAATTTAAGGTTTGAATATGGAAGAAAAGTTAGGTCAGGATTTGGGAATGTCAAAATTCTCTCTCATTTCTGAGAGTTAGGATGAGTTCTTTATATATTTAGAATCGTGATTCAATGCTTAACATTTCTTGTGTTGAAAGTTTATGCAAAAAGTCAAAGAATCCAGATGTTTGAACTTGAGTACAGGCGCGCGTTTTTGACATCTTTTTGTCTGAAGGTTGAAGAAGAAGCTACATGGGCTGGGCTTTTTGTGTTATTTCTCTTCACACCATATTTTTGGTTTTGCACCCCCTGAGCCCATTTTATTTATTTGCTTGATTTTTTGACTTTTCTTTTTTTATTCTAATTTATTTATTTTTGCTAATAATATTAAAAACTTGAAAAATATTTTTACACCATTTTTATATTTTTAGGCATTTATTTAGTTATATTGATATTTATATGTAAATAAGTACAAAGAATATATTATTTAGAATAAATAGAAAAAATAATGTAAACACCATTTTATTTTCATTTTTATTTTGTTTTATCCTTTTAAAATATTTTATATAAAATATACTTTTTTATAAATATTAATTATTTTTATTTTTGTATATATAATATTTATTTAGTAAATAATAAAGATATTTATATATATATTAGTATATTTAGGTAAAAAATACCAAAATACATACATTTTTTATTTTATTAATATTTGACATGAAAAATACTTTTTATGAATATACTCCATTTTATTTTATTTTTTGTATATAATTATTAAATATTATACATATTAAATGGTTAATATACTTATTTAATGAAATTAGGGTTTTTACCCTTAAAACACAAAAATTCCAAAAAATATTACTTTTTTTTTATTTTTATTCATTTGACATAAAAAATATCCTTTTTCCATACATATGAAAACCCTTTTTGCATTTTGCATCTTTATTTTATTTTCTATTTAATTTATGCAATTAATTGTTTTGTAAATATTCCAAAATTGATGTAATAGCGAGGTTTAAATTCCTTGTCTAAATATCCCCCCATTTGAACATTTGTACCCCTCTTCCCATATTGTGTTGTAATAGTGTAGAATTTTTACTTTTCGCACTTTAACGCTTTCTAAATATACCATGCTAGAATTAGGGTTTGTATGCAAATAAAAAGAATAAAATAGTTTGACCTAATTTCAAGATAATCAAGCATGAATATGGACAACACATATCACACTTGCACCCCTAGGGTATTCCACTTGTTGCCTTCAATAAATGGGCCATGTTGCATGTTAGGTTTCTTTGGGCAAAACAAATACAATTCAAATGATCATAGTCCCTCGATGACGCTTTCGAAAAGTTGCCTAAAATGATCAAGTCCCTTTCAAGGAAAAATTGCCCAAAGATACTTAGCACTATTGCAATTATGGTCTAAACGATGACCCACGCCCGTCCCTTTTACCTCCTAACACAAGATTGTCCACCAAATGCAATGGTGGAACAAAATTGTTAAAAGGGTTAAAACATAGCATAAATCTTTGAGAACTTTAGGGTAGATAGCTCTTAAGTACTTGTCAATTTGCAAAAGAAAACACTTGCCTATTTTCAAACCACACTTCACAAACACTTTCAAAACAAACTTTCAAAGAAACCTTGAAACATCTTTTCAAAAAAAAAAGACAAACACCTTTTGTAAAACATTCGAGTAAAGAATTGTTACAAGGGTAGCCTAGACAAAGGCATATTTTTTCAAAACATTTTCAAAAGCCACACACAAAGCACCATTTCAAACAATTGAAAACCAAGGCAAGTTGATCTAAGCAAGTACCTAAGAGCCCATGGATAACCATGGATAGAAAGGGTGCTAATACCTTCCCTTTCTATAATCTACTCCCCGAACCCAAGAAAAATCTCAAAGGTTTTTGCTGTGCTTTTTAAACCTTTCCTTAGGATAAAATAAAAAGTCGGTGGCGACTCTTGCTCAACCGAAACATTTGCGAAAACAAACGCAAAACCATAGTCAGTTCTCCCACCGTATAACAGAACTGGCGACTCTGCTGGGGAACAATTTTAAAAGTGGAGTAACCTTAGGGCTTAGATCACCCTCTCGCATGACTAATTGTTTGAATTGTTTGCTTTATATCTTGGCTCTATTGTTTGGGTTTGCAATCCTACACCCGGATTTTGGGAAACATTCATAGATAGCAATACATTGTGGAAACTGTGCGGGGTATACCGACACGGTCGAAGCAATAGCTATATTAGTGCGACATATTTGTGAGTACCGGTAACCCTTGAGTTCAATCAAGGAGAGTACGGGGCCACTGAGTGATGTCACTAAGCACTAATGACCTAGAACCTTACTTGACCATCTTGGCCTTTTATTAGGGGTAGTGAGATGACCGACTTTGGTGCAGTCCGAAGTTGGTAGATACTCGATACTACACTCATTGAGGGTTGTTTTCTTGGAATATTTTGGTCGCTAGTTAAGTGGCTAAACCAAAACCATGAACAATGAAAACAATCCAGTGATATTGAGCTCCTTAGAACCCGGTTACTATTTATAGGACAGGTTTTTAAGCCAACTACACTCAAGAGGGTACCTACCTATGAAACCCCATGCAAGCCTGAAACTAGGGTTTGGTGTGATTTGCGTGTACATATGTTTGGTGCATACATCATAAACATCATAAAACATTATATGTATTCACTAACCATTTCAAGGGTTTGGAGCTTCATCTTTGTTCCTGTTTTGTAGGTCATGGAAATTCCTCGCAGAAGTACCATCCAAGTCAACCTTGTGAGAATTTCTCCTCAACTTAAGGAGCTCACCTCAAGAATTCCGGAAAGCTCATCCTTCAGTGAAAGACATGGCAGACTGCTCAGCCTAGTCAACACCAACATTGAAGAAGACATGATGAAAGTGCTATTCTAGTTCTTTGACCCTCTTCACCACTGTTTCACTTTCCCTGATTACCAGTTGGTGCCCACTTTGGAAGAGTTTTCTCAACTCCTGAGAATTCCTATCCTTAATCAACTACCCTTCAACGGTATGGAAAAGGAACCAAAGCCGGAAGATGTTGCTCGAGCATTACATCTACAACCATCCGCCATCAAGGGGCATTGGGAAACCAGAAGCGGCGTCAAAGGATTCTTAGAAAAATTCTTGTTTGAGAAGGCACGAGAATGTTGGAACTCATTGGACCTACAAGCCTTTGAAGAGATTGTGGCACTCCTTATCTATGGGTTGGTCTTGTTCCCAAATCCTGACCAATTGGTAGATGTCAACGCCGTCAAAATCTTCTTGTCCAGAAATCCAATACCAACATTGCTTGGGGACATCCTTCACTCATTTTACACATGAACAATGAGAAAGAGGGGTGTTCTCATGTGTTGTACTCCTCTCCTTGCAAGGTGGTTTATTTCGCACCTTCCATAATCTGTCTTGAAGAATGACCAAGGCTCAAGGTGGTCCCAATGGTTGATGACTCTTACTCACTCTGATGTACATTGGTGTTCTCGGTCCAGAGAAAATGTCATCATCATCGATCGTTGCGGAGAATTTCCTAATGTTCCTTTACTTGGAATCAGAGGAGGTATCACCTACAACCCTTGCCTAGCTTTGAGGCAATTTGGATATGCACGGAGGGATGGCCCTCATGACATGTTGATTCCTGACCTAGTTTTTGACTTCGACAACGATGCACAAGGACTTCGCCAAAGATTCATCAGAGCTTGGGGAAGACCCAACAAGGTTGATAGCAAGACTCTGGGACACAAGAACTCCATCCCTCTTGAGCCTTATCTCAAGTGGGTACGAGCCCGACCCCAAAGTCTGATGATGCCTTATCCTCATGTTCTCCCAGTGATTAAAGAGCCTGTTAAGGAAGGAGAGGTTCCCTACACCATCCTACATCCTGACATGCCTACATCGTGGGAGGAAATGCAGAAAAGTTGGATTCAGCTCAAGGAGGAACGAAACACTTTTGAAGCCAGCTTCTATGCCAGTGAGAAGAAGGTTCTAGAGCTTACCCGCCGACTCCATGAGCAAGAGGCCCTCAACACCTACATCGCACCAAAGAGGATGCGCAATGTCTTTTTTCCTTGAGAAGTTATTTTGTAATATTTGGCCCATGGGGCATTTATGTACTAACAAATTTCTTCTTATTAATATGACGTGCGTTCTTCTTTGTCTGAAACAATTTTGAATGTCCTAAGTCCTTGAATGCATTGCATACATAAGCATACCATTCATCATGTGCATAAGCAGGTCTCACTCCAGGTTTCCTTATCTGTCTGCTGTTTATTTCAGTAGGATGGATCTCGAGCAAACAGTCAAAGACCTGCAAGCTCAGAATGCACAGTTTCAGCAACTCCTGACAACCTTGGCTAAAGGTCAGTAGGATCTCAAGACCTTGCTGGGGAATAAAGATCCAGTGAAAAAGAAGAAAAAGAGACTCGGGGTGGCTACTTTAGGGAGAAGATTTGACAGAGAAGCTCGGCGAGTGCTTGAATTTCCTCCTACTTTTGATGAAGGAACCAACAAAGGAGGTGGGGCTGCGGTACCTTCCGAGTCCGATGTGGAAGAAGAAGAGGTCGAAGAGGATGAAGATTATTCTGATCAGCAATACCCTCCAGCTGATGATAAATACAAAGGGCTAGAAGACAGGTTGGCCGCCATGGAGCTACAAAGAGTACCGGGTTTGGATTTTGAAGACTTGGGTTTGGTCGCCGGGATTGTGATTCCCCCAAAATTCAAAGTGCCAGTGTTTGTGAGGTATGATGGGCTGTCCTGTCCCAAAATGCATCTCAGGTCCTACATGAGAAAGATCCAACCCTATACGCAGATAAAAATCTTTGGATTCATTTCTTTCAAGACAGCCTTTCTGGAGCTCAATTGGAGTGGTTTTATCAGTTAGAGGGAACCAGCGTCCACAATTGGGAAGACTTGTCCACCGCCTTCTACAAACAATACCAGTATAATTCTGACCTTGCTCCTACTCGTACCCAACTTCAGGGTATGTCGTTAGGAACAGGTGAAGGATTCAAAAAATATGCACAAAAATGGAGGGATTTGGCTGGCAGGGTGCAACCTCCTTTAACCGACCGCGAACTTGTTGATATGTTTCTTGGGACCCTATCTGGGCCATTTTTCAATCATCTGATTGGTAACTCTTCCGCGGGGTTTACCGATTTGATCTTAACAGGCGAAAGAATAGAAGCTGGCATCAAATCAGGAAAGATTCAGAAGGGTGTTGCTGCAAGTGTTGAGAAGAAGCCTTTTAAGAAGGAAACAGCTGTGGTTTATTCTCAGAGAAGAGCAGGGAAGACGGAGCGTCGGCCAACTGTGGGGGCCGTAATGATTCAAAATACTCCAGGAGATCAGCCTCGCTATAACCAGTCCAGACCAAATCAACAACGAGTGGAACGGCCACAACGGCAGTTCACCCGTATTAATATGACTCCAGCGCAAGTGCTTCCCCATCTGTTAAAGTTGAATCTCTCCACCATCAAGGAGGCACCAAAGAATGTGAATACGTCCTCTCCGCATTATCATCCTAATGCTAAATGCGCCTACCATTCTGACAGTGTCGGGCACGACACCAATGATTGTTGGGCACTCAAGCACAAGATCCAAGACCTGATAGAGGCGAAGGAGGTAGAGTTTGACGCTCCGGAGAAGCCTAATGTGATATCTGCTCCCATGCCGAAGCACGGCCGAAATGTCAATGCCATTGAAGAAGATTTGTATGTTGCTGATGTCAATGATCTGAATACTCCATTGTTAACCATTAAGTTGAATCTGTTAAGGGCCGGGATTTTCCTGGGATGTAAAGAAGACTGCTATTGTTGTTACTCTCTGCCGTTTGATTGTCCGTTACTAAAGAAAGGAATCCAAGGCCTTATGGATAGTCGACAAATTTTGTTTGAAAAAGTTTCTGTTGTTCCAACTCATACTGAAGATATCTCAATCATAACCATTCACGCCAATCTTTCCAAGGCCGTCAAAAAGCCTGTTAAGATTACACCAGCTACGAAATCTGTTCCTTTGAAGATAACAATGCCAGGGCCTGTCCCCTATGTTTCTGAGAAGTCGATACCATGGAACTACGGCGGCGACGTCTATTACCATGGTGTCAAACAAGTCGAAATAACTGAAGAAAGTTCAGATGATGATGAAGCCAGCATTGGTAACATTGCGGGCACGAGCAAAATCACCAGGAGCGGGAGATTATTTTCTACAGAGATTGCCCCTCCAAGAGCAATCTTTGGACCCTCTTCAGCTGACAAAGTCATCCCTGCACCAATAAAACTCTCTGCTAGAACCCCTTTGATTGAGGATTTTGTTGTTCCTAGTACTGTCTCTCCTACCGCTGCTGATAAAGGTAAGGGAATCCAAGATGATCTCGTCAGGACGAGGGCTCAGCCCTTGGTCATCCCGGAAACCTCCAAGAAGGAAATGGATGAGATTTTGAGGATAATCAAAAGGAGTGATTACGATGTGGTAGAACAGCTGGGGCAAACCCCCTCCAAGATCTCCATGCTGGCACTGCTACTTTGCTCGGAAGCGCACGCTAAAGCTCTGATAAAATTCCTGAAGGCAGCCCATGTGCCCCAGGAAACCTCTGCAGATCAATTTCAAAATTGCATGGCTATCCTGACTGCGGACAATGGATTAGGTTTCTCCGATGCTGACCTAACTCCTAAAGGTAGAAACCACAATGATGCTTTGCACATTTCAGTCGAGTGTCGAGGAACCACTCTCGCACATGTCTTGGTCGATACTGGTTCGTCGCTGAATGTATTGCCTAAGAAGGCCTTGGACCGACTAGATTGTGAAGGGTTGGAATTGAAGCCGAGTGATATTGTTGTCAGAGCTTTCGATGGTTCGAAGAGAATGGTCCATGGGGAGGTTGAAATTCCCATCAAGATAGGCACTGAGGTGTTTAAGTCTACTTTCTATGTGATGGACATCCGTCCGTCATACTCTTGCTTGCTGGGTAGGCCTTGGATACACCATGCTGGGGCAGTCACCTCCTCCTTACATAAGATGTTGAAGTATCCTGTCAAGGGAAAGATCATTATTGTCCATGGCGAAGAGGAGTACATGATTAGCCACTTGAATTCTTTCTGGTACGTGGAGGTAGAAGGAGAGTTCATTGAGACGCCTTTTCAGCATTTCGAAGAAGTCCTTCCTGAGATAACAGTAGCAAAATTGGCAGCTGAGACACCGAGGCAAATGGCCAGGATGGCATCTCTGGAAGACACAAGGGCCGCAATAAAGGAAGGGAAGAATTCAGCATGGGGGCAGTTACCTGATATTCCGCATAAGACAGACAAATTTGGATTAGGGTTTACTACCGCAGGCCAGAAAGCGATGCGTCGTTCGAAGATTGAAAGAGCGCCAGTCAAAATTTCTCCCTACGGAATCAACACCTTAGAGGATGAAGACAAAGAGAGCAACATCGAAGAGTGGATTTACCCAACTGTCAAAGGAGGATTGAGCAACTGGGAGGCAAAAGACTTTGTCCCCATCACTTTTATTCATCAGTAATTTATCTGTTAAACATTTCCTATTTGGTATGTAATATTTATTTTCAAAACAATCCGTACACTATCTTTTCACCTCATGCCTTGCCCGGGGCATGTAGGTCCATTTGTAAGGGTTTTGATTATTTTTCATATCCATATGCCATGTTTAATGATTCATTGGACGTTTTTCATTTGATAAACTGCTTGTGTTCATTTTCTTTCCTTTTGCATTTTTTGTTTAAGGATGTCTATCCCTTACACACACCCACACTCACCAATGCAGGTACCCATCCACTCCGGATTCCATGGGTGACTATCCTGCTATACCCGTCAATAACTCTGAAGATCTGGTCAATCAAGCCGAGTATGAAGATGACGAAGGTTGTGAAGTACCAGGGGAACTAACCAGACTTTTACAGCAAGAGGAAAGGGCCATCTTACCGCACGAAGAGTCATTGGAAACTGTCAACTTAGGGACCGAGGAAGACCGGAAGGAGGTGCAAATGGGTGCCAATCTGGAACCGAGTGTCAAGGAACGCCTGATACAGTTGTTGAATGAGTATGTTGAAATCTTCGCTTGGTCTTATGAGGACATGCCGGGTTTAGACACAGACATCGTGGTTCACCGTCTCCCCACAAGAGAGGATTGTCCACCGATCAAGCAAAAAGTCCGCCGAATGAGGCCTGACATGTCTGAAAAGATCAAAGCATAAGTGATGAAGCAATTCGACGCTGGCTTTCTGGCTGTTACGTCCTATCCTCAATGGGTCGCTAACATCGTGCCAGTACCTAAGAAAGATGGCAAAGTCAGGATGTGTGTGGGCTACCGGGATTTGAATAGGGCCAGCCCCAAAGATGATTTTCCACTTCCAGACATTGACATTTTGATCGACAATACAACTCAACACAAAGTGTTTTCCTTCATGGATGGATTCTCGGGCTACAATCAAATCAAAATGGCCCCCGAGGACATGGAGAAAACTACTTTTGTCACACAATGGGGCACTTTCTGCTACAAGGTGATGCCGTTCGGGCTGAAGAACGCATGGGCAACCTATCAACGCGCCATGGTAGCTTTATTTCATGATATGATACATCATGAGATTGAAGTTTACGTAGACGATATGATAGCTCGGTCACAAACAGAGGAGGAGCACCTTGAACATCTAGAAAAGTTGTCTGCCAGGTTGAAAGAATACAAGCTAAGGCTGAATCCAAGTAAATGCACTTTTGGAGTTAGGTCTGGTAAACTCCTGGCATTCATTGTAAGCAACAAAGGCATTGAAGTCGATCCAGCAAAAGTGAAAGCGATACAAGAGATGCCTGCTCCCCGTACTGAAAAGGAGGTTAGAGGGTTCTTTGGGCGCTTGAACTACATTGCCAGATTCATCTCGCATCTGACTTCTACCTGTGAACCAATTTTCAAACTCTTGAAGAAAGATCAGGTAGTCGAATGGAACGACGATTGCCAAGCTGCTTTTGATAAAATCAAGGAGTATTTACTAGAACCTCCTATTCTGATGCCACCCGTCGAAGGAAGACCATTGATCATGTATTTGACCGTCTTGGATAACTCAATGGGGTGTGTTTTGGGCCAGCATGACGAGTCTGGTCGAAAAGAGCATGCTATTTATTACCTTAGCAAAAAGTTTACCGACTGTGAGACTCGCTACTCACTGCTCGAGAAAACTTGCTGCGCTTTGGTATGGGCTGCTCGCCGACTAAGGCAGTATATGTTGACTCATACTACCTTGTTGATTTCCAAAATGGATCCTATCAAGTATATCTTCGAAAAGCCCACTTTATCTGGAAGGATAGCTAGATGGAAAATGATCCTAACTGAGTATGACATCCAGTACACCACCCAAAAAGCTATAAAAGGGAGTGTACTAGCTGACCATCTGGCTCATCAAGCTATCGAAGATTATCAACCCACATGAGATTTGACTTCCCGGACGAGGACATCATGAACTTGAACAACATTGAAAGTAACAGACCGTATGACGGACCCGAAAAGGGATCTCGATGGACCCTGTACTTTGATGGTGCTTCAAATGCACTTGGAAATGGTATCGGCGCAATACTCATTTCTCCGGAAGGTTGTCACACTCCTTTCACGGCCCGACTTTGTTTCAGCTGCACAAACAACATGGCTGAGTATGAAGCTTGCATCTTTGGTCTCAAGGCTGCTATAGACTTGGGGATCAAATCTTTGATCGTATTTGGGGACTCAACTTTGGTTATCAGTCAAATCAAAGGAGAGTGGGATACCAAGCATCCTAATCTTATCCTATACAAAGAAAATGTCCTGACATTGTTGCCTCATTTCGAGAAAATTACCTTCGAGCATTTCCCGCGAGAAGAGAATCAGCTAGCAGATGCTCTAGCTACAATGTCTTCCATGTTTAAACTCAACTGGGATAACGAGGCTCCCCAAATCACCATCGAGCGAATGGATGAACCTGCGCATTGTCACGAGATTAATACCGAAGAAGTAGTGGAACAACCTTGGTTCCATGAAATCAAAAGGTATCTCGAGACCAGAGATTATCCCGAAGGAGCTTCCGTAAATGACAAGAAGTTCTTAAGGAAATTTGCTGCCAAATTCTTCCTGAGCAACGACATCCTTTACAAACGAAGCCACGATTGTGTATTACTCCGATGCGTAGACAAAGCTGAAGCAGAGTTGATCATGACTGACATACACAGTGGCACATTTGGCACTCACTTGAGCGGGCATACAATGGCTAAGAAGATCCTAAGGGCAGGCTATTACTGGTCTACCATGGAAGCTGATTGTCATCAACATTCCCGTACTTGCCACAAATGTCAAGTCTACGCTGACAAAGTTCATATCCCTCTGGTTCCTCTCAATGTTCTGACTGCTCCGTGGCCCTTTGCAATGTGGGGCATTGACATGATTGGAGAGATCAAGCCCACGGCTTCCAATGGACATCGCTTCATCCTGGTTGCCATTGACTATTTCACCAAATGGGTCGAAGCAGCTTCCTTCGCCTCTGTTACTAAAAATGTGGTTGCCCGCTTTATCAAGCAAAATCTCATATGTCGGTATGGTGTTCCAGATAGGATCATCACAGACAACGGTACAAATCTGAATAACACGATGATCACCGCTTTGTGCGAACAGTTCAAGATTTATCATCATAATTCATCTCCCTATCGGCCGAAGATGAACGGTGCTGTTGAAGCTGCGAACAAGAACATTAAGAAGATCATTCAGAAAATGACAGTCACTTACAAGGACTGGCATGAGATGTTACCGTTTACTCTACATGGATACCGTACGACGACACGTACTTCAACCGGGGCAACCCCATTTTCTTTGGTATATGGCATGGAAGCTGTCTTGCCAATGGAAGTCCAGATTCCTTCTCTAAGGATTATGAAGGACACAGGTCTGAATGAAGATGATTGGATTCAGACCCGACTTGATTAACTCAATCTGATCGACGAAAAGCGACTCGCTGCTATATGCCATGGTCAGACGTATCAAAAACGGATGATCAAGGCCTTCAATAAGAAAGTCAGACGTCAAGTGTATCAAGTCGGAGATCTCGTGATCAAGCGGATTATCTTGCTGCAAAGTGATCCCAGGGGCAAATGGACTCCTACATATGAAGGACCATTTGTGATCAAGAGCATATTTTCTGGTGGTGCAATGATTCTGACCACCATGGACGGCGACGATTTGCCGCACCCTGCAAACGCGGACATAGTCAAAAGATACTACGCATAAAATAACCCGACAAGTCGAAAACCCGAAAGGGCGGCTTGGGCAAAAATGGGCATCCCGGTGAACCGAAAACCCGAAAGGGCGGTTCAGGCAAAAGTTAGGGATAAAAATTAAAAAAAATCTGTACACCCGGCAAGTTGAAAACCCGAAAGGGAGGCTTAGGCAAAAAGGGGTTTCCCGGTGGATCGAAAACCCGAAAGGGCGATTCAGGCAAAAGTTAGGGAATTAAAGCGTATGACTATGTCTCGTCGGATCACTTCAAAGACAATCTCTTCATCAACCAGTTCCAGGTTTCTGATCAATCCAGTCATCGGCAAACGAAGCATTGAATGGACAGATATTCAGAGTTGTGAAAGCTATAGCGGAATGGAATCCCATGGAATTATTTCACATAGCCATCTTTATTTTGTATAAATCTTTCAATATTTACGACAAAATCCTCTTACTAGGATGGTTGTCTCCTTTGTACAAATATACTCATAAAAAGTCAATACAAATACTTTTCCCAGAAATTTGTATCATTTCCTTTCACTTTTTCTCTTACGCTATTTGTTTTATTTTGAGAAACGTCCAATGTTTTGATTAGGCATATGCATTTGAACATAATCATTTCCTTATGAATCAAGAAAGAGGATTACTGATAGATTGAAGATACAGTTGGATATCTTGTTACCCTTTCAGAGGAAACCCCCAGGAGATTTGGAATCCATATTCCCAGCAAACCCTGAAGCTTATCCCCAGTAGATTCTGGAAGCTTATCCCCTGCAAAGTACGGACGCCTCTCCCGAGCTTTATTCAAAGTTATTTCTCACAAGGGCTTATAACTGGGTTATCCTCATCTTATTGCCACGGAAGACCGCACCCGCCAAAATTCTTCCTACCTCCAGCGGAGTTCATCAGAGTTCCCCAACATAACTTACCATTACAATCCCCAGAGGAGTTCATCTTTGTTATCCCCATCCAGAGAACCTTCCAGAAGCTAACTTTACTCAGCGTCAAATTTCATCATCCCCAGCCGAGCTAAAACTTCAAATTATCAATCCCCAGCGAAGCCAGACTATTGAACCTTCTCCCCACAGAGTTTTGGGAGGGCAAATCTTGAGTTCCCCAGTGAAGTCGCCAGAGATACTTCCCACCAAACTGAAGATTCTCAGTCTTATCTCCCCAGCATGAGCCTATTAGTTTGGAACTCCCCAGTAGAAGTCATCAGGAATTCCCTAGAAGATTGGTATGCAATCCAAGCTCTTTATTCTCCAGCAACAACCAGGAATTATTCTTCCCGGCAGCAGTCAAGATACTTTTATCTTCAGCCATCCCAGATTCATCTATCATTGCAAGATAGCTCTCCAGCTTACATGCGCATCCATTTACATTCATATCATATAACATACATTGTATCATGCATCATGACATTGCATATAACTAACTCTTTACCTTTTCAGGTAAGATCAGTCGAAAGACTAGAATCACTATCTTCCGAGATTCTTTCCAGGAATATTTCAGATATGACCCAGACACGGCAGCATTCTAATGCTTATTCCAGATTTATCCAGATGCAGTTTTACACGAGCTCATCATCAGGGAACCCTACACCGGTTCTTCTTTTTCTTCTCAAGACTTCTGAAAACATTTTATGGATTCTTCCCAACAACGGATGTTAATCTATCACTTGTTCAGATGCAACTTTTGAAAACAGTTTACGGATGCTTCCCAACAACGGATGCTGCTCTATTGCTTATTCAACTTCAAGATTTCTGAAAACAGTTCACGGGTTCTCCAAGTAATGGATGTTAACCTATCACTTGTTTAGTTTCTTCTCAAGACTTATGAAAACAGTTTATGGATTCTTCCCAACAACGGATGTTAATCTACCAACTTGTTCAGATGCAACTTTTGAAAACAGTTTACGGACGCTTCCCAACAACAGATGTTGCTCTATTGCTTATTCAACTTCAAGATTTATGAAAACAGTTCACGGGTTCTCCAAGTAATGGATGGTAAACTACCACTTGTTCATTTTCTTCTCAAGACTTCTGAAAATAGTTTATGGATTCTTCCCAACAACGGATGTCAATTTATTGCTTACTCAGACCCTCAGTTCAGAGATGGTCCCAAGCATGGACACCTTCCTGATACTTATTCCAGATGGCATCTTTAAGCCCACCCCCGACAAGTTTCTATCACTCTTCCAGATGGCATTGTTAAGCCCATCTCCAAATGGCATCTCTAAGCCCATTCCCACATCCCTTGCTTTGACGAGTGCAAATTTAAGGGCACTCTAGTGTCCAATCTCCTTTTACCCTCGAGTCACGAAAGGCAAACTTGCCAATCTAACTCTTCGGATTCAAGAAGATTGAACAGGGGCAACTGTTGTACCCCAAAATTTTCCCTCCCATTTTCTCAACATTTCTCATCACCAAGCCCTTCGAGATCAAGATCCAGTTAGGGTTTCATCTGCTCAAGACTTCTCCTTGCACTGTTGACCCAAATTAGGGTTTGTGTTTGCACAAAGGTGTTTTGACCTAAATTGCCTAAGATGACTTTCTTGCTTCATATTGGACTCCCAAGTTTATCCACATCAAGTTTCAAGTCTTGATTCCAAGTTTTGCCCAGTCAATTGGACAGTTGACCTAGAAATCAGCTGTATTGGGGAAAAAGTCAACTGTGGCCAATTGATAGTCAAACCTCATGAAAATTGACCCACATCAACATTATGAACTCATATGGACCATTTGATCAAGTTTGGATCACAATTCCACAAGAAATTTGATCAGATCACCAAAAGGGCAAAATGGTCATTTTTAGGGTTTTGACTGCACAAAGGCAATTTTTGACTGTTTGACCTAGCCAATGGAAAACCAAGCTCACATATGGACTCAAGGACCCCATGTAATTATCTTGACATGCTCAACAAGTTCAAAAGATCCCAAGTGCACAAGATTGACAGTTGAATTTCCCAGTCAATTGATCAATTTTGACTGTATACTGAAAAGTCAAACTTTGACTTTTTTGGTCAAAATCAAGAGTCAAGATTCATTTTTCATCAAAACATGCCAAATCATGAAACTTTTTCACCAAGAAATCAAAAATTTCAATTTAGGGTTTGAAATGAGAATTTTTCATAATTTAGAATTTTTCTAAGTTATGAAAAACCCTAATTTTTTCCCAACTTTGCCCCACTTTCTCACCAAGATTCATTTGGATTCAAGAAAAAGTCAAAACATGAAAGTTGTAGCTTGTTGCATAATATACAACTTTGATTCACAAAGTTTTCCCAAAAGAGGCTTGTATCTCAAGTTACAATTTTTGGAATAAGGGTACTAAACCATTCTTAACTTAGTGAAAATTTGACCTATTTTGGCAAGGTTTTCTACCTAACTTCAAGACCATTTTCCATACACTTCCACTTGGAATTTCAATTTTAACTTCAAAGATGGATTGTAGTACTCATTCCAAGCTTTCCAAAATGTCCAAGAGCTCATCAAACAACCTCATAACTTGAGAGATTCGAATTTTGCAATATGGCAAAAAGTCACTTTGATTCATGGCCATGTACATGTTCATAACTTGTGCAAATTTCTCAAACCAGCATGCCACTTGATTACAGGACCTTAAACCATCCAACACTCAATAATTTAATGCATGTTCATTGTGCTAAGGCCTTGTTTCTTGAGTTTAAGCATTACATGTTGGATTAGGCCATAAATGGAAAAAGTGAAATAGCCATTTTTGCAAAAGCAAGCTTTATGTCAAAGTTGCAAATCCACAAGTACATATCAAATCAATTTGGCACAAGATTATGAGCAAAACACACTGATCAAGACAAGGTTAGCAGCATGTTTAGGGGGCCTCTACCTGCCTAGAAACTCAAGTGACCTTTTCTTGCTTAAGTGTTAAGAAACCTAGCATATCACAACATAACTTTCATCTCAGCATTAGAACACTTAAGAAAATATTGTATACACTTTCTAATCATCAAGCACAAGCTAGAACACGAGCAAACAAGGTCTCAAACACTCCCATTCCCAGAATCACTCTCAAACTGCAGAAACAGGGCAGGGTCTGCAGATTGAATCCCATCTCTCATTCCTTTCATGATTTCTTGCCCAAAGCTCATCAAACACATTCCCTAGCATCACTTGAAGCTAACCAAAACACAAAACACGACCTGTAACTCCTCTAACCAGTTCCACCATTTTCACTTTCTTGTTTTGCAGTTGAAGGTCCATAGCTCGATTCAAGGTGTTTCAAAGCAAAGTAAGCATTGGAATAGCATCACCACACTTCAGGCAAGCTATACAGATCATCATCTTGCCCTGAAAGCTCCCCCATTGCCAGATAGAACTTCAACTGAACAGGTATCTTCTTGAACTTCTAACTCTTAGTCTAGGCATCATTAGCTCTAAGTTTGTGAATAAGAAGTGTTCTACTCATGCCCCTGAATCTGTACATGCTTTTACTTTTCATTTATTTTGCTTGAGCTGTGAGAATTTAAGGTTTGAATATGGAAGAAAAGTTAGGTCAGGATTTGGGAATGTCAAAATTCTCTCTCATTTCTGAGAGTTAGGATGAGTTCTTTATATATTTAGAATCGTGATTCAATGCTTAACATTTCTTGTGTTGAAAGTTTATGCAAAAAGTCAAAGAATCCAGATGTTTGAACTTGAGTACAGGCGCGCGTTTTTGACATCTTTTTGTCTGAAGGTTGAAGAAGAAGCTACATGGGCTGGGCTTTTTGTGTTATTTCTCTTCACACCATATTTTTGGTTTTGCACCCCCTGAGCCCATTTTATTTATTTGCTTGATTTTTTGACTTTTCTTTTTTTATTCTGATTTATTTATTTTTTCTAATAATATTAAAAACTTGAAAAATATTTTTACACCATTTTTATATTTTTAGGCATTTATTTAGTTATATTGCTATTTATATGTAAATAAGTACAAAGAATATATTATTTAAAATAAATAGAAAAAATAATGTAAACACCATTTTATTTTCATTTTTATTTTGTTTTATCCTCTTAAAATATTTTATATAAAATATACTTTTTTATAAATATTAATTATTTTTATTTTTGTATATATAATATTTATTTAGTAAATAATAAAGATATTTATATATATTAGTACATTTAGGTAAAAAATACCAAAATACATACATTTTTTATTTTATTAATATTTGACATGAAAAATACTTTTTATGAATATACTCCATTTTATTTTATTTTTTGTATATAATTATTAAATATTATACATATTAAATGGTTAATATACTTATTTAATGAAATTAGGGTTTTTACCCTTAAAACACAAAAATTCCAAAAAATATTACTTTTTTTATTTTTATTCATTTGACATAAAAAATATCCTTTTTCCATACATATGAAAACCCTTTTTGCATTTTGCATCTTTATTTTATTTTCCATTTAATTTATGCAATTAATTGTTTTGTAAATATTCCAAAATTGATGTAATAGCGAGGTTTGAATTCCTTGTCTAAATATCCCCCCATTTGAACATTTGTACCCCCTTCCCATATTGTGTTGTAATAGTGTAGAATTTTTACTTTTCGCACTTTAACGCTTTCTAAATATACCATGCTAGAATTAGGGTTTGTATGCAAATAAAAAGAACAAAATAGTTTGACCTAATTTCAAGATAATCAAGCATGAATATGGAGAACACATATTACACTTGCACCCCTAGGGTATTCCACTTGTTGCCTTCAATAAATGGGCCATGTTGCATGTTAGGTTTCTTTGGGCAAAACAAATATAATTCAAATGATCATAGTCCCTCGATGACGCTTTCGAAAAGTTGCCTAAAATGATCAAGTCCCTTTCAAGGAAAAATTGCCCAAAGATACTTAGCACTATTGCAATTATGGTCTAAACGATGACCCACGCCCGTCCCTTTCACCTCCTAACACAAGATTGTCCACCAAATGCAATGGTGGAACAAAATTGTTAAAAGGGTTAAAACATAGCATAAATCTTTGAGAACTTTAGGGTAGATAGCTCTTAAGTACTTGTCAATTTGCAAAAGAAAACACTTGCCTATTTTCAAACCACACTTTACAAACACTTTCAAAACAAACTTTCAAAGAAACCTTGAAACATCTTTTCAAAAAAAAAAGACAAACACCTTTTGTAAAACATTCAAGTAAAGAATTGTTACAAGGGTAGCCTAGACAAAGGCATCTTTTTTCAAAACATTTTCAAAAGCCACACACAAAGCACCATTTCAAACAATTGAAAACCAAGGCAAGTTGATCTAAGCAAGTACCTAAGAGCCCATGGATAACCATGGATAGAAAGGGTGCTAATACCTTCCCTTTCTATAATCTACTCCCCGAACCCAAGAAAAATCTCAAAGGTTTTTGCTGTGCTTTTTAAACCTTTCCTTAGGATAAAATAAAAAGTCGGTGGCGACTCTTGCTCAACCGAAACATTTGCGAAAACAAACGCAAAACCATAGTCAGTTCTCCCAATGTATCACATTTCTGCAACAATTCTCACGTGTGTGGCATTAGGTTTAGGTTCTGTATATATAATGGACTGAATTTAGGTTAAATCTTTGACCAAAAATCCATGGAATTATGGTTTGTATATTTGATTGAAAATCAAATATTTTTCAATCTTTTTGATTGAAAAATCTTGCCAAACTTGGAGATCCTTGTCCCCTTGATGTGCACACGAAATCTCCAGCATATGTTGACTACTTTTGCTTCACAAAAAGATTGAGAAATCATATCTTTGAATTTCCTACAATTTAAATTAATTAAATGAATTTGTAGGTGTTTAGGTATTGGCTTGCATTTTTGGTAAATCCCAAGTGTATGTGTGAATGTCATGACTGATGTCATAACATTCTAGTTCAGTTTGTACTGACTCATTAGGTACCTTTGCAGAAAAATATTGTAATTCAAATACTGATGTTTATAAGTGTGTATCTGAGCATTTTGCAAAATGATCACATTTTGCTAAATCAGTAGATAGGTTTTCTCAGATGTCATAACAGATGTTATGACATCCTATTCTGAACTAACAGGATTGCAGGATTGGATAAGTCTGAGTTTTTTCAGGAAATAACTCAGTCCTTCCTGAATAGAATCCTGCGTTTTCTGAGGGGTAACCTAGCTCAACCCTAACCTGGTTAATAAAGTCCTGTGACCTGGTCTTTAGGTCAAACGGAATTAACCCTAGGTTTTTGGAAACCCTAACTGAAGTTGCAGCTGCTATATATTCAACAGAGCTGTTGTTTTTCAAGGACGGCTTTTATTGATTAGAAGATCATTTGTAATATGTATAGATTTGATTATTGTACTCCAAGCAATTATCATTGTGATAAGTGCCTTGGAATAGGTTTCAAATTGTAAGGTTTGTGTAGCACTCAAAGCTGTGAAGCAAGAGTGTTTGAATGTTCCTTGACTAAAGCTGTGAAGCAGAGTCAAGTTAGTTGTGTACATCACTCAAAGCTGTGAAGCAAGAGTGATTGTGTTGCTTGATTAAAAAGCTGTGAAGCTTAATCAAGTGTTTGTTTTTGAAGAGTGTCTTCATTAATTCTTAAGTCAAATTGGTTTATGTATCACTGCTGTGATTGAGGGGGAGTGAGTAGGAACTCAGGTTTAAGTTGTACTTAGATTGGAATTGCATTGGGTAGGTCTTAAGTGAAGGAGATAAACTGGTTGGTTTATTCCTGAATTAAAATCTCTTATAGTGGATTTCCTCCCTGGCTTGGTAGCCCCCAGAGTAGGTGTTGTTGCACACTGAACTGGGTAAACAATTGACTGTGTTCTTTATTGCTTTTGTATTTACTGTCATATAGTAAGTCAGATACGGTGTCATAACATTGAACGTGACATTGAGTATCTGCAGCCAGAATTTCAATTGGCATCAGAGCAGGCACCCTGCCTGTATTACTGGGTGAGATCTAGGGATATCACTTTCTGGCACTATGGACAAAGAAGGAGTTTTTGGAAATAGACCACCCATTCTGGACGGAACCAATTATGACTACTGGAAACCTCGTATGATTGCCTTCCTAAAATCTCTGGACAAAAAGGCTTGGAGAGCTGCTGACAAAGGATGGATTCATCCCACCATAACTGAGATAGATGGGACAATGAGTCTGAAGCCTGAGGAAGATTGGAGTAAAGAAGAAGATGAGTTAGCTCTGGGAAATTCAAAAGCTTTAAATGCCTTGTTCAATGGAATTGATAGAAACATTTTCAGACTAGTACATCAATATGAATTGGCCAAGGAAGTTTGGGACACTCTCAAAACTACTCATGAGGGCACTTCCAAAGTAAAAATGTCAAGGCTTCAGATGTTGACTACCAA
This sequence comes from Vicia faba, assembly GCA_948472305.1. Taxonomy (NCBI): domain Eukaryota; kingdom Viridiplantae; phylum Streptophyta; class Magnoliopsida; order Fabales; family Fabaceae; genus Vicia; species Vicia faba. The sequence continues at coordinate 1,083,114,405 of OX451739.1, read as the reverse complement.
ATTTGAGAATCTAAAAATGATGGAAGATGAAACCATTCATGAGTTTCACATGAACATCTTGGAGATTGCCAACACCTCAGGAGCACTGGGAGAAAAGATGTCAGAAGAAAAACTGGTGAGGAAGATTCTCAGATCCTTGCCTAAAAGATTTGCAATGAAGGTAACTGCCATAGAGGAAGCCCAGGACATTAGCAAGTTGAAAGTGGATGAACTTATTGGGTCTCTTCAGACTTTTGAGATGGGGATCACTGATAATGGTGACAAGAAGAACAAAAGCATAGCACTTGTATCCAACACTGATGTTGAATACAAGGAGGATGAAGAAGAAAACATATCAGAAGCTATTGCCATGCTTGGAAGACAGTTCAACAGGCTCATCAAAAGAATGGACCCAAAGTCAAGGTCTAATGTTCATAACATTCCCTCTGACATTGACAGTTCCAGCAGAAGACCAAGGTCAGAAGATAAGGGAAACCAAGGCAGAGGTATTCAATGCCATGGTTGTGAAGGATATGGGCATATTCGAGCTGAATGTCCTACCTTTCTTAAGAAACAAAAAGGAATGACAATTACTTGGTCTGACTGTGATTCAGAAAGTAATTCTGAAGAAGAGACTGCCAAACGAGTTACTGCTTTAACTGGTGTTTGTATCTCTGAAAGTGACATCAGTGATTAAGAGGTGACTTTTGAAGAACTGGCTGATACTTACAAAGAATTGTGTATCAGAAGTACTGAAGTCTGTGTGCAGAATGAGAAACAATCAAAACTCATCATAAAGATGGAAGCTGAAAAAAGGGAAAATCTTGAAACTATAAGTCATCTAGAAGGAAAAGTTCAATTGCTGAACTCACAACTAAATAAAATGACCAAATCTGTCAAGATGTTGACAAATGGGACAGATAAATTGGAAGAAATCCTACAGGTTGGACAAAATGTGGGAAATAAATCTGGTCTAGGATTTATGGAAGCAACGAAATCGGGTTCTGATAAGCAAATGTCAAAACAGATGTCTCAACACAACTCTCGACATCAGGAACAGAAACACATGAGGAAAAGGTACCAAAGATGGAAATGTCATCATTGTGGTAGATATGGCCACATAAAGCCCTTCTGCTTCAGATTACATGGATACCCTAATCAGAACTCAGGTGTCAAACCTAAGTCTAAAAAGGTACCACATGCTCCTCAATGGAAGAAAAAGGCTACTGCACTGATAGCTCACACTTCCCTGAGGGTCTCTGCAAAGGAAGACTGGTACTTTGACAGTGGATGTTCCAGACACATGACTGGATTCAAAAATCTCCTCAATAATGTTATGCCTCACACCACCAGTTTTGTGACCTTTGGAGATGGTGCTAAAGGTGAAGTCAAAGGAGTTGGTAATTTGGACTGCCCTGGAGTTCCAAGTCTGAATAAAGTACTGCTGGTAAAAGGGTTGACTGCTAATCTCATTAGTATCAGTCAATTATGTGATCTAGGATTCAAGGTCAACTTCTCAAGATCTGAATGTCTAGTAATTAATGAAAAACTAGAAGTTGTAATGAGAGGAATCAAATCCAAAGATAACTGTTACGTGTGGCAGCCTGAGAACACTGATATCTCCACTATGTGTCAAATCATCAAAGAAGAAAAAGAGATGAAACTGTGGCAGCCTAAGCTTGGTCTCCTTCATCTAAGAAGAATGAAAAGAGCTATTTCTATGGAAGCTGTCAGAAGAACTCCAAAACTACAGGTTGATAATATCTGTGATGTGGCAAATAAACTTGAAGAAGAATGTGTTGTCAGAACCTTAAGCCATCTTGACAAGGATGTTGGAAATAACAAGTCTAATAAATTCTGTTCTCAAAACATCTGGTCAAAACAGATGCTTCCTGAGTACAATGTTACACAAGATGTTGTGACATTGTGTTGTGACAATCTGAAAACAATCAACATTTCCTTGAACCCTATTGACTTTGAAGAGAAGAAGTCATTTAAACTGGAACATAGTTTCTCTAAGCTTCAGCTGACTGATTCTTCTACCAAGGCTCTTGTTGGAAATAAACTTGAAAATTTGAGGGACAGGTTGGGTATTCACCAACATGAGAAATTATAGCAATTAATTTTGCTTAAAACAAGGGTTGAAGGGATTAACTTTATTAAGTCTATATTTAGTGGGTTAATCATACTCTTTCACAATTCCTTCAAAAGCTTTAAGAAGTTGAAGAGACTCCCTTTTATCCCCTACCTCTCTCATCCTTGCAACCTGTTTCCTCCTCCCAATCAAAGATTTTTCTCAAACTGCTACCATTACTCAAAGTCAATCAAAATGTCTCAGACATCATCTTCAACCATGGCGACTTCGTCTTCCTCATCATCGTCATCATCTGACCAAGATTCTAGGGCAATCACTACATGCATAGAATCTGAAGTTCTTGAGGTCACTCCTCTCAGGGAGATGGCAACTGACCCAGCCAGAGTCAAAAAGCTCAGAACCAGACATGCAGGAAGAGCTCAAGCTACAGTCTATGGTAATTCTTCTCATCCTTCGTCTTCTGTACCTAATAGAGAAGGATCAGTTCAAGTACACCAAGCTATTGCTAGGCTGGTTACTAGTATACTGAGTGGCAACCAATCTGTACTGGGGATTTCTATCCCTTTAAATCAATCAGAAAGTCCAAATGTGGAAGGTTCTGAAAATGTAGATGTCACTGAGAATGTTGTGACACCAAAAGACAACATTCAGAACCCCTCTGAAAAGGCTGTTGATCCACCTATCATTGATGTGGATGAAGATTACTCAGATAATGAACTGATTGCTAATGTGAAACCTAGCATAGCTAGGAGATTGATGAAAAGAAAGAGTAGTCAGAATGATAAACCTGATGCTAAGAAATCCAAGGCTGAAGGCATGGCTGAGAAAAGTATTCAGACAAAAGGGAAGAAGGCCCAGGTGCATACTGCTAGACAACCAATCTCTAAGAAGAGTAAAGAACCTGAAACTTCTGATTCTGATGAGGAATCAGAATTTGAGATTGATATTGAAGAAACTCCCATCAGAAGGAAGCTCCCCTCCAGCAAGATTGCTAGAGTGCCTGAAGTGCCAACAGACAACATCTCTTTTCATCATCCTGACAATGCAAACAGATGGAAGTATGTTTGCTTAAAGAGAATAGCCTTAGAGAGAGAACTCAACAATGATGCCTTGGAGTGCAAAGACATCATGGATCTGATCAAGAATGCTGGGCTAATGAAGACAGTGATAAAGTTTAACAAATGTTATGAAAATCTGGTCAAGGAGTTTGTAGTGAACTTGTCAAATGATTGTGCTGATGGAAGGTCAGCTGACTTTGAAAGTGTTTTTGTTAGAGGAAGAAGGGTCAAGTTCTCTCCATCAGAAATCAACAAGTTTCTTGGAAGAACAAATAAGGACTGTCCTGATCTAGAGGCAACTGACAATGAAGTTTGTCTAACCATCACAGCCAGGCAAGTAAAGTGCTGGCCCTTGAAAGGGAAGCTGAATGCTAGTAAACTCAGCATGAAATTTGCCATCTTGCATAAAATAGGTGCAGCCAACTGGGTGCCTACAAATCACAAATCAACTATCTCCACAGGATTGGGGAGATTTATCTATGCTGTGGGAACCAAGACTGCTTTTGACTATGGGAGGTACATCTTTGAACAAACTTTAAAGCATGCTGGCAGTTATGCTGTCAAAGGACCAATTGCCTTTCCCTCCCTCCTTTGTGGAATCATCCTTGCACAATACCCTGATATCCTTGTGGCAAGAGATACAGTCTGCAAAAGAGCTCCTGCCCTTGGCCTGCACTACAAACTGTTTCAGGGATCTCATGCTCCAGACATTGTCATAACATCAGCTGAGACATCGTCTGTAAAGACCCAGTCCAAGACATCAGATGTCATAGCTGTTTTAAAAGTAACTTGCAAAGAGCTGGATGCTAGAAAAAGGACCCTAGAAATTCTAATTGCCAGGCTAGAAAAGGAGGAAGCTGAAGAAAGCAGAAGGGAAGAAGGTGTAGAAGCTGAAGGACATCTCAACATTGAAGAAACTAGCTCCTCTGAGTCTGATGACAGTGCTTGAAGGTTGATTGCTGTCTGGTGGTGTTGCTGGTTGGTTGCTGATATCTGGTGGAGTTTGGAAGTGTATTCTGTTGCTGCTCTTATTATTTTGTTTTGGATAACTGTATAATTTTATGAACATGTATCTTTGGCCCATTTGTGGCTAAAGAGGGGGAGAATATTTTGGTACTTACTTAATTAGTACTTGAGTACTTGACATTCTATTTTTCTGCTGTCACTTATTTCTGCTGCTATCTATCTCTGATTGTTTAGGGTCTTTAGCCAAAAATCTGCCAAAGGGGGAGTTTGTAGGTGTTTAGGTATTGGCTTGCATTTTTGGTAAATCCCAAGTGTATGTGTGAATGTCATGACTGATGTCATAACATTCTAGTTCAGTTTGTACTGACTCATTAGGTACCTTTGCAGAAAAATATTGTAATTCAAATACTGATGTTTATAAGTGTGTATCTGAGCATTTTGCAAAATGATCACATTTTGCTAAATCAGTAGACAGGTTTTCTCAGATGTCATAACAGATGTTATGACATCCTGTTCTGAACTAACAGGATTGCAGGATTGGATAAGTCTGAGTTTTTTCAGGAAATAACTCAGTCCTTCCTGAACAGAATCCTGCGTTTTCTGAGGGGTAACCTAGCTCAACCCTAACCTGGTTAATAAAGTCCTGTGACCTGGTCTTTAGGTCAAACGGAATTAACCCTAGGTTTTTGGAAACCCTAACTGAAGTTGTAGTTGCTATATATTCAACAGAGCTGCTGTTTTTCAAGGACGGCTTTTATTGATTAGAAGATCATTTGTAATCTGTATAGATTTGATTATTGTACTCCAAGCAATTATCATTGTGATAAGTGCCTTGGAATAGGTTTCAAATTGTAAGGGTTGTGTAGCACTCAAAGCTGTGAAGCAAGAGTGTTTGAATGTTCCTTGACTAAAGCTGTGAAGCAGAGTCAAGTTAGTTATGTACATCACTCAAAGCTATGAAGCAAGAGTGATTGTGTTGCTTGATTAAAAAGCTGTGAAGCTTAATCAAGTGTTTGTTTTTGAAGAGTGTCTTCATCAATTCTTAAGTCAAATTGGTTTATGTATCACTGCTGTGATTGAGGGGGAGTGAGTAGGAACTCAGGTTTAAGTTGTACTTAGATTGGAATTGCATTGGGTAGGTCTTAAGTGAAGGAGATAAACTGGTTGGTTTATTCCTGAATTAAAATCTCTTATAGTGGATTTCCTCCCTGGCTTGGTAGCCCCCAGAGTAGGTGTTGTTGCACACTGAACTGGGTAAACAATTGACTGTGTTCTTTATTGCTTTTGTATTTACTGTCATATAGTAAGTCAGATACGGTGTCATAACATTGAACGTGACATTGAGTATCTGCAGCCAGAATTTCAGAATTAAAATTGATTAAAAATCCAAATAATTAATAAAAAATAAGAAAATAAATTCAAATAATCCCAATGGGTCGTGCATAGGCCTTGGACAATGTTTCAAGAAGAAATTTGAGGCCCATTAGCAAAAATGATGTGTTTTGAGCAAAGTTGACTTTTGCAAATTCACAAAAATTTCCCAACTTCTCCAATGCATATCTTGCTCAATTTTGATCCTATGAACATGTTCTTTGACATTTTGGAAAGGTCTTGAAGTCCTCTAACCAATGCCTTTAGTCCCATGTCATTTGGATTTACCAATCTCAAGTTATGGTCTTTGACTTAAAGTGCATTTTTGTTGACTTTTGAAATTGACCTATAATGTAGAAATTGATAACTTTTTGTGAGAGAATTTCTTGGACTTGGAATGTGAAGATGAATTGTAGGAAATGTCATCCCCTTCAAAATGAGCATTGGATGGGATTTTTCTGATGAACCATGAAAAAGTTATGCCTTGGTCAAGATACAATTGACTTTTCTGCTGTCCAAAATAATAACTTTTTGCATCTTGATGATTTTTGAGCCATGCTTGTGGAATCATGATCAAGACTTGATCAAATGATAATTGTGTGCTCAAAATAAGATGTTGACCAAAAATTCTGACTTTTGACTGTGAAATGACCATTTTACCCCTGCAGTTGACTGTGAACCAAATAGGGCTTTTGACTGTGCAATTTGACATTGTGAGTCTTGAGACTTGTCATGTAGATGCTTGACAATGTATATAGGCACATGAGACTTGATTGAGCCATTGAAAACCTTAAATTCCTTGAAAGAACCAAAACCCTAATTTTGACTGGCTTATGAGGCATTTGGACTGTGCATCCTTTGAGAAGTCTTGAACCATTTGAAGATGATTCTTGATAAATCTTGGAGAATATGGGAGGGAAAATTTTGGGGTACAACAGACGGTTTCTCAGGTTACAACCAAATCAAAATGGCGCCTGAGGACATGGAGAAAACAACCTTTGTCACACAGTGGGGCACATTCTGCTACAAGGTTATGCCATTCGGACTGAAGAATGTTGGGGCAACCTATCAGTGTGCCATGGTAGCTCTATTTCATGACATGATACATCATGAAATAGAGGTTTATGTAGAAGACATGATAGCTAGATCTCAAACAGAAGAAGAGCATCTTGATCATTTACATAAACTGTTTGAGAGACTAAAAAAGTACAAACTGAGGTTGAACCCAAATAAATGCACATTTAGAGTAAGGTCTGGCAAACTCCTAGGCTTTGTTGTCATCAATAAAGGTATTGATGTAGATCCCGCCAAGGTGAAAGCGATACAAGAGATGCCTGCTCCTCACACTGAGAAGGAAGTCATAGGATTATTGGGACGTTTAAACTACATTGCCAGATTCATTTCTCACCTGACAACTACTTGTGAATCGATCTTCAAATTATTAAAGAAAGATCAAGTACTCAAATGGAATGACGAGTGCCAAACCTCTTTCGACAAGATCAAAGAGTACCTGCAAGAGTCTCCTATGTTGATGCCACCAGTTGAGGGAAGACCATTGATCATGTATCTGACTGTTTTGGAAAATTCAATGGGGTGTGTGCTGGGGCAGCATGACGAGTCTGGCCGAAAAGAGCATGCTATTTATTACCTGAGCAAAAAGTTTACCGACTGTGAAACAAGATATTCACTGCTCGAGAAAACTTGATGCGCTCTGGCATGGGCTGCTCGCCGGCTAAGACAGTATATGCTGACCCATACTACCTTGTTGATATATAAAATGGATCCAATAAAATACATCTTCGAGAAGCCTGCTCTCTCTGGGAGAATAGCGAGATGGCAGAGGATCCTGACAGAATATGACATACAGTATACTACGCAGAAAGAAAAAAAGGGCAGTGTACTAGCTAATCATCTTGCTCACCAAGCTGTGGAATACTACTAGTCCATGAAGTTCGAATTCCCAGATGAAGACATCATGATGGTAAACAACTGTGAAGAATTCATGCCATATGACAGACCTGAACAAGGATCCCGATGGACCCTAGTTTTTGATAGGGCATCTAACGCACTCGGAAATGGTATTGGTTTTGTACTCATATCTCCTGAAGGGTGTCATACTCCTAGGGTAATTGGTTTATCTTCTCTATCAGTTATTGATGAACACCACATAACATAAAAATTTATTCAAATTCACTGTAATATAAAACCACATGAGTTAAACGTTCTTCGTGAATATATGGTGGACTTCAATAACCTTTATGCAAATAGTGCAAACCTAATTGCTGACTTGAATGCTCAAGGATGTGAGCACTTTTTCATGCGTCCTCATGGTCCTATTTATGATTATTTGGTTAAGGATTTATGGATTCAATCGGATTGTGACATTCTTCATATAGTTGCTCATGTCGTCATTACTGAAAAGTTTATTGTTGATCTTCTGGGCTTGCAACATCTTGAAGGAAAACAAATTTATAAGATGAATAACAAATCTATATTTATGAAGGAGACGATTAACAAAGCCATCTTCAAGAACTAATCTTCTGAGAAAAATGAGTATAAGAGTAAATATCTCCATGATAAACTTAGAATATGGCACAAAATAATTCTAAATTGTATCAACCCCAGACCTCTGTCCAGTTCTTCTGACTATTTCAACGTCAATCAGAAGTACATGTTGTACTATTTGATGACCCATCAGAAGTTGTGTCTTCCAGCTCTTCTATGTTATTATTTGAGAGACTTTATTTTAAAGACCTGAACCACTGATGATCCCAAAAAGAATGTTTCCTTCCTTTTGGACGTCTCATCACTGACATCCTAGTAGAAAGTGGCTTGGTGTAAATGCTGGTAGAAGAAGCTTAGTTTACAGAGGATCTGGCTCTAGTCTTGGAGATTCCTTCAATGGACAGACTTTGAAGAATATGAGGATAATAAAGGAAGTCATTGCTAAACATCTACTTGTTCCCTCTGAAAACATCAGAAACACGGGAGTTTCCGTGAATAACTACCCTTTGTTTATCAAGGAAGATAGCATGTCTAGCATTTCTATCTACGTCAAAATGATGGAAGCAGAAGGATATGATATGTTGAGTTTCAACTATTCTGAGTTACCTCCTGCTCAAGATTATGCTGGCTCTTCCAGAGGTAAAAAGGAAGAAGAGTTCAGAAGCATCTGAACCTGGAAAGAAGAAGAACAAGAAGTCTAGAACTTATAAGACCGTGACTCTAGTTGCTTATCCAGAAACAACAAGTAAGTGTGCTATTGATACTTCTATAATCATGTCATTGCTAGCTTCTAATACTGTTAATGCCTGTTCATCCACAACCTCCACTGCACAAATTAATCATCTTTCACCATCAACCATAACTACAATTGTTTGTGACTTTGTTACTACTTCTAATCCTTTTTCATCTATTTCCTTTACACCTTCATTTTTAACAATTCCGGTATATCAACCAACAATCACCACTCCTTCGTCTGATAATTTCAACTCTTTCTCTATTACACCATCCACCATATTTATTCCTGTTTCTAATCCCGCTCCCTTAACTACAGAAAACCTTATTTCTGAAACCGTCTTTGTAGATTTATCTACAACAACTGCCTTTACCCCAAACACCATAACCACTTCCGACCTCATCAGCCACACACGTTTCTAACATACTCTCATTCATATCTACACCCATACCATCTCAACCTATCTCTACCTTCTTTTTCCCACTTATCTTATCATTATCATAAATCATCCTATCTCAACCTTCATTAGAGATTCCTATTGTTTCTAATCCTTGCCAAAATCTCCACGCTGCCTCTCATCACCATCAATCACTCCAAAACTCTCAAAATCATGACCTCCAAACATCTTATGTTCCTGAAATGTCTGAGAGAACAATCTCTAATGATATTGAAGCCCTTACAAACCCAACAACTAAATCATGTTCTATGTATGATCTTTTTGATCTAACTAAACAACTGAATTAAACTGAACCTATAACATTTGAAGCCATTCCTTCGGAAAAGGACCTATCCATAAATGTATATGAAAAATCTATTCCAAAAACCTTGGATGAAGGCATTAACATTTTTAGAATCAAGGCTAAGAAAAAGGTTGATAAGTTAAAGTCAGAGGCAAGTACGAGTGTCGAGCCTCAAGACATGGATGGTTCTTGGAAAAAGTTTCAGAAGTGGATGTCTTTTGAGGTTGAACGAATGAATTCTTTTGTTGAAGCATCCAGAATTGGAGATGTTCAAATGGTAACTGAAAGAAAAGAAACAAGATAAATAATTAGACTTGTTAAACTAATTGCTGCAAAACAAAGAGAAGCAGAAGAAGCCAGGCTTAAGGCTCAAGAGGCAGATGAAGCCAGAAAAGTTGAAGAAGCCAGATTGGTAGAAGAGGATGCTAAGGCTAAATAAGATTCTCTAGTAGCCTCATCCTCTGATCTTGCCATTGTGCGACTAGATAAAGCAATTGGTGAGATTATAGGAGAACAACAAGTGTTCAGAGAAAGCATCATTGAGCAAAAGGTTGTCAATGAGAATGTTCAGAACATGTTACAGCTGATTTTGCAAAAGATTTTTGCCCATGCTTCTGAACCTTAGGCTCTAGGATTTTCTTCTTCCTTTTTCTTCTGAACCATAGGATTATATTTTGATTCTTATGTTTTATTTTCTGACTGTTGCACCCCAAAATTTTTCCTCCCATTTTATTCAGGGCATGGTCATTAAGGCCCTCAATTGTTCAAGGTTGACCAAGAATTGACTAGCCAAATTCTCCTTCTAAGCAATAGACTTCCATCTAAGGTTTAATTTCTCATAAAGAATTTTGGTTTGCAAGGGCTTCAAATGATTTTCATGCCAACCCATATGCCTTAGCATAATGGCTGGGCTGAAAGAAATAAAAAGTGTGCATGACAAAGTGTAGGTCGAAGGCTGAAAATATTCCTAAGAGCTCTTGGGTCGAAGTAGCTTCGACAGCAACATGCAGGCTAATTTGAAGGATTGAAGGAAGGCAAATTCGAAGGAAAATGGGAGGAGGCTAATTTGAAGTCTTCGATTGGAGCTTCGAAGGGTTCATTTTTGAACCACTGAAATATAAGTTATTCGAAATATCCCAGGAAGGTTGAGTCGAAAGTAAGCGCGTGAGGAGGATTTTTTTTAAAGTCTTCGATTGGAAGAGCTAATAAAGGCTTAGAAGGGTGTTATTTTTGAATCATGGAACTATAAGCTATTCGAAGTACTACAAAAAAAGACCTTTCAATTGACGCGTTTGTTCGAATGGGCACTTTGAAAAAAAAGTATTTTGGAATCAAAAAGCTTTTAATTTGTCCAAAGAAACATGTGGAAGGATAATGATTCGAAAGACACGCAGCCTTCAAATATTATGTGATCGAAGGACAGCTAGAAACAAGTCATCCAGATATGAGTCATCTTATAGTTTTTGGATCAATATGCCTCGGGCATGTGCCTAAACGTACAAGGGAGTTGGGTGATCGAAGGTTACTCATAGGTTATTCTTCGATTGGTGCAATACAAGTTGTATTCACCAATCGAAGGTGAACTAAGGGTCAATAAGGATGGCCTTGTAAACATAAGCAAAGGGTGGGGGTTAGAATCAAAGGGCCACCTGCATAATTACATTCAAAGGAATTAACACAATGAAGCTTCGACAGGCCAGAAGGAAGTGTTCAATTGGGCTAGTTGGATATTTTCAGATCAAGCAATTAAGGCAGATAATGGCTCAATCGAAGAAGCCCCAATGATGAAGCCCATATCCATCGAAAGGAGCAACTCAGAGTCAGTCGAAGAACAAGGCTTGAGGGAATTCGAAGGAGTCAAGATGGGAAACTTGTCTAGGTTCATCCAAAACTCAAAAGGGTAGAAAATCATCAAAAATTCCAACTCTTTTAAAGCTTTCAATTCTGCCTTCAAAGCCTGGTTAATGGCCGATTCTTGCCATTTCCACTCACCAATGCACTCCTATAAATACAGAGCTAAAGATGCATGGCCAGGGACACATAAATATTTTGCCTAAACACCACGCATTGCACCCACACAGAAAAAAAACACCTCAACGAGCCACATAAAAATCATAAAAAACATCAAAGTTGCCAAGTTCGAAAAGCTTTTGCTAACCACCTTAGTCCAAATGAATACCATATTCGTTATCCTGAGACTTCCAGGAAGCCACCCCACGCCCAGAACCGCAGATCGAAGCACCTCCATTTGGTAAAGAAAATTTCCAATCTCAAACTCATTCAATCTCTAATTTAAACCCATTTTTGACTGCATATTAGTGTTATTATTGTTTTTTGTGTGAATGATTTAATGTAATACATGTAAGTTGTAATGTCCAAATGCCAGAACACCATTGTTAGGGTCTTCGAAGCTGATTGCCTTTGAAACCAATGATGTAGGCCATTTCAGGCCAAAAAAAACCCAGATTCGAACTCAGGGAGTTCAAATTAGGGGGTGGTCAAATTGAGGGGAAGGGCCTGGGTTCGACACCCAGGTCATGCATTTTGTTTTTTTTCTCTAAAAATTGTATTCCAGATCCCATGCTTACAGGTCTAACGTGCACACCATGCCCCTTCAGATCATAACCAGGACATCACCATCTGATCCAGATCCAAACGCCTCAATATGTCCCCCATGGTGCAACCCCAGCAGCTAGGCCTCACAGGATCAGGCACAGCTTTGGGCTCCCTGATTTGGGCCTTACAGAAATTTTAAAATGCACTCCCTTTTTTTTACTTTAGTACCAGGCCTAATTAATTTTCTTTTTTTTTTCACTTTATTTTTGTTTATTTAATTGTCTTATGTTTAAAGATCATTTTATTAAAATCAACAAAATCATAAAAAATATTAGACTTAGGATTTTTTCTAATTAATTTTAATTTTGTAAATTAATTTAGTTAATTTCTTTGGTTTTATTTCATTAATTTAAAAATAATTATAATTAGGTTCACTTAACTCAATTATTTTCTTAATAAAAAATAAGCAAAAAAAAAAAGAAAAGTTTTTTTTAACTTTCTAGGTTTTAGACGCATTTTCAATTCGCGCACGTTGTTATCTTTTGTATTTTATTTTCATATTTTTGTAACTGCCTACTGGTTATAATAGAATTAATTAGGACTTTAAATTTACTGTTTTCTTTATTTTCCCCAAAGTTTGGACATGTAATAATCCCCCTCCCCGAAGCCATGTAATAGTGTAGGATTTAATATCCGCACTTTATATTTCTTGTACATATATTAACTGTTTAGATGTATGGTAATAGGATTGTATGGAAAGAACATAATAATGAAACGCTAGTAAACCTAACATAAGAAAAAAATAACTGAATACAACACACTCTCACATATACACCTGTAGGGTATCCCACTTTGGTTGCCTTTGGAAAATAGTCACAACTCTCAAAACGTGAGAGATTTTAGTGGCTACCCTCCGGTTTAAAAGATCATATGTCCCTCAATGACCCTCTCGATGTTGCCTCGGTAAAAATGATCTTAAAACCCTAGGGTAGTTACTAAGGTTTCTTGCCCAGTTGCCTTTGTGACTATAAATGTCCTTTTGAATGTCCCTCAAACATCCAACAACTAGGGTTACCTTCTCACTAATAGTAGGATAGCACCGTCTAAAGGAAAGGAGGAAAAGAACGACCCTTTGAGTAAAGTAGATAGTTCTTAGATGCTTTCTCAAAACAAATTTTTTCACATACACAAACACTTTTAAAAACATTTTCAAATGCTTTATCAACACTCTTGAGGACTGATACAAGAGTTATCATAAAACAATTCCTCCACACTAAGGCGCTTTCAAAAATACTTTTCAAAACACACAAAGCATAAGGTATTTCAAAATGAGCTAGCATCTAAGAGCCCGTAGATAACTATGGATGGAAAGGGTGCTAACACATTCCCTTTCCATAATCTATCCCTCTTACTCATAAATAATCTCGAAAGGTCTTTTTCTGTTCTTTTCACCCTTTCCTTTGTTGGATAAAAGAAAAGTCGGTGGAGACTCTTGCTTACCGTGACATTTGCAAACACAAACGCAAAACCAGTATAACAGTCGGTTCTGCCACCTCATCACAAAATTGGCGACTCTGTTGGGGATATAATAAAAAAAGTGGGGTTACCTTAGAGTTTAGTTCATTCTTCATTTTGCTTTACATTGTGTGTTTTGTTTTCTTTATCTTTAAGGGTTTGTTTGGGTTTACTTATAAAGATCCTACACCCGGATCTGGGGGACCTTTTAGGTAAGTAGCAATATATCATGGGGACTATGCAGGGTATACCGACACAGTTGAAACGATAGCTACGTTGGTGTGACACATTTGTTGGTACCAGTAGTCCTTAAGTAGTCAAGGAGAATACATGGCGGTTGTGTGGTGTCATGAAGCACCAACTGACCTTAGAACCTTTAATTGAACAACTTGGCCATTAGGAAGTAGTGAGGTAGCCAACTTTAGTGCAGTCCAAAGTTGGTTGATACTCGATACTATGCTCATTGAGACCGGACTTCTGGGATATTTCGGTCGCTAATGAAGAGGCTTGCACTGAAACAATGCTCGGTGAAGAAAGATCAGTGACATTGAGATTCCCTAGAACCAGATTACTTTCTAGGACAAGTTGAACCAACTATACTTCAAGAGGGTACTTACCTATGGAATCCATGAAAGCCTAAACCTAGGGATCTGTTTGTGTTCTTGTATATAACATTATAACATCATAACATGGCATGTCACACTAACCATTTCAAGGACTTTTAGGACTTATCTTTGTGTCTGTTTTGTAGGACATGGCTCTCACTCGTAGAAATACTATCCAAGTCAACCTCGTAAGGGTGCCTCCTCAACTCAAAGAGTTGTCATCAAGGGTTCCTGAGAATTCTCCATTCACCAAAAGACATGGTCGACTCCTCAATTTGGTCACCTCAAGCCCTGATGAAGACATGGTGAAAGTTCTCTTTCAGTTCTTTGACCCTTTACATCATTGCTTTACATTTTCTGATTACCAATTGGTGCCTACCATGGAAGAGTTTTTTCAGTTATTGGGAGTGCCTATTCTCAATCAACTACCTTTCAACGGTTTGGAAAGAGACCCAAAGCCCGAGGAGATTGCTCAAGCCCTGTATTTACAACGGTCCGACGTTGTGACAAGTTGGGAAACAAGAAGGGGTGTCAAAGGGTTTCTAGCTAAGTTTTTGTTTGAGAAAGCTCACTATTTTTGGGATACTTTGGATTTACAAGCCTTTAAAGAGTTGTTGGCCCTTCTCATCTATGGGATGGTACTGTTCCCTAATCCGGACCAACTCATAGACGTGAATGTGGTCAAAGTTTTCATGTCTCGTAACCCGGTGCCTACTTTACTTGGAGACATTTTGCACTCTTTTCACACTCGCACCGTAAAGAGATGAGGAACTCTTATGTGTTGCACTCCTCTGTTGGCTAGGTGGTTTATTTCTCACCTACCTCGGTCTCTGTTGAAGAATGAGCAAGGCATGAGGTAGTCTAATAGGTTGATGTCCCTCACGCATTCAGATATTCATTGGTGCCCTCGATCTGTGGAAGACGTTACCATCATTGATCAATGTGGGGAACTCCCTAATGTCCCTCTCCTAGGCATTAGGGGAGGAATCACTTATAACCCTTGTTTAGCGTTGCGACGGTTTGGGTATGCTAGGAGGGATGGTCCTCATGATGCACTTGTTCGGGGAATTGCATTCGACTATGAGAACGATGTCCAAGGGTACCGTCAGAGGTTCATTCGAGCTTGGGGAATGGTGAACAAAGTGGATAGCAAGAAATTGGGGCATAATAACTCCATCCCTTTGGAGCCTTATCTTAAGTGGGTGCGAGCACGCGCTCAAAATCTCATGATGCCTTACCACTCCATCCTACCTATCATCATCGAATCTACTGCCGAGACAGATGTACCTAATATTATTCTCCATCCTAACATGCTGACTACTCTCGAGGAATTACAAAGATCCTGGATTCAACTCAAAGAAGAATGAGACACCTTTGAAACCCAGTTCTACGCAAGCTAGAAGAAGGTTTTGGAGCTTACAAGACAACTGCATGAAGAACAGAGTTTGAATGCTTACATTGCACTAAAGAGGTTGTGCTCATGGGAAGCCTGAGTCCTGTTTGATTTAGGAGTTTTATTTTATCTTTGTTTCTTCCATTGTAAGCTCAAGAGGCATCGTTGTAACCATTTAAGCTTATGAATGCAATTAATGTTTGTTCTCTCTTTGTCTAAGCAAATTTAAAATCTTAAAATTCCTTGAAAACATTACATAAGCATATCATGCATGTCATTACATAAGCAGGTATTTTGAGACAAGTTTTTTATTATTTTCGTTATTTATTTCAGAAAAAAGAAATGGCTCTTAAACAAACAGTTAAGGATCTTCAAGCTCAAAACGCTCAGTTCTAACAAATGTTCCTGGCTCTGGCTAAGGGGCAAGATCTGAAAGCTCTTATCCTCAAGGAGAAGACCGAGAAGGCATAGAAACCAACTGGTGTATTGAATATGGGAAGAAGATTTAGAGGACCGACTAAGCGAGCTCTAGATTTCTCAACCCCGTCAAGTGAGGGGGACAATCAAGAAGAGAAGCCAATAGAAGAAAATAACAACCTCGAGACTGATGAGGAAGAGGTTGACTACTCTGAGGAATAGTATCCTCCTGCTGATGATAAATACAAACAGTTGGAGGATTGTCTCAATACTATGGAGATTTAGAGGGTACCCGGTCAGGATTTTGAAGAGTTAGGACTGGTCTCAGGGGTGGTCATCCCGCAGAAATTTTAAGTTCCCACATTTTCTAAGTATGACAGTGTCTCCTGTCCTAAGTTGCACTTAAGATCATATATCAGGAAGATTCAACCCCACACTACTGATAGGAATCTGTGGATACATTTCTTCCAGGAGAATTTGTTAGGGACGCAGTTGGAATGGTTCTATCAGTTGGAGGGAACCAACATTCGTAATTGGGAAGACCTGGCTGCTTCTTTTTACAACCAGTACCAATATAATGTTGACCTCGCTCTAACCCGTACACAATTGTGAAGTATGTCTATGGGTTCCGGTGAGGGTTTCAAAGATTATGCCCAGAAGTGGAGAGATCTTGCGGGAAGATTCCAGCCTCCTCTGTCTGATAGAGAGCTGGTAGACATGTTCTTAGGCACTTTGTCTGGTCCATTCTTCAACCATTTGATTGGAAGCTCTTCAGCTGGGTTTACTGAGCTGATATTGACCAGTGAGCGAGTAAAAGCTGGTATCAAGAGCAGTAAGATCCAGAGAGATGCATCCTTAAGTACAATGAAGAAAACCTTCACTGGAAAGAAGGAGGTCAGTGCTGCTTATGGCCAAATGAATTAAAGCAATACTAAACATCGTCCAACAGTAGGGGTTGTTATGATCTTCAATCCTGCATCAAACCAACAATGAAACAATCAACGTAGACTGGATTCTCCCAAAGATAGTTCACCAAGATTAACATGTCTTTATCTCAAGTTTTGTCACACCTGTTAAAGTCTAATCTAGTTACTCTAAAGGAGGCTCCTAAAAATCCCAATACTGCATCTCCTCGCTACAACCCAAATGCTCGATGTGCCTATCATTTTGAAAGTCTAGGGCATGATACAAACGATTATTGGGCTCTGAAAAATAAGGTGCAGGATCTTATCTAGGCGAAGGAGATTGAGTTTGACCCTCCAGACACCCCTAATGTAATAACTGCACTAATGCCCAAACATGGCCAGGGTGTCAATGTCGTTGATGACGACCTGTTTGTTTCTTCTATTGATGAATTAGTTACTCCTCTTATGATTGTTAAAAAGAATCTGTTGCGAGCTGGTTTATTTCTGGGATATGGTGAAGGTTGCCACCTGTGTATGTCTCTACCTAATGGTTGCTTATTGTTAAAGATGGGTGTCCAGCGCCTGATGATTAACAAAGAAATTTTATTTGAGAAAGTTCCCCCTGCAAGAAATTTGTGTGAAGATATATCAATAATTACCATTTCCGACAATCCTCCCAGGGTCTCCTCCAAAAGAACCGCCAGGATTACATCTGTTCCTAAGTTTGCTCCCTTGATTATCACTTTTCCTGGGCCAATACCATATTCCTCTGATAAAGCTGTTCCTTGGAATTATGGGGCTGACGTCTATCACCATGGCGTCAAGCAAGACCTATTAGTTGTTAAAGATAAAGTTGCTAAAGATATTGATCTCGATGTCGACAACATCGTTGGGATCAGTAAAATTACTAGAAGCGCAAGGGTTTTCTATCCTGAAATCGCTCTGAAAACTATTGCTACCCCTTTGGTTATTCCTATTTCCACTCCTACCGCTACTCCTGTTATTACTCCCGTTGCTACTCCTACTGTCATTCCTGTTGTTATCCCCGCTACCGAGTCAACTGTGACTCGGGACAAAGAGGTACTGGTTGAGCCTGCCCGGATGAAGGCACATAAATAAGTCATTCCTGAGGCTTCTAAAAAAGAAATGGAAGAAATACTAAAGATCATAAAGAAAAGTGATTACAACATTGTGGAGCACTTGGGGCATACCCCTTCAAAAATATCAATGTTGGCCTTACTGTTATGCTCTGAAGCCCATGCTAAGGGTTTAGTAAAATTCCCGAAGTCTGCCCATGTGCCTCAAGATACCTCTTCCGATCAATTTGAGAACCGTGTTGCTAGTTTAACAACTGATAATGGACTTGGTTTCTCTGATGCAGATTTAACACCCAAGGGAAGAAAGCATAATGAGGCCCTGCATGTCTCCATTGAGTGCAGGGGCACTATCCTAGCTCATGTTTTGGTAGACACAGGTTCATCGTTGAATGTCTTGCCCAAGAATGCTTTGGACATATTAGATTGTGAAGGAGTCACGCTGAAGCCCAGTAACATTGTGGTGAGGGCCTTCGATGGTTCCAAAAGAATGGTGCACGGAGAGGAAGACATCCCTATCAAAGTTGGTACTCAAATTTTTGACTCCACTTTCTACATGATGGACATCCGCCCGTCTTACTCCTGCTTATTGGGTCGCCCTCGGATCCATGGGGCCAGTGTTGTTACTTCTACTCTGCATCAAACTTTGAAGTACCCAGTTAACAGAAAGATTATCATAGTCCATGGCAAGGAAAAATACATGGTGAGCCACCTGAACTCTATCAGGTATGTTAAGTTGAACGACGAGTTCATTGAGACCCCCTGTCAGAACTTTGAGGAGGTTCCATAAACAGTTGCTGCAACCAAGACTGCTGCTAGTGTTCTGAAGATTACAGATCTCCGTTGAAGATGGCTTCTCTGAAGGATGCCAAAGCAGTAGTCGAGGAAGGTGGGTGTACCATTTGGGGCCAACTCCCTGACATCCCTTACAAATCTGAAAAATTTGGTTTGGGTTTTACTTCAGGGGCCCAAAGAGCTGTTTTCGTGCTCGCGTTGGGGGACCACCACTACGAATCAGCAACCATGGAGTCAATGCTCTGGAAGACAGTGATAGCGACTGCGACATGGACAAGTGGATCTTCCCAACTATCAGCGGTGGACTCAACTATTAGGAGGCCAAAGATTTTGTTCCTATTACTTTAATTCAAGAGTAATTATCTTTTTGTTTTTTTTTGGATATGTAATATTTAAACAATATGAACTATAAAGACTTGTGCTTTACCCGAGGCACAATGGTTTATTTTGTGAGGGTTGTTACTTCATCTTCATATGTCATTAATAAATCATTGGACATTTTGCATACAATTTTTTACGCTCTCTGTCTTTATTTTCTATTTTTTACTTTATCTAAATTAGCTATGCTCTCTTACACACACCCATATATCAAACTGCAGATCCATATCCACTCTGGATCCCATTGGTAACAGTTCTGCTATTGCCAATTATGACTTTGAAAATACGATCTACCAAAACGAGGATGAAGGTGAGGAAGATTGTGAAGTACCAGGAGAACTTGCCAGATTGTTACAACAGGAGGAAAGGGAAATACAACCTCATGAAGAGCCGGTTGAGACAATGATCTTAGGTATCGAAGAGGGTAAGAAGGAAGTCAAGATAGGTGCCGATCTGGAGTGCAGTATCAAAAAGTGGTTAATTCAAATGTTACATGACTGTGTTGAGGTCTTTGACTGGTCATACGAAGACATGTTAGGGCTTGACACTGATATTGTGGTTCATTGTCTGCCGACAAAAGAGGAGTGCCCTCTAGTGAAACAGAAGGTTCGTCGTATGCGGCCAAAGATGTCAGAAAAGATCAAGGTTGAAGTCATGAAACAGTTCAACATCGGCTTCTTAGCTGTTACCTCTTATCCATAATGGGTTTCTAATGTTGTTTTGGTAACTAAGAAGGACAGTAAAGTATGTATGTGTATGGATTACAGAGACCTGATTAGGGTAAGCCCCAAGGATGACTTTCCGCTTCCCCATATTAATGTTCTGGTTGACAACACCGCACAATATAAGGTATTCTCCTTCATGGATGGTTTCTCCGGGTATAATCAGATTAAAATGGCACCTGAGGATATGGAGAAAACAACCTTCATCACACAGTGGGGCACTTTCTGTTACAAAGTTATGCCATTTGGGTTAAAGAACGCCAGGGAAACCTATGAGTGCGCCATGGTAGCTTTGTTTCACGATATGATCCATCACGAGATAGAGGTCTATGTCGATGATATGAAAGTCAAGTCTCAGACTGAAGAGGAGCACCTTGATCACCTGCAGAAGCTGTTTGAAAGATTGAAAAAGTACAAACTGAGACTGAACCCGAATAAGTGCACTTTTGGTGTAAGATTTGGTAAGCTCTTAGGCTTCATTGTTAGCGGCAAAGGTATTGAAGTATACCCAGCAAAGGTTAAAGCCATACAAGAAATGCCAACTCCCCGCACTGAGAAGGAGGTTAAGGGATTCTTGGGACGTCTAAACTACATTTCCAGATTCATTTCCCATATAACCGCTACTTGTGAGCCAATCTTCAAATTACTGAAGAAAGATCAAGCAGTGAAGTGAATGATGATTGCCAGACCGCCTTTGACAAAATCAAGGAATATCTTTAAGAGACTCCAATTTTGATACCGCCGGTTGAAGGAAGACTTCTGATCATGTACTTAACAGTATTAGAGAACTCAATGGGGTATGTGTTGGGGCAACATGACGAGTCTGGTCGAAAAGAGCATGCAATATACTACCTTAGAAAAAAGTTTATCGACTGTGAAACAAGATACTCACTGCTCGAGAAAACTTGTTGCGCTTTGGCATGGGCTACTTGCCGATTGAGACAGTATATGTTGACTCACACTACCTTGTTGATATCTAAAATGGATCCTATCAAATACATCTTTGAGAAGCCCGCTCTCTCTGGAAGAATAGCAAGATGGAAAATGACCCTGACCAAATATGATATTCAGTACACAACCCAGAAAGCAATTAAGGGAAGTGTATTGGCTGATCATTTGGCTCATTAGGCTGTGGACGACTACCAATCCATGAATTTTGAGTTTCTAGATGAGAACATCATGTTAGTTATTGATTATGAAGAACCTGGACCGGATGAAGGACCTGAAAAAGGATCCCTATGTACTATAGTTTTTGATGGAGCTTCTAACGCACTTGGCAATAGCGTCGGTGTTGTGATCATATCTCCCGAGGGCTGTCATACTCCTTTCACTGCCAGGCTATGTTTCAATTGTACCAACAATATGGATGAATATGAAGCGTGCATTATGGGTCTCCAAGCTGCTATCGACTTGAGGATCAATTTTTTAGTGTATTTGGAGACTCGACCTTAGCAATTAGTCAAATTAAAGGAGAATGAGACACGAAGCATCCTAATCTCATCCCTTACAGAGAGCATGTGTTGACACTGATTCCACATTTTGAAGAAGTTACCTTTGAGCATTTTCCACGAGAGGGAAATCAACTAGAGAACACGCTAGCTACTATGTCATCCATGTTCAAGGTCAGGTGGGATAATGAAGCTCCTCAGATCACTATTGAGAGAACGGACGAACCAACATACTGTCATGAGATTGATACTGAAGAAGTAGTGGACAAACCTTGGTTCCATGAAGTAAAAAGATATCTCGAAGCCCAAGAGTATCCTGAGGGAGCTTCAGTCAATGATAAGAAGTTCCTAAGAAGGTTCTCTGCCAAGTTTTTCCTCAGTAACAGAATTCTCTATAAGCATAACCATGATTCTAATTTGCTTCGGTGTATAGACAAGAGAGAAGTAGAGAATATTATGGAAGATTTGCACGAAGGTACCTCTGGCACCCATTCCAGTGGGAACACAATGGCTAAAAAGATCCTATGGGAAGGATACTATTGGTCCACTATGGAAGTAGACTATTATCAGCATTCACAAACTTGTCACAAATGCCAGATATGTGCTGATAAAGTGCATGTGCCACCGGTTCCTCTAAACGTCTTGACTGCTCCCTAGCCATTTGCAATATGGGGCATCGATATGATCAGAGAGATTAGACCCACTACTTCTAATGGGCATCGCTTCATCTTGGTTGCCATTGACTACTTCACAAAGTGGGTTGAGGCAGCCTCATTTGCTTCTGTTACCAAGAATATTGTGGCCTGATTCATCAGACATAACCTTATATGTTGGTATGGTATTCCAAAAAGAATCATTACAGATAATGGTACCAATCTCAATAATACTATAATCACTGAGCTATGCACGTAATTCAAAATCCAGCATCGTAACTCTTCTCCTTACCGGCCGAAGATGAATGGAACTGTAGAGGCTGCTAATAAAAACATCAAAAAGATCATACAGAAGATGACAATGACATATAAATACTGACATGAGATGTTACCATTTTCTCTTCATTGTTACCGTACCATAGTGCACACATCAACAAGGGTAACTCCTTTTTCTCTAGTATACAGCATGGAGGTTGTCCTACCCATTGAAGTTCAGATCCCTTCCTTGAGAATCATAAAGGATGCAAGTTTTAATGAAGACGAATGGGTTCAGACTCGACTTGACCAATTGAACCTGATCGACGAAAAGAGGATCGTAGTTGTTTGTCATGGTCAGATATACCAAAAACGTATGATTAAAGCTTTTAACAAGAAGGTCAGACGTTAAGTATATCAGGCTGGTGACCTAGTAATCAAGTGCATTATCCTGCCACAAGGTGATCCCAAGGGCAAATGGACTCCTATATATGAAGAGCCATTTGTGATCAAGAACATATTTTCTGGTGGAGCCATGATCTTAGCCACTATGGACGGTGACGACCTTCCGCACCTTGTATACGTGGACATAGTTAAAAGATACTACGCATGAACAAAGACCCGTTAGGTTGACTGGCCTAGGAAAAAGTAAGGGCATCCCGGCAAACCAAAAGGGTCCAGGAAAAAATTAGGGATATACATATGGAAAAAATATGCACACCCGGCAAGTCAAAAACCTGAAAAGGCGGCTTGGGCAAAAAAGGGTATCCCGGTGTAATGAAAACCCGAAAGGGGTCCAGGAAAAATTTAGGGATTTTAAGCGTATAACTATGTCCCGTTGGATTATCTTACAACCAATCTTCGGTAACGACTATCAAGCTCAAATGGTACTAATCAATCCAGTCAGCTTCAGACAAGCAGCAAAAGAGATGAAACGCTCAAAGACATAAAGGCAATAGAAGACTAAGAAACCAATGGGATTATTTCACATAGTTGTTTTTCTTTGTATACTATTTTTGTAAAGTTTCCATTCTTACGACGACATTCTCTTACTAGGATGTCCGTCTCCTTGTACAAAAACGCTTATTCAAATTAATAAAAAAACTATCTCTTTGAAAGTGAAAAACTATTCACTTTTATTTTTCTGTTTTGTTTGTGAAAACGTCCAGTGATTATTTTTGAACATATGCATTTGAATGTAATTACCGTTTACAAATACAAGAATAAAAAAACATAAAGACAGTTACTAATGGCTTTAAGAAACAGGACAATGTCTAAAGACCATCTACATATCCCCACAGATACTTTCTCCAGCAGGTGTAAAGGCAGAGGCATCCTACTATAAAGTCACTTCCATATCCTCAGCATACAGCCTAATGATGTCAGGCGTTATTATATCCTCGGCGGAGCAAAAAAACTTCCTATTACTTACCCAACATCTCAAAGAATTCCTTAGCCTAGTTCACAAGGTTTTCGGATTCCCCAGCAGGATTTCATAAAAATCCCCAAGCAGATTACAAAGTTTCCCTTCCTCAACAGAGTTTATTTCTCTAACAACGGAAATCCGTCTCTTAGCAGTTCAACTTCAACAAAATTTGAAGACTTACACTCTTCATCCCCAGCAACAGTCAGGGATTTTATTTTCCCCAGTTCAGTAACACTACATTAGAACAACTGATACGTTCATACATTACATTCATATATCATTTTACAAGCGTCATAGCATTTGCAGCACAGATGCATATATCACAATCTCATTTATTTTGAGAATATCATTACTCGATGCACCTCATGCATCATGATACTGCGAACAACTGACTCTTTACCTTTTTCAAGAAAATTAGCAAGCAGACAAATATCATCACCAATTTTCAACAGTTCCAGATTAATACCTGAAACAAGATAGGACAACTATCTATGGACGACTGATTGTAGATTAATACCTGAAACCAAACAGGATAACTATCTACATGAGCAGATTGAAGATTAACTCCCAAAACAAGATGGGGAAACTATCTTTCTTTCTCTTAGGTCAGAGATTAACACCTGAAACCAGACAGGGTAACTATCTCAACGACCGACAAAAACAAGTTCCGGATTAATACCTGAAACAAGACATGACACCTATCTGTGAATGATTGATTGAAGATTAACTCCCAAAACAATACGGGGAAACTATCTTTCTTTCTATTAGGTCATAGATTAATACTTGAAACCAGACAGGGCAATTATCTCAACGACCAACAAAAACAAGTTCCATATTAATACCTGAAATAAGACAGGACACATATCTGTGAACGATTGATTGAAGATTAACTCCCGAAACAAGACGGGGAAACCATCTTTCTTTCTCTTAGGTCAGAGATTAATACCTGAAACCAGAAAGGACAACTATCTCAACGGTCGACAAAAGCAAGTTCCAGATTAACACCTGAAACAAGACATGACAACTATCTATGGACGACTGATTGTAGATTAATACCTGAAACCAGACATGACAACTATCTACATTAGTAGATTGAAGATTAACTCCTGAAACAAGACAGGGAAACTATCTTTCTTTCTCTTAGGTCAGAGATTAATTCCTGAAACCAGACAAGTCAACTATCTCAACGACCAACAAAAGAAATTTCCAGATTAATACCTGAAGCAAGACAGGGCAATTATCTTTGAACAGCTGATTTGGATCAATTCTCGAAACAAGACGGGGTGACTATCTATACGACCAGACGAAGCAATATTACACGGGTTTCTTCTCACAATCTCCTGATAAAGTTTAACCCAGACTCATCCTGAAGCAGCCCTACACAGGCTCCTTCTAATACATTTCCAGATAGCAGTTAATTTCATCCTCCCTAACAAGTTACTGTGAAGCCTGGATTTCAACTAGAAAATGGCTAAATTTCCTCTCTCCATTCCAGATATAACTCTTCATTAGAGCCATGGACAAATAAAGCTCCTATACTTTATTCCCCATAGAGTTTTCCTCAAGTAGGAGAACAACAAAAATTAACATTCCCCAGTGGAGTCCTCCTCAGACAACAGGAACAAGAATCCCCATAGAGAGACCTATTATGAAGTAAGCATATACTCTGGATGGCATCTTTAAACCCATCTCCGAAAACTCTCAATCGTCTTCTCCAAATGGCATCTGTAAGCCCATTCCTGATATCATCAACCAACGGTGTTACTTCATGCGAGTGCAAATTTTTGGGCACTCTAGTATTCAATCATCTTCCACCTTCAGATCACAAAAGATAGACAAGACAATCTACATCTTTAGGTTGAAGAAGATTGAACAGGGGCAGCTGTTACACCCCAAAATTTGCCCTCCCATTTTATTCAGGGCATGCCAAAGAACATGTCCACCAGCTCCCTATCATACAACGGAGGCTGGACTCTTCCCGCAAGGTCTCTCCATTTTTGGGCATAGTCCTTAAAGCCCTCGCTGGAACCCATAGACATACTTTGCAACTGTGTACGAGTTGGGGCAAGGTCAGCATTATATTGGTACTGCTTATAGAAAGTAGCAGCCAGGTCTTCCCAATTACACACATTGGTTCTTTCTAGTTGATAGAACCATTCCAGCTGAGTCCCTACCAAACTTTCCTGGAAGAAGTGTACCCACAAATCCCTATTAGTAGTATGGGGTTGGATTTTCCTTACATACGACCTTAAATGTAGCTTAGGGTAGGAGACACCTTCGTACTTAGCAAATGTAGGGACCTTGAATTTCTGCGGGATGACCACCCCTGAGACCAGTCCTAGCTCTTCAAAGTCCAACCCAAATACCTTTTGGATCTCCATGGTATTGAGCCAATCCTCCAGCTGTTTGTATTTATCATCAGTAGGAGGATACTGCTTCTCAGAATAGTCAGGTTCATCTTCTTCAGACCCATGGTTGTTGTATCCTTCCTTGGGCTCTCCATCTTGATTGTCCCCTTCTTCCGACGTGGTTGCGAAACCTAGAGATTGCTTAACTGGTCCTCTAATCCTTCTTCCTAAATTCACTACACCAGCTGGTTTCTTTTTCTTCTTCTTGTCCTTGAGAATCAATGCTTTCAAATCTTCTTGTCCCTTTGCCAGATTCAGGAACATTTCTTGGAATTGGGCATTATGTGCCTGAAGCTCCCTAACTGTTTGTTCAAGAGCCATTGTTGAAATAAACAGCGAAGAAGATAAGAAGCTTGTCCTGAAACCTGTTTATGAAATGATATGTATGATATATGTATGTAATGTTTTCAATGATTTCTAAGACTTAAACTTGCTTAGCCAAAGGGAAAACAAACGTTAATTGTATTGAGAAGTTTAAGTGGTTACAATGATGCCTCTTGTGCTTACAGTAACAAAGCAACAATGAATTCTCAAAGAAAAAAAAGACTCAAGTTTCCCACGGGCGTATTCTCTTTGTTGCAATGTATGCATTTATACTCCTCTCTTCGTGAAGTAGCCTGGTGAGCTCTAAAACCTTCTTCTCACTGGCGTAGAATTGGGTTTCAAAGGTATCCCGTTCCTCTTTAAGTTGAATCCAGGTGTGATACGGTGGCAGAACCGACTGTTAATATTGGTTTTGCATTTTCTGTTTGCAAAATGTCGCGGTAAGCAAGAGTCGCCATCGACTTTTATTTTATCCAATCAAGAAAAGGAAAAAGAACAGAAAAAACCTTTTTCGAGATGTTTCTGAGTACGGGGGGTAGATTATAGAAAGGGAAGGTGTTAGCACCCTTTCTATCCATGGTTTTCCATGGGCTCTTAGGTACTTGCTCATTTTGAAAATTGCTTGTGTGTGCTTGCTTTGAAAAGTTTTGTTTTACTTCATTTTAACCCTTGTTTCTGTCCTCAAGAGTGTTACGAAGTTGTTTTTGAAAACTTTGTTTGAGAAGTGTTTGTGTGAAAAAGATTTTGTTTGTTTGAACAAGTACTTAAGATTTTCTACCTACTCGAAAAAAGTATGTTCGTTTTCCTTTTAGACAATGTTATCCCATTATTGAGAAATAAGTAGCGTCGTCATTGGAGTTTTTAGGGACATTCGAAGGGACATGTACGATCATAAAATCAATGTTAGGAAATGTTAGTAATCATCCTAAAGCCTTAAAGATCTTTTTCCGTGGCAACATCCAAATGGTTCATTTTAGATCTTTCGGGGCTAGAGGACAACCACTAACAAACCCTATACTTCATGACCGTTTAACCGAAGGCAACCGGAGTGGAATAAACCCAAGGAGTGAGCATGTGCGAGTGTAATTTTCAATTAATTTATCTTTGCATATTTAGGGTTTTCTACCGTATTAATTTTTAGTTAGTCTTTCCATACAATCCTATTAACATACATCTAAGCAGTTTATAGTTTGCAGAAATTAAAAGCGAGAAAGTTAAAGTCCTAGCTATTACAGGGCTTTTGCATATACATAATTATCTTGACTGAAAATAAAAATCCAGAAGCTTAAAACCCTAATTAATCTATTACAACCTTGAAACAGTTACAATAATAATAAAAAAGGAAATTAAAAAGCGTGCGGCGAATTAAATGCGAGGATGAATTAAGAATCCTAAAAATCTAGTTGAAAAAAATATTTAGGTTATTTTTTTGAGAAAAAATTAATTAGGTTATGTACAAATTAACCCTAATTTCTAATTGTTTTTAATTTTGAAAAGAATTAAATTTCCCTAATTTTAAATTAAACTAATTAGTTAAGGAAATAAAACATTTTTATGAAAAAAAAATGTTTTTTATGTTTTTGATATTTTTTTTATTAAATAAAAAATAATGATTTTTTGGTGTTATTTTAATAAAGGAAAGTAATTAGTAAAACAATTAAAAAAATTAAAATAGAAAAGAAAAGAATGGGTCTGTATTGCTGAAAAGGGGGTGTATGCTGAATTATTCAGGCCCAATAGAATGGTCAGCCCAGTCAGCACGCTGGATCTTGTGTAGCCACGCTTGAAGGGTGCATCATGGACCTCCCTTTGATTGAGCGTTGGATCTGGAGTATGAACGATCCATTGGTTGGATCTTAGGTCGCATGGTAGGCGCCTGGAAATGTGTATGCATGGGACCTGTTGTCAAACATTAAGAAAATAGAGAAAACGTTGGGACCTGAGATCGAACCCAAGTCCTTCTACTCAATACCACGCACGCCTTGCCACTGGACCACCTGTCTTAGTTGTTATAATTTTGA
This sequence comes from Vicia faba, assembly GCA_948472305.1. Lineage (NCBI taxonomy): Eukaryota > Viridiplantae > Streptophyta > Magnoliopsida > Fabales > Fabaceae > Vicia > Vicia faba. The sequence continues at coordinate 1,083,086,043 of OX451739.1, read as the reverse complement.
AACGAAAATAACATAATGTAAATTAATCACAAGCTTCAAAAAACGCGCGAAATTTGAATTGCCCAATGGTGGTCAGCCACGTTGTTATCTCTTTCCCCAGGACTGTCGTTTTTTACAACAACCCTTTACCTACAGTCAAATGCATCGTTGTATGCTATAGCAACGGTATTTGCCTGTAGCTATAAACCTGCAATATCTCAAAATACAAAGCAAGGAATATTAATCAGAACTAAAAACATAGACCCACTAAGAATCTTTCCCTGAGTTCTGTGGTATCATTAATCAGTCCTAATTTTGCATCTACAGAGAACCCCTAATTTGAAGCTTCCAAACCCTAATAATGGCATAAGCTTGTTCCTGCACTAGAAATTAAATCCAGGTTATGCAAAAGATCACAAACATGATTATGAATACATTTATGCAAGCAAATTGGATTAAAAGTATTTAAAACCCTGAAAACGAGTTTGAGTTCAGAGGGTGCAAACCGTGAGGATTATGTGATGATTCCTGGAGCTTTGAGGCGTGCAAACGACCGTGTTAGCTTCTGGGAAGGTCCAGGAAACGATTGGGAGTGTTGGAATGACTTGAATTGTCCTCTAAGCTTGAAACCGATCCACACTTTTCTTCAAAAATTTGAGTTTTGTTTAGGGTTCTCACGCCTGCAAATCCTTCTTCCTGCGCTTTGTTCTTGCTCAGTATATATAGTGGAGCATATTAGGTCAACAAAAATGCTTTGTATCTTTGATAATCATGGAGATTTGATTTGGTTTTTTCTCTTGTATGATATGTTTCCAAAATAGGCCTAATCATGCCATCTTTGATTCCATTTGCTCTTGCACGATTTTGATATGCTATGCCAGCTTCATTAGATTGTGATTCCTACAAAAATCAGATCAAAACTAATCTTTTTATATTTTTTTTGCAATTTACTTGATTTAATTTGAATTTTAAATAATAAAAAATCAAAATAAAATAAATAATGAAGCCAATAATATATGGATGCTGATTTGGGTCGTGGACCATGCCACAAGAAAGATGCAAGCATGATAAGCTAGGCCTATTTGACAAAAAAAAATGCATTTTTGAGCATATTTGACTTTTGGCAATTTTGCAAAAATGGTCAAATTTGACAAGGCATATCTCCTCTAATCTTAACCCTAGAGAGGTGTATTGAACTTTTTAGAAACCTTAGGATGTCCCCTAAATAACCCTTTTGGTTTCATCTTAATTGGGTCTTCCATGTTCATGTAAGAAGCTTTGACCCAAAAGGTGTTTTTGTTGACTTTTCACAAGGACCTATAATGTATAAATTCATATCTTTTGATGAGTGCATATTTTGAACTTGTGGGATGAAGATTAGTTGTAGGGAATTTCATCCTATTCAAAATTAGCCTTAGATGGAAAATTCCTGACAAAGTATGAGAAAGTTATGCCTTGTCAAAGTTTTGTTGACTTTTCCCGAGAAACCCTAATTTAGCAACTTTTGGGTTTTGATGAATTTGGGGCATTCCTTGAGGAATCATGGTCAACCCTTGATCAAATGATGGATATCAATTCAAAATGTTGATGTTGGCCAAAAATCTTGAAGTTTGACTGTATGTGGGCCATAGTTGACTTTTGACCTAGCACAGTTGATTTTCAAGCATATGAGAAATTGACTGAGCAAACTTCTTATGCAAGGCATGAAACTTGACATGGATGATTTTTAGAATATATTGGGACCATGGAAGGCATTTGGGACCTTTTGAGTTCCCACACCCTGATGAAAACAGAAACCCTAGTTTGAGGTACATTGCCTTAGGAGAGAGTTTGTCTGGTCAACTCTTGGGCATCCTTGAGCAATTTGGAGATCTCAATGGGCATGTGTTGAGTAAAATGAGAGGGTGAATTTTGTGGTACAACAACTTCCCCTGTTCAATCTTCTTAAACCTGAGGGTGTAGATTGGTTGCCTGCCTTTCGTAATCTGAAGGTGGAATATGATTGAACACTAGAGTGCCCAGAAATTTGCACTCGTCTGAGATGGTGCTGGACTGTGTAGGTAGTATCAAGAATGGGCTTACAGTTGACATTTGGAAAAGATGATGTAAGATCATCGGAGATGGGATTAAAGATGCCATCCGGAAGATATGACCGAGAATCGTCAGAGATGGGTTAAAGATGCCATCTAGAGGATATGACGGAGAATCGTCGGAGATGGGCTTAAAGATGCCATATAGAGGATGTTGATTTACCGAGATATTCCTTGGTGGTAATTCCTGTTCCTGTTGTTGAGGAGGAATATGCTAAGGAATGCCGATCTCTATCTTGGGAGAAATGGAATTTTAGGAACTTCAGTTGTCTGTTACTCTACTGGGGAATCATCTCTTAGTCGAGGAGGTTGTCGTACCCCGAATTTTCCCTATCCTTTTTACTTTTGTCTGGATTTGAACTTTGCATCCCGTTTGCACCATTTTTACTCAGTCATTTGCATATCCCGCATCTCATGAATTCAGGAGCTTTGGTTTGAGGTTCTCTTATCAGGTAAAAGGGAAATGCATCTGGTTCTCGATTAGTGGATCGTGGAATGAATTTTGTCATCACGTTAAAAGGTTGATTCTTGCTCGAATTTATCAGATCCTGGATTAGGGTTTATTTCCCTATTTGTTGGCCAAGATGCTAGGGTTTTTGGATCCCTATTTTCTGTAGAGATGTTTCTTTCGCCTGCCTCAAAGATGGCTCAGAGTTCAGGGAGTTCCTCTCCTCTCATTTCAAGCTTTCTTTTTAAAAGTCTCTAAGTCACTGATTCGAGAGTTTGAAGTTTAAGTTGGTGACTGTGGAGTTTGGGCACAAGAAATAAGCTTGGGGTTCATGACCTTCAAGACATGTTTTGGTTGCTTAAGTTACAAGTTCTGTTTAAGAGTGTGAGTTTGGTTCAGGCGTGATATGAAGATTAAGGTTTAAGTGATCGTTGTTTTGGGTTCGAATTAACCAAGGGGAATTAAATTATTAAGCATTTATTTTGTGCAAGAGTTTGATTGGAGTATGGAAGATAAGGCGAATGATTGTTTGAAATACAAGTTACAACAATTGTTCGCGATTTCTTGAAGTTTAAGTTACAAAGTCAAAGTGTGCATTCAAATTATTCAAGAGAGAATTTCAAGGTTCAAACAAGACTCAAGAGTTATTTGATTCCTACAACAAAGTTCATCATTAATAAATTCATTCAAGTTTGTGTTCATTACATTTTTTGAGACAAGTTACAAGGCCTGAAATCACAAGTACAATTGCAGTTTACAAAACAAAAAAAAAAGAATTAAATGTTTTGCTTCCTCTTCAAGTGACTCCTTGCCATGGATTTTTCTTCATCTTTCATCCTTGCTTTGCCTTGCCTTTTCACCTTCCATCTTGCTTGAAAAGAAAAACAAATAAGAATTGGTTAGTTAATTGAAAGTTAATCAAGAAGTGCCAAGCAATTTTTCTTCTAACTTCATCATTAGGGTTTGTGTTAGGAATAAAAAATAAAGGGTTTGCATTCAATCATGCTCAAAACCTTATAAACCATTCTGGTTTCATAAAAGTAAGAATTTACAAGTATAAGTCAATCATGGGAAACATTTCATCCATTGTAAATCACAACTGTTATTGGTTCACAGAGGACAAAATGGAGAAGAAATAATAGCTGAACTCAGAATTACATCACATTTATCATAAGTATGACATAAATAGTCCAAAGTTCTGCAAAAAAAAACAAATTAAAACAAAAAACAGCACCTACTAGCCAAAATAGTTCTAAACATTAACTGTCAAAAACTATCCCAAACTTGCACCAAACTGGAAAACATAAGCTGCAATTAGAAAGCATCAAAACAGGACAGCAAAACAATTCCAAAACCATGTTATCTTTCCCACTAAAATGCCTTCTTCTCTTAACATATAACAGGGACAAAACAGATAGAAAATGAGGATTTTTAAAAACTGCAGCAAATAACAGCCTCTCAAAAAACCCGAAAAGCCAACAACATCATAAACTAGCAACAACCATCAAATACAGAATTTGTTCAAAAAAGTTCACAAAAGCCGCGCAAACACAGAAAATAACCAAAACTCTAAGTGTATCATCATATTCTTAAACTAACAAACCCTTCAAAAACTATGAGAAAAGTAGAACAACAGTTGTGTATCATAGACAGAAGAAGAGGAAAATAATAGGGTTGGAAAGATGTCACCCAAATCATAACAACCCAAGCACAGGTTGCTATACGAAAACTGCATCAATCTGCTGCAGTCCTGCCAAAGCCTGCTGCACACCAGCCTTAAACCTGTCCAAACAGCCCTGATGTCATCCATATTATGTTGCCCATATCACTCCAAAATTGACTAAAACCTGCATACTGCATAACCAGTCCTTATCCCTGCATAAACAACCAAAACAACAAGCCAAAATTCTACATAATAACCCCCAAATAAAAATGTTTAAGTAGCCTGCCCTGTAAAGCCAACCCTAACCCTGTCCAAAACAAACCCAAAATAACATCAAAATAAGACAACATAAACCTGCATCCCAAAAGAAAAAAATTCAGCATACTACATATGTTTGAACTTATGAAGTTTCCCCCTATTTTCCACCTCTCCGTTGTTATAAAACACACCAAAAAAACTCATAGAAAAAAACATACTCCAATACACTCTCCCAATTCTGCTTAAACCTGATACATCACAAAAAAAAACCTTCTTCAACCACCTTCAAATCTCTGCTCAAATCCTTCATACTCCAAACTCCAACCTTCAAGTCCACAACCATATCCACTACCAACCTTTAACCATCATTTTCAACAACATCTCTATACTGAAACCCTTAACCTCAACCCTGTTCAACTCCCTCGTACTAGTCGCAAACCTTAACCTCTACACATACATGCACCAATACTCCCTGGCTTCATACATCAACTCCTCATTCACCTGAAAACTGAAACTCCAACCTTCCACAGTTCTTCATTTGACCTAACAATAAGTTGTTGTTTCACGATAATTTCATCATAAACCTTCATCAACCTTGTAGCTTTACAATAATTCAACATAAGCAGACTGCGACACACCAACTATAAGCAGAAAGTCAATAACACATTGGGATGACTGAGAATAAGTAAAGGAATGGGAATAGAGATGAAGAGCAAGAAGTAGAGAATTCAAACTATTCACAAAATTTAGAAGAGCAATTATTAACTCAGTGAAATTGTTCCATTGTTGCTTTGATTCTCTGGTTTTTGCTTCAGAACTTTCTCCTTCTGCAAACTCAGGTACACACCCTCTCTCTTTCTCGTTGCGTTTCTAAAACCCTTCACTTGAAATAAAACAAAAAGAACATAATGTTTTAAGCTTTGAATTTGAGTATAATTGAAACGCACGGTTAGGGTTCTCAAAAAGGGCTCCTCCATTTGAAACTCAAATTGTCGTTTTTATTTGAGAAAAGATAAGAACAGAAAGAGAGTGGGGGGGGTGAGATGAGAGAGGGAAAATTAGGGTTGAGAAGGCGGTGAGATGAAATAGAGATTTTGAGAGGAAGGAGAAAGAATCGGTTGTAGAAGAGGCCGTGAGAAATTAGAAGAAAGTATCGAGGGAAGAAAAACTGAAGGTTGGATAGAGGAGGCACTGGATGCCCTTAGGGTTTTGATAACCCGCTGGGTTTTAAGTTGAGAGCTGGGTCGGACTCCTCTGACCCAGTCTGACCCAACACTTTTTTTATTTTTTTACTTTATTTTTGTTTGGCTTTTTTGTAGCATTTGGGCCTACGATTACTTTAGCCCATCTGATTCAATTTCTCATTGCTCCCTCCAACGGGTATACACCTCATGGCCCATGTTTTTTTTTCTTTATCATATTTGCTTAAATAAAAAACAAAAAAAAAACCCTTGACCCTCTTAATAAATATAAAGTTTACAGTTTTTATTTATTAATAGAAATCACCAAAATATTTTAGAATTAGGCTTTACTTTCGTTTTAATTTTAATATCTCTTAACATGACAAAAATACTAAATGTTATTTTATTATTTTATTTTTTAAAAAAATCATAAAAAATATTAAAAACATAATTTCTTTATCTTTGTTTGATTTTATGGTTACATGTTCCCTTAAGTGATTCCATGAAGCGTTTAAATTCACTTTGATCGTTTCGTGTTGAATTAGACATAGGGTCGAAGCCATATATGATAACTTTAGGATATAATTCCCCTTTTTACACTCGGTATTAGGTCTACTTTTGTATATAACAACCATTAGGAATTTTTCTAGTTCCCCCTTAACCGTTCTCTTTTGTAATTAAAAACTTAACATTCATAAATCAAAAATTCCAAAAACACTTATTAATCATTACTTGAATTTATTTTAAAACTCACAAAAACACTCAACCAATCAAAACTCCCCAAAGGGCATGTTATCTTTGTTCTACCGCGATACCGGTCGTGCCTATTGCTAGAATGCGTGCGTTAACGTCGCCCACTAAAAGACATAAACAAACAAACCATTTTCTAGAGGAACTACGGTGTTCTGATTCCTTCATTGGATACATAGGCAAAGGGTCGCGAAACCCTCATGAACGCAATAATAAAAACCATTCATTTCCCTTTAAGCAAGCATAGTTGTAGATAAACACACCCTTTAAGACAAGCAAACAAAATGGATCCCATTGAGTACAACGGATGTGAGGGGTGCTAATACCTTCCCCTTGCATAACCGACTCCCTTACCCTTTCTCTTGGTCGCAAGACCATCTTATCCATTCCCTTGTGATTTTATCGATATTTCCCCTTCCTTCGGGATAAATAAAGTTCGGTGGCGGCTCTGTGTTTTCTGCCAGTAGCTTCAGAGGTGAAAGTGAACGGCTATCTGGTCGTGCTCCAGGCTTTACAGTGATTTTCTGAGGATAATAAGATTAACTGCTATCTGGTCGTGCTCCAGGTTTCACAGTGATTTGTTGAGGATAATAAGACTGACTGTTATCTTGTCGTGCTCCAGGTTTTACAATGACTTGCTAAGGATAATAAGACTGACTGCTATCTGGTCGTGCTCTAGGTTTTACAGTAACTTACTGGGGAGATGAGATTAAACTTGCTATCTGGTCATGCTCCAGGCTTTGCAATTTCTCAATTATTATCTGGTCGTGCTCCAGGTTTCAGAAGGAATTAAGTGGTTATCCGGTCGCACCCGAGTTTCAACTTGAATTTAAGGCATACTAATATCCCGTCATTTCCAGGCTTCATAGTAATTGGTCGAGTAAACTACTATCTGTTCAAATTCCAAGCTTCACAATACCTCATATTTTTATCTGGTCGTGCTCCAGACTTCACAGCGTCTCATACTGTTATCTGGTCGATTTCCAAGCTTCAGTAATTTGGGGAAATTAAGCTGTTATCCGGTTGCATCCGGGTTTCAACTTGAATTTAAGATATACCACTATCTGGTTGATTCCAGGCTTTATAGTATTTTGGAGAAATCAAGATATATTCGGTCGATTTCTGGGTTTCTTAGCTTGGATTTGAGATATACCACTATCTGGTCGATTCCAGGCTTCGTAGTATTTTGGAGAAATCAAGATATTATCCGGTCGATTTCCGGGTTTTATAGCTTGAATTTGAGATATACCACTATCTGGTCGATTCCAGGCTTTGTAGTATTTTGTACTGTTATCTGGTCGTGTCTCAGGCTTCAGTAATTAAGATATTATGGTCGATTTCCGGGCTTCATAGATTTTTTAACTGGAATAGAAATCTTAGTATCGATTTGATTGAACCAGGGAAAGGTCTCGAGTTGTCTTCAACTGGGAGAGAAATCTTAGTATCGATTTGACTGAACCATGGAGAGGTATCGGATTAATTTTGACTGACATAGAAATCAGGGGAATCTTAGCAAGGATTCGGCTGACCCAGACGAAAGTCTTAGAACATCTTTAACTAGAATAGAAACCTTAGTGTCGGTTTGACTGAACGAGAGAAAATCTTGAAAAGTGTTGAAATATCTTCAACTGGAATAGAAACCTTGGTGTCGGTTTGACTGAACCAGAGAGAACTTGTGAGAACTTGATTGCATCTTTCCCTGAAAGTTAAAGAGTTAGTCGTATGTAATGTCATGATGTATGAAATGTATTGAGTAATGATGTTCTCAAAATAAATGAGACTGTGTTGTATAATATGTATGCACATGCCATGATGTATGGATATGCAATGCTATTTTGATATTTTATAGTTGGGGAAAATAAATCCTGGACTGTTGCTGGAGAGTATAAGGAGTTCAGTTCTTCGTTTCCGCTGGGGATGGTGACCGAAGATGATTGGCTGGAGATTTACATCTATTATGCTTGAGAAGATTTTGCCGGGAGAGACTCTGTCTGAGAATAATCTTGCAGGGGAATGACTCTGTGGGGAAGAGAGATACTTTGTTGGAATATCTGCTGATTTAGAGAAATAAACTCAGATGGGGATGAACTTTTGTTGCTGGAGAGGAGAACTATGTTGGAGATTGAGCTTCCACTGTCAGAGAAATAAACTCTGCTCGGGAGATGGCTTTATAAATCGCTCATGGTTATAAAACTCGTCTGAGGAATGCATATATCAGCTTTCTGAAGGAACCTACTGGGGAAGGAATTCCTGTTTGGGGATACGGAGGTTGGACTTTGGTTGTCCTTACTCTGTGGGGAATATAGGTATCACTGGCTTGTATGTGATAATGACTTCGCTTCCAACTGTCTCTGCCCCTTGTACAATGATTGACGGGGTACATGCGGAGATTTTATGGATGGATCTATGTCGTGATTGTACTTGAACATGTATTTAATGAGTGTCAGGATGACATCCGTCTCTGGATCGTATATGAACTGTACTTGAAACATATGTTGAATGAGTGTCAGAATGACATCTGTCTCAGGATCGTATCTGAACTGTATCTGAAAGATGAATCTGAATGAGTATCAGAATGGAATTCGTGTATGGAGCGTATCTGAACTATCTGAATCTGAATGAGTATCAGAATGGAATTTGTATCTGGAGCGTATCTGAACTGTATCGGAAAGCTGAACCTGAATGAGTATCAGAATGGCATCCATATATGGAGCGTATCTGAACTATATCTGAGAGCTGAATCTGAATGAGTATCAGAATGGCATCCGTATCTGGAGTGTATCTGAATTGTATCTGAATTGTATCTGAAAGTTGAATCTGAATGAGTATCAGAATGGCATCTGTATCTGGAGCGTATCTGAACTGTATCTGAAATCTGAATCTGAATGAGTATCAGAATGGCATCTGTATCTAGAGCGTATCTGAACTGTATCTGAAAGATGAATATGAATGAGTATCAGAATGGCATCCATATCTAGAGGGTATCTGAACTGTATTTGAAAGCTAAATCTGAATGAGTATCAGAATGGCATCCGTATTTGGATCGTATCTGAACCGTTTCTCGATTCTGGTGCTCTTGATGAATGTTGATCAAGGTATAAGTCTTCCACTGATAGACAGGTGACGGGACATAGTCGTTTGTTTTAAATCCCTAACTTTTGCCTGGACCGCCCTTTCGGGTTTTCAGTCCACCGGGATACCTTTTTGCCCAAGCCGCCTTTTCAGGTTTTCGACTTGTCGGGTGTACAAATTTTTTTATGTATATCCCTAACTTTTGCCCGAACCCTTTTGGTTCGCCGGGATTCCCTTATTTTTTCCTAGGTGTGTCAACCTAGCGGGTCTTTTTTTTCATGCATAGTATTTTCTGACTATGTCCCCGCTTTCAGGATGTAGAGAGTTATCATTGTCCATAGTGTTGTGTTGTAGTACTGTCAAAAATGTTTTCTTTATGGCACATGATTCGTTGCTAGAATGTGTGCGTAATTCCCCAAGCGATTCAGATGGAGATCTGCCCCTGGTTATTTGGCACATTTGGAGAGATTGCCCCAGGTGTGTTTAGACATCATGTCATGCCCCTGCTTATGGAAGACCTGTTATTGGAAGTGTCCTTCCCGCTGAGGTGATTCTGTCCATTGAGAGGATGTCTGTTCATTGGGTATCCATTATTCGGATTTCTCTGCTGTCAAACAATTAGTCATATGCAAACAATGTCACTTAAAGAATGCAAAACTCATGTATGTCTTGAAATTTTTTTGAAAATGTGTTTTGTGTAGTAAAACGAAATTTGCAAGAATGTGATATCAACTCAAGATTCGTAACAAAACCTACAGGAGTCAGGATACCTTTGTAACAGTATGCTCTCAAACTAACCCATGCTTCAGCTAGGAATTTTAAGGGTTATAACGTGGCCTAGTTCATGGTTCAAGAAACAAAGGATAAAGGCTCAAATTTTATTTGTACCCAACTCGCTCTTCGTGATGTTCTTCAGTCCTATGCTCAGTTAATTACGCGTTTAGAATCCCAGTTGGGTCCTGAAGTACTGTCCTCGAGGTTCCGATAATGGTTCGGATACTGAATTTTTGTTTGGAAGAGGCAGTCATTTTGTAATCTTTTTGTTGTCGAGGATTGGTGGGACCTGTTTTTTTCATTATCCCTGTCTTTTTCCAGAACTGTTACTTTTTGTGATTACAGTCAGCGGGATGCCCTAGTTTTTCTTAAGTCTCCTTCATAGGTTTTGACTTAGTGGACTTTCATTTTGAGAGATAATGACTACATATTATTAATGACTATGCGGAACCATCACCTTCTTTTGATTTGGAAGGACGTCTTTGATGCCATTCATTATGTATGAAGTAGAATATTGCGACTGAATGTGCATCTGAATTAACTGAGAAACTACCCTGCCCCAGGTTATGATTAAGGGTTTTAATTTGTGTGAAAAGAAAACTCCTACTTCTTAGGCTCAAAGGGGTTGACTAGAGATTATCTTCCTTATAACTCCACTATTTGGGATTTGAAACAACGCCTGTACATCATCAGTGGGGTCTGTTCAAAAGCATACTGTGATACGGTGGGAGAACTGACTTGAGGTTTTGCGTTTGTTTTTGCAAATGTTTCGGTTTAGAAAGAGTCGCCACCGACTTTTTATTTTATCCTAAGGAAAGGTTAAAAAGCACAGGAAAAACCTTTGAGATGTTTTCTTGGGTTCGGGGAGTAGATTATAGAAAGGGAAGGTATTAGAACCCTTTCTATCCATGGTTATCCATGGGCTCTTAGTTACTTGCTTAGATCACTTGCCTTTGATTTTCAATTGTTTGAAATGGTGCTTTGTGTATGGTTTTGAAAGATGTTTTGAAAAGAGGCCATCGTTGTGGCAACCTTTGTAATGATTCTTGTTTGAAAGTTTGTTTTGAAGTTGTGTTGTGATGTGTGTTTTGAAAAATGGCAAGGATTATTTTGCAAGTTTGGTCAAGTAACCAAGAGCTATCTACCCTAAATTTCTCAAAGATCTTTCTCATGTTTTAACCCTTTTAACAGTATTGTTTCACCATTGTATTTGGTGAACAACCTTGTGTTAGGATGTTAACGGGACGAGCGCGGGTCATCGTTTAGACCATAGAGGCAATAGTGCCAAGTATCTTTGGCAATTTTCTCAAGGGACTTGATCATTTTAGGCAACTTGATAGCGTCATCGAGGGACTATGATCATTTTGTTTGTTTTTGTTTTGCCAAAGACACTTAACATGCAACCATGGCCCATTTTTGAAGGCAACAAGTGGAGTCACCCTAAGGGTGCAAGTGTGCATTGTTTTTTTTTTCATGCATGTTTATCTTGAATTAGGTCAAGCTACTTGTTAATTGATTTTTTGCATACAAACCCTAAGTCTATCATGGCATAATTTGAAAGCTTTTAAATGCAGAAATTTAAATGCTAAGCTATTACAACCATGATTAGGGACGGGGGTACAAGTTTGAATTTCGGGATATTTTGACAAGAAATTAAATTCTAAGCTATTACATCCATATTGAATATACAAGACAAATATCTAATATTTAAATAAGTACAAATAAATAAATATCAAAATAAAAAATGCATTATGCTAAAAAAAGGATTTTTCATGTATGTAATAGTATTTTTCAATGTGAAATATAAACAAAATAAAAAGGGTTAAATTTTGATTATTTTTATGGTTTAGGGCAAAAACCCTAATTTTTGGATAAATAATAATATTTATTAATTATGTACAATATTTGTTAATTATATACAAAAAATAAAAAGTATATTGTAAAAAAGTATTTTTGATGTCAAATATAAAATAAAAAAATAAAATGTATTATTTCTATATTTTTGTCCTAAATATATAATAAAATATGTATATGTATATTTATATATATTTAATATGCTAAATATGTACAAAAAAAATATTAATTATTTACAAAAAATGTATATTTTAGAAAATGTTTTCAAAATAAAAAATAATGACTAAAAATAAATATTTTTGTATTATTTTTTTAGGGTTTTAAATAAAAGGTTTTTATATTATTTACATATATATACTAATAAAATGAAACAAATGCCAAATAAATATAAAAAAATGTGGAAAAATATTTTTAATGTTTTTTATGTTTGGACAAAAAATATCAAGTCAGAATAAAAAATAAAAAGTCAAAAATGATAAATATTTCACACAATGGGCCATGGGGGTGCAAATGGAAAAAAGGTGTGCAAAGAGCAAAACAAACTCAGGCCCAGCCCAAGCCAACCTTCTTCAACCTCCAGCTCTGTTTGAATAAAAAACGCGCGTTTCCTTATACAACTACCATCTCCTGATTCCTTGACTTTTTGCAAAAACTCATAACACAAAGATTGTAGAGCATCAAGAGACGAATTCAGACATATAAAATACTTGACCTAACTCTAAGAAACCAGGGAGAATTTCTTCATCCCCAATTTCTGACCTAATTTTTCTTCAATGTTCATGGCTAAAATTCTCACAGCATACTTAATATAAATGAAAAGTAATCATATGTATGGCTTCAGGGCTATGAGTAGAGCATGTTTCATTCACAAACCTAAGCCTAACTCTTCCTAGATTGAGAGATAGAAGTCCATGGTTTTACCTGTTTCATCTTGAATCGTGTACAACAATGTGGCCAACTTCAATGGAGTTTGGGCTTCTGTACAGCTTACCTGAAGTCCATGGAAGCTTCTCCAACTCCTATATCGTACTATGGAAGTTCACCTGCAAAACTGAAAAATGAAAATGGAAGATGAGGTTAGGGGTGTTACAGGTGGTGTTTAGGGCTTGGAATAGTTTCAGTGGATGGTATGGAATGTGTTTGCAAGGTTTATAGCCAAAGTGCAGGAGTGGATTGAGTTGTGGACCTCAATCTGCAGCAGGTACCCTGTTTTGGCAATAAGATGGTGTTTTTCTATTTTGGGAGGTATGAGGGATGATTTAATCGTGCCTTAGGTCACTTGGGATGTATGGAAGATGAGAAAAAAGTTTGTGTTTGGCTGTGTTTACAGGAATGAGAGATGGATCGTTTTTGCAATGTTTCTTCCAATGTAAGCAAAGAAATGTCAAGTTGTGATATAGGCTTGTACAAGGCTCTCAAGCATGCTGTAGAACTTTCTCTTGATCAGTGAGATTTGTCTACCAAACTTTGCCTCAAAGATCTGGCTTGTACTTCAAAGATCATGTAACTTGACATAAAGTGTTACTTTTCCAAAATGGCAAATTTGCTTTTTCTAATTAAGGATTAGTTTAGCATGTAATGTCCAAATGGATGAAATAATACCTTAATACAATGGTTTGGCATTTAATTAAGGTGTGTAAAACTGTTTTTGAGGCCTGCAAGCTAGCATTGTACAAGCTGATTTGAAAATGCAAATTGTTGTGAACAAGCTTTGGCCATGAACAAAAGTGAGTTTTGGCCAACTTTGCAAATTCGATTCTCTCTAACCACAAGGGTGTTTGATGAGTTCTTGGACAATTTGGAAAGCTTGGAATGTGTACTACAATCCATCTTTGTAATGCAACTTGAAATTCCAAGTGGAACCATGTGAAAAATGGCCAAGAAGTTGGACAAAAATCCTGCCTAGAATAGGGCAAAATTTTCTCTAAGTTAAAAATGTTTTGCACCCTTGTTCCAAAAATCATAACTTGAGATACAAGCTTCCTTTGAGAAAACTTTGTGAATCAAAGTTGTAGATTTTGCAATGGACTACAAATTTCATGTTTCAAGTTTTGTTTTAATCCATTTGTATCTTGGTGAAAAAATGGGACAAAGTTAGGAAAAAAATAAGGAAGTTTCATAACTTAGAAAAATTCTAAGTTATGAAATTTTCTCATTTTAAACCCTAATTTGCAATTTTGGGTTTCTTGATGAACAAGTTTCATAATTTGACATGTCTTGATGAAAAATGAATCTTGGCACTTGATTTTGACCAAAAAGTCAAAGTTTGACTTTTTAGTATACAGTCAAATTTTGATCAGTTGACTGCAAAATTCATCTGTCAATCCTATGCACTTGAGATCTTTTGAACTTGTTGAATGGGTCAAGACAATTCCATTGAGTCCTTGAGTCCATATGTGAGCTTGGTTTGCCATTGGTTAGGTCAAACAGTTAAAAATTGCCTTTGTGTAGTCAAAACCCTAAAAATGACCATTTTGCCCTTTTGATGATCTGATCAAATTTCTTGTGGAATTGTGATCCAAACTTGATCAAATGATTCATATGAGTTCATAATGTTGATGTGGGTCAAAAATCATGAGGTTTGACTGTCAATTGGCCACAATTGACTTTTTCCCCAATACAACTGATTTCTAGGTCAACTGTCCAATTGACTGGGCAAAGATTGGAATCAAGGCTTGAAACTTGGTATGGATAAACTTGTAAGTCCAACATGAAGCATGAAAGTCCTTTGGGAATTTTAGGTCAAAACATGCCTGTGCAAACTCAAACCCTAATTTGGGTCAACAGTGCAAGGAGGAGTCTTGAGCAGAGCAAACCCTAACTTAATCTTGAGTTCCAAGAGTCTTGTGGTGAGAAAATGTTGATGAAATGAGAGGGAAAATTTTGGGGTACAACAGTTGCCCCTGTTCAATCTTCTTGAACCTGAAGAGTTAGATTGGCAAGTTTGCCTTTCGTGTCTCGAAGGTAAAAGGAGATTGGACACTAGAGTGCCCTTAAATTTGCACTCGTCAAAACATGGATGCGGGAATGGGCTTAGAGATGCCATTTGGAGATGGGCTTAAAGATTCCATCTGGAGGGGAGACAGAATCTTGTCGGGGATGGGCTTAAAGATGCCATCTGGAATGTTTGTTGAACTGTATGTCGTTGAAGTTGAAGCTTAATAATCTTATCCTGAAAAGGGTAAAATATTAGCTGAAACACAAAGTTATGTTGCATGAAATGTATGATGCAATATATGTTATATAAATGTTTATGATATGAATGTAATGATTGCGCATGTAAGCTGATGAGCTGTCTTACTGAGGATAGATGAATCCTGGATAGCCGGAGATAATAGATTCTTGACTGCTGCCGGGGAAAGTGAATCCTTGACTGCTGCAGGTGGTTGCAAGAATCTTTTGATCGTTGAAAATGAGAAGTCCTGGGACCGTTGTTGGGGGAATCAGGAGCTTGGGTTGTATGCCACTTTGAGAATGAGAATCTTCATTCTGTTGGGAAAATCAGGAGCTTGGGTTGTATGCCAATCTATTGGGGTTTCAAGGATGAGGGTCTTCATTCTGTTAAGGGTCAGAAATTGGGGGTATACCAATCTTCTGAGGTTTTAAGGATGAGAATCTTCATTCTGTTAAGGGTCAGAAACTTGGAGTATACCAATCTTCTGAGGTTTCAAGGATGAGAATCTTCATTCTGTTAAGGGTAAGAAATTGGGAGTATACCAATCTTCTGAGGTTTCAAGGATGAGAATCTTCATTCTGTTAAGGGTCAGAAACTGGGAGTATACCAATCTTCTGAGGTTTTAAGGATGAGAATCTTCATTCTATTAAGGGTCAGAAACTGGGAGTATACCAATCTTCTGAGGTTTCAAGGATGAGAATCTTCATTCTGTTAAGGGTCAGAAACTGGGAGTATACCAATCTTCTGAGGTTTCAAGGATGAGAATCTTCATTCTGTTAAGGGTCAGAAACTGGGAGTATACCAATCTTCTGAGGTTTCAAGGATGAGAGTCTTCATTCTTGAGAGAAACAGATTTTTAGGAGCTTCAGTTGTCCGTTATTCCGTCGGTGGTTGTAACTTCCAACAGGTGATGAAGGAAATTTTTGATGATGACCGCAACTTCCAAAAGGAAATTTTGAACGACCTTTCAGCTTAAAATGTAACTTTGTTTTGGAGAATAAATCCTTGACAAATGTTGGGGAAAAAACCCATAATCGAAGTTGGGGATTGAAAATCCTTTGATTACTGAGGGTGAGAAATCCTTGGTGACTACTGATTGCTTGGGGAGCAATATCTTCAATGGTTGAGGGATTTCAGGGCCACTGCTGGGGATTGAAAATCCTTGGTGACCTGTGGGGAATGAGAATTCTGATGATCTCTACTGGGGAGTTCAGAACCTGGGAGACTCATGCTAGAGGAGTGAGACTGAGAATCTTCAATCTGATGGGAAGTATCTCTGTGGGAGAATGTTCACTAATCTAGTTCCGCTGGAGATTGATTAGTTGGAAGTTTTAGCTCCGCCGGGGATTAACAATTTTGGCTCCACTGAGAATCTTGAAACTTAACTCTGAGGGGAATTAGATTCTGGAAGGCTCTTTGGCTGGGGAAATTAGCTTTGGGAAAGCTTTTGTTCTGTCGAGGATCCTGAGGTTTAACTCTGTTTGGGGAATTAAGTTCTGGGTTTAAACTTTGTTGAGGAGTTTGGATTTTAATTCCGCTTGGGGATTGCTTCTGAAAGGGAATCCAGATATCTACCTACACCTATCAGCAATCATCTTTCTTGATTTGTAAGAAAATGATTATGTTTAAATGCACATGCCTATTTAACAAAACATTGGACGTTTCTCAAATAAAACATAAGGGTAAAAGAAAAAAGGAAGGCAAAGCAAATTTCTGTATTTGAAAAAGTATTTGTATTAACTTTTTATGAGTATCTTTGTACAAAGGAGACAGGCGTCCTAGTAAGAGGATGTTGTCGTAAAAATTGAAAATTTTATACAAAAGAAAGATGGCTATGTGTAACAATTCCATGGGATTCCATTCTGTTATAGCCTTCACAACTCTGAATATCTTGTCCATTCAATGCTTCGTTCGCCGATGATTGGATTGATCAGAAGCTCGGAGCTTGTTGATGAAGAGATTGTTCTTTAAAGTGATCCGACGAGATATAGTCATACGCTTTAATTCCCTAACTTTTGCCTGGATCGCCCTTTCGGGTTTTCAATCCACCGGGAAACCCTTTTTTGCCCAAGTCACCCTTTCGGGTTGTCAACTTGCCAGGTGTACAGATTTTTTGTTTTATCCCTAATTTTTGCCTGAATCGCCCTTTCGGGTTTTCGGTTCACCGGGATGCCCATTTTTTCCCAAGCCGCCCTTTTGGGTTTTCGACTTGTCGGGTTATTTTATGCGTAGTATCTTTTGACTATGTCTGTGTTCGCAGGGTGTGGCAAATCGTCACCGTCCATGGTGGTCAGAATCATTGCACCACCAGAAAATATGCTCTTGATCACAAATGGTCCTTCATAAGTAGGAGTCCATTTGCCCCTGGGATCACTTTGCGGCAAGATGATCCGCTAGATTACAAGATCTCCGACTTGATATACTTGACGTCTGGCTTTCTTGTTGAAAGCCTTGATCATCCGTTTTTGGTACATCTGACCATGGCAAACAGCAGTGACTCGCTTCTCATCGATCAAATTGAGTTGATCAAGTCGGGTCTGAATCCAATCGTCTTCACTCAAACCAGAGTCTTTCATAATCCTTAAAGAAGGAATCTGAACTTCCATGGGTAGGACAGCTTCCATGCCATATACCAAAGAAAATGGGGTTGCCCCTGTTGAAGTATGTGCCGTGGTACGGTATCCATGCAGGGAAAACAGTAACATCTCATGCCAGTCCTTGTAGGTAACTGTCATTTTCTGAATGATCTTCTTGATGTTTTTGTTTGCAGCTTCAACAACACCGTTCATCTTCGGCCGATAGGGAGATGAATTGTGATGATAAATCTTGAACTGTTCACATAGAGCAGTGATCATAGTATTGTTCAGATTCGTACTGTTGTCTGTGATGATCCTGTCGGGGACACCATACCGGCATATGAGGTTCTGCTTGATGAAGCGGGTAACCACATTTATTGTGACAGAGGCAAAGGAAGCTGCTTCGACCCACTTGGTAAAATAATCAATGGCGACCAGGATGAAGCGGTGTCCATTGGATGTCGTGGGCTTGATCTCTCCAATCATGTCAATGCCCCACATTGCGAATGGCCAAGGAGCTGTCAGAACGTTGAGAGGAACAGGAGGAATATGAATCTTGTCGGCGTAGACCTGACATTTGTGGCAAGTATGAGAATGTTGATGGCAATCAGCTTCCATGGTGGACCAGTAGTAGCCTGCCCTTAGAATCTTCTTAACCATCATATGTCCGCTCAAGTGGCTGCCAAACGTGCCGCTGTGTATCTCAGTCATGATTAATTATGCTTCAGCTTTGTCCACACAACGAAGTAAAACACAATCATGGTTGCGCTTATAAAGGATGCCATTGCTTAGGAAGAACTTGGCTGCAAATCTCCTTAAGAACTTCTTGTCATTTACGGAAGATCCTTCAGGATACTCTCTAGTCTGGAGATACCTTTTGATTTCATGGAACCAGGGTTGTTCCACTACTTCTTCGGTATTAATCTCATGACAATGCGCAGGTTTATCCATTCGCTCGATGGTGATTTGGGGAGCCTCGTTATCCCAGTTGAGTTTAAACATGGAAGACATTGTAGCCAGAGCATCTGCTAGCGGGTTTTCTTCTCGCGGGAAATGCTCGAAGGTGATCTGCTCGAAATGAGGCAGCACTGTCAGGACATGTTCTTTGTATGGGATAAGATTAGGATGTTTGGTGTCCCACTCTCCTTTGACTTGACTGATAACCAAAGTCGAGTCCCCAAATACGATCAAAGATTTGATCCCCAAGTCTATAGCAGCCTTGAGACCAAAGATGCAAGCTTCATATTCGGCCATGTTGTTGGTACAGCTGAAACAAAGTCGGGCCGTGAAAGGTGTATGGCAACCTTCTGGGGAAATGAGTACCGCATCGATACTGTTTCCAAGTGCATTTGAAGCACCATCAAAGTACAGGGTCCATCGGGATCCATTTTCAGGTCCGTCATACGGTCCGTTACCTTCAATGTTGTCCAAAGTCATGATGTCCTCGTTCAAGAAGTCGAATCTCATGGATTGATAATCTTCTATAGCTTGATGAGCTAGATGGTCAGCTAGTACACTCCCTTTTATAGCTTTTTGGGTAGTATACTAGATGTCATACTCAGTCAGGATCATTTGCCATCTAGCGATTCTTCCAGATAAAGCAGGCTTCTCGAAGATATATTTGATCGGGTCCATTTTGGAAATCAGCAAAGTGGTATGAGTCAACATATATTTCCTTAGTCGGCGAGCAGCCCATACCAAAGCGCAGTAAGTTTTCTCGAGCAGTGAGTAGCGAGTCTCACAGTCGGTAAAATTTTTGCTAAGGTAATAAATGGCATGCTCTTTTCGACCAGACTCGTCATGTTGGCCCAGTACGCACCCCATTGAGTTGTCCAAAACATTCAGATACATGATCAATGGCCTTCCTTCGACGGGTGGCATCAGAATAGGAGGTTATAGAAAATACTCCTTGATCTTATCAAAAGCAGTCTGACAATCATCGTTCCATTCAACTACATGATCTTTCTTCAATAGTTTGAAAATTGGCTCACAGGTAGACGTCAGATGAGAGATGAATCTAGCAATATAGTTCAAGCGTCCCAAGAACCCTCTAACCTCCTTTTCAGTACGGGGGCAGGCATTTCTTGTATAGCCTTTACTTTTGCTGGATCGACCTCAATGCCTTTGTTGCTAACAATAAATCCCAGAAGTTTACCAGACCTAAATCCAAAAGTGCACTTACTTGGATTCAACCTGAGTTTGTATTCCTTCAACCTGGAAAACAGCTTCTGCAAATGTTCAAGGTGTTCCTCTTCCGTTTGTGATCGAGCTATCATATCGTCTACGTAAACTTCGATCTCATGATGTATCATATCATGAAACAAAGCTACCATGGCGCGTTGATGAGTTGCCCCTGCGTTCTTCAATCCGAACGACATCACCTTGTAGCAGAAGGTACCCCATTGTGTAACAAAGGTTGTTTTCTCCATGTCCTCGGGGGCCATTTTAATCTGGTTGTAGCCCGAGAATCTGTCCATGAAGGAAAACACCTTGTGCTGAGCCGTGTTGTCAATCAAAATGTCGATATGTGGTAGCGGAAAATCATCCTTAGGGCTAGCCCTGTTCAAATCCTGGTAGTCCACACACATTCTGACCTTGCCGTCTTTTTTAGGAATAGGCACAATGTTAGCAACCCATTATGGATAGGATGTAACATCCAGAAAGCCAGTGTTGAATTGCTTCATTACTTCAGCTTTAATCTTCTCAGACATGTCAGGCCTCATTCGGCGGACTTTTTGCTTGATCGGTGGACAATCCTCTCTTGTAGGGAGACAGTGAACCACGATGTCTGTGTCCAACCCTGGCATGTCTTCATAAGACCAGGCGAAGATTTCGACGTATTCACTTAACAGCCGTATTAAGCGCTCCTTGACACTTGGTTCTAGATTGGCACCCATTTGTACTTCTTTCCTATCTTCCTCTGTTCCTAAGTTGACAGTTTCCAACAACTCTTCATGAGGCAAGATGGCCCTTTCTTCTTGTTGTAGAAGTCTGGCTAGCTCTCTCGGTACTTCACAATCTTCGTCATCTTCGTACTCAGCCTGATTGACCAAATCTTCAGAGTTATTGAAGGATGCAACAGAATAGTCACCCATGGAATCCGGAGTGGATGGGTACCTACATTTGTGAGTGTGGGTGTGTGTAAGGGATAGCCATCCTTAAACAAACAAAATGCAAAAGGAAAGAAAATGAACACAGCAGTTTATAAATGAAAAACGTCCAATGAATCATTAAACATGGCATATGATTATGAAAAGAATCAAGCCCTTACAAATGGACCTACATGCCCCGGGTAAGGCATGAGGTGAAAAAGTAGTGTGCAGATTGTTTTAGTAATTATTACAAACCAACAGAAAATATTCGAAAGATAAATTACTGATTGATGAAAGTAATGGGGACGAAGTCTTTCGCCTCCCAATTGTGTAGTCCCCCTTCAATGGTTGGGAAGATCCAATCTTCAATGTTACCCTCTTCGTCTTTGTCTTCCAAAGCATTGATTCCATGAGGAGAAATCTTGATGGGTGTCTTTTCAATTTTTGAACGACGCATAGCCTTTTTCCCCGCAGCGGTGAATCCCAACCCAAACTTGTCTGTCTTGTGGGGAAAGTCAGGCAACTGACCCCATGTTGAGCTCTTCCCCTCCTTCATTGCAGCTTTTGCGTCTTTCAGAGATGCCATCCTGGCCACCTGCTTGGGTACCTCAGCTACTGCCTTTGCTACTGCCACTTCGGGAGAAACTTCCTCAAAGTGTTGAAAGGGTGTTTCAATGAATTCGCCATCCACTTCCACATACCGAAAGGAGTTCAGATGACTGATCATGTACTCCTCCTCACCGTGTACAGTTATGATTTTTCCCTTAACATGGTATTTCAGCATCTGATGTAGAGAGGAAGTGACTGCCCCAGCATTATGAATCCACGGCCTTCCTAGCAAGCAAGAGTATGATGGGGGAATGTCCATCACATAGAATGTGGAGTGGAACACCTCAGTGCCTACCTTGATGGGAATGTCGACCTCCCCATGCACCATTCTTTTAGACCCGTCAAAGGCCTTGACAATGATATTACTTGGTTTCAGCTCCAAGCCTTCACAATCCAACCGGTCCAGGGCTTTCTTAGGCAGCACATTTAGAGAAGAACCAGTATCGACCAAGACATGGGCGAGAGTGGTTCCTCGGCATTCAACGGACACATGCAGTGCGTCATTGTGCTTTCTTCCCTTAGGAGTTAGGTCAGCATCAGAGAAACCCAGGCCGTTGTCGGCAGTAAGGCTGGCTACACAATCCTGGAATTGATCGGCTGAGGTTTCTTAGGGCACATGGGCTGTCTTCAAAAACCTTATCAAGGCTTTTCCATGAGCCTCCGAACAAAGCAGCAAAGCTAACATGGAGATCTTTGAGGGGGTTTGCCCCAGTTGTTCTACCACATCGTAATCACTCTTTTTAATTATTTTCAGAATCTCCTCCATTTCTTTTTTAGAGGTTTCGGGGATGACCAATGGCTGAGCCCTCGTCCTGACGAGCTCTTCTTGGATCCCTTTTCCTTTATCAGCAGCAGCAGGAGGGACAACCATAGGAGTAATAGCTTCTTCAATCATTGGAGTTCTTGCAGATAGTTTTACCGGTGCAGGGATAACCTTGGGAACAGCTGAGGGTCCAAAGATTGCCTTTGGAGGGGCAATCTCTAGAGAGAAAATTCTCCCACTTCGGGTAATCTTGCTTGTATCGGCAATGTTTCCAATGTCGGCAGTTTCTTCGTCAGAGCTCTCTTCAGTTATCTCAATTTGTTTAACACCGTGGTAGTAGATTTCTCCACCATAATTCCACGGTATTGATTTGTCAGATTTGTAGGGGACGGGCCCAGGCATGGTTATTTTCAACAGTACAATCTTCGGAGCGGATGTAATCTTAACAGGCCTTTTGGGGACCTTGGAAAGATTGGCGGAAATGGTTATTAATGAAACTTCATTGATAGGAGTTGGAGTAACAGGAATATTTTCGAAAAGAATTTGTTGGTTGTCCATTAGGCGTTGGATGCATATCTTCAGCAATGGACAGTCGATCGGTAGGGAGGAACAAAGGTAGCAGTCTTCTTTACAACCTGGGAAAATCCCAGCCTTCAACAGATTCAATTTGATTGTCAGTAGTGGGGTTATCAGATCATCAACAGCAGAAACAAACAGATCCTCTTCAACAGCATGGACATTGTGACCATGCTTTAGCATTGGAGCGGAAATTACATTTGGCTTCTCAGGGGCGTCGAACTCAACCTCTTTAGCATCTATCAAGTCTTGAATTTTATTCTTCAACGCCCAACAATTGTTGGTGTCATGCCCGGCGCTGTCAGAATGATAGGCACATTTAGCATTGGCATGATAGTATGGAGATGTGGTGTTAGGGTTCTTCGCCGCCTCCTTTAAACCAGTCAGATTCAACTTCAACAAATAGGGAAGAACTTGTGCAGGCGTCATGTTGATGCGGGTGAACTACCGTTGTGGCTATTCCACCCGTTGCTCATTAGGTCTAGACTGATTGTTACGAGGCTGATCATTTGACGAATTTTGAATCATCACGACCCCTACAGTCGGCCAGCGCTCAGTTCTTCCCAATCCTTTTTGAGAGTATACAACAGCTGTTTCCTTCTTGGCCAGGAATGGTTTTTTGACAGTTGTGGATGCGGAGGCATCCCTTTGAATCTTTCCGCTCTTAATACCAGCTTCCACCCGTTTTCCAGTCAGAATCAGTTCGGTAAACCCTATGGAAGTGCTCCTGATCAAATGTTTGAAGAAAGGGCCAGATAGGGTCCCCAAGAACATATCAACTAGCTCCCTATCTGAAAGAGGTGGCTGCACTCTTCCGGCCAAGTCGCGCCATTTCTGGGCGTATTCTTTGAACCCCTCATTTGAGGCTATTCCCATACTTTGTAGCTGAGTACGGGTTGGCGCCAAGTCGGCGTTGTATTGATACTGGAGATAAAAGGCAGCTGCCAAATCCTCCCAACTATGCACTTCTGACCTCTCAAGCTGGTAAAACCAATCTAGCTGTGTACCAGACAAGTTATCCTGGAAAAAGTGTACCCAAAGATTTCTATCGGATGAATGAGGTTGAATTTTTCTGACATGCGACCTCAGGTGCATCTTCGGGCAAGACAGACCGTCGTATTTTGCAAAAGTTGGCACCTTAAACTTTGGAGGGATCACGATCCCAACAATCAATTCCAATTCTTCAAAATCTAGCCCGGGAACCCTTTGCAGCTCCATAGCTGCCAGTCTATCCTCCAGGTTTTTGTATTTGTCGTCCGCTGGCGGGTATTGCTGCTCTGAATAATCTTCATCTTCCTCAACCTCTTCCTCTTCAGCCTCGGACTCAGAAGGTAATGCAGCCTCTTTTCCTTTACCGGTCCCCTCATCAGATGTGGAGGGGAATTCAAGAACTCTCCTAGCTTCATTCTCAAATCTTTTTCCCAGTGTAGCTACCCCAACTCTTTTCTTCTTCTTTTTTCCTTTTTCTTGCTCTTTATTCCCTAACAGTGCTTTAAGATCCTCCTGACCCTTTACCAAGATCATTAGGAGCTGTTGAAACTGCGAGTTTTGTGCCTGCAGATCTTTGACCGTCTGTTCAAGATCCATCTTACTGAAATAAACAGCAAAAAGATAAGGAAACCTGGTGTGAAGACCTGTTTATGCATATGATGAATGATATGTTTATCCATGTAATGCATTCAAGGATTTATAAATTCAAAGTTGTTGCAAACAAAAAGAACACACGTCATATTAATAAGAAGAAATTTTGTCAGTACATAAATGCCCCATGGGCCAAATATTACAAAAACTTCTTAAGGTAAAAAGACGTTGCGCATCCTCTTTGGTGCGATGTAAGTGTTGAGGGTCTCCTCCTCGTGAAGTCGGCGGGTAAGCTCCAAAACCTTCTTCTCACTGGCGTAGAAGCTGGCTTCAAAAGTATCCCTTTCTTCCTTGAGTTGGATCCAACTCTTCTGCATCTCCTCCCATGATGTTGGCATGTCAGGATGTAGGATGGTGTAGGGAACCTTTCCTTCCTTAACAGGCTCTTTGATCAAAGGGAGAATATGAGGGTAAGGCATCATAAGACTCTGGGCTCGGGTTCGTACCCACTTGAGGTAAGGCTCAAGAGGGATGGAGTTCTTGTGCCCCAATGTCTTGCTATCTACCTGATCGCACTAAATCGCACTATGTTTCTGACCCAAATATCACATGTTTTCCTTAGTTTTTATTATCATTTTCTCGTATTATGTTCCTTTTTCCTTTGTTTTCAGGATTCTTGTCATTTCAGAGCCTTCTGTGAAGAAACGAGCCAAAACGCTAAGAAATTAGGGTTTTTCAAGATATTCTACACTTATGGCGTTCAGCGCCGCGCTGGCTACAGGGAACGCGATGACGTGGCCCACTTTCACCCAAAGACCAACTGCCACGTTCCCATGATGTGGCAGTTCCAGCCACCGCGCCCGCGGCCACTGCCACCGCGCCCGCGGCCTTCACAAAAAGCTTCCCGCTCAAAAGAAGTTAAGGGGCATGCTGGTCTTTACGCATCTCAAGGATCCTCTATAAATAGTTTTCGATTTTCATTCTTTAGTTTCATCCAAGCTTAGTACAATCTTAAGCCATATACTATCAGTTTCTGTAAAGTGATAATCTCTTCACATCGGGGAGTTGTTGCGGTGTAGATTGAGTTGTAATCGATTCTTGGAGCACTTTGGTTGAAGTTCATCATACCAGCCTTACCATTCCGTAGATTTGTATCAGATTCAAGTCTCCGATTGGAGCAAGGTTCTATTTTGATGCATTTCTTTACTTATAATTGCTCTTACCATACTCTACACGTTTTATAGACTTTAAATGCTCTTACCATAGTCTACACATTTTATAGACTTTAAATGCTCTTACCATAGTCTACACGTTTTATAGACTTTAAATGCTCTTACCATAGTCTACACGTTTTATAGACTTTAAATGCTCTTACCATAGTCTACACATTTTATAGACTTTAAATGCTCTTACCATAGTCTACACGTTTTATAGACTCGCACTTATTATGTCTGGCTAAACTATAAAGGTTTGGATGTAATGATTGTCATCATGGTCGTGTTCCAATTATCATGCTAGTGAAAATACTCTGGGGATGTTTTGCTTTTAACTTAAGTCAATTATGTTTAAATGTTTATTGGGTAAGATCGAAAGCCATCCAAACTAATGATACGACTTGATTATTATTTAACCAAACGAAAAGAGCGAAAGCCGTCGATTGGTTAAATAGGAATCATTGACCTTTTTAGAAAACGATTTTGAAACTATTTTCGGACGCGTTTGTAGGTTTGAAATCTGACTCTTGGTCAAAAGCCAAAAGTCTCTTTAAGTTAATCTTTCCGAGTAAAATTACTTTTCTGTTAAGTCAAAACTATCAATTTCTTAAAAATAGGTTTACCTCTTTAACGCGGAAGGCACCCTTTATATGTGACAATAAAGGAATTTAATTTAAAGAGTAAACTCGGTTCTTAGTAGTCAAAAGCTACAAGTTCCCGTTAAATTGATTCTTTGCTATCAATAGAAAATACTTCCCCATAAGTAGTTTCATCTACGCATGACCGAACCAATATCTGATTACATGATTTACATTCCAACCTGTCTTTTAAACTGCTATTTACCTCGCTCATTTACTTTGTTGCACTGCACTCACATCAATATTCTTGTTCGCCTTAGATAAGCACCTTAGCAATCGAGTTGATAGATTGACAATTGGTCTATGTGGTTCAATAATCTTATATATTACTTCGATAGGCTGTGCACTTGCAGTACTATATTTAGGCTATACGTCACAATCCCCATCAAGTTTTTGGCGCCGTTGCCGGGGACCAACTTCGTCAAATTTCGTACCCTATTGTTATCCCGTTTAGACTAAGGCTATTCTAGCCGGTAGATGCGTAGAAATCGTAGCACCGGTAACCTAATAGATCCTTTAGTAGAACCTGAACGTTACGCTCATGCCCGTCTTTTTATACGCAAGATAAGAAGAGCTATGGCAGAAGATCGTAACCAAAGACCGCTCAAGGAATTCGCCCAACCATCTAACGAGGAACCTAGTTCTAGTATAGTAAACCCTACTATAACTACCAACAACTTTGAACTAAAGCCCTCATTATTACAATTAGTACAACAAAACCAATTCGCTGGTCTCGCTACCGAGAACCCGAATCAACATTTAAAGGTATTTATCCAGTTAGCTGACACCCTTAAGGCAAATGGAGCCACTCCCGAAGCCATCCGTTTAAGACTGTTTCCTTTTTCCCTTAGAGGTAAAGCTCACGACTGGTTAGACGCCCTTCCAACTAACTCAATAACAACTTGGGAAGACCTTAGGAGAGCTTTTCTTGCGAGATATTTTCCACCAAGCAAGACCGCTATTCTTAGGAACATGATCACTTGTTTCACCCAAAACCAAGGCGAGTCACTTTTTGATGCCTGGGAGAGATATAAAGAACTTTTAAGAGCTTGTCCGCATCATGGCCTGGAGCAATGGTTAATCATACATACCTTCTATAATGGACTCCATTACAACACAAATATGTCCATAGACGCTGCCGCTGGCGGAGCGTTGATGAACAAACCTTACCCTGACGCTTGTGCCCTAATAGAGGACATGGCCCAAAACCACGCCCAGTTAGGATTAGAACGAGCGACAGTAGAGAAAAAGGAGAGCCATGGAGGAAAGCATGAGGTAAGTTGCATGGACATGATTAATGCCAAGATGGACGCCCTAGCTTTGAGAGTCGAGAACATGTTTCAAAACCCAACCACAGTAGCAGCAATCCAATCGGAATGCGAACTCTGTGGAACTCAAGGACATCAAACCGTTGACTGTAACCTTTTGAACGAATCTAGCTCAGACCAAGTTAACTATACCCAAGGGAACCCTTTCTCGAATACCTACAATCCTGGATGGAGGAACCACCTGAATTTCTCTTACAAAAACAATAACCCTATCCAAAATCCCGGACCTTCGAGACCTCAAGGATTCCAAACACAAAAACAAAACCAACCTATGCAAATAGTTCCCCCAAGACCAAACCTTAAAGAAACCATAGACACCTTTATTCAGACTCAAACTCAGCAAAATAAGGAGTTTATGAACCAACACATTCACACGAACGAACTAGTTACTCAACTGGAAACCAAGTTTGACCAGATAATAACCCACACCAAAATGCTTGAGACTCAGATTTCCCAAGTAGCACAAAACACCTCTGTACAAGTTGCACCTGGAGGATAATTTCCTGGACAAACTCAACCAAATCCAAAAGGCCAAGCAAATTCTATCACCTTAAGAAGTGGAACTGCTTATGAAGGGCCTAGAAATCCTAACTTAAGCACATCAGAAAAACCTATGGAAGATGCTACACCTAAAGACCAGGTAGAGGAACCAGAGAAACCAGAAAAGCAATCAAAACCAGAAGTAGGGAATAACACTCAACAACCTTATAAACCACCCATTCCATTCCCGCAGAGGCTGAAAAACACCAAAGTATAAAACCAGTACCAAAAGTTTAATAAGGTAATAGAGAAACTCCATGTAGAGATTCCTTTTACTGAAGCTATAACCCAGATACCATCATATGCTAAGTTCTTGAAAGATATTTTGACCAATAAACGGCGACTCGATGATCCCAAGCCTTTAGAATGTCATTCTATATCCGAAAATAAACTCGCCAAGAAAGATAAAGACCCTGGAAGTTTTTCTATCCCTTGCATCCTAGGTAACCATATGATAGACAAAGCATTTTTAGACTTAGGAGCAAGCGTAAGTCTGATGCATCTGGCCGTCTGTAAGAGGTTAAAATTAGGAGAACTTCAACCTACTAAGATGTCCTTACAACTAGCCGATAGGTCTGTCAAATATCCCATGGGTATTTTAGAAGACATACCTGTCAAGATTGGTCAGTTATACATTCCGGCCGACTTCGTCGTAATGGATATTAAAGAAGATGAAGACATCCCAATCCTCTTAGGAAGACCCTTCCTATCGACCGCCGGAGCTATAATAGATGTTAAGAAAGGGAAACTGGCTTTCGAGGTAGGAGATGAAAAGATTGAGTTCATTTTATCAAAATTTCTAATGGCACCAGTAATAGGAGATGCGTGTTATGTCATCGACGTCATTGACGAATGTGTAAATGAGCTCGAACAAAACGAATCTTTAATCAAATTACCATCAACCCCTATTTTAGAGGATGACGGATTTAAGAGTATCGAACCGTACATTGACGACAACCTTTTCGAATGCTTAGCTCTTACCCCTGACCTTATGCCGCGTACTGAGAAACCCACTATAGAACTTAAGGAACTACCCAAGAATATAAGATATGAGTTTTTGGATGAGGAGATGAATAGACCTGTTATAATTAGCACCGCTCTAAACCAAATAGAAACAAACCAACTCTTAGATACCTTGCGAAAATATCCCTCAGCTTTAGGGTATAAAGTTTCAGATTTAAAAGGTATAAGCCCATCCGTATGCATGCATCGGATTATGCTAGAAGAAGATTCAAAACCCTCAAGAGAACATCAAAGAAGAATAAACCCTATCATGAGTGATGTAGTCAAGAAAGAAGTTCTTAAGTTATTAGAAGCTGGTATCATATACCAAATTTCGGATAGTGAATGGGTAAGCCCAGTCCATGTGGTACCCAAGAAAGGAGGTATCACTGTTCTGAAAAATGAGAAAGGTGAGCATGTGGCAAAACGAACAGAAGGAGGATGGCGTATGTGTATAGATTACAGAAAGTTAAATAAGGCAACGAGAAAAGACCATTTCCCTCTCCCATTTATAGATCAAATGCTTGAACGTCTAGCAAGACACTCATATTTCTGCTATCTTGATGGGTATTCGGGGTTTTTCCAAATCCCTATTCACCCAGAGGACCAAGAAAAAACCACATTTACTTGCCCTTATGGAACATTCGCTTATAGACGAATGCCCTTTGGACTCTGTAATGCACCTGCCACTTTCCAACGTTGTATGATGTCAATTTTCGCAGATTACCTAGATGGAATTATGGAAGTATTTATGGACGATTTTTCAGTGTGTGGGTTTGATTTCAAAAACTGCCTCTCAAACTTAGAGAAAATCTTAAAAAGATGTGTGGAAGTAAACCTTGTGTTGAATTGGGAAAAGTGCCACTTTATGGTAAATGAAGGGATAGTCTTGGGACACATTATTTCTGAAAGAGGTATAGAAGTTGATAAGGCCAAGATAGAAGTTATAGAAAACCTAAACCCACCTAAGACCGTTAGGGAAGTAAGAAGTTTTCTAGGGCATGCCGGGTTCTACCGACGTTTCATCAAGAATTTTTCCGGAATAACAAAACCTTTAACTAACTTATTGATGAAGGATGTCGAGTTTGAATTCGACCAAAAATGTCTTGAGGCCTTTGAAGTTTTAAAGCAAGCTCTTATGTCAGCACCTATCATAAGACCACTTGATTGGACACAACCCTTTGAAATCATGTGCGATGCTAGTGATTTCGCTGTAGGAGCTGTACTAGGGCAAAGAAAAGACAAGAAACTGCATGCTATTTACTACGCTAGTAGAACACTAGACGCTGCCCAGCTAAATTATACAACCACAGAAAAGGAATTGCTAGCCGTAGTATTTGCTATTGATAAATTTCGATCTTATTTGGTGGGAGCAAAAATAATAGTATACACAGATCATGCAGCAATCCGGTACTTGTTAAGTAAGAAATATGCTAAGCCTAGATTGCTCAGATGGGTTCTTTTACTCCAAGAATTTGACTTGGATATTAAGGATAAAAAAGGAGCTGAAAACTTAGTAGCTGATCATCTCTCTAGGTTAGAACACCTTAAACCTGAACTTATACCTATAGACAATCACTCTACTTATGAAAGATTAATAGTTGGGATAAACTCAACTGAAAAAGAGACCTATGAGGAAATCTCAACCTTGAACAACATACCATGGTACGCAGATATTGTGAATTATCTGGCCGCTGATATCATACCCCCTGACTTAAGCTACCAACAGAAGAAGAAGTTTTTTAGAGATGTTAAACACTTCTTTTGGGATGAACCCCTCCTATTCAAAAGAGGAATAGATAATATATTCAGACGATGTGTGCCGGAAGAAGAAGTAGGCAACGTCATTAAACATTGTCATGCTGCACCTTATGGTGGACATGCAAGCACATCTAAAACATGCGCCAAAATATTTCAGGCAGGTTTTTATTGGCCTACTGTATGGCGCGATGTCCACACTTACATTACAAAATGTGACCGATGCCAACGCACTGGGAACATCTCAAGACGTGATGAAATGCCTTTAAGTAACATCCAAGAAGTGGAAATATTTGATGTCTAGGGTATAGATTTCATGGGACCTTTTCCTTCCTCAATGGGTAACAAGTATATCCTAGTAGCTGTCGATTATGTCTCAAAGTGGATAGAAGCTGTTGCATCACCCACAAACGATACCAAGGTAGTTATCAAACTGTTTAAGAATATTATTTTTCCTAGGTTTGGAACCCCGAGGTTAGTCATAAGTGATGGAGGATCGCATTTTATATCTAAGATATTTGACAAGCTTCTAAGCAAATACGGAGTAAAACATAGAGTAGCAACACCATATCACCCGCAAACCAGTGGCCAAGTAGAAGTATCGAATAGGGAGATTAAGCAGATCCTAGAGAAAACCGTATCATTATCCAGAAAAGACTGGTCTGGAAAACTTAAAGACGCCTTATGGGCTTATAGAACGGCTTATAAAACCCCTATTGGAACAACTCCTTATCAATTGGTTTATGGAAAGTCCTGTCATTTACCCTTCGAACTAGAACATAAAGCCTATTGGGCCATTAAATCCTTGAATCTAGATTACCTAAAAGCCGGAGAATAACGTATCCTGGACATTCACAAGCTGGAAGAGCTTCGCTTGAATGCCTATGAGAATGCCATCATATATAAGGAAAGAACCAAGATGTGGCATGATAAAAAAATCATCAAGAAAGATCTCAACATTGGTGACCCTGTTCTCTTATTTAACTCAAGGTTACGACTTTTTCCTGGTAAGCTTCGTTCAAGATGGACAGGTCCATTTGAAGTGTCAAAAGTTCTAAAGTCTGGAGCAGTAGAAATCAAAAACAATTCATGCGCTCCATTTGTGGTAAATGGACAAAGACTGAAGCTATACAAAGGAGGCGATTTGCCTGTTGACTACTCTAGTCATATTCTTATAGACCCACCAATACCCACATAAAGTAAGATCTAATCGTCAAGCTAAAGACGTTAAACAAGCGCTGCATGGGAGGCAACCCATGGTTTATTCTTAATTTTATTTTATTTTATTTTATTAATTTATATATGTTTTATCTGGACTAATTTCTTGTGTTTATATTTTCAGGATGCATTACCCCGATGGTATGGTTGTGATTTTCAGGGATGAAGCACAAAAAGCCCGATTTGCTACCTTATCTGCTAGACCTATGGTACCCACTAGGTACCCCGATCAGAGCTGCATGGAGGCACTCGGGATTGAGCCAAGTATTAGGTATCTGTGCAACCAACTTGGCTGGGATTCTTATGCTGATGATGTCCACAAAACCTACAGGAACCTTACTCTGGAGTTTCTTAGCTCTGTGGATTATAACCCACGGGTGGGTGAAGGAGATGAGCGAGGATGCCTAAGTTTCAGATTGTTTGGTACCGAGTATACCCTGACCATCAAAGAATTTGGGGATTTTCTTGGTTTCCAAACTGGATCGGCCGCTATCACTGAGTTTCCATTGAGTTACTATATGGACAGAGATATTGATAAATTTTGGCAGGACATTACTGATAGAGCCAGCCTTGACCCCTCTACACAGCTGTCCAGGAAGATCCATAACCCGGCTTTCCGATACTTCGAGATGATCCTGTGCCACACTTTCTTTGGGAGGAGTTACTGTGACCACTTAGTCACCACTGAGGAGATCCTTTTCCTATACTGTGCCAGTCAGTCCAGACCTATAGCTAGTGGAGGTTTTCTGATAGAGAGCCTCGAGCAGACTGCTCGATCCGCTGTAGGACTCATTCATTCTGGAGGGAATGTGACACAGATAGCTTCTGCTTTGGGTTTGGACAATATGATAGCACAACTGACCCCATACTGTGGATATACTTTCCTGGATTTAGACTTTTGCATGGATCGTGGGCTCATGAGGAGGGCCTCTTTCCACCCATATCAGTACAGATTGCTCATCGATGACCAGACAGTTTACACCTTCACACTTCCAGACCCTCAGATGACTTGTGTTTCCAACCCTGCTAATTGGAACTATTCTGTAGAAGGTTGGGGTGAGATATCAGAGTACACTCCAGAATACACTCCTGCTTCCGAAGATCCCACTCCAGAATACACTCCTGCTTCCGAAGATACTACTCCTGAATACACTCCTGCTCCCGAGGACTCTACTCCAAATCACACATCCCGACCCGAGGTTACACACACTACTGTTCTTACTAATAACCTCAGCTTGCAGGAACCTGATATTCGCACTTTGTTGACTGCTATGCGCACTGAGATAACCACTCTCCGCAATGAGGTGGCTGACCTTCATTTACAGTTGGAAGTGAATGATGTTACCTTTGCTGGTGAGTTAGATGAATTAGCTCACGAGGTGGCAGAGATTCGACGCCAGCTGACTGAGCTGCGTGGCCCAGACACTCCTGCAGAGCATCCTACCGGTTGGCGATAGATCTGTGTTATTCACAAGATCTAGTTCCAGTATTATTAGTATTATGTTGATTTCCTTTTCAGACTCATTTTTTATTTGCATTATTTGTTTCCTGCATTATTAATAACTATTTTGGTAACCCGATGTCCGTACCTATATATATATATATATATATATATATATATATATATATATATATATATATATATATATATATATATATATATATATATATATATATGCATATGTGTTCTTTTTCTCTATATATACCTTTCCTTTACTAATGTTTTTGTTTTTCTGGTCACCATAAATGAAAATTTTGATATAAAAAAATAAATAACTATACATGTATATATGTATTCACATACATATATGCACGTTCGTAAGAAAAATAGGTACACCTCCAAAAATTGAAGCTAATGGCAAGGAAGGAAAAGCCCAATGGAAAGGAAGCAAGGCCGACCCAACTTGGCTCGCCCTCACTGCGCCCGCGGTGACCCCTGCCGCGCCCGCGGTGACGTAACGGTCACCTAACGGCTAGTGGCTCGGTTTTCCCCCCATTTTACCACTTTTTCCACTTCCAATCCCATTTTCTTCCATTCTTAACCCCCCATAACTTCCTTTATTATCCATACCTACCCCACTACATTTATTCCCCTCATAAATATTCATCAACCACCATATTTCTTCACTACCTATAAATACCCCCACTATTTCATTTTCTTCCTCACACCTTCACTACTTCTACATCCCATTTCTTTCTCTTTATATTCATCCTCAAGAAAATCCTATGGAATATCACGGCTACATTTTGCGAGATGGCCAACCTGGAGAAAGGCAACAAAAGCGGCTTGAGAAATTGCTGACAACACCAATACACTCTACCAGGTATATCGATGAAAACTGTCTATATTCATTAGTTACATACCATAGTGTATTTTTCCTTCTCGACAAAATAGGCATGCATGATATTTTTGCTACTCAAGCACCAACCTACCCTAGGCTGACGTTCGAATTTTTGAGTTCTTTAATTTATAACGTCTCTCCTAACACTGCTAGCACCGTAGGTGGAGTCAAATTTAGAATGTTTAATGTTGAATATGACTACTCCACTGACGGTCTAGCTGCCATGTTAGGATGGCCTTATGGGGAGGGTGCCATTTGTGAAGCACCTTTAGACACGGATTGGGCATTTGAAGCATTTTGGGCCAGGATTACTAAACAAAATGCAACATCTTTTGATGGCCTACTTGCTTCTCACATCCACAATCCTGCCCTTCGTGTCTTTAGATTTCTTTTAGCATGCACCATCTTTGCTCGGGAAAACCCAAACAAGGTGAATGCTAAAGAATTAATTATCATGCAGAGCTGCCTCACAGACACCAAAGTTAATCCAGTCCCATTTATGATTGCCCACATGCACCATGTTTTAAGAAAAGGTGGGCCGATTTCCTTTGGTGGACTGATTACTACTATTGCCCGTGCCATAGGATTGGATACAGAACTTGCCACCCTTGAGCCACTTCCTCCTCGTATTGCAAATCTTAAATTTTTAAGGGATATGCGTTTATGCAAGATGAGGAGGGAAGGTGGTTACTTCCTCATGGTTGGAGGTGCCGCTGTACCCAGTGTTGTTATTCCTTGCACCCGTCGTACTGATATCAAATTTGAGCGTAACTGGACCTACGATCTCAACGCTCCTGCTTTTATTGGTCCGTTGCCCCCAAATCTACCTTTAAATGAGGGTAACAACACTGATGATGAGTACGATTTCCAAACGGAAGAACCACCCCACTTTTCACCACCACACACGACACCATCTACTTCTAACCCACATGCAGGTACATCTCCTAGTTTCCATGTCACTGAGGACATGTGGCGTGAGCATATGGCCCGAGAGGCCCAGAGGGACACCCTCCTTGCTACTTTGCAGCAACAGGCGACCGATAACATGGCCTTCATGCAAGCATCCCAAGAGCAAAATGCTAGCTCTCTGCGCACTATTATGGAAAGTCAGCTGGCTTTCCAGAGAGAACAACACCTAAACCAGACCACATACGCTCGTCACTTCCAATTGATGGAGGAAACCCAAGGCACCCTCATTGGTAGGACCCAAGAGCTACAAGCGGCAAATGCCGCCTTGACAAAGAGAATGGAGCAGCTAGTTTTGGATCGAGAGAGCCGCCGTCGCAGCCGTAGCCGCCGTTCCGGTCGTACCAACCAGGATGGTGAAGGTCCTAGTGGCCCCCACTAGCGTTTTCAGGTATCTCCTCCTACCTTATTTTGGAACATTGAGGACAATGTCCGATTTAAGTGTGGGAGGAGCATTTATCGCTTTTATTTCCCGTTTTCGCTTTTATTTCCCGTTTTTCCTGCTTTTATTTTCCGTTTTTCCTGCTTTTATTTCCCTTCCGCATTTTTCCTTTTAGGTATGTTATATTCGTAGTTAATAAAATGCATGTGATAGGCGAGTCTTTCTGCGTAGTGTACCCTTTCATTTCCCCCACTTTTTAGCCTTACAAAATTTTTCTTTTTCAAAGAATTGTGGTTGTTTTTAAGGATTTGGGCTATGAGACAGGTCCTAGATAGGGTCTATTTCTTGGGCACTCACTTTTTGAAAAATTCGTTATCGTTTTAACACCGTAAGCCTTTTTGAACATTTAGATTAGATCTTTTCTTCCCAATATGCTATGATTTTGAATAAAACTGTACAAATAGGTCTTCAAGTAGTTTATCTTAGCAGTCAGCTCCGGCCTAAGCATGCTCTAAGTGTAGGATCGATGAATATAAGTGGATGATCTCTATTTTGCCTTAAAAGTTATAAAATAAAGTATGAATACGACTACGAGTTGGGTGATCCTCACAAAGATTACTCAACTCAAGAAAGTTGTAAGCACTAATAAAAGCAAAGAAAAAAAATATAAGGCACATCCGTTGTAGTTGGTCCAGAGGTATCTGGCGCTGGACTTGGTAGGGCGGACTACGGTCTGATCCCTCGCAACTGCAAATGGGTAAAATAAAAAAGGGGTTAAACCAACTCTTGTACCAGAATCCCATCACTTGAGATCATAGTCACTAACCGGTCACTACACCATGACTATGTACGGATAACGGGCTTAATGTGATTGCGCCTGAATGAAAAAGGACCTCGTACAAAAAGAAGTCTTAGCATAGTAAGGATATTAGGATCGATCTGTATACTTATGAGGTTTATGTCCGCATTTCTGCGAGTAGTGTAATTACGATACCCTTGATTCAGATAGTTAGTGCCTGACGACACACCCTTACTCGGACTTAGAAGCCCTCTTTGCCCAAAACCTGTATACACCATAATTTTCTTTCATCTACTTCTAAGAGTTGTTGCTTGAGGACAAGCAAAGGTCTAAGCGTGGGAGGATTTGATCGCACTAAATCGCACTATGTTTCTGACTCAAATATCACATGTTTTCCTTAGTTTTTATTATCATTTTCTCGTATTATGTTCCTTTTTCCTTTGTTTTCAGGATTCTTGTCATTTCAGAGCCTTCTGTGAAGAAACGAGCCAAAACGCCAAGAAATTAGGGTTTTTCAAGATATTCTGCACTTATGGCGTTCAGCGCCGCGCTGGCTACAGGGAACGCGATGACGTGGCCCACTTTCACCCAAAGACCAACTACCACGTTCCCATGATGTGGCAGTTCCAGCCACCGCGCCCGCGGCCTTCACAAAAAGCTTCCCGCTCAAAAGAAGTTATGGGGCATGCTGGTCTTTACGCATCTCAAGGATCCTCTATAAATAGTTTTCGATTTTCATTCTTTAGTTTCATCCAAGCTTAGTACAATCTTAAGCCATATACTATCAGTTTCTGTAAAGTGATAATCTCTTCACATCGGGGAGTTATTGCGGTGTAGGTTGAGTTGTAATCGAGTCTTGGAGCACTTTGGTTGAAGTTCATCATACCAGCCTTACCATTCCGTAGATTTGTATCAGATTCAAGTCTCCGATTGGAGCAAGGTTCTATTTTATTGCATTTCTTTACTTATAATTGCTCTTACCATAGTCTACACGTTTTATAGACTTTAAATGCTCTTACCATAGTCTACACGTTTTATAGACTTTAAATGCTCTTACCATAGTCTACACGTTTTATAGACTTTAAATGCTCTTACCATAGTCTACACGTTTTATAGACTTTAAATGCTCTTACCATAGTCTACACGTTTTATAGACTTTAAATGCTCTTACCATAGTCTACACGTTTTATAGACTCGCACTTATTATGTCTGGCTAAACTATAAAGGTTTGGATGTAATGATTGTCATCATGGTCGTGTTCCAATTATCATGCTAGTGAAAATACTTTGGGGATGTTTTGCTTTTAACTTAAGTCAATTATGTTTAAATGTTTATTGGGTAAGATCGAAAGCCGTCCAAACTAATGATACGACTTGATTATTATTTAACCAAACGAAAAGAGTGAAAGCCGTCGATTGGTTAAATAGGAATCATTGACCTTTTTAGAAAACGATTTTGAAACTATTTTCGGACGCGTTTGTAGGTTTGAAATCTGACTCTTGGTCAAAAGCCAAAAGTCTCTTTAAGTTAATCTTTCCGAGTAAAATTACTTTTCTGTTAAGTCAAAACTATCAATTTCTTAAAAATAGGTTTACCTCTTTAACGCGGAAGGCACCCTTTATATGTGACAATAAAGGAATTTAATTTAAAGATTAAACTCGGTTCTTAGTAGTCAAAAGCTACAAGTTCCCGTTAAATTGATTCTTTGCTATCAATAGAAAATACTGCCCCATAAGTAGTTTCATCTACGCATGACCGGACCAATATCTGATTACATGATTTACATTCCAACCTGTCTTTTAAACTGCTATTTACCTCGCTCATTTACTTTGTTGCACTGCACTCACATCAATATTCTTGTTCGCCTTAGATAAGCACCTTAGCAATAGAGTTGATAGATTGACAATTGGTCTCTGTGGTTCGATAATCTTATATATTACTTCGATAGGTTGTGCACTTGCAGTACTATATTTAGGCTATACGTCACAATCCCCATCACTACCTTGTTAGGCATCCTCCAAGCTCTGATGAATCTTTGGCGAAGTCCTTGCGCATCGTTTTCGAAGTCAAAAACTAGGTCAGGAATCAGCATGTCATGAGGGTCATCCCTCCGTGCATATCCAAATTGTCTCAAAGCTAGACAGGGGTTGTAGGTAATGCCTCCCCTAATGCCAAGTAATGGAACATTAGGGAACTCACCGCAGCGATCGATGATGATGACATTTTCTCTGGACCGAGAACACCAATGTACATCAGAATGTGTGAGGGTCATCAATCGTTGTGACCACCTTGAACCTTGCTCGTTCTTCAAAACAGATTGTGGAAGGTGAGAAATAAACCACCTTGCAAGGAGAGGAGTACAGCACATGAGAACACCTCTCTTCCTCATTGTTTGTGTGTAAAATGAGTGGAGGATGTCCCCAAGCAATGTAGGTATGGGATTCCTGGATAGGAAAATCTTGACAGCATTTACATCTATAAGTTGGTCAGGATTTGGGAACAAGACCAACCCATAAATGAGGAGTGCCACAATCTCTTCAAAGGCTTGTAGATCCAAAGAATTCCAACACTCTTGTGCCTTCTCAAACAAGAATTTTGCTAAGAAGCCTTTGACACCACTTCTAGTTTCCCAATGCCCTTTGATGTCAGATGGTTGCAAGTGTAGTGCTTGAGCAACATCTTCAGGCTTTGGTTCTTTCTCCGTACCGTTGTAGGGTAGTTGATTAAGAATAGGAGTTCTCAAGAGTTGAGAAAATTCCTCCAAAGTAGGCACCAATTGGTAGTCGGAGAATGTGAAACAGTGGTGAAGGGGATCAAAGAATTGGAACAACACTTTCACCAGGTCTTCTTCAATGTTGGTGTTGACTAGGCTGAGTAGTCTACCATGTCTTTCACTGAAGAGAGAACTTTCCGGAATTCTGGATGTAAGCTCCTTGAGTTGAGGAGGGATTCTCACAAGGTTGACTTGGATAGTTTTCCTGCGAAGAATTTCCATGACCTACAAAACAAGAACAAAGATGAAGATCCAAACCCTTGAAATGGTTAGTGGATGCATATGATGCTTTATGATGTTCATGATGTATGCACAAACACATGTACAAGCAAGTCACACAAAACCCTAGTTTCAGGCTTGCATGAGGTTTCATAGGTAAGTACCCTCTTGAGTGTAGTTGGCTTAAAAATCTATCCTATAAATAGTAACCGGGTTCTAAGGAGCTCAATATCATTGGATTGTTTCCCATGTTTATTGTTTTGGTTTAGCCACTTAACTAGCGACCAAAATATTCCAAGAAAACAACCCTCAATGAGTGTAGTATCGAGTATCTACCAACTTTGGACTGCACCAAAGCCGGTCATCTCACTACCCCTAATAAAAAGGCCAAGATGGTCAAGTAAGGTTCTAGGTCATTAGTGCTTGGTGACATCACTCAGCGGCCCCGTACTCTCCTTGATTGAACTCAAGGGTTACCGGTACTCACAAATATGTCGCACTAATATAGTTATTGCTTCAACCGTGTCAGTATACCCCACACAGTTTCCACAATGTATTGCTATCTATGAATGTTTCCCAAATCCGGGTGTAGGATTTAAAGCCCAAACAAGAGAACCAAAAGGCAAAGCAATCAAAGCAAACAATTAGTCATGCAAAAGGGTGATCTAGGCCCTAAGGTTACTCCACTTTTAAATTTTTCCCCAGCAGAGTTGCCAGTCATGTGATACGGTGGGAGAACTGACTTGAGGTTTTGTGTTTGTTTTCGCAAATGTTTCGGTTTAGCAAGAGTCGCCACCGACTTTTTATTTTATCCTAAGGAAAGGTTAAAAAGAACAGGAAAAACCTTTGAGATGTTTTCTTGGGTTCGGGGAGTAGATTATAGAGAGGGAAGGTATTAGCACCCTTTTTATCCATGGTTATCCATGGGCTCTTAGTTACTTGCTTAGATCACTTGCCTTTGCTTTTCAATTGTTTGAAATGGTGCTCTTCAATTGTTTGAAATGGTGCTTTGTGTGTGGTTTTGAAAGATGTTTTAAAAAGAGGCTATCGTTGTGGCAACCTTTGTAATGGTTCTTGTTTGAAAGTTTGTTTTGAAGTTGTGTTGTGATGTGTGTTTTGAAAAATGGCAAGGATTGTTTTGCAAGTTTGGTCAAGTAACCAAGAGCTATCTATCCTAAATTTCTCAAAGATCTTTCTCATGTTTTAACCTTTTTAACAGTGTTGTTTCACCATTGTATTTGGTGAACAACCTTGTGTTAGGATGTTAACGGGACGGGCGCGGGTCATCGTTTAGACCATGAGGCAATAGTGCCAAGTATCTTTGGCAATTTTCTCAAGGGACTTGATCATTTTAGGCAACTTGATAGCGTCATCGAGGGACTATGATCATTTTGTTTGTTTTTGTTTTGCCAAAGACACTTAACATGCAACCATGGCCCATTTTTGAAGGCAACAAGTGGAGTAACCCTAAGGGTGCAAGTGTGCATTGTTTTTTTTTCATGCATGTTTATCTTGAATTAGGTCAAGTTACTTGTTAATTAATTTTTTGCATACAAACCCTAAGTCTA
This sequence comes from Vicia faba, assembly GCA_948472305.1. NCBI lineage: Eukaryota > Viridiplantae > Streptophyta > Magnoliopsida > Fabales > Fabaceae > Vicia > Vicia faba. The sequence continues at coordinate 1,083,044,855 of OX451739.1, read as the reverse complement.
TCATGGCATAATTTGAAAGCTTTTAAAGGCGGAAATTTAAATGCTAAGCTATTACAACCATGATTAGGGAGGGGGGTACAAGTTTGAATTTGGGGATATTTCGACAAGAAATTAAATTGTAAGCTATTACATCCATATTGAATATACAAGACAAATATCTAATATTTAAATAAGTACAAATAAATAAATATCAAAATAAAAAATGCATTATGCTAAAAAAAGGATTTTTCATGTATGTAATAGTATTTTTCAATGTGAAATATAAACAAAATAAAAAGGGTTAAATTTTGATTATTTTTATGGTTTAGGGCAAAAACCCTAATTTTTGGATAAATAGTAATATTTATTAATTATGTACAATATTTGTTAATTATATACAAAAAATAAAAAGTATATTGTAAAAAAGTATTTTTGATGTCAAATATAAAATAAAAAAATAAAATGTATTATTTCTATATTTTTGTCCTAAATATATAATAAAATATGTATATGTATATTTATATATATTTAATATGCTAAATATGTACAAAAAAAAATTAATTATTTACAAAAAATGTATATTTTAGATAATGTTTTCAAAATAAAAAATAATGACTAAAAATAAATATTTTTGTATTATTTTTTTAGGGTGTTAAATAAAAGGTTTTTATATTATTTACATATATATACTAATAAAATGAAACAAATGCCAAATAAATATAAAAAAATGTGGAAAAATATTTTTAATGTTTTTTATGTTTGGACAAAAAATATCAAGTCAGAATAAAAAATAAAAAGTCAAAAATGATAAATATTTCACACAATGGGCCAGGGGGTGCAAATGGAAAAAAGGTGTGCAAAGAGTAAAACAAACCCAGGCCCAACCCAAGCCAACCTTCTTCAACCTCCAGCTCTGTTTGAATCAAAAACGCGCGTTTCCTTGTACAACTACCATCTCCTGATTCCTTGACTTTTAGCAAAAACTCATAACACAAACATTGTAGAGCATCAAGAGACGAATTCAGACATATAAAATACTTGACCTAACTCTAAGAAACCAGGGAGAATTTCTTCATCCCCAATTTCTGACCTAATTTTTCTTCAATGTTCATGGCTAAAATTCTCACAGCATACTTAATATAAATGAAAAGTAATCATATCTATGGCTTCAGGGCTATGAGTAGAGCATGTTTCATTCACAAACCTAAGCCTAACTCTTCCTAGATTGAGAGATAGAAGTCCATGGTTTTACCTGTTTCAACTTGAATCGTGTACAGCAATGTGGCCAACTTCAATGGAGTTTGGGCTTCTGTACAGCTTGCCTGAAGTCCAAGGAAGCTTCTCCAACTCCTAGCTTGCTTTGAATCACTCTATATCGTGCTATGGAAGTTCACATGAAAAACTGAAAAATGAAAATGGCAGATGAGGTTAGGGGTGTTACAACTGGTGTTTAGGGCTTGGAATAGTTTCAGTGGATGGTATGGAATGTGTTTGCAAGGTTTATAGCCAAAGTGCACGAGTGGATTGAGTTGTGGACCTCAATCTGCAGCAGGTACCCTACTTTGGCAATAAGATGGTGTTTTTCTGTTTTGGGAGGTATGAGGGATGATTTAATCGTGCCTTAGGTCAGTTGGGATGTATGGAAGATGAGAACAAAGTTTGTGTTTGGCTGTGTTTACAGGAATGAGAGATGGGTCGTTTTTGCAATGTTTCTTCCAATGTAAGCAAAGAAATGTCAAGTTGTGATATAGGCCTGTACAAGGCTCTCAAGCATGCTGCAACACTTTCTCTTGATCAATGGGATTTGTCTACCAAACTTTGCCTCAAAGATCTGGCTTGTACTTCAAAGATCATGTAACTTGACATAAAGTGTTACTTTTCCAAAATGGCAAATTTGCTTTTTCTAATTAAGGATTAGTTTAGCATGTAATGTCCAAATGGATGAAATAATACCTTAATACAATGGTTTGGCATTTAATTAAGGTGTGTAAAATTGGTTTTGAGGCCTGCAAGCTAGCATTGTACAAGCTGATTTGAAAATGCAAATTGTTGTGAACAAGTTTTGGCCATGAACAAAAGTGAATTTTGGCCAACTTTGCAAATTCGATTCTCTCTAACCACAAGGGTGTTTGATGAGTTCTTGGACAATTTGGAAAGCTTGGAATATGTACTACAATACATCTTTGTAATGAAACTTGAAATTCCAAGTGGAACCATGTGAAAAATGGCCAAGAAGTTGGACAAAAATCCTGCCTAGGATAGGGCAAAATTTCTCTAAGTTAAAAATGTTTTGCACCCTTGTTCCAAAAATCATAACTTGAGATACAAGCTTCCTTTGAGAAAACTTTGTGAATCAAAGTTGTAGATTTTGCAATGTACTACAACTTTAATGTTTCAAGTTTTGTTTGAATCCATTTGCATCTTGGTGAAAAAATGGGACAAAGTTAGGAAAAAAATAAGGAAGTTTCATAACTTAGAAAAATTCTAAGTTATGAAATTTTCTCATTTTAAACCCTAATTTTCAATTTTGGGTTTCTTGATGAACAAGTTTCATAATTTGACATGTCTTGATGAAAAATGAATCTTGGCACTTGATTTTGACCAAAAAGTCAAAGTTTGACTTTTTAGTATACAGTCAAATTTTGATTAGTTGACTGCAAAATTCATCTGTCAATCCTATGCACTTGAGATCTTTTGAACTTGTTTAATGGGTCAAGACAATTCCATTGAGTCCTTGAGTCCATATGTGAGCTTGGTTTGCCATTGGTTAGGTCAAACAGTCAAAAATTGTCGTTGTGTAGTCAAAACCCTAAAAATGACCATTTTGCCCTTTTGATGATCTGATCAAATTTCTTGTGGAATTTTGATCCAAACTTGATCAAATGATTCATGTGAGTTCATAATGTTGATGTGGGTCAAAAATCATGAGGTTTGACTGTCAATTGGCCACAGTTGACTTTTTCCCCAATATAGCTGATTTCTAGGTCAATTGTCCAATTGACTGGGCAAAGATTGGAATCAAGGATTGAAACTAGGTATGGATAAACTTGTAAGTCCAACATGAAGCATGAAACTCTTTTGGGCATTTTAGGTCAAAACATCCCTGTGCAAACTCAAACCCTAATTTGGGTCAACAGTGCAAGGAGGAGTCTTGAGCAGAGCAAACCCTAACTTGATCTTGAGTTCCAAGAGTCTTGTGGTGAGAAAATGTTGATGAAATGAGAGGGAAAATTTTGGGGTACAACATATACTGTAGATATTGAGGTATCGTTTTCATCATCCTCCCTCTAAGGCTTAGAGTTTTTAATCGAGAGTTGAATATCACGAAAAGGAAGTATAGAGAAGCTTAAGCGTAGTGAAAACAGATTAATTCAAGACAAACATGTATAATGCATTAATGAAATAAAAAAGTTTTGACATGACAATAATTGTTCGAATAAGCAAAGAAAATACAAATTGAGAATTTAATGAACAAAAATGCTTTCAATCCTAGCCATGTTTTGGAAAGGGAGCAGTGATCACGTTGGGAGTCTCCGGGGGATCAAATTCAATCTCCTTAGCACCAATCAGATCTTGTACTTTGTTCTTTAAATCCCAACAATCATTGGTGTCATGGCCGGGACTTTCCGAATGATAATCACAACGAGCATTCGGTTTATAGTAAGGAGAGGTGGTGTTAGGGTTCTTCGGAGCTTCCTTCAGAGTAACCAGATTGGACTTCAGCAAATGAGGTAAAACCTGAGACAACGTCATGTTGATCTGAGTGAATTTTCTAGCTGGTCTTTTTGCTCTTGGTTGATTGTTTCTTTGCTAAGCATGTGCAGGTTTGAGAATCATAATATCCCCTACCGCCGGACGGTGCTCGGTTCGATTCTGATTCTTTTGGTTATAGACGGCACTGGCTTCTTTTTTACCTGCAAATGGCTTCCTTGCAGTACTAGAAGAGGCATCCTTCTGAATTATTCCATTTCAGATTCTAGCTTCCACTCTTTCTCCTGTTAATATCAATTCAGTAAAACCCGCCGATGAACTTCCAATCAGATGGTTGAAGAATGGCCCAGTCAAAGTTCCCAGAAACATATCCACGAGCTACCTGTCAGCCAAGGGAGGTTGAACTCTTCCAGCCAAATCTCTCCACTTCTGAGCATAATCCTTGAAACCCTCGTTCGAACCCATAGACAGATGTTAGAGTTGTGTACGGGTGGGAGAAAGGTCTGCATTATACTAATATTGCTTATAGAATGCAACAACAAGGTCTTCCCAATTACGAACATTGGCTCTTTCCAGCTGATAGAACCAGTCCAGTTGTGTTCCAGACAGACTGTCTTGGAAGAAGTGAACCCACAAGTCTTTGTCAGTAGTATGAGGCTGTATCTTCCTCACATAGGAACGGAGATGCATTTTAGGACAAGAGACCCCATCATACTTAGAAAATACCGGTGCCTTGAATTTTGGGGGGATGACAACCCTGGAGACCAGACCCAATTCTTTAAAATCCAGCCCAGGAACCTTCTGGATTTCCATAACACTTAGACGCTCTTCTAACTGCTTATACTTTTCATCAGCCAGAGGGTACTTCTCCTCATTATAATCAGTTTCATTGTCATAATCTTTAGGACTAGGGTCCTCTTCTCTGGCTTCAACCTCTTGATTCTCTCCCTCTTTAGATGAAGAAGCTAAATCAACAACCCGTCTTGGCGGCCCTCTGAACCTTCTTCTCATATGTGCCACACCGGATGTCCTCTTGGTCTTCTTAGTGTTCTTATTAATAATCAGAGCCTTCAGCTCTTCCTGTCCTTTGGCCAGAGCCACAATCATTTGCTGGAACTGCATGTTCTGAGTCTGAAGATCTTTCACGGTTTGTTCAAGAGCCATTGCTGAAATAAACAACATAGGAGATGAGAAACCTGTTATGAATCCTGTTATGCAATGATATGTATGCAATGTTTTCAAGGGTTCTTAAAGGCTTAAATTTTCTTAAACAAAAAGGAACAAACGCGAATTGTATTAGTAAACTTGAATTGTTACAAAGAATGTATTTTGAGAGTACAATTAAGCAAAATAAAACAAAAAGAAGACTAGGTTTCCCATGAGCGCATCCTCTTTGGCGCGATGTAGGCGTTGATATTCCTCTCTTCATGAAGTAGCCTAGTGAGTTCCAAGACCTTCTTTTTGCTGGCGTAGAATTGGGCTTCAAACGTATCCCGCTCCTCTTTAAGCTGAACCCAGGACTTTTGTAAATCTTCATGATCAGTTGGAATGTCTGGATGAAGAACAAGATGAGGAGTGTCTCCCTCGGCAACTGGTTCCATAATCATAGGTGGGATAACGGGATAAGGCATCATAAGAGTTTGAGCGCGGTCTTGTACCCATCTAAGATAAGGCTCGAGAGGTATGGAATTCTTATGCCCGAGTGTCTTGCTGTCAACCCTATGTACCATACTCCAAGCTTGTATGAAACTTTTGCGGTAACCCTGAACATCATTCTCATAGTTGAAAGCGATTCCATGAATAATTGTATCATGAGGAACATCCCTTCTCGCATAACCAAACTGTCATAATGCTAAGCAAGGGTTATAAGTGATTCCTCCCCTAATGCCTAAGATAGGGACATTAGGTTATTCACCATAACGATCGATGATAGTAACATCTTCCGAGAATCGTGAACACCAATGAATATCTGAATGTGTAAGGGCCATCAGTCGATGAGACCATCTTTTACCATGTTCATTCTTTAAAGTAGATGTGGGTAGGTGCGAAGTAAACCACCTAGCCAATAGAGGAGTGTAACACTGGAGGGTCCCTCTTCTTTTTAGAGTGCGAGTATGCAGAGAGTGTAGAATATCCCCGAGTAATGTAGGTACCGGATTATGAGATAGAAAAACCTTAATATTGTTCACATCTACGAGTTGATCCGCATTAGGGAAAAGTACCGTCCGGTAAACGAGAAGTGCCAGCACCTCTTCGAAAGCTTGTAAATCTAAGGTATCCTAAAAATGGTAAGCCTTCTCGAATAGAAACTTAACCGGAATTCCTTGGACACTCCCTCTAGTCTCCCAATTTGTCACTATGTCAGACTGTTGTAAGGATAGAGCTTTAGCAATTTCTTAAGGTTTGGGATGTCTTTTGGTACCGTTTAAAGGTAACTGGTCAAGAATAGGTACCTCTAACAACTGAGAAAATTCCTCCATGGTAGGTACTAGCTGGTAATCCGGGAAGGTGAAACAATGGTGCACGGGATCGAAGAATTGAAACAACACTTTTAATAATTCTTCATCAGGTTTTGCAGTGACCAAGTTGAGCAACTGACCGTGCTTTTTAGTTAAATGAGAACTTTCAAGAACCCTTAATTCCATGTCTTTTAGTTGGAGAGACACTTTCACAAGGTTGATCTGTATAGTGTTCCTACGGGAGGATGCCATATCCTACAAAACAGAGCAAAGATGAGCCCTAGAAACCCTTGAAACAGTTAGTATGATATGTTATGGTATGATGTTTATGATGTCATGACAAATCACAGGTATAGCAAACACAGACAAATCACACCAAGTCCTTAGGTTTAAGGCTTGCTTGAGTTTTAAGGTCATACCCTCTTGAAGCTGGATTGGTTCAACCTGTCCTATAAATATGTAACCGGGTTCTAAGGGATCTCAATATCACTGATCTTTCCCCCAACTTTGTTCAATAGGCGATTGACTCACAACCAAACAAAACTCAATATTCAAACCTCAATGAGTGTAGCATCGAGTATCTGTCGACCTTGGGAATACACAAAAGTCGGCCATCTCGTTATGTCCTACTGGCCAAGTTGTGCAATTAAAGGTTCTAAGGTCAGTTGGTGCTTTATGACACCATGCGATGGCCCCGTACATCTCCCTGATTGACTCAAGGGTTACAGGTACCAACCAAAGTGCCACATCAACGTAGCTACTGCTTCAACCGTGTCAGTATACCCCAACACAGCTCCCTCATAGTTTATTGCTACTTACCTAAAAGGTGTTTCCCCGATCCGGGTGTAGGATCAAATAATCCAAATAGTTCCCATTAATATAAAGCAAGCAAGACAATCAAGAGAAAGCAATTAAATATGACCTAGATCCTAAGGTTTACCCCACTTTATATTTTACTCCCCAGCAGAGTCGCCAATTCTGTGATACGATGGCAGAACCGACTGTTAATACTGGTTTTGCATTTTTTGTTCGCAAAATGTCGCGGTAAGCAAGAGTCATCACCGACTTTTATTTTATCCAATCAGGAAAAGGAAAAAGAACATAAAAAACCTTTTTCAAGATGTTTCTGAGTACAGGGGGTAGATTATAGAAAGGGAAGGTGTTAGCACCCTTTCTATCCATGGTTTTCCATGGGCTCTTAGGTACTTGCTCATTTTGAAAATTGCTTGTGTGTGCTTGCTTTGAAAAGTTTTGTTTTACTTCATTTTAACCCTTGTTTCTGTCCTCAAGAGTGTTACGAAGTTGTTTTTGAAAACTTTGTTTGAGAAGTGTTTGTGTGAAAAATATTTTGTTTGTTTGAGCAAGTACTTAAGATTTTCTACCTACTCGAAAAAGTTTGTTCGTTTTCCTTTTAGACAATGACATCCCATTATTGAGAAATAGGTAGTGTCGTCGTTGGAGTTTTTAGGGACATTCGAAGGGACATGTATGATCATAAAAGCAATGTTAGGAAATGTTAGTAATCATCCTAAAGCATTAAAGATCTTTTTCTGAGGCAACATCCGAATGGGTCATTTTAGATCTTTCGGGGCTAGAGGACAACCACTAACAAACCCTATACTTCATGATCGTTTAACCGAAGGCAACCAGAGTGGAATAAACCCTAGGAGTGAGCATGTCCGAGTGTAATTTTCAATTAATTTATCTTTGTACATTTAGGGTTTTCTACCATATTAATTTTCAGTTAGTCTTTCCATACAATCCTATTAACATACATCTAAGCAGTTTATAGTTTGCAGAAATTAAAAGCGAGAAAGTTAAAGTCCTAACTATTACAGGGCTTTTGCAGATACATAATTATCTTGACTGAAAATAAAAATGCAGAAGCTTAAAACCCTAATTAATCTATTACAACCTCGAAACAGTTACAATAATAATAAAAAAGGAAATTTAAAAGCGCACGACGAATTAAATGCGAGGATGAATTAAGAATCCTAAAAATAAAGTTGAAAAAAATATTTAGGTTATTTTTTTGAGAAATAATTAATTAGGTTATGTACAAATTAATCCTAATTTCTATTTTTTTTTAATTATGAAAAGAATTAAATTGCCCTAATTTTAAATTAAACTAATTAATTAAGGAAATAAAATATTTTTATGAAAAAAATGATTTTTATGTTTTTGATGTTTTTTTATTAAATAAAAAATAATGATATTTTGGTGTTATTTTAATAAAGGAAAATAATTAGTAAAATAATTTAAAAAATTAAAATAGAAAAGAAAAGAATGGGCTTGTATTGCTGAAAATAGGGTGTATGCTGAATTATTCAGGCCCAATAGAATGGTCAGCCCAGTCAACACGCTGGATCTTGTGTAGCCACGCTTGGAGGGTGCATCATGGACCTCCCTTTGATTGAACGTTGGATCTGGAGTATGAACGATCCATTGGCTAGATCTTGGGTTGTATGGTAGGCGCCTGGAAGTGTGTATGCATGGGACCTGTTGTCAAACATTAAGAAAATAGAGAAAACGTTGGGACCTGGTGTAACACCCTAATTCTACCCCAAGCAATTATGCAAAATAAATCAGAGTTATAAAATTTCAATCATACAAATGAATCAGAACGTCATAAATTCTTCTAACAAATTCATTGCATTCATCGTGGATATATAACACTTTTTCAAACATTGGATGGACCATCAACATAACATCTTTAATCAAATAAATCAACATCTACGCAGCAGAATTCTTAAATACATCTCTAACAAAAACAACAACTTTGAAACATCTCATATTTAATGATAATCAAATTAAATTCAACAACTGAAAATCATCAATCAAAAACAGCAAGCGTTCATCCCCCCCGAGTGTTACATATCAGAGCAATGACACCGACTCGAACTATTGAAGGTATACAACCTTCACTCTTGATTACCTGCACCTTACCAACATAGGGGCAACATTCAAATAGAAGGGGTGAGATATCTAACAATATAATAAAGCGCATGATAATTAATATATTAAATTAGATCAACAATGTCACCACTTCTCATCTCATAATCAACAGTAATCTCAGCAATAATATACATTCATCCACATCAAAATACACTCCTTTATGAAATCATATAATGCGACTCAATACTATGCAAATGCATGTGGTACCATTGGAGAAAAACTCCTATCTCAAAAATTTGCCAATTAATAGAGGCATCAACAAGGCATAGCCTTCATCTCAAAATTTGCCAATCCAGGCCATCTCAACGAGCATAAGCTCCATATCAAAAATGCAATGTATGCGACACAACCATGAATGTAATGATAACACCCAAGTTAACAAAATCTCAAATCATCTCAAAACATCTCAAATTATCATCTCAAAACATCTCAAATTATCATCTCAAAAAATCTCAAATTATCATCTCAAAACATCTCAAAATAACATCTTAAAGACATCTCAAAATAACATCTCAAATAATAAAAATAATTCATCAAACATCATTTATTTATAAATCATCAAACATAATTTATTTATTAATAACTTCTCATTTATAACTCAGCAGTATTTTAATTCTCACAGTAAGTCAACACTGTCATTCTAAAACTCTAAAGTCAAAATCGTCACTTTCCTACTGTTATAGCTCAAACAGCAGCTTCTAAGCATCTAACGTTCATCGCTATGCACAAAACAACGCAAAGGCCATCCAACTTCTGACCATGCAACCTCTAACCAACTCTATTTCTAAATACACAACTTCTAATGTCGCAACCTCTGGGCGACACAATCTTCTGAATACTATAACTTCTAACTAATGCAACCTCTGATCAGATGCAACTTCTGATCATCACAGCTCCTGACCAACCAACCTCTGACCAGATACAACTTCTGATCATCACATCTTCTGACTAATCCAACTCTTCTAACCAGATACAACTTATGATCATCATAGCTTCTGACTAACGCCATCTTCTGACTAATGCAAATTCTGACTAGTGTAACTTCTAACATCAGAACTGTTACTTCCTAATGATTCAACGCAACTTCTAACAACTTACGTATGATTTCAGAACTGTTATTTTCTATTCATCTTATTTTTATAATTCTTCACCTGATGTCAATCTAACTAAGAACAGTATTAACCAATTTTATTCTCCAAAATAATTCATTAGTTCTAATACAATAGCGCCTGATATCATTCTAGCATAATTCTGCGTTTTCATTACTGCTATATTCAACGTTTCTTCCATGCATCTCACTATGGGATTCACGCTTAAAGCCCTAAAACTTAATATATTCATGACAATTCATCACCCATAATTACCCTATAATCTTACAACATTTTAACAGCATCAAGGCATCAATATTCATCAAAATCATCAATCCTCATCATACATCAATCATATATTCTCAATTCAAGAATAAAACAACAATCACCAATAACCCCACATATCAATTATCATAAACCCAATTATAGATTCAGAACCCCACCCTTACCTTGGATTGAAGGTCGCTCTATAATTTCCGGTTAAATTCACGTTCTTGCCGTTTTCCACTTCTCTAGCTGCTTGCACGTTCTCTTCCAAATCCTTATTTCTTCTACTTCTTCTTTCTTCCTATTCCTTCTAACAAATAATAAAATAACCCTATTATTCTATTATTCCTTATTGGGCTTAAAACCAACACACCCCCTTATTACTTCTATTCTCCCAAAATAAGCCCACATTAAATAATATTACACTTTTAATATTATTCCACCACATAATACTATATCTCTAATATTATTTCTCCACTTAATAAAATAAATCCAATTAATTATAACACATCTTCACAAATATTCCAAAAATAATTTAATTAAATAATTAATTAAATTACGGGCGTTACAACTCTCCCCCACTTAGAATATTTTCGTCCTCGAAAATTTACCTCAATCAAACAATTCAGGATAGGAGTCTCGCATCTTGCTCTCCAACTCCCAAGTCATGCTTTCACCAGCAACTCCTAGCCAAACCACTTTAACCAAGGCAATCTCTTTTCCACTCAGAGTCTTCATTTCACGATCCGCGATCCGTACAGGCATCGTCTCCATCGTAAGATTATCCCGTACTTGCACATCATCCATATGAATCACATGAGATGGATCTGAAATATACTTCCGAAGTTGCGACACATGAAACACATCATGAAAATTCGAAAGATTAGGCAGTAAAGCCACTCTATAAGTAAAATTCCCCACTCTCTCTGAAATCTGATACGGTCCAATAAAACGAGAAGTGAGCTTCTTAGACTTCAAAGCTCTCCCAACACCAGTCACAGGTGTAACCCTCAAAAACACATGATCACCAGCTTGAAATTCTAAATCTTTCCTTCGCTTGTCATGATAACTCTTTTGTCTACTTTGTGAATCTTTCATCTTTTCTCGAATCAACTTCAGCTTCTCGGTAGTCTCACGAACAAGTTCAGGTCCAAGTACTACACTCTAACCAGATTCATGCCAACATAACAGATTTCTACATCTTCGACCATACAACGCTTCAAAAGGTGCCATTCCAATACTAGAATGGTAACTATTATTATACGTGAAATCTATCAACGGAAGATAAGTATCCCACGAACCTCCATGCTCAAGAACACATGCCCTCAACAAGTCTTCTAATGATTGAATCGTCCATTCAGTCTGACCATCTGTCTGAGGATGATACGCTAAACTCAACCTCAACTTAGAACCCAACGCTTCTTGCAAACTCTTCCAAAAATCAGAAGTAAATCTTGGATCTCTATCTGACACAATGCACAAATGAACACCATGCAGTTTCACAATCACACTGATATAAATCTCAGCCCACTTCAACACTGGAAAACTGATGTTAATAGGAATAAAATGAGCTGACTTCATAAGCCTATCAACAATTACCCAAATCGAATCATGTCCTCTTAAAGTATTAGGTAATCCTGTCACAAAGTCCATTGAAATGCTATCCCATTTCCATTCTGGAACTTCCAACGGTTGCATCAACCCTGCAGGCTTCTGATGTTCAACTTTCGACTTCTGACAAGTCAAACATGCATACACAAACCGATCCATATCACTCTTCATCCCAGGCCACCTAAACAAACCTTTTAAATATTGATACATCTTTGTAGCTTCTGGATGAATACTTAACTTACTTCTATGGCTCTCTTCAAGTATCACTTTCTTCAACTCAGCATCATCAGGAATACAAATCCGATTTCGGAATCTCAACACACCTTGCGCATCTAACTTAAAATCATTATTCTCAAATTGGTCAATCCCAACCATCAAATCTACTAGTTTCACATCCAACTTCTGAGCTTCTCTAATACTGTCTAGAAATTCATTATTAATCTTCAACATACCCAACATAACACTCTGAGGAGTAACCTCGCAAACTAAGCTCATATCTCTGAACTGCTCAATCAATTCCAACTCTTTAATCATTATTGCTGACATATGTAAAGTCTTTCGACCCAACGCATCAGCTACCACATTCGCCTTTCCTGGACGGTAATTCAAACCAAAATCATAATCCTTTAACAATTTCAACCATCTTCATTGCCTCATATTCAACTCCTTCTGATCAAACAAATACTTTAAGCTCTTATGGTCACTAAACACTTCAAATCTAGAACCATAAAGATAATGCCTCCAAATCTTCAACACAAAGACAACTGCAGCAAGCTCTAAATCATGCGTAGGATAGTTCTTATCATGAGTCCTTAACTGCCTCGATGCATAAGCAACTACCTTACCATTCTGCATAAGCACACCTCCTAAACCCATCTTAGAAGCATCACAATACACCACAAAAGGCTCTCCTGGATTAGGCAATGTCAAAATCGGAGCCGACGTCAACCTCTTCTTCAATTCTGTAAAACTTTCTTGGCATTGGACATCCAATAAAAACACTCTACATTTACAATTCAACTTAGTCAATGGAAGTGACAACTTATAAAACCCTTCGATAAACCTTCTATAATAACCAGCTAATCCTAAGAAGCTTCTAATCTCAGTAGCTGACCTCGGAGTTTCCCATTGCAACACATCATCAACCTTCGATGGATATACAACAATGCCACTACCTGAGATCACATGGCCAAGAAAACTCACCTCTTTTAACCAGAATTCACACTTGGACAACTTTGCATACAACTTCTTCTCTTTCAAAATTTGCAATACTACTCTTAAATGTTCAGCATGCTCTTCTTTTGACTTAGAGTAAATCAAAATATCATCATTGAACACCACTACAAACCGATCCAAATAAGTGTGAAAGATATGATTCATATATTACATGAATACTCCTGGCGCATTAGTAACACCGAAAGGAATCACTGAATACTCATAATGTCCATAACGCGTTCTGAAAGTCGTCTTCTGAATATCTCCATCCTTCACTTTAATCTGATGGTAACCCGACCTCAAATCAATCTTACTAAACACACGAGTATCCACCAATTGGTCCATCAAGTCATCTATTCTTGGAAGCGGATACTTGTTTTTAATCGTTACTTTATTCAACTGTCTATAATAAACACAAAGCCCCATACTTCCATCTTTCTTCTTCACTAACAACACTGGAGCACCCCACGGCGATACACTTGATCTTACAAACTTCTTCTCAAGTAACTCTTCCAATTTCTTCTTCAACTCTGATAATTCAGATGTAGACATCCTGTATGGTGCAATAGACACAGGTCTGGTACCAGGTACAAGATCAATTGCAAACTTCAGGAAATTCACACACCACCTGTAATTCATCAATTATAGCTTGAGTCTCTACAGATAGCGACGCCATCAACGAAAACATCTGTGCTTTCTCTTGCATCAACTTTCTCAATTGTCTAGCAGACAACATACCATCTTCTTCTTCCTCAGGAGTAGAAAACTTCACAGACTTGTCATAACAGTTAATATGAACACAGTTATGCTCTAACTAGTTCATACCCAGAATTACATCCAAACCTCTTAACGGTAAACAAACCAAATCAACAACAAAGTCTCTGTCGAAGATCGACAATGGACACTTAGCACACACAAAAGAAGTAGTCACCAATCCCTTGGCTGGAGTATCGACGACCATCTCCCTATTCAAAATAGACAACACAAGACCCAATCTTTCAACACAATCAGCAGCAATAAAACAATCTGTAGCACCAGTATCAATAATAGTGATTAAAGGAGTACTATTAATGAAACATGTACCTCTAATAAGTCCGTCTTTAGCAGCTGTATGATCCTCAACCAAAGCAAATACTTTACCACTAGAGTGTGCTCTCTTCGGTTTCGGACACTGACTACCAATGTGCCTTTCTTCCTTACAATTAAAACAAACCACACTCTTGTGCTCACACTCAGATACAACATGTCCGTTCTTACCACAACAGAAACACCTCTTCACTTTAGTAGTGCACACATTACTCTTGTGTCCAGGTTTCCCACACTTAAAACAAACCACACCAGCAGGAGCATCTCCCCCACTAGTCCTATGACCATGAGCAACTCTCTGTTTACCCTTACCAGCTGGGGCATCATAAGGCTTACCACGATTCTGTGGGTGCTTACCCTTGGATCTGGAGTATGAACGATCCATTGGTTGGATATGGGGTTGCATGGTAGGCGCCTGGAAGTGTGTATGCATGGGACCTGTTGTCAAACATTAAGAAAATAGAGAAAACGTTGGGACCTGGGATCGAACCCAAGTCCTTCCACTCAATACCATGCACGCCTTGCCACTGGACCACCTGTCTTAGTTGTTATAATATTGAAACGAAAATAACATAATGTAAATTAATCACAAGCTTCAGAAAACGCGCGAAATTTGAATTTCCCAATGGTGGTCAGCCGCGTTGTTATCTCTTTCCCCAGGACTGTCGTTTTTTATAACAACCCTTTACCTACGGTCAAATGCGTCGTTGTATGCTATAGTGACGGTATTTGCCTGTAGCTATAAACCTGCAATATCTCAAAATGCAAAGCAAGAAATATTAATCAGAACTAAAAACATAGACCCACTAAGAATCTTGCCCTGAGTTCATTGGTATCATTAATCAGTCCTAATTTTGCCTATACAGAGAACCCCTAATTTGAAGCTTCCAAACCCTAATAATGGCGTAAGCTTGTTCCTTCACTAGAAATCAAATCCAGGTTATGCAAAAGATCACAAACATGATTATGAATACATTTATGCAAGCAAATTGGATTAAAAGTACGTAAAACCCTAAAAACGAGTTTGAGTTCAGAGGGTGCAAACCGTGAGGATTATGTGATGATTCCTGGAGCTTTGAGGCGTGCAAATGATCGTGTTAGCTTTTGGGAAGGTCCAGGAGACGATTGGGAGTGTTTAAATGACTTGAATTGTCCTCTAAGCTTGAAACCGATCCACACCTTTCTTCAAAAATTTGAGTTTTGTTTGGGGTTCTCACGCCTGTAAATCCTTCTTCCTTCTCTTTTTTCTTGCTCAGTATATATAGTGGAGCATATTAGGTCAACAAAAATGCTTTGTATCTTTGATAATCATGGAGATTTGATTTGGTTTTTTCTCTTGTATGATATGTTTCCAAAATAGGCCTAATCATGCCATCTTTGATTCAATTTGCTCTTGAACGATTTGATATTCTATGCCAGCTTGATTAGATTGTGATTCCTACAAAAATCAGATCAAAACCAATCTTTTTATATTTTTTGCAATTTATTTAATTTAATTTGAATTTTAAATAATAAAAAATAAAAATAAAATAAATAATGAAGCCAATAATGTGTGGATGCTAACTTGGGTCGTGGACCATGTCACAATCAAGATGCAAGCATGATAAGCTAGGCCCATTTGACCAAAAATGCATTTTTGAGCACATTTGACTTTTGGCAATTTTGCAAAAATGGTCAATTTTGACAAGGCATATCTCCTCCAATTTTAACCCTAGCGAGGTGTTCTTGGACTTTTTAGAAATATTAGAATTTCCCCTAAACAACCCTTTTGTTTTCATCTCAATTGGGTCTACCATGTTCATTTAAGAAACTTTGACCCAAAAGGTGTTTTTGTTGACTTTTCACAAGGACCTATAATGTAGAAATTCATATCTTTTGATGAGTGCATATTTTGAACTTGTGGGATGAAGATGAGTTGTAGGAAATTTCATCCAATTCAAAATGAGCCTTGGATGGAAAATTCCTGACAAAGTATGAGAAAGTTATGCCTGATCAAAGTTTGGTTGACTTTTCCTAAGAAACCCTAATTTAGCAACTTTTGGGTTTTGATGAATTTGGGGCATTCCTTGAGTAATCATGGTCAACCCTTGATCAAATGATGGATATCAATTCAAAATGTTCATGTTGACCAAAAATCTTAAAGTTTGACTGTATGTGGGCCACAATTTACTTTTGACCTAGCACAATTGATTTTCAGGCATCTGGGCAATTGACTGAGCAAACTTCTTATGCATGGCATGAAACTTGACATGGATGATCTTGAGAACATATTGGGACCACGGAAGGAATTTTGGACCTTTGGAGTTCCCACACCCTGATGAAAATGGAAATCCTAGTTTGAGGTACATTGCCTTAGGAGAGAGTTTGTCTGGTCAACTCTTGGGCATCCTTGAGCAATTTGGGGATCTCAATGGGCATGTGTTGAGTAAAATGAGAGGGCAAATTTTGGGGTACAACACCAGGATTTTTGTAACTCCTCGAAATTAGTCGGCATGTCAGGATGAAGAACAATGTAAGGAGTGGCTCCCTCAGCAACGGGCTCGATGATGATGGGTAGAGTGGCATCATAAGGCATACTGAGAGTTTGAGCATGGGATCATACCCACTTAAGATAAGGCTCCAAAGAATGGAGTTCTTATGCCCCATTGTTTTTCTATCAACTTTGTTCACCATGCCCTAAGCTCTTATGAACCTCTGGAGATAATCCTGAACATCATTCTCATAGTCAAATACGATTCCTTGGACAAGTGTATCATGAGGACCATCCCTCCTAGCATAGCCAAACTATCGCAACTCCAAACAAGGATTATAAGTGATTCCTCCCCTAATGCCTAGGAGAGGGACATTAGGGAATTCTCCACAGCGGTCAATGATGGTAACATTCTCCAAGGATCGAGGACACCAATGAATGTCGAAATGTGTGAGGGACATTAACCTATTAGACCATCTCAAGCCCTACTCATTCTTGAACACAGATCGAGGCAGGTGCGAAATAAACCACCTATCCAACAAAGGAGTGCAACACAATAGGGTCCCTCTTCTTTTTACAATGCAGGTATGTAGAGAGTATAGGATGTCTCCAAGTAAAGTAGGAATCGAATTGAGAGACAGAAAAACCTTGACCGCATTCACATCTATGAGTTGGTCCGGATTAGGGAATAGTACCATCCCATAGATGATAAGGGCCAACACTTCTTCAAAAGCTTGTAAATCCAAGGTATCCCAAAAATGATGAGCCTTCTCAAAAAGAAACTTAGCTATAAACTCTTTGATGCCTCTTCTTGTTTCCCAATTTACCACTACATCGGAATGTTGCAAAGACAGAGCACAAGCAATCTCTTCAGGTTTCAGGTCTCTTTCCATACCATTGAAAGGTGATTGATCAAGAATGGGAACCCCGAGTAATTGAGAAAACTTCTCCATTGTAGGAACCAATTGGTAATCAAGAATTGTGAAGCAGTAATGTAAAGGGTCAAAGAACTGAAAGAGAACCTTCAAAACTTCTTCATTAGAGCTTAAGGTGACCATATTGAGAAGTCGACCATGTAGTTCAGTGAATGGCAAGCTCTCAGGAACTCTTGATGCTAACTCCTTGAGTTGAGGAGTTACCCTTATGAGGTTGACTTGGATAGTATTCCTGCGAGCGGATGCCATGTCCTATAAAACAACACAAAGATAAGCCCTAAAAATCCTTGAAATTATTAGTATGATATGCCATGTTATGATCTTATGATATTATGATCATGCTAAGAAAACACAAGTATAGCAAGCACAAGTAGATCACTCAAATACCTTAGGTTTAAGGCTTGCATGGGTTTTCAAGTAAGTACCCTCTTGAAGTTTAGTTGGCTCAACATGTCCTATCAATAGTAATCGGGTTCTAAGGGATCTCAATATCACTGATCTTTCCCACAAGTTCCGTTCCGATAGACAACTGACTTACCACCAAACAAAACTCGAGAGTCAAATCTCAATGAGTGTAATATCGAGTATCAACCGACTTTGGACTATACCAAAGATGGCTATCTCACTACTTCCTAATGGCCAAGTTGTTCAATTAAAGGTTCTAAGGTCAGTTGATGCTTTATGACACCACACAGCGGCCCTGTATTCTCCTTGACTACTCAAGGGATACCAGTACCAAACAAAATGTCACATCAACGTAGCTATCGTTTTGACGATATCGGTATACCCCGCACAATTTCCATGATCTATTGCTACTTACCTAAAAGGTGCCCCAGATCCGGGTCTAAGATCTATAGAAACAACCCAAACAATCCCAAAAGGTAAAGCAAAGAAATCATACAAAAGCAGTTAAATAATGAACTAACTCTAAGGTAACCCCACTTTTATTATCCCCAGCAGAGTCGCCAGTTCTGTG
The DNA here is from genome assembly GCA_948472305.1 of Vicia faba. Taxonomy (NCBI): domain Eukaryota; kingdom Viridiplantae; phylum Streptophyta; class Magnoliopsida; order Fabales; family Fabaceae; genus Vicia; species Vicia faba. The sequence goes on along the minus strand of OX451739.1, from coordinate 1,083,026,103 downwards.
ATATGGTGGAAGAAACAACTGTTTAATACTGGTTTTTTGCGTTTGTGTTCGCAAATGTTGCGGTAAGCAAGATTCGTCATCGACTTTTCTTTTATCCAAATTAAGGAACTGGTGAAAAGAATTCAAAAAGACCTTTTTCGAGATTATTCTGAGAAAGGGGGTAGATTATGGAAAGGGAAGGTGTTAGCACCCTTTCCATCCGTAGTTATCTATGGGCTCTTAGAGGTTTGCTCATTTTGAAATACCTTTGTGCTTTGTGTGTTTGAAAAATGTTTTGAAATGCCTTAGTGCGGCGATTTGCTTTGCGTTTAACTCTTGTATCAGTCCTCAAGAGTGTTAACAAAGCAAAAGTTTTTGAAAATTGTTTTTAAAAAAAAGCGGTATTTGTGTAAGTGCAAAAATGTTTTTGAGCAAACTTCTAACAGCTATCTACTTTGTACTCGGAAAGGTAGTTCTTTTCCTCCTATCCTTTAGACAGTGATGTCCTACTATTAGTGAGTAGGTAGCCCTATCATTGGATGTATGAGGGATATTCGAAGGGACGTTACAGCCACGAAGGAAACTTGTGGAGACGCTTTAGCAATTTTGTTTATGGACTAGATCATTTACCAAAAGGCAACTGTATGGTCATCAAGGGACTATGATCTTTTGATTTATGGGTCTTTGCTAAAGCGTTCCTGCCTCATGACTGTTTTATTTCTGAAGGCAACCAAAGTGGGGTACCCTAGAGGTGTATATGTGCAAGTGTGTTATGTTTAGTTATTTTTGTCTTTTTTGTTAAGTTTTCTAACGTTTGATTTCAGTCTTTTCATACACGCCTAGTTACTAGCAGTTAATATGTATTGCAGATTATAAATGCAGAAGGTAAAAACCTAGACTATTACATGGCTTATGGGGAGGGATTACATGTCCAAGAATGAGGGGGATAAAGTAGTAAATATCCTAGTTTTAATCTATTACACCCAGTTGGCAGATACAATAATATGAAAAAATGTAAAAATAAATAAATGTGCGCGAAGTAGAAAAGACGTCTGAAAATTCTAAGGTGTAAAAATCTTTTTGTTTGTTTTTTTAATTTTATGTAAAGAAAATAAATTGAGGAAATAAAATTAGACCTACATTCTAATTTATTTTAAATTTTTTTGAAAAGAGGATGTTAAAGTCAATTAATTAATTATTTCAGAAATTAATTTAATTAAAAAAACTAATCCTTAGTTCTTTGTGATTTTATTTTATTTTTGATTTAAAAGAAGTGTGTAAAAATAAAAATAAGAATAAATGCAATAAAAAGATCCTTCGATCAAAGAAATGATGGTCTTCGATCCATGAAGGATGGTGGTCTTCGATCCATGTGAAGGATAACCTTTGATCATGTGAAGACAGGCCTTCGATCCATGTGAAGGCTAGCCTTCGATCATGTGAAGACAGGCCTTCGATCCATGTGATGACAGACCTTAGATCCAGCAAATGATGTTGTTTGAGGCGTTTGACGATTCACCTGTGAGGGTGCTGCATCTGCAAAGATAAGGTAGCAAAATGAAAAGCATGACCTGGGTGCCAAGCCCAAGTCCTTCGATTTTGTATGCACTTGCCTTATTTATGTTGGATATGTAGCAAGTGTTAGAAACAAAAGGAAATGAATACAGGCCTGGGTACCACACCCAGGCCCTTCTATCATGAATGAAAATCGAATGACTATGACATGCAAAGAAAAAATTGAATTTGATTCCTTACTTTTTCCTTACCAACAATGGTGTATGGATCTGTGGTGTTGGAGATGCCTAGTGCTTGGGCACGTTCTTTGCAAACTTCAAGGAGTGAGTTAAGTGTTGTTGAAACTTCCTTCGATTGGGACTATGTATGAGGATTTTGATACCTTTGGGGTGGTTTATGGGGTAGCGTATGCGTGCAAAAAAACAATCTCCTTTGGGCTTGTGTTTGTGGTCTCCTTATATAAAAGGGATGGAGGGGACAAGAAGGCAAAGGTTTAAATAGCCATAAACAAGTGTTTTCAAAGCCATGAATGGTGTTTTGTAATGTTACAAAATTAATGGGAACTTGTCTCCTTTTGAATTAGAATGAACCTGGACATGCTCCCCTCTTTCAAACGCATTCAATCCTTGCCCTTCGATTGGCCTCAATTTGCTTCCTTCGACTGACTCTTTTGAATGGACTTTCTATGTACGCTTTGTGCCCTATTCAAATGGTGCAACAAGGTGTGTCCTTTGAATGGATATCACGTATGTTGAAGTGCATACAATTGTTTAAAATGGGGCCATTGCCCAGTCGAAGCTGGCACAAAGGAAGCCTATGTCTTGTGGATCCTAGCGTGAAAGCAGGCATAGAGGAGGCCATTTCCTAGGCGAAGCTGGCACAAAGGTAGCCAGTTCCTTGTGGGTCGAAGGTAACCCTGAAGGAGTCTTGGCCTTGTGCTGAAGACAAGCTGAAGAGGGGGCCTTTGCCTTGTGAATCGAAGGCCAATTTGAAGAAGTTCTTGCTTTGTACGCTGAAGGCACGTACAAAGGGATAATTTACCTGGTCGAAGTAGGAATCAAGCTTCCTTCAAGGAAAACAAATTCCCAATAGAAACAAAAATTAAGCTAGCTCCAAAGAGACCAAATACCCAAACGAAACAGGAATCCAGCTTGTATGCAGGTAGCCATTGCATTTGTGAATCATGCCAGCATGCAAAGCCAATGGTGCAATCGAAAGAGCACTAACAAGAGGCCCTTCCCCTTTGGATCGAAGGAGGTTGTTTCAAAGGAAACACATGCCTAGTCAAAGTTTGTATACAGCAAACAAGCAGAAGGCCAGGGCTTCAATCGAAGCTTGGAAATTTGAGGCAAGCTTGGAGGAGGTTAGGCGCTCAATCGAAGCCTGTCAAAATGCCAATTGAAAGAAACCTTGGTCATGCCAATTGAAAGACTTTGTTAAGATGCCAATCAAAGGCTTCTTGTTTATCTTTAAAAAAATTATTTTTTTCCTTTAATCAAGTGCTTGTGACCACCTATATAGGAAAAATCTTGGAAAACATGAGAGGGAAAATTTTGGGATACAATAGCATGTCTTTAACTAGAAGAAATAAATCTAACCATAAGAGGTCTTTGATTCGTCTATCTTTAATTGGAAGAAATAAATCTAACCATAAGAGGTCTTTGATTCTCCTGTCTTTATCTTGAAGAAATAAATCTAACCAGAAGAGGTCTTTGATTCACCTGTATTTAACTGGAAGAAATAAATCTAACCAGAAGAGGTCTTTGACTCGCCTGTCTTTAACTGGAAGAAATAAACCTAACATGAAGAGGTCTTTGATTTTCCTGTCTTTAACTGGAAGAAATAAATCTAACCAGAAGAGGTCTTTGATTCGCCTGTCTTTAACTGGAAGAAGTAAATCTAACCAGAAGAGATCTTTGATTCGCCTGTCTTTAACTGGAAGAAGTAAATCTAACCAGAAGAGGTCTTTGATTTGCCTGCCTTTAACTGGAAGAAATAAATATAACCAGAAGAGGTCTTTGATTCGCCTGTCTTTAACTTGAAGAAATAAATCTAACCAGAAGAGGTCTCTGATTCGCCTGTCTTTAATGGGAGGAAGTAATTCTAACCAGAAGAGGTCTTTGATTTTATTGACTTTTCCTGCAAGGAAGAGGGTTAGTTGCATGCAGAAGTATGCATGGCGTGATGTTGTTCTCAAAATAAATGAGATTATGTTGTATGTGTATGTTATATGATGTATGAATGTGAAATGTTACTGTAATGCATTTTTGTCTGGGAAAATAAATCCCTGACCGCTGCTGGGGAATTCTGGGAAGTTAAATCCCAGATTGTTGTTGAGGATGAAGAGTATGCTCCTCTTCATACCTTGTTTTAGGATGTTTCGGCTGTGGATTCCTGTTATGTTGTTTGAGGAGAACTCTGTTGTGGAATGTTGACTTTGCTTGAAGGAAACTCCACGGAGAGTATTGATTTCTGCTTGGGGAAAAGAGTTCAGGAGTTTTAGTTCTTCTTTGCTCTACTGGGGAGTTATCTCTTGATTGGAGAGAATGGAATTTTACAACTTGTTGGGGATAAAAAAGTTAACTGTTATCTGGTTGGATTCCAGGCTTCTCAATAACTCACTGGGGATAGTGGAAAAATCTACTGGGGAAGAGGAGATTTTGAACTATTATTTGGTCAGGTCCAGGGTTTGCAGTAACTAAGAATTGAGATTTACTGTTATCTGGTCGGATCCAGGTTTTGCAGTAACTAAGAATTGAGATTTTTTATTATCTGGCTGGGTCCAGGTTTCGCAGTAAGTTAAGAGTAGGATGATGTTTGAACTATTTTATGGTCGGGTCCAGGCTTCACGGTAACTCACAGGGGATAGTGGCAAACTCTACTGGGGAATAGGAGCTTTTGAACTGTTATCCGGTTCGGTCCAGGCTTTGTAGTAACTAAGAATTGAGATTTACTGTTATCTGGTCGGGTCCAGGTTTCACAGTAAGTTGAGAGTAGGATGACGTTTAAACTATTTTCTGGTCGGGTCCAGACTTTGTAGCAACTTTGGAGATAACATTGACTTTGTTGATGACTTCACTGGGGATTAGGGGTTGTGGTCCCTTAATTTGTAATAGTCTGAGAGGCAAACTCAAGCTGGGGAATCTGTAGTTTGTTGGGGAATTAGACCTTGTTGAAGAGAATATTCGACGAACTGCTGGGGAGGTGTTTTCTTTTGGCAGAACTCCTCTAGGATTCTTCTTGAGACCAACTCAGCTGGGGAGAGGTTTTTCGGAGACTGAAGCTCTGGATGGGGATTGCATGGATCCAACTTTATGGGGATATCTGTGAATTTGGCCTTGAGGGGTTTATACCCTTATCCGTGAAAATTATTTTGTGGGGATAACCTTATAGAGATGGCTCTGTGGGGACTTATTGTTGTCCATAGTAGTAAGTATTGTATCACTACCATAAAATGTGTGCTTGGTCGTACGTGACCCTTTGCTGGAATTCATGTTCAATGCCCTAAGTGATTCAGATGTAGACCTGCCCCTGGCTATTCCGGACTTTATGAGAGATTTCTTGGAATTTTGACTTGACTGCCACTGATGAGTTGGACAATAACATGTCATGCCCCCTTGGTTATGGAGAGTTTGTCATTGGAAGCGTCTTCCAATTTGAAGTGATTCTGTTTCTTGAGAGAACTTTCGTTCATTGGATATTCACCGTGTGAATTTCTCTGTTGTCAAACAATTAGCCATATGCAAACAATGGTAAATAATGCAAAGTTTATGTTTGTCTTTAAGTTTTTGAAAAATGCATTTTTTAGCAAATTAAAGAATTTTGTAAGAATATGAATTCAACTCATGATTTATAGCAAGCCTTACAGGAGTCAAGATACCTTTTGTAACAATATGCTTTCGAACTAACCCATGCTTCAATTAGGACTTTTAAGGGGTTAAAACATGGCATGGTTCATAGTTTAAGAAACAAAGGATAAGGATCAAAGTTTATTTGTACCCAATCCATTCTCCGTGATGTTCTCCAGTCCTAAACTCAGTTAATTGTGTGTTTGTACTCCTATTGAATCTGGAATGAAGTTTTGGTGATGGTTCGGATACTAGAAGTTTATTTGTGAAGGAAGTCATGTTTGCAACATTTTTCATGTTGTCGAGGATTTGTAGCGACCTCTTTTTTTTTAGTGTCCCTATTTTTTGCGTGACTGTTTTAAGATTATAGTCAGCGGGATGCCCCATTTTTTCTTAAGTCTCCTTCATAGGTTTTGACAGTGGGATTTTATTTTGAGAGATAACGACTACCTATTTTACAGGGAAGCATCGTCGTCTTTTGATTTAGAAGGATGTTTTTGATGTCATTCATTGTGTACAAAGTGAAAGCTTGCGACCGAATGCGCATTTGAATTAACTGAGAAGCTACCCTGCCCCAGGTTTTGATTAAAGGTTTCAATTTGTGTGAAAAAGAAAACTCCTACTTCTTTGGCTCAAAGGGGTTGACTAGGGATTATCTTCCTTATAACTCCACTGTTTAGGAATTGAAACAACGCCTGTACATTGTCAGCAAGGTCTGTCCAAAAGCATAATGTATGAGGTTATGGCATTGTTTTCGTCATCCTCCCTCTAAAGGATTACAACTTTTAAAGAGATTTGAATATCACAAAAGGGAGTAAAAAGCACAGTTTAAATATAGTGAAAACGAATGGATTAACTCAAGACAAACATATTCAATGCATTAATGAAACAACCAAAGTCTGACATAAGGACAAATGTTTAAACAAACAAAGAAATTACAATTGAAAATTCGAATGAACAAAAATTTCTCCGCCTAAATTTGTCACTTCAGATGGTGTCCTTTGAGAGGTGACAGAAGAACTCCAATTGACCATCTTGTGTGAATTCCAACACTCCTTTGTTAATCAGGTCTTGAATCTTGTTTTTCAATGTCCAACAGTGGTTAGTGTCATGTCCAAGACTGTTAGAGTGGTATGCGCACCTTTCATTGTATTTCTAGTTGGGAGTAGAAGTGTTAGGTTTTTGAGGAGGCTCCCTTAATGTAATCTGCTTGGCTTCTAACATATGATGCAATGCTTGAGCCTAGGGCATGTTGATCTCAGCAAATTGTCTTCCTTGCTTACGCCGACCACTTTGTCATGGTTGGCGAGGTTATTGTTGGGCTCGTGATATAGCAGTAATTTGGAAAAGTCTACTATCCACCAAGCCAACTTCTTGTCTCATCGGAGGCTAATTAATGACTCTATCCCCAATTCTAGTTGTTTGCTCCATATGGTTGCATCTTTCTTGATGAAGCTTGTTGACGAGGGCTCTTAACTCTTCTTGTCCCCGAGCTAAGTTTTGGATAAGAGTCATCTGACCCGCCATTTTCCCCATCATCTGGACTTTCATTGTTGCCATTTCAGTTTGTAACCGTTCCAACTGGTCATCCCTGTTGTCCTTGGGATTCTTTTTGTTCATGCTCTCAATGAGGAGTGCTTTCACTTCTTCTTTCCCCTTGGATGGGTTCAAGAACATTTCTTGAAGTTGAGCATTTTGAGTCTGAAGGTCCTTGATAGTCTGTTCTAGATCCATCTCTACTGAAATAAATAGTAAGAAGATGTGAAAACCTGTATGGAGAAAACCTGTCATGATATGATGCATGGTATATGGATGCAATGTTTTTAAGGACTTAGAAGATTTAAATTTGTTTAGATAAAAGGAACAAACATAAATTGCACTAATAAGTTCAAATTGATTACAAACATGCCTCTTGGGCTTACAATGAAGGAAATAAACACAAAAATAAACTCCTAAGACAAAAAGGTCGAGCGCATCCTTTTTAGCGCAATGTAGGTGTTCAAACTTCGCTCTTCATGAAGCTGTATCGTAAGCTCCAAAACCTTCTTTTCACTCGCGTAGATATAGGTTTCGAAGGTTTCTCATTCTTCCTTTAGTTGAATCCAAGCTCTTTGCAAATCTTCAAGAGAAGTGGGCATATCAGGATAAAGGACAGTACATGAAACATCTCCTTCGGCGACAAGCTCCATAATGATAGGAAGGATGGCTTCATAAGGTATCATGAGGTTTTGGGCGCGATATCACACCCACTTGAGTTAAAGGTCAAAAGGAATGGAGTTCTTATGCCCCAATGTCTTGCTATCAACCTTATTAACCATGCCCCAAGCTCGTATGAATCTTTGACGATAGCTTTGGACATCATTCTCGTAGTCGAATGCAATACCTTAAACAAGTGCCTCATGAGGGCCATCCCTCCTAGCATACCCAAACTGCCGCAGAGCCAAAAAAGGATTGTAAGTGATACCTCCCCTAATGCCAAGTAGAGGTACATTAGGGAATTCCCCACAACGGTCAATAATAGTAATGTCCTCCATAGATCGAGCACACCAATAAATATCAGAATGTGTGAGTGAAATCAACCTACTAGACCATCTTAAAGCTTGCTCGTTCTTCATAATATATCGGGGTAGGTAAGAAATAAACCACCTATCCAAAAGAGGAGTGTAACGCATAAGAAGTCTTCTTCTCTTCATGGTGCGAGAGTGAAGAGAATGCAAGATATCCCCAAGTAAAGTGGGCACCGGATTGTGAGATAGAAATTTTTTGAATGTGTTCACATCTATAAGTTGGTCAGAATTGGAAAACAGTACCATCCCATAGATGAGAAGAGCCAATAATTCTTCAAAGGCTTGTAGGTCTAGAGCATCCCCAAAATAATGAGCCTTCTCCAACAAAAACTTGGCTAGGAACCCTTTGATACCACTTCTCATTTCCCAATTTGCCAAAATGTCGGATCGTTGCAAATGTAGAGCTCGAGAAATCTCCTCAGGTCTTGGGTCTCTTTCAATACTGTTGAAGGGTAGTTGATCAAGGATAGGGATTCCCAAGAGTTGAGAAAATTCTTCCATGGTGGGCACAAGTTGGTAATCAGGAAAAGTAAAGCAATGGTGCAAAGGGTCGAAGAATTGGAATAACACTTTCACCATATCCTTTTCAAAGCTTGTTGTAACCAAGTTGATGAGACGGACGTATTTCTTGGTGAAAGGAGAATCATTGGGGACCCTTGATGCCAATTCCTTGATTTAAGGAGGCACTCTTACGAGGTTGACTTGGATAGTATTTTTGCGAGTCGAAGTCATGTCCTACAAAACAGAACAAAAGTAAATCTCTAGGTCCTTGAAATGGTTAGTGCAAAATGCCATGGTATGATGTCATGATGTTATATACAAGTATATACACAATAAAAAGCAAATAATTCATTATGTACCAACAAAGAAAACAAATCCTTAGGTTTAGGCTTGCATGGGGTTTATAGGTAAGTACCCTCTTGAAGTTTAGTTGGCTCAACCTGTCCTAAAAAGTAATTGGGTTCTAGGGAATCTCAATATCATTAATCTTTCTTCATCAGGAATTGTTTCAGCGCAAGCCTCTTCATTGGCGACCGAAATATCCTGAAAGTCCGATCTTAATGAGCGTAGTATCGAGTATCAACCAACTTCGGACTGCACCAAAGTCGGCTATCTCACTACTTTCTAATGGCCAAGTTGTTCAATTAAAGGTTCTAAGGTCAGTTAGTGCTTCATGACACCATACAGCGGCTCCGTATTCTCCTTGACTAAACTCAAGGGCTACCGGTACCAACAAATGTGTCACACTAACGTAGCCATCGCTTCAACCATGTCGGAATACCCCGCACAGTCCCCACGATCTATTGCTACTTACCTAATGGTGTTCCCCAATCCGGGTAGAGGATCGATACAAACACAAACAAGGACCCACAAATGTAAAGCAGTCAAATCAAACAATGAAAGCGAGTAAATGTGATCTAACTCTAAGGTAACCCCACTTTTTAGTATTCTCCAGCAGAGACTCCAGTTCTCTAATACGGATGGAGAACTAACTTGGTTGTTTTGATTTTGATCGCAATTGTTGCGGATAGCAAGAGTTTCCACTGACTTTTCTTTTATCCAATACGGAAAGGGTGAAAAGAACAGGAAAGACCTTTGAGACATTTTCTTGAGTTCGGGGGGTAGATTATGAAAAAGGAAGGTGTTAGCATCCTTTTCATCCATAGTTATCTATGGGCTCCTAGTTGCTTGCTAGATCATTTTTGAAATTGCTTTGTTTGAAATGTGTTTGTGGTGGGTTTTGAAAGTATTTTTGAAAAGCGCATTCTTTTAGGCAAACTTTGTAATGATTCTCGTCTCTATAAGAATGCATACAAAGTGTTGGACTTTTTGAAAATATTTCATGTTTTGAAAGTGTTTAGTGTGTTTGAAAAGATGTTTGCTTTTGAAGATGAATTCTGAGCAAGCAACTAAGAATGTTCTACCTACTCAAAAGTCATTTGTTCATTTCTTTCTTGTTTGATATTGCTATCTTACCATTGATTGGTAAGTAGCCTTATCTTTGATGTAAAGGGATGGGCATGGGTCATTGTATAGTCATGAATAGCAATGTTGTGAGATATCTTAGCATTTCTCTTGAGGGACTAAGATCATTTGTAAGGAAACATTCGAAGCGTCATCGAGGGACTATGATCTTGTATTTTTTTTGTTTTTGCTAAGACGTCTCACATGCATATTATGACCATTTTCTTAAGGCAGCAAGTGGAGTTAACCCTATAGGTGAAAGTGTGCAAGTATTTGTATTTCATGCTGGATTTATGTCGAATTAAAGTTTTCTGAGTATTGGTTTTATCTTTCCATACAAACCCTAATTACTAGCATTTATATGAAAGCGGTAAATTGCGGAAAGTAAATTTACTACGCTATTACATCATTTGGGGATGGGGTGTACAAATTTACAAATGTGGATTGCAAGAAATTAAACCTAATTATCTATTACAACCATATCGAACTTGAATAATGTACAAGAATAAAAATGTATATGATGTACAAGGATAGAAATGGAAAGGGAATGGATTTTGGTTTTTTTAAAATAAATATGAAAATAAAATATTTTTGTGATATTTTATATATTCATAAAGTAGACATTGTAAATGAATAGTGTGAAAAAAATCAACTCAAAAGGAGTTGTTTTGATTGGTTGGAAAAATGTTGAAGTTTGTTAAAAAAAAAGATGAAAACAAACAAGTAATGAAAATTTGTTTTGGTCCTGCCAAGGTTTAAACCCATGTTCTCCACACCTTCCATTCAAAACAGCCAACACTCAAATGTTATAAACCTGCGTGTTAGTTTGGAAAAGATGACAGAATAAATACAAAAGGTCTCGCTAGGGCTTGAACCCGAGACCTTATATATGGCAAGGTTTTAGCGCACGCTGTTTGTACCACTGGGGTGGTATGTTTCACCTGTTAGTTATACAACTTGCACTAAATATAAAATGAACTCATTTCTGAAAATTTGAACATGGCTTCATCTTCTTCCTTCGCGCGCGCCGGGATGTATAACTCCAATGTTAAGCTTTGAAAAGCTTCATTTCTCAGCCAAATCGAAAGATGTAAATATCAAACCTGCCTAAAATTTGAATTCGAATCCAACCATGTAACTTTCAAAAGCTATGGATCAGAGGTAAGCATGAATTTTGTTTAGTACCAAAACTAAAACCTAACTGATTAGATATGAAATTCTCAATGTATAAGCAGTGATAATTAAAACTAATAGTATGGTCAACATCCTAGATATGATATTTACATCTTTTCTTTTATTTGTATGTACTGAAAATGCTTATATCAAGATATCACAGTTAAGAAATCTTACCTCTTGAAGTGCAATTCGAATGACCTTTGTATGACTTCCAGGAATGGTTTGATGATGGATTAAGTTTGCCTGGACTTCCCTGAAGCTAGTGAGATCACTACTTTGCTTTAAAAGTCACTGAATCAAAAGGCTGGTACATAGAAGTTGGGAGTGAATCGAAAGGTTGGTACATGGAAGCTGGGAGTGAATCGAAAGGCTCACTAACGCACGAAGGGATTTGAGATTTTTGTGTGTAAAGTCAGGATGTGCCAAGTTTTGTGCTTGTGTACAGGTTCTGAGTTTTTTGAGAGTTTGGGAGTGTTTGAGGATTTTTCAACACAACAAGAATCTCTGGCCCCTTTAACTTGCAAGTGTCCTCTCTATTTATAGAGAAAAGGTTTTGGGAAGTTAAAGTAATCAGATTTTCCAGGTAACAAATTATCGTTTGGTTGGAATGCAAATGTCAAGTTATGTAAAGTTTTCCATGATCCCAAGATGAAGTGCCAAAGTTGTTGGTACGTGGGGGGGGACTAATTTCCTTAATTTATAGTGGAGTATAATCAGAAGTAAACAAGGTATGGGCTCAAGACAAATTTTGTACCATCAAGCTTACTTTATGGAAAGATCTTTTAGACAATGTTTTAATAACTTGGGTAATAGCTTAATTAATTGTGTAAACAATTAATTATGGAGTGAAACACAAGCATTGAGGCCTGTAAAGCAAGATCATATAGCATGGCCTATGGATTATGTCTTCAACTTGAGTCCTTGAATCGAATACTTCGCCCTTTCGTTTTGATCACATAGATCCATAACCTTCAAATGCCACAACCAACCATCCTTGTGGATCGAAGCAAGCTTAAAGGAAGTCATTGCTTAATGGATCAAAGCAATCATGAAGGAAGTCGTTGCTTTGTGGATCGAAGCAAGCATGAAGGAAGTCATTGTTTTATGGATCGAAGCAAGCATGAAGGAAACCATTGCTTTATGGATCGAAGCAAGCATGAAGGAAGTCATTGATTTGTGGATTGAAGCAAGCATGAAGGAAACCATTGCTTTATAGATTGAAGCAAGCATGAAGTAAGTCATTGCTTTGTGGATCAAAGAAAGCATGAAGGAAACCATTGACTTCTGGATCGAAGCAAGCATGGGGGAAGCCATTGCTTTGTGGATCTAAGTAAGCATGAAGGAAACCATTTCTTTGTGGATTGAAGCAAGCATGAAGGAAGTCATTGCTTTGTGGTTTGAAGCAAGCATGAAGGAAACCATTTCTTTGTGGATCGAAGCAAGCATGAAGGAAGTCATTGCTTAATCGAAGCTTGTGTATCGAAGCAAGCATGAAGATAGCCATTGCCTAATCGAAGCTTATGGATCGAAGCAAGCTTTCTCTTCTTCAATTTGTCAACAATCTGCCAACCACACCTTTCGATCTGCTTTGCCCTTTCGACAGTTTCTTCTTCCTGCTTTCTTCGATTCAGAAGTTTCATCTTCAACCTGATACTTAAGAGCCCAATATGATCCATGGAAACCATATGGGGAATTGAAAATCCAATTTTACTTTTCCAAACCCAAACCTTAATTTGAGCCATCAGTGTTGAGGAAGTATCTTGAGCTGATAAGACCTTATGCAATTTTGAGCAATGGAGATTTTTGTGAGAGAATCTTTGAGAAACTGAGAGAGAAAATTTTGGGGTACAACAGTTGCCCCTGTTCAATCTTCTTAAACCTGAAAAGCAAGGATGGAATATTGTCGTTTGTAGCTTGAAGGTAGAAGATGATTGAACACTAGAGTGCCCAGAAATTTGCACTCGACTATGTGTTAGTTGATTGTGTAGGGAATAGGCTTAAAGATTCCATTTGGAGAGAAGATGGAGAGTTGTCGGAGATGGGCTTATAGATGTCATCCAAAGGTGATTGTTAATAGAAATTAGACCAAGTCTAAGATTGACTGTAACTGGGAAAAGTATCAGAATAAATCTTTTGGTCGATTTATACGAAAACATCAGATGTCCTTTGCCTGTTTTTAACTGGAAAAAATAAATCTCGCCAGAAGAAGTCTTTGATTCGTCTGTCTTTAACTGGAAGAGATAAATCTAACCAGAAGAGGTCTTTGATTCTCCTGTCTTTAACTGGAAGAAGTAAATCTAACTAGAAGAGCTCTTTGATTGGCCTGTCTTTAATTGGAAGAAGTAAATCTAACCAGAAGAGGTCTTTGATTCGCCTGTCTTTAACTGGAAGAAGTAAATCTAACCAGAAGAGGTATTTTATTCACCTGTCTTTAACTGGAAGAAATAAATCTAACCATAAGAGGACTTTTATTCTCCTATCTTTAACTGGAAGAAATAAATCTAACCAGAAGAGGTATTTGATTCTCCTGTCTTTAACTGGAAGAAATAAATCTAACCAGAAAAGGTCTTTGATTCGCCTGTCTTTAACTAGAAGAAATAAATCTAACCAGAATAGGTCTTTGATTCACTTGTCTTTAACTGGAAGAAATAAATCTAACCAGGAGAGCTCTTTGATTCGCCTGTCTTTAACTGGAAGAAATAAATATAACCAGAAGAGGTCTTTGATTCGCCTGTCTTTAATTGGAAGAAATAAATCTAACCGTAAGAGGTCTTTGTTTCGCCTGTCTTTAACTGGAAGAAATAAATCTAACCAGAAGAGGTATTTGATTCGCCTGTCTTTAACTGGAAGAAATAAATTTAACCATAAGAGGTCTTTGATTCATCTGTCTTTAACTGGAAGAAATAAATATAACCAGAAGAGGTCTTTGATTCGCCTGTCTTTAACTAGAAGAAATAAATCTAACCAGAAGTGGTCTTTGATTCGCCTGTCTTTAACTAGAAGAAATAAATCTAACCAGAAGAGGTCTTTGATTCGCTTGTCTTTAATTGGAAGAAATAAATCTAACCAGAAGAGGTCCTTGATTCGTCTGTCTTTAACTAGAAGAAATAAATCTAACCAGAAGAGGTCTTTGATTCGCCTGCCTTTAACTGGAAGAAATAAATCTAACCAGAAGAGGTCTTTGATTTGCCTGTCTTTAACTGGAAGAAATAAATCTAACCATAAGAGGTCTTTGATTTGTCTATGTATCAAGTGAACACTTGGAATGATGTGCTTCATATCACAATGTGATATCTGGATAGGTTGGCTTATGTGTTTGCACCAGAGGGGACGACAGACGAAAAAACTTGGTATTATGATATCAATCATTTTTTCCAGACTCAGGAATACCCGGCTTGTGCGTCAAACAATGATAAAAAGACATTGAGAAGGTTGACATGTAGCTTTTTCCTCAATGAGGATGTGTTATACAAAAGAAATTATGACATGGTCTTACTCAGATGCGTGGATAGACACGAAGCAGACATGTTGATGCATGAAATCCATGAAGGCTCCTTTAGCACTCATGCCAATGAACATTTGATGGCAAAAAAGATGCTTAGGGTAGGTTACTATTGGCTAACAATGGAATCTGACTATTACAAATTTGCAAAGAAGTGCCATAAATGCCAGATTTATGCTGGCAAAATTCATGTGCCTCTGACACTTCCCAATTTTATTTCTTCCCCATGGCCTTTCTCTATATGGGGTATTTACATGATTGGAATGATTGAACACCCAAGGCATCGAATGGACATCATTTCATTTTGGTGGCAATAGACTACTTTACCAAATGGGTGGAAGCAGCTTCCTATGCTAATGTTACTAATCAGGTAGTAGTTCGTTTTATCAAGAATAATCTTATATGTCGGTATGGTGTGTCAAGAAGGATAATCACCGACAACGGCTCGAATCTGAATAACAAGGTGATGATAGAAATTTGTGAAGAATTCAATATTGTCCATCACAATTCATCTCCCTAAATGCCAAAGATGAATGGGGTTATTGAAGTTGATAATAAAAAAATTAATAAGATCATCCAAAAGATGGTTGTTACTTATAAATACTGGCATGAGATGCTCCCTTTTGCTTTGCACGGGTATCGTACATTTGTCCGCACTTCAACAGGGGAAACCTCGTTCTCTCTTGTGTATGGAATGGAAGAAGTTCTCCCTGTTGAGGTTGAGATTCCCTCTTTATATGTGATAATGGAAACTAAGTTGTCAGAAGCTGAATGGGTCCAGGATAGGTTTGACCAATTGAATTTGATTGAAGAAAAGAGAATGACAGATTTGTGTCATGGCCAGTTATACCAGAAGAGAATGAAGAAAGCTTTTGATAAGAAGTTCAAGCCTCGCGAATTCAGATAAGGCGGTCTTGTGCTCAGGAAGATCATGTCTTTTAACACTGATTCTAGGGGCAGGTGGACTCCCAATTTTGAAGGCCCATATGTTGTCAAGAGGGCCTTCTCTGGCGGTGCATTGATTCTTGAAACTATGGATGGCGAGGAGTTCCCACATCCTATGAATGCTGATGTAGTCAAGAAATACTCCTCCTAAAGAAATAAAAGAACATCTCGCTAAGTCGAAAACTCGAAAGGGCAGTTTAAGCAAAAAAGAGTATCTCGGTAGGCTGAAAACCCGAAAGGGTGGTCTAGGCAAAAATAAGAGACATAAACAGAATAAATTATTACCGCTAGGTTGAAAACCCGCAAGGGAAACCTAGGCAAAAATTAGGGATTTCCTGGAAAGTAACTGCGTCAGACAAGACTTGATCATTGAAGCAACAGTCTTCTCGGATTATCACCACACTTTAACAAAAGTTGTTGCTCAGGAATTCAAAGTTATTAGGGATAATAGTGGTCATTGTATTTCAGTGTATCTTTTCCAATATATTACCATTTCCAAACTTTGTAATTATTTATGGAGTCTCGCCATTCGCAGACTACCATTTTATTAATAAAGCTTGAGCTTTTATCTAATTCTTTGCAATTCTTATTTTATTTTGCTTGCAAAGACTCCATTTATTATTGATAGTAATTTTCAAAACAAAAAGATTTAACAATAAAATTGTTTTTGAAAAAATTTACAAATTACTTTTTACTTTAGATTTTGTGACTCAAGAAAAACAAAAATGGTGATTCCAATGATGGACGAACTCTAAAATTTTGGAAGTATGTATTCCCCAAGAAGGTTCTCCCATGTCACTTTTTCTAGTATGTGTATGATCTTCTTGTGTTTCTCAGATCGTTAGAGATGATACCAATTGATGCATGGTGCGGTGTTGGGTTTGTGATCCCATTTTCCCCATTCACGTCTTGGTTCATTTTGATTTTGAGTTTGCATGGTCTGAAGCCTCTATCCCAGATTCCCAAGTAAGGTCTTCTCTCATATGACGAAAGTCCCTTCTCCCTTTGCGTGCTGAGGTGGAATCATTTGCAAAACGTCGCCCTTTTGCAGTGTTGGCATTATTGTTGTTGTTTATTTCCTAGGCAACTAGACAAGGGAAGTATCTTTTCTAAGAAGTGTTGAAATAGTTTTCAACTTTTTGGGTTTTCTCCCGCCAAGTGTTGGGTTTGATTTAAAATCCCCATAATTTTTATTTCTTGTGGTATTGTTTAACTTCTTAAATCCCCAAGTAAAGCTGAGATAATGTTTCTCTCTGAAAGTTGTTATCCCCGTGTGGTTTCATAATTTCTCCCCAATGGAAGTTTGAGTAATCATCACTCTTGGTATTGAAGAATATATTTTGGGATCCTCTCGACAATGTGGTATTTTCCTCCCCAATGAAGTTAGCATGAGATCCCCGGTTGATATCTCAATGATGCAGTGTTCATCTGCCCTAATGGAGTTAGTATTGTAATCTCTAATGGAAATCTAGACGTTGAGACATTTGTTTTCCTGATTGAAGTATGTGTGATGTTCCCTTGTGAAGCCTGGAGGAGGATGTTATATCCCTGTATTTATACTGATTTATCATTTTGATTTGATTACTTTCGGATTGTGTTTCTTCCCAGTGAAGTTAAGTCGTGGAATAAGAACTTTTTTCTTCAGTTGGTGCTTACTTTCTTATAATTTTTTTCCTCCTGGATGTGATTTAGCCGAGTGTTGACTTTACCCAAGCTCGTCTTTTCTGGTTATTCCCAGTGATGTGTATCTGTTTTGTCAGCATATACATAATAATATTCATACATACATCATGCATAGCTAGCTGAATTAAAATTCATTTCTCATTTGCATTTACTATAATATTTTGTTGGCATATTACCCTATTTTGCAGAGTTATGTTACCCTCTCTTCAATAGATTGTCAACCTTAAGCAGAAAGTGTATATCCTTTTAATTTCCCCACTGAGTTACCCCTCGTGGAAGAATTTTGTTGTAGCCTTCCTTTTCAGCTCATTATTTGGTTAGATCCATTTTCCCTTTTGAGTTTATTTCTCATCAGGTGCTATCTTGGTTGACTGTTTCACTTCGGTTTATTTCTAGTTTGAATTTGTGGTTCCCGGCAACATTATTATTTTAATTTCTGCAGGATTTTTTCCCTGGTTTGAGAATATGCATTTATTTTGCACGTGAAGATTTTACCTCCTCAGCATGAATATATTGGCATTTCCCCAGGAAGTCATAATTCTTTTCCCAGCAGCATTATTGCAACTCCTTCTATAACAGCAGTTGGTAGGTCTCCTTAGTTGAGCAACTTGTACTTCCCTAGTAAGTCTGTTAGTTCCCAGAGAAGATTCATGATTTTTTTACTCCGATGAATGGTAGTCTCGTCATTATGGGAGATAGTTTGTTATTGATATTTATTACTCTGGTAGATGGTAGTCTCGTCTATATGGGAGATAGTTTATTGTTGAGATTTGTTACTCCAATGAATGGTAGTCTCGTCATTATGGGAGATAGTTCATTGTTAAGATTTGTTACTCCAATGGATGGTAGTCTCGTCATTATGGGAGATAGTTTGTTGTTGAGATTTTGTTACTCCAATGGATGGTAGTCTCGTCATTATGGGAGATAGTTCATTGTTGAGATTTTGTTAATCCAATGGATGGTAGTCTCGTCATTATGGGAGATAGTTTGTTGTTGAGATTTTATTACTCCGATGGATGGTAGTCTCGTCATTATGGGAGATAGTTTGTTGTTGAGTTTTGTTACTCTAATGGATGGTAGTCTCGTCATTATGGGAAATAGTTCGTTATTGAGATTTTTTTACTCCAATGAATGGTAGTCTCATCATTATGAGAGATAGTTTGTTGTTGAGATTTGCTACTCTGATGAATGGTAGTCTCGTCATTATGGGAGATAGTTCGTCGTTGAGATTCACTTTGCTCTAAAGAATTTTGTTTGTTTCCAGTCATAAGTACTGATGCTGATCATTTGTGGCTTATCCTAAAATTGATGTATGCTGGTATTATCCTACCATTTATGTCCCCCGTGTGGGTCGACATTACCTTTTTTGCTATCTTATTAATGAATGGATAGTTTGCGGTTATTTGTCGATCACTCTTATCCTTTATTTTCTCTCCTTAATGTTTGAGTTGATGTTACTTTGTCTCCTCCTTGGGCTTTACCCCAATAGAGTCGAGTTTTCTGTTTACCAGTGATTTATTTTCTGTTCTAATTTTCTTTTGATCTTTTATTTTCTTTTTCCCCAATGGTGTCCCGTGTCACCTTTGGATCTGTTTATTTGCATGCACAATCATAAGCATTGCATGGCCTCTTAGGGCCAAAAATAGGGTTTGTTTTCTATTTAAGTATCTTTAATCGCGTCAACATGAAGATTTTAACCTTTGTATCTCTGGATAGAAGACACTTAAATAAGGGCAATTGTTGTACCCCAATTTTTGCCCCTAATATTCCCTTATCATCTCATATCAAATCAATCACAACAAGATCACACTAGGGTTTGGTTCTTCTCACTATCTTTAAGTTTTCTCATGAGGAATCACCAAGCACCTTGGTTTATATATTGTGATCATCTATGTTTTGTATTTATTAATTTTTAACTAATAAATACAATGAATGTTTTCTCTAATTGATGATATTATCGGTAAGGGCACAACACATTTCATCAGTTTGATTTATATGTTCATGAGTTTATTTCCATGCCTTCTTCAACAAAGTTTCATTGAGATTCAAGCTTCGTCATTGAAGATACTTTGAAGTAATATCATGAAAATGTCTACTATTATTTATCATGCCTCAATTTGTCAAATGAAATCAAGAGATGCAATAGTTGATTGAAGAAGTTTGACCTAATTGGACAAGTTCTTTATTTCTTGATCACAAGTGCATAACTCTCCCAATTCTTAACATTTGGAGGTGGTTTTTATTGATATGGGTTCTTATTGTCATCCATAAAAACTTATATTCACATGGAAAGAGTAATTGTTCAAGAAAGTTTGTCAAAATTGAAAAGGGTTTCCAAGTCATGTTGGTGCTCTAGGAGATAGGGTTTTAAACTTCTAAGGGCTATATATTGCTCATCTTTTGGTATTTTTGAATGATTCCAAAGACATGATTCTCTTTAAAGAGTCATCAACCAATAACTTCAAAAATTTCAAGAGAATTTTATGTGGAAGATTCCTAATGATGGAGAAATATTACAAGTCCTCTAGATATGCCATCAAATTCCCTTAGGTGACTTCAAAAGATCATTACTTGATCAATTTTTGTCTCCTTGAGCCCATTAATTTTCCACAATGGTATTAAGGATGTGAAATTTAACTCTTATTTTATGTGCAAAGCTTGAGAGTGGATGGAAGATGCCCTAAGAATGCAAGAGATTATAAGTCATCTCATGAATTTTCACCAATTCTGCAAGACCATAACTTTTTCAATACTTGGTATTTTTGAGTGATTCAAGTTTCAAAGTGCTCTTTGGGATGTCTACTTCAAGCTAGTATCATTGATTAAAGTTCAATTTTGGAGGAAGGCCTTGTTTGGACTCAAAACATTATAGGTCATTTTTGAAGAAAAACATAGAATTTTTCTAAGTATAAAAAGTCAGCATCTTTTTCTCAACTTTGACTCATCACAACTTCTAGTTAAAGTATCCAATTGATCCAATTATTTGGACATTGTAAAATTTGTGACCTTATGTTTCCATCGTTTCAAGAGTTATGCCATAAGACTCCTTGAGTTGTGAATACCATTGATTCAAAGTTGGTACCTTGAAACTGACTTTTTCCTCCAAGTCAGGATTTGAAATGCACAATTCAGCTTCTAATCACTAAATTTTTGTGCATTTTTACTTCTAATCATGTTTAACAATCTTTCAGAAGTGGTTAGCACCTTGAAACGCAAGTTTTGTTGAGTTTTGAGCAAAATATGAGTTACACTTTTCATGCTTGCAACTTCACACGAATTCCCTCCAAACTTCATCATTCCACACGCTTGAGCATCCCATTTGCTTCCCTATAAATAGAGCGTTATATCTCACTCATTTACACAAGCTTTTGATATCCAATTGACCCCTGTTCGGATCCCACACGAACTCTGAATTTAAATATCTGATTTCTTGCTTTCTCACTCTAAAATATCAAAAGCTCCATTCAGTTAGCTTCATTGAACTTCTCTGAAGCTAACCACACTCTTACCTTCAAGAATTGTAACCTATACTAATCTACAGAAGTCCAGTTTCAGAGCCACCTCGTGCTACTTCGTGCAGGTAGATCCCTTGGTCAAATCGATCCAAACAAAAGACTGATCTACTCTATGTATCCTTTTGATTCTCATGCTTTTTAGAATTTGTGATTTCATTGAGATTTGAGTGAGATATTCCAAAATTTCATGCTCGTTATTATTTTTTCATTTTCTCAATTTAAGCCTTGCTCAGTTTATATAAATTTGGCGTGATGGTACCATTAGAATCGTCTTGAAGAGACGATTCTAATGGTACGGTCTGGTCCTCTAATTTTACAGTTTAAGGAATCCCAATCTAGGGCGTCTAGAGGTTGAAGACGACCTACGTGTCGTGCTTCAACCAATGAAAGTGTGATAAGTGATTTTTGAATTCAATCTAGTGTGTTTGCTTTATCATACGTGCACTTTGAGAGCCCTTGGATCTGATTACTTTCATTAGTCAGACTTCATCCAACGTGCCAGGATTTTAGTTGTTTTTAATATTTAAAAGGTGATCCAATGCAATTTCTAAAGTTGACCATGATATGCACAGCGTGCTTGATCCTTTGGATCTGATTACTGGCGCGTTTTGACTCTCATCCAATGGTCCACATTTTTTTGGTTTGTTATTTTATTCTCTGATTTTTTATTTTAATTTATTTAAAGTTCAAAAAATCATAGAAAATTCATTTCTAAATCAAAAATTATGAAAAAATTCACAAAAATATTTGGAAATATTCTCTTTCTAATTTTTATTTTTTTATGATTTTATTTTCAGATTTGATATTTTTTTTAATAATTTTTCCTTTATTTTGACTTGTTTCTAATTGTTTAAAAATACTTTTTGATATTTTTAAATTCTGAAATTTTTTATAAAAATCATTTTACTCATTTCTGATTTTTCTGAAATTTTACTAGAATTTTATCTTTACTTCTACTATTTTTTATCTTTTTCTTCACTTATTTGAGTGATTTTAATTAGTTTAAAAATACTTTTCTATTTTTAAAAAATTACCAAAAAAATTATAAAAGTATTTGAGGTTATCTCTGATTTTTCCATGATATTTTTAAAATTTTCTTTGATACTTTGAACATAATTTACTATTTTACCTTTTATTTTCATTTTAAAAACAATTTAAAAATCATTTTTCCTTTTTACTTTATTCATTAAATGCAATTTATTTTTTGAATATATTATGGCCATGTGTTTTTGATCATGAACTTCATTAACATCATTGGATCTTGGGTGTTGAGTTTAACTCCACCAAAATGGATGAATGATTTTAATGATAGTTTGATTAAAATCTTTAATTCAAATGTATCTCCTTCCTCTTCATATCATCCTCTTCTCACTTGTGCTATATGTTGTTAGAGAATAATCTACATATTATTACTCCAAATATATGGTACATAGATTGTTATTGACCGACTTCAAAATAGGTACGACTTCTACATAAGACCACTTAGGATTGCTTAACATAACGCTAAATTTTGTGTCGATACGAGAAATGATCATTCGTGGCCCAAACCCATGTTTGCAAGCCCAAGTATGTTAATTTGAAACATTTGATCCAATAACCTTGAGTTTCATTGTTAGGAGGCTTTGGTCTTATCAATCCTCTAATGGATTTTCATAAGCTTTGGTCAAAGTTAATCACTTAAACATCGTTGATCATTTATTGTTGCCTTGAGAATTTGAAATGAATGATATACTTGACAAAAAGAAAATGAAACTTGTTATTGAGAGGCTTTGGTTTTATCAATCTTCTAATGAGTTTTCAAATGCAAGTTTCGAGATGGTCATTCAACTAACCTCTAATTTCTAACAATTGACTTTATTTTATGCTTTTACTTTATGCTTTTTACTTTAAGCACATTTCTTTTAGAATTTTCATTTCATGCTATTTTCATCTTTGCTCATTTGAGCATTTATCTTTATGTCATTTTTAGTTTTCTCACTTGAGCTTTTAATTTCTTTTTGAAGATACCTAATAATCAACTTGAACTATAAAAAGCTTTAATGTTACTTGGACTATTTGGTTACTATCCTTGTCATTTTGAAGTTACGGACTTCTTGGACTTAGGATTAGAGACCTTGACCTACCTTTAGACCCTTGTGGCTTCTATTGTTATTTTGTTTGGAGTTCTTGGGGTTTACCCCGGGACATTGGGTCGCTTATTTTCTTTGTGTGCAAGTTATTTTGATTATATGCTTTATCTGTGATCGGGAATTCATCTGTATACAGTCGTTACTCTGCCCAATTTTTGTGAAGACTTAATGCCTTTGAAGCTTGGTTTTCTTAAGAGATTTTATTATCTTTTTTTGTTTGATTTCAATCCAAAGGATGAGAATTCTACATTGACTCATTGTGTCAAGTGTTGGTTTCTTATTGGTTAGACGGTTCTTTTCCCTAGATTTTACCTTATGCTTTAGGATAGTCCCTTCATCTCCTCTCATCTTCTTTAATTTCAAAAATCTTCTCCCTCCTTTTCAAAACTATTCTTGTTTTCTAAACTTGAATCACTTTCATAATAAACTTGGACTTAGGTCCATGCATTTTCAAAAATCATTTTCTTAATCAAACTTTAAACAACTTAATCATACTTTGACATTTTTTGTGAGAAGACTAAAAGTCAATCAATCTCATTCAAACCATTTTTTCCACTTTGGCTTTTTACTTTAAAATTTACTCAAAAGATTAGACTCTTGTCAATCCTTGTAGTGATGCGAGCTACTATACTTCTACGATATATAGTGAAGTGAGATATTTTCCACTTGAGTGTTGAGCGAGGCTTTGTTGATTTTAAAATACAAGCCATATCCTCCACTTTGAGATGACGCAAATTTTCCTTTCTCATAGTCATGGGTAATAAGTATGTTCATCCACTCGGATAAGAGGATGATGTCTCGTCTCTTAAAATTAACCAACAGACTTGTGTTTTAAAATTTTTAAAGGTGAACTACGAGTACCTTGATCCCCTATTGCACGGAAGGTGGTACATAGGCACTAAAGGTTCACAACCATGACAGGTGAAAATTTGTAAAAAATACTTCTTTTCTCATCCCCACAATCTATTTTTGTATACAACTTTTATATCTAAAATACACAGATTTTCAAAGAGGTTCCTGCGGAGTACCATAGATGTTTAGGGTCCTAATAACTTCCCTTTGCATAACCAAACCTCGAACTTAGATTCTCTTCCCTTTACATTTCTACCGCTATAGTTCGTCAGGTTCATTTGAAATAAGATGTCCTGAAAGATATTGTAATATCATGTTCCAACATCAGTACATATTGTTTATTCTTGACAGATCTTTAATTGATTTTTTGAGATTTAAGTTGTTTTTATCTCACTGATTTGTTGCAGGTTAAAAATTATAAATCTGGAACAAATAATTTATCTCAGTTATACACATGTTTCGATAATTTGTTGATTGAGAAAATTTAGGAAACCTTGTGCTTTTGTTCCATGATTCAAGAAGATTTTCTTGCACAGATTGGTGCACCCCTCAGCATGGACAACAAGGAATGTTTGGACGCAAATGCAAGAACCAAGGATGGTTGAGGAGTATTTAAAGAAACTACCTAGACCTAATATATTTAAGAACTTTGTAAAAAATAAGGGGAAGCCAAATTTTCTTAGTCTTGGGTTTGAGGATTCTTTAAGGGAGTTTCATTTGTTATTTTTACATCCTCATGAATCTCTTGAAGCATTTGAGTTGACTTATCATTACTTGATAGTTTGTCAAGTTATTGTCTCACTCTTAAAGCTTTTAAGAAAGAGAGTTTGAGCTTTTCTAATTGAAGTTTGTTCTTCAAATGTATTTTCTAGTCACTGGTTTGTGGATGTATATTTTGTTCACTGGGATTATGGTTGTAGATATCAATGTCGTAATTGGAAGTGAGATGGTGATTTCTCATATCTAGGAGGTGCCTAGGTAGAAGTTGCATTGGGTAGTGATTAAGTGATAAGTTGTAAACTGGGTTGTTTAGGCTTAGAATTAATATTAATGATATTGGATTTCCTTCCTAGCTTGGTATCCCCCAGAGTAAGTGAGTTACACTAAACTGGTTTAACAACTCTTTGTGTTCTTTTACCTTCTGCACTTTCTAATTCTGCATAATTTTATTTTGGTAAAAGTTTCTATTTTGTCAGCAGATGTCATAACATCCATTGTAACATTGTGCTTGTGTGTTGAGACATCAGTCTTGACATATGATTTTATGTGTGCTAGAATTTCACACCCTCAATAGGAACTTTTCCAAACTTCTTTTGATTTGGGTCATCATTGACGGTACTGGAAGAGAACTTCTTAGTAGAGTTAATTATAGTTTTTCTCTGAAAGGATTTTTTCCTTCAGATTGCATGTCTTCCCAATATCATACTTTAAATCTGCATACCCATATTTTTGGGTTCACTTTTCTTTTGGGGTCCACTAGTATCTTCAGTATGGTTATTCACCACAACGTCTCCTAGCTCCAAATAAGTTTATTGATGCATCTCCAAGGGATCCATTGGATGAACACTCTCCTTGATAATAACTTTGGGATGTGTCTTCATACAACTAATAGGGAGGAAGTAACCTTCCCTCATTTTTAAAGAAAAAAGACTCTGTCAAGATAGTCCATAATATTTGCAAAATGGGATAATACATGTAAGTTATAAGAAAAACATCTTAGTATAATATAAAGTAACAAGTTCACAAGGGAATCCCTCCTTACAAAAAAATGCTCTTCCTTTCCTCCTTAGTTCTCATCTTTTCAGTACCTAACGAGTTTCAACATTACATTTTTCTTTTTCGGAGGATCAACAACTTTAGGTTCTATATCTTTAACGCTCCCAAGGTTATTCCAAAATTTTGTGAGGGTCTTCTTTAACCTCACCTCGTTTGAAAATAATTCCGCTTCCAAAATTTTGGAAACTTATTTTCGCATAATGGATGGAGGTAGGATTAGTGGGATGGGAAAAAGAGTACCCTAGTGGACACTCATCATTAATGAAGACATATGTTGGGAACTTCCAGAGGCTTTTGCGAGCAGTATAGTTAATATGTACAATAAAGTAATATATATCCTTGAAAACTTTGAAGTTGTCCATATATACATCAAACACATTCCAACCATATTTAAAATAGATAGGCCTTTTGGGGCGATCAGGGATAACAAACTTTCTTAAAACATGAAACAAATGGAAGAAAAGTGTAAACATGGGAACATTATTCTTGTATTCACATTGTCATTAAAAAACTTGAACATATACCTAACTCACAGAGTGCAATTTTGAGGAAGCAATCCCTAAGGCTTTGTTTGGGAGTTTGGAGAGAAAGGGATGGGAAGGCTTTGGAAAATAGGAAGGATTGGATAAAAAGAATAGAAATATTTTGGTTGGGAGGGTTTTGGAGGGTTTGTGTTTCTTCATAACACCAAAAACCCCCTAATTTGGAGAACTCAAAATTTATATTAAAGGAGGGTCTTGGAGGGCTTACATAATTTTTTAAATATATTTTATGTTGTTATAGTAGTCTGAAAATTAAAAATGCAGTAATAATAAACACTATTTTATGGTTCTATACAAAATTATTTTTTTCAAAAAATGTCAAATATTTTACTATATTTT
Organism: Vicia faba; assembly: GCA_948472305.1. Taxonomy (NCBI): domain Eukaryota; kingdom Viridiplantae; phylum Streptophyta; class Magnoliopsida; order Fabales; family Fabaceae; genus Vicia; species Vicia faba. The sequence goes on along the minus strand of OX451739.1, from coordinate 1,082,999,770 downwards.
TTTGAAAATTCATTTTTGAAAGCCATCCCCCCCCCCCCCCCCCTGCCCTTCCGAACTTGCAAACATAGCCTAAATGATTCAAGACTCAAACTTCAAATCATTAAAGGGAATGGTGAATCCCATCTTAGAGAATAAACATTCGTGTAGAAGTAATCCACACATTTTGTATAGGTTACACATGCTTATAGTTTTTGAGATGAATCAGCTGCTAATTTGAAGGTGGATTAATATCCCGATGAACAAGATCCATACTATCTTCATTTGTGTACTAGGATGATGTCCTCTAGATTTCAGCGTCTACTCAAAGATATTGAGCAACATCCTCAAGAAGTTCAAGAGTCAATGGCATTTTTTGTGTTTGTATTGTCAACAAATAAAAAATACCTACTTATGAGCATTATATCTTGATCATTGGATTGTTGGTGAATTATTGGGTCCTGATAGAGTTCTCATCTCAAGGTATCAGGTTCAAATCCTACTAGGTGCTAATAATTATTATGCTGGGTCAGTATATACAAACTTTTATTTGGCTTTAAACACCCCTCCCACTAGTGGACGGTGGGGTTTTTCCCCTTAGATTAGCCGGTCTCAAGGCTAAGTACTAAGTTTTCAAATAAAAAAGAGAGAAATTATTCCAACCACCACCTTATTTGACCCTTAATGGCTTCAAAATTGAATGAACACCTTATACACCTAGCGACACTCACTTTTTAGTAGTTCATTCTTCCTTGAGATTCATCACAAGTATCAAAGAAGCCTTCATCATTTTTCCAAAGTTAAATCTAACACTAATTTGTCTCCACTATATTCTAGTAGATGACACTCTCTACTTTATAGGCTAGTGTTGTACCCCAAAATTTTCCCTCACATTTTTCTCAAAGCATTCTTTCAAGGCTCTTCAAGTAGTCAAGACACTCAAGGGTTGACTAGTCAAGATGCGCATCGTAAGCCAAAGGCCTACAACTAGGGTTTGGAGTTTCTCATGTAAATATGGTTTGAAAAGGTCCCAATTTATTTCCATGGTTCTTCATAGGTATTCGACAAGGTTCATGTCAAGTTTCAAGCCCTACATCACAAGTTTACTCAATCAATGGCTCAAATGTTTGAAAATCAAGTGTATTGGTTAAAAAGTCAACTACGATCAACATACAGTCAAACTTCAAGGTTTTTGGTCAACATCAACATTTTGAAGTGATATTCATCACTTGATCAAGTTTTTATCATGATTCCCCAAGGAAAGTCCTCAGATCATCAAAAGTCAAGAATTGTCAAATTAGGGTTTCCTTAGGAAAAGTCAATTGAACTTTGACCAGGCATAACTTTCACATGCTTCATCAACTTTTCCCCAACCAAAGCCCATTTTGAATTAAGTTCAATTCTCTATAACTTTGCTTTTAGTCTGAAGTCCAAAAAATGATTCATTTGGAAGATATGATCTCATACATTATAGGCCATTTTCAAAAGTTAACAAAAGACACTTTTTGTCAAGGCAACTTACATCACGTTAGTGTCTTCAAAAGCAAAAATGATAAAAATAGAGATTCTAGAGTACATCTTGGGCTTTCAAAAAAGCCCAAGATCATCTTTTAAAGATAAAAATTGAGCAAGTTATGAGTTACACAAGTTGGGATATTTTGAAGAAATTCATGAAATACGAACGGAGCAAAATTACAATTTTGAACTAGTGGACATAGTTTTTGATATTCAAACATGTTTATAAGATGTGATAGGACCTATAAAAAACAATCACACATGCTCATGATTTTTATTGCTTATATTTGATTTTTTATTCATTTAAAAATGAATAAAATTAAATAAAAAGATGAAAATAGAGTGTGAAGACTTGGGCCTTTGGATTTTAAACCTTTTGCCATCCCAACAAACTTTTGCAAGCCCAACAAATTCGTGAAATCCATTCCACAATATATCCAGGTTCATTTCAACCTTCAAAAGGCAATAGACATGACAAAAATGGAAAGAATTCAAAAAATTTGATGGCATTTGATGAGAGCCTTCATGGCTTGATTCATTTCCATCTTTGTTATCCCTCTCCATTCTCTATATATACTACAAAGCATGTTTTGTACCCCAAAATTTTCCCTCCCATATTTATCAATACATGTCAAGTGGGGTCCTCAAATTGCTCAAGGAGGTCCAAGAGTTGACCAGATAAACTCTCTCCTAAGGCAGTCTATCTTAAATTAGGGTTTCATTTTGCATCAAGATGCTTGAGTCCAAAGGATCCCAAATTCTCACCATTGTCCTGATATGTTCTCAAGATTATCCATGTCAAGTTTCAAGCCTTGCAGAGGAAGTTTGCTCAGTCAATTGCTCAAATACCAAGAAGTCGATTGTGCTAGGTCAAAAGTCAACTGTGGCCCACATACAGTCAAACTTCAAGATTTTTAGTCAACATCTTCATTTTGAAGTATCATTCATCATTTGATCAAGGTTTGATCATGACTCATCAAGGATTTCCCATAATTCACCAAAACCCAAAAGTTGCTAAATTAGGGTTTTACAGGAAAAATCAACTCAACTTTGACGAAGCATAACTTTCTCATACTTCATCAAAAATGACCCATCCAAATCTCATTTTGAAGAGGATGCAATTACCTACAATTAATCTTCATCTCCCAAGTTCAAAATATGCATTCACAAGAAAATATGAATTTGGACATTATAGGTCATTTTGAAAAGTCAACAAAAACACCTTTTGGGTCAAAGCTTCATAACATGAGTATGGAAGACTCAATTGAGTTGAGACCAAAAAGGTTGCTTAGGGGACATCCTAAGCTTTCTAAAAAGTCCAATATCACCCTCATAGGGTCAAAATTGAAAGAGATATGCCTTGTCAAAGTTGACTATTTTTGCAAAATTGCCAAAAGTCAAATGTGTCCAAAATTGCATTTTTTGCTAAATGGGCCTAACTTTTTATGCTTGCACTGAGCTTGTGATGTGATCCACGACCCGTGAGCCCTTCCACTTGTCATTATTTTATTTTTATTATTTATTTTGATTTTATTTCATTTAAATCAAATAAAATCAATATAAAATAATGAAAATATCAAAAATCAATTAAACCTTGAGATTTTGTGCATGATTAGAGTCATTATACAGTTGGTGGCAAGATCAAATCGTGCAAGGCTTCATATGGACATAAAAAGATTGAAAATGCTTGTTTTGGAAAGATTTGGTGCAAGGAATAAATCAATGGTCAATCTTCATAAATGGAAAAGATTTGATGCAAATTTTTACCCTAATGCATTCTCTAATATATATGGAACATATCCAAGGCAAGAAAAAGGAGAACAATCGTGCAGAGGTGAAAGAAAAAACTCAAAATTTGCAAGAAAAGTGGTGATCCAATTTCTGTGTTATAGGTCAATTCGTGCCATTCTCAGGTTGCCAATAGGTTGTTGGACACTCCAGGAACATTTTCCAATCAGATTCAAGCCTTTCTACGCCTGGAATTGCAAGATATAGGTATCACGATATGCCTCCAAGGTCGAATTCAGTTTCATTGATTCACTCACCCATTGCATATTCTAATGATATATTCGTGTTTGTCTTTGAGTTTGCAAGCTTTTGATACAATTTAATTGTATTTCTAACGCTTGTACATGAAGTTGCCATAGCTAGGGTTTTATGTTATTGATTAGGGCTTTGCAGGATAGGTAAAATTGGGTAACGATTTTGGTACCAGGAGACTCGTAAGGTTGAAACGAGTAGAATAGTACCAGCCATGGAGATTTATCTTAAACATATACGATTTTGGAATTATACAGGGATGTACCTACAGTAAGTGTCTGTAGGTAAAAGTTTAGAACTTTAAACGAAGGATCCAGGGAAGAAGGCAATAGCGTGTCATAGCCTGACTGGCTGATTCAAATTCTGGCGCATTATTCTGGCCAGAAACCTGTAGTTTTGATATATATTATTTGTTTCCATTATATTAATAAACTAACATCCAGCGCAGTTGGTCAGAAGAAGGAAGTCAGAAGCTCATTGTTCTGGGTTCGATCCCAGACGTGAGCTTTTGGTATTTTCTCCTTTGTTTTGCCAGAGCTAGCACGTGCATCTTCTGAGGACCATCACCTTCTGGATCCACTAGCCAGCATCAGATCCAGTGCACCATCTTTCTGATCCATTAGCCAGGATCAGATCCAGCACATCATCTTCTGGATCTCAGTCAGAACCAGATCCAGCACGGGCAGGCCATCATCTTCTGGATCCCAGTCAAAACCAGATCTAGCACGTGCAGGCCATCATCTTCTGGATCCCATTCAGAACTAGATCCAGCGCACCCCATCTTCTGAGGGTCATCATCTGCTGGATCCACCTGCCAGGATCAGATCCAGTACCCCCATCTTCTGAGGGCCACCATCTCCTGGACCCCATCAGCCAGAACCAGATCTGCTGACAGCAGGCTCACTTGGTTATTTCCATTACTTTTCTTTAATTTTCTTTTCTTTAATTTTTTTCATCAACACCAAAATTATTTTTTTTCTAAAATTAACCAACCAAAAATCACAGAAAGAAGACTCATTTGCTTAATAAATGTTTTTTTTTAAGTAATTAGTTTAATTAATTTAAGGCAATTCTAATTTCTTTCACAATTAAAATTAATTAGAACTTAGGATTTTCTTTTTTAATTCAACTATTTCATTACTTTCTTAAATTACAAAAAATGACAAAAAAACATGTTTACTTTAATCAATTATAATTAGGTTTAGTCAAGGGTCAAAACCCTAGTCGTTTCACATTTAATTCGCTGCGCGCTGATTATTTATTTTTGCCAATATTGTTGTAATTGTTCATGGTTTGTAATAGTTTAATTTAGGGCTTTTATTTATCGCGTTTTCCCGGGTTTTTGGCTATGTAATTAATCTCTCTCCCCTAAGCCTTGTAATAGCGTAGATTTACTTTCTCTCATTTTAATTCTCGCAAATATTTAACTGTCTAGATGTATGCTAATAGGATTGAATGACAAGATTGCATGATAATTTAATACAGTTAGAAAACCCTAATGTGAAAAGATAAATAACTAAAAACAAATCATCCGCACATATCACTCTTAGGGTATACTCTCACTTCGGTTGCCTTCAGTAAAACGATCATTAAGCATAGGGTGTCTTAGTGGTTGCCCTCCTGTCTAAAAAGGATCAAATGTCCCGTTCAAATGCTGCCTCAGAAATGTTGCCTCGGAAATGTTTCCTCAAATATGATCTTAAGACTCTAGGGTAATTACTAAGGTGTCCTAACATTGCTTTAGTGATCGTACGTCCCTTTCGAATTGACCCTCACAAATCCAACAACGGTGCTACCTACTTCTCAATAGTGGGATAGAGCTGTCTAAAGGAAACAAGAATAGAAACGATCTTTTTTCGAGTAGGTAGATGCTAGTAGGTACTTGCTCAAATCAAAACTTTTCACACTTACACATTTTAAAACAATTTTCAAAACAACTTCGTCACACCCTTGAGGACTGATACAATGGTTATCACGAAGTTAAAACTCTTTTCAAAACAAATCACGTACACAAGCAATTTTAAAAGATGAGCAAGTACCTAAGAGCCCATGGAAAACCATGGATAGAAAGGGTGCTAACACCTTTCATTTCTATAATCTACCCCCCGTACCCAAAATCTTGAAAAAGGATTTTTTTTCTGTACTTTTTTCCTTTCTGGTTGGATAAAATAAAAGTCGGTGGCGACTCTTGCTTACCGTGACATTTTGCAAACACAGACGCAAAACCAGCATTTCAAAACAGTCGGTTTTGCCACCGTATCACAGAACTGGCGACTCTCCCGGGGACTTGATAAGTGGGGTATACCTTAGGATCTAGTTCATCATAATTGCTTCTCTTGATTGTTTTGATTGCTTTACTTTTAAGGGTTTTGTTTGGGAGTTACTATAGATCCTAACCCGAATTTGGGGACACCTTTTAGGTAAGTAGCAATAGACTATGAGGGAACTGTACAGCGTAGACCGATACGGTTGAAGCAGTAGCTACGTTGGTGTGGCACTTTGGTTGGTACTGGTATCCCTTGTGGAGAAACGATGAGAATACGGGGCCGCCGCGTGGTGTCGTTAAGCATCAACTGACCTTAGAACCTTTAATCGACCAACTTGGCCATTAGAAAGTAGCGAGATAGCCGGCCTCGGTGTAAAGTTGGGAACTGGTTGATACTCGATGCTACACTCATTGAGGCCATACTTTCGAGATAGTTCTGGCCGCAAGAAAAGATTGCGTGAGCTGAAACCATGACCGATGGAGGATGGTCAGTGATATTGAGATCCTCTAGAACCCGGTTACTTTTTCTAGGGCAGGTTGAAACCAACTTAACTTCAAGAGGGTACTACCTTTGACCTCATGCAAGCCTTAAACCTAAGGGTTTTGTGTGATTTGATTGTGCTTGCAATACCTGTTGTTTTCTATACATGTGATTTATCATGACATCATGCATCATAACATGGCATTCATATTTCATTATACTAACCATTTCAAAGACCAAGGGAATTTATCTTTGTTCTGTTTTGCAGATTATGGCTTATGTGCGCAAAAATACCATCTGAGTCAACTTTGTGCAAATACCTGATCAACTTAAAGAGTTAGTCTCAAGAGTTTCAGAGACTTCCATGTTCATTAAGAGACACGGTCAACTTCTCAGCCTGGTCACTTCAAATCTTGATGAGTAGATGATGTGTGTACTTTTCCAGTTCTTCGATCTTGTGCCTCATTGCTTCACCTTTCCAGACTACCAGTTGGTTCCCACCTTGGAAGAGTTATCTCATCTATTGGGCATATCCATCCTTGAACAGGTACCCTTCACAGGTATGGAAGAAGTTCCTAGACCAGAAGACATTGCCTCAGCTCTGCATTTGAAACGGGCCGATGTAGTATCAAATTGGGAAACACGAAGCGGGGTCGAAGGTTTTCTAGCCAAATTTATGATAGACCAGGCTCAGCTATTTTGGGATAATTTAGATTTTCAGGCTTTCGAAGATATCTTGGCTCTCCTTATCTATGGGTTGGTTCTCTTCCCGAATCCAGATTCCTTTATAGATGTGACTGTTGTCAAGATTTTCCTTTCTTGCAATCTTGTGCCTACCCTACTGGGTCATATCTTGCATGCCCTCTATACTGGTACCGTGTGAAGAAGAGGGACTCTTATGTGTTGCATGTCGCTGCTGTCGAGGTGGTTTATTTCGCACCTCCCTAAGTCTGTGTTGAAGGACGAAAAAGGTTTGGGTTGGTCCTACAGGATAATATCACTTGCCCATACAGATATTCTTTGGAGTTTCTGGGTTATGGAAGACACTGCTATTATTGACCGTTGTGGGTGATATCCTAATGTCCCATTTCTTGGAATCGGAGGGGGTATAACTTACAATCCTTGTCTAGCTTTACGGCAGTTTGGTCATGCTCGAAGAGATAGTCCCCATGAGTTACTTCTTGAGGACATTGTATTCGACTACAAGGAAGACGTTAAGGAGCACCGCCGGAGGTTTATACGAGCTTGGGGAATGGTGTTGTACCCCAAAATTTGCCCTCCCATATTCTTCAAGAGTTGCCAAGATCATGGTTCAAAATCTCTCAAGGGTTGCACAGTCCAATTGCCTCCTAACACAGTCAAAATTAGGGTTTTGGTTCTTGCAAAGAGATTGAGGTTTCCAAGGGTCCAATCAAGTCCCACATGCCTATATACATTGTCAAGCATCCATATGCCAAGTCTCAAGACTCACAGCATCAAGTTGCACAGTCAAAACCCTAAATTGCACCATAGTCAACTGCAGGGGCAAAATGGTCATTTGACAGTCAAAAGTCAATATTTTTGGTCAATATCTTATTTTGAAGCCACAAACATCATTTGATCAATTCTTGATCATGATTCCACAAGCATGGCTCAAAAAGTCTCAAGATGCAAAAGTTTCTATTTTTGGATAGTTGAAAAAGTCAACTGCAAATTGACAAGGGCATAACTTCTTCATGGTTTATCAGAAAAATCCCATCCAAAGCTCATTTTGAAGAGGATGACATTTCCTACAACTCATCTTCACACTTCAAGTCCAAGAAATGCTCTCACAAAAAGTTATCAATTTCAACATTATAGGTCATTTTCAAAAGTCAACAAAAAGGCACTTTAAGTCAAAGACCATAACTTGAGATTGGTAAATCAAAAGGACATGGGACCAAAGGCATTGGTTAAAGGACTTCAAGACCTTTCCAAAATGTCCAAGAACATGATCATAGCTTCAAAATTGAGCAAGATATGCCTTGGATAAGTTGGGAAATTTTTGGGAATTTTGAAAAGTCAACTTTGCTTCAAAAGCTTCAAAAATGCTAATGGGCCACAATTTCTTCCATGAATCATTACCCAAAGCATATGCACGACCCATTAAGCTCAAAGGGATTTATTTTCTTATTTTTAATTAATTAATTGAATTTTTATTCTTATTTATTCATTTAATTAGTTTTAAATATGAGAAAAATATCAAATCATGCCTTTTAAATCTTTTTTGTGCAGCAAATCAAACTAGGGCAAAGTGGCAAAACGTGCATCAATCAACAAGACCAAATCTTCCATAATTGGCATGGTTTTCATGGCAAAAAGATTGGAAAAGATATGGAGAAAATCAAATATTGGAATCATAAATTCATGGACATTGGGCTTGGTTTTTTAACCTAATTTCGTTCACTTACATATGCAAGACCTAATGGAATCAAGAGACACACGAAATATTGCTCAGAAGCTGCATAACAAAATTGCAAATTTTCACCAAAAGTTGAAATCTGAAATCACAGTTAGAGGATAATTCAAAGCTTCTAAGGGATTCCAACACGTTGCCTAAGCATCCAGGAAGCTTTTGCAATCAAGAATCAATCAAAACGAGCAAGGAAGTGAGGAACACGGGCTATGCGGTTTACCAAAATTTCTTGAATTCCACATGATGATTCATGCATTTTTAATCATTTTTCTTGAGTGATTTATACTAATATTAACCTTCTGAAGCTAATGATATAATTCAATTGCATTATCAGGCCTTGTATCGTGATTCACCATTGACGTGTTATAGGGTTTCAGGATTCAAAAATTGGGGCTTTCCTCATATGGAAAAATTAGCCCTTAAAACCTATGCCATTAAACTCGTTGCAACAAGACGAAGCTATTAATAACCTCACGCTCAATTTATATTTGGGCATCTGCTAATCGCTATTTTTTCTGGTTGTGTTTAGTGGGGGTTTAAAACCCCCGCTATTTGTTCATATTTGCAGGTACAAAACGGAGAAGAAGCATGCGTGGCTTGGTGCTATTGGACAATTCAAACGTTTGGCGCGCTCTTTTGTATTATATCACTAACTTTAATTGTTTTATTATATTATTTGTTTGCCATTACATATACAAACGCGTGCGTTGGCTCAGATGGTGGGAATAAGGTTTGGTAAACGCTGGGACCTGGGCTCGATTCCCAGGTCCCCCACATATTCCATAATTTTTATCCTAACACGTTTCTATGCAGTGTTCGTTCAAAGGACCACCATACGTCCTAATGCCTAAGCTTGCCAAGTGTCTCTGATGCTCCATCCAATGGCCAGATAATGCAGTCCATGGTACACGCTAGTCAACCACACACACTCAAACATGGAAAGTCAAAAAGGGCTTTGATTTAGTGGGCCAGAATTACTCCAATAAAACCTCCCTTTGGGGCCTGATACCCCCCATGGTTTGCATTATTTTTTATTTTTATTTGATCTTCTTTAAATTCTTTTTAATGTTTTAATTATTTCTTTTCACCATAAAATAAATTTCACAATAAAAAAATCAGAAACTAAAAATGTTTATTTTTTTAATAATATTTAATTCACTATTAATTTATTTTGTAAATAAATGTTAATAATTAATTTAGTAAATTAGGTTTTAAAACTTTAATCTTTTTCTCAATAAATTAAAATATGTAGAAATTAGGGTTTTTAATATTCTCATCTTTTTCTTAAATAAATAATTTTCTCATTATTATTATTATTAATTATTGCTTTTGTAAATAAATATGTAAATTAATTAATTAGTGTAAATTAGGTTAACTTGAATATTTTCTTAAATAATTTAAAATAAATTAGAATTAGGTTTTACTAACTTTTGACTTTATTTTATTTTATTTTTATTTTTCATTAAAGACATTAAAAAACCAAAAATACTTTTTTCTTTTATTTAAATAATTAGTTCTAGGTTTAATATTAATTAAATACAAAAAACACAAAAAAAAACACCTTTCTTTAATTAAATAATTAATTAGCTTTTAATTTAATTTAATTTCAAGCAAAGGGTCAAAACCCTCGGACGTTCCAATTTCTATTTCGCGCATTATTTTTCTTATCGAATATTATGTAACTGCTTTCTGGATGTAATAGTAATTATGTTTATCGCTTTCCTTTTACTTTCCGCATTTTTACCAAACGGGTCTTTGTATTTTGGCGATGTATAGACCCGCGCCTTGTAATAGCGTAGCTTTTATCTTTCCGCATTTAAATTTCCGCACTCTTAAATTCTAAATTGCATGAAAGAATGTATGGTTAATTAAAAACAAGCGTAGCTCACAATGCCATGATCAAAGATAACTATTAAACTGAAAACAACACACAAATTCACACACCACTTCTAGGGTACGCCTCACCTGTTGCCTTCGAAACGTGGTCGTCAAGTATAGGACGTTTTAGTAAGTCCTTATGTCCATGATCCAGTTGCCTCGAAACAGTTGCCTCGGAACAGTTGCCTCAAAATAGTTACCTCGAAACGGTTGCCCCGGATTAAAAAAGGATCAAGGACATAAGGGTAGCTTCTAAGGTGTCCTAACTGTTGCTTCGGTGACCACACTGTCCCTAAACTCGAATTGACCCGCACACCTCCAACGGTGATGCTACCTACCTCTCAATGGTGGGATGGCATTACCTTAAGGACATTTACACAGCCTAATTCCTTAGGGTAGGTAGATGACTCATGTATACTTGCTCTCTAAAAAACAAACAAAACTCTTTTCACACCGACACTTTCAAAAGCTTTCAAAACAATTTTTCAAACACTCTTGAGGACTGATACAAGAGTCATTCTGAAATCTTTAAACGAAACTTTTTCAAACCCACTCACACTTGAAAAGCAAACATCTTTTGAAAACACAATGAGCAAGTATCTAAGAGCCCATGGATAACCATGGATAGAAAGGGTGCTAACATATTCCCTTTCTATAAATCTACCTCCCGAACCGAGAAACTATCTCATAAGGAATTTTGCTGTGCTTTTGTCCTGTCCATGTTCGAGAAAATAAAAGACGGTGGCGACTCTTGCTTCCGCGACATTTCGCGAAACCAGCATTAAACAGTCATTTCTAAATCCACCGATCACAGAACTGGCGACTCTTCTGGGGAAACTTATAAAAGTGAGGTGTACCTTAGGACTAAGATCACTTGTGTTTTCAATTGTCTGAATTGTTTGCTTTATTATTGTGGGTACTGTCTTGGGAGTTCTATAGATCCTAACCCGGATCTGGGGGATACCTTCTTAGAAAGTAGCAACAAGACTGTGAGGGAACTGTGCGGGGTATACCGACATGGTTGAAGCAGTCTGCTACGTTGATGTGGCACTTTGGTGAGTACCGGTAACCCTTGAGTTCAGTCAAGGAGAGTACGGGGCCGCCGCGTGGTGTCGTGAAGCATCAACTGACCTTAGGAACCTTAATTGAACCATCTTGGCCTCTTTAGGGTAGTGAGATAACTGACTTTGGTGCAGTCCGAGGTTGGTTGATACTCGATACTACACTCAATTGAGGGTTGTTTTCTTGGAATATTTCGGTCGCCAGTTCAGTGGCTAAATCGAAACGATGAACAATGAAAGCAATCCAATGATATTGGGACCCTTAGAACCCGGTTACTTCTGATAGGACAGGTTGAGCCCACCAACTTCAAGAGGGTAATACCTAGACCCCATGCTGGCCTAAACTCTAAGGGTTGTGGTGTGACTTGTGTGCCTTATCATGTTTGCTTCTTGTGAATATTTGTGGTGTGTTTTATCATAGCATCATAACATCATACAGCATCATGTGCATTGATTAACCGTTTCAGGGGTTCGAATCTTCATCTTTGTTCTTGTTTTGTAGGACATGGAAACTATTCGCAGAAAGACAATTCAGATCAGCCTTGTAAGGATCCCTCCTCAGCTTAAGGAGCTTATATCCAAGATTCCCGAGAGTTCTTCTTTCAGTGAGAGGCATGGAAGACTCATCAGCTTGGTCAACACCAACATTGAGGAAGATATGATAAAGGTCCTCTTCCAGTTCTTTAATCCTCTGCACCATTGTTTTACTTTCCTGGATTATCAATTGGTGCCTACATTGGAAGAGTTCTCCCGGCTTCTGAAGATCCCTATCCTTAGTCAGCTACCCTACAACGGTACGGAAAAGGAACCCAAACTTGAAGAGATTGCTAAAGCATTACGCCTACAACCATCTTACATCAAGGGACATTGGGAAGTTAGCAGTGGTATCAAAGGGTTCTTAGCCAGGTTTCTGTTTGAGAAGGCCCAAGAATGTTGGAACTCCCTTGACCTACAAGCCTTTGAAGAAGTTGTGGCCCTCCTTGTCTATGGATTGGTTTTGTTCCCGAATCCAGATCAGCTTATAGATATCAGTGCGGTCCAGATCTTCATGTCCAGGAATCCTATACCTACGTTGCTTGGGGACATCCTTCACTCATGTTACACTCGAGCCATGAGAAAGAGAGGTGTTCTTATGTGCTGCACTCCTCTCCTGGGAAGGTGGTTTATTTCGCACCTTCCACAATCAGTCTTGAAGAATGAGCGGGGTTTGAGATGGTCACAACGATTAATGACTCTTACACATGCTGATATACATTGGTGCTCTCGGTCCAGAGAGGATGTCACTATCATTTATCGTTGCGGGGAGTACCTTAATGTTCCTTTACTTGGAATCAGAGGAGGTATTACTTATAACCCGTGTCTGGCTTGGAGACAGTTTGGTTACGCTCGGAGGGATGGCCCTCATGACATGTTAATTCCTGACATAGTTTTTGACTTTGACAACGATAAACAAGGACTTCGCCAGAGATTTATCAGAGCTTGGAGGATGCCCAACAAGATGGACAGCAAGACACTGGGGCATAGAAACTCCATCCCGTTGGAGCCTTATCTCAAGTGGGTACGAGCCCGCTCCCAGAAGCTAGTGATGCCATATCCTCATGTTCTCCCTGTGATCAAAGAGCCAGTTTTGGAGGGAGAGGTGTCCTACACCATTCAACATCCTGACATGCCTACATCCTGGGAAGAAATGCAGAAGAGCTGGATCCAGCTTAAGCAAGAACGGAATTCTCTTGAGACCAGTCTACATGCTAGTGAAAAGAAGGTCTTAGAGCTCACCCGCCTACTGCACGAGGAAAGGAATCTCAACACTTACATTGCTCCAAAGAGGATGCATAGTGTCTTCTGGGATTGATTTACTTTGTAATGTTTTGCCCATGAGGCCTTGATGTACTGAACAATTATTTCTTAATGATAACGTGTGTTCTTTTTTTGTCTACAACAAATTTGAACTTTCGAACCCTTGAATGCATTGCATAAACATATATCATGTATCATGTGCATAGCAGGTACTCTTCTTTTCAGGTTGCTTAATGTTCTTCGCTGTTTATTTCAGCATCATGAACCCTGAATCATCTACCGAGCAGTCCATCAAGGCCCTTCAGGCTCAGAACGCCCAATTCCAAGAGCTGATCATGAGTCTGGCCCAAGGTCAAGAGGAATTGAAGGCTCTGCTGGTCAAGAAGAAGAAGAAGAGAACTGTATTGTTCAACACTGGCCGGAGGTTTGGTAACACACTGCAGAATGAGGTTGATCAAGCTGGTTCTTCTGTAGGAAAAGGCAGTCCCCAAGGGGGAAGGGCTCCTAGTCCGGTGGTCTCTGACAACGAGACTGATTTTAATGAGGAGCAGTATCCTCCAGCTGAAGACAAGTACAAGCAGTTGGAAGACCGTCTGAATGCCATGGAAATTCAACAAGTGCCTGGTTTGGATTTCGGAGACTTGGGCCTATCTTCTGGTGTGGTCATCCCACATAAATTCAAAGCACCATCTTTCGCAAAGTATGACGGGGCATCCTGCCCAAAGCTACATCTCAGATCTTATGTGCGGAAGATTCAGCCATACACTGTGGACAAGAACTTGTGGATCCACTTCTTCCAGGAGAGTCTTTCAGGGACTCATCTCGAATGGTTCTATCAGCTGGATGGAACCAAGGTTCGTAACTGGGAGGAGTTGGCTACTGCTTTTTACAAGCAGTATCAGTATAATGCCGACCTCGCTCCTACACGTACCCAACTCCAGGGTATGTCGCTAGGATCAGGAGAAGGTTTTAAAGAGTATGCGCAGAAGTGGAGGGACCTGGCTGGCAGGGTGCAGCCACCATTAACCGACCGTGAGCTTGTGGATATGTTCTTGGGGACCCTATCCGGGCCGTTCTTCAATCATCTCATTGGCAATTCATCTGCAGGGTTTACAGATCTCATTCTGACTGGGGAAAGGATAGAAGCTGGCATGAAATCAGGAAAAATTCAGAAAGGTGCGTCCTCAACTTCTGAGAAGAAACCTTTTAAAAAGGAAGCCAGTGCTGTGTATGGGCCTAGAAGGCAGAATAAACCGGAACGCCACCAAGCTGTCAACACGGTGGTGATTGCAAAGCCTGCTGCCGCTCCTCGGCAACCTAACCAACCAAGGGGTGAGAGACCCAGAAGAGAATTCACTCGGCTTAGTATGACCTTGTCACAGATCTTACCGCAGCTGCTATCGACCAACTTGGTGACCGTCAGAGAAGCTCCGAAGGTTGTAAACACTACATCTCCGAAGTATAATCCAAATTCCCGCTGTGCTTATCACTCTGATAGCCCGGGGCATTATACTGATGATTGTTGGGCCCTAAGGAATAAGGTTCAGGACCTTATCGATGCGAAGGAAATACAGTTTGAGGCACCTGAAAGGCCCAACGTTGTGACTGCTCATATGCCCTAGCATGGAGTAAATGCTATTGAGGAAGACTTGTATGCAGTTTCTGTGAATGATGTGTCTACCCCTCTATTGACCGTTAAGAGGAACCTGTTGCTGGCCGGTTTATTTCCGGGTTGTAGCAAGGGTTGCCTTCTGTGTGTCGTTTCCCCTGCTGGTTGTCCGTTGCTGAAATCAGGTATCCAAAGCCTGATGGATAGCAAAGAAGTTTTGTTCAAGAAGACCGCTGTTCCTTTTGTTCCTGTTGAAGAAGTATCTGTCGTCACAATTTTCAACAATCCTATCAAGGCTCCCCCGAGGAAGCCAGTCAAAATCATGTCTGTTGCACCCATCATTATTACTGTTCCAGGGCCCCTCCCCTATGAATCTGACAAGGCTGTCCCATGGCACTACGGGGCAGATGTGTATGTACTTGGAGTGAAGCAGGAGTTCAACACCGGTACCGGTATCAGTAACATCACTGGTCCCGCTAAAGTTACTCGCAGTGGCAGACTCTTCTCGCCTGACATTGCGCCACCAGTTATCCGAAGACCTCTTACAATAACACATGCAAGTGCGCCTGTTTCCACTTCTGATCCAGTTTCTACCCCTGCTGCCGAGTCATCTAATACTCGGGGCAAAGGGATTGATGATGAGCCTGCCCGGATAGAGGCACCGAAGACTGTCAATGTTGAAGCCTCCCAGCAAGAGATGGAGGAAATTCTTAAAATCATTAAGAAGAGTGACTTTAACGTCGTTGAACAGTTGGGGCATACCCCCTCCAAGATCTTTATGCTATTGTTGCTGTTGTGTTCAGAGGCCCGTGCCAAGGCCCTGATTTAATTTCTGAAGACGGCTCATGTGCCACAAGAGACGTCCGCTGATCAATTCACTGACTGTGTGGCCAATTTGACAGCTGACAATGGTTTGGGTTTCTCGGATGTTGATCTTACCGCTAAGGGAAAGAACCACAATGATGCCCTGCATGTCTCCATTGAATGCAGAGGCACTACTCTTGCACACGTGTTAGTGGACACCGGTTCTTCCCTGAATGTATTGCCCAAGAAGGCCTTAGACCGGTTGGATTGTGAAGGTCTGGAGTTGAAGCCTAGTAATATTATTGTCCGAGCCTTTGACGGGTCGAAGAGGATGGTGCATGGTGAAGTGGACATTCTGATTCGGGTTGGTTCTCAAGTATTTGACTCAACATTCTATGTGATGGATATTCGTCCATCCTATTCCTGTTTGCTGGGTCGACCTTGGATTCACAAAGCTGGGGCAGTGACCTCCACTCTACACCAGAAGCTCAAATACCCTGTCAGAGGGAAGATTGTTACTGTGCAGGGGGAGGAAGAGTACATGGTTAGTCATTTGAACTCATTCCGGTATATTGAGATGGACGGGGAGTTTATTGAAACCCCCTTTCAACATTTTGAAGAGGTACCTCCAACTTTGGCGTCAGCTGAGACAGTAATTGAAGAAGACTTTCCTTTGAAGATGGCCTCCTTAAAGGACGCCAGGGCTGTAATTGAGAAAGGTGAATGTGCTAACTGGGGCAGGCTCCTTGATTTTACTCCTAAGACTGACAAGTTTGGGCTGGGTTTTACTACAGAGGCTCAGAGGGCTGTACACAAAGCAAGGATCGGAAGACCTCCCGTGTTCATCACCAACCCGAGAGTGAATGCCATAGAAGGCGATGTGGAGGAATCAGAGTTTGACAGCTGGATCTACCCGACGATCGACGGTGGACTGAACAATTGGACTGCAAAAGATCACATACCTGTTACTTTTGTTACGCAGTAATGAATTCCTTTGTTTCTTTAATTTGTAATAAACAATAAATTGAAACTTTATGGCCCGGTGTCTTACCCGGGGCACCGTGGCTTCATTTGTGAGGGCATTACTTGTCATTTCCATATATCATGAATAAAGACATTGGACGTTTTTCGCATTTCAAATATTGTGTTCCCTTTCTTTCTTTCCTTCTTTATATATTGCAAAACAGCTATATTTACACACACTCACTCATACAAGTTTCAATCCACTCTGAATCTCACTGGTAACGACTCTGCTACTGCCAGTTATGACTTTGAAAATCCGATCAACTTAGCCGAAGACGAAGGTGAAGATGATTGCGAAGTGCCTGGCGAGCTTGCAAGACTGTTACTCCAGGAAGAGAGGACCATTCAGCCACATGAAGAGCCAGTGGAAACAGTAAATCTGGGTACTGAGGCAGATAGAAAGGATGTTAAGATTGGTACCAATCTGGAGCTCAGCGTGAAACAACGGTTGATTCAGATGTTGCATGATTATGTGGAGATCTTTGCCTGGTCCTACGAAGACATGCCTGGGTTGGATACTGACATTGTGGTCCATCATCTACCTACCAAGAAAGACTGTCCTCCGGATAAGCAAAAGGTCCGCCGTATGCGTCCAGAGATGTCCGAGAAGATCAAAGCTGAGGTTATGAAGCAACTCGATGTCGGGTTTCTAGCAGTGACTTCTTACCCTCAGTGGGTTGCCAACGTGGTTCCGGTGCCAAAGAAAGATGGTAAGGTCAGAATGTGTGTCGATTACAGGGATTTGAACAGGGCCAGCCCCAAGGATGATTTCCCCTTACCTCACATTGATGTTCTGGTTGACAATACTGCTCAGCATAAGGTGTTCTCCTTCATGGATGGTTTTTCAGGTTACAATCAGATCAAGATGGCTCCTGAAGACATGGAAAAGACTACCTTTGTTACTCAGTGGGGCACCTTCTGCTACAAGGTCATGCCTTTTGGACTGAAAAATGTTGGGGCTACCTACCAACGTGCCATGGTTGCTTTATTTCATGACATGATCCATCATGAGATTGAAGTGTATGTCGACGATATGATTGCAAGGTCCCAAACTGAGGAGGAACATCTTGACCATCTGCAAAAGCTGTTTGACCGTTTGAAGTTGTACAAGCTGAGGTTGAACCCGAACAAGTGCACATTTGGGGTAAGATCGGGAAAGTTGCTAGGCTTCGTCGTAAGTGACAAGGGTATTCAAGTGGACCCTGCCAAAGTTAAAGCCATTCAAGAGATGCCAGTTCCTAAGACAGAGAAAGAAGTCAGAGGCTTCCTAGGACGTCTGAATTACATTGCCCGATTCATCTTGCACCTAACTGCTACTTGTGAACCAATCTTCAAGCTGCTGAAGAAAGATCAGGTAGTACGTTGGACTGATGAATGTCCGGCCGCTTTTGACAGAATCAAAGAGTATCTCCAAGAACCACCCATTCTTATGCCACCGGTTGAAGGGAGACCTCTAATACTATACCTGACAGTACTTGACAGCTCAATGGGGTGTGTGTTGGGGCAGCATGACGAGTCTGGCCGAAAAGAGCACGCCATTTATTACCTTAGCAAAAAGTTTACCGACTGTGAGACCCGATACTCACTGCTCGAGAAAACTTGTTGCGCTTTGGTATGGGCTGCTCGCCGGATGAGACAGTATATGCTGACTCACACTACTCTGCTGATTTCAAAGATGGATCCGATAAAGTACATATTCGAAAAACCTGCTCTGTCTGGAAGAATAGCAAGATGGCAAATGATCTTGACAGAATACGACATCCAGTACACGACTCAGAAAGCTATCAAAGGAAGTGTATTGGCAGACCACTTGGCACACCAGGCAGTGGACGATTACCAATCAATGAACTTTGAATTTCCTGACGAGAGCATCATGATAGTGACTGATTGTGAAGTACCTGGACCGGATGAAGGACCTGAGGAAGGATCCCGATGGTCTATGCACTTTGACGGAGCCTCCAACGCTTTGGGTAACGGTATCGGCGCTGTGATCATATCCCCTCAAGGCACTCATACTCCACTTACGGCCCGGCTATGTTTCAACTGCACCAACAACATGGCGGAGTATGAGGCATGCATCATGGGTCTTCAAGCGGCGATTGACTTAAGGATCAAGTTTCTGAGTGTCTTCGGAGATTCCGCTCTCGTGATCAATCAGATCAAAGGCGAGTGGGATACGAAACATCTGAATCTTATTCCTTACAGAGAATGTGTGTTGACATTGATCCCCCATTTCACAGAGATAACTTTTGAACACTTTCCAAGAGAGGAGAATCAGTTGGCGGACGCGTTGGCTACGATGTCTTCCATGTTCAAAGTCAAATGGGACAATGAGGCTCCCCGGATCATTATCTGGAAACTGGACGAACCTGCGTACTGTTGTGATCTTGAGACTGAGATAGTAACTGAAAAACCCTGGTATCATGAGGTGAAGAGGTACTTGGAAGCTCAAGAATACCCTGAAGGTGCATCCGTCAATGACAAGAAGTTTCTGAGAAGGTTCGCAGCAAAGTTCTTCCTCAGCAACGACATTCTGTACAAGCGAAACCATGATTCGACCTTACTGCGTTGTGTGGATAAGACTGAAGCAGAAAGGATCATGGCAGAGCTGCATGAAGGTACCTTCGGAACACATTCCAGTGGACATACCATGGCATAGAAAATCCTTCGGGCAGGATATTTCTGGTCCACAATGGAAGCCGACTGTTACCAACATTCTCGGACATGTCATAAGTGCCAGATTTATGCAGATAAGGTGCACGTTCCTCCAGTTCCTCTGAATGTCTTGACAGCACCCTGGCCTTTTGCAATGTGGGGTATTGATATGATCGGCGAGATTAAACCTACGGCATCCAATGGGCATCGCTTCATCCTGGTGGCGATTGATTACTTTACAAAGTGGGTTGAAGCAGCTTCTTATGCTACTGTAACCAAGAACGTTGTTGCACGATTCATTCGGCATAATCTGATCTGTCGATACGGCGTCCCGGAAAGGATCATTACGGATAATGGTACCAATCTCAATAACAAGATGATCACTGAGCTCTGCGAGCAATTCAAGATACAGCACCACAACTCTTCTCCTTACCGGCCGAAGATGAATGAGGCTGTAGAGGCAGCTAATAAGAATATCAAAAAGATTGTGCAGAAGATGACAGTGACTTACAAAGATTGGCACGAGATGTTACCGTTCACTCTTCATGGGTACCGTACCTCAGCGAGGACGTCAACCGAGGCAACTCCTTTTTCCTTGGTCTATGGCATGGAGGCAGTCTTACCGATCGAAGTGCAGATACCCTCTCTCCGAATAATGAAGGATGCAGATCTGAACGAAGATGATTGGATCCAGACTCGACTTGATCAACTAAACCTAATCGAAGAAAAGAGACTTACTGCTATATGTCATGGTCAGACGTATCAAAAACGGATGATCAGGGCATTTAACAAGAAGGTCAGACCACAAGAGTATCAAGTTGGGGACCTGGCAATCAAACGCATCATCCTTCCTCAGAGTGATCCCAGGGGCAAATGGACCCCTACGTACGAAGGGCCATTTATGGTTAAACATGTGTTCTCAGGAGGAGCCATGATCCTAACCACCATGGATGGTGACGACCTTCCTCACCCCGTCAATGCAGACATAGTAAAAAGATACTACGCATGATAAAAGACCCGCTAGGTTGACATACCTAGGCAAAAATTAGGGCTTCCCGGCGAACCAAAAGGGTTCGGGCAAAATGAGGGATGAAATGAAAAAATCTGTACACCCGGCAAGTCGAAAACCTGAAAAGGCGGCTTGGGCAAAAATGGGTATCCCGGTGGACTGAAAACCCGAAAGGGCGGTCCAGGCAAAAGTTAGGGATAAAGCGTAATACTATGTCTCATTGGATCACCTTGCATCCAGAATCCGGTATCAACATCAAGTTCAGACGGCATCGATCAGTCAGCTTCATCTTCAACCGAGCAGCCAAGTGATGAGACGCTCAAAGACATAAAGGCGATAGCAGAGTTGGAATCCAGTGGGATTATTTGCTTCACATAGCTGTTTTGTTTTCTCTTTGTACAAAATTGTATAAAATCTGTTGTTCGGTGGTGTTCTCTTACTAGGATGTCAGCCTCTT
This sequence comes from Vicia faba, assembly GCA_948472305.1. Taxonomy (NCBI): domain Eukaryota; kingdom Viridiplantae; phylum Streptophyta; class Magnoliopsida; order Fabales; family Fabaceae; genus Vicia; species Vicia faba. The sequence goes on along the minus strand of OX451739.1, from coordinate 1,082,978,765 downwards.
GTACATAAACGCTTATTCATAGGCAAATTCAAAAATCAATACAAATTCACTTTTCAGATCAATTACTAACTGTTTTTCCTTTTCCGTTTAGTTTTGCAAAGAACGTCCAATGTTCAAATTTTGATATATGCATTTGATAATAATTGCTAACTCATAAAAATTTGCATACAAAATAAAGGATTAATTATAGGTAACATTAGAAACAGGGGCAATAATGAGTTGTCTAAGCGATCTAATTGCTCCGTCCACCAAGGTACCAAGGTAAGTTTGGCTGAAGAATGTAACCAAGATATCTTAATTCCCTAGAGAGTGAGCCAAGATTCAACAATTCTCTCCCAAGCAGTTGGTCTCCGATCAGCCCTACAAGGCACAGTATCTCCAGCAAGTCAGCAATACTCTCCCCAGGCAGAGTTAATATACCGTCAGCCTTAAGGAAACTGGGTATCCCCAGCAGATCTCAACATTCCCCAGGAGTATGCAAACATTCTTAACAAGCATCCCCGACAGTCTTGATCTAAGATTGTTCCCCGACGGCTTACCAGACATCCAGTGAAACCACTTCCCCAGTGCAATCCCAAAAGTTTCCCCAGGAAAGTGGAATCCATCTCCCTAGCAGGTCTTAAAGCTTATCCCCAGTAGATTCTGGAAGCTTGTCACCTGCAGAGCACGAACGCTCCCCGACTTTATTCAGAAGGTTATTTCCCCACCAGGATATAATTGGGTTATCATCAGCCAATTGTCACGGAAAGATCGTCTCCGGCGGAGTCTTCCTATCCCCCAGCGGAGTTCATCAATTCCTTCAACATAATACAACAATGGTATCCCTAGCGGAGTTATCATCAACCTCAGCAAAGTACCTCTCTCTCCCACAGAGTAACTCCCCACAGAGTAATCTATTTGCCAAGTTTATTCCCCAACGGAGTCATCTTCTTCTACCGGTATTCTTGCAACCATCATCCCCAGCGGAAACGAAGAACTCCATTCTTCCACACCAGCCCAGGATTCAACCTCCCGGCACTCGTCAAGGATTTACTTTCCTAGACAAAAACATATAGTCATAAACATCACATCTTCATACACTATAGCACGCATATACGCATCATGAATATATAATCTCACTTATTCTGAGAACATCTCGCATGTCATACATCATGACATCGCATACAACTAACTTTTTGTCTTTTCAGGACAAAAGTCAGTACAAAGATAATTACTATCAACGGTCGCAACTGAAGATCCGATTCCTGTATCTTGCCAGGGTGTATCTGTTGACGACTATTCCAGACTCGATTCCTGTATCTTGCCTGGGCACGTCTGAAGAATTCGAAGATCCGATTCCTGTATCTTGCCAGGGTGTATCTGTTGACGACTATATTCCAGACTCGATTCCTGTATCTTGCCAGGGTACGTCTGAAGAGTTCGAAGATCCGATTCCTGTATCTTGCCAGGATGTATCTGTTGACGACTACATTACCAGACTCGATTCTTGTATCCTGCCAGGGCACGTCTGAAGAGTTCGAAGATCTGATTCCTGTATCTTGCCAGGGTGTATCTGTTGACGACTAACATTACCAGACTCGATTCCTGTATCCTGCCAGGGCACGTCTGAAGAGTTCAAAGATCCGATTCATGTATCTTGCCAAGGTGTATCTGTTGACGACTATATTCCAGACTCGATTCCTGTATCTTGCCAGGGCACCTCTGAAGAGTTCGAAGATCCGATTCCTGTATCTTGCCAGGGTGTATCTATTGACGACTATATTCCAGACTCGATTCCTGTATCTTGCTAGGGCACGTCTGAAGAGTTCGAAGATACGATTCCTGTATCTTGCCAGGGTGTATCTGTTGACGACTATATTCCATACTCGATTCCTGTATCTTGCCAGGGCATGTCTGAAGAGTTCGAAGATCCGATTCCTGTATCTTGCCAGGGTGTATCTGTTGACGACTACATTACCAGACTCGATTCCTGTATCCTGCCAGGGCACGTCTGAAGAGTTCGAAGATCTGATTCCTGTATCTTGCCAGGGTGTATCTGTTGACGACTAACATTACCAGACTCGATTCCTGTATCCTGCCAGGGCACGTCTGAAGAGTTCAAAGATCTGATTCCTGTATCTTGCCAGGGTGTATCTGTTGACAACTATACCAGATTCGATTCCTGTATCCTGCCAGGGCACGTCTGAAGAGTTCAAAGATCCGATTCCTGTATCTTGCCAGGGTGTATCTGTTGACAACTATACCAGATTCGATTCTTGTATCCCGCCAGGGCACGTCTGAAGAGTTCAAAGATTGGATTCCTGTATTCATCCAGGGCACATCTACATAAAGAGTTTGAAGATCAACCCCTGTAACAGGCCAGGTAATTATTTTTCTTTCTCAGGTACGCAAGTTCTCGCTAAGGAATCTCTTACGCGATCGACAACCTCTCGATGGCATCTATAAGCCCATCTCTCCTATCCATCAGTCTCCAAATGGAATCTGTAAGCCTATTCCCTACATCACACTGCTAACATTCTACTATGTGAGTGCAAATTTCTGGGCACTCTAGTGTTCAATCATCTTCCACCTTCGGATTACGAAAGGCACGTCAGCCAATCTGCATCCTCAGGTCTAAGAAGATTGAACAGGGGCAACTGTTGTACCCCAAAATTTGCCCTCCCATATTCTTCAAGAGTTGCCAAGATCATGGTTCAAAATCTCTCAAGGGTTGCACAGTCCAATTGCCTCCTAACACAGTCAAAATTAGGGTTTTGGTTCTTGCAAAGAGATTGAGGTTTCCAAGGGTCCAATCAAGTCCCACATGCCTATATACATTGTCAAGCATCCATATGCCAAGTCTCAAGACTCACAGCATCAAGTTGCACAGTCAAAACCCTAAATTGCACCACAGTCAACTGCAGGGGCAAAATGGTCATTTGATAGTCAAAAGTCAAGATTTTTGGTCAACATCTTATTTTGAAGCCACAAACATCATTTGATCAATTCTTGATCATGATTCCACAAGCATGGCTCAAAAAGTCTCAAGACCAGGGCATAACTTCTTCACACTTCAAGTCCAAGAAATGCTCTCACAAAAAGTTATCAATTTCAACATTATAGGTCATTTTCAAAAGTCAACAAAAAGGCACTTTAAGTCAAAGACCATAACTTGAGATTGGTAAATCAAAAGGACATGGGACCAAAGGCATTGGTTAAAGGACTTCAAGACCTTTCCAAAATGTCCAAGAACATGATCATAGCTTCAAAATTGAGCAAGATATGCCTTGGATAAGTTGGGAAATTTTTGGGAATTTTGAAAAGTCAACTTTGCTTCAAAAGCTTCAAAAATGCTAATGGGCCACAATTTCTTCCATGAATCATTACCCAAAGCATATGCACGACCCATTAAGCTCAAAGGGATTTATTTTCTTATTTTTAATTAATTAATTGAATTTTTATTCTTATTTATTCATTTAATTAGTTTTAAATATGAGAAAAATATCAAATCATGCCTTTTAAATCTTTTTTGTGCAGCAAATCAAACTAGGGCAAAGTGGCAAAACGTGCATCAATCAACAAGACCAAATCTTCCATAATTGGCATGGTTTTCATGGCAAAAAGATTGGAAAAGATATGGAGAAAATCAAATATTGGAATCATAAATTCATGGACATTGGGCTTGGTTTTTTAACCTAATTTCGTTCACTTACATATGCAAGACCTAATGGAATCAAGAGACACACGAAATATTGCTCAGAAGCTGCATAACAAAATTGTAAATTTTCACCAAAAGTTGAAATCTGAAATCACAGTTAGAGGATAATTCAAAGCTTCTAAGGGATTCCAACACGTTGCCTAAGCATCCAGGAAGCTTTTGCAATCAAGAATCAATCAAAACGAGCAAGGAATTGAGGAACACAGGCTATGCGGTTTACCAAAATTTCTTGAATTCCACATGATGATTCATGCATTTTTAATCATTTTTCTTGAGTGATTTATACTAATATTAACCTTCTGAAGCTAATGATATAATTCAATTGCATTATCAGGCCTTGTATCATGATTCACCATTGACGTGTTCTAGGGTTTCAGGATTCAAAAATTGGGGCTTTTCTCATATGGAAAAATTAGCCCTTAAAACCTATGCCATTAAACTCGTTGCAACAAGACGAAGTTATTAATAACCTCGCGCTCAATTTATATTTGGGCATCTGCTAATCGCTATTTTTTCTGGTTGTGTTTAGTGGGGGTTTAAAACCCCCGCTATTTGTTCATATTTGCAGGTACAAAACGGAGAAGAAGCATGCGTGGCTTGGTGCTATTGGACAATTCAAACGTTTGGCGCGCTCTTTTGTATTATATCACTAACTTTAATTGTTTTATTATATTATTTGTTTGCCATTACATATACAAACGCGTGCGTTGGCTCAGATGGTGGGAATAAGGTTTGGTAAATGCTGGGACCTGGGTTCGATTCCCAGGTCCCCCACATATTCCATAATTTTTATCCTAACGCGTTTCTATGCAGCGTTCGTTCAAAGGACCACCATACGTCCTAATGCCTAAGCTTGCCAAGTGTCTCTGATGCTCCATCCAATGGCCAGATAATGTAGTCCATGGTACACGCTAGTCAACCACACGCACTCAAACATGGAAAGTCAAAAAGGGCTTTGATTTAGTGGGCCAGAATTACTCCAATAAAACCTCCCTTTGGGGCCTGATACCCCCCATGGTTTGCATTATTTTTTATTTTTATTTGATCTTCTTTAAATTCTTTTTAATGTTTTAATTATTTCTTTTCACCATAAAATAAATTTCACAATAAAAAAATCAGAAACTAAAAATGTTTATTTTTTTAATAATATTTAATTCACTATTAATTTATTTTGTAAATAAATGTTAATAATTAATTTAGTAAATTAGGTTTTAAAACTTTAATCTTTTTCTCAATAAATTAAAATATGTAGAAATTAGGGTTTTTAATATTCTCATCTTTTTCTTAAATAAATAATTTTCTCATTATTATTATTATTAATTATTGCTTTTGTAAATAAATATGTAAATTAATTAATTAGTGTAAATTAGGTTAACTTGAATATTTTCTTAAATAATTTAAAATAAATTAGAATTAGGTTTTACTAACTTTTGACTTTATTTTATTTTATTTTTATTTTTCATTAAAGGCATTAAAAACCCTCGGACGTTCCAATTTCTATTTCGCGCATTATTTTTCTTATCGAATATTATGTAACTGCTTTCTGGATGTAATAGTAATTAGGTTTATCGCTTTCCTTTTACTTTCCGCATTTTTACCAAACGGGTCTTTGTATTTTGGCGATGTATAGACCTGCGCCTTGTAATAGCGTAGCTTTTATCTTTCCGCATTTAAATTTCCGCACTCTTAAATTCTAAATTGCATGAAAGAATGCATGGTTAATTAAAAACAAGCGTAGCTCACAATGCCATGATCAAAGATAACTATTAAACTGAAAACAACACACAAATTTACACACCACTTCTAGGGTACGCCTCACCCGTTGCCTTCGAAACGTGGTCGTCAAGTATAGGACGTTTTAGTAAGTCCTTATGTCCATGATCCAGTTGCCTCGAAACAGTTTCCTCAGAACAGTTGCCTCGAAATAGTTGCCTCGAAACGGTTGCCCCGGATTAAAAAAGGATCAAGGACATAAGGGTAGCTTCTAAGGTGTCCTAACTGTTGCTTCGGTGACCACACTGTCCCTAAACTCGAATTGACCCGCACACCTCCAACGGTGATGCTACCTACCTCTCAATGGTGGGATGGCATTACCTTAAGGACATTTACACAGCCTAATTCCTTAGGGTAGGTAGATGACTCATGGATACTTGCTCTCTAAAAAACAAACAAAACTCTTTTCACACCGACACTTTCAAAAGCTTTCAAAACAATTTTTCAAACACTCTTGAGGACTGATACAAGAGTCATTCTGAAATCTTTAAACGAAACTTTTTCAAACCCACTCACACTTGAAAAGCAAACATCTTTTGAAAACACAATGAGCAAGTATCTAAGAGCCCATGGATAACCATGGATAGAAAGGGTGCTAACACCTTCCCTTTCTATAAATCTACCTCCCGAACCGAGAAACTATCTCATAAGGAAATTTGCTATGCTTTTGTCCTGTCCATGTTGGAGAAAATAAAAGACGGTGGCGACTCTTGCTTCCGCGACATTTCGCGAAACCAGCGTTAAACAGTCAGTTCTAAATCCACCGATCACACATGGTGAACAGATCTGACCCCCAAGATTTGGGACCAAAGATTTCCCTTCCTATGCAGCCTTACCTCCAATGGGTCCGAGCTCGTGCCCAGAAGCTTGGGATGCCCTATGAGGCCTTACTACCAGTGATTGTGGAGCCCACTAATGAGGAAGGCATTCCTTACACGGTTCTCTATCCTTACATGCCCACCGATCTGAGGGAGTTGCAAAGGTGTTGGATTCAGCTGAAGAATGAGCGAGATACTTACCAGGAAAAGTAACATGAGCAAGAAAGGAAGATTTTGAAGCTCACCAGGCAGCTCAAGGAAGAAAGAGTGATCAATTTCTACATCGGCACAAAGAGGAAGCGTCCATGGGACTTTTGATTTTGCTTGTTCTAGTTTTTAGAGTTTGATTTATTTACTTCTTTGTAACGCCTTAAAGGCATTGTTGAACCTTTCAAAGTTAATCTAATAAAGTTTGTTTATTTTTGGTTTGCAAATTTAAATCTCCCAAAGTATTTGAAATCATTACATGCATCCCATTATCATGCATACAATTACAGGTACCATTACAGTTTTCTCATCTTCTTCGTTGTTTATTAGAGTAGAAATGTTTTTCGATCAAGTTATCAAAGATCTTCAGGCACAGAACGCCCAATTCCAACAGATGTTCTTAAGTCTGGCTAAAGGGCAAGAGGATCTGAAGACCCTGATTCTGAAAGAGAGGAAGAAGAAGAAGAAGGTTGGTATTCTGAACATGGGTAGAAGATTCGAAGAAAGGATAAGACAATCAGTTGATGTGATCTCCTCATCCAAAGACGGGGAGAACCAAGAAAGGACAAAGGACCCTAGTCCTGCAGTTTCTGACAATGATACTGATTACGATGATGAGCAATATCCTCCTACTGAAGATAGGTACAAGAAGCTAGAAGACCGTTTGAGTGCCATGGAGATTCAGAAGATCCCTGGTTTGGATTTCGGAGAACTAGGACTGGTATCCGGAGTGGTGATCCCTCATAAGTTCAAAGCTCTGGTTTTTGCCAAGTACGATGGAGTATCCTGTCCAAAACTCCATCTTCGCTCCTACGTAAGAAAAATCCAACCCCACACCGCTGATAGAAATTTGTTGGTACACTTCTTTCAAGATAGTCTGTCAGGGACTCAGCTTGAATGGTTTTATCAGTTGGAAGGAGCCAGTGTCTGAAACTGGGAAGACCTTGTTGCTGCCTTTTACAGACAGTATCAGTATAACACCGACATTGCTCCCACTCGTACTCAGCTCCAGGGTATGTCTATGGGTGCAAGTGAAGGTTTTAAGGACTATGTCAAAAGTGGAGAGACTTGGCTGGAAGAGTCCAACCCCCTTTGTCTGATAGGGAGTTGGTTGACATGTTTCTAGGGACGCTATCTGGTCCATTTTTCAATCACATGATCGGTATTTCGTCATCTGGGTTTACTGCATTAATTTTGACTGGAGAAAGAGTGGAAGCTGGTATCCGAAGTGGTAAGATACAAAAGGATGCTTCGTCAAGTCCAGCAAAGAAGCCTTTCACCGGTAAGAAGGAAGCTAGCGCAGTCTACGACCCGAGGGGCCAAAGCAGACCTGAACACTGTTAAGCGGTAAATGCTATAGTAATATCAAGACCAACAGTTGCTCCACAATGCAACAATCAACAAAGGGTGGAAAGACCATAACGGCAGTTTACCCGCATCAATATGACTTTGGCTGAAGTTCTGCCTCTTCTGTTAAAATCCAACTCGGCAACCATGAAAGAGGCCCCCAAGAATCCAAACACTGTTTCTCCCAGATACAATCCCAACGCGCGGTGCGCCTACCATTCGGAAAGCCCAGGCCATGATACAAACAATTGTTGGGCTCTGAGGAATAAAGTGCAAGATTTGTTGGAAGCTAAAGAGATTGAGTTTGATGCTCCAGAAAAACCAAACGTTATAACTGCTCCTATACCCAAACATGGTCGTGGAGTCGATGCTATGGACACCGATTCGTTTGTGACCTTTGTGGAAGAAATCTCTACTCCTTTGATGACGGTTAAGGAGAATTTGTTGTTGGCCGGTTTATTTCCGGGTTGTGGTGAAGATTGCCACATGTGTTCAATTCTGCCTTCCGGTTGTTGCTTATTGAAGTCAGGTGTTCAGCGCCTGATGGATAATAAGGAAATTTTGTTTGAGAAGACTATGATTCCGTTTGAAGATGTTGCCATTATCACCATTTCCGCCAACCCTTCCAAGGTTTCCTCGAGAAAAACTGTTAGGGTTACACTCGTTCCAAGAATTGCTCCGTTAATAATCACCGCTCTGGGTCTCATCCCATATACCTCAAATAAGGCTATCCCATGGCATTACAATGCTGATGTATATTACCATGCTGTCAAACAAGTTCTGAGGACTGAAGAAGCTGATATGGATATCAGTAATATTGTTGGGACAAGCAAGGTCAACAGAAGTGGAAGACTCTTTTCTCCCGAGATTTCCCCTCCGACTGTCCACAAACCTGTTGTCATTTCGTCTGCTAGTACATCAACTACTGTCCCAGTTCCCACTCCAGTCATCACCCTTGCTGCTGAGCCATCTGGGACTCGGGGCAAAGAAATCATAGGTGAGCCTGCCCAGACGGAGGCACCTAAGAAGATCATTGTAGAAACCTCTAAACAAGAGATAGAGGAGATACTAAAGATTATTAAGAAGAGCGACTACAATGTAGTCGAGAAGCTTAGGCAGACCTCGTTAAAAATTGCCATGTTGTCCTTGTTGTTGTGTTCTGAAGCCCATGCAAAGGCTTTAATTGCATTCCTCAAAACTGCACATGTGCCGCAGGAAACTTCAATCGATCAGTTCAAAGATTGCGTAGCTAGCCTGACTACCGACAATGGGTTGGGTTTCTCATATGTAGATCTGACTGCTAAGGGGAGAAATCATAATGATGCTCTGCACGTCTCGATCGAGTGCAGGGGCACCACTATGGCCCATGTGCTGGTAGATACCGGATCCTCATTGAATGTTTTGTCAAAAAAAGTGCTAGACCATCTGGATTGTGAAGGTTTGAGTCTAAAGCCAAGTAATATTGTAGTAAAGGCTTTTGATGGGTCAAAAAGAATGGTGCACGGGGAGGTGGACATCCCTGTCAAGGTGGGTTCTCAGACCTTTGGGTCCACCTTCTACATAATGGATATCAGACCATCATATTCTTGCTTGATGGGGCGTCCTTGGATTCATAAGGCTGGGGCAGTGACTTCCACGCTCCATCAAATGCTGAAATACCCAGTGAAGGGAAAGATTGTCACGGTACGAGGTGAAGAGGAGTATATGGTAAGTTATCTCAATTCCTTCCGCTACGTGGAGATGGACGGGGAATTCATATAAACGCCTTGTCAAAATTACGAAGAGGTCCCTCAGTTCTCGGCATCAGCTGAAGCTACTACCGACAAACCTCCATTGAAGATGGCTTCTCTCAAGGACGCCAGGGTTGTAACTGAAGAAGGTGGGTGTACCAATTGGGGCCAGCTCCCTGATTTCACTCACAAAACTGACAAATTTGGTTTGGGCTTTACTACAGGGGCTCAGAAGGATGTTAGGCGCGCACGGATCAAAAGACCTCCTCTACACATCAGCAATCAGGGAGTTAATGCAATTGAAGACGGTGAAGAGGATTCAGACATCGACAGCTGGATCTACCCAACAACCAACGGTGGACTGAAAAACTGGACGGCGAAGGACTTCATACATGTTTCTTTTATTCCCCAGTAATTGACTTTTTGTTTTGAGATTTGTAATAAACAGTTTGAAACTTTACGGCCCGGTGCCTTGCCCGAGGAACCTTGGCTTTGCTTGTGAGGGCTTATTATTTGTCATTTCATATATCATTAATAAAACATTGGACGTTTCTTGCATTACAAATTTTGCGCTCCTTGTTTTTTCTTTTTTGCCTCTCACTTTATCAAAACAACTATTCTCTTACACACACTCACGTATCATAATGCAGATCCACATCCACTCTGGATCCCATTGATAACAACTTTGTTACGGCCAGTTATGACTTCGAAAATCCGATCAACCAAGCTGAGGACGAAGGTGAGGATGATTGTGAGGTGCTTGGAGAACTTGCTAGACTGTTACAGCAGGAAGAGAGGGTCGTACAGCCTCATGAAGAGTCGGTTGAATCAGTAAATTTGGGTACAGAGGAAGACATGAAAGAGGTCATAATAGGTGCGAATCTGGAGCCTAGTGTCAAGCAACGGTTGATACAAATGATACGCGACTATGTTGAGATCTTCGCCTGGTCCTATGAAGATATGCCTGGTTTGGAAACTGATATTGTGGTACACCTCCTGCCGACTAAAGAAGACTGCCCTCCGGTAAAGCAGAAGGTCCACTGTATGCGCCCTGAAATGTCAGAGAAAATCAAGGCAGAGGTCATGAAACAGTTCGATGCGGGGTTCTTAGCTGTCATCTCTTATCCGCAGTGGGTTGACAACGTTGTTCCGGTACCTAAGAAGGATGGTAAGGTACGGATGTGTGTGGACTATAGAGATCTGAACAGGGCAAGCCCCAAGGATGACTTCCCGCTTCCTCACATTGATGTTCTAGTCGACAACACCGCGCAGCATAAAATATTCTCCTTCATGGATGGTTTTTCTGGCTACAACCAGATTAAGATGGCTCCTGAGGACATGGAGAAGACAACCTCCGTGACACAGTGGGGCACCTTCTGTTACAAGGTAATGCCTTTCGGGTTGAAGAATGTTGGGGAAACTTATCAGCATGCTATGGTTGCTTTGTTCCATGACATGATTTACCATGAGATCGAGGTTTATGTTGACGACATGATAGCCAGGTCCCAGACTGAGGAAGAGCACCTTGATCATCTCCAGAAACTGTTTGACAGGTTAAAAACGTACAAGCCGAGGTTGAATCCGAACAAGTGTATCTTCGGGGTGAGGTCTGGTAAGCTTCTAGGCTTCGTCGTCAGTGATAAAGGTATTCAGGTGGACCCTGCAAAGGTAAAAGACATACAGGAGATGTCGGCTCCCCACACAGAAAAGGAAGTTAGAAGTTTCTTACGATGGTTGAATTACATCGCCCGGTTCATTTCACATCTGACTGCTACTTGTGAGCCAATCTTCAGGCTTCTGAAGAAAGATCAAGTAGTAAAGTGGAATGACGAATGCCAGACCGCCTTCGAAAGAATAAAAGAATACCTTCAAGAACCACTAATTTTGATGCCTCCAGTTGAAGGAAGACCTTTGATTTTATACTTGACAGTGCTAGACAATTCAATGGGGTGTGTGTTGGGGCAGCATGACAAGTCTGGCCGAAAAGAGCACGCTATTTACTACCTTAGCAAAATGTTTTCCGACTGTGAGACCCGATACTCATTGCTCGAGAAAACTTGTTGCGCTTTGGCATGGGCTGCTTGCCGTCTGAGACAGTATATGCTGACTCACACTACCTTGTTGATATCAAAGATGGATCCAATCAAGTATATTTTCGAGAAGCCCGCTCTCTCCGGAAGGATAGCAAGATGGAAGATGATCCTAACCGAATATGACATCCAATACACAACCCAAAAAGCAATCAAGGGGAGTGTATTGGCGAATCATTTGGCGCATCAGGCCGTGGATGACTACCAGTCCATGAATTTCGAGTTCCCGGATGAGAACATCATGTTGGTGACCGACTGCGAAAAACTTGGACCGAATGAAGGACCCGAGGAGGGATCCCGATGGTCTATGTATTTTGATGGAGCATAAAACGCATTGGGTAATGGAATTGGCGCTGTAATTATATCTCCTGAGGGTTGTTATACTCCGTTCACCGCTCGATTATATTTTAACTGCACCAACAATATGGCGGAGTATGAAGCGTGTATCCTGGGTCTTCGAGCTGCTATTGACCTGAGGATTAAGTTCTTGAGTGTATTCGGAGATTCTTCTCTAGTGATCAGTCAGATCAAAGGCGAGTGGGATACGAATCACCCAAATCTTATTCCCTACAAAGAATATATACTGACATTGCTCCCACATTTTGAGGAGATAACCTTTGGACACTTCCCAAGAGAGGAGAACCTGTTAGCAGACGCGCTAGCTACCATGTCTTCTATGTTCAAAGTAAGGTGGGATAATGAAGCTCCCCAGATTACCATCAAGAGGTTGGAAGAACCCGCACATTGCTGTGACATTGAGACTGAAGAGGTAGCGGATAAACCCTGGTTTCACGAGGTAAAGAGGTATCTTGAGGTTTAAGAATACCCCGAGGGGGCATCTGTTAATGATAAGAAGTTTCTGAGAAGGTTCATTGCGAAGTTCTTCATCAGTAATGGAATCCTTTATAAGAGTAACCATGATTTGACCTTACTGCGATGCGTGGACAAGAGCGAGGCAGAAAGGATCATGGCAGACTTACACAAAGGTATCTTCGGAACTCATTCCAGTGGACATACCATGGCGAAGAAAATCCTACGGGCAGGATATTACTGGTCTACTATGGAAGCCGATTGTTATCAGCATTCTCGGAGCTGTCATAAGTGCCAAGTCTATGATAATAAGGTGCATGTACCTCCGGTTCCCCTGAATGTTTTGACAGCTCCTTGGCCTTTTGCAATGTGGGGCATTGACATGATCAGAGAGATTCGACCTACTGTGTCTAACGGGCATCGCTTTATTCTGGTGGCTATTGATTACTTTACAAAATGGGTTAAGGCATATTCCTTTGCTACAGTAAACAAGAACGTCGTGGCACGGTTTATCTGACACAATTTGATTTGTCGATATGGTGTACTCGAGAGTATCATTACGAACAATGGTACAAATCTCAACAATACAATGATCACCGAGCTCTGCAAACAGTTCAAGATACAGCATCATAATTCTTCTCCCTACCGGTCGAAGATGAATGGCGTTGTTGAAGCAGCTAACAAGAACATCAAGAAGATTGTGCAGAAGATGACGATGACATACAAAGACTGGCACGAGATGCTACCATTCGCTCTTCATGGGTACCGTACCTCAACACGGACGTCAACAGGGGCAACACCCTACTCCTTGGTATATGGTATGGAGGCGGTCCTACCCATCAAAGTCCAGATACCCTCTCCCAAGATTATGAAGGATGCAGGCTTGAACGAGAATGACTGGATCCAAACCCGGCTTGATCAGCTGGATTTAATTGATGAAAAAAGGCTTAATGCTATTTGTCATGGTCAGACGTATCAAAAGCGAATGATCAAGGCTTTTAACAAGCAAGTCAGACGTCAAGAATATCAAGTTGGGGATCTAGTGATCAAGCGCGTCATACTGCCGCAAGGTGATCCCAGGGGCAAATGGACCCCCACATACCAAGGGCCATTTGTGGTTAAGAATATTTTCTTGGGAGGAGCCATGATTTTAACCACCATGGATGGTGATTGTGATACGGTGGGAGAACTGACTAGAGGTTTTGCGTTTCGTTCGCACTTGTGTGGTTAGCAAGAGTCGCCACCGACTTTTCTTTTATCCAAAAGGAAAGGTAAAAAAGCACAGGAAAGACCTTTCGAGAATTTTCTCGGGTTCGGGGGGTAGATTATGAAAAGGGAAGGTGCTAGCACCCTTTTCATCCATGGTTTTCCATGGGCTCTTAGTTACTTGTTTTAGATCACTTGCTTTTGTTTTGATTGTGTGCTTGTGGTGTGGTTTTTGAAAGTATTTTGGAAAGTTTCTTTGTAATGGTTCTCGTCTCTATAAGAACATATACAAAGTTTTGTTTCAAAAAATGGTTCAAAGATGTGTTTGTGAATCGTGTTTTAAAAAGTGTTTTGAAAAGAGGTTTCGTAATGGTTCTCGTCTCTATAAGAACGTATACGAAACGTTTCATCTTTTGAAAATGTTTTGAAATGGAAGTGTAGGTGTGAAAGTTTTTATCGTGAGCAAGCGAGTAACTAAGAGTGGATCTATCTACTCAAAAAGGTCTTAAATTGTTCTTTTTTCTTCCTTTCAATGGTGCTATCTTACCATTAATTAGGTAAGAAGCCCCATCCTTGGAGGTGAAGGGACAGGCGCGGGTCAATTTTACAATCATTGAAGGCAACTTGTGAGACGCTCTAGCAATTTTGTAAGGGACGAGATTGTTTTATCGAAGGCAACATCGAGGGTCATCGAGGGACTACGATCTTTGTTTATCAAAGGGTCATTTGCTAGAGTGTCTCATATTCGAGGGACATGATTGTATTTCCGAGGCAACAAGCAAGGTTACCCTAGAGGTGCGCGTGTGAGAAGTGTGTTGATTTCAAGTTATTTATTCTTGGATTAGGTCATCTAGCGATTTATTTTTGAATCTTGTCATACATGCCTAATTACTACACAGTATATAGAAAACAGTAAATTGCGGGAATTAAAAGTCTAAGCTATTACAAAAGTATCCGGGAATGGGGGTACAATTATTACAAATGGGGATGAGTCACATAAAAATAACAATGTCCAAATAATACAACTAAATCGAATTGTTGTGCGATTCAATATGAAGTTATGACAATTTATGAAATAAAGAAATCAATAAAGTATGAAATGCAATGTATTTACTTAAAAAAGAAAAACAAAACTTAATCTAATAATAAAAATGATTTATGTTTAAAAAAAAAAGATCTTTATATTCTTTTGTTAATTTTTATTAGTTTTTAAAAGAAAAGTTTAAAGAAAGAAACTTAACTAAACTAATCCTTGATTTTTTTGGTATTTTATTAAATGTAACAAATTGATAAAAATAAGTTTTTATTAAAAAAGAGAAAATGGTAAAAGAAAATTAATCACTTAAAAAAAACTAAACCAATTTAATGAAATGAATTTTAAAAAAACATTAGTATATTAGTAACAAAATGAAAAGAAAAGAAAACAAATTAAATGAAAATGGGCTTAAGATTTTAAATATGTGAGGCCCAAAGGTGAATTAGCCTTATTGCTGAAACAAACAAAAGGCAAAGGGGGGTGAACCAGCAATTGTGTGTGGGTCTAAGGGTTTGCAAATGGAGCCCATTGCCTTAACCCTTTCATAATTGTTTGATTAGGGTGAAACAGAAAATTAGGGTTTGTGATCTTCTCACAGCGGCGTCTCTCTGTTCCGTCTCTCTCATTTCTTTCCCTCATTCATCTTCCTCACTCAATCGTCCCTCATCGTTCATCTCTCCATCTTTGATTTAACCCGGTTTTCGCTTTTCTGGGAATACCTAAGTTTGCAATGAAATCGACTAAGGGGGTTGCAATGCATTATCTGATCTTCCTCTCAACCTTGTTACCGAAGCATCCTCTCTCTCACACCCCAAGCGCTGATGTTTTTACTTCTGAAAGGGTATGATTCTGTTATTTTTTATTACGATTTGTTTGATGGTTAAACGAGTTTTTGTTGTTGTTTTGCCTTATTCACATTTTCTCTGTTAACCTGTTATGTTATATGTTTGAGATGCAGTAAATAGTTTGACAAGAAACATACCTTTGGAGCTTTTCTGTGAGAGGGTAGTGAGATTTGAGATGGGATGTTCCCTGGTGATGGGCTAGGCAAGGAGGAAGAGATGATGACGAAAAATGCGCACTTTTGGTACTTTTTCTTTGTTTATCTTCTTTACTGAATGAGGATGATGTTTGTTTCTGACTGTTGGATATTGTGTTTGAAATTTCTGGGTTATGAACTTGTTGAGATGGTTTTAAAATTTTTGATTTGATATGGTTGCTATTTGTTTTGATGATATTGATGGAATGTTGGGATGTTTTACAGTTGAGGGTTTGATTTTGTTGGAATGTTGGGACTTGGTATATTTTACAGTTTAGTTTAAGAACTGGTTTTTTAGGCTTGTTTGGTTTAGAACTGGGTTTGAACTGTTTTCCTTTTTTATAGTTTTTGGTTGTTTGAAAATGGTTATGCAGGTTTGGATTTTTCTGCAATTTTGGGATTTGAATGCTTTTTTGTTTTGTTTTGGTTACAGTTGAAGGTTGGTTGAGAAAGATGGCAGTTTGTGTTTTTTGTATATTTGAAACTTGTAACAGTTTGCAATGGTTTTGAACTGTTTGGGATGTTGGTTATGGTTTAACAGGTTTGAAAATTGGTTTGGAGGTTTTGTTTTGGGTTGATGCAGGGAGTTTTGATGAGTTTGGGATTTTTGAAATGAGTTACCAGTTTGTGTTGGTGTTGAACTGAGTTATACAGGTTTGGAATGTTTTAGAATTGTTTACAAGTTTTGGTTGTTTGAACTTTTTACCTTTTGGAGGTTTGGTGGCAGTTTGTGTTTGATAATTTTTATGTGTTCTCTCTCCCTTACACCCTCTCTACTGTTATATTGGCTTCTTTATAGTTTTGCAGCTTATTCAAAATGGTGGGAAACCACCAAATTTTGAATACTTTGGGATTTTCTTCTTAGGCTCTTTTCCTTGCAGTTTTGTTTGCTAGCATTTTTGGTGCAATTGTGACAGCAGCGCAGTATCCCCTAGGTGAATTCTTTCCTCTTCCTCTCTTAATGACCCTAAGCCAAATATTTTCTGAAAAGTTTGCAATTTTTAATTTGGAAAATGATGAAAAAGCTTATGAACAAGCCTCTTGCTTGTTGACTTAGTTTTATATTTTTTTCTTGCTGATGCCCTTTTGTCTGCTTATGCTGCCTCGTTCTTGCTGTTTGTATTTTGTTTGCATTTGTTTTCGCTGATGCTCCTGTCTTGTGCATTTTGCGTGCCTGCTGCCTGCTTGGCCATGCTGCTTGTATATTTTCACTTGTTTGGGCAATTTGCGCGCCTGCTGCCTGTTTGGCCATGCTGCTTGTATATTTTCACTTGTTTGGGCAGCTTTGGTTGTATTTGGATAAATTTCTTGCATTTTTTTATTTGGACAGCTTTGCTTACATTTTTATTTTTATTTTTGTGAACCAAGAAGAGCAATCTTCTTGTGATTTGCAAAATAGAAAAATAAAAACGTGATGAATTAAAAATAGCCCTCTGATTTCAAATTGCAAACTTTAATGACGAACACATTTTTTCTTTTGAAAATTCTTAACCATATCCAATTAAATGTACTGATCAATTTTCTGTCTTTTGTTTTTCATGTGAGCGCAAACTGGATGGTGGCAAAGCAGAGGAAGCAGAAGATTCTTTGGCATGCATGGAAGCAATGGAAGCTTAGTCACTCTTAGGCTTAAATTTTTCCTTTGTAATTTAGATAGGAATACTCAAATAATTGTACTAATTTATTTTTTCAAATACAATAAGTTGTAAAACTTAAAGCATTTAAATAATAAATTGTATTGTAACAATTTTTTGAAATAAATGTAAGAAAGTCTTATGAGGTATTCTGATGTCCATTAAAATCTTTTACTGTCAATAACTTGCAATTTTCTCTTTGCATCTTCACGAATTCTTTAAGATTCCTGATTAAGATAATTGAAACTGTATTCCAATGATTCCAACCAAGATAACTTAAATTCCAAGTAATCCAATAACTCTGTAATCTTGCAACTGTATTCCAAATAAACACGCACTGTGTATTCCATAAACAAACAAATGTTCATTCCATAAACCAGCAAATGTCTTAACAGACGCAAATTATCTGGTTAATCTGGATCAAACAAAACATGAATGTTCCAAATGACAGTCTTAGATCCCATCTCTTGTCCCAAATAAACATGCCTTGAGAACAAACAGTAATCTTTCAGTAAACTTGAAAAAGCATGAAAACGTGTGAAAGCCAATTGGATCTTTGTGAATTCATTTCTTCTGAGAAATGCAAGTAAAACCCCTAATTGCTGGTTTATTGCCAAAGGAGAAAATTTGTCTGATCGATTCCTGAGCCATTCTTGAATATCTGAGGAACCCTAGGGTTGTGATTTCTGTGAAAAATGGGAGGGCAAATTTTAGGGTACAACAGATGCCCCTGTTCAATCTTCTTGAACCTGAAGAGTTAGATCGACGAGTTTCGCCGTTCGTGACTCGAAGGTAGAAGATGATTGGACACTAGAGTGCCCGTAAATTTGCACTCGTCAATTTGTAGTGGAGGGAATGTGCTTAAAGATGCCATTCCAGAGGTGATAGAATCTTGTTGGAGATGGGCTTAAAGATTCCATCCAAGAATGTTTGGTTGTAAACTGACAAAATAAGTATCATAATGGTGTCCGTATTTGAAAAGTATCTGAACTGTATTTGTACTTGGAATCTGGATAAGCGACAGAATGACTTCCGTGTCTGGAGTGTATCTGTACTGTATCTTGAAATTAAGTCTGAATGAGTGACAGAATGACTTCCGTGTCTGGAGTGTATCTGGACTGTATCTGGACTGTATCTTGAATAGGTAACATAATGACTTCCATGTCTTATAGTGTATCTGAGCTGGGAGAAAAGTCAGAATAAGTGACAGAATGGCAACCGTGTATGGAGCGTATCTGGACTATATCTGAAGTTGAGATTTGAATGAGTGACAGAATGGCTTCCGTGTCTGGAGTATATCTGAACTGTAACTGGGATCTGAATAAGTGACAGAATGACTTTTGTGTCTGGAGTGTATCTGGACTTGATAGTTGAATCTGAATGAGAAATAGAATGGCTTCCGTATCTGGAGCGTATCTAATCTGTATTTGATTGTTGAAGTATGAATGAGTGACAGAATAGCTTCCGTGTCTAGAGCGTATCTGGACTGTATCGGAACTTGGAATTTGATTAAGTATCAGAATGACTTCCATGTCTGGAGTGTATCTGTATTGTATCTGAAGTTGAGATTTGAATGAGTGACAGAATGAATTCCGTGGCTGGAGCGTATCTAGACTGTATCAGTGATCTGTGGATATTTTGTTACAGATAGCTGTTAATCTTATCCTGAAAAGGGTAGAATGTTAGCTGAAACACGAAGTTATGTTGCATGAAATGTATGATGCAATAAATGTGTTTTATCCATGTTTATGATGTAATGTATGCGCATGTAAGCTGATTTGCTGTATTGCTGAGGAAAATAAATCCTTGACTGTCACCGGGGGAAATAAACCCTTGACTGCTGAGGATTCCTGCTGTGAGAATAATTCCATATACTTCTTGAGGAATTTGCTTGGGGAATCCATAGAATTTTAAAGACTTCTACTGGGGATTACTGACGGGAGTCTTCGTTCTGTCGAGAATCAATAAAAACTTTGTGGGAAAAATTTTATCCTGTAGTGAAAACTCTGTGGGGAAAGCTTATTCCGCTGGGGAGTTCAGGAGTTTGGGTTGTATGCCAGACTACTGGAGAGTTACCCTAGGTTGGGGAGAAATAGAAGTTAATTGTTAACTGGTTGATTTTTTAGGTTTCAAGACAACTTGTTGGGGAAACCTGGAGAAACTGGATAATTTCTGTTGTGGGTTGAAAGTTTCAGCTCCGCTGGGGATTGGTAGTTGGCAGTCTCATCTCCGCTGGGGATCTATAGTCCAAAGTTTTGGCTCCGCTGGGGGGATCTTAATGACGTGTTGTAGAGATTGCTCATGGAATAGTCTAAAGACGTTTTCCTAATCTTTCTACCTGTCAGTAATTACTCTTTTCATCCTGTTTATTTGTAAACGGTAATTATGTTCAAATGCATATGTTCATAAATGAATCATTGGACGTTTTTGCAAATAAAACACAAGTGTAAAGAAAAAAGGAAAATAGTTTTCTGTACTTTGAAAGAGATATCTTTGTATTTACTTTGAATAAGTGTTTTGTACAAAGGAGACAGACATCCTAGTAAGAGGATGGTGTCGTAAAAAATGAGAAAAATTTATACAAAGAAAGATGGATAAGTGTAAAAAATTCCATGGGGTTCCCATTCTGCTATAGCCTTCGTAATTCCGAATATCTTATCCATTCGTTGCTTCGTCTGAAGATGATTGGATTGATGAGAAGCCTCAGAGTTTGTCTGTGAAGAGATTGTCCTTAAAGTGATCCGACAAGACATAGTCATACGCTTTAATTCCCTAACTTTTGCCTGGACCGCCCTTTCAGGTTTTCAGTCCACCGGGAAACCCTTTTTTGCCCAAGTCGCCCTTTCAGGTTTTCAACTTGCCAGGTGTACAGATTTTTTTTGTTTTATCCCTAATTTTTGCCTGAACCGCCCTTTCGGGTTTTCGATTCACCGGGATAACCTTGTTTTTCCTAAGTATATCAACCTAGCGGGTCTCTTATGCGAAGTATCTTTTGACTATGTCTGCATTCGCAGGGTGCGGCAGATCATCGCCGTCCATGGTGGTTAAAATCATTGCCCCACCTGAAAAAAATATTCTTGATCACAAATGGTCCTTCGTAGGTAGGAGTCCACTTGCCCCTTGAAGGAGTGAAAAACACAAGAAGGGGGGTTGAATTGTAAAACTTGAAATCAAATGCAGACAACACGTTATTTTTATCCTGGTTCGTTTGATCTCAAACTACTCCAGTCCACCCGTCAAGGTGATTTCGCCTCTCTCCAACGAGGTCTTAATCCACTATATTCAACTGAATATTACAACTGCTTTAACAACTGCTAAAGCCTTCTTGAGTCAAAACCACAAACCGGTTTCTCAAGGAAATAATTTCTTACAGATAAATGAAATCTAAGTGTGTTAAATGTTTTCTACAAAACTGTTTATCACAACTGTGATACTACACAAATTAAGCTTATGAGAATTGGAATGCTAAAACAATAGAGTAAGTAATTTGAGAGCTTTAGAAAACTGTGAATGAGGATAAAGATGAATCGCTTTAGGCGTGTAGAGAGTTGTAGAGCATTAGCCAATCCGTTCCTCACTTGCTTGTTTATATAGCATTGGAAATGATACGTTGGAGTCAGTTATTCCGTTTCAATGCCAATTACATTCTTTCCATATTGAGAAGATCTTTGTCTGGAATAATACCGTTGATAATAAAGTATCTTGAATGCACAGTATTGTTGCCAATTAAGCGTGTTCTGGCTTTGGCTTATTCTGACGCTGCTAGGTGTTGATGAATTGTTGTGGTCTTGATCAGAGTTTAGATTGTTACGCGCAGATCTGTTCATCAAGCTTCAGCGTAAGCACATGCTTTGATCTTCTGATTCTGGCATCTGATATAACATCCTCTGATGCTAATGTTGATATTTCATCTTCTGATGCTGATGATGATATTCTTATGCTGATACTCATCAGAGTTTCTGTAAAACACAATATAATTTTTAGGTAGCATATATGTCTTACATGAATCATACAATTTATATAATCTTGCATTTTGTTATCATCAAAACTTTAACTTAGGGTAGTAGATTCAAACTTTGTTCTAACAATCTCCCCCTTTTTGATGATGACAAAAACTAGATTTTTTCAATTGAAAATTAACGAGAAAAGTATCAGAGATAACCAAATAATAAATTGTATCAAAATTAAATAGGAAGTTATCAAAGATAAGAAGATAAGGGATAAAAGAGGTATCAGAGTTTAGATCGGAAAGACTCCCCCTGAATTTATTACTTCCCTTTAATTCCATGAGTTCTTTAGGATCAGATCTTTATTGACTTTCTTTGAACATCAGAACATCAGAGCTTCAGCGTATTAGAGTTCATCAGATTCTTGTACCTGTAAGCTATGCAGAACAAAAACATTCAAGTATATCAGAGGGTTAGAATGTTTGAGACTTTTGTCTCAGTAAACCGTTATTGAAAAATATCAGTCTTTCTCCCCCTTTTTGTCAGCAATCAAAAAGTGCACATAATTGAGGAAGTAAAAAAAATAATTGAAGTAAGAGAATCAGTGCAGAAAAACGATTGTATTCAGTTCAGAGCCAGAAAAATAGTACAAATGATATGCAAAGAAAACAATGAAAATATCAAGAGAAAAAACTAAGGTGCAGGTGGAAGGCGTGTGAACAGAGCCTCAAGCATGTTCTTAATCTGATCAGTGGTTTCCTTCTGCTGATGCACCATGTTAGCTACTGAGCCAATCTTGTTGTCCTGAACATCCATCCTTGCTTTCATCCTTTGATCACTTTCATCCATTCTCTCCTACACACGAAGATCATTTTGCTTCAGCTCTTCAAGAGTCTGCCTGTCCAAGGCAGCTTGAGAGATGTCAGAGTCAGGGTGCTTCTGAGAGCTTTCTACAATGTCTTCTTCTTGACACACATCTTCTGTTGGTTGAACTGTTGATGTTGGACGCTTTTCAGACCAAGGCTCACTGTCCAGATGAAGCACTTCCTCCTTCAGCAACTGACTTAAGACTGGTCCTTCAACTTCTTTCAGCAGATTGCTGAAGTTCTGTTGAGCCTGTTCATAGTTTAGGTCTTGCAGCTTAAAGGTTTCAGCGCGTACCCATCCTCTGAAATGTGTCCAGAGTTGGTCTGAAACAGCAGGATCAATCACTCCCGGACACGCCTGCTTTAGAGAAGAGATCCATTTCTGCATATCTGCTTCAAAATTCAAAATACTAGAACCAACATCTGGTTGTTTGGGTTTGGGAATGGCGGTTTTATTGATAATGGTAGCAAAACGGTCAAGGACTGTGAGATCGATGAAGGTTTTGTTGTGGTCTTCTGTATTTTGCTTGGAAGAGGGAGTGGGAGAATCAGAAATGATTATTGGACTGTGTGGAGTATTAGGAGGGGTAGTTTCTGGTGAGGATGGCAGTTGGGGGATATTGACAGTGGTTCCACCAGGGAATTCCAAGGCCAAGGGTCGTGGTTCGGATGATTCAGATGATTGAGGTTCAGGTGATGGAGTTTCAGAGTGTTGAGACTCAGGTTGTGGAGATGATGGTTGAGGTGAAGGTGGATTAAGTTCTGGTTATGGAGAGGGAGGTGGAGGAGTTTCTGGTTCTGGTGATTGTGGATTTTCTGGTATTGGTGAGAGTGTATATTCTGGTTGAGGTGAATGGGCAGTTTCTGGTTAAGTGTTTGGATTTTCTGAGAGGGGAGCGGAAGAACGTTGATCAATTTCAGAAAGAACTTTATCAAGTTCTGATTCTGTTGATGTTGTGGGTTTTGGATTTTGAGGTTTGGTGCGGGATCCCCTGAGAGTTAGTGACTCAGAAGGGTCAAACTCTGGTTCGGTATCATCAATGGTTGGTATGAGAATTGGGAGTTCATATGAAGCTGGGGTTGGAATCAATGTTGGAACAGCAGATGAATTTAAAACATTTACAGAAGACAGATTACCTCTCTTCTTTGGGGTCTGCTGGGATGGTCCTTATGAAGCAGCCTTTCTCTTCTTATTCTTCTTCAAAGCAACCTCCGGTGTTTGCTGGTGCAGATCTTTAATGTTCAGATCAGGATCTGTGCCATCAGCTTTACACGCGTCCAAGTATCTGAGAACAGTGACTGGTTTAGAGTCAATCTCAGAGAATATGGGAAAGTTACTCAGAGGGACTCTTCTGCTGGTGATGTCAGCAAGAGGAGTGACGCTGGGCTCCTTTCTGATATTCTCTATCAGTTTCATCTTCTTCAGATTCTTGGCGTTCAGCTGCTTGCCAACAGCCGGTTCCAGAGAGCTTATTTCATGTGCCTCTGTCAGGTGTTCTATCAGCATATTCTCAGTTAGAATATCTGATATTAATCTGCCGAAGGGTATCCAATCCCTTTTAGTCTTTTCTTCTTCTCTCGTCTCCTTGACGCTGGTCTTCAGATGATTGAACAGAAGATGAGCAAGGTTGATCTTGGTCTTCTTTGCAATAAAATAGAGCAGAAATTGCTGATCTATGTTGATGTAGTCAGGAGAGCTTGTGGGCTTCCTGTGGTTGAAGCAGCCCAAGATGATCTTTGCCCAGATTCTGTGCTGATCCATCAAATCTCTGATCTTGCTGGATGGAACCCCGTGCGTAAAAATCTGTCTAGCAACTATGGCAGTGTTTCCAGCTCTTTCTGCCATGTCAATACAGCGGATGCCACCACCATTGTATCCAATCAGTCTAGCAATGTGATCTTCAGTAATCACAATCTTCTTGCCCATGATATATAAAGTAACCTGATGTGTTGATGAAGACGCATGAATCCAGAATTCTTTGACCAATACAGGGAACGTTGGACCCACCAACATATCAAAGTACCTTTCCCATCCTTGTGCCCTAATTTCTTCAGTCAAATCGAAGCCATTTTCTTTCAAACTGTTGAAATCAACGATCAGTTCAGACAGAACTTCCAAGTTCTTCACCGGTGTGAGTAGAGTTCTGAAGGGAATTTGGTACTGATCAGAAGAAGCATCTTGCTGGGAACCTGCAGAAACAATGCTAGAGGACGCCATGTTCACACTAGGGTTTTTGAGAAAAGGCTTGAAAAAGGGTTTTCTTAAAAAAGATGAACACACAGTAAGAACACAGAAATATTTTGATGATTGTAAGAGACGGTAAAAAATTAATGAATGATGTTAAGGCATTTAAATAGGTTTCAAAAGATGTTTTGAAAACGTAAACAATTTTAATAGAGAGAATTAACTCATGATTACACGCATTTAATGTTTGCTGATTTTGGGGGATTTGAGAAAGATATTTGGAACGGTTACCAGTGACATGTGTCTCAATGCATCCAATCAGCGCTTTGCCTTCTCAGAAACGTGCACGCGTGTTCTGCCTCAGGAATAAGCTGATGATTGGATGACGCCTGTTTGATTTAGTGAACAACACATCTATCCTTGAACTGAAACGCTCAGA
The DNA here is from genome assembly GCA_948472305.1 of Vicia faba. Lineage (NCBI taxonomy): Eukaryota > Viridiplantae > Streptophyta > Magnoliopsida > Fabales > Fabaceae > Vicia > Vicia faba. Next base: position 1,082,953,941 of record OX451739.1, on the reverse strand, counting down.
TCTTTAAGAATAGAATCTGATACAATCTGCATGTCTAAATTTCTGAAGGAAGATTGATCAGAAGTTCACAGTGAAGTAAAACAAATTCTGAAGGTTAACATATAAACTTAAAACATTTTCACTCTGGGCAGAGCTTCATGCTGAGATGTTTCAGAATGAAGTTGAACCTATCTTCAGAAAGTGGTTTAGTGAAGATATCAGCCCATTGATGGTCTGTATCAATAAATTTTAAGTTCAAAATTCCTTTCTGAATATAGTCCCTAATGAAATGGTGTTTTATTTCTATATGCTTAGCCCTAGAATGCAAAATTGGATTTTTACTTAAGCAAAAGGCAGAAGTATTGTCACAGAGTATAGGGATGTTACTCTCAAAAATCTGGAAGTCTTCAAGCTGACTTTTCATCCAGAGCATTTGTGTGCTGCATCCTGCTGCTGCTATGTACTCAGCTTCTGCTGTTGATAGCGCAATTATGGATTGCCTTTTGCTGGACCAAGAGATCAGGTTTTCTCCCAAAAACTGGCAGCTTCCAGAAGTACTTTTACGCTCTACTCTGTCTCCAGCAAAGTCAGCATCGCAGTAACCTACTAAGCTGTAATCACTAGATTTTCTATAAAATAAACCCAGATTAGTAGTACCTTTCAGATACTTGAAAATTTTCTTAACAGTTGTTAAGTGAGATTCTCTAGGATCTGATTGGAATCTTGCACAAATACATACGCTGAATAAAATATCAGGCCTTGAAGCCGTCAGATAAAGAAGAGAACCAATCATACCTCTGTAGACCTTCTGTTCTACCTTTTTGCTTACCTCTTCTCTTTCCAGAATGCACGTGGGATGCATTGGAATCTTTGATGACTTACATTCTGAGAGATCAAATTTCTTCAGAAGTTCTCTGACATATTTGCTCTGATGAATGTAAGTTCCCTCTGGAGTTTGATTGATCTGAATTCCCATAAAGAATTCCAGTTCCCCCATGAGGCTCATCTCAAATTCTGCCTGCATACACTTAGCAAATTTTCTTCCAAGAGAAGGATTAGTAGATCCAAAAATAATATCGTCAACATAAATTTGACAAACTAAGATGTTATTATTAACTGACTTACAGAATAAGGTAGTGTCCACCTTCCCTCTGGTGAATTCTTTTTCTAACAGAAAGTTACTTAGTCTTTCATACCAAGCTCTGGGAGCTTGTTTCAGACCATATAGTGACTTCTTTAGTTTGAAAACATATTCTGGATTTTTTGTACTTTCAAAACCAGGGGGTTGGTGCACATACACCTCTTCTTCTATATATCCATTTAAGAATGCACTCTTGACATCCATCTGATACAGAGTGATGCCTTTATTAACAGCAAACGAAATTAAAAGTCTGATAGATTCTAACCTGGCGACTGGGGCAAAGGTTTCTGTATAGTCTATTCCCTCTTGCTGACTATAACCTTGTGCTACCAATCGTGCTTTGTTTCTGATAACTTCACCTTGTTCGTTCAGCTTGTTTCTGAACACCCATTTTGTTCCAATGACGTTGAATCCTTTTGGTCTGGGAACAAGATCCCATACATCATTTCTGGTGAATTGATTCAGCTCTTCTTGCATTGCTAGAATCCAGTCGTTGTCCAGAAGTGCTTCATCAATTGAGGAAGGTTCAATCAGAGAAACAAGTCCCATGAGGGATTCTTCAGAGTTTCTGAAGCTGGCTCTTGTTCTGATTGGATCTTCCTTTCTTCCTAAGATAGTTTCTTCTGGGTGATCCAAGCTGCTTCTGGGTAGTCTTTTCTGAGGTTGGTCAACAGATGTTGCTGGATTGCTAGCAGTGCCTCTTTCTGATGTTGAAGGAGTGTCTTTATTTAGAGCTTCTGATGACTTGTCTTAAGAACCTGTAAATTCAACTTCCATACCTGCAAAAACTTCATTCTGCTTTGACTTTTCAGAGTCAAGCTTATCATCAAAACGAACACTGATTGATTCTTCCACAATCTGTGTTTCTGTATTGTATACTCTGTACCCTCTTGAGCGTTCAGAGTATCCTAACATAATACACTTCTATGCTTTAGAGTCAAACTTGTTCAAATAATTTTTTGTATTTAACATAAAGCAAGTACATCCAAATGGATGAAAATATGAAATGTTGGGCTTTCTGTTCTTCCACAATTCATATGGAGTCTTTTCCAGAATAGGTCTTATGGAGATTCTATTCTGAATGTAGCACGCTGTGTTTATTGCCTCTGCCCAGAAGATCTTAGCAACGTTTGTCTCATTGATCATGGTTCTGGCCATTTCTTGCAATGTTCTGTTCTTTCGTTCTACAACTCCATTTTGCTGGGGAGTTCTAGGACAAGAGAAATCACGCAGAATGCCTTTGTCATTAAAGAATGACTCAAAATCTTTGTTTTCAAACTCTCCACCATGACCACTTCTGACTTTAACGATTCTAAGATCCTTTTCATTCTGAACTTGGTTACATAAGGTGATAAAAACAGAGTGTGACTCGTCCTTATGTCTTAAGAACTTTACCCATGTCCATCTGCTATAGTCATCTATGATTACTAACCCATACTTCTTGCCACTGACTGAAGCAGTTTTAACTGGTCCAAATAAGTCAATGTGCAGAAGTTCTAATGGCTTATAGGTAGAAACAACATTTTTAGATTTGAAAGAAGGTTTTGCAAACTTGCCTTTCTGACATGCTTCACACAGAGCATCTGAATTGAACTTCAGATTAGGAAGTCCTCTGACCAGATTGAGTTTGTTAATCTGAGATATTCTTCTTATACTAACATGCCCCAATCTTCTGTGCCAGATCCATTGCTCGTTGTTAACAGACAGAAGACACTTTACATTCTGACTTTTCAGTTCAGAAAGTTTGATTTTATAAATGTTGTTTTTCCTCTTTCCATTAAATAGGATAGTCCCATCTTTCTGACTAACAGCTTTACATGATTTTTGATTAAAGATTATATCATAACCGTTATCACTTAATTGACTTATGGATAACAGATTATGCATTAATCCATCTACTAACAGAACATTGTTTATAGAGGGAAGATTTCCATTACCTACAGTTCCAGAGCCAATGATCTTTCCCCTCTGATTGCCTCCAAAGCCTACGTGGCCTCCAGGCTTAAGTTCCAGGCTTTGGAACATATGCCTTCTTCCCGTCATGTGTCGCGAGCAGCCAGAGTCCAGGTACATGACTGGTGTTTCTGATTTGCTGCTAAAGATATCTGTAACATGTATTATTTTATCCTTAGGTACCCATATTTTCTTGGGTCCTAATTTGTTAGCTTTACCAAAACTCTGGTTGAATTTTGGTTTCACATAATAATTGCTACTAGTATATTTAATGTCATGTGTGTGGCCAAACACAAAGTGTGAATTCAGAGGAGTGCGTTTAATAATTAAATCCATTTCATTCTTTGGTGTAGGTACCTTACGTTGGTATCATATTCCCTTTCTGCCATTTCTACTAACTTCATAGATCATTGAAGCCATTTTGCTTTTATCTATGCTTTTAGCAAGGAACTTCTGAAAGCTATGATCATACTCCTTGATGATCTCATCAGCGCTGCTGGGAGTTTCAGAAATTGTTTCCTTCTGAGAGTTTTGTAAAACATTTTCTAATTTTGAAATTTTATTTTTCAACTCAGAATTTTCCAATTCGAGACTCTCAATTTTGTCAGAGTCAGAATCAAGATTCCTTTTCAGGTTTCTGAATTTAACTCTGATCTGCTGGTACCTTTCCAGAATTTCGTTAAGGCTTTCAGCAAGTTCAGCCTTAGTAAAATTAATTGCAAAGTCAGGAAATACCTCTTCGGTGTCTGATTCTGAGTCTGATTTAGAAGCTTCACTGTCTTCTAATATGTTGGCCATGAGAGCTATGTTTGCTCTCTCATCATCTGATTCTGAGTCAGCTTCAGACGAGTCAGAGTCATCCCATGTAGCCATGAGACTTTTCTTATTTTCTCTTCCAAACTTCTTTTTGGGCTTTTCCCTCTGAAGCTTTGGGCAGTCACTCTTATAGTGTCCTTGCTCGTTGCATTCATAGCAAGTGATGTCCTTGGTGTTTGGCTTTCTGCTTCCTGAAGAGCCTTCAGATCTTCTGTATCAAGAGGAAGAGTCTGACCTTCTGTATCTGGAAGAGGACTCATTCTGATCAGATCTTCTGGGATTCCTGAACTTCCTTTGCCTCTGCTTCCATAGTTGGTTCACTCTTCTGGAGAGGAGGGAAAGTTCGTCTTCTTCTGATGAGGACCCATCAGATGTTTCTTCAACTGCCTGCAAAACTTTAGAGTCAGATTTTCTGTTAGATTTTAATGCTAAAGGCTTACCTTGCTTCTGAGGTTCATCAGCTTCTAGATCTATCTCGTGACTTCTGAGGGAGCTGATAAGTTCCTCCAGAGAATTTTGTTGAGATCTTTAGCTAGCTTCAGAGCTGTAACCATTGGCCTCCACTGTTTTGGCAAGCTTCTGATGATCTTCTTGACATAATCAGCAGTAGAGTATCCTTTTTCCAGAACCTTGAGACCAGCCACCAGAATCTGGAATCTTGAGAGCATTATTTCAATGGATTCACTTTCTTCCATTTTGAATACCTCATACTTCTGAATGAGCGCAAGAGCTTTAGTTTCTTTGACCTGAATGTTGCCCTCATGCGTCATTTTGAGTGAGTCAAACATGTTCTTTGCTGTGTCTCTGTTAGATATCTTTTCATATTCAGCGTAAGAGATGGCGCTGAGAAGAATGGTTATGGCCTTGTGGTGATTTTTAAAGTCACGCTTTTGTTGATCAGACATTGCTTTCCTGTCAATCTTCTGACCGCTTGCATTCACTGGGTGCGTGTATCCATCTGTCACCATGTCCCACAGATCAGCATCATGTGCCAGAAAGAAGCTTTCGATTCTGTCTTTCCAGTAATCAAAATTCTCTCCATCAAAGACTGGAGGTTTGCCGCTGAATTTGTCTCTATCTTCATTGTTGTCATTGCTGATGTGTTGATATGTTCTTGCCATTGTGTTTTCCTGACGCTGGATCTTGTACTGACACAGTTAAGTGTTTTAGCTCAGAACCAGGAGCTCTGATGCCAATTGAAGGGGTGAAAAACACAAGAAGGGGGGTTGAATTGTAAAACTTGAAATCAAATGCAGACAACACGTTATTTTTATCCTGGTTCGTTTGATCTCAAACTACTCCAGTCCACCCGTCAAGGTGATTTCGCCTCTCTCCAACGAGGTCTTAATCCACTATATTCAACTGAATATTAAAACTGCTTTAACAACTGCTAAAGCCTTCTTGAGTCAAAACCACAAACCGGTTTCTCAAGGAAATACTTTCTTACAGATAAATGAAATCTAAGTGTGTTGAATGTTTTCTACAAAACTGTTTATCACAACTGTGATACTACACAAATTAAGCTTATGAAAACTGGAATGCTAAAACAATAGAGTAAGTAATTTGAGAGCTTTAGCAAACTGTGAATGAGGATAAAGATGAATCGCTTTAGGCGTGTAGAGAGTTGTAGAGCATTAGCCAATCCGTTCCTCACTTGATTGTTTATATAGCATTGGAAATGATACGTTGGAGTCAATTATTCCGTTTCAATGCCAATTACATTCTTTCCATATTGAGAAGATCTTTGTCTGGAATAATGCTGTTGATAATAAAGTATCTTGAATGCACAGTACTGTTGCCAATTAAGCGTGTTCTGGCTTTGGCTTATTCTGACGCTGCTAGGTGCTGATGAATTGTTGTGGTCTTGATCAGAGTTTAGATTGTTACGCGCAGATCTGTTCATCAAGCTTCAGCGTAAGCACATGCTTTGATCTTCTGATTCTGGCATCTGATATAACATCCTCTGATGTTGATGTTGATATTTCATCTTCTGATGTTGATGATGATATTCTTATGCTGATACTCATCAGAGTTTCTGTAAAACACAATATAATTTTTAGGTAGCATATATGTCTTACATGATTCATACAATTTATATAATCTTGCATTTTGTTATCATCAAAACTTTAACTTAGGGTAGTAGATTCAAACTTTGTTCTAACACCCCTGGGATCACTTTGCGGCAAGATGATGTGCTTGATCACAAGATCTCCAACTTGATACACTTGGCGCCTGACTTTCTTGTTGAAAGCTTTAATCATCCGTTTTTGATACGCCTGACCGTGGCAAACAGCAGTAAGTCTCTTTTCTTCAATCAAGTTTAATTGATCAAGCCGGGTTTGGATCCAATCGTCTTTACTTAAACCAGCATCTTTCATGATTCTCAAGGAGGGAATCTGAACCTCGACAGGTAAAACAGCTTCCATGCCATATACCAAAGAATAGGGTGTTTCCCTAGTTGAAGTGCGAGCCGTGGTACGATACCCGTGGAGAGCAAACGGTAGCATCTCATGCCAGTCTTTGTAGGTGACTGTCATCTTTTGTATGATCTTCTTGATATTTTTGTTCGCAGCTTCGACAGCACCATTCATGTTTGGCCGATAGGAAGATGAATTGTGATGTTGAATCTTGAACTATTCGCACAAGGCGGTGATCATAGTATTGTTAAGGTTTGTACCGTTGTCAGTGATGATCCTATCGGGGATACCGTAGCGATAGATAAGGTTCTGCTTGATGAAGCGGGCAACCAAATTCTTTGTGACTGATGCGAAGGAAGCCGCTTCGACCCATTTTGTGAAGTAATCAATGGCCACTAGGATAAAGCGGTGTCCATTGGATGCCGTAGGTTTGATCTCTCCAATCATGTTGATTCCCCATATAGCGAATGGCCAAGGAGCTGTTAAGACATTGAGAGGAACTAGAGGTATATGTACCTTGTCCGCATAAATCTGACATTTGTGACAAGTTCTGGAATACTGATAGCAGTCAGCTTCCATGGTAGACCAGTAGTAGCCTGCCCTTATAATCTTCTTAGCCATCGTATGACCGCTAGAGTGGGTGCCAAAGGTACCATTGTGCAGTTCAGCCATGATCTGTTCAGCTTCAATCTTATCCACACAACAGAGCAGAATGCAATCATGATTGCGCTTGTATAGGATACCATTGCTCAGGAAGAACTTAGCTGAGAATATCCTTAAGAACTTTTTATCATTGACTGAAGCTCCTTCAGGATATTCTTGAGCTTCGAGATACCTTTTGACTTCATGAAACCAAGGTCGGCCCACTACTTCTTCGGTATTAATCTCGTGACAGTGTGAGGGTTCGTCCATCCGTTCAATGGTGATCTGGGGAACCTTGTTGTCCTAATTAAGTTTAAACATGGATGACATTGTAGCTAGAGCATCTACTAGCTGATTTTATTCTCGGGGGAAGTGCTCGAAGGTAATCTGCTAGAAATATGGTAACAATGTCAAGACATGTTCTTTGTAAGGGATGAGGTTTTAATGCTTAGTGTCCCACTCTCCTTTGATCTGACTGATGACCAAAGCTGAGTCCCCAAATACAATCAAAGATTTTATTCCCAAGTCTATGGCAGCCTTGAGTCCAAAGATACAAGTTTCATACTCGGCCATGTTGTTGGTGCAGTTGAAGTAAAGTCTGGCGGTGAAAGGAGTATGGCAACCTTCTGGAGATATAAGTACCGCGCCGATACCATTGCCAAGTGTGTTGGAAGCACCATCAAAGTACAGGGTCCATCGGGATCCTTGTTCAGGTCCGTCATATGGTCTGAAATCTTCAATGTTGTCCAAAGTCATAATGCCCTCGTCAGGGAAGTCGAATCTCATGGATTGGTAATCTTCGACAGCATGATGAGCCAGATGATCAGCTAGCACACTCCCCTTTATGGATTTTTGGGTCGTGTACTGTATATCATACTCTGCGAGGATCATTTGCCATCTAGCTATTCTTCCAGACAAAGCAGGCTTCTCAAAGATGTATTTCATCGGATCCATCTTAGAGATCAGCAGAGTGGTATGAGTCAACATATACTACCTTAGCCGGCGAGCAGCCCATACCAAAGTGCAGCAAGTTTTCTCGAGCAGTGAATATCTTGTTTCATAATCGGTAAACTTTTTGCTAAGGTAATAAATGGCATGCTCTTTTCGGCCAGACTCGTCATGCTGCCCCAGTACGCACCCTATTGAATTTTCTAAGACGGTCAGATACATGATTAGCGGTCTTCCTACGACGGGTGGCATCAAGATAGGATGTTCCAGCAAATACTCCTTGATTTTATCGAAAGCATCTTAACAGTCATCATTCCATTTAACTACCTGATATTTCTTCAACAGCTTGAAGATTGGTTCACAGGTAGATGTTAGGTGAGAAATGAACCTTGCAATGTAGTTTAGGCGCCCCAAGAAACCTCTGACCTCCTTCTCAGTGCGAGGAGCGGGAATTTATTGTATATCTTTGACTTTGGCAAGATCAACCTCGACGCCTATGTTGCTAACAATGAAACCCAAGAGTTTACCGGACCGGACTCCGAACGTGCATTTGTTAGGGTTCAACCTGAGCTTGTATTCCTTCAACCTGGAAAACAGCTTTTGCAAGTGGTCGAGGTGTTCTTCTTCAGTTTGTGATCGGGCTATCATGTCATCTACGTAGACTTCTATCTCATGATGTATCATATCATGAAATAAAGCTACCATGGCGCGTTGATAGGTTGCCCCGGCATTCTTCAGTCCGAATGGCATCACTTTGTAGCAGAACGTACCCCACTGTGTAACAAAAGTAGTTTTCTCCATGTCCTCGGGTGCCATTTTGATCTGGTTATAGCCCGAGAATCCATCCATGAAAGAAAATACCTTGTGCTGAGTTGTATTATCAACCAAGATATCAATGTGCGGTAGTGGAAAGTCATCTTTAGGGCTGGCCCTGTTTATGTCTCTGTAATCCACGCACATTCTCACTTTGTCGTCCTTCTTAGGCACGGGCACAATGTTAGAAACCCATTGTGGATAGGAAGTAACAGCAAGAAATCCATCATTGAACTGCTTCATAACTTCTACTTTGATCTTTTCAGACATGTCGGGCCTCATGCGGCGAACTTTCTGTTTAACTGGTGGACAATCTTCTCTTGTGGGGAGACGGTGTACCATAATGTCTGTATCAAGTCCCGACATGTCTTCGTAGGACCAGGCGAAGATCTCAACATATTCATTCAACAGCTGAATTAAGCGCTCCTTGATGTTTGGCTCTAGGTTGGCACCCACTCTGACTTCTTTTCTATCTTCCTCAGTACCCAAGTTGATTGTCTCTAACAGCTCCTCATGAGGTAGAATATCCCTTTCTTCCTGTTGTAGCAGTCTAGCCAATTCTCCTGGCACTTCACAGTCTTCTTCACCTTCGTATTCGGCATGGTAGACCAGATCTTCAGAGTCACTGAAGGTCATAGCAGAATTGTTACCCATGGAATCCGGAATGGAAGGGTACCTGCATTTGTGAGTGTGGGTATGTGTAAGGGATAGCCACCTTTAAACAAATAAAATGCAAAAGAAAGAAAATGAACACAAAAGTTTATATGTGAAAACGTCCATGATTCATTAAATGGCATATGAAGATAAAAAATAAGAACCCTTACAAATGGAACTTTGTGCCTCGGGTAAGACACAAGGTTGAAAGAGTACAAATTGTTTAAGAATTATTACAAACCAACAGAAATGTTTGAAAGATAAATTACTTATTTATGAAAGTAATGGGAACAAAGTCTTTTGCCTCCCAATTGCATAATCCTCCGTCAACAGTAGGGAAAATCCAGTCTTCCAAGTTTCTCTCCTCTTCACCATCCTCCAAAGCATTGACTCCATGATGGGTGATCTTCACTGGTGGCCCTCCATCCTGGGAGCGGCATACAGCCTTTTGACTAGCCGAAGTGAAACCCAAGTCGAATTTATTTGCCTTAAGGAAAATCAGGGAGCTGCCCCCAGACTGTGCTTCCTCCTTCTTTAATCACAACCTTTGCATCTTTGAGAGACGACATCCGAGGCGGAGGTCTGGTAATCATAGGCACAGAAGCCACTATTTTGGTTGCTGCAACTTGGGGAGATACCTCTTCAAAGTGCTGAAAAGGGGTCTCGATAAATTCACCATCCAATTCCATATAGCGGAAAGAATTTAGATGGCTTATCATGTATTCCTCTTTTCCATGAACGGTTACAATTTTCCCATGGACAGGGTACTTGAGCTTTTGATGCAGAGTATAAGTGACGGCTCCAGCATTATGAATCCACGGTCTTCCCAACAAGCAAGAATAGGAGGGACGGATGTCCATCACATAAAATGTGGAGTTGAAAGTTTCAGTTCCCACTTTAATCGGGATGTCCACCTCCCCGTGGACCATCCTTTTAGAACCGTCAAAGGCTCTGACAATGATATTGCTGGGCTTCAGGGTTAGGCCTTCAAAGTCTAATCTGTCCAAGGCTTTCTTCGGCAAGACATTTAAAGACGACCCAGTATCAACCAGAATGTGAGCTAGAGTAGTCCCTCTGCATTCCACCGAGACATACAGATCGTCATTATGCTTTCTCCCCTTAGATGTTAAACCGGCATCGGAGAATCCAAGAACATTGTCTGCTGTTAGGCTTGCTACACATTCCTGGAACTGGTCTGCGGAGGTTTCTTGTGGCACGTGGGCCGTCTTCAAAAATCTAATCAGAGCTTTGGCATGAGCCTCTGAACAAAGTAGCAGGGCCAGCATAGAGATTTTTGAGGGGGTTTTCCCCAATTGTTCCACAACATCATAGTCGCTTTTCTTAATTATTTTCAAAATCTCTTCCATTTCCTTTTGAGTGGTCTCAGGGATGACCACAGGCTGAGCCCTCGTCCTGACGGGTGCTTCTTGGATCCCTTTCCCTCTATCATCAGCAACAGCAGAGGGTATAACCACATGAGTAACAACTTCTTCAATAACTGGAGTTCTCACAGATATGTTGACCGGCACAGGGGTAACCTTAGGATCATTTGGGGGTCCGAAGACTACCCTTGGAGAAGCAATCTCCGGAGAGAAAATTCTTCCGCTGCGGGTGATTTTACTCGTTCCAACAATGTTTCCAATGTCGGAAGTCTCTTCATCGGAACTTTCTTCAGTTGATTCAATCTGTTTAATACCGTGGTAGAAGATCTGTCCTCCATAGTTCCACAATATTGATTTGTTGGACTTGTACGGGATAGGCCCTGGCATAGTTATCTTCAGAGGTGCAATCTCCGGATCAGATGTAATACTAACAGGTCTTTTGGAGACCTTGGAAAGATTAGAGGATATGGTAATTATGGCAATATCATTGACAAGAGTCGGAGTAACAGGAGTCTTTTCAAAAAGGATTTCTTGATTATCCATTAGGCGTTGGATGCCTAACTTCAATAATGGACAGTCGGTTGGTAAGGATGAACAAAGGCATCAATCTTTTTCACATCCTTGGAAAATCCCAGCCTTCAACAAATTCAGCTTGATTATCGGTAATGGAGTCATCAAATCATCAACAGTAGCAACAAAAAGATCTTCTTCAACAGCATGGGCATTGTGGCCATGCTTTGGCATTGGAGCAGAGATCACAATCAGCTTTTCAGGGGCGTCGAATTCCACTTCCTTAGCGTATATTAAATCCTGAATCTTATTCTTGAGTGCCCAACAATTATTGGTGTCGTGCCCTATGCTATCTGAATGATAAGCACACTTGGCGTTTGAATGGTAGTACGGAGAAGTTGTATTAGGATTTTTTGGTGCCTCTTTCAAGGTTGTAAGGTTTAACTTCAAGAGATGGGGAAGAACCTGAGCAGGTGTCATATTTATCCGGGTGTACTGCCGTTGTGGTCTTTCCACCCTTGCTTGATTGGTTCTGGGTTGATTGTTTCTAGGTTGATCAGCTGCAGACTGCTGAATCATTACGGCCCCCACCGCTGGCCGGCGCTCAACTCTTCCCTGACCTCTTTGAGAGTAGACAGCTGAGACTTCCTTCTTTTCTGGGAAAGGCTTTTTGATGGCAACGGAAGTAGATGTATCCTTTTGAATTTTCCCGCTCTTGATGTCGGCTTCAACTCTCTCACCAATCAGAATCAACTCGGTGAACCCTGCAGACGAACTTCCGATCAAGTGATTGAAAAAGGGGCCCGACAGTGTACCCAAGAACATATCCACAAGCTCTCTTTCAGACAATGGTGGTTGTACATGCCCCACTAAGTCTCTCCATTTCTGGGCATACTCTTTGAATCCTTCATTTGAGACCATGCCCATACTCTGTAATTGAGTACGGGTTGGTGCTAAGTCCGCATTATATTGATACTGTTTGTAAAAGGCAGCTGCCAAATCCTCCCAATTGTGCACATCAGACCTCTCTAGCTGACAGAACCAATCTAACTGCGTCCCTGAAAGACTGTCCTAGAAGAAATGGACCCACAGATCCTTGTCAGAAGAATGCGGTTGGATTTTTCTGACATAAGATCGTAGATGCATCTTTGGACAAGACAAACCATCGTACTTAGCAAATATAGGCACCTTAAACTTAGGGGGAATCACAATTCCAGAGACCAGCCCTAGATCTTCAAAGTCCAGCCCAGGCACTCTCTGCACCTCTATAGCTGCCAGATGCTCTTCCAGATTCTTGTATTTGTCGTCTACAGGAGGGTACTGCTATTCAGAATAGTCTTCATCCTCCTCTTCTTCTTCTTCTTCCTCAGACTCAGTTGGTACTGCAACTCCCTTTCCTTTTCCAACCCCTTCATCAGATGTTAAGGGGAAATCCAAGACCCTTCTAGCGTGACCTTCAAATCTTCTACCCAAAGTAGCCACACCAACTCTTTTCTTTTTCTTTTTCTCCTTTTCCTTTTCCAGCAAGGTTTTGAGCTCCTCCTAACCCTTAGCCAAGGCCATGAGTAGCTTTTGGAACTGTGAATTATGCGCTTGTAAGTTTTTAACCGTCTGCTCAATATCCATCTTGCTGAAATAAACAGCAGAGAGATAAGGAAACCTGGTGTGAAGACCTGCTTATGCATATGATGAATGAAGATGCGATATGCAAATGATTTCAAGGAAATTTAGAAGATTTAAATTTGCCCAAACCAAAAATAACGCACGTCATATTAAATAAAAACAAGTTTGAATACATCATGCCTCCTCGAGCTTATAAAGAAAGAAACTAAAATACAACAAAATTCTCAGGACAAAAAGACCGAACGCATCCTTTTTGGAGCAATGTAAGTATTCAGATTCTTTTCTTCATGAAGCAGCTTGGTGAGCTCCAGAACCTTCCTCTCACTGGCGTAGTACTGGGTTTCAAAGGTGTCTCGCTCTTCCTTCAACTGAATCCAGGCTTTCTGTAGGTCTTCGAGAGAGGTAGGCATGCCTGGGTGAAGAACGGTGTACGGGACATCTCCTTCAATAACAGGCTCAATGATGACAGGAATGATGGAAGGGTAAAGCATTAAGAGACTATGGGCACGAGCTCGTACCCACTTAAGGTAAGGCTCGAGAGGGATAGAGTTTTTATGTCCCAAAGTCCTACTGTCCACTTTGTTCACCATTCCCCAAGCACGTGTAAACCTCTGGCGGTAACCCTTGTCTTCTTTGTCGTAGTCAAAAACCAGACCTCGGACGAGCATCTCATGAGGGTCGTCCCTTCGAGCATACCCAAACTTCTGAAGAGCTAAACACGGGTTGTAGGTGATACCTCCCCTAATACCTAGCAGAGGTACGTTAGGGAACTCACCACAGCGGTCGATGATAGAGATATCTTCCAAGGATCTTGAACACCAACGGATATCAGAGTGGGTGAGAGACATCATCCTTTGAGACCAAGTCAATCTTTGCTCATTATTCAATGCTGACTGAGGCAGGTGTGAAGTGAACCACTTGGCAAGTAGACGTATACAACACAAAAGGGTACCTCTTTTCTTCATGGTACTGGTATGAAGGCAATGCAAGATATCTCCTAGCAAGGTGGGTATAGGATTGCGAGAGAGAAAGACTTTGATAGCGTTAACGTCTATGAATAGGTCCGAGTTAGGAAACAGAACCAAACCATAAATGAGGAGAGCTAGCACTTCTTTGAAAGCTTGGAAATCCATGTCATCCCAGAATGAACGAGCTTTTTCCAACAGAAACTTAGCTAAAAATCCTTTAACCCCACTTCTTGTCTCCCAATTGGCTGTGACATCGGCCCTCTTCATATGTAAAGCTTCGGCGATAACTTCAGGTTTTGGAATCCCTTCTAGACCGATGAATGGTATCTGATTAAGCACGGGCACCCCTAAGAGGAGAGAGAACTCTTCCAATGTTGGTACCAACTGATAGTCTGGAAAAGTAAAACAATGATGTACGGGATCAAAGAATTGGAACAGTACACACATCATCTCTTCCTGGAAGTTAGATGTAGCCAAACTGAGAAGTCGACCATACTTCTTGGTAAAAGGAGAATCCCCGGGCACTCTTGAGGCTAGCTCTTGAAGTTGAGGATATGCTTTCACAAAGCTGATTCGGACGGTGTTTCTTCGGAGAGAACTCATTTCCTTCAAAACAAAAACAAAGATAAATTTCTAAATCCTTGAAATGGTTAGTGAGCATGCATATGATGTTGATGATGTTTATGATGTTTATGTACAAGCAAACATATATACACACAACAAACAGATCCCTATGTTTCAGGCTTGCATGAGTTTGTAGGTAAATACCCTCTTGAAGTTTTAGTGGGCTCAACCTGTCCTAGGAATAAAGATCGGGTTCTAAAGGATCTCAATATCACCGACCTTTCTTTTAGGCATTGTCTCAGCACAATTAATCTTTTCTTGCGGCCGAGATATCCCAAAAGTCTAGCCTCAATGAGTGTAGTATCGAGTGTCAACCAATTTTCAGCTTTACACCGAAACCGGTTACCTCACTACGTCCTAATGGAGAAGTTGGTTCAATTAGGGTTCTAAGGTTAATTAGTTCTTCACGGTGCCACTCAGAGGCCCCATATTCTCCTCGATTCACCACGAGGGATACCGGTACCCACAAATGTGTCACACTAACATAGCTATTGTTTCAACCATATTGGTCTATGTCGTACAGTCTTCACAATCTATTGCTATTTACCTAAAAAGGTGCCCCAAATCCGGGTAGAGGATTCAAACCCAAACAAATAGAACCAAAAGATAAAGCATACAAGTCAAGCAAGATAAGCATGTAAAGGTGATCTAAAACCCTAAGGTAACCCCACTTTTTATTTTCTCCCCAGCAGAGTCACCAGTTCTGTGATACGGTGGGAGAACTGACTAGAGGTTTTGAGTTTCGTTCGCACTTGTGCGGTTAACAAGAGTCGCCACCGACTTTTCTTTTATCCAAAAGGAAAGGTAAAAAAGCACAGGAAAGACCTTTCAAGAATTTTCTCGGGTTCGGGGGGTAGATTATGAAAAGGGAAGGTGCTAGCACCCTTTTCATCCATGGTTTTCCATGGGCTCTTAGTTACTTGTTTTAGATCACTTGCTTTTGTTTTGATTGTGTGCTTGTGGTGTGGTTTTTGAAAGTATTTTGGAAAGTTTCTTTGTAATGGTTCTCGTCTCTATAAGAACGTATACAAAGTTTTGTTTCGAAAAATGGTTCAAAGATGTTGTGATACGGTGGGAGAACTGACTGTGGTTTTGCGTTCGTATTCGCACTTGTGCGGTTGAGCAAGAGTCGCCACCGACTTTTTATTTTATCCTAAAGGAAAGGTTGAAAAAGCACAGCAAAAACCTTTTGAGATATTTCGTGGGTCCGGGGGGTAGATTATGAAAAGGGAAGGTATTAGCACCCTTTTCATCCATGGTTATCCATGGGCTCTTAGTTACTTGGTTTTTAGATAACTTGCCTTGATTTTCGATTGCTTGAAAATGGTGTGTGTATGTGTGTTTTTGAAAATGTTTTTGAAGAGATGCCTTGTCTTAGGCAACCAATGTATTTGACTCGTGTTTGAGTGTTTTACAAAAGTGTGGATCTTTTCGAAAAGATGTTTCAAATGTTTTTGAGAGTTTGTTTGAAAGTGTTGTGGATTGTGGTTTTTGAAAAGAAGGCAAGCGTTTTTGCAAGTTGATCTCAAGTAACTAAGAGTTTTATCTACCCTATTGTACTCAAAGGTTTTCTCTATGTTTTCAATCCTTTTTTAACAATTTTGTTCCACCATTGAATTTGGTGGACAATCTTGCGTTTAGGAAGTTTTAACGGGACGGGCGCGGGTCATCGTATGGACCATGAATGCAATGATGCCAAGTGTCTTTGGTAATTTGTTTTGAAGGGACTATGATCATTCCATTTTAGGCAACATTCGAAAGCGTCATCGAGGGACTTATGATCATTTGAATTTGTTTTGCCAAAGATACTTGACGTGCAAGCATGGCCCATTTTGGAAGGCAACATGTGGGATTACCCTAGAGAGTGCAAGTGTGATTGTGTATTGATTTCATGTATTTGTCTTGTATTAGGTTATCTAGCGTTTGATTTTATGTACATACAAACCCTAGGTCTAACCATGGTATAATTGAAAGCGGTAAGTTGCGAAAATGTAAAGTCTACGCTATTACAAAATAAGTATCCGGGAGTGGGGGTACAAATTTATGAATGGGGATGAGACTTAGGAATGTAATGTCCAATAAGTTACAACCAAATCGAATTTGCGATCAAATATAAATTTAACGAATATCAATGTATAAGATAAGCAAATGTGTATATTGTCAGATGTCAAGTGTATTGTGTAAGTGTATACGTGTAAGGGTATGTAATTATTTACAGGTGCGACAATGTGAAATTAAATGTGTATTAAGTATTGTTTTGAATTTAAAGAAAAAATCAAATGTTTATTTAATTTAATTAATAATCTTGTATTTCCTTAATATGTATGAAAAGAATGTTTTAATGAAAATAAAAATATTCTAAGTTTGAAAGTTATTATTTTACATTTGATATATAAGAGAATGTATCTTTATAATTTTTGTGTTTAATATGTACAAAGGATATTTAAATAAAATGTTTTAAATTAATTAAACTATGCATATAAAAAAATGTGTCTTTATAATTTGTATATACAAAGAAAATTTAAATTAGATATTTTAAATAAAAATGTGTTTTTATGTATTAATGTATTAGTGTGCCAATTAAATATTAATCTTAAGAAAAAAATTATATTCTATGTATATATAAGAAATAAAAGATAAGATAAGTTTAAATATAGAGAAAAAAATATTTTTATAAGTTTCTATATAAACCAAATTATACTATATATAAAAATGTTTGTTAGTTTAAAAAATAAATACTATGTTTTGTTAATTTCTTAAAATGATATGTTAAAAAAAACTAAATGAAAGCATTTGGATGGGCTTTAGGCATTTCAGGGGTACGAGGCCCACGTTTAGGCTCAAGAACGTTTTAGGGTTTGGATTGTGTTTTCATTTGGGACATTAGCTTTAGGGTTTTGAGACAGCGGCGGCGTTCGTTCGTTTTCGCGTTCTTCTTCATCTTCCTCATGCATGCCTCTGTATTTCCCTTCGTTCAAGGCCACCGGCGCCACTATTCTTCCTCCTCCTTACACTCACTTCAACGGCGGTAAAAAGAGGTATTTTAATTCTTTCAACGCATTAGGGGTTTTGTATTTTTGCGTGCTTAGTTTTTCGTATATTAATTCGGATTACATGTCTCTTTGGTTTGAGGTGCGTGAAGAAGGAAAGAATCTATACCTTTCTGAGGAGACGGGGGAGGGATGAAGGCGGAGGCGCCCAGGCGGCCCAGGACGGAGTGAGGTGATGATGGACTTGTAGACTTCCTGGTACTCTTTATCTTGTTGCCATTTTTGATTAGTATGCTTCTGTTGCCTTTGGAATATTTGTCGCCTGTGATGAAAAATTTCTGAGGTTTATGGTTTATTTGATTCTTTTCCTCTTCTCTTCCAGTTGCCTTGAGTTGCCTTATGAATATGCTTCTTCCTCGACTGTCTCTTTGTTTCCTTATGCGCTTGCCTTTTGTATGCTTCTGAACGATTTGCCTTTGGAATGTTTATTTCTTTTGGAATGTTGGTTGTCGGCCCAATGATGGCATCCTGAGGGCCTTGTGTATTGATACTGAGTATGCGTTTGGTGGCCTTGAGTTTGATTATAGGCAGGACGGGGTTTTGCCTTTTGGTAAGGTTTTGACAGGTTATGGCTTTTGGAATTAGTTTGAATAGGTTTTGACTGGTTTAGCAGGTTTGATGGTCTTAGCAGGTTTGATGGTCTTGTGTTATCTGGTTGTGAGGCTATACAGGTTTTAATGCTGGTTTAGGCCTTAACAGGTTTCATGGCTTAGCAGGTTTGATGCTTTAGCTGGTAAGGCTTGGCCTTGAACTTGTTTTCTTTTGACAGGGTGAGGCTTCTGACTTGCTTCAGGCAGGTTTGGCATATGCAGGTTGTATGGTTTATTAGGCCATTGCAGGTTATTGCTTGAGGTTTGATGGTTATCTGTTTGGAGGTGTTTGCTGTTTGATATCTTTTCCCTCCCTTCTCCTGTACTGTGTTCAGTTTTTGTTTTTATATATCTTTCTTCCTGCCTAAAGCCTTGTAAACCTGCTTACTTTCCTCTTCTTTTTCTCTCTCTTTAGTACAAAAAACATTAAAAAATTGTTTATATTTGTACTTCTCTGAAAAAGTAGACAGCTGGGAAATGATGAAATTGATTTTGTTTGCTTGCAATACAATGTTTCCTCTGCATTCTTGTCTCTTCTTTTGACAGCTTTTGTGCTTGCTTGATATCTTGCCATATCTTCTTATTTGACAGCTTTTGGCAGAAAGTTTGAATTTGGACTTGGTTGGCAATTCAGTTTGTAACTTGGACTTTGGTTATTTGCATATGCTGTCTTGCTTTTGGACTATGCAGTTTTGACAGTTTGAAATGTGCAATTTTAACTTTTGTGCATTCATTTAATTTGCAAACATTTTCACTCTTCTTTGTGAACCGGGAGAAATCCCGTGATTTGCAAAGAGGACTAACTGATCCCAGTTGTTGCTTTTAATGATGAGTCTAATTTAAACTATCTGTCTCTTTAATTCAATTTATCTGTTTCTAATTTTTCTTCCTTTCTTTTGCAGATGAATAATTAAAACGGAGCACTGGAGCAAGGGATAGCAGATGAAGAATTGAAGAATAGAAACAATGTTTAGGATAATTTTTATTTAAGTTTAAATTACTGTAAAATTATTGTTGTAAACAACAAAACAATTGTACAATTAATTTAAAAATTAATAAAAGTTTCTTTATCCAATTAAATATTTTTCCTTTATTGTTTATTTATTATTTAAAATTCTTTGAATTAAAATAATCGAAAAATGAATTCCAATCACTTAATCTTAGAATAATAAATAATGAAATAAACAAAGTTGTAGCATCTGATCAGTTAAACCTGGCATTTCCAACATCCAAAGCAAAGCAACAGTTAATCAGGCGCATTTGTCCAAACGCTTTTCCTTCTCATGACTTTAATCAAACATCGCAAATTCAACCCCAATGCAACCCTTTACTAATTCAGCCAAACAAACGTGAATTCAATCCACACGCCTTCTGTGATACGGTGGGAGAACTGACTAGGGTTTTGCGTTTATTTTCGCAAATGTTTCGGTTGAGCAAGAGTCGCCACCGACTTTTTATTTTATCCTAAGGAAAGGTTTAAAAAGCACAGAAAAAACCTTTGAGATTTTTCTTGGGTTCGGGGAGTAGATTATAGAAAGGGAAGGTATTAGCACCCTTTCTATCCATGGGCTCTTAGGTACTTGCTTAGATCAACTTGCCTTGGTTTTCAATTGTTTGAAATGGTGCTTTGTGTGTGGTTTTTGAAAATGTTTTTAAAAGATGCCTTGTATAGGCTACCCTTGTAACAATTCTTTACTCGAATGTTTTACAAAAGGTGTTTGTCTTTTTGAAAAGATGTTTCAAGGTTTTTCTGAAAGTTTGTTTTGAAAGTGTTTGTGAAGTGGGTTTTGAAATAAGGCAAGTGTTTTCTTGGAAAGTTGACAAGTACTTAAGAGTTTATCTACCCTAAAGTTTTCTCAAAGATTTTTGTTATGTTTTAAACCTTTTGACAATTTTGTTCCACCATTGCATTTGGTGGATAATCTTGTTTTAGGAGATGAAAGGGACGGGCGCGGGTCATCGTTTAGACCATAGTTGCAATAGTGTTAAATGTCTTTGGGCAATTTTCTTTAAAAGGGACTTGATCATTCATTTAAGCAACATTTCGTGGGACTATGATCATTTGATTGTTTGTTTTTACCCAAAGAAATTCAACATACAATATGGCCCAATTATTTGAAGGCAACAAAGTGGAATACCCTAGGGGTGCAAGTGTGAAATGTGTCGTCCATTTTTCATGCTCATTTATCTTGTATTAGGTCCAACTATTTTGTTCATTTTTATTCGCATACAAAACCCTAATTCTAGCATAGTATGTTTAGAAAGCGATAAAGTGCGAAATTTAAAATCCTACGCTATTACAACACAATAATATGGGGAGGGGGGTACAATGTTTCAAATGGGGATATTTAGACAAGAAATTGAATCTAAGCTATTACATCATTTTCTATGAATATTTACAAGATAAATAAATGTATAATTTAAATGGTAAATAAAACAAATATGCAAGAATGCAAAAGGAATTTTTATATGTATGAAAAAAGTATTATTTATGTAAAATAAAAAAATAAAATAAAAAGGTATTATTTTTGAGGTATTTTCAAATCTAGGGCAAAACCCTAATTTTTTAATCAAAAGGGACATTAATTAATCAATTCATATAATATTTATTATTTACATACAAAAATAAAATAAAATATGGTATATTTGTAAAAAGGCCTTTTTTAGTATTAAATATTAAAAAATAAAATATTCACATTTTTTGATATTTTCTCTTAAGTATATTAATATACCTATATATTTATATTATTTACAAATAAATATCATATATATATAAATGATAACAATTAATATTTATAAAAAAAAAATATGTTTTGTATAAAATATTTTCAAAAGGGAAAATGTAATAAAAATCAGAAAAGAAAATATATTTGCATTATTTTTTTCTAGTTTTCTAAATAATAGTGTGTATATATATATTTATGTATAAATGTCAACATAATCAAATAAATGCCTAAAAAATAGAAAAATGGTGTAAAAATTTATTTTTAGATTTTTAATATCATAAGCAAAAATAAACAAGTCAGACCAAAAAAGAAAAAGTCAAAAAATCATTAAAAATAACAAAATGGGCTCAGGGGGTGCAAAAGTAAATGTATGGTGCAAAAAGGAATAACAAACAGGCCCAGCCCAGAAAATGGTTGTCTTCAACCTTCAGACCAAACAATTCAAAAAATGTGCGCCTTTCTTCATCAATCCTTAACTCCTGATTCCTGGCTTTTTAACAAAAACTCATAACATAAAAAATGTTCAGCATGAAGAGACGATTCTAACCATATGCATAACTTGATCTAACTCTCTAAGATGAGGGAGAATTTCTCCTCCCCCAAATCCTAACCTAGTTTTTCTGCCATTTTCAAACTCCAAATTCTCACAGCTCAAGCAAAAGAAATGAAAAGTAAAAGAATGTACATGTTCAGTGGCATGAGTAGGACATTGTTTATTCACAAACTTAAGGCTAATGATGCATAATAAGAGAGATACGAGTTCACCAAGATACCTGTTCAGCTGAAGTTCTATCTTGCAATGGGGGAGCTTTCAGTGCAAGGTGACGATTGGAAAAGCTTCCTTGAGGTCCAGGGATGCTATTCCAATGTTTACTTTGTCTTGAAAGCTTCTGAATCATGCTAGAGCACTTCACCTGCAAAACAAGAAACTGAAAATGGTGGAAGTGGTTAGAGGGATTACAGGTCGTGCTTCAGGTTATGGTTAGCTTGCATAGATGCTAGGGGATGTGTATGAGCTGGTTTGGGCAAGAAAGCTTGAGAGAAATGGGAGATAGCACTCAAACTGCAGGCTTTGCCCTGTTTGTGCAGTTTGAGAGTGATTATGACAATGGGAGTGTTTGAGAGGTGCAAGGGTCTTGCAAAAGCTTAGTTCTGATCTTTGGAATGTGTTTTCAATATTTGCTTAAAGGTTTCTTGACTGATATGAGAGATGTGTTATGTTATGGCACTTTTCTTCACTCTTAAGCAAACAAAAGCAACCTGGTGTTTTAGGCCAGTAGGGGACCTCTAATGAGCTGCATAAACTCTCCTTGATCAGAGTGATTTGTCCATAAACTTGTGCCCATTAGATCTTGCTTGTACTGCTTGGATTTGTAATTGGACATAAAGTGAACTTTTGCAAAAATGGAAATAGTGCTTTTTCTAGTTTAGGGTTAATTCTCCATGTAATGTCCAAATGCTTAGAATAACAACTTGGCACAATGGTTTTGCATTGAATTTTTGAGTGTCAAAGGGTTTTAGGACCTGTAATTTAGCATAAACTATGCTGACTTGAAAATGGCTTAAGTTATGAACATGATCATGCTCAAATCAAAAGTGAGTTTTTGCCATATTGTGAAATTCGATTCTCTCAAGTTATGAGGTTGTTTGAGAAGTTCTTGGACATTTTGGAAAGCTTGGAATGTGTACTACAATCCATCTTTGAAATGCAAATTGAAATTCCAAGTGGAAGTGTATGGAAAATAGCCTTGAAGTGGGGTAGAAAACCTTGTCAAAATAGGTTAAAATTTCACTAAGTTAAAAATGGTTTAGTGCCCTTATTCAAGAATTTGTAACTTGAGATACAAGCCTCAAATGGGAAAACTTTGTGAATCAAAGTTGTAGATTATGCAACAAGCTACAACTTTCATGTTTGGACTTTTGTTTGAATCCAAATGGATCTTGGTGAAAAAGTGGGGCAAAGTTGGGAAAAAATTAGGGTTTTCCATAACTTAGAAAAATTCTAAGTTATGAAAAATTCTAATTTCTAACCCTAATTTGCATTTTGTGATTTCTTGGTGAACAAGTTTCATGATTTGGCATGTTTTGATGAAAAATGAATCTTGACTCTTGATTTTGACCAAAAAGTCAAAGTTTGACTTTTCAGTGTACAGTCAAAATTGATCAATTGACTGGGAAATTCAACTGTCAATTTTGTGTACTTGGGATCTTTTGAGTTTGTTGATCATGTCAAGATAATTCCATGGGGTCCTTGAGTCCATATGTGAGCTTGGTTTGCCACTGGTTAGGTTAAACAGTCAAAAATTGCCTTTGTGCAGTCAAAATCCTAAGAATGACCATTTTGCCCTTTTGGTGATCTGATCAAATTTCTTATGGAATTGTGATCCAAATTTGATCAAATGGTCCATATGAGTCCATAATGTTGATGTGGGTCAATTTTCATGAGGTTTGACTGTCAATTGGCCACAGTTGACTTTTTCCCCAATACAGTTGATTTCTAGGTCAACTGTCCAATTGACTGGGCAACACTTAGAATCAAGACTTGAAACTTGATATGGGTAAACTTGGGAGTCAATCATGAAGCATGAAAGTCATCTTGGGCATTTTAGGTCAAAACATCTTTGTGCAAACACAAACCCTAATTTGGGTCCATAGTGCAAGGAGAAGTCTTGAGCAGATGGAAACCCTAACTGGATCTTGATCTCCAAGGGCTTTGTGGTGAGAAATCAATGAGAAATGGGAGGGAAAATTTTGGGGTACAACAGTTGCCCCTGTTCAATCTTCTTGAATCCGAAGAGTTAGATTGGCAAGTTTGCCTTTCGTGACTCGAGGGTAAAAGGAGATTGGACACTAGAGTGCCCGGAAATTTGCACTTGTCAAAGCAATGGATGCGGGAATGGGCTTAGAGATGCCATTTGGAGATGGGCTTAACGATGCCATCTGGGAGAGTGACAGAAATCTTGTCGGGGATGGGCTTAGAGATGCCATCTGGAAGGGAATATCAGGAAGGTGTCCAAGCTTGGGACCATCTCTGAACTGGGGGGTCTGAACAAGCAATAGATTGACATCCGTTGTTGGGAGGAATCTGTAAACTGTTTTCAGTGGTTTGGAGAAGAAGCTGAACAAGCGATAGGTTAACATCCGTTTACTTGGAGAACCCGCGAACTGTTTTCAGAAATCTTGAAGTTGAATAAGCAATAGAGCAGCATCCGTTGTTGGGAAGCGTCCGTAAACTGTTTTCAAAAGTTGCATATGAACAAGTCGATAGATTAACATCCGTTGTTGGGAAGAATCCATAAACTGTTTTCAGAAGTCTTGAAGAAGAATCTGAACAAGTGACAGGTTAACATCCGTTTACTTGGAGAACCCGTGAACTGTTTTCAGAAATCTTGAAGTTGAATAAGCAATAGAGCAGCATCCGTTGTTGGGAAGCGTCCGTAAACTGTTTTCAAAAGTTGCATCTGAACAAGTCGATAGATTAACATCCGTTGTTGGGAAGAATCCATAAACTGTTTTCAGAAGTCTTGAAGAAGAATCTGAACAAGTGACAGGTTAACATCGGTTTACTTGGAGAACCCGTGAACTGTTTTCAGAAATCTTGAAGTTGAATAAGCAATAGAGCAGCATCCGTTGTTGGGAAGCGTCCGTAAACTGTTTTCAAAAGTTGCATCTGAACAAGTCGATAGATTAACATCCATTGTTGGGAAGAATCCATAAACTGTTTTCAGAAGTCTTGAAGAAGAATCTGAACAAGTGATAGGTTAACATCCGTTTACTTGGAGAACCCGTGAACTGTTTTCAGAAATCTTGAAGTTGAATGATTTTAGTCTGTCGACTGATCTTTCCTGAAAAGGTAAAGAGTTAGTTGTATGCAATGTTATGATGCATGATGCAATATACGTGACATCAATGTTTATGACATGAATGTGATGAATGCGCATGTAAGCTGACGAGCTATCTTGCTGAGGATAAATGAATCCGAGGTGGCTGAAGATAAAAGCATCTTGACTGCTGCCGGGGAAAATAAATCCTTGGCTGCTGCTGGGGAAGAGAATTCCTGATGACCTCTCTACTGGGGAGTTCCAATCTAATAGGCTCATGCTGGAGAGGTAAGATTGAGAATCTTCAGCTTGATGGGAAGTAACTCTGGCGATCTCACTGGGGAACTCAAGATTTCTCTTCCTAAAACTCTGTGGGGAGAAGGCTCATTAGTCTGGCTCCGCTGGGGATATTGAAAATTTGCACTCTGAGGGAAATTTAGCTCTGGAGGACTCTCTGGCTGGTGATGACAAAGATAAACTCCTCTGGGGATTATACTGATAAGTTATGCTGGGAGACTCTTGATGAACTCCGCTGGGGATAGGACGAACTTTGGCGAGTGCGATCTTTTGTGGTTGTTAGCTGAGGATAACCCAGTTATAAGCCTTTGTGAGGAATAACTTTGAATAAAACTCGGGAGAGACGTTCGTGCTCTGTGGGGAAATATCTTCCAGAACCTTACTGGGGATAAGCTTCGAGAATCTGCTGGAGATAGACCTCAGGGTTTGCTAGGGATGTGGATTCCAAATCTCTTGGGGGGTTTCCTTCGAAAGGGTGTCAAGATATCCATCTGTACCTTCATCCTATCAGTAATCCTCTTTCTTAGGTTCATTTAGGAAGTGATTATGTTTCAAATGCATATGCCTATTTAACAAAACATTGGACGTTTCTCAAAATAAAACAAATAGTGCAAGAGAAAAAGAAAAGGGAAATGACACAAATTTTTGGGAAGAGTATTTGTATTGATTTTCTTTGAGTATATTTGTACAAAGGAGACAATCATCCTAGTAAGAGGACTTTGTCGTAAATATTGAAAGATTTTATACAAAATAAAGGATGGCTATGTGAAATAATTCCATGGGATTCCGTTCCGCTATAGCTTTCACAACTCTGAATATCTGTCCATTCAATGCTTCGCTTGCCGATGACTGGATTGATCAGAAGCCTGGAACTGGTTGATGAAGAGATTGTCTTTGAAGTGATCCGACGAGACGTAGTCATACGCTTTAATTCCCTAACTTTTGCCTGAATCGCCCTTTCGGGTTTTCGATCCACCGGGAAACCCCTTTTTGCCCAAGCCGCCCTTTCGGGTTTTCGGCTTGCCGGGTGTACAGATTTTTTCGTTTTTATCCCTAATTTTTGCCTGAACCGCCCTTTCGGGTTTTCGGTTCACCGGGATGCCCATTTTTGCCCAAGCCGCCCTTTCGGGTTTTCGACTTGTCGGGTTATTTTATGCGTAGTATCTTTTGACTATGTATGCGTTCGCAGGGTGCGGCAAATCGTCACCGTCCATGGTGGTCAGAATCATTGCACCACCAGAAAATATGCTCTTGATCACAAATGGTCCTTCATATGTAGGAGACCATTTACCCCTGGGATCACTTTGCGGCAAGATAATCCGCTTGATTACGAGATCTCCGACTTGATACACTTGACGTCTGACTTTCTTATTGAAGGCCTTGATCATCCGCTTTTGATACGTCTGACCATGGCATATAGCAGCAAGTCGCTTCTCGTCGATCAGATTGAGTTGATCAAGTCGGGTCTGCATCCAATCATTTTCATTCAAACCTGCATCCTTCATAATCCTTAGAGAAGGGATCTGGACTTCCATAGGCAAAATAGCTTCCATGCCATAAACCAAAGAAAATGGGGTTGCCCCAGTTGAAGTACGTGTCATCGTACGGTATCCATGCAGAGCAAACGGTAACATCTCATGCCAGTCTTTGTAAGTGACTGTCATTTTCTGAATGATCTTCTTAATGTTTTTGTTCGCAGCTTCAACAGCACCGTTCATCTTCGGCCGATAGGGAGATGAATTATGATGATAAATCTTGAATTGTTCGCACAATGCAATGATCATCGTGTTATTCAGATTTGTACCGTTGTCTGTGATGATCCTATCGGGGACACCATACCGGCATATGAGATTTTGCTTGATAAAGCGGGCAACCACGTTTTTAGTCACAGAGGCGAAGGAAGCTGCTTCGACCCATTTAGTGAAGTAGTCAATGGCAACCAGGATGAAGCGATGTCCATTGGAAGCCGTGGGCTTGATCTCTCCAATCATATCAATGCCCCACATTGCAAAGGGCCACGGAGCAGTCAGGACGTTGAGAGGAACCGGAGGGATATGAACTTTGTCAGCATAGACTTGACACTTGTGGCAAGTACGGGAATGTTGATGGCAGTCAGCCTCCATGGTAGACCAATAATAGCCTGCCCTTAGGATCTTCTTAGCCATTGTATGCCCGCTCAAGTGAGTGCCAAATGTGCCGCTGTGTATATCAGTCATGATCAACTCTGCTTCAGCTTTATCCACACATCGGAGTAATACACAATCATGGCTTCGTTTGTAAAGGATTCCGTTGCTCAGGAAGAACTTAGCAGCGAATTTCCTTAAGAACTTCTTGTCATTTACGGAAGCTCCTTCAGGATAATCTCTAGTCTCGAGATACCTTTTGATTTCATGGAACCATGGTTGTTCCACTACTTCTTCGGTATTAATCTCGTGGAAATGTGTCGGTTCATCCATTCGCTTGATGGTGATTTGGGGAGCCTCGTTATCCCAGTTGAGTTTAAACATGGAGGACATTGTGGCTAGAGCATCGGCTAGCTGATTCTCTTCTCGCGGGAAATGGTCGAAGGTAATTTGCTCGAAATGAGGCAACAATGTCAGGACATGTTCTTTGTATGGGATAAGATTAGGATGCTTGGTATCCCAGTCTCCTTTGATTTGGCTGATGACCAAAGCCGAGTCCCCAAATACGATCAAAGATTTGATCCCCAAGTCTATAGCAGCCTCGAGACCAAAGATGCAAGCTTCATACTCAGCCATGTTGTTTGTGCAGCTGAAGCAAAGTCGGGCCGTGAAAGGAGTGTGACAACCTTCCGGAGAAATGAGTACTGCGCCAATACCGTTTCCAAGTGCATTTGAAGCACCATCAAAGTACAGGGTCCATCGGGACCCCTTTTCGGGTCCGTCATACGGTCCGTCACTTTCGACGTTGTCCAAATTCATGATGTCCTCGTCTGGGAAGTCAAATCTCATGGGTTGATAGTCTTCGATAGCCTGATGAGCCAGATGGTCAACTAGTACACTCCCTTTTATAGCTTTTTGGGTGGTGTACTGGATGTCATACTCGGTTAAGATCATTTGCCATCTAGCTATCCTTCCAGATAAAGCGGGCTTCTCGAAGATATACTTGATAGGGTCCATTTTGGATATCAACAAGGTAGTATGAGTCAGCATATACTGTCTTAGTCGGCGAGCAGCCCATACCAAAGCGCAACAAGTTTTCTCGAGCAGTGAGTAGCGAGTCTCACAGTCGGTAAACTTTTTACTAAGGTAATAAATAGCATGCTCTTTTCGACCAGACTCGTCATGCTGGCCCAAAACACACCCCATTGAGTTATCCAAGACGGTTAAGTACATGATCAATGGTCTTCCTTCGACGGGTGGCATCAGAATAGGAGGTTCTAGCAAATACTCCTTGATTCTATCAAAAGCAGCTTGACAATCGTCGTTCCATTCCACTACCTGATCCTTTTTCAAGAGTTTGAAAATTGGCTCACAGGTAGAAGTCAGATGTGAGATGAATCTGGCAATATAGTTTATGCGCCCCAAGAATCCTCTAACCTCCTTTTCAGTACGGGGAGCAGGCATCTCTTGTATTGCTTTTACTTTTGCCGGATCGACTTCAATGCCTTTGTTGCTTACAATGAATCCCAGGAGTTTACCAGACCTAACTCCAAAAGTGCATTTACTTGGATTCAGCCTGAGCTTGTATTCTTTTAACCTGGCAAACAGCTTCTCCAAATGCTCAAGGTGCTCTTCCTCCATTTGTGACCGAGCTATCATATCGTCTACGTAGACTTCAATCTCATGATGTATCATGTCATGAAATAAAGCTACCATGGCGCGTTGATAAGTTTCCCCTGCGTTCTTCAGCCCGAACGGCATCACTTTGTAACAAAAAGTGCCCCATTGCGTGACAAAAGTTGTTTTCTCCATATCCTCGGGAGCCATTTTGATTTGATTGTAGCCCGAGAATCCGTCCATGAAGGAAAACACCTTATGATGAGCTGTATTGTCGATCAAGATGTCAATATGAGGTAGCGGGAAATCATCTTTAGGGCTGGCCCTATTCAAATCCCGGTAGTCCACACACATTCTGACTTTGCCATCTTTCTTCGGTACCAGTACGATGTTAGCGACCCATTGAGGATAGGACGTAACAGCCAGGAAGCCAGCATCGAATTGCTTCATTACTTCTGCTTTGATCTTTTCGGACATGTCAGGCCTCATTCGGTGAACTTTTTGCTTGATTGGTGGACAGTCTTCTCTTGTGGGGAGACGGTGAACCACGATGTCTGTGTCTAGACCCGGCATGTCTTCATAGGACCAAGCGAAGATTTCAACATACTCATTCAGCAACTGTACCAAGCGCTCCTTGACTTTTGGTTCCAGGTTGGCACCCACTTGCACCTCCTTCCGATCCTCCTCGGTTCCCAAGTTAACAGCTTCCAATGGCTCTTCATGCGGTAAGATGGCCCTTTCCTCTTGTTGCAGAAGTCTGGCTAGTTCCCCGGGTACTTCACAACCTTCGTCATCTTCATACTCGGCTAGATTGACCAGATCTTCAGAGTTATTGAAAGATACAGCAGAATAGTCACCCATGGAATCCGGAGTGGATGGGTACCTGCATTGGTGAGTGTGGGTGTGTGTAAGGGATAGCCATCCTTAAAAAAAATGCAAAAGGAAAGAAAATGAACATAAGCAGTTTATCAAATGAAAAACGTCCAATGAATCATTAAACATGGCATATGAATATGAAAAATAGTCAAAACCCTTACAAGTGGACCTACATGCCCCGGGCAAGGCAGGAGGTGAAAAGATAGTGTACGGATTGTTTGAAAGTAAAATATTACAGACCAAATAGGAAATGTTTAACAGATAAATTATTGATGAATAAAAGTGATGGGGACAAAGTCTTTAGCCTCCCAATTGCTCAATCCTCCTCTGACAGTTGGATAAATCCACTCTTCAATGTTGCTTTCCTTGTCTTCATCTTCCAGGGCGTTGATTCTGTAAGGAGAAATTTTGAATGGCGCTCTTTCAATCTTTGACTGGCGTATAGCTTTCTGGCCAGCGGCTGTGAACCCTAATCCAAACTTGTCAGTCTTATGCGGAAAGTCGGGTAACTTCCCCCTTGCTGAATTCTTCCCTTCTTTAATTGCGGCCCTTGCATCCTCCAGAGATGCCATCCTGGCCATCTGCCTCGGGGTCTCGGCTGTCAACTTTGCTACTGCTATTTCAGGAAGAACTTCTTCGAAATGTTAAAACGGTGTCTCAATGAACTCTCCTTCAACCTCCACATACCAGAAAGAATTTAAGTGGCTAATCATGTACTCTTCTTCGCCGTGAACAGTGATGATCTTTCCCTTGACAGGATATTTCAGCATCTGATGCAAGGAGGAGGTGACTGCCCCAGCATGGTGTATCCAAGGTCTACCCAGCAGGCAGGAGTATGATGGACGGATGTCCATTACATAGAAAGTGGATTTAAACACCTCAGTACCTATCTTGATGGGAATTTCAACCTCTCCATGGACCATTCTCTTCGACCCATCGAAAGCTCTGACGACAATATCACTCGGCTTCAATTCCAACCCTTCGCAATCTAGCCGGTCCAAGGCCTTCTTAGGCAAAACATTCAGCGACGAAACGGTATCAACCAAAACATGTGCAAGGGTGGTTCCGCGACACTCGATTGAAATATGCAAAGCATCATTGTGGTTTCGGCCTTTAGGGGTTAGGTCGGCATCAGAAAAACCTAATCCATTGTCCGCAGTCAGGCTAGCCACGCAATGTTGAAATTGATCCGCAGAGGTTTCCTGGGGCACATGAGCTGCCTTCAGAAACTTAATCAAAGCTTTAGCGTGCGCTTCTGAGCAAAGTAATAGTGCCAGCATGGAGATCTTGGAGGGGGTTTGCCCCAACTGTTCCACCACATCGTAATCACTTCTCTTGATTATCCTCAAAATCTCGTCCATTTCTTTCTTGGAGGTTTCCGGGATCACCAAGGGTTGAGCCCTCGTCCTGACGGGCTCATCCTGTATTCCCTTTCCTTTATCAGCAATGGTAGGAGGGACAACACTAGGAACAACAACTTCTTCAATCAAAGGAATTCTAGCAGAGAGTTTTATTGGTGCAGGGATGACTTCTTTAGCTGATGAGGGTCCAAAGACTGCTCTTGGAGGGGCAATCTCTGGAGAAAATATTCTCCCGCTCCTGGTGATTTTGCTGGTGCCCGCAATGTTACTAATGTTGGCTTCTTCATCATCCGAACTTTCTTCAATTACTTCGATTTGCTTGATACCATGGTAGTAGATGTCACCACCATAGTTCCAAGGTATCGACTTCTCAGAAACATAGGGAACAGGCCCTGGCATTGTTATCTTTAAAGGAACAGATTTTGCAGCTGGTGTAATCTTAACTGGCTTTTTGACGGCCTTGGAAAGATTGGCGTGAATGGTTATGATTGAGACATTTTCAACATGAACTGGAGCAGCAGAAACTTTTTCGAACAAAATTTGTCGGCTATCCATAAGGCCTTGGATGCCTTTCTTTAATAGCGGACAATCAAACGGCAGAGAGTGGCAACAGTAGCAGTCTTCTTTACATCCCAGGAAGATCCCGGCCCTTAACAAATTCAACTTAATGGTTAGCAGTGGAGTAGTCAGATCACTGACGTCAGCAACATACAAATCCTCTTCAATGGCATTGATATTTCGGCCGTGCTTCGGCATAGGTGCAGATATCACATTAGGTTTCTCTGGAGCGTCAAACTCTACCTCCTTAGCCTCTATCAGGTCTTGGATTTTATGCTTGAGTGCCCAACAATCATTGGTGTCGTGTCCAACACTGTCTGAATGGTAGGGGCATTTAGCATTGGTATGATAATGCGGGGAGGACGTATTCACATTCTTTGGCGCCTCCTTGATGGTGGCAAGATTCAACTTCAATAGATGGGGAAGCACTTGTGCTGGAGTCATATTAATACGGGTGAACTGCCGTTGTGGCCTTTCCACCCGTTGCTGATTTGGTCTGGACTGGTTATAGCGAGGCTGCTCACTTGGAGTGTTTTGAATCATTACGGCCCCCACAGTTGGCCGACGCTCCATCTTCCCTGCTCTTCTATGAGAATATACCATAGCCGTCTCCTTCTTAAAAGGCTTCTTCTCAACACTTGCAGCAACACCCTTCTGAATCTTTCCTGACTTGATGCCAGCTTCTATTCTTTCGCCGGTTAAGATCAAATCGGTAAACCCTGCGGAAGAGTTACCAATTAGATGATTGAAAAATGGCCCAGATAGGGTCCCAAGAAACATATCAACGAGCTCACGATCGGTTAAAGGAGGCTGCACCCTGCCAGCCAAATCCCTCCATTTTTGTGCATATTCTTTGAATCCCTCACTTGTTCCTAGTGACATACCCTGAAGTTGGGTACGAGTAGGAGCAAGATCAGAATTATACTGGTATTGTTTGTAGAAAGCGGTGGCCAAATCTTCCCAATTTCTGACACTGGTTCCTTCTAGCTGATAAAACCACTCCAACTAGGCTCCCGATAGGCTGTCTTGAAAGAAATGAATCCAGAGATTTTTATCTGCCGTATAGGGTTGAATTTTTCTCACGTAGGACCTGAGATGCATTTTGGGACAGGACAGCCCATCATACCTCACAAACACTGGCACTTTGAATTTTGGGGGAATCACAATTCCGGCAACCAAGCCCAAGTCTTCAAAATCCAAACCCGGTACTCTTTGCAATTCCATGGCAGCCAATCTGTCTTCTAAACCCTTGTATTTATCATCAGCTGGAGGGTATTGCTGGTCAGAATAATCTTCATCCTCTTCAACCTCTTCCTCCTCCGCATCAGACTCAGAAGGCACCACAACTCGATCTCTTTTACTAGTCCCTTCATCAGAAGTAGGAGGAAATTCAAGCACTCTCCGAGCTTCTCTGTCAAATCTTCTCCCCAAAGTAGCCACCCCGATCCTCTTTTTCTTCTTCATTGGGTCCTTATTCTCCAAATGAGTCTTGATATCCTCTTGACTTTTAACCAAAGTCATCAAGAGTTGCTGGAACTGTGCATTCTGGGCTTGTAGGTCTTTGACTGTTTGCTCGAGATCCATCCTACTGAAATAAACAGCAGACAGATAAGGAAACCTGGAGTGAGACCTGCTTATGCACATGATGAATGGTATGCTGATGTATGAAATGCATTCAAGGATTTAGGACATTCAAAATTGTTTCAGACAAAGAAGAACGCACGTCATATTAATAAGAAGAAATTTGTTAGTACATAAATGCCCCATGGGCCAAATGTTACAAAATAAACTTCTTAAGGCAGAAAGATATTGCACATCCTCTTTGGTGCGATGTAGGTGTTGAGGGCCTCTTGCTCGTGGAGTCGGCGGGTAAGCTCTAGAACCTTCTTTTCACTGGCGTAGTAGCTAGCTTCAAAAGTGTTTCGTTCCTCCTTGAGCTGAATCCAACTTTTCTGCATTTCCTCCCACGATGTAGGCATGTCTGGATGTAGGATGGTATAGGGAACCTCTCCTTCATTGACGGGCTCTTTAATCATAGGGAGAACATGAGGATAAGGCATCATTAGACTTTGGGCTCGGGCTCGTACCCACTTGAGATAGGGCTCAAGAGGGATGGAGTTCTTGTATCCCAGAGTCTTGTTATCAACCTTGTTGAGTTTTCCCCAAGCTCTGGTGAATCTTTGGCGAAGTCCTTGCGCATCGTTGTCGAAGTCAAAAACTAGGCTAGGAACCAACATGTCATGAGGGCCATCCCTCCGTGCATATCCAAATTGCCTCAAAGCTAGGCAAGGGTTGTAGGTGATACCTCCCCTAATTCCAAGTAAAGGAACATTAGGAAATTCTCCGTAACGATCGACGATGATGACATTTTCTCTGGACCGAGAACACCAATGCACATCAGAATGAGTAAGAGTCATCAACCGTTGGGACCACCTTGTACCCTGGTCATTCTTCAAGACAGATTGTGGAAGGTGCGAAATAAACCACCTTGCAAAGAGAGGAGTACAGCACATGAGAACACCCCTCTTTCTCATTGTTCGTGTGAAAAATGAGTGAAGGATGTCCCCAAGCAATGTTGGTATTGGATTTCTGGACAAGAAGATTTTGACGGCGTTGACATCTGCCAATTGGTCAGGATTTGGGAATAAGACCAACCCGTAGATAAGGAGTGCCACAATCTCTTCAAAGGCTTGTAGGTCCAATGAGTTCCAACATTCTTGTGCCTTCTCAAACAAGAATTTTGCTAAGAATCCTTTGACGCCACTTCTGGTTTCCCAATGCCCCTTGATGTCGGATGGTTGAAGATGTAATGCTCGAGCAACATCTTCCGGCTTTGGTTCCTTTTCCGTACCGTTGAAGGGTAGTTGATTAAGGATAGGGATTCTTAGGAGTTGAGAAAACTCCTCCAAAGTGGGTACCAACTGATAATCAGGGAAAGTGAAGCAGTGGTGAAGAGGGTCAAAGAACTGGAATAGCACTTTCATCATGTCTTCTTCAATGTTGGTGTTGACTAGGCTGAGCAGTCTACCATGTCTTTCACCGAAGGATGAATTTTCCGGAATTCTTGAGGTGATCTCCTTGACTTGAGGAGAGATTCTCACAAGGTTGACTTGAATGGTATTTCTGCGAGGGATTTCCAAGTCCTACAAAACAAGAACAAAGATGAAGATCCAAAACCCTTGAAATGGTTAGTGAATGCATATGATGTTTTATGATGTTTATGATGTATGCACAAAACATATGTACAAGCAAATCACACCAAACCCTAATTTCAGGCTTGCATGGGGTTTCATAGGTAAGTACCCTCTTGAGTGTAGTTGGCTTAAAAACCTGTCCTATAAATAGTAACCGGGTTCTAAGGAGCTCAATATCACTGGATTGTTTTCAATGTTCATTGTTTTGGTTTAGCCACTTAACTAGCGACCAAAATATTCCAAGAAAACAACCCTCAATGAGTGTAGTATCGAGTATCTACCAACTTCGGACTGCACCAAAGCCGGTCATCTCACTACCCCTAATAAAAGGCCAAGATGGTCAAGTAAGGTTCTAGGTCATTAGTGCTTAGTGACATCACTCAGCGGCCCCGTACTCTCCTTGATTGAACTAAAGGGTTACCGGTACTCACAAATATGTCGCACTAATATAGCTATTGCTTAGACCGTGTCGGTATACCCCGCACAGTTTCCACAACGTATTGCTATCTATGAATGTTTCCCAAAATCCGGGTGGAGGATTGTAAACCCAAACAATAGAGCCAAAGTATAAAGCAAGCAAATCAAACAATTAGTCATGCAAGAGGGTGATCTAAGCCCTAAGGTTACTCCACTTTAAAAATTCTCCCCAGCAGAGTCGCCAGTTCTGTGATACGGTGGGAGAACTGACTAGGGTTTTGCGTTTATTTTCGCAAATGTTTCGGTTGAGCAAGAGTCGCCACCGACTTTTTATTTTATCCTAAGGAAAGGTTTAAAAAGCACAGAAAAAACCTTTGAGATTTTTCTTGGGTTCGGGGAGTAGATTATAGAAAGGGAAGGTATTAGCACCCTTTCTATCCATGGTTATCCATGGGCTCTTAGGTACTTGCTTAGATCTACTTGCCTTGGTTTTCAATTGTTTGAAATGGTGCTTTGTGTGTGGTTTTTGAAAATGTTTTGAAAAGATGCCTTGTATAGGCTACCCTTGTAACAATTCTTTACTCGAATGTTTTACAAAAGGTGTTTGTCTTTTTGAAAAGATGTTTCAAGGTTTTTCTGAAAGTTTGTTTTGAAAGTGTTTGTGAAGTGGGTTTTGAAATAAGGCAAGTGTTTTCTTGGAAAGTTGACAAGTACTTAAGAGTTTATCTACCCTAAAGTTTTCTCAAAGATTTTTGTTATGTTTTAAACCTTTTGACAATTTTGTTCCACCATTGCATTTGGTGGACAATCTTGTTTTAGGAGATGAAAGGGACGGGCGCGGGTCATCGTTTAGACCATAGTTGCAATAGTGTTAAATGTCTTTGGGCAATTTTCTTTAAAAGGGACTTGATCATTCATTTAAGCAACATTTCGTGGGACTATGATCATTTGATTGTTTGTTTTTACCCAAAGAAATTCAACATACAATATGGCCCAATTATTTGAAGGCAACAAAGTGGAATACCCTAGGGGTGCAAGTGTGAAATGTGTCGTCCATTTTTCATGCTCATTTATCTTGTATTAGGTCCAACT
Source organism: Vicia faba (assembly GCA_948472305.1). NCBI lineage: Eukaryota > Viridiplantae > Streptophyta > Magnoliopsida > Fabales > Fabaceae > Vicia > Vicia faba. The sequence goes on along the minus strand of OX451739.1, from coordinate 1,082,917,749 downwards.
ATTTTGTTCATTTTTATTCGCATACAAAACCCTAATTCTAGCATAGTATGTTTAGAAAGCGATAAAGTGCGAAATTTAAAATCCTACGCTATTACAACACAATAATATGGGGAGGGGGGTACAATGTTTCAAATGGGGATATTTAGACAAGAAATTGAATCTAAGCTATTACATCATTTTCTATGAATATTTACAAGATAAATAAATGTATAATTTAAATGGTAAATAAAACAAATATGCAAGAATGCAAAAGGAATTTTTATATGTATGAAAAAAGTATTATTTATGTAAAATAAAAAAAGAAAATAAAAAGGTATTATTTTTGAGGTATTTTCAAATCTAGGGCAAAACCCTAATTTTTTAATCAAAAGGGACATTAGTTAATCAATTCATATAATATTTATTATTTACATACAAAAAAAAAAATATGGTATATTTGTAAAAAGGCCTTTTTTAGTATTAAATATTAAAAAATAAAATATGCACATTTTTTGATATTTTCTCTTAAGTATATTAATATACCTATATATTTATATTATTTACAAATAAATATCATATATATATAAATGATAACAATTAATATTTATAAAAAAAAAATATGTTTTGTATAAAATATTTTCAAAAGGGAAAATGTAATAAAAATCAGAAAAGAAAATATATTTGCATTATTTTTTTCTAGTTTTCTAAATAATAGTGTGTATATATATATTTATGTATAAATGTCAACATAATCAAATAAATGCCTAAAAAATAGAAAAATGGTGTAAAAATTTATTTTTAGATTTTTAATATCATAAGCAAAAATAAACAAGTCAGACCAAAAAAGAAAAAGTCAAAAAATCATTAAAAATAACAAAATGGGCTCAGGGGGTGCAAAAGTAAATGTATGGTGCAAAAAGGAATAACAAACAGGCCCAGCCCAGAAAATGGTTGTCTTCAACCTTCAGACCAAACAATTCAAAAAATGCGCGCCTTTCTTCATCAATCCTTAACTCCTGATTCCTGGCTTTTTAACAAAAACTCATAACATAAAAAATGTTCAGCATGAAGAGACGATTCTAACCATATGCATAACTTGATCTAACTCTCTAAGATGAGGGAGAATTTCTCCTCCCCCAAATCCTAACCTAGTTTTTCTGCCATTTTCAAACTCCAAATTCTCACAGCTCAAGCAAAAGAAATGAAAAGTAAAAGAATGTACATGTTCAGTGGCATGAGTAGGACATTGTTTATTCACAAACTTAAGGCTAATGATGCATAATAAGAGAGATATAAGTTCACCAAGATACCTGTTCAGCTGAAGTTCTATCTTGCAATGGGGGAGCTTTCAGTGCAAGGTGACGATTGGAAAAGCTTCCTTGAGGTCCAGGGATGTTATTCCAATGTTTACTTTGTCTTGAAAGCTTCTGAATCGTGCTAGAGCACTTCACCTGCAAAACAAGAAACTGAAAATGGTGGAAGTGGTTAGAGGGATTACAGGTCGTGCTTCAGGTCATGGTTAGCTTGCATAGATGCTAGGGGATGTGTATGAACTGGTTTGGGCAAGAAAGCTTGAGAGAAATGGGAGATAGTACTCAAACTGCAGGCTTTGCCCTGTTTGTGTAGTTTGAGAGTGATTATGGCAATGGGAGTGTTTGAGAGGTGCAAGGGTCGTGCAAAAGCTTGGTTCTGATCTTTGGAATGTGTTTTCAATATTTGCTTAAAGGTTTCTTGACTGATATGAGAGATGTGTTATGTTATGGCACTTTTCTTCACTCTTAAGCAAACAAAAGCAACCTGGTGTTTTAGGCCAGTAGGGGACCTCTAATGAGCTGCATAAACTCTCCTTGATCAGAGTGATTTGTCCATAAACTTGTGCCCATTAGATCTTGCTTGTACTGCTTGGATTTGTAATTGGACATAAAGTGAACTTTTGCAAAAATGGAAATAGTGCTTTTTCTAGTTTAGGGTTAATTCTCCATGTAATGTCCAAATGCTTAGAATAACAACTTGGCACAATGGTTTTGCATTGAATTTTTGAGTGTCAAAGGGTTTTAGGACCTGTAATTTAGCATAAACTATGCTGACTTGAAAATGGCTTAAGTTATGAACATGCTCATGCTCAAATCAAAAGTGAGTTTTTGCCATATTGTGAAATTCGATTCTCTCAAGTTATGAGGTTGTTTGAGAAGTTCTTGGACATTTTGGAAAGCTTGGAATGTGTACTACAATCCATCTTTGAAATGCAAATTGAAATTCCAAGTGGAAGTGTATGGAAAATGGCCTTGAAGTGGGGTAGAAAACCTTGTCAAAATAGGTTAAAATTTCACTAAGTTAAAAATGGTTTAGTGCCCTTATTCAAGAATTTGTAACTTGAGATACAAGCCTCAAATGGGAAAACTTTGTGAATCAAAGTTGTAGATTATGCAACAAGCTACAACTTTCATGTTTGGACTTTTGTTTGAATCCAAATGGATCTTGGTGAAAAAGTGGGGCAAAGTTGGGAAACAATTAGGGTTTTCCATAACTTAGAAAAATTCTAAGTTATGAAAAATTATAATTTCTAACCCTAATTTGCATTTTGTGATTTCTTGGTGAACAAGTTTCATGATTTGGCATGTTTTGATGAAAAATGAATCTTGACTCTTGATTTTGACCAAAAAGTCAAAGTTTGACTTTTCAGTGTACAGTCAAAATTGATCAATTGACTGGGAAATTCAACTGTCAATTTTGTGTACTTGGGATCTTTTGAGTTTGTTGAGCATGTCAAGATAATTCCATGGGGTCCTTGAGTCCATATGTGAGCTTGGTTTGCCACTGGTTAGGTTAAACAGTCAAAAATTGCCTTTGTGCAGTCAAAATCCTAAGAATGACCATTTTGCCTTTTTGGTGATCTGATCAAATTTCTTATGGAATTGTGATCCAAATTTGATCAAATGGTCCATATGAGTCCATAATGTTGATGTGGGTCAATTTTCATGAGGTTTGACTGTCAATTTGCTACAGTTGACTTTTTCCCCAATACAGTTGATTTTTAGGTCAACTGTCCAATTGACTGGGCAACACTTAGAATCAAGACTTGAAACTTGATATGGATAAACTTGGGAGTCAATCATGAAGCATGAAAGTCATCTTGGGCATTTTAGGTCAAAACATCTTTGTGCAAACACAAACCCTAATTTGGGTCCATAGTGCAAGGAGAAGTCTTGAGCAGATGGAAACCCTAACTGGATCTTGATCTCCAAGGGCTTTGTGGTGAGAAATCAATGAGAAATGGGAGGGCAAATTTTGGGGTACAACACCTTCTTTTACTGATTAAGTCAAACAATGCGAATTCAAACCAAATCTCGGAATAATTCGCAAAGTGCTGTAGAATTTAAATCTTTCTGAGAACGCGCGCACAAACCCTAATTCCTGATTAAATGCCAAAGAGCATTCGCCTGATCAAAGTTGAGCCAAAATCAACCAAAACCCTAAGCCAACTGTGTGAAACATTCCGGAGCCCTGAAAATCAGTAAAACCCTAATTTTTGTTTGACTGGCGAGAAAAGTCAGTTTGACCGATTCTTGAGCCAGTTTGAAAAATCAGGAAATGCCTGAAGCTGCGATCTCTTGTGGAAAAATACGAGGGCAAATTTTGGGGTACAACAGTTGCCCCTGTTCAATCTTCTTGAACCTGAAGAGTTAGATTGGCAATTTTGCCTTTCGCGACTTGAAGGTAAAAGAAGATTGGACACTAAAGTACCCAGAAAATTTGCGCTCGACGATGTGATGGTAGAGGTGAATGGGCTTAAAGATGCCATTTGGTGATGGGCTTAAAGATGCCATCTGGTGCGATAGAATCTTGTCGGGGGATGGGCTTAGAGATGCCATCTGATAATGGGCTTAAAGATGCCATTTGGCGACTGCTGGTAGGAGGATGGGCTTATAGATGCCATCTGGACATGTTAAACTATATGTCAATGGTGAGTGGACAAGTATCAGAAGGGCATCCATGTTTTGGAACATCTCTGAATCGGGAGGTCCGAATAAGAAATAGATTGACATCCATGTCTGGAGAATCTGTAAACTATTTTCAGGAGTTGAGATTGAATAAGTAATAGAGCAACATCCGTTGTTGGGAAGCGTCCGTAAACTATTTTCAAAAGTTGAGAAGAGTCTGAACAAGTTGGTAGATTAACATCCGTTGTTGGGAAGAATCCGTAAACTGTTTTCAGAAGTCTTGAGAAGAATCTGAACAAGTGATAGGTTAACATCCGTTACTTGGAGAACCCGCGAACTGTTTTCAGAAGTCTTGAAGTTGAATAAGCAATAGAGCAGCATCCGTTGTTGGGAAGCGTCCGTAAACTGTTTTCAAAAATTGCATCTGAACAAGTTGGTAGATTAACATCCGTTGTTGGGAAGAATCCGTAAACTGTTTTCAGACGTCTTGAGGTTGAATAAGCAATAGAGCAGCATCCGTTGTTGGGAAGCGTCCGTAAACTGTTTTCAAAAATTGAGAAGGGTCTGAACAAGTTGGTAGATTAACATCCGTTGTTGGGAAGAATCCGTAAATTGTTTTCAGAAGTCTTGAGGTTGAATAAGCAATAGAGCAGCATCCGTTGTTGGGAAGCGTCCGTAAACTGTTTTCAAAAATTGAGAAGAGTCTGAACAAGTTGGTAGATTAACATCCGTTGTTGGGAAGAATCCGTAAACTGTTTTCAGACGTCTTGAGAAGAACCGGTGTAGGGTTTCCTGAGGATGAGCTCGTGTAAAACTGCATCTGGATGAATCTGGAATAAGTATCAGAATGTCGCCGTGTCCGGGTCACATCTGAACTATTTCTGGATGAATCTCGGAAGATGATCTTTGTCTGTCGATTGATCTTTCCTGAAAAGGTAAAGGGTTAGTTGCATGTAATGTTATGACGCATGATACAATGTATGTGACATCAATGTTTATAACATGAATGTGATGAATGCGAATGTAAGCTGATGAGCTATCTGAGGATAAATGGATCCTGGATGGCTGCAGATAAAAGAATCTTGACTGCTGCCTGGGAGAATAATTCTTTGGCTGCTGCTGTGGAGGGAAAGAGTCTTTAATTGTTTAAAATGAGAAGTCTTGGGACCACTGTTGGGAGAACCAGAAGCTTGGGTTGCATGCCAAACTACCGGGGTCTTCCTATTTTGAGGAGATCTGTGTGGGATTTCCTGATGATGAGTCCGTGTAGAACTGCATCGGGTTGTTGAACACTTTTGACATTCGAATGCCCCAAGTGGTGATGTAGATAAATTCCTGGCTTGTTACAGGTGTTGATCTAGAATTCTTCAGACGTGCCCTGGCTGGATACAGGAATCGAGTCTGGAAATGGTTGTCAACAGATATGCCCTGGCTGGATACAGGAGTCGAATCTGGAATTGTGATAGTTGATAGATATGCCCTGGCTGAATACAGGAATCGAATCTTCAAACTCTTCAGACGTGCCCTGGCTAGATACAGGAATCGAGTCCTCAAATTCTTCAGACGTGCCCTGGCTAGATACAGGAATCGAGTCTGGAAAGGTGCTTGTTAACAGATATGCCCTGGCTGGATACAGGAATCGAATCTTCAAACTCTTCAGACGTGCCCTGGCTAGATACAGGAATCGAGTCTGGAAATGTAATAGTTGACAGATATGCCCTGGCTGGATACAGGAATCGAATCTTCAAACTCTTCAGACGTGCCCTGGCTAGATACAGGAATCGAGTCTGGAAATGTGGTCAACAGATATCCCCTGGCTGGATACAGGAGTCGAATCTGGAATTGTGATAGTTGATAGATATGCCCTGGCTGGATACAGGAATCGAATCTTCAAACTCTTCAGACGTGCCCTGGCTAGATATAGGAATCGAGTCTGGAAATGTGATAGTTGATTTGTTGAACACTTTTGACATTCGAATGCCCCAAGTGGTGGTGATGGAGTCTTGAATCAGATTACTCTGCATATTGAGAGATTTCTTGAAATCTTGACTGGACTGCCCCAGGTTAATGACATGTCATGCCCCTTATTGATAGGAGATTTGCAATGGAAGTGTCATCCTCTTGAAGTGATTTTCACTTACTGAGAGAGTTTTCGTTCCTCTGAACATTCGTTGTATGAATTTCTTCGCTGTCAAACAAAAATCCAAATGCAGGCAGTGGTATTCAAGCAATGCAAAGTTTATGTTTGTCTCGAAGTTTTGAAAAATGCGTTTTTAGCAGAAAACTTTTTATAAGACAGATCAACACAAGATTTAGAGCAAAGCCCTACAGGAGTCAGGATACCTTTTGTAACAGTATGCTTTCGAACTAACCCATGCTTCAATTAGGACTTTTGAAGGGTTGTAACGTGGCCTGGTTCACGGTTTAAGAAACAAAGGATAAAGGCTCAAAGTATATTTGTACCCACCCGCTCTTCGTGATGTCCTTCAACCTAAGCTCAGTTAATTGTGCGTCACACTCTATTTTGAGTTTTGAACGACTTTTGGGCGATGGTTCACCAGTTGAATTTGGGGAGACAGTCATCATCTCCTTTTTCTTTTTCAACATTTTTCGTGTTGTTGAGGATTTTGTAATGACCTCACTATTTTGATTTTGATTTGTTATCCCTAACTTTTGCCTGACTGTTACCGTTTTCCGGGATTACTGTCAGCGGAACGCCCCTGCTTTCTTAAGCCTCCTTTATAGGTTTTGGCTCAGTGGGCTTTTTCTTTTTTTGAGAGATTGACTGTCTATGTGGTAGGGAACCACCCTTGTCTTTTGATTCCAAAGGAATGCTTTCTTTTTTTTGACATCGTTCGTTGTATTACGAACTGAGAGTTTGCGACTTTAATGCGCATTTTCTTTTGGATTAACTGAGATACTACCCTGCCCCAGGTTTATATCAAAGGTTTTGATTGTTCAGAACAGAAAACTCATACTTCTTTAGCTCGAAGGGGTTAACTAGGGATTAACTTCCTTATAACTCCAGTGTTTGGGATTTGAAAGAAATGCCTGTACATCATCAGCAAGGTCTGTTCAGAAGCATACTGTATAAGATCATGGTATTGTTTCGTCATCCTCCCTCTAAAGGCTTGCGACTTTTTATCAAGAGTCAAATATCATAAAGAAAAGCATAAGAGTAGTGAAACAAATGGATGAATTCGAGACAAACATATGCAATGCATTAATGAAAACAGAGTTTAACATCCACAGATAATTGTTTGATAGCAAAAGAAATTACAACTTTGAAAATTCAAAAAGAAGCAAAAGTCTTTCAGCTTGAGCTTCGTCACTTCATGTGGAGAACCCTTTAACGGAAGATTTTCATCTCGCCGTCTGGCATGAATTCCAGCACTCCAATGTCGATCAGATCTTGAATCTTGTTCTTCAAGGCCCAACAGTCGTTGGTGTCGTGTCCCGGGCTGTAGGAATGGTAAACACAAAATGTGCCGGGATGATAGTTAGGAGAGGAGGTATTGAGCTTCTGAGGAGGGTCCTTTACGGTAAGCAGGTTGACCTCCAACAGGCGCTTCAGTATGAAGAATGATGGTATTTCAATCTCCGTGAACTGTCTTCCCGACGTTTCTTGCTTACGCCGATTACCCCGTTGACGCTGGCGAGGTTGATGATGGGCTTGTGACCCTGAAGCAAGCAAAGGAGCTTTCCCCTTGTCTTCTTGAGTGGCTGGAGGCTGGACGGTGACTTGCTCTTCAACCTCATATGTTTGCCCCAGTTGGTTATTTGGAAGCAGTTGGCAGACGAGAACTCTGAGTTCCTCTTGTCTTTGAGATAGGTCTTGGATGAGAGCCATCTGGCCCACCAACTGTCCCATCATTTGGGTCCTTAATGTTGTCAGATCAAACTGCATCTCTGCAAGCTGATCACTCCTGGCATTGTTGGAATTCTCCAAGCCCTTTGTGAGGAGAGCTTTCATCTCTTCTTGCCCCAGAGACAAGTTCAGGAACATCTCCTGCAGCTGAGCAGTCTGGTCTTGGATGTCTTTGACAGACCTTTCTAGAGCCATCTCTTGCTGAAATAAACAGCAGGAGAGTAAGGAAACCTGAAAAAGGAAAGACCGTCAAAATGCAATACATGATATGTGGATGCATGCTTTCAAGGATCTCTTGGGGTAAACACAAGAAAATGTTAGAGGTTAAACTTTGCTCTTGGATTGGAGATCTCTGCACCGGTGGACGTCCTTCCACGAGAATCAAGCTCACCATGTCAAGTGGGCCATAGCCACTGATTCAAGTTGTTGTATTTGAACTTTGACTGGAGAACTTTGTATCGATGGATGTCTTTCCACGAGAATCAAGCTCACCATGTCGAGTGGGTCATAGCCACTGATTCAAGTTGTTGCACTTGATCTTTGATTGCATTGGTTAGAGGAGAAAACCCCTTGCCCCTTGATAGATGTCTGGTTCAACGTAACCCTGCATCAAAAGAACCCTCGAGATCCTTGAAATGGTTATTGAAAATGCTATGGTATGATGTCATGATGTTATGTACATGTACGCGAAAAGCAAGTGAGTGTATATACAGGAAAACATATTCACACAAAGCAAACAAATCCTTAGGTTTAGGCTTGCATGGGGTTCAGATACTACCCTCTTTCAGTTTCGTTGGTTAAAACCTGTCCTATCAAAAGTAATCGGGTTCTAGAGGATCTCAAATCATTGGCTACCCTCAATCGGTCATAACTCCAGCATCGCTATCTTTTCTTGCGGCCGGAACCATCGCGAGAGTTTAGCCTCAATGAGTGTAGCATACTGCTACTGTTCTATGGCCAAGTTGGGTCAATTTAGGGTTCTAAGGTCGGTTGGTGCTTAACGACTCCTTGGAAGACCCATATTCTCCCCGTTTCAACACGAGGGATATCGGTACAGACCAAGGCGCCACACCAACGTAGCCACTGCTTCACCCATGTCGGTATACCCCGGACAGGTCCCTCGCAGATTATGCTACCTAAAAAAAGGTTTCCCCCAGATCCGGGTTAGGATCTATAAAACTCCGATACAAAGCCCACAAATGTAAAAGCAAACAAAGCAATCAATTGAAAATAAAGGTGATCTAAACCCTAAGGTAACCCCACTTTTAGTAGTTATCCCCAGCAGAGTCGCCAGTTCTGTGATACAGTGGGAGAACTGACTGTGGTTTTGCGTTCGTATTCTCACTTGTGCGGTTGAGCAAGAGTCGCCACCGACTTTTTATTTTATCCTAAAGGAAAGGTTGAAAAAGCACAGCAAAAACCTTTTGAGATATTTCGTGGGTCCGGGGGGTAGATTATGAAAAGGGAAGGTATTAGCACCCTTTTCATCCATGGTTATCCATGGGCTCTTAGTTACTTGGTTTTTAGATCACTTGCCTTGATTTTCGATTGCTTGAAAATGGTGTGTGTATGTGTGTTTTTGAAAATGTTTTTGAAGAGATGCCTTGTCTTAGGCAACCAATGTATTTGACTCGTGTTAGAGTGTTTTACAAAAGTGTGGATCTTTTCGAAAAGATGTTTCAAATGTTTTTGAGAGTTTGTTTGAAAGTGTTGTGGATTGTGGTTTTTGAAAAGAAGGCAAGTGTTTTTGCAAGTTGATCTCAAGTAACTAAGAGTTTTATCTACCCTATTGTACTCAAAGGTTTTCTCTATGTTTTCAATCCTTTTTTAACAATTTTGTTCCACCATTGAATTTGGTGGACAATCTTGCGTTTAGGAAGTTTTAACGGGACGGGCGCGGGTCATCGTATGGACCATGAATGCAATGATGCCAAGTGTCTTTGGCAATTTGTTTTGAAGGGACTATGATCATTCCGTTTTAGGCAACATTCGAAAGCGTCATCGAGGGACTTATGATCATTTGAATTTGTTTTGCCAAAGATACTTGACGTGCAAGCATGGCCCATTTTGGAAGGCAACATGTGGGATTACCCTAGAGAGTGCAAGTGTGATTGTGTATTGATTTCATGTATTTGTCTTGTATTAGGTTATCTAGCGTTTGATTTTATGTACATACAAACCCTAGGTCTAACCATGGTATAATTGAAAGCGGTAAGTTGCGAAAATGTAAAGTCTACGCTATTACAAAATAAGTATCCGGGAGTGGGGGTACAAATTTATGAATGGGGATAAGACTTAGGAATGTAATGTCCAATAAGTTACAACCAAATCGAATTTGCGATCAAATATAAATTTAACGAATATCAATGTATAAGATAAGCAAATGTGTATATTGTCAGATGTCAAGTGTATTGTGTAAGTGTATACGTGTATGGGTATGTAATTATTTACAGGTGCGACAATGTGAAATTAAATGTGTATTAAGTATTGTTTTGACTTTAAAGAAAAAATCAAATGTTTATTTAATTTAATTAATAATCTTGTATTTCCTTAATATGTATGAAAAGAATGTTTTAATGAAAATAAAAATATTCTAAGTTTGAAAGTTATTATTTTACATTTGATATATAAGAGAATGTATCTTTATAATTTTTGTATTTAATATGTACAAAGGATATTTAAATAAAATGTTTTAAATTAATTAAACTATGCATATAAAAAAATGTGTCTTTATAATTTGTATATACAAAGAAAATTTAAATTAGATATTTTAAATAAAAATGTGTTTTTATGTATTAATGTATTAGTGTGCCAATTAAATATTAATCTTAAGAAATAAATTATATTCTATGTATATATAAGAAATAAAAGAAAAGATAAGTTTAAATATAGAGAAAAAAAATATTTTTATAAGTTTCTATATAAACCAAATTATACTATATATAAAAATGTTTGTTAGTTTAAAAAATAAATACTATGTTTTGTTAATTTCTTAAAATGATATGTTAAAAAAAACTAAATGAAAGCATTTGGATGGGCTTTAGGCATTTCAGGGGTACGAGGCCCACGTTTAGGCTCAAGAACGTTTTAGGGTTTGGATTGTGTTTTCATTTGGGACATTAGCTTTAGGGTTTTGAGACAGCGGCGGCAATCGTTCGTTTTCGCGTTCTTCTTCATCTTCCTCATGCATGCCTCTGTATTTCCCTTCGTTCAAGGCCACCGGCGCCACTATTCTTCCTCCTCCTTACACTCACTTCAACGGCGGTAAAAAGAGGTATTTTAATTCTTTCAACGCATTAGGGGTTTTGTATTTTTGCGTGCTTAGTTTTTCGTATATTAATTCGGATTACATGTCTCTTTGGTTTGAGGTGCGTGAAGAAGGAAAGAATCTATACCTTTCTGAGGAGACGGGGGAGGGATGAAGGCGGAGGCGCCCAGGCGGCCCAGGACGGAGTGAGGTGATGATGGACTTGTAGACTTCCTGGTACTCTTTATCTTGTTGCCATTTTTGATTAGTATGCTTCTGTTGCCTTTGGAATATTTGTCGCCTGTGATGAAAAATTTCTGAGGTTTATGGTTTATTTGATTCTTTTCCTCTTCTCTTCCAGTTGCCTTGAGTTGCCTTATGAATATGCTTCTTCCTCGACTGTCTCTTTGTTGCCTTATGTGCTTGCCTTTTGTATGCTTCTGAACGATTTGCCTTTGGAATGTTTATTGCTTTTGGAATGTTGGTTGCCGGCCCAATGATGGTATCCTGAGGGCCTTGTGTATTGATACTGAGTATGCGTTTGGTGGCCTTGAGTTTGATTATAGGCAGGACGGGGTTTTGCCTTTTGGTAAGGTTTTGACAGGTTATGGCTTTTGGAATTAGTTTGAATAGGTTTTGACTGGTTTAGCAGGTTTGATGGTCTTAGCAGGTTTGATGGTCTTGTGTTATCTGGTTGTGAGGCTATACAGGTTTTAATGCTGGTTTAGGCCTTAACAGGTTTCATGGCTTAGCAGGTTTGATGCTTTAGCTGGTAAGGCTTGGCCTTGAACTTGTTTTCTTTTGACAGGGTAAGGCTTCTGACTTGCTTCAGGCAGGTTTGGCATATGCAGGTTGTATGGTTTATTAGGCCATTGCAGGTTATTGCTTGAGGTTTGATGGTTATCTGTTTGGAGGTGTTTGATGTTTGATATCTTTTCCCTCCCTTCTCATGTACTGTGTTCAGTTTTTGTTTTTATATATCTTTCTTCCTGCCTAAAGCCTTGTAAACCTGCTTACTTTCCTCTTCTTTTTCTCTCTCTTTAGTACAAAAAACATTAAAAAATTGTTTATATTTGTACTTCTCTGAAAAAGTAGACAGCTGGGAAATGATGAAATTGATTTTGTTTGCTTGCAATACAATGTTTCCTCTGCATTCTTGTATCTTCTTTTGACAGCTTTTGTGCTTGCTTGATATCTTGCCATATCTTCTTATTTGACAGCTTTTGGAAGAAAGTTTGAATTTAGAATTGGTTGGCAATTCAGTTTGTAACTTGGACTTTGGTTATTTGCATATGTTGTCTTGCTTTGGGACTATGCAGTTTTGACAGTTTGAAATGTGCAATTTTAACTTTTGTGCATTCATTTAATTTGCAAACATTTTCACTCTTCTTTGTGAACCGGGAGAAATCCCGTGATTTGCAAAGAGGACTAACTGATCCCAGTTGTTGCTTTTAATGATGAGTCTAATTTAAACTGTCTGTCTCTTTAATTCAATTTATCTGTTTCTAACTTTTCTTCCTTCCTTTTGTAGATGAATAATTAAAACGGAGCACTGGAGCAAGGGATAGCAGATGAAGAATTGAAGAATAGAAACAATGTTTAGGATAATTTTTATTTAAGTTTAAATTACTGTAAAATTATTGTTGTAAACAACAAAACAATTGTACAATTAATTTAAAAATTAATAAAAGTTTCTTTATCCAATTAAATATTTTTCCTTTATTGTTTATTTATTATTTAAAATTATTTGAATTAAAATAATCGAAAAATGAATTCCAATCACTTAATCTTAGAATAATAAATAATGAAATAAACAAAGTTGTAGCATCTGATCAGTTAAACCTGGCATTTCCAGTATCCAAAGCAAAGCAACAGTTAATCAGGCGCATTTGTCCAAACGCTTTTCCTTCTCATGACTTTAATCAAACATCGCAAATTCAACCCCAATGCAACCCTTTACTAATTCAGCCAAACAAACGTGAATTCAATCCACACGCCTTCTTTTACTGATTAAGTCAAACAATGCGAATTCAAACCAAATCTCGGAATAATTCGCAAAGTGCTGTAGAATTTAAATCTTTCTGAGAACGCGCGCACAAACCCTAATTCCTGATTAAATGCCAAAGAGCATTCGCCTGATCAAAGTTGAGCCAAAATCAACCAAAACCCTAAGCCAACTGTGTGAAACATTCCGGAGCCCTGAAAATCAGTAAAACCCTAATTTTTGTTTGACTGGCGAGAAAAGTCAGTTTGACCGATTCTTGAGCCAGTTTGAAAAATCAGGAAATGCCTGAAGCTGCGATCTCTTGTGGAAAAATGCGAGGGCAAATTTTGGGGTACAACAGTTGCCCCTGTTCAATCTTCTTGAACCTGAAGAGTTATATTGGCAATTTTCCTTTCGCGACTTGAAGGTAAAAGAAGATTGGACACTAAAGTACCCAGAAAATTTGCGCTCGACGATGTGATGGTAGAGGTGAATGGGCTTAAAGATGCCATTTGGTGATGGGCTTAAAGATGCCATCTGGTGCGATAGAATCTTGTCGGGGATGGGCTTAGAGATGCCATCTGATAATGGGATTAAAGATGCCATTTGGCGACTGCTGGTAGGAGGATGGGCTTATAGATGCCATCTGGACATGTTAAACTGTATGTCAATGGTGAGTGGACAAGTATCAGAAAGGCATCCATGTTTTGGAACATCTCTGAATCGGGAGGTCCGAATAAGCAATAGATTGACATCCATGTCTGGAGAATCTGTAAACTATTTTCAGGAGTTGAGATTGAATAAGTAATAGAGCAACATCCGTTGTTGGGAAGCGTCCGTAAACTATTTTCAAAAGTTGAGAAGAGTCTGAACAAGTTGGTAGATTAACATCCGTTGTTGGGAAGAATCCGTAAACTGTTTTCAGAAGTCTTGAGAAGAATCTGAACAAGTGACAGGTTAACATCCGTTACTTGGAGAACCCGCGAACTGTTTTCAGAAGTCTTGAAGTTGAATAAGCAATAGAGCAGCATCCGTTGTTGGGAAGCGTCCGTAAACTGTTTTCAAAAATTGCATCTGAACAAGTTGGTAGATTAACATCCGTTGTTGGGAAGAATCCGTAAACTGTTTTCAGACGTCTTGAGGTTGAATAAGCAATAGAGCAGCATCCGTTGTTGGGAAGCGTCCGTAAACTGTTTTCAAAAATTGAGAAGGGTCTGAACAAGTTGGTAGATTAACATCCGTTGTTGGGAAGAATCCGTAAATTGTTTTCAGAAGTCTTGAGGTTGAATAAGCAATAGAGCAGCATCCGTTGTTGGGAAGCGTCCGTAAACTGTTTTCAAAAATTGAGAAGAGTCTGAACAAGTTGGTAGATTAACATCCGTTGTTGGGAAGAATCCGTAAACTGTTTTTAGACGTCTTGAGAAGAACCGGTGTAGGGTTTCCTGAGGATGAGCTCGTGTAAAACTGCATCTGGATGAATCTGGAATAAGTATCAGAATGTCGCCGTGTCCGGGTCACATCTGAACTATTTCTGGATGAATCTCGGAAGATGATCTTTGTCTGTCGATTGATCTTTCCTGAAAAGGTAAAGGGTTAGTTGCATGCAATGTTATGACGCATGATACAATGTATGTGACATCAATGTTTATAACATGAATGTGATGAATGCGAATGTAAGCTGATGAGCTATCTGAGGATAAATGGATCCTGGATGGCTGCAGATAAAAGAATCTTGACTGCTGCCTGGGAGAATAATTCTTTGGCTGCTGCTGTGGAGGGAAAGAGTCTTTAATTGTTGAAAATGAGAAGTCTTGGGACCACTGTTGGGAGAACCAGAAGCTTGGGTTGCATGCCAAACTACCGGGGTCTTCCTATTTTGAGGAGATCTGTGTGGGATTTCCTGATGATGAGTCCGTGTAGAACTGCATCGGGTTGTTGAACACTTTTGACATTCGAATTCCCCAAGTGGTGATGTAGATAAATTCCTGGCTTGTTACAGGTGTTGATCTAGAATTCTTCAGACGTGCCCTGGCTGGATATAGGAATCGAGTCTGGAAATGGTTGTCAACAGATATGCCCTGGCTGGATACAGGAGTCGAATCTGGAATTGTGATAGTTGATAGATATGCCCTGGCTGGATACAGGAATCGAATCTTCAAACTCTTCAGACGTGCCCTGGCTAGATACAGGAATCGAGTCCTCAAATTCTTCAGACGTGCCCTGGCTAGATACAGGAATCGAGTCTGGAAAGGTGTTTGTTAACAGATATGCCCTGGCTGGATACAGGAATCGAATCTTCAAACTCTTCAGACGTGCCCTGGCTAGATACAGGAATCGAGTCTGGAAATGTAATAGTTGACAGATATGCCCTGGCTGGATACAGGAATCGAATCTTCAAACTCTTCAGACGTGCCCTGGCTAGATACAGTAATCGAGTCTGGAAATGTGGTCAACAGATATGCCCTGGCTAGATACAGGAGTCGAATCTGGAATTGTGATAGTTGATAGATATGCCCTGGCTGGATACAGGAATCGAATCTTCAAACTCTTCAGACGTGCCCTGGCTAGATACAGGAATCGAGTCTGGAAATGTGATAGTTGATTTGTTGAACACTTTTGACATTCGAATTCCCCAAGTGGTGGTGATGGAGTCTTGAATCAGATTACTCTGCATATTCAGAGATTTCTTGAAATCTTGACTGGACTGCCCCAGGTTAATGACATGTCATGCCCCTTGTTGATAGGAGATTTGCAATGGAAGTGTCATCCTCTTGAAGTGATTTTCACTTACTGAGAGAGTTTTCGTTCCTCTGAACATTCGCTGTATGAATTTCTTCGCTGTCAAACAAAAAGCCAAATGCAGACAGTGGTATTCAAGCAATGCAAAGTTTATGTTTGTCTCGAAGTTTTGAAAAATGCGTTTTTAGCAGAAAACTTTTTATAAGACAGATCAACACAAGATTTAGAGCAAAGCCCTACAGGAGTCAGGATACCTTTTGTAACAATATGCTTTTGAACTAACCCATGCTTCAATTAGGACTTTTGAAGGGTTGTAATGTGGCCTGGTTCACGGTTTAAGAAACAAAGGATAAAGGCTCAAAGTATATTTGTACCCACCCGCTCTTCGTGATGTCCTTCAACCTAAGCTCAATTAATTGTGCGTCACACTCAGTTTTGAGTTTTGAACGACTTTTGGGCGATGGTTCACCAGTTGAATTTGGGGAGACAGTCATCATCTCCTTTTTCTTTTTCAACATTTTTCGTGTTGTTGAGGATTTTGTAATGACCTCACTATTTTGATTTTGATTTGTTATCCCTAACTTTTGCCTGACTGTTACCGTTTTCCGGGATTACTGTCAGCGGGACGCCCCTGCTTTCTTAAGCCTCCTTTATAGGTTTTGGCTCAGTGGGCTTTTTCTTTTTTTGAGAGATTGATTGTCTATGTGGTAGGGAACCACCCTTGTCTTTTGATTCCAAAGGAATGCTTTCTTTTTTTTGACATCGTTCGTTGTATTACGAACTGAGAGTTTGCGACTTCAATGCGCATTTTCTTTTGGATTAACTGAGATACTACCCTGCCCCAGGTTTATATCAAAGGTTTTGATTGTTCAGAACAGAAAACTCCTACTTCTTTGGCTCGAAGGGGTTAACTAGGGATTAACTTCCTTATAACTCCAGTGTTTGGGATTTGAAAGAAATGTCTGTACATCATCAGCAAGGTCTGTTCAGAAGCATACTGTATAAGATCATGGTATTGTTTCGTCATCCTCCCTCTAAAGGCTTGCGATTTTTTATCAAGTGTCAAATATCATAAAGAAAAGCATAAGAGTAGTGAAACGAATGGATGAATTCGAGACAAACATATGCAATGCATTAATGAAAACAGAGTTTAACATCCACAGATAATTGTTTGACAGCAAAAGAAATTACAACTTTGAAAATTCAAAAAGAAGCAAAAGTCTTTCAGCTTGAGCTTCGTCACTTCAGGTGGAGAACCCTTTAACGGAAGATTTTCATCTCGCCGTCTGGCATGAATTCCAGCACTCCAATGTCGATCAGATCTTGAATCTTGTTCTTCAAGGCCCAACAGTCGTTGGTGTCGTGTCCCGGGCTGTAGGAATGGTAAACACAAAATGTGTCGGGATGATAGTTAGGAGAGGAGGTATTGAGCTTCTGAGGAGGGTCCTTTACGGTAAGCAGGTTGACCTCCAACAGGCGCTTCAGTATGAAGAATGATGGTATTTCAGTCTCCGTGAACTGTCTTCCCGACGTTTCTTGCTTACGCCGATTACCCCGTTGACGCTGGCGAGGTTGTTGATGGGCTTGTGACCCTGAAGCAAGCAAAGGAGCTTTCCCCTTGTCTTCTTGAGTGGCTGGAGGCTGGACGGTGACTTGCTCTTCAACCTCAGATGTTTGCCCCAGTTGGTTATTTGGAAGCAGTTGGCGGACGAGAACTCTGAGTTCCTCTTGTCTTTGAGATAGGTCTTGGATGAGAGCCATCTGGCCCACCAACTGTCCCATCATTTGGGTCCTTAATGTTGTCAGATCAAACTGCATCTCCGCAAGCTGATCACTCCTGGCATTGTTGGAATTCTCCAAGCCCTTTGTGAGGAGAGCTTTCATCTCTTCTTGCCCCAGAGACAAGTTCAGGAACATCTCCTGCAGCTGAGCAGTCTGGTCTTGGATGTCTTTGACAGACCTTTCTAGAGCCATCTCTTGCTGAAATAAACAGCAGGAGAGTAAGGAAACCTGAAAAAGGAAAGACCGTCAAAATGCAATGCATGATATGTGGATGCATGCTTTCAAGGATCTCTTGGGGTAAACACAAGAAAATGTTAGAGGTTAAACTTTGCTCTTGGATTGGAGATCTCTGCACCGGTGGACGTCCTTCCACGAGAATCAAGCTCACCATGTCAAGTGGGTCATAGCCACTGATTCAAGTTGTTGTATTTGAACTTTTACTGGAGAAATTTGTATCGGTGGATGTCTTTCCACGAGAATCAAGCTCACCATGTCGAGTGGGTCATAGCCACTGATTCAAGTTGTTGCACTTGATCTTTGATTGCATTGGTTAGAGGAGAAAACCCCTTGCCCCTTGATAGACGTCTGGTTCAACGTAACCCTGTATCAAAAGAACCCTCGAGATCCTTGAAATGGTTATTGAAAATGTTATGGTATGATGTCATGATGTTATGTACATGTACGCGAAAAGCAAGTGAGTGTATATACAGGCAAACATATTCACACAAAGCAAACAAATCCTTAGGTTTAGGCTTGCATGGGGTTCAGATACTACCCTCTTTCAGTTTCGTTGGTTAAAACCTGTCCTATCAAAAGTAACCGGGTTCTAGAGGATCTCAAATCATTGGCTACCCTCAATCGGTCATAACTCCAGCATCGCTATCTTTTCTTGCGGCCGGAACCATCGCGAGAGTTTAGCCTCAATGAGTGTAGCATACTGCTACTGTTCTATGGCCAAGTTGGGTCAATTTAGGGTTCTAAGGTCGGTTGGTGCTTAACGACTCCTTGGAAGACCCATATTCTCCCCGTTTCAACACGAGGGATATCGGTACAGACCAAGGCGCCACACCAACGTAGCCACTGCTTCACCCATGTCGGTATACCCCGGACAGGTCCCTCGCAGATTATGCTACCTAAAAAAAGGTTTCCCCCAGATGTGGGTTAGGATCTATAAAACTCCGATACAAAGCCCACAAATGTAAAAGCAAACAAAGCAATCAATTGAAAATAAAGGTGATCTAAACCCTAAGGTAACCCCACTTTTAGTAGTTATCCCCAGCAGAGTCGCCAGTTCTGTGATACGGTGGGAGAACTGACTGTGGTTTTGCGTTCGTATTCGCACTTGTGCGGTTGAGTAAGAGTCGCCACTGACTTTTTATTTTATCCTAAAGGAAAGGTTGAAAAAGCACAGCAAAAACCTTTTGAGATATTTCGTGGGTCCGGGGGGTAGATTATGAAAAGGGAAGGTATTAGCACCCTTTTCATCCATGGTTATCCATGGGCTCTTAGTTACTTGGTTTTTAGATCACTTGCCTTGATTTTCGATTGCTTGAAAATGGTGTGTGTATGTGTGTTTTTGAAAATGTTTTTGAAGAGATGCCTTGTCTTAGGCAACCAATGTATTTGACTCGTGTTTGAGTGTTTTACAAAAGTGTGGATCTTTTCGAAAAGATGTTTCAAATGTTTTTGAGAGTTTGTTTGAAAGTGTTGTGGATTGTGGTTTTTTAAAAGAAGGCAAGCGTTTTTGCAAGTTGATCTCAAGTAACTAAGAGTTTTATCTACCCTATTGTACTCAAAGGTTTTCTATATGTTTTCAATCCTTTTTTAACAACTTTGTTCCACCATTGAATTTGGTGGACAATCTTGCGTTTAGGAAGTTTTAACGGGACGGGCGCGGGTCATCGTATGGACCATGAATGCAATGATGCCAAGTGTCTTTGGCAATTTGTTTTGAAGGGACTATGATCATTCCGTTTTAGGCAACATTCGAAAGCGTCATCGAGGGACTTATGATCATTTGAATTTGTTTTGCCAAAGATACTTGACGTGCAAGCATGGCCCATTTTGGAAGGCAACATGTGGGATTACCCTAGAGAGTGCAAGTGTGATTGTGTATTGATTTCATGTATTTGTCTTGTATTAGGTTATCTAGCGTTTGATTTTATGTACATACAAACCCTAGGTCTAACCATGGTATAATTGAAAGCGGTAAATTGCGAAAATGTAAAGTCTACGCTATTACAAAATAAGTATCCGGAAGTGGGGGTACAAATTTATGAATGGGGATGAGACTTAGGAATGTAATGTCCAATAAGTTACAACCAAATCGAATTTGCGATCAAATATAAATGTAACGAATATCAATGTATAAGATAAGCAAATGTGTATATTGTCAGATGTCAAGTGTATTGTGTAAGTGTATACGTGTATGGGTATGTAATTATTTACAGGTGCGACAATGTGAAATTAAATGTGCATTAAGTATTGTTTTGACTTTAAAGAAAAAATCAAATGTTTATTTAATTTAATTAATAATCTTGTATTTCCTTAATATGTATGAAAAGAATGTTTTAATGAAAATAAAAATATTCTAAGTTTGAAAGTTATTATTTTACATTTGATATATAAGAGAATGTATCTTTATAATTTTTGTGTTTAATATGTACAAAGGATATTTAAATAAAATGTTTTAAATTAATTAAACTATGCATATAAAAAAATGTGTCTTTATAATTTGTATATACAAAGAAAATTTAAATTAGATATTTTAAATAAAAATGTGTTTTTATGTATTAATGTATTAGTGTGCCAATTAAATATTAATCTTAAGAAAAAAATTATATTCTATGTATATATAAGAAATAAAAGAAAAGATAAGTTTAAATATAGAGAAAAAAATATTTTTATAAGTTTCTATATAAACCAAATTATACTATATATAAAAATGTTTGTTAGTTTAAAAAATAAATACTATGTTTTGTTAATTTCTTAAAATGATATGTTAAAAAAAACTAAATGAAAGCATTTGGATGGGCTTTAGGCATTTCAGGGGTACGAGGCCCACGTTTAGGCTCAAGAACGTTTTAGGGTTTGGATTGTGTTTTCATTTGGGACATTAGCTTTAGGGTTTTGAGACAGCGGCGGCGTTCGTTCGTTTTCGCGTTCTTCTTCATCTTCCTCATGCATGCCTCTGTATTTCCCTTCGTTCAAGGCCACCGGCGCCACTATTCTTCCTCCTCCTTACACTCACTTCGACGGCGGTAAAAATAGGTATTTTAATTCTTTCAACGCATTAGGGGTTTTGGATTTTTGCGTGCTTAGTTTTTCGTATATTAATTCGGATTACATGTCTCTTTGGTTTGAGGTGCGTGAAGAAGGAAAGAATCTATACCTTTCTGAGGAGACGGGGGAGGGATGAAGGCGGAGGCGCCCAGGCGGCCCAGGACGGAGTGAGGTGATGATGGACTTGTAGACTTCCTGGTACTCTTTATCTTGTTGCCATTTTTTATTAGTATGCTTCTGTTGCCTTTGGAATATTTGTCGCTTGTGATGAAAAATTTCTGAGGTTTATGGTTTATTTGATTCTTTTCCTCTTCTCTTCCAGTTTCCTTGAGTTGCCTTATGAATATGCTTCTTCCTCGACTGTCTCTTTGTTGCCTTATGCGCTTGCCTTTTGTATGCTTCTGAACGATTTGCCTTTGGAATGTTTATTGCTTTTGGAATGTTGGTTGTCGGCCCAATGATGGCATCCTGAGGGCCTTGTGTATTGATACTGAGTATGCGTTTGGTGGCCTTGAGTTTGATTATAGGCAGGACGGGGTTTTGCCTTTTGGTAAGGTTTTGACAGGTTATGGCTTTTGGAATTAGTTTGAATAGGTTTTGACTGGTTTAGCAGGTTTGATGGTCTTAGCAGGTTTGATGGTCTTGTGTTATCTGGTTGTGAGGCTATACAGGTTTTAATGCTGGTTTAGGCCTTAACGGGTTTCATGGCTTAGCAGGTTTGATGCTTTAGCTGGTAAGGCTTGGCCTTGAACTTGTTTTCTTTTGACAGGGTGAGGCTTCTGACTTGCTTCAGGCAGGTTTGGCATATGCAGGTTGTATGGTTTATTAGGCCATTGCAGGTAATTGCTTGAGGTTTGATGGTTATCTGTTTGGAGGTGTTTGCTGTTTGATATCTTTTCCCTCCCTTCTCCTGTACTGTGTTCAGTTTTTGTTTTTATATATCTTTCTTCCTGCCTAAAGCCTTGTAAACCTGCTTACTTTCCTCTTCTTTTTCTCTCTCTTTAGTACAAAAAAACATTAAAAAATTGTTTATATTTGTACTTCTCTGAAAAAGTAGACAGCTGGGAAATGATGAAATTGATTTTGTTTGCTTGCAATACAATGTTTCCTCTGCATTCTTGTCTCTTCTTTTGACAGCTTTTGTGCTTGCTTGATATCTTGCCATATCCTCTTATTTGACAGCTTTTGGCAGAAAGTTTGAATTTGGACTTGGTTGGCAATTCAGTTTGTAACTTGGACTTTGGTTATTTGCATATGCTATCTTGCTTTTGGACTATGCAGTTTTGACAGTTTGAAATGTGCAATTTTAACTTTTGTGCATTCATTTAATTTGCAAACATTTTCACTCTTCTTTGTGAACCGGGAGAAATCCCGTGATTTGCAAAGAGGACTAACTGATCCCAGTTGTTGCTTTTAATGATGAGTCTAATTTAAATTGTCTGTCTCTTTAATTCAATTTATCTATTTCTAACTTTTCTTCCTTTCTTTTGCAGATGAATAATTAAAACGGAGCACTGGAGCAAGGTATAGCAGATGAAGAATTGAAGAATAGAAACAATGTTTAGGATAATTTTTATTTAAGTTTAAATTACTGTAAAATTATTGTTGTAAACAACAAAACAATTGTACAATTAATTTAAAAATTAATAAAAGTTTCTTTATCCAATTAAATATTTTTCCTTTATTGTTTATTTATTATTTAAAATTCTTTGAATTAAAATAATCGAAAAATGAATTCCAATCACTTAATCTTAGAATAATAAATAATGAAATAAACAAAGCTGTAGCATCTGATCAATTAAACCTGGCATTTCCAGCATCCAAAGCAAAGCAACAGTTAATCAGGCGCATTTGTCCAAACGCTTTTCCTTCTCATGACTTTAATCAAACATCGCAAATTCAACCCCAATGCAACCCTTTACTAATTCAGCCAAACAAACGTGAATTCAATCCACACGCCTTCTTTTACTGATTAAGTCAAACAATGCGAATTCAAACCAAATCTCGGAATAATTCGCAAAGTGCTGTAGAATTTAAATCTTTCTGAGAACGCGCGCACAAACCCTAATTCCTGATTAAATGCTGTTGTACCCCAAAATTTGCCCTCCCATTTCCTCAACATTTTCTCATCACAAGACCTTTGAAGATCAAGATCCAGTTAGGGTTTCCTCTGCTCAAGACTTCTCCTTGCACTGTGGACTCAAATTAGGGTTTGTGTTTGCCCAAGGATGTTTTGACCTAAAATGCCCAAGATGACCTTCATGCTTCATATTGGACTCCCAAGTTTACCCATGCCAAGTTTCAAGTCTTGATCCCAAGTTTTGCCCAGTCAATTGGACAGTTGACCTAGAAATCAACTGTATTGGGGAAAAAGTCAACAG
The DNA here is from genome assembly GCA_948472305.1 of Vicia faba. Classification (NCBI taxonomy): domain Eukaryota; kingdom Viridiplantae; phylum Streptophyta; class Magnoliopsida; order Fabales; family Fabaceae; genus Vicia; species Vicia faba. Next base: position 1,082,894,546 of record OX451739.1, on the reverse strand, counting down.
TGGTCAATTGACAGTCAAAACTCATGATTTTTGACCCACATCAACATTATGAACTCATATGGACCATTTGATCAAGTTTGGATCACAATTCCACAAGAAATTTGATCAGATCACCAAAAGGGCAAAATGGTCATTTTTAGGGTTTTGACTGCACAAAGGCAATTTTTGACTGTTTGACCTAGCCAATGGCAAATCAAGCTCACATATGGACTCAAGGACTCAATGAAATGGTCTTGACACATTCATCAAGCTCAAAAGATCCCAAGTACACAAGATTGACAGTTGAATTTCCCAGTCAATTGATCAATTTTGACTATACACTGAAAAGTCAAACTTTGACTTTTTGGTCAAAATCAAGAGTCAAGATTCATTTTTCATCAAAACATGCCAAATCATGAAACTTGTTCACCAAGAAATCACAAAATGCAAATTAGGGTTTGAAAATGGAATTTTTCATAACTTAGAATTTTTCTAAGTTATGAAAAACCCTAATTTTTTCCCAACTTTGCCCCATCTTTTCACCAAGATCCATTTGGATTCAAACAAAAGTCAAAACATGAAAGTTGTAGCTTGTTACATAATCTACAACTTTGATTCACAAAGTTTTCTCATTTGAAGCTTGTAACTCAAGTTACAATTTTTTGAATAAGGGCACTAAACCATTTTTAACTTAGTGAAATTTTAACCTATTTTGACAAGGTTTTCTACCCCACTTCAAGGCCATTTTCCATACCCTTCCACTTGGAATTTCAACTTGAATTTCAAAGATGGATTGTAGTACACATTCCAAGCTTTCCAAAATGTCCAAGAACTTCTCAAACAACCTCATAACTTGAGAGATTCGAATTTCATAATATAGCAAAAACTCACCTTTGAATTGGCCATTTTCCATGTTCATAGTTTGTGTAAACTTCTCTAAATCAGCATGCCCTTGATTACAGGTCCTTGAACCATTCCATACTCAATAATTTAATGCATATTCAATGTTTTAAAGTGTTGTTCTTTGAGTGCAAGCATTGTATGCAAGATTAATCCTAAACTAGATAAAGTGAACTTTCCATTTTTGAAAAGATTAGCTTTATGTCAATTTAGAAATCCAACAAGTACAAGCTAAATCCTGTTGGCACAAGATTATGGACAAGTTGCTCTGATCAAGAGAATATTATGCAGCACATTAGGAGGCCCCCTACTGACCTAAACCATCAACTTGCTTTTGTTGCTTAAGAGAGAAGAAAAGTTCCATAACTTGTAACAATTATCATACCAGCATAGGCACACAAGAGAAAACTGATCAAACACATTCCAAACATCCCAACCAAGCTTTTGCACGAATCCTTGACCTCTAAAACACTCTCCATCACAGAAACATCATCAAACTGCTCAAACAGGGCAAGACCTGCAGTTTGAGTACCAACTCCCATTTCCCTCGAGCATTCTCACCAAAACCAATTCATACACATTCCCTAGCATATATGCAAGCTAACCATGACCTGAAACCTGGCCTGTAATCCCTCTAACAGCTTCCACCATTTTCATTTTTTCCTTTTGCAGTTGAAGTTCCACAGCTCGATACAAGAAGTTTCAAGACAAAGTAAGCATTGAAAAAGCATCCCTGGACCTCAAGGAAGCTTTTCCAATCATTACCTTGCACTAGAAGTTCCTCATTCTCCAGATAGAAGTTCAGCTACACAGGTAAAACTTTGAACTCGTATCTCTCTTATCATGCATCTTTAGTCTTAAGTTTGTGAAGAAACAAGGTTCTACTCATAGCCCTGAACATGTACATATCTTTACATTTCATTTCTTTTGCCTGAGTAGAGAGAATTTGGAGTTTGAAAATGGCAGAAAAACTAGGTTAGGATTTGGGGGAGGAGAAATTCTCCTTCATCTTAGAGAGTTAGGTCAAGTTCTATACATGGTTGGAATCGTCTCTTCATGCTGAGCATTTTTTATGTTATGAGTTTTTGTTAAAAAGCCAGGAATCGAGAGTTGGACATTGAAGAACAGGGGCGCGCGTTTTTTTCAAATGTTGTTGCTGGAGGTTGAAGACAGTGGTCTTTGGGCTGGGCCTGTGTATCTTTTCTTATTCACACCACTTAATTGCTATTACACCCCCTGAGCTCATTTGCTTATTTATTTGACTTTTTTGACTTTTTCTTTTTTGATTGACTTTGTTTATTTTTTCTCATGATATAAAAAACATAAAAATATTTTTTCCATCCTTTTTTGAATTTATGGCATATTTATTTGATTTATTTCTTTTGTTTATACATAAATATATACATATTTTTATTTAGAATAAATACAAAAATAGTGTAAATACATTTTTTATTTTTGTTTACCTTCTGAAAATATTTCAAATAAAAATACTTCTTTTTATTGATGTTATTAAAAAATTATTTATTATTATTATTTGTATATAATGTATATTTAGAACTTAATATATGTATATATATATATATATATATATATATATATATATATATATATATATATATATATATATATATATATATATATATATATATATATATATATATATATGTTTATTAATATATTTAGGATAAAATATAAAAAAATACTTGAATTCTTCATTTTTATTAATATTTGATACAAAAAATACTTTTTCATAATATACTTCATTTTATTTTTATTTTTGAACATAATAAATAAATACTTGTATTAAATTAAATAATAATACATTTTCTTTAAAATTAGGGTTTTTTTTGCCCTAAATTCAAAATACTCAAAATAATATCTTTTTATTTTCTTATTTTATTTTACATGAACCATACTTTTCTCATACATATAAAAACTTTCTTTTTTTGCATTTTGCATATTTATTTAATTTCCATTTGATTATGCAATTTATTTACTTTGCAAATATTCAAAAATGATGTAATAATTTAGATTTACATTACTTGTCAATATCCCCATTTGAACATTTTGTACCCCCCTTCCCATATTTGGTTTTGTAATAGCTTAGTAAATTTAAATTTCGCGCTTTATTGCTTTCTAATAATAACATGTTAGAATTAGGGTTTACATGCGAAAAACGATAAAAAATAGTTGGACCTAATACAAGATGAATGAGCATGAAAATAAACAACACATCTCACACTTGCACCCCTAGGGTACTCCCCTTTGTTGCCTTCAAATAAATGGGCCATATTGTATGTTGAACTTCTTTGGGCAAAGCAAACAATTTGAATGATCATAGTCCCTCGATAAAACTTTTCAAAACAAATGATCAAGTCCCTTAAAGAAAATTGCCCAAAGACATTTAACGTCGTTACAATTATGATCTAAACGATGACCCGCGCCTGTCCCTTTCACATCCTAAACATAAGATTGTCCACCAAATACAATGGTGGAACAAACTTGTTAAAAGGGTTAAAACATAGCAATAATCTTTTGAGAAATTTAGGAGTAGATAACCTCTTAGTTACTTGAATCAATCTTGCAAACTAAAACACTTGCCTATTTCAAAAACCACACATCACTACACTTTCAAAAAACAACTTTCAAAAACAAATGAAAACCTTTTCAAAAGACATACATCTTTGTATACATCCCCACATGGATCATTACAAAGGTTGCCACCACATTGGCTTCTTTTCAAAATATTTTCAAACCCACACACATACACAAAGCATCACTTCAAACAAATTGAAAAACAAAAAGGCAAGTGATCCAAGCAAGTAACTAAGAGCCCATGGATAACCATGGATAGAAAGGGTGCTAATACCTTCCCTTTCTATAATCTACTCCCCGAACCCAAGAAAACATCTCAAAAAGGTTTTTGCTGTGCTTTTTAACCTTTCCTTAGGATAAAATAAAAAGTCGGTGGTGACTCTTGCTCAACCGAAACATTTGCGAAAACAAACGCAAGTCAGTTCTCCCACCGTATCACAGAACTGGCGACTCTGCTGGGGATATTTTAAAAGTGGAGTAACCTTAGGGCTTAGATCACCTTTGTTTTCAATTGATTGTCTTGTTTGCTTTTACATTTGTGGGCCTTGTATCGGAGTTTTATAGATCCTAACCCGGATCTGGGGATACCTTCTTAGAAAGTAGCAACAAGGCTGTGAGGGAACTGTGCGGGGTATACCGACATGGTTGAAGCAGTCTGCTACGTTGATGTGGCACTTTGGTGTGTACCGGTAACCCTTGAGTTCAGTCAAGGAGAGTACGGGGCCGCCGCGTGGTGTCGTGAAGCATCAACTGACCTTAGGAACCTTAATTGAACCATCTTGGCCTTTTTAGGGTAGTGAGATAACTGACTTTGGTGCAGTCCGAGGTTGGTTGATACTCGATACTACACTCAATTGAGGGTTGCTTTCCTGGGATATTTCGGTCGCCAGTTCAGTGGCTAAATCGAAACGATGAACAATGAAAGTAATCCAGTGATATTGGGACCCTTAGAACCCGGTTACTTCTAATAGGACAGGTTGAACCCACCAAACTTCAAGAGGGTAATACCCAGACCCCATGCAGGCCTAAACTCTAAGGGTTTGTCTTGTGTGACTTGTGTGCTTTACCATGTTTGCCTTTGTGAATATTTGTGGTGTATTTAATCATAACATCATGACATCATACAACATCATGAGCATTGACTAACCATTTCAAGGGTTTCGAATCTTTATCTTTGTTCTTGTTTTATAGGACATGGAAACTGCTCGCAGAAAGACAATTCAGATTAGCCTTGTAAAGATCCCTCCTCAGCTTAAGGAACTTGTGTCCAGGATTCCTAAGGGTTCTTCATTCAGTGAGAGACATGGAAGACTCATCAGCTTGGTTAACACCAACATTGAGGAGGATTTGATAAAAGTCCTGTTCCAGTTCTTTGACCCTTTGCATCACTGTTTCACTTTTCTGGATTATCAATTGGTGCCTACATTGGAAGAGTTCTCCTGACTTCTGAAGGTCCCTATCCTTGATCAACTACCTTACAACGGTACGGAAGAGGAACCCAAGCTTGAAGAGATTGCTAAAGGCTTGCACCTACAACCGTCTGACCTCAAGGGACATTGGGAAGTTAGAAGTGGTATCAAAGGTTTCTTAGCCAGGTTTCTGTTCGAGAAGGCCCAAGAATGTTGGAACTCCCTTGACCTACAAGCTTTTGAAGAAGTTGTGGCCCTCCTTGTCTATGGTTTGGTGTTATTCCCTAACCCAGATCAGCTTATTGATATCAGTGCTGTCCAGATCTTCATGACCAGGAATCCTATACCTAAGTTGCTGGGGGACATCCTTCACTCATGTTACACTCGAACCATGAGAAGAAGGGGTGTCCTTATGTGTTGCACTCCTCTCCTAATGTTCCTTTATTTGGAATCAGAGGAGGTATTACTTACAACCCGTGCCTGGCATGGAGACAGTTTGGTTATGCTCGGAGGGATGGCCCTCATGACATGTTAATTCCTAACATAGTTTTTGACTTCGACAACGATACTCAAGGACTCCGCCAGAGATTTATCAGAGCTTGGAGGATGCCAAGAAGGATGGACAGCAAGACACTGGGGCACAGGAACTCCATCCCGTTGGAACCTTATCTCAAGTGGGTACGAGCCCGCTCCCAGAAGTTAGTGATGTCTTATCCCCATATGCTCCCTGTGATCAAAGAACCAGTCTTGGAAGGAAAGGTGTCCTACACCATTCAACATCCCGACATGCCCACCTCCTGGGAAGAAATGCAGAAGAGCTGGGTCCAGCTTAAGGAAGAACGGAATTCTCTTGAGACCAGTCTACATGCTAGTGAAAAGAAGGTCTTGGAACTCACCCGCCTGCTGCACGAGGAGAGGAATCTCAACACCTACATCGCGCCAAAGAGGATGCGCAATGTTTTTTTGCCTTGAGGAGTCATTTTGTAATATTTGGCCCATGGGGCATTTATGTATTAACGAATTTCTCCTTATTAATATGATGTGCGTTCCTTTTTGTCTAAAACAAATTTTGAATGTTCTAAATCCTTGAATGCATTGCATACATACGCATTCCATTGCACCATATGCATAGCAGGTACCCTATTTTACAGGTTGCTTAATCTTCTTCGCTGTTTGTTTGCACAGTCATCATGAATCCAGACTCCTCCAGTGAGCAAGCAATCAAGGCCCTTCAGGCCCAAAACGCACAGTTTCAAGAGATGGTCCTAAGCCTAGCCCAAGGTCAGCAAGAGTTGAAGACTCTACTCCTGAAGAAGAAGAAGAAAAAGAGGACTGCGTTGTTCAACACCGGACGCAGATTTGGGAACACACTCCATAATGAAGCTGATCCAACTACTTCTTCTGCTGAGAAAAACAGTCCCCAAGGGGGAGGAGCTCCTAGTCCCGCAGTCTCCGACAACGAGACGGACTATAACGACGAACAATACCCACATGCTGCCGATAGATACAAGCAATTGGAGGACCGCTTAAGCGCCATGGAAATTCAGAATGTGCCGGGACTGGATTTCGGAGATTTTGGGTTATCTTCTGGGGTGGTAATTCCACACAAGTTTAAGGCGCCTGCCTTCGCCAAGTATGATGGGGTCTCCTTCCCAAAGTTGTATCTAAGGTCGTACGTGAGGAAGATCCAACCTTATACGGCGGATAAGAACCTTTGGATTCACTTCTTCCAAGATAGCCTCTCGGGGTCACAACTTGAATGGTTCTACCAATTAGATGGAACTAGCATCCGACACTGGGAAGATTTGGCAACCGCATTCTACAGACAATATCAATACAATTCTGATCTCGCTCCTACGCATACCCAACTTCAGGGTATGTCTCTAGGAACGGGTGAAGGGTTCAAAGAGTACGCTCAAAAATGGAGAGATTTGGCTGGCAGGGTGCAGCCTCCCTTAACTGATCGAGAGCTGGTTGATATGTTCCTAGGGACATTGTCTGGTCCGTTTTTCAATCATTTGGTTGGTAACTCCTCCGCTGGGTTCACAGATTTGATATTGACAGGAGAAAGAATTGAAGCTGGCATCAGGTCAGGCAAGATACAAAAGGCTGTCTCCACCAGTGCTGAGAAGAGGCCGTTTAAGAAAGAAGCAAGTGCTGTCTATGGTCCTAGAAGACAAGTCAAGCCCGAAAGTCGCCAAGCCGTCAATGCTTTGGTCATCTCGAAACCTGTTGCTACTCCTCAGCAGTACAATCAACAAAGAAGCGAAAGGCCCAAGAGGCAGTATACCCGACTGAGTATGACCTTATCTCAAATTTTACCCCAATTGTTATCCACCAACCTGGTGACCCTCAAAGAAGCTCCTAAGGTCGTCAACACTGCGTCTCTTAAGTATAACCCAAATGCCCGGTGTGCTTATCATTCTGATAGTCCCGGGCACACTACTGATGATTGCTGGGCCTTGAGAAACAAAGTGCAAGATCTGATCGACGCAAAGGAAATTCAGTTTGAAGCGCCGGAGAGACCAAATGTTGTAACTGCTCCTATGCCCCAGCATAGAGTAAATGCCATTGAGGAAGAATTGTATGCTGTTTCGGTAAATGAAGTTGTTACCCCTCTGAAGATCGTTAAGAAGAACCTAATGCGGGCCGGTTTATTTCCGGGTTGCAGTGAAGGTTGCTTGTTCTGTGCTGTTTCCCTGTCTGGTTGCCCCTTGCTGAGGTTAGGCGTCCAAAGCCTAATGGATAGCAAGGAGATTTTGTTTAAGAAGTCTGCTGTTCAGTTGGTTCCGGTAAAAGAAGTTTTTGTGGTTACCATCTTCAATAATCCAATCAAGGCTCTCCCGAAGAAGCCTGTTCAAATCATGACTGTTGCACCTGTGGTTATTACTGTTCCGGGGCCTCTCCCCTACGTATCTGATAAAGTTGTCCCCTGGCATTATGGGGCAGACGTATATGTAAATGGAATCAAACAAGAATTCGACACTGGCGCCAGTATCTGCGATATCACTGGTCCAGCCAAGGTCACCCGCAGTGGCAGGCTCTTCTCGCCTGACATTGCACCGCCCGCTATTCGAAAACCCCTCCTTATAACACCTGCAAGTATACCTGTTACTGTTGCCGATCAAGTTGTTTCCCCTGCTGCCGAGTCATCTAATGCTCGAGGCAAAGGGATCGAAGAAGAGCCTGCCCGGATGGAGGCACCAATACCTATAAATGCTGAGGCCTCCCAACAAGAAATGGAGGAGATCTTGAAAATAATAAAGAAAAGTGATTTCAATGTTGTCGAGCAGCTGGGGCATACGCCCTCCAAGATCTCCATGCTCTCCTTATTGCTATGCTCCGAGGCCCATGCTAAGGCCTTGATTTCATTTCTCAAGACGGCCCATGTGCCGCAGGAGACGTCTGCAGTCCAGTTCACTGATTGCGTAGCAAATCTGACAGCAGACAATGGCTTGGGTTTTTCAGATGCTGACCTGAATGCGAAGGGAAGAGACCACAATGATGCCCTGCATGTCTCTATCAAATGCAGGGGCACTACTCTGGCGCATGTATTGGTGGATACTGGTTCTTCTTTGAATGTTCTACCGAAAAAGGCTTTAGACCGTTTGGATTATGAAGGCCTAGAACTGAAGCCCAGCAATATCATCGTCAGGGCCTTCGACGGTTCAAAAAGGATGGTTCATGGAGAGGTTAACATCCCTATTCGTGTGGGCTCTCAAGTGTTTGACTCTACTTTTTATGTGATGGATATACGTCCATCGTACTCTTGTCTACTGGGTCGACCTTGGATCCATAAAGCTGGGGCAGTGACCTCTACCTTGCACCAGAAGCTGAAGTATCCTGTCAGGGGGAAGATCGTCACTGTGCAAGGGGAAGAGGAGTATATGGTGAGCCATTTGAATTCTTTCAGATACATTGAGATGGATGGGGAGTTTATTGAAACCCCCTTTCAGCATTTCGAGGAGGTACATCCAATTTCAGCAGCAGCAGAAACAACAGTCAAAGAGAATGATTCCTTGAAGATGGCTTCCCTAAGGGATGCCCGGGCTGTGGTTCAGAAAGGCAATTGTGCAAACTGGGGTCAGCTTCCTGACTTCACTCAGAAGAACGACAAGTTTGGGCTGGGCTTTACTGCAGAGGCTCAGAGGGCTGTGCGCAAGGAGAAGGTCAGAAAGGCTCCGGTGTTTATCTCCAGCTCAGGGGTGAATGCTATTGAGGAGGATGTAGAGGAAGCAGAGTTTGACAGTTGGATCTACCCGACTACCAGCGACGGACCAAGCAACTGGACGGCAAAGGATTTTACCCCTATCACATTTGTCACGCAGTAATTAATTTCTTTTGATTTCCAATTTGTAACAAACAATATGTTAAAACTTTGTTGGCTCGGTGTCCTACCCGGTGCATCGTAGCTCCATTTGTGAGGGCTTTTTTGTATGACATTTTCATATATCATCAATCAAAACATTGGACGTTTGTTGCATTTCAAATCTTGTGCTCTTTTCCTTTCTGTGTTATATATATTGCAAAACAGCTATATTTACACACACTCACTTATACAGGTTTCAATCCACTCTGGATCTCACTGGTAATAGCTCTGCTACCGCCAGTTATGACTTCGAAAATCCGATCAACTTGGCCGAAGACGAAGGTGAAGATGATTGCGAAGTGCCTGGTGAACTTGCGAGACTGCTACTCCAGGAGGAAAGAGCTATTCAGCCACATGAAGAGCCGGTGGAGACAATTAACCTGGGTACCGAGACAGATAGGAAAGAGGTCAAGATTGGTGCCAATCTAGAGCTCGGCGTGAAGCAACGATTGATCCAGATGCTACAAGATTACATGGAAATTTTTGCTTGGTCCTATGAAGATATGCCTGGGTTGGATGCCGACATTGTAGTTCACCACCTGCCAACTAAGGAAGATTGCCCTCCGGTAAAGCAAAAAGTCTGACGGATGCGTCCAGAGATGTCTGAAAAGATCAAGGCCGAGGTTATGAAACAGTTTGATGCCGGGTTCCTTGCAGTGACTTCTTACCCTCAGTGGGTTGCCAACGTGGTGCCGGTACCAAAGAAGGACGGTAAGGTCAGAATGTGTGTTGACTACAGGGATCTGAACAGGGCCAGCCCCAAGGATGACTTCCCCCTACCTCACATTGATGTCCTTGTTGACAATACATCTCAACACAAGGTGTTCTCCTTCATGGATGGTTTTTCAGGGTATAATCAGATCAAGATGGCTCCAGAAGATATGGAGAAGACTACCTTTGTAACTCAGTGGGGCACCTTCTGTTATAAGGTCATGCCATTCAGATTGAAAAATGCTGGGGCAACCTATCAACGTGCCATGGTTGCTTTATTTCATGATATGATCCATCATGAGATTGAGGTATACGTTGATGACATGATTGCAAGGTCTCAAACTGAGGAGGAGCACCTTGACCATCTGAGGAAGTTGTTTGACTGACTCAAGTTATACAAGCTGAGGTTGAATCCCAACAAATGCACCTTTGGGGTAAGATCCGGAAAATTTCTAGGTTTCATTGTAAGTGATAAAGGTATTCAGGTGGACCCTGCCAAGGTAAAAGCCATACAAGAGATGCCGACTCCAAAAACAGAGAAAGAAGTCAGAGGCTTCCTGGGACGACTGAATTACATTGCCCGATTCATCTCACATCTGACTGCTACTTGTGAGCCAATCTTCAAATTGCTGAAGAAAGATCAAGTAGTACGCTGGAATGATGAATGTCAGGCCGCCTTTGAAAAGATAAAGGAATATCTCCAAGAGCCACCCATTCTTATGCCACCGGTGGAAGGAAGACCTCTAATATTATACTTAACAGTACTTGACAATTCAATGGGGTGTGTGCTGGGGCAGCATGACGAGTCTGGCCGAAAAGAGCACGCTATTTATTACTTGAGCAAAAAGTTTATCGACTGTGAGTCTCGTTACTCACTGCTTGAGAAAACTTGCTGCGCTCTTGTATGGGCTGCTCGCCGGCTGAGACAGTATATGCTGACTCACACTACTTTATTGATTTCAAAGATGGATCCCATCAAATACATATTTGAAAAGCCCGCTCTGTCTGGAAGAATAGCGAGATGGCAAATGATCTTGACAGAATATGACATCCAGTATACAACTCAGAAAGCAATTAAGGGAAGTGTACTGGCGGATCATTTGGCACACCAACCTGTGGACGATTACCAATCATTGAACTTTGATTTTCCGGACGAAGACATCATGGTGGTAACAGACTGTGAAGTACCTAGACCGGATGAAGGACCTGAGGAAGGATCCCGATGGTCTATGCATTTTGACGGAGCCTCCAATGCTTTGGGTAACGGCGTCGGCGCTGTAATCATATCTCCCAAAGGAACTCATACTCCCCTCACCGCCCGATTATGTTTCAGCTGCACCAACAATATGGCAGAATATGAGGCATGTATCATGGGTTTACAAGCTGCAATCGACTTAAGGATCAAATTTCTAAGTGTCTTCGGAGATTCCGCTCTCGTGATCAATCAGATCAAAGGCGAGTGGGATACGAAACACCCGAATCTTATTCCTTACAAGGAGTATGTGTCGACCTTGCTTCCCCACTTTGAAGAGATAACTTTCGAACACTTCCCTAGAGAGGAGAATCAGCTAGCGGACGCCCTAGCTACGATGTCTTCAATGTTCAAAGTTAAATGGGACAATGAGGCTCCCCGAATCATCCTCTGGAAGTTGGATGAACCGGCATACTGCTGCGAGCTCGAGGCTGAGAAGGTGACCGAAAAACCCTGGTATCATGAGGTGAAGAGGTACTTGGAAGCTCAGGAATACCCTGAAGGTGCATCTATCAATGATAAGAAGTTCATGAGGAGGTTTGCCGCAAAATTCTTCCTCAGCAACGGCATTCTCTACAAACGGAATCATGATTCAACTCTGCTACGTTGTGTGGATAAGGCTGAAGCAGAGAAAATTATGATGGAATTACATGAAGGCACGTTTGGAACACATTCCAGTGGACACACCATGGCTAAGAAAATCCTTCGGGCAGGATATTTCTGGTCCACAATGGAAGCCGATTGTTACCAACACTCCCGAACTTGTCATAAATGCCAGATCTATGCTGACAAGGTGCATATCCCTCCGGTTCCTTTGAATGTCCTGCGGCACCTTGGCCTTTTGCAATGTGGGGCATCGATATGATCGGTGAGATCCGACCGACGGCATCCAATGGGCATCGCTTCATCTTGGTGGCGATCGATTACTTCACGAAGTGGGTTGAGGCAGCGTCCTACGCCACAGTAACCAAGAGCGTCGTGGCCCGTTTCATCCGGCATAACCTGATCTGTCGGTACGGCGTCCCGGAAAGAATCATTACGGACAATGGTACCAATCTCAATAACAAAATGATCACTGAACTCTGTGAACAATTCAAGATACAGCATCACAATTCTTCTCCCTACCGACCGAAGATGAATGGGGCTGTAGAGGCAGCCAATAAAAATATCAAGAAAATTGTGCAGAAGATGACAGTGACCTATAAAGATTGGCACGAGATGTTACCGTTCGCTCTTCATGGGTACCGTACCTCAGCCAGAACGTCAACCGGGGCAACTCCCTTCTCCTTGGTCTATGGCATGGAGGCAGTCTTGCCAATTGAAGTCCAGATACCCTCTCTCCGAGTAATGAAGGATGCAGACTTGAATGAAGATGATTGGATCCAGACTCGACTTGATCAATTAAATCTGATTGACGAAAAGAGGCTCACTGCTATCTGTCATGGTCAAACGTATCAAAAACGGATGATCAGGGCATTTAACAAGAAAGTCAGACCACAAGAGTATCAAGTTGGGGACCTGGTAATCAAACGCATCATCCTTCCTCAAAGTGATCCCCGGGGCAAATGGACCCCTACTTACGAAGGGCCATTTGTGGTTAAACGTGTGTTCTCAGGAGGAGCCATGATCCTAACCACCATGGATGGTGACGACCTTCCTCACCCCGCCAATGCAGACATAGTGAAAAAATACTACGCATAAATAAAAGACCCGCTAGGTTGACATACCTAGGCAAAAATAAGGGCTTCCCGGCGAACCAAAAGGGTTCGGGCAAAAATAAGGGATGAAATGAAATAAAAATCTGTACACCCGGCAAGTCGAAAACCTGAAAGGGCGGCTTGGGCAAAAATGGGTATCCCGGTGGACTGAAAACCCGAAAGGGCGGTCCAGGAAAAAGTTAGGGATAAAAGCGTAACACTATGTCTCATTGGATCACTTCGCATCCGGAATTCGGCATCAACTATCTGGCTCCAGATTTCGGCATTGACCAATCAGCTTCATCTTCAAATTAGGCAACAAAGCGATGAGACGTTCGAAGACATAAAGGCGATAGCAGAGTTGGAACCCAGTGGGATTGTTCACATAGCTGTTTTGTTTCCTTTTTTCAAAAATTGTAAACACTATGTTATTTGGCGGCGTCCTCTTACTAGGGTGTCAGCCTCTTGTACAAAAACGCCTATTCACAGGCAAAGTTTAAATCAATACAAATTCACTTGTCCATACAAATTACCATTGTTTTCCTTTTTTCTGTCTTGTCTTGCGAAGAACGTCCAATGTTCATTTTTGATATATGCATTTGACATTAAATTGCTAATTCATAAATATTTGCATATGAAACAAGAGATTAATTACAGGTGACATCAGAGACAGGGGGCAATGTGAAGTTGTCTAATGCAGTCTGGTTGTTTTGTCCGCCAAGGTACCAAGATAGGTTCAACTGAAGAATATGGCCAAGTCATCTCAACTCCCCGCAGAGTAAAACAAGGTTCAGTAGTACTTTCCCCAAGCAGAGTTGGTCCCCCGTCGATCCTAAAGTCACAACATTCCTCGGAAAGTCTTAAAGCTCATCCCCAGTAGATTCCGGGAGCTTGTTCCCTATAGTACACAGACGTCCCTCCCGAGTTTTATTTAGAGTTATTTCCTCACAAGGACTTATAACTGGGTTATCCTCAGCTAATTGCCACGAAAGATCGCTCTCGGCAAAGTTCTTTCTATCCCCAGCGGAATTTATCTTTGGTATCCCCAGCGGAGTTTATCATCATTATCCCCAGCGGAATCCATCATTAAAGTCCTCAGCAGGCCTCTCATCAAAACTTCGGCAAAGTATCTCTTCCACAGAGCAACTCCCCGGCCGTTCGTCAAGGATTTGTTTTGCTAAGACGAAATTACATTCATAAACATTTCACATTTTCATACATCTTGCTTACATATATTATAAAGCGCATACAACACCATCTCATGTTGAACATCATGACATCATGCATATCATACATCATGACATTGCATACAACTTACGTTTTTGCCTTTTCAGAAAAAAAGACAATCCCAAAAAACAACTACCTTCAACTGTCACAATTCCAGATTCGATACCTGTATCTAGCCAGGGCACATCTGAGAGTGATCAGTTTCCAGACTCGATTCCTGTATCTAGCCAGGGCACGTCTGAAGAGTTCGAAGATTCGATTCCTGCATCCAGCCAGGGCACATCTATCAACTACAACATCTCCAGATTCGATTCCTGTATCCAGCCAGGGCATATCTGTTGACCACGTTTCCAGACTCGATTCCTGTATCTAGCCAGGGCACGTCTGAAGAGTTCGAAGATTCGATTCCTGCATCCAGCCAGGGCACATCTATCAACTACAACATCTCAGATTCGATTCCTGTATCCAGCCAGGGCATATCTGTTGACCACGTTTCCAGACTCGATTCCTGTATCTAGCCAGGGCACGTCTGAAGAGTTCGAAGATTCGATTCCTGTATCCAGCCAGGGCACATCTATTAACGACTATTTCCATATTCGACTCCTGTATCCAGCCAGGGCACATTTGTGAGCAACCAACTGTAGATTCGATGCCTGTATCCAGCCAGGGCATATCTGCATAAGGAGACTGAAGATCAAACACCTGTAACAAGCCAGGAAAACATCTGTCTTTCTCAAATACACAAGTTCTCGCTAAGGAATCTCTTATGCGATCGACACTTCCAAATGGCATCTATAAGCCCATTCCAGACAAGGTTCTGTCACGTCTCCAGATGGCATCTATAAGCCCGTCTCCCTATCTACCACCTCTCCAAATGGCATCTGTAAGCCCATTCCTGACGTCACATTGCTGATACTTCAACATGCGAGTGCAAATTTCCGGGCACTCTAGTGTCCAATCTCCTTTTACCCTCGAGTCGCGAAAGGCAAACTTGCCAATCTAACTCTTCAGGTTCAAGAAGATTTAACAGGGGCAACTGTTGTACCCCAAAATTTGCCCTCCCATTTCCTCAACATTTTCTCATCACAAGACCTTTGAAGATCAAGATCCAGTTAGGGTTTCCTCTGCTCAAGACTTCTCCTTGCACTGTGGACTCAAATTAGGGTATGTGTTTGCCCAAGGATGTTTTGACCTAAAATTCCCAAGATGACCTTCATGCTTCATATTGGACTCCCAAGTTTACCCATGCCAAGTTTCAAGTCTTGATCCCAAGTTTTGCCCAGTCAATTGGACAGTTGACCTAGAAATCAGCTGTATTGGGAAAAAAGTCAACAGTGGTCAATTGACAGTCAAAACTCATGATTTTTGATCCACATCAACATTATGAACTCATATGGACCATTTGATCAAGTTTGGATCACAATTCCACAAGAAATTTGATCAGATCACCAAAAGGGCAAAATGGTCATTTTTAGGGTTTTGACTGCACAAAGGCAATTTTTGACTGTTTGACCTAGCCAATGGCAAATCAAGCTCACATATGGACTCAAGGACTCAATGAAATGGTCTTGACACATTCATCAAGCTCAAAAGATCCCAAGTACACAAGATTGACAGTTGAATTTCCCAGTCAATTGATCAATTTTGACTGTACACTGAAAAGTCAAACTTTGACTTTTTGGTCAAAATCAAGAGTCAAGATTCATTTTTCATCAAAACATGCCAAATCATGAAACTTGTTCACCAAGAAATCACAAAATGCAAATTAGGGTTTGAAAATGGAATTTTTCATAACTTAGAATTTTTCTAAGTTATGAAAAACCCTAATTTTTTCCCAACTTTGCCCCATCTTTTCACCAAGATCCATTTGGATTCAAACAAAAGTCAAAACATGAAAGTTGTAGCTTGTTACATAATCTACAACTTTGATTCACAAAGTTTTCTCATTTGAAGCTTGTATCTCAAGTTACAATTTTTTGAATAAGGGCACTAAACCATTTTTAACTTAGTGAAATTTTGACCTATTTTGACAAGGTTTTCTACCCCACTTCAAGGCCATTTTCCATACCCTTCCACTTGGAATTTCAACTTGCATTTCAAAGATGGATTGTAGTACACATTCCAAGCTTTCCAAAATGTCCAAGAACTTCTCAAACAACCTCATAACTTGAGATATTCGAATTTCACAATATAGCAAAAACTCACCTTTGAATTGGCCATTTTCCATGTTCATAGTTTGTGTAAACTTCTCTAAATCAGCATGCCCTTGATTACAGGTCCTTGAACCATTCCATACTCAATAATTTAATGCATATTCAATGTGTTAAAGTGTTGTTCTTTGAGTGCAAGCATTGTATGCAAGATTAATCCTAAACTAGATAAAGTGAACTTTCCATTTTTGAAAAGATTAGCTTTATGCCAATTTAGAAATCCAACAAGTACAAGCTAAATCCTGTTGGCACAAGATTATAGACAAGTTGCTCTGATCAAGAGAAGATTATGCAGCACATTAGGAGGCCCCCTACTGACCTAAACCATCAACTTGCTTTTGTTGCTTAAGAGAGAAGAAAAGTTCCATAACTTGTAACAACTATCATACCAGCATAGGCACACAAGAGAAAACTGATCAAACACATTCCAAACATCCCAACCAAGCTTTTGCACGAATCCTTGACCTCTAAAACACTCTCCATCACAGAAACACCATCAAACTGCTCAAACAGGGCAAGACCTGCAGTTTGAGTACCAACTCCCATTTCCCTCGAGCATTCTCACCAAAACCAATTCATACACATTCCCTAGCATATATGCAAGCTAACCATGACCTAAAAACTGACCTGTAATCCCTCTAACAGCTTCCACCATTTTCATTTTTTCCTTTTGCAGTTGAAGTTCCACAGCTCGATACAAGAAGTTTCAAGACAAAGTAAGCATTGAAAAAGCATCCCTGGACCTCAAGGAAGCTTTTCCAATCATTACCTTGCACTAGAAGTTCCTCATTCTCCAGATAGAAGTTCAGCTGCACAGGTAAAACTTTGAACTCGTATCTCTCTTATCATGCATCTTTAGTCTTAAGTTTGTGAAGAAACAAGGTTCTACTCATAGCCCTGAACATGTACATATCTTTACATTTCATTTCTTTTGCCTGAGTAGAGAGAATTTGGAGTTTGAAAATGGCAGAAAAACTAGGTTAGGATTTGGGGGAGGAGAAATTCTCCTTCATCTTAGAGAGTTAGGTCAAGTTCTATACATGGTTGGAATCGTCTCTTCATGCTGAGCATTTTTTATGTTATGAGTTTTTGTTAAAAAGCCAGGAATCGAGAGTTGGACATTGAAGAACAGGGGCGCGCGTTTTTTTCAAATGTTGTTGCTGGAGGTTGAAGACAGTGGTCTTTGGGCTGGGCCTGTGTATCTTTTTTTATTCACACCACTTAATTGCTATTACACCCCCTGAGCCCATTTGCTTATTTATTTGACTTTTTTGACTTTTTCTTTTTTGATTGACTTTGTTTATTTTTTCTCATGATATAAAAAACATAAAAATATTTTTTCCATCCTTTTTTGAATTTATGGCATATTTATTTGATTTATTTCTTTTGTTTATACATAAATATATACATATTTTTATTTAGAATAAATACAAAAATAGTGTAAATACATTTTTTATTTTTGTTTACCTTCTGAAAATATTTCACATAAAAATACTTCTTTTTATTGATGTTATTAAAAAATTAATTATTATTATTATTTGTATATAATGTATATTTAGAACTTAATATATATATATATATATATATATATATATATATATATATGTTTATTAATATATTTAGGATAAAATATAAAAAAATACTTGAATTCTTCATTTTTATTAATATTTGATACAAAAAATACTTTTTCATAATATACTTCATTTTATTTTTATTTTTGAACATAATAAATAAATACTTGTATTAAATTAAATAATAATACATTTTCTTTAAAATTAGGGTTTTTTTTGCCCTAAATTCAAAATACTCAAAATAATACCTTTTTATTTTCTTATTTTATTTTACATGAACCATACTTTTCTCATACATATAAAAACTTTCTTTTTTTGCATTTTGCATATTTATTTAATTTCCATTTGATTATGCAATTTATTTACTTTGCAAATATTCAAAAATGATGTAATAATTTAGATTTACATTACTTGTCAATATCCCCATTTGAACATTTGTACCCCCCTTCCCATATTTGGTTTTGTAATAGCTTAGTAAATTTAAATTTCGCGCTTTATTGCTTTCTAATAATAACATGTTAGAATTAGGGTTTACATGCGAAAAACGATAAAAAATAGTTGGACCTAATACAAGATGAATGAGCATGAAAATAAACAACACATCTCACACTTGCACCCCTAGGATACTCCCCTTTGTTGCCTTCAAATAAATGGGCCATATTGTATGTTGAACTTCTTTGGGCAAAGCAAACAATTTGAATGATCATAGTCCCTCGATAAAACTTTTCAAAACAAACAAAAACAAATGATCAAGTCCCTTAAAGAAAATTGCCCAAAGACATTTAACGCCGTTATAATTATGATCTAAACGATGACCCGCGCCTGTCCCTTTCACATCCTAAACATAAGATTGTCCACCAAATACAATGGTGGAACAAACTTGTTAAAAGGGTTAAAACATAGCAATAATCTTTTGAGAAATTTAGGAGTAGATAACCTCTTAGTTACTTGAATCAATCTTGCAAACTAAAACACTTGCCTATTTCAAAAACCACACATCACTACACTTTCAAAAAACAACTTTCAAAAACAAATGAAAACCTTTTCAAAAGACATACATCTTTGTATACATCCCCACATGGATCATTACAAAGGTTGCCACCACATTGGCTTCTTTTCAAAATATTTTCAAACCCACACACATACACAAAGCATCACTTCAAACAAATTGAAAAACAAAAAGGCAAGTGATCCAAGCAAGTAACTAAGAGCCCATGGATAACCATGGATAGAAAGGGTGCTAATACCTTCCCTTTCTATAATCTACTCCCCGAACCCAAGAAAACATCTCAAAAAGGTTTTTGCTGTGCTTTTTAACCTTTCCTTAGGATAAAATAAAAAGTCGGTGGCGACTCTTGCTCAACCGAAACATTTGCGAAAACAAACGCAAGTCAGTTATCCCACCGTATCACAAATGCCAAAGAGCATTCGCCTGATCAAAGTTGAGCCAAAATCAACCAAAACCCTAAGCCAACTGTGTGAAACATTCCGGAGCCCTGAAAATCAGTAAAACCCTAATTTTTGTTTGACTGGCGAGAAAAGTCAGTTTGACCGATTCTTGAGCCAGTTTGAAAAATTAGGAAATGCCTGAAGCTGCGATCTCTTGTGGAAAAATGCGAGGGAAAATTTTGGGGTACAACAGATGTGTTTGTGAATCGTGTTTTGAAAAGTGTTTTGTAAAGAGGTTTCGTAATGGTTCTCGTCTCTATAAGAACTTATACGAAACGTTTCATCTTTTGAAAATGTTTTGAAATGGAAGTGTAGGTGTGAAAGTTTTTGTCGTGAGCAAGCGAGTAACTAAGAGCGAATCTATCTACTCGAAAAGGTCTTAAATTGTTCTTTTTTCTTCCTTTCAATGGTGTTAGGAAACGGGCGACGATTTGGCACCAGATATCCGGAGGTGTGGAAAGAGCAGCGGTTATCTTACCATTAATTTGGTAAGAAGCCCCATCCTTGGAGGTGAAGGGACAGGCGCGGGTCAATTTTACAATCATTGAAGGCAACTTGTGAGACGCTCTAGCAATTTTATAAGGGACGAGATCGTTTTATCGAATGCAACATCGAGGGTCATCGAGGGACTACGATCTTTATTTATCGAAGGGTCATTTGCTAGAGTGTCTCATATTCGAGGGACATGATTGTATTTCCGAGGCAACAAGCAAGGTTACCCTAGAGGTGCGCGTGTGAGAAGTGTGTTGATTTCAAGTTATTTATTCTTGGATTAGGTCATCTAGCGATTGATTTTTGAATCTTGTCATACATGCCTAATTACTACACAGTATATAGAAAACAGTAAATTGCGGGAATTAAAAGTCTAAGCTATTACAAAAGTATCCGGGAATGGGGGTACAATTATTACAAATGGGGATGAGTCACATAAAAATAACAATGTCCAAATAATACAACCAAATCGAATTGTTGTGCGATTCAATATGAAGTTATGACAATTTATGAAATAAAGAAATCAATAAAGTATGAAATGCAATGTATTTACTTAAAAAAGAAAAACAAAACTTAATCTAATAAGAAAAATGATTTAAATTTAAAAAAAAAAAAAAGATCTTTATATTCTTTTGTTAATTTTTATTAGTTTTTAAAAGAAAAGTTTAAAGAAAGAAACTTAACTAAACTAATCCTTGATTTTTTTGGTATTTTATTAAATGTAACAAATTTATAAAAATAAGTTTTTATTAAAAAAGAGAAAATGGTAAAAGAAAATTAATCACTTAAAAAAAAAACTAAACCAATTTAATGAAATTAATTTTAAAAAAACATTAGTATATTAGTAACAAAAAGAAAATAAAAGAAAACAAATTAAATGAAAATGGGCTTAAGATTTTAAAGGTGTGAGGCCCAAAGGTGAATTAGCCTTATTGCTGAAACAAACAAAAGGCAAATGGGGGTGAACCAGCAATTGCGTGTGGGCCTAAGGGTTTGCAAACGGAGCCCATTGCCTTAACCCTTTCATAATTGTTTGATTAGGGTGAAACGGAAAATTAGAGTTTGTGATCTTCTCACAGCGGCGCCGCTCTGTTCTTCTCTCTCATTTCTTTCCTTCATTCATCTTCCTCACTGAATCGTCCCTCATCGTTCATCTCTCCATCTTTGATTTAACCCGATTTTCGCTTTTTCTGGGTATCCCTAAGTTTGTAATGAAATCGACTAAGGGGGTTGCAATGCATTCTCTGATCTTCCTCTCACCCTTGTTACCGGAGCATCCTCTCTCTCACACCTCAAGCGCTGATGTTTTTACTTCTGAAAGGGTATGATTCTGTTCTTTTTTGTTACGATTTGTTTGATGGTTAAACGAGTTTTTGTTGTTGTTTTGCCTTATTCACGTTTTCTCTGTTAACCTATTGTGTTATATGTTTGAGATGCAGTAAATAGTTTGACAAGAAACATACCTTTGGAGTTTTTCTATGAGAGGATAGTGAGATTTGAGACGGGATTCTCCCTGGTGACGGGCTAGGCAAGGAGGAAGAGATGATGACGAAAAATGCGCGCTTTGGTACTTTTTCTTTGTCTATATTCTTTACTGAATGAGGATGATGTTTGTTTCTGACTGTTGGATATTGTGTTTGAAATTTCTGGGTTATGAACTTGTTGAGATGGTTTTAAAATTTTTGATTTGATATGGTTGCTATTGGTTTTGATGATATTGATGGAATGTTAGGATGTTTTACAGTTGAGGGTTTGATTTTGTTGGAATGTTGGGACTTGGTATATTTTACAGTTTGGTTTGAGAATTGGTTTTTTAGGCTTATTTGGTTTGAGAACTGAGTTTGAACTGTTTTTCTTTTTTACAGTTTTTGGTTGTTTGAAAATGGTTATGCAGGTTTGGATTTTTCTGCAATTTTGGGATTTGAATGCTTTTTTTTTTGTTTTGGTTACAGTTGAAGGTTGGTTGAGGAAGATGGCAGTTTGTGTTTTTTGTATATTTGAAACTTGTAACAGTTTGCAATGGTTTTGAACTGTTTGGGATGTCGGTTATGGTTTAACAGGTTTGAAAATTGGTTTGGAGGTTTTGTTTTGGGTAGATGCAGGGAGTTTTGATGAGTTTGGGATTTTTGAAATGAGTTACCAGTTTGTGTTGGTGTTGAACTGAGTTATGCAGGTTTGGAATGTTTTAGAATTGTTAACAAGTTTTGGTTGTTTGAACTTGTTACGTTTTGGAGGTTTGGTGGCAGTTTGTGTTTGATAATTTTTCTGTGTTCTCTCTCCCTTACACCCTCTCTACTGTTATATTGGCTTCTTTACAATTTTGCAGATTATTCAAAATGGTGGAAAACCACCAAATTTTGAATACTTTGGGATTTTCTTCTTAGGCTCTTTTCCTTGCAGTTTTGTTTGCTATCATTTTTAGTGCAATTGTGACAGCAGGGCAGCATCCCCTAGGTGACTTCTTTCCTCTTCCTCTCTTAATGACCCTAAGCCAAATATTTTATGAAAAGTTTGCAATTTTTAATTTGGAAAATGATGAAAAAGCTTATTTACAAGCCTCTTGCTTGTTGACTTAGTTTTATATTTTCTTCTTGCTGATGCCCTTTTGTCTGCTTATGCTGCCTCGTTCTTGTTGTTTGTATTTTTTTTGCATTTTTTTTCGCTGATGCTGATGTCTTGTGCATTTTGCGGGCATGCTGCCTGCTTGGCCATGCTGCTTGTATATTTTCACTTGTTTGGGCAATTTGCGCGCCTGCTGCCTGTTTGGCCATGCTGCTTGTATATTTTCACTTGTTTGGGCAGCTTTGCTTGTATTTGGATAAATTGCTTACATTTTTTTTATTTGGACAGCTTTGCTTACATTTTTATTTTTATTTTTGTGAACCAAGAAGAGCAATCTTCTTGTGATTTGCAAAATAGAAAAATAAAAACGTGATGGATTAAAAATAGCCCTCTGATTCCAAATTGCAAACTTTAATGATGAACACATTTATTCTTTTGAAAATTCTTAACCATATCCAATTAACTGTACTGATCAAATTTCTGTCTTTTGTTTTTCATGTGAGCGCAAACTGGATGGTGGCAAAGCAGAGGAAGCAGAAGATTCTTTGGCATGCATGGAAGCAATGGAAGCTTAGTCACTCTTAGGCTTAAATTTTTCCTTTGTAATTTAGATAGGAATACTCAAATAATTGTACTAATTTATTTTTTCAAATACAATAAATTGTAAAACTTAAAGCATTTAAATAATAAATTGTATTGTAACAATTTTTTGAAATAAATGAAAGAAAGTCTTATGAGGTATTCTGATGTCCATTAAAATCTTTTATTGTCAATAACTTGCAATTTTCTCTTCGCATCTTCACTAATTCTTTAATATTCCTAATTAAGATAATTGAAACTGTATTCCAATGATTCCAACCAATATAACTTAAATTTCAAGTAATCCAATAACTATGTAATCTTGCAACTGTATTCCAAATAAACACGCATTGTGTATTCCATAAACAAACAAATGTTCATTCCATAAACCAGCAAATGTCTTAACAGACGCAAATTATCTGGTTAACCTGGATCAAGCAAAACATGAATGTTCCGAATGACAGTCTTAGATCCCATCTCTTGTCCCAAATAAACATGCCTTGAGAACAAACAGTAATCTTTCAGTAAACTTGAAAAAGCATGAAAACGTGTGAAAGACAATTGGATCTTTGTGAATTCATTTCTTCTGAGAACTGCAAGTAAAAACCCTAATTGCTGGTTTATTGCCAAAGGAGAAAATTTGTATGATCGATTCCTGAGCCATTCTTGAATATCTGAGGAACCCTAGGGTTGTGATTTCTGTGAAAAATGGGAGAGCAAATTTTGGGGTACAACAGTGACGACCTTCCTCACCCCGTCAATGCAGACATAGTGAAAAGATACTACGCATAATCAAAGACCCGCTAGGTCGACTGGCCTAGGCAAAAATAAGGGCTTCCCGATGAACCAAAAGGGTTCGGGAAAAAGTAAGGGATGAAAATAAAAAAAAACTGTACACCCGGCAAGTCGAAAACCTGAAAGGGAGACTTGGGCAAAAAAGGGTATCCCGGTAGGATGAAAACTCGAAAGGGCGGTCCAGGAAAAAATTAGGGATCGAAGTGTAACACTATGTCTCATTGGATCATCTTGCAACTAGACTTCGGTATCGAGTATCAAGCTCGGACGACGCCAATCAATCTGATCTACCTTCGACCAAGCGGCAAAGTGATAAGACGCTCGAAGATATAAGGGTAATAGCAGAGTTGGAACCCAATGGGATTGTTTTACATAGTTGTTTTTCTTTCTTTTTCACAAATTGTATAATTTCTATCTTTCAGTGGTGTTCTCTTACTAGGACGTCAGCCTCTTGTACAAAATGCCTATTACATACCAACTTCAAAAATCAATACAATTCATTTTCACAAGAAATTTCAACTTGTTTTTTCTTTTTCTGTTTTGTTTTGCAAGAACGTCCAATGATTCATTTTTTATATATGCATTTGAAAACAATTGTTGCTCATAAATATTTACATAAGAAACAAAAGACAATTACTCGTAATTCCAGGAACAGGGGCAAACAAGAAGTGTCCAAACCTTACAGTTACTCTGCCCATCAGGTACAGGGATAGAGCCAGCTAGAGAACATGAGAAGGAGTACATACACTCTCCACAGTGTAAGAAGTATCCAAAGACAGTGGTGTTAGTTGTCCCGAACAGGACACAACTCTCCCCAGTCGAGGTTCACAATCGCGAATGAGTCGGCAAAACTTTCCCCAAGCAGAGTTTGTTTATCACCAGCAAATAGAAATTCATCCCCAGTTGAGTTATTTCTCCAAGTCGGCAGATCTATCAACAAAGTATCTCCTCTCCAACAGATTTATCCCCTGCAGACTTATCCTCAGACAGGGTCTCTTCCGGCAGAATATTCGCCAGACAAGGGGAAAATTCCCAGCACGGTCATCTTTGTTCACCATCCCCAATAGAGGTGGAGGAACTATGATTTTCATAGCAATCAGGGATTTATTTTCCCCGATTCAGATTATCACGTCAGCATTTCATGTTCATACATCATGACATATGCATACACCACATATAACATGGTCTCATTTATTTTGAGAACGTCGACACACAATGCATCTCATGCATCACATATGGCTAACCTTGTATTTCTTTCAGGAAGGACATTATTATCAACTATTTCCAGCAAGCCCATGATCAACACTCGAAGCTAAACAGAGTAATCATCGGCACAACAAAAGAAGCCCTACTATCCAGGTTTTCATATCGAAGTAACCCTACTATCCAGGTTCCTTCTTGCAACCCTACTATCCAGGCTTTCATATCGAAGTAACCTTATTATCCAGGTTCCTTCTCGCAGCCCTACTACCCAGGCTTTCATCTCGAAGTAACCCTACTATCCAGGTTCCTTCTCACAGCCCTACTACCCAGACTTTCATATCGAAGTAACCCTACTATCCAGGTTTCTTCTCACAGCCCTACTACCCAGGCTTTCATATCGAAGTAACCCTACTATCCAGGTTCCTTCTCGCAGCCATACTACCCAGGCTTTCATCTCGAAGTAACCCTACTATCCAGGTTCCTTCTTGCAGCCCTACTACCCAGGCTTTCATCTCGAAGTAACCCTACTATCCAGGTTCCTTCTCATAACCTTACTATTTGGGTCTTTCCTCTATTATCCCCAGACAGCAGTCCACAATATTGTAAGACCTGGACCCGATCAAACACAATTGATTTCACATTTTCCCAGTAAGTCGTGATGCAATATATACCCCGACCAAACACAAGATCACTCCCGCTTCCCAAACCGGAAACATTTCCCAGTAAAGTAACGGACAACTAAAGCTCCTAAAACTCTATTTCTCTCAAGACAAAGACCAACATTCCCCAGCGAAGTCCTCCTCAACAACAGGTACACGGGTTCTCACAAAGGAATCTCTTATGAGATTGAAACTTCTTCGGATGGAATATTTAAGCCCATCTTCCATCATTTACATCCAAATGGAATCTATAAGCCCATTCCCGATATCGCAAGATAAGTATCACTTCATGCGAGTGCAAATTTTTGGGCACTCTAGTGTTCAATCATCTTCCACCTTCAGATCATGAAAGGCAGACAAGCCAATCTACATCCTCAGGTTTAAGAAGATTGAACAGGGGAAGCTGTTGTACCCAAAAATTTACCCTCCCATATTTCTCAATACATGTCAAGTGAGGTCCTCAAATTGCTCAAGGAGGTCCAAGAGTTGACCAGACAAACTCTCTCCTAAGACAGTCTATCTTAAATTAGGGTTTCATTTTGCATCAAGATGCTTGAGTCCAAAGGATCCAAAATTCTCACCATTGTCCTGATATATTCTCAAGATTATCCATGTCAAGTTTCAAGCCTTGCAGAGGAAGTTTGCTCAGTCAATTGCTCAAATACCTAGAAGTCGACTGTGCTAGGTCAAAAGTCAACTGTGGCCCACATACAGTCAAACTTCAAGATTTTTGGTCAACATCCTCATTTTGAAGTATCATTCATCATTTGATCAAGGGTTGATCATGACTCATCAAGTATTTCCCATAATTCATCAAAACCCAAAAGTTGCTAAATTAGGGTTTTGTAGGAAAAATCAACTCAACTTTGACCAAGCATAACATTCTCATAATTCATCAAAAATGACCCATCCAAAGCTCATTTTGAAGAGGATGTAATTCCCTACAATTCATCTTCATTTCCCAAGTTCAAAATATGCATTTACAATAAAATATGAATTTGGACATTATAGGTCATTTTGAAAAGTCAACAAAAACACCTTTTAGGTCAAAGCTTCATAACATGAGTATGGAAGACTCAATTGAGATGAGACCAAAAAGGTTTCTTAGGGGACATCCTAAGCTTTCTTAAAAGTCCAAGAGCACCCTCATAGGTTTAAAATTGAAAGAGATATGCCTTGTCAAAGTTGACCATTTTTGCAAAATTGCCAAAAGTCAAATGTGTCCAAAATTGCATTTTTTTCTAAATGAAGCTAACTTTTTATGCTTGCACTGAGCTTGTGATGTGATCCACGACCCATGAGCCCTTCCACTTGTCATTCTTTTATTTTTATTATTTATTTTGATTTTATTTCATTTAAATCAAATAAAATCAATATAAAATAATGAAAATATCAAAAATCAATTAAACCTTGAGATTTTGTGCATGATTAGAGTCAGTACACAGCCGGTGGCAAGATCAAATCGTGTAAGGCTTCATATGGACAGAAAAATATTGAAAATGCTTGTTTTGGAAAGATTTGGTGCAAGGAATAAATCAATGGTCAATCTTCATAAATGGCAAAGATTTGATGCAAATTTTTACCCTAATGCATTCTCTAATATATATGGAACATATCTAAGGCAAGAAAAAGGAGAACAGTCGTGCAGAGGTGAAAGAAAAAAATCAAAAATTGCAAGAAAAGTGGTGATCCAATTTCTGTATTAGAGGTCAATTCGTGCCATTCTCAAGTTGCCAATAGGTTACTGGACACTCCAGGAGCATTTTCCAATCAGATTCAAGCCTTTCTATGCCTGGAATTGCAAGATAGAGGTATCACGATATGCCTCCAAATTCAAATTCAGTTTCATTGATTCACTCACCCATTGCATATTCTAATGATATATTCGTGTTTGTCTTTGAGTTTGCAAGCTTTTGATACCATTTAATTGTATTTCTAACGCTTGTACATGAAGTTGCCATAGTTAGGGTTTTATGTTCTTGATTAGGGCTTTGCAGGATAGGCAAAATTGGGTAACGATTTTGGTACCAGGAGACTCGTAAGGTTGAAACGAGTAGAATAGTACCAGCCATGGCGACTTATCTTAAACATACACGATTTTGGAATTATACAGGGATGTACCTACAGTAAGTGTCTATAGGTGAAAGTTCAGAACTTTAAACGACGGTTCCAGGGAAGAAGACAATAGTGTGTCACAGCCTGACTGGCTGATTCAAATTCTGGGGCGTTATTCTGGCCAGAAACCTGTAGTTCTGATATATATTGTTTGTTTCCATTATATTAATAAACTAACGTCCGGCGCAGTTGGTCAGAAGAAGGAAGTCAGAAGCTCATTGTTCTGGGTTCGATCCTAGGCGTGAGCTTTTGGTATTTTCTCCTTTATTTTCGCCAGAGCCAGCAAGTGCATCTTCTGAGGACCATCACCTTCTGGATCCACTAGCCAGCATCAGATCCAGTGCACCATTTTTCTGATCCATTAGCCAGGATCAGATCCAGCGCATTATCTTATGGATCCCAGACAGAACCAGATCTAGCACGTGCAGGCCATCATCTTCTGGATCCCAGTCAGAACCAGATCCAGCACGTGCAGGCCATCATCTTCTGGATCCCATTTAGAACTAGATCCAGCGCACCCCATCTTCTGAGGGTCATCATCTGCTGGATCCACCTTCCAGGATCAGTTCCAGTACCCCCATCTTCTGAGGGCCACCATCATTTGGACCCCATCAGCCAGAACCAGATCTGCTGACAGCAGGCTCACTTGGTTATTTCCATTATTTTTCTTTAATTTTCTTTTCTTTAATTTTTTTCATCAACACCAAAATTATTTTTTCTAAAATTAACCAACCAAAAATCACAGAAAGAAGACTCATTTGCTTAATAAATGTTTTTTTAAGTAATTAGTTTAATTAATTTAAGGCAATTCTAATTTCTTTCACAATTAAAATTAATTAGAACTTAGGATTTTCTTTTTTAATTCAACTATTTCATTACTTTCTTAAATAACAAAAAATGACAAAAAAAAACATGTTTACTTTAATCAATTACAATTAGGTTTAGTCAAGGGTCAAAATCCTAGTCGTTTCGCATTTAATTACCCGCGCGGTGATTATTTATTTTTGCCAATATTGTTGTAACTGTTCCTGATTTGTAATAGTTTAATTTAGGGCTTTTATTTATCGCGTTTTCCCAGGTTTTTGGCTATGTTATTAATCTCTCTCCCCTAAGCCTTGTAATAGCGTAGATTTACTTTCTCACATTTTAATTCTCGCAAATATTTAACTGTCTAGATGTATGCTAATAGGATTGAATGACAAGATTGCATGATAATTTAATACAGTTAGAAAACCCTTATGTGCAAAGATAAATAACTGAAAACAAATCATTCGCACATATCACTCTTAGGGTATACTCTCACTTCGTTTGCCTTCGGTAAAACGATCATTAAGCATAGGGTGTCTTAGTGGTTGCCCTCCTGTCTAAAAAGGATCAAATGTCCCATTCGAATGCTGCCTTGGAAATGTTGCCTCAGAAGTGTTGCCTCGAATATGATCTTAAGACTCTTGGCTAATTACTAAGGTGTCCTAACATTGCTTTAGTGATCGTACGTCCCTTTCGAATTGACCCTCACAAATCCAACGACGGTGCTACCTACTTCTCAATAGTGGGATAGCGTTGTATAAAGGAAACAAGAATAGAAACGATCTTTTTTCGAGTAGGTAGATGCTAGTAGGTACTTGCTCAAATCAAAACTTTTCACACTTACACATTTCAAAATAATTTTCAAAACAACTTCGTCACACCCTTGAGGACTGATACAAGGGTTATCACGAAGTTAAAACTCTTTTCAAAACAAAGCACGTACACAAGCAATTTTAAAAGATGAGCAAGTACCTAAGAGCCCATGGAAAACCATGGATAGAAAGGATGCTAACACCTTCCTTTTCTATAATCTACCCCCCATACCCAAAATCTCGAAAAAGAATTTTTTTCTGTACTTTTTTCCTTTCTGGTTGGATAAAATAAAAGTCGGTGGCGACTCTTGCTTACCGCGACATTTTGCAAACACAAACGCAAAACCAGTATTTCAAAACAGTCGGTTCTGCCACCGTATCACAGCATGGCATGCCAAGGACCACGAAATCCTTGCATACAAGAGCCCTCTCAAAATTCTCAAAAATCAAAGAAAAGTTGCAAAATCTGTAACTTCACTTCCAAGCGCTATCAATCCAAACCAAGGCCACTAATACATTCCTGAGATCTCTAGGAGTCTTCCAGAGTCCAGATTCAACCCCTAAGCATCCCAAATCATCCTCATAACCATCCCACGGTTTTGGTAAAATTTTGAATCTCAAACTCTCTTACCATGTAATTTAAATCAGTTTTATGCATGCATTCTTATTACTATTAATGTTTTGAGTGAATATAACATCTTACATGTAAGCATAGACGCAAGAATTCAGATGTATTGGATCAAACGAAGCTCTTGGGCTCAGTTTTCTTGGGCCTAGCCAAACTCGGGACTGCACCCCCCCCCCCATTTCCTTTTTCAAACGCCTGGGCCTGAGATGTTGGGCCTTGCAAAAATCTGATTATTCACCCCCTAACATTTTTTTGCAGCTGCTCATTTATATTTCTTTTTTATTTATTTTATTATTTCATTTACTATTTTATTCTTTTCTTTCAATTAATTATTTTTTTATTAAAAAATCACAAAAAAACAGAAAATCTAAAAATCACAAAAATAGTAGATTTAAGTTTTTATTAATTAAATTAATCAATCATTTAATCACCTTTTTTTAATTAATTAATTCATTAGAATTAGGTTTCCATAAATTTAATTTAAATATTTTCCTAAAACAAAAAAAATAACCAAAACATTTTCTTTTTACCACTTAAGATTTTTTAGGTTCTCTTTACATCTTTCTCTTTTCTCTCCCGCATGTTTATCTATTTTTATTCGCATTATTTTCACAATTATGTAATTGTACATGGGATGTAATAGACTTTAACTATGACCTTTTTACTTTGTCTTTCCCCCATTTTTTGGTTTGTAATTCCCCCCATCCCGAAGCGATGTAATAGCGTAGTTTAAATTTCCGCATTTTTATTTTTTGTACCTATATTAATTGTTAGATGTATGCTAATAGGCTTGCATGGAAAGAACTAAAAACAAACGCTATAAAAACTAACATTCAAGACAAATAACTGAAATACAACACATTCGCACATGCGTACCTCTAGGATACCATCACTTGTTGCCTTCAAAAAATAGTCACGTCTCTCAAACGTATGAGAATTTAGCAGTGACCCTTTGGTTATAAGATCATAAGTCCATCGATGACCCTTTCGATGTTGCCTCGGTAAATGATCTTAAAACCTTAGAGTAATTTCTAAAGTATCTTACGAGTTGCTTTCGTGGTTGCACTATGACCCTCGTCTGTCCCTCAAAACATCCAACGATAGAGCTGCCGACTGACTAATAGTAGGATATCACTGTCTAAAGGTAAAGAGGAAAAGAATAAAGACCGTTCGAGTAGGTAGACAATTCATAGTTGCTTGCTCACAAAAATAAACAAAACAATTTTTTTCACACATACACTCTCTTTTTCTAAATATTTTCAAAAACAAAACACTTTATATACGTTCTCAACGATATGAGAAACATTACAAAGTTCGCCGCACTAAGGCGTCTTTTCAAAAATATTTTCAAATGCACTTACACCAAAAAGCATTTTCAAAGTGAGCTAGCAACTAAGAGCTCGTAGATAACTACAGATGGAAATGGTGCTAACATCTTCCATTTCCATAATCTACCCTCCGAACTCAAAATCTTTAAAAAGGTCTTTCTTGTTCTTTTTACCCTTTCCTTTGTTGGATAAAAGAAAAGTCGATAGTGACTCTTGCTAACCGCAATATTTGTGATAAAAAACACAAAATCAGTAAAGTCAGTTCTCCCACCGTATGACAGCTAGTCACTTCTAATTTCTCTACCTCGGGTATCGCCACTTCTAGGTCAGTCACCTTCGCCTCAGTTCGAGACAACACCTCAATAATCTCTACGTTGCTACTAAGATCAGTAATATGGATACCTAATTTTGGGTTTCCTTAATGGACCATTAGTGAAGAACTAACAAAAATCAGAGAAAAATAAGAGATAAGAAAATAAGTATGTTAGACTTCAATGGGTGATTATGAAGGTTCAAAAAGAAGGTAGTTTGATTCAAAGTAAAGGATTAATTCTAACCTCAAAAAAACTTCAACAATGGTAGAAATCACAAAATGAAAAAGATAATTGGTATCATTCAAGAACAAGAGAAGTTGGGAAAATGAAAATGAACCTCAAATCTCCAATTTATACACACCAAAGGCGCCAAGATCAACAATAGTGATTTTTAAAAAAAATCACGTCAAACGACCAAGATAAGGCATCAGTTCTGTAACAACACTGAAGTGTACTCGAATGGACCTAGGCATGTCACCCTCCTACCCCAGGCGCGTGAGCACACATGGAGATCCTCCTCAAGGCAACGTTTTTGCTACACAATGAACATTAAATGCACATGTTTTTAATGCCAACTACTTCAACTTAACACCATAATTGAGCTTCCCCTTTTCTCAGGAACACATTTTCAACGCACTTACTTCCTCAACTAACATATAAGTGAACCTCCACTCTAGAGCATCACATAAGAACACAATTCTCGTTCTCATCTCTACCATTCATATGTACGAAAGATCCTCTATAATTCAAGTTAGATCAACTGGGATGGTTCTAACCGTGATCCATTTATAAATGTGACTCTGATTCACACAAATATTCATTCACTCATTCACACTTGCAATAGTTTCACCTCTCTTAAATAGTGACATGATCTTTGCTATGATAACTTTACATGTACCCCTCTCTAATTATGAAAGACCATACGAAAAGTCATCAATTTCTCATCTATTTTTTGTTTCCATATGAAATAATTTTAAATTTTAATTATTTGATTTGTTCAAAATTCAAAGAAAAATACAAGAAAAAAATGTGAACTTAGAAAATGTTAGGACAAAATCTCTCCCAAGTTGATTTTAGATCTTAAAAAAATGAAGATTTGGAACATAAATTTGTTTTATAAATATTAAATTTAAATATATTTGTATTGAATATAATACTAAATACTAGAAATATGAAAATATTTCTCTATAAAATATTTCTACTCTTTCATCGAATTAAACACATCACGTATGTAAAGCCTCTCACATTCCAAACACACTTTTAATTTTCATAAAAGGGTATAGGGACAATATTGGGTCTAATCAATAAGGAAGGAAAAAACAAAAGGAATGAGATCATGGTTCCATTATTTCATGTGCCTGTGTGGAACCGGAAAGATTGGTCCTTAGTCTTAAACCAAACCAAGTGACATATGTCTTCGTAAAAGAAAAAATAAAGCATAATGTTTTTTTGAAAGTAAATATTTTATTAGTGGTGAATTTATGAAAAGATTTGTTCTTGTAGGAATTAATAAATTCATTAGTGGAATTCCCAAAAAAATATTGATTAGTGGATTAATTGTAGTTTAACTTAACGTTTTCAATACTTTAACGATTATTATAACTGTTGCAATCATGATTTGGGGGCACTTTAGGAACCGTGAACATATGTTATGCGTTGGACGGCAGCTGTCACAAAATGTAATGGCGGTTGGATAATAATCGTAATATTTAAAAAAAATTAGATTTAATTATTTAATTGATTATTTTTGGATTATTGGTGATTATATGTGTGATATATGATGATGTATTAAAGGATAGTGTGGATTAAGGTGTTAATTAGAATTATTTAGATTTAAATTATTTAATTTATTCTATTTAGAATCATTTAGTAATAATTAAGTAAAATAATTTGTGTGTAGAGATAATAAGGGTATGGTGGTAATATATGGTGATAAGTGAGAGCATAAAGAGAATAATCTAGAAATGATCATAGGGGTAAAAAGAGAAAATGGAAGAATAGCAATCATTTTGTGCGATCGTAGAATTAGGAGAAACGCGAAGAATGGGTTAGGGCTCAGAGGAAAATTTTGTAGAACACGAACAAGGGATCGATCGATAGGAATTCGAGGTAAGGGGTTTAGTCTCGATTTATTATGATTGATAGGAGGTTAACGTAGAAGTAGGTTTTGTTGTTGGTGATGATTTGATGAAATTGTAGATTTATGATGTCTGTATGTTGTGATTTTTGTTGAATATGATGTGGTGATGCAATTTGATGCTAATATGTGATATATGATGATTATTATGTGTTGTACCTCCAAAATTTGTCCTCTCATTTTTTACAAGATCTTCTCTTACATGGGTGGCTACAAAGACTTGCTTGAAGAAAAATAACAAATTTTGAAGTTGGTCAAAATGCCTTTCGATTGGCCTCTTCAAAATGCCTTTCGATTGGCATCTGCATAGCACCCTTCGATTGGCATGGACAAAGGTCCTTCGATTGGTTTGTCAACAAGGTACTTTGATTGGCGTCTGAGCAAGGCACTTCGATTGGTATCAGAATAAAGTGCTTTCGATTGGCCTCATGGCCAGGCCCTTCGATTGGCATGGATACAAGGCCTTTCGACTGGCCTCATGACAAGCCTTTCGATTGGCATGGCAAGAATCCTTCGATTTAGCATCTCAAACAAGACAGCTTCGACAAGCATGTCAACTAGACCCTTCGATTGGCATTTCAACAATTACCCTTCGAGTGGTATTTGGACAAAGGCCTTTCTATTGGTATTCCAAAAGGTCCATTTGAAGAAGCCTTCAGAAGTCCATTCGAAGGAGCATTCAGAGGCTCATTCAAAGGATGCATTCAGAAGTCCATTCGAAGCATGCATAAAGATTCCATTCGAAGATGTATTCAGAAAGCCAATCGAAGAGAAGTGCTAGAGGGTATTCGAAAGAGTCAAGTGTCTAGGTTCATTCCAAGATTTCTAAAGAGACATGGACGTTTCAAAAAAGGAATGCCTTTAATATGTCTGATTCTTGTCTCATGGTCTTAAAGGCTTGGTTAATTTATTGTCTCTTGCCGTTACTGGACCATCATTCTCCTAAAAATACAAAGGCAATCATACAGTGTCAGGGGGCGAACAAGGAGAGAAAACGAAAGAGAGGATATAGTGAAACGAACACGCATACTTTTGCACACGAACAAATCACGCTACCATATTGCAAATCGAAACACCCTTTTTTGCAGGCACCTTCAGCCCAAACAAAGACCAGAGCCTTGTTCCCCATCCAGGAGTCCACCCCAACTCCTAAGCAAACATCACTACATCCAGAGCCACAGGTCATCATCTTCGATTGGTAAGGGTTTGCAAAACCAAAATTGCATCTTCATAACATTTAACTACACATTGCATATATATCCTTGTTGTTACTGATTGTGCTACATGTAAGTTGAAGCGCAGGTAATAGATCATGCCATTGCTGGGGCACGATTTAAGTTTTCCCTTCGAATCTCAGGACAACACAAACCCAGGTCCAGACTCAGCAGATTTGAATCGAGGAAGGATTCAAATTGGGAGGATATTCTAATCAGGGGGGTAAAGTTCCCCCTGGACCTCTAACATTTGTCTCGTTTTGCAAGATCTTGTCCAGAGCTTCGAAGCATCTCAGCTTCGATCTGGATCCAGGGTTCCCAGATCGAAAGATGATGTATCCAGATCGAACACCCCCAAAGTGCAACCCCTCATGCGCCTTCGATCAAGCCTCTTCGCTGGATCGAAAGACAGCCCCAGGCCTCTTTCGATCCAATCGAAAACCATAAAAAATATTAGGATAGTTTTTTTTATTACACTATTTTATTAATTAATTTTTTAATTATCTTAACATTTTCTCAAAAAACACTAAACTTAAAAAGATTTAGGTTATTTTTCCAAAATAAAACAAAAACAACAAAAATATTTTATTCTTAGGATTTTTAGACGTGATTTTTAAATTCGCGTCTATTTTATTTTATTGTAACTGCTCACAGTTGTAATAACTTTAGTTTTAAAGTTCTGCACTTCTAGTTTCTTGCATTTTTATGTAACTGTCCTGAAGCCTTGTAATAGTGTAGGATTTATAATTTTCGTATTTTAAATTCATGTACATGTATTAACTGCTTAGATGTATGTTAACTAGGATTGCATGACAAGATCTGAAAACAAACGGTAGAACACCTAAATGTTTAAAGATAAAATAACTGAAACACAACACAATTGCACACAAACACCTCTAAGGTACGCCCACTTTGGTTGCCTTTAAAAAACAGTCATGAGGCAGGAATGCTTTAGCAAAGACCCGTAAAATCAAAAGATCATAGTCCCTCGATGACCCTACAGTTTCCTTCTCGATAAATGATCTAGTCCCTAAAAAATAATTGTTAAAGCATCTCCATAATTGCCTTCCTGACTGTAACGTCCCTTCGATGTCCCTTAACATCCAACGATAAGGCTACCTACTCACTAATAGTAGGATAGCATTGTCTAAAGGAAAAGAGGAAAAGAACACCATTTCTAATACAAAGTAGATAGCTATTAGAAGTTTGCTCAAACTACTTTTTTTTGCACTTACACAGAAAACTACTTTTCAAAAACAAGTTTCAAAACATTTGCTTTGTTAACACTCTTGAGGACTGATACAAGGGTTAAACACAAAGCAAATCACCGTACTAAGGCGTTTTAAAACATTTTCAAACACAAAGCACAAAATCATCTTGAAAAATGAGCAAACCTCCACGGATGGAAAGGGTGCTAACACTTTCCCTTTCCATAATCTACCCCCCCCCCTTACTCAAAAAACTCTCGAAAAGGTCTTTTTCTGTTCTTTTCACCTTTTCCTTTGTTAGATAAAAGAAAAGACGGTGACGACTCTTGCTTACCGCATATTTGCGAACAAAAAACACAAAAAAAACAGCATATTAAACAGTCGGTTCTGCCACCGTATCACAGAACTGGCGACTCTGTTGAGGATTATTGTAAAAAGAGGGGTTACCTTAGAGTTAGTTCATTATTTAACTGCTTTATGTGCTTTGATTGCTTTATCCTTTGAGGGTTGTTACTATAGATCCTACACCCGGATCTGGGGCACACTTTTAGGTAAACAACAATAGATCATGGAGACTGTACGGCATAGACCGATATGATTGAAGTGATGGTTGTGTTGGTGTGACACTTTGGTTGGTACCGGTATCCCTTGTGTTGAAACGAGGAGAATACGGGGTCGCTGCGTGGTGTCGTGAAGCACTAACGGACCTTAGAACCTTAGTTGAACAAACTTGGCCATTAGAAAGTAGTGAGATAGCCGGTCTCGGTGTAAAGTTAGGAATTGGTTGATACTCGATTCTACACTCATTGAGATTGGACTTTCGGGATGTTTCAGCCACAAGAAAAGATTGCTAAGCTGAGATAATACCGATAAAGAAAGATCAATGATATTGAGACTCCTTAGAACCCGGTTACTATTTCTAAGACATGTTGAGCCAACTAAACTTCAAGAGGGTACTTGCCTACAAACCCCATGCAAGCCTAAAACCTAAGGCTGCTTGTGTGACTTGTTTGCCTTCAATTTGAGCTACTTGCAGGATTTTATTATCTGACAACACGATTTCCTTACAGGGTTTGTTTACAGTCATTATCCAATAACTTGGATTTCTTGCAGGGTTTACTTGTTTACATAACCTTACACTTTTGCTTAATGCATAGCATACACATCATAATATCATGCCACAACATTTCCTTAACCATTTCAAGGATCTCAAGGGTTTGTGATGCAGGTTATGACAAATCAGACGTCTAGCAAGGGGAAAGGGGATTTATTTTTCTCTAGCCAATGTCATCAAAAGACCAAAACTTAACAACTTGAGTCAGGGGCTATGACCCACTTTATATGGTGAACTTGACTCTCGTAGAAGGACACTCAATGATACAGAGTTCTTTAATCAAAGCTACAAACTTCAAATGCTGACATCTTCTTGTTTACCCCGCGAGTCCTTGAAAACATTTCATACACATATCATACATGTTATTGCATAAACAGGTTTCAAAGCAGGGTTCTCATCTTCTTCGCTGTTTATTTTAGCAAGAAAAGAAATGTCTCTTGAACAAACAGTCAAAGACCTTCAGGCTCAAAACGCTCAGTTCCAACAAATGTTCCTGACTCTGACTCAGGGGCAAGAAGATATGAAAGCTCTACTCGTCAAAAAGAAGGCTAAGAAGGCTAAGAAACCAGTTCGTGTGGGAAGGAGAAGACCAGCTAACCGCGCTCTAGATTCCGCAACCTCATCAAAGGGAAGGGATAATAAAGAGGAAGAAGACGAGGAATCAGATGAAGGAGACAAAAATCTAACGTCTGAAGAAGATGAATCTGACTACTCTGAGGAGCAATATCCTCCTACTGACGATAAATACAAACGGCTAGAGGATCGGCTCAATGCCATGGATTTTTAAAGGGTGCCCGGTATGGACTTCGAAGATTTAGGTTTGGTTCCTGGGGTGGTCATCCCACCTAAGTTCAAAGTCCCCATCTTTGCAAAATATGACAGTGTTTCCTGTCCCAGGCTTCACTTGAGGTCATACGTCAGAAAGATCCAGCCTCACACTGCTGATCGGAAGTTATGGGTCCATTTCTTCCAAGAAAGTTTGGCTGGCACTCAACTGGATTAGTTTTATCAACTAGAAGGAACTAAAATCCATATCTGGGAATACTTGGTTGTTGCTTTCTACAAGTAGTACCAATACAACACTAACCTGGCACCAACTCGAGTGCAACTGCAGAATATGTTCATGAGCTCAAAAGAAGGGTTCAAGGAATATGCGCAAAAATGAAGGGATCTAGCTGGAAGGGGTACAACCCCCTCTGAATGACCATGAAATGGTAGACATGTTCATGGGCACTCTGACAGGCCTATTTTTCAATTTGCTGATTGGGAGTTCCTCATCCGGGTTCACAGAGATGGTTCTGACCGGAGAAAGGGTCGAACATGGTATTAAGAGTGGGAAGATCTCGATGGCTACATCTTCTAATTCTGAGAAGAAGCCATTTGCTGGTAAGAGGGAAACCCATGCTATGTATGGCCAGAAAGGCCGTAATAAGGCCGACAACCACAATCAATCTGTGGGGGCAATACTGGTCTCTAACTCTACACCTATGCAACGACACCAACAGGGGAACCAGCATAAAGAGGTCATGCCTAAGAGACAATTCACCATAATCAACATGTCACTAGCTCAAGCGCTACAACACATGTTGAAAGTAGAGTTAATTATGCTAAAGACTCCTCCGCGAAACCCCAATACTTCTGCTCCTAGTTACCACCCCGACGAAAGGTGTGCATACCATTCTGACAGTACGGGATATGATACTAATGGTTGCTGGGCTCTGAAGAACAAAATTCAGGATATGATTGACACCAAAGAGGTTGAATTCGACCCTCCAGAGACTCACAAAGTGATCACTGCTCCTGGGCCAAATCATTGAGAACGTCCAATTCATTTTCTATTTTTCATTTGTAATTTCATTTGTTGTTCAAACAATTACTGTTATGTCAAACTTTGGTTTTCCCATTAATGCATTGCATATGTTTGTCTTGAATGATTTCATTTCCATTTTATTTAAACTGTTTTCTTGCTTCCTTTACGTGATATTCAACTCTCGATCAAAATCTTTGAGCCTTTAGAGGGAGGATGACGAAAACGATACCACAATCCATATAATGTGCTTCTGAACATACCTTACTAATGATGTACAGGCGTTGTTTCAAATCCCAAACAGTGGAGTTATAAGGAAGATAATCCCTAGTCAACCCCTTTGATCCAAAGAAGTACGAGTTTTCTTTTCACACAAATTAAAACCCTTATTCACAACCTGGGGCAGGGTAGTTTTCTTAGTTAATTCAGGTGCGTATTCAGTCGCAATCTTCTGCTTCATACACAATGAATGGCATCGAAGACGTCCTTCTAAATCA
This sequence comes from Vicia faba, assembly GCA_948472305.1. Classification (NCBI taxonomy): domain Eukaryota; kingdom Viridiplantae; phylum Streptophyta; class Magnoliopsida; order Fabales; family Fabaceae; genus Vicia; species Vicia faba. The sequence goes on along the minus strand of OX451739.1, from coordinate 1,082,854,906 downwards.
AAAGACAGTGATGGTTCCGCATAATCATCAAGATAGGCAGTCATTATATCTCAAGATAAAAGCCCGCTAAGTCAAAACCTATGAAGGAGACTTAAGAAAAAACTGGGGCATCCCGCCGACTGTAAACACAAAAGAAATAGTTCAGGCAAAAGAAGGGATAATAAAATAAAAAAGAAAGAGGTTACTACAAATCCTCAACAAAAAAAAAGAAAAATTTGCAAAATGACCGTCTCTTTCAAAATAAACTGTCAGTATCCAAACCATCACCGGAACATCGAGAACAAAATGCCAGACTCAATTGGGATCTGAACGCACAATTAACTGAGCATGGGACTGAAGAACATCACGAAGAACGGGTGGGTACAAATAAATTTTGAGCCTTTATCTAGTGAACAAAAACCTTCTCAATGAAAAGGTTCACCTCGAGAGGAAAGACACTTCCAACCAGGGGGCACAACATGATCATTGTCCAGCATCTAGGGTGGTCAATTCAAGATTCAAGGAATCTCTCAAAAAATGCCAAATAGCCAGAGGCAGATCTCCATCTGCATCACTTGGGGCATTAGATATGAATTCCAACAACAAATCACATATAATCTAGCAAAACTAATGTTCCACAACGAATTTCTTCTCAAAACAACAAAACAAGAATTCCCAACAGAAACATTCTGAATAAACCAGATTCTCATCTAAAAATAGTTCAGGTACGATTCAGATACGGATGTCATCCTAACACTTACTCCAGATTTTCATCTCGAAATGGTTCAGGTACAATCCAGAAATGGATGTCATCCTGACACTTACTCCAGATTCTCATCTAGAAACGGTTCAGGTACGATCCAGATACGGATGTCATCCTGACACTTACTCCATATTCTCATCTAGAAACAGTTCAGGTACGATCCAGATACAGATGTCATCCTGACACTTACTCCATGATTCTCATCTAGAAACAGTTCAGGTACGATCCAGGAATGGATGTCATCCTGACACTTACTCCAGATTCTCATCTCGAAACGGTTCAGGTACGATCCAGAAACGGATGTCATCTTGACACCTAATCCAGATTCTCTTAATAGTACAGTGTAGATACGATCCAGAGACAGATGTTATTCTGACACTTATTTCAACATATCATCTAGAAATGATTCAGGTACAATCCAGATACGGATGTCATCCTGACACTTACTCCAGATTCTCATCTAGAAGCAGTTCAGGTACGATCTAGAGACGGATATCATCCTGATACTTATTCATATCATCTTCTCAAAAACAGTTAGGGTACGATCTAAAACGGATGTCATCCTGATACTTAGTCCAGATTATCTCCTAACAACAGTTCAGGCATAATCCAGAGACGGATGTCATCCTGATACTCATTAAAACCATCTTTCAAGTACATTTCAGGTATGATCCAGAGACGGGTGTCATTCTAAAACTCATTTAACACATGTTTCAAGAACATTTCATATACGATCCAGAGACGGATGTCATTCTGACACTCATTCAATACATGTTCAAGTACAATCACGACATAGATCCGTCCACAAAATCTCCAGCAGGCACAGGGGTAGAAACATCCTGATGCAAAGTCATCTTTGTATCCTCAGCATATGTCTGTGACATCTATGTTCCCCACAGAGTAGAAACAACTAAAGTTTTGACCTCTTAATCCCCAAGCAGGAATTATCTCCTCCAACAAACTTCCTCTAGCAGAGATATGAAGTCGGTGTTCCCCAACCGAGCTTTATAATTTCAAATAGTTATAAGACCTCCTCCCAGGTAGAGTTTATTTCTCAGACTGGGGAAGTTCATTCCCCAATAGAGTTTATTTCTCTACATCAGCCAAGTCTTCCAACAAGCGTCTCTCTCCACAGATCAATTCTCACGCAGAATCAATTCTCAGGCAGAGTCAACCCCCAGTAGGTTATCCTTAAACAGAAAGAGGAAATCCCCGACGAATCATTTCCATTCACCATCCCCAGCGGAAATGAAGGATTCAGCCTCCCAATGCTTTCCAGCAGTGGTCCGGGATTTATTTTCCCAGACTAAAATCGCAATAACATCCCCTGTTCACACATCACGACATATGCATATACATCGCATACAGCACAATCTCATTTATTTTGAGAACATCATCACAATGCATTTCAAACATCATGACATTGCATGTGACTAATTCTTTATCTTTTTCAGGGAAAGACAAATCAACAAACTATGTTGGCTACTTATGTAACCTGATAGGCTTCTCAAAAGCTACGCCTGATGAAAGGATATTTCGTCATCTTCCTCGAAATGATATTCTCAGAAGAATTTCGATTGGTTCAGTTAAATTGATCCTAAGATTTTTCTGATTCTTATCCAGTCAAAGTTAATCCAAGACCTTCTCTGGTTCAGACAGATCGACACTAAGATCTCTCTGATTCTTATTCCAGTTGAAGACATTCCAAGACTTTTGTCTGGTTCAATTAAATCGATCCTAAGATTTTTCTGATTCTTATCCAATCAAAGTTAACCCAAGACCTTCTCTGGTTCAGTCAGATCGACACTAAGATCTCTCTGATTCTTATTCCAGTTGAAGACATTCCAAGACTTTTGTCTGGTTCAGTTAAATCGATCCTAAGATTTTTCTGATGCTTATCTAGTCAAAGTTAATTCAAGACCTCTGTTGGTTCAGTTCAAGTCGACCATTGATTTGTTATTGATTCTTTTCCGATAGACTTTTACTGGTTCAATTAAATCGATCCTAAGATTTTTCTGATTCTTATCCAGTCAAAGTTAATCCAAGGCCTCTGCTGGTTCAATTCAAGTTGACCATTAATTTGTTACTAATTCTTTTCTGGTAGACCTTTACCGATTCAGTTAAATCGATCCTAAGATTTTTTCTGATTCTTATCCTGTCAAAGTTAATTCAAGACCTCCACTGGTTCAGTTCGAATCGACCACATATTCTTTGCTGATTTCATAACAGTTTAGTCTCATTTCCCCAATAAGTCGCTGTGAAGCCTGGAGCACGACCAGATAGCAGTCAGCCTTATCATCCTCAACAAGTCACTGTGAAGCCTGGATCCTGACCAGATAGCAGTTCACTTCCGTCTATTCAATCAAGAGATGACTCCCCAATAGAGTAACGGACGACAAGCTCCTAAAACTCTATGTTCCAAGACAGAGATCAACATTCCTCAGCGGACTCCTCCTCAGACAGCAGGAACAGGAATCCCCACAAAGGAGTATCTCATGAAGTCAACATTGTTTTGGATGGCATCTTTAAGCCCATCTCCGACGACTCTCTGTCATACTCCTTGGATGGCATCTTTAAGCCTATCTCCGACGATCTCCCGTCATCTTTTCCAAATTGTGTCTATAAGCCTATTCCCAATACTATCTACACAGTCAAGTATCATCTCAGACGAGTGCAAATTTCTGGACACTCTAGTGTTCAATCATCTTCCACATTCAAACCACAAAAGGCATACAACCCAATCTATATCTTCAGTTTTAAGAAGATTGAACAGGGGCAGATGTTGTACCTCAAAATTTGACCTCTCATTTTTTACAAGATCTTCTCTTACATGGGTGGCTACAAACACTTTCTTGAAGAAAAATAAAAAATTTTGAATTTGGTCAAAGTTCCTTTCGATTGGCCTATTCAAAATGCCTTTTGATTGGCATCTGCATAGCACCCTTCGATTGGCATGGACAAAGGTCCTTCGATTGACTTGTCAATAAGGTACTTCGATTGGCGTCTGAGCAAGGCACTTCGATTGGTATCAGAACAAAGTGCTTTCGATTGGCCTCATCTCCAGGCCCTTCAATTGGCATGGATACAAGGCCTTTCGATTGGCCTCATGACAAGCTATTCGATTGGCAGGCAAGAATCCTTCAATTTAGCATCTCAAACAAGGCAACTTCGACTGGCATGTCAACCAGACCCTTCGATTGGCGGTTCAATAATTACCCTTCGAGTGGTATTTGGACAAAGGCCTTTCGATTGGTATTCCAAAAGGTCCATTCGAAGAAGCCTTCAGAAATCCATTCGAAGGATGCATTCAGAGGCCTATTCGGAGGATGCATTCAGAAGTCCACTCGAAGGATGCATTCAGAGGCCCATTCGAAGGATGCATTCAGAAGTCCATTTGAAGGATGCATTCAGAGGCCCATTCGAAGGATGCATTCAGAAGTCCATTTGAAGCACGTATAAAGATTCTATTCAAAGATGTATTTAGAAAGCCAATCGAAGAGAAGTGCTAGAGGGTATTCAAAAGAGTCAAGTGTCCAGGTTCATTCCAAGATTTCCAAAGAGACGTGAACGTTTCAAAAAAGGAATGCCTTTAATATGTCTGATTCTTATCTCATGGTCTTAAAGGCTTAGTTAATTTTCTATCTCTTGCCGTTACTGTACCATCATTCTCCTATAAATATAAAGGCAAGCATACAGTGCCAGGGGGGCGAACAAGGAGAGAAAACAAAAGATAGGACATAGTGAAACAAACACACATACTTTTGCACACGAACAGATCACGCTGCCATATTGCAAATCGAAACACCCTTTTTTGCAGGCACCTTCAACCCAAACTAAGACCAGAGCCGTGTTCCCCATCCAGGAGTCCACCCCAACTGCTAAGCAAACATCACTACACCTAGAGCCACAGGTCATCATCTTTGATTGGTAAGGGTTTGCAAAACCAAAATTGCATCTTCATAACATTTAACTACACATTGTATATATATCCTTGTTATTAGTGATTGTGCTGCATGTAAGCTGAAGCACAGGTAATAGATCGTGCCATTGTTGGGGCGAGATCTAAGTTTTCCCTTCGAATCTCAGGATAACACAAACCCAGGTCCAGACTCAGCAGATTCCAATCGAGGAAGGATTCGAATTTGGAGGAGATTCGAATCAAGGGGGGTAAAGTTCCCCCTGGACCTCTAACATTTGTCTCGTTTTGCAGGATCTTGTCCAGAGCTTCGAAGCAGCTCAGCTTCGATCTGGATCTAGGGTTCCCAAATCGAATGATGATGTATCCAGATCGAACACCCCTAAAGCGCAGCCACTCATGCGCCTTCGATCAAGCCTCTTCGATGGATCGAAAGACAGCCCCAGGCCTCTTTCGATCCAGGCCTCCAGAATCACATTCTTCGATTTACTGCCAGTTCCTTAGATTTCCTTTTCGTTTTGATCTTTTTTTTATTTCTTTCTTTAAAATTAACATAAAATCAATCGAAAACCATAAAAAACATTAAGATAGTTTTTTTTTCTATTACACTAATTTTATTAATTAATTTTTTAATTATCTTAACATTTTCTCAAAAAAATTAAAATTAAAAATATTTAGGTTATTTTCCCAAAATAAAACAAAAACAACAAAAAGATTTTATTCTTGGGATTTTTAGACGTTATTTTTAAATTCGCGCGTATTTAATTTTATTGTAACTGCTCACAGTTGTCATAGCTTTAGATTTAAAATTCTGCACTTCTAGTTTCTTGCATTTTTTATGTAACTGTCCTGAAGCCTTGTAATAGTGTAGAATTTACAATTTCCGCACTTTAAATTCTTGTACATGTATTAACTGCTTAGATGTATGTTAACTAGGATTGCATGACAAGATCTGAAAACAAACGGTAGAATACCTAAATTTTTAAAGATAAAATAACTGAAACACAACACAATTGCACACAAGCACCTCTAAGGTACTCCCACTTTGGTTGCCTTTAAAAAACAGTCATGAGGCAGGAATGTGTAACACCCCAGTTTTAATTATTTGATTTATTTAATTGGGAATTTATTTTATTAGAATTAATAAAATAAAAAGAATTATTTATTTTGGAATAATTGAAGAGAATAAAAGAAATAAGAAAATATTGGGTTTTTAAGTTATTGGGCTTGGATGTCGTTAGTAAAGAGTGGGGGTGCAAAAGAAATAAGGATATATTTTGGAACTCAAGTTATTTTCTCACTTTTCACGATAACACAGAAGTTGGAGATATTTGGGATTGGAGCTCTGAAGAACGAAGAACATCGCTCAAGAGTTCAAAGCTGCAATTTGATAAGGTAAGGGGGGCTACTACTCAATTTATATTTGCTTATGGGTTTAGATGCGATTGGTTGGGTAATCGTAGGATAATCCCATTTTCTCTGATGTTCTTAGTGATCGATAACTTTAGGGTCGAATTTCGTTAGAAAAGATTATGTTCCCTAAAGGTTGTGAATCGATTAAGAAATTAATCCCTATTGTTGATTTAGATTGAAATTGTATGATCGGGGGTTTCCCTTGGGTGTTCTAAGGATAACCTTGATGTTATCAGATTTCCCCAAAAGGACGAATAATCACTTTTAAGGTTACCTTGATAATTGTTGGTGATTATAAAATTTAGTTTTTGGATTAAATGATTTGAAAAAGGAATTCTGTTTTCCAACAATTTTAGAAAACTATAACCTTGAAGGATTTGAGTTATTAAATTTGTGGGAAATTGATGAACATAAGTCAGAGGCATAGGAAATTGATGTTTTGGAAACTTGATGTGTAATTGGATGCTTTTGTACTGCATTGCACTGCTGTAGAAATGTATTTTCGTGCAAATATGTTGGCATATGAGCTGCTGCAGGTACAGGAAAATTCTGTACGCGCTCATCAACACGGGCCGTGTTGCACAACACGGGCACCCGTGTTGATCTTCTGTATGGGCAACACGGGCCGTGTTGCTGCACACGGGCACCCGTGTTGACCCCCTGTGTTGATCTTCTGTGTTGGTAAAATAATGTGTTTTCTGGACACATTACAACACGGGCCGTGTTGCACAACACGGGCACCCGTGTTGAGCCCCTGTGTTGGCTTCTGGATTCTGTTTTCTGTGCATGCTGTTATGTGCGGAATTGATCCTGTTTTGATGTGCAGTGTTTTATATATTTTGAATATGCTGCTTATTGATTTCCTAGTGTTGTGGATGCTTGTATCGAATAACGTTTGTATGTTATGATGCCAACACTACGTAGATTTTATTGTCATGCTTTGAGATGATGTTATCAAGCATGAATTATGATATAACTTGATATGATTGGTTGATGTTTAATAGTATGCTGAGTGATTTACATGCTATCCATATCCTGTTATGATTGATGTTATTGATGTTGCATGATATGTTTTATTGATGTTAATAGTATGCTGAGTATTACATACTTTACATATCATGTTGCATTTGTTAATTCCCATTGTGTGGAATTAACATGGTGGCCAATATACGTGTCCGCGATTTAATGGAACGTTGAGGTGGTAGCCGTGTCCGCGATATAATGGAACGGTGAGTTATCCGTGACCCGAGATTTAATGGGGCGGTAAAATGGTACCACATGCATGGGTGTGTTGCATTACATTGAATATAACATGAATGGATGATTTTCCAATGTTGTATTTAATTGATTGTATGCATGTATTGTTTCTAAATTGTTAACGATGTTTGATGTTAATTATAAGTATGAAAAGTAAGATATTATGAATATATGAATTGTAAAGGTTTTCGTAAACTATGAAACATGCTAACTGTTTGGGTGATGCTTATGGTTTTCTGAATTGATTGTTATGAACGTATAATCAAATGTATAGTTGAGATGCTCACCCTTACTGTTGAATATTTCAGATTGAGGAGCTTCGTTCAGGTGCTTGGCGAAGGCTTGTTGTTTCTAGTTTATTTCTGTTTAAGTATTGTCCGGGTCATGCTCTGATAGTTGTAACTCCGGGAACGTTTGTTTGTCGAGCTGCTTTAGTCAGACTCGTTTATTCCTTATGTTTGTTATAATATGATGTTGATATATTCCAGGTGTTAATCCCTGATGATTTTGAAAATATTATAACCTTGGTTTTGTTAATTAAATTATTCCGCTGTGTAAACATGTATGAGTTGCTTCTATGTTATGCATGACAGGAACTTGTTTTTGTAAAAAGAGAATTGTGACATCCTCGCTAATACATGTACTCTGAAAGTATGATTTTATTTATTTGCGAAAATTTATGCGGGGTTTTAGAGGGTGTTACAATAGTGGTATCAGAGCATAGTCGGTCGTTGCGACCAGAGTCTTGAGTCAGTCATTCCTTTTGTATGCGATTAGTGTAAGGCAACACTGTCGATAATGTATTCTGATGAGGAGTATGTTTTAATTCTCAGGAATATGGCTGGAAGAGGTAACGGACAAAATGATGCTGCACTCGCTGAGGCTTTAGGGATGTTAGCTGGTGTACTTGCTGGAAATCCAAATGGAGGCGTGATTGGTGCTGATAGGCAATTGGGGAACTTCCAAAGGAACAATCCTCCGTTGTTCAAAGGTACACATGACCCTGAAGGTGCTCAGAAGTGGCTGAAGGAAATCGAAAGGATTTTCCGTGTGATTGATTGTGCTGAAGATCTGAAAGTCAGATATGGTACGCATATGTTGGCAGAAGAGGCCGACGACTGGTGGGTTGCAACAAGGACTGAAATGGTTCAGGATGGAGAGGCACTGACTTGGGCTAACTTCAGAAGGGCTTTTCTGAGGAGGTACTTTCCTGAAGATGTTCGGGGAAGAAAGGAAATTGAATATTTGGAGCTTAAGCAGGGCAATCTGACTGTTAGTGAGTATGCTACTAAGTTCACTGAGCTGGCAAAGTATTATGCACACTACAACAATGATGAGGCTGGAGAATTCTCTAAATGTATCAAATTTGAGAATGGTCTCCGAGATGAGATTAAGCAGGGAATCAGGTACCAGTGTATTCGTAGATTTTCTGATCTGGTGGATTGTAGCAGGATCTTGGAAGAAGATATTACCAAGACTAGGTCGTCTCACTCTCGTGGGGCTGTTGATAAAAGAGGAAAGCAACATATGGACCGTGGCAAGCCATATGGTAGAGGTAACCAGAAATCAGGTGGATGGAAAAGGCCTAGTGGGGGAGATTCTAAGGCTCCTATCAGATGCTACAGGTGTGGTGAGTTTGGTCATCATATTCGAGATTGCAAGAGTGATGAGAAGAAGTGTTATAAATGTGGAAAGACTGGTCATTTGTCTATTGATTGCAAAGGGAAGTCTGTTACTTGTTACAATTGTGGCGAAGAAGGTCACATCCGTCCGCAGTGTCCTAAACCTAAGAAGGATCAGTCAGGTGGAAAAGTGTTCGCTTTGTCTGGATCTGAGACTACTCCAGAGGATCGATTGATTAAAGGTACGTGTTTTATTCATGGCACACCTTTAGTTGCAATTATTGATACTGGTGCAACTCATTCTTTCATTTCTTTGGATTGTGCTGAGAGGTTGAAACTAGACATATCTGATATGCGAGGTAGCATGGTTATTGATACTCCTGCATCGGGTTCAATGACAACTTCACTAGTATGTGGGAATTGTCCTATTGAGATTTTTGGTAGAGGTTTCGGTATGGATTTTGTGTGCCTACCGCTTGAACAAATTGATATTATCCTTGGGATGAACTGGTTGGAATTCAACCGGGTTCATCTGAACTGTTTTGCTAAGACGGTGATTTTTCCAGAAGCAGTTGGTGTCGAGAATTTGGCTATGACTGCTAGGCAGGTACAAGAAGCAATGGAAGACGGTGCTAATGTGTTTATGTTACTTGCTTCGTTAGATGCAACAGGAAAGGTCAGGAGTGATGAATTGCCAGTGGTGTGTGATTTTCCAGAAGTCTTTCCTGATGATGTTGGTGAGTTACCTCCTGAGAGAGAAGTGGAATTTTCTATAGATTTGATTCCTGGTACGAGACCGGTGTCGATGGCACCATATCGTATGTCTGCATCTGAGTTGGCTGAATTGAAGAGTCAGTTGGAAGATTTACTGGAGAAGAAGTTTATTCGTCCAAGTGTTTCGCCTTCGGGTGCTCCGGTATTGTTGGTCAAGAAGAAAGAAGGTTCTATGAGACTGTGTGTTGATTACAGGCAATTGAACAAGGTAACCATTAAGAATCGGTATCCATTACCGAGGATTGATGATTTAATGGATCAGCTAATTGGAGCCAGTGTATTCAGTAAGATTGACTTGAGATCTAGATATCATCAGATTCGTGTGAAAGCGGAAGATATTCAAAAGACTGCTTTTCGAACGAGGTATGGGCATTATGAATATTCTGTTATGCCGTTCGGAGTTACTAATGCACCTGGTGTTTTCATGGAGTACATGAACAGGATTTTTCATCCGTATCTGGATAAGTTTGTCATGGTTTTTATTGATGACATTCTGATTTACTCCAAGAATGACGAAGAACATGCGGAACATCTCAGAATTGTGTTAGAGTTGTTGAAAGATAAGAAGTTGTATGCAAAGTTGTCCAAATGTGAGTTCTGGCTGAATGAAGTTAGTTTTCTTGGACATGTGATTTCTAAGAATGGTATTGCAGTGGATCCTACGAAAGTAGAAGCAGTATCTCAGTGGGAAGCGCCGAAGACTGTTTCTGAAATCAGAAGTTTTCTTGGTCTTGCAGGTTATTACAGAAAGTTTATCGAAGGATTCGCAAAGTTAGCATTGCCGTTGACGAAGTTGACTCGTAAAGGACAAGCATTTATTTGGGATTCTGATTGTGAGAAAGGTTTCCAAGAATTGAAGCAGAGATTGACTAGTGCTCCTATTCTGATTTTGCCGAATCCGGTGGAATCTTTTGTGGTTTATTGTGATGCATCTCTGATGGGATTAGGTGGTGTTCTAATGCAGAATCAACAGGTTGTTGCGTATGCTTCGAGACAGTTGAAGGTTCACGAAAGGAACTATCCTACTCATGACTTAGAGTTGGCAACAGTTGTGTTTGTCTTGAAATTGTGGAGACATTACCTGTATGGTTCGAGATTTGAAGTGTATAGTGATCATAAGAGTTGAAGTATCTTTTCGATCAGAAAGAGCTCAATATGAGGCAAAGAAGGTGGTTGGAATTTCTCAAAGATTATGATTTTGGTTTGAATTACCATCCTGGTAAGGCAAATATGGTTGCAGATGCTTTGAGCAGGAAATCCTTGCATATGTCTATGATGATGGTTCGTGAATTGGATTTAATTGAACAATTCCGAGATTTGAGTTTAATTTGTGAAAGTACTCCGAAGTGTGTTCGTTTGGGTATGTTGAAACTTACTAGTGGTATTCTAGAAGAGATCAGGATCGGGCAGAAATCTGATGTTAATTTAGTTGATAAATTGACATTGATCAACCAAGGTCAAGGTGGTGAGTTTAGAATTGATGAAAATAATGTTATGAGATTTGGCGATAGAGTTTGTGTTCCTGATGTTGCAGAAATCAAGAAGAGTATATTAGAGGAAGGACATCGCAGTGGGATGAGTATTCATCCGGGTGCCACGAAAATGTATCATGATTTGAAGAAATTGTTTTGGTGGCCGGGAATGAAAAAGGAAATAGCTAAATTTGTGTATGCATGTTTAATCTGTCAGAAATCGAAGATTGAGCATCAGAAGCCGTCTGGATTTATGCAACCGATGTTTATTCCAGAATGGAAGTGGGATAGTATTTCTATGGATTTTGTATCCGGGTTGCCGAGGACTCCTAAGAAGTGTGAGGCGATATGGGTCATTGTGGATAGACTGACTAAATCTGCTCATTTTATATCGGTGCGAATGGATTACTCAATGGGGAGGTTGGCACAGTTGTATATTGAGAAAATAGTGAGTTTGCATGGAGTTCCTTCTAGTATTGTGTCAGATAGAGATCCGAGGTTCACTTCGAAATTTTGGGAAGGATTGCAGAAGGCTTTGGGTACTAAATTGAGGTTGAGTTCAGCTTACCATCCTCAGACTGATGGACAGACGGAGAGGACGATTCAATCGTTAGAAGATTTTGTTGCGTGCTTGTGCTTTAGAGAAGGGTGGAGCTTGGGATAGCTATTTGCCATTGATTGAATTTACTTATAACAATAGTTACCATTCGAGTATTTGTATGGCTCCGTTTGAGGCATTGTATGGTAGACGGTGTAGAACGCCTTTGTGTTGGTATGAATCTGGAGAGAGTTCAATAATTGGGCCAGAAATTGTTCAGCTGACTACTGAAAAGATCAAATTGATTCAAGAGAAGATGAGAGCTTCTCAGAGTCGTCAGAAAAGTTATCATGATAAGAGGAGGAAGAATTTAGAATTCAGTGCTGGAGATCATGTGTTTATGAGAGTTACTCCGATGACGGGTATTGGTCGAGCGTTGAAATCTAAGAAGTTGACTCCGCGTTTTATTGGTCCGTTTCAGATTACGGAAAGAGTTGGAGAAGTTGCTTATCGTATTGCTTTACCTCCGAGACTTGCAAATTTGCACGATGTTTTTCATGTTTCTCAGTTGAGGAGATACATTCCAGACCCATCTCATGTAATCCAAATAGATGATGTGCAGGTGAGAGATAACCTGACAGTAGAAACATTGCCTATGAGGATAGAAGATCGGGAAGTGAAACAGTTAAGGGGTAAAGAGATAGCATTAGTGAAGGTTGCTTGGGGAGGTCCAGCAGATGGAAATATCACTTGGGAACTGGAGAGCCAGATGAAAGAGGCTTATCCGGAACTGTTCGTCTAAGGTATGTTTTTGAGGACGAAAACTCTTTTAGTGGGGGAGAGTTGTAACACCCCAGTTTTAATTATTTGATTTATTTAATTGGGAATTTATTTTATTAGAATTAATAAAATAAAAAGAATTATTTATTTTGGAATAATTGAAGAGAATAAAAGAAATAAGAAAATATTGGGTTTTTAAGTTATTGGGCTTGGATGTCGTTAGTAAAGAGTGGGGGTGCAAAAGAAATAAGGATATATTTTGGAACTCAAGTTATTTTCTCACTTTTCACGATAACACAGAAGTTGGAGATATTTGGGATTGGAGCTCTGAAGAACGAAGAACATCGCTCAAGAGTTCAAAGCTGCAATTTGATAAGGTAAGGGGGGCTACTACTCAATTTATATTTGCTTATGGGTTTAGATGCGATTGGTTGGGTAATCGTAGGATAATCCCATTTTCTCTGATGTTCTTAGTGATCGATAACTTTAGGGTCGAATTTCGTTAGAAAAGATTAGGTTCCCTAAAGGTTGTGAATCGATTAAGAAATTAATCCCTATTGTTGATTTAGATTGAAATTGTATGATCGGGGGTTTCCCTTGGGTGTTCTAAGGATAACCTTGATGTTATCAGATTTCCCCAAAAGGACGAATAATCACTTTTAAGGTTACCTTGATAATTGTTGGTGATTATAAAATTTAGTTTTTGGATTAAATGATTTGAAAAAGGAATTCTGTTTTCCAACGATTTTAGAAAACTATAACCTTGAAGGATTTGAGTTATTCAATTTGTGGGAAATTGATGAACATAAGTCAGAGGCATAGGAAATTGATGTTTTGGAAACTTGATGTGTAATTGGATGCTTTTGTACTGCATTGCACTGCTGTAGAAATGTATTTTCGTGCAAATATGTTGGCATATGAGCTGCTGCAGGTACAGGAAAATTCTGTACGCGCTCATCAACACGGGCCGTGTTGCACAACACGGGCACCCGTGTTGATCTTCTGTATGGGCAACACAGGCCGTGTTGCTGCACACGGGCACCCGTGTTGACCCCCTGTGTTGATCTTCTGTGTTGGTAAAATAATGTGTTTTCTGGACACATTACAACACGGGCCGTGTTGCACAACACGGGCACCCGTGTTGAGCCCCTGTGTTGGCTTCTGGATTCTGTTTTCTGTGCATGCTGTTATGTGCGGAATTGATCCTGTTTTGATGTGCAGTGTTTTATATATTTTGAATATGCTGCTTATTGATTTCCTAGTGTTGTGGATGCTTGTATCGAATAATGTTTGTATGTTATGATGCCAACACTACATAGATTTTATTGTCATGCTTTGAGATGATGTTATCAAGCATGAATTATGATATAACTTGATATGATTGGTTGATGTTTAATAGTATGCTGAGTGATTTACATGCTATCCATATCCTGTTATGATTGATGTTGTTGATGTTGCATGATATGTTTTATTGATGTTAATAGTATGCTGAGTGTTACATACTTTACATATCATGTTGCATTTGTTAATTCTCATTGTGTGGAATTAACATGGTGGCTAATATACATGTCTGCGATTTAATGGAACGTTGAGGTGGTAGCCGTGTCCGCGATATAATGGAACAGTGAGTTATCCGTGACCCGAGATTTAATGGGGCGGTAAAATGGTACGACATGCATGGGTGTGTTGCATTACATTGAATATAACATGAATGGATGATTTTCCAATGTTGTATTTAATTGATTGTATGCATGTATTGTTGCTAAATTGTTAACGATGTTTGATGTTAATTATAAGTATGGAAAGTAAGATATTATGAATATATGAATTGTAAAGGTTTTCGTAAACTATGAAACATGCTAACTGTTTGGGTGATGCTTATGGTTTTCTGAATTGATTGTTATGAACGTATAATCAAATGTATAGTTGAGATGCTCACCCTTACTGTTGAATATTTCAGATTGAGGAGCTTCGTTCAGGTGCTTGGCGAAGGCTTGTTGTTTCTAGTTTATTTCCGTTTAAGTATTGTCCGGGTCATGCTCTGATAGTTGTAACTCCGGGAACGTTTGTTTGTCGAGCTGCTTTAGTCAGACTCGTTTATTCCTTATGTTTGTTATAATATGATGTTGATATATTCCAGGTGTTAATCCCTGATGATTTTGAAAATATTATAACCTTGGTTTTGTTAATTAAATTATTCCGCTGTGTAAACATGTATGAGTTGCTTCTATGTTATGCATGACAAGAACTTGTTTTTGTAAAAAGAGAATTGTGACATCCTCGCTAATACATGTACTCTGAAAGTATGATTTTATTTATTTGCGAAAATTTATGCGGGGTTTTAGAGGGTGTTACAGAATGCTTTAGCAAAAACCCGTAAAATCAAAAGATCATAGTCCTTCGATGACCCTACAGTTGCCTTCTCGATAAATGATCTAGTCCCTAAAACAGAATTGCTAAAGCATCTCCATAACTGCCTTCGTGACTGTAACGTCCCTTTGATGTCCCTCAACATCCAACGATAAGGCTACCTACTCACTAATAGTAGGATAGCATTGTCTAAAGGAAAAGAGGAAAAGAATACCCTTTTCGAGTACAAAGTAGATAGTTATTAGAAGTTTGCTCAAACTACTTTTTTTTGCACTTACACAGAAAACTACTATTCAAAAACAAGTTTCAAAACATTTGCTTTGTTAACACTCTTGAGGACTGATACAAGGGTTAAACACAAAGAAAATCGACGTACTAAGGCATTTTCAAAACACTTTCAAACACAAAGCACAAAAGCATCTTGAAAAATGAGCAAACCTCTAAGAGCCCGTGGAAAACCATGGATGGAAAGAGTGCTAACACCTTCCCTTTCCATAATCTACCCCCCTTACTCAGAAAACTCTCGAAAAGGTCTTTTTCTGTTCTTTTCACCCTTTCCTTTGTTGGATAAAAGAAAAGACGGTGGTGACTCTTGCTTAACGTACATTTGCAAACAAAAAATGCAAAAAAACAGCATATTAAACAGTCGGTTCTGCCACCGTATCATATTATGCGTTTTGGACTGAGTTTGATACTGTAATCGAAATTGGAATGGAGTTGGACAGTACAAAAATCACAACTGAGAAGTTTCACTTTCGCGAGCACTGTTAGGCGACCTAGGGGCGAGGAGAGTGCCCAAGCGTCATCGAGAGAGACAAGAGGCAAGGAGATGGGTGAAAAACTGAACTCTTCGAAAATGTATGGGGAGGGGCTCGTCACCCCAGCGTCGTTAGGCGACCGAGGCAGCTATGATTCTAATCGCGCCTTTCACCGGGCGAGCACTAGGCGAGCAAAGCGCCTCTAGCATCATCGGGCGAGCCTCAGGCGAGCAGCCCTGGCAGCATTTTCAAAGTGTTGTAACTTGAGTCTCAAGACTCTATTTGATACGTTGTTTGAAGCTTTGGGAAGCTAATACGTAGAACTATATCATGATGGTGTTATGTGAACTGTTTGATGCATTATTCTAGCACATATGTGTTGACGATTTTGAATTATTACATGTTTGTTATGCTATGATGTTCTCTTTGTTTTAATGATGAGTATGATGTTACTATGATGTTGATGTAATGTTGACGATGGTGTTGTGACGATATTATGATGATGTGCATGTTTTAAATATGTAATACATGTTATGTGACATATATATGAATGATGATGCAATTGAATAGTCGTGGTCGAACTTTATGTTATGTTTTGTGCATCATGCATTCATACCATTATTATGGATGGTGGTATGCTATTTTGGACGGTGGTCCGCTTGTGACGAGCCTCAATCCCATTGTGTGGATTGAGTGTGTTTATGATGTGCTCTAGTTCCAATAGGGAATCAATCATATGATGGGGATCTTTGGAGGGTGATGAACTAGGTGTTCATAAATTATTGGTACCACATGCATTGAGTTGGTATTGTGCATTAATATTCTACGAGACATTGTATTATTTTATGATGAGTTTGATGTGATAATAATGGTGAACTATTTGTGTATATGATGATTTGATGATGAATGATGTTTAAGTGTTATTGTGATGTATCTGTAGGTGTGACGTTTTAATGGATAAAACATGTTGTTATATGATGAGATTATTTGTAACTACTCGTCTTTTCCTTATATCTTTTATAATGAATTGTGATTACTCATCCTTTCTGTTTGAATATTTCCTTCATGTGGGTAACACGCAGGCGACCATGAGTAGTTTGTAGAAGCATCGATGATAGCTTCAGAGTGTTTTATTTAGTTTACTACATTAGTGATGTCTTGCGCTAATATGTACATCGGGTTGGGAACACTATGTTTGTGAATGATGTACTTTTATTAACATATTTTTATGAGGTTATCAGATGTTAAAGTGTTTTAATTATACCTTTTGATGAGATTATAAAACTTGAGTTTCAAAAGATGCAATGAAATTGTTTATGACGATGATTTCACTGCGACGATTTTAAATGAAATGATGATGTATAATTAGATGCATGATAAACATTTATGTAACTCGTGTTATGGAGCAGGATTGTATTTAGGTTGCTTTCTATGAAGTGTGACACCTTTGAGTGGTGATTTTATTTGAATTAGTTCGTAAATTATATGAGAATCACATTTGGGGTTAGAAGGGTATTACATTAGTGGTATCAGAGCAGGTCGGTATATCCGGCCAGGTTATGTAATATTGTTTGTGCCTTAGTACATGACATGTGTGTGAAACACTATCGGTGCTCGTTTATTTTTCTAACCACTTGTCTTTAGGAGTGGGACTAAAATAAGTGGTGGAAAACCTTTCAATTCTATGAGATGTTTCAGGTGAGGAGAGTTGGTACAATGCACCGTTGATTGCAAGAGTGCATGTGTTGTTGAGGTGGTGTTGTTTCCCAAGAGAGAGTACGAATTCATGATTATTGTTTGTTTGTCAAGTTGGGATGTCTTTGAGGGAGAACGATCAGGTATTATTGATGTTTGCTTCTCAGAGAATAGAGAGCAATGTGACGGCTAGTGATGGGATAGTGGTGTGTAACTCCTAATGTTTTTCCTGAAGATATCTGTGACTTGTCTCCAGAGTGTGGATATGAGTTTGGTGGTAGTGGGAGCTGATGTTTCTGTCTGCTAAGCAAGTGGAAGAACTTTTAGAAGATGAAGCCTTGATGTTTCCATTGTTTGCATCATTTCAATTTGATCGTGAAGTTGTAAGTGTTGAATTTCCTGTTGTCTGTGAATTTCCAGAGGTGTTTCCAGATGACGTCAATGATTTTCCTTTAGAGTGTGAGGTAGAGTTTTATATAGAGTTGGTGTCAGGTACAAGTCTGGTGTCGATGGCTCCTTATAGGATGCCAGCTTCAGAGTTAAGTGAGTTGAAGAAACAATTGGAAGAATTACTTAAGAAGAAGTTTGTTCGACCGAGTGTTTCTCCGTGGGGTGCTCATGTGTTGCTGGTTAAGAAGAAGGATGGTAGTATGAGGTTGTGTGTGGACTACAAGCAGTTGAATAAGGTGAATATCAAGAGTAATTATCCGCTTCCGAGGATTGAATATTTGATGGATCAATTGGTAGGTGTCTGTGTGTTAAGATTAATTTGAGGTCCATTTATCACCAATTTCGTGTTAAACCAAATGATATTTCGAAGACGACTTTTTGAACGAGGTATGGTCATTATGAGTATATTGTAATGTTGTTTGGTGTATCTAATATGCCAGGTGTTTTCATAGAGTATATGAATCGAACTTTCCATTAGTATTTGGATAAGTTTGTGGTGGTTTTCATTAATGATATTCTGATATATTCTAAGTCAGAAGAAGAGCATGTTGAGCATTTGCGAATTGTGTTGCAAGTGCAGAAAGAGAAGAAGTTGTATGCGAAGTTGTCAAAGTGTGAGTTTTGGTTGAAGGAAGTGAGTTTCCTTGACCATGTGATTTCTAGTGATGGAATTTATGTGGATCCTTCTAAAGTTGATGTTGTGTTGCAATGGGAAACTCTGAAGTCTGCTACTGAGATTTGAAGTTTTCTTGGTTTGGCAGGTTATTATCGCAGGTTTATCGAAGACTTTTCTAAGTTAGCATTACCATTAACCCATTTGACTCGAAAGGGTCAAACTTATGTTTGGGATATTGTATGTGAAGAGAGTTTTGTAGAGCT
The DNA here is from genome assembly GCA_948472305.1 of Vicia faba. Lineage (NCBI taxonomy): Eukaryota > Viridiplantae > Streptophyta > Magnoliopsida > Fabales > Fabaceae > Vicia > Vicia faba. Next base: position 1,082,836,240 of record OX451739.1, on the reverse strand, counting down.
GAAGAAGAAGTTGATAATTTCTCTAGTGTTGATTTTGCCTATTCCAAGTGAGTCTTTTGTGGGGTATTATGATGCATCGAAGATGGGTCTTGGTGGTGTGCTGATACAAAATGGGTAATTTATTGCTTATGCTTCTAGACAGTTGAAATTTCATGAAAGGAATTATCCTACGCATTGGCAGTTGTGGTGTATATGTTGAAAATTTGGAGACATTATCTGCCCGGGTCCATATTTGAGGTGTTTAGTGATCACAAGAGTCTGAAGTACTTGTTTGATCAGAAATAATTGAATATAAGGTAGAGAATATGGCTTGAGTTTTTGAAGGATTATGGTTTTGATTTGAATTACCATCTTGATAAGGCAAATGTTGTGGCAGATGCCTTGAGTAGGAAATCCTTGCATATGTTAATTGTTATGGTTCGCGAGCTAGAAATGATCGAACAATTCAGAGATATGAGCTTAGTGTATGAAGAAACTCCTAATAGTATGAAGTTGGAGATTTTGAAGCTGACTAGTGGTATTATTGAAGAGATTAGAGAAGGTCAGAAACATGATCCTAGCTTGGTTGACCGGTTATTTCTAATTAACCAAGGTAATGGAGGTGAATTTCGAGTTGATGAAAATGGTGTGATGAGGTTCAAAAATAGAGTTTGTGTTCTGGATGTGCCAGAATTTAATAAGAGTGTTCTTGAGGAAGGATATCGAAGTGGACTAAGTATTCATCCCGGTGCTACAAAGATGTATCAGGACTTGAAGAAATTATTTTGGTGGCCCGGTATGAAAAAGAAGTTGTTGAATTTGTTTATGCTTATTTGACTTGTCAAAAGTTGAAGATTGAGCATCAGAAGCCTTTGGGTTTAATGCAACCGCTGGATATTCTGGAATGGAAATGGGATAGCATTTCCATGGATTTTATGTTGGGTTTTTCCGAAGACTTCTAAGGGAAATGATTTGATTTGGGTGATAGTGGTTAGGTTGACTAAGTCGGCTTATTTTTACCGATGAATATCAATCATCCTTTGCAAAAGTCGATTGAGATGTATATCAAGGAGATTGTGAAATTGCACGGTATACCTTCGAGTATTGTGTCAGTGTTTACCGTGAAATATGGTAAACAACCATTTGTCGTCCAAGTCGAAAATAGAGGGTTTGGTTACTTGTAGGATTGACCTGATTGATCCTAAGGGCATGTGTTTAGTTCGATTTTGTTTCTTTCTTATTTTAGATCTCTTCGATTGAGATTGTGATTTCGAATGTTGTAATGTAATGCTTTAAAGTAAATACTGGTATGTAAAAGACTTTTTACTTAAATTTAAAAGGGATATATAAAACTTCGATTGAAATTGAATAACAATAAACATAAAACGGGTGCATCATACGTACATTCTCTCAAACTCTTTTCTCGAACGCTTGATACTTTGAGTAATATAGAGTAATTTGTACAAAAGATGTTCACACACTGAATCCTAACATAAAGATCCTAATTTATACTACTTCGACCTTAACGGTCAAATAATGAAACAATGCCATGTTTACTATTGCATGTTCTTTGATTTGCTTCAGACCTCTACGTATATTTTCGGATAAGATTAAACTTTCAAATTTGAAAACCTTTTGTCTTTCTAAGTGCCAATCATTTTTCGTGACAGTCGAAGTATCCTTTCTACAATACTTTGAATTAAATCCAATGGACCCACTAATGAATTTCTTTGATAATACTTAGTGATGTAAGATTCTCGTTAATATCACCCCATCGAAATCTTCAAGATAATCTCTTCAATATTCTTCTTTCGAACTAAATATCTTCTGATCTTGTCTTTCTAGCTCAATATTAATATAATCGAAATACCCAGCCAATAAATTGCCCCCAATAAATATGTATTCTGAATGCGGGAGAAATAGACATTTATTATAAATTTTGAATTTCGATACACGAGACAATTCATCACAATTTTCTACTTCTATGATGTCACAATCATGATGACCTTTATTTTCAAACGTCTTATCAAACGTGTATATTAGTCAGCTCATCATTACCTCTAAAAGCACTATCAGCCTTGAAACACACATAACCGCTCCAATATCCCATAAAAATCTTCCACGTGTCCCACTTAATCAAGCACTAAACTGTTTGGGAGACAAAATGGTTTAAGTTTCTTTATTTAAAATGACTAAATCAAATCATTTCAAATACTTCCTCTTCAAAGAACTTTTTTAGAAAAAACTTCTACATTCTTCTTCCTCCAACTTTCAAATAATCAACAAACAACAAATGGCTTCTCAGAAGAGTACAAAAACCAGTAAACAAGATAAGAAAGCTAATGAGATTTCTCTTGCTCCTCTACTTCAGATAGAGACACCCATGTAAATTGGTAATCAAGAATTTGTTCCTTCTCATGTTCTTAAAGAAGAAGAACTAGCGATTTACGCTTCTCAGATAATTATTCCTTTTACCTTAGCTCATGAAACATTAGGTTATATGGGTCCAATAACACATGCTTGTGATTTAGAGAAATGTAAGGGATTTTTTCCTACTTATCGTGTCACAAAACCCATAGCAAGTAAGGAAAAACCCCCTAAAAACTACTGAGAAATCTGAAGCAACCACTAGGATTGAAAACAAAGGAATTTCTCAAGAAGAGAATTCCTTAGAGAAAAACGAAACTAAACCCACTTTTCAACTAGAATTTATCACATATGTTTTAAAACCATTTAGGTCTTGTCAGCAACAGATGATAAAAAATACCTTAATTGGTTAGAAAGAATGGAAAATAAGAAAGCTCAAGCCTGGAAAGACATAGGTATATTAGATCTAATCCAATTGTCAAAATTTGGGCCTGACTATTGCCAACACATGTTAACGGATTCTCTATATTTCTGGGATAGCACCTATAATACCTTTCATCTCCCTTGTGGGATGATTACACCCACCTTGTTTGATATTTCTTCTATCTCTGGGCTTCGACCAACTAGGGAAACTTTTGATCCTTCTTTTCAAGATGACAACACCATAGGCTTCAATGTTGCACATGCTACCTTCACTAATTACATTACTCATTATATCAGAATTGAGGATGAAGTGTCATATGTGGAACATGTAGCTTTCTTTTCCCTTTGGATTTCTCGCTGCTCCTTTTTCTCTAAATCTATCCAAGTAGCAAAAATATTCTTGACATTGGCCAACAAACTTCATTCTTGTCGAAATGTCTGTTTAAGCGAATTGATTTTGGATGGATTATATGAGTGCCTTGGAAAGGCAACTGCAAACCTGAAAAAATATAAGAAAGGAACGAACCTATTACTTGTCGACCCTTATTGGCTTCTCCAATTATGGTTAAATTCTACTTTCGAACCCTCACTTCCAACTGCTGGCTCAATTGATGAATCAGATCCTATGATTCAAAATAGGGTTGTCGAAGGAATCAGGTTAGTTCGATTGACTCCAACTGATGAAGGGAAGAGTTTGAAAGAGTGTTTCACCAAATATGTGATGATGTTTGCAAAACTCTACAATTTTACTTCTTCAACGGCTCCCTTTGTTCAACGAGCCCATAGACCAGAGTGGTTCACAAGATCTTTTGTAACCATTTCACCGGATCAAGAAGAAGAAAACCTTGCCATTTGGGCAGCCTTTTTTCTACGTAGGCTAATTGTTACAAGACCGATGCCTATTAAATCCCACAATGTTCTTCTTGCATATCAACCTAACTTTTTTTCTAGACAATTTGGCCTTTGCCAAATTATTCATGAACCTTTGTTTGAATGAAAGAGTAATATTTACTATCGGGGATTGACTTTCACCAAATCTGAGGGGCAACGACATATGGCTACCTATGCCAACACTGATGTGGTTACACCCATTCCTTACAAACTAGCATTCTATTACACTCAAGCTTTCGATAAATGGTGCAAGAAGTATCATTCCTAAAACATGTTCGATGTGACTCTTTTTTCTGAATACTTGACCAAAGCTTTTGCTATTGTGCAGGACAAATTTGTAAGTGTTTGTTGGCAGCAATTTTGGTAAAACAATGACTTGTTAATGTTTTGCTAAATGTCTTAACATTTGGAGCAGAATTGTTTTGAATGATGTCAAAGCAGATATCTTGACATCTTCCTACTGAACTGATCTCAGCCCAAAATCAGTTATGTCTTTTGTTTCCTGATTTCCAGCACTCCATAATTCAGGATTTGTGATCTACAGGATGCGAAAAATATGGAGGAATATTTTTCAAATTGCATAATTTTATCTTGGCCTGTTTTTATGGAAATATTCAAAAGATTTGAATATTTGTTTTTAAGCCCAAGCCCAAAGTTGTGCATATATAAGGACTTGCTTCCTTATTCAAAGACAAGCACTTTTGAAGAAGAATACTTTCTTTCTGATTAGAAGTTTGGGTTTTTTATTTTTAATACACTCTAAGTATTAGTTTAAATACTTGAGTTGTTATTTGGGATGTTAATTATGTATCATTCATAAGCTTTTAAGCATTGAATGATTGAAGTGTTTCAAACTTATTAATTATGTAAGTGATTGAAGGGATTTAAGGATAACCTCATACCTAGGTGGGTCTTAGGTAGAAGTTTAGCTTGGGTATTGATTAAGTGATTAGATCGTAAATTGGTTGTTTATTGAGGGTCTATGAATTGATACTATTTAGTGAACTTGTCCCTGACTTGGGAGTAGGTGTTGTTGTACACTGAACTGGGTGAACAATCTCTTGTGTTTTTACTGCTTTTGATTTTACTTCACCTTACTTGCAAACAGATATTTGTGTCATGACATCTCATTCGACATCACATATATGATACCAGAATTTCAATTGGTATCAGAGCAGGCATCCTGCTCTTTATCTGGGAGAGATCCAGGGAAGATACTTTCTGGTACTATGGACAAGGAAGGAGGATTTGTGAACAGATCACCCATTCTGGATGGAAAAAATTATGACTACTGGAAACCACATATGGTTTCCTTTTTAAAGTCTTTAGACAGCAGGGCCTAGAAAGCTATTTTAAGAGGATGGAAACACCCTGTCAAATTGGGAGATAATGGAGAGCCTACTTCTGAATTAAAACCTGAAGAATATTGGTGTAAGGAAGAAGATGAAATTGCACTTGGAAATTCTAAAGCCTTGAATGTTATATTCAATGGAATTGACAAGAATATTTTCAGATTGGTGAATACATGTGAAGTTGCTAAGGATGCATGGGGAATTCTCCAATCTACTCATCAAGGTACATCCAAAGTTGAGATGTCAAGACTTCAGATGCTCACCACAAAATTTGAGAATTTGAGGATGAAAGATGATGAAAGTATAAATGACTTCCATATGAACATCCTTGAAATTGCTAATGCCTCCAGTGCTTTAGGAGAGAAAATACATGAAGACAAATTAGTGAGAAAGATACTCAGGTCTCTTCCCAAGAGATTTGATATGAAAGTAATTGCTATAGAAGAAGCCCAAGACATTGACAAAATGAAAGTGGATGAACTTGTTGGATCCCTTCTAACATTTGAATTAAGCATAAATGAAATATTTGAGAAGAAAAACAAAAGCATGGCCTTTGTATCTAATACTGAAGATGAAGAAGAGGATTGTAATCTGGATACAGATGGAGGAATATCAAATGCCCTAGCTATGCTTCGAAGACAATTTAATAAAGTGATAAAAAGAATGGATAGGAACCAAAGGTCAAATGTCAAGAACATCTCATCTGACATCTATAAGTCAAATGAGGTGGGAAGAAAAAGGGCTGAAGAAAAATCTTCTCAAGGGAAGGGAATACAATGTCATGAATATGAAGGATTTGGTCACGTTAGAGCTGAATGTCCTACATATCTAAAGAAACAGAAGAAGAATCTATTTGTTACTTGGTCTGAAGAGGACTCAGAGTGATCTTGAAGAATCTTCCAAATATGTGAAAACATTTACAGGAAAATATGCATCTGATGAAGAGTTTAGTGATGGGGAACTAACCGTTGATGAGTTAGCTGCTTCATACAAAGAATTATGTCTCAAAATTGCAGAAGTATGTATTGAAGGTAAGAAACAAAAAGCCCTTATAACTTAGATGAAGGAGGAAAGGGAAGATCATCTTAAAACTATTTCTGATCTGGAAAGTGAAGTGTCCTCTCTAAATTCAAATCTTGATAGAATGGTCAAATCTCTCAAGATGTTGAATAATGGGTCTGACACATTAGATGAAATTCTCCAAGCAGGAAGAGTGACAGGAGATAAGAGTGGTTTAGGTTTCAATGAGAAAAAGGAACCTAACTCAGAAGATCCTTCACCCGTTTCCACTCATGCCAAACCTAAACCAAATATGTTGAATCAAATGTTTCAACATCATGTTGGCAGAAATCATGTGAAGAAAGAACGCCATGGCAAACAGCCTGCATCTTTTTCCACACATGCCCAGGCTAAACCAAAGATGTCGAATCAGATGTCTCAACATTTGGGAAAACATTATGATAAGAAAGGACACCTTGGGAAACCTCATGGGAAGAAAAAGCTTAATCACACCAGAGAAAATCCCCAGCCCTGGAAATGTCATCACTGTGGAAGGCTTGGACATATAAGGCCCTTCTGTTTCAAGCTGTATGGGTATCCTAAAAATACTCCTCTTCCCAAAACTGATAAGATTCCCCACAATAGCAAAAAGAAGAAACAGTGGGTTCCCAAGTCTAATGTTAGAAGTCTCATTGCTCACACCTCTCTCAGAGTATCAACCAAAGATGATTGGTACTTTGACAATGGTTGTTCTAGACACATGACAGGTGTCAAGAATCTGTTGGTGGATGTCAAATCTCATTCCACCAGTTATGTGACTTTTGGTGATGGAGAAAAAGGAGAAATCAAAGATGTTGGCAAGCTTGACTGTTCAGGAGTTTCTAAGCTTGATAATGTGTTACTTGTAAAAGGGTTAACAGATAACCTGATAAGTATAACCCAACTATGTGATCAAGGATTCAGAGTTAAATTCTCCAAGGAAGAATGTCTTGTATGCAATGAAAAGAATGAAGTTGTCATGAAAGGAATCATATCTAAAGACAACTGTTATCTATGGGTTCCTCAAGAGTTAAACCTCTCCTCTACATATGTTTTAGCCAAAGAGAATAAAGTTAAACTATGGCATCAAAAATTGGGGCACTTGCATCTGAAAGGCATGAAGAGAATTATATCTGAAGAAGCAGTGAGAGGGATTCCTAAGCTCAAGATAGAAGAAGGAAGGGTATATGGTGACTGTCAAATTGGAAAGCAGACTAAGATGTCACATCAAAAGATTCAACATCTTACTACATCAAAACTTTTGGAACTTATTCACATTTACTTGATGGGACCTATACAGGTTGAAAGTCTTGGTGGCAAGAAGTATGCATATGTTGTTGTAGATGACTTTTCTAGATACACATGGATAAGCTTTATTAGAGAAAAATCAGAAACTTTTGAAGTGTTCAAAGATCTTTCTCAAAAACTTCAAAGGGAAAAAGAAAGTCATGTCAAAAGAATCAGGAGTGATCATGGAAAGGAATTTGAGAATAACAAATTTGTTGAGTTTTATTCCTTTGAAGGAATAAGCCATGAATTCTCTTGTCCTATTACTCCTCAACATAATGGGATTGTAGAACGCAAGAATAGGTCTCTCCAAGAATCTTCCAAAGCCATAATTCATTCCTAGAAGCTACCCTACCAATTCTGGGATGAAGCTATGAATACTGCATGTTATATTCATAACAGAGTCACTCTAAGGAAAGGCACTTTAGCTACTTTGTATGAAATATGGAAGGGAAGAAAACCAACTATAAAATACTTTCATGTTTTTGGAAGTAAATTTTACATCTTAGCTGATCGCGAACAAAGAAGGAAGATGGATCCCAAGAGTGATGAAGGAATATTCCTGGGTTACTCTACAAATAGCAGAGCATACAGAGTGTTTAACTCCATAATCAAAGTTATGATGGAGTCAATAAATGTTACTATTGATGATAGAGGATGGAATGTTGAAGAAGATGTCTCAGAAGATGTTGGAACATCTTTGCCTGATAGTCCAACTGAATCAAATGACACAAGTATTGATTCTAATCCTCCTCAAGAAGATCCCCAACCTAGTCACTCAATAAAGGACCTTCAATCAGAACTCAAAAATATCATCCTAAGGAGCTCATCATAGGAGATCCAAATAAGGGAGTTACTACCAGATTAAGAGAAGGGATTTCTATGCTTTGTATCAAAAATTGAGACTAAGAATGTCAAAGAGGCCTTAACTGATGAGTTCTGGATTAATGCTATGCAAGAGGAGCTGGAACAATTCAATAGAAATGAAGTTTGGGATCTAGTTCCAAGACCTGAAGGGACAAATGTAATTGGCACTAAATGGGTATACAAGAATAAATCTGATGAAAAAGGGGTGGTCACTAGAAATAAGGCAAGGTTAGTTTCTCAAAGATACACTCAAAAGGAGTGGACTTTGATGAAACCTTTGCTCACGTGGCTAGACTTGAATCAATCAGACTACTGTTGGGAGTTACATGCATTTTGAAATTTAAATTATTTCAAATGGATGTAAAAATTGCCTTCTTGAATAGGTACCTGAATGAAGAAGTTTTTGTTGAACAACCAAAAGGATTTATTGACCCAAGTTTTCCTAAACATGTTTATAAACTGAAGAAAGCTTTGTATGGATTGAAGTAAGCTCCAAGAGCTTGGTATGAAAGACTCACAAAATTCCTTGGGGAGAATGGATATAGGAACGGTGGCATAGACAAAACCCTCTTTGTCAAAGAAGAATAAGGGAAGATTATGATTTCTTAAATCTATGTTGATGATATTGTATTTGGAGGGATATCAAATGAGATGGTGGAACATTTTGTCAATCAAATCCAGTCTGAATTTGAAATGAGTCTTATTGGTGAATTCACCTATTTTCTTGGTCTGCAAGTTAAACAAATGGAAGACTCCATATTTTTATCTCAGAGCAAGTATGCCAAGAATATAGTGAAGAAGTTTAGGATGGAGAATGCCAATCACGAAAGAACCCATGCTCCCACACATTTGAAGCTGACTAAAGATGAAAAAGGAGTAAGTGTAGATCAAAGTCTCTACAGAAGCATGATAGGAAGCCTTCTATATCTCACAGCTAGCAGACCAGACATTGCCTTTGTTGTAGCAGTGTGTGTAAGATATCAAGCTGATCCTAAAATTAGCCATTCTAACCATGTGAAAAGGATTCTTAAATATGTGAATAGGACAAGTGACTATGGTATGTTGTACTCTCATAGATCAAATTTTGCCTTAATTGGTTTTTGTGATGCTGATTGGGCATGAAGTGCTGATGATAGAAAGAGTACATTAGGAGGATGCTTCTTTCTGGGAAATAACCTCATATCTTGGTTCAGCAAGAAGCAAAATTGTGTGTCTCTGTCCACTGCTAAGGCTGAGTACATTGCTGCAGGAAGCAATTGTTCTCAATTAGTTTGGATGAAACAAATGTTATCAGAATACAATGTCAAACAAGATGTCATGACATTATTATGTAACAATTTAAGCGCCATAAACATTTCAAATAATCCCATTCAACACAGCAGGACCAAGCATATTGAAATCCTTCATCACTTTATAACAGAGCTTGTTGAAGAAAAGATTGTTGCTTTAGAACATGTAGCCACTGAGTTGCAACTGGATGACATTTTCACAAAAGCTTTGGATGCTAATCAATTTGAGAATTTAAGAGGAAAACTAGGGATATGTTTATATGAGGGTTTGTAGCAATTAAAAGTGTATGGGAATATCATTAAAGTGATATTGTATTATTTGTGTTTCCAACAAATAAAAGTTAAAAAGCAATCATTACAATACTGCCTCAATTTATTTCCCACACGCTACAAAATTTCTTCCCTCTACTTTCAAAAACTCTTCATTCTCCTCCACAGAAAAAGGACCCTTGCCATTCTTCATCACCTTGCTCAAAAATGTCTCAACATCACACATCATCTTCCTCAAAATCTGCAAATGGAAATCTTTCTCTTGACAGAGTTCTAGATGTTACTCCTTTATCAACGATCCCTCCGCTTGAGAAAAAGGTCAAGAAACCTAGATCATCACTAGCTAAGAAATCTAAAGATGACAAAGGTAACTCCTCTACTTCTACTGACAATATAACTGAAGAAGAAATTGTCAATGTTGATAGAAGCATCAGAAGGTTTATGGACAACATTAAATGAAGGATTTAATGTGCCTGGGATTTCTACTCCCCTTGCTCGCATGCCTCCTCCTGCTGACAAAGGACGTAATCTTAAAAATGATGCTACTGAATCATCCAAGAATGATGTTGTTGATAGAAAACTTGAGAAGCTTGTTATCTCTGCCCTAAAAGATGTGGAAGAAGAAAATGTTGATCAAGATGTTGACGAAAATGTTGAACAAAATGTTGAAGAAAACTCTCCTTCTAAAGAAGATGCTGCTGCCTCCAAGGATGGGGAAGGTCACAATGTGGTGAATGTAGTCAATGTTGAAGAGTTGTCTGACAATGAGCTCATCACTAATGTTGTACCTAGTATTGCTAGAAGGCTAAAGTCCAGGAGAGTGAAAAATGCAAGTATCACACCCCTCCCAAGACAATAAAGAATAAAACCATGTATGGACCCTCAAAAGCAGGAAGTAAAGTGGTCCCTCCTTCTAGCAAGAGAAAAGCTAGACATGTTAGCTCTAGTGATGATGATGAGGATGTTGTAAAAAGATCCAAGAGTAAGAAGAAAGTTGTTCTGATTGAAGAGACTGACTCTGAGTATGATGTCAAGTAAGATATCCAGGACATCTCTCCTATCAAAAAGTCTGCAAATAATAAATTATCTGTTAGGGTTCCTGATGCCCCACTTGACAATATCTCCTTTCACTCTGTTGGGAATGCTGAAAAGTGGAAGTATGTGTATCAAAGAAGGATTTCCCTAGACAGAGAACTAGGAGTTGGTGCCTTGGAATGTAAGGAAATCATGGAGCTGATATCCTATGCTGGACTGATGAAAACAGTTACCAGGTTTGCAAATTTCTATGAAACTCTTGTTAAGGATTTTGTTATTAATATTCCTGTTGACCGTGTTGGCCATAAGAGTAAGGAATATATAAAGGTTTTTATTAGAGGAAAGTGTGTAGAATTTTCTCATGCCATTATAAACAAATTTCTAGATAGGTCTTAAGATGTATGTTTTGAGTTGGGAGTAACAGACAATCAAGTGTGTAGAGCCATTACTGCTAATCAAGTAAGTGAGTGGCCAATGAAAAACAAACTTCCTGTCAGCAAACCGAGTGTGAAATATGCAATTTTACATAGGATTAGAGCTGCAAATTGGGTTCTCACTAATCACACTTCAACCATCTCCATTGGTTTAGGAAAGTTCATTTATGCTATTGGAAACCAAAAACTTTTTGATTACGGGACTTATATCTTTGATCAAACCATCAAACATGCAGGAACTTGTGCCATTAAGATGACAATTGCTTTTCCTTCCCTCCTCTATGGAATTATCCTAAATCAGCATCCTGGAATCCTAAGTGGAAATGATGTTGTGTGCAAGAGGGATTCTTCATTGACCCTCCATTTTAAGCTCTTTTCAGGAAAACATGTCCCAGACATTATTTTAACATCTGCTCATGCTGAAAAGACCTCCACTAAGGATGAAATGATCAATGAACTAAGGGAAGCCTGCAAGGAATTAGATGATGTGATCAGAGTGAGCTCAGCTAGGAAGCAAATCTTTGAAAAGATGATCAAGGACCTGCAAAAGGATAGCAACCTTGATGATACTGTGAGCTCTGAAGGTGAAGACTCTAGTATGGAAAGAAGTTCTGGTTCAACCAAGTCAACTGGTCTGGATGACAGCTAGACTATTTGATGTTTCTCTGAACACTTTGTTTCTTTTTTTGGAACTTGCATGTGCTTGACATTTTAATTATATGGTATGTACCCTAATACTGATATTATCTTGATTGCATCCTTTCTTTGGCATATTATGACTAAAAAGGGGGAGAGAAAGTGAATGAGTGACTGACCACTGTCCATTGATTGAGGAGGAGCTCAATACTTGAGAGGGAGCCTCATGTCCCAAAAGATGTTTTGACATCTTCTTGTGCTAACAACTAATTGCTAACTGAATGTATGTTTTGATTGCCTTGTGTGATACGGTGGGAGAACTGACTAGTGTTTTGCGTTCGTATTCGCACTTGTGCGGTTAAGCAAGAGTCGCCACCGACTTTTTATTTTATCCTAAAGGAAAGGTTAAAAAAGCACAGCAAAAACCTTTTGAGATATTTCGTGGGTTCGGGGGGTAGATTATGAAAAGGGAAGGTATTAGCACCCTTTTCATCCATGGTTATCCATGGGCTCTTAGTTACTTGGTTTTTTAGATCACTTGCCTTGTTTTTCGATTGCTTTGAAAATGGTGTGTGTGGGTGCTTTTTGAAAATGTTTTGAAAAAAGATGCCTTGTCTTAGGCTAACCTTGTAATAATTCTTTACTCGAATGTTTTACAAAGGCGCATATCTTTTCGAAAAGATGTTTCAAAAGTTTGAAAAGTTGATTTTTGAAAGTGTTGTGGATTGTGGTTTTTGAAAAGAAGGCAAGTGTTTTTGCAAGTTTGATCTCAAGTAACTAAGAGTTTTTGTCTACCCTATTGTACTCAAAGGTTTTTTGTCATGTTTTAACCCCTTTTAAACAATTTTGTTCCACCATTGAAATTGGTAGACAATCTTGCGTTTAGGAAGTTTATTCGGGACAGGCGCGGGTCATCGCATAGACCATGAATGCAATGATGCCAAGTGTCTTTGGCAATTTGTTTTGAAGGGACTATGATCATTCCGTTTAGGCAACTTTCGAAAGCGTCATCGAGGGACTTATGATCATTTGATTTTGTTTTGCCAAAGACATTCGACGTGCAAGCATGGCCCATTTGGAAGGCAACATGTGGGATTACCCTAGGGGGTGCAAGTGTGATTGTGTATTGATTACAGGTATTTGTCTTGTATTAGGTTATCTAGCGTTTGATTTTATGTACATGCAAACCCTAGGTCTAACCATGGTATAATTAGAAAACTGTAAATTGCGGAATGTAAATCTACGCTATTACAAAATAATATCCGGGAGTGGGGGTGTAAATGTACAAGGGGATGAGACTTATAGTACCCAATAATTTACAACCAAATCGAATGTGCGATCAATATGTAAATATCGAATGTACAAATATAAGATAGAAATGTGTATAGGGTAATGTGTTGTGTAAGTGTATATGTATTGTGTAAATATGTACAAGAGAAAAATGAAGATGTTTTGATTAAATGTTTGGAAATTAATTGGAAAGTATTTTAGTCTAATGTTTGTGAGTTTTAATATTAGAGAAAAATGTATTTCTATTTTTATATACAAATATGTATGTTAATGTGTATTATTAAAAAATGTTTTCAAGTTAATTGAATTAAGTATATATAACAAAGGAGTGTTTTAATTATATTATGTATAATGTAAAAATGTATTCTAAAATAATTTTGTAAAGAAGAAAAAAATGTTTATATAATATAAAAAGAAGATTAGTGTTTATGTTTTGTTAAAAAAAAAGTGATTTAGTGGGCTTAGGCGGATATTTGCAACGGGTCAGGCCCATGGTTTGGAAGCAACATTTTTAGGGTTAGGGAATTGTTTGTTCAATTGGAAACGCGGTAGGGTTTGAACGGCTCCGCTCACTGAGTTCCGTCTCCTTCCTCGTTCATTCTTGAGTGCTTCTCTTTGCTTCGAGGCCACCAGCGCTACCCCTACATTTCCTCCTCCTTCCAGCTCGAGTTCAAAGGCCTCAATACAAAAAGGTTCGCTTTAGATGTTTCTGATTCTTTTCTCTTTTGTGAATTGCATGCATTATTTGATTCGAATTTGATTCTTAAGTTTGTATTGCTATGGAGGTGATGGAGAAGAAAGAGGGAGAAACAACTGACTACCTGACTTGGAGAAGGAGGAGGAAAAAGGATGTGGCGCTCAGGAGGCTCGATGGCGGAGATTCGGTGATGAAGACGCTGGCTTGCTTCTTGATGCCTTCCTGGTAACTTCGTTCTTTGCTTATGTTAGGGCTTTGATGATGATGCGTTCTGAGAAGTTCTTTTTTGATTCACCTCTTTATCTTCTTCTTCTTACTGTGATGCCTTTGCGTTCTGTATATTATTGGAACTGTTGCTTGAGTATTTGCTTGAGACGCTGTATGCCTGTTGCTTTGAATGGTTGAATGTTTTTTTGAACAACTTTGAACAGTTATTGCCTTGAAACGGTGGATGCTATGTATTTTTGAGATTTAATGCCCAATGATGCTTGTACTGAGGGCTTAGGGATTGGTTTCGTGCTTGACAGTAGGTTTGAGGGTTATGACAGGATGTTGGTATGGTTTTTTGAATTGAACTGGGTGTTGAGGTTTGTATGATTATGGCATTGTGTTTCTGGTTATGTTAAGGCACTAGCAGGTTATTGCTTCAGTTTTGATGGGTTCAGGGTGTTTGTGTTTGAGAATGGTTTGATTGGAGGTTGAGGCAGGATGTTCTGAGTTTATGCTGGTTCAGTTTTGTATCTTTTTCTCTTCTAACCTCCCCTTACTTCTGAACTGAGTTTGTGTATATTTTGTTATGCAAAGTTGTGTTGGATGGTTCTGATTATCAGTTTGCAGGTTCAGTTTTAAGGTTATGGTGTTTGTATGTTTGGGTTTGAGGATTGGTTTGGATATGAGAGGATGTTGGTTTGAGATAACTCAGTTCTTGCAGGTTCATGTGTTTTAGTGTGTTTCTTTGTTCTCTCCTCCTTCTGCTTTAACTGAACCGCTTTGTATATTTTTTTTCCATCTTTTCTTTTGGCGCCCAATCTTTATTCAAAACTTTGGTCTTCTCTTTGACCCAAGTTTGCTGGATAGTTTCACAAGGTTTCTTGGCATTTTTCCCATTTCGGTAACTGGCTATGCTGTGTAATTTTTTGAACAATGCTGAATTATCCTCTTTCTTGTATATCTTTTCTGCCTTGCTTCTACTGTCTATGCCTGCTGAACCTGAACTAGGCTTGCTTTATCTCTCTTTTTTCTCACTTCATAGTACAATAAAGAATTTTATATGTTATTATTGTACTATGTTCTGAAGGGGCTATATTTATACTGGGAAATGATGATTAGCTTGCATAATATGTTTTCTGCATTTCTTCTTCAGCTTTTGTGCTTTGCTCTTTTCCTTGATATCTTGGCAAAAGTCCCTTTTTGACAGCTTGTAGGCTTTGATAGTAACTTGTACTATTTTGATTTCTTTGATACCTTTGGCATTCTGACAGCTAGTGCCTTTGCTTTTGGATAGAAAGTTTGGATTTGAACTTTTCAGTTTGGATTTGAACTATATGGTTTTGAATGGGAAATTGAGATTCTTATGTAGCTTGAATTTTATAACTTATGCATTTGCATTTCATGAAATGAAAATCTTCCCTCTCTGTGAACCGGGAGAAATCCCGTGATTTGCAGAGAGGGCAACTGATCCCAGTCAGTGGCCCCTAATGATGAGCAACTTTTTATCTGTCTTCTTTTTAAATGCCTTCTGACTTTTCTTGTTTCTCTTTGCAGATAAAAAATGGAATACCGGAGCGGAATGAAGAACGAAGAATATTAGAAAATAGGATAGTTTTTTCATTCTATGTAATATTTAAATTAAATGTAAATTATTGTCTGTGACAAACAACAATTTGTACAAATAATTCAAATATCAATAAAAGTTTAAATTATCCAATTAATTCTAATTTCTTTATTGTTTATTTATTTATTTAAAATTCTTAGAATTAAAACAATTGAAAAATAAATTCAATCATTTAATTTCAGAATAATAAATAACTTAAATAAAACAACATTGATCAATTAAGTCTGTCTTATTCAACATCCAGAGCAAAGCAGCAATTAACCCAAATGGACTGATCAAATGCATAAACACTGTGAATCCAACACTGCCTCCTGTATATGACTGGCCCAATCAAAACGTACTGAATTCAAACTACTGTCTCTTTTACTGATTAAACCAAGATAACGCGAATTTTAATCCGAATCTTGAAATAAACTGCAAAGTGCGGTGGAATTCAAATTCTTCTGAGAATATGCCCATAAAACCCTAATTCCCGATTAAATGCCAAATCACGCTCGCTTGATCAAAATTGAACCAAAAATCAACCAAACCCTAAGCCCACTGTATGAAACAATTCAGAGCTCTGAAAATCAGTAAAAACCCTAATTCTGCTTGACTGTCAAGAAAAGTCCGTTTGTCCGATTCTTGAGCCAATTTGGAAAGTCAGGAAATGTTTGAAGCCGAGATTTCTTGTGGAAAAGCGCGAGGGCAAATTTTGGGGTACAACAGTTGCCCCTGTTCAATCTTCTTTGACCTGAAGAGTTAGATTGGCAAGTTTGCCTTTCGCAACTTGAAGGTAAAAGGAGATTGGACACTAATGTGCCCAGAAAATTTGCGCTCGTCGATGTGACGGTGGAGGTGAATGGGCTTAAAGATGCCATTTGGTGATGGGCTTAAAGATGCCACCTGGTGCGAGAGAATTTTGTCGGGGGATGGGCTTAGAGATGCCATCTGAGAATGGGCTTAAAGATGCCATTCGGCGACTGCTGGTAGGAGGATGGGCTTATAGATGCCATATGGTGATGTTGAACTGTACGTCAATGGTGAGTGGACAAGTATCAGAAGGGCATCCCTGTTTTGGAATATCTCTGAATTGGGGTCTGAACAAGCAACAGATTGACATCCGTGTCTGGAGGATCTGTAAACTATTTTCAGGAGTTGGGACTGAACAAGCAATGGAGCAGCATCCGTTGTTGGGAAGCGTCCGTAACCTATTTTCAAAAATTGAGAAGAGTCTGAATCAGTCGGTAGATTGACCTCCGTTGTAGGGAAGAATCCGTAAACTGTCTTCAAAAGTTTGAGAAGAGTCTGAATCAGTTGGTAGATTGACATCCGTTGTAGGGAAGAATCCGTAAACTGTTTCAGAAGATTGAGAAGAGTCTGAACAAATCGGTAGATTGACATCCGTTGTAGGGAAGAATCCGTAAACTTGTTTCAGAAGTTTAGAAGTTGAAGAGGAACCGGTGTAAGGTTTCTGCTGATGCGTCTGAATGAATCTGGAATAAGTATCAAAATGTTGCCGTGTCCGGGTCACATCTGAACTATTTTTGGATGAATCTCAGGAGATGATCTGTGTCTGTCGACTGATCTTACCTGAAAAGGCAAAGGGTTAGTTGTATGCAATGTTATGATGCATGATGCAATGTATGTGACATCAATATTTATGAATGTGATGAATGCGCATGTAAGCTGATGAGCTAATCTTGCCAAGGATACATGATTCCGAGATGGCTGAAGATAAAAGCGTCTTGACTGCTGTCGGGGAAAATAAATCCTGGGTTGCCGCTGGGGAAGAGAATCCCTGATGACCTCTACTGGGGAGTGCCAACTAGTAGACTCATGCTGGGGAGGTCAGATTTGAGAATCGTCGGCTTGATGGGAAGTAACTCTGGAGACTTCACTGGGGAATTCAAGATTTGTCCTTCCAAAACTCTGTGGGGAGAAGGTTTAAAAGTCTGACTCCGCTGGGGATTGTCCACTTGAAGCTCTTGATCTGCTGGGGATACTGAAGCTTAAACTCTGAGGGGGATTGAATTCCTGAGGATTCCTTGGCTGGGGATTTCCAAAGATAAGTTACTGCTGGGGAATTTTGATGAACTCCGCTGGGGGATGGGAAGAATATTTGATTGTAGTAGGCACTTGATCTCGGGAATGGGTTTACAGATGCCATTTGGAGGTAGGATGGATAATCACTGGAGACGTGTTGAATTGTAAGCTTGAAAGAAGGAACCTGTGTAGGGTTTCCTGATGATGAGTACGCGTAGAACTGCATCGGGTTTTTGAGAAGGAACCGGTGTAGGGTTTCCTGATGATGAATCCGTGTAAGACTGCATCGAGAGTTTGAGAAGGAACCTGTGTAGGGTAGCTTCATGATGAGTCCGTGTAAAACTGCATCGAGAACTTGAGAAGGAACCTGTGTAGGGTAGCTTCATGATGAGTCCGTGTAAAACTGCATCGAGAGTTTGAGAAGGAACCTGTGTAGGGTAGCTTCATGATGAGTCCGTGTAAAACTGCATCGAGAACTTGAGAAGGAACCTGTGTAGGGTAGCTTCATGATGAGTCCGTGTAAAACTGCATCGAGAACTTGAGAAGGAACCTGTGTAGGGTAGCTTCATGATGAGTCCGTGTAAAACTGCATCGAGAGTTTGAGAAGGAACCTGTGTAGGGTAGCTTCATGATGAGTCCGTGTAAAACTGCATCGAGAACTTGAGAAGGAACCTGTGTAGGGTAGCTTCATGATGAGTCCGTGTAAAACTGGCGAGAACTTGAGAAGGGACCTGTGTAGGGTAGCTTCATGATGAGTCCGTGTAAAACTGCATCGGGAATTTGAGAAGGAACCTGTGTAGGGTAGCTTCATGATGAGTCCGTGTAAAACTGCATCGAGAACTTGAGAAGGAACCTGTGTAGGGTAGCTTCATGATGAGTCCGTGTAAAACTGCATCGAGAGTTTGAGAAGGAACCTGTGTAGGGTAGCTTCATGATGAGTCCGTGTAAAACTGCATCGAGAACTTGAGAAGGAACCTGTGTAGGGTAGCTTCATGATGAGTCCGTGTAAAACTGGCGAGAACTTGAGAAGGGACCTGTGTAGGGTAGCTTCATGATGAGTCTGTGTAAAACTGCATCGGGAATTTGAGAAGGAACCTGTGTAGGGTAGCTTCATGATGAGTCCGTGTAAAACTGCATCGAGAACTTGAGAAGGAACCTGTGTAGGGTAGCTTCATGATGAGTCCGTGTAAAACTGCATCGGGAATTTGAACACTTTTGACATTCGAATGCCCCAAGTGGTGAAGAAGGAATCTTGAATCAGATTACTCTGCATATTGAGAGATTTCTTGAAATCTTGACTGGACTGCCCCAGGTTAACTGAACTTTGAAAGATCTGTTGGACCTTGACTGGACTGCCCCAGGTTAATTGAATTATGACATGTCCTGCCCCTTGTTGATAGGAGATTTGTCGTTGGAAGTGTCATCCCTTTGTTTTTGAAGTGATTTTGCTCACTGAGAGAGTTTTCGTTCCTCCGAACATTCGCTGTATGAATTTCTTCGCTGTCAAACAAAAAGTCAAATGCAGGCAGTGATATTCAAATAATGCAAAGTTTATGTTTGTCTCGAAGTTTTGAAAAATGCGTTTTTTAGCAGAAAACTTTTCACAAGACAGATCAACACAAGATTTAGAGCAAAGCCCTACAGGAGTCAGGATACCTTTCGTAACAGTATGTTTTCGAACTAACCCATGCTTCAATTAGGACTTTTGAAGGGTTGTAACGTGGCCTGGTTCACGGTTTAAGAAATAAAGGATAAAGGCTCAAAGTGTATTTGTACCCACCCGCTCTTCGTGATGTTCTTCAACCTAAGCTCAGTTAATTGCGCGTCGCACTCTGTTTTGAGTTTGGAACGACTTTCGGGAGATGGTTCACCGGTTTGAATTTGGGGAAACAGTCATCATCTCCTTTTTCTTTTCCGACACTTTTCATGTTGTTGAGGGTTTTGTAATGACCTCACTATTTTGATTTTGATTTGTTATCCCTAACTTTTGCCTGACGGTTACCGTTTTCGGGATTACTGTCAGCGGGATGCCCCAACTTTCTTAAGCCTCCTTCATAGGTTTTGGCTTGATGGGCTTTTCTCTTTTGAGAGATTGACTGTCTATGTGATAGGGAACCACCCTTGTCTTTTGATTCCGAAGGAATGCTTTCTTTTTCGACGTCGTTCGTTGTATTACGAACTGAGAGTCTGCGACTTCAATGCGCATTTTCTTTTGAATTAACTGAGATACTACCCTGCCCCGGGTTTATATCAAAGGTTTCGATTGTTTAGAACGGGAAACTCCTACTTCTTTGGCTCGAAGGGGTTGACTAGGGATTAACTTCCTTATAACTCCAGTGTTTGGGAATTGAAAGAAATGCCTGTACATCATCAGCAAGGTTTGTTCAAAAGCATACTGTATAAGATCACGGTACTGTTTCGTCATCCTCCCTCTAAAGGCTTGCAGCTTTTTATCAAGAGTCAAATATCATAAAGAAAAGCATAAGAGTAGTGAAACGAATGGATGAATTCAAGACAAACATATGCAATGCATTAATGAAAACAGAGTTTAACATCAACAAATAATTGTTTGACAGCAAAAGAAATTACAACTTTGAAAGTTCAAAAAGAAGCAAAAGTCTTTCAATTCGAGCTTCGTCACTTCAAGCGGAGAACCCTTTAACGGAAGATCTTCATCTCGCCGTCTGGCATGAATTCCAGCACCCCAATGTCAATCAGATCTTGAATCTTGTTCTTCAAGGCCCAACAGTCGTTGGTACTGTGCCCCGGGCTGCAGGAGTGGTAAAC
The DNA here is from genome assembly GCA_948472305.1 of Vicia faba. Taxonomy (NCBI): domain Eukaryota; kingdom Viridiplantae; phylum Streptophyta; class Magnoliopsida; order Fabales; family Fabaceae; genus Vicia; species Vicia faba. The sequence continues at coordinate 1,082,815,739 of OX451739.1, read as the reverse complement.
ACAAAATTCGTCGGGATTAAAGCGAGGAGAGGAGATATTGAGCTTCTGAGGAGGGTCCTTTACGGTGAGCAAATTGACCTCCAACAGGCGCTTCAGTATGAAGAATGATGGTATCTCAGTCTCCGTAAACTGTCTTCCCGACTTTTCTTGCTTACGCCGATTGCCCCGCTGACGCTGGCGAGGTTGTTGATGGGTTTGTGACCCTGAAGCTAGCAAGGGAGCTTTCCCCTTGTTCTCTTGAGTGGATGGAGGCTGAGCGGTGACTTGCTCTTCAACCTCAGACGTTTGCCCCAGTTGGTCGTTTGGAAGCAGTTGGCGGACCAGAACTCTGAGTTCCTCTTGTCTTTGGGATAAGTCTTGGATGAGAGCCATCTGGCCCACCAAATATCCCATCATTTGAGTCCTCAGTGTCGTCAGATCAAACTGCAGCTCCGCAATCTGATCACTCCTGGCATTGTTGGAATTCCCCAAGTCCTTGGTGAGGAGAGCTTTCATCTCTTCTTGCCCCAGAGACAAGTTTAGGAACATCTCCTGCAGCTGAGCAGTCTGGTCTTGGATGTCTTTGACAGACCGTTCTAGAGTCATCTCTTGCTGAAATAAACAGCAGGAGAGTAAGGAAACCTGAAAAAGGAAAGATTGTCAAAATGAAATGCATGATATGTGGATGCATGCTTTCAAGGATCTCTTGGGGTAAACACAAGAAAATGTTAGAGGTTGGACTCTGCTCTTGGATTGGAGATCTCTGTATCGGTGGACGTCCTTCCACGACAATCAAGCTCACCATGTCGAGTGGGTCATAGCCACTGATTCAAGTTGTTGTACTTGACCTTTGATTGGAGAACTTTGTATCGGTGGATGTCTTTCCACTAGAATCAAGCTCACCATGTCGAGTGGGTCATAGCCACTGATTCAAGTTGCTGTACTTGAACTTTTGGTTGGAGAACTTTGTATTGGCGGATGTCTTTCCACGAGAATCAAGCTCACCATGTCGAGTGGGTCATAGCCACTGATTCAAGTTGTTGTACTTGACCTTTGATTGGAGAACTTTGTATCGGTGGATGTCTTTCCACTAGAATCAAGCTCACCATGTCGAGTGGGTCATAGCCACTGATTCAAGTTGCTGTACTTGAACTTTTGGTTGGAGAACTTTGTATTGGCGGATGTCTTTCCACGAGAATCAAGCTCACCATGTCGAGTGGGTCATAGCCACTGATTCAAGTTGTTGTACTTGAATTTTGACTGGATTGGTTAGAGGAGAGACCTCTTGCCCCTTGATAGATGTCTAGTTCAACGTAACCCTGCATCAACAGAACCCTCGAGATCCTTGAAATGGTTATTGAAAATGCTAAAATGCTATGGTATGATGTCATGATGTTATGTACATGTATGCACAAGCAAGTAAGTGTATATACAGGCAAACAATATTCACACAAAGCACACAAGGCCTTAGGTTTAGGCTTGCATGAGGTTCAGGTACTACCCTCTTTCAGTTTGTTGGTTAAAACCTGTCCTACCAAAAGTAACCGGGTTCTAGAGGTCCCAATATCACTGGATTGCTTTCATTGTTCATTGTTTCGATTTAGCCACTGACTGGCGATCAAAATATCCCAAGAAAACAACCCTCAATTGAGTGTAGTATCGAGTATCAACCGACTTCGGAGTACACCAAAGTAGTTATCTCACTACCCTAAAGAGGCCAAGATGGTTCAATTAAGGTTCTATGGTCAGTTGATGCTTTACGACACCACGCGGCGGCCCCGTACTCTCCTTGACTGAACTCAAGGGTTACCGGTACACACCAAAGTGCCACATCAACGTAGCAGACTGCTTCAACCATGTCGGTATACCCCGCACAGTTCCCTCACAGCCTTGTTGCTACCTGAAAGGGTTTCCCCAGATCCGGGTTAGGATCTATAAAACTCCGATACAAAGCCCACAAATGTAAAGCAATCAAAGCAATCAATTGAAAGTAAAGGTGATCTAAACCCTAAGGTAACCCCACTTTAAAATTTTCCCCAGCAGAGTCGCCAGTTCTGTGATACGGTGGGAGAACTGACTAGTGTTTTGCGTTCGTATTCGCACTTGTGCGGTTAAGCAAGAGTCGCCACCGACTTTTTATTTTATCCTAAAGGAAAGGTTAAAAAAGCACAGCAAAAACCTTTTGAGATATTTCGTGGGTTCGGGGGGTAGATTATGAAAAGGGAAGGTATTAGCACCCTTTTCATCCATGGTTATCCATGGGCTCTTAGTTACTTGGTTTTTTAGATCACTTGCCTTGTTTTTCGATTGCTTTGAAAATGGTGTGTGTGGGTGCTTTTTGAAAATGTTTTGAAAAAAGATGCCTTGTCTTAGGCTAACCTTGTAATAATTCTTTACTCGAATGTTTTACAAAGGCGCATATCTTTTCGAAAAGATGTTTCAAAAGTTTGAAAAGTTGATTTTTGAAAGTGTTGTGGATTGTGGTTTTTGAAAAGAAGGCAAGTGTTTTTGCAAGTTTGATCTCAAGTAACTAAGAGTTTTTGTCTACCCTATTGTACTCAAAGGTTTTTTGTCATGTTTTAACCCCTTTTAAACAATTTTGTTCCACCATTGAAATTGGTAGACAATCTTGCGTTTAGGAAGTTTATTCGGGACAGGCGCGGGTCATCGCATAGACCATGAATGCAATGATGCCAAGTGTCTTTGGCAATTTGTTTTGAAGGGACTATGATCATTCCGTTTAGGCAACTTTCGAAAGCGTCATCGAGGGACTTATGATCATTTGATTTTGTTTTGCCAAAGACATTCGACGTGCAAGCATGGCCCATTTGGAAGGCAACATGTGGGATTACCCTAGGGGGTGCAAGTGTGATTGTGTATTGATTACAGGTATTTGTCTTGTATTAGGTTATCTAGCGTTTGATTTTATGTACATGCAAACCCTAGGTCTAACCATGGTATAATTAGAAAACTGTAAATTGCGGAATGTAAATCTACGCTATTACAAAATAATATCCGGGAGTGGGGGTGTAAATGTACAAGGGGATGAGACTTATAGTACCCAATAATTTACAACCAAATCGAATGTGCGATCAATATGTAAATATCGAATGTACAAATATAAGATAGAAATGTGTATAGGGTAATGTGTTGTGTAAGTGTACAAGTGTATATGTATTGTGTAAATATGTACAAGAGAAAAATGAAGATGTTTTGATTAAATGTTTGGAAATTAATTGGAAAGTATTTTAGTCTAATGTTTGTGAGTTTTAATATTAGAGAAAAATGTATTTCTATTTTTATATACAAATATGTATGTTAATGTGTATTATTAAAAAATGTTTTCAAGTTAATTGAATTAAGTATATATAACAAAGGAGTGTTTTAATTATATTATGTATAATGTAAAAATGTATTCTAAAATAATTTTGTAAAGAAGAAAAAAATGTTTATATAATATAAAAAGAAGATTAGTGTTTATGTTTTGTTAAAAAAAAAGTGATTTAGTGGGCTTAGGCGGATATTTGCAACGGGTCAGGCCCATGGTTTGGAAGCAACATTTTTAGGGTTAGGGAATTGTTTGTTCAATTGGAAACGCGGTAGGGTTTGAACGGCGCCGCTCACTGAGTTCCGTCTCCTTCCTCGTTCATTCTTGAGTGCTTCTCTTTGCTTCGAGGCCACCAGCGCTACCCCTACATTTCCTCCTCCTTCCAGCTCGAGTTCAAAGGCCTCAATACAAAAAGGTTCGCTTTAGATGTTTCTGATTCTTTTCTCTTTTGTGAATTGCATGCATTATTTGATTCGAATTTGATTCTTAAGTTTGTATTGCTATGGAGGTGATGGAGAAGAAAGAGGGAGAAACAACTGACTACCTGACTTGGAGAAGGAGGAGGAAAAAGGATGTGGCGCTCAGGAGGCTCGATGGCGGAGATTCGGTGATGAAGACGCTGGCTTGCTTCTTGATGCCTTCCTGGTAACTTCGTTCTTTGCTTATGTTAGGGCTTTGATGATGATGCGTTCTGAGAAGTTCTTTTTTGATTCACCTCTTTATCTTCTTCTTCTTACTGTGATGCCTTTGCGTTCTGTATATTATTGGAACTGTTGCTTGAGTATTTGCTTGAGACGCTGTATGCATGTTGCTTTGAATGGTTGAATGTTTTTTTGAACAACTTTGAACAGTTATTGCCTTGAAACGGTGGATGCTATGTATTTTTGAGATTTAATGCCCAATGATGCTTGTACTGAGGGCTTAGGGATTGGTTTCGTGCTTGACAGTAGGTTTGAGGGTTATGACAGGATGTTGGTATGGTTTTTTGAATTGAACTGGGTGTTGAGGTTTGTATGATTATGGCATTGTGTTTCTGGTTATGTTAAGGCACTAGCAGGTTATTGCTTCAGTTTTGATGGGTTCAGGGTGTTTGTGTTTGAGAATGGTTTGATTGGAGGTTGAGGCAGGATGTTCTGAGTTTATGCTGGTTCAGTTTTGTATCTTTTTCTCTTCTAACCTCCCCTTACTTCTGAACTGAGTTTGTGTATATTTTGTTATGCAAAGTTGTGTTGGATGGTTCTGATTATCAGTTTGCAGGTTCAGTTTTAAGGTTATGGTGTTTGTATGTTTGGGTTTGAGGATTGGTTTGGATATGAGAGGATGTTGGTTTGAGATAACTCAGTTCTTGCAGGTTCATGTGTTTTAGTGTGTTTCTTTGTTCTCTCCTCCTTCTGCTTTAACTGAACCGCTTTGTATATTTTTTTTCCATCTTTTCTTTTGGCGCCCAATCTTTATTCAAAACTTTGGTCTTCTCTTTGACCCAAGTTTGCTGGATAGTTTCACAAGGTTTCTTGGCATTTTTCCCATTTCGGTAACTGGCTATGCTGTGTAATTTTTTGAACAATGCTGAATTATCCTCTTTCTTGTATATCTTTTCTGCCTTGCTTCTACTGTCTATGCCTGCTGAACCTGAACTAGGCTTGCTTTATCTCTCTTTTTTCTCACTTCATAGTACAATAAAGAATTTTATATGTTATTATTGTACTATGTTCTGAAGGGGCTATATTTATACTGGGAAATGATGATTAGCTTGCATAATATGTTTTCTGCATTTCTTCTTCAGCTTTTGTGCTTTGCTCTTTTCCTTGATATCTTGGCAAAAGTCCCTTTTTGACAGCTTGTAGGCTTTGATAGTAACTTGTACTATTTTGATTTCTTTGATACCTTTGGCATTCTGACAGCTAGTGCCTTTGCTTTTGGATAGAAAGTTTGGATTTGAACTTTTCAGTTTGGATTTGAACTATATGGTTTTGAATGGGAAATTGAGATTCTTATGTAGCTTGAATTTTATAACTTATGCATTTGCATTTCATGAAATGAAAATCTTCCCTCTCTGTGAACCGGGAGAAATCCCGTGATTTGCAGAGAGGGCAACTGATCCCAGTCAGTGGCCCCTAATGATGAGCAACTTTTTATCTGTCTTCTTTTTAAATGCCTTCTGACTTTTCTTGTTTCTCTTTGCAGATAAAAAATGGAATACCGGAGCGGAATGAAGAACGAAGAATATTAGAAAATAGGATAGTTTTTTCATTCTATGTAATATTTAAATTAAATGTAAATTATTGTCTGTGACAAACAACAATTTGTACAAATAATTCAAATATCAATAAAAGTTTAAATTATCCAATTAATTCTAATTTCTTTATTGTTTATTTATTTATTTAAAATTCTTAGAATTAAAACAATTGAAAAATAAATTCAATCATTTAATTTCAGAATAATAAATAACTTAAATAAAACAACATTGATCAATTAAGTCTGTCTTATTCAACATCCAGAGCAAAGCAGCAATTAACCCAAATGGACTGATCAAATGCATAAACACTGTGAATCCAACACTGCCTCCTGTATATGACTGGCCCAATCAAAACGTACTGAATTCAAACTACTGTCTCTTTTACTGATTAAACCAAGATAACGCGAATTTTAATCCGAATCTTGAAATAAACTGCAAAGTGCGGTGGAATTCAAATTCTTCTGAGAATATGCCCATAAAACCCTAATTCCCGATTAAATGCCAAATCACGCTCGCTTGATCAAAATTGAACCAAAAATCAACCAAACCCTAAGCCCACTGTATGAAACAATTCAGAGCTCTGAAAATCAGTAAAAACCCTAATTCTGCTTGACTGTCAAGAAAAGTCCGTTTGTCCGATTCTTGAGCCAATTTGGAAAGTCAGGAAATGTTTGAAGCCGAGATTTCTTGTGGAAAAGCGCGAGGGCAAATTTTGGGGTACAACACCTTGCTTTTACTGCTGCCCTGATAATGCTCTGATAATTATGTTGCTGCTCTGATAATATGCTTTAACAATGTTTTAGCCAAAATTTTCCAAAGGGGGAGTTTGTAAGTGTTTGTTGGCAGCAATTTTGGTAAAATAATGACTTGTTAATGTTTTGCTAAATGTCTTAACATTTGGAGAAAAACTGTTTTGAATGATGTCAAAGCAGATATCTTGACATCTGCCTACTGAACTGATCTCAGCCCAAAATCAGTTAAGTCTTTTGTTTCCTAATTTCCATCACTCCATAATTCAGGATTTGTGATCTACAGGCTGCGAAAAATATGGAGGAATATTTTTCAAATTGCATAATTTTATCTTGGCCTGTTTTTATAGAAATATTCAAAAGATTTGAATATTTTTTTTAAGCCCAAGCCCAAAGCTGCGCATATATAAGGACTTGCTTCCTTATTCAAAGACAAGCACTTTTGAAGAAGAATACTTTCTTTCTGATTATAAGTTTAGGCTTTCTATTTGTAATACACTCTAAGTATTAGTTTAAATACTTGAGTTGTTATTTGGGTTGTTAATTGTGTATCATTCATAAGCTTTTAAGCATTGAATGGTTGAAGTGTTTCAAACTTATTAATTCTGTAAGTGATTGAAGGGATTTAAGGATGGCCTCATACCTAGGTGAGTCTTAGGTAGAAGTTTAGCTTGGATAATGATTAAGTGATTAGATCATAAACTGGTTATTTACTGAGGGTCTATGAATTGATACTATTTAGTGAACTTGTCCCTGGCTTGGTAGCCCCCAGAGTAGGTGTTGTTGTACACTGAACTGGGTGAACAATCTCTTGTGTTTTTACTACTTTTGATTTTACTGCACCTTACTTGCAAAAAGATATTTCTGTCGTGACATCACATATTTGATACCAGAATTTCAAAATCCAAGAAAGGTACGAAGAAATGCGTCAAGGAAATCCTAGCGTTCCAAAAGAACTTTGAAACTGTTTACAGGCCATATGATCTTAGTCGAACCATTCGAGAGGCACCGAAAACTCTAAAAGAGAAGTTTACAGACAAGCTTCCTAGCTTGAGTATTCCTTCATGCATTAAGCCTGAAAATAAGTATAGTTTAGCTTTTCAATTAGAACAACTAAACTTCCCTAAACTACCCAACACTGATTTTGGACTGGCATTTTATCCACCTTACCCAGATTTGTTCGTCTGTGGGTATTATTACAAGTTTTTACAATAACAATGCAAAAAACCTGTTGAACAAGTGGTTCCGACTAAACATACTCTGTATAGTTTCAAAGGCTTCCTTCACTTCGACTTAGAACATGTCAAAATACTCTCTCCAGAAGGTGAAGGTGTGGAACCAAAGGAATCCTTGGTTACTTCGTATGTTTTCCATTTTTTCGAATGCTTAATACTAACACACATTTTTGTATTTAAATCCTGAATGCCCTTTTAGCTGTTGAAAAGAAACAATCCACAAGGGACCCAGTTGGTTCGACTGCAAGATCTAAAAAGTTGACCCAACAAACAACCACTTCTATAAAAGTGTTGTTGTAGAGGTTGAAAAACCAACAACAAACACAAAGGTAATGTTCATTACTCTTTTCTTTATAAATTTGTCAAGTATCAGTCTAACTTCTTTGTTATTTTTTCAGGCTATCCAAAAACCACCTCGTACTCCCAGTAAGTGAAAAAAAAACCGAAGAGACTGAGATTACTGTCGAAGACAGTGATGCTTCTCCCCAGACAACAAAAACAAAGAAGACCAAGAAAAAGAAGCCAAAGCTTTCTGGTGTTGCTTCTTAACCACAAAACAAATTTACCGTCGAAATTCCACCTCCTTCCCCAAAAAGGAAAAAATGATCTCACACATCCAATGGTCCTATTTTGGAGCGAATTGAAAGTGACAATTTAAGCCCTGGGGACGGAACAGTGAAGGTAGGAACCCTTTATCAAAATCCCTAAGTTTCCAATATTTTACTTCATCCTAACAAATAAATTTCTCTAGGATCAACAAATTGTTCTCACTGAATCCCCCATTTAGTATGGAGTGCCTCCAAGCCACAACATCCCTTCTGTTCATCTCCAATCTGCGAAGGACTCCAACAAAGGATCCACCACAGATGTGCATATGTTAGATAATCTACCACATGCTACAGCAAATTCTCCAGACCCGTCCTAGAAATCAAAGACAAACAATCCTGAGAGTGATCAAGAAGATATTGTGAATAAAGGACTTCTTAGTAATGAAAAACCCAATGAAGATAGTCCTATTGACTCTTATCCAAAGATAAATATAGGACCTTCTGATGAAGATGAGTCTTCAGGTAGTGATGTCAAAAAATCTTCAATAATGAAGAAGAAGAAGGCCTCGGTGAAGGTCTCAAAGAAGATAACACTATTTCTGATCAATCAAACCAACAAGCAGCTCAACAAACTCTTGCAACTGATCACATCCATCCAAATCCTTCAAATCCTGAGAACACACTTCCCTCTTTAGAAGAAATTGAGGCTTTGAAAAAGAGCAATCCTCTTGAATATGTCAAACTCTTTACAGTGAAAAGGGTACCATTTACACGTAAGACTTGCCCTAGTTCAACTATGACTTCGAGTGGGAGTTCCAATGATCAACTTCTCTTGAAAGTTAAAGAAAAAATCTTCGAAGTTGATCTGTTTGAAAACCTGCAAACTAATGCTAATGTTGGTGCAGTACTAGGGAAGCTGATAAACCGGATTGACATTGTTACTTGTCCTCCTGAAACTGCTGAAGTTTTGATGGACACGATTACTCTGATTATCTAAATTAGTGTAGATTTCCTTAGAGACCAAGATGATAATTTGAAACTTCAAGAAAAACTATCTACTCATGAAGCCAAACTGTCGAAAGCACTTAAGTTAACTACTAAGGCTAAGGAACTTGATAAATCCTTAAAGGCTGTCAAGGAGGAGTTCACTACCAATGCTCGATCAATATATTTCTAGAAAGAGCAGATTAAAGAATTTTAAGAGAAAATTTCTTGCACCGAAGTCCGCCAGAAAGCTATCGAACAAATGGATCAAACTGAGGTTGACCAGGAGATTGCTCAAAGTTTTGAATGTGAGGATAAAGCTAGGACGCTAGGGGATGAATTAGTTGCTCTTCAAGTCACCAAGTCTTATATTGACTATATATTGAGGCTAGCGAAGATCAAATATGAAAGGGTGAAAGCCAACTTTCCCTTTTAGACTTGTTACCTCTTACTTTATTTCAACCTTTATTTGCATAATTTTATATTATGTAATTTTGAAACAAATCCATTTTGGAATTTTATGACATTACCATATTGGCTTTTCTTTATTTGCTTTTGCTATTTTGTCATAGTTTTAGCTCTTGAAGGGTGAGTTTATACCTTTTTAAGTATTTGCCATTTATCTTCAAAACCCTTCGATCTTCAGCCAATTCTTCTATTTCGTAAGCATTATTTGTAAATGTTTGAATTATTCGAAAATGTCCTTCCCAATATGGAGACCATTTTCCTAATAGCTTATTCTTCCGGTCCATTGGCAATATTACCTTCTAACCTAAATCATCAACCAAAAAAACTATACCTTTGACTCTTTTGTTGTATGCTCTTGATATTCTTTCTTTCTGTCTTCTTAGAACTTCTAAAGCATGCAGTCTTTCTTCGTCCAAATCAACTAATTCATTCATCATCACTTCCCAATAATAGTCAGATGGAATTTCGTTTTGCCTCTGGATCCTCACTGATTGTAGTTATATTTCTACAGGCAACACTGTATCATGCCTAAAAGTTAAACAAAATGGAGTTGAATTTGTTGCTTCTTTGGGAGATGTTCGACAAGTCCATAAAGCTTGGTCTAAAGACTTATGCCAATTCTTTGGCTTTTTCCCCACATGCTTCTTTATTAATCCAATGATCACCTTATTTTCATCTTCAACTTGTCCATTTTATTGGGTATAGTACGGTGTGGAAGTTAATAGCTTGAATCCCATTTCCTTGTCAAATTCTTATATCTTTCAACCAGTAAAGATTGACCCTTGATTTGTTGTGATTGTTTCTGGGATTAAAAATCTGTATATTATATGCATCTTAATGAATTTAATGATGTTCTCTTGATCCATATTCACCAAAGGTATTGCTTCATTTTATTTAGTAAAATAATCAATCCCTACTAGGATGTATCTATGTCCCCTAGATGAAGTTGGTCGAATATCTCCAACCAAATCTAACACCCAACCTCTGAAGGGCCATGGTTTGACAATTGAATGCAATTCACTCGCAGTTACATGTTAAATACCTGCATGAACTTGATACTCTTGGCATCCCTTGGAGAAATCGATGTTATCTTTCAACATACAGGGCCAATATATGCCATATCAAAATAGGAGCCACTTCATCTTCTAACCTGCTTGGCGCGCTCCACATGATCCACCATGTACGCTTGATAATGCCAAGTATGCTTCGCTTTCTTCTAAGAATTTGAGCATGACTCCTTCTGGTATGTTCTTGAATAATTTGTTACCCACTAAAATATAACTTAGTGCACGATACATAACCTTTCTCTCTGTATTCGCAGTTGGGTTCTTAAAATAATTTATTATTGGACTTCTATAATCTATTTCTATTAAACTATATATGGCTAGCACTTCGAAACTCTCTTTGTTTGCATATCCTAAAATTGAATCTTTTAAATCTACTGGAGATAGTTTAGTGGCTAGTACCTTTCCATGGACTTCGATCAATTCCTTAAACTTTTCTTTCGAGACTTTGTAGCCTGATGCAATATGGGCTAGGTCATTTGCTTCTTGGTTCTTAAGTCTAGGAATATGATTAATGTCAACATACTCAAATTTTCTAAGCAGTCTATTCGCCATCACAAAGTACATGATTAGATTTTCTTTTATACATTTGTACTCCTTTGTTATCTGTTTGATCACCCGTTCGGAATAACCACTTATTTCGACTTTGGTTGCCCCTAATTCCAATAAAGCTTCAAGTCCTGCTATCAAAGCTTCATATTTAGCTTCGTTATTTGAACAAGGATGACCTTTTATCTTATACTTGAACTTGTTTGGAATTTTATCAGGAGTGTTGTACCCCAAAATTTGCCCTCCCATATTCATCAAGAATTGCCAAGTCAAGATCACAAAAGTCCCCCAGGGTTGTGCAGCTCAACTGTCTCCTAGACAGTCAAAACTAGGGTTTGAGTTCTGGTCAAGCAAATGAACTTTTCAAAGGCCCAATCAAGTCTCATATGCATACAAAGATGGTCAAGCATCCTCATGTCAAGTTTCAAGGCATTCAGCTCAAAATTGCACAGTCAAAACCCTAAATTGCACTACAGTCAACTGTAGGGGCAAAATGGTCATTTGACAGTCAAAAGTTCAAATTTTTGGTCAATATATCATTTTGAAGCCACAAACATCATTTGATCAATGCTTGATCATGATTCTCAAAATTTGGCTCAGAAATCATCAAAGATGCAAAAGTTGCTATATTTGGACAGCTGAAAAAGTCAACTGAAATTGACCAGGGCATAACTTTCACATGGATTATCAGAAAAATTCCATCCAAAGCTCATTTTGAAGAGAAGGACATTTCCTACAATTCATCTTCATGTTCCAAGTCCAAGAAATGCTCTCACAAAAAGTTATCAATTTCAACATTATAGGTCATTTTCAAAAGTCAACAAAAAGTGACTTTAAGTCAAAGGCCATAACTTGAGATTGGTAAATCAAAATGACATGGGACCAAAGGCATTGGTTAAAGGACTCAAAGACCTTTCCAAAATGTCCAAGAACATGTGAAAAGCTTAAAAATTGACCAAGTTATGCCTTGTGGAAGTTGGGAAATTTTTAGGAATTTTGAAAAGTCAACATTGATGCAAAAGGCCTAAAAATGCAAATGGGCCCATTTTTCTTCCAAATTTCTTCATGCCAAGCCTATGCACGACCACTAGGCCCAAAGGGAAGTATTCTCATATTTTTTAATTATTTATTTGAATTAATATTAATTTATATTCATTTAAATGATTTTAATTCATGAAAAATATAATCTTAGCCTAAAACAAATCTTTTTATACATGTTTGGATTCAATATTTCGTGCATATCCCATTTAGGAAGGTTTTGGATGGATTTGAACCTAATTGACACAAAGAACATGAAAAAAGATGTGAAAAGATCCTTAAGCAAATCAAATCTCTAAATAATGAATTCATGAGATTTTGTTAGTTTTTGTTGACCTAGATCACTCCCTATATGATCAGAATGAAAACCCTAAGCATAAAAGACTCCAAGCTGCGCTCAGAACCTCATTACAAAATTGCAAAAATTCTCAAAAAGTTGAATTCTGAAATCAAGGTTATAGGGCGATTCAAGGCATCAAACCAATTGCAATAGCTTCCTTGGACCATTCAGAACCTTTCTCAATCAATAACAACAACAAAAAGACCCTGAATTGGTACATACGAGTCCAACTGTATCAAGAAAATCTTGAGATTACATAGCACGAATTAAGCATTATTTTGCATTTTTTTCCATGGATTCATGTTTATATTGATGTTTCTGAACTAACTGCAATGTTTGATTGTGTTTTTAAGTCACCTACGCGAATTCACCATTGACGGATTTCTAGGGTTACAGGTTGTAATTTTGGGGCTTTTGTCAAGAGGAAAAATCACAGCTTTAGACCTTGGCCATTGGACTCAGTGTACCTAGACGGAGAGATTCCAACCCTCGCGCTCAATTTATGAGCGTCGAGGGTCTAATCGCTATTTTCTGAAATATAGCTTTAGGCCACGCTCCATAAACCGTTGCCCATGAGTTTCTTGTTTCAGGAAAGTGAAGAAGATGACCCCGTGTCACCATGTGATAGGCCCTTTTGAAATTCGCGCGTGTTTCATCAGTTAGCGTTATTTTTCTTTTATATTATTTATGATGTATTATATATTAAATGAATTCGCTTAGCTCAGCTGGCAGGGACTAACACTTATGACCTTCAAGACCTGGGTTCAAGTCCCAGGTCTTGCATAAATTCCATATTATTTTTCTATAACTGATTCCGTGCAGGCCTAATGTGAACGTTCACCATACACACTCAATCTTCATCGCCCACGCGTCCAGCTGCTTATAAATCAAGGGTCTAGGATGGATGAGCACATAAACTCTGGTCAAACGCATTGCATGAGATTCAAAAAAGTCAACCAACGACCAGCTTATTGGGCCAGGCCTCTCCAATTGATACCTCCTTATTTGGGGCAGCACCCCACTCTGGTTCACTTTTCTTTTCTTTTTTTATTTAAATTATTGTATTATTTATTTGTATTGTTTTAATAAATTAACTTATTTTTTCTATAAAAATATAAAAACATAAAAATCAAAAAAATACAAAAAAAGAACATAATATTTATTTTATCATAATTGTTTTCATAAATAAATTAGAGTGTAAAATATTTAGTTAATTAGGTTTTAGTTTTAAATCTCCTTTTTTTAATAAAAATCCAACAAAATAAAAATTAGGTCAATTAAGTTTTTTTATTCCTTTTAATATTTTTCCCTTTTTTTTTCAGAATAACAATGTTAATAATATTTATCTATTTATTTGTTATAATTAAAATTGTACATAATAAATTTTAGGTTTAATTTAGGTCATATTTTAAATCTTTCATAATAAAACCTAAAAAATATTAGAATTAGGGTTTGCCGTTTAATTTAATTTTAATTAATTCTCCTTTTTCTCATTAAATCTAAAAAACACAAAATACTAAAAAAGCATTTAATCATTTAATTTTTAATTCTCATTAACTTTTAATTATTTGCAAAAGGGTCCAACGCCCTAATTTTGTTAATTTCTTTATTTCTCGCATTTATTTTATTATCGTTTAATTATAATTTTGTAAATATCCCAAAGCCATGTAATTTAATTTTCTCGCACTTTTATTTATTCGCTTTATTTATTTTCCGCTAAATCGGGTCCGGTTTAATTTTGGCGATGTGGACCCGCGCCATTTGTAATAGTCTAGCTTTATTTCCTCGCAACTTATAACTGTTAAATATGCATGCAAGAATGAATGGACTTAAATTAAAATCAAGCGTAGAACACGACAAACATGACAAGACAAATAATTGAAACATGACACACGAATCGCACACACCACCCCTAGGGTACGCCTCACTGTTGCCTTTCGAAAGGTGGTCGTCGAGTAGAAAACGTCTTAGTAAGTCCTCATGATCCGGGAACCTGGCATGAGGGTAGCTTCTAAGGTGTCTTCCTATTGCTCTGGTGATCACCATGTCCCTCAAAAATCGAATTGACCCGAACACCTCCAACGGTGGTGCTACCTACCTCTCAATGGTGGGATGGCACTACTTTAAAGGACATTTACACAGACGAATTCCTTAGGGTAGGTAGGTTCTCGTAGATACTTGCTCTCTTCAAAACAAAAATTCAAAGACTTTTCACACCGACACTTTTCAAAAGCTTTCAAAGCAAATTTTTCAAACACTCTGACGTAGGAGTCGAACTGAAATCTTTCAAAGAAACTTTTTTTAAACCCACATTGAAAAGCAAACAAATAATTTTGAAAACACATTGAGCAAGTATCTAAGAGCCCATGGATAACCATGGATAGAAAGGGTGCTAACACCTTCCCTTTCTATAACCTACCTCCCGAACCGAGAGCAATCTCTTAAAAGGAATTTTTCTGTGCTTTTGTCCTTTCCTATTGGAGAAAATAAAAGACGGTGGCGACTCTTGCTTCCGCGACATTTCACGAACCAGCGTTAAACAGTCAGTTCCAGATCCACCGATCACAGAACTGGCGACTCTGCTGGGGACCCTTTATAAAGTGAGGTTTACCTTAGGGCTAGCTTATAACTATGTTTTCAATTGTATTGCTTTGTGTGCTTTAAATTGTGGGTTGCTTGGGAGTTCTATAGGTCCTACACCCGGATCTGGGGGATACCTTTCTTAGAAAGTAGCAACAAGGCTGTGAGGGAACTGTGCGGGGTATACCGACACGGTTGAAACAGTCTGCTACGTCGATGTGGCACTTTGGTGTGTACCGGTAACCCTTGAGTTCAGTCAAGGAGAGTACGGGGCCTCCGCGTGGTGTCGTGAAGCATCAACAGACCTTAGGAACCTTAATTGAACTATCTTGGCCTCTTTAGGGTAGTGAGATAACTGACTTTGGTGCAGTCCGAGGTTGGTTGATACTCGATACTACGCTCAATTGAGGGTTGCTTTCCTGGAATATTTCGGTCGCCAGTTCAGTGGCTAAATCGAAACGATGAACAATGAAAGCAATCCCGTGATATTGGGAACCTTAGAACCCGGTTACTTTGATTAGGACAGGTATGAACCCACCAACTTCAAGAGGGTACTACCCAGACCCCATGCTGGCCTTAAACCTTAAGGGCTTGTCTTGTGTGCCTTGTGTGCCTTACATGTTTGTCTTTGTAAATATCTGTGGTGTGTTTAATCATAGCATCATGACATCATCCAGCATCATATGCATTGACTAACCATTTCAGGGGTTCGAATTTTCATCTTTGTTCTTGTTTTGTAGGACATGGAAACTGCTCGTAGAAAGACAATTCAGGTCAATCTTGTAAGGATCCCTCCTCAGCTTAAGGAGCTTATATCCAGGATTCCCGAGAACTCTTCATTCAGTGACAGACATGGAAGCCTCATCAGCTTGGTCAACACCAACATTGAGGAAGATATGATAAAGGTCTTGTTCCAGTTCTTTGACCCTCTGCATCACTGCTTTACCTTCTTGGACTATCAGTTGGTACCTACATTGGAGGAGTTCTCCCGGCTCCTGAAGATCCCTATCCTTGATCAGCTACCTTTCAACGGTACAGAAAAGGAACCTAAGCTTGAAGAGATTACTAAAGCCTTGCACCTACAGTCATCTGATCTCAAGGGACATTGGGAAGTTAGAAGTGGCGTCAAAGGGTTCTTAGCCAGGTTTCTGTTTGAGAAAGCCCTTGAATGTTGGAACTCTCTTGACTTGCAAGCTTTTGAAGAGGTGGTGGCCCTCCTTGTTTATGGTTTGGTATTGTTCCCTAACCCAGATCAGCTCATTGATATCAGTGCCGTTCAGATCTTTATGTCCAGGAATCCTATACCTACATTGCTGGGGGACATCCTTCACTCATGTTACACTCGAACCATGAGAAAAAGAGGTGTCCTTATATGTTGCACTCCTCTCCTGGGAAGGTGGTTTATTTCGCACCTTCCCCAATCAGTCCTGAAGAATGAGCGGGGTTTGAGATGGTCACAACGGTTGATGACTCTTACACATGCAGATATACATTGGTGCCCTAGATCCAGAGGAGATGTCACTATCATTGATCGTTGTGGGGAGTACCCTAATGTTCCTTTACTTGGAATCAGAGGAGGTATTACTTATAGCCCATGCCTGGCTTGGAGACAGTTTGGTTATGCTCGGAGGGATGGTCCTCATGACATGCTAATTCCCGACATAGTTTTTGACTTCGACAGTGATACTCAAGGACTTCGTCAGAGATTTATCAGAGCCTGGAGGATGCCTAGTAGGATAGACAGCAAGACACTGGGGCACAGGAACTCCATCCCTTTGGAGCCCTATCTCAAATGGGTACGCGCCCGTTCTCAGAAGTTAGTAATGCCTTATCCTCACATGCTTCCAGTAATCAAAGAACCTGTTTTGGAAGGGGAAGTGTCTCATGTTATTCAGCACCCTGATATGCCCACATCCTGGGAAGAGATGCAGAAGAGCTGGATCCAGCTTAAGGAGGAAAGGAATTCTCTTGAGACTAGTCTGTACGCCAGTGAAAAGAAAGTCTTGGAGCTCACCCGTCTGCTGCACGAGGAGAGGAACCTCAACACCTACATGGCTCCGAAGAGGATGCGCAGTGTATTTTGGGATTGACTTGATTTTTGTACTTTTGCCCATGAGGCCTTGATGTATTAAACAGTGATTTCATTAATGATAACGTGTGTTCTTTTCTTGTCTACAACGAATTTGAACTTTCGAACCCTTGAATGCATTGCATACGCATTTCATACATCATGTGCATAGCAGGTTTTTCCCCTTTTTCAGGTTGCTTACAGTTCTTCGCTGTTTATTTCAGCATCATGAATTCCGGATCTGAATCAACAGAGACTTCAATCAAGGCTCTCCAGGCGCAGAATGCGCAGTTTCAAGAAATGATCATGGGTCTAGCTAAAGGCCAAGAAGAACTGAAGACTATGCTCCTAAAAAAGAAGAAGAAGAGAAGAACTGTTCTATTCAACTCAGGCCGAAGGTTGGGTAATACTCTACACAATGAAGAGGTTGCTTCTTCTGTTGGCAAGAGTCCTTCTCAGGCAGAAGCAAGGGTTCCTAGTCCGGTGGTCTCCGACAACGAGACAGATTTTGATGAAGAGCAGTACCCTCCTGAAGACAATAGATACAAACAACTGGAAGACAGGTTGAAGGCTATGGAGGTGCAACAGACACCTGGGCTGAATTTCGGAGATCTGGGTTTGTCAACTGGTGTAATTATCCCGCACAAATTCAAAGCTCCCACCTTCTCCAAGTATGACGGGGCATCTTGTCCCAAGCTGCATTTGAGGTCTTATGTTCGAAAGATTCAGCCGTACTCTGCGGACAAGAATCTATGGATCCACTTCTTCCAGGAGAGTCTTTCAGGGACTCATCTCGAATGGTTCTATCAGCTGGATGGGACCAAAGTTCGTAACTGGGAGGAGCTGGCTACTGCTTTCTACAAGCAGTATCAGTATAATGCCGACCTTGCCCCCACGCGTACCCAACTCCAGGGTATGTCGTTGGGCGTAAGCGAAGGTTTTAAAGAGTACGCGCAGAAGTGGAGAGATCTGGCTGGCAGGGTGCAGCCACCGTTGACTGATCGAGAGTTAGTGGACATGTTCTTGGGGACCCTATCTGGGCCATTCTTTAACCATCTCATTGGGAATTCTTCTGCTGGTTTCACTGACTTAATCTTGACTGGAGAGAGAATCGAAGCTGGGCTGAAATCTGGGAAGATTGCAAAGGCTGCATCATCAGCTAGTTCGGACAAGAAACCGTTTAAAAAGGAGTCTAGTGCCGTGTATGGCTCTAGGAAATCAGAAAGACCTGATCGCCGCCAATCTGTCAGTGCGGTCATGATTGCTACGCCTGCTGCCGCTCCCCGGCCAAACAATCCCCAAAGGGCTGATAGACCTCGGAGAGAGTTTACCCGATTAAGCATGACCCTATCGCAAATCCTGCCACAGTTACTATCCACCAATTTGGTGACTGTCAAGGAGGCGCCAAAGTTCTCAAACACTACCTCTCCTAAGTACAACCCGAATGCCCGTTGTGCTTACCATTCAGATAGCCCGGGGCATGCCACTGATGACTGTTGGGCGTTAAAGAATAAGGTGCAAGACCTTATCGATGCTAAAGAGATACAATTCGAAGCGCCCGCAAAACCGAATGTAGTTACTGCCCCTATGCCTCAGCACGGGGTAAATGCTATTGATGAAGATGTTTATGCTGTTTCTGTGGAGGATCTAGCCACTCCTTTAAAGATCATTAAGAAGAACCTACTGCAGGCCGGTTTATTTCCGGGTTGTAGTGAGGGTTGCCTGTTCTGTGTTGTGTCCCCATCCGGTTGTCCCTTGCTCAAGTTAGGTGTCCAAAGCTTAATGGATAGCAAGGAGATTTTATTCAAGAAGTCTGCTGTTCACATGGTTCCAATGGAAGAAGTCTCTGTGGTGACTATCTTCAACAATCCGATCCCGGCTCTCCAGAAGAAGCCTGTCCAAATTCTAACCGTTGCACCTGTTACTATCACTGTTCCTGGGCCCCTGCCCTATGTATCCAACAAAGCTGTCCCTTGGCACTATGGGGCAGATGTATATATAAACGGAGTGAAACAAGAGCTCAACGCTGGCGCCAGCATCTGTGACATCACTGGCCCGGCCAAAGTTACCCGCAGTGGCAGGCTCTTCTCGCCTGACATTGCGCCACCTGCTGCTAGAAGACCACTCCTGATAATTCCTGCAAGTACACCTACTCCCGTTGCTGATCAAGTTGTTATTCCTGCTGCTGATCCTATTGTTTCTCCTGCTGCCGAGTCATCCAATGCTCGGGGCAAGGGAATTGAAACTGAGCCTGCCCAGATGGAGGTACCCATACCAATAGCTGCTGAGGCCTCCCCACAAGAGATGGAGGAGATTTTGAAGATTATAAAGAAGAGCGATTTCAACGTTGTGGAACAGTTGGGGCATACGCCCTCCAAAATCTCCATGCTCTCTTTACTGCTGTGCTCTGAGGCCCATGCAAAGGCCCTCATCTCATTCCTCAAGAAGGCCCATGTGCCACATGAAACCTCGGCAATCCAGTTCACTGATTGCGTGGCAAGTCTAACGGCAGACAATGGCTTGGGTTTTTCAGACGCTGATTTGACCATGAAGGGGAAAGATCATAATGATGCTCTGCATGTCTCAATCGAATGCAGGGGCACCACCTTGGCACATGTGTTGGTTGATACCGGGTCATCTTTGAATGTACTACCCAAGAAGGCTCTGGATCGTCTAGATTGTGAAGGCCTGGATTTGAAGCCCAGCAACATCATTGTCAGGGCCTTTGATGGTTCAAAGAGGATGGTCCATGGGGAGGTGGACATTCCAATTCGTGTAGGCTCTCAGGTGTTCGACTCCACTTTTTATGTGATGGACATCCGTCCATCTTACTCTTGTCTGCTGGGTCGACCCTGGATACATAAGGCTGGGGCAGTGACTTCTACCTTGCATCAAAAACTGAAGTACCCCGTCAGAGGGAAGATCGTCACCGTGCAAGGTGAGGAAGAATACATGGTGAGCCACCTAAACTCGTTCAGATACATTGAGATGGATGGGGAGTTCATTGAGACCCCCTTTCAGCATTTCGAGGAGGTGTTTCCAATCGCAGCAGAAACAGCAGAAGCAGGTGGTCCTCTGAAGATGGCTTCCCTAAAGGATGCCAGGGCTGTAGTGCAAAAGGGTGAAGGTGCCAACTGGGGCAGACTGCCAGACTTCACCCAGAAGACTGATAAACTTGGGCTGGGTTTCACTTCAGAAGGGCAGAGAGTTATGAGGAAAGAGAAGATCGGAAGGCCTCCGGTATTTATTAAAGGTTCAGAAGCGAATGCTGTCGGGGAAGACCTTGAAGTGGATGAAGCCGAATTCAACAGCTGGATTTATCCGACGGCCGAAGAAGGATTGAACAATTGGAGTGCAAAGGATCATACCCCTGTTACCTTTGTGACACAGTAATGAATTCCCATGTTTTGTTATTTTGTAATAAACAATGATAAACTCTATGGCCCGGTGTCTTACCCGAGGCACCGTGGTTCTATTTGTGAGGGCATATAAACTGTCATTTTATACATCATGAATGAAAATCTTGGACTATTTTCGCATTGCAAATATTGTGTTCCTTTTCTATCTTTCCTTCTCCTTTACATAATTTTCAAAACAGCTGTATTTACACACACACTCACTCATACAGGTTCCAATCCACTCCGGATCTCACTGATAACAGCTCTGCTAATGCCAATTATGACTTCGAAAATCCGATCAACTTAGCCGAAGACGAAGGTGAAGATGATTGCGAAGTGCCTGGCGAGCTTGCTAGACTGTTGCTTCAGGAAGAGAGGGCAATTCAACCCCATGAAGAGCCAGTGGAGACCATAAACCTGGGTACTGAGGCAGACAGAAAAGAGGTGAAGATTGGTGCTAACCTAGAGCTCAGCGTGAAGCAACGGTTAACCAAGATGTTACATGACTATATGGAGATCTTTGCCTGGTCCCACGAAGACATGCCAGGGTTGGATACCGATATTGTTGTCCATCATTTGCCGACTAGAGAAGACTGCCCCCCAGTTAAACAAAAGGTTCGTCGGATGCGTCCAGAGATGTCCGAGAAGATTAAAGCCGAGGTCATGAAACAGTTTGATGCCGGGTTCCTTGCAGTAACTTCGTACCCTCAGTGGGTTGCTAATGTGGTGCCGGTACCTAAAAAGGACGGCAAGGTCAGAATGTGTGTTGATTACAGGGATCTGAACAGGGCCAGCCCCAAAGATGACTTCCCCTTACCTCACATTGATGTCCTTGTGGATAATACAGCTCAGCACAAAGTGTTCTCTTTCATGGATGGCTTTTCAGGCTACAATCAGATCAAGATGGCACCTGAAGACATGGAAAAGACTACATTTGTTACTCAGTGGGGCACCTTCTGTTACAAGGTCATGCCGTTCGGATTAAAGAATGCTGGGGCAACCTACCAGCGTGCCATGGTTGCCTTGTTTCATGATATGATCCATCACGAGATCGAGGTGTATGTGGACGACATGATCGCTAGGTCCCAGACTGAGGAAGAGCACCTAGATCATCTGCAGAAATTGTTTGACCGGTTGAAACTGTACAAACTGAGATTGAACCCGAACAAGTGCACCTTCGGGGTAAGATCTGGGAAGTTGCTAGGCTTCGTGGTCAGTGATAAAGGTATTCAAGTGGACCCTGCTAAGGTCAAAGCCATTCAAGAGATGCCAGTCCCTAAGACAGAGAAGGAAGTCAGAGGCTTTTTAGGACGCCTGAATTACATCGCTCGATTCATAGCTCATTTGACTGCTACCTGTGAGCCAATCTTCAAGCTGCTGAAGAAAGATCAGGTAGTGCGTTGGAACGATGAATGTCAGGCCGCCTTCGACAGAATTAAAGAGTATCTCCAAGAACCACCCATCCTTATGCCACCGGTTGAAGGGAGACCTCTGATCCTATATCTGACAGTGCTAGACAATTCAATGGGGTGTGTGCTGGGGCAGCATGACGAGTCTGGCCGAAAAGAACATGCCATTTATTACCTTAGCAAAAAGTTTACCGACTGTGAGACCCGATACTCACTGCTTGAGAAAACTTGTTGCGCTTTGGTATGGGCTGCTCGCCGGCTGAGACAGTATATGCTGACTCACACTACCTTGTTGATCTCAAAGATGGATCCGATAAAGTATATATTTGAAAAGCCTGCTCTGTCTGGAAGAATTGCAAGATGGCAAATGATCTTGACGGAATACGACATTCAGTACACAACCCAGAAAGCCATCAAAGGGAGTGTACTGGCAGACCACTTAGCTCATCAAGCTGTAGATGACTACCAATCAATGAACTTCGAGTTTCCGGACGAAAGCATCATGATAGTAACTGACTGTGAAGTACCTGGACCGGATGAAGGACCTGAACCAGGATCCCGATGGTCTATGCACTTTGACGGAGCTTCCAATGCTTTGGGAAATGGTATCGGCGCCATCATCATATCTCCACAAGGCACTCATACTCCACTCACTGCCCGGCTGTGTTTCAACTGTACCAACAACATGGCGGAGTATGAGGCGTGTATCATGGGTCTTCAAGCGGCGATCGACCTAAGGATCAAATTTCTAAGTGTTTTCGGAGATTCCGCTCTTGTGATCAATCAGATCAAAGGAGAGTGGGATACGAAACATCCAAACTTGATTCCTTACAGAGAATGTGTGTTGACCCTGATTCCCCACTTTACAGAGATAACCTTTGAGCACTTTCCAAGAGAAGAGAATCAGTTGGCGGACGCGTTAGCTACAATGTCTTCAATGTTCAAAGTTAAATGGGATAATGAAGCTCCCCGGATCATCATCTGGAAACTGGACGAACCGGCATACTGTTGTGATCTCGAAACAGAATTGGTGACTGAGAAGCCTTGGTACCACGAAGTGAAGAGATATCTGGAAGCTCAGGAATACCCTGAAGGTGCCTCTATCAATGATAAGAAATTCCTGAGGAGGTTCGCAGCAAAGTTCTTCCTAAGCAACGACATCTTGTACAAGAGGAACCATGACTCAACCTTACTGCGCTGTGTGGACAAGACTGAAGCGGAGAGAATCATGGAAGAGCTACATGAAGGGACCTTTGGTACGCATTCCAGTGGGCACACTATGGCTAAGAAAATCCTACGGGCAGGATATTACTGGTCCACAATGGAAGCTGACTGTTACCAACATTCGAGAATATGCCACAAGTGCCAGATCTATGCAGATAAGGTGCATGTTCCTCCGGTTCCCTTGAATGTTCTGACTGCGCCTTGGCCATTTGCAATGTGGGGCATAGACATGATCGGCGAGATAAGACCTACAGCATCTAATGGACATCGCTTCATCTTAGTGGCGATTGACTATTTTACAAAGTGGGTTGAGGCAGCATCCTATGCTACAGTAACCAAGACTGTGGTGGCACGGTTCATTCGGCACAACCTGATCTGTCGATACGGCGTCCCTGAACGGATTATTACAGACAACGGTACCAATCTGAACAATAAGATGATCGCTGAGCTCTGCGAACAGTTCAAGATACAGCACCACAATTCTTCTCCTTACAGACCGAAGATGAATGGGGCTGTAGAAGCAGCAAATAAGAACATCAAGAAGATCGTGCAAAAGATGACAGTAACTTACAAAGATTGGCACGAGATGTTACCGTTCGCTCTGCATGGGTACCGTACCTCAGCAAGGACGTCAACCGGGGCAACTCCCTTCTCTCTGGTTTATGGTATGGAGGCAGTCTTGCCGATCGAAGTGCAAATTCCCTCTCTCCGGATAATGAAGGATGCAAACCTGAACGAAGATGATTGGATCCAGACACGACTTGACCAACTCAATCTCATTGACGAAAAGAGACTTGCTGCTATCTGTCACGGTCAGACGTATCAGAAACGAATGATCAGGGCATTTAACAAAAAGGTCAGACCACAGGAATATCAAGTTGGGGATCTGGTTATCAAGAGAATCATCCTTCCTCAGAGTGATCCAAGGGGCAAATGGACCCCTACGTACGAAGGGCCATTTGTGGTTAAGCATGTGTTCTCAGGAGGAGCAATGATCTTAACCAACATGGATGGTGACGACCTTCCTCACCCCGCCAATGCAGACATAGTTAAAAAATACTACGCATGAAAAAAGACCCGCTAGGCTGACATGCCTAGGCAAAAATTAGGGCTTCCCGTCGAACCAAAAGGGTTCGGGCAAAATGTAGGGATGAAAATGAAAAAATCTGTACACCCGGCAAGTCGAAAACCTGAAAAGGCGGCTTGGGCAAAAATGGGTATCCCGGTGGACTGAAAACCCGAAAGGGCGGTCCAGGCAAAAGTTAGGGATAAAGCGTAAAACTATGTCTCATTGATCACTTTGCATCCAGAATCCGGTATCTGCATCAAGTTCAGACGGCATCGATCAGTCAGCTTCACCTTCAACCAAGGTCATCAAGTGATGAGACGCTCGGAGTTATAAAGGCAATAGCAGAGTTGAAACCCAGTGGATCATTCATCTTTCACACAGCTGTTTTATTTTCATTTGTACAAAACTTGTATAAATTCTTTTGATCGGCGACGTACCTCTTACTAGGACGTCAGCCTCTTGTACACAAAACGCCTATTCAGGCCATTCAAAATCAATAAAAATATATTTCCAGTTAAACGGGCCCAAGTGTTTTTCTTTTTTCTGTTTTGTTTTGCGAAGAACGTCCAAGGTTCGATTTGTGATGTATGCATTGACAATAATTTGCTAACTCATGAATATTTGCATACGAAACAAAGGAATTCATTGCAGGTGACACTAGAAACAGGGGCAATAAAGAGTTGTCTGAGCAGTCTAATTGTTCTATCCCCCAAGGTACTAAGGTAGGTTCAGCTAAAGAACACGACCAGATATCTTAATCCCCCAGAGAGTGGTTCAACAAGTCAATACGTTCTTCTCCAAGCAAAGTCATCAAATATCAAGGAAATTGAGTATCCTCCCGTAGATCTCAATACTTCCCCAGCAGCAATACACAAACATCCCCGGCAGTCTTGATCTAAAGATTGTTCCCCGGCGGTATACCACTATTCAAAGGAATCACTTCCCTGCAATTCAAACCTCCCCCAGAAGAGTCCAATCCAGCTTCACCAACAAAGTTGGAAGTCATATCCCCAAGCAGCAAGCTTATCCCCAGTAGATTCTGGAAGCTTACCCCTCACAGCATACGAACGCGTCGTCCCGGCTTGATTTAAAGAGTTATTTCCGTAACAGGATATAACTGGGTTATCCTCAGCCAAAAGCCACGGAAAGAGCGTCCTCGGCAAAGTATCTTCCTACCCCCAGCGAAGTCTATCAACACTTCCGACAACAAGGATATCCCCAGCATAACTCATCAACGGTATCCCCAGCGGAGATATCTTCATCAACTCAGCAAAGCTTCACTACCCCCACAGAGTAGCACTCCCCAGCATGATCGCTAGAGTATCTTTTCTCCCACAGAGTTATTTCATTGGCCAAGTTTATTCCGCAACGGAGTTATCTTCTCCTACCGGTATTCTTGCAACGAATCATCCACAGCGGAAGCAAAATCTCTTCCTCAAACATCAGCCCAGGATATGACTTCCCGGCACCCGTCAAGGATTTATTTTCCTAGACGAAAACATACATGAATCATCACATACATCATCATAGCATGCATAACGTATTGCATCATACAAGTCTCATTTATATTGATAACATCATTGCTCGATCCATATCATGCATCGCATATAACTGACCTTTACCTTTCAGGAAAGATGCAGTTGAAATTCTCAAAAATATTTCAAGGATTTCTCTAGTCCAGTTAAATCGACTCCAAACAGATTTTTCTGATAAAGACTCAGTAGAAGTTCTCTTATGGTCCCCTCTCCGACGATGAGCGTGAGGTGGTAATTCCTTTTTCAAGATGTTCTCCTCTCCGACGGTGAGCGTGAGGTGGTAATTCCTTTTTCAAGATGTTTTCCTCTCCGACGATGAGCGTGAGGTGATAGTCTTTTATGTTCTCCTCTCCGACGGTGAGCGTGAGGTGGTAATTCCTTTTTCAAGATGTTTTC
The DNA here is from genome assembly GCA_948472305.1 of Vicia faba. NCBI lineage: Eukaryota > Viridiplantae > Streptophyta > Magnoliopsida > Fabales > Fabaceae > Vicia > Vicia faba. The sequence continues at coordinate 1,082,789,542 of OX451739.1, read as the reverse complement.
CTCTCCGACGATGAGCGTGAGGTGATAGTCTTTTATGGTCCCCTCTCCAACGGCGTGTGAGGTGGTAATTCCTTTTTCAAGATGTTTTCCTCTCCGACGATGAGCGTGAGGTGATAGTCTTTTATGGTCCCCTCTCCGACGGTGAGCGTGAGGTGGTAATTCCTTCTTCAGATGTTTTCCTCTCCGGCATGAGCGTGAGGTAATATTCTCTTATGGTCCCCTCTCCAGCGGCGTGTGAGGTGGTAATTCCCTTTTCAGATGTTTTCCTCTCCGACGATGAGCGTGAGGTGACATTCTCTTATGGTCCCCTCTCCGACGATGAGCGTGAGGTGGTAATTCCTTCTTCAGATGTTCTCCTCTCCGGCATGAGCGTGAGGTGATATCTCCTTTCAGATTATAATTTCCTATAGTTCTCTCTCCAACGTGAGTGAGGTAACTCCCTTTGAGATTGTAATGTCCTTTGGTTCTCTTCCTGACACTACGAAGATGGTAATTCTCGCCAAGATTTTCTCAACGAGCGTTGTTGAGATCATTCAGGATTCTCTTACCCTTCATGCTAAGGCAGTAACCATCCCTGGTTCATTCATCAGCGTTTGAAGCTCCAGACCCAACTCCTGTAATCAGTCAGGACACATCTATATCAAGCATCTAAAATCAGCTCCTGCGACGTGTCAGGTACTCATTTTCTCTTTTGCAGGTATGCAGGTTCTAGCGAAGGAATCTCCTACGCGATCAACATCCAGATGGCATCTATAAGCCCATCACCCTATCCAGCAACCTCTAAATGGCATCTATAAGCCCATTCCCTCATCATCATTGCTACTATGTGGGCGCAAATTTCTGGGCACTCTAGTGTTCAATCATCTTCTACCCTCGGATTACGAAAGGCACGTCAGCCAATCTGCATCCTCAGGTCTAAGAAGATTGAACAGGGGCAACTGTTGTACCCCAAAATTTGCCCTCCCATATTCATCAAGAATTGCCAAGTCAAGATCACAAAAGTCCCCCAGGGTTGTGCAGCTCAACTGTCTCCTAGACAGTCAAAACTAGGGTTTGAGTTCTGGTCAAGCAAATGAACTTTTCAAAGGCCCAATCAAGTCTCATATGCATACAAAGATGGTCAAGCATCCTCATGTCAAGTTTCAAGGCATTCAGCTCAAAATTGCACAGTCAAAACCCTAAATTGCACTACAGTCAACTGTAGGGGCAAAATGGTCATTTGACAGTCAAAAGTTCAAATTTTTGGTCAATATATCATTTTGAAGCCACAAACATCATTTGATCAATGCTTGATCATGATTCTCAAAATTTGGCTCAGAAATCATCAAAGATGCAAAAGTTGCTATATTTGGACAGCTGAAAAAGTCAACTGAAATTGACCAGGGCATAACTTTCACATGGATTATCAGAAAAATTCCATCCAAAGCTCATTTTGAAGAGAAGGACATTTCCTACAATTCATCTTCATGTTCCAAGTCCAAGAAATGCTCTCACAAAAAGTTATCAATTTCAACATTATAGGTCATTTTCAAAAGTCAACAAAAAGTGACTTTAAGTCAAAGGCCATAACTTGAGATTGGTAAATCAAAATGACATGGGACCAAAGGAATTGGTTAAAGGACTCAAAGACCTTTCCAAAATGTCCAAGAACATGTGAAAAGCTTAAAAATTGACCAAGTTATGCCTTGTGGAAGTTGGGAAATTTTTAGGAATTTTGAAAAGTCAACATTGATGCAAAAGGCCTAAAAATGCAAATGGGCCCATTTTTCTTCCAAATTTCTTCATGCCAAGCCTATGCACGACCACTAGGCCCAAAGGGAAGTATTCTCATATTTTTTAATTATTTATTTGAATTAATATTAATTTATATTCATTTAAATGATTTTAATTCATGAAAAATATAATCTTAGCCTAAAACAAATCTTTTTATACATGTTTGGATTCAATATTTCGTGCATATCCCATTTAGGAAGGTTTTGGATGGATTTGAACCTAATTGACACAAAGAACATGAAAAAAGATGTGAAAAGATCCTTAAGCAAATCAAATCTCTAAATAATGAATTCATGAGATTTTGTTAGTTTTTGTTGACCTAGATCACTCCCTATATGATCAGAATGAAAACCCTAAGCATAAAAGACTCCAAGCTGCGCTCAGAACCTCATTACAAAATTGCAAAAATTCTCAAAAAGTTGAATTCTGAAATCAAGGTTATAGGGCGATTCAAGGCATCAAACCAATTGCAATAGCTTCCTTGGACCATTCAGAACCTTTCTCAATCAATAACAACAACAAAAAGACCCTGAATTGGTACATACGAGTCCAACTGTATCAAGAAAATCTTGAGATTACATAGCACGAATTAAGCATTATTTTGCATTTTTTTTCCATGGATTCATGTTTATATTGATGTTTCTGAACTAACTGCAATGTTTGATTGTGTTTTTAAGTCACCTACGCGAATTCACCATTGACGGATTTCTAGGGTTACAGGTTGTAATTTTGGGGCTTTTGTCAAGAGGAAAAATCACAGCTTTAGACCTTGGCCATTGGACTCAGTGTACCTAGACGGAGAGATTCCAACCCTCGCGCTCAATTTATGAGCGTCGAGGGTCTAATCGCTATTTTCTGAAATATAGCTTTAGGCCACGCTCCATAAACCGTTGCCCATGAGTTTCTTGTTTCAGGAAAGTGAAGAAGATGACCCCGTGTCACCATGTGATAGGCCCTTTTGAAATTCGCGCGTGTTTCATCAGTTAGCGTTATTTTTCTTTTATATTATTTATGATGTATTATATATTAAATGAATTCGCTTAGCTCAGCTGGCAGGGACTAACACTTATGACCTTCAAGACCTGGGTTCAAGTCCCAGGTCTTGCATAAATTCCATATTATTTTTCTATAACTGATTCCGTGCAGGCCTAATGTGAACGTTCACCATACACACTCAATCTTCATCGCCCACGCGTCCAGCTGCTTATAAATCAAGGGTCTAGGATGGATGAGCACATAAACTCTGGTCAAACGCATTGCATGAGATTCAAAAAAGTCAACCAACGACCAGCTTATTGGGCCAGGCCTCTCCAATTGATACCTCCTTATTTGGGGCAGCACCCCACTCTGGTTCACTTTTCTTTTCTTTTTTTATTTAAATTATTGTATTATTTATTTGTATTGTTTTAATAAATTAACTTATTTTTTCTATAAAAATATAAAAACATAAAAATCAAAAAAATACAAAAAAAGAACATAATATTTATTTTATCATAATTGTTTTCATAAATAAATTAGAGTGTAAAATATTTAGTTAATTAGGTTTTAGTTTTAAATCTCCTTTTTTTAATAAAAATCCAACAAAATAAAAATTAGGTCAATTAAGTTTTTTTATTCCTTTTAATATTTTTCCCTTTTTTTTTCAGAATAACAATGTTAATAATATTTATCTATTTATTTGTTATAATTAAAATTGTACATAATAAATTTTAGGTTTAATTTAGGTCATATTTTAAATCTTTCATAATAAAACCTAAAAAATATTAGAATTAGGGTTTGCCGTTTAATTTAATTTTAATTAATTCTCCTTTTTCTCATTAAATCTAAAAAACACAAAATACTAAAAAAGCATTTAATCATTTAATTTTTAATTCTCATTAACTTTTAATTATTTGCAAAAGGGTCCAACGCCCTAATTTTGTTAATTTCTTTATTTCTCGCATTTATTTTATTATCGTTTAATTATAATTTTGTAAATATCCCAAAGCCATGTAATTTAATTTTCTCGCACTTTTATTTATTCGCTTTATTTATTTTCCGCTAAATCGGGTCCGGTTTAATTTTGGCGATGTGGACCCGCGCCATTTGTAATAGTCTAGCTTTATTTCCTCGCAACTTATAACTGTTAAATATGCATGCAAGAATGAATGGACTTAAATTAAAATCAAGCGTAGAACACGACAAACATGACAAGACAAATAATTGAAACATGACACACGAATCGCACACACCACCCCTAGGGTACGCCTCACTGTTGCCTTTCGAAAGGTGGTCGTCGAGTAGAAAACGTCTTAGTAAGTCCTCATGATCCGGGAACCTGGCATGAGGGTAGCTTCTAAGGTGTCTTCCTATTGCTCTGGTGATCACCATGTCCCTCAAAAATCGAATTGACCCGAACACCTCCAACGGTGGTGCTACCTACCTCTCAATGGTGGGATGGCACTACTTTAAAGGACATTTACACAGACGAATTCCTTAGGGTAGGTAGGTTCTCGTAGATACTTGCTCTCTTCAAAACAAAAATTCAAAGACTTTTCACACCGACACTTTTCAAAAGCTTTCAAAGCAAATTTTTCAAACACTCTGACGTAGGAGTCGAACTGAAATCTTTCAAAGAAACTTTTTTTAAACCCACATTGAAAAGCAAACAAATAATTTTGAAAACACATTGAGCAAGTATCTAAGAGCCCATGGATAACCATGGATAGAAAGGGTGCTAACACCTTCCCTTTCTATAACCTACCTCCCGAACCGAGAGCAATCTCTTAAAAGGAATTTTTCTGTGCTTTTGTCCTTTCCTATTGGAGAAAATAAAAGACGGTGGCGACTCTTGCTTCCGCGACATTTCGCGAACCAGCGTTAAACAGTCAGTTCCAGATCCACCGATCACAAGGAGAAATAATCAAGATTCCAACACCAGTTCCTTCTTTGTGAGTCGAACCATCAAAAAATAGTTTACAAGGTTCCAGATCCACATGATCTTAGGGAACTTCGAACACTGCATGGTCAACTGTAAAATCAAAGACCACTTGACCTTTCATAGCTTTTAAATGTAAGAAAGTCAAGGAATAATCAGTTAAGGCAAGTGCCCATTTACCAATTCGACTGTGTGAAATTGGTTTAGAAAGCATATGTTTGATGACATCGAAATGAGAAGAAACATACACATCAACATGCTTTATATAATACTTTAGTTTGGAATAAGATAAGTACAAGCAAAGATATAACTTTTCTATGATACTATATCTAGTTTTTGTATCATTTAACACTCGACTAGGGTAATAAATGGATCTTTTGAAACCATTCTCATCCTCATGTGCAAGCATACTGCCTGCAGTTGCATCAGACGCAGAAATGTACAATCTCATACACTTATTTCTACAAGGAGGTAGTAATATAGGAGGGTTGACAAGATATTTCTTTATTTTGTTAAATGCTTTTGCTTCCATTAAAATCCTCCTTGTTTTAAGCGAAGAAGGGGAGAGAAATCCTGAGTACACCCACTCAAGTTTGAAATGAATCTTCTCAAGAAGTTTATCTTTCCAAGTAGTGATTGCAATTATTTCTTTGTTGACGGTGCTTTAGTCTTCATAATGGCTTTTGTTTTATTTAGGTTAATCTCTATACCCTTCTTATGGATCACAAAGCCCAAAAAATCTCCAGCCTGCACAAAAAAGTCACATTTTAGGGGATTCATTTTCAAGCAATGTTTCCTCATTCTTTGGAATGATTGGCAAAGGTGATTCATGTGACTCTCTTCTGACATATTTTATCACTATGTCATCAATATAAACCTGCATAAATGTTTCGATGAAATCATAGAATATTGAATTCATTTCCCTTTGATAAGTTACCCCAGCCTTTTTAAACCAAAAGGCATGACCACCCATTCATAGGTGCCTAGTGCCCCAGGGCATCGAAAAGCTGTTCTGGGTACATCTTCTTCAACAATGAAAATTTGATTATATCCAGAATATCTGTCAAGCATACTAAGATACTCAAAACATGTGGCTGAATCAATGAGCATTTCTGCCATATGCATTGGATATTCGTCTTTGGGGGTTGCTGCATTTAAATTTTGAAAGTCTATATAAACCCCAAAGACCCATTTTTCTTAATAACATGCACTATATTTGCAATCCATTCGACATACATTGTGGCCTGGATAAACTTGCAATGGAGGAGTATTTCAATCTCTTCCTTAATCTTCGAGAGAACTTCTGGCGCGAACCTTCTAGGATCCTGCTTGATGGGTTTCTTGCCATCCTTGATTGGAAGCTTTAGTTCAACCAGGTCTCTTCTTAAACCAGGCACTTCGTTGTAGTCCCAAGTGAAACAATCCTTGTATTCTTTCAGTAATTGGATTACTTTTGCTTTTACCCCTGGGCTTAGCTTATCACTAATGTATGTAGGTCTTTTGATGAACCCATCACCTAGATCAATTTCTTCGAGTGGATCTTGCGCCCTCATCTTAGCATTTGGAATTGCAGGATCTTTATCGAATCGTAAAGGCTCTTCATCATAGATCACATCTAGCCTCTGGTCTTTCCCTTTGAAAAGCGCTTCTTCGTCTGGGGGTTTTGGCTTAAAGTGAACCCCAGGTCCCTTCGCATGGATAGCTTCATCTTTGGCTTCAATAGCCATGTATTTTACTTCGGCTTCTAAAGCGGATTTTAATTTATTTTCGGCTAGATAAGCCGAAATCTTTCTGAAAATCAGACTCAGACATGGTCAATGTCTTCGTCAGTCCAGCCAGTTGGCCGTAATCCTGGAACGTCTTCCACTTCGTTTTCTTCCCCCATTATTTCTATCTCCCATTGGAACCCATGAGTTGGGTGTAAAGTCAAGAAATATAGGGTATCTCTATGGGGTGAATAGGCTTCAGCAGCTGGGTTACATGGCCCTATGTTGGCCAAGTTTCTATCAAAGTTTCTTTTATCCGCATGGTTATTTCTGCCATATAGTAACTCTGATCTGCTTCAACATTCTTAACTATCCCATCTTCCCTCCAGATTGCTACTCTTTGGTGCATCAAAGAGAGGATTTCTCTATGCCATGGATCCCCTCTCGACCCAATAACATGTTGTAATTTGTCTTCTCCTCAATCACCATGAACACAATAGGTCTGGTGATCGAACCCACGGTGAGATCTAGTTACACCACACCTAATGTGTGGCCTATCTTTCCTTCATAGTTAGACACCACCATATTGTGTGGTTTAATATCTGTGTCGAACATACCAATTCTTTTTAACATGAATTGAGGTATCAAATTTACTCTTGCCCCACCATCAACCAAAATCTTGTTGATCCCAACTCCTTCCACCTTTCCTCTTATAAACAAAGGCTTCAGGTGTTTCTTTATTGACTAATTAAGACGCTCGAAAAAAGTGTTATGCTCCTCCACATCGCCATTGTTCAAGATATAATAACACACAGGTTTGTGCCTAGCCATTTCAGCCTCATCCACTTCTCCAGAATCCTGCATTTGATCATATTCATATGGAAGTACATACACCATGTTGCAATTGATATTAAGTGAAGACTCCCCATCTGATTTGAAATCATCTGCCATCACATCGTCATCATTGGTTGGACATTTTTGGTCTTTTTCCCCGGCTATCTCCTTCTTTGGGGAAAAAGTTCTTTCAACAGGTTATTTCTTTTCTGCAATGTTTATTGGGAGATATTGATTGCTGCTTGACTCCCATATCTCCTTCTATGCTAACTCCTTGTGATCCTTCTTTATCCTTTGGTGTCTTCGCCATTGGGTCCTGGTTATATGGTTATTTCCCTTATAATTATCAGATCTAAATGTTTGTTGTCTCGATACCTAGAACTCCTTTCTGTAAGCAATTGATGATCATCTTCCCCATTCGAAACTCTTCCATTTTCCTTGTTCTTATCTTCTATTTTCATTTGGCTTAGTCCACTTATCAGTAGGGATATCTGCTGGGAGTTTGAAAGTAATCCTTTGATTTGCTTTAGGATGTGGGTTGTTAGCCCTTCTTGGAATTCCCCTCTTGTCGAAAGTTAAATTTCTACGTTGACTCCTCCAATTACCCATAGTTTTGGCATAATGGATTCGTTCATACTCCTATGAAGCCTTTTGATTGTAGATAGCACTGAACTTAGGGAATATTAAGCATTATGATTGCATTTTATGGAAATGGACAATAAAACCTAGCAAACTTTCGTCAGCTTTTGGGTAGACCATTTCCATCAAATCATCTTTCCTCCAACTGCCACCAGTTCGAGCCTGTTGGGTTTGTTGATAAACCTCTACTTCTTTTTGATCATAAATGATACTACATCTTGGGCACATAAATATTTCGAAGTTCTTTTTATGGTAGCGAGCCAAATAATCCAGCAGACTTTCTCCGACTTTCATATAGGTATTGTTCAACAGAGCATCTTCTCTCTGGAGTCACCTTTCGACCTCTTCCATTTCAGGAGTAGGCTGGTTTAAATCCACCATGTTGACTTCGAGATTAGGACCATCAGTAATCCTAATCTTTTCAAACTTGACTCTGAGATCTTTAGTGGTTTTCAACATTTTTCCATTTGGGGCAACACCTTCAGTGATACTTCCTTCGAACTTCTGGTTCATTAGACCTTCAGCAGTCTGGTTAACAGGTTTCTCCTTGAGGAGGCCCTCAGCAGCCTCTGTTATTTTAGTATCTGGATAAACTTTGTCACCTATCTCCACCATGTTGATAAAAACTGGTTCGACATAGTTGGTCTCCGCTACATTTAAAGGATCAACATCGACCTTCATTTGTGGCTTGGTTTTGTCACCAAACTTCAATCTCCCTTCCTTGATGGCATTTTGAATCAGATCCCTGAAAAGGAAACATTGTGAGGTTTTATGGCCTAAGAAATTGTGATATTTACAAAAACCTCTTTTCTTCCGTTGATCTAATGGAGAAATTTTAGCACCAAGTGGCACTATCATTTGACCATCTTTTACTAATAAATTGAATATTTCGTCACATTTTGTAATATCGAAGGTATAAGTTCTTTTAGGGAATTTATCATTCTTTTCAGGCTCGATGTGATTCTTGTCATTTGCAGGAGCTAGGACTTTACAAGCATATGGTGGTCATTGTTTTAACTCAGCCAAATCAACCTCGACTTCTTTGAAGTCAGTGAGTTCAGCATAGGTTTGTTGTTCATCCTCCCCTAATTCGACATAGGTAACCCTTTCCTTTCGATGGCTCTTATTTGCTCTAGCCTTTTCAATCTTTAATCGTTCCACATGCCGAACCCTATCAGCCAATTGTGCCATGTCTCTTAAGTAATGAGAATCCAACTTCTTTCTAATGAAGAAGTCTAGTCCTCTTGCAGCCATCTCGACCAATTCATGTTCAGGCACTTGTGTAAAGCATCTTTCCTTTAATAAACATAATATGTTGAGATAATCATCCACTGGTTCGTTGAACTTACGTTTGACATTTACCAATTCGCTCAAACTTATTGTTAGAATTGGTTTTAAAATAAGAGTCACCACCGTTAATTTTTATCTTTAGGAAAGGAATATAAAAGATAACCCTAATTTGGTCAGAGATTCTAAGTTGTTGAGTCATTTTTAGATGAAGGGAAGGTGTTAGGCACCCCTCATCTACCTTGTTCACAAGGGTACTAGGGTTTAGATTTAGAGTTTAGGAAATAGGGTTTTAATTTTTATTAGGGGAACTCGTCACGATTTTAGTTGTATGCCTACATATCCTCTTATGAGGAATCAGAGTCCCAATTTATAGTTCGTAGTGTTTTTTGGTGTTTTTTTATACGATTGCATATAATTGATTTCGAATTATCCTTGAACCTTGTTTGGGTTATAAGCTGAGTGATCATAGACGTTCGCAGTTAATTTTGAAAGTAATTCTTTTTAATCCTTTTTCGAAAATAATCTTGTAGTTTTTGTTACGTTAGTAGAAAATTGGTCTTTGATTGGTTGGACATTTTGAATTTCGATTTAATTTAAAGAGTGTGGCAGGACACAAAGCGTAGGGAGTCTGATAAATTCTCCTCATAACGTGACCAGATATTGATTACGTGTCGCTCCTCATGAGGGATACGGAGGAAAACTGATAAAGTCTTCATCATCACGTGGTCAGATATTGACCACATGTCTTCCATTGATGAATTGCGTGGTTTTTAATATCTTTGTAAAATATTGAATTGAATAATTGAAAAAAATTATATGTATTTTTGTTGGTTAAAAATTATTGAATAACCTAATGAGTAAAATTATCTAACTTAAAATAAATTATTCTAAATGATCAAATGTGATAAACCTAACTAAAATAGCTAAGACCTAAAATGATTATAACATTTAAAATGCATAATGTCAAATAATTATAAATAAAATAAAACAATTTATAAAAACTAAAATAGAATAAAATAAAAAATGTTAGTGTGATAAATAACAAAAAGAATAGAAAACATAGGGTCTTCACTCCCATCATTCACGTTTAACAAATTTAAACGGAAAAAAAAAAAATGAAACTTCAAAAAAAAACCAAATTTACTACTGAGTCAAAATACACAATTAACCACTTTCTCCTCAAATTGAAACAATTAACTTATTTATTCCAAATTAAAGAGAAATAAACAATTAATAAACAAATCTTGCAAACAAATAAATAAATAAATAAATAAACATAGCATCTGTATTGAAGACAAATCAAAAGCAGAGATACCTTCCTCTTTCTCCAACGCAAACACACAACTTTTTCTTTACATCTGGAAAACTCTTCTCTTTCTATCTTATTCAACAAAGAGCTTTCCTCATCTTCTAGCTTGGAGGTCGACGATGGCGCTACCTGAGGGCGGTGGTCGGAAAGAAGATCACAAGGGAAATCGATGGTTGTTTTTGGCGTCGGGTGGAGCAAGATTGGACTAGCTCGTCACGAGTCTGGCGCGGTTGGCAGTGATGGTTCGTCGGCGATTGTTCATCGGCGGACTTGAAGATGTCGGAGGTGATCGTTCCGGCACGGTCAGTGGATTATTGAGTCGTGGTTCTTTCCCCTTTTCAGCGTCGGTTGTTGTGGTTCCGACTCTGAGTTGAGATTTACTTCTGTTTGTTCCTTTGCCTTATTTCTGCTATTGGATCTGTTCCTATGAACCTACATCAAATTTTTTCCTTTTTACCATTTAAATTTTGTGGTTAGTATGAACAAGTGATTTCAATGGTGACGTGTTATGAATTTGGCATAGGAATGATGATTGTTTTATTTTACAGGTTGTGCTTATGATAGTAAGACATGAAGTGATGCTATGGGATGAATGTTATAACACAAAGGTGTTATTGGTAACGGTCGTTATATGCAGTGCGAAGAATTGGATTCATGAAACATTTGGTGAACTCAGTTTTGGTTGTCAGCATGATAAAATTATTTGATATGTTGGATCTGATTCAAAAATCAGAAGAAAAAAAATGGTTTTGAACTTGTCCCGTTAGAGAATATGTTCAGGGTCATCTCTGTACAATAGGAATAGGAAGGTTTGACTCAAAAGAGAAAAAAGTATTTTTGTATGGTGTTAATCATGTGAAAAATATACAGTGAACGAAATATGTAGGTGACATATGGAAGGTATGAAAATTGTGATGTGTGAATCGATGCCTCTATATGAAATATAATTTTTGAAAGAAAAATATCATCAGAGTATTCATCATATAGTTGGAAGAAAAGATAAATTAAAATTAAAAGGAAGAAAAAATTGGAAATAATAGGGAAGTCTCATATAAAATTATTGGCCAAAACAAAAAAACTTAAGTAGAAACTTTGATAGGAAATTGCAAAAATATTTTATAAAAGTGAAACTGTGAAATTTTTTATGTGAAAGTGTGTAGAGAAATTGTAAGAGATTGTTGATGTCTGGATTTCGAGCTATGTTTCTCAGAGTTTCTGTTCAGAAACCCTGGAATCAACCAGAAGTGAGAGAAAGAAATGAGATTATGAAATCATGGATTTCTGGATGAAAAATTTATGTTGGACAATAGTCCTATTTATAGACTTAGGATTAAGTTAAAAAAAACTTAGAAAGTAAGTTACCAAAAAACCAAGAGAAGTCCAAAGCCTGATCTCTAAAAAAGGAAAGAAAATTAGTAACTAAAAATAGAAGGAAAAAAATGTTAAAAGTGACCTCATACTTGCAAGAGATTCAAATCCGCGACCTCATACTTGCAAACTTCATTCCTTATCAATTGTGCTATGTTACTCATTTGAAATAAAAAACTCAATTGAAAGTATATGAAAGTGAACAAGTATTTGCTATTTAAAATACAAATAATTTGAAATAAACTATTATACATTTTTAAATGAGAGAAATAAATTATTGTTAAAATGTTAGTAAAACTAAACCAAAAAATATTATAAAATACCAATGTTGAAAATATTTTTGATTATAGATATAAAGGGCGGGTAAATTTGGGGTATGACACTTATCTTCAATTGACCCACATAAAATTGTTCATGAAATAGTCTTCCTAAACGCATCCAATCTTGGATTGAGTTTGCTACAAGGGTAGTGAACCAAGTGAAAGCATTTTTCATTAATGAACAAGAGAAGTATTTTATTCTTAAATTTTCATTGTTTGCTATATCTTCAGTCTCAATAAGATACTTGGTTATATGTTTAACAATTGATTCGCTGGCATCACCTGAGAATTTTGTGAACTTTGGGACCTTCCAAACCCTGGGCAATTTGGTTTGCAAAATATATTCAGATAGAGGGGGAGTATAATTTGGCCTTCAAAGGCCAACATCTACCCCCATTTCGCGCCATGATCCCTTCGACCATAACAGTTAGGTTATCATTTCCTACCATATCATTATGTCGAAGACTTTGGACAATTTTGTCAGTGTCCGAGTTTCGATTTACCATCACCACTCTTCGAGGTTCCTCCCTAGGGATTGCCTGTTGAAATCTTGGTTTCTCGATTCGAGCCCCTTGATTATTTTCAACAACATTCTAGATAACTAGTTAGGCTTGGTTAATTGTTGGCTCTTCTTGGAAAACTAATCCCTAGTTTTCCCTTATCCATTCACGCTGAGGGTGTCGAATTGTTTCCCTTGGAGCCCCAAAGAAATCTGTTATTCATCCCATATGTGCTTCCATTTGCTGATTCGCTATGCATTCTGCAAATTTGTTTGAGTAGAATTTTAAATTAAAGGGTTGAAAATTTCATGCATTTCTTGGGCGAGAACTCCAACCATTTCGTGGTTACTATCGTCCATTTCTTGTCTCCATGTTGCCTACAAATTAGTTGTAAGATAAGGCAATTGGACAACATATCCTGGTGGTTGGGTATTTTGACTCGTGTTATATGTTGATGTCAAAGGGTTTGTATATATGGATGTATTATTATGAAATCCTGCCATAAATGATGTTGGCATGCCATAGATTGGATCTGTCGTTGGAATTGAAACTTTTGGCACATATGTTCTAGACATGTTAACCCTTGTGGGTCTTGGGGTTATAGGCTGCCCCTGACCAGCTACAGATGTAATGGACGAAATACTTTGTGTATTTGACGGTATAGCCATTGTCCCTTGGCTTGTATGTATGGCTGTAGAATCCTTAGTCGAAGGAATGTTCTTTGTTCCTTGACTTGTTGGTATGGCTCCGGTTGGACTAGAAGCGACCGTGCCCCCCCTCCCCCGTTGAAGGAGGAACTTGTTCTGCATTGTTATTGGGTGGATTAACAATTTTCCTATTGTACTTCCTTTTTGTATAGGTTCGTTAGTACTGACTAATTTTCTATTTCTCAAAATCATGCAACAGTGTTAACAAACAAGTTATCAAAAAATGACAAATGAATAGAAAAGAAATTCTAACAAAGAACTAGACACGCGTCCCACTGGACGTGCTACTTTGTTTACCGTGGAATTTGGTAAACAACCGCCGGTCCTCCAAATCAAAAAGAGACAGTTTGGTTACTTGCAGGATCGACCAGATTGATCCTAAGGACATGTGTTTAGTTTGATTTCATTTCTTTCTTATTTTAGATCTCTTTGATTGAGATTGTGATTTCGAATATTGTAATGTAATGCTTTAAAGTAAAGACTTGTATGTAAAAGACTTTTGACTTAAATTTAAAAGGGATATATAAAACTTCGATTGAAATTAAATAACAATAAACATAAAACTGGTGCATCATACGTACATTCTCTCAAACTCTTTTCTCAAACGCTTGATACTTTGAGTAATTCAGAGTAATTTGTACAAAATATGTTCACACACTAAATCCTAACATAAAGATCCTAATTTATACTACTTCGTTCCTAATGGTCAAATAACGAAACAATGTCATGTTTACTATTACATCTTTTTCGATTTGGTTCATACATCCACGTATCTTTTCAGATAAGATTAAACTTTGAAAACCTTTTGTATTTAGAAGTGCTAATTGTTTTTCGTGACAATTGAAGTATCCTTTCAACAATACTTCGAATTAAATCCAATGGACTCACTTATGATTTTCTTTGATAATACTTAGTGATGCAAGATTCTCATTAGTCTCACCCCATCAAAATCTTCAAGATAATCTCTTCAATATTCTTCTTTCGAACTAAATATATTTTGATCTTGTCTTTATAGCTTAATATTAATATAATCAAAATTCCCAGCCAACGGTCAGATAGAGATCAGAGGTTTACGTCAAATTTCTATGAAGGTTTGCAAAATTCTTTTGGTACCAAATTAATGTTGAGTTCTGCATATCATCCGCAGATGGACGGTCAGACAGAGAGGACTATCCAATCTTTGGAGGATTTTTTGAGGGCCTGTGTGTTAGAACAAGGAGGAGCTTGGGATAGCCATTTTACATTGATTGAGTTTACGTATAACAATAGTTTTCATACTAGTATTAGAATGGCACCGTATAAAGTGTTGTATAGTATGAGGTGTAGGACTCTATTGTTTTGGTATGAGCCAGGTGAGAGTATTGTGCTCGAAACTTAGATTGTGAAGAAGACGACTGAGAAGATAAAGATGATCCAAGATAGGATGATGGCTTCACAAATTTATCAGAAGAGTTATCATGATAAGAGGAGGTAATTACTTGAGTTCCAAAAGGGATATCATGTGTTTTTCAGAGTTACTACGGTAACTAGTGTTGGTAGAGTTTGAAGTCGTGAAAGCTTACGCTGCATTTTGTTGATCCGTATTAGATTTTAGAGAGGATAAGTGAGGTGGCCTATCATATTACTTTACCGCCGTCGCTTGCGAGTCTCTATGATGTGTTTCATGTATCTCAGTTGAGGAGGTACATTTCGGATCCTTCACATGTGATCTAAATGGATGATGTATAGGTGAGAGATAACCAGACAGTTGTAAAGAGATTTTCTTGGTGAAGGTGTTGTGGGGTGAACCAACTGGTGGAAGTTTGACTTGGGAGTGTGAGGATCAGATGAAAGAGTCGTACCGACTCTGTTTTCCTCGGGTAATTTTCGAGGACGAAAATTCTTTAAGTGTGGGAGATTTGTAACATCCTAAAAATCTAGATTTAATTATTTAATTGATGATTTGTGGATTATTGATGATTATTTGTATGATGTATGATGACGTGTTGTGGGGTAGTATGGATTAAGGTGCCAGTTAGAATTATTTAGATTTAAATAATTTAGTTTATTCTATTTAGAATTATTTAGTAATAATTAAATAAAATAATTGGTGTGTAGAGATGATAAGGGCATGGTGATAATATATGGTGATAAGTGAGGGCATAAGGGGACGAACCTAGAAAGGATCCTAAGGATAAAAAGAGAAAATGGAAGAATAACGATTATTATGTACGATCGTAGAATTAGGAGAAACACGAAGAAGAAGTTAGGGCTCAAAGGAAAGTTATGTAGAACACGAAGGAAGGGCTCGATCGATAGTAACTCGAGGTAAGGGGTTTAGTCTTAATTTATTACGATTGTTATGAGGTTAAAGTAGAAGTAGATTTTGTTGTTTGTGATGATTTGGTGAAATATATGATGAAATTGTAGATTTATGATGTCAGTATGTTGTTATTTGTGTTGAATATAATGTGATGATGAAATTTGATGTTAATATGTGATATATGATGATTATTATGCGTTTCAGACTAATTTGGTAATGTGATTGAAATTGAAATGGGGCTGGACAATGCAGAAATCACGACTGAAAAGTTGTAGTTTCGCGAGCATCATCGGGCGGGCAAGGGGCGAGGAGAGAGCCTAAGCGTCGCCAGGCGAGACAATCGGCAAGGGGATAGGTGAAAAAGTGAGCTCCTGGAAAATGTACGGGGAGGGGATCGTTGTCCCAGCATTATCGGGCGATCAAGGGAGCGATGATCCTAATCACGCCTTTCATCGGGCGAGCACCAGGCGACCAAAGCGCCTCTAGCGTCACCGAGAGAGAAGCTCTGGTAGTATTTCTTAAATATCGTAACTTGAGTTTCAGGACTCCGTTTGACTCCTTTCAAAATGTTGGAAAGTTAACGCACATAACTATATCACGACAGGGTTATTTGAATTGTTTGATGCATGATTTTAGTACCTATATATTGATGATTTTGATTTATTACATGTTTGTTATGCTATGAGGTTCTATTTGTTTTAATGATGAGTATGATGTTACTATGATGTTATTGTGATGTTGACGAAAGTATTGTGACGATATTATGATGATGTGCATGTTTTAAATATGTAATACATGTTATGTGACGTTTATATGAATGATGATGCAATTGACAAGCCGTGGTTGAAATTTATGTGACGTTTTATGCATCATGCATTCATAACATTATTTTGGATGGTGGTCCTCTATTTTGGACGGTGATCCGCTTGTGACAAGCCTCAATCTTATTGTGTGGATTGAGTGCATTTATGATGTGTTTCGATTCCAAGAGGGAATCGATCCTATGGTGGAGATCTTTGGAGGATGATGAATCAGATGTTCATAAATTATTAGTACCACATGAATTGAGTCAGTATTGTTCATTAACATCCTATGTGACATTGCATGATTTTATGATGAGTTTAATGTGATGATAATGGTGAACTATGTGCTTATATGATGATTTGATGATGAATGATGTCTAAGTGCTATTGTGATGTATCTGTGAGAGTGACATGTTGATGGATAAAACATGTTGTTATATGATGAGATTGTTTGTAACTACTCATCTTTTCCTTATATATTTTATAATGAATTGTGATTACTCACCCTTTCTGTTTGAATGTTGTCTCCACGTGGGTAACGCACATGTGACCAGGAGTAGTTTATTGAAGCTTCAATGATAGCTTTAAAGTATTTTATTTAGTTTGCTACATTAGTGGTGTCTTGCTCTGATATGTAACATCGGGTTGGGAACGCTATGTTTGTTGATGATGTATTTATTAACATATTTTTATGAGGTTATTGGATGTTAAAGTGTTTTAATTATACCTTTTGATGAGATTATAATACTTGAGTTTCGTAAGATGCAATGAAGTCGTTTTATGACGATGATTTCTGATGCGAAGATTTTAAAAGAAATGATGATGTTTAATTAGATGCATGATAAATATTGATGTAACCCGTGTTACGAAGAATGGTTGTATTTATGTTATTTTCTATGAAGTGTGACACCCTTGAGTGATAATTTTATTTGAATTAATTCATAAATTATATGAGAATCATATGTAGAGTTAGAAAGGTATTACAACAATCATTATAAAAAATATGGACATATCTCTTACATAAAAAATCAAGTGCATTTGATGTTCTCAGACGTACCCTATTATATTTTTCAAATGGAGCAAACACATCTATCATAATCTTTTCGATTTAATAGTTTAATAAGATTGCATTCATTTAGTAACCAAAAAATTCATTCATTTAAAATAATTCTACATTTTTTGAATTCAAACAAACACTTTTATATTTTAGAGCAATTGTTTATATCATTCTTTTTAGGTTTAATTATTTAATTACTGAAATTTCATTTAATATAAAGAGCAAATGTGACTGCACTATTAACAATTAAGTTGGTTTAATGAAATGTTTATCATACATTATATGTTGATAAAAATTGTGTTTAGCTACTTCGTTCATCATCATATCCTTAATATATTAAAACAAAACACGTATTTAAGCGTTAAATTTTAAGTAAAATTCCGCCTAAACAGTTTTTAATCATATTATTTTTTGCTTTAATACAAAGATGAATAACACGTGTAAATAAAAAATTGGCGACGGTAGGAAATACATGCACTCTGTACGAAAGAATGATTGAGAATTATTATATTTGGTATTTGGTTTAAAAATAATGATTGAGAACTATTAGAAAATTAATTCAAGTAAAATGGTTTGAGACTAAATCGTGAACAGAATCACCTTCCTTATAAGTATTTCAAGCACTCTCTTTATTATCTTAGAGTTAGAACGTAAGAATACCCAAGATAATTATGTCTTTGAATCGAGTTTGCACAAGACTGGTGAAGAACTCGGATGCATGGAAGAGTGTCTGGAATATCGAAGAGGATGTAATATTTTTGAGTAAATAATTTTTGAATTTAAAATTATGTATTTATAGGCCATGCATGTGTTGTTTCATAAGTTTGTAACTCTTGATGAAACAATACTTTTTCACCATATGTTTGTAATGGTTCACCTATAATAATACAATGCACCACTTCATGAAGTGTTGTGTATTTTGAATTCGAACTTCAAACTTTCAGTAGCCCGAGACAAATTTAAAGTCAACTTCCACTGGTGGATGTTTAGTGCAAAACTGACCAAGATTTCCTTCAGACAATTTTAAAGGCAACTTCCACTGGTGGATGTTTAGTGCAAAAATTGATCAAAATTTTCTTCAGACAGATTTGAAGGCAATTTCCACTTTTGTCTATGGGGCACTTTTATCCTCTTTAACTTTGTCATATTTGAACACACCTGTGAGAATTGATTGTCCATTAATTTCTAACAATCTCCCACTTGTTATAATAATGACAAGTCTATTTCCAGAAAATGAGGTATAAAGAGTATTAATACAGTTAGATATCTTTCGATTTAAAACTTAACCTTAGTGAGGACAAAACAAAGTTTAAATGAAATGTTAGGTAGCAATGCTTTAAAACCATTAATCCATATGACCAAACCGGCATTACCTTACACACACTCTTTAAGGGTTCTTCCTCTGCATATCTCGCTTATCACTTATTTATGGCCCTATGTTATCCTGTTTCATGGATTTTTCATGAGAGAAACTCCAACTCTCACTTTGAGACGACACCATCTCGAAATTCACATAGGTGAAGTTCATATTGTATCCTTTTCCATGAGACACGTACCCTCGGTATCTAACTTCATTAAAAGTTTAAA
The DNA here is from genome assembly GCA_948472305.1 of Vicia faba. Taxonomy (NCBI): domain Eukaryota; kingdom Viridiplantae; phylum Streptophyta; class Magnoliopsida; order Fabales; family Fabaceae; genus Vicia; species Vicia faba. The sequence continues at coordinate 1,082,770,430 of OX451739.1, read as the reverse complement.
ATAAAACTCGATCCTCATTTTAAGGTCAACATTATCAGGAAATGTTCGAAAATTATCCAAATCAACGATTTGTCGTTACCCATTGAATCTTGAGGTTAATGTTTCGTTAACGTAAGATTGGGTTGTCGCTGTTGTCGAAACTCTTATTCAAGGAGTTTCAACCTCATACCTCTCGAGGTTGTTTTTAGTAAGTCTCTGGACAGTGGCTTAGTAAATGAACTTCCCAAATTATATATATATATATATATATATATATATATATATATATATATATATATATATATATATATATATATATATATATATATATATATATATATATATATATATATATATATATATATATATATATATATATATATATATATATATATATGTGAATGAAATGATTACATATTTAATCAATTTTCTCATGAAAGAATGTCCAAGGCCTTAGTGCTTAGACTTTCCATTATACACTTTGTTGAATACACTAACTAAATTGGTTTGACTATCACAATGTATCAACACTTTTGAAATATTGTCTTTTGCCAATGGAACTTCCAACAGAAGGTCCCTCAATCATTCATCTTCTTGACCAACAGAAACGAGATCAACAAAGTCTGATTCCATGGTTGAAAAGGGGATGCATGTTCTTTTCTTGCTCTTCCAAGAAATTGCACCGCAGCTAGTGTGAATATCCATCCATTTATAGATTTATCATCTACAACACTTGATATTCATCTCGTATCGGTACATCATTTTAGTATGGCGGGAAATCTACCATAATGAAGGTCAAGATTTTGGTTTTTAAAAGATAATCGAAAATCCTTGTGATGGCATTCCAATGCTCGCCATTTGGATTTCTAGTAAATCTACTCATTTACTAACTGCAAATGCTATGTTTGGCCTAATACATTGCATCAATTACTTTAAGACAACCAATTGCACTTGCATATTTCAATTAAGTTACAACTCTTCCATCATTTGAATTTTGACACTAGGATCAAATATAGTGGTCACTTCCTTAAAACGTATGTGTTTAAACTTAACAAACTTTTTCTCAATATAACGTGTTTGACTAAGTTCATAACCCCCACTATTTCACTTTACTTTGATCCCTTAAATTGTGTCAACTAGTCCAATATCTTTCAGCTTGAATATGGAAGTTAGAAACCTCTTTGTTTCTAAAATTACATGCATCTCGTTGCCAATGATCAACATGTAATCAACATAGAGACAAAGGGATATCACAATATTCTCACACAACTTTATATGCAAACACTTGTCACAAGAATTAGATGAAAAAGGTTTTTTAGATGACCATGAATATGATACAAGAAGGTTTTAGATGAAGTGAGAGATGAAATGATGAGAAACTTAAATTAGTATAGTATGAATTGCAATTAGTATCTTAGTCATGTTCTTTTCTCTCAAATCTTCATTAGATTTTCTAAGCTAAAACTTCTTGATCAACTTCATCATTGATGTACATGACACTTTTGATCCTCTTCTTCTTTGATAATCTTTGTCTTCATCAAAACTAGATATAAGATGTATTCTTCACAATCTCCTTCTTTTGATGACGTCAAACTTTTTAAATTTGTATTTTGATAAGATTGAAAAGTCTCCCTTAAGTTGTGTGTCTCTCTTAATTAGTAAATCATACGATGACAAAGCCAAACTTTTGATGTCATTGTTTTGGTACATATTTTAATCTATGCAAGAATTTTACAAGCTTGCACATTATTTATTCATTACCATAAAGCATATGACCTTATGGTTTTGCCATGTAAATCTTCTCATCGAGATCTCCATTTAAGAATGTTGTTTTGACATTCTTTTGATGAACTATGAGGTCATGCAAGGAAGGTAAAGCAAATGAAACTCTAACTTTCGTTGTGCTTCTTTCTAGTGCGTATGTGTCAAGATAATCAACATCTTCCTTTTGTCTAAAACCCTTGATTACTAATCTATCCTTTTAGGTGTTCTAAACATCCTTACATCCAATGAGTTTTGTCCTTTAGGTAGATCGACAAGTTTCCAAGTATGGTTTGACATTGTTGAATCTATTTCGTCTTGGATAACATCATTCCAAGAGAAGTCTCTTGAAGTTATTTCTTTATTGTAGATCTCAGGACATTTTCCACTTGAAGAATAATAGGAATCTTCGAACAAAATTATCACTATTTTCTTCTACTAGATAAAAGAAATATGTTGACAGTTGATTTTTTTCGGTCTTAGATCTTTAGCCTTTCAGACTTTCTGCTTATTCTAAATTTGAGTTATTTTTCAACAATCATTGATGAACTTTCAATTTGTCTTTCAACAATCCGCGGAGAGCCTTCTTCACAAGGTTCTTAGTTTGTGGAAATCTTGAATTCCTTATCTTATATGATAAGGTTCTCAAAATTCCTCATCTCGAGATTCAATAGTTACATTAGAATTCAAATTCAAAAGTTCATATATATCATGATTCATCTTTAAATAATCTTTATATGTCTTATAATAATAAATTCTATCAAATACAAATGATTCACATTGTATATAGATCATAATTCAATAAAAATAACTAATATTCAATAATCATTATTTTCATGAAAGAGTAATTTAATATCAAATATTAAATATGTACCTTTTACCATGATTATGAATAAACAAACATAAATATTTATCTCTTCACTAAAATTACATCCACGAATTAATCACAAAAAATTATAATTCAAATTCACATAAATTTAATTGTGTACCTTTTGTTATAAACAAATATAGTATTCAGATTTATGACCAACAGGTGCCTTGGTTCAAGTTGGTAGAGAAGTGGTTTTTCAAACCAAGGGTTGGGAGTTTTAGTCTCTTCAAGTTTCATTTTACGTCTCTTTTCAATATTTTTTTTAACGTAAATAAAGTAGATCAAATTTATATACATTAAAAATCGACAAATCCATCTTAGTCATGCCAATGAAATCCTTGCCTTAGTGTACAATATTGTACAACATTCACATATCATATCTACCTTGCGAAGAAAACATTTGTTTTCAAAATTTTAAATGCAGACCATTAACTTCTTTCAACATTGTTATTCTTCCAAATTGAACCGAGTAATATATATATTATCTCCAAAATCATGATCACGATTCTTGTTCAATTTTTTTTATTTCTTGATTCATATTCTTCTTTCATCTCTTTTTGATAGCTGAAATAGAAACCTCAGTTACTCTTATACAAAAATATTTATAAGATATTGTTAGAAAATTAATTAAAGTCAAATGATTCGAAGGTAAACGTGAACGAAATTATTTTTCTTATAACTATTTCAAGTATTTTCTTTGAATCGAATCTGTATAAGATTAATGAAGTACTCGAATGTAAGAAAGAGTGTCTGAAATATTAAAGAGGATGTAAGATTTTTTAGTGAATAATTTTTTAATTGAGAATTATATATTTATAGGTCATGCATGTGTTATTTCATAAGTTTGCAACTCTTGATGAAACAACTCATTTTCGGCATATATTTGCAATGATTCACCTATAATAATACAATGTACCACTTTATGAAGTGTTGTGTATTTTGAATTTGAAATTCAAACTTTCAGTAGTCCGCGACAAATTTAAAAATAACTTTCACTGGTGGATGTTTAGTGTAAAACTGACCAAGATTTCCTTCAAACAGTTTTAAATGCAACTTTCATTGATAAATATTTAGTGTAAAAACTTACTAATTTTTTTTTAATTTAAAGATGATTTCTACTTTTATTTATGGAACACTTTTATCCTCTGCAAATTTATCATATTTAAACACACCAGAATAATTAATTGTCTATTAATTTTCAACCAAAACTATTATATATTTAAAAAGAATGGTTGAAGTTCAATAATTCTCTTGATGTTTATGTCTAACAGAAAATAAGGCTGGTTTTAGTACTACTTATAAACCGAGAGACACAACACAATGGACATAGTATGAAGGTTGGTATCACTTTCACTCATGGAGTAGCTCAAAGTCTCTCTCGCTCATTTCATGACCCATCCATGCATTGTCTGCGTTGGTCAATAATACACACTTCGATTTCTCACACACTCGAATCTCCATGGACTGATTAGAGACAGCTTTATCACATGCATATGTTTTCTTGGGAAAGGAGTGACTTTTCCCATTTTTAAATTTAATTTCTAAATTTGTTTGAGTATTTGAATTAGAGTTATCAAAATAGATCTGACCTATCGAGCTGATTCACAAATTCAATAATTTAATATGGATCGGATTGCAAAATATTTTAAAAAAATACGATCTTATTTTTTGGTCTAATTTATTGAATATATATTTTTCATGGATAAGATCGGACCGCGTCAAGCGGATTTCGGGTTGATCCATTAAAAAAATTGATAAATTTTAGAAATTTTTTTTTGAGATAAGATATGATTGTATAAATATGTTTTCAAGTGATAAATAAATATTAAAGAGGATAAATATATATTTTCAAGATGATGTGATCAAAGAAATGGTTGTGAGATGAAGAGAAAATTTGATAAATATTGGTGATAATATTAAATTACTCTGTATTTTTACATGAATGTTTTTGTAGTATTCATATAATTAATTAGATAAAATTGTTAAATCTCTTAAGAAATTTTTTGAAGCCAAAACTAAGATTAATTTAATAATTATAATTAATAATTTATTTTTTATTTTAATTTTAATTTAAAAATATTAATCTAATAATTCTATAATCTCTCTTTATTTATCATTTTTAATTAATTAATATATTAGAAATGATTAAAAAATAAGAGATAGAAATGACTAAAAAAATAGAACAAACCTATTTAACTTATCATTTTTAATTAATTAATATATTAAAAACTATTTATTAAATTATTAAATTTGAAACTAATAACTAATATATATTTAAACACTTATGCAAACCTTGAAAATATAGTTTATTTATCCAATAACTTTATAATCTCTATTTATCATTTCTAATTAAATAAGATATTAAAAATTAATAAAAAATAGGAGATACCTGTTTAATTAAACCAAATAAAAAGGTTGTAATATTTCTTTTTAAGTTTACTTTGTTATTATTTTATTTTTTTTCTTCTTTATCTAAGAAGGAAACATGATAGTATTTTTAGTCAAAAAATTAAATCTCAAGTTTTTTTATGAGTCTTGAGTGATTAGAGTTTTAAATTTTCTTTTGTATTACATGTTGGTTTGAAATATTACACATTTTTTAATAGCTCACCACTCTTTTTACTCTATATTATATTCAAATTAGCAATATACTATATGCACAACTATTTTTATTTCTTTTTATATATTAGATCAAATCGTTCGATTAAATTGAGAGTCAATAAGTTTGTTGGTTTGATGTCAATTATATCTTAGTCTTCCTTAGAGCATATCCAATGGTACTACTCATATTTGGATTCTTTGTGGGACCCATTAAGTCACATCATCTTGAAGTAACTCACTCCATTTTTCACTCCAATTGTGCAATTTTAAAGAACTTATACTGGGTCCCACAATTTTACTTTATATAATAATTTTTTATCATATTTCATTGTAATATTACACTCATATTCAATTTTTGTTATATATTGGGTCCCACAATGCAACGTTGCTTGATCAAGCAACGGTTGACCAGCTGGCTAAATTTTTTCCGCTTTTCCATGTTAAATCCAAAGTCCATGCTGGAGAACTATGTGAAACAACCACCACTGGAGATGGTCTTAACTAATCCATATAATCTCTAAAAAATTTATAATCTTTTAATCATACTTTAAATTTATTTATTGTATATTCAATTCTATTTATTAATTTATAATATTTAATTTTAACAAATATTTTTTAAGTTGAAATTTCTTTAACATATTTTTGTAGGTACATATATATTGTTGGAAAATTTTTATGTAACTTTTATAAAAGATTGATGATTATGTTTTTTATAGTATAAACTTTAACATCACAATATTTTATTTTCTTTTTCTATTTTTGATATTTGTATTTTTGATTAAATAATAATTAAATAAAGAAAACATCTAATATGCTAAACTCATATTTCTAAATAGAAAAAAAATATTCACATATTTGCTATGTGTTATACTTGATATTTTTATTATTCTTATTATTATAAGTCAATATTATATTTTTACTCTCAAAACTCATTAATAATTAAATAATTTAAATATTAACTAAAAAAAGATATATAGTTTTTTTCTCAGGGCTTAAAAGATAGAAAATGTAATTTTCTTAGTCATCTCATGTACAATCTCACTACTCCATTAACTCACAATTTATTCATAAATTTTTTATATTTAAAAACTGCTTATAACCTATTAATTATATATAATATTATAAGTATATGTTAAAACCAAAAAATAAAACAAAATAAATAATATATCTTAGAGTTTCACGTTAAAATAATTTAAGATTCTCAATTTTTTCTCTCTTCTCAATCAATTTTTCTATTTATTTTTATTTTTATCTACTTCTTCTACTATTCCTTCAAAAATTTATTTTTTTATTTTTATCCTTCTAATATCATTGTTTTTTTATTTACAAATTTCAAATTATTTATAGTTTTATCTTTATCTTTTATCATTATATATGATGTATAATATAACAATTTAGTCCATTTAAAAATGATGATCTTTTATGTGTAGATTTTCTCCGACTATATCAAATAGATAGATGATGAAGTAACTAGAGCTCATGAGTTATCTTCATTTTTCAAAAATTTCTAATCCATATATATATATATATTATGTTATGTTATGTAGATTTTATCCATTATATTTTTTTTATTAATTAAAACTATAATATTGAAATACAGATCGGACTGGCTTATCGAGCTGCACGAATCTTTGAAAAATAAACCAGACTCATTTTCTATAGCCCATTAAGCAATCGGGCTGATTCGGACCACACATTTAAATATTGAGAATTTCTTAATGCACCATATGTGTTTCTTAGGCACCAGTGTGAATGTTGGCTCCTAAATTCGACACCCTTGTTTTTATTAATATCAGCCATTAAAGCTAAAGGATGGTTTCGACCAACTGGTTCTGTCGAAGTGTTCGTCAGAGGATGGCAATGTACTTAGAGAATTTCTTCCAAGGGAGAATTTGGTTGCCTTCGACGTCGAAGGTGTTTCTCGTCGAAGATGCTTCTCGACGAAGGTGTTCGATTGTTCAGAGTGGAACGGTTTGAAATTCAAACGTTTGGAGGGAAAACGGTTTCCAGCGGTTACCAAGTGCAACGTGCAAAGATCTGGAGCGTCGAACGCTGAGAACGTGCCAAGTGGAGTCATCTCGAAGTAGTGTAACTGCCCGACGGTTACTTGGGATGTGTTTAGTATAAATATTAGTAGTTCACGCAGTTTTTCGCGTGTGTTCACAATTATATACAAGTCACTCATATAGATTCGAGTACCCAGCGTGTGAGAAAGAATTGTTGAGAATGTATGTGTGAAACACCACTTTATTAATCAAAGTCATTTATTTTCCAGAAACTTTACTTGCTTTCTCCTTTACTTTTCCATTCGAAGCCCTTTATTTCAAGCCTTCCTTTATTTTATCAAGTTCTCTTCTTCATGTAATTTACATAAAGCTTCTTTATTTTCATGTCATTTAACCATTATCAAACTTAGTCAAAACCCCAAAATCAACCATGTCTTAGGATCAATCTGATCGATCCTGCGAGTAACCAAATAAGTAACCATTTGGAAGATCAGCGGTTGTTTACCAATTCCTACGGTAAACAAATTGGCACACCCGGTGGGACTGTGTGTTGATTTTGAAGTTTGACCTTTTTATACAGAATATCATCTTTTTCGAGAAGTATTGCATGTTATTAAGAAGTGGTAGAATATACACTAACAATACCAATACTTCCAGAAGAAGAGAAGAGATGGCGAATCCGCCAAACAATAACGAAATCCCACAAACGAATGTGGGAACAACGGTTATCCCAACCGTGAGTGAAGCGATAACCACTGGTTCAACACCAGCAGTAACGGTCACAACAACGGGGCCATTACCTCCATTCACTGGCCCCAGAGTGCCTTTGGGAACTCCCCCACCAAGGGGAAATCTAGGCACAAGGCCTTATGTTCCCCCAGGATTTATGACAGGCGGTCAAAATCGAGAACCACTCTATGGCATGCCAACTTCTGACTTGGCTAACCTGACGAACGCTACGTCCACTTTTTCAGACCCTTTAATGAGTGCCTCTTCGCCACTCCAAGGTTCTGGAGTAGGTATGGCGAACAGAAATAGGACCCAACTCTTAGGAGGAACGTCCCAAGTAGCACATGGCCTTACAAATGCCTCGACAGCAGTCTTGAGGCAACAAATGGATGAAAGCAACCATGATATGGTTCAAATGTTGGCACAAACTTTAAGTACAGTGCTGAACCCTCTAATACAAAACACCACCCAATCGAATCAACAGATGACAGCGCAAATGACGCGTTTGGCTGATTTCTTTGGAGTACCCCAACCGATTCGACATCCCCAAAGGGCGCAAATAAGGGGAAACCAAGGTATACTTTTAGAGGAAGAAACCACTATCAACCAAGGCCAGCAGCCTGTCGAAGAAAACCTTAGGGCACGATTGGAGCAGCCTGTCGAAGAACCTAGGGTTATAACCCCAGAGGTAAGGTTAGTTAACATAAACCAAAATGCTGACGAAGTAGTTCAGCATATCCAATACCAGAATATGGGCTTGGAAAATAATCTGGCAGCCATGATCGAAAGAATCATGACGCAGAATGGGATGAACATGGGCTTTCGTAGGCCCAATTTCACATCCCCACTGTCAGAGTACGTGTTACAAACAGACTTACCTCCTAGATGTAAAGTCCCTAAGTTCACTAAATTCTCTGGGGACACGACAGAATCTACTGTCGAACATGTGGCGAGATACTTGATCGAAGCAGGAGATATTTCAAACAACGAAAACCTGAGGATTAAGTACTTCCCAAGTTCTTTAACAAAGAACGCTTTTACTTGGTTTAAAACTCTTCCCCCCAATTCGATCCATCATTGGACCCAGTTGGAGAGATTGTTCCATGAGCAATTCTACATGGGACAAACCAAGATAAGCCTGAAAGAATTGGCCAGTGTAAAGAGACGTTTCACTGAACCTATAGACGAATATCTAAATAGGTTTAGGTTGCTTAAAGCAAGATGTTTTACACAAGTTCCAGAACATGAGTTAATCGAAATAGCCGCAGGCGGTTTAGATTATTCCATTAGGAAGAAGTTAGACACTCAATACCTGAGAGACATGGCCCAATTGGCCGATAGAGTTCGACAGGTTGAACGCCTTAAAGCTGAGAAAGCCAAGGCAACGAAAACTCATAAAAGAGAGAGGATAGTGTATGTTGAGATGGATGACGAAGATCCAGAAACCTTCGACGAAACTTTAACCGTCGAAGAAGGCGAGGTCGATTTAGCGGAACTAAAACAAGGGCCACCATATTCTTGCAAACTGTTAGTCCCCTCAAGTGGAAAAAATCCCACTGGTCCAGAAAGGACCAACGATAGGTTCCCCAAAAAGACTTATAGTTTTGATATTACAAAATGTGATGAAATCTTTGACTTACTTGTAAAAGATGGCCAAATGATAGTACCCCCAGGGGTAAAAGTGCCTCCTCTTGATCAAAGAAAGAAGAGAGGCTTTTGTAAATATCATAATTTTCTGGGCCATAAAACGTCTCAATGTTTTCTTTTCAGGAATCTTGTGCAAGACGCTATCGAAGGAGGGAGGTTGAAGTTTGCTGACAAGACCCCCATGACTGTGGACTCTAACCCGTTGCAGGCTGAAGCCCATTATGCTGAACCTTCAGAGGTGAACGTGATCGAGGCATCCAGAAGCCAGTCGAAGAGGCCAGGAATCACAATGGTCGAAGTCTCAAAGGACCATATCAACATGCCAATCTTTGGCAGTTTTTCTGGGAATCTATCCAGAAAGACAATTGAAGCGGTCCAGAAGGCGGTCGAAAGCCCAAAGCTGGAGACAGTTGGAGCCCAAAAATCTGGAACAAGACCCAGTTCTCACTTGGCCGCAGTTCAAGGCCAGACAGACGGCTTGGAGATTCAAATGAAGCAGTTGACTCTTGCCAACAAAGATACCATGAATGTCAACATGGTCGAAGTCTCTGAACCAAAAGCATCAGAGGAGGCCATCAGGCAAGAACAAGCCAACAAAACTGCTTTCCCTCGGGAAAATGAAAATCTGGCAGATTTCCTGCAAAGATGCCAAAAAAAGAAGTCAGAAGTGATGATGTGTCCCAGATGCAGTTCGATCTTCGACAAAAAAGCTGCTGAACATATTCAAGGCGTAAGAGCAGCAAATAGAAAAAGGGAAAGTGTTGATACTCGATATGACCCCAGAAGAGCCTCCCAAAGGGGTTCAAATCAAGAAAAGAGGCCAATGACTTTCAGGCCTCCGACTAATGTTCCAGTTGATACTTGGTACAAAACCTCTGGTCGAAAGAGACCAAGTGAGGAAAGATGGCACTCCTTCGAAGTTCCAAGAGGTTTGTCTTTAACACATAAGAAAGAGCCTCAGGTTGCTGCACCCAAAGTAACCCAGGTGTCAAGCAACTACAAAGGGAAAAATCCCATGTCTCGATCTCAATGGAGGAGATACCAGAGGTGACGAAAAGCTGAGAGGGAAGCTACTAATGAACCAAAGGCAGAAACCAGTTCAAATGTTCCTCAGAGAAAGCAGCGGAAGCCTCTAGAAAGAGAACCAGTAACCAATAGGCTAGTTTGGCCTAACCAGGGTGAAGTTGATGACGAAGATGGTTCTGAGTCTGATGACACTTTGGACATCATGGTGAACATAGTCTCAGTTCTGCCCAGAGAGTTCAACCGCCATGTGGAGGTCGAAACAAGTGATTGGGAAGTGGAGCAAGAAATGGCCAAGCATAGGCCAGTGTGCTATTTCGTCATGGATAATGGCGTTACTGAAGAGCAGAATGGGTTCTTCGAACCACCTACAGAGGCGATGAAAAATCACCTCAAGTCTTTATTTATAAGGGCTAAACTCGAAGAAACCACAGTAAATAAAATCTTGGTGGATTGTGGGGCAACCATCAACATCATCCCTCACTTTATGCTAAGAAAAATAGGCAAAAGTGATGAGAACATCAAGCCTCACAACATGGTCCTGTCGAACTATGAAGGCGGCATAGGGACCACTATGGGTGTGATCCAACTGGATATCAAGGTGGGATCTATCCTTCGACCAACTATGTTCATGGTCATAGCGGCCAAACCTAACTATAATCTTTTGTTGGGTCGTGAATGGATTTATGGTGTTGGAGCTGTACCATCATCAATGCACCAGAGGTTACTGCTATGGCGTCCTGATGGAATGGTCAAAAACATAGAAGCGGACCAAAGTTATTACCTGGGCGAAGTAAATCACCTAGGGCTGGCAGACTTCGACAAGAACCTGGCTCACATTGGGCCATGCCCAACACCTGACTTCGACTTGGCGCCAGCGCCAAATACTTTTTGTTCCCTATACCTGCACCCTGAGCATGGTTTTCAATGGGACAGAGAAGACTTGTCCCACATTGACTTTAGTGGGTTAACTGATATCCAACCAACTGGTTGGGGAAGTGAATTCAGTGATAATGACTGAGTCACAATCATTGCAGCGAATTTCGGCTTACGTAGCCAAAACAAAGATGATAACGGCTCTCGAAGCCGAAGTAAAATATATGGCCACACATGCCAATGATCAACAGTTATCTTCTGCAGGTCCTGGAAAGGACTTCGATCCAGAACCTCCTGATATCATGCCAGAAGAGATGCAGGAACAGAGGCTCGACGCCATCTACGACGATGAGCCTTTGGGATTCGAAAAGGACCCTTTAGCGAATAACATCAAGATGCTGGCGCAGGATCCTTTAGAAGAAATCAACTTGGGCGAAGGGTCAGAGAAAAAGCCAACTTACATTAGCGCAAAAATTGACCCAGAACTCAGGTTGGAAGTAATCCATTTGTTGAAAGAGTTCAAGGACTGTTTTGCATGGGATTACGACGAAATGCCTGGTCTCGACAGAGGATTGGTGGAACTTCAATTGCCAATCAAACCTGGGAAGAAGCCAATCAAGCAAAGTCCAAGGCGCTTCGCTCCAGAAATACTGTCGAAGATCAAAACGGAAGTCGAAAGACTGCTGAAGTGCAAATTCATACGCGTTACGAGGTATGTCGAATGGATTGCAAACATTGTGCCAGTGATTAAGAAAAATGGTACATTGAGGGTGTGCATAGATTTCAGAGATTTGAATGCTGCTACACCCAAAGATGAATATCCTATGCCTGTGGCGGAAATGCTAGTTGATTCTGCCGCTGGCTACGAGTATCTGAGTATGCTCGACGGTTATTCAGGATATAATCAAATATTCATTGCTGAAGAAGATGTGTCGAAAACAGCTTTTTGATGCCCTGGGGCTTTAGGCACTTACGAATGGGTAGTGATGCCTTTTGGCCTAAAGAACGTTGGGGCAACATACCAGCGAGCAATGAATTCTATCTTCCATGATTTTATTAACACTTTTATGCAAGTATATATTGATGACATTGTTATAAAATCTGTTTCGAGGAAGAACCATATAGACCACCTTCGACAATCATTCGAAAGAATGAGAGAACATGGTCTGAAGATGAACCCTTTGAAGTGTGCATTCTGTGTGAAAGCTGGAGATTTCTTGGGATTCGTTGTCCACAAGAAAGGAATCGAAATCAACCAGAACAAGACGAAGGCAATTCTGGAAGCGAAAACGCCAGCGAATAAAAAGGAACTGCAATCTCTGTTAGGCAAGATAAATTTCCTGAGGAGATTCATATCTAACCTAAGTGGGAAAGCTCAAGCCTTTTCGCCCTTACTTCGATTGAACAAAGAGGGATTCGAATGGGGGCAGGAGCAACAAGAAGCCTTCGACAAAATCAAAGGGTACCTCACAAAGCCACCTATTTTGGTGCCTCCTTGTAGCAACAGGAGTATGAGATTGTACATAGCTGCATCCGACAAAACTTTGGGAAGCATGTTAGCCCAAGAAGATGAAAGTGGATTCGAAAGACCCATTTACTATCTTAGTAGAGTTTTGAACGATGCAGAAACTAGATATAGCGAAGTTGAAAAATTGTGTCTATGTCTGTATTTCTCTTGTACAAAGCTCAAGCAATATATAAAACCAGTTGATGTGTATGTTTCGTCTCATTTTGATGTTTTCAAGTACATGTTGTCGAAACCCATCTTGCACAGTCGAATTGGCAAGTGGGCACTAGCATTAACTGAATACTCCTTGACATTTATGCCTCTTAAGGCAGTAAAAGGACAAGTGGTTGCAGACTTTATAGTCGACCACTCAATTCAAGTTGAGAGTATTAATTATGTGGAGATAGAACCTTGGAAATTCTACTTCGATGGTTCCAGCCATAAAGATGGAACAGGAGTAGGAGTCTTGATTATTTCTCCAGAAAAAATTCCAACAACATTCAAGTACAAGATATCAGGTTCTTGTTCGAACAATGAGGCTGAGTATGAAGCTCTAATTACTGGCCTTGAGATATTGTTGGAATTGGGGGCAACTCGAGTCGAAATAATGGGAGACTCAGAGTTAGTCATTAAGCAAGTCACAAAAGAATATAAATGCATAAGAGAAAATCTCATTATGTACTTTGTGATAGCAAATCGTTTATTGAAAAAGTTTGAAATGGTCAACATTCGACACATACCCAGATTGGAAAATCAAATAGCCAACGATTTGGCACAAATTGCATCTGGGTACAAAATTTCAAAAACGAGATTATAAAGAGCAATCGAAGTTCGAGAAAAGATAAAAGCAACTTGTTTGTCCCCAACAGACTTGGAATCGACAAGACTAGGGTATGCTGATCAAAGTAACTTCGAAATTTAGTTCATAGACAATTTGTCAGAGCAAGATTGGAGGAAACCCATTGTGGATTATCTTCAAAATCCAGTAGCTTCGACAGAACGAAAAACAAAGTATAGGGCGTTGAGTTACATACTCATGGGTAATGAGTTATTTAAAAAGACTCCTGAAGGGGTATTGCTAAAGTGCTTAAGTGAAACTGAAGCATACATAGCCCTTTCGACTACGCACGCTGGAGCATGTGGGGCTCACCAAGTAGGCCATAAGATGAAATGGTTGTTGTTTCGACAAGGACTATACTGGCCCACCATGTTGAAAGATTGTGTTAAGTTCGCCAAGGGTTGCCAAGAATGTCAAGTCCATACAGGCATCCAGCATGTACCAGCGAGCGAACTTCACTCGATAGTGAAACCTTAGCCCTTTAGAGGATGGGCGTTGGACCTTATTGGAGAGATTCGACCAGCATCATCAAAGAGCCAGAAGTATATATTGGTAGGCATTGATTATTTTACTAAGTGGATCGAAGCTATTCCTTTAGTCAATGTAGACCAAGAAAATGTCATTGAATTTATTCAAAAGAACATTATCTTTAGATATGGAATCCTTGAGACTATAACTACTGATCAAGGATCAGTTTTCACCGGTCGAAAGATGCAGGAATTCGCTCAGGAAACAGGCTTTAAACTCCTAACATCAACGCCTTATTATGCACAGGCAAATGGGCAAGTCGAAGCAGCGAACAAAGTAGTGATTGGCTTGATAAAGAATCATGTTGGGAAGAAGCCAAGAAATTGGCATAAGACTTTATACCAGATCTTGTGGGCCTGTCGAACGTCCCCAAAAGAAGCCATAGGTACAACACCATATAGGCTAACTTTTGGTCATGACGCAGTGTTGCCAGTAGAAATTTGTCTTCAATCTGCAAGGGTTCAGAGACACCATGATATCCCCTCTGAAGTTTATTGGGATATGATGTTAGACGAACTAGTAGATTTAGACGAAGAAAGAATGCGCGCTCTCGACTTACTAAGGCTTCAGAAGAAAAGAGTGGAAAACTCTTACAATAAAAAAGTGAAACCTAAGGCATTCTCGCCTGGAGAATTAGTTTGGAAGGTAATTCTTCCCATGGATCGAAGGGATCGAAGCATGGGAAAATGGTCACCCAAATGGGAAGGACCATTCAGAATTATCCAAACTTTTTCTGGTGGAGCTTATGAAGTCGAAGAGTTGGGTGAAGATAAAAGACTCTTGAGAGTAAATGGCAAATATTTGAAAAAGTATAAACCTATACTCCAAGAGATCAAAATAAATAGCAAGTAACGACTAAATTAACCATAAATAAGCCAAAATGGAAAATTTTATAAATTAGCCAAAATGGCAATATTGTCAAATACACATTACAATACATGGTTAAAGGGCTGAGTCAATCAGAAGGGGATGGAATCCTTGAGTCGAAGGTATTTAGCTTGCTGCAACTCCAATCTTTTGTTGCACAAGGCATTCGCCTGGGCAAGCTTGGCAATTTGGTCGTCGAAGGCTTGGGCTTTCTCAGCAAACTCTAGGCCTTGTGTGATTTCAGCTTGACTCTCGGTGTCTGGAACAGTCGAGAGAAGCTCCTCCTTGCGCTTAGTATTGGCATTCATCTTGGCCTCCAGCTCTTCGATTTGCGCCCTTAGGGAAGCATTGTCTCGATCTATGGCATCGATTTCTTCCTGCTTAGATGCCTTTTGCTTCGACAACTCTGCAATTCGAGAAGTCGTCTCTGCTACAGCAGTTCAGGCGGAAGAACTTTTGCCATATAACGCTTCAAGCTGGCTGTTGAAGCCCCTTTGTCGCCGATAGTCTACTGAGACTTGATCAATAATGGAGTGTAACTCCATGATAAAGCTTGAAACCTCCAGAGTCACAGCTAGCAAGTCTACGGCATTCAAAACAGCCCCCAAATATGATGGAGCAGTAGGGTCCCCCTCCAAAGCTTTCATCAAATCTTTCTTGAAGAACTGAGCCTTAACCTTCGTCAAAGCCTCATCGAGAGGAGAAGTCTCAGTGGACTTCCCCGACTGAGTAGAAGCCTCCTGACTAATATCAGACGAACTTCCCTTGCTCTCGATAATGGCATTCAGATAGCCAACGGGATCAGTTTGCTTCAAGAGTGCTAAGTCTTCTTTCGACCTATGCTTTGTTGAGGTGGTAACCTTTGCAGCAGCGTTGTCTTGGGGTTGAAGCTGTTGAGCAGCATTTGCCTCGACTCGATTCTCTTCGACTTGAACTTCAGCAGTGCCAGCGTCAGCGTGATTCCCTTCATCATGTGGTTCCTCCGACAGATCAACCACTTGAATCTCCTTTGGTTGTTGATCTTCTGTTTGTTGTTCTTCTGTCTCAGCATTGGCTTCATCTGTTTCAGCATTGGCTTCATCGTTCGCCAATTCTTTCTCTTGTGGCCTACTGAGTTCAGCAGAATCTAGTGTTTCAGAAGTCTTTGGCGCTGAGCTTTCAGTGGTTTCCTGAAAAAAGAAGAAGAAGAATCTTCTAGGTTAGAAAGAGACATAATCGAACGTGGGTATCGACACCTGAGTTAAAAAAGGGTCAAAAATTACCTGCAGAGGAACTTCAGCCCCAGGGCTGGAATTGTCACTTTCGACAGGTTTGTTGAGCAGAACATTTAGTTCCTCCTCCGTTGGCTCTTCAATAATTACTGGAGGTGGCCTGGGTTTTCTCCCAGCAACCTTTATTCTGATTGTTCGAGTCTCAGGAGAAGGAACATCTCTCTTCAGTTTTCGCCTCTTTAGAGGAGCATGGGGAGAGTCGTCTTCTTCGTCACTCCCAGATTCGACCGTCAGTGCAGGTCGTTTCTTGGGTGAAGGTGCCTAAAAACCAAATTGGAGTTCGATTTAGAAGCTACATCGAAAGTCAGAATGTTAAAGCTAGAAGAAAATAATAAAAGTCTGGTTACCGGTGCAGAAGGTTTTTTCGAAGGACCTTCCCCCTGATGGCTTGTTGTAGTCTTTGCCGGTGCTATAGTTTTCGCCGGTGGTGGAGGTTTTGTCAAGGGACCTCCCCCCTGATGGCCTTCTGCAGCTTTCTTGGCTGCAGGTTTTCGAACAACTGAAAGAAGATAAGTTATAATTAACAGGCTACCAGTCGAAATGGAAAGACAAAATAATTTGGAAGAATGAACTTACATTTCTTGATTTTGTCCAGGACTAGAACAAAAGACTTCTGAAGTTCGTCCACGAAGTCCTTCTCATCGAAGAACTCTTCAGCGTAGTAACTTTTCCACCACTCTTCGAAGGATGGTGAGCAGAGAAAGTTAAGCTGATAGTCGAACAACGAAAGGACTGTTCGACCAGCATACCTGCCGATATGCTTCCTGTATTAACGTGACATTTTTTTAATGCACCATATGTAAACACATATGTAAATCACATATGTAAACACATATTTAAATATGTGTTTCTTAAAATATTGAGAATTTCTTAATGCACCATATGTGTTTCTTAGGCACCAGTGTGAATTTTCAAAAATGCCTCCAGGAACGGAAATGTATTTCCGGAACACACCAACATCTAATTAAAAAGAACCAAAATCAAAAATATATTTTTGGTGTATAATCGAAAGTGTGTTTCTGGTATTTTTCATTAGAGTGCAGGAAGGCAACACTTACATATTACATCAAGATTTTCAAACAAAACATAAAATTACATAAAGTAAGCAATACATGTGGGGTTTAAACATATATGCGACATCACACTTCAACATTTGGGTGGACGTTGTAACGGGTTCAAAATTTCATCGACCGTTCTTGTAATCATCACATCAAGCTCGATTTGAACTTTTTCGTCATAATCGAAAAAGGTTCTCACATAACTCGTAAATTAGTGCTTGTTTGTATCTCTTTGTTGATGAACTCAAGTTTTACGTCGTTGTTAATGGATGGAGAGTGGTACTCAATCTTCAAAAGTTTCCGATTGTCGCCAAATGGTAAAATTCCCCATATTGTGTAATGAAGATCTTCAAGTGGTTCGTACATGTTGGTCTTGAATTCCCTTGATGGTAGATCCCCGTTAACAAAGTGAATCTTTCCAACAATGCAAAACGATATTCATTTTTTGTTTTAGTGTTTAGACATGAGATAACATGATGGAGAGGGATGAGTTTCTTATATAGTAGTTTAAGGATGTTATGGACCACACACGTCCTATCTGATGAGATAATGTAATCCGAAAATGTATTTCTGGTTACACCATAACTTGAAAACCAGAAATACATTTTATAAACACCAAAGCCTAATTTGGTGGCCTCTGTACGAATCTACTGTATTATGACATCTCGAGATTCATATTCTTGTTCATTTATAAAATGCTTCCGCACATTGACCACTTTGATAACAATAGGCGAAACACCTTGAGATATAATAGGAGAAACATCTTGAAAAAGAATAGGCGAGACACCTTGAGAAACATTAGACGAAACACCTTGAGACACAATAGCTTTGGGACAATTATCAGGATGCATCATTTCTAATATGTAAAAACAGATTAAACTAAGAAATATCCTAGGCAACTAAGAAAATGAAGTTGCTGGAAATAGCTGTTATAGGAACCAGAAGTACATTTCCGATTAAGTTCATCTGTAAATCATAAATATACTTCCTGTATTAACGTGACATTTTTTTACAAAAAAAAAAAACAGTTTAATGTGATTAATGTAGATTGAAAAAAGGAAGATTTACCTTAAATTCAGTTTTCTTTAACTCCTTTTGATATAATGCACCACAGAAATGTTGATTTCGAGTGGAAAATGGTATTGAGAATGTGAGAGTTTTTTGGAGAGTTTTTTGGTCACACTTTAAAATGAACATGATTAATACCCCATGGACCTTGCTGTTTTAAGCTTTTGGATTCTCAGAATAAATCGGAAATGTATATTCGATTTATATGTGACAATTTTTTTTGTTTTTCCCGCACAAATTTTTTGATATGTATCTCTGGTTTGCCACTGGTGTTATATTTCCAGTATGTTTCTTACATTAAACAAGAGTGTAATGAAATTTTGCTTAACTTGATAAGTGTAGGGTGCGTCCCGAAAATGCAAGTTCTCTAAATATTTTAGTCCACCGAACCGAAGCAGAATAAACCAGACCGAACAATTTGAGAGCTCTACCTTCGATAATTGTGATCTCCGTTACAATTTATTTATGGGACTCATTTCTGAACCATGCCATCTTTTAAATTTCATATTAGCTCTCGATATTTTTTATCACATACTATTTTATTTATAATTAATTTTATTAAATTTAATATACTAATTTAAGTATTTTAAGTTAATTAATAATAAAATTTTAAAAATTAAACATATATTTTTCATAATAATAATAATAATAATAATAATAATTGAAATTAACATTAAGTATATGACATATATATAGTTAAAAAACAAAATTTTAAAGTTAAAATTATAAAAATAAAATTAAGAATAAAATTCAGAACAAAATAGAAATAGCAAGATAAGCGTGAGATTTGGGAAAGGAGTTCTAATTGATTCATAAAGGTGAGAAAGTTGAAATTTACAAGAATAGTTAAGAGTAGAGGGAGCCCTTAAGATTGAAGGGAACAAAATAAGAGTATGAGTAAAATAAATATCTTTCCATTTCATAAAGGTGAGAAAGGTGAAATTTACAAGAATAGTTAAGAGTAGAGGGAGCCCTTAAGATTGAAGGGAATAAAATAAGAGTATGAGTAAAATAAATATCTTTCCATGAGGTTAATTAGTTGCAAATTTAGTGAATTATGAGGTGCGCCCAAGAAATTTCAAAAAATAATACAAAACTTGAAGCCAGCTATCATTTGCATTCAAGAAACAAAAATTAAGGTAATAAAAATGAAGGCTTGTTGGAAAATGTGGGTTCCAACAAATTAAATTAAATGTTAAAACCTTCAGAGGGGAGATTTGGAGAAGTATCAATAATTTGGGACAACAATTTATTATCAAGTTTAAAGTCATCATACTTTAAACCTTATTAGTTTAGAGTCATCATATTTTAAACCAAACATTATTATTGAAATGGTGGGGTGAAGACAAGAAAAAAAAGTCTGTATATTGAGTATATATGTGTCTTGTTATGTAGAAGAAAGTGTGAGTTATCATCAGATCTATCAACAAGAGTTTTAGAGAAGACTGACAAAGATTATTGGAAGAATTTAACATGACCGGGGACGATGAAGAAAGATACATTGTGATTAAAAACATCATAATGGACTAGATAGAAGTGATTGACAACTTCATTATTGTGATGTCTTATTTTTTCCGCCTTTTATTACTTCAATCGAAAGGAGTATGCATGTTCTTGAAGATTGATTTGCAATCTAGTTATCATCAAATTCGAGCTAAGAGTTATGATATTTAGAAGACTGCATTTAGAATCCGATATGATCATTATAAATTCTTTATAATATCCTTTGGGATGACAAATGTGTATGTCGTCTTCATAGATTACATGAACAGAATTTTCCAACCTTACTTAAACTAGTTCGTTGTAACCTTTATACATGACATCCTTATTTACTCCTGTTCTTCACAAGAGCACATGAAGCATTTGAGAATTATCTTATCGATACACTGGAAAAAGAAACTCTTTATCAAGTTGAGCAAGTGTGAATTTTGGATGGTCGAGGTTAAGTTCCTTGGCCACATCATATCTCAAGGAGGTAGGGCAGTGGACCCTTCAAAGGTAGAAGAAGTGATCAATTGGGAATGGTCAAGGAATGTCTCAGAAGTTACAAGATTTTTAGGCCTAGCAGGATATTATTGGAGATTAATCCAAGGGTTTTCTCAGCTAGAATTACCGATGACCAGACTCCCCCGAAAGGAAATTCCTTTTTGTTGGGACGAGGAGTGTGAACGGAGTTTTGTTGAACTAAAGAAGAAGTTGACTACCGCTCCCTTCTTGATAATTTTGGATTATGAAAAGTCATATGAAGTATTCTGTGACGCCTCAAAGAAAGGGTTAGGCGAAGTCCTAATCTAGAATGGACAGGTGGTGGCGCATGTGTCCCGACAGTTGAAACTGCTTGAAGAGAACTATCTAACTCATGATCTATAATTAGCATTATTGTACCCTAAAATTTTTCCTCCCATATTTCTCAAAACATTGCAAGAAAGATCTCCAAATTGCTCAAAGTAATCCAAGGGTTGGCCAGACAAGCTCTCTCCTAAGGCAGTCTACTCAAATTAGGGTTTTGTGTTGCATCAAGATCATTGAGTCCAAGTGACCCCAAGTTCTCACCAATGTCCTAATATGTTCTCAATATCATCCATGTCAAGTTTCAAGCCTTGCAGAGGAAGTTTGCTCAGTCAATTGCTCAAAAGTCCAAAAATCGATTGTGCTAGGGCAAAAGTCAACTGTGACCCAAATACAGTCAAACTTCAAGATTTTTTTGTCAAAATTCTTATTTTGAAGGATATTTCATCATTTGATCAAGGGTTGATCATGATTCACCAAGGATTGCTCAAATTCATCAAGATTCAAAAGTTGCTAAATTAGGGTTTTGCAGGAAACGTCAACTCAACTTTGACCAAGCAAAACTTTCTCATACTTTATGATAAATGACCCATCCAAATCTCATTTTGAAGAGGATGAAATTCCCTACAACCCATCTTCATACCCCAAGATCAAAATATGCACTCATAAGAAGTTATGAATTTTGACATTATAGGTCATTTTTGAAAGTCAACAAAAACACCTTTTTTGTCAAAGCTTCTAACTTGAGCATGGAATATCAAAATGAGATGAGACCAAAAGGGTTGGTTAGAGGACATCTCAAGATTTCTATAAAGTCATAGAACACCTCCAAAGAGTTAAAATTGAAGAAGTTATGCATTGTTGAAGTTGGAATTTTTTGCAAAATTGCCAAAAGTCAACTATCCCCAAAACATCAAAATTTGCCAAATGAGCCCATTCTTTTTCACTTGTTTTGGGTTGGAATTGTAGCCCACGTGCTCTAGCTTTGGCCATGTGTCCATGTCATATTTTTATTAATTATTTTGATTTTTATTTGAATTAATTTGATTTAAATCAAATAAAATCAAATAAAATCTAAAGCATTGATAACAAAGGATTTTTTTGGTTGTTTAAGGCTCCAACTACAGCTAGCACTGCAATCAAACTCGTATCAAGGTCATTATGCACAAGGAGATTGGATTTAGGCCAAAATTGGAAGGTTGTAAAAGAAGATCAAATCCAATATTCAAGCATTGATAGAGGAAGATTTGGACAGTAAAAACAACCCTAATGTATTGTACACTACATAAGGAGGCGAGGCAGACAATTTTAAGGGTTGGAGATCAGTTCTAGAGGCAGAACAAAATTTGCAAAAACAAGAAAAAGTGTGAGATCGAAATCAGGTCTAGAGGCAATTTCAAGACTTGAGACTTGTCTCAATCTCTTCCTGGCCATCTCCACAAGCGAAACCAATCCAAACCACGCGTTTTCAGACCTCCTAATGCGTTGTAAGTCATCCACGAATTCACTATGTTCTTGAAATCAAAAGTCTTTATTCTTGCATCCATTGTATAAAATAATTGCATATTTGTGATCACCATGCCATTTGCAAGCTTTTGGTATTATTTGATTTCATTTATATGACCTGTAACGAGATCCACCATAGTTAGGGTTTCTTGGAATTTTTTGGGGTTTTTCGTTTCAGGTACAATTGGTCCTCATGATGGACATAGTTGCATTCAGAAGGAGATGACGAGTTCAACCATGGTCCTAGAATCCATTTATATAGCCTGGGGAAGATTTTGGAATGAAGCTACGATTTTAGTTGCGGATAAAAATCCGCAGGTAAAAGTTGCAGGGTTTAGAGGACAAGGATCGTGAGTTGTCGTCCATCCACTCGTCCATTCAAATAAACACGTGCGCTTTTTTCTTTTTCTGGCCATTGATTTTGTTTTGATATATTATTATTCACTTATATTGTAATAACAAAAACAACAATGCAGCCCAGTGGTAGGCACATCAGCGCTTAAGGACCCAAAGGCTGGAGGTCAGGGGTTCGATCCCTGCCTCCAGCAATTTGTATTTTCCTATTATTCTCCAGGTAATCTAGTGTACGCGCATGCCAAAGGACCATCATACTCCCTCACTCTTCAGCATGCCAGATGGCCAGGTGGCTAGATCTGGTGGTCAAGTATTGGAGGCACACCATATGTAAGTCAACGCATGAGCACTGGATCAGAAAAAGTCACATGGATCAGCCTTAATGGGCCAGCGAAATTGCTATTCAAACACCCAAATCAGACCCATCTTATCCTTTTCTTTATATTTTGTTTATTTTAGTTTATTTTATTTTGTTTAATTAATTTACTAACCAATAAAATTAATTTCTTTTTTTATCAAAAAATCACAAAAATACTTTTTGGTCCCATTAAATTTTAGAACTTTTATTTTCTTTTTATTAATAAATACTAATTAATTAATTAGGATGTTAATTAGGGAATTTTAATTTGTTTTGTAAATAAAATCAATTAGAATTAATTAGGTTTTAACTTTAATTTAATTATTTTAATTTCTTTATTAAATTAACAAAAACTCCAAAAACATGTCATTAATTATTTTTTCCATTTAATTAATTCAATTTCTAATTTAGTATTTAATTTAGGACTTAATTTCTTTCCTTAAAATAAAAACAACAAAAAAAGCATTTTCTTTTAAGAGGGTCAAAATGCTAATTTCGCATCCGATTTAATTTCGCGTCGCGCTTTATTTTTCTTTATCCAATTAATGTATCTGCTCCCGGTTTGTAATAAATAATTAGGACATTTTATTTATTTTTCTGCTTTTTATTTTCGAAGGGTTGTTTTTGGCGATGTAAATACCCGACGCCTTGTAATTTAATTTCCGTATTTTAACTTTGCAAATTATACAACTGCTAGATGTTTGATAATAGGGTTTGCATGACAAGAATGAATGTTTAATCTTAAAATCAAATTAGATCACCTTTAACATGTGCAAAGATAAAAATAACTGAAAACAACACACTCGCACATGCGCACTCCTAGGGTACACCCCACTTGGTTGCCTTCGTACACGGTCATTGAGTATAGGTCATTTTAGAGGTCGTCCTCTTGTCTAAAAGATCATAGACGTCTCGAAATGGTTGCCTCGGATATTGTTGCCTCAAACAAATGATCTAAGACATTAGGGTTACCACTAAGGCGTCCTAACATTGCTTTAGTGACCGTATGTCCCTCATTCGAATTGACCCTCAAACTCCAACGACGGTGCTACCTACTCACTAATAGTGGGATAACATTTTCTAAGGGAAATTAGAATAGAACGATTCCTTTTTCGAGTAGGTAGATTAGCTCTTAGATACTTGCTCATCCAAAATAAAATTTTCTCACACTTACACTTTTACAAACAAGTTTTCAAAAACACTTCATTACACTCTTGAGGATAGAAGCAAGAGTTAAATCGAAGTTAAAACAAAAACTTTTTCAAACCCACAAGCACAAAGAAAACAATTTTGAAAATGATGAGCAAATACCCTAGAGCCCGTAGATAACTACGGATAGAAAGCATGCTAATACCTTCCCTTTCTATAATCTACCCCCCGTACTCAGAAATATCTCAAAAAAGGAATTTTTCTGTGCTTTTTTCCTTTCCTTGTTGGATAAAATAAAAGACGGTGGCGACTCTTGCTTACCGCGACATTTTGCGAAAACAAACGCAAAATGCAAACCAACATTCCAAAAACAGTCAGTTCTTCCCACTGTATCACAGAACTGGTAACTCTGCTAGGGAATAAATAAGTGGGTGTACCTTAGGATTAGTTCATATTGTTTTCAATTGTTTGATCTGTTTGCTTTATTTTTGTGGGTTTGAATTGGTGTTACTATAAGATCCTAACCCAGATCTGGAGATACCTTTTAGGTAAGTAGCAATAGAATGTGAGGGAATTGTATGGCATAGACCGATACGGTTGAAGCAGTAGCTACATTGGTGTGACACTTTAGTTTGTACTGATATCCATTGTGGCAGAACAAGGAGAATATGGGACTGCTAAGGGGTCATTAAGCACCAACTGACCTTAGAACCTATAATTGACCAACTTGGCCATAGAAAAGTAGCAGTATGCTACACTCATTGAGACCATACTCTCATGATGATTCTGGCCGCAAGAAAAGGTTGCTAAACTGGAATTATGACCGATCGAGGATGGTCACTGATATTGAGATCCTCTAGAACCCGGTTACTATTACTAGAACAGGTTGAACCAACTAAATTGAAAGAGGGTAATACCTAAACTCCATGCCATCCTAAAATTTAAGGGCTATTGTGTGACTTGTGTGCTTTCAAACTTGAACTACTTGCACTTTTTTTTATCTGACAACATGAGTTCCTTGCAGGTTTTGTCTACGGTCCTTATCCAATAACTTGGATTTCTTGCTGAGTTTACTTGTTTGCATCACCTTGCATTTTTGCTCAAATGCATAGCATATACATCATAACATCATGCCTTAACATTTCCTTAACCATTTCAAGGATCTCAAGGGTTTGTGATGCAGGTTATGGTAAATCAAACGTCTAGCAAGGGGAAAAGGGGATTTATTTTCCTCTAGCCAATGTCGTCTAGAGATCAAAACACGATGATTTGAGTCGGTGGCTATGACCCACTCGATATGGTGAGCTTGACTCTTGAAGAAGGACTCTTAACAACACGAAGTTTCTTCAATCAAAGCTGCAAAATTCAAATTCTAAGAATTTCTTGTTTACCCCGCGAGAATCTTGAAAACATACATATATCATACATATCATTGCATAACAGGTCTTCCAATACAGGTCTCTCATGTTCTCGCAGTTTATTTCAGCAATGGCTCTCAAACAAGACAATAGAGATCTTCAAACTCAAGAAACTCAGTTCAGGGAAATATTCCTAAACTTATCCAAGGGGCGGGAAGAGTTGAAAACGCTCCTCGTTAGGAACTTGGTCAAGAAAAGTCCTGAAGACAATAAGGATGAGCGGCTGGAACAATTGCAAGCTGAGGTAGATGCAATGAGAACTCAGATGCTGGGGCAGATGGATTTTATCCAAAGCTTAGCCCGGGAACAAGAAGAGTTGAGAACCATTATCAGTCAGCTTCATCAATACAAATATAACAGTATGAAGCAAACAGTTGAGGCCGGGGACCAAGTCATTGATCAGCCTCTAAGAAGACAAAGATTTGGTTTGGTAAAGAATGGACCTCTCCAAGTTGCTATTACCTTAAGGGTCCAACAACCACCTCGCCAAAAGCAACGGGTTAATCAGAGTAAGCCAGATACGCCCAAAAGGCAGTTCGCCGAGCTCAACATGCCGCTGTCTCAAGCTTTACAACACCTATTGAGATTGAATCTGGTGACGTTAAGGGACCCTCCTCAAAATCCCTACATAACCTCCCCAAGGTACAATCCTGATGCAAGGTGTGCATACCATTCCAACAGCCCGGGGCATGATACTGATGACTGTTGGGCATTGAAAAACAAAATTCAAGACCTGATCAATAAAGGAGAATTGGAATTCACACAACATGGTCAGGCTGAGTTCTTCTACCATCCCTCCAAGGCTCACCATTTGAAGTGACAAGTCCTGAGATGAGATGACTTTTTGTTCATTAGAATTTTCAATTTGTAATTTTCTTTTGATTGTTCGAACATTTATTCATGTCAAACTTTGTTACTTTATCAATGCATCGCATATGTATGTTTTGAATCAATCCATTCATATTCACTATATTCAAATTGCTTTCATTTTTGTGATGATCAACTCTCGACTAAAAAAAATCTAAGCCTTTAGAGGGAGGATGACGAAAATGATATCAAATCTCTACAGTATGCTTTTGAATAGACCCTGCTGATGATGTACAAGCATTGTTTCAAATCCTAAACAGTGGAGTTATAAGGAGGATAATCCCTCGTCAACCCCTTTGAGCCAAAGAAGTAGGAGTTTTTTCTTTTCACACAAATTAAAACCCTTAATCACAACCTGGGGCAGGGTAGTTTTCTCAGTTAATTCGGGTTCACAATGAATGGCATCAAAGAGGTCCTTCCAAAATAAAAGGATAGTGATGGTTTCTTATAATCGTTAGGACAGGCAGTCATTATCTCTCGAAATAAAAGCCCATTAAGTCAAAACCTATGAAGGAGACTTAAGAAAAACTGGGGCATCCCGCTGACTGTAATCACAAAAAGACACAGTTCAGGCAAAAGACAGGGATAATAAAATAAAAAAGAAAGAGGTCCTACAAACTCTCAACAAAAATGACTGTTTGTTCAAAATAAATTGTCAGTATCCGAACCATCACTGGAATATCAGAGCAAAGACTCAAACAAGATCTAAATGCACAATTAACCGAGTTTAGGATCGAAGAACATCACGAAGAGCAGGTGGGTACAAATAAATTTTAAGCCTTTATCCTTTGTTTCTTGAACCGTGAATCAGGCCACGTTATAACCCTTAAAAGTCCTAGCTGAAGAATGGGTTAGTTTGAAAGCATACTGTTACAAAAGGTATCCTGACTCCTGTAAGGCTTGCTGTAAATCCTGAGTTGACGTCACATTTTACAAAATTTTCCTATCTTACTGAAAAAATGCATTTTCAAAAACTTCAAGACAGACATAAGCTTTGCATTCTTAAAATAACATTGTTTGCATATGATTATTATTCAAACAGCAGAGAAATTCGCATGACGAATATCTAGTGAACAAAAAACCTTCTCAATAAAAAATATCACCTCAAGTGGAAAAACACTTCCAACCAAGGGGCACGGCATGATCATTGTCCATCATCTGAGGCAGTCAAGTCAAGATTCAGAGAATCTCTCAAAGATGCAAAATAGTCAGGGGCAAATCTCCATCTGAGTCACTTGGGGCATTAAACATGGATTCCCGTAACGAATCTTGCATGATCAAACGAACATCTTCTGGTGGTATGGCAACACAACACTACCGACAATGACAACTCCCTACACCCTGAGAGCGTGGACATAGTCAGAAAAGTACTACGCATAATCAAAGACCCGCTAGGTCGACTGGCCTAGGCAAAAATAAGGGCTTCCCGGCAAACTAAAAGGGTTCGGGCAAAA
Organism: Vicia faba; assembly: GCA_948472305.1. Taxonomy (NCBI): domain Eukaryota; kingdom Viridiplantae; phylum Streptophyta; class Magnoliopsida; order Fabales; family Fabaceae; genus Vicia; species Vicia faba. Next base: position 1,082,742,405 of record OX451739.1, on the reverse strand, counting down.
ATAAGGGATGAAAATGAAAAAAGTCTGTACACCCGGCAAGTAGAAAACCTGAAAAGGCGGCTTGGGCAAAAAAGGATATCTCGGTGGACTGAAAACTCGAAAAGGCGATTCAGGCAAAAATTAGTGATCAAAGCGTACGACTATGTCCTGTCATCTTGTCACTAGCCTACCAGAAGAAGACTTGTCACTTCAATCGAAAGTTACCAAGCACCTCATAGGTTGGGATAATACTCGATCCACAGGGCCTCCACATGCACCTTCTCCCGCAGAAACAGGGGCAGAAAAGTCTCGATGCAAAGCCATCGTCATATCCTCAGCATGTGTCCCAGTAACATTCACTCCCCGCAGAGTAAGAAAAAGACAGTAATGTTAACTCTCTCCAGCCGAGGCTCACAACCGCGAACGAGACAGCAATATTCTCCCCAAGCAGAGTTTATCCATCATCAGCACTAGACAATTATCCCCAGTGGAGTCTGGAAAAGCTTCCCCAGTGGAGTTTGGAGAATCATCCCCAGTAGACTCTAGAAGATTGTCCCAAGTAGAGACTAAAAGGTCATCCCCAGTGAAGTCGTAACTGGAAGATCATCCCCAGCGGAGTTCATTCCTTTCACAAACGGAAACTCAATCCCCAACATGATTCAGTATCGCCAGCAATGGTAATTCATCCCCAGCTAAATTTATCAGCGGAATCCTCAACAGAGCATTGTCCTCCCCACAGAGCCACTTCCTCGTCAGTTTATTCCCCAGCGGATTTATCCTCTCCTGCAGGCTTATTCTCACAATCATCTTCATTCACTATCCCCAGTGGAAGTGAAGAATTCAACTTTTTTCTCCAGCAGCAACCTGAGATTTATTTTCCCCAGCTACAAACATCACATTTTCATAAATCATGACACGTGCATATACGCATCATATAATCACAATCTCATTTTTTTTGAGAACATCATTGCTTGATACATATCATGCATTACATACAGCTAACCTTTATCTTTCAGAAAAGATACAATCAAATTCTCATAAAATTCAAGCCGTGAAGCTTTTACCTCAGTTGAGTACGGACGATCGAAGTTCCTAAATATCAACAGAGATGATTCCTCGGTTGAGTACGGACGATCGAAGTTCCTAAATATCAGCAGAGATGATTCCTCATTTGAGTACAGACGATCGAAGTTCCTAAATATCGACAGAGATGTTTCCTCAGTTGAATTACGGGCGAGTTCCTAAATCTTGACAGAGAAGTTTTCTCAGTTGAATTACGGGCGAGTTCTTAAATCTCGATGAAGATGTTTCCCCCTAGTCGAATTACTGACAAGTTCTTAAATCTCAGCAGAGATGTTTCTCTCAGTTGAATTGCAGACAAGGTCCTAAATCTCGATAAAGTTCCTCCGTTGAAGTACAGGCAGGTTCCTAAATCTCAGCAGAGAAGTTTTCTCAGTTGAATTACGGGCGAGTTCTTAAATCTTGATGAAGATGTTTCCCCCTAGTCGAATTACTGACAAGTTCTTAAATCTCAGCAGAGATGTTTTTCTCAGTTGAATTACAGAAAAGGTCCTAAATCTCGAGAAAGTTCCTCCGTTGAATTACAGACGAGTTCCTAAATTTCAGCAGAGAAGCTTTCTCAGTTGAAGTACAGGCGAGTTCTTAAATCTCGACGAAGATGTTTCCCCTAGTTGAATTACGGACAAGTTCTTAAATCTCAGCAGAGATGTTTTTCTCAGTTGAATTACAGACAAGGTCCTAAATATCGACAAAGTTCCTCCATTGAATTACAGACAAGTTCCTAAATCTCAGTAGAGAAGTTTTCTCAGTTGAATTACGGGCGAGTTCTTAAATCTGGACGAAGATGTTTCCCCAAGTCGAATTACTGACAAGTTCTTAAATCTCAGCAGAGTTATCTTTCTCAGTTGAATTACAGATAAGGTCCTAAATCTCGACAAAGTTCCTCCGTTGAATTACAGGCAGGTTCCTAAATCTTAGCAGAGAAGTTTTCTCAGTTGAATTACGGGCGAGTTCTTAAATCTCGATGAAGATGTTTCCCCCTAGTCGAATTACTGACAAGTTCTTAAATCTCAGCAGAGATGTTTTTCTCAGTTGAATTACAGACAAGGTCCTAAATCTCGACAAAGTTCCTCCGTTGAATTACAGGAAGGTTCCTAAATCTCAGCAGAGAAGTTTTCTCAGTTGAATTACGGGCGAGTTCTTAAATCTCGATGAAGATGTTTCCCCCTAGTCGAATTACTGACAAGTTCTTAAATCTTAGCAGAGATGTTTTTCTCAGTTGAATTATAGACAAGGTCCTAAATCTCGACAAAGTTCCTCCGTTGAAGTACAGACAGGTTCCTAAATCTCAGCAGAGAAGTTTTCTCAGTTGAATTACGGGCGAGTTCTTAAATCTCAACGAAGATGTTTCCCCAAGTCGAATTACTGACAAGTTCTTAAATCTCAGCAGAGATGTTTTTCTCAATTGAATTATAGACAAGGTCCTAAATCTCGACAAAGTTCCTCCGTTGAATTACAGACAAGTTCCTAAATCTCAACAGAGAAGTTTTCTCAGTTGAAGTACGGGCGAGTTCTTAAATCTCGACGAAGATCTTTCCCCAGTTGAATTACGGGCAAGCTCCTAAATCTCGACACCTCAGTTGAATTACAGACGAGTTCCTTTCCCTTAACAAAGATCATATTTTCCCAGCGAAATCTTTCTCAACGGAAGGTATGCAAGCTCTCGCTAAGGAATCTCTTATGCGATCGACACTCCTCATAATGGCATCTGTAATCCCATTCCCGACATCACAATACAATTACCACTTCATGCGAGTGCAAATTTCTGGGCACTCTAGTGTTCAATCTTCTTCCACCTTCGGATCACGAAAGGCACGAAAGCCAATCTACATCCTCAGGTTTAATAAGATTGAACAGGGTCAGCTGTTTTACCCCAAAATTTTCCCTCCCATATTTCTCAAAACATTGCAAGAAAGATCTCCAAATTGCTCAAAGTAATCCAAGGGTTGGCCAGACAAGCTCTCTCCTAAGGCAGTCTACTCAAATTAGGGTTTTGTGTTGCATCAAGATCCTTGAGTCCAAGTGACCCCAAGTGCTAACCAATGTCCTAATATGTTCTCAATATCATCCATATCAAGTTTCAAGCCTTGCAGAGGAAGTTTGCTCAGTCAATTGCTCAAAAGTCCAAAAATCGACTATGCTAGGGCAAAAATCAACTGTGACCCAAACACAGTCAAACTTCAAGATTTTTTGTCAACATTCTCATTCTGAAGGATATTTCATCATTTGATCAAGGTTTTATCATGATTCACCAAGGATTGCTCAAATTCATCAAGATTCAAAAGTTGCTAAATTAGGGTTTTGTAGGAAAAGTCAACTCAACTTTGACCAAGCATAACTTTCTCATACTTTATGAGAAATGACCCATCCAAATCTCATTTTGAAGAGGATGCAATTACCTACAATACATATTCATACCCCAAGATCAAAATATGCACTCACAAGAAGTTGTGAATTTTGACATTATAGGTCATTTTTAAAAGTCAACAAAAACACCTTTTTTGTCAAAGCTTCTAAATTTAGCATGGAATATCAAAATGAGATGAGACCAAAAGGGTTGGTTAGAGGACATCTCAATCTTTCTATAAAGTCCAAGAACACCTCCAAAGAGTTAAAATTGAAGAAGTTATGCATTGTTGAAGTTGGACTTTTTTGCAAAATTGTCAAAAGTCAACTATCCCCAAAACTTCAAATTTTGCCAAATGGGCCCATTCTTTTTCACTTGTTTTGGGTTGGCATTGTAGCCCACGTGCTCTAGCTTTGGACATGTGTCCATTTCATATTTTTATTAATTATTTTGATTTTTATTTGAATTAATTTGATTTAAATCAAATAAAATCAAATAAAATCTAAAACATTGATAACAAAGGATTTTTTTGGTTGTTTCAGGCTCCAACTACAACTAGCACTGCAATCAAACTCGTATCAAGGTCATTATGCACAAGGAGATTGGATTTAGGCCAAAATTGGAAGGTTGTAAAAGAAGATCAAATCCAATATTCAAGCATTGATAGAGGAAGGTTTGGACAGTAAAAACAACCCTAATGTATTGTACAATACATAAGGAGGCGAGGCAGACAATTTTAAGGGTTGGAGATCAGTTCTAGAGGCAGAAAAAATTTGCAAAAACAAGAAAAAGTGTGAGATCGAAATCAGGTCTAGAGGCAATTTCAAGACTTGAGACTTGTCTCAATCTCTTCCAAAAACAGTCAGTTCCCCAACAGAGTCACCAGTTCTGTGATACGGTGGGAAGAACTGTCTGTTTTTGGAATGCTGTTGGAGCATAACCTATTAGAGAAGTTTCAGAATCTTGACTTCTTATTCGTGTGGACCCAGGATGAAGTAATAATAGGAAACCTGGGTATCACTTATGATTTTAGGGAAAGGATTTGGTGTAGCCCTTTAATTAATTAGGAGTTACAATCCATGTTTGGGAAACCAGGTTTTTCTAAGCCTCAAATGGGATTCTGCTTTTTGATGGGCGAGTATGTATTTTGAATGATGAAGATCTAAGAAGAGTAATTTTAGAGGAAGCCCATAAAAGAGGGATTACCATTTATTCAGGTTCATCAAAGATGTATAAAGGATTTTAAGAGGAATTGTTGGTGGCCCGAGATGAAGAAGAGTATTGCAGTATATGTAAGCAATTGTGCGTTGTGTCAGCAAGTAAGATGGAACACCAATGACCAGGTGGATTGTTGCAACCGTTAAAAATTCCAGAATGGAAATGGGAAAGTGTTTATGTGGACTATATTTTGAAATTAGTGCATACACTGAGTGGTTAAGACTCATTTGGGTGATTGTATACCGGTTAACCAAACCAACCCACTTCGTGGCCATGAAGATCGCGTAAAAAGAGATCATTATTGAAAGGTTATTGTGATACGGTAGGAGAACTGACTTGGTTTTTTGCGTTTGTATTCACAAATGTTTCGGTTTAGCAAGAGTCGCCACCGACTTTTTATTTTATCCTAAGGAAAGGTCAAAAAGCACAGGAAAGACCTTTAAGATGTTTTCTTGGGTTCGGGGAGTAGATTATAGAAAGGGAAGGTATTAGCACCATTTATATCCATGGTTATCCATGGGCTCTTAGTTACTTGCTTAGATCACTTGCTTTGCTTTTTCAATTGTTTGAAATGGTGCTTTGTGTGTGGTTTTGAAAGATGTTTTGAAAAGAGGCCATTATTGTGGCAACCTTTGTAATGATTCTTGTTTGAATGTATACAAAGGTGTTTTTGTCTTTTTGAAAAGGTTTTCAATGTTTGAAAGTTGGATTTTGAAATTGTGTTGTGAAGTGTGTTTTGAAAAGTAGAAAGGATGTTTTTTTTGCAAGTTTGATCAAGCAACTAAGAGTTATCTACCCTATTTTACTCAAAGATCTTTCTTATGTTTTTAACCCTTTTAACAGTGTTGTTTCACCATTGTATTTGGTGAACAACCTTGTGTTAGGATGTTAACGGGACAGGCGCGGGTCATCGTATAGACCATGATTAGCAATTTTGCAAAGTATCTTAGCATTTTTTGAGGGACTAAGATCATTTTTGTAAGGCAACTTTGGATAGCGTCATCGAGGGACTATGATCTTTTGATTTTGTTTGTTTTACCAAGATACTTTGCATGCGTAACATGGCCATTTTAAATTTAGGCAACCGAGTGGAGATACCTTAAGGGGTGTTTGTGTGCAAGTGTGTTTTATTGCATACAAGAGTTTATCTTTGAATTAGGATTTTCTATTTCATTGATTTTATCTTTCCATACACATCCTAATTACTAGCATTTATATTTGAAAGCAATAGAAGGCGAAAATGTAAAATCCTACGCTATTACAGCAATTAGGGGGTGGGGATACATATTTGTACATGGGGTGGTTCAACGAGAAAAATAGATAAGAAAATAAAATAACAAAGGCAAGATAGAGAGAAAGAGAGAGAGAGAGCCAGCGCGCTGCTGAGAGGAAGTCAGAAGTTCTGACTCTGGCCTGCTGCCAGATTATCAACCTTTTGGTGAAACTGTATGAGTCAGAACTTCTGACTCTGGCACCTGCAAAACAGAAACCTGTTAGTGGGAAAATCAGAAGTTCTGACCCCCCATGCGCTGCAGGACAAAAGTTTGTTAGTGGGGAAATCATAAGTTCTGATCCTGCTGGAAATACAATAATTTTCAGAAGTTCTGATATTATTGACAGCAAAACAGGCTTCAGATGTGCTAACGTCAAAGTCAGCACTTGGCTTCTCCCTGTGCTAGTCAGAACATCTGCAATTTTGTTATTTTTCCATAAAACAGAAAACATGTTTGGGACAACTTCAGCAAATGTCGAATTGTTTCAGGAGACAGAACCAACAAGGTCACAGGCAGGTTCTACACTAATTCACTTCCTACTTAAACATTATGAGGTATGAAAATCCTCAGAACGCAAACAGCAGCAACATGATATTTACATTATGTTTATTGAGCATGCAAAGCGGATGATGCTTAGCAGCGTTATGAAGGTCAGCAGGTGCTTACCTGGATGTTGGAAAAGTCTGTGAGTGGGAGCTAGCTTTTAGCTCTGATGGTGTTCTGGACAGGTTCTTTTCTGAATGGGTGGATGGAGAAGATATGTGTATGTATGGTCAGAGACTGAAAGGGTGTTTTTTAGTCACAAAGAAAACTGGGTATTAATGAAGTTTGAAGGCAGGAAGTTCAAAGTTATGAAACACTGGGGATTTTAGCAGAGTTTCACAAGGTTTCCTTCACTAGAGTTTTCTGTTTCTTCTAAATTTTTCTGGATGTTTTTTCCACGTCCCCTTTGTGATGGACAATGGTGTCCTATTTATAGGCAAGGCTTTGTGGGTTTTTGAACGTTAAAGGCGACAATATTATGCAGTAGAGGTTCACTTGTCTTTTTTTTTGAAAGAGGTTCATGAAAAGTTGTGATAATGGACAGCTTTTGAGCCTAGGCTGGAACAACAGGCAAGGATTGAGGAGAAGCGACCTCTATAGGTGAAAGGTGGCGCATAGAACCATGCCTAAACCTGCATAAAGGTGTTTACCAAGCCACACATGGAGAGACCCCTTGGATGAATGTTCAGGAGTGGTTGGGAGCATTAATGAGCATTAAATGGTGATGAGATTTTTCAAATCAGAGGCCTTGTAATAGGGGATTTTGCATCATTACCTGAGCCAGCAGTTCTGCTTCATCATAAAACAACGCAGCCAAACTCTGATCTTGGCCTCCCGTTGTCTCATCAAATTCTGAGGAATCTCCTGACTTTCTAGCATGTTCCTTGGATTTGCTTCTAGGAATCCTAGACTTTAGAGTTCTGTGTCAGTGTAACACCCACTCTGCTGACCCTTTCACCTTCTAATTCCAGCATGTTCTGAAGGAGCCTTCAGACTTCTTTGCTTCCTTTTCATTCCGCTAGCAAACTCTGGCTGAACTTGCGTAACTGTTGAAAGAGCCATGTTCTGTTTGAAGATTACATGTTGAACCACATTTACAACCTCTGACTGAGTTGATGTAGCTGCTGAAGAGCCAACTTCTGACTGCGTTGAGCCAAGCTTGCAACTTCTGACCGTTTCGGTCTGGAGGTTGGTTCAGAAGTTCTGAAGTGCTATTTTCTTCTTAAACACCCATTTTCAGAGAAAAATTCCAAATGTTTAGAATTTAATTTTTCCAAGGTAAAAGCTTTGCCTTTAGAGCTTGTGTGATCATTTTGCTCCTGTAAATGGTTTGCTTGGGAAGAAATGATAATTCAGGACTTGGATTTGTTTAAGAGAAACTCTGAAAGTCCAGGATGATTTCCTAAAGAATGAGAGGGCAAATTTTGGGGTATAACAGCTGCCCCTGTTCAATCTTCTTGAACCTGAAGAGTTAGATTGGCAAGTTTGCCTTTCGCGACTCAAAGGTAAAAGAGGATTGGACACTAGAGTGCCCGTAAATTTGCACTCGTCCAAAGCATAATTGAGGGAATGGGCTTAAAGATGCCATTTGGAGATGGTAGAATCTTGCTGGAGATGGGCTTAAACATGCCATCCAAGAATCTTTGTTAAATTGCAATGTTGTAGGTCAAAATAATGAGTATCAAAATGGTATCTGCATCTGGAATGCACTCGAACTGTATCTGGAGACTGAATTTGTATGAGAAAAAGAATGGCGTCCGTGTCTGGGGCGTATCTGAGTTGTGACTGTGTTCGAATGTAGAATGAATATCAGAATGACTGCCGTGTCTGGAGTGTATCTGTATTGTATCCGGATAATAGAGGAATATCTGTGTATGGAGCAATTGTGTGCTGGGGATAAACTCTGAATGAGTGACAGAACGGCAACCGTGTCTGGAGCGTATCTGGATTGTATCTGAAGTTGAGATCTGTATGAGTAGCAGAATGACTTCCGTGTCTGGAGTGTATCTGAGACTTTAAATGGGATATGAATAAATGAAAGAATGACTTCTGTGGCGACTGCGCTGGGGAGAATCAAACTGCTGGTGTAAAGGCCAGGATGGCATCCGTGTTTGGAGCGTATCCGATCTTTGAAGTTGATAGTTGAATCTGAATGAGAGATAGAATGGCCGTCGTGTCTGGAGCGTATCTAGCCTGTATCGGATTGCTGAAGTCTGAATGAGTAGTAGGATGACCGCCATGTCTGGGGTGTATCTGTACTGTATTTGACTTGAAATTCTGAATGAGTAATAGAATGACCGCCGTGTATGGGGTGTATCTGTACTGTATCTGAATAATTGTTAATGATGGCCTTTTGAACTTATCCTGAAAAGGATAAAATGTTAGTTAAACACAAAGTTATGTTGCATGATATGTATGATGCAATGAACTGTGTTTCATCAATGTTTATGATATATGAATGTAATGGATGCGCATGTAAGCTGAGTAGCCATCGTGTTGTGGAAGATAAATCCTAATAGCTGGATATAATGGGATCTTTGACTGCTGCCGGGGAAAATAAACCCATGACCGAAGCTGGGGATTCCAAAAATCTTCGATTACTGAAGATGAGAAATCCTTGCTGACTGCTGACTTCTTGGGGAATAAGGAAAACTTTGAAAATCTCTACTGGGAAGCTAAAACCTGGGAGACTTATGCTGGAGAAGTGAGACTGAGAATCTTCAATCTGCTGGGAAGTATCTCTGTGGGGAGAATATTCATTATTCTGGTTCCGCTGGGGATAGGATTTTCAGGGTTCTTGGGCTCCACTGGGGATCTTGAAACTTGACTCTGAGGGGAATTAAGTTTCGGAATGCACTTTACCTGGGGAATCCAGCTTTTGAAAGCTTTGCTCTGCTGAGGATCTTGAAGTTTTAACTCCGTTGGGGAAATATACTCCAAATTTAGCCCTGTTGGAGATCCTAATGATGCATCATAGGGGATTTCTTCTGAAATGGCATAAAGATATCTTCCTATACCTTCCACCTATCAGTAATCATCCTTTCTTAACTTCGTTTTATCTGTAAGCAATGATTATGTTCAAACGCATATGCCTATTTAACAAAACATTGGACGTTTTTTTCAAATAAAACATAAGTGTAAAAAAGAAAAGGAAGGCAAGCAAATTTCTACACTTGGAAGTGTATTTGTATTAACTTTTATGAGTATCTTTATACAAAGGAGACAGACATCCTAGTAAGAGAATGTTGTCGTAAAAATTGAAAAATTTTATACAAAAGAAAGATGGCTATGTGTAACAATTCCATGGGGTTCCCATTCTGCTATAGCCTTCACAACTCTGAATATCTTGTTCCTTCACTGCTTCGTCCGCCGATGACTAGGTTGATCAGAAGCTCGGAGCTTGTTGATAAAGAGATTGTTTTTTAAAGCGATCCGACGAGACACAATCATACGCTTTAATTCCCTAACTTTTTCCTGAACCGCCCTTTCGGGTTTTCGGTTCACCGGGATGCCTATTTTTGCCCAAGTCGCCCTTTTGGGTTTTCAACTTGCCGGGTGTACAGATTTTTTTGTTTTATCCCTAATTTTTGCCTGAACCGCTCTTTCGGGTTTTTGGTTCACCGGGATGCCCATTTTTTCCCAAGCCGCCCTTTCGGGTTTTCGACTTGTCGGGTTATTTCATGCGTAGTATCTTTTGACTATGTCTGCGTTCGCAGGGTGTGGCAAGTCATCACCGTCCATGGTGGTCAGAATCATTGCTCCACCATAAAAGATGCTCTTGATCACAAATGGTCCTTCGTAAGTAGGAGTCCATTTGCCCCTGGGATCACTTTGCGGCAAGATGATCCGCTTGATTACAAGATCTCCGACTTGATATACCTGACGCCTGACTTTCTTGTTGAAAGCCTTGATCATCCGTTTTTGGTACGTATGACCATGGAAAACAGCAGTAAGTCGCTTCTCGTCGATCAAATTGAGTTGATCAAGCCGGGTCTGAATCCAATCGTCTTCACTCAAACCAGCATCTTTCATAATCCTTAGAGAAGGAATTTGAACTTCCATAGGTAGGACAGCTTCCATGCCATATACCAAAGAGAATGGGGTTGCCCCTGTTGAAGTACGTGCCGTGGTACGATATCCATGCAGAGAAAACGGTAACATCTCATGCCAGTCCTTGTAGGTGACTGTCATCTTTTGAATGATCTTCTTGATATTTTTGTTCGCAGCTTCAACAACACCGTTCATCTTCGGCCGATAGGGAGACGAATTGTGATGATAAATCTTGAACTGTTCGCATAGAACGGTTATCATAGTATTGTTCAAATTTGTACCATTGTCTATGATGATCCTGTCAGGGACACCATACCGGCATATGAGGTTCTTCTTGATGAAGCGGGCAACCATATTCTTTGTAACTGAGGCATAGGAAGCTGTCTCGACCCATTTGGTGAAGTAATCAATAGCGACCAAGATGAAGCGATGTCCATTGGATGCCATGGGCTTGATCTCTCCAATCATGTCAACGTCCCACATTGCGAATGGCCAAGGAGCTGTCAGAACGTTGAGAGGAACAGGAGGAATATGTACCTTGTCGGTGTAGACTTGGAATTTGTGGCAAGTACGGGAATGTTGATAATAATCAACTTCTATGGTAGACCAGTAGTAGCCTGCCCTTAGAATCTTCTTTGCCATTGTATGCCCGCTCAAATGGGTGCCAAATGTGCCGCTGTGTATTTCAGTCATGATCAACTCTGCTTCAGCTTTGTCCACACATCGAAGTAAAACACAATCATGGCTGCGTTTATAAGGGATGCCATTGCTTAGGAAGAACTTGGCAGCAAATCTCCTTAAGAACTTTTTGTCATTGACGGAAGCTCCTTCGGGATATTCTCTAGTCTGGAGATACCTTTTGATTTCATGAAACCAGGGTTGTTCCACTACTTCTTCGGTATTAATCTCATGATAGTGCACAGGTTCATCCATTCGCTCGATGGTAATTTGGGGAGCCTCGTTATCCCAGTTGAGTTTAAACATGGAAGACATTGTAGCCAGAGCATCTGCTAGCTGATTCTCTTCTCGCGGGAAATGCTCGAAAGTAATCTGCTCGAAGTGAGGTAACAAAGTCAGGACATGTTCTTTGTATGGGATGAGGTTAGGATGTTTGGTGTCCCATTCTCCTTTGACTTGACTGATAACCAAAGCTGAGTCCCCAAATACGACCAAAGATTTGATTCCCAAGTCTATAGCAGCCTTGAGACCAAAGATGCAAGCTTCATATTCGGCCATGTTGTTGGTACAGCTGAAACAAAGTCGGGCAGTGAAAGGTGTATGGCAACCTTCTGGAGAAATGAGTACTGCGCCGATACTGTTGCCGAGTGCATTTTAAGCACCATCAAAGTACAGGGTCCATCGGGATCCTTGTTCAGGTCCGTCATACGGTCCGTTACCTTTGATGTTGTCCAGAGTCATGATGTCTTCGTCAGGGAAGTCAAATCTCATAGATTGATAATCTTCGACGACTTGATGAGCTAGATGGTCAGCTAGTACACTCCCTTTTATAGCTTTTTGGGTAGTATACTGGATGTCATACTCAGTCAGGATCATCTGCCATCTAGCGATTCTTCCAGATAACGCAGGCTTCTCGAAGATATATTTGATCAGGTTCATCTTGGAAATCAGCAAAGTGGTATGAGTCAACATATACTGCCTTAGTCGGCGAGAAGCCCATACCAAAGCGCAGCAAGTTTTCTCAAGCAATGAGTAGTGAGTCTCACAGTCGGTAAACTTTTTGCTAAGGTGATAAATGGCATGCTCTTTTCGACCAGACTCATCATGTTGGCCCAGTACGCACCCCATTGAGTTGTCCAAAACAGTTAGATACATGATCAACGGCCTTCCTTCGACGGGTGGCATCAGGATAGGAGGTTCTAGTAAATACTCCTTGATCTTATCAAAAGCAACTTGACAATCGTTGTTCCATTCAACTACCTGATCTTTCTTCAACAGTTTGAAAATTGGTTCACAGGTAGACGTCAGGTGAGAGATGAACCTGGCGATGTAGTTCAAGCGTCCCAAGAATCCTCTAACCTCCTTTTCAGTACGGGGGGCAGGCATTTCTTGTATAGCCTTTACTTTAGCTGGATCGACCTCAATGCCCTTATTGCTAACAATAAATCCCAGAAGTTTACCAGACCTAACTCCGAAAGTGTACTTGCTTGGATTCAGTCTGAGTTTATATTCCTTCAACCTGGCAAACAGCTTCTGCAAATGTTCAAGGTGCTCTTCTTCTGTATATGATCGAGCTATCATGTCGTCTACGTAAACTTCAATCTCATGATGTATCATATCATGAAACAAAGCTACCATGGCGCGTTGATAGGTTGCCCCTGCGTTCTTCAGTCTGAACGGCATCACCTTGTAGCAGAAGGTACCCCATTGTGTGACAAAGGTAGTTTTTTGCATGTCCTCGGGGGCCATTCTGATCTGGTTGTATCCCGAGAATCCGTCCATGAAAGAAAATACTTTGTGCTGAGCTGTGTTGTCAACCAAAATGTCGATATGTGGCAGCGGAAAATCATCTTTAGGGCTAGCCCTGTTTAAATCCTGATAGTCCACGCACATTCTGACCTTGCCGTCCTTTTTGGGTACGGGCACAATGTTAGCAACCCATTATGGATAGGTTTTAACATCCATAAAGCCGGTGTTAAATTGTTTCATTACTTCAGCCTTAATCTTCTCGGACATGTCAGGTCTCATTCGGCGAACCTTTTGCTTGATTGGTGGACAGTCTTCTCTTGTAGGGAGACGGTGAACCACGATATCTGTGTCTAACCCTGGCATGTCTTCATAAGACCAGGCGAAGATTTCAACGTATTCATTCAACAACTGTATTAAGCGTTCCTTGACACTTGGTTCCAAGTTGGGACCCACTTTTACTTCTTTCCTGTTCTCCTATGTCCCTAATTTGATGGTTTCTAACAACTCTTCATGAGGCAGAATGGCCCTTTCTTCTTGTTGTAGAAGTCTGGCTAACTCTCCCGGCACTTCACAATCTTCGTCAGCTTCGTACTCAGCGTGATTGACCAAATCTTCAGAGTTATCGAAGGCTAAAACAGAATAGTCACCCATGGAATCCGGAGTGGATGGGTACCTGCATTTGTGAGTGTGGGTGTGTAAGGGATAGCCATCCTTAAACAAACAAAAATGCAAAAAGGAAAGAAAAAGAACAGTTTATAGATGAAAAACGTCCAATGATTCATTAAAACATGGCATATGATTATGAAGGAAATCAAACCCTTACAAATGGACCTACATGCCCCGGGCAAGGCATGAGGTGAAAATAGTGCGCGAATTGTTTTAGTTATTACAGACCATAAAAAATGGGAAATTGTTCAAAGATAAAATTACTGGTTGATAAAGGTGATAAGAGCGAAATCCTTTGCTTCCCAATTTCTCAAACCCCCTTCAACAGTCGGAAAGATCTAGTCTTCAAAATGGCTCTCTTCATCTTCCTCTTCTACAACATTGATTCCATGGTGAGAAATCTTGACAGGTGATCTTCCAATCTTAGAACGACGCATGGCCTTTTGTCCTTCAGCGGTAAAACCTAAACCAAACTTGTCCGTCTTATGGGGAAAGTCAGGCAGTTGTCCCCATATTGTGCTCTTCCCCTCCTTAATCACAGCCTCTGCGTCCTTGAGAGATGCCATCTTGGCCACATGCTTGGGAATGATGGGTACCTCAACTGCTGTCTTCGCAACTGCTACCTCGGGAGAAACTTCCTTGAAATGTTGAAAAGGTGTTTCGATGAACTCGCCATCTAATTCCACATATCGAAAGTAATTGAGATGACTAATCATGTACTCCTCCTCTCCGTACATAGTTATGATTTTACCCTCAGGATACTTCAGCATCTGGTGCAAAGAGGATGTAACTGCCCTGACATAATGGATCCACGGTCTTCCAAGCAAACAAGAGTATGACGGACGGATGTCCATCACATAGAAGGTGGAGTTGAACACTTAGGTGCCTACCTTGATGGGAATATCAACCTCTCCATGAACCATTCATTTGGAACCATCGAAAGCTCTAACGACTATGTTACTAGGTTTGAGGGTCAAACCTTCATAATCCAAACGATCTAAGGCCTTCTTTGGCAGCACATTCAGGGAAGAACCAGTATCGACCAAGACATGGGAAAAGGTGGTCCCTAGGAACTCAACTGAAACATGTAACGCATCATTGTGTTTCCTTCCTTTGGGAGTTAAGTCAGCATCGGAAAAGCCCAGGCCATTGTCAGCAGTAAGACTAGCCACACAATTTTGAAATTGATCAGCTGAGGTCTCTTGAGGGACATGTGCCGTCTTCAAGAATTTAATCAGAGCCTTAGCATGGGCCTCTGAATAGAGCAGGAGAGCTAACATTGAAATCTTAGAAGGGGTTTGACCTAATTGTTCCACAACGTCATAGTCACTTTTTCTGATTATTCTCAGGATTTCATCCATCTCCTTCTTAGTGGTTTCGGGGATAACCACAACATGAGCCTTCGTCCTGACAGGCATTTCCAGTATCCCCTTACCTTTGTCGATGTTATCAGCGGATGGTCTTTCTTCCGGAGTGTTTAACTCTTCAATCACTGGGCCCTGCACCGAGGGTCCAACAGGTGCAGAAGCTTTTAAGGGTCCGAAGACTGCTCGGGGAGGAGCAATCTCCGGAGAAAAGATTCGGCCACTGCGGGTGATCTTGCTTGTACCCGCGATGTTTCCTATATCAGGGTTTTCTTCAGAGATTTCTTGGACTGTTTCGATTTGTTTGACGCTGCGGTAGAAGATTTCTCCCCCATAGTTCCACGGTATCATTTTGCTTGATTGGTACGGGACAGGTCCCGGCATTGTGATCTTTAGAGGTACACATTCAGAGTTGGGTGTAATCCTGACAGGCCTTTTACCAGCCTTGGGAGGATTGTCGGAAATGGTTATGATGGCAATATCGTTGGTTGAAGTATCACAAGTATCAGGAGTAATCGGATTGGAAGTGTTAACAGGGGTTTTCTGAAAAAGTATTTCTTGAGTATCCATCAGGCATTGGACACCCGACTTCAACATTGGACAAACATCTTGAATATTCAAACAAAAATAGCAATCTTTATCACAACCAGGAAAGATCCCGGCTCTCAACAAATTTTCTTTTATCACTAACAATGGAGTCAACATATCGGTAATATCAGTAACATGGAGATTTTCCAAAACAGCATGCATGTTGTGGCCGTGCTTGGGCATCGGTGCAGATATAACATTGGGCTTTTCAGGAGCGTCAAATTCAACCTCTTTGGCGTCAATTAAATCCTGAATTTTGTTCTTGAGTGCCCAGCAATTATTGGTATCGTGCCCAATACTGTCGGAATGGTAAGCACACTTGGCTTTTGAGTTGTAGGATGGAGAGGTGGTATTTACATTCTTTGGCGCCTCTTTTAAATTAGCAAGATTCAACTTTAGGAGATGTGGAAGGATTTGAGCAGGTGTCATATTTACTGGGGTAAACTGTCGTGGCGGCCTTTGCTGATAAGTTCTGGGCTGATCATTCCTTGGTTGGCTGTTTCTAAGTTGGTCTGATGCGGACTTCTGTATTAATATGGCCCCTACTGTTGACCGATGTTCCTCTTTTTCCCGATTTTTCTGAGTGTATACAGCAGATGCTTCTTTCTTGGCTGTGAAAGGTTTTCTAGCAGCTGTGGATGCGGAAGCATCCTTTTAAATTTTTCCACTTTTGATACCGGCTTCCACCCTCTCGCCAGTCAAAATCAACTCAGTAAATCCCGCAGAAGAGCTTCTGATTAGATGGTTGAAGAAGGGGCCAGACAGGGTTCCCAAAAACATGTCAACTAATTCCCTATCTGATAGCAGTGGCTGCACCCTTCCAGCCAGGTCGCGCCACTTCTGGGCGTATTCCTTGAACCCTTCATTTGAAGCCATCCCCATACTCTGTAGCTGAGTACGGGTAGGCGCCAAATCAGCGTTGTACTGATACTGACGATAGAAAGCGGCTGCCAAGTCTTCCCAATTGTGGACCTCTGACCTCTCGAGCTGATAAAACCAATCTAACTGAGTACCAGATAAGCTGTCTTGGAAAAAGTGCACCCAGAGGTCTTTGTCGGATGAATGTGGCTGGATCTTTCTAACATACGACCTCAAGTGCATCTTAGGGCAAGATAGACCGTCGTACTTGGCGAATGTTAGCACCTTGAACTTAGGAGGGATAACAATCCCAGCTACAAGCCCCAGCTCCTCAAAATCCAATCTGGGCACTCTTTGCAACTCCATAGCTGCCAATTTGTCTTCAAGGTTCTTATACTTGTCATCCGCTGGTGGATACTGTTGTTCTGAATAGTCTTCATCTGCTTCTTCTTACTCCTCTTCTACCTCAGATTCGGAAGGTACAGTAACTCCTTTCCCCTTGCCAATCCCTTCGTCGGACGTTGAAGGAAATTCAAGAGTCCTTCTAGCATTACCCTCAAATCTTCTTCCGAAAGTAGCTACCCCCGATCTCTTTTTCTTTTTCTTCTCTTTACTCTTTTCTAGCAGAACTTTGAGATCCTCCTGACCCTTTGCCAAGGTCATGAGGAGTTGCTGAAATTGTGAATTTTGTGCCTGTAGGTCCTTCACTGTTTGCTCCAAATCCATCTTGCTGAAATAAACAGCAGAAAGATAAGGAATCCTGGCTTGAAGACCTGTTTGTGCATATGATGAATGATATGTTATTCATGTAATGCATTCAAGGGTTCAAAAAATTCAAATTTGTTGCAAACAAAAAGAACGCACGTCATATTAAGAAGAAATTTGTTAGTACATAAATGCCCCATGGGCGAAATATTACAAAAATCTTAATGTAAAAAGACGTTGCGCATCCTTTTTGGTGCGATGTAGGTGTTAAGAGTTTCCTCCTCGTGAAGTCAGCGGGTGAGCTCTAAAACCTTCTTCTCACTGGCATAGAAGCTGGCTTCAAAAGTATCCCGTTCTTCTTTGAGTTGGATCCAACTCTTTTGCATTTCTTCCCATGATGTTGGCATGTCAGGATGTAGGATGGTGTATGGAACCTCTCATTCCTTAACAGGCTCTTTAATCAAGGGGAGAATGTGAGGATATGGCATCATAAGATTCTGAGAGCGGGTTCGTACCCACTTGAGGTAAGGCTCAAGGGGGATGGAATTCTTGTGCCCCAGTGTCTTACTATCCACCTTGTTAGGCATCCTCCAAGCTTTGATGAACCGTTGTCGAAGTCCTTGCGCATCGTTGTCGAAGTCAAAAACTAGGTCAGGAATCAGCATGTCATGAGGGCCATCCCTCCGAGCATATCCAAATTGTCTCAAAGCTAGACAGGGGTTGTAGGTAATACCTCCCCTAATGCCAAGTAATGGGACATTAGGAAATTCACCGCAACGATCAATGATGATGACATTTTCACTAGACCGAGAACACCAACGTACATCAGAATGTGTGAGGGTCATCAACCGTTGTGACCACCTTAAACCCTACTCATTCTTTAAAACTGATTGTGGAAGGTGAGAAATAAACCACCTTGCTAGGAGAGGAGTACATCACATGAGAACACCTCTTTTCCTCATTGTTCGTGTGTAAAATGAGTGTAGGATGTCCCCAAGTAATGTAGGTATGGGATTCTTGGACATGAAAATCTTGACAGCGTTCACATCTATAAGTTGGTCAGGGTTTGGGAACAAGACCAACCCATAAATAAGGAGTGCCACAATCTCTTTAAAGGCTTACAGATCCAGGGAATTCCAACACTCTTGTGCCTTCTCAAACAAGAATTTTACCAAGAAGCCCTTGACACCACTCCTGGTTTCCCAATGCCCTTTGATGTCAGATGGTTGCAAGTGTAATGCTTGAGCAACATCTTCAGGTTTTGGTTCTTTTTCCGTACCGTTGTAGGGTAGTTGATTAAGAATAGGAATTATCAGGAGTTGAGAAAATTCCTCCAAAGTAGGCACCAATTGGTAATCGGGGAATGTGAAACAGTGGTGTAAGGGGTCAAAGAACTGGAAGAGGACTTTCACCATGTCTTCTTCAATGCTGGTGTTGACTAAGTTGAGGAGTCTACCATGTCTTTCACTGAAGAGAGAATTCTCTGGAATTTTGGAAGTAAGCTCTTTGAGTTGAGGAGGGATTCTCACAAGGTTGACTTGGATTGTTTTCCTGCGAAGAGTTTCCATGACCTACAAAACAAGAACAAAGATGAAGATATAAACCCTTGAAATGGTTAGTGGATGCATATAATGCTTTATGATGTTCATGATGTATGCACAAGCAAGTCAAACAAAACCCTAGTTTCAGGCTTGCATGAGGTTTCATAGGTAAGTACCCTCTTGAGTTTAGTTGGCTCAAAACCTGTCCTATAAATAGTAACCGGGTTCTAAGGAGCTCAATATCATTGGATTGTTTTCTATGTTCATTGTTTTGGTTTAGCCACTTAACTATCGACCAAAATATTCCAAGAAAACAACCCTCAATGAGTGTAGTATCGAGTATCTACCAACTTCGGACTGCACCAAAGCCGGTCATCTCACTACCCCTAATAAAAGGCTAAGATGGTCAAGTAAGGTTCTAGTTCATTAGTGCTTAATAACATCACTCAGCGGCCTCGTATTCTCTTTGATTGACTCAAAGGCTACCGGTACTCACAAATATGTCGCACTAATATAGCTATTGCTTCAACCGTGTCGGTATACCCCGCATAGTTTCCACAACGTATTGCTATCTATGAATGTTTCCCAAATCTGGGTGGAGGATTTCAAGCCCAAACAAGAGAACCAAAATGTAAAGCAATCAAAGCAAACAACAATCATGCAAAAGGGTGATCTAAGCCCTAAGGTTACTCCACTTTCAATTTTAATTTCCCCAGTAGAGTCGCCAGTTCTGTGATACGGTGGGAGAATTGACTTGGTTTTTTGCGTTTGTATTCGCAAATGTTTTGGTTTAGTAAGAGTCGCCACCGACTTTTTATTTTATCCTAAGGAAAGGTCAAAAAGCACAGGAAAGACCTTTAAGATGTTTTCTTGGGTTCGGGGAGTAGATTATAGAAAGGGAAGGTATTAGCACCCTTTATATCCATGGTTATCCATGGGCTCTTAGTTACTTGCTTAGATCACTTGCTTTGCTTTTTCAATTGTTTGAAATGGTGCTTTGTGTGTGGTTTTGAAAGATGTTTTGAAAAGAGGCCATTATTGTGGCAACCTTTGTAATGATTTTTGTTTGAATGTATACAAAGGTGTTTTTGTCTTTTTGAAAAGGTTTTCAATGTTTGAAAGTTGGATTTTGAAATTGTGTTGTGAATTGTGTTTTGAAAAGTAGCAAGGATGTTTTTTTTTGCAAGTTTGATCAAGCAACTAAGAGTTATCTACCCTATTTTACTCAAAGATCTTTCTTATGTTTTTAACCCTTTTAACAGTGTTGTTTCACCATTGTATTTGGTGAACAACCTTGTGTTAGGATGTTAACGGGACAGGCGCGGGTCATCGTATAGACCATGATTAGCAATTTTGCAAAGTATCTTAGCATTTTTTGAGGGACTAAGATCATTTTTGTAAGGCAACTTTGGATAGCGTCATCGAGGGACTATGATCTTTTGATTTTGTTTGTTTTACCAAGATACTTTGCATGCGTAACATGGCCATTTTAAATTTAGGCAACCGAGTGGAGATACCTTAAGGGGTGTTTGTGTGCAAGTGTGTTTTATTGCATACAAGAGTTTATCTTTGAATTAGGATTTTCTATTTCATTGATTTTATCTTTCCATACACATCCTAATTACTAGCATTTATATTTGAAAGCAATAGAAGGCGGAAATGTAAAATCCTACGCTATTACAACAATTAGGGGGTGGGGATACATATTTGTACATGGGGTGGTTCAACGAGAAAAATAGATAAGAAAAGAAAATAACAAAGGCAAGATAGAGAGAAAGAGAGAGAGAGAGCCAGCGCGCTGCTGAGAGGAAGTCAGGAGTTCTGACTCCGGCCTGCTGCCAGATTATCAACCTTTTGGTGAAACTATATGAGTCAGAACTTCTGACTCTGGCACCTGCAAAACAGAAACCTGTTAGTGGGAAAATCAAACGTTCTGACCCCCATGCACTGCAGGACAAAAGTTTGTTAGTGGGGAAATCAGAAGTTCTGATCCTGCTGGAAATACAATAATTTTCAGAAGTTCTGATATTATTGACAGCAAAACAGGCTTCAGATGTGCTAACGTCAAAGTTAGCACTTGGCTTCTCCCTGTGCTAGTCAGAACATCTGCAGTTTTGTTATTTTTCCACAAAACAGAAAACATGTTTGGGACAACTTCAGCAAATGTCAAAGTGTTTCAGGAGACAGAACCAACAAGGTCACAGGCAGAATTCTACACTGATTCACTTCCTACTTAAACATTATGAGGTATGAAAATCCTCAGAACGCAAACAGCAGCAACATGATATTTACATTATGTTTATTGAGCATGCAAAGCTGATGAAGCTTAGCAGCGTGATGAAGGTCAGCAGGTGCTTACCTGGCTGTTGGAAAAGTCTGTGAGTGGGAGCTAGCTTTTAGCTCTGATGGTGTTCTGGACATGTTCTTTTCTGAATGGATGGATGGAGAAGATATGTGTATGTATGGTCAGAGACTGAAAGGGTGTTTTTTAGTCACAAAGAAAACTGGGTATTAATGAAGTTTGAAGGCAGGAAGTTCAAAGTTATGAAACACTGAGGATTTTGGCAGAGTTTCACAAGGTTTCCTTCACCAGAGTTTTCTGTTTCTTCTAAATTTTTCTAGCTGTTTTTTCCACGTCCCCTTTGTGATGGACAATGGTGTCCTATTTATAGGCAAGGCTTTGTGGGTTTTTGAACGTTAAAGGCGCCAATATTATGCAGTAGAGGTTCACTTGTCTTTTTTTTTTTGAAAGAGGTTCATGAAAAGTTGTGATAATGGACAGCTTTTCAGCCTAGGCTGGAACAACAAGAAAGGATTGAGGAGAAGCGACCTCTATAGGTGAAAGGTGGCGCATAGACCCATGCCTAAACCTGCATAAAGTTGTTTACCAAGCCACACGTGGAGAGACCCCTTGGATGAATGTTCAGGAGTGGTTAGGAGCATTAATGAGCATTAAATGGTGATGAGATTTTTCAAATCAGAGGCCTTGTAATAGGGGGTTTTGCATCATTACCTGAGCCAGCAGTTCTGCTTCATCATAAAACAACACAGCCAAACTCCGATCTTGGCCTCCTGTTGTCTCATCAAATTCTGAGGAATCTCCTGACTTTCTAGCATGTTCCTTGGATTTGCTTCTGGGAATCCTGGACTTTAGAGTTATGTGTCAGTGTAACACCCACTCTGCTGACCCTTTCACCTTCTGATTCCAGCATGTTCTGAAGGAGCCTTCAGACTTCTTTGCTTCCTTTGCATTCCTCTAGCAAACTCTGGCTGAACTCGCGTAACTGCTGAAAGAGCCATGTTCTGTTTGAAGATTACGTGTTGAACCACATTTACAACCTCTGACTGAGTTGATGTAGCTGCTGAAGAGCCAACTTCTGACTGCATTGAGCCAAGCTTGCAACTTCTGACCGTTTCGGTCTGGAGGTTGGTTCAGAAGTTCTGAAGTGCTATTTTCTTCTTAAACACCCATTTTCAGAGAAAAATTCCAAATGTTTAGAATTTAATTTTTCCAAGGTAAAAGCTTTGCCTTTAGAGCTTGTGTGGTCATTTTGCTCCTATAAATGGTTTGCTTGGGAAGAAATGATAATTCAGGACTTGGATTTGTTTAAGAGAAACTCTGAGAATCCAGGATGATTTCCTGAAGAATGAGAGGGCAAATTTTGGGGTATAACAGTTATTTATTGAAGAAATTGTAAGGTTGCATGGTTTTCCCTTAACCATCATCTTCTATAAAGATCTGATGTTCACCTCAAGATTTTGGAAAGCATTTAAGCATGCTAAGAGGACTAATTTATGTATGAGTACTTCAAATCATCCTCGGTGGGACAGTCAAACTGATAAGACGATTCAAACCTTAGAGGATATGTTGCGACCCTGCATGTTAGAAAGCAGGTGAGCTGGAAAGATAATTTTCCCTTGACCGAGTTTTCCTACAATAATAGCCACCATTCTAGTATTGGTTTTGTCCCCATTGAAAGCATTGTATGGGAGGAGATGTAGAATACCTCTTTGTTGGACAAAAGTTGGAGAATATGGAATTCTTGGTCCCAAAATTATCCAAGATACAAGGTAACTAGACACTTAGAGTTTGTCAAAAACACATCATTCAAGTCAAGCATATAGATGTTGTTTACCCTCACACCATTAAACATGTAATCCTTCTTCTCATTATGTTAAATCATGCAATAAGTTTTTGTGAAAAATACTTTAAATCCTTTGTCGTATAGTTGACTAATGCTAAGAAGATTATGTTTAAGACCTCAACTAATATAACATTGAAGATAGTAGTAGATGAAGGATTACCTACACTATCTTTTCCAAGTATTGCACCATTTTTGTTGTCTCCATAGGAAACAAAACCCTTCTTTTTCTCCACAAAGTCGATGAAAATGGAAATGCCATCCGTCATATGTCTTGAGCATCCACTATCAAGAATCCACCTTCTCTCCATAGGGCCAAGACATTCAACCTACAAGATTAAAAAAAGTGAATGGTTTCCCAATTTTTATTGGATCCTTGATATTGAGTGAAATTATGTTTGCATTCGGGAAACCGTTGAAAAACACTGAAAATTCTGGCTGCAGATACTCAATGTCACGTCCAATGTTATGACACCATATCTGACTTACTATATGACAGTAAATACAAAAGCAGTAAATAACACAGTCAATTGTTTACCCAGTTCAGTGTGCAACAACACCTACTCTGGGGGCTACCAAGCCAGGGAGAGAATCCACTATAAGAGATGTTAATTCAGGAATAAACCAACCAGTTTATCTCCTTCACTTAAGACCTACCCAATGCAATTCTAATCTAAGTACAACTTAAACCTGAGTTCCTACTCACTCTCCCTCAATCACAGCAGTGATACATAAACCAATTTGACTTAAGAATTGATGAAGACACTCTTCAAAAAAAACACACACTTGATTAAACTTCACAGCTTTTTAATCAAGCAACACAATCACTCGTGCTTCACAGCTTTGAGTGATGTACACAACTAACTTGACTCTGCTTCACAGCTTTAGTCAAGGGACATTCAAACACTCTTGCTTCAAAGCTTTGAGTGCTACACAACCCTTACAATCGAAACCTATTCCAAGGCACTTATCACAATGATAATTTCTTGGAGTACAATAAACAAATCTATACAGATTACAAAATTGATCTTCTAATCAATCAGCAGGGATGTCTTGAAAAACAGCAGCTCTGTTGAATATATAGCAGCTGCAACTTCAGGTAGGGTTTCCAAAAACCTAGGGTTGATTCCGTTTGACCTAAAGACCAGGTCACAGGACTTTATTGACCAGGTTAGGATTGAGCTAGGTTGCTCCTCAGAAAACGCAGGATTCTGTTCAGAAAGGACTGAGTTATTTCCTGAAAAAACTCAGACTTATCCAATCCTACAATCCTGTTAGTTCAGAACAGGATGTCATAACATCTGTTATGACATCTGAGAAAACCTGTCTACTGATTTAGCAAAATGTGATCATTTTGCAAACATGCTCAGATACACACTTATAAACATCAGTATTTGAATTACAATATTTTTCTGCACATGTACCTAATGAGTTAGTACAACCTGAACTAGAATGTTATGACATCAGTCATGACATTCACACATACACTTGGGATTTACCAAAAATGCAAGCCAATACCTAAACACCTACAAACTCCCCCTTTGGCAGATTTTTGGCTAAAGTCCCTAAACAATCAGAGATAGATAGATAGCAGCAGAAATAAGTGACAGCAGAAAAATATAATGTCAAGTACTAATTAAGCAAGTACCAAAATATTCTCCCCCTCTTTAGCCACAAATGGGCCAAAGATACATGTTCATAAAATTATACAGTTATCCAAAACAAAATAATGAAATCAGCAGAACACACTTCCAAACACTACCAGAAATCAGCAACCATCCTTCAAGTACTGTCATCAGATCCAGAGGATTCAGGCTTCTTTCTTTTCTTGTGAGCAATGTCAGCATTCTTCTCTTTGTTTGATGTCTCAACATTCTTAGAGACATTTGGATTTGTTTCAGCATTTGAGTTTTCTTGGTTCAGAGGAACAGAAATGCCAGGAACTGAGTGGTTCTCGTTCAGAATTCTTGAAACAATTTTTGCTATTGCTTGATTAACATAGGCTGTCCCTTCCCTATTTGCAATTTCAGGGGGAACTGAAGAGGAAGGATGAGATGGATTACCTGTATGTCTTGTTCTCAACTCTTTGGCCTTGGTGGGGTTAGTTCTATGAGAACAGATCTCCAGAACGTCAGAGTCCAGACAGGAAGAGATTGTCCCAGAATCTTGATCAGAGGAAGAGGTTGAGATGGTCGTATTGGATGATGATGGTGTTTGAGACATTTTGTCAGTTTTGAAGGACCAACAGCAAATGAGTAGAAATTTCTGATTGAGAGACTGGGTTTTGATGAGGAGACGAGAGAGGAAGGAAGCAAAGGAGTGTCTATTCAACTTCTTAAAAGAATTGTTGGAAATGAGAAAATACAATTTTAAACCAATCAGAACAGGCATAAGTCCTTTGGTCTTTGTTTTAAGCAAAATTAATTGCTACAATTCCTCATGTTCGCAAATACCCAGCTTACCCCTTAAGTTTTCAAATTGGTTTGCATCCAAAGCCTTGGTAAAAATGTCAGCCAGCTGTAGCTCAGTGGCAACATGTTCCAATTTGATTGTCTTCTCTTCTACAAGGTCTCTAATAAAGTGATGTCGTATGTCAATATGTTTGGTCCTGCTATGCTGAATGGGATTCTTGGATATGTTGATTGTACTCAGATTGTCACAGTACAATGTCATAACATCTTGTGTGACATTATACTCAGTGAGCATCTGTTTCATCCATATCATTTGAGAGCAGCTACTACCAGCTGCAATATATTCAGCTTCAGCAGTGGAAAGAGACACACAATTCTGTTTCTTGCTGAACCAGGAAACCAGATTACTTCCCAAAAAGAAACATCCTCCAGAGGTGCTTTTTCTATCATCAGCACTACCCGCCCAATCAGCATCACAGTAGCCAGTCAGAGCTGGTTCACAGCCATGAGTATACAACAATCCATAGTTGTAAGTACCACTTACATACTTCAAAATTCTCTTCACTTGATTGATATGACTGACTTTGGGATCAGCTTGGTATCTAGCACAAACTCCAACTGCAAAGGCAATATCAGGTCTGCTGGCAGTTAAGTACAACAAGTTTCCTATCATGCTTCTGTACAGACTTTGATCCACCTTAACCCCACTTGAATCTTTGGAAAGCTTTAGATGAGTAGGAGCAGGAGTCCTTTTGTGACTTGCATTCTCCATACCAAACTTCTTTACAATATTCTTAGCATACTTGCTTTGAGATAAGAAGATTGAGTCCTCCATCTGTGAGACTTGTAGTCCAAGAAAATAAGTTAGTTCTCCCATGAGACTCATTTCAAATTCAGCCTGCATCTGGTCAGCAAAATGTTTAACCATATGTTCTGACATTCCTCCAAACACTATGTCATCAACATATATTTGGGCAACCATCAACTTCCCTCCTTCAGTTTTGACAAATAGAGTTTTGTCCAAGCCTCCTTTTCTGTAGCCTTTGTCTGAGAGAAACTTTGTTAACCTGTCATACCATGCTCTAGGAGCTTGTTTCAGCCCATATAGAGCTTTTCTTAATTTGTAGACATGATCAGGATGGGTTGGATCCACAAAACCTTTAGGTTGTTCCACATAAGCTTCCTCATTTAAGTACCCATTTAGAAAGGCACTTTTCACATCCATCTGAAATAACTTGAACTTCAGAAGACACGCAATTGACAACAAGAGTCTGATTGACTCCAACCTGGCTACAGGTGCAAAGGTTTCATCAAAATCAACCCCTTCAACCTGGGTGTATCCTTGAGCAACAAGTCTTGCCTTATTTCTGGTGACAACTCCTTCAGCATCTGACTTGTTCTTGAATATCCATTTTGTCCCAATGATGTTAGTTCCTTCAGGTCTAGGAACCAGTTCCCAAACTTCATGTTGCTTGAATTGGTTCAGTTCATCTTGCATTGCACCAATCCAATATTCATCAGTTAAGGCTTCCTTGACATTTCTTGGTTCCATTTTGGACACAAAACAAGAATTTGAGATGATTTCTCTAGATCTTGTGATGACTCCACTATTGGGATCTCCTATGATGAGCTCTTTTGGATGATCCTTCTGAATTCTGATGGAAGGAGTTTTGCTAGCTTCCTTTGATTCAGATTCTGTTGTGGTGGAGTTGGGTAGATCATCCTGTTGGGTTGAAGTCTCAAAGAATGTCTCAACAGTACAAGGAACATCTATTTCTTCATGATAGTCATCAATTATAACATTTATTGATTCCATCATGGTTTTGGTTCTGGAGTTGAATACTCTATAAGCTCTGCTGTTTGAGGAGTATCCTAGAAATATGCCTTCATCACTTTTGGAGTCCAGTTTTCTTCTTTGTTCACGATCAGATAGGATATAGCATTTGCTGCCAAACACATGGAAGTACTTCACAGTTGGTTTTCTTCCTTTCCAGAGTTCATATATGGTGGATGAGGTTCCCTTTCTCAAGGTGACCCTGTTATGAACATAGCAAGCTGTATTCATAGCTTCAGCCCAAAAATACATAGGAAGTCTTTTGGCATGTAACATTGCTCTGGCAGATTCTTGTATGGTCCTGTTTTTTCTTTCCACAACTCCATTTTGCTGAGGTGTTATGGGAGAAGAAAACTCATGACTGATTCCTTCTGAAGCACAGAAGTCATCAAACTTGCTGTTTTCAAATTCCTTGCCATGATCACTTCTGATTCTGACAATACATCCTTCCTTCTCTCTTTGAATTCTCTTGCACAGTTCTCTAAAAACTTCAAATGCATCTGATTTTTCCCTAATGAAATTAATCCAGGTGAATCTGGAAAAATCATCTACAACCACGTAGGCATATCTTTTACCTCCAAGACTCTCTACTTGCATTGGTCCCATCAGATCCATATGGAGGAGTTCTAGAACCTTAGAGGTGGTCAGATGTCTTGACTTTGGATGTGACATCCTAGTCTGCTTACCCACCTGACATTCACCACAAACTCTTCCTTCATCAATTTGCAGTTTTGGAATCCCTCTGACTGCCTCCAAGGAGATAATCCTCTTCATCCCCCTTAGATGAAGATGGCCAAGTTTTTGGTGCCACAGTTTCACCTCTTTTTCTTCTTTTGCAATGGAACACACAGATGAGAAATTGGTGTTCTCAGCCTCCCACAAGTAACAGTTGTCTTTGGATCTGACTCCTTTCATTACTATCTCTTGTTTGTCATTGATCACAAGGCATTCAGATTTTGAGAAATTGACCTTGAATCCTAGATCACACAGTTGACTGATACTAATGAGATTAGCAGTCAGTCCTTTCACCAGCAGTACTTCATTCAGACTTGGAACTCCAGGGCAGTCCAAATCACCAACTCCTTTGATTTCACCTTTAGCCCCATCTCCAAAGGTCACAAAACTGGTGGTGTGAGGCTTAACATTATTGAGGAGGTTCTTGATTCCAGTCATATGTCTGGAACATCCACTGTCAAAGTACCAGTCTTCCTTTGCAGAGACCCTCAGGGAAGTGTGAGCTATCAGTGCAGTAGTCTTTTTCTTCCATTGAGGAGCATGTGGTACCTTTTTAGACTTAGGTTTGACACCTGAGTTCTGATTAGGGTATCCATGTAATCTGAAGCAGAAGGGCTTTATATGACCATATCTCCCACAATGATGACATCTCCATCTTTGGTACTTTTTCTTCATATGTCTCTGTTCCCGATGTTGATAGTGGTGTTGAGACATCTGCTTTGACATTTGCTTAACAGGCCTGATCTTCCTGTTTGTACCAGATTTCTTTGATCCTACAAATCCTAGTCCAGATTTGTTTTCTCCATTTTGTCCAACCTGAAGTATCTCTTCCAGTTTGTCTGTTCCATTAGTCAGCATCTTGACAGATTTGGTCATTTGATTCAGTTGTGAGTTCAGTAGTTGAACTTCTCCTTCTAGATGACTTATAGTTTCAAGATTTGCCCTTTTTTCAGCCTCCAGCTTTATAATGAGTTTTGATTGTTTCTCATTCTGCACACAGACTTCAGCACTTCTGATACACAATTTCTTGTAAGTATCAGCCAGTTCTTCAAAAGTCACCTCTTCATCACTGATGTCACTTTCAGAGGTACAAACACCAGTTAAAGCAGTAACTCGTTTGGCAGTCTCTTCTTCAGAATTACTTTCTGAATCACAGTCAGACCAAGTAACAGTCATTCCTTTTTGTTTCTTAAGAAAGGTAGGACATTCAGTTCGAATATGCCCATATCCTTCACAGCCATGGCATTGAATTCCTCTGCCTTGAATTCCCTTCTCTTCTGACCTTGGTCTTCTGCTGGAACTGTCAATGTTAGAGGGAATGTTATGAACATTAGACCTTGACTTTGGATCTATTCTTTTAATGAGTTTGTTGAACTGTCTTCCAAGCATGGCTACAGCTTCTGAAATGTTTTCTTCAACATCAGTGTTGGACATGAGTGCTATACTCTTGTTCTTTTTGACATCATCATTGGTGATTCCCATCTCAAAAGTCTGAAGAGGCCCAATAAGTTCATCCACTTTCAACTTGCTAATGTCCTGGGCTTCCTCTATGGCAGTTACCTTCATTGCAAATCTTTTAGGCAAGGATCTGAGAATCTTCCTTACCAGTTTTTCTTCTAACATTTTTTCTCCCAGTGCTCCTGAGGTGTTGGCAATCTCCAAGATGTTCATGTGAAACTCATGAATGGTTTCATCTTCCATCATTTTTAGATTCTCAAACTTAGTGGTCAACATCTGAAGCCTTGACATTTTTACTTTGGAAGTTCCCTCATGAGTAGTTTTGAGAGTGTCCCAAACTTCCTTGGCCAGTTCATATTGATGGACTAATCTGAAAATGTTTCTATCAATCCCATTGAACAAGGCATTTAGAGCTTTGGAATTTCCCAAGGCTAACTCATCTTCTTCTTTACTCCAATCTTCCTCAGGCTTCAGACTGATTGACCCATCTTCCTCAGTTATGGTGGGATGAATCCATCCTTTGTCAGCAGCTCTCCAAGCCTTTTTGTCCAGAGATTTTAGGAAGGCAATCATACGAGGTTTCCAGTAGTCATAATTAGTTCCATCCAGAATGGGTGGTCTATTTCCAAAAACTCCTTCTTTGTCCATAGTGCCAGAAAGTGATATCCCTAGATCTCACCCAGTAATACAGGCAGGGTGCCTGCTCTGATGCCAATTGAAAATTCTGGCTGCAGATACTCAATGTCACGTCCAATGTTATGACACCGTATCTGACTTACTATATGACAGTAAATACAAAAGCAGTAAATAACACAGTCAATTGTTTACCCAGTTCAGTGTGCAACAACACCTACTCTGGGGGCTACCAAGCCAGGGAGAGAATCCACTATAAGAGATGTTAATTCAGGAATAAACCAACCAGTTTATCTCCTTCACTTAAGACCTACCCAATGCAATTCTAATCTAAGTACAACTTAAACCTGAGTTCCTACTCACTCCCCCTCAATCACAGCAGTGATACATAAACCAATTTGACTTAAGAATTGATGAAGACACTCTTAAAAAAAAACACACACTTGATTAAACTTCACAGCTTTTTAATCAAGCAACACAATCACTCGTGCTTCACAGCTTTGAGTGATGTACACAACTAACTTGACTCTGCTTCACAGCTTTAGTCAAGGGACATTCAAACACTCTTGCTTCAAAGCTTTGAGTGCTACACAACCCTTACAATCGAAACCTATTCCAAGGCACTTATCACAATGATAATTTCTTGGAGTACAATAAACAAATCTATACAGATTACAAAATTGATCTTCTAATCAATCAGCAGGGATGTCTTGAAAAACAGCAGCTCTGTTGAATATATAGCAGCTGCAACTTCAGTTAGGGTTTCCAAAAACCTAGGGTTGATTCCGTTTGACCTAAAGACCAGGTCACAGGACTTTATTGACCAGGTTAGGATTGAGCTAGGTTGCTCCTAAGAAAACGCAGGATTCTGTTCAGAAAGGACTGAGTTATTTCCTGAAAAAACTCAGACTTATCCAATCCTGCAATCCTGTTAGTTCAGAACAGGATGTCATAACATCTGTTATGACATCTGAGAAAACCTGTCTACTGATTTAGCAAAATGTGATCATTTTGCAAACATGCTCAGATACACACTTATAAACATCAGTATTTGAATTACAATATTTTTCTGCACATGTACCTAATGAGTTAGTACAACCTGAACTAGAATGTTATGACATCAGTCATGACATTCACACATACACTTGGGATTTACCAAAAATGCAAGCCAATACCTAAACACCTACAAACACCTTTAGGAACCAAAAAACTCATAAATTTTCATTTTTCAATAGTATGACCTTTCTTGCAACAATAGAGACAAGTCAAATTATGAAGAGATTTACTTTTGCTATTAGGATCCTTTTTAGAAAAGCTATACTTTTATATGGTTTATTCAAGGACTTTTTAAGCTTTGAGGGATCAATATAAAATGTAAACTTTGGATGTAAGGCCTTGTCTAATTTTGTTTTAAAAGTTTTAGACTCTTTTTGCCAAATCTGACAAGTTTCACAATCGAACCATGAAAGTTTTTCATCCTCCTTCTTAACTTTTAGACTATCTACCATAGATTACTTTAGAGCTTCCATTTTATTTTTGGTTTCTAAAACTTTAGCTTCTAATTATGAAAAAATTCCTTTTATGTGAAGCTAACTTTTTAAAAACATCTATTGCTTCTCTATGTAGATTATCAAAAGTTAATTGTAACTCAGAATAAGATAATTTATCAACATGTTCATACTTAGAATGACTTACAATTTTTTCTTCTTTTGATGTTGATGGACCGAGAGACAAACATTTGCCTCTACTTCACTATTACTTAAGCTTTCATTACTTAAGGAATCACTATCACTTTCCCAAGTAACATAAGCTCTTATATACTTGCTAGATTTCTCGTGTTCACCTTTTCCTTTGTCTTTGTCAAGCAATGCACAATTCGTCCTATAATGACCGATTTTGCCACAATTGTAATATGAACCTTTTGATTTTACTTTCTTATCATCTTCTTCCTTTGAGGATTTAGATTGTCTTCTAAACTGGATGTGGTTTTTGTTAGAGTTCTTTACACCATTTCTTCTAATGTACATATTGTACCTTTTCACAAACAACCTCATTTCTTCGTCATCTGAATTCTCATCGTCACTAGCATCCCTATCACTTTGCTCAATTATTGAGTACCTATAACTAGAAGCCTTTAAAGCAATACACTTTTTTATACCTCATTTTCTTTTACTTTCTCCTTCTTTAGCTTCCTCTCAACACTTTTATCACGTTTTTCTAATTAAGTGAGTTCTTGCTCATGTTTTTCAACCTTACCAAACAATAGTTCAAACTCTTGATTCAATGTATTGACTCTGCTTATTTGACTTCACTAGTTCCCTCATGGGAAACTTGTAATGTGTTCCACATAGATTTTGCAGTCTCACAATGAGAAACACGATAATATTCATCAACACCAAGAATGGATATGAGAATATTTTGTACTTTCCAATCACAAGCGCACAACTTCTTGTCTTTATCACCCCATTTTGCTTCTGGGTTAGTTGTGACAACACCATTAGTGTAGGTCGCCATAATTTCATTAGAACCATTGATAATGTTATTCCAAACTCCCTTACCATACGAGTTGATATGCATACACATACAAGCTTTCCAATAACCACAATTTTCAATGGTGAAGATGGACGCTCTATTGGACGCCCCTTTAGGTTCAGAAACCATATTCTAATAAGCGTTTTTGAAGCATAGAATAAATTAGATCTTGTGATACCATTTGTTAGATGATGACAACTTATCTAGAGGGGGTTGAATAGATCCCAAGTTTAAAAAAATTTAAAAATTAGTTTTAAAAACATTGGCAAGCCAAAAACCACCTGGATCAACTATTGTCTAATTCAAATCATTATCAAAAAGCTCAGACATGCGTCAAACCAATATTATATGAAACGTTGATAATATTCAATTGAGACAATATATTATCACAGACAACACGTTTGAATTTATACACAATAGCAACTAGTTTCCAATGAATTATAAGGCAACAAACACTAAGAAATAAATTATCAAACACTTCATGTGCAATTAATGTTGGCCAGATTTTTCTTATTGTTTTGTTGATTCCAAAATCCAATTACAATCTTATGGATTGTAGTCACTCAATAAAATAGTTTTAAATTTAACAAAAAGTTTATCTAGACTAATAATTGCACAACCAATGAATTCAATAAATTTGCAATTAAACGTAAAATAGAGAAGTAAAGATATATATATATATATATATATATATATATATATATATATATATATATATATATATATATATATATATATATATATATATAGAGAGAGAGAGAGAGAGAGAGAGAGAGACAGTGAGACAGGACACCGGGATTTGTTTAGGAAGTTAACCAACCGTCCTTGCTATGGCTACGTCTGCCCCCAATTCCGTTTGGAATTGAGATAATCAATCTTACTTTGCAAAAAAATGTTTACAAGAGAAATGTAGCAATCCAACCCTACAAATGCTATGTTTGATGTTAATCCTAACAATTTCTCTTATCTTGATCTAAGCTTGATCAAGTCACCCAACAATACCAATTCGATCCACCATATCGCACTCTTCCTTTGTAAGAAACCATTGTTCTTCAAAGCTTTCACTATGAGAATCCAAATTACGAATTATTGTCACCTAAGATTTCCAATTTATTCACCGTGTCACGCTACTCCTTTGCAATAACCCATGTTCTTCAAAGCTTTCACTTGATCGAATCCGAATTACAAAATCTCATCAAACCCCCAAAAAAACACTTTGATCTTGGTGGAAAACCCTCATAGTTTTTCTCGATTAACACCCCCAAAGATTCTCAACCCAATTTACAATTCGATATTCTAAAGTAGACGTTATCAACTCTGAATCTAGATGGCCCCCAAACAAAAAATGATGATATGTAATTTTTGTCTGTGTATGCATAGACTATAAGAGGTTGAAGATGAAGAGATATCTTTGTATGTTTATGGTTTCATCAACTTTTTCATGATGCATGTATGAGGTAATATATGTGCGCAAGTTAGAGGAAAAAGGGAGTGCAAAAGGTTTGAAGAAAATGAAAAAAAATTCAGTATTTTTAATGCATGTGTCGGCCTATATAGGTCATGTGTCAACCCATTCGAAGCATGGGCCAACTTGTATAGGTCAGTGTTAAAGGTGCAAGAAACACAAGAAAGAGGGTTTTGAATTGGGTTTCTAGAAATAAAATCTTTTCGAAACCAAGCACTTGAAGTTAACAAAAGAACAAAAAATAAATGAACACAATTATTTTTATTTTAGTTCATTGTTAATGAAGTTACTCCAATCCATCCACCAAGGTGATTTTCCTTTCCCAACGAGAACTTAATCCACTATAACCAAACTGATTATAGACATAAACAAAGACTAACTGTTAATGTTTACAACCATAAAGACTAAATATCAATGTCTTCTTAAGAATTTTGACTAAAGGCCTTAATCTCTAAAGGAACAATTAACTCACTGTTGAATACAATTTTATGTGTTTACAAGATTGCTTCTTGAAAGCATATTACACAAAACATGAAGTACATATAATAACACAACAATGTTAATAGCAAGTTGTTGTACCCCAAAATTTACCCTCTCATTTATCAAGATTTTCCTCACAAGACTTCTTGGACTCAAGACAAGATTAGGGTTTGGTCAGCTCAAGGCATCACCTTGCACTGATAACCTGAAATTAGGGTTTGAGTTTGCACAAGGGTTTTTGGACCATAAAGGCTTCATGTGACTTTCATACACCATCTTGGACCCCTAAGATTGATCATGTTAAGTTTCAAGCCTTGAATCGCATTTATGCTCAATCAATTGGACAGTTGACCAAAAAATCAGCTGTATTGGGGAAAAAGTCAATTGTGGCCAATTTACAGTCAAACTTCATAGTTTTTGATCCACAACAACATTCTAGACTCATATGTACCATTTGATCAAGTTTGGATCACAACTCCTCAAGAAATTTGATCAAATCATCAAAAGGGCAAAATGGTCAAAATTAGGGTTTTGACTGAGAAAGGGCAATTTCTGATTTTTGACCTAGCCAATGACCAATTGGGTTCAAACATGATTTAAAGGACTCAATGGCATCATCTTGACCTAATCAAATAGTTTAAAAGATCACAAGTTCATTGGATTGACAGATGAATTTTCCAGTCAACTGATCAAAAGTCAACTGTACACTGAAAAGTCAAACTTTGACTTTTTGGTCAAAATCAAGTGCCAAGGGTCATAATTCATCAAGATATGTCAAAATATGAAACTTGTTCACCAAGAAAACCAATTTTGAAAATTAGGGTTTTAATTTGAAAATTTTCATAACTTAGAATTTTTCTAAGTATGGAAATTTTCTTATTTTTTCCCAACTTTTCGCCACTTTTTCACCATGATGCAATTTGATTCAAAGAAAACTTCTAACATGAAAGTTGTAGTCCTACATGAAATATACAACTTTTATTCACAAAGTTTTCCCAAAAGATGCTTGGATCTCAAGTTATGAATTTGTGAATAGAGGTCCATGAATTAAATGACTTAGTGAAAATTTGCCCTAATTTAGGCAGTTTTTTGACCCAACTTCATGGACATTTTTCACCTAGTTACAAGAGGTATCTCAAAATTAATTTCAAATATGGATTGTAGAGAATTTTTCAAGCTTTCCAAAATGTCTAAGAACTCTCCAAGATCATTTGTGGTTAGGGATAATCGAAGAGGAGAAAATGGCATTTTGTCACTTTTGTTCAAGCCATTTTCACAATGCACCACGTTGCAAATCTGATCAAGCATGCTTGTACTTTGCATTACAGGTCCTAAACCCCCTCTACACTCCATAATTAAATTCAAACTCAATGGATAATGGCTTTATTTTTTCTATTGAAGCATTGCAAAAGAAATAAATCCATAAAGGGCACATTGCCATTTTCATAAAGCAAGCTTTTCCAACTTTATCAGCCTTGAGCCTTGGATTTGCTCTTGTGGTGCAGACAATTTCCACAGGAATTAAGCAATGCATACTGACTATTATCATCCCTTGAGGTAGCTATTACAGGCCTTTTGCATAAGTCTTGTCACTTTTCTTAAAATACAAGAAAGTTGGCCAAAAGTGAGAAACTTGTACAAGCTGATAAAGGGAGGACTTGGCATCATTATAGGAATCTTCATAAACATATCTCAAGCTAATACACGAATGGTTATGATCTGAAACTCCCCCAAACTGAAAAAACACATTTTTCTGCCCAACATTGCAGTTTCTGCAAAACACTAGCAAGCTCAATATTTGCTCGTGCGTTTTGCCTTGTAACACTTCAAACACCTTACATATATCCTACAAAAGCTATCCAAGAAATCATCCTGCAACTGTGAGCTCTGTTTCAGACATCACCATTTTCAAACTTGGAGGTTGCAGATTGACTTGTGCAAGAAGTTTCAGCCATCCACAAGGCCAGCTAAGCATTGGAGTAGCTTGAGGGGACTTCAAGGAAGCTCACACGATCCTCAAGCCTCACTCAAAGTCCCCACATTTCCATATCCAAATCCAGCTGAAGGAGGTATTTTTCAAAACTTTATCTCTCTATTTAAGCATCCTCAAGCCACAATTTGTGAAGTAAAAATATAGTCTCTAGCATGGTGAAGCTGTACATATGCATAGTTGTCATTTATATTAACTGAGCTAAGAGAATTTAAATGTTGAACATGCTGAAAAAATTAGGTCAGAAATTAGGGGTTACAAAATTCTCCCTGATATTTTAGAGTTAGTTTACAAATCTTATATCATTGGAATTGTGATAAAAAATGCTACATGTTTCATGTTGCAAGTTTTTGTTTTTGTGCAAAGAATAGAGAGTTACAGGTTTGAAGCAAATACGCACGCAAATGGAAGCTGGAGGACAGGGACGACTGTCTTGGGCCTGACGCGGCTTGGGCTTGTTGTTTTTGATGTCCACACCCCTTTGACTTGATATCCACACCCCCCTGCTTCATATTTTATATTTTGCATATTTTCTTTTATTTTTATTATTTTTTCCATATATAAAAATAGTTTTATTTTAATAAATAGAATCTATTTTCTTATAAAAAATTGTAAATACATTTAAAAATACCACACGTTTTTATTTTATTATTTCACACATAAAATAATTATTTGCATACATATTTTAATTTTTAATATTTGTTAATAATATTATTTATTATTTTCTTGTACAAAAAATGGACAAAATAATATTAGAAAGCATTATTTTCTTTTAAATCAAAAACTAGGGTTTCACCCCTTTCAAAAATAATAATATTTTTCTCTTATTTTCTAGGGCTTAAATAATTTTATTTTCTCATGCATAAAACAAATACAAAACATTTTTTGCATATTTACATTTTTATTGCATTTTTAATATTTGTACATTTATTTAATTTGCAAATATTCAATTGGGTTGTAATAGTATTTTAGGGATTATTTTAGTGCAATATCCCCCATTCAAGAACTTGTATCCCCCCTCCCATAATAATTATTGTAATAGCTTAGTTTACTTGTATGCAATTTATTGCTTTCATATACCATGTTAGTAAATTAGGGTTTTGCATGATAAGACCAAAAACAAACAAATAGACATGACCTAATACAAGACAATCAAAGGCATGTAAAATGACACACATTGCACACAAGCACCCTTAGGGTTTCACCCACTTGGTTGCCTAATAAAATGGCCATGGTATGCATGCAAATTATCTTGGCAAAACAAAACAAAACAAAATAAGATCATAGTCCCTCGATGACGCTATCAAAAGGTTGCCTAAACAAAATGATCTTGGTCCCTCAAACAAGCTAAGATACTTGGCAACATTGTTATCATGGTCATACGATGACCCACGCCCGTCCCGTTTAACATCCAAAGATAGGGTTGTTTACCAAAACAATGGTAAATCAACAATGTCAAAGGAATAAGGATGCATAGGAAAGACATTTGAGTAGGGTAGATAGTTCCTAGTTACTTGCTCTCTTCAAAACAATCCTTGCTATTTTCAAACATACACACACACATTTCCAAAACATTTCCAAACAACTTTCAAAACATTGAAACATTTTTCAAAAGACAAACATCTTTGTATACATTCTTACGAACGAGAACCATTACAAAGATTGCCCAAACGAGTGGCCTCTTTTCAAAATACTTTCAAAAATCACACCAAACACAAAGCACCATTTCAAACAATTGCAAAAGCAAAGCAAGTGATCTAAGCAAGTAACTAAGAGCCCATGGAAAATCATGGATGAAAAGGGTGCTAGCACCTTCCCTTTTCATAATCTACCCCCCGAACTCAAGAAAACATCTCAAAAGTCTTTCCTGTGCTTTTTTACCTTTCCTTTTGGATAAAATAAAAGTCGGTGGCGACTCTTGCTAAACCGAAACATTTGCGAAGAAATGCAAAACCTCAAGTCAGTTCTCCCACCGTATCACACAAGTTAATAAACAATAGTTCATTGCTAGAAAGTTAGTAAACAAAATTTTCTTGTCACAAGTTTTTACAAAATATTTACAAAGTAATTTCTACAGCGTTTTTCCAATTCATCCAAGGCTTACTTTTATAGCCAAAAAAGAAATTTGTTGGAAGGTAGAATAGGAATACAAAATTTACAATTGTCTTGTTGCAACAGTCAGTTTGAGTGGTAGACAACATTGTACCAATAGTACAACCCTTACGCCACAAAAACAGGGTAGTGGAAGAAGGTAAATTGTACTATTTCTCACGCAAACCTTTTGATCTTATCTTCTAATCATCAAAGGCTTCAAAATATGTAAGATTTGAAGCATGCTTAGAAGGATAAAAAAACTTTGTCTTCAGAACCAGGTGTTCATATTCTCTAGAGCTTGTTTAGTAGAACCTTGTCTTCAGAGTCTTCAACACTTGGCCTTCAGAGTCTTGTCTTCAGAACTCGTTCAACATAACCTTGTCTTCAGAATCTTCAGAACCTTAAAGCAAGAGAGCTTGGAATCTTTAGGGGTTGAGAACCTTTAATAAGCTCTTCTATCAGAGTCACAATTAGAAGCTTTAAAACTAACGTTCATCAGAACTGTTGTTTTAGAAGCATTCTAAGCAATTTACACATGCACTTGTATCTCCTAGTGTGTCGAGTCTAGAATCTGATGACATCACACGTCAATTTTCCAGAGTTAAATCATGTTAGCAAAAGCTACACACTAAATAAACCATTAGGGTACTAAATTGTTATCTAATCACCCATGTAATGTTATCATCAAAACTCAAGGCCAGATGCAGAACCAAATATTGTTCTTACAATCTCCCCCTTTTGATGATGACAAAACCATGTATTTTGATAAACAATTTATACCAGTTTAATCACATAAAACAATTTAGAGTTAGTTAAACAAATTCCCATGAGTTATATATATATATATATATATATATATATATATATATATATATATATATATATATATATATATTCCCAGAACTTGTTTAATCTTTTTCAGAGTCTCCTCCTGAGTTCAAGTCTTAAAGAAGTTTTAAGAAATAACACAAAATAATCAGAATGAAGGAATACTTCCCTGATTTAATACCCATCAAGAGTTTGACTAACAATGTCGAAATCTTGATCTCAGATTCTGGCGTGCTATCAGAACACGATGATGCAACAGAGCCTGGTTGTACTTTCATACCGTCAAAGTCTGGTTGAAACTCTTTTTAACAAAGGATAAATAACCCATGACTTCTAAACCTCTAGATTATGAATCTCCTTCAGAACTTCTGAGGTTTTGCTCTTAAGAAAAATTCAGTGAAATTTCTCAAAGTTTCTGATTCAAACAACGTTAGTGGAAAAAACATCAGAACATGTTTGAAACAAGATTCTGAGAATAAATATATCAAAATCATATCACTTTCTCCCCCTTTGTCAGAAATAAAAAATATTTAGAGACAAAAGAAATTTTTTTATTAACAAAAGATCATAGTACAAAAAGTTTTGGAAACACAGAAAATACATCTAGAGTTCTAAAAACAAACATAAAAAAATGTTTAAGGTTTTGGAGGAAGAGAAGACAACATTCTAGCCATCAAGTCCTTCATCATGTTGTCAAGCAAACTGATAGAAGCATCATGCTTCTTAGATCTTTCATCTTGTTTGTCCACACGAGCTTGAATAAGAACATTGGACTTCTTCAGCTCATCCAGAGTCTCCTTCAGCCTAGAAGGGGTCTCTTTAATAACAATAGTCTTCAAAACCCCAAAAGGGGTACCGTCATCAACAACAGACTTCCCAGAGTCAAACATCATAGAAGAAGCAACATCTGAAGGTTAAACATCTATAACAGGAGCATAATTTTCTTCTGGAATCGCTACTTTCAGATCAGGCAAGCAGAAAGGAATAATAGGAAGTGCTTGAGCGGAAAGCAAATCCTTGTGCTTCTTCCTTACTTCCTGTGTACATAAGACTTCAAGGATGTTTGAATTAACATTCATCCATCTTTTGAAATCAGACCCGATGGAAGCAATCCGTTCAGGACCTGTGCTGTTAGAAGAACACTTCAGAGCAAACCGAAGAGTATCCATAGCTCTGTACTCAAATGGATATAATAATTCATCTAGGGAGTTTAGACGAACATATGTTCTATGAAGGAGAGGATCAGGGAGAATTGAATAAGGTTTGGGGGTTCTGTCTAGAAAACCAATAATTTTAGGCTGTCTGACAAAATTTAGGGTTTCTGAAGAGGTGACTCCAAAAATGTTTGGTTTAGTGAGAAGTGGTTAGGGCTCAGAAATAGTGGCTTTTGAGATATTTGGATTTTGTTGGATTAGCACATTTATTGTTCCGTGTAGAGACAGAGGGGGATGTAATAGTTTTAAGTATGAAGGAATTTGATGAACTCATAAAAGCAAATATGAGTAGTGAATCATTTGACATATAAGTGTCAGCAACATTTCTGACTACAATCACATGTTTTGGGGATATCTTCTCAGAAGATAAAGTCTTTGATTTCTTAGCATGTCCAGAAGGACCATCACAAGATCGTTTCTTATAGGGTTTTTTATTCTTATTGACATGAGAAACATGTACAGAGACATTCACAGGTTTAACCAAAAAGGGATGAACTTCAAGAAACCTTGCAAGGTTAAAGGATGTAAAGTATTTAATAGGAATTATTCTAAAAGAGATAGCCTTTTCATCCAAAGTTTTTGGTAGCTTGACTACTTCAGAGATAAGAGACATATCCAATAAATCTTCACCATTGAAAGATCTACCAACCATGACTAGTGGTTTGCATTGTAGATTCAAAGAGTCCACAATCTTACTCTCAATCAAGATATCAGTAATTAATCTTCCAAAAGGAATCCAATTCATTTTCTTCTTGCTACTATCTCTGGATATTCTTATTACATCTTGAAGATGATTGAAGAGACTTGTGTGTAAATTTATCTTCTTTCCTTTGACTAAGTAATGCAACATATAATTTTGATCCAAAGAGATGCAATTAGCAGAGTTAGTTGCCTCCTTGTGGTATAAGCTCCCAATAAAGATTCGGAACCAAACTCTTAGGATGTTAAAAATATTTTTTGCCTTACTTGAATCATTTTTATCTTTAAAGATATAAGGGATAACCTCAGCTACATTGTCTGCATAATCCTGATTAAGCTTCTGTATCATGACAAAATCGTTGTTGTAGCACCAAACACCAGTACCATCATGTTGAAGAAGTTTTGAAATATCATCTTCGATGATGCAAATCTTTCCACCCATAACACTTGAGCATATAGACTTACCATCTATCAAATAAGCATGTACCTAAAAATCATTAACCAGTTCAGGATAAATTGGCCCCTTCAGATGATCAAAGTAATTTTTCCAACCTTGAAATTTGACAAATTCAGAAATATCGAACCCACTCGCAGCAAGATTTTCAAAATCCACAATCAGTTCAGCAAGAACAGATAATTGATTGACTGGAGTTGATAAGTGAAAATTCACGTCTTGAACTGGTTGTTGTTGTAGTAGAGAAGATGAATAGCCTTAAACATCTTGATGAGCAGTTGATTGTTGTTGTTGAAAAGCAATTGTTGAATCACGAGCAAGAATCGAAAGGGTTTTAGGGTTTCAAAAAACTTGGCTTAAAAGAAAGAAAGTGTAGGATAGTGGTAGCGAAAGTGTGCGAAGTGGGAGTGAGTGAGTTTTTAATAGAGTTTATGCAATGATTAGAAAATATTGAAAAGTGAAAAAATTATGACAAGGGTAAAGCGTGAATATTTTTTACTTAATCCCAATAAGATATCTTCTCCCAATGAGTCACATCAAGTGCTAGTTGTGCTTCAGAAAAGACAGTTGTCTTATTTTGAATTACCAACCTTTTACTATCCTGGCAACTCATTAATGAAGTAAACTCTCCAGTTTCCAAAGGACAGAAGCACTCTAGCGAGAAGATTCTGACCTTGGATACTTTTGATACATGATAACTTCACTCATAATAAGTCTCATATCACATAAGCAAACAAAAAACAATCAAGCCACAAAGTCTAATTTTCCATTCTAGAAAGCCAACATTCTGAGATTGCATCTTTTTCATTCTGGACATGAAACCATTTTTAAATATTTCAGAATGAAAATGAACCTATCTTCAGCAAGGGGTTTTGTAAAGGTATCATCCAATTAATGGTTTGTATCTATGAATTTTAAAGATAAAATTCCCTTATGAACATAGTCTCTTATAAAGTGATGCTTGATCTCAATATGCTTAGCCCTAAAATGTAAAATTGGATTCTTGGACAAACAAATAGCAGAATTATTGTCAGAGAACATAGGAATGTTACTCTCA
This sequence comes from Vicia faba, assembly GCA_948472305.1. Taxonomy (NCBI): domain Eukaryota; kingdom Viridiplantae; phylum Streptophyta; class Magnoliopsida; order Fabales; family Fabaceae; genus Vicia; species Vicia faba. The sequence goes on along the minus strand of OX451739.1, from coordinate 1,082,699,739 downwards.
TATATTTGATAATCTTCTAGTTGACTTTTCATCCAGAGAATATGGGTGCTACATCTAGAAGCAGAAATATATCCAGCTTTTGTGGTTGAGAGAGCCATTGTTGATTGCATTTTATTGGACCATAAGATTAAGTTGTATTCCAAAAACTTAAAGCTTCCAAAATTGATTAAAATTCTGGTACATGCAACACATACAAACAAAAATGTCTTAACAGCAGATGATGTCGAGATAGATGTTACAACATGTGGTAACAACCAGATCAATCGAGATAAATATGATACAGAAAATAAAACTGCAGAATGATAAATAACACAATAAATTGTTAACCCGGTTCAGTGCAACATCACCTACATCTGGGGGCTACCAAGCTAGGAATAAAGTCCACTATCAGCAGTATTAGTTCAAATCTAAACTCCCCCGTTTACAACTTCTCGCCTAATCCCTACCCAATGCAACTTCTACCTAGGTCCTCCCTAAATATGAGAAATCACCATCTCACTTCCTACATCACCTCAATGATATATAACAATCCCAATCCCAGTGACTGCAACAAATGCAACCCAATTTAAAAGATTACACTTCAAATATAAAAACTCAAACTCTTGCTTAAAATCTTTGAGTGAGAATAATAACTTGACAAACTATGAAGTAAAAATTTGTCTAACACATAGTATCATAAGATACATGGGTGAATTACAATATGCACAAGAGACTCTCAAAACCTAAGACTTATGCTTCCCATAATTTTAAAATTGTTGAAAACTTAAAATACATTAGGTTAGGATTCCTCTATTTATACACCTCTGCATCCCATGGGGTTTGATATTCTGCATCTTGAAGTTTATTGATCCATAAGCTGAGTGATGCACCAATTGTGCAAACAATTTCCTTCAATCTTAGAAAAAACCGATACATTGATTCCTAATCTGTCTCAAGGCCCAAATTAGTATCTTCTGTACAGCTGGAGATATAATCTTGCTCGAAAACAAATCTCTTGACCTGCGAAAATCTCTGATCTATATCCAAATGAAATATAACATAATCAAAGCAAATCTATCAATATTTAAAAATACAATAGTGCCTTGATTGTTGCACACCAGAACACGATGTCATGACATCCTGCTCGACATCTGGTCAGAACCATGTTTTAAGCAAAAGTTGCCAATCCTAAAACCATGGTACTAACAATCTCCCCCGTTGGAAAATTTTGGCTAAAACAAACCAAAACCCAATAAACTTGAGAGAGGAATAAAACAATAGAGCTCCAAAACAAGATACATGCTTATCATGTAAACTTTGTACACGAGGAAGAAGATAAGAGACACTCCCCTCAAACACAATCCTTATTTACCATCCTGAACTCTCTATTAAAGCCTACAAGAGAAGACCTCAATTCCAGATAACTCAGAACATAGGACATAACCACGCTCATAACTCAGAACATAAGATACAACAGAAAGGAAACACGGAGTGACGCTGACACTAACAGAATGTTAGAACATCCTGTTAAACATCCTTGTAAAACAACTATAAGATCAGACTCATGACTCACATGATGGACTGTCATGTTCCCCCTAAAGTGTTGCATACAACAAGAAATAACACTTGACCAAACCTAGACTTTATAACACTTTTCTCCCTCTTTTTAGCCAAAAATTGACAAAATCTGAGTGAAAAAAACAGACACGGAGAATAAAAAACGACAAGAATTGATTTAAGACACAAAGAAAACTGACTCAAAAATATGATGCAGAACTAGAAGCACCAAACTGACTTAAGGGAAAACAACTCCCTAAAGCATGACAGACTCAAAAGAACAAACAAACCCAAAGAAACAAATAGTAAGTATTAGTTTCTTCCCAAAAAAATAACCCAAGGAAACTAAGAGTAAGTCTAAGTTTCCAAACAAACAACAAAACAAAACATAATCAAGATGACTCTTCAAAAGAAAACATACTAAAATCGGACCCCAAAACAAAACACACTCAAATATGTACACACCAGGAAGCAGGTGTCAGCTATCCAATTCTCCCTCCTAAGTTAATAAAATTAACCTAATCTTTATTAGCATCTGAATCTGAATCATGTACTAGAACCCGATTCTTCTTCAAGGATTGCATCTCTATCACAGGTGATATCCCTGTCCATGATGCTCCAGTTGATGTTACAACATTTGTTGTAATGTTGAACCCAACCTTCTTAGGATCATTGACCTTATCCTTGTTGGATTCCAGCAAATGAACCTTTTTGACACCAGTATCTTTGGAAGACTTACTCGTGTTGAAACACAATGTATGAGAAATGTGAGGAAGCAAATCATAAAAATACAAGGTGAGTTACTTTGATTGTAACGAAGACCTTGCTTGTAACGATAAATCAGTCAATGAAAGCATTATTCGAAGAAGATAAAATCTTCTTTAGAAATAATGTACCACTCAATGAGAGAGAGACACACACCGTGTTCAAACTTCCCTCTTTTCAAAACTTTGACTACTAAAAATGTTACAACATTTAAAATGACATTCTTCATGCCATTGAATATGCTTCTTCTGAGACTGCACAAGACACGAGGAGGAATATAGTTGGCAACCCCGACCAAACAGTTACTACCAAATATTCTCCCACATTGCAATTCTAAAAATACCCGTTGTATACTCAAAATAATTTTCACCTCAAGTTATGATAAAATCCTTCCAAAAGCTCTTTATCTAGACCAAGCATACGAGTGCCAATATTTTGTAGCAAGATCTATGACATAATGATGACAAATATAATTACTTTGTTCTACAAGCAGAATAAAATCCTTGTCCCTTAGTTGCATTAGAATGTTACACTATAATGTCATGACATCCAGTTAGACATTGTACCCTTTTAGTAACCCACCCAATATAGAATACATTTATCTTCAGCAATGTACCTAATCCTCAAAACATACTAGGACTCAATTAATTCTAATCTCAGAGATCAGAATATCCTTCAATGATACGATCTTCTTCAGACTTGGAAAATAGCTTTTTACCCCAAGACTCACAATCATTCAATATTCCATCTCTGAAACATTTGATGATCACATACCAAAACAAACTCCAAATAATGAACTCCATCTTAAATTCTTTCTTGAGAGCTTCCTTATTCAGTGTCTTCTAGCCCTTTAGAATCTTCCATACACTAGAGTAACAAACTATTGTGATGATGTTCCAACATTTAGTTAAACATCAATACCTTTCTCAATGAACACATCATTGATCTTGATCCTGAAGTTACTCATCACTAAAAGTACTCCTCTTAATAAAGTAACTCGGAAACATACCTCGATCTCATAAAAAGAGTAGATAAGTCCCTTTGAAGACTTTCCAGATAATAGAACCTCAAAAGAAAACCATATATATCCTTCTATCCACGAGGAACTTCACCTTACATTGAACCAATTCGATCCATAGAACATGTTCTAGAGATTTTTAAACTATCTGATGTTGCACCTTCAGGTGTGACATCTTGACTTCTTCTTTCTTGAACACCAAGTAAAAGGATAAATAACTAAATACTTGTGAGATTCCAAAATAGAAATTGTTCTTAAATCCTCAAAGAAACTTCATACACCCCATTAGTGACATAACATTTTTCCTTGATGGCATATACCTTCAGACTTTGATAACACAGTCATCAGTCCTTAAGTAAGAAGAAAAACCAATTACCAAAACTTAGAAAGTCCATCCTGAATTCTTTAGTTATCCAATGTTCTTAAACTTCCTTTTTAGCATCATCCACAAAGTAACATTTGATTAGAATGAGACTTAAGTAAACCACCAGGAACACTTTTACTGCAGTTAAGTGTATGGAACAGTTAGTGTCAAAATACCAATCATCTTAGTTTGAGACCTAAGAAAAGTATGAGAGATAAGACATTAATCACTTCTATGAGTACCAACCACTACTTAGTTAAACAACATTGAACTTGACCTTTGAGAAAATAACCAAAAATTGTTAAAATTAACTCAACACAGAAGAGATATCTTCAGTGCAAGTAAATCCCTTTTAGCATGAGTAAGTAGAATATCCAACATAATGTTATGACATCCTTGACTCCGCTTGCCTTTTGATAAAGACATCCTTTTGTCACTTTGACTTTTCTCTTTGCTAATTATCTTAGAAGAAAACTTATTCTCATTAAACTTCCAACCATCTCCCCTCTTGAAGAAACTCCTCCAACTGATCTTGATTATCCTTACATACTCGATCAAGACATCAAGCTCTAGGATTAAATAGAGTCACTCTACCTTTCAAAAACATAGATAGTAGATACTTATTCATTCTCATAAGACATAAGATCAGAAATAAATCACCTTTTATTTCTTCACAATTGAAAACTCCCTTCGTTCTAGATAAAAATCATAGAAACAAATTTCAAGCTCATTATGAGATAAATCTTCAGTTCAGAAATCTTCATAAGAAGTCCATCTTCCACTCAAACTAGTAATATCCTTGGACATCATAATCAGGATCACTTTCCTAAGTAAGCTAATCATAGAAAACCTACACAATTATCCTTGAGATAAGTAGTGCATTCTACTTCAAAAAGATCCAAGATCTCCACATCCATATGAATGCTTTGACATTGATATATCTTTTACTCCAATTCCAACATTCTTTTTAGAATCACAGACATGTTGAAGCCAGTACAAATGCCTTTAACATTTAGTCTAGACATTTTGTCCAATCTCCTCAACTCCTGATTGGATCACTTTCCAAGGAACACGATAGCAATAAGAAACCTTTTATTATAGACCAGAATACAAGCTCCTACAGAGTTGAAATAAAAAATAAATTGCTCTTATATTTCTTCAATAGATTGTCACTTTTGTGTCAAACCTTTAGAGTAGATACCTGAGAATATTCTTCTTGATCAGACTCACATCTGAAATCTTTTCTCTAAAGACACTTATATGTGTCTTTATGAGTGGACTTGAGAAATTCCCAAGTATCATTGACCATAATTAAAGTGATATACAGTCTGGAATAAAAAAAACACTTATCAATTACATGATTATGGTATTGATAACTTCAAATACTCCGAGACCTAATTCATGATCTTTTCTTTTGTCTTCCAAGCACCAAGATTCTTTCAACCTGGTAAACTTCACAGTTCTATTGTCCATTGATAACCAGAATGGTATCACTCTAGCTTTCCATAAGACAGATAATACCAGAAATATATATCCTTGAAGCTCACCTAATAGACCAGAGCGCCTGCTCTGATACCAATTGAAATTTTAGTACAAGCAACACATACAAATAAAATTGTCTTAACAACATATGATGTAGAGACATACGTTATAACATCTGGTAACAAACCAGATCAATCAAGTTGAATATGATAAAAAAAATAAAACTACAGAATGATAAATAACATAATGAAATGTTAACCCAGTTTGGTGCAACATCGCCTACATCAGGAGGCTACCAAGCCAGGAAGAAAGTCCACTATCAGCAGTATTAGTTCAAAGCTAAACTCCCCCGTTTACAACTTCTCGCCTAATCCCTACCTAATGTAACTTATACCTAGGTCCTCCTTAAACATGAGAAATTGCCATCTTACTTCATAAATTACCTGAGTGATATCTAACAGTCCCAATCCCAATGACTGTAATAAATATAACCTAATTTAGAGTATTACACTTCAAATACAAAAACTTAAACTCTTGCTTAAAAGCATCGAGTGAGAAAAATAATTTGACAAACTGTCAAGTAACAATTTGTCTACCACATAGTATCATAAGATACATGGGTGACTTACAATATGCATAAGAGACTCTCAAAACCTAAGACTTATGCTTCCCCTAATTTTACAATTGTTGAAAACTTAAAATACATTAGGTTAGGATTCCTCTATTTATACACCTCTACAGTCCATGAGCTTCGATATTCTGCATCCAGAAGTTTCTTGATCCAGAAGCTGAGTGTGATACGGTGGGAGAACTGACTTGAGGTTTTGCTTTTATGTTCGCAAATGTTTCGGTTTAGCAAGAGTCACCACCGACTTTTTATTTTATCCAAAGGAAAGGTCAAAAAGCACAGGAAAGACCTTTGAGATATTTTCTTGGGTTCGGGGGGTAGATTATGAAAAGGGAAGGTACTAGCACCCTTTTCATCCATGGTTTTCCATGGGCTCTTAGTTACTTGTTTAGATCACTTTCTTTTTCTTTTCAATTGTTTGAAATGGTGCTTTGTGTGTGGTTTTGAAAGTATTTTGAAAAGAGGCCTTTTGTCTAGGCAACCTTTGTAATGAATCTTGTTTGAATGTATACAAAGGTGTTTGTCTTTTGAAAAGATGTTTCAATGTTTGAAAGTTTGTTTTGGGAAATGTTTTGAAATGTGTTGTGTGTTTGTTTGAAAATAGCAAGGATGTTTGCAAGTTTTGATCAAGTAACTAGAAGCATCTACCTACCTACTCAAAGATATTTCCTACAAATTTTTAACCCTTTCACCTTGTTGTTTTACCATTGCATTTTGGTAAACAGCCTTGTGCTTGGATGTTAAATGGGACAGGCGCGGGTCATCGTATTGACCATGATAGCAATAGTGCTAAGTATCTTAGCAAGTTTTTTTGAGGGACTAGATCATTTTTGTATAGGCAACCAAGATAGCGTCATCGAGGGACTATGATCTTTTTGTTTTGTTTTTGTTTTGCCAAGATACTCAACATGCATACCATGGCCATTTTAAAGGCAACAAGTGGATGAAACCCTAGGGGTGCATGTGTGCATTGTGTTGTCAATTTACATGCTTTTATGTCTTGTATTAGGTCTAGCTATTTGTTTTGATTTTGGATATTGCATACAAACCCTAATCTCTATCATGGTATATTTGAAAGCAATAAATGCGTAAAAGTAATCTAAGCTATTACAACATTGATATGGGGAGGGGGATACAATTTTGAATAGGGGATTATTTTCAAGAAATTAAAACCCTAAGATTATTACAACCAAATTGAATTCTTTGTTCAAATAATAAATAAGCAAATGTTTAAATGGACAATTAAATAAATATGCAATATGTTATAAATATGCAAAAAAAATGTTTTTTTTTGTATTATTTTTATGTATGTAAAAATAAAATATTTAATGTATCAAAAATAAGAAAAAATATTATTTTTATTAAGGGTGGAAACCCTAATTTGTTTTAAGAAAGTATATATATATATTATGTATTATTTATTTATATACAATAAAATAAAAATATATACAAATGTCAAAAAATAAAAATATGTTAGAAAAATATTATTTAAGTATATAAATAATAAAATATAACATTCTTTGTATTATTTACAAGTTTTTATTAAAGAAAATAAAAGTATGTTATAAAAGTAATTATTTCTAGGTTAGAAAAAATAATAAAAATAATAAAATAAAATATGAAAATTTATGAAACATATTTTTAATAATTTTTCATGTTTAGAAAAATAAAATAAAAACAGAAACTAAAAAAGAAATGCAAAAATGTGAAAATATAAAACAATGGGCCAAGGGGGTGCAGAAAGCACAAAGGGGGTGTCAAAAGCATGGAACAACACAGGCCCAACCCACTTGCTTCATCTTCAACCTTGTGACAAACAAAAACGCGCGCCTGATGTTCAAATCTGGAAATCATGCATACGTGCTCTAAAGCAAAAACTCATAACACAAAAGTTATAGCATTTTTCAACACGATTCCAACCATGTGAAGAACTTAATCTAACTCTCAAAGACCAGAGAGTTTTATCTGGCCCTAATTTCTAACCTAACTTTTTCAGAAAGTTCATCAATCAAACTCTCCCAACTCAGTTAACTTAAATAAAATCTATGCATATGTACAGCTTAAGGGCAAGAGTACTACATTTTTTATTCACAAACCTAAGCTTGATGATTCCTAAATAGAGAGATAGAAAGTTGGAAAATACCTGCTTCAGTTGAACACGAGTATGGCAATGTAGAGATTTTCAGTGAGGCCTGAGATGCTTGTGAGCTTGTCTGAACTTCCTCTGACCTTCCCCAATGTTTAGTTAGCTTTGTACTTGCTTGAATAAGCTTGTAGAAGTCAACCTGCACCAACAGAATTTAGAAATGGTGAAGGGTGTAAATGGAGTTACAGTCACTGGCCAATGGTTGGGAGAGCTTAGGTGGGTTGTATGGAGTGTGTTGGAAGAGGTTTGGGGCAAAACGCACGAGTGGTTTATGAGATAGAGGTGAAACTGCAGAAGCTGCCCTGTTTTGCAAGAAGATAGTGTTTTGGTGTTTTGGAAGGCTTGAGAAGTGGTTAGCTCATGCTTCTGACTTAAGGCACTATGCAAAACTTGTTTGGAATCCTTACCACACTTGGTTTTATCAGATACTAGAGTTATGTGGTTTTTGCAAGGTTTCTTGGTTTTGAAGAAAAGTGTGAAGTGACCAAGGAAAGGCCTGTACAGGCTAGCTTCAAGCATGCACAAAGTTGTTGTACCTTTGACTTAGTTTATGGACTTTGTTTTCTGCAAAATAAAGGGTGCAATGCTCAAGAGAAACAAGTTGACATAAAGCCAACTTTACCAAAGTGGCAATGCTACCTTTTTGCCATTTTTAGATTAATTCAATGTGTAATCTTCCATTGATCAGAATAATGCCTTAAACCATTGAGTTTGCATTCAATTTTTGAGTGTGGAAGGGTTTAGATACCTGTAAGCAAGTACAAGCAAAGCTGGATAGAAATTGCAACTTGTAGCAACATGAAAAATGCCACGGATCAAAGTGATATTTTGCCAAATTCAAACCTTCGATTCTCCCTAACCATAAATGATTTTGGAGAGTTCTTGGACATTTTGGAAAGCTTATAACATGCTCTACAATCCATATTTGAAATTCATTTTGAGATTCCAAGTGGAACTATGTGAAAAATTTCCATGAAGATAGGTCAAAATCCTGCCTAAACTAGGGCAAAATTTCACTAAGTTAAAAGTTTCATGGACCCTTGTTCACAAAATCATAACTTGAGATCCAAGCATCTTTTGGGAAAATTTTGTGAATTAAAGTTGTATATTTTGTGGAGGACTACAACTTTCATGTTGGAAGTTTTGTTTGAATCCAATTGCATCATGGTGAAAAAGTTGGGCAAAGTTGGGAAAAAATAAGAAAATTTCATAACTTAGAAAAATTCTAAGTTATGAAATTTTTCAATCCTAAACCCTAATTTGCAAAATTAAGTTTCTTGATGAAAAAGTTTCATGTTTTGACACATCTTGATGAAAAATGACCCTTGGCACTTGATTTTGACCAAAAAGTCAAAGTTTGACTTTTCAATGTATAGTTGATTTTTGATCAATTGACTGGAAAATTCATCTGTCAATCCAATGCTTTTGAGATCTTTTGAACCTTGTGAATAGGTCAAGATGATTCCATTTAGTCCTTGAATCCATTTTTGAATCCAATTTGCCATTGGCTAGGTGAAAAATCAGAAATTGCCCTTATATAGTCAAAACCCTAAAAATGACCATTTTGCCCTTTTGATGATCTGATCAAATTTCTTGAGGAGTTGTGGTCCAAACTTGATCAAATGGTTCATATGAGTCTATAATGTTGATGTGGATAATAAATTATGAGTTTTGACTGTAAATTGGCCACAGTTGACTTTTTCCCCAATTTAGTTGATTTCTAGGTCAACTGTCCAATTGACTGGGCAAAAAAGTGATTCAAAGCTTGAAACTTAGTATGAGCAATCTTAGAGGTCCAAAATGAAGTATGAAAGTCACATTGAGCATTGGAAGTCCAAAAATCCTTGTGCAAACTCAAACCCTAATTTCAGGTCATTAGTGCAAGGAGAGGTCTTAAGTAGAGCAAACATTAATCCTGTCTGGAGTCCAAGGAGTCTTGTGAGGGGAAATCTTGATAAAATGAGAGGGAAAATTTTGGGGTACAACATCTTCCCCTGTTAAATCTTCTTGAACCTGAAGAGTTAGATTGGCAAGTTTGCCTTTCGTGACTCAAAGGTAAAAGATGATTGGACACTAGAGTGCCCGTATATTTGCACTTGTCAAAAATGTAGCTGACGAAATGGGCTTAAAGATGCCATTTGGAGATGGTATAATCTTGCGGGAGATGGGCTTAGAGATTCCATCCAAGACTGTTTGTTGAAAATCAGGAGAATGAACATCATAATGGTACCCATATCTGGAATGTATCTGAGTTGTATTTGGAGATTGGATTTGTATGAGCAATGGAATGGCGTCCATGTCTGGAGCATATCCGAGCTGTAACTGTATTTGATTCTTGAATGAATATCAGAATGACTGCCGTGTCTGGAGTATATCTGTATTGTATCTGAATCTGAAATCTGAATAAGCGATAGAAGGACATCCATGTATGGAGCATCTCTGGGCTGGGGAAATGTTTGAATGAGTGACAGAATGGCTACCGTGTCTGGAGCGTATCTGGACTATATCTGAAGTTGAGATCTTTATGAGTAGTAGAATGACTTCCGTGTCTGGAGTGTATCCGTACTGTAACTGGGATCTGGACAAGTGACAGAATGACTTCCGTGTCTGGATTTTATCTGATCTTGAAGTTGATAGTTGAATCTGAATGAGAAATAGAATGGCTTCCGTGTCTGGAGCGTATCTAGTCTGTATCTGATTGCTGAAGTCTGAATGAGTAACATAATGGAATCCTTGTCTGGTGCGTATCTGTACTGTATCTTGACTTTGAATTCTGAATGAGTAATAGAATGACCTCCGTGTCTGGGGTGTATCCATATTGTATCTGAATAAGAGATTTGAATGAGTAACAGAATTACTTCCATGCCTGGAGTGTATCCGTACTGTATCTGAAATCTTTGAATATTTGTTAAAGATAGCTTTTAATCTTATCCTGAAAAGGGTAAAATGTTAGCTAAAACACAAAGTTATGTTGCATGACATGTATGATGCGATAAAATGTGTTTTATCAATGTTTATGATATATGAATGTAATGTATGCGCATGTGAGCTGATTAGCTGTCTTGCTGAGGAGAATAAGTCCTTGATGGCTGGAGATAGTAAAATCCTTGACTGCTGCAGGGGAAAATAAATCCTGGACCGATATTGGGGATTCCACAGTCTTTGATTGCTGAAGATGAGAAATCCTTGGACCATTGTTGGGGATAGAAAATCCTTGGCAACTTATGGGGATTAACAAAAACTTTGACAATTTCTGTAGGGACGTGAGAATCCTTCATGACTTTCTTGGGGACAGGGATCCTTCAAGTCTACTTTGAGAAACCTGTTTGGAGAATCCAGAGATCTTTGACGACTCTAGTTGGGGAGTACATCATTGGGAATCCTTACTCGGATGGGGAAATAGGGAAACTATGATGAATCTCTACTGGTGATTAGATGAAAGAAAACCTTGATCTGCTGGAGAATAAGGAAGACTTTGATGGCTTCTGCGGAGATTTAAGAATGAGAATCTTCACTCTTCTGGGGAAGTTGAAACCTTGAGGACATCACTTGGAGAAGCGAGAGTGAGAATCTTCGATCTGCATGGGATTAAAAATTCTGACAAACTCGTGCTGGGGAGTTATAAAGACTCTGGCAACTTCATTGGGGAATCCAGACTGAGAATCCTCAATTTGCTAGGGAAAATAAATCTCTGGGAACTTTAAACTGGAGAGTTAAGAATGAGAATCTTCATTCTATTAGGGATGAATAACTCTGTGAGGAATAGCTATACTGCTGGAGAGTAGCTACTCTTCTGGGGAGATCAGGACTCTGGGGGAAGAGCTTATTCCTGTTTGGAAAAAGTTCAAGAGCTTGGGTTGTATGCCAATTTACTGGGGCATTATCCGGAGGTTGGGGACAAAAGTTAACTGTCATTTGGTTGATTCTCAGACTTTAAGACAACTTGTTGGGGAATCTAGGGAAAACTGAGTGGTTTCCGCTGCGGATTGGTAGTTGGAAATTGACTTCGCTGGGGAAGAATGTTTCATCTTCGCTGGGGATCCATGACCCAAAGTGTTTTCTCCGCTGGGGATTGGGAGTTTGAAGTTTAGACTCTGGCGAGGATTTGTAATTCCGTTGGGGATATGTATTTCAAGGTTCTAGCTCCGCTGGGTATCCAGATGATGTACTGAAGGAGATTTCTTTTGGAATAGCCTAAAGACGTTTTCCTATACTTTCAACCTGTCAGTAATTATTCTTTCACATTTTGTTTATTTCTAAACGGTGATTATATTCAAATGCATATGCTCATTTAATAAATCATTGGACGTTTTCAAATAAAACACAAGTGTAAAGAAAAAGAAAAGGCAAATAGTTTTCTGCACTTTGAAGTATCTTTGTATTAACTTTGTGTGAGTATTTTGTACAAAGGAGACAAACATTCTAGTAAGAGAATGTTGTCATAAAATTGATAAAATTTTATACAAAGAAAGATGGCTTATGTGTAAAACTCCATGGGGTTCCCATTCTGCTATAGCCTTCGTAACTCTGGATATCTTGTCCATTTGCTGCTTCGTCCGAAGATGACTAGATTGATCAGAAGCCAGGAGCTTGTCTGGTGAAGAGATTGTTTTTAAAGTGATCCGACAAGACATAGTCATACGCTTTAATTCCCTAACTTTTGCCTGGACCGCCCTTTCGGGTTTTCAGTCCACCGGGAAACCCTTTTTTGCCCAAGTCTCCCTTTCGGGTTTTCAACTTGCCGGGTGTACAAATTTTTTTGTTTATCCCTAATTTTTTCCTGAATCGCCCTTTCGGGTTTTCGATTCACCGAGATGCCCATTTTTTCCCAAGTCGCCCTTTTGGGTTTTCAACTTTTCGGGTCGTTTATGCGTAGTATCTTTTGACTATGTCTGCGTTCGCAGGGTGTGGCAGGTCGTCGCCCTCTATGGTGGTCAGGATCATTGCCCCACTAGAAAAGATGTTTTTGATCACAAATGGTCCTTCGTAAGTAGGAGTTCACTTGCCCCTGGGATCACTTTGTGGCAAGATGATTCGCTTGATTACAAGGTCCCCGACTTGATATACCTGGCGCCTGACTTTCTTGTTGAAGGCCTTGATCATACGTTTCTGATACGCCTGACCATGGCAAACAGCAGTAAGTCGCTTTTCGTCAATCAAGTTAAGTTGATCAAGTCGGGTCTGAATCCAATCATCTTCACTCAAACCAACATCTTTCATGATTCTCAAGGAGGGAATCTGAACCTCGATGGGTAAGACAGCTTCCATGTCGTATACCAAAGAATAGGGTGTTGCCCCAGTTGATGTACGTACCGTGGTATGGTACCCGTGCATAGGAAACGGTAACATCTCATGCCAGTCCTTGTAGGTGACTGTCATCTTTTGAATGATCTTCTTGATATTTTTATTCGCAGCTTCGACAGCACCGTTCATCTTTGGCCGATAGGGACATGATTTGTTATGTTGAATCTGGAACTGCTCGCATAAAGCGGTGATCATAAAGTTGTTCAAATTTGTACCGTTGTCAGTGATAATCCTGTCGGGGATACCATACTGGCAAATAAGGTTTTGCTTGATGAAGCGGGCAACCACATTCTTTGTAACGGAGGTGAAGGAAGCTGCTTCGACCCACTTGGTAAAGTAGTCAATGGCCACCAGGATGAAACGGTGTCCATTGGATGTTGTAGGCTTGATCTCTCCAATCATGTTGATTCCCCACATCGCGAACGGCCAAGGAGCTGTTAAGACATTGAGAGGAATTGGAGGTATATGTACCTTGTCAGCGTAGACTTGGCAATTGTGACAAGTACGGGAATGTTGATGACAATCAGCTTCCATGGTAGACCAGTAGTAGCCTGCCCATAGAATCTTCTTATCCATCGTATGTCCGCTTGAGTGAGTGCCAAAGGTACCATTGTGCAGCTCAGCCATGATCTGCTCAACTTCAACCTTGTCCATACAATAGAGCAGAATGCAATCATGATTGCGCTTGTATAGGATACCATTGCTCAGGAAGAACTTGGCAGAGAATCTCCTTAAGAACTTTTTGTCGTTGACTGAAGCTCCTCCAGGGTATTCTTGTGCTTCGAGATACCTTTTGACGTCATGAAACCAATGTCGGTGCACTACTTCTTCGGTATTAATCTCGTGACAATGTGCAGGTTCGTCCATTCTTTCAATGGTGATTTGAGGAGCCTCATTATCCCAGTTAAGTTTAAACATGGATGACATTGTAGCTAGCGCATCTACTAGCTGATTCTCTTCTCGCGGGAAGTGCTCGAAGGTGATCTGCTCGAAATGTGGTAACAATGTTAGGACATGTTCTTTGTAAGGGATGAGGTTTGGATGTTTAGTATCCCACTCTCATTTGATTTGACTGATAACTAAAGCTGAGTCCCCAAATACAATCAAAGATTTGATTCCCAAGTCAATAGCAGCCTTGAGACCAAAGATACAAGCTTCATACTCGGCCATGTTGTTGGTGCAGCTGAAGCAGAGTCTAGCAGTGAAAGGTGTATGGCAACCTTCCGGAGAGATAAGTATCGTGTCGATACCGTTTCCAAGTGCGTTGGAGGCACCATCGAAGTACAGAGTCCATCGGGTTCCTTGTTCAGGTTCGTCATATGGTCTGTTTTCTTCAATTTTTCTCAAAGTCATGATATCCTCATCGGGGAAGTCGAACCTCATGGATTGGTAATCTTCGACAGCTTGATGGGCCAGATGATCGGCTAGCACACTCCCCTTTATAGCTTTTTGGGTCGTGTACTGTATATCATATTCAGTGAGGATCATTTGCCATCTAGTGATACTTCCGGATAGAGCAGGCTTCTCGAAGATGTACTTGATCGGATCCATCTTAAAGATCAATAAAGTGGTATGTGTCAATATATACTGCCTTAGCCGGAGAGCAGCCCATACCAAAACGCAGTAAGTTTTCTCGAGCAGTGAGTAGCGAGTCTCACAGTCGGTAAACTTTTTGCTAAGGTAATAAATGGCATGCTCTTTTCGGCCAGACTCGTCATGTTGGCCCAATACGCACCCCATTGAATTATCCATAATAGTCAGGTACATGATTAACGACCTTCCTTCGATGGGTGGAATCAAGATAGGAGGTTCCAGCAAATACTCCTTGATTTTATCGAAAGCAACTTGACATTCATCATTCCATTTAACCACCTGATCTTTCTTCAACAACTAGAAGATTGTTTCACAGGTAGATGTTAGGTGAGAAATGAACCTTGCAATGTAGTTTAGGCGTCCCAAGAAATCTCTGACCTCCTTCTCAGTGCGAGGGGCAGGCATTTCTTGTATAGCTTTGACTTTGGCAGGATCAACCTCGATGCCTTTGTTACTGACGATGAATCCCAAGAGTTCACCGGACCTAACTCCGAAAGTGCACTTGTTAGGGTTCAGTCTGAGCTTGTACTCTTTCAATCTGACAAACAGCTTTTGTAGATGGTCGAGGTGTTCCTCTTCAGTCTGTGAACGGGCTATCATGTCGTCTACGTAGACTTCTATCTCATGATGTATCATATCATGAAACAAAGCCACCATGGCGCGTTGATAGGTTGCCCCGGCATTCTTCAGTCCAAATGGCATCACTTTATAGCAGAAGGTACCCCACTGTGTAACAAAAGTAGTTTTCTCCATGTCTTCAGGGGCCATTTTGATCTGGTTGTACCCTGAAAATCCATCCATGAAAGAAAATACCTTGTGCTGAGCTGTATTGTCAACCAAGATGTCAATGTGCGGTAGTGGAAAGTCATCTTTAGGGCTAGCCCTGTTTAAGTCTCTTTAATCCATGCACATTCTCACTTTGCCATCCTTCTTAGGCACGGGCACAATGTTAGCAACCCATTGTGGATAGGAAGTAACAGCAAGAAACCCAGCATTGAACTGCTTCATCATTTCAGCTTTGATCTTTTCAGACATGTCGAGCCTCATGCGATGAACTTTCTGTTTAATCGGTGGACAGTCTTCTCTTGTAGGGAGATGGTGAACCACAATATCTGTATCCAGTCCCGACATGTCTTCGTAGGACCAGGCAAAGATCTCAACATATTCATTCAACAGCTGAACTAAGCGCTCATTGACATTTGGCTCTAGGTTGGCACCCACTTTAACCTCTTTTCTGTCTTCCTCAGTTCCCAAGTTGATTGTCTCTAACAACTCCTCATGTGGTAGAATAACCCTTTCTTCCTGTTGTAGAAGTCTAGCCAACTCTCCCGGCACCTCACAGTCTTCATCACCTTCGTACTCGGCATGATTGACCAGATCTTCAGAGTCACTGAAGGCCGTAGCAGAATTGTTACCCATGGAATCCGGAATGGAAGGGTACCTGCATTTGTGAGTGTGGGTGTGTGTAAGGGATAGCCACCTTTAAACAAATAAAATGTAAAAGGAAAGAAAATGAGCACAAAAGTTTATATGTGAAAACGTCCATGATTCATTAAAAATGGCATATGAAGATGAAAAATCAAGCCCTTATAAATGGACCTATATGCCTCAGGTAAGACATAAGGAAAAAAGTGTACGAATTGTTTAAGAATTATTACAGACCAACAAAAATGTTCGAAAGATAAATTACTGCTTGATGAAAGTAATGGGAACGAAGTCTTTCGCCTCTCAGTTGTTCAGTCCTCCTTCAATAGTCGGGAAAATCCAGTCTTCAAAGTTGCTCTCATCTTCATGATCCTCCAAAGCATGAACTCCGTGATGAGTGATCTTTAATGGTGGCCCTCCATCCTGGGAGCGACGCACAAACTTTTGAGCAGAAGCAGTGAAACCCAAGCCGAACTTATCTGTCTTGTAAGGAAAATCTGGCAGCTGACCCCATACTGTGCTTCCTCCTTCCTCAATCACAACCTTCGCATATTTAAGGGATGACATCCAGGACACAGGTTTGGTAATGATAGGTACAAAAGGTACTGCTGCAATTTCCTGAGTTACCTCCTCGAAATGCTGAAAGGGGGTTTCGATGAATTCACCATCCAATTCCACATAGCGGAAAGAATTAAGATGGCTTATCATGTATTTCTCTTCACCGCGAACTGTCACAATTTTTCCTTGGACAGGGTACTTGAGAATTTCGTGCAGAGAAGAAGTGACGGCCCCAACATTGTGGATCCAGGGTCTTCCTAACAAGCAAGAGTAGGAAGGACGGATGTCCATCACATAAAATATGGAGTTGAAAGTTTCCGTTACCACTTTAATCGGGATGTCCACCTCCCCGTGGACCATCCGTTTAGAACCATCAAAGGCTCTGACAATGAT
Source organism: Vicia faba (assembly GCA_948472305.1). Lineage (NCBI taxonomy): Eukaryota > Viridiplantae > Streptophyta > Magnoliopsida > Fabales > Fabaceae > Vicia > Vicia faba. The sequence goes on along the minus strand of OX451739.1, from coordinate 1,082,682,527 downwards.
GTTGCTGGGCTTCAAAATTAGACCTTCACAATCTAGTCTATCCAATGCTTTCTTTGGTAAGACATTTAAAGACGACCCGGTATCAACCAGAACGTGAGCTAAAGTAGTCCCTCTGCATTCCACTGAGACATGCAGCGCGTCATTATGCTTTCTCCCCTTAGATGTTAAATCGGCATCGGAGAAGCCAAGACCGTTGTTGGCTGTTAGGCTAGCTACACACTCCTGGAACTGGTCCGCGGAGGTTTCCTGAGGAACATGGGCCGTCTTCAAGAATTTGATCAGAGCTTTGGCATGAGCTTCGGAATAGAGCAATAGGGCCAGCATAGAGATTTTTGATGGGGTTTGCCCCAGTTGTTCTACGACATCATAGTTGCTTTTCTTAATTATTTTTAAAATCTCATCCATTTCCTTTTGAGTGGTCTCGGAGATGACCAAAGGCTGAGCCCTCGTCCTGACGGGCGCTTCTTGGATCCCCTTACCTTTATCAGCAGCAACAACTGAGGGTACAACTACGGGAGTAACAATTTCTTCAATCACTGGAGTTTGCACAGATATGTTGACCGACACAGGAGTAACCTTAGGAGCACTTGAGGGTCTGAAGATTTCCCTTGGAGGAGCAATCTCCAGAGAGAAAATTCTTCTGTTGCGGGTGATTTTACTCGTCCCAGCAATATTTCCTATGTCAGGAGTCTCTTCATCGGAACTTTCTTCAACTGATTCAATCTGCTTAACACCGTGGTAGAAGATATCTCCTCTATAATTCCACGGTATTGATTTGTTGGACTTGTATGGGATTGGCCCCGACATAGTTATCTTCAGAGGTACAATCTTTGGATCGGATGTAATCTTAACAGGTCTTTTAGAGACCTTGGAAAGATTGGCGGAAATGGTAATTATAGCAACATCGTTGATAGGAGTCAGAGTAACAGGAGTTTTCTCAAAGAGGATTTCTTGATTATCCATTAGGCGTTGGATGCCTAACTTCAACAACGGACAGTCGGATTGTAAGGACGAACAAATGTAGCAATCTTTTTCACAGCCTGGGAAAATCCCGACTTTCAACAGATTCATCTTGATTATTGGTAATGGAGTCATTAAGTCATCAACAGTAGCAACATAAAGATCTTCTTCAACAGTATGGACATTATGACCATGTTTTGGCATTGGGGCAGAGATTACATTAGGTTTTTCAGGGGCGTCGAATTCCACCTCTTTGGCATCTATTAAATCCTGGATCTTATTTTTGAGGGCCCAACAATTGTTGGTGTCGTGCCCTATGCTATCTGAATGATAAGCACACTTCGCATTTGAATGGTAGTAGGGAGAAGAGGTATTCGGATTCTTTGGCGCCTCTTTCAATGTTGTAAAGTTTAACTTCAAGAGATGGGGTAGAACCTGTGCAGGCGTCATGTTTATCCGGGTATATTTCCGTTGCGGTCGTTCCACCCTTTGCTGGTTGGTTCTAGGTTGATTGTTTCTGGGTTGATCAGATGCGGACTTCTGAATCATTACAGCCCCCACCACTGGCCGGCGCTCAACTCTTCCTTGGCCTCTGTGAGAGTAAACAGCTGAGACTTCTTTCTTTGCTGGAAAAGTCTTCTTGACGGCAGCGGAAGTAGATGTATCTTTTTGAATTTTATCGCTCTTGATGTCGGCTTCAACTCTTTCACCAGTCATAATCAACTCGATGAACCCCGCCGACGAACTTCCTATCAGGTGATTAAAGAATGGACCTGACAGAGTCCCTAAAAACATATCAACAAGCTCTCTTTCATACAATGGTGGCTGCACCCTTCCAGCCAAGTCCCTCCATTTCTGGGCATACTCCTTAAAGCCTTCATTAGAGACCATACCCATACTCTATAATTGAGTACGGTTAGGTGCTAAGTCCGCATTATATTGATATTGTCTGTAGAAGGCAGCAGCCAAATCCTCCCAATTATGCACATCAGACCTCTCAAGCTGGTAGAACCAATCCAATTGTGTACCCGACAAACTATCCTGAAAAAAGTGGACCCACAGGTCCTTGTCAGAAGAATGAGGTTGAATTTTTCTGACGTAAGACCGTAGGTGCATCTTTGGGCAAGACACCCCATCGTATTTAGAAAACAAAGGAACTTTAAACTTGGGGCGAATGACAATCCCAAAAACCAATCCTAACTCTTCGAAATCCAGCCCAGGCACCCTCTGTACCTCCATAGCTGCCAGACGTTCCTCCAGATTCTTATACTTGTCATCTGCAGGAGGGTACTGCTGTTCAGAATAGTCTTCATCCTCTTCTTCTTCTTCTTCAGCCTCAGACTCAGATGGTACTACAGCTCCCTTTCCTTTACCTACCCCTTCATCAGATGTTGAGGGGAAATCCAGGACCCTTCTAGCTTGACCTTCAAATCTTCTACCCAAAGTAGCCACACCAACTCTTTTATTTTTCTTTTTCTCCTTTTCCTTCTCTAACAGTGCTTTAAGATCCTCCTGAACCTTTGACAAGGTCATGAGGAGTTGTTGGAACTGTGAATTCTGCACTTGTAAGTCTTTGACCGTCTCCACTATATCCATCTTGCTGAAATAAACAGCTGAGAGATAAGGAAACCTGGTGTGAAGACCTGTTTATGCATATGATGAATGATATGTATTCATGTAATGCATTCAAGGATTCAGAAATTCAAATTTGTTTCAAACAAAAAGAACACACGTCATATTAATAAAGATAGAATTTGTTAGTACATAAATTCCCCATGGGCAAAAATAATACAAAATTCTAATGTAAAAAGACGTTGTGCATCCTCTTTGGCGCAATGTAGGTGTTGAGAGTCTGCTCTTCGTGGAGTCGAAGAGTAAGTTCCAAAACCTTCTTCTCACTGGTGTAGAAGCTGGCTTCAAAAGTTTTATGTTCTTCTTTGAGCTGTATCCAACTCTTTTGCAAATCTTTTAATGATGTTGGCATGTCAGTATGTAGGAGGGTGTATGGAACCTCTCCTTCCATAACAGACTCTTTGATCACCGGGAGAATGTAGGGGTAAGACATCATAAGACTCTGGGCGCGGGTTCGTACCCACTTGAGGTAAGGTTCAAGGGGGATGGAATTCTTGTGTCCCAATGTCTTACTGTCCACCTTGTTGGGCATCCTCCAAGCTCGGATAAACCTTTGTCGAAGTCCTTGAGCGTCGTTGTCAAAGTCAAAAACTAAGTATGGAATCAGCATGTCATGAGGGTCATCCCTTCGGGAATACCCAAATTGTCTCAGGGCCAAGCAGGGGTTGTAGGTGATGCCTCCCCTAATGCCTAGTATAGGGACATTAGGGAATTCCCCACAACGATCAATGATGATAACATTTTCTCTGGATCGAGAACACCAATGAACATCAGAATATGTAAGAGTCATCAACCGTTGTGACCACCTCAAGCCTTGCTCATTCTTCAAGACTGACTGGGGAAGGTGAGAAATAAACCACCTTGCTAGAAGAGGAGTACAACACATGAGAACACCTATTTTCCTCATTGTTCGTGTGTGAAATGAGTGTAGGATGTCTCCAAGCAATGTAGGCACAGGATTCCGAGATATGAAAATATTGACAGCATTCACATTTATAAGCTGGTCAGGGTTTGGGAACAAGACCAATCCATAGACGATAAGTGCTACAATCTCCTCAAAAGCTTGCAGATCTAGAGAATTCCAGCAGTCTTGTGCCTTCTCAAACAGAAACTTTTCCAAGAAACCCTTGACACAACTTCTGGTTTCCCAATGACCTTTGATATCAGATGGTAGCAAGTGTAAGGCTTGAGCAACATCTTCAGGCTTTGGCTCTCTTTCCGTATCGTTGTAGGGTATTTGATGGAGAATAGGAATCCTCAGGAGTTGAGAAAATTCCTCCAAGGTAGGCACTAGTTGGTAATTAGGAAATGTGAAGCAGTGGTGTAGGGGGTCAAAGAACTGGAAGAGAACTTTCACCACGTCTTATTTAATGTTGGAGTTGACCAAGTTGAGAAGTATACCATGTCTTTCAGTGAAGGGAGAATTCTCTGGAATCTTGGAAGCAAGATCCTTGAGTAGAGGAGGAATTCTCACAAGGTTGACCTGTATTGTTTTCCTGCGGAGTGATTCCATAACCTACAAAACAGGAACAAAGATGAAAATCCAAACCCTTAAAATGGTTAGTGGATGCATATGATGCTTCATGATGTTCATGATGTATGCACGAGTATATGTATAAGCAAGTCACACAAGTTCCTAGTTTCAGGCTTGCATGGGGTTTCATAGGTAAGTACCCTCTTGAAGTCTAGTTGGCTCAACTTGTCCTATAAATAGTAACTGGTTTCAAAGAAGCTCAATATCACTGGATTATTTTATGTGTTCATTGTTTCAGTTTGGCCACTTTACTGGTGACCGAAATATTCCAATAAAACAACCCTCAATGAGTGTAGTATCGAGTATCTACCAACTTTGGACTGCACTAAAGCCGGTCATCTCACTACCCCTAAAAAGGCCAAGATGGTCAAGTAAAGGTTCTAAAAGTCCATTAGTGCTTCATGACATCACTCAGCGGCCCCGTATTCTCTTTGATTAACTCAAAGGCTACTGGTACCCACAAATATGTCGCACTAATATAGCTATTGCTTCAACCATGTCGGTATACCCCACACAGTTTCCACAACGTATTCCTATTTACCTATGAATGTTTCCCAAATTCGGGTAGAGGATTTCAAACCCAAACAATAGAATCAAGTGTAAAGAAATCAAAGCAAACAAGGTGAGCATGTAAAGGTGATCTAAACCCTAAGGTAACCCCACTTTTAGAGATCTCCCCAGCAGAGTCGCCAGTTCTGTGATATGGTGGGAGAACTGACTAGTGGTTTTGCGTTTGTGTTTGTAAATGTTTCAATTTAGCAAGAGTCACCACCGACTTTTTATTTTATCCAAAGGAAAGGTCAAAAAGCACAGGAAAGACCTTTGAGATGTTTTCTTGGGTTCGGGGGGTAGATTATGAAAAGGGAAGGTGCTAGCACCCTTTTCATCCATGGTTTTCCATGGGCTCTTAGTTACTTGTTTAGATCACTTGCTTTTGCTTTTCAGTTGTTTGAAATGGTGCTTTGTGTGTGGTTTTAAAAGTATTTTGAAAAGAGGCCTTTTGTCTAGGCAACCTTTGTAATGATTCTTGTTTGAATGTATACAAAGGTGTTTGTCTTTTGAAAAGATGTTTCAATGTTTGAAAGTTTGTTTTGGGAAATGTTTTGAAATGTGTTATGAGTTTGTTTGAAAATAGAAAGGGTGTTTGCAAGTTTTGATCAAGTAACTAGGAGCATCTACCTACCTACTCAAAGATATTTCCTACACATTTTTAACCCTATAACCTTGTTATTTTACCATTGCATTTTGGTAAACAACCTTGTGCTTGGATGTTAAACAGGACAGGTGCGGGTCATCGTATTAACCATGATAGCAATAGTGCTAAGTATCTTAGCAAGTTTTTTTGAGGGACTAGATCATTTTTGTATAGGCAACCAAAATAGCGTCATCGAGGGACTATGATCTTTTTGTTTTGTTATTGTTTTGCCAAGATACTCAACATGCATACCATGACCATTTTAAAGGCAACAAGTGGATGAAACCCTAGGGGTGCATGTGTGCATTGTGTTGTCAATTTACATGCTTTTATGTCTTGTATTAGGTCTAGCTATTTGTTTTGATTTTAGATATTATATACAAACCCTAATCTCTATCATGGTATATTTGAAAGCAATAAATGCGTAAAAGTAATCTAAGCTATTACAACATTGATATGGGGAGGTGGATACAATTTTGAATAGGGGATTATTTGCAAGAAATTAAAACCCTAAGATTATTACAACCAAATTGAATTCTTTGTTCAAATAATTAATAATCAAATATTTAAATGGACAATTAAATAAATATGCAATATGTTATAAATATGCAAAAAAAAAAAAAAATTTGTATTATTTTTATGTATGTAAAAATAAAATATTTAATGTATCAAAAATAAGAAAAAATATTATTTTTATTAAGGGTGGAAACCCTAATTTGTTTTAAGAAAGTATATATATATATATATATATATATATATATATATATATATATATATATATATATATATATATATATATATATATATATATATATATATATATATATATATATATATATATATATATATATATATATATATATATGATCATGTTGTACCCCAAAATTTTCCCTCCCATATTCTTCAAGATTTGCCAAGATCAAGCTTCAAAATCCCTCAAGGGTTGCACAGTCCAATTGTCTCCTAACATAGTCAAAATTAGGGTTTTGGTTCTTGTAAAGAAATTGAGGTTTTCAAGGGTCCAATCAAGTCCCATATGCCTACATACATTTTCAAGTATCCATGTGTCAAGTTTCAAGACTCCCAGCATCAAGTTGCACAATCAAAAACCCTAAATGCTTCATAGTCAACTATAGGGGCAAAATGGTCATTTGACAGTCAAAAGTCAAAAATTTTGGTCAACATCTTATTTTGAAGCCACAATCATCATTTGATCAATGCTTGATCATGATTCCACAAGCATGGCTCAAAAAGTCTCAAGATGCAAAAGTTTCCATTTTTGGACAGTTGAAAAGTCAACTGCAAATTGACCAAGGCATAACTTCTTCATGGTTTATCAGAAAAATCCCATCCAAAGCTCATTTTGAAGAGGATGACATTTCCTACAACCCATCTTCACACTCCAAGTCCAATAAATGCTCTCACAAAAAGTTATCAATTTCAACATTATAGGTCATTTTCAAAAGTCAACAAAAAGGCACTTTAAGTCAAAGACCATAACTTGAGATTGGTAAATCAAAATGACATGGGACCAAAGGCATTGGTTAGAGGACTTCAATACCTTTCAAAAATGTCCAAGAACATGATCATAGCTTCAAAATTGAGCAAGATATGCATTGGAGAAGTTGGGAAATTTTTGGGAATTTTCAAAAGTCAACTTTGCCTAAAACCCTTCAAAATTGCTAATGGGCCTCAAATTCTTCCTTGAATCATTACCCAAAGCCTATGCACGACCCATTGAGCTCAAAGGGATTTATTTTCTTATTTTTAATTAATTAATTGAATTTTTATTATTATTAATTCATTTAATTAGATTTAATTATGAGAAAATATCAAATAATGCTTTTTCAAATCTTTTTGTGCAGCAAATCAAACTAGGGCAAGCTGGCCAAGTCGTTTCACATCCAAAAAAGGAAAATCATCCATGATTGGCAAAGACTTCAATGAAAAAAGATTGGAAATACATAATTGAAAATCAAATATCCAAATCATTAATTCAATGGAGTCATGGGCTCTTTCTTGACCTAAATTCGTTCACATACTTATGCACAACTAAACCATATTCCACAGGACACGAAAAAGCTGCTCATGCTCCATAACCAAGTTGCAAAAACTCAAGAAATTTGGAAAACTGAAATCATAGTTGCAGGACGATTCAAGGCTTGAAATTGCTTCTAATACGTTACTGGACCTTCCAGGAATCGATTAGCATCAAGAACCAATCCAAACACGCAAAGAACTGAAGAACATAGGCCACACAGTTTGTCTTGTTTTTCAAAATTGCATAACATGATTCATGAGCTTTTAACCATTTTTCTTGTTTGATTTGCACTAATAATGATCTTCTGAAGCGATTGGTACAGTTTAATTGGACTAACACTGCTTGTATCAAAATCCACCATTGAAGAATATTAGGTTTTCAGGACATCCAAATTAGGGTTTTTCACATATGATAAAATTGGACCTCAAGACCAATATGGTTGAACTCATTGCAAGAAGCCTGATTCATTGAGATAATCGCGCCTTTTTATATTAACTCATCTCCTATTCGCTATTATTCACTGTTCTATTTAGTGGGGGTTTAAAACCCCCGCTACTTGTTTCATGTTTGCAGGAATAACAAGGAAGAAGATGGACGTGGCATTATCTGACTGGGGCGTTCAAACTTTGGCGCGGTTTTTCAGCATAATGGGCATATTTTATACATTATATTTCTTTGTTATTGTATATACAAAAAAACGCAAATGGCCAGTTGGTGGAGGACGTGTCCCTCAAGCGTTGGGACCTGGGTTCGATTCCCAGGTCCCCCCACTTAATTCATGATTTTTGTTATAATGCTTTCCTATGCAGCGCTCACTCAAGGGCTCACCATACACACTCACGCTCAGGCTTGCCACGCGCTCCTGATGATCAATCCAAGGGCCACTGAATGAGATCCATGGTGGTTCAGTCAAACAAGCGTGCACACAATCTTGGAAAGTCAAACAAAGGCTTTGTCAATGGGCCTGAATTGCTGCAGTTTTACCTCCATTTGGGCCAGACACCCCCCTCTTGTTTGTATATTTAATTTCATTTTCTTTTCTTTTTAATTCTTTCAATTGCTTTAATTATTTTTATTTAATTTACCTAAAATAATTTTCATAATAAAAAATCAGAAAATCAAAAATGTTTTATATTTAATTATATTTAATTTCGCCATTAAAATATTTTTGTAAATAAATTTCAATAACTAACTTAGTTAAATTAGGTTTAATTTTAACACCTTTTCTTAATAAATAAAAAATGTGTAGAATTAGGTTTTGACATTTTATCTTTTTTCTTAATTAATTTTTCCTCATTATTTATTATTATTATTATTATTAACTATTATTTTTGTAAATAAACATGTGATTTAATTAACTAGTAAATTAGGTTAACTTTAATATTTTCATTAATAATCAAAAATAATTTAGAATTAGGGTTTCCATTTAATTTTAATTTTCTTTATTTCATTAAACACCAAAAAAAACATTTTCTTTAATTAATTAATTAAATAGACTTTAATTTCATTTAATTTCAAGCAAAGGGTCAAAACCCTCGGACGTTCAATTTTTATTTCTATTTCGCGCATTATTTTCTTTTGATTATTATGTAACTGTTCAAGGAATGTAATAGTAATTAGGTATTTATTTACTTTCCGCATTTTATCAAAAACGGGTCTTTGTACTTTGGCGATGTATAGACCCGCGCCTTGTAATAGCGTAGCTTTTATCTTTCCGCTTTTAATTTTTCGCACTCTTAAATTCTAAATTGCATGAAAGAATGTATGGTTAATTAAAAACAAGTGTAGCTCACAATGCCATGGTCAAAGATAACGGTTAAACTGAAAACAACACACAAATACACACACCACCTCTAGGGTACGCCTCACCTGTTGCCTTTAAAACGTGGTCGTCAAGTATAGGACGTTTTAGTAAGTCCTTATGTCAATGATCCAATTGCCTCGAAAAAGTTGCCTCGAAACAGTTGCCTCGAAACGGTTGCCTCGGATTAAAAAAGGATCAAGGACATAAGGGTAGCTTATAAGGTGTCCTACTGTTGCTTCGGTGACCACACTGTCCCTAAACTCGAATTGACCCGAACACCTCCAACGGTGGTGCTACCTACCTCTCAATGGTGGGATAGCACTATCTAAAGGACTCTTACACAGCCGAATTCCTTAGGGTAGGTAGATGACTCATGGATACTTGCTCTCTTCAAAAACAAATCAAAAATACTTTACACACAGACACTTTCAAAAAGCTTTCAAAACAAATTTTCAAACACTCTTGAGGACAGATACAAGAGTTACTTAGAAATTTTTCAAACGAAACTTTTTTTCAAAACCCACAAACACAAGAAAAGCAAAACATTTTTGAAAACATAAGAGCAAGTACCTAAGAGCCCGTGGATAACCACGGATAGAAAGGGTGCTAACACCTTCCCTTTCTATAAATCTACCTCCCGAACCGAGAAACTATCTCATAAGGAATTTTGCTGTGCTTTTGTCCTATCCATGTTGGAGAAAATAAAAGACGGTGGCGACTCTTGCTTCCGCGACATTTCGTGAACCAGCATTAAACAGTCAGTTCTAAATCCACCGATCACAGAACTGGCGACTCTGCTGGGGATACTTAAAGTGAGGTGTACCTTAGGACTAAGATCACTTGTGTTTTCAATTGTCTGAATTGTTTGCTTTATTATTGTGGGTACTGTCTTGGGAGTTCTATAGATCCTAACCCGGATCTGGGGGATACCTTCTTAGAAAGTAGCAACAAGACTGTGAGGGAACTGTGTGGGGTATACCGACACGGTTGAAGCAGTCTGCTACGTTGATGTGGCACTTTGGTGAGTACCGGTAACCCTTGAGTCAAGTCAAGGAGAGTACGGGGCCGCCGCGTGGTGTCGTGAAGAATCAACTGACCTTAGGAACCTTAATTGAACCATCTTGGCCTCTTTAGGGTAGTGAGATAACTGACTTTGGTGCAGTCCGAAGTTGGTTGATACTCGATACTACACTCAGTTGAGGGTTGTTTTCTTGGAATATTTCGATCGCCAGTTCAGTGGCTATATCGAAACGATGAACACAGAAAACAATCCAATGATATTGAGACCCTTAGAACCTGGTTACTTCTGATAGGACAGGTTTTGAGCCCACCAACTTCAAGAGGGTAGTACCTAAACTTCATGCTGGCTTAAACTCTAAGGGCTGTCTTGTGTGACTTGTGTGCTTTCAAACTTGACTACTTGCATACTTGTTATCTGACACATGAGTTTTCTTGCAGGTTTTGTTTATAGTCCTTAATTGGGACTCATAACAGGGTTTACCTACATTACCCCATGCATAGCATAACATCATACCATTGCATGCATCCTGTATAAAGACTAACCCGTTTCAAGGATCTCAAGGGCTTGTGATGCAGGTCATGATGAACCAACTGTCCAGCAAGGGGCAAAGAGGATTTATTTTCCTCTACCCAAGGTTGTCAGGGGCTATGACCCACTGGATATGGTGAGCCTTTGACCCTTGAAGAAGGACTCTCAACAATATGCAGTTCCTTCAATCAAGCTACCGGATTCCAATTCTAACAATCTTCATGTTTACCCCGCGAGGTCCTTGAAAACATTGCATGCATATCATACATATCATTGCATTACAGGTACCCTTGTTGCAGGTCACTTATCCTTTTTCACTGTTTATTTCAACAATGGCTTCCCAACAAGATAACCAGGGTCTTCATGCTCAAGAGACTCAGTTCAGGGAGATCTTCCTGAGCCTATCCAAGGGACAAGAGGAGTTGAGGACACTCCTCATGGGGAATTTGGCCAAGAAAAGTCCTGAAGATGACAAGGACGAACGGCTGAAACGTCTGCAAGCTGAGGTAGATACTATGAGAGCCCATATGCTGGGGCAAATGGCTCTCATTCAAGGCTTAGCTCGGGAGCAAGAAGAGTTGAGGACCATGATCAGTCAACTTCATCAAGACATGAAGCAACCAGCCCAAGTCAGGGACCAGGTCATTGATCAGCCTCCAAGAGGACAAGAGTCTGGCATGGTGAAGAATAGACCTCTCTAAATTACTACCACTTCACAAGCCCAACATCAACCTCGCCCAGAGCAACATGTTGATCAGAGTAAGCCAAGCAGGTCCAAGAGGCAATTCACCCAGCTTAACGTGTCGCTGTTTCAGGCTCTATAACACCTGTTGAGGTTGAATCTGATTACACTAAGGGCTCCTCCCTGGAACCCCAACATCTCTGCTCCTAACTATCATCCCAACAAAAGATGTGCATACCACTCTGATAGTCCTGGACATGACACTGCCGACTGCTGGGCTCTGAAGAACAAGGTCCAGGACCTGATTAATGAAGGAGTAGTGGATTTCACCCAAGGGGTTCGAGCTGAGTTCTTCTACCATCCCTACAGGATGCACCATTTGAAGTAACAGGTCCTGAGATGAGAAGACCTTTTGTCCATTAGAATTTTCAAGTTGTAATTTTCTTTTTGTTGTTCAAACAATTATCATGTCAAACGCTGTTATTTCATTAATGCATCGCATATGTCTGTTTTGAACCAATATATTCGCATTCGCTATATTCAAAATTGCTTTCATATTTTCTGTGATGATCAACTCTCGATTAATAACTCTAAGCCTCTTGAGGGAGAATGACGAAAACGATACCATAATCTACAGTATGCTTTTGGACAAACCCCGCTGATGAGGTACAGGCATTGTTTCAATCCCTAAACACTGGAGTTATAAGGAAGATAATCCTTCGTCAACCCCTTCGAGCCAAAGAAGTAGGAGTTTTTCTTTTCGAAAATTAAAACCCTTAATCATAACCTGGGGCAGGGTAGTTCTCTCAGTTGATCCAGATGCACGACGAATAACATCAAAGGAGTCCTTCCGAAACAAAAAGACAGTGATGGTTCCGAATAATCATAAAGACGGGCAGTCATTACCAAAAAAAAAAAACTAAAGCCCAATAAGTCAAAACCTATGAAGGAGACCTACAACAAAACTGGGGCATCCCGCTGACTGTAAATACAAAAAGAAACAGTTCAGGCAAAAAAAACAGGGATAATGAAATCAAAGAGAAAGAGGTCCTACAAACCCTCAACAAAGAGAAATGACGGCCTATTCAAAATAAACTGTCAACATCCGAACCATCACCGGGATATCAGAGCAAAAACTCGAACAAGGTCTAACGCACGATCAGCTGAGTTTAGGTTTGAAGAACATCACGAAGAGCGGGTGGGTACAGATAAATTCGAGCCTTTATCCTTTGTTTCTTAAACCGTGAACCGGGCCACGTTATAACCCTTAAAAGTCCTAGCTGAAGCAGGGGTTAGTTCGAAAGCATACTGTTACCAAAGGTATCCTGACTCCTTAAGGCTCGCGGTAAAATGACGAGTTGACATCACAGTTTACAAAAATTCACTTGTTTTCATGAAAAAATGCATTTTCGCAAAAACTTCAAGACAGACATAAGCTTTGCATTTTTAACATAACTTTGTTTGCATATGACTTTTTGTTCGAACAGCAGAGAAATTCGCACGAAGAATATCTAATGAACAAAAGCACTTCCCATCAAGGGGCATGGCCTGATCATTATCCATCATCTGGGGCAGTTAAGTCAAGATTCGGAGAATCTCTCAAAAAGCCAACCAACTTGGGGCATTGGACGATCAAACGAAGATCTTCTGGTCGCATGGCAACACAAAAACAGGGGCATCTCCCTACATTTTGAGAGCGGGTACATAGTAAAAAAAAAAGAGTACTACGCATAATCAAAGACCCGCTAGGTTGATACACCTAGGCAAAAATAAGGGCTTCCCGGCGAACCAAAAGGGTTCGGGCAAAAATAAGGGATGAAATGAAAAATCTGTACACCCGGCAAGTCGAAAACCTGAAAAGGCGGCTTGGGCAAAAGTGGGTATCCCGGTGGACTGAAAACCCGAAAGGGCGGTCCAGGCAAAAGTTAGGGATCAAGGCGTACGACTATGTCCCGTCATCTTGTCACTTGCCTACCAGAAGAAGATTTGTCAATCGACAGTTATCAAGCACCTCATAGGCCTTCTTCTCCCGCAGAAACTGGGGCAATAATGAGTTGTCTAAGCAATCTAATTGCTCTGTCCATCAAGGTACCAAGGTAAGTTCGGCTGAAGAATGTAACCCAGATACCTCCACTCCCCGCCGAGTAAGACAAGACTCAACAATTCTCTCCCAAGCAGTTGGTCTCCCAATCAGCCCTACAAGGCACAGTATTCTCCAGCAAGTTAGCAACACTCTCCCCACGCAGAGTTAGCCTACTGTCAGCCGTAAAGAAATTAGGTATCCCCGGTAGATCTCAATATTCCCCAACGGAGTATACAGACATTCCTAACAAGCATCCCCGGCAATCTTGATCTAAGATTGTTCCCCGGCGGAATATCGGACATCCAGTGGAGCCATTCCCCAGTCCAATCTGAAAATTTTCCCCAGGAGAGTTGAATCAATTCCCCCAGTAGGAAGCTTATCCCCAGTAGATTCTGGAAGCTTGTCACACGCATAGTACGAACGCTCTCCCCCGGCTTTATTCAAAGGTTATTTCCCCACCAGGATATAACTGGGTTATCCTCAGCCAATTACCACGGAAAGATCGTCCTTGGTGAAGTTCTTCCTATCCCCCAGCGGAGTTCATCAAATTCCCCAACATAACTCAATAATGGTATCCCCAGCGGAGTTATCGTCAAACCTCAGCAAAGTGCCTCTCTTTCCCCACAGAGTTCACTCCCCGCAGAGTAATCTATTCGCCAAGTTTATTCCCCAACGGAGTCATCTTCTCCTACTGGTATTCTTGCAACCATCACCCCAGCGGAAACAAAGCTCTACTCTTCAACATCAGCCCAGGATTCAACAAGCTCCCGGCATTCGTCAAGGATTTATTTTTCCAGACGAGAATACATTCATAAACACCACATCTTCATACATTATAGCATGCATACGCATCATACAACACAAATCTCATTTATTTTTGAGAACATCTTAAAATCATGCAGTTCATGCATCATGAAATCGCATACAACTAATACTTTGCCTTTTCAGGAAAAAGTCAATCAAAAGATGATTACCATCTACCTTTACAGTTCTAGATCAACACCAGTAACAAGCCAGGAAAATTCTGTAGACGACTGATCGTGGGTTAATATCCGAAACCAAACAGGACAATTATCTACTTGATCATCCTCGGGCAACCCTACACCGGTTCCTTCTCCCTTTCAAAAGAAGCCTTACACAGGCTCATCAACAGGCAACCATACACCGGTTCCTTCTCAATTTTCAGAAGAAGTCTTACACGGACTTATCTCAAGATGACCTTACCCTGGTTCATCAAGAAGTTTTACACGAACTTATCCTTCAGTAACCTTACCCCGTTTCCTCCAGAAGTCTTACACTGACTTATCTCAAGATGACCTTACCCCGGTTCATCAAGAAGTTTTACACGAACTTATCTTGCAGTAACCTTACCCCGGTTCCTCCAGAAGTCTTACACGGACTTATCTCAAGATGAACTTACCCTGGTCCATCAAGAAGTTTTACACGAACTTATCCTGCAGTAACCTTACCCCGGTTCCTCCAGAAGTCTTACATGGACTTATCTCAAGGTAACCCTACACCGGTTCCTCCCAAAGTCTTACACGAACTTATCCTGCAGTAACCTTACCCTGGTTCCTCCAGAAGTCTTACATGGACTTATCTCAAGGTAACCCTACACCGGTTCCTCCCAAAGTCTTACACGGATTTATCCCAAGGTAACCTTACCCTGCTTCCTCATGAAGTTTTACACGAACTTATCCCAAAGAAACCCTACACAGGTTCTCTCTCTCCAGACGTAGTTTTACATAGACTCGTCACCCAGAAACCCTACACAGGTTCTCTCTTTCAAAAGATGGAGTTTTATACAGACTCGTCATTAGGAAACCCTACACAGGTTCTCTCTTTCCAAAGATGAAGTTTTACACGGATTCGTCACCCAGAACCCTACACAGGTTCTCCATTTCCAAGGATGCAATTTTATACGGACTCATTATCAGTAAAGCCTACACAGGTTTCCTTCCTTCAAAGATGCAGTTTTACACAAGCTCATCGACAGTCAACCCTACACAGGTCTCCTTCCTTCAAAGAGGCAGTTTTACACGAGCTCATCGTCAGTCAACCCTACACAGATTTCCTTCTTTCCAAGATGCAGTTTTACACGAGCTCATCATCAGGCAACCCCACACTGGTTCCCTCTTTCAACTTACAAAAATTACAATCCAACAGACAACCTCCAGATGGCATCTATAAGCCCATCCACCTACCAACAGACCCAAATGGCATCTATAAGCCCATTCCCGACAAGGTTCTGTCACACTTCCAGATGGCATCTATAAGCCCATCCACCTACCAACATACCCAAATGGCATTTGTAAGCCCATTCCCGCCATCACACTGTTGATACGCAACTATGTGAGTGCAAATTTCTGGGCACTCTAGTGTTCAATCATCTTCCACCTTCGGATTACGAAAGGCACGCCAGCCAATCTACATCCTCAGGTCTAAGAAGATTGAACAGGGGCAACTGTTGTACCCCAAAATTTGCCCTCCCATATTCTTCAAGATTTGCCAAGATCAAGCTTCAAAATCCCTCAAGGGTTGCACAGTCCAATTGCCTCCTAACATAGTCAAAATTAGGGTTTTGGTTCTTGTAAAGAAATTGAGGTTTTCAAGGGTCAAATCAAGTCCCATATGCCTACATACATTGTCAAGCATCCATGTGTCATGTTTCAAGACTCCCAGCATCAAGTTGCACAGTCAAAAACCCTAAATGCTTCACAGTCAACTGCAGGGGCAAAATGGTCATTTGACAGTCAAAAGTCAAAATTTTTGGTCAACATCTTATTTTGAAGCCACAATCATCATTTGATCAATGCTTGATCATGATTCCACAAGCATGGCTCAAAAAGTCTCAAGATGCAAAAGTTTCCATTTTTGGACAGTTGAAAAGTCAACTGCAAATTGACCAAGGCATAACTTCTTCATGGTTTATTAGAAAAATCCCATCCAAAGCTCATTTTGAAGAGGATGACATTTCCTACAACCCATCTTCACACTCCAAGTCCAAGAAATGCTCTCACAAAAAGTTATCAATTTCAACATTATAGGTCATTTTCAAAAGTCAACAAAAAGGCACTTTAAGTCAAAGACCATAACTTGAGATTGGTAAATCAAAATGACATGGGACCAAAGGCATTGGTTAGAGGACTTCAAGACCTTTCCAAAATGTCCAAGAACATGATCATAGCTTCAAAATTGAGCAAGATATGCATTGGAGAAGTTGGGAAATTTTTGGGAATTTTCAAAAGTCAACTTTGCCTAAAACCCTTCAAAATTGCTAATGGGCCTCAAATTCTTCCTTGAATCATTACCCAAAGCCTATGCACGACCCATTGAGCTCAAAGGGATTTATTTTCTTATTTTTAATTAATTAATTGAATTTTTATTATTATTAATTCATTTAATTAGATTTAATTATGAGAAAATATCAAATAATGCTTTTTCAAATCTTTTTGTGCAGCAAATCAAACTAGGGCAAGCTGGCCAAGTCGTTTCACATCCAAAAAAGGAAAATCATCCATGATTGGCAAATATTTCAATGAAAAAAGATTGGAAATACATAATTGAAAATCAAATATCCAAATCATTAATTCAATGGATTCATGGGCTCTTTCTTGACCTAAATTCGTTCACATACTTATGCACAACTAAACCCTATTCCACAGGACACGAAAAGCTGCTCATGCTCCATAACCAAGTTGCAAAAACTCAAGAAATTTGGAAAACTGAAATCATAGTTGCAGGATGATTCAAGGCTTGAAATTGCTTCTAATACGTTACTGGACCTTCCAGGAATCGATTAGCATCAAGAACCAATCCAAACACGCAAAGAACTGAAGAACATAGGCCACACGGTTTGTCTTGTTTTTCAAAATTGCATAACATGATTCATGAGCTTTTAACCATTTTTCTTGTTTGATTTGCACTAATAATGATCTTCTGAAGCGATTGGTACAGTTTAATTGGACTAACACTGCTTGTATCAAAATCCACCATTGAAGAATATTAGGTTTTCAGAACATCCAAATTAGGGCTTTTCACATATGATAAAATTGGACCTCAAGACCAATATGGTTGAACTCATTGCAAGAAGCCTGATTCATTGAGATAATCGCGCCTTTTTTATATTAACTCCTCTCCTATTCGCTATTATTCACTGTTCCATTTAGTGGGGGTTTAAAACCCCCGCTACTTGTTTCATGTTTGCAGGAATAACAAGGAAGAAGATGGACGTGGCATTATCTGACTGGGGCGTTCAAACTTTGGCGCGGTTTTTCAGCATAATGGGCATATTTTATACATTATATTTCTTTGTTATTGTATATACAAACAAACGCAAATGGCCAGTTGGTGGAGGACGTGTCCCTCAAGCGTTGGGACCTGGGTTCGATTCCCAGGTCCTCCCACTTAATTCATGATTTTTGTTATAATGCTTTCCTATGCAGCGCTCACTCAAGGGCTCACCATACACACTCACGCTCAGGCTTGCCACGCGCTCCTGATGATCAATCCAAGGGCCACTGAATGAGATCCATGGTGGTCCAGTCAAACAAGCGTGCACACAATCCTGGAAAGTCAAACAAAGGCTTTGTCAATGGGCCTGAATTGCTGCAGTTTTACCTCCATTTGGGCCAGACACCCCCCTCTTGTTTGTATATTTAATTTCATTTTCTTTTCTTTTTAATTCTTTCAATTGCTTTAATTATTTTTATTTAATTTACCTAAAATAATTTTCATAATAAAAAATCAGAAAATCAAAAATGTTTTATATTTAATTATATTTAATTTCACCATTAAAATATTTTTGTAAATAAATTTCAATAACTAACTTAGTTAAATTAGGTTTAATTTTAACACCTTTTCTTAATAAATAAAAAATATGTAGAATTAGGTTTTGACATTTTATCTTTTTTCTTAATTAATTTTTCCTCATTATTTATTATTATTATTAACTATTATTTTTGTAAATAAACATGTGATTTAATTAACTAGTAAATTAGGTTAACTTTAATATTTTCATTAATAATCAAAAATAATTTAGAATTAGGGTTTTCATTTAATTTTAATTTTCTTTATTTCATTAAACACCAAAAAAAACATTTTCTTTAATTAATTAATTAAATAGACTTTAATTTCATTTAATTTCAAGCAAAGGGTCAAAACCCTCGGACGTTCAATTTTTATTTCTATTTCGCGCATTATTTTCTTTTGATTATTATGTAACTGTTCAAGGAATGTAATAGTAATTAGGTATTTATTTACTTTCCGCATTTTATCAAAAACGGGTCTTTGTACTTTGGCGATGTATAGACCCGCGCCTTGTAATAGCGTAGCTTTTATCTTTCCGCTTTTAATTTTTCGCACTCTTAAATTCTAAATTGCATGAAAAAATGTATGGTTAATTAAAAACAAGCGTAGCTCACAATGCCATGGTCAAAGATAACTGTTAAACTGAAAACAACACACAAATACACACACCACTTCTAGGGTACGCCTCACCTGTTGCCTTCGAAACGTGGTCGTCAAGTATAGGACGTTTTAGTAAGTCCTTATGTCCATGATCCAGTTGCCTCGAAAAAGTTGCCTCGAAATAGTTGCCTCGAAACGGTTGCCTCGGATTAAAAAAGGATCAAGGACATAAGCGTAGCTTATAAGGTGTCCTATTGTTGCTTCGGTGACCACACTGTCCCTAAACTCGAATTAACCCGAACACCTCCAACGGTGGTGCTACCTACCTCTCAATGGTGGGATAGCACTATCTAAAGGACTCTTACACAGCCTAATTCCTTAGGGTAGGTAGATGACTCATGGATACTTGCTCTCTTCAAAAACAAATCAAAAATACTTTTCACACAGACACTTTCAAAAAGCTTTCAAAACAATTTTTCAAACACTCTTGAGGACATATACAAGAGTTACTTAGAAATTTTTCAAACGAAATTTTTTTTCAAAACCCACAAACACAAGAAAAGCAAAACATTTTTGAAAACATAAGAGCAAGTACCTAAGAGCCCGTGGATAACCACGGATAGAAAGGGTGCTAACACCTTCCCTTTCTATAAATCTACCTCCCGAACCGAGAAACTATCTCATAAGGAATTTTGTTGTGCTTTTGTCCTATCCATGTTGGAGAAAATAAAAGACGGTGGCGACTCTTGCTTCCGCGACATTTCGCGAACCAGCGTTAAACAGTCAGTTCTAAATCCACCGATCACAATATATATATATATATATATATATATATATATATATATATATATATATATATATATATATATATATATATATATATATATATATATATATATATATATATATATATATATATATATATATATATATATATATATATATATATATATATATATATATATATATATATATATATATATATATATATATAATAAAATAAAAATATATACAAATGTCAAAAAATAAAAATATGTTAGAAAAATATTATTTAAGTATATAAATAATAAATATATAATATTCTTTGTATTATTTACAAGTTTTTATTAAAGAAAATAAAAGTATGTTATAAAAGTAATTATTTCTATGTTAGAAAAAATAATAAAAATAATAAAATAAAATATGAAAATTTATGAAACATATTTTTAATAATTTGTCATGTTTAGAAAAATAAAATAAAATCAGAAACTAAAAAAGAAATGAAAAAATGTGAAAATATAAAACAATGGGCCAAGGGGGGTGCAGAAAGCACAAAGGGGGTGTCAAAAGCATGGAACAACACAGGCCCAGCCCACTTGCTTCATCTTCAACCTTGTGACAAACAAAAACGCGCGCCTGATTTTCAAATTTGGAAATCCTGCATACGTGCTCTAAGGCTAAAACTCATAACACAAAAGTTATAGCATTTTTCAACACGATTCCAACCATGTAAAGAACTTAATCTAACTCTTAAAGACCAGAGAGAATTTCTCTGGCCCTAATTTCTAACCTAACTTTTTCAGAAAGTTCGTCAATCAAATTCTCCCAACTCAGTTAACTTAAATAAAATTTATGTATATGTACAACTTAAGGGTAATGAGTACTACATTTTTTATTCACAAACCTAAGCTTGATGATTCCTAAATAGAGAGATAGAAAGTTGGAAAATACCTGCTTCAGTTGAACACGAGTATGGCAATGTAGATATTTTCAGTGAGGCCTGAGATGCTTGTGAGCTTGTCTGAACTTCCTCTGACCTTCCCCAATGTTTAGTTGGCTTTGTACTTGCTTGAATAAGCTTGTAGAAGTCAACCTGCACAAACAGAATTCAGAAATGGTGAAGGGTGTAAATGGAGTTACAGTCACTAGCTAATGGTTGGGAGAGCTTAGGTGGGTTGTATGGAGTGTGTTGGAAGAGGTTTGGGGCAAAACGCACGAGTGGTTTGTGAGATGGAGGTGAAACTGCAGAAGTTGCCCTATTTTGCAAGAAGATGGTGTTTTGGTGTTTTGGAAGGCTTGAGAAGTGGTTAGCTCGTGCTTCTGACTTAAGGTAATATGCAAAACTTGTTTGGAATCCTTACCACACTTGGTTTTATCAGATACTAGAGTTATGTGGTTTTTGTAAGGTTTCTTGGTTTTGAAGAAAAGTGTGAAGTGACCAAGGATAGGCCTGTACAGGCCAGCTTCAAGCATGCACAAAGTTGTTGTACCTTTGCCTTAGTTTATGTACTTTGTTTGCTGCAAAAGAAAGGGTGCAATGCTCAAGAGAAACAAGTTGACATAATGCCAACTTTACCAAAGTGGCAATGCTACCTTTTTGCCATTTTTAGATTAATTCAATGTGTAATCTTCCATTGATCAGAATAATGCCTTAAACCATTGAGTTTGCATTCAATTTTTGAGTGTGGAATGGTTTAGATATCTGTAAGCAAGTACAAGCAAAGCTGGATAGAAATTGCAACTTGTAGCAACATGAAAAATGCCATGGATCAAAGTGATATTTTTCCAAATTCAAACCTTCGATTCTACCTAACCATAAATGATTTTGGAGAGTTCTTGGACATTTTGGAAAGCTTATAACATGCTCTACAATCCATCTTTGAAATGAATTTTGAGATTCCAAGTGGAACTATGTGAAAAATTTCCATGAAGATAGGTCAAAATCCTGCCTAAACTAGGGCAAAATTTCACTAAGTTAAAAGTTTCATGGACCCTTGTTCACAAAATCATAACTTGAGATCCAAGCATCTTTTGGGAAAACTTTGTGAATAAAAGTTGTAGATTTTGTGGAGGAATACAACTTTCATGTTGGAAGTTTTGTTTGAATCCAATTACATCATGGTGAAAAAGTTGGGCAAATTTGGGGAAAAATAAGAAAATTTCATAACTTAGAAAAATTCTAAGTTATGAAATTTTTCAATCCTAAACCCTAATTTGCAAAATTAGGTTTCTTGATGAACAAGTTTCATTTTTTGACACATATTGATGAAAAATGACCTTTGGCACTTGATTTTGACCAAAATGTCAAAGTTTGACTTTTCAGTGTACAGTTGATTTTTGATCAATTGACTAGAAAATTCATCTATCAATCCAATGCTTTTGAGATCTTTTGAACCTTGTGAATAGGTCAAGATGATTCCATTGAGTCCTTGAATCCATGTTTGAATCCAATTTGCCATTGGTTAGGTGAAAAATCAGAAATTTCCCTTATACAGTCAAAACCCTAAAAATGACCATTTTGCCCTTTTGATGATCTGATCAAATTTCTTGAGGAGTTGTGGTCCAAACTTGATCAAATGGTTCATGTGAGTCTATAATGTTGATGTGGATAAACAATTATGAGGTTTGACTGTAAATTGGCCATAATTGACTTTTTCCCCAATTTAGTTGATTTCTAGGTCAACTGTCTAATTGACTAGGCAAAAAAGTGATTCAAAGCTTGAAACTTGGTATGAGCAATATTAGAGGTCCAACATGAAGTATGAAAGTCACATTGAGCATTGGAAGTCCAAAAATCCTTGTGCAAACTCAAACCCTAATTTCAGGTCATCAGTGCTATGAGAGGTCTTGAGCAGAGCAAACCCTAATCCTGTCTGGAGTCCAAGGAGTCTTGTGAGGGGAAATCTTGATAAAATGAGAGGGAAAATTTTAGGGTACAACACTGAGTGATTCACCAATTGTGCAAACATTATCCTTCAATATTGGAACAAACTGATACATTGTTTACTAATATGTCTCAACGCCCAAATTAGTATCTTCTATACAGTTGTAGATATAATCTTGCTCCAAAACAAATCTCTTGACCTGCGAAAATCTCTGATATATATCTAAAGGAAGTATAACAGAATCAAATCAAATCTGTCAAGATTTTAAAATACAACAATGCCTTGACTGTTGCACACCAGAACATGATGTCATGACACAAACCAAGGTTAGTAGTACCTCTCAGATACCTAAAAATCCTCTTAACAATTGTTAAATGTGATTCTTTAGGATCTGATTAGAAGCGAGCACACAAGAAGACACTGAATAAAGTAGCAGGTCTAGAAGCAGTCAAATATAATAGAGAACTTATCATACCGTTGTACGAATTCTGATCAACCTTATCACTTACCATGTCCTTCTCCAGAATGCGAGTAGGATGCATAGTTGTCTTTTCTATCTTGCACTCAGACAAGTCAAACTTCTTTAGAAGTTCTTTGGTGTACTTGCTCTGATGGATGAACGTCTCTTATGGTCCTTTATTGATTTGGATCCCCATAAAGAACTTGAGTTCTCCCATTAACTTCATCTCGAACTCATCCTGCATAGACTTAGAAAATTCCTTGCACAAAGTGGCCTTAGAAGAACCAAATATAATATCATCAACAAATATTTGAACTACCAGAATGTCATTTTTGAAGGACTTACCGAACAAGGTGGTAACAACCTTTCCTCTAGTGAAATAATTTTCTAAAATAAAATTTCTTAATCTTTCATACCAAGCTCTGGGAGCTTTTTTCATACCATACAATGATTCATAAGTTTGAAAATAAAATCTGGATTTTTATAATTTTCAAAACCAAGAGGTTTGTGTACATACATTTCCTCATTATGTAGCCATTCATAAATGTACTCTGAACATCCATCTGATACAAGATGGTGTTGTGGTTAACAACAAACAAAATTAAAATACATATAGACTCTAACTTGTTAACTGGTGCAAAGGTTTATGTATAGTCAATCCCTTCTTGTTGACTATAACCTTGTGCAACCAGCCGAGCCTTATTTCTGACCACATCTCCTTTTTTGTTAAGCTTGTTTATGAAGAACCATTTGGTTCCAATCACTTGAGTTCCTTTGGGTATCGGCACAAGATCCCACACACCATTGATGGAGAATTGATTCAACTCTTCTTTCATAGCTGTGATCGGTGGGAATAGAACTGACTGTTTTGGAATGCTGGTTCGTGTTTGCGTTTGTTTTCGCAAAATGTCGCGGTAAGCAAGAGTCGCCGCCGTATTTTATTTTATCCAACAAGGAAAGGACAAAAGCATAGAAAAATTCCTTTTCGAGATGTTTCTCGGGTTCGGGAGGTAAATTATAGAAAGGGAAGGTATTAGCACCCTTTCTATTAGTGGTTATCCACGGGCTCTTAGGTACTTGCTCACTAGGTTTTCAAAAGTTTGCTTTTCTTTGTGTTGGTGGGTTTGAAAAGAGTTTTTGTTTTGAAGAGAGTGTAAGTGCGAAAAGTTTTGTTTTTGTTTTCAAAAGAGCAAGTACTTAAGAACCTCTACCTACTCAAAAAAGGAATTAAACTGTGCAAATGTCCTTTAGACAATGCTATCCCACTATTGAGGAGTAGGTAGCACCGTCGTTGGAGTTTTCGGGTCAATTCGATTTAAGGGACGTGTGGCTACTAAAGCAATGTTAGGACACCTTAGCGGTAACCCTAATGTCTTAGATCATTTTTTCCGAGGCAACCGTTTCGAGGCAACTTATGATCTTTGGACAAAAGGACGACCTCTAAAACTTCCTATACTCAATGACCACGTTCGAGGCAACCAAGTGAGGCGTACCCTAAGAGTGGCATGTGCGAGTGTGTTAATTTTCAGTTATATTATCTTTACATGTCATGGTGAGCTACTGTTGATTTTAAGTTAAGATAGATCTTGTCATGCATAGCCTATTATTCATACATCTAGCAGTTAATGGTTGCGGAAAATAAAGCTAAGCTATTACAAGGCGTCGGGTATTTACATCGCCAAAAACAAACCCTTAAAATTAAATGCGAAAAAGTAAATAAAAGCGGTAAATAAAATCCTAAGTTAAAGCTATTACATCCTCGGAGCAATTACAATTATATGGATCAAAATAATACGCGCGATAAAATTGAATTGGATTGTCCTTTAGGGTTTTGACCCTTTTATTGAATAAAGCATATTTTTGTCATTTTTGATTTAAGAATTAAGTCTAAATTAATAATGGAATTAATTAATTAAAAAATAAAATATTTTTGAGTTTTATTTTAATTAAGGAAATAAAATAAGAAAGGTAAAAATATATCAAAACCCTAATTTTAAACCAATTTTAATTTAATGCAAAATATGTTAAGATTAAACCTAATTAAAAAAAACTAAATTAATTGGTTAATGGTTTATTTACAAAAACAAAAATAGTGAAATTAATAAATATTATTTTTTGTTATTTCTGATTTTTTTTATGAAAAAAAGGTTAGTTTGTTAATTAATTAGTTAGTTTTTTAATAATAATAATAAAAAGCAAAAGAAATATGAAAAGAAAATAAAAACATAAGCAAACTTTGGGGGGCGCTGGGCCTGTAGAAGGGAGATTGATTCAGCAATTCCAGGCCCAGATTCAATCGGCCTTGTTTGCTTTTCAGATTTCCTGGGCGTTTGTTGACCAAGGTTCATGGTGAACCTCCATCCTTAGCCATTGGATCTGCCTTGGTAACCACGTAGCCTTTGAGATCTGGAGGTATATGGTGCTCCCTGCCTGAAGTGCTGCATGTGAACGCCTGAAATAAAATGATAACAAAGTTTTAGGGGACCTGGGATTCGAATCCAGGTCCCAATGGTACCACCCACTAACGCCTTGCCAGCTGAGCTATTGATGTTTCTTGTTATTGGGATAGACAACAAATATTAAATGAAAAACAAAATGTCAAGCCTGGAAATAATAAAAAAACACGCTAATGTTTTGAATAGACCAATGGCACTAAGACACGCCATCGTCTTCTTCACGAAGGCCTGGTTATTTACCTGCGGATTTCCATCCGCAGGAAGTTTCGTGGGACATCTCCAAAATCCATCCTAGGTCACAACGATACAAGTTACGACCATCATTGGATTCGTCTCCCTCCCCTGAACTCGTCCATGGCCATTATTGGCCTTAATTTAACCTGCACATAAAACGCCTAAAAAACATACACAAGAACCATAGGTTCTGGATAGGGGGTTAGAGACCACAAAAATCAAATCAAATAATGTAGAATCAATGTAAATTACATGGTGAGTATGAATGTGCAAACCATTTGGCAAAAAGATGCAAGAAAAGTGGTTCACGATTTCATGTGCAGAGGCGATTTCAAGAACACTTACAGCGAGTTTTAGGCTGCCTTAGGGCTTGGTTTTTATTAGTGTAGCTCCACTGGGTGTCAAGGAAGAGAATAGCGTTGTGCTTTTTTGTCTGAAAGTGCCTCCAATGTGGTTTTTGATCTCACACTTTTCAAGCTTTTTTGCAAAACTGTTCTGGCCATTTCCACAGAGTTTTTGTGCGTTTTTTCCTCGTCCTTTTTTCTTTGTGAGCATGAGGTTTATATAGACAAAGGAATTTAGGTCAACATTTGTGTATCAAATCTTGGTCCATTATGATGAAGAGATTTGCTTTGATTTCTTCATAAAGACTTGCTATATTTGATTCAATCACGTGCCAATCTATTTTCATGCGTTACTGCCAGCCTGTCATGAGTTGTTTGGGCCTCCAATATGATGGAAATCAAAAGTTGACCTGCCCCTTCGGATCCACTTCCCTTCGAATTTGCTCTCTTTGATAGCTTCAAAGTCCCAAATCGAATTACTCCAGCTTCAATTGCATAGCCCCTTCGATTGAGCCTCCCTCTGCTTCGATTGCTTGATTCGAAAAGGATCAGCCTGGTCGAATCAGCTCTTGTAGGGTTGGGAGCAAACAAGGCAAGAATCTGGCCTTTAATTCAAATAATTGAGTCCACAATCAGCATTTAATTATTTCTATATTTGCAAGGACACATGCCATTGTGAACTTTGGGTGAACCTGGACAGGTTAGGATATGTGTGTTTTCTTAGTCATGCCAGCCTACCTCATTCCTTCGAATCTGCCTTCTTTGCCAGCTTCAAAGTCCAATTTGAATCTGTTTAGAACATTCCCTATTAGACAACTTCGACCAGCCCTTGGCCTTGTGATGACTCTAAGTTCTGATTCGAAGTGTTTAGAACTTCCTTCATCAGAGCATCTTAGATTAAGAGAAACTCTGTACTGAAATGTCATTCGAAGGTCATTTCATTCTGATGTTCTTATTAAGGGAAACTCTGAAGTTCCAGTCGAAGGACACTCTGAAGTTCCAGTCCAAGGACCTTTTGAAATGCCAATTGAAGGGTATTTGTCCATATACCAATCAAAGGGTACTTGTTAAAATTCCAATCGAAAGACACTGCTATAATAACAATCGAAAGATACTTGTTATCCTGCCAATCGAAGGACACTGTTACAGTGCCAATCGAAGGACACTTTTATAATGCCAATCGAAAGGTGCTTATTAAAGTGTCAATCGAAGACTTGCGAACCAAAGCTTGATCGAAGGGTTCCAAACACCTAATCGAAGCTTACTAATCAAAGCCCGATCGAAAAGCTCCAAATGCCCAATCGAAGATTGGTGAGTCAAGCCTGTATCGAAGGATTTTGGATACCCAATCGAAGACCTTTCCCAGATGCCAATCGAAAGACACTTTGTTCATCTTCAAAAAAACCTTATTTTCGTTAGGCAAATGTTTGTGACCAACCATGTAAGGGAAGACTTTTGACAACATGAGAGGGGAAATTTTGGGGTACAACAGTTGCCCCTGTTCAATTTTCTTAAACCTGAGGATACAGATTGGCTTTCGAACCTTTCGTGATCCGAAGGTGGAAGATAATTGAACACTAGAGTACCCAGAAATTTGCACTCACATGGTGTATTATCAGGATTGTGACGTCGGGAATGGGCTTACAGATGCCATTTGGAGATTGTTGGTACGAGGATGGGCTTATAGATGCCATCTGCAGGAGTGTCGATCGCATAAGAGATTCCTTAGCGAGAACTTGCATACTTGTTGTTTGTAGAAGATTCCGCTAGGGAAGTCTAACTTTTGTTGAGATTTAGGAACTGACTCGTGCTCACCGGGAGTATACCGTTGAGGTTATAGAACTTGTCCTGTCTGGTTCCAAGTATTAATCTTCAATCTCTTCGTGTAAATGGTTTTTCTGGCTTGTTACAGGTATTAATCTACAATCAGTCATTCACATATAGTTTTCCTGGCTTGTTACAGGTATTAATCTGGAACTTGAAAGATTGGTCGAGAAGATAGCTGTCCTGGCTGGTTTCAGGTATTAATCTCTGACCTGAGAAAAAAAGATGGTCTTCCTGGCTTGTTACAGGTATTAATCTTCAATCTCTTCATGTAGATAATTTTCCTGGCTTGTTACAGGTATTAATCTACAATCAGTCGTCCACAGAAAGTTTTCCTGACTTGTTACAGGTATTAATCTCTGACCTGAGAAAGAAAGATAATTTTCCTGGCTTGCTACAGGTATTAATCTTAAATCTCTTCATGTAGATAATTTTCCTGGCTTGTTACAGGTATTAATCTACAATCAGTTGTCCACAGATATTTTTCCTGGCTTGTTACAGGTATTAATCTGGAACTTGAAAAGGTTGGTCGATGAGAAAGTTGTCCTGGCTGGTTTCAGGTATTAATCTCTGACCTGAGAAAGAAAGATAATTTTCCTGGCTTGCTACAGGTATTAATCTTCAATCTCTTTATGTAGATAATTTTCCTGGCTTGTCACAGGTATTAATCTACAATCAGTCGTCCATAGATATTTTTCCTGGCTTGCTACAGGTATTAAACTAGGACTTGAAAAGGTTGATGGTAGCCATCTTTTGATTGACCTTTTCTTGAAAAAGGTAAAACGTTAGTTGTATGCAATGTCATGATGTATGAAATGCATGACGTCATGATGTTCTCAAAAATAAATGAGATCGTGTCGTATGCACTTTATCATGTATGTAAATAGGAGGTATGAAATGTGAAATGTTTATGAATGTATTTTCGTCTGGGAAAATAAATCCTTGACAAATGCCGGGGAGTTTGTTAAATCTTGGACTGCTGTTGAAGAGTATGTGTGTCTTCAAACTTTGTTTAGAATGTTTCTGATGGGGATGACGAACGAAGATGGTTGTGAGAATAAACCTGTAGGAGAAAATAACTCCGTTGGGGAATAAACATGGCGAAGAGATTACTCTGCGGGGAATTACTCTATGGGGAAGAGATACTTTGCTGAGATTTTAATGATAAACTCCGCTGGGGATTCCGTTGATAAGCTTTGTTGGGGATTTCATTGATGAACTCCGCTGGGGATAGAAAGAACTTCGCTGGGGATGATCTTTCAGTTGCAACTTACTGAGGATAACCCGGTTAGACTCTTGTGAGGATAACCTCTGAATTTGGCTGGGGAGACTTAGTTGCGCTTTGCAGAGGATAAGCTTCCAGAATCTACTGGGGAAGATGATTCAACTCCAATGGGGAAACTTTTTTTTAGACTGCGCTGGGGAAATGGCTTCACTGGGGGTACC
Organism: Vicia faba; assembly: GCA_948472305.1. Taxonomy (NCBI): domain Eukaryota; kingdom Viridiplantae; phylum Streptophyta; class Magnoliopsida; order Fabales; family Fabaceae; genus Vicia; species Vicia faba. The sequence goes on along the minus strand of OX451739.1, from coordinate 1,082,653,230 downwards.
CTGCATTCTGCCGGGGAACATTCTTATATTCCGTTGAGGAATATTAAGACTGCCAGGGATACTCTTATGCTTGCTGGGGAATATCCTTATACTCCGCTGGGGAATACTAAGATCTTCTGGGGATACCAAGCCTTTTCGGGGCTGGCGGTAGACTAACTCTGCTTGGGGGAGTGACGGTATCTTGGTCACATTCTTTAGTTGAACTTACCTTGGTACCTTGGTGGACAGAGCAACTAGACCGCTCAGACAATTCTTATTGCCCCTACTTCTGATATCACCCGTAATTAGTCCTTTGTTTCGCATGTAAATATTTATGAGCAGCAATTAAGGTCAAATGCATATATCAAAAATGAACATTGGACACTCTTTGCAAAACAAAACAGATAAAGGGAAAACAGTGTGAAATTTGTCTGAAAATGAATTTGTATTGATTTTGAAGTTTGCCTGTAAATAGGCGCTTTTGTACAATAGGCTGACGTCCTAGTAAGAGAACACCGCCGAACAAATAGGATTTATACAATTTGTGAAAAGAAAACAAAACAGTTATGTGAATAATCCTACTGGGTTCCAACTCTGCTATCGCCTTTATATCTTTAAGCATCTCATCACTTTGTTGCTTAGTTGAAGATGAAACTGGTTGATTAATGTTGTCTGAGCTTGATAGTTGATACCGAAGTCTGGATGCAAGGTGATCCAATGAGACATAGTATTACGCTTTGATCCCTAACTTTTGCCTGGACCGCCCTTTCGGGTTTTCAGTCCACCGGGATACCCATTTTTGCTCAAGCCGCCTTTTCAGGTTTTCGACTTGCCGGGTGTACAGATTTTTTTTTTTTTCATCCCTTATTTTTGCCCGAACCCTTTTGGTTCGCCGGGAAGCCCATATTTTTTCCTAGGCCAGTCAACCTAGCGGGTCTTTGATTATGCGTAGTATCTTTTTACTATGTCTGCATTCACGGGATGAGGAAGGTCGTCACCATCCATGGTGGTTAGAATCATCGCTCCTCCTGAGAAAATGTTCCTAACCACAAATGGCCCTTCGTAAGTAGGGGTCCATTTTCCCCTGGGATCACCTTGAGGTAAGATAATGCGCTTGATTACTAGGTCCCCAACTCGATACTCTTGTCGTCTGACTTTCTTGTTAAATGCCTTGATCATCCGTTTTTGGTACGTCTGACCATGACAAATAGCAGTAAGTCTCTTTTCGTCGATTAGATTCAGTTGATCAAGTCGGGTCTGGATCCAGTCGTCTTCTCTCAAGCCTGCATCTTTCATGATCCGAAGAGAGGGTATCTGAACTTCAATAGGAAAAACTGCTTCCATGCCATAAACCAAGGAATAGGGCGTTGCCCCTATTGACGTCCGTGCTGAGGTATGGTACCCGTGATGAGCAAATGGTAACATCTCGTGCCAGTCTTTGTAGGTCACTGTCATCTTCTGCATAATCTTCTTAATGTTCTTATTAGCCGCTTCGACAGCCCCATTCATCTTCGGCCGGTAGGGAGAAGAGTTGTGGTGTTGTATTTTGAATTGCTCGCAGAGCTCAGTGATCATCTTATTGTTAAGATTGGTACCATTATTCGTAATGATCCTCTCTGGCACACCGTATCGACAGACCAGGTTGTGCCGAATGAACCGTGCCACGACGTTCTTGGTTACCGTAGCAAAGGAAACTGCTTCAACCCACTTCATAAAGTAATCAATCGCTACCAGGATGAAACGATGCCCGTTGGATGCCGTGGGTCTGATCTCGCCGATCATATCAATTCCCCACATTGCAAAAGGCCAAGGTGCTGTCAAGACATTCAGAGGAACTGGAGGAATGTGCACCTTATCAGCATAGACCTGGAACTTGTGACATGTCCGAGAATGCTGATAACAGTCGGCTTCCATTGTGGACCAGTAATATCCTGCCCAAAGGATTTTCTTTGCCATGGTATGTCCACTGGAATGAGTTCCGAAAGTACCTTCATGCAGCTCTGCCATGATCCTTTATGCTTCAATCTTATCCACACAACGCAGTAAGGTTGAATCATGGTTACGTTTGTAAAGAATGCCATTGCTGATGAAGAACTTTGCCGTGAACCTTCTCAGAAACTTCTTGTCATTAACAGATGCACCCTCGGGGTATTCTTGAGCTTCAAGGTACCTCTTCACTTCATGATACCAAGGCTTTTCTGTTACCTCTTCAGTCTCAAGATCACAGCAATGTGCAGGTTCATCCAATTTCCAAATAATGATCCGGGGAGCCTCGTTGTCCCACTTGACTTTGAACATAGAAGACATCGTAGCTAGCGCGTCCGCCAACTGATTCTCCTCTCTTGGGAAGTGTTCAAAGGTTATCTCCTCGAAATGGGGAAGCAACGTCAATACATACTCCTTGTAAGGAATAAGATTTGGGTGTTTCGTATCCCACTCTCCTTTGATCTGACTGATCACGAGAGCAGAATCTCCGAAGACACTCAGAAACTTAATCCTTAGGTCAATTGCAGCTCGAAGACCCATGATGCATGCTTTATACTCCGCCATGTTGTTGGTGTAGTTGAAACATAGTCGGGCGGTAAACGGAGTATGAGAGCCTTTAGGAGATATGATCACAGCGCCAATGCCATTACCCAAAGCGTTTGAAGCTCCATCAAAGTACATAGACCATCGGGATCCTTCCTCAAGTCCTTCATCTGGTCCAGGTGTCTCATAATCAGTCACTACCATGATATTCTCGTCTGGAAATTCAAAGTTCATAGACTGGTAATCATCCACTATCTGATGTGCCAAATGGTCTGCCAATACACTTCCCTTGATTGCTTTTTGAGTCGTGTACTGTATGTCATACTCAGTCAAGATCATCTGCCATCTTGCTACTCTTCCAGACAAGGCGGGCTTTTCGAAAATATACTTGATTGGATCTATCTTTGAAATCAACAGAGTAGTGTGAGTCAACATATACTGTCTCAGCCGGCGAGCATCCCATGCCAAAGCGCAACAAGTTTTCTCGAGCAGTGAGTATCGGGTCTCACAGTCAGTAAACTTTTTGCTAAGGTAATAAATAGCATGCTCTTTTCGACCAGACTCGTCATGCTGCCCCAGCACACACCCCATTGAGTTGTCAAGTACTGTCAAGTATAAAATCAAAGGTCTCCCGTCAACTGGTGGCATAAGAATAGGTGGCTTCTGGAGATACTCTTTGATTCTTTTGAAATCGGCCTAGCCTTCATCGTTCCAACGTACCAGTTGATCTTTCTTCAGTAGCTTGAAGATTGGCTCACAAGTAGCAGTTAGGTGCGAGATGAATCGGGCAATGTAGTTCAGACGTCCTAGAAAGCCTCTGACCTTTTTCTCTGTCTTGGGAGCTGGCATCTCTTGTATAGCTTTCACTTTGGGAGGGTCCACTTGAATACCTTTGTCACTCATGACGAAACCTAGCAGTTTGCCAGACCTCACCCCGAAGGTGCACTTGTTCGGGTTCAACCTCAGTTTGTACAACTTCAACCGGTCAAACAGCTTCTATAGATGGTCAAGGTGTTCCTCCTCAGTTTGGGACCTCGCAATCATATCACCGACGTATACTTCAATCTCATGATGGATCATGTCATGAAACAAAGCAACCATGGCACGTTGGTATGTTGCCCCAACATTTTTCAACCCAAAAGGCATGACCTTGTAACAAAAGGTACCCCACTGAGTAACAAAAGTGGTCTTCTCCATGTCTTCAGGAGCCATCTTGATTTGATTATAACCGGAGAAACCATCCATAAAGGAGAATACCTTGTGTTGAGCAGTATTGTCTACCAGAACATCGATGTGAGGAAGAGGGAAGTCATCCTTAGGGCTTGCCCTGTTCAAATCTATGTAATCAACACACATTCTGACCTTACCGTCTTTCTTCGGCACTGGAACCACATTGGCGACCCACTGAGGGTAAGAAGTTACTGCTAGAAAACCGACGTCAAATTGTTTCATAACCTCAGCCTTGATTTTCTCTGACATCTCTGGGCGCATACGGCGAACCTTCTGTTTTACGGGAGGGCAGTCTTCCTTGGTAGGCAAGCGATGAACCACAATGTCAGTATCCAACCCAGGCATATCTTCGTAGGACCAGGCAAAGATCTCAACTTAGTCATGCAGCATCTGAATCAACCGCTGTTTCACACTAAGCTCCAGATTTGCACCGATCTTGACTTCCTTCTTGTCCGTCTTAGTACCCAGATTCAATGTTTCCACCGGCTCTTCATGTGGCTGAATGGCCCTCTCTTCCTGGAGTAGCAGTCTTGCAAGTTCACTCGGCACTTCGCAGTCATCTTCACCTTCGTCTTCGGCTAAGTTGATCGGATTTTCGAAGTCATAACTGGCAGTAGCAGAGTCGTTACCAGTGAGATCCAGAGTGGATTGAGACCTGTATATGTGAGTGTGTGTAAAATAGTTGTTTTGCAATATATAATAAAGAAAAACAAAGAGCGCAAGATTTGAAATGCTAAAACGTCCAATGCTTTTATTAATGATATATGAAAATGGCACACAAAAGCCCTCACAGATGAAACCACGGTGCCCCAGGTAAGACACTGGGCCATAAAGTTTCAAAACATTGTCTGTTACAAATTCGAAACAAAGAGTTCATTACTGAGTAACAAAAGTAATAGGGATGAAGTCCTTTGCTATCCAGTTGCTTGGTCCATCGTTGGTTGTAGGGTAGATCCAGTTGTCGAATTCAGACTCCTCCACGTCATCTTCGATGGCATTTACTCCCGAGTTGCTGATGAACACAGAAGGTCTTCCAATCCTTGCACTACGAACAGCCCTTTGAGCTTCTGCAGTGAAACCCAAACCAAACTTGTTAGTCTTCTGAGTGAAATCAGGAAGTCGACCCCAATTTGCACACTCACCCTTCTCAATAACAGCCCGGGCATCCTTTAAGGAAGCCATCTTCATAGGAGAATCTTCAACCACAGTCTCAGCTGATGCCAGTGTCTGAGGAACCTCTTCAAAGTGTTGAAATGGGGTCTCAATGAACTCCCCATCCATCTCTACGTATCTGAACGAGTTGAGGTGGCTGACCATATACTCTTCCTCCCCTTGTACTGTCACAATCTTCCCTCTGACCGGGTACTTTAGCTTCTGATGGAGTGTTGAGGTCACAGCTCCAGCTTTATGGATCCATGGACGACCCAGCAAACAAGAATAGGATGGTCGAATGTCCATCACGTAGAATGTAGAATTGAAGACCTGAGAACCAACTTTAATTGGAATATCCACCTCACCATGCACCATCCTTTTAGACCCATCAAAGGCCCGGACAACAACGTTACTTGGCTTTAGCTCCAACCCTTCGCAATCTAACCTGTCTAGAGCTTTCTTGGGCAAGACGTTCAATGAGGAACCAGTGTCAACCAACACATGTGCAAGAGTAGTGCCCCTGCATTCAATGGAGACATGCAGGGCATCGTTATGGTTCTTCCCTTTAGCAGTCAGATCAGCGTCGGAGAAACCCAAACCATTATCAACAGTTAAATTAGCCACACAATCGGTAAACTGATCAGCTGATGTCTCTTGTGGCACGTGGGTAGTTTTCAGGAAGGTAATCAGGGCCTTGGCATGGGCCTCTGAACACAACAACAATGATAACATAGAAATCTTGATGGGGTTTACCCCAGTTTCTCAACTACATTATAATCACTCTTCTTAATAATCTTCAGAATCTCTTCCATCTCCTGTTTGGAAGCTTCAACAGTGATTGTCTTTGGCGCCTCCGCCTGGGCAGGCATATCAGTGGTGATCCCTTTGCCCAGAGCGTCAGATGACTCAGCGACAGGGGTAAGGATAGGAACTTGATAAAGAACGGCAGTGGGTACACTTTCAGGTGTAATGACAACATGTCTTCGGACAGTTGGTGGAGCAATATCAGGTGAGAAAAGTCTACCGTTGCGGGTGACTTTAGCAGGTCCAGTAATGTTGTTGACGCCGGTATCAGCATCAAACTCTTGCTTAACTCCAAGAACATAAACATCTGCCCCATAGTGCCAAGGGACAGCTTTTTCAGAGGTGTAGGGGATGGGCCCCAGAACAGTGATGATTATGGGTGCAATCTTCGGAACAGGCGTAATTCTAACAGGCTTCCTCGAGGGAGCCTTGGGAGAATTGTTGAAAATGGTAATGATGGAAACTTCTTCAATAGGAATGGATGGAACAACAGTCTTTTCAAACAGGATCTCTTTGCTATCCATCAGGTTTTGGATACCTGACTTCAAAGATGGGCAACCAGTAGGTAAAACAGAACACATACGGCAACCTTCACCACAGCCCGGAAATAAACCGGCTAGCAACAGGTTCTTCTTGACAGTCATTAGAGGGGTAACAATATCATCCGCAGAAACTACAAACAAGTCTTCCTCTACAGCATTCACTCCATGCTTGGGCATGGGGGCTGTTACAACATTAGGCCTCTCGGGAGCCTCAAACTCAATCTCCTTTGCATCGATTAGGTCTTGAACCTTGTTCTTCAAAGCCCAACAATCATCCGTATTATGCCCCGGGCTATCAGAGTGATAAGCGCAGCGGGCGTTAGGGTTATACTTTGGTGATGTTGTATTTAAAATCTTCGGAGCTTCTTTTAGAGTCACCAGATTGGTCTTCAGCAACTGTGGCAATATTTGAGACAAAGTCATGCTGAGACGAGTGAATTGCCTTCGAGGTCTCTCGTCCCTTTGTTAGTTGTGATGTTGTGGAGTACCAGCAGGTTTTGAAATAACAACCGCGTTGGCAGCTTGGCGGTGTTCAGGTCTATTCTATCTTCTTGAACTGTAGACAACACTGGACTCTTTCTTAAATGGCTTCTTCTCGGTGCCCGATGAGGCACCCTTCTGTATCTTCCCAGCCTTAATACCAGCTTCAATCCTCTCACCAGTCAAGATAAGGTCTGTAAACCCGGCTGAAGAGTTTCCAATCAAATGGTTAAAGAATGGACCAGACAGGGTCCCCAAAAACATATCAACAAGTTCACGATCAGCTAAAGGTGGTTGCACCGTTTCGGCAAGGTCTCTCCATTTTTTAGTGTACTCTTTAAATCCTTCACCTGTCCCTATTGACATACCCTGGAGTTGGGTACGCGTAGGAGTGAGGTCGGAGTTATACTGATACTGCCTATAGAACGCAAAAGCCAAATCCTCTCAGCTGCGGATACTGGCTCCGTCCAACTGATAGAACCACTCAAGCTGAGTCCCTGAAAGACTGTCTTGAAAGAAATGGATCCACAATTTCTTATCAGCAGTGTAAGGTTGGATCTTCCTCACATACGACCGGAGGTGCAGCTTTGGACAGGAAGCTTCGTCATACTTGGCAAAGGCAGGTGCCTTGAACTTATGGGGAATCACCACCCCAGATGATAGACCTAGATCTCCGAAGTCCAGACCGGGCACCTTCTGTATTTCCATGGCGCTCAAACGGTCTTCCAGCTGTTTGTACTTATCCTCAGCAGGAGGATACTGTTCTTCATCATAGTCTGTCTCGTTGTCGAAGACCATAGGGCTAGGAGTCCTCCTTTCTTGTGGACTATCTTTCCCCCCAGATGAGGCGGTCAGATCAACTTCATTCTGCAGCCCGTTTCTAAACCTGCGTCCAGTGTTGAACAGGATGGTCCTCTTTTTCTTCTTATTATTATTCTTTTCCAACGAAACTTTGAGGTCCTCCTGACCCTTTTCCACGGTCATGAGGAGTTGCTGAAACTGTGAATTTTGTGCCTGCAGATCCTTTACCGTTTGCTCCAAATCCATCTTGCTGAAAGAAACAGCAGAAAGGTAAGGAAACCTGGCGTGAAGACATGTTTATGCATATGATGAATGGTGTGCTATTTATGTAATGCATTCAAGGGTTCAAAAATTCAAATTTGTTGCAGACAAAAAGAACACACGTCATATTAAGAAGAAATTTGTTAGTATATAAGTACCCCATGGGCGAAATATTACAAAATTCTTAATGTAAAAAGACATTGCGCATCCTTTTTGGAGCGATGTAAGTGTTAAGGGTCTCCTCCTCGTGAAGTCGGCGGGTAAGCTTCAAAACCTTCTTCTCACTGGCATAGAAGCTGGCTTCAAAAGTATCTCGTTCTTCCTTGAGTTGGATCCAACTCTTTTGCATTTCTTCCCATGATGTTGGCATGTCAGGATGTAGGATGGCGTATGGAACCTCTCCTTCCATAACAGGCTCTTTGATCAAGGGGAGTGTTGTACCCCAAAATTTGCCCTCCCATATTCTTCAAGGTTTGTCAATAGTCATCTTCAAATGGCTCAAGATTTCTCAAGGGGTTGTACAGTCCAAATGCCTCCTAAGCCAATCCAAATTAGGGTTTTGTTTCTTTCAAGGAATTTGAGGTTTTCAATGGTTCAATCAAGTCACACATGCCTATATACATTCTCAATCATCTACATGACAAGTTTCAAGACTCACAATGTCAAATTGCACAGTCAAAAGCTCTATTTGCTTCACAATCAACTACAGGGGTAAAATGGTCATTTTACAGTCAAAAGTCAATATTTTTAGTCAACATCTTATTTTGAGCCCACAATCAACATTTGATCAAGCCTTGATCATGATTCCACAAGGATAGCTCAAAAATCATCAAGATGCCAAAAGTTACTATTTTTGGACAGTAGAAAAGTCAACTGTATCTTGACCAAGGCATAACTTTTTCATGGTTCATCAGAAAAATCCCATCCAATGCTCATTTTGAATGGGATGACATTTCCTACAACTCATCTTCACATTCCAAGTCCAAGAAATGCTCTCACAAAAAGTTATCAATTTCTACATTATAGGTCAAATTCAAAAGTCAACAAAAATGCACTTTAAGTCAAGGACCATAACTTGAGATTGGTAAATCCAAATGACATGGGACCAAAGGCATTGGTTAGAGGACTTCTAGACCTTTCCAAAATGTCCAAGAACATGTTCATATGATCAAAATTGAGCAAGATATGCATTGGAGAAGTTGGGAAATTTTTGTGAATTTGCAACAGTCAACTTTGCTCAAAACACCTTGTTTTTGCTAATGGGCCTCAAATTTCTTCTTGAAACTTTATCCAAGGCCTATGCACGACCCATCAAGCCTATTTGAATTTATTTTCTTATTTTTTATTAATTAATTGGATTTTTAATTGATTTTAATTCATTTAATTAATTTAAATTGTAGGAAATTCAAAGATATGGTTTTTCAATCTTTTTTTGAAGCAAGAATGACCTAATCAAGCTGGAAAATTCGTGTATCAATCAAGGATATCAAAATCTCCAAGTTTGGCAACTTTCTTCAGTCAAAAAGATTCAAAAATATTTGATTTTCAATCAAATATTGAATCATCATTCCATGGATCTTTTGTGCAAGATTGTAACCTAATTCAGCTCTACTATATATACACAAGTCAACCCTAATGCATTGGACGTGAATTGGCTGCAGAAAAACCATAATCACATTCAAGAAAAATCAAAGAAAAGTGAAAATTGTTTTCCAGGTTCCAGGCCAATTCAAAGCAATTTGAGGATTCAAACACGTTGTTGGAGGTGTGAGGAACGTTTTGCAATCAAAACCACGTGCTAAGGCTCAAGGAATCATCGTTCACAGTCACACGGTTTGCACATTTTTTTCAGAATTACAACTCATTATTCATGCATCATTAACGTGATCTTTTGTGTGTTTTGCATTGCTAGAACTCACAGGAAACTAATGGCATAAGCTAATTGGATTATAATGCTCAGAATTGAAAATTGCCATTGACAAATTTTAGGGTTCATAAACCTTGAATTTGGGGATTCAGTAACCAGGCAAAATTGAGACCCCTAATGCATATGGTTGAGACCGTCATAACAAGACGAACCTACTGGAACCCTCGCGAAATATTTATGTAGCCTAGGGAGCTAATCGCTATTTTTCCTTATCACATTTTGTGGAGGTTAAAAACCCCCGCTATCTATTTGTTCTTTTGCAGGTTCAGTGAAGACGATGATGAGGTGTAAGCGCATGGTTGGTCTATTCAAAAAGCGCACGTTTTGTTTGTTTACAGCATAAGTGTTAATTATCCCATATAATATTTGTTCATTATTATACTAACAAATGCAAGCGAATGGCCTAGTGGATAGTGCGTTGTCCAAGCATCATTGGGACCTGGGTTCGATTCCCAGGTCCACCCAAATATTTGATATTTCTTTTCTTAATATAATCCCATGCAGGCTTTCAAAGGTGTTCTATCATGCACCTCTCACATCCAAGTGCCAAGTGGCCTTATGCACAGATCTAATGGCTACAAGAGAAGGAACACCATGCTCCCAGTCAACACGCACTGTGGACGATCTCCAAAAGTCAAACCAGGCTTGAGACTAATGGGCCAGCAATTTCCAAACGTACCTCCTTCTGGGCCCATCACCCCCAGGGTTTTATTTCTCATTTTTCTCTTTTATATTTTCTATTTAATTATTTTATTAATTACAATTATTACTATTATTATTTAATTACCTCATAAACTAATATTTTTCATAATAAATTCAGAATTAAAAAAAATGTAAATATTTTTATTATTATTATTATTTATTAAATTCACCTTTAATTATTATTTTGTAAATAAATTCTAAATATAATTAATTTAGTTAATTAGGTTAAATTTTACTTTTTTCCACAATAAATAAAAAGCATGTAGAATTAGGGTTTTGACAACTTTTAATTTCTTTTATTTTTATTTTCATTAAAACATAAAAAACATTAAAAAAAATACTTTTTTCTTGTAATTATTTAATTAATTAGTAAATTAGGTTTAATATTAATTAAGTGCAAAAAAGGACCAAAATTCATTCTTTTCTCAAAAAGGGTCAAAACCCTAAGGACTTCTCCGATTTAATTTCTTTTCGCGCATAATATTTTGGATCATATTTATGTATTTGCTCCGAGGATGTAATAGATAATTAGGACTTTTATCGCTTCCTTTATTTTCTTGCATTTATCTTTTTAAGGGTTATGTTTTTGGCGATGTAAATATCCGACGCCTTGTAATAGCGTAGATTTACTTTCTGCAATTTACTTCCCGCAATTATTAACTGTTAATTATGCATGCAAGACTTGCCTGAAAATTAAAATCAACTCGTAGCTCACCATCGCATGTACAAGATAATATAAACAGAAACCTGACACACTCGCACATGCCACTCCTAGGGTACGCCTCACTTGGTTGCCTCGACGTGGTCATTGAGTATAGGGTGTTTTAGAGGTCGCCCTCCTGTCTAAAGATCCAGTTGCCTCGAAACGGTTGCCTCGGATAAAAAAGGGATCTAGGACATTAGGGTTACCGCTAAGGCGTCCTACTATTGCTTTGGTGACCACACATGTCCCTATAATCGAATTGACCCGAACAACTCCAACGACGGTGCTACCTACTTCTCAATAGTGGGATAGTACTGTCTAAAGGACTTTTACACAGCTTAATTCCTTATGAGTAGGTAGATTTCTCCTGGGTACTTGCTCTTTCAAAAACAAAAACAACTTTTCGCACTTACACTTTTCTGACAAAAGTTTTCAAACAAACACTTCATACACTCTTGAGGACTGATACAAGAGTTACCTAGAAGTTTTCAAACTAAACTTTTTCAAAACCCACAAACACAAGAAAAGCAAACATTTTTGAAAACATAGTGAGCAAGTACCTAAGAGCCCGTGGATAACCACGGATAGAAAGGGTGCTAACACCTTCCCTTTCTATAATATACCTCCCGAACCGAGAAACATCTCGAAAAGGAATTTGGTTGTGCTTTTGTCCTTTCCTGTTGGAGAAAATAAAAGACGGTGGTGACTCTTGCTTACCGCGACATTTCGCGAACCAGCATTCCAAAACAGTCAGTTCTATTTCCACCGATCACAGGGAGAATGTGAGGATATGGCATCATAAGATTCTGGGAGCGGGTTCGTACCCACTTGAGGTAAGACTCAAGGGGGATGGAATTCTTGTGCCCCAGTGTCTTACTATCCACCTTGTTAGGCATCCTCCAAGCTCTGATGAACCTTTGTCAAAGTCCTTGCGCATTGTTGTCGAAGTCAAAAACTAGGTCAGGAATCAGTATGTCATGAGGGCCATCCCTCCGAGCATATCCAAATTGTCTCAAAGCTAGACAGAGGTTGTAGGTAATGCCTCCCCTAATTCCAAGTAATGGAACATTAGGAAATTCTCCACAACGTCAATGATGGTGACATTTTCTCTGGACCGAGAACACCAATGTACATCAGAATGTGTGAGGGTCATCAATCGTTGTGACCACCTTAAACCCTGCTCATTCTTCAAAACTAATTGTGGAAGGTGAGAAATAAACCACCTTGCTAGGAGAGGATTACAGTACATGAGAACACCTATTTTCCTCATTGCTCGTGTGTAAAATGAGTGGAGGATGTCCCCAAGCAATGTAGGTATGGGATTCCTGGATATGAAAATCTTGACAGTATTCACATCTATAAGTTGATCAGGATTTGGGAACAAAACCAACCCATAGATAAGGAGTGCCACAATCTCTTCAAAGGCTTGTAGATCAAGAGAATTCCAGCATTCTTGTGCATTCTCAAACAGATACTTTGCCAAGAATCCCTTGACACCACTTTTGGCTTCCCAATGCCCCTTGATGTCGGATGGTTGCAAGCGTAATGCTTGAGCAACATCTTCAGGTTTTGGTTAATTTTCCATACCGTTGTAGGGTAGTTGACTAAGAATAGGAATTCTCAGGAGTTGAGAAAATTCCTCCAAAGTAGGCACCAATTGATAATCAGGGAATGTGAAACAGTGGTGTAGGGGGTCAAAGAACTGGAAGAGAACTTTCATCATGTCTTCTTCAATGTTGGTGTTGACCAAGCTGAGGAGTCTACCATGTCTTTCACTAAAGAGAGAATTCTCGGGAATCCTGGATGTAAGCTCCTTGAGTTGAGGAGGGATCCTTACAAGGTTGACTTGAATTGTTTTCCTGCGGAGAGACTTCATGTCCTGCAAAACAAGAACAAAGATGAAGATCTAAACCCTTGAAATGGTTAGTGGATGCATATGATTCTTTATGATGTTCATGATGTATGCACAAACACGTGTACAAGCAAGTCACAAAAAACCCTAGTTTCAGGCTTGCATGAGGTTTCATAGGTAAGTAACCTCTTGAGTTTAGTTGGCTCAAAACCTGTCCTATAAATAGTAACCGGGTTCTAAGGAGCTCAATATCATTGGATTGTTTTCTATGTTCATCGTTTTGGTTTAGCCACTTAACTAGCAACCAAAATATTCCAAGAAAAGAATTCTCAATGAGTGTAGTATCGAGTATTTACTAACTTCGAACTGCACCAAAGTCGGTCATCTCACTACCCCTAAAAAAGGCCAAGATGGTCAAGTAAGGTTCTAGTTCATTAGTGCTTAGTGACATCACTCAGCGGCCCCGTATTCTCTTTGATTGACTCAAAGGCTACCGGTACTCACAAATATGTCGCACTAATATAGCTATTGCTTCAACCGTGTCAGTATACCCCGCACAGTTTCCACAACGTATTGCTATCTATGAATGTTTCCCATATCCGGGTAGAGGATTTCAAACCCAAACAATAGAACCAAGTGTAAAGCAAACAAAGAAATCAAGGTAAGCAAGTAAAGGTGATCTAAACCCTAAGGTAACCCCACTTTTAAAGAAATCCCCAGCAGAGTCGCCAGTTCTGTGATCAGTGGGAATAGAACTGACTGTTTTGGAATGCTGGTTCGCGTTTGCGTTTGTTTTCGCAAAATGTCGCGGTAAGCAAGAGTCGCCACCGTCTTTTATTTTATCCAACAAGGAAAGGACAAAAGCACATAAAAATTCCTTTTCGAGATGTTTCTCGGGTTCGGGAGGTAGATTATAGAAAGGGAAGGTATTAACACCCTTTCTATTTGTAGTTATCCACGGGCTCTTAGGTACTTGCTCACTAGGTTTTCAAAAGTTTGTTTTTCTTTGTGTTGGTGGGTTTGAAAAGAGTTTTTATTTTGAAGAGAGTGTAAGTGCGAAAAGTTTTGTTTTTGTTTTCAAAAGAACAAGTACTTAAGAACCTCTACCTACTCAAAAAAGGAATTAAACTGTGCAAATATCCTTTAGACAATGCTATCCCACTATTGAGGAGTAGGTAGCACCGTCGTTGGAGTTTTCGGATCAATTCAATTTAAGGGATGTGTGGCCACTAAAGCAATGTTAGGACACCTTAGTGGTAACCCTAATGTCTTAGATCGTTTTTTCCGAGGCAACCGTTTCGAGGCAACTTATGATCTTTGGACAAAAGGACGACCTCTAAGACTTCCTATACTCAATGACCACGTTCGAGGCAACCAAGTGACGCGTACCCTAAGAGTGGCATATGCGAGTGTGTCAATTTTCAGTTATATTATCTTTACATGTCATGGTGAGCTACTGTTGATTTTAAGTTAAGATAGATCTTGTCATGCATAGCCTATTATTCATACATCTAGCAGTTAATGGTTGCGGAAAATAAATTGCGGAAAATAAAGCTAAGCTATTACAAGGCATCGGTTATTTACATCGCCAAAAACAAACCCTTAAAATTAAATGCGAAAAATTAAATAAAAGCGGTAAATAAAATCCTAAGTTAAAGCTATTACATCCTCGGAGCAATTACAATTATATGGATCAAAATAATACGCGCGAGAAAATTGAATCGGATTGTCCTTTAGGGTTTTTACCCTTTTATTGAATAAAGCATATTTTTGTCATTTTTGATTTAAGAATTAAGTCTAAATTAATAATGGAATTAATTAATTAAAAAAGAAAATATTTTTGAGTTTTATTTTAATTAAGGAAATAAAATAAGAAAGGTAAAAATATATCAAAACCCTAATTCTAAACCAATTTTAATTTAATGCAAAATATGTTAAGATTAAACCTAATTAAAAAAAACTAAATTAATTGGTTAATGGTTTATTTACAAAAATAAAAATAGTGAAATTAATAAATATTATTTTTTGTTATTTCTGATTTTTTTTATGAAAAAAGGTTAGTTTGTTAATTAATTAGTTAGTTTTTTAATAATAATAATAAAAAGCAAAAGAAATATGAAAAGAAAATAAAAACATAAGCAAACTTTGGGGGGCGCTGGGCCTGAAGAAGGGAGATTGATTCAGCAATTCCAGGCCTAGATTCAATCGGCCTTGTTTGACTTTCAGATTGCCTGGGCGTTTATTGACCAAGGTTCATGGTGAACCTCCATCCTTAGCCATTGGATTTGCCTTGGTAACCACGTAGCCTTTGAGATCTGGAGGTATATGGTGCTCCCTGCCTGAAGTGCTGCATGTGAACGCCTGAAATAAAATGATAACAAAGTTTTTGGGGACCTGGGATTCGAATCCAGGTCCCAATGGTGCCACCCACTAACGCCTTGCCAGCTGAGCTATTGATGTTTCTTGTTATTGGGATAGACAACAAATATTAAATGAAAAACAAAATGTCAAGCCTGGAAATAATTAAAAAAACGCGCTAATGTTTTGAATAGACCAATGGCACTAAGACACGCCATCATCTTCTTCACGAAGGCCTGGTTATTTACCTGCGGATTTCCATCTGCAGGAAGTTTCGTGGGACATCTCCAAAATCCATCCTAGGTCACAACGATACAAGTTACGACCATCATTGGATTCGTCTCCCTCCCCTGAACTCGTCCATCGCCATTACTGGCCTTAATTTAACCTGCACACAAAACGCCTAAAAAACATAAACAAGAGCCTTAGGTTCTAGATATGGGGTTAGAGACCACAAAAATCAAATCAAATAATGCAGAATCAATGTAAATTACATGGTGAGTATGAATGTGCAAACCATTTGGCAAAAAGATGCAAGAAAAGTGGTTAACGATTTCATGTGCAGAGGCGATTTTAAGAACACTTACAACGTGTTTTAGGCTGCCTTAGGGCTTGGTTTTGATTAGTGTAGCTCCACTGGGTGTCAAGGAAGAGAATAGCGTTGTGCTTTTTTGTATGAAAGTGCCTCCAATGTGGTTTTTGATCTCACACTTTTCAAGCTTTTTTGCAAAACTGTTCTGGCCATTTCCACAGAGTTTTTGTGCGTTTTTTCCTCGTCCTTTTTTCTTTGTGAGCATGAGGTTTATATAGACAAAGGAATTTAGGTCAACATTTGTGTATCAAATCTTGGTCCATTATGATGAAGAGATTTAATTTGATTTCTTCATAAAGACTTGCTATATTTGATTCAATCACGTGCCAATCTATTTTCATGCGTTACTGCCAGCCTGTCATGAGTTTTTTGGGCCTCCAATATGATGGAAATCAAAAGCTGACCTGCCCCTTCAGATCCACTTCCCTTCGAATTTGCTCTCTTTGATAGCTTCAAAGTCCCAAATCGAATTACTCCAGCTTCAATTGCATAGCCCCTTCGATTGAGCCTCCCTCTGCTTCGATTACTTGATTCGAAAAGGATCACCCTGGTCGAATCAGCTCTTGTAGGGTTGGGAGAAAACAAGGCAAGAATTTGGCCTTTAATTCAAATAATTGAGTCCAAAATCAGCATTTAATTATTTCTATATTTGCAAGGGACACATGCCATTGTGAACTTTGGGTGAACCTGGACAGGTTAGGATATGTGTTTTTGCTTAGTCATTCCAGCCTACCTCATTCCTTCGAATCTTCCTTCTTTGCCAGCTTCAAAGTCCAATTCGAATCTGTTTAGAACATTCCCTATTAGACAACTTCGACCAGCCCTTGGCCTTGTGATGAGTCTAAGTTCTGATTCGAAGTGTTCAGAACTTCCTTCATCAGAGCATCTTAGATTAAGAGAAACTCTGCACTGAAATGCCATTCGAAGGTCATTTCGTTCTGATGTTCTTATTAAGGGAAACTTTGAAGTTCCAGTCGAAGGACACTCTGAAGTTCCAGTCCAAGGACCTTTTGAAATGCCAATTGAAGGGTATTTGTCCATATACCAATCAAAGGGTACTTGTTAAAATTCCAATCGAAAGACACTGCTATAATACCAATCGAAAGATGCTTGTTATCCTGCCAATCGAAGGACACTGTTACAGTGCCAATCGAAGGACACTTTTATAATGCCAATCGAAAGGTTCTTATTAAAGTGCCAATCGAAGACTTGCGAACCAAAGCTTGATCGAAGGGTTCCAAACACCTAAATGAAGCTTACTAATCAAAGCCCGATCGAAGAGCGCCAAATGCCCAATCGAAGACTGGTGAGTCAAGCCTGTATCGAAGGATTTTGGATACCCAATCGAAGACCTTTCCCAGATGCCAATCGAAAGATACTTTGTTCATCTTCAAAAAAACCTTATTTTCGTTAGGCAAATGTTTGTGACCAACCATGTAAGGGAAGACTTTTGACAACATGAGAGAGAAAATTTTGGGGTACAACAATAGCCATAATCCATTATGTGTCCAGAAGCACCACATCAATCGATGTAGGCTCTATAAGAGACACCAAACCCAGAAGCGTCTCTTCAGAAGGTTTGAAAGAGGATCTCGTTCTGACTGGTTCAGATCTATCACCCAGAATCAATTCTTCATAATGTGAGGATTTGGTTTTGTGCTTCCTTAGTGGAGTATGATTATCTACAGCTTCTGGTTGAACTTCTTTAGAGTCATTCTTCTTTGGTTCCTTTGTAGGAACATCATTACCTTCTAAGTCAAAAAAGGTAATCTCCAGATCTGCAAACTTTTCAATTAGCTTTGACTTTTCAGAGTCAAGTTTATCATTGAATCTAACATGAATAGATTCCTCAACAATAAGAGTTTCAGTGTTGTACACTATGTAGCCTTTTGAGCGTTCAGAGTACCCAAACATGATACACTTTTGTCTTTTAGAATCAAACTTGTTAAGATTCTCCTTAGTGTTCAAAATAAAACAATCATATCCAAAAGGATGAAAATATGAAATGTTGGGCTTTTTGTTCTTCCACAATTCATAATGAATCTTATCCATAATAGGTCTTATGGAGACTCTATTTTGAATGTAACATGTTGTGTTAACTGCCTCTACCCATAAGTGTTTTGCCATGTTAGTCTCTTGATCATGGTTCTGGCCATTTCTTGCAAAGTCCTATTCTTCCTCTCTACAACTCCATTTTGTTATGGAGTTCTAGGGCAGGATAAATCATGGGAAATTCCATTTTCATCAAAAATCTTTTCAAAGTTTTTATTTTCAAACTCGCCACCATGATCACTTCTGACTTTGACAATTCTGATACCCATCTCATTTTGCACTTGAGAACAAAAGGTAGTAAACATAAAATATGACTCATCCTTGTGTTTAAGAAACTTAGCCCATGTCCATCTTCTATAGTCATCAACAATGACTAATCCATACTTCTTATTATTGACTGGCGTAATATTCATTAGTTCAAGCAACTCAATGTGCAGATGCTCTAAAGGCCTAAAAGTAGAAACAACATTCTCTACATTAAAAGAAGTTTTTGAAAACTTGCCTTTTTGACATGATTCACAAAGAGCTTCTGAATAGAACTTCAGATTTAGAAGGCCTCTAACAAGATCAAGCTTATTTAGCTGAGAAATTATTCTCATGCTAACATGGTCCAAACGTCTATGCCAAATCCATTGCTATTGATTAACGAACACGTGGCATTTTACATTTTTCTCTTTAATATCAAAAAGTCTAATCTTATATATTTTTTTCCTCTTTCCATTGAAAAGGATTGAGCCATCCTTCTGACTAATAGCTTTACATGAGTTTTGATTAAAGATTATATCATAACCATTGTCACTTAATTGACTTATGGATAATAAGTTATACATTAATCCATCAATAAGTAAAACATTAGTAATAGAAGGGAGAGAACTATTACCAATTATTTTGGAGCTTATGATCTTCCCTTTCTAATCACCTCTGAAACCCACAAAGTCTTAATGCTAAAGTTCCAGGCTTTGAAACATATGCCTTCTTCTTGTCATGTGTCACGAGCACCCAGAATCCAGGTACCATGACTGGTGTCCTAACTTCGCTGCTAAGGATATTTGCAACATAGATTATTTGCTTCTTGGGTCCTTTATTGTTAGTCTCCCCTAGTTGTTTCCAACCTTGGGCTTAGGAGCAGGATAAACATATTTAATTACATTCTTGAAACAGTATTTTGCTTTAGGTTTAGCCTTAGGAACAAAAAGAGTTTTACCTTTTTATTTTACTTTAGACTTAGAACCAGCAGAGACAAAATAAGAATGAAGAGTTTTCGGTTTATCTTCTTTTTCAAAATCAGATTCTTTATAAGAACCATAATTGTTGTATCCCAAAATTTTCCCTCTCATTTCATCAACATTTCTCATCACAAGACTCTTGGAACTCAAGATCAAGCTAGGGTTTGCTCTGCTCAAGACACCTCCTTGCACTGTTGACCTAAGTTAGGGTTTGAGTTTGCACAGGGATGTTTTGACCTACAATTCCAAAAGTGACTTTCATACTTCATGTTGGACTCACAAGTTTTTCCAGACCAAGTTTCAAGCCTTGAATCAAATTTTTGCCCAGTCAATTGGACAGTTGACCTAGAAATCAACTGTATTGGGGAAAAAGTTAACTGTGGCCAATTGACAGTCAAATCTCATGAATTTTGACCCGCATCAAAATTATGAACTCATATGAACCCTTTGATCAAGTTTGGATCACAATTCCACGAGAAATTTGATCAGATCACCAAAAGGGCAAAATGGTCATTTTTAGGGTTTTGATTGTACAAAGGCAATTTTTGACTGTTTGACCTAGCCAATGGCAAATAAAGCTCAACCATGGACTCAAGGACTCAATGACATTGTCTTGACCCATTCAACAAGTTCAAAAGATCTCAAAATGCATAGGATTGACAGATGAATTTTCCAGTCAACTGATCAAAATTTGACTATATACTGAAAAGTCAAACTTTGACTTTTTGGTCAAAATCAAGTGCCAAGAGTCATTTTTCATCAAGACATGTCAAATTATTAAACTTGTTCATCAAGAAACCCAAAAATGCAAATTAGGGTTTAAAATGGAAAAATTTCATAACTTAGAAATTTTCTAAGTTATGAAATTTTCTTATTTTTTCCTAACTTTACCCCACATTTTCACCAAGATGCAAATGGATTCAAACAAAACTTATAACATGAAAGTTGTATTCCATCACAAAGTCTACAACTTTGATGCACAAAGTTTTCTCAAAATAAGCTTGGATCTCAAGTTATGATTTTTGGAACAAGGGTACCTAAAACTTTTAACTTAGAGAAATTTTGCCCTAGTTTAGGCAGGATTTTGACCCATCTTCTTGGCCATTTTTCACATAGTTCCACTTGTAGTTTCAAGTTGCATTTCAAAGATGGGTTATAGTACATGTTTCAAGCTTTCCAAATTGTCCAAGAACTCCTCAAACAACTTTGTGGTTAGGGAGAATCGAATGCTTGAAGTTGGCAAAAACTCACTTTGATCCATGGCCGATACATGTTCATACAAGTTTCATTTTCAAACCAGCAGGCTTTCTACTTGTTTGCAGGTCTCTAAACCATTTCACACTCCATAATTTAATGCAAATCCATTGAGCTAATGCATTGCCTTGGTCATTAGGGTATTGTACACAAGTTTAATCCCTAAATGGTAAAAGGTACATTTCCATTTTTGCAAAAGGTTGCTTTATGTCAAACCACTAATCCTTGATCATAGAGCCAAATCTCTGGCAGCTAAACAAATCCACTAATTAGAGGGGCCAAGAGCATGGTATGCAGGGTGATAAGATGGCTTGTACAAGCCTGTAACCTCACTTCCACTTTCTTGCTTCAAAAACAAGAAAACTTGCCAAATGCTTAGAACTTGAAAGACAGAAAAGATCAACTTACACAAACACTTCAAACAAGTTTCGCACACCCTAGAAAGCCAGAAACACGAGCCATTGACCACTCAAACCACCTCATACTCAAAATCTCCATTTTCTTGCAAAACAGGGCCAGTTCTGCATATTGCAAGCCACAATCAAATTCCCTCGTGCGTTTTGTCCAAAACTACTTCAAACACATTCCAATCAACCTACCTGAGCTATCCAGACCATTCACAAGTTGTTGTAACTCCATTAACACACATTGCCATTTTTGTTTGGAAGCTTTGCAGGTTGAGTTCTGTAGCACGATTTAGGCCACTCCAAAACAAACTAAGCATTGGGAAAGGTTCAGTGGACATCAGGCAAGCTCAAAAGAACCTCAAGCACCATTGAAAGTTGCTACATTGTCCAGCTCGAACTCAACTGAAACAGGTATTTCAGAAACTTCTATCTCTCTATTTAGGAATAGTTAGACTTAGGTTTGTGAATGAAAGATGTTGTATTCATAGCCCTGAAACCATACATGTGCTTAGTTTTCATTTATATTAATCGTGCTAGGAGAATTTCATTCATGAACTTTCTGAAAAAATTAGGTTAGAAATTAGGGCCAGAGAAATTCTCTCTGGTCTTTGAGAGTTAGCTTAAGTTTTTTATATGGTTAGATTCGTTATTTGATGCTCTACAAGTTTTATGTTTTGAGTTTTGTCAAAAAAGCACTGAATCAGGAGATACAAGTTTGTGTGGAAAACGCGCGTTTTGGTGTTTGAACAGAGGAAGAAGATGAAGTTTTTGGGATGGGTTGGCTTGGTCCTGCTTTTCACACCCCATTTTTTAGTTTCACACTCCCTGGCCCATTTCTTGTATATTTATCATTTTTGCATTTTTATTTTATTTCTGACTTTGATATTTTATTTTCAAATATAAAAAATGCCTAAAAAATATTTTCATAAGTTTTTATATTTATTTGGTATTTATTTTAATTTTTTTTCTAACATTAAAATGTGTAAATACTTATATTATTTTTGTTTAAACTTAAAAATAATGTACAAAAATACTTTTATTTTCATTTATTATTTTTATTCACATTTGAAAATATTTTCTTAAATATATACATTTTTGTAAATAATTTATTTTATTTTTTCACATATTTAACATATTTAATATATATATATATATATATATATATATATATATATATATATATATATATATATATATATATATATATATATATATATATATATATATATATATATATATATATATATATATATATATATATATATATATATATATATATATATATATATATATATATATATATATATATATATATATATATATATATATATATATATATATATATATATATATATATATATATATATATATATATATATATATATATATATATACACTTTATTTTATTAAATATTTAGAAATAAGACACAAAAATATTACATTTCATTTTATTGATATTTTATACTAAAAAAATAATTTTTTTAAATATATTTTCATTTTCATACATGATAATATATTTTTGTATATAAATAATACATGATATTTATTTTCTTAAGAAATTAGGGTTTTTTCCCTAAAAACACATAAAATTAAC
Organism: Vicia faba; assembly: GCA_948472305.1. NCBI lineage: Eukaryota > Viridiplantae > Streptophyta > Magnoliopsida > Fabales > Fabaceae > Vicia > Vicia faba. Next base: position 1,082,630,785 of record OX451739.1, on the reverse strand, counting down.
TTTTTACTTATTTCTTTACATTTCTTTACATAAAAAAATACTTTTTTGCATACATGAATAAATAAAAACTTTTTTTGCATAATACATTTTATTTAATATTTATTTATTGTATTTATTTAAATATTGTACATTTGAATATTATGCCTTGCAAATTCAATATGGTTGTAACAATTTAGGGTTTAATTTCTTGCAAAATAATCCCCAATTCAAACTTGTACCCCCCTCCCTATATCATGTTGTAATAGTGTAGAATTTAAATTCTCGCACCTTTAAATTCTTTCAATTATGTCATGATTAGACTTAGGGTTTGTATCAAAATCAAAACTAATAAATAGTTTGACCTAATCAAAAACAAAATGCATGAAAAACAAACACAATGCACACTTGCACCCCTAGGGTTACAATCCACTTGTTGCCTTCAAAAATGGGCCATGATATGCATGTCAAGTACTTTGGCAAAACAAAAACAAAACAAAGATCATAGTCCCTCGATGACGCTATCTGAGTTGCCTAAACAAAAATGATCAAGTCCCTCAAGAAAATTGCCAAAAATACTTGACACTATTGCTATCATGGTCTATACGATGACCCACGTTTGTTCCATTTAACATCCTAACACAAGGTTGTTCACCAAATACAATGGTGAATCAACACTGTTAAAAGGGTTAAAAACATAAGAAAGATCTTTGAGTAAAATAGGGTAGACAACTCTTAGTTACTTGATCAAAACTTGCAAAAAAAACATCCTTGATATCTTCAAAACACACTTCACAACACAATTTCAAAACCCTACTTTCAAACATTGAAAACTTTTCAAAAGACAAAAACACCTTTGTATACATTCAAACAAGAATCATTACAAAGGTTGCCACAACGATGACCTCTTTTCAAAACATCTTTCAAAATCACACACAAAGCACCATTTCAAACAATTGAAGAGCACCATTTCAAACAATTGAAAAGAAAAGCAAGTGATCTAAGCAAGTAATTAAGAGCCCATGGATAACCATGGATAGAAAGGGTGCTAATACCTTCCCTTTCTATAATCTACTCCCCGAACCCAAGAAAACATCTCAAAGGTCTTTCCTGTGCTTTTTGACCTTTCCTTAGGATAAAATAAAAAGTCGGTGGCGACTCTTGCTAAGCCGAAACATTTGCGAACACAAACGCAAAATCCCAAGTCAGTTCTCCCACCGTATCATAATAACCAATACCATTTATACTATTTCAGCTTACGCCATAGATCATTGAAGCCATGGCGCTTCTACCTAGGCTTCTATCAAGAAATTTATGAAATTATTTTTCATATTATCATCAGAGCTCACAGAAGCTTCTGAAATAATTTCCTTCTCAAGATTAAAAATATTTCTTTTGAGAATAGAGTAATCAATCTTAAAAATATAATTTTCTTCTCGTAAAGATGAAAAATTTTCCTTAAGTTTTTTGTGTTCTTTAGAGACAGATTCATGGACCTTTTTAAGTTACTTGATTTCGTTCTTAAGCAACTCATGTTTTTTCAGAATTTCAAGTAAAGAAAATGTTAATTCAGAATGAGAAAGATCAGAAAATACCTCTTATATGTCACAATCAGAATCAACATTAGCTTTTGGATAAATCACCTCATCAGAAGCCTTAACGCTAGCCATTAATGCTACGTTATCTTGTTCTTTTTCAGAATCATCTTTTGAAGAATCAGAATCATCCCAGGTTGCCATTAGCCCTTTCTTCTTTCCTCTGAAAAATTTCTTTTAAGGATTGTCCGTTCTGAGCTTAGGACACTCATTCTTATAGTGGCTTGGCTCTTTGCACTCATAGTAAGTGACTTCTTTGCTGCCACCAAACTTCCTTTATTCAGAAGTAGACTCGAAGCGACCACTTGTCCTTCTTGCTCATCTGAACTTGTTGCCTTGCTTTCTCTTCCAGACTTGGTTGACCCTTCTGGACAACAATGGTAACTCATCTTCATCTTCATTAAAATCTTCTTCAGAATCCTCAATCTCTTCTACTTGTAGAGTTCTCATATTCTCAAATATTCTGATGGATTTAAGAGCAACAAATTTACCTCTCTTCTGAGGTTCATCTTGTTCCAGCTTAATCTCATGACTTCTCAAAGAATTAATCAGTTCTTGTAGAGAAGTGTTGTTCATATCTTTAGCCAATTTAATTGCAGTTACCATAGGCCTTCATTTAGAAGGCAAGCTTCTAATAATATTTTTCACATGATCTGAAATTGAGTATCCTATGTTCAGAACCCAAAGTCTTGCAACCAAAGTTTGAAACCTTGAGAACATAGTCTCAATCATTTCATCTTCTTCCATTTTGAAAGCTTCATATTTCTGAAGCAACGCTAGAGACTTGGTCTCTTTAACTTGATAATTTCCCTCATGAGTCATTGTCACAAAATCAAATATAGACTTAGATGAGTCTATATTTGCCATCTTCTCATACTAAATATAAGAAATTGCATTTAGCAAGATAGTTATTGCTTTATTATGATTCTTATAATCTTTATTTTGTTGTTTGTTCATAGATCTCCTCTGGATCTTATTTCCTCTAGCATCTGTAGGATGTTTGTAGCCATTGACTACCATATACCAAAGATCAACATCATGACCTAGAAAGAAGCTTTCCAGTCCATCCTTCCAATAATCAAATATTTCACCATCAAAGATGGCAGGTTTAACATTATAGTTTTCTCTCTCATTGAGAACAAGCACAACTACAACAAGTGGTGGAATAGCCATGTGTTTCTAAAATGTCTGGATCATTATCTGACACGGTTAGTGTTTGATAACTATCAACACCAAAACCAGAGCTCTGATGCAAATTGAAGGTGCAAGAAACACAAGAATGAGGGGTTTGAATTGGGATTCTAGAAATAAAATCTTTACGAAACCAAGCAATTGAAGTTAACACAAGAACAAAAATAAATGAACACAATTATTTTATCTTGGTTCACTGTTAACGAAGTTAATCCAGTCCACTCACCAGGGTGATTTTCCTTTCTCAACAAGGACTTAATCCACTATAACCAAACTGATTACAAACACAAACAAAAACTAATTTTTAATGTTTACAACCACAAATACTTACCACCAATGTCTTCTTGAGAGTTATGACTAAAGCCCTAGTCTCTCAAGGAATAATCAACTCACTATTTAATACAAATTTGTGTGTTTACAAGATTGCTTCTTGAAAGTAGATTAAACAAAAGATGAAGTACAGATAATAACACAACAGTGTTAATAACAAGTTAATGAAAATCAATTCCTTGCTACCAAGTTAGTGAAAAAAAGTTCCTTGCTTTACAAAAATTTACAAAAGATTTACAAAGTAATTTCTGCAGCATTTTGGCAAAATGAGTCAGTGCAAAATTCGTTATTTTCCAATTCATCCAAGTCTTCCTTTTATAGCCAAAAAATAAATCCATTGGAAGGTAGAATAGGAATAAAACATTTCTAACTATCTTCTTGCAATGGTCAGTATGAGTGGTAGACAACATCATACCAATAGTATAGTCCATGCGCCACAAAAACAGGGTAGTGGAATGAGGTGATCTTGTATTATATCTCACATAAACCTTTTGATATTATCTTCTAACCTTCGGAGGCTTCAGAATATGTAAGAGTTGAATCATGCTTAGAAGGATAAAAAAAACTTTGTCTTTAGAACCATGTCTTCAGAGTCTTCAGAACTTATTCAGCAAAACCTTGTCTTCAGAGTCTTCAGCACTTGGTCTTCAGAGTCTTGTCTTCAGAAACTTCAGAACTCATTCAACAGAATATTGTCTTCAGAATCTTCAGAACCTTACAGCAAGAGATCTTAGAATCTTTAGAGCTTGAAAACCATTCCGAAGATTTTATATTTGAGTCACAGTCAGAAGCTTTATAACTAACGTTCATCAGAACCATTATTTTAAAAACATTTTAAGCAATTGATAGATGCACTTGTATCTCCTAGTATGTTGAGTCTAGAATCTGATAACGTCACACGCCATTTCTTCAGAGTCAGAACCTATTAGCAAAATCTACACACCAAACAAACCATTAGGGTACTAAATTGTTGTCTAATCACCCTTGTAATGTTATCATCAAAACTTAAGGTCAGATGCAGAACTAAATCTTGTTCTTACAAGTATGTCGACACGTGTATTACATAGGCTACAAGCTTTAAAAATGAGTTATATGTGCTGACATGAAACTCGTATGTGCTGAGTCATAGAATAATGTTTATTATATGCGTCAACCTGAAATGTTATTATATGCTGACTCATGAGTTACATAGGCTACAACCTTCAAAAATGCATTATATGTGTCGACTCATAGCATATATGTATCGGTACATGGGCCTGTTTTTTACATAAAAACCTATTTTAATGCATGAAACATTTTTCCAAACCATTTCTAAGTTCCTTAATACAAAGATGCACATTTAGACCAATATGATATCATCCAATATACACAAATGCTAAAAAATAGTTTTAACATCATACAAAACATTTCTAATAGAAAGGTGCACTCACACGCATCGCTTGAAGGGAAATGAAGAAAAATAAAAATATGTTCTTATTGTATGCCTTTTCTTGAAGCTCTTAGTTGAGAGGAAGTAAAAGACACTATCTTCTTCGCCCTTCAATTGCCAATTTAGAATCTAATATTAAGGTGGGTTTATAGTTAGAACTTGTTGGGGGTAGAAATGATGCTAGGTTGAAGTTGCATGTGGGAAAAGGGACCTGAACTATAAATTCTATTGCATTATATATATATTATTGTGTGATCAAAGTGAACCACTTGCATGCATGTTATGTTTGCACATGATTAACCCAACAACCTTACACAAACAATTTGGACTTTTACAAAGGTTCATCCAACAAGCTTAAACCAAGCTTTTTAAAAGTTTAGCTTGCAGCCTTAAAATCTATTACAAAATCAAAAGAGAATTAAGCTTTTTATTAAACAATTTCAACCTAACAATAGAACACCATAACTCCCAAATGAATATTTTCACTCTATCAACACTTAGTAAATGACCAGTGAATAAAATTATAAAATAAGGAATATATGAGATGTAAAAGAGATGATTATTCACAAAATAGGTATGTTGAGAAGTGAGAAAAACACTCCTTTATATAGGAAAAAAATGGCTCAAAAAGGTAAAATTCCATGGGCTTTGAAACTTCCTTATCAATTAGAACATCAACCTAATCGATTAGGTTAACCTAGAAAAGTAAACTCTAATCTACTACATCACTTTAATGATTAACAAGGATACATAATCTATTAAGAGGTGTTATTCTTGTTCGAATTGATTAGATGAAAGGCCTAGTCAATTAGATAGTTGAGTTTTGTCTTCCTAATTGTTTTGAAGGCTTTTTAATTGATTAACTTCTTGCCTATATTGGTTTTAAAAAAGTTTTAAGAAAATTAAAAGATTGAAATACTTTTTGTGTGTGTGCATCACTTTATTACTACAAGACTTAATCTCTCTTCATTTACAAGTAAATGTTCACACAACAATATAAACACTAAGTGCGTGATCATGCGAGCTCTCAAAATTTCATAACTTTGGTTCCTTTGGATTATTTTATTTAACTTTGATTAATTATTTTAACTAAAACTTTGAACACTTTGTCTTTTGCTTGCTTCTATATTGATGATGCTTGTGATTTATTCATCATTATTCACTTGTCATCATCAAAACTTTTAGAAAATATTAACATGCACAACACATAAAATCATAGTAACATAAATAGAGTTAAGGTGGAATCATTTTGGAAATTATAGACTTTATACTTTAGAGTTAAGCATGTTATTCTTATAATCAACCCTTTCTAATAATTTTCATTTTACCAAGAAATAAAATTCAAGAAGATGGTACTAGCTCTTAGAGACTCGGATTTTTTTATTCAATAGGATACTCATTCTTTTTATTTATTAAAATTTTTATTTATGGTGGGTGCCTTTGGTTTTATTCTTTCATTTTTCACCAATTTATCCAAGTTTCTATATTTTCATTGATTTAAGACCACCTTCCCCAAAATTTAAAATGTTGATATTCTATGGGCAACTCCAAACTTAAAATTTATGTTAAATTATAAAATTTTCTAATCACTACCTAACTCTAAAGAGAGGTGTGTTAAATTGTAATTCAATGTGTCGAAACTATGTGTCGAAAAGATTTAATTTGTTTTAGATTTAAATAGATTTGATTTAAGTCTAGAATAAATTAGATTTGATTTAGTAACAAAAAGATATTTTGGGCTTTGGGCTTAGGGTGTAAGCTCAGTTATAAATAGAGGGAGTAACCCATATTTTTTAAGCAAGTCAAGAAAGTCATTCACAGTGTTTTGCAGTTGCAAAGTGAATAAGAAAGTTTTTCACAGTTTGTGAGCAGAGAGAAACTCTGCAGAAATTATTTGTCTTGTCTTCTTTCTTTGTTTTTCTCATAACTAATTGTCATTATGGTAGAAATTCATCATAGACTTTGGTGGATTTCCAACATCAGGTATCAAGAGCTTTGTTTTGATTCAAGGGAAGTGTCAATCAAGAACGATTGAAGAATTCATGATGACAAGTTATGGGAATGCAAATTATCCAGCAACCCTACCAATTCTGAAAGTTGACAACTATGAGAATTGGTGCAAACAGATGAAAGTCTTATTCAGGTGTGAAGGTCTTTGAGACCTTGTAAAAGATGGAGCCGAAGCGCTTGGAGAAAACGCTTCAGAAGAAGAAAAGAAGAAATATACAGAATCTGAGAAGATGAGTTATAAAGCATTATTTATAATTCATCAATGTGTCAGTCCAAACAATTTCGAAAAGGTTAGTGATTCAGAATCTGCAAAAGAAGCTTGGGAAATCCTTGAGAAGTCTTTTGGAGGCGCTGAGAAGGTGAAATAAGTGAGGTTACATACTTACAAAAGGACGTATGAACTGCTTCAGATGGAAGACAATGAAAGCATATCTGATTTCTTCACTAGAGTTACAAAACTAGTAAATCAAATCAAGATATGTGGAGAAGCGTTAACAATAAGAGTTATTGTGTCGAAGATCTTGAGATCTTTAGCTCCTAAGTTCGACCACATAGTGGTGGCAATAGAAGAGGGGAAATACTTGTCGAAATTGACAAAGGAAGAGCTTCAAGGGACGCTTGAATCTCATGAACAAAGAATGAACGAAAGAGCTGCAGGAAAATCAAAGAGTGATGTGGCCTTGCAGGCACATTCAGCAAAAGAGACCAAAGGCAAAGGAAAGTGTTTCAACAGAGGTAGAGGTGACTACAACAAATCGAATGGTAGAGGAAACCAGATTGAAGGAAATGTGTCTAATCAAAGAAGACCATACCAAGGCAAACAAAGAGGTGGTGTTGCAAATAGAGGAAGAGGTGGTGGTTGAAAACCTAATAAGAGTCACATTCAATGTTACAATTGTCAGAAGTATGGACACTATGCGAGTGACTGTCTAGAAAAACGAAAGAATCAAGAAAATGATGCAAAGCTTGCAAAACATGAAGAAGAAGAAGAGATGATGTTGATGGTCACAACAAGAGATGAAGATAGATTCAAGGACCAATGGTACTTGGATTCAGGATGTTCATCACATATGTCTGGAAGAAAAGACTGGTTCGTCAATATAAAGCCCTCAATGAAAAATATGGTAAAATTTGCAAATAACATACCCTAGCAGCTGAAGGTATTGGTGATGTTATGATTATGAGGAAAGATGGCAAAAGGTCAGTAATCTCCAATGTGTTGTACATACCAGGCATGAAGAGCAATTTTCTCAGTATAAGGCAGTTGGTCGAAAAGAATTATAAAGTGTCAGTCAAAGATAAGATGATGAGAGTCGTTGATGCAAATGGGAGATTAATCTTGAAGGCTCCTATGTCTCAGAATCGAACCTTCAAGATTGAACTAAATGTGATGGAGCACAAGTGCCTTTCGACTGCAGCTAGCAGAGATGAATGGATATGGCATTATAGACTAGGCCATCTCAACTTCAGAGACATCAGAGATTTGAAGAGAAGAAATATGGTTTCAGGATTGCCAGAAATTGACATTCCAAACAAGGTATGTAAGGAATGTGTGCAGGCGAAGCAACACAAGAATAGCTTCAGCAAGGATGCAGGAAGCAGATCGAAGGCTAGTCTTGAAGTCATATACTCTGATGTATGTGGACCAATCCATGTGGATTCGATGGGTGGTAATAAATACTTTGTTACATTCATAGATGATTTCAGCCGAAAGCTATGGACTTACCCGATCAAGAAGAAAAGTGAAGTGATTGAAGTATTTACCAAGTTTAAGTCTATGGTTGAAAGACAAAGTGGTCGAAAGCTCAAAGTTTTGAGAACAGATGGTGGTGGAGAATATGTGTCGAAAGACTTTGACAGATTATGTGAAAAGGAAGGGATTGTGCATGAGGTGGTGCCACCCTATACTCCACAACAAAATGGAATTGCATAAAGGAAAAATCAAACCATCATGAATATGGTGAGAAGTATGTTGAAAGGCAAGAATTTACCTAAAGAGTTTTAGGGTGAAGCTATTTCGACTGCAACATACATTTTGAACAGATGTCCTACAAAGAAGCTAGAAGAAATTACTCCAGAAGAATGTTGGTCTGGTGTGAAGCCTAGCTTGAGTCATCTGAAGGTATTTAGATCTATTGCACATAGACATGTGCCAAATCAGTTGAGAAGAAAACTTGATGATAAGTCAAGTCAAATGATTCTAGTTGGATATCATTCGACAGGAGGCTATAAGTTGTTCGATCCAGTGAAAAAGCAGATTGTGATCAGCAGGGACGTGATCATAGATGAGTTTAAAGAATGGGATTGGACTGAAAATATCAAGAAAGATTCAGTGGGAATCCTTCTTGAAGAGCCAGAAACTCAAGTCGAAAGAGAAGTTCGACAAGAGGAACCAGCAGATATACCAAGTACGAGCAGGCCTCAAAGAACAAGACGCATGCCTGCAAGATTGCAAGATTGTGTGATTACATCAGATGATGTAATAGATAATGAAGGTGAGCTGGTACATTATGCTTTCTATGCAGATGTCGAACCCGTTAATGCAGCTGAAGCATTAAAGGATTCAAAGTGGGTGAAAGCAATGAACGAAGAAGTAAAGTCTATCAAAAACAACAACACTTGGTCACTTGTCTAATTGCCTCAAGGAAAGAAGACAATTGATGTCAAGTGGGTATACAAAGTGAAAACGAATTCGAAAGGTGAAGTAACTCGACACAAAGAAAGACTTGTGGCGAAAGGATTTCTACAGAAAGAAGGAATAGACTTCGATGAAGTTTTTGCACCTGTTGCTAGGATCGAAACAACCAGGTTGGTTGTTGGTCTAGCAGAAATAAACAGTTGGCACATATGTCAGATGGACGTGAAGTGTGCATTCTTAAATGGACCCTTAGATGAAGAAGTCTATGTTAAACAACCAGTTGGGTTTGTGAAACATGACGGAGAAAGAAAGGTGTATAGGCTACATAAAGCCCTGTATGGATTGAAACAAGCTCCAAGGGCTTGGAATAAGAAAATTGATAGTTTTTTAAGGGAGAAGGAATTTGTGAAGTGCACAACTGAACATAGAGTATATGTAAGAAGAAGCAAGAATAAATTGCTTATACTATGTCTCTATGTAGATGATTTGTTGATAACAGGTAGCTGTAAAAGTGAGATCGAAGACTTCAAAGGTGATCTCAGCAAGGAATTCGAAATGTCTGATTTGGGTGAGATTTCATATTTCCTTGGTATCGAATTCTACAAGAGCAGTAGAGGTTTGATGATGCATCAAAGAAGATATGCAGGAGAAATTCTCAAGAGGTTTGAGATGGAAGAATGCAACTCAACTTCGACACCTGCAGAACCAAGACTGCAACTGTCGAAAGATGCAGATGAAGATGATGTTGATCCAACCCAATACAGAAGACTTATTGGATCATTGAGATACCTTTGTCATACAAGGCATGACTTAGTATATAGTGTAGGTATGGTAAGTAGATTCATGCAGAAGCCAAAGGTATCACATCTAGCAGCAGTGAAGAGGATACTAAGGTATCTCAAAGGAACTTTCGATTATGGCATTGTGTTTCCTGCAGTTGATAAAGGAAAAGAATGCAAGTTAGTGGGATACACTGATTCGAGTTGGTGTAGTGATGCTGAAGATCGAAAGTCAACAGCAGGATATGTGTTTATGCTAGGTGGTGCACCAGTTGCTTGGAATTCAAGAAAGGAACCAGTAGTGGCATTATCACCATGCGAAGCAGAATACATAGTTGCTTCTCTTTGTGCATGTCAAGCAACTTGGATGGTGAACTTGGTCGAAGAGATAACAGGGAAAAATCATGAAGCAATTACCATGAAGATAGACAGCATGTCAGCTATTAATTTGGCGAAGAACCCAATAGCACATGGTCGAAGTAAGCACGTCGAAATGAGGTTCTATTATCTTCGAGAACAGGTAGCAGGTGGGAAGATGAATTTGGAACACTGCAGAACTGAGAATCAGATTGCAGACATCATGACGAAGGGAGTACAAGTCGAAGTATTCAGAAAGCTAAGAGCCATAATGAACATAGATAGTTTAGACACAATGAATTAGGTGGTGTGTTAAATTGTAATCCAATGTGTCGAAACTATGTGTCGAAAAGATTTGATTTTTGTTTTAGATTTAAATAGATTTGATTTAAGCTAGAATAAATTAGATTTGATTTAGTAACAAAAATATATTTTGGGCTTTGGGCTTAGGGTGTAAGCTCAGTTATAAATAGAAGGAGTAACCCATATTTTTGTAAGCAAGTCAAGAAAGTCATTCACAGTATTTTACAGTTGCAAAATGAATAAGAAAGTTTTTCACAGTTTGTGAGCAGAGAGAAACTCTGCAGAAATTATTTGTCTTGTCTTCTTTCTTTGTTTTTCTCATAACTAGTTGTTATTGTGGTAGAAATTCATCATAGACTTTGGTGGATTTCCAACAAGGTAGATAATTTTTTTTTATGCTATGGACTTGTAATATAACTTTATTATAAAGAAATGATGTTAGACTCAAAAAGGCTGCAAAGGAGTAATATAAAATAGGGTGACGAAAAAAAAGTTGAGAGTTTCAAGAAAAAATATGTGTAGTAATAACCATTAACAGGAACGATATTTTTACCCCAAATATTGACAAATACACCGTACTTTTATACGGTTTGCTTTTTTAATTATATTTAATAATTACTTTTTAGTTTTTATAATACAAATGAACACATGCTTTTCTTGTATTTTACATAGTGTAAATATACGGTGTTAGATTTTAGGTGTAGGAATAGCAATCCTCGACCATCAATTATAAATAAATTTGCAAGTTTTATAAAATAAATGAATGCATGGATATAAATAAAACTTTAAAAAAAATGATGTATTTGTCTCAAAAATATCACCAACTTAGATATTTGGAAGTTAAGTAAATCATCATATGGAATTATTATTCTCTTTTATCCTCCAATCTATGTTGTTGAATTTCCATACACCACTAAGTAGTCACATGTATATAACTGATATCTTTCATATTTCAACTTTGTGGTAATTATCAGTAAATACAAAATGTTATGCAACTAGAAAAAAAATCATAAAACAAACAAAATTCATTGAGAAAAAAATAAACAATACAACGAAATGGTGTTGTGAGTAACACTCACTCAAATATCTACCTCCATAAAGTAACATTATTAACTACTATCGGTATATAATTATTGTTATATGAGGCTGGAAATGGTTCCATAAAGTGTATCACCCATTCATAAAAGATTTCTACCTCCATCCTTGGATTCTAAAGCATTTAATTACTCTAAGATATGTTTCCAATGTGTTGAGACTTTAGATCCTAATAGATACAAGTTGGGATCAATTCATTGTCTCATTCATCACCACAATTGTTTCTCTTTTTTTGGCACTACATGTACAAAAATTACCCATAATCTTTTAGAAATATGATGATACATGCATCCAATAGTTTTATAACTTATTTTGTACCACCTCTTTCATATGTAGATTAATTCTTCTATATGTTTGTTTTAATTGTTTGTGGTCATCTTTCATGAAAGTTTTGTGCATGTAGAAGGTTGGACTTATACCTTTTAAGTCTTTAAAGGACCAACCTATTTCTCTACAATATTGCTTTAATTCAACATATTTTCCTCTTCAAGTGAATTCAAGTTTTAAATGATGATAACATGACATTTTTATTTTTACGTAATTTAGATGAACAAATAATTGTTTGAGCTCCATCCTTTTTTCTTTGGTGAACTCCTGATGCATCTGTAAGTGTACGGAAATATCGAAGTAATATGATAGATTATCGAACTCACTGAGACCAATGTCAACCTACTGTAATCTATTGTCTCTTTGTAAAACTAAGGCTAATGAATGATTGATTAAGGGGAAACTAAGACTAAAATAAATGCTAAAATAATATTAAAGAAACATATAATAAAAGAAAGGTCGAAATGTGGATTCCGCGTATCTCGGGGACTTTGTAACTTTTTGGCTTACATTGACGTTAGAAAAGTGTTTAGTAGAAAATATCAATTTAAAGACAATATTTTACACTCTCGTGGTTTTGAATAAAGTCACATTCCTTGACCATGAGATTTTGCTCTCGCTCGCCCATTCTAATCGAGGAATGTATTTTGAAAACTGAACAAGTTCTAATTAACCCTAAAGCGCTCTCGCTATATTTAGAATTAATACCTAGTTTCTATTATCTGATTCGATCCCCACGCTTTTGCAGTGTCGGCTCGAACCTTAGTTAATTTTCCACTCTCGTGGCAAAATCATATTAAATACCCTCTCACTCTCGTGACAAAGCTAATTAAATTAAATATAAAAATTAAAAACTGAAACTGAATTTTTGAAACAAATAATTAAGCCAACCTCGTTACCGAGTCTCGTCAAAAACGACAGTCCTCACATACCAGACTCAAAACTATTTAGCTAGACATATTGTTAAATGAAAGCGAAATAAACATAACAATTACAATTAAGAACGACATGGTAATTAAATTAACAATAATAAACGACAATAATAATAATAAAGCAAAAGAAAAGGAAACCTGTAAAAGTTGGAAATAAATTATGAGACTTGAAATAAAGATGAAATTGAAATAACTTTTATTAAAGCGACAAGATTTGATCCAAGCATTACACAGATTGTAGGTCTAATACTAATGGTGTGGCAGTTTCATGATGTGAGAAACTACCACTTTTACAAAGTGATTTTTTCCTACAACTATGAACAATGCTTTCACGCACAAACTTGGATCCTCAAACAATGAATTCTAGGTCATTTATATAGTGAGAAATGGTGGAAGTTATCATATGAGAGGTAGTGGAGATAATGGAGATCATGGTCGGAGAAGTTGAGAAAAATATGGGGTGAGTAGGTAAGAAGGTGGACATGGAGAAAGCTGTAAGAAAACAAATATATGGCTGCATAAAATAAGGTTGTGGCGAGGGCCATAATGTTTGAGTGTGTGGCGAGGGCTACGCTTTTGAAGTGTGTGGCGAGGGCCACAACTTCTATGGAGAGGACCAAAGGTCAGCGGCCAGGGCTACAGCTTCAGAAACTGCATTTTCTGCTCTTTTCTTCCATTCTTCCAATCTTCTCAGTTTCTTCGCCATTTCTCGTTCTTTTTTCGCATGTGAGCTCTATGTTAGGATGTTCCTGAAATAGAATAGCAATATCAGCATAACAAGACATAAACAAATGAAAACAATATAAAAGTGCATGTGAATCAAGTCGAATATACGATATAATTTCACGTTATCAAATTCCCTCACACTTAAACTATTGCTTGTCCTCAAGCAATCGACCAACACGGTAAAAGAAATGATTAAGTGTGATTTAAAACATGGACATGACACGACTCCTAATCATGTGTGGCTGTTAGGCTAATGTTAGATTGATAGGTACTAAATATTCAATACCAAGGACACCGTAACGACACAACATTCAAAGACTCCCTCATTATGCAAACCAATTTGAATCATGTCATTATAGCTTAACCTATATCTCTCGTTTTTCTTTCACTCTTTTGATTCAAGTGCAATCATATTAAGCTTGTTATTTGTACACGCACATAATAGGAAAATCAGTTAGCGACTATGATCCTTTTCTCGGGGCTCTGGTACATAAGTTTGGTAACCCATTTTATTTAACCAATTTTAGTTGCGGGGAATCGGACCGTATTCCGCCTTACCAAGTTCAGCACAAGACATCTCTGAACCAACTGACGACGAATTGTTTTATTATATTTTTATAGGTTCCACAACCATTGGATTAAGTGACCGGGTGAGGGTCACCTAACTTAATAGGTGCATTCCCTATTTTAAATTTATTATGGAAAATAATTTTTTAGAATTTTTGGGATCATTCACTTATATTCATCGACTCCCTACGTAGTTGATGCTTAAGATGGTGCTGACTGCTAATATAAACTACTTAAGAGCTAATTTGAAAACCTGAGCCTGAGATTTCGACATCATGGGTACCCAAATCGATATCACATAATGAGGGGGTTTTGGGTGTCATAACAATACCAATTTTATTAAAACTTTCTCAAGTATCTCTAAGATATCCTAAAGTGTGACAACATAGATACTTTCAGAGTATGTGTGCCATGTATCCAAGAAAAAATTTGTCGTAGGTTAAAATTTTAAAATTTTGGGGAAATTCAATAACAACTGAAAAACATGCATACAGACTCGATAACACATGCAATGATTCGACCAAATACTGAAAAAAAATTCTAAAAACATGCAATAAACTAGAAAACAATAAATCAAAATAAGAAGCGATAAATGGAAAACGGTAAAGTTCCTCCCCACACTTAAATCAAACATTATCCTCAATGTTTCAGTAAAAAGTGGGAAGAGGAATAAGAACCTGATCAATGCTCGCCTCGATAGTTGCCTACATGCAACCGCTAGGTGCCAAGCGATCAATATCTTTATTTTCAGAAAATCAAACAAAAGCAAGAACATTAAATAAAAAACTCATGGGTTTCCTCCCACGCATCACTTCTTTTAACGTCGGTAGCTCAACGACTCAAGAGTGTCAGCACTCATGGTAATTCTCTCAAGAATGACTCCTCGGTCAAATTTTTAATCGTCTTTAGTTTCCATGGCCACTTATCAAGTCATCTCATATATCTCTCACCTTTTTTCTTTTATTTATTCTGTGGGGTGGTTCATTCTTTTGAACTTGTGGTGGTGGTTCAAGATCTATCTTGAGTATCCACTTTTCAAGTTTGGGTTTATTTATTTCATCCACCACCTCAAAGGTTACCCTTCCCCTCTTAAAACTGTCGATTCCCTAGTTTTATGGTCCACAAGTTTTCTCTTTTTATGCAGGACCTCGGGTAAAGGTGCATTGGTGTGGATATTTTTCAATACCACCATATACATTTTAGATTGGGAATCTATCTTGGCTTCCACAAACCTTTGCGGGTGTGATGCGGTGGGAGAACTGACTTGGGTGTTTTTGCGTTTGTGTTTGCAAATGTTGCGGTTTAGCAAGAGTGGCCACCGACTTTTCTTTTATCCAAAAGGAATGGTGAAAAAGTACAGTAAAGACCTTTAGAGATGTTTTCTTGAGTTCGGGGGGTAGATTATGAAAAGGGAAGGTATTAGCACCCTTTTCATCCATGGTTTTCCATGGGCTCTTAGTTACTTGCTAGATCACTTGCTTTTGTTTGAAATTGTGCTTTGTGTGGTTTTTTAAAGTATTTTGAAAAGGCGTTATCGTTTAGGCAAACTTTGTAATAGTTCTCGTTCGTAAGAACGTATACAAAGTGTTAAGCTTTTAAAAATATTTCATGTTTTGAAAAATGTTTTAAAAGTGTTGGTTTTGAAAATAGCAAGGATGTTTGTTTTGAAATTGAGAAAGTAACTAGAAGCAATCTACCTACTCAAATGTCTTTCTTGTTCATTTTCTTTTCCTTTGACATTGTTGTCTTACCATTGATTTGATAAGCAACCCTATCTTTGGATATAAACGGGACAGGCATGGGTCATCGTATAGTCATGATAGTAATGTTGTGAGTTATCTTAGCATTTATTTTTGAGGGACTAAGATCATTTTGAAATGCAACATTTATAGCGTCATCGAGAGACTATAATCTTGTATTTCGATTGTTTTTGCTAAGACACCCCACATGCATATCATGACCATTTTTTAGGAAACAAGTGGAGTTAACCTTAAGGGTGCATGTATGAATAGTGTGTTTGATTTGCATGCATTTAATCTTTGATTAGGGTTATCTACTTGTTGATTTTATCTTTCCATACACACCTTAATTACTAGCATTTACATTTGAAAGCGATAAGTTACATAAATGTAAAGTCCTACGCTATTACAATATTTTAGGAATGGGGGTACATATTTATAAATGGGGATTGCAAATAAAATTAAATCCTAAATTATAACCATATTGAATGGATAAGAATGTACAAAAGATGTAAAATGGACTTGTTTAGAAGATGTTTTTGTCTTAATGAAAAAAAAAAGAGATAAATTACTTAAGTGAAAGAAAATATTTTTATGTCTTTTTATGTTAATATTAAAAATGATGAAAAGGGAAATAAATGAAAGGCAGAAACAACATGCTACTGTAAGCAAAATAAACAAGGATCAGAAGTTCTGAAGCCAGGCGCGTGATGACTCAGAAAGGAAACGTCGGTGGGCATCAGAAGTTCTGGATTGGTAAACTCTGAGGTCCTGCCAGAAACGTTAGAGGGGGAAACACAAAAGTTCTAGATGGTGCATGCTAAAGTTCTGAATGTGAGAACAATGATAAAACCTTAGAAGCTCTGTGTGTGTCAAAACAGTAGGAAGAACTCATAAGTTCTGTATGGTGCTAATACAGTGAACAAACAGTCAGCAGTTCAGCGTGTTATCAACGTATGAAAATCAGAAGTTTAGTTTGTGTTAACAGCGTATGAAAATCAGAAGTTCTAAGTGTTAAAACAGTGAGTGAAGAATCAGCAGTTCAATGTTTTATTAGCATGTAAGCTTCAAAAGTTCAGTGTGTGTTAACAATGAGCGAATCATAGAAGTTCTGTGTGTTATCAGCATGTGAAAATCAGAAGTTCTATGTTACATTTCAACTCTTTTCTCATGTTAATCAGCACGTCAGCAACTTCTTTAGTTCTTTTTAAACAGAAAATCAGAAGGATAACAACACAACAGTTTATAGAAGTTATAATCCTAATCCTGAGTCTAGGCCTAATCAAGAAGTTCTAATCCATAATTTTTCTACTTAGGCAAGCAGATGTATGAAATCTCAGAATATATACAACATCATAAACATGATATCTACATTGTATTTTTGAACATGCAAATCTGGTAATGCTTAAATAATGTGGTGAGAGTCAGCAGAAGCTTACCTTGCAGCTGGAAAAGATTATGTGAACCAGAGTTAACCTCAACTCTGATGATGTTCTCAGTAGCTTCTTCATGTACTCAGCAGGATGAAAGTTTTCAACTTTTGAAACAGCAAAGGGGTGATGTTCTGACTCCTTTGAGTAGATGGATGGAGAGTGTATGGTAGTATGAATACAGAAGTTAGGGTAACTTCTAATATGTGAATCAGCAACTGCATGGATGGCTTTAGTCAAGAAACACTTGAGAACAAATGAAGTTTGAATGCAAGGAATCAAAAGTTAACAAGTTTTGTATATTGTGTTTACAGTTTTTGGACTCTTGGAATTTTGGCAGGGGTTTAAGGCTTTTCTTTCTCAAATTTTCACCTTTTCACAGTTGCAAATGTAGTTCAATTTATAGGCAAGGATTTAGTAGCTTGGAGAAATCAAAGGTACATCCATCATATGCTAGGCGCTGACTTGTTCTTGAAGCAAGTTCAAACAAGTATGGTTCAAGGCACAAAATAAGGTGGTTAGCAGCTTTTAGTCGTGCCTAAGCTAGATTTGTAAGCATGAATCAAGGAAAAGTACCCTCAGAAGCAAAAGCGAAGCATGGGCCCAACATATACTTTGTACAAAATCTGCTTTTCAAGGACAACAATGGTACTTATATGCCACACGTGGGGAAATCCTTTGGATAAAAACTCAAAAGTAGTTGTGAGCATTAAATGAGCATTAAATGATGGTGAGATTTATCAAATCAGAAATCCTGCAATGTGAGATTATGCATCATTGCTTAAATCTGGATCAGAAGTTTTACTTCAGCGTAGCATCCAATCTTCTGATCCTTTTATCTTCTGGCTCCAGCATGTTCTGACGAAGCTCTCAGACTTTCCAGGAAGCTTGCAACATGCTTTGTAACCTTCTTTGACTTACCCTTGCAAACTCTGACTGATCCTTTGTGAAAACTGGCCCAGAAGTTCTGACCAAACTCTGTCTTGAGAATATCTAGAATTTGCTGAGCGTTATGGTGATAATCTGGTCAGAAGTTTTGAAATTGTCATATTTCTTAAACACTTAGAAAAATTTCTAAGTATTTAGAATTTGACTTTTCCAAAGTAAAATTTGACTTTTGAAATTCTTGATGAAACAAACTTCATATTCTAACATGTCTTGATGAAATATGATTTTTGAGATTTGATTTTGATCAAAAAGTCAAAGTTTGACTTTTCAGTGTGCAAATGACCATTTTGCCCTTGCGGATGACTTTCTTGAAAAATTGCAGTTCAAGGCTTGGAATTGGATGGAAGCAAACTTGAGGATCCATGGTGATTCCTTGAGAAATGAGAGGGTAAATTTTAGGGTGCAACAGTGGGAAATGAATCAGTGGGGTATAGGGAGGAGGAAAAACAATAGGTGTTTCCTTCTCTACCCCTTGACAACCTCCCTTTCGGATAACGTCAGTGTATTTTTCTCAATCTCTACTCTTTTCTCACCATAACTATTCTCAACCTCATTATTACTCTCTTCAACTTCATTATCACTCTCCTTAGGAATTTCGATTTGTTTTCACTACTGGTTGTTACAACATCCACATGCTTCTCAGGTAAGGGTCCTAGAGGATTTTGTGCAAGCAGGGAGATTTGAGTTTCCAATGTCATGTTGTGAGTCGCGGGGGACTCAACTGCATTGTTCAGATGCCTAAGGGTTTCATTATTATGAAGACTTTGTTTTTTTAACTCTTCATTTTGGACAGTTTGTATCTCTACAAAGTGCTCTATCATAGACTATAGCCTATAGTGAGTCAGCTTCGCATTGAAATCCTCCATTGATGTTTCAAGATTTAAATTATGGGATTTCTGCGGTTCCTCAAAGTGTGCTTGTGTTGCATTTTGTGTCTCCACAAACCGTTCTATCATCATGTTTTTAGCCTAGACAGAATTAGTGTTGCAGTGATATCCTCAATTAATGTGTTGAGTGGAATTTCGGGATTCTTGCGACTCCTCAAAATATTGAGCATGGTGATTGTAGAGGAAATTTGATTGAGGATAAGTTAGCGTCGCATTATAATCCTCCATTAATGTTTCGAGATCGGATTTATGGGATTCTTGCGACTCCTCAAAATGTTGGGATTGGTAGTTGTATAGGTAATTTGGGTAGGAGTGAGTTAGTGATGCATTGAATTCCTCCACTAGTATTTCGAGGTCGGATTTATGGGATTCTTGTGATTCCTCGAAATACTGAGAGTGGGAGTTGTAGAAAAAATTTGGGTGATACATAATAATTAAGGTAAAGAGTGCCTTAGTCTATACAGTGCAATAACAAAAATAACAAACTAATGTTCGTCCTCGAAAACGGCGCCAAAAACTTGATGCGTGTGCAAGTGCATGGAAATATCGAAGTAATATAAAAGATTATCGAACCCACAGAGACCAATGTCAACCTGCTGTAATCTATTGTAGCTTTGTAAAGCTAAGGCGAATGAATGATTGATTAAGGGGAAACTAAGACTAAAAAAAGACTAAAATAATATTAAAGAAATATATAATAAAAGAGAGGCCGGAATATGGATTCCGCGTATCTCGAAGACTTTGTAACTTGTTGGCTTACACTGACGTTAGAAAAGTGTTTAGTAAAAAATATCAATTTAAAGACAATATACCACGCTCTCGTGGTTTTGAAAAAGTCACGTTCCTTGACCATGTGATTTTTCTCTCGCTCGCCCATTTTAATCGAGTAACGCGTTCTGAAAACTGAACAAGTTCTAATTAATCCTAAAGCGCTCTCGCTGTGTTTAGGATTAATGCCTAGTTTCTACTATCTGGTTCGACCCCCATGCTCTCGCAGTGTCGGCTCGTACCTTAGTTAATTTCTCATTCTCGTGGCAAAATCATATTAAATTATCTCTCACTCTCGTGACAAAGCTAATTAAATTAAATATAAAAAATAAAAACCGAAACTGAATTTTTGAAACAAATAATTAAGCCAACTTCGTTACTGAGTCCTGTCGGAAACGATGGTCCTCACATACCAGACTCAAAATTATTTAGCTAGACATATTGTCAAATGAAAGAGAATTAAACATAAAAATTGCAATTAAGAACGACATGATAATTAAATTAACAATGATAAACGACAACAACAATAATAATAGTAATAATAATAATAATAATAATAATAATAATAATAATAATAATAATAATAATAATAATAATAATAATAATAATAATAATAATAATAATAATAATAATAATAATAATAATAATAATAAAGCAAAAAAAAAGGAAACCTCTAAAAGTTGAGAATAAATTACGAGACTTGAAATAAAAATGAAACTGAAATAACTTCTATTAAAGCAGAAATATTTGATCCAAGAATTACACAAATTGTAGGTCTAATATTAATGGTGTGGTAGTTCCCCAATGTGAGAAACTACCACTTTTACAAAGTGATTTCTGCCTAAAACTATGAACAGCGCTTCCGCGCACAAACTTGGATCCTCAAACAAAGAATGCTAGGTCATTTATATAGTGAGAAAAGCTGGAATTTATCATGTGAGAGGTAGTGGAGATAATGGAGATCATGGTCGGAGAAGTTGAAAAAATCATGGGGTGAGTGGGTGAGATAGTGGACAGGGAAAAGGTTGCAAGAAAATAAATATGTGGCTGTATAAAATAAGGTTGTGGCGAGGGCCACAATGTTGTATGGTGATGGCCACAATGTTGGAGTGTGTGGCGAAGGCTACAAGATGTGTGGCGAGGGCCACACTTTTGAAGTGTGTGGCAAGGGCCATAACTTCTATGGCGAGGGCCACAGGTCCACAAATTCAGAAACTGCATTTTCTTCTCTTTTCTTCCATTCTTCCAATCTTCTCTGTTTTTTAGTCATTTCTCGTTCTTTTTTCGCATGTGAGATATGTGTTAGGATGTTCCTGAAATAGAATAGCAATATCGGCATAACAAGACATAAACAAATGAAAAACAATATAAAAGTGCATGTGAAACAAGTCGAATATACAATATAATTTCACGTTATCAACTCCCTTAGATTTCCATATTCATTGTTAGGTCTCAATTATTCTAATCAATTATTATTGTAATATGCATGGTTGTGTGGCTTCTAACATGATTATGTCTTCATTTTCTATTTGGTCACAACTTTCTTCAGAAAATTTTGATGGCATGCTTAAGACTCTTCCAAATGGAAATTGTGGAATCTGGCTTTTTAATGTATTTCCAACAATATATTTGTTGATCACATCATCTCAGTGTCAATATTCTTTGTCTTCTTTATGCTTCATGCTTTTGAGCATATTTAGTTTGACAACTTCATTATACACTTCAAGAGTTAGTGTACTGTCTTACAAGCCAATCATCCACATGTCTGTTAATAAGAATGACCTTCCAAAAATTAATGAAATGTCATTATATATTGGCATGTCTAACACAAAAAAGTGACCTTATCAATAGATTTCAACCATGATATCATCCAACACTTATGATTTAATAATTCCTATGGGAATAAATGCAGTTACATAATTTTAGAGCTTAACCGAACGAAGGAATGCTTTGTGGAGTTCATGCACATGTAGTACTTTTTTTAGAACCATATCATTTATGTAAAATTATTTTAGAACCACATGTAGTGAAATATGAAGATCGTGAAAGAGGTGTCTTACAAAGTTGTAAATCCATTTATATTTGGTTGTTTGCTAAATATATATCCATAAATTTTACTGTTTATTTTTTTATGCTAGAAAGTGGATACAAATCATTTGAGCATTCTTTTTTAAGGTCAATGAAATCGATGCACACTCGCCATTTCACACTCACCCTTTTTACCATTATTGGGTTTGTTAACCATGAGGGATATTTTATTTATCCAATGAAGTCGGCTTATTCTATCTTTTTTTCTTCTTCTTCTTATGCATTTCTTTGTTCCTAACCCAACCTTTATTTTCTTGGGATACTAGTTTGGCGGGTGGAATGATGGCTAACTTATGGCTTATTATATTTTCTTCAATTTTGTGAATGTTAGATGGCTTCCAGGAAAAACAATTAGGGTGTGTTTGGATTGACGGTGGATAGAATTGATTCTAGCAGAATAGAGTTTAACAAAATTGATTTATGTTTGGATACATTTATATAAAAGTGAGTTGAACAATGAATTTCAGTGTAAAAATCACTCAAAATTAATTCTGGAGGTGGAAGTTACAAATTCTAGCTTCAATTAGAATCAATTCTAGAGGTAGAATCAATTCTACTTTAGATCAACCAAACACCTCAAAATTACCCAAAATCAATTCTACACCTCTAAAATTAATTCAAGGTCTTTCAAAAGCCAATCCAAACATGCTATTACTACATTCCTCTTTAGCAAGGATAATGACTTCTTTTTTCTTCCTAGTTAAGATTCGTTCTGGTTTTGTGATTTCAATGGACTCATCTCCTATTTGAATTTCCTCCAGATCCTTGATGAGGGCTACTCTCAGTTCTCTAAAGTCTTCTTGAGAAAAATTGAGGAAATACAAGCAAAGAAACGACATAGAAGTTTAAACTTTACATATTGCAAACAACGAGAGGAACCTAATCACAATAAGCAATTTGGACTAAGGAAATCATTACAGCTAGCTGCAATTATCACGACTAAGCGTAGGGGGATAATCATTAATTGAATCTTATACTTCTAATCCTTAGGAACAACTCTAGAGATACATATTCCGTCAATTAAATTTAAATATTATAGATAGGAATAACCAAAACTATCTTTGACCAACTTGAAAGTTTCTATACAATAATGTAAGTGTCATACACTAATTTTGTCCCTTAATTTTTTTAATTCATCTAGTCATTTCGCATTTCGTCACATTTTTCACATTTTGCATTTTCTTCATTTTTTTTATTTATTCATTTTATTTAAAATAGCATGTTTGGTTTCTACATTTTAATTACATGCATTTTATTAACAAAATAAATGATTATTTCTTTTTAATGAGAATGATCATGTGCATATGCATTCATGTGGTTTTTCCATCAAGTTTCTAGCTTGCATATAAGACAAAAATAAAATAGTGCATTCTAATTCATTCATCATCATAGTAATCCGCACATTGCATCATTGGATAATCATCACCATGCATTATAAAGCAAAAGTCAATAAAAGTCAAGACTTTGGCACTAAAGGACAAATTTGAATCACACTTGTTTTGCCTAACTAACATGCATGATGATACATCCATACATCATCTAATATCTAACCAATTGCATATGTATCAGCTAAAATTGAGATTGAAATTCCGATATTTTCATTTCAAAACAAATTGAGATCAAATTCAACCAAAATTTCATTCAAATTTCACTCACACTTAGTGTATTTTTACATAATCCAGAGACTAACCTGTAACCTAATTTTTAAGCCTATATATCAAACAATTTTCATCAGTAAATGACAACAACAATCACTACTAAGCTTAGCCAAAACCTTGCATCAAATTCACCTCCCAAATTCAAGTTTCTTCACCTTGAAGAAACTTTGAAAATTTCACAAACAAACCTTAAAACTTGAACAAGCACCATCTTAATTCATTTGATCGTCATTCAATAGCCTTACACATTCAAACACTGGCCAAAAACACTTCAAACACCTTCAAAATTCAATTTCAATTTGAATTTGGATTTTGAAAATTTTGGTCAATTCAAGTTAATTTTGGTTGGAATAGGTAGGGGAAGTTACAAGGAGTCCAAATCTACAAAGAAAATTGAAAAATGAACCTTTTTAGAGCTTGATCAGAGTCCAAGTTTGTTAGATGAAAAATTCACCCACCTTCATAGTGTTCTTGAGCAAATCACTTTAGGTAAGCCTTGGTTCTTGACAATTGTTTGATTTTTATTCACATTTTTCTTTTTGCACCTTGTATGCATCCAAACTCCGACTTATTTCACAAAATCATGACCAATTGATGGGATTTGAAAGTAAGGGTTCTTGATGTTCATGAGTGTTCTTGAACACTCAAGAAAACAAACTCAGATTTTGGTAAATTCATCTATTTCAAATTAATAATAGTTCAAATTGCATTGCAAGATCACTTTAAGCATGATTTCATCATCGTTTTTATCAGAAAACATCTTGAATGGCCGGATCAAGCCACTTCAAGTTTCGAGTTAGATGTCCATTTTTTGTCATCTTCGTTGTTGATTAACATGAGATGATTGTTGTTGCTTGTTCATAATGAGTCAGAGATAATTCTTGCATATTTTTTGCTTGATTTCATGCATAATTTTGATTTCATGATTAGATGTTGTTGGGAGTTGTTGCTGCGTTCCAAATGAGGGAGGAAGGAGATGCACTTTTTCCAATTTTGATATCCACTGTTGGATCAATCATGTGCTGTTTTTTTTAAGGGCCACGTGACATGTTATGATTGGCATGACATTTTAGTTATTAAATTTTTAAGAGTAAAGAGAAGGGGCAGCCCACACTAGGTCTTGGCCTCCCTTTTTATGTATATATATATATATATATATATATATATATATATATATATATATATATATATATATATATATATATATATATATATATATATATATATATATATATATATATATATATATATATATATATATATATATATATATATATATATATATATATATATATATATATATATATATATATATATATATATATATATATATATATATATATATATATTTTAGGGTTTTGGGGTGAGCCTTGGGCTCAGATCCTCTTGGCAACTCCCTCCCGACTTTGTCACCCTCTTGTTTTTGTATTGTGCTTTTTTATTTCCTTTTTAGTTAGGCCATAAGCTCGTGGTTGTTTTTTCTTAGTAAACACCCCAATACTTGCATGCGCCCTTCTTTTATTTGTTTTTTTTTTGTCATTTATTTATTTATTTTATTAAATTTATAGATTGACTAAATAATTAACATTCATAGGATAAAATATGAGAAATTAACAATCCCTTTGATCAATAGTTTTCATCAAATAAATAAATTATTTTAATTAAATATCACGTTGGTTCTTTAAATAACAATCTAATTGTTTTCTAACTACAATTTAAATCATTTTAAAAAAAATCAAAGTAAAATTAAAATATCTTTCATAACTTGATCAACATCAAGTATTTTTTTCTCGATTCATCAAAACTCTTCAAAATATTTTTGCAATTAAAACCAGATGAAAAAATATTAGTTTGACGTAATATCTATCCTAGTCCCTAAGTATTTAGAAGCAAGTTGTAACAACTTGTCTTTCAGATATTCATCTTCCATTCAAAATACAATTATTAATTGAACTTAGTTCGTTCTTTAGTGGATGAAAAAAGATTAGTTGGATGTAATATCCATCCTAGTCCCCGGGTATTTGGATACAAGTCGTAATAGCTTGCCTTTCAAATTCTTGTATTTAATTTAGGAACCATGACTTAATTCGCCTAAATTTTTTCATAAATAACTTGGATGAAAAATGATTATTTGGACGTAATATTCATCATAGTGTTTATCGTGAAATTTGGTAAACTGACGTTAGTCTTTCAAAAAAGATTACTTGCAGAATCGACTAGATTGATCCTAGAACATGTGTGCATAAAGATTCTTAAATTTTTTGTATGGTTTTCTATGTAAAAGATGAGGACTTCGACTTAACTAAAATCCTTAAAGTAGAATAAAAGATTAAATGCAAGTGCATAAAATGTAAAGGTTTTCGACAGAAGTAAAATGCTGAAGATAATTTAATGTAAAATATTTGAATTGATAAAATGTGGTGTTTGAATACAAACATTGCACTTTGTTACTCTTTTATCACTTAACTTAGATACTCTGAGTATATTGAGTTTTCTGTAGTAACGTCAACACATGAAATCTAACAATAAATTCTCCTTATACTAAAAACTAAATAATTGTAACAAATGGTCCTTCCTTCAGAAAGCGACACATTTTCGCTTGCATGTATTTCACCTTCACCTTACTTCTACGTGTCCTTCAGAAATAGATAAGACCAAAAATCAGTTACCTGGTCTCGTTTCACATCCCAACTTCTTTATTCGAAATAATATTCAAACTACTAAAAAAATATTAAATTCCAAACATTATCATGCGCCCAGAAACTTCGACTTACTTTTTGAATATACATGTCAAAAACTCTTTCCCCTCCTTCTCGTCGGAGATATCATAAACTCTGCTAAATCTCCCCAAGTATTTCTTCAATATTTCCTTGATATTTTGAGGGTTAGGATGCATCGAAATCCAGCTAACAAGTTGCCTAAAAAATTGTCGTTTTCGACTACTAGAAGAAAAGGAACATTTTTTGAATGCTTTGATGCTGCAATCAACACTATTCTGATGTCATGGCCATCATCATGACTATTTTTCCTCAAACTTCATGTCGAGACATGTTATTCTCAAGAAGCAATCATGATCCCTATTTTCCAGAAAAGAGTGGGAACACGAAGCAACCAACCATTTGATCATCCTCTAGGCATAATACATGTGTCCCATGATTTTCACTCACATGACAAATCTCGGGAACTGGACAATTTCTTCTTTCTCCATTATAAATACCTTATTCTCTTCATTCTTTCCTTTTTCTTCTTTCAGTTCTTCATCTTCTCTATTCTTCTTTGTGTTTTCTCATCAGCAAACACATAAAAACAACTTTTTCCTTAAAAAATTTCACAAATCTCACCATGGTAGCTTCCAAATCCAAGAATATCAAAGATACCAAAGGTTCAAAAGTAGTTTTACCACTTGAAAACATAATTTTAGGTCTATTACCCATGGGAAATCAAGAGTATGTTCCTAAACCTCCTCTGTAGGAAGAAAAACTTTGTATTTACAAGTCCCAGATATTAATCCCTTTCCCTAAGGAAAACACTGAAAAATTAAGATATTTTTTCCTACTTATCATCCTACCAAGCCAACCGTTAGCTTGAAAAAGACGATAACTACTATTGATGATCTCAGCGCCAAATCATAGGTTCAAACAAAAACCTATTAGGCTAAATTCTTCAATAAGGAAAAGAAACCTAAGACAAAACCCTCGAGTGACGCAACAGAGTCGAAAGACAAATCTGTCGTTGAACTAGAAAACCCTATTAATTTAGGTTATATGAGCAACACTCTTAGAGTGTTTCGCTCTTTCCCCGGTTTAAAGATCCAGAAAAATAACTTTCTTGGCTTGCAAAAGTTGAAAAGAAAAATACCTAAACCTGGAAGGACATGGGAATCTATGATATGATCCAGCTATCAAAAGTAGGGCCAGCGTATTGCCAAAACATGCTAGTTGTGTCATTTTACTTCTGGGAAAGCACTACAAACACCTTTCACCTTACTTGTGGAATGATTACACTAACACTCTTTGAGATAGATGCTATCACATGTGTCATACCCTAATATTTACCCCTAAGAACCCACCTATCATCATTTGTATTTCATTAAAATCACAAACATAGCAACCTCTCAATCACTTGTCTTTGGGTTTGTTATGTGGGATATTATCATACACCCTTTGTGTTATCTTTTATCTTTGTGTTTATTTATTTTATGCTTTACTAACCTTATCCAAAATACAAAAATATTCTTTGTTTCCCTTTCTTAATTTGCAAGGTGGGGCTTTTTTATCAAGAGATCAAGTTGGGTTTCTAAATTAGGGTTTTGATCCCTTAAGTCAAAGTCAAGGTCAAAAAGTGGTCAACAACGCTTATTCTTCAAGGAATGACCTATAATCTTAGGTCAAATTCATGAAAAGCTTCATTCAACACTAATTGATCAAAAGAAGTTCAAGTTTGATGTGTGTTTTCAAGGTTCATTCAAGATAGGCTCATGTGTTTATTTACATGCCTTCTTCATCATTTTTCTCAAGAGTTCATCAAAATTAATCAAGGGACTATCAAGGATACTTCATTTGGTGTTTATGTGATCATCATTATGCCTTGAAAATCAAGAAAACATCAAAAATGACAAGTTGGTACAAGTGTGGGTGACCTAAAAACCAAGTATGGCATGCTTTCGGTCCAAATAACACAACTCTCTCATTTCTTAATATTTTTGAGGAATTCTTTGAGGAAAATATCCTTTTTGATATCCTCTACAATTTTTCTTCATAGGTCAAACATCAATTCCGGTTCTAAGTCTCTCAAATATTGAAGGTCATTTGTGCACAAAACTAGGTCATGACTTGTTTGACCTAATGCCAGACCTAGTTTTCAGTGGTAAAACCTCAAGTTTACAAGCTTTCCATTTTCTCGTAAAGCATCCTTTTGATTTGTTTCTTTTTGTGTTGTGTTATAATCCATGAAAGGAATATTTGGAAAAAATAAAAACAAGAAACGTGGGAGGAATTTCATTTTGCCTAAGCATGAAGGTGGTGCCCTGGTTCTGTTTTCTGCACGAAGGACCTATAATTAGAAATGACCTAAAACTCAAATGGGACCACTTTTCACATGTGCAAACTTCTTTATGATGATGAAACGCATTGATTAAAATGTAAAACAATTTGAAATGAGCAACAAGTCACATATTCCATGCCATTTCTTCACACACTTGGATCTAGAAAATTCCTAACTTGGTTTACACGTTTAGGATATGAAATTCACACGTATGATGAGCTCATTCATTATCCTATAAATATAGCTTCATTATGCTTTCATTTCAAAGATTCAAGAGCCAAAGAAACTCTGCCTCCATAGAACCCGATACCTCTAAAAACCAGAAGTTTGGTTTCTCATTTTCTCTTCATTTCAACTTCAAATCTCCACCCATAAACCATCATCGACATCATCTGAAGGTGTTTGAAACTTCACATAAGTTCCGAAGCACCCGCAAGTACCAACTTCATTTCACCATTTTCAAACCTTGGAGGTTCACTTTGAACAGATAACTACGAGTAAATTTCTTGAGCAAACAAGTTACCAGTCTCTTCGTCTTTCTTCATTAAACATTAACCCCCACTCATCTAGAATTTATTTATTGTTTTAAGCATTTAATTTAACTTTGAGTAAGCTAGGTTTCTTGCGTATTTTTCCAAATTCACTCTGCTTGAAGTGAATTAATGTCTCTAATGCAGAGATGTGAGAACAATGACATGAGTAGAAGCCAAACCATGAGGTGTTTGAGCTTAAAACTCAGAGTTCAAGGATATGGAAATTTTGCTAGAGGTTGAAGACGATTGTGTCCTTCGTGCGCTTTGGAGTGAGTTTTGAATTCCCCAGCCAATCAGAAGCGAACTCACATACTAGCCGTAACACATTTTCTTTTCTTTTCTATTTTTATGTCATTTAATTTAATTTTATTTCAAAATTGATTAAAAACAACTCCTAAATGATTTTTCACTCCAACTTTTTTTTTCATAATTTTCTAAAATTATTTTTTTACCTTATATGTTTTTTTCTTCTAGATTTTAAAAATCATTTTTAATATTTTTTTAAATCATTTTCTCTTTATTTTATTTTTAATTAACTTTCATCAATTTTATTTTAATCATTTTTAAACATTTTGGATCCCAACTTTTGAGATATATTTCTTTAGAATATTTTTTATTTTTCTATGTTTTTTATAGCCATTTATTTGATGATTGATGATGCTTTGACATTTTCTCTTTTATTTCCTTTTTAAACCATTTAAAGTCATTTTAAAAATAATTTAAATATTAATTTGATTGCTCTTGATGATTTGTATTTCTGACTTTTGGTTGACTTGGTCAATTATGGTTGATTAAAGCTCATCTTGTTCAATTGAACTTTAAATTGATGCTTGATGAACTTTCTTCATTTCAAATCTACCTTCAAGTGATCATTTGATTATTTTTGGTACTTTGGATTGATGATAAGTTTTTCTCGAGGTATCATGAAGAAGATGAATTAAAGTAATAATCCAATCCCTTTGCCTTTGTGTTTGATCACCTTTCTTCTTCTTCTTCTTCTTCTTCTTCTTCTTCTTCTTCTTCTTCTTTTTCTTCTTCTTCTTCTTCTTCTTCTTCTTCTTCCTTTTTTTCTTTGTTTTAACCATGGTGTTGCATTATTTTCGGAGGATGACTTTGTATCATTTCTCTAACATGCACTTCACTTACATTGATATAGCCCAACCTCATATAGTTGTGACTTCTACATAAGTCCAATTAGGATTGCTTAACATATCGCTAAATTATCCCGAATCTGTTGATTAACAATTAACACTAACATTAACTCCATATTATTGTGCTAACTTTATTTTTATGCACTCTTACATTAATGTCATTTAATTTCTTGCCCTTTACTTTTGTGCAATTTAATTTCTCGCCATTTATCATTCAAGTCATTTATGATTTCATGTCTTTTTTTTATCTTTTACTTTATTTTGTTTGCTTGACTTTTAAAGGCTTAAAACATTAATAAATATAAAACCCTAAAAAACTTGTGATGTGCTCTTGAGGAATTTTTGAGACTATCCCTTGCATTTGGAATTTTGGACTTTGGATTTTACCTTAGCTTAGAGTTCATCTAATATTTAAGTTCATCTGATACTTTGGTTCATCTGAGATATTAATTTCATCTGATACTTTGTGGTACCTGAGAGTTAAAATCACTTGGATATTTTGTTTTATCTGAGACTTGGCCTTGTTATGAGATCTTGTGACCTTTATGTAGACTTTGTTATGTTCATCTGCTCATTGTGCTTGATCAACTTGTGACTTAAATCAAAAGGGAAAGGAATGTTGATTTTGACTAATGTCAAACGCTTGCTTTTCTTGTGGTTAGTTCACTTGCACACACAAAGGATTTCTCTTGGGCTATCTTACAATGAGACCTTTTATTTCATGTTATTTACTTTATGCTTTAAGATAGCCTCTTCATATCATACCCTTCTTTAATTTTAAAAATCTTCTCCCTGTTTCAAAACATCTTGTTTTCAAACTCCGCATCTTTTTTTTAAAATAAACCTTGACTTTGTCAAGTGATCCATAAAATATTTTTCTTAATAAATGCTAAAATGCTTAAGCATATTCAAACTCTTTCAAAACTCCTAAAAAAGACAAACCTCATTCAACTTCTTTTTGTGGCTTAGTGCATTTTTCTTTTCAAACCAGACCTTTTTGTGAAATAAAGAATATGAGTCTAATGTTGAAGTGATGAAAATTCCTATATTTCTACAATATTATGTGAAATTGATTGATATTTTCCACTTGAATGTTGAGACATGCTTATTGAGTAAATCCAAGTAATATTCTTTATATCAAGATGATGCAAATGCTCATTTCCTCATACTTGTGGGTAGTAAGTTGAGTTTTCCACTCGAATACGATAAAATGTTTTTTCACCAAAAATCAATCAACAAACAAAACTTATTTTCATAAACAAATGCAAGTGGTTCCTATGGAGTATCATAGATGTGAGGGGTTCTAATAACTTCCTCTTGCATAACCAACCCCCGTACATGAATTTCTCATTTATTTTATTTTTTCAAAACTTTTTATGGGTTTTTTCAACCTTTTCCCCTTTCCCTTTGGAAACAATAAAGTTCGGTGGAGACTCTTGCTTTTTTAGAGTTAATTTAATCAATAGCTTAATCTCAATTTTCTCGCCGTGACAAATTGGCAACTCTGCTGGGGAATAGTCCTCAAGTGGGTTGAGCCTAGCTTGTTTTTGTTTATGTTTTGCTTTTGTTTATTGTTTTGCTTTTTGGGTGATTGGTGACCTCTGTATGGTGAGATAAGTCATATACCCATACTTAAGTACACTTATGATAGGAGGGTGGTATAGTCATGCTTGAACTACCTGGTGTTAAGCCTCAGTAGGTTGACTTGAGATCCCCTGCTAAGTGGAGGCCTATTTGATTATATTGATGTCTTGCAAGTAAATCATAATGGCATTGTTGCTTTCAACCTGGAAGTCTGCGAAGCTGAGGACCTTTAAAAACCATTTTATGGGAAGGTTATTTGCTAGAGATTCTAAGATGTGTTTTAGTATTCTATGAAAAAACTTAATCGACACTTAAGAGTATTCTCTCTATAACAATTTAATAGGGGTCTAATGGATATGCACTGACAGTGTAAAATAGTTTTACACCATCATCCAATAGTAAACCAACAACCTGTCATCATTAATATTTTTTTTTAAAATAAAAGAGTGATGTGTCCTAATACATAGTCGTGATTGGTTGACAATGTAAAATTAATTTATACTATCAGTGCATCACATATTTCTCATTTAATAGTACTAATGTGTATTAACAAAAATTTATCATAAAAAAATCCCATCTACCAAAATGGGATCAAATATCTTCCTAATCTATTTAAAAATATTTTTTCAAATTAAGAGGGGTATCAAATATCTTCATATTGTATTGTTCTTGCATAGAACAAATATCCATCCAAGCTCCTACTGTAGATGGGGAAAGTCACAGAAGTAAATTTTTATGATTAGTGAGGATTTGGGAGCTACGTCAGTGAAGCGTGTGTTCCAAGAAGAATGTCTTGCTTATCCATTTTGCGGGAGCCCCTTTTATAGTGTTCTTTCTTTGTATCATCACGAGCCTCAATTAATGAGTGACGCTTGAGTTTTATAACTATATAACCTCTATCATCTCCATGAATAAAGATGATTAAAGATATGTAACGTTGCAATGAATGCACCGTCGATGCTTACGAGCATTGATGAGTCGGGCTGGTAGTCGACTATGGACCAATAACCGCGATCACCATCCTTGTCTGAGTCTAAGGTGTACACGGGCTTCTCCCCAGAGGTATAATGATCGTACAATCCCTCTAGCCGGGTTGTAGACCAGGCACATTTATTATCAAGCCACTTACTAGTCTTACCATTTCATCACCGATTATACTACCCGGTCCAGGCTAATATTTCCGGGATGTGCATAAGCCCCCCGAATTAAAATTTTTTTCACGAGGATGCAATGTTCGGTCACGAACTCACGAAAAATATTGAAGGTACTTTCGATTTGTACATCGTCCATTTACTTTTTCATACATGGCGCAAAAATGAAGAGTCATCATTTTCTCTTTCCTAGAGTAATGGTGACTTCCACCTAAACTTATGTTCATTTGGTGACGTTTTCCATGCCTAGTGTATTGTTCATTGGGATCTATTAAAATCCTACCCTCTTATTTACTTTTCTATATTTGGTATTTCCAGAAGGCGTTATATCTTTCAAGAGAGCGTTCAATCTTCCTCAAGTGTTCTCCATGTTTTCCAGGTATTTCCTTTTATTCTTTCATTTTCGTTTTGCCTTTTTAGATTATAATTATCTTGAGAGAGTGTGACGATGAGGGGAAACACTCTAAATCCCTCTAATGCCAAAGAGAGGAAAGAGATATGGAATTAATGCATGCGAGAAATGAAGGGTGCTTTAGGTCATAAGGAGTTTAATCAGGTCATAAGGGAGGTTTATAATTTTACTCTCTTTTCTTTGAGTGACTCTGACCATGGTTCTTCCTCCTTAGGTTCTGTAGAATTTCTGATGGAAGCGTCTGTCCCATTTGATGCGAATGTCATATGTTACAATAATATTATGCTCTATTACACGAAGATTGCCAGGGTTCATTCTCTGATAAAAGCCTCCTCAATTGGAGACAAAAGCAATGTTATCCTGAAATCATGTGTTTTAGGAGATCGCGTATATGTACTTTGTCGAAAGAACACTGATGAAGATTTCTTTTACTTCTATGCCGGGGCCTTGAAGGATTTCAGAGTCTGTATACCCTTTTCTGAGTTTGAGGCTGATGTCTTGAAGGCCATGAACATTGCACCCTTACAACTCCGTCCCAATAGTTGGAGCTTTATAAAGGCCTTTTAAATAGTTTGTGAGGCAATATATATCGTTCCCACAGTCGACCTGTTCTTCTCTTTTTATGAGGTAAAAGGGCTGAGGAGCTTTCATGGATCCAAGTGAATGGTATTCCCACAAAAGTTTTCTCCAGATGTATACCTTCAACTATAAGGGTTTCAAAGAGTGGTTCCTGAAGGTGAAATATGGGCTGAGGTGTCCCCAAGTCTTATACTCTTTGGGTGGGCAACCTCACTTTCTCTTTTACTAGACTTGAGACCCTTCTCCTATATCTGATTTTAATGTGATTTAAAACAGATAAAAACACTCTACATAACCTATAAATCTTCATTCATCTTCAATTCGAGGTTGGTGAAATGAACTTTCCCTTTGCTGTCAAACGAAAGTGACCGATACTCGAGCTTGACAACTCTTCAATTTTTCGGAAAGTACAAGAGAGTATTCAGTTTGGATATCAGATATGTGAGGGATATTTCCTCGGTGACCCTAAACAGAAGTGGCAGTTTCTTGCCATTGAAATACACAAACTCAAGGTAGATATATGAACTCATTCTTTGGTTTTAGTGTCTTGTGTAGCAAATAAGGGATGAGACACACCCTTTTTATACAAGTATTGAGTCACTTTGGACCTCAAATTTTTTATCATGTATCAGGTAACATTTTGGAAATAAATCTCCGAATACACCATAATTTTTTTTAGAAAAAAGGTGACTTTGGAAATGCATATCCGAAAATTGAATGAGGTTAGTTCGGATGTACATATCCAAAAACTTACATGAACCAGTGAAAAAACAGAAACTCTGTAAACATGTAATGCAGTGTAAACAAAAAACAAACCATAAAATTAATGTATTAAATCATATCAAGATTACACCGTTGACGATAATACATACAAAAAGTGTATCAATTACAATCTAAAGTGCATCAAAAGATTCATTACTGCATAAATCTACAGCTGGTTACGTCTTCGACGCTTCCTTATTTGATTCTCTTTTCAATATCCCCGCAGTTTAAGCGGACAACCACACTTGCTCATATATGAAACGTTGACCAACATCTATCTCTATCGATTTAACATCATCCTTTACTTTTTTTTCCAATTTAACACCCTGCTTAACTTCAACTGATTTAATATTATCATTAGCTACATCCAGTTTTACATCGTTATGAACAACAACTTTGGGAAACATATCCGGGTGAACAAATATCTAATAAGAACCAAAACAAGAAAATTCTTAAAAACCAGCATCAGATGAATTCAGTTATACATATATGAAATAATATAGGTGAATTCAGATATATATATATATATATATATATATATATATATATATATATATATATATATATATATATACTAAGCATATATTTTTTCAGCTCAAACTAAAGATTAATGCAAGCAATGAATGATGAAATGAGAGAATTTTACCTTAAATTGTAGCTTATGATGTCTCCTTGATGTGTTAAAATGTAAGAAATCTGGTTTTGAATCGAAAAGTTGATTGATAATGAAATTTTTTTAAAGAGTTTTTTTTATTATGGAGGAGTTTGAAGAGTGAAAAAGATGAGGTTGTCATATATTCAAGTTCCCCTTAGACACTTTCGAATATATATCTCAGAAAATATCATCGAGTGAGTAAAAAATCTCTATATGAAAATGTGACTTCTGAGATATATATGTAAATTTATCCTAGAGTGTATTTAGAGATGCATATTCAAACTAAATTTTAAATAAAAATTAATATTTAATGCGTTCGAAAATATATTTTTGAATTTTAAAAGTGTAGCATTTTTGGATCGGGGGCACCAACTCTTCAACCCAAAATTTATTATTATATTTAATTATTAATTACATAAAAATAAAAAGACAAAAGTTTGATTTGGGTTTGCAGTTCCCTCCTCGTTTCCCATTTTCTCCCTTCGCGACTCTTCTTAACATTGGTTGTTTCTTTATCTGCGGAACAACCTTCCATACACACACTCTTCTAATCGACGCATTAAGTCATAACCGCAACATCACTCTCACCCACACACAATCTGTGTGATTATTTTCATTTCACAAAAAGTACCAACGCACTCTTACAAAAATGGGCGACAACAAACGCAAGAGAGGCCGCAAACCTAAAACCCCTTCCCCCGAAACCCTAGACACCCCCGCCACCGCCCCTACCACTACCGTCGCTACCAACGCATCCCCGTCCCTCATCGACGACGACTTCTCTGTCGGAAACGTCGAACTCATCGACAAAAGTGCCTCTTCCCATCTCGGTCGCCGCCGCGGCCGCCCCAAGAAACTCCCCACAAATCCCGACAAGCCACCCTCTGGCCGCCGCCCTGCTCGCACTGTAGACAGCAACGGTGCTGTCCCGACGGGTCCTGTCGAAGTCGGCCCTACTGCTATAGACGCGGACCCAATATGGGAGAGTATCTCGGCGAGGGTGTTGCCGTCTATGGATTCGGTGGTGAAAGTGTTCTGTGTTCATACGGAACCGAACTTTTCGTTACCGTGGCAGAGGAAGAGACAGTATAGTTCCAGTAGCAGTGGGTTTGTGATTAGTGGGAAGAGGGTTCTCACCAATGCGCATTCCGTTGAGCATTACACTCAGGTCAAGCTCAAGAAACGTGGCTCTGATACTAAGTACTTGGCTACTGTTCTTGCCATTGGAACTGAATGTGATATTGGTAACTAACTTTTATCAATCTATTATTTACATTTTTGCATTTTGATTTCTCTTATGCTTATCAAATTGGGAAGTGTATTAATGTTGGTAAACAAACTAGTTCTGTATTTGTGATTCATGGCATTGGGATACCCTATTTTCTGAGAATTGTGCACGATAGGCTTTGGGAATACTGAATTGAGTTCATTCTTTATTAATCATTGCATGATTATTGTTTGCAAACATTTTTAATTTTATGGGCCTTGTTTGTTTTAAAAGATGAACAGAAGTCACACATGATTTACTAACTTGAATTGAAGGTTGTAAAAATGAAGAATAGAGGAGAAACTTTCTAAGACAATAATAAGTGAAGGGTACCTGCATATACCAGTTCCTGTATATTTTATCCACATTTCTATTCATGACAGACTAATAAACTGGATTTACCAAATGAATGGAATATAGTTTAAAAATAGTTTATTGATACTGGAAGTATATTGCACGAAACTAGTAAACAGTATAAAATCATTAATCATAAAACAATAATGGTCATATGAATAATTTGTGTGGGTCCTTCTTACTATATGCTATGACTTTTAGCTCTATAAGAAGGTTATCATGTTATGAATCTTTGCAAGGGATGAGTCATAGGTCTAGATGCTGTAGAATTTTTTTTTTAAACCTGTGGTCATAGCAAGAAGTAAACTTTTCATTGACAGAGCCCCTCCTAGACTAACACATTTTACTAAAAATTGATATCTTGTTTATTTGAATACCAGTCTTCCTTTTTAAGGACTATAAGTTATGAAGAAAACCTATTCAAACTACTGTTGATAAGGTTTCTTTTATGTAGAATCTTATCAGATTAAAGAAATAAAAACCAAAACTTTAACTGATAAGAATCCTGTTGTTATATACAATCTTACTATGAATAGGATAAAGAAACTTTAATTTCAAAATTTAAAAGAAATAAAGTGTTCCCTATCAGCAACCTAATTAACAAGAGTTTTAAAAGTTGAAATATTCCAAATACTTCAAGATATAAGATACTGCCTTCTTTCTTGGTACTGTGTCGTATATCATATCATGTTAATTTTGTGATATAGTGGTGTTGCACTGCACTCTGACTGGTGACAGGTTACATTGTGTTTTTATGTCACACATGTTGTTCTGTGGTATGCGACTAAAATCATAATCACAATTTTTCACAATACTATTGCATCATGGAGGTTAAAGCCCTATTTTTACCTTACTTTTTAATTTTTGTTAATCACTAGACATTTGGTATAAATGTTTTGGAAACCATTCATGTATGAAGCACGTCTTTGATCTTTTTGGCCATCCTCACAGGCTTGTGCCCTCTACCAGTCTACTTTCCTTACTACAAATCACAAGTCTTCTCTCTACATGCCCATATCACCTAAGCTTATTTTCCACCATCTTTTCTACTATAGGTGTTATTCTAACCCTCTTTCTAATGTTGTCACTTCTGATCCTATTTTGTCTAGTATTACCACAAATCCAACACAACATCTTCATCTTTGCTACAACTAATTTATTTTCATGTTGGTTCTTATGTTGTCAATACCGCGCTATAGAGGTGCTATAGTAGAACTAGGTAGCAGTGGTAGGGTTCGGCACAATGCTTTTGGTCTGCCAACAATAGTGGATGTGGCCACCACTTTTGCGACCCCAATCCCCCATCCTGCCGCTATTAGGATTTCAGGGAAAATTCTCTCAATGCCTTTTTTCTAACCCATGTCCTTTTTAAGGGTATGAATGCCAACATTCTGGATTAACAACATAGGTTGGTTATTTGCATCCCAAGATTCTGTCCTAGTCTAACACATATTTTACTAAAAATTGATTTCTTGTTTATTTTAATACATGTCTTCCTTTTTAAAGGCTATAAGTAATGAAGAAATCCTATTCAAACTACTGTCGATAAGATTACTGCCTATTTTAAATGTTTTTTTACTTTGTCAATCCATGGACATTTGGCATAAAATTTTAGGAAACACTGTCATTTCTGACCATCATTCATGTATGGAATGGAACAAGCCTTTGTTCATTTTGGTCATCCTTAGAGGCTTGTACCCTCTATCGATTGCTGGCCAATGGCCATTTTTGGACGATTTTGGCCCCCCCACTTGTTGGTGCTCATTACTTTAATTTTGAGCACTTATATGCAAATGTATTATTATGTTCATATGATGGATCTATCATCTTTGTTATAGCAGCCATCTTGTTAGCAACTATTGAGATAACGTTTTGTCGTCTACCACATCACGGGCCCATGCTGCTATCCCAAATTGGTGACTGCAATTTATAATAGATTTAGGTGGAGAGTTTGAGGGAATTTTGTTAAACTTTGTAATATGAATTCTTATTAATGCATGCGGTTCTTTGCATTTGCAGCCATGCTTACCGTTGATGATGATGAGTTCTGGCAAGGTATGTCACCTGTGGAGTTTGGAGATTTGCCTACCCTTCAAGATGCAGTAACTGTTGTGGGCTACCCAATTGGAGGAGACACTATCTCTGTGACCAGTGGTGTTGTATCACGCATTGAGATTTTATCTTACGTCCATGGTTCCACAGAACTTCTAGGTTTACAGGTTGGAATAATTGATCGTCCACTTTCATCATCTAGTGGTGGTTCATTTAATGTAGCCTAGTTTTCCTTCATCAATTTTGTTATTTTTTGCAGATAGATGCTGCTATAAATTCTGGAAATTCTGGTGGACCTGCATTTAATGGTAAAGGAAACTGTGTGGGGATAGCATTTCAGTCTCTCAAACATGAAGATGTGGAGAATATAGGTTATGTTATTCCAACGCCAGTTATCACTCATTTCATCCAGGATTATGAGAAGAATAAAGGATATACTGGTAATGTGGTTGCCGTGAACTAAGATGTAGATTTCACTTTTAAATCTTTAGCTGAGCATCGTAAAATCTAAATGTTGAAGTTTTATTTGCTTACACCAAATTTCTCAATCTTCTGTTATAGGGTTCCCTATTCTTGGGGTTGAGTGGCAGAAAATGGAAAATCCCGATCTACGAATGGCAATGGGCATGAAATCTAATCAGAAAGGTGTGCGCATTAGAAGAATTGATCCTACTTCTCCTGAATCAAAGGTTTTGAAACCATCCGATGTTATTCTTAGCTTTGACGGGGTTGATATTGCCAATGATGGAACAGGTGATTTTTATTCTTCAGTTTTGTTATACATCTATGCACGCCGTGCAGTTTATATTTGTTTAACTAGCTACTAAAAGCCTTCTGGGAGGACTTACCGATTCATATTTGACATCAACTATAGTAGGAGAAAACAGAGTTAAACTTTACCTCTTTTTTATACACAATGATAGCATTCATTCAGCATGCCAGAGCTCATTAATATGTTGTATGAATTTGGATCTTTCGCATAAGCTATAAATTTTGTGAATAAGTGCATTGTAATAGACCTTTAATACCTTGAAACTGCACTCAACAAACAATTTGTATAAAATCAGTGGAATATATTTCTCTCCAGTCTCCATATCTGTCTATATTTAGCACTTGCTATTTGGATTAGTACTATGTCACAGTTTAGGTTTGCTCTACTAATTTCAGTTTAGATATGAACAAAAGAAGACACAACTCTGGCATTGCTCATCAGTCTAAATACATTACTCAACCACTCCTAGATCTCATTATGCAGCTTAACTATTAAGTCCTTGTCTATATTGTTCTCTGTTTCTTCTTAGGCTTGATGAATTAACCAGCTTTGCTGTGGCCAACATGGAATATATACATGGTTTGAGTTTAGTAGTGTTTAATAAAGCTTTGTACACCTGGTGTAATTTTTCAGTTCCATTTCGCCATGGGGAGCGCATTGGTTTCAGTTATCTCATATCACAGAAATATACTGGTGATGATGCAGCAATCAAAGTATTGCGGAATACAAATGTTCTCAAATTCAATATTAAACTTGATGGTCACAGGAGGCTTATTCCAGCACACAGCAAGGGCAAGCCACCCTCATATTATATCATTGCAGGATTTGTTTTTTCAACGGTTTCGGTTCCTTATCTTCGTTCTGAGGTTTGTGGTACTATTTGTTTTTCTTAGAACTTGGGTTATGCCTTACCCAACCTCACTCAGTATGCTTGTCAGAAGTCAGGGTCGTTCTAAGGTGTTTTGATGATAGC
Source organism: Vicia faba (assembly GCA_948472305.1). Lineage (NCBI taxonomy): Eukaryota > Viridiplantae > Streptophyta > Magnoliopsida > Fabales > Fabaceae > Vicia > Vicia faba. Next base: position 1,082,589,724 of record OX451739.1, on the reverse strand, counting down.
AGTATATAATCCTTGTAATTTGTAGCTTTATATTTTACTCAGCAGTCAATAGTGGCCAATAGTGGTGCTATAGCGGAGCAGAGGCTGACTCTAATGAGAAGAGCCTTAGCGGTGCAGAACACTATTGTGGTCGCTATAGGGTAAATAGCGTGTAGCAGGGGTGGAGCGGTTTCTGGCCTGCTATCTTCTCCCCTCTGAAAAAATGAAATTACCCCTTAAATTTGAAGTGATTTAAGGGTAATTTTGGGTTAATTAATGAATTTATTTTACTTTTAGGGAAATTTAAAACAAAATTACCCCTAATTTGATTTTACTATAGCGATAATTTGTAAATTCATTAATACAAATTTGCTAAGCTTTCTTCTGGATCCATTATTTTCCAACTCAATTTTTCATTATAAACAGTACGGAAAAGATTATGAGTATGAGGCTCCAGTCAAGATTTTGGATAAACTGCTGTATGCAATGCCACAATCACCAGATGAACAACTTGTTGTGATTTCTCAGGTACACTTCTTCAGTTAGTCCTTTGACCTTATCAAGTCTGATTATATTGAGTAGCTTCTTAACTCTGATCATCTCTGACACATTTAGGTGCTGGTGGCTGATATAAACATTGGATATGAAGAAATAGTTAATACCCAGGTTGATAATGACATTGTTTTGTGTTTCTGTTTTCCTTGTTGAACCTGACAATCTATTGGCTTAAGCACTTTATTATTCACTGCTTTCTACTCTGTATTTCTGAAGGTTGTTGCTTTTAATGGCAAACCTGTGAAAAATCTCAAGAGCTTGGCTGCTATGGTTGAGAGTTGTGATGATGAGTATCTAAAGTTTGATTTAGATTATGAACAGGTCCGTCTTTATTTCTCAATCTGTCCTGCGTGCTTATAAAAAATGGCTTTAAGTAACTCTTATTAACTAATCATCTTCATTTTCTATGCAGATAGTAGTCCTTCGCACGGAGACTGCAAAAGCTGCCACACTAGATATTCTTGCAACACACTGCATTCCATCAGCAATGTCTGATGATCTCAAGTCATAGTCTTGTACATTATGCATCTAGGTTGCTGATGTTTCATATGCATCATACTGGTTAAAAGATGCTGATGTGTAGGCTTGACTTAATTTTGTTAGATTGATTCTCTCCATGTTATTGGGAGTTGCAGAATTTTATTTGTATGTACTAATGTCCTCTTGGAAATGATGAGTCCACTTTTTGAAAGGGATGGTAGATAGCTAAGCCCTTTTGTTGAGATTGGTGTTTTTGACTTTTATAATTTGGAGGGCACTGAGCAATGTTAAGAGCTTTCATTACTCACATAAACCTTTTAGACTAGTTACAAAAACAAGCTATACTCCTGAAAATTGAAATGTTTTCATTGCCAATACATGTTGTCTCAATAAATTGACAAAAATGAATTTTAGCATGCATGTTTCCATACAAATTGACAAAAATGAACTATAGCATGTTTGTTTCCACACATAGGAAAAAGAAAAGAATTATAACATGTTAGTTTCCATGATGTGGAGGTGAATGCACTGTTATTGAACTCTGCAAGGTATATTTTTTGCCACCTGATTTTATATTTGACCAAACACACTTAATAGACTGTAGTCATTGGATGTGTGCTTGCTTTCACTGAGACCCTAGTAGAGGACTCTCTTCGGCAGATGAGGATGATAATGATCCATCAACTTCTAGGCCATTCACATTTCCCTCTTTTGATTGTGCCCACATAACTGTGTAAAATCCAATGGCTATTACCACTGCTCCCATGACACTAGAAGCAGTGTCAACAACAAAACCAAACCAATAAAAAACAGATGTTAGTAAAGTTTACTTATGTTTTTGTGAAATAATGATTACAGTGAAATTTCAAACTACCACAACAAAGAATAAGTTAAGCATAGCAAAGGATATTTTTCAAATGAGTTACCTGCCAACATGAAGTGTTTCACCAAGGAAGGCAGCACTCATAAAAGCAGCAATGGCAATTCCTACAGGTTTGAACATGCAAACAAATACAGGTCCTTTCCTATCTATGCACCAAGTCAGTACAGAAAATGTCACCACACTTCCAAAAACTGCCTGCAATATTGTTTTCACTTAGAAGAATGAGCACTATTATAAAGCCATTTACGATTTACAATTTTTGTTTTGGTTGCTATTACTTGCTTACTGAATATATTATAGAGATAAGCTCAATATCAGCACTGAGATTCCAAGCATTTCGATCTTTGACTGCAATTAGAGAAAGTACTGCACATTGCATTGTTCCAAACAGGCAATAGAAGGCCACTATGGTCAACTGAGATGGATATCCTCTAAGAATTGCTGCCTGCAAATATACGATCATTAGAATCAAATATCTTTGCGCCCATTGATTTCTCTAAATACATACTAGATATCTCACCTGAGCAATATTCCATATGGAAAGAGATAAAGAGGCAGTGAATAGAAAGAGACCTCCAATGACCCAGTTGCTGGTTTCTTCTAATAGAGACTGAAATTCTTGCGATGCCGAGGGTTGAGTTTGAAAGCTGCAAATGGGAGCGCCTTTGTAAAGGGTCACTAGCAATGCTCCTGAGATAGACAGTACTGTCCCCACCATTTTGATCTGGCTTATTGAACTTCCAACATCCAACTTTTCCATCCTACAATTATTATGCATAGTTACAAGTTTGCATAAGAACCTCTAAACAAGAAGCACATTACCTGAAAATGACAGCTAGTACAAAAGTGATTGCTGGAGTCAAGTTGCTCATAGCAGATCCAAGGGTGGGAGAGCTGTAGCTTATGCCAGTGAATACACAATTCTGCATTATAGTGATGCTGCAAATCTCCGATCATCAGGATTCTTCATTTACATTCAATACTTTTTTAATCTCAAAGGAATATAATTTATAAAACAATCCACCACCGCAATTGTGGCAGCCATATCTGATCGCAATTTCAATAAATACGACGAAACTCACTTTGAACAATACAACTAATGTAAACATACCCGACCAGGCCGAGGAGGAAGAATTTGACAAGAAGTGAGAAAGACAGTGGCGGTCTTGTTGTCCTGTTGATGAGGAAAGAAGAAGGGAGGAGAATGGAAGTGGCAAGAGCATTGGAGTAAAGAACAAAGATAAAGTGATTCATTCCTCTTGTGGACATGGCTGCTTTGCTCAATGTGGTCAACCCAACATCAAGAATCTCTACAATCACCATTGCTGCAAATGGAATACTTTCCAACAAATAGCGTTTCAGTTCCATTTCAGAATGAGTCTCTGTCTTTTCTTCAGTATTGTTTTCAGACAGTACTGTAAGATGGAAAGGAGGACCATTGCCACCTAACTTATGAAATTATTGTAATAATAGGTGTGTAAGGCTCATTACATTATTGCATAAGAATTCAACCAATTAAAAAAAGGCTCACGTGTTCAATTCTAAATGTTATTTTGAAATTTTGAAGCGTCAAATCAATTTTTATTCATAATTAAGGGTGAAGTGTGGAATTGACTAAATTGTCCTTAAGATTTAGTTCTATTAATACTGTTGAGTTTAGCGTAATTGTTTTGGGGAGGTTTTCAGTTGATCAAAACCAAGTTCTTGTCTACATGAGCAACTACCTTATTCTGAATTTTTAGTTGCATCGTAGTCCTTGACCATCTATGAGACGTTCTGGATCACATTGAAAGGTTTGTGAAAATTATCTTCATGAACTTCTTTGTTCCTCCACGTCCATAAGCAGTGACACGCTACTGCCCAAAAATCACTCCAGTTGTTGTCTTCGTTACCGTAAGTACGGAAATTGAGATTAACCCAATCCGTCAAATCAACCTGCAAAAAATTATTAGCAATACCCGAAGGAATAATGTCTGTCCAAATTTGCATGGCGACGGGACAGTCATGAAAGGCACGAGTGGCTAACTCCACACTCCTACCATAAATAAGGCACATAACATCATTAATTCCCATTCTGTTCTTGTTCGCATTGGTGAATAATCTGTCTTGAGCAAGAAGCCAAATGCTTCCGAATATTCAGTTTCCAAATACTCTTCTAGTTAATATTACTACTGTCATTTGTGGTTGCACAAAGGGACTTATACATAGGTTTTATTGAATACTCTTCAACACTGGTGCCTGGTGCCTATACATGAATTCATCTTCTCCATAATGGTCTCTAGGGGGAATACAAGCTTGAATTTTACACTGAATCTCACTAGGCATCTAGTCTTGAAGAATATGCCAATTTCACTTCTTAGATATTAACCAGATCACATAGTTTGATTCCAGTAAAATGAGCCGAAATATGAATGTTTAATTCCTCTATCGAAACTCCGGGCGCCAACCAATTATCTTTCCAAGGATCAATCTTCCTCCCATCTCTAATGCACCAATTCCAAACGAGAGAAGATTAGGCTTCATCTTCATAATACCTTTTCATAAACTTGTGTCAGCACCTTTATGATTAGGTTGATCAAGAGAAATACTCTGACTATATTTGCCTTTCAAATCCTTACACCATAGATCATTGGGCTTATGATGCATTTTCCACCCCAATTTCATAATGCAAGCCTTGCTCATATTGTCAAGTTTACGAATTCCTAGTACACACTCTTCTTTTGGATTAGTGATTTTTGTGGCAACAAATATGTCGTAATCTTTTCAGTAAACCCTATTTTTTTAAGGTTTAAATGCAATTTTGGTGTCCCTATTTTTTAAGTTTTAGTCTCCCATTTTAAAAACCTGCTTTTTGATGTCTCATTAATGACGTGTCATAAGGACTGTCTAGCTAAGTCACATTTCTAGAATATTTTATTTCAAAGTTTTTATTTTAAGTTTTAAAAATCAATTTTAAAAGATGAAAAACATTTTTAATTAAATTTTCAAAAATCTTAAATTAACGTAAATAGAAAACTCAAAAGTCAAATGCAACTTAACCCTAATTTATTTTTGCAGTAATCTCTCTCTCTCTGAAACCTGAAACCCCAAGAAGAACACGAAGAACCCAGATTATGGGACGAAGACGCTTGAAACAAAGACGCAAATTCAGAAGCGCTTAAAGCAAAGTCGCAAAACGAAACACATAGTAGTAGCATTTTGCAACTGGGATTCGCGAATATGAGTAATGGACAAGTGAAGTTATGCTTAAGGTATGTTTTCTTGTCCCCTTTGGAGTTTCAACCATGTCCCACTTATTTTGTCTTGACAGTTGTTGTAGACCGTTGTAATTTTCATGTGTGGTCTATCATGTTATATTATTATTTAGTTATCTTATTCTAATGTTGTGGTCCATCATGTTTAATTTGTATTTGGTTGTGGTTCTAGTGAAGTTTAACTTATTCCATATGTATTTGTTGATTACTAAAGCCAAGTCAGACTACTTGTGTTAGGTTAAGAATCCACCATAGGGGGAGATTAGTGACTGTACCTACTAAGTGATATGTTAATAGAGAGGTAACTAAGATGGATTGGAAGTGGGATGTTGATTTTATGTCATATATGGATTTGGAGGGATTGATTAGAAGTCAGGGTTATGTAGACATTAAGAGTTTGTGGTATTGGAACCTTATATTCAACTTTTCACGTGACATTAGGCCATTAAATAATGATAAAGATGTGCTCCAATTTGCCAAAGATGTTGTAGGACACGAGGTGATAGATGTTTAGGTTAAGCACAAAGTATCTGGACCCCCTATGATTGTGGATCCAAGTGAATTAGATAATAACATTGATGATAATGATGTTCAATGTACTGGTTTTAGTGAGCCCAATGCTAAAGTTATTAATGAACAAGTTGATGTTAGTGAGCCCAATGCTGAAGTTAATAATGAACAAGGTGATGTTAGTGAGCCCAATACTATCATCTCATCTCTTGAATATGGAACATAAAAAAATAACCTGAAAATTATGTGTATGAGTTTTATAGATATGATTTTGATTTGGCATTGTCTGATAGATTGGTTTTAACAACTGTAGCATTGTCTGATATATTGGTTACTGTAAGAAGTCAACATTTGTGAAGACCTATTCAAATATAGTATTTCCCACAAATGAACCATAATTGTGGCATATGGTTGATCATGTGTCAATTTGTCCTCCTGTTATGAGAAGAGCAATTGGTCGTCCAAAGAAGTTGAGAAACAGGAGAAATGATGAGCCAAAGAACCCTCATGTACTATCAAGGAAAATGACAACAATTACTTGTAAAAAATGTGGACAAGTAGGTCACAATAAAAGAACTTGTAAGGGTAAGAGAGTAACAGATAAAGCAATACCAAAAGGAGGAAACACGACAAAGAAGGCAAAGAAGACAAATGAAACTCAAGCTGAAATTAGACAGGGATCTCAAGCACCTAAAGCTACCCAAGTTTAGATGTTGTAAGTAGATCTGAATATTTTTTGTCTGTAATGACGCAGTTTCTATTATGAACCACATTATTTTGATTATAATATTGGTTTTTATGAACCATTTTATTTTGATTGTAATATGGTCATTCATGAACCACCATGTTTTGGTATGTTATGAACAAGTAATATGAATCACTCTGTTATGGTATCAAGTATGTAATGAACATGTTGTAATGAATTTGAATGTTATGATAATTATCAACGGTTATGTTAAATTGTTATGTTACTCAAATGTTTAACAACACCCTGTTATGTTAATGTTACAAACCACTCTGTTATGGTAATGTTAAGAGTAATGTCAAATGATATTATGGTATCAATATCAATTACAAACTGGTTATATTTTGGTATCGATATCAAATGTAAAATGTTAAATGGTTATTGTTGTACCCCAAAATTTTCCCTATATTTTCTCAAGACATTTCTCACTAAAAAAACTCAAATACTCAAGGGTTCTCAAGGGTTGATCAGGCAAGCTCACCTCCTAAGCACTGAGCCCACAAATTAGGGTTTTGGTTTTCTCAAGGACAATTGGAATTTTGATGCTTAAAATGACTTTAATGGTTCATTATAGATCTCCAAGATTACTCATATCAAGTTTCAAGTCTTGCACCACAAATTTGCTCAGTCAATTGCTCAGATGACTGAAAATCAACTGTATTTGGTAAAAAGTCAATTGTGGTCAACATAAAGTCAAGCTTAATTATTTTTTGCCAATATAAAAATTTTGAAGTCATATTATCAATTGATCAAGGTTTGATCACAATTCCTCAAGAAAAGCATTCAAATCATCAAAGGGGCAAAATTGTCAAAATTAGGCTTTTGACTGAGAATGACTGATCATTGACTTTTAACCTAGTACATGACCTAATGACTTGGAGCATAACCTCAAGGACTTAAAACCAACTTATTGACCTAATTTCATGGCTCAAATTATTTCTCAAGATCAAAGGATTGAAAGTTGAAATTTGGATCAACTGATACATAAAAAGTAAAACTTTGAATTTTTGGTCAACATTGAATTTCAAAGATCCAGATTCATCAAGACACTTAAAAATATTAAAATTGGTCAACAAGAATCAAGAAATTCAAGAAAGTCCACAAAAAGTCAAAGTTTTCAATACTTAGAAAAATTCTAAGTGTTTTTTAACCTTGATAATTTCACTACTTCATGACAATATTTCACCAAGATGCAAGATGATTCAAGGAAAACTTTCAACATGAAAGTTGTAGATCTTGATGAATTATACAACTTTTTCCCTAGGGTTGATGTCCAAAAAATTCTTAGATTTGAAGATATAGGCTCATGAAGTCATGACATTTTTACTAAAACACTTAGTGAAAATTTTAGCAAGTTTAGGCAGATTTTTGTCCTAACTTCTTGACCAATTTTCATCAAGTTCCAAGTTGATTTAGCCAAAGTGGTAAACATGAATTTTGTAGTCAATGTTTCAATATTTCCAAAATGTCCAAGAACTTGGAGGTCATGCTTGAGCTAGAAGTTTCTTAGAGAAGAAGTTGGACATCTATTCTTGAATTACAAGGCATTTTCATGAAGAACACTTGATCAAATCTTAAACTTATGTTGCATAATCTTGCTTTGCCGGCTTCTAACTTGTAAATCACTCCATAATTAATTGTTTACACAATTAATTGAGGTATGATCCAAGTGATTAAGCCATTGTCCAAAGCAATTTTCCATTTTTGGAAGAAAGGCACCATTGCCATTCTTGAAAAGCAAACTTTATCACAAAGTCAACTTGTCTTGAGCCTCTAACTTGTTTGTTCTGATCACACTCAACATGTATGCTCAGAAGCAACATGTTTAAAGCCTCTAGCCACCCTACAATCCCTTGTACCATTGCATTTGAACAATGTTTGTCAAAGTTTCTTCAAAATTAAGTCACATAACCATAACATGTGATCTTTGATTTCTTATCACTAGAGCCTCTACAATATTTTCTCTATAAATAGAGAGGTTGTTTATAAAACAAGGAACGAGATTACAAGCCTCGAAACACACTCAAACACATTGAACTCAGAATTTGCACAAAAGATCTCCATACCTTGTCATTTCTGACTTTGAACACCAATCTCACAATTCACTCGTGTGTTTCCCCTTTTAATCAATCACAAAGCTTTCATACCTCATATATAACTCATCCCCATCCCTATTTCAACACCATAACTTCATATTTATCATCCTACATTTACAAATATTCAAACCTGCAACTTGACTTCTCCAGCACGATTCAAGAACTTTCAGCATAAAGTAAGAGTTGCATTAGCTTTCTAGGAGTCCAGTGAAGCTATCCAGCTCATCACCACACCTCTAGGATTGCTCAAACTCCATACACGATTTCCAGTTTTAAGGTAAGTTTTCTCAACTTTGAACTTCTCATACAAGCATCATTAATGGTTACTTTGTGAATAAAAACTGTAGACATCATAGCCCTGAAGCTAACCATGCCTTTAGTTTTCATTTATGTTGCCTGAGTGATGCGGATTTTGAAGTTGAACTTTCTGGAAAAAAATAGGTTTTATTTGGTACCAACAGAAATTCATGTTTATCTTTTAGAATTAAATTTAGTTATCTATATGGTTGAATTCGTGGTAAAAAAATGGAACAACTTTCATGTTTACAATTTTGAAAATGGTTGAGAAATGAAGAAGTTAAAGTTTTGGCCATGGTGGTGTTCTTCTCTGCGTGCGCAAGGTTGAAGATGAAGTCATTTTCAAATTCAGAATTGGGTTTATTTTATATTTAGTGAAAGTTGTATTACTACCGGATGTAACAGCCACCCCAGTGGTAGAAGAAGCACGCGTAAGACATTAGTGCATAAGGGTCTGGGTTCGAGCCCCAGCGACACCCTTTTGTTTATTTCATAATTTGTTATTTCAGATTCAGTGCAAGCAGGTTGGGAGTGCTCATCATGTACCCCTCATCAATACCATTGGATGTTCAACAATTCAAAGCTAGCACTCCATAATGGAAAGTGTTGTACCACAAAATTTTCCCTCCCATTTTCACACAAGACATACTCCTAGAGGTTCTCAATTGCTCAAGGTTGACCAAGAATTGACCAGACAATTCTCCTCCTAAGCCAATGAACCCCCAACTAGGGTTTCCATTTTCATCAAGATGATTGAGCTCCAAGGATCCCAAATGTTCTCCATTGTCCTAATATGTCCTCAAGATCATCCATGCCAAATTTCATGCCTTGAACAACAAGTTTGCTCGGTCAATTGCTCAAGTATTGGAAAATCAACTATGCTAGGTCAAAAGTCAACTGCAGCCCATGTACAGTCAAACTTTAAGATTTTTGGTCAACATCAACATTTTAAAGATATATCCATCATTTGATCAAAGGTTGATCATGATTCCTCAAGAAATGCTCCTAACCCATCAAAAGTCAAAAATGGTAAACTAGGGATTCTATAGGAAAAGTCAACCAAACTTTGACCAAGCATAACTTTCTCATACTTTATCAGAAATTTTCCAAACAAAGCTCATTTTGAAGAAAATACAATTCCCTACAACTTCACTTCATCCTCAAGTTCAAGAAATGCACCATTTGAAAGATAAAAGTTCATACATTACAGGTTCTTTTTAGAAAGTCAATAAAAGCCACTTTTTCCAAGGCCTTTAACATTAAGATAACCTCTTCAAATGCAAAATTGATCAAAAGAGGGATTGCAGTAGACATCTTGGGCTTTCCAAAAAGTCTATGATTATTATCATGGGATAAAAATTGAGCAAGTTATGGCTTTCCTAAGTTGGGAAAATTTGGGAAATTTCAAGAAATATGCATTGAGCAAATTTGAGTTTTTAAGGCAATGGCTCAAATTCTTGGACTTCAAACATCTTCCTAAGAGTATAGAGGACTCATAAAACCATTTTTTGCATAGTTTTGACTTTATTTGCATTTTATATTAATTTTATTTAATTAAAAATCAAATAAATCAAGATTATTACAAATAATATGGTTAAGGCTTGTTTTGATGCATGGAGGGGTCCCAATTTTCATGTACAGCAAGGCCAATATGTTTGCACTCATTCAAAATTCAAAAATGGACAAAATCCAATAACTTTGGCCAAGGTTACAAATGGACATTCATGGCATTCAAGCAATTGATTATGGCTGTTACAAGCTTGTTTTGTTGTGTCTCCTCATCATTCTCTATATAAACAAGCCATTGGCAAGCATCAAACAGAGATACGAAGCCTAGAGAACCCCTGCCCATTTTGCAAAAAAGTTCAAAGTTTTCAAACTCGAATTTTGTGTTCTACCCTCCCTTAGTCCAAACCAAGGATCCTAATCACTTCCTGGAGGTTCCCTGAAGCTGTCCCAATCATCACCAAGACCTGAAACCTCACAAAATGCATCAGTGAGTTCATACAGTTTGCCTCATTTTCATTTTTCGTTATGCTCAATTCATGAAGTTCAAGTACATTTTGATTATGTAGTATTGATCATTTGAGCATTTGCAAGCTATTTGTACAGTTGGGTTGAGTTTTTGATGCAGGAATCAAGTGTTGCCATTTCTAGGGTTTGAACCTTCGAAATGGGGTTTTCCAAATTAGCCAAAATCAGCCCAAACCAGGGGTACCATTGTGCTCAAGAGGATGAGGCCAGTTGATCCGTGGCCTCACATTTCATTTTCATTGCGTATTGTGAGTTTTACAAATTGCAGGTGCTATAGTGACAAGTGAAAAACTGTCACTATAAGTGTTTGATCTAAGACGACGGAGATTGGAGAAGATGAAGTGTGATAGTCCCTGATTGGACAATTCAAATAAGAGGGCACATTTTTTTATTTTTCAAATATTGGCATTTTTTTGTATATAATATTCTAGTTTCATTATATGTAACAAATGGTAAAGTGGCTCAACTGGCAAAGAAGCGTGGATGTGAGGGAAGGGACTTGGGTTTGAGTCCCAGGTCCAACATATTATTTTTCTAACATTTCCAAGTGCAGATTTGGTGCATGCATTAACCAGGGGTTCACCATGCGCCCTACCATCAACACCATCAGATCACACTCAACCTGGATCCAGTGCCTCCAAAAAGTAGTCCCCATCATGGACTCTTCAAACGTGCCCACACAGGATCAAACACCAATCTGGGCTTTAACTTTTGGGCCAAGCGTTTTTTTTTGACAACAACACCCCCCATTTTTTGTTTTGGTGACCAGACCCATGTTGTCTATTTTCTTTATTTTATTTTGTTTTGTTTATCATTTTCAAAAGTCTTTTTTTTAATAAATCATAAAAAATAAAATAAAAAATAATAATTAGGATTAGTTTCTTTCTAAAATTTTTAATTAATTAATTAATTATTTTAATGCAATTTTATCAATTTAAAATCAAATTAGACTTAGGTTCTTTATTAATTTAAATTGTTTTCTTAATAAAAATACCAAAAATATATTAGGATTAGGGTTCATTCCCTTCAACTTTTCTTTTCTTAATTAATAAAATTAATCATTCTCTTAGTAAAAACAAAAAAAAGATTCTCTTGTTACTTATTTTTATTTATTAAGTTTTTAGACGTAATTTTTCTTTTTCGCGCGTTTATTTTCTTTTGCATTTTATATTCATGTAACTGTTATACGGGATGTAATAGTTAATAGAAATCTACTTTATTGCTTTATTTTATTTTTCCCATTTGGTTTGGAATGTAAATATCCCCCTTCCCGAAGCCATGTAATAGTCTAGATTTATATTTTCCGCATTTTATTTTTCTGTATATATTACTGCTAGTAAATTAGGCGTGTATGACAAGATTAATTAATTAACCGTTAGATCACTAACATCAAGATAATATAACTAAAAAAACACACTTCTCACACTTGCATCCTTAGGGTATTCCTCACTCGGTTGCCTCGAAAATGGTCATGTCCCTCGAACGTAGGGATATCTTAGCAAAGACCCTCAATTCTAAAGTCATCATAAAGATCACGGTCCCTTAACATCCCTCGAGTTTCCTACGAGAAAAATGATCTCGTCCCTCGATGTTACCTATATGATGACAGTCCCTTTGAATGCTAAGATGTCCTTACACGTTGCCTTCAATGACCATAACGTCCCTTTTGATAGTCCCTCAACATTCAATGATAGGGCTACCTACTCACTAATAGTAGGATAACACTATCTAAAGGAAAGGAGGAAAAAACGTCCTTTTTCGAGTAGGTAAATAGTTCTTAAGTACTTGCTCAAACCAAAATTTCCACACTTACACACTTTTCAAAAACTATTTTAAAAAACGCTTTATCACACTCTTGAGGACTGATACAAGAGTTACCATAAAGCAGACAAAAATCTTTCAAAACACACAAACACAAACAGTTTTAAAAAATGAGCAAGTACCTAAGAGCCCGTGGAAAACCACTGATGGAAAGGGTGCTAACACCTTCCATTTCCATAATCTACCCCCCTTACTCAGAAAATCTCGAAAAATGTCTTTTTCTGTTCTTTTCACCCTTTCCTTTGTTGGATAAAATAAAAGTCAGTGGCGACTCTTGCTTACCGCAACATTTGCAAACAAATAATTCAAAACCAGTATTAACATTCGGTTCTGCCACCGTATCACAGAACTGGTGACTATGCTGGGGATAATTATAAAAGTGGGGTTTACCTTAGGGTCTAGATCATTTCTAAAATGTTTGCTTGTTTGTTTGCTTTACTTTTAAGGGATTGTTTTGGTTACTATAGATCATACACCTGGATCTGGGGAAAACTATTAGGTAAGTAGCAATAGATCGTGGAAACTATGCGGAGTATACCGACATGGTTGAAGCGAGGGCTACATTGATGCGACACTTTGGTTGGTACCGGTATCCCTTGAGTTAATCAAGGAGAATACGAGGCCGTTGCATGGTGTCATAAATCTTTAACTGACCTTAGAACCTTTAAATGAACAACTTGGCCATTAGGACGTAGCGAGATGTCCGTCTTTGGTGTATTCCCAAAGTCGGCAGATACTCGATGCTACACTCATTGAGAATGACTCCTGAGTTTTGTTTGGTTGTGAGTTAGTCGCCTATCGAATGAAGCTTGTGGGAAAGGTCAGTGATATTGAGATCCCTTAGAATAGGACAGGTTGAACCAATCCAACATCAAGAGGGTATGACCTTAAAATCCATGCAAGCCTTAAACCTAAGGTTTTGGTGTGATTTGCTTATGCTTGCTATATATGTGATTTCTTGGCATAATCATGACATCATAACATGACATATCATACTAACTATTTCAAGGATTTTCTAGGGCTTATCTTTGTCTTGTTTTGTAGGACATAACATCCGCTCGCAGGAACACTATCTAAATCAACCTTGTGAAAGTGCATCCTCAACTCAAGGACTTAGCATCAAGGATTCCTGAAAGCTCTCCCTTCACTGAAAAACATGGTCGACTTCTCAACTTGGTCACTTCAACCCCTGATGAAGAAATGTTAAAGGTGCTCTTTCAGTTCTTTGACCCGTTGCACCACTGCTTCACTTTTCCTGATTACCAATTAGTGCCTACTATGGAGGAGTTTTCTCAGTTATTAGGGGTACCTATCCTTAATCAACTACCATTCAACAGTACTGAAAGAGACCCAAATCCTGAAGAGAATGCTCAAGATCTATCTTTACAACGGTCTGATGTAGTGACAAACTGGGAAACCAGAAAAGCTATCCAAGGATTTCCAGTTAAGTTTCTATTTGAGAAATCTCACTATTTTTGGGATAACCTTGAATTACAAGCTTTTGAAGAGGTGTTGGCCCTTCTCATATATGGGATGGTACTATTCCCTAACACGGACCAACTCATAGATATGAACACGGTCAATATTTTTCTGTCTCATAATCCGGTACTTACCTTACTTGGGGATATTCTACACTCTCTGCATACTCGCACTCTAAAGAGAAGAGGGACCCTTCTGTGTTGCACTCCTCTATTCGCTAGGTGGTTTATTTCTCACCTACCCCAGTCTATCTTAAGAAATGAAAAGGGTATGAGATGGTCTCATAGGCTGGTGTCCCTTACACATTCAGATATTCATTGGTGTTCACGATCCTCAGAGAATGTTACCATCATTGATCGCTGCGGGAAATTCCATAATGTCCATATCTTTGGCATTAGGGAAGGAATCACTTATAATCCTTGTTTTGCATTGCAACATCTTGGTTATGCTAGAAGGTATGGTCCTCATGATGTACTCATCCAAGGAATCATCTTTGACTATGATAATGATGTTCAGGGTTATCGCAAGAGGTTTATTCGAGCTCGGGGAATGACAAACAGAGTTGATAGCAAGACACTGGGGCACACGAATTCCATCCCTCTTAAGCCTTACCTCAAATGGGTGCGAGCTCATGCTCAATGTCTTATGATGCCTTACCCTTCCATCTTACCTGTGATTGTGGAGCCAATTGCTGAAGGAGACACTCCTTACATTGTGCTTCATCCTGACATGCCAACTGATTTTGAGGAGCTACGGAAGTCCTGGATTCAACTCAAAGAAGAACGGGATACTTTTGAAACCCAATTCTACGCCAGCGATAAGAAGGTTCTAGAGTTCACCCGGTTACTTCACGAGAAGAGGAATATAAATGCCTATATTGCACCAAAGAGGATGCGCCCGTGGGAAACTTGAAGTATTCATTTTTTCTTGGAAATTTTATTGTTTCTTTGTTCCCTTTGTGATCCCAAGAGGCATTATTATGATCAATAAAACATCTTAACGTTTGTTCTCTTTCTGTTTAAGAAAATTTGAGTCTTAGAAATCCTTGAAAGCATTGCATACATATATCATACATATCATTGCATAAGCAGGTTTCTCATCCTCTTCGCTATTTATTTCAGCAATGGCTCTAGAAAAAATAGTGAAGGATCTACAGACTCATAATGCCCAGTTTCAACAAATGATCATGGCTCTGTCCAAGGGGCAAGAAGAACTGGAAGCCCTACTTGTTAAAGAAAAGAAGAAGCCAAAGAAGCCAAAGAAGCCAACTGGGTTAGTGAATCTGGGAAGAAGGATCAGAGGACCAGTGCGGCGAGCCGCTGAATTGGTAACTTCATCAAAGGAAGGAGACAATCAAGAAGAGGAAACAAGAGAGGAAGACTCCAATCCAAAAGAATCTGATGATGAATCTGACTATGACGAGGAACAGTATCCTCCCGCTGATGAAAAATACAAACAACTGGAGGATCGTTTGAATGCAATGGAGGTCCGGAAGGTACCGGGTCTAGATTTTGAAGAGTTGGGTTTGGTCTCTGAGGTTGTCATCCCACAAAAGTTCAAGGTGACGGTGTTCGCCAAATATGATGGGGTTTCATGTCCCAAGATACACCTCTGATCTTATGTGAGGAAGATCCAGCCTCACACTGCTGACAAGGACTTATGGGTCCACTTTTTTCAGGATAGTCTGTCCGGAACTCAACTAGAATGGTTCTACCAGCTGGAATGGGCGAACATCCGTAATTGGGAAGACCTGGCTGCTGCTTTCTACAAACAGTATCAGTATAATGCAGACCTTGCTCCCACCCATACACAACTTCAAAATATGTCTATGGGTTCGAGCGAGGGCTTTAAGGACTATGCTCAGAAGTGGAGGGACCTAGCAGGAAGAGTCCAGCCCCCCTAACTGATAGGGAGCTAGTGGATATGTTTCTGGGTACCTTGTCTGGTCCATTTTTAATCACCTGATTGGAAACTCCTCAACCGACTTTACCGAATTGATTTTGACAAGAGAAAGAGTGGAAGCTGGAATTAAGAGTGGTAAGATCCAAAAGGATGCATCCTCCATTGCAGTAAGGAAGCCATTTGCTGGGAAGAAAGAGGTTAGTGTTGTGTACCATCAAAGGAATCAGGACAGAACTGAACGCTGTCCAGCGGTAGGGGCTGTCATGATATCTAAGTCTGCACCTACTCAACAAAGGAATAATCAGCCTAGAACAGAAAGGCCGGTAAGACAGTTTACCCGGATAAATATGACGCTGTCTCAAGTCTTGCCACATTTGTTGAAATCTAATCTGGTAACCTTGCGGGAAGCTCTAAAGAATCCCAACACCGCCTCTCCTCGCTATAACCCTAATGCTCGTTATGCTTACCATTCAGAAAGTCCAGGCCATGATACCAACGACTACTGGGCTTTGAAAAACAAGGTGCAAGACCTTCTCGAGGCGAAGGAAATTGAATTTGACGCCCCTGAGATCCCCAATGTTATCACTGCTCCTATGTCCAAGCACGACCGATGTGTTAATGCCATTAAAGGTGATATGTTCGTTACTTCTGTTGAGAAACTTGTTACTCCTCTCCTGACTGTCAAGTGGAACTTATTGAAGGCCGGTTTATTTCCGGGCTGCGACAAAGGTTGCCACTCATGTTTATCTTTACCCACTGGTTGTCATTTGTTGAAGGCAGGTGTTCAGCGCCTGATGGATGATAGAGAGATTTTGTTTGAAAAGACTCCCGTTCCAACTATTTCCTGCAAGGATGTTTCAATAATAACCATTTCCGCCAATCCTCCCAGGGTCTCCACCAAAAGACCCGTCAGGATTACATCTGCTTCGAAGTTGGATCCTCTGATTATCACCATGCCAGGGCCAATACCGTACTCCTCGGACAAAACTGTTCCCTGGAACTATGGGGGTGACATCTACTACCACGGTGTCAAGCAAGACCTGCTGGCTATTGAAGACCAGGTTTCTGAAGATGCTGATCCTGACATTGGCAACATTGTTGGAACCAACAAAATAACAAGAAGTGGAAGAGTGTTCTCCCTTGAGATTTCTCCTCCAAAAGCTGTTACTGGTCCTGTGATCTTTCCTACTTTTGTTCCTGCTGATACTACTATTGCAATTCCCGTGATTACCCCCGCTGACACCCCTATCCCCAAGTCGGCCGAGACTCGGGGCAAAGACATATCGATTGAGCATGTCCAGACGAAGGCGCATTCAGTATCTATCCCAGAGGCTTCCAAGAAGGAGATGGAAGAAATTTTAAAGATTATAAAGAAGAGAGACTAAAATATGGTCGAGCAGCTGGGGCAGACCCCTTCAAAGATTTCTATGCTAGCCTTACTGTTGTGCTCCGAAGCTCATGCGAAGGCTTTGGTGAAGTTCCTTAAGACTGCCCATGTGCCACAGGAAAACTCTGCAGATCAATTTGAAGATTGTGTGGCCAGCTTGACGGCTGATAATGGTTTGGGTTTTTCTGATGTTGATCTAACACCCAAAGGGAGGAAACACAATGATGCACTGCATGTTTCCGTCGAGTGCAGGGGCACTACTTTGGCCCATGTTCTAGTAGATACTGGTTCATCATTGAATGTGCTGCCCAAGAAGGCTCTGGATAGACTATACTGTGAAGGTTTGACCTTGAAGCCCAGCAACATAGTAGTGAGAGCTTTCGACGTTCGAAGAGAATGGTGCACGGGGTGGTGGACATCCCCATTAAAGTTGGTTCTCAGACCTTTGACTCCACCTTCTACGTGATGGATATCATACCATCTTATTCTTGTTTGTTGGGTCTCCCTTAGATCCATGGGGAGGGAGCTGTCACGTCTACTTTGCATCAGATGATGAAATACCCGGTAAGAGGAAAGATTGTCACGATACATAGTGAAGAAGAATACATGGTCAGTCACCTGAACTCCTTCAGGTACGTGGAAATGGATGGCGAGTTCATCGAGACTCCGTGTCAAAACTTCAAAGAGATACCTCAGACTATGGCTGCAACTGAACCTGTCACCAATCTGCCAAAGATCACCAGCCCTCCCTTGAAGACGACTTCTCTTAAGGATGCAAAAGCAGTTATTGAAGAATATGGGTCTACCATCTGGGGTCAGCTCCCTGATATTCCATACAAGTCTGACAAGTTTGGTTTGGGTTTCTCTTCAAGGGCTTAAAGGGATGTTCGTCGTGCTCATGCTGGAAGACCTCCCCTACACATCAGCAATCATGGGGTCAATGCTCTAGAAGATAGTGATGGTGACGATGACATGGATAGCTGGATCTTCCCTACTACCAACGGTGGACTCAATAACTGGACGACAAAATACTTTGTACCGATTACTTTTATTCAGAAGTAATTGTACAAAAGACTTTCTTGTTTTTTGGATATGTAATAAACAATATAAACTCTATGGCCATGTGTCTTACCCGGGGCACAATGGTTTATTTGTGAGGGTTATCATGTTTCAATTTCATATGGCATTAATAAAGCATTGGACGTTTATACATACAAATTTTGCGCTCTCTATTTTTCTTTTCTGCTTTTTACTTTGTCTATACAGCTATGCTCTTACGCACACCCATGTATCAAACTGTAGATCCATATCCACCCTGGATCCCATTGATAACAATTATGTTATTGCCGGTTATGACTTTGAAAGTCCGATCAACCAAGCCGAGGACGGAGGTGAGGAAGAATATGAAGTACCCGGAGAACTTGCGAGACTGTTACAGCAGGAAGAAAGGGCTATACAGCCTCATGAAGAGCCAGTTGAGACAGTAAATTTGGGCACATAAGAGAACATAAAAGATGTCAATATAGGTGCAAATTTGGAGCTCAGTGTTAAACAGCGGCTGATACAGATCTTGCATGATTATGTCGAGATCTTTGCCTGGTCATATAAAGACATGCCAGGGCTAGACACAGATATTTTGGTTCACCGTCTACCAACTAAAGAAGATTTACCTTCGGTAAAGTAGAAGGTCCGTCGCATGCTGAAACCACCCGACCGGACTTGTCATCTGGATGTAATGAAACATCAATGAAGTCGCCACTGAACATCTTTTATCCCGCCGAAAAGGAAAGGTAAACATCGAGAAAACCTGAAAAGGGAGAAGTCACGGTCTTTCAACCGAGAGATCGGGTAAGGGAGTCTGTTACGCGAGGGGAAGGTATTAGCACCCCACACGCCCGTAGTACTCTATGGTATCCACTCTTGTTGTCTAATCTAATGGGTGTGGTCAAAACCTATGTCTATGGCTTAAAGATAAAAAGGGAATGCATGCGAAAGGAAAAGAAAACAATGTAGGGAAAATAAAAGTTGTGCTCGATCGGGCCCTACCCCAATGCCTACGCATCCCTTTTAAGGAATCAGAGCAGCCGTAGTTCGACTTATATATTTTGGTTGGTTTGTGTTTTTTAGTTTAAGACAACAAAAATAGTCAAGATGACAAAACATCAAATGAAAAAACAAACAAATAAGATGGTAAAACATCAACTAAATAATAACAAAGTATCATGTCACAGATGGCGAAACATCAAATGATAAAACAACACACCTAACAATGACATTGAGAGCCAAAGTAGGATAACAAACATGTGCGATAGCGAAACATCAGCTTCAAACAAATGTGCGATGGCGAAACATCGGCTAAAAGATAATAAGGTATCATGGTAAAGATGGCGAAACATCAATAAATCGGATGACGAAACATCACACCTAACAATGATATTGAGAATCAAAGTAGGATAACAAACATGTGCGATGGCGAAACATTGGCTTCAAACAAGTGTGCGATGGCAAAACATCGGCAAAAAGGTAACAAGGTATCATGGTAAAGATGGCGAAACATCAATAAAATGGATGGCAAAGCATCACACCTAACAATGATATTGAGAATCAAAGTAGGATAACAAACATGTGCGATAGAGAAACATCGACTTCAAACAAGTGTGTGATGGAAAAACATCGGCAAAAAGGTAACAAGGTATCATGGTAAAGATGGAGAAACATCAATAAAACGGATGACAAAGCATCACACCTAAAAATGATATTGAGAATCAAAGTAGGATAACAAACATGTGCAATGGCGAAACATCAGCTTCAAACAAGTGTGCAATGGCAAAACATCGGCAAAATGGTAACAAAGTATCATGGTGAAGATGGCGAAACATCAATAAAACGGATGGCAAAGCATCACACCTAACGATGATATTGAGAATCAAAGTAGGATAACAAACATGTGCGATGGCGAAACATCGGTAAACCAGGTTTAAAAAAAACAATGCCAAGAGGCGCACAAACAAATAAGATTGATTTGTATCTTTTACCTTGAAGAAAGGTTTGAGTTTATTAGAGGTGTTTTATGATTTGCCAAGAAAACAGTTTTTGTTTTAAGATGCAAAATGCCAAGGAAGGAAAAACAACTAAGGGAAACTAGCCTAGCACTATCCCTAGTGTTATCATACAATGATTGACCCTAAGGTTGAGGGTAAAGGAAAACCCTACCTTAATCAACATGCCAAAGGAAGCTTAACAAACCTATCCTATAGGGAACATGCAATAAGAGTGAAGTCGTGATCTCAATTTCTAAATTGAGTGACTCATCAATCAAAAGTTAAAGAAATAAAACAATAAACATCCTATAGGGAACATGCACGGAGAGCGAAGTCGTGATCTCAATTTCTAAATTGAGTGACTCATCGATCAACAATTAAAGAAGAAAAACAATAAACATCCTATAGGGAACATGCACTGAGAGCGAAGTCATGATCTTAATTTCTAAATTGAGTGACTCATCAATCAAAAACTAACACAACACCCGTATCAAACAAAACAGAGGGCCTCCTGACATATATCAGCAACAGAGGTCCCATCATGCAACATAGAACTATGAAAATAGAAGAAAGGAAATACTGCAATACCAAACGGATAACTATCCGTAGGAACTGAGCAAGAATAAAAGAAACCCAGAGAACTTCAAGCAAGCTGGCATCAGTAGACAAATCAAGTCAGAAATTACGCCATCAGGATGTAAGTTTTGAGATTTTCAGATATGAACAGATCCCATGGGTAATATATAGCATTCATAGTCATATATATATATATATATATATATATATATATATATATATATATATATATATATATATATATATATATCCTGCATAGACTATCAAACATGCCAAACACAAGAGTAGTGCCAATATAATAAATTGTGTTCCACAAATAAAGTGAAACACAATAGCCTCAAGCCAAAAATGGAAACTTTCCTCAAATCACCTCGCACATTCAACAGCCAAGTTAGTATTCCCATAAATAGAATGATGATTCACATAAGGGGTGGATGATGACTCCATAATGAAATGAGAAAACATGATAGAAACTATCAAACATTAGTCATGATAGACAAAAGGAAACAGGCATATGCATAATTTGGTCAAAAGAATTAGAGGAATGTTGCTCCTTTCTATCACCATGTTGAGTTGACAATTGAATATCAATCAAGTATCATGGGAGCTTGAGAAGAATACAATAAAAGACCATGAAGGTCAGTAGCAACCACAATTCAATCATGCACAATTAATTCATCACAGCTCACAAGCATAATAGAAGAGGAATCCCACACAATGCATCAAAAGGTTCAATCATTCAAACATGGGGCATTAAGTGAAATGACTTGAGTTTACTTGAATAAACATATCCAACATGATCATTAGGTGCCCAATTATAGACCTCACTCAAGTTCATTGGCCATCAAACAAATTGCAACAAGATATGCAACATTAATTGGGTACCTTCACTTCAAAAATTCATCAAAAATAGAAAAGGATCTCAATAATTCAAACCAAAAATTTCTTAGCATCTTTACAGTGTGTAGAAGTCATAAAGCAAGTCTTAAGTTCATGGATGGTTTAGGAGGGGATCAAATGAGGCCCAAAGTTCACAACTAGTTGGCATAACTACCAAACTAGACAAGTTTTCAAAATAATTCATGGAAAAATATCAAACCAAGTAAAATAATTTAAGAAAAATGGTTTTCATATCCTCAATATATTCATGAACCATAATCAAGACCTAAGTTCCATTGAAAATCCAGGGCATAATGATTTTGAAAATGAAACTTGCAATGTAAGCTACAAAACCCTAATTATTTGACTTTTAATCTTAAATATGAATTAGATAAGATCAAAATTCAAACAATTCAAACCAATATCATGTAAACCACAAGGAAACCCTAAATGTCAGAATACATATTTTTTTACATTTTTTGAATTAAAGAAAAGTCAAAAATAAAATCAAGTTCAAACAATTAATCAATTAAACAAACATTTACATCTCAAAATAAAATTCTAATAAAAAATCAGAAAAATATCCAACCAAAATTATATTCAAATATTAGAATTAAAATCACACATCCCTGATTTTTTGTGGAAATTTTGAATTAAAGGAAATATTAAAACAAAATTAAACAAACAATTAAACTATTATTAAATGAAAAAAATGCAAACCCTAGCCAAAAGTCATAAAAAGGTCAAAATAAAATTATATTCAGACTCTATAATTAAAAACAAGCTTGTATGATTTTTTTGAGGATTTTTGGATTAAGAAAAATATTTAAAACAAAAATTATGAAACAAATATTTCAAATAACCTTCTCAAATTAAATTTCTAATCAAAAATAGAAAAAAGTGCTAAACAAAAATCAGAATCAATTTCTACATTATTTTATGAGTCAAAGATAATTTTTGTGGAATTTGTAGATCAAAGGAACTATTAAAATAAAAAAAATCTTTGAACAAACAATTAATTAAACCTATGAATTTTTAAACCAATCAAAACATTTTTTAAAAAATTCCAAAAAAATATGAAAAATACTAGAAATTATTATTGCCCTATGGTAATGTTTTCATGATTTTTGAAAATGTTTTGATCATAAAATAAAATCAGAAGAAATCAATTAAAACAAAAATATGAAAAATTGCATTAAAAATCACATGGACCAATCAGATCCAGCCACACCATCATCTTCTTCCTCAAGACAAGCCCTAACGCGCGTTTTTTCAGTTTTAAGCTCCTATGCTCTACTCAAGATTTCTACTTCATTCCTCCACCAAAATTAATGATTCAAATTACAAATCAAAGTTCAAACTATCAACTACATCATGCTTTTTACAAAATTCAAAATGATCGATCATAGAAGTAGAAATTAGAGCAAGAAAATTGAGAAAATCATTAAATCATGAAAAACCAGAAGTTCAACAAATCACATATGCTTCAAAATCAAACAAGTTTATACATCAGATGTAAGATCTGGCCAGCTATGAACATGATCACAAGCTTTTAATCACATGAAACAAGCAAAATTACGAAGAATCAAGATCTTAAAATACCTTTCGAGTTGAGAAATAAACTCAACTATGGCCTCTGAAATAAAGTGAAAACCCTTGTCCCTTGCTTCTAATGCTCCAATGAAGTGAAAATGGTCTTGAATCGGGCTCTGGAATGGAGAATAAAGAAGCTTCGAAGCAGAAATTTTTTTTTGAGAGAGAGATAGCAGCTTCTGATCTTTTGAGAGAACGAATCCGTGCCTTGAAAGAGAGTGACATATGCCTTATATAGAGTGACTGCTGAGGGTAAAAAGGTCTTTGAAGAACTCAATACCGTTTAGAAGCAGAATTGCAAAAAAAAAAAAAAATAGAAAAATGAAGAGAGTGATCATGGTGATGCGTTTTGCTTCTGTTATGCCCAACCTAGAAGTCGTTTTGGTGATGTCATGTTGAGTGGAGTTTTGAGCAAAGAATGTACATTTAGTGAGCTGGCTATGTTGACATCAATCAAAACTGGATTTGTGCAAAAATCTGCAACATGGACATGGTTTTCCAATAATCTGGCTAGCTGACTTTATGCTTAGGCCACTTGAAATTCCTTCGTGCGTTTTGGATGCTTGAGGGGCCTTTCAAGAGCTCTCATAATACAGAACATCATAGGGCCTTGAATTTTTCAAATTGATGCTGACTTGATGGAGAAATGATGTTGAAATCTTGAGGAAAAAATGTGATTTGGCCTGCCTGGTCCGCGCGCGCGTCTGGCTTGCATGGTGTGCATGAAGTCAACATTGAGGTACCAACTTTGAGGTGTTGCAAATCACTCAAACTTTGGCCAAATTGAATAATTCAAGGCTCAACGGGAAGCTTTCATGGAAGGCAACAAAATCCCCTTTTTAATTTTTCAAATTGAGGCTTGAGTCACAAGAAATTGATTCCACAACATGGCATGCCAAGTGTTTGATGAAATTACGCGCGTGACTTGCCCAAGAGAAGTCATCTTGACACTTAGAATTTTTTTTTTTAATTTTTAAGTTACTTCTTAAACAAGTTACACTCAAATTCACCATTTCTCATGATTCAAAGATGAATTTGGGTATGGAATATGAAAAGAGGATGCTTAAATTGATGGTTGACCAAAAGTCCACTTGGTCAACTCCTGATTTTACTGACTTTGGTAAAAATGACCAATTTTCCCCTTTTGATCAATTGAATTGTTTCCAATCCAAATTGAACCTCAATTTTCCAATCATAAATGCTTAATAACATGTGGTGAATCATGGAAATAAGTTTGGGTGAAAAAGTCAGAGAAATCCTGATTAAATCCAAAACCCTAGTTTTGTACCATGTACTAGGAGATAGTTGATCAAGCTTTAAAACCCTAATTCCATTGGGCATCATGAGAGAATCTTTGATCAAATTTGATTCTAATGATGATAAGATAATGATGCTTCATTAATTGGCTCATCTAGACCCCAATTACTTCAACTTGGACCAAACCCTAAATTTGACTGATTCCTCAAAGGAGAGTGATGCATCATCTTCAAAACTTCACATCCTATGGATATCTTGACCAATTTCTTGTACAAAGACTTTTCAAATACCAAAGAGATGTTGTAGCTCCCAAATCCAAATTTGTACATTGATCAATAGCCTTGATCAAACAAAACCCTAATTTTGACTGGTGAATCAAAAGAGTGATTATTCTTATAATCAAAAACAAACTTCAATCCTCTGATGATCCAAAGAGATGGATAAAATATCTTTAGATATGCAATAACTTTTGAGCTTGAAAGATCCATAGGTTTAGATGACAAGATTCTACTTGAGCAACTTTTCAATGCAATTAACCTTCAAAGCTTAAGGAAGACCTGATAACCAAAGTACTTTGATCCCATCATAATGCATGAATGCAATGCAATATGATATTCATGATGAAACATAAGCCTAAATCAAGAGCATAAATTTTGGGGTGCAACACATGCGCCCTGAAATTCCAGAGAAGATCAAAGCAGAAGTTATGAAACAGTTCAACGCTGGGTTCCTAGCTGTCACCTCTTATCCCCAATGGGTCACTAATGTTGTCCCGGTGCCCAAAAAGAACGGAAAGGTACGAATGTGTATGGACTACCGAGATTTGAATAGGGCCAGCCCCAAAGACGACTTTCCGCTCCCCCACATCGACATTCTGGTTGACAACACCGTGCAACATAAGATCTTTTCCTTCATGGATGGTTTCTCTGGTTACAATCAGATCAAGATGGATCCCGACGACATGGAGAAGACAACCTTCATTACGCAATAGAGCATTTTCTGCTACAAAGTGATGCCCTTTGGATTAAAGAATGTTGGGGAAACCTATCAGCGAACCATGGTAGCCTTGTTTCATGACATGATTCACCATGAGATAGAGGTCTATGTTGATGACATGATAGCCAAATCTTAAACTGGGGAAGAACACCTTGATCATATACAAAAACTGTTTGATAGATTGAAGACATACAAGATGAGGTTAAATCCGAACAAGTACACCTTCGGGGTAAGGTCTGGTAAACTTCTAGGTTTCATTGTCAGTGACAAGGACATTCAGGTAGACCCTGCAAAGGTGAAGGATATACAAGAGATGTCGTCTCCTCACTCTGAGAAGGAGGTTAGAGGTTTCTTGGGACGCCTAAATTACATTGCCAGATTCATTTCCCATTTAACTGCTACTTGTGAGCCAATCTTTAAACTTCTGAAGAAAGATCAAGTGGTAAAGTGGAATGATAAATGCCAGACTTCCTTCGAGAGAATCAAGGAATACCTTCAAGAACCTCCAGTTCTGATGCCTCCAATTGAAGGAAGACCTTTGATAATGTACTTAACAGTGCTAGATAATTCAATGGGGTGTGTGCTGGGGCAGCATGACGAGTACGGTTGAAAAGAGCATGCGATATACTACCTTAGAAAAAAGTTTACCGACTATGAAACAAGATACTCACTGCTCGAGAAAACTTGTTGCGCTTTGGCATGGGCTACTCGCCGACTGAGACAATATATGTTGACCCACACTACTTTGTTGATATCTAAGATGGATCCAATAAAGTACATCTTCGAGAAGCCCACTCTCTCCGAAAGAATAGCAAGATGGCAAATGATCTTGACCAAATACGATATCCAATACACGACCCAGAAAGCAATCAAGGGAAGTGTACTAGTTGATCACTTGGCTCATCAAGCTGTGGATGACTACCAGTCCATGAATTTTGAGTTCTCGGACGAGAATATTATGCTAGTGACTAACTATGAAGAACCTGGACCGGACGAAGGACCTGAAGAAGGATCCCGATGGACTATGGTTTTTGATGGAGCCTCGAACACACTCGACAATGGCATTGTTGCTGTAATTATATCTCCTAAGGGCTGTCATACTCCTTTCACCACCATACTATATTTCAACTGTACCAACAATATGGAGGAGTACGAAGCATGTATCATGGGTCTCAAAGCTGCTATTGACCTGAGGATCAAGTTCTTTAGCATTTTCGGGGATTCAGCCTCGGTAATAAGTCAGATCAAAGGAGAGTGGGACACGAAGCACCCGAATCTTATCCCTTACAAAGAACATGTGCTGACATTGCTTCCACACTTTGAAGAAGTCAACTTTGAACATTTTCCATGAGAAAAGAATCAGTTAGCGGACGTGCTAGTTACTATGTCATCTATGTTCAAGGTCAAGTGGGACAACAAGGCTCCTCATATCACTATTGAGAGGTTGGATGAACCAGCATATTGCTACGAGATTGACACTGAGGAGATAGCGGACAAACCTTGGTTTCATGAAGTGAAGAGATATCTCGAGGCTCAAGAATATCCTGAGAGGGAATCTGTTAATGATAAGAAGTTTCTGAGAAGGTTCACCGCAAAGTTCTTCCTTAGTAATGGAATCCTCTATAAGCACAACCACGACTCTACTTTACTTAGGTGTGTGGACAAGAGAGAAGCTGAGAGGATTATGGTAGATTTACACGAAGGTACCTTTGGAACCCACTCTAGTGGACATACCATGGCTAAAAAGATCCTATGGACAGGATACTACTGGTCCACTATGGAAGCATAATATTATCAGCATTCCTGAACTTGTCACAAATGGCAAATCTATGCTAATAAAGTGCATGTACCTCCGGTTCCCTTGAACGTATTGACGGCTCCCTGGCCATTTGCAATGTGGGGCATTGACATGATCAGAGAGATTATACCTACCGCTTCTAATGGGAATCGCTTCATCCTAGTGGCCATTGATTACTTCACGAAGTGGGTTGAGGTTGCATCTTTTGCTACCGTTACCAAGAATGTTTAGCATGGTTTAACAAGCATAACCTGATTTGTTGGTATGGTGTGCCAGAGAGAATTATTACTAACAATGGTACAAATCTCAACAATACAATAATCACCGAGCTCTGTAAACAGTTCAAGATCTAGCATCATAATTCTTCCCCTTACCGGCTGAAGATGAATGGCGTTGTGGAGGCTGCTAACAAGAATATTAAGAAAATCATATAAAAGATGGCAGTGACATACAAAGACTGGCATGCGATGTTACCATTTGCTCTTCATGGTTACCGCACCTCGGCACGAACGTCAACAGGGGAAACACCTTATTCTCTGGTATATGGTATGGAGGCTGTCCTACCTATTGAGGTCCAAATCCCTTCTTTAAGGATCATGAAGGATGCAGGCTTAAACGAAGACGACTGGATCCATACTCGACTTAATCAACTGAATCTGATTGATGAGAAAAGGCTTACTGCTGGCTGTCATGGTCAAATGTATCAAAAGCGAATGGTCAAGGCTTTTAACAAAAAGGTCATACGTCAAGTGTATCAAGTGGGTGATCTAGTAATCAAGCGCATCATATTTCCACAAGGTGATCCCAGGGGTAAATGGACTCCCACATATGAAGGACCATTTGTGATCAAAAGCATATTTTTCTGGTGGAGCCATAATTCTGACCACCATGGATGGTGACGACCTTCCCCACCCTGTTAATGCAGACATAGTGAAAAGATACTGCGCGTAAATAAAGACCCGATAGGTTGAATGGCCTAGGAAAAAATAAGAGCATCCCGGAAAACCAAAAGGGTTAGGGAAAAAGTTAGGGATAAAAACAAAAAAAAAATTATACACCCGACAAGTCAAAAACCTGAAAAGGCGGCTTGGGCAAAAAAGGGTATCCCGGTGGACTGAAAACCCAAAAGGGCGGTCCAGGAAAAAATTAGGGATTTGAAGCGTATCACTATGTCTCATTGGATTACCTTGCGACCAGATTTCAGTATCAACTATCAAACTCAAACGACATCGATCAATCCAGTCAGCTTCAGACAAGTAGCAAAGTGATGAGACGCTCAAAGACATAGGGGCAATAGCAGAATTAAAACTCAATGGGATTATTACACATAGCTTTTTTCTCTTTGTACACTATTTTATGTAGTTTTCATTTCTTACGACGGCGTTCTCCTACTAGAACATCAGTCTCTTTGTATAAAATACCTGTTATGGGCGAACTTCAAAAATCAATACAAATCATTTCTTTGAAAGTACACCACTATTTGTTTTATTTTTTTGTTTTGTTTTGTAAATATTTCCAATGACTTATTTTTGACATATGCGTTTAAACATGATCACTATTCACAAATACCTGCATAAAAATAGAAAGACAGTTGCTAATGACTTTAAAAAACATGGCAAAGTCTAAAAAACAATTTGCAGTCCCGATAGTTACTCATTCCAGCATGGTACAGGGGCAGGGACAGTTTGAGACAAAGTCACCATTACACACGACCCCGCGACATCTATGTTCCCCACAGAGTAGAAATAACCAGAGTTTTGATCTCTTCTTCCCCAAGCAGGAACTACTTCCTTCAACAAAGTTCCTTCAGGGAGCTGAAATTCGTACTCCCCAGCCGAGTTTTATAATTTCAAACAACTTATAAGACCTCCTCCCGAGTAGAGTTTATATCTCTAACTGCAGAAGTTTATTCCCCCACGAAGTTTATTTCTCTACATCGATATAATCTTCCAACAGAGAAATCTCTCTCCACAGAGTTATTCTTAAGCAAAGTCAATCCCCGACAGAACATCCTCAAACAGAAAGAGGAAATCCTCGGTAAATCATATCCATTCATCATCCCCAGCGGAAATGAAGGATTCAGCTTCCCAATACTCTCCAGCAGTAGTCTGGGATTTATTTTCCTAGACTGGAAAACATCTCAATAGCATCCCATATTCATACATCATGGCATGTTCATACACATCGCATACAACATAATCTCATTTATTTTGAGAACATCATCACAATGCATTTCATGCAACTAACTCTTTGCCTTTTTCAGGGAGAAGACCAAATCAACAAACACAGTTGACTAGTTATGTGACATGGTAGTATTCTCGAAAGCTATATATAACAAAGGGCTATTTCAGCATTTTCCTCAGAAAGATGTCTTCACAAGACCTTCTCTGGTTCAGTCAGATCGACACTAAGATCTCTCTAATTTCTATTCCAGTTGAAGATATTCCAAGACTTTTGTCTAGTTCAGCTGAATTGATCCTAAGATTCTTCTGATTTGCATTCCTGTCAAAGTTAATTAAAGACCTTCTCTGGTTCAGTCAGATCGACACTAAGATCTCTTTGATTCCTATTCCAGTTGAAGATGATCCAAGACTTTTGTCTGGTTCAACTGAATCGATCCTAAGATTCTTCTGATTTCTTATCAACTCAAAGTTAATTCAAGATTTTCTGTAAGTATGAAGTGCGCCTAAGAGGGGGGGGGGGGGGGGGGGGGGTGAATTAGGTACTTTTAAAAATTCTGGTTTTTAGTGATGATGGTTCTTATTTTTCTGGTTATAAGTGAGTTTAGGAAAGCTTAAAAATGCATAAAATAAAGAGACACATGCGATATATCCTGGTTGCCCTTACAGTCCAAGAGTACTCCAGTCCCCTTTCAACATGAAAGAGATTTCCTTATTGTGGCAAACTTAAACAAGAACTACCAACCAAACCAAGAACAATCCTCTTGGACCAAGAATAATCTCTTGGATTTTCACTAAGTTACCTATGAGAACAATCCTCTCAATGTAACTACACTTGTATACAACAACTTGGAAAGACAAGATTTCAACAAAAAACACTTAAACTTAATTCCAACAATCCTGGAAAATGAGTAAGTAAATATCAATTTGCGAGTTTGAGTGAGTAAAGTAATATTGATCACTAAGAGTTATTTGACAATGTATAATCTTCTTCTTTCAATAATAATATTGTACAAAGACTCAAGATATATTTGCTCAAAGTTTTCTGTTTAAAGTATGAAAATGTGCATAAAACTTATGCATGAAAATGAAGAATGCTTGAGTTTGTATTTTGAAAGTTCAGAAAATATTTATGAAAGAAGGTGTTAGATCTGGATTTGAAATTGAATATTTATATATTCATAACACCCTTTTGAAACATCATGAAGATCTGGAAATGTATCATGAACAAATGCCAAGTTTGAGTGAAAAGATGTAATGAAAATGCATGATCAAAAGGCATGAACAAAGCTGTTATTTTTCAAATTCGTGCAGTGTGTAATCGATTGCACCTTGATGTAAATTGATTGCACAAGGTTTTTAACAGCCATTTTTTCAAAATCTTTAAGAGTGCAATCGATTGTATTAACAATGTAATCGATTGCATGCAAAGTCAGTAGCAAAAATTAACTGAGTGCAATCGATTGCACTAACAATGTAATCGATTGCATGCAAAGTCAGTAGCAAACGTTTTGAAAAATTTAAGTATGCAATCGATTGTATAGGAATGTAAATCGATTGCACAAAGAAACAAAAGCAAAAGATTTGGAATTCTGAAGAGTGCAATCAATTGCACTAACAATGTAATCGATTGCATGCAGAAGAAAAGTGAAATTTTATCTTTGAAAAGCTTGAGTAATGATTCTTAAACATTTCTTTTTCATTTTTGAGCATCTATATCTTAAGATCAAAGTAGATAATATTATTATACCTTTAAAGTTGTTGAGAGCTTTGAGTGAAGATATTATCCTTAGATGCTTAGATGCTTGATCAAAATCTTTGCCTTCTTTGTTAGCCATAGTTTGTCTTCATCAAAACAAAAGCTTATTTGAGACGCTTGATTTTACATTTTCCTCTGGTTCAGTCAGATCGACACTAAGATCTCTCTTATTCCCATTCCAATTGAAGTTGATCCAAGACTTTTTTCTCGTTCAGTTAAATCAACACTAAGATTTTTATGATTCTTATCCAGTCAAAGTTAATTCAAGATTTTCCTCTGGTTCAATTAGATCGATACTAAGATCTCTCTGATTCCTACTCCAGTTGAAGATGATCCAAGACTTTTTTCTGGTTCAGTTAAATCGACACTAAGATTTTTCTGATTCTTATCCAGTCAAAGATAAACCAAGACCTCTGGTGGTTCAGTTTGAATCGACCATTGATTTATTATTGATTCTTTTCCGGTAGATCCTTTCTCTGGTTCAGTTAAATCAACACTAATATTTTTCTTATTTCTGTTCCAGTTTGAGAAACTACAAAGCCTAGAGTATGACCAGACAACAGTTTAATCTCATTTCCTCAATAAGTCGCTGTGAAGCCTGGAATACGACCAGATATCAGTCAACCTTATTATCCTCAGCAAGTTATTGCGAAGTCTGGATCCTGACTAGATAGCAGTTCACTTCCATCTCTTCAGTCAAGGGATGACTCCCGAGTAGAGTAATGGACAACCGAAGCTCCTAGACTCTATTCCCCTAAAAAAATTCCCCAGCGGACTCCTGCTCGGACAGCAGGAACAAGAATCCCCACAAAGAGACTCCTTACGAAGTCAACATATATTTTGGATGGCATCTTTAAGCTCATCTCCGACAGTCTTCTACCATCTTTTCCAAATGGCATCTGTAAGCCCATTCCTGATATTATTCACCAACAATCTCACTTCAGACGAGTGCAAAATTTTGGGCAATCTAGTGTTCAATCATCTTGCACCTTCAGATCACGAAAGGAAAACAGACCAATCTAAATCTTCAGGTTTAAGAAGATTGAACAGGGGCAGCTGTTGTACCAAAAATTTTTCCCTCCCATTTTCACACAAGACATACTCCTAGAGGTTCTCAATTGCTCAAGGTTGACCAAGAATTGACCAGACAATTCTCCTCCTAAAGCAATGAAACCCCAACTAGGGTTTCCATTTTCATCAAGATGATTGATCTCCAAGGATCCCAAATGTTCTCCATTGTCATAATATGTCCTCAAGATCATCCATGCCAAATTTCATGCCTTGAACAACAAGTTTGCTCAGTCAATTGCTCAAGTATTGGAAAATCAACTATGCTAGGTCAAAAGTCAACTATGGCCCATGTACAGTCAAACTTCAAGATTTTTGGTCAACATCAAAATTTTGAAGTGATATCCATCATTTGATCAAAGTTTGATCATGATTCCTCAAGAAATTCTCCTAACCCATCAAAAGTCAAAAATGGCAAACTAGGGTTTCTATAGGAAAAGTCAACCAAACTTTGACCAAGCATAACTTTCTCATACTTTATCAGACATTTTCCAACCAAAGCTCATTTTGAATAGAATCCAATTCCCTATAACTTCTCTTCAGCCCTCAAGTTCAAGAAATGCACCATTTGAAAGATACAAGTTCATATATTACAGATCCTTTTTAGAAAGTCAATAAAATCCACTTTTTGCCAAGGCCTTTAACATCAAGATAACATCTTCAAATGAAAAAATTGATCAAAAGAGGGATTGAAGTAGACATCTTGGTCTTTACAAAAAGTCCAAGATCATCATCATGAGATAAAAATTGAGCAAGTTATGGCTTGCCCAAGTTGGGAAAATTTGGGAAATTTCAAGAAATATGCATTGAGCAAATTTGAGTTTTTAAGGCAATTGCTCAAATTCTTGGACTTCAAACATCTTCCTAAGAGTATAGAGGACTCCTAAAACCATTTTTTTTGCATAGTATTGGCTTTATTTGCATTTTATATTAATTTTATTTAATTAAAAATCAAATAAATCAAGATTATTACAAATAATATGGTTAAGGCTTATTTTAATGCATGGAGGGGTCCCAATTTTCGTGTACAACAAGGCCAATATGTTTGCACTCATTCAAAATTCAAAAATGGACAAAATCCCATAACTTTGGCCAAGGTTACAAATGGACATTCATGGAATTCAAGCAATTGATTATGGCTGTTACAAGCTTGTTTTTTCGTGTCTCCTCATCATTCTCTATATAAACAAGCCATTGGCAAGCATCAAACAGAGATACGAAGCCCAGAGAACCCCTGCCCATTTTGCAAAAAAGTTCAAAGTTGTCAAACTCAAATTTTGATTTCTAGCTTCCCTCATTCCAAACCAAGGATCCTAATCACTTCCCAGAGGTTCCCTGAAGCTGTCCCAATCATCACCAAGACCTGAAACCTCACAAAACACAACAGTGAGTTCATACGGTTTGCCTCATTTTCATTCTTCGTTCTGCTCAATTCATGCAGTTCAAGTACATTTTGATCATATATTATTGATCATTTGAGTATTTGCAAGCTATCTGTACAGTTGGATTGACTTTTTGATGCAAGAATCAAGTGTTGCCATTTCTAGGGTTTGAACCTTCGAAATGGGGTTTTCCAAATTAGCCAAAATTAGCCCAAACCAGGGGTACCATTATGCTCAAGAGGATGAGGCCAGTTGATCCATGGCCTCACATTTCATTTTCATTGCGTATTGTGAGTTTTACTAATTGCAGGTGCTATAGTGACAAGTGAAACACTGTCACTATAGGTGTTTGATCTAAGACGACGGAGATTGGAAAAGATAAAGTGTGGCAGTC
The DNA here is from genome assembly GCA_948472305.1 of Vicia faba. Taxonomy (NCBI): domain Eukaryota; kingdom Viridiplantae; phylum Streptophyta; class Magnoliopsida; order Fabales; family Fabaceae; genus Vicia; species Vicia faba. Next base: position 1,082,555,379 of record OX451739.1, on the reverse strand, counting down.
CCTGATTGGACAGTTCAAATAAGAGCGCGCGTTTTTTTATTTTTTTTCTTCAGATATTGGCATTTTTTTGTATATAATATTCTAGTTTCATTATATGTAACGAATGGTAAAGTGGCTCGGCTGGCAAAGAAGCGTGGATGTGAGGGAAGGGACCTGGGTTCGAGTCTCAGGTCCAACATATTATTTTTCTAACAATTTTCAAATGTAGATTTGGTGGATGCATTAACCAGGGGTTCACCATGCGCCCTACCATCAACACCATCAGATCATAATCAACCTGGACCTAGTGCCTCCAACAAGTAGTCTCCATCATGGACTCTCCAGATGTGCCCACACAGGATCAAACGCCAATCTGGGCTTTAACTTTTAGGCCAAGCGTTTTTTTGACAACAACACCCCCCATTTTTTGTTTTGGTGACCAGACCCATATTGTCTATTTAATTTTTTTTAATTTTATTTTGTTTATCATTTTCAAAAGTATTTTTTTAATAAATCATAAAAAAATAAATAATAATAATTAGGATTAGTTTCTTTCTAAAATTATTAATTAATCAATTAATTATTTTAATGCAATTTTATCAATTTAAAATCAAATTAGACTTAGGTTCTTTATTAATTTAAATTGTTTTCTTAATAAAAAATACCAAAAATATATTAGGATTAGGGTTCATTCCCTTCAACTTTTCTTTTCTTAATTAAAATTAAGTTTAAAATTAATCATTCTCTTAGCAAAAACAAAAAAAGATTCTCTTGTTATTTATTTTTATTTATTAAGTTTTTAGACATAATATTTCTTTTCACGCGTTTATTTCCTTTTGTATTTTATATTCATGTAACTGTAATACGAGATGTAATAGTTAATAGAAATCTACTTTATTGCTTTATTTTCTTTTCCCCATTTGGTTTGGAATGTAAATATCTCTCTCCCCGAAGCCATGCTATAGTCCAGATTTATATTTACCGCATTTTATTTTTCTGTATATATTACTGCTAGTAAATTAGCCGTGCATGACAAGATTAATTAATTAACCGTTAGATCACTAACCTCAAGATAATATAACTAAAAAAACACACTTCTCACACTTGCATCCTTTAGGGTATTCCTCACTCGGTTGCCTCAAAAATGGTCATGTCCCTCGAACGTAGGGATATCTTAGCAAAGACCCTCAATTCTAAAGTCATCATAAAGATCATGGTCCCTTAACGTCCCTCGAGTTGCCTACGAGAAAAATGATCTTGTCCCTCAATGTTGCCTATATGATCACAATCCATTCGAATGCTAAGATGTCCTTACATACTGCCTTCAATGTCCATATCGTCCCTTTCGATAGCCCCTCAACATCCAACGATAGGGCTACCTACTCACTATAGCACTATCTAAAGGAAAGGAGTAAAAGAACATCCTTTTTCGAGTAGGTAGATGGTTCTTAAGTACTTGCCTAAACCAAAATTTTCACACTTACACACTTTTCAAAACTATTTTCAAAAATGCTTTATCACACTCTTGAGGACTGATACAAGAGTTACCATAAAGCGGACAAAAATCTTTCAAAACACACAAACACAAACAATTTAAAAAAATGAGCAAGTACCTAAGAGCCCGTGGAAAACCACTAATGGAAAGGGTGCTAACACCTTCCCTTTCCATAATCTACCCCCTTACTAAGAAAATCTCAAAAAAGGTCTTTTTCTGTTCTTTTCACCCTTTCCTTTGTTGGATAAAAAAAAAGGCGATGGCGACTCTTGTTTACCGCAACATTTGCGAACAAAAAATGCAAAACTAGTATTAACAGTCGGTTCTGCCACCGTATTACAGAAAGCCTATGATGCATATCCAAAAAGTCAGCCACATGGGGTCAAAACAGACACTGGATTCAGAACTTGGGCCTCATTTTTTTTTTGTTTTTACTTTTTAATACCCCCTTCTTACTAAAAACAACACAGGCCCATTCGCTCATTTTTTTATTATCTGACTCAAACAAAAAAACCATGTTTAGGCCTGTTTGCTACTTTTAACCCCCATTTCACTTTTTAACACCCAACCCAATTTATATTTTTTTTATATTTTATTTATTTATTTATTTATTTAACCAAAAAATACCAAAAATATATTTTCTTAAATAATTAAATAATTAAATATTTTAATTTAAACACTTCTTTTATTTTTGTTAATATCTAAAACTAGATTTTATTTAATTTTCACACTTTAAAATATTTTCCTAAATTAACATTAACAATCGAATTATTTTCTAAACAAATTATTTAGACTTAGATTTTATTTTATTCTTAATTTCAATGAACTTAGATTTTAGATCTTGTCAATAATTAATTAACTTCTTTTGTAAATAAAATTAATTAGTCTAATTAGGTTAACTATAAAACCTTTTTCTCCATCAAAAAACCTTAAAAACAATTTCTTTCTCTTTACATTTTATACATTCTATTATTATGCATATTCAATGGTTTGTAATAGATAATTAGGACTTTATTGCTTTCTTCCCCCTATTCACAAACTTGTACCCCCCATTCCCAAAATGTTGTAATAGTGTAGGATATTTAAATTCCATAATTTATCGCTTTCCTTATTATTGTTAGTAATTAGGGTTTGCATGGTAAGACTTAAAATCAAACCATAGAAAACCCTAATTTAAAGAGAATATATTTGAAATCAAAAAACTTTGCACATATGCACCCCTAAGGTAACCCACACTTGTTGCCTCAAATATAAACAGTCATGTCCCTCAAACGTTGGATGTTTTAGCAAAGGCCCTCGATTAAAAGATCATAGTCCCTCGATGACCCTTCAATGTTACCTTTGGTAAACGATCTTAGTCCATTATGATAAATTGCTAAAACATCTTACAAGTTACCTTCTATGACTGTGCGACGACTCACGCCAGTCCCTCACATCCAATGATATAGCTCTCTACCAACCAATGGTGAAGTAACACTATCTAAAGGAGGCGGAAAAAAATAGAATTTTTGAGTAGGTAGATTGCTCGTAATTGCTTGCTCACAAACTAAAACCATTTCACACCTCACACTTTAAAAAACAAACATCTTTCCAAACACTCCCTTTTAACAAATATTTTCAAAACAAAACATTTTATACACATTCTCAACGATACGAGAATCATTGCAAAATTGCCGCACTAAGGCGTTTTCAAAATATTTCCAAAACAAACAATTTGTACACATTCTCAACGATACGAGAATCATTAGAAAATTACCATTTTCAAAATACCTTGAAACATTTTCAAACATACACAAACACAAAGCATTTCAAAATGATCAAGCTATTAAGAGTCCATAGATAACTACAAATGAAAAGGGTGCTAACACCTTCCCTTTTCATAACCTACCCCCCAGACTCAAGAAAATTCTCAAAAGGTTTTTCCTGTTCTTTTCACCCTTTCCTTTATTGGATAAAAGAAAAGTCGGTGGCGAATCTTGCTATCTGCAACATTTATGATAAAATACAAAACACCCAAGTCAGTTCTCCCACCGTATTACAGAACTGGCAACTCTGCTGGGGAGATCAATACTAAAAGTGGGGTTACCTTAAGATCTAGATCACCTTTATTTTCTTTACTTGTTTTCCTTGATTGCTTTACATTTTGGGTTATGCTTGGGTTTATTTCTTGTATAGATCCTATACCCGGATCTGGGGCACTTTAGGTAAGTAGCAATAGATCGTGGGGACTATTCAGTGTAATAACGACATGGTTGAAGCGATGGCTACTTTAGAGTGACACATTTGTTGGTACCGGTGTCCCTTGAGTCAGTCAAGGAGAATACAGAGCCGCTGTGTGGTGTCATAAAGCACTAACTAACCGTAGAACCTTAGTTGAACAACTTGTCCATTAGAAAGTAGTGAGATAGATGGCATTGGTGCAAGACTAAAGTTGGTTGATACTCGATACTACACTCATTGAGATCAGACTTTCGAGATATTTTGGCTGCAATTTAGATGCTTGAGCTAAAATAATGCCCGATGAAGAAAGATCAGTGATATTAAGACTCCTAGAACCCGGTTACTTCTTTTAGGACAGGTTGAACCAACTAAACTTCAAGAGGGTACTTACCTATAAAACCCATGCAAGCCTAAACCTAAGGCCTTGTGTGCTTTATTTGTATGTGATTATTTGTTCATGACATCATAATATCATGCCATAGCATTTTCACTAACCATTTCAAGGATCTAGGGATTTATCTTTATTCTGCTTTGTAGGATATGGCTTCCGCTCGCAGAAATACCATCCGAATCAACTTCGTATGGGTGCCTCCTCAACTCAAAGAGTAAGCATTAAGGGTTCGTGAAAATTATCCGTTCACCAAAAGATATGGTCGACTTCTCAATCTGGTTACCTCAAGTTTTGAAGAAGACATGATGAGTGTGCTCTTTCAGTTCTTTAACCCTGTACATCATTGTTTCACCTTTCCTGATTATCAATTGGTTCCCACAATGGAAGAACTCTATCAAATACTAGGAGTACCTATTCTTGATCAAATACCTTTCATCGGTTTAGAGGAAGCTCCAAGACCTGAAGTTATTCCCAAGGCCTTATATTTGAAGAGTTCTGACATTGTAGCCAATTGGGAGACAAGAAGTGGGGTCAAAGGCTTTTTGGCTAAATTCCTGATGGAGAAGGATCAAATATTTTGGGATGCTATGGATCTACAAGCTTTTGAGGAGATCTTGGCTCTTCTAATCTATGGGTTGGTGCTTTTTCCTAATCCTGACTAACTCATAGACGTGAATGCTGTCAAAATTTTCTTTACTCGTAACCATGTGCCCATATTTCTTGGAGACATTTTGCACTCTCATCATACTCACACTATGAGGAAGCAAGGGACTCTTATGTGTTGCTTACCTTTTCTATCTAGGTGGTTTATTTCGCACCTTCCATGATCAATATTGAAGAATGAGAAAGGCTTGAGGTGGTCACAAAGGATAATGTCGCTTTCTCATGCAGATATCTATTGGCGCTCTCGATCTCAAGGGGACATTACTATCATTGACCATTGTGGGGAGTTCCCAAATGTTCCACTCTTGGGCATTAGGGGAGGTATTACTTATAACCTTTCTCTAGCTCTACGACAATTTGTCTATGCTCGAAGAGATGGTTCCCACGACGCACTCATTTGAGGTATTGTATTCGATTATGAGAATGATGTTCAAGGTTATCATTGAAGGTTTGTACATGCTTGGGGCATGGTAAGAAATGTTGATAGAAAGACTTTGGGGCATAAGAATTCCATTTATTTTTAGCCTTATCTCAAATGGGTATGAGCTCATGCTCAAAGTCTCATAATGTCATATCCATCTATCCTACCAATAGTTGTGGAGCCTGTTGTTGAGGGGGATATTCCTTTTACCATTCTCCATCCTGACGTGCCTACCAACCTCGAAGAATTACAGAGATCTTGGATTCAACTCAAGAGGGAACGAGACACCTTTGAAGCTCGATTCTAGGCAAGCGAGAAGAAAGTGTTGGAGCTCACCAAGAAACTTCACGAGGAGCAAAGCCTGAATGCCTACATTGACACAAAGAGGAAGCGTCAGTGGGAGACTTGAGTCTTAGGTCTTATGAGTTTTCATTTTCTTGTCTCTTCGAGAAATTTTGCTTTTTCTTTGTAAGGGGCAATTGTAACTCTTGAAATTATTAATGCAATTGTTTTTTTTGTTTCCTTTTTTGGCTAGCAAATTTAAATCTCCTGAGGTCCTTGAAAACATTACATCCACATATCATGCATCATCTCATAAGCAGGTTTTCTGATACAAGTTTCGTCATCCTTTTACTGTTTATTTCAGTATAAGATGGATCTGGAGCAAACCATCAAAGATCTGCAAACTCAACACGCACAGTTCCAAGAGACTCTCCTCAACTTAGCTAAAGGACAACAAAAAATGATGGCACTCCTTGCCACCAAAAAGAAGACCAAGAAACATGTTGTTATCCTCAACATGGGAAGAAGGTTCAAGGGGCCCGCCCGACTGGCTCAAATAGAAGAGGCTTCTTCGGAGGAAGAAGACAATCAAGACGAGGATGTTAGAAGCACCAGGGATGGGGGTGGAAATAACCAGATTATTAAGGATAAAGACTATTCTAAAGAGCAGTATCCACCGGCATATGATAAGTACAAACAGCTAGAAGACTGACTTAAGGTTGTAGAGATGCAAGCAATGCTTGGTTTGAACTTTGGAGACTTAGGTTTTATTCATGGGGTGGTCATTCCACACAAATTCAAGGTCCATGTATTCTCCAAATACGAAGGGGTCTCCTGTCCCAAGATGCATCTGAGGTCTTATGTCCGCAAGATTCAACCATACATCGACATTAAGAAGTTATAGGTGCACTTCTTCCAAGAAAGCTTATCTAGGACACATTTAGAATGGTTATATCAACTAGAGGGGACTAATATCCACACATGGGAGGATCTGGCTACTGTCTTCTACATACAATACCAATATAATGCTGATCTCACACCAACTCTCGTGCAATTACAAAATACGACTATGGACTCGAACAAAGTCTTTAAGGAGTATGCTCAAAAATGGAGGGACCTGGCTGGAAGGGTGCAACCCCCTTTGACTGACAGAGAATTAGTGGACATGTTCATGGGCACCTTGACTAGTCCATTCTTTAATTTGCTGATTTGGAGTTCTTTATCAGGGTTTACTAAGTTGATTTTGACCGGTGAACGAGTTGAAAGCGGAATAAAAAATGGGAAGATCCCAATGGCCTCAACCTCTACTACTGTAAAGAAACCATTTGTTGGTAAGAAGGAAACTAATGTTGTTTATGGACAAAGGAGCCGTATCAAGAATGATCTTCATCAATCGGTAAGTGCAATATTGATTTCTAACCAAACCTCAGTTCAACAACCACAACAACAAAACAATCAGCGTAGGCCAGATGCCCCGAGGAGGCAGTTCACTAGGATAAACATGCCATTCTCTCAAGCTTTACAACATCTGTTGAAGGAAGATTTGGTAACACTATGAGATCCTCCTCAAAATCCCAATACATCATCTCTGAACTATAACCCAAATGCGATGTGTGGATACCATTCCAATAGCCCTGGGCACGACACCAATGATTGTTGGGCCCTAAAAAGCAAAATCTAAGATTTGATTAACAACAAAGTGAATGAGTTTGACCCTCCAGAAACCCCTAATGTGATTACCACACCCATGCCCAGTCATGGTAAAGGTGTTAATGTTGTTGACGATGTTTCCTATGTCTCCTCCATCAGTGATTTGACCACTCCTTTATTGTCTGTTAAGAAGAATCTATTAAGAGTTGGTTTATTTCCGGGATGCCTTGAAAATTGTTACCATTGTGCTTCCTAAACTAATGGCTGCATGTGGTTGAAGAAAGGTATCCAACGCTTGATTGATAGCCATGAAATTTTGTTCGAGAAAACTCCGTCCATAAAGAGTTTTCCTGAAGGTTTACCTCAAGAGCTGAGACTTGAAGATGTTTCCATAATCACCATTTCAAATACTCCTATTAGGATCACCTCTAAAGGCCCTATAAGGATTCATGTTGAGCTAAGAGCGGCTCCCCTGATTATCACTACACCAAGGCCAATCCCATATTCTTATGACAAAGTTGTGCCCTAGAACTATGGGGCAGAAGTTTATTATCATGGTGTCAAGCAAGAGCCATGGATTACTGAAAATGAAGAGCCTGGAATTACAAACATTGCCGGAACTAGTAAGGTCACTAGGACATAGATGATCTTCTCTCCGGAGATCTCTCCTCCAACAACTACTACAACGCCTGTTCACATTCCTATTGTTGGGCCAACTGCCAATGCCCGAGGTAAAGAGAAAGTAACTGAGCCTGCCCTGATGGAGATGGAAGAAATTCTGAAGATCATCCAAAAAAGTGACTAAAAATAGTTGAACAACTGGGGCAGACACCCTCAAAGATGTCCATGTTATCCTTGTTGCTATGCTCCGAGGCACATGCCCAATATCTATTGAAATTCTTGAAGAATGCCCATGTACCACAAGAGACCATGGCGAATCAATTTGAGAATTGTGTTACAAGCCTAACTGTTGACAATGGCTTGGGATTTTCTGATGTAGATTTAACTCCGGCGGGAAAGAATCATAACAAAGCTCTACACATCTCTATTGAATGCAAAGGCACCATCCTGGCGCATTTGTTATTGGATATTGGGTCCTCCCTCAATATATTACCTAAAGGTGCTTTGGATAGACTAGACTATGAAGAGCTGGTGCTGTAACCCAGTGATATTGTGGTAAGAGCCTTCGATGGTTAAAAAAGAATGGTTCACAAAGAGGTTGAACTTCCGATCAAGGTGGGATCTCAAGTCTTCAATTCAATTTTTTACGTAATGTATCCACCCGGCCTATTCTTGCTTGCTAGGACACCCATGGATTCATGGGGAAGGTGCGGTTACCTCTACATTACATCAAAAGCTGAAGTACCCAGTAAAAGGGAAAATTGTCACATTCTGTGGAGAGGAAGAATATATGGTCAGTCATTTGAATTCTTTCAAATATTTTGAAATGGATGACGAATTCATTGAAACCCCTACCAGACATTTGAGGTAATCCCTCAAATGATTACTATTGCTACTCCTGAAATCTCCAAGGGAACACAAAGAATGGCCTCTCTAAAGGATTCTCGGGTTGTTGTAGAAGATGGAGGCTGCACTATATGGGGACAACTTTCTGACATCCCCTACAAATCCGACAAATTTGGGTTGGGTTTAACTTCAAAGGCTTAAAAGGAGGTTCGTCATGTTCGTGCTGGAGGACCACCTCTCCGTATTAGCAACAATGAAGTCAATGCACTAGAAGACACTGATAGTGATGGTGACTTGGACGACTAGATATTCCCAACTACTGAGAGTGGACTCAACAACTGGAAGGCCAAAGACTTCGTCTCAATCTGATTTAGCCAGGAGTAATTGCTATTTCTTGTTTTTATTGCTTTAATAAGTTTGTTTGTATAATTTCCTTTAAAACAATGACTTTAAACCTTGTGCCCTGCCCGAGGCACAATGGTCCATTTATTAAGGGTTGTCATCGCATATATCATATGCTCATTTAATGAAAACATTGGACGATTTTGTATTGAAATTTTGCGCTCCTTGTTTTTCTTTTACTTTACTGCATTTTCAAATAGCCATGTGACTTTACATGGACACACACACATTTGCAGATCCACATCCACTCTGGATCTCATTGACAACAATTATGCTATTGCCGTTTATGATCGAAAATACAATCTATCAAGCCGAAGACGAAGGTGAAGAAGAGTGTGAGATAACTGGAGAACTCACCAGACTCCTTATACAAGAGGAAAAGGCTATCCATCTGCATGAAGAACCGGTCGAAATGATAAATTTAGGTACTGAGGCAGATAAGAAAGAAGTCAAGATTGGCGCCAACCTGAAAGATAGTGTCAAGAGCAGATTGGTTCAGATGTTGCACGAATATGTTGAGGCCTTTTCTTGGTCATACGAACACATGCTAGGGCTCGATACTGATATCGTGGTTCATCGTCTGCCAATGAAAGAGGGATGTTCTCCGATCAAACAAAAGGTTCGTCGCATGCGTCCTGATATGTCAGAAAAAATAAAAGCTGAGATAATGAAACATTTCAATGTAGGTTTCTTGGCAGTGATGTCGTATCCCCAATGGGTTGCAAATGTTGTTCCAGTGCCAAAGAAAGACGGTAAGGTCCGAATGTGTGTAGACTACAGGGAATTAAATAGGGTGAGCCCTAAAGATGATTTCCCACTATCACATATTGATGTCTTGGTTGACAACACTTCTTAATATAAGGTATTATCCTTCGTAGATGGCTTCTCGGGTTATAACCAAATTAAAATGACATCTGAAGGCATGGAGAAAACTACTTTTGTCACACAGTGGGGCACCTTCTATTTTAAGGTCATGCCTTTTGGGCTAAAGAATGCAGGTTCAACTTATCAATAGGCTATGATGGCTTTATTTTATGACATGATTCATCATCAGATAGAAGTCTATGTTGATGATATGATAGCCAGATTGAAAACTGAGGAAGAACACCTTGACCATCTGCACAAGCTATTTGAAAGGCTGAAGAAATGCAAGCTGAGGCTGAATCCAAACAAATGCATCTTCGAGATAAGGTCTGGAAAGCTCATAGGCTTCGTCGTCAGTGGAAAAGGAATTGAGGTCGATCCTTCCAAAGTCAAAGCTATCCAAGAAATGCTAGCTCCTCGTACTAAGAAGTAGGTTAGACGTTTCTTAGGACGACTTAACTACATTGTCCGATTCATCTCTCACTTGACTGTTACTTGTGAGCCACTCCTCAAGCTGCTGAAGAAAGATCAAGTAATAAAATGGAATGATGACTGCCAAATAGCTTTTAACAAGATCAAAGAATACTTATAAGAACCTCCAATCTTGATGCCACCAGTTGAAGGAAGACCTCTGATCATGTACTTAACTGTGTTAGATAATTCAATGGGGTGTGTGCTGGGGCAGCATGACGAGTCTGGTTTAAAATAACATGCAATATACTACCTTAGAAAAAAGTTTACCGACTGTGAAACACGATATTCACTGCTCGATAGAACTTGTTGTGCATTGGCATGGGCTGATCACCGACTAAGACAATATATGTTGACTCATACTACTCTATTGATCTCTAAGATGGATCTCATCAAGCATATCTTCGAGAATCCAACTCTCTACAGAAGAATAGCTCGATGGTAAATGATCTTGACTGAATATGACATTCAGTACTGTAATACGGTGGGAGAACTGATTTGGTGTTTTGTGTTTTATCGCAATTGTTGTGGATAGCAAGAGTCGCCATTGACTTTTCTTTTATCCAATAAAGGAAAGGGTGAACAGAACATGAAAGACCTTTCGAGATATTTTATTGAGTTCTCTTTTCATCCGTATTTATCTATGAGATCTTAGTTGCTTGACCACTTTGAAATGCTTTGTTTGAAATGTGTTTGTGATTGGTGTAAGTTTGAAAATATTTTGAAAACTCCTTTGTTGCGGCAAACTTTGTAATGATTCTCGTCTCTATAAGAATGCATACAAAGTGTTGGTTTTGAAAATAGTTCAAAGAGATGTTTGTTTTTGAAGATGTTTTGAAATTGTGAGTATGAAAAATGGTTTTAATTTGTGACTAAGCAACTACGAGCGTCCTACCTACTCAAAAGGTCTTTGTTCTTTTCCTCCTCCTTTATACATTTCCATCTTACCATTGATTGGTAAGAAGCCCCATCGTTGGATGTGAAGTGACGAGCATGGGTCAATCGTATAGTCATAGAAGGCAACTTATGAAACATTTTAGCAATTTTTGTAAGGGACTAGATCGTTTACCGAAGGCAACATCAAGGGACATCGAGGGACTACGATATTTTTTTATCGAGGGTCTTTGCTAAAGTACCCATATTCGAGGGACATGGCTATTTTCCAAGGCAACAAGCGAGATTACCTTAAAGGTGCGTGTGTGTGAAGTGGGTTTGATTGCATGCATTTTTGTCTTTGAGATTAGGATTCTCTAAGGTCCATTTTATCTTGACATACACACCCTAATTACTAACAATTATATTAAAGCGATAAATTTGCCAAAATTAAAATCCTACGCTATTACATCACTTTAGGGGATGGGGGTATAAGTTTACAAATGGGGAGATAAAAACAAATTAAACCTAATTTTACTATTACAACCAAATCAAATGAAAATAAAAGCAAAAAAGTCAAAAAAGAACATTTATGCTGTTTGGTTTGACGCGGGCCGTGTCCTGTGACACGGGTACCCGTGTCAGCACCCTGTAATGATCCATGCATATTTTTTTTCTTTCTGCACCAGCTAAGCTGACACGAGTTGTGTCCTGTGACACGGGCACCCGTGTCAGCACCCTGACTTGCCACTTTGCATGTTTCTGGCTCCAGTAGACTTGACACAGGCTGTGTCCTGTGACACGGGAACCCGTGTCAGCATCCTGACCCGCATCTTTGTTAGCTTATAGTTCCAATAGACCTGACATAGGTCGTGTCCTGTGACACGGGTACCCGTGTCAACACCCAGTCCTGCATTTTTTGTTAGATTTTTAAACAACTGAGCTGAACGGGCCATGTCGCTTGACATGGGCACCCGTGTCAGCCCCATGTCTTGGCCTTTTTTACTGAGTTTTCTTCTTTTGATCTATCTATTTTTATATATCTTTTGAACACAAACAAGAAATGATGTATGGATAAAGGTATTACAGTTTAGAAAAAAAGTATACCTCTTGAAGCGAAACTTTGGAATATGTATGGATTTCTCCAGATGGGAAGTGATGATTGACAGAGCTCCTCTTTGGAGCTGCTCCAATCCTTGCTCTATACCGCAAAATTCCAGAATCACTCCAACCCAGTCAAATTTGCAAAATACTGTTTTTTTCCATTTATGTTTGGAAGGTGATGATAAGGGTGTTACAGCAATTATTCTTGTGTTTGAACAATCTCTGTGATGTATATGAGGTGTTTGGGTAGTTGGCTTAGGGGAAAGCTTGCAAGATTGTACAGTAATGGGTTGAGGATTTTTCTGTTTTGTGAGTAAAAATAGAGTTAAAGATGAGCAGATTTTTATGAATGAGCAGAGTTTTATGAATAAGTAGAGTTTAACAAGAACTCTGTTTTTTCTCTTCTCCCTTTTTCTCTCTAAAATCCAACCCTTTGTGTGTTGTTAAAACAATCTATTTGTAGATGGACTTGATTGAGATTTATGAGGGAAACAAATAACAATTTGAACTCTTTGGCTATGCTGTCTTCATAGCTTTTTGATGCAGCTCTTATGTGCTAATTTTGTCCAAATATAGGGCTGAGATAATGCAGGCTTGGACTGGGTTAGGAGCAGCATAGCATGGCTGTTTTGCAGCAGTTTTGGAGTGTTATGGTAGTGTTTAGAGATAGCATAGCAGGGCTATTTTGTTCAGAACAACAGACTGTCTTCTAAACATGATTTTGAGCTTACAGTAAGCAGGCTTGGACTTGGAAGCATATTGTAGCATGGTACAAAATCTGGTTTGTGGACCAATTTATGCAGATTGTAACAAAGACAAAGCATATTGGCAAGGTTTTGAGTCAAAAGGAAAAACTTCAAACAAGACAAAACTTTAGGATTTGTAATTTGCAAAAATGTAACCTTGTAATAACTTGAATTATTTGTAACACCTTGAATTATTTGTAACATCTTGAATTATATTGAAAAGATGTCATGAAGCAATGAAATTAACAAGTATACAAATTCTTAAAAAATTTCTAAGCCTTGCAAAGTTGGATTTTTGGCTCTCTTGATTTTTGATGATCAAATTTCATATTTGGGATGTTTTGATAAAATGTGATTTTTGGTACTCAATTTTGGTCAAAAAGTCAAAGTTTGACTTTTTAGTGTACAATTGACTTTTTTCCATCAACCGACCGAATTTTATCTATCAATCTATTGATCTTGGGAGATGAATTGAAATATGCGGTTAGGTCAAACTGATGTACTTGGATCCTTGAAATCCATGTTTCAAACCAATAAGTCGTGCACTAGGTCAAAAATTGAAGATTGGTCATTCTCAGTCAAAAACCCTAATTTTGACCATTTTGCTCCCTTTTGATGATTTGAACAACTTTCTTGGAACATTGTGATCCCATCTTGATCGAATGATACATATGACTTCAAAATGGTGATATTGGTCCAAAATCTTGAAGTTTGACTATAGGTTGGCCATAATTGACTTTTTTTCAATACAGCTGATTTTAGGTCATCTGATCAATTAACTGAGCAATTTTGGGATCCAAGACTTGAAATCTAACATGAACAATCTTGAGGGTCCATAATGATCCATGAAAGTCATTTGAAGTATTAGGAGTCCAATTTTCCTTGTGCAAACTTAAACCTTAACTTTGAGTCATCAATGCTTGAGGAGGTGTCTTGAGCTAATCCATCCTTGTGCATTTTTGAACCAATGGACATCTTGTGAGAGAAATCTAGAGAAAATGAGAGGGAACAATTTGGGGTACAACAGCTTCCCCTGTTCAATCTTCTAAAACCTGAAGAGTTATATTGGCAGATCCGTCATTCGTGACTTGAAGGTGAAAGATGATTGAACACTAGAGCGCCCAGAAATTTCCACTCGATGATGTATTGATTTGGGAATGAGATTATAAATGCCATTTTGAGAGATGATGGTAGAAATTGGAAGAAACATCAGCATAATATTTGGTCGATTCCTGTTGAAAATTGGAAGAATTAATTCTGATTCAAAAGAGGTCTTTGGATCAATGATTTTTTCTATAAGGAACAAGGGGTTAGCTGTATGCGAATGTATGCATGGTGTAATGATGTTCTCAAAATAAATGAGATTATGTTGTATGTATATGTTATGTATGTTATATGATGTATGAATGCGACATGTTGTCGAAGCATATCCTTGACAGATATTGGGGAGTTTTGAGAAGTTGAATCTCTGATTGCTGTTGGAGATGAAGAGCATGTGTATCTTTAGACTTTGTTAAAAATACTTTCACTGGAGATTCTTGCTTTGTTGAGAAAAACTCTGCTGGGGAATATTGACTTCGCTTGATAAGAATTTATGGAGAGTGTTGATTTCTGCTTGGGGGAAAGAGCTCGGCATTTCTAGTCGTTTGTTGCTCTAGTGGGGAATTATCCCTTGGTTGGAAAGGAAGAAAGTTTAGCTGTTATTTGGTTGGATTCCAGGCTTTATAAAAAACTTGCTGGGGATAAAGAAATTAACTGTCATCTGGACGGTTTCCAGGCTTTATAGCAACTCACTAGGGATTGTGGAAAACTCTATTGGGGAAGAGAAGTTTTGTTAGTGATTTGAAGAAGTTAAGTTATTATCTGGCCGGGTCCAGGTTTCGTAGTAACTTGAACTTGAGGTTAACTGTTATCCGGTCGGGTTCAGGTTTTATCAATTGGAGAAGTTGAACTAATATCTGGTCGAGTCCAGGCTTTAATAACTTGAATTTAAGATTAACTGTTATCTGGTCGGGTCCAGGCTTCAGTAATGATTTGAGGAGGTTAAACTGCTATCTGGTCGGGTCCAGGCTTTAGTAACTTGGAATTGAGATTAACTGTTATCTGGTCCGGTCCAGGTTTCAACAACTCAAATTGTTATCTGGTCAGGTCCAAGTTTCAACAATTTGATCTTGAGGTTAACTGGTATCTGGTCGGGTCCAGGTTTTAGTAACTCGAGCTGTTATCTGGTCGGGTCCAGGTTTCAGCAATTTGAAGAAGTTAAAGTATTATCCGATCGGGTCCAGGCTTTAGTAACTTAAAATTGAGATTTACTGTTATCTGGCTGGCTCAAGGTTTCAGCAACTTGGACTGTTTTTTGGTCGGGTCCAGGCTTTACAGTAAATTGAATCAACTGTTATCTGGTCGGGTCCAGGTTTCATAGTAACTTGCTTGAAAGGATGAAGTTGAACTGTTATCTGGTCGGGTCTAGGCTTCACAGTAAATTGCTTGAAAGGATAAAGTAGAACTATTATCTGGTCGGGTCCAGGCTTCGCAGTAACTTGCTTGAAAGGATGAAGTTAAACTATTATCTGGTCGGGTCCAGGTTTCGCAGTAACTTGCTTTGGAGGAATGGAGTCAACTGTTATTCGGTCGGGGTTCCAGGCTTCACAATAACTTACTGGGATAGTAATGACTCCATTGAGGATTGAAACGACTCTACTGGGGATTAATGGGTTTTGTCCATTGATTTGTGATAGTCTGAGGGGCCAACTTAAATTGGGTGTAATTTTCCATTTGTTGGGGAAATCAACCATGTTGAAGAGAATATTTGATGACTTGCAGGGGAGGTGTATCTTTCCATAAGGCTTCTTTTTAAGACCAACTCAGCTAGGGAGAGGGTTTTCAAGAGATTGGAACTTGGGCTGGGAGTTGCGTGAGTACAACTCTGTGGGGATAATGTTATTGAAATAACTCTGTGGGGACATCTCAAATGCATTTAAGGAGATGCTTGCCACTGTTTTTAAAGCATACATTTGCTAAAAGTTTAATCATGTTCATATGCATATGTTCATTCAATTTTAATCATTGGATATCTCTTCACAGAAAAAACAAAAAGTTTGTACTTCCAAGTATATTTGTATTGATGTTTTGCCCATGAATAGGCGTTTTTGTGCAAAGAGACAAAGATCCCAGTAAGAGGAAATTGTCGAATGAATGAAAGGAATGTAAAACAAAAATAACAGCCACGTGGAAGTGATCTCATTGTGTTCCAACTCCACTATTTCCCCCATGTCCTCGAACATCATCTCTTGCCATTGAAAGAAGTTGATTGGATTGATCTTGGACCATTTGAACTTCGGACTTTGGTAATAAGGCTTGCTGTAAAGATCCCACGAGACATAGTCATACGCTTTAATCCTTAACTTTTGCCTGGACCGCCCTTTTGGGTTTTCAGCCCACCAGCATACCAATTTTTGCCCAAATCACCCTTTCGGGTTTTCGACTCGCCGGGTGTACAATCTTTTGCATATATCCCTAACTTTTTCCCGAACTTCTTTGGTTCTCCGGGATGCCCTTATTTTTTCCTAGGTATGTCAATCTAGCGGGTCATTTTATGTGTAGTACTTTTTAACTATGTTCGCGTTCACAGGATGTGGGAAGTCTTCGTCATCCATAGTAATCAGCATCATGGCACCACCTAAGAAAAATTTCTTTATAACAAATGATCCTTCATAAGTGGGAGTCCATTTTCCCCTGGGGTCGCCTTGTGGAAGAATGATGCGCTTTATTACCAAGTTACCAGTCTGATATACTCGAGGCTTGATCTTTTTGTTGAAATCCATGATCATACGTTTTTAGTACATCTGACCATGACAAACAGCAGCCAGTCACTTCTCATCAATCAAGTTCAACTGATCCAACCTAGTCTGAATCCATTCGTCTTCACCTAAATCTTCTTCCTTCATTATCCATAGAGAGGGAATCTGAACTTCGGCAGGTAGGACAACTTCCATGCCATAGACCAAGGAGAACGGGGTTGCCCCAGTTGATGTTCGAGCTGAAGTACGGCAGTCATGGAGAGGAATCGACAACATCTCATGCCAGTCTTTATACGTTACCACCATATTTTGCACAATCTTCTTGATATTTTTATTGGCAGCTTCCACTGTGCCATTCATCTTGGGTCTGTACAGAGAAGAATTGTGATGCTTGATTTTGAACTGAGTACAAAGTTCCGTAATCATGGCATTGTTGAGGTTGGTTCCATTGTCAGTGATGATCCTTTCGGGGATTTTGTAACCGCAGATGAGGTTATGCTTGATGAATCTGGCTACAATGTTCTTTGTGACGAAGGCAAATGAGGCAGCTTTGACCCATTTGGTGAAGTAATCAATAGCCACGAGGATGAAACAGTGTCCATTGGAAGCAGTAGGTTTAATTTCTCCAATCATATCAATGCCCCACAATGCAAACAGCCACGGAGCAGTCATGACATTTAGAGGAATAAGAGGTACATGGACCTTGTCAACATAGATTTGACACTTGTGGCAAGTCCTTGAGTGATGATGACAATCAGTTTCCATTGTGGACCAATAGTAACTAGGCCTCAGGATTTTCTTGGCCATAGTGTGTCCACTAGAGTGGGTCCTAAAAAGGCCATCATGCATGTCTTCCATAATTTTCTCTACCTCCTTCTTATCTACACATCAAAGTAGAGTAGAATCATGGTTACGCTTGTACATGATTCTGTTTCTTAGAAAGAATTTGTCTGAAAATCTTTGCAAGAATTTCTTATCATTGATGGAAGCTCCTTCAAGATATTCTTGTGCCTCAAGATGTCTCCTCACCTCATGGTACCATGGTTTCTCTTCGTCAGTGTCACGCTCATAGAAGTGCGCAGGATTGTCAAATCTCTCAATTGTAATCATAGGAGCTTCGTTGTCCCATTTGACCTTGAACATGGAAGACATTATGGATAAAGCGTCGGCTAACTGATTTTACTCTCTAGGAAAGTGTTCAATGTTAATCTCTTCGAAGCATGGAATCAGAGTTAACACAAGCTCCTTGTAAGGAATCAGGTTAGGATGCTTAGTGTACCATTCTCCCTTTACTTGGCTAATCACTAGAGAAAAATCTCTGAATACATCCAAATACTTGATCCTTAAGTCAATGGCAACCTTCAGACCCAATATACACGCCTCGTACTCAGCCATATTATTCGTACAATCAAAGCATAGTCTAGCAGTGAAAGGAGTGTGGTAACCTTTAAGAGAAATTATCACAACACCAATTTCGTTACCCAAAGCGTTAGAAGCCCCATCGAAAACCATAGTCCATCGGGATCCTTGTTCAGGTCCGTCATACGGTCCAGGTTTTGCACAGTCAGTCACTAACATGATATTCTCATCCGAGAAGTCAAAGTTCATAGATTGATAACATCAACAGCTTGATGGGCCAAATGATCTTCCAATACGCTTCCTTTGATGGCCTTTTGCGTTGTATATTGAATATTGTATTCAGTCAGAATGATTTTCCATCTAGCTATCCGTCCGGAGAGAGCGGGATTCTCAAAGATGTACTTGATAGGGTCCATCTTAGAAATTAATAAGCTGGTGTGAGTCAACATATACTGTCTTAGTCGATGAGCAACCCATGCCAAAGCACAACAAGTTTTCTCGAGCAATGAATATATGATTTCACAGTCGGTAAACTTTTTGCTCAGGTAGTATATTGCATGCTCTTTTCGGCCAGACTCATCATGTTTGCCCAACACACACCCCATAGAATTCTCTAGCACAGTCAAATACATGATCAAGGGTATTCCTTCAACTGGAGGCATGAGGATAGGATGTTTTTGCAAATATTCCTTGATTTTTTCAAAGGCAGCTTGGTAATCGTTGTTCCATCTGACTACTTGATCTTTCTTCAAGAGTTTGAAGATTGGATTGTAAGTAGCAGTTATATGAGATATGAAGCGTACAATGTAGTTAAGACGACCAGAGAAACCTTTGACTTCCTTCTTAGAACAGGGAATTGGTATTTATTGAATGTCTTTTACCTTTGCAGGATCAACTTCGATTCCTTTACCACTGACGACAAAACCTAAAAGCTTTCCATACCTTACTCAGAATGTGCACTTATTAGGGTTTAACCTCAACTTGTACTTCTTCAGCCTCTCAAATAGTTTGTGTAGGTGATCAAGATGCTCTTCTTCAGTTTGTGAGCTTGCAATCATATCATCCACATAGACCTCTATTTCATGATGGATCATATCATGAAATAAAGCTACCATAGCTCTTTGATATGTTGCCCCTGCATTCTTTAATCCGAATGACATGACCTTGTAACAAAAGGTGCCCCACTGTGTAACAAAGGTGGTCTTTTCCATGTCTTCGGGAGCCATCTTAATTTGGTTATAGCCAAAAAATCCATCCATGAAGGAGAAGACTTTATGTTGAGCGGTGTTGTCAACCAAGACGTCAATATGAGGTAGAGGGAAGTCATCTTTGGGGCTTGCCCTATTCATATCCCTATAATATACACACATATGAACCTTTCCATCTTTCTTTGGCACGAGAACCACGTTCGTAATCCATTGAGGATAAGATGTCACAACTAGGAAACCTGCATCGAATTGTTTCATCACTTTAGCTTTTATCTTTTCATACATGTCAGGCCGCATGCGACAGACTTTTTACTTAACATGAGGACAATCTTCCTTTGTTGGATGACGATGAACCACAATGTCGGTATCCAACCCTGACATATCTTCATACGACCAAGCAAACACTTTAACGTAGTCATGTAACATCTAAACTAATCTGATCTTGATACCATCTTTTAGGTTAGCACCAATCTTGAATTCTTTCTTGTCTGTCCCGATACCTAGGTTGATAACTTCGACTGGCTCTTGATGAGGTTGAATAGATTCTTCTCTTGTATCAGAAGTCTGGCTAGTTCCCCTGGTATTTCACAATCTTCCTCGCCTTCATCTTAGGCTTGGTTAATTGGATGTTCGAAGTCATAACTGGCAATAGTAGAGTCATTGGTAATGAGATCCGGAGTGGATGAAGATCTGCAAGTATGTGTGTGTGCATGTAATATACATGGCTATTGAAAAAAATGCAATAAAGAAAAAAGAAAGACAATGAACGCAAAATTTGAATGCAAAAGATCCAATGGTTTATATTAAATGATCATATGATAAATGAACATGAACAAAACCCTTAAGAAACAGACCATAGTTCCCCAGGCAAGGCACGTGGCTTAAAAGTCATTGTTTGGAATTTAAAATTACAGACAAAAGTTCTTGAATTGACAGAAAGCAGTAAATAGTAATTACTCCTCAATGAAGGAGGTGAGAGTGACATCCTTTGCATGCCAATTGTTGAGCTTTCCTATGGCAGTAGGGTAGATCCATTCTTCCAAAGCGCATTCATCATCAGAGTCTTCCACAACATTTACTTCATGATTTTCGATACAGAGAGGTGGATTTACTATGCGAGCGCGCCTGACCTCTTTTTGAGCTTTAATGGTGAAACCTAACCCAAATTTGTCTGATTTAAACGGAATCTCGGGGAGTTGCCCCCAGCTAGTACAACTTCCATCTTCAATTGTGGCACGAGCATCCTTACGCGAAACCATTCTTGGCACAAATTTATCAGCTTTTGGTATGTAAGAGGAGATTTTGGTGACGACAACCATAGGAGGAACAACTTCGAAAGCCTAGAACGGAGTTTTTATAAACTCACCATCCCTTTCCACATACTTGAAGGAATTGAGGTGGCTCACCATGAATTCCTCTTCACCATAAACAATGACAATCTTCCCATTGTCTGGGTATTTTAACTTTTGATGAAGGGTGGATGTTACTGCCCCAGCCCCATTTATCTAAGGGAGCCCAAGAAAACAAGAGTAGGCGGGACGTATGTCCATTATATAAAAGGTAGAGTTGAAAATCTATGAGACAACTTTAATTGGGAGATCCATCTCTCTATGAACCATCCTTTTAGACCCATCAAAAGCCCTTATAATAAAATCACTTGGTTTTAACACCAGGCCTTCACAATCTAACCGGTCCAAAGCACCCTTAGGTAGCACATTTAGAGATGAGCTAGCATCAAATAAGACATGAGTCAGGGTGGTTCCCTTGCATTCAATAGAGACATGAAAGGCCTTATTATGGTTCCTTCCCATAGGAGTCAAATCAGCGTCGGAGAACCCTAATCCATTGTCAACTATTAAACTTGCTACACAGTTCTCGAACTGGTAAACTGTGGTTTCTTAGGGCACATGGGCTTTCTTCAAGAACTTGATTAAAGCTTAGGCATGAGCATCCGAACAGAGTAACAATGACAACATGGAGATTTTGGAGGGGGTTTGCCCCAATTGCTCAACATGAGCATCTTCAGCATCAGTATCTTTGATAGGTACCTCTATCCCAACAGGCTCACCTTCTTTCTCTTTACCTCTAGTGTTGGCACTAGACTTATCATTGGTTATGCAGATGGGAGTTGTTGCAGTAATGGGCGGTGAAATATCAAGGGAAAAGATCCTCTCTGTTCTTGTTACTTTACTAGAACTTGCAATATTAGTAACACCAGCTTCATTTTCGTTGATACAAGAATCTTGTTTTATCCCATGATAATAAACCTCGACACCATAGTTTCATGGAACGACTTTGTCAGAGGAGTAGGGAATAGGCCTAGCGGCAGTGATTATTAAAAGAGAAATGGTTAATTCATTTGAAATTCTAATAGGACCCTTTGAGGGGATCCTAAGAGGCTTGTTTGAGATGGTTATTATGGACTGGTCTTCAGCTTTGTTGGTTAAACTTTTTATGGTAGGAATCTTCTCAAACAGAATCTCACGGCTATTTATCAGGTGTTGCACACCTTCCTTCAGCCGCTTGCACCTATTTACATGTTGATCACGGCAAACACAATCTTTAGAACAGCCAGGGAACACCCCGACTCTCAGCAAATTACCCTTCACAGTTGTTAATGGAGTTGTTAAATCCTCAATGGAGGAAACTAAATTAGTATCATCAATTGCATTAACACCTTTGCCATGGTTCGACATTGGTGCGATTATCACATTTGAAGTAGCAGGTGGATCAAATCAATTGTTTTATTATCTATCATATCTTGAATCTTATTCTTCAGAGCCCAACATTGATTAGTTTCATGCCCAGGGCTATTGGAATGATACGCACACTTGAAATTTGGATTGTACTTAGGTGATGAAATGTCAGGATTGGATGGTGGATTGCACAATGTTACTAAGTTGGACTTCAACAGATGTTATAAGGCCTGGGACAATGACATGCTTATTCCCGTGAACTGTCTTTGAGGAACTTTGGATCATTGATTGATGGATGATTATCTTTGAGAAGATGGAGGGTTGGAGATTAACACATCATTAACAAAGGATCAGGGGTCCTTCTTGGTACGAGCCCTTTCCCTACACACATAATTTGTTTCCTTCTTTCCAGTGAAGGGCTTCTTTACAGTGTTGGATGCAGAAGTAGATGTCATGGGAATTTTCCCACTCTTAATGCCACTTTATACCCTTTCACTAGTTAGTATCAACTCGGTGAAATTAGACGAAGAACTCCAAATCAATAGGTTGAAAAATGGGCCAGTTAATGTACCCATGAACATGTCAACTAGTTCTCTGTCAGTTAGTGGTGGTTGGACCCTACCAGCAAGATCCCTCCATTTTTGTGCGTACTCTTTAAACTCCTCATTAGTACCCATTGTCATACCTTGAAGTTGGACTCTGGTTGGTGCCAGATCGACATTGTATTGATATTGATGATAAAAAGCAGTGGCTAGATCTTCCCATGTGTGGATGCGGGAACCCTCCAATTGATAGAGCCATTCTAGTTGAGTCCCAGTCAGACTCTCTTGGAAGAAATGGACCCAGAGCTTTTTGTCGGTAGTGTGTGGCTGTATCTTGCGCACGTAAGACCTTAGATAAAGTTTTGGGCATGAAACCCCATCATACTTGGCGAAGACTGGTATTTTGAACTTATGGGGAATGACGACCCCAGGTACTAATCCCAACTCACCAAAATCCAAACCAGGCATGGCTTGAATTTCCACAGCTTTCAATCTCTCTTCTAGTTGCTTTTATTTGTCCTCGGCTAGTGGATACTGTTCATCAAAGTAATCTTCATCCTCGAAATCTTGATCGTTTGCACCCCCAGCGCGGGTGCTCCTTACATCTTCGTTTTGATTTTCATCCTCCTCAGATAACTCTTCAACTACTTGTACATGACGGACAAGGCCTTTAAACCTTTTCCCCATGTTGATTAGTGTTTTCTTCTTGGTCTTCTTTTTGGCCACCGGTAATGACATCAGCTCTTGTTGTTCCTTGGCTAGGGTCAGCAAAGTTTCTTGGAATTGAGAGTTTTGCTTCTACAAGTCTTTCACAGTTTGCTCGATATCTATCATACTACAATAAATAGTAGAAAGATGAGGAAACCTGTGCTTGAAAACCTGCATATGTCATGATGTATGAAATGCATATGTGTTGTACCCCAAAAATTTGCCCTCTCATTTCATCAACATTTTTCATCACAAGACTCTTGGAACTCAAGATCAAGCTAGGGTTTGCTCTGCTCAAGACACTTCCTTGCACTGTTGACCTAAATTAGGGTTTGAGTTGGCACAATGATGTTTTGACCCACAATGCCCAAAATGACTTTCATACTTCATGTTGGACTCATAAGTTTGTCCATACCAAGTTTCAAGCCTTGATTCAAATCTTTGCCCAGTCAATTGGACAATTAACCTAAAAATCAGCTGTATTGGGGAAAAAGTCAACTGTGGCCAATTGACAGTCAAACCTCATGAATTTTGACCCACATCAACATTATGAACTCATATTAACCATTTGATCAAGTTTGGATCACAGTTCCACAAGAAACTTGATCAGATCATCAAAAGGGCAAAATGGTCATTTTTAGGGTTTTGACTGTACAAAGGTAATTTTTGACTGTTTGACCTAGCCAATGGCAAATCAATCTCAACCATGAACTCAAGGACTCAATGAAATTGTCTTGACCCATTCAACAAGTTCAAAAGATCTCAATTGCACAGGATTGACAGATGCATTTTTCAGTCAACTGATAAATATTTAACTGTATACTGAAAAGTCAAACTTTGACTTTTTGGTCAAAATCAAGTGCCAAGGGTCATTTTTCATCAAGACATGTCAAATTGTGAAACTTGTTCATCAAGAAACCCAAAAATGCAAATTAGGGTTTAAAATGGAAAAAATTCATAACTTAGAATTTTTCTAAGTTGTAAAATTTTCTTATTTTTTCCTAACTTTGTCCCATTTTTTCACCAAGATGCAAATGGATTCAAACAAAACTTGAAACATGAAAGTTGTATTTCATCACAAAGTCTACAACTTTTATTCACAAAGTTTTCTCAAAAGAAGCTTGTATCTCAAGTTATGATTTTTGGAACAAGGGTACCTAAAACTTTTAACTTAGAGAAATTTTGCCCTAGTTTAGGCAGGATTTTGACCCATCTTCTTGGCCATTTTTCACATA
The DNA here is from genome assembly GCA_948472305.1 of Vicia faba. Lineage (NCBI taxonomy): Eukaryota > Viridiplantae > Streptophyta > Magnoliopsida > Fabales > Fabaceae > Vicia > Vicia faba. The sequence goes on along the minus strand of OX451739.1, from coordinate 1,082,530,803 downwards.
GTTACACTTGGAGTCTTAAGTTGCATTTCAAAGATGGATTGTATTACATGTTGCAAGCTTTCCAAATTGTCTAAGAACTCCTCAAACACCTTTGTGGTTATGGAGAATCGAATGCTTGAAGTTGGCAAAAACTCACTTTGAAACCATGGCCAATACATGTTCATACCAAGTTGCAAATCTGACCAAACTAGCTTAGTACATGATTACAGGCCTCTAAACCAATTTATACTCCAAAATTGAATGCAAATACATTGGATATTGACATTGTTCTGATCAAGAGAGCTTTGTACAATGAACATTGCCATTTTAAGCATAAAGGCCACACTTCCATTTTCATAAAGAGCACTTTATGTCAAATTGCTTTTTCTTGAGCCTTGAACTTTCTTCCTTTGTAGCAAACAAGCTCCACAATCTCAGGCATAGTACAAGAAGTTGGTGCATGCTTGGAGATAGCCTGTACAGGCCTATCTCACTTCACTTCCAATTTTGCTTTCAAAACAAGTCAAAGGGCCAAAAGCTTGTATCTCTCATATCTGATAAAACCAACAAGAACAAAGTTGTCAAACAAGTTTTGCATATCCTCTCAAGCCAGAAGCACGAGCCCTTGACCCCTTAAACCTCCTTGTGCACAAAATCACCATATTTCTGCAAAACAGGGCAAGCCCTGCAGAACCACCTCCATCTCCACTTTCCCTCGTGCGTTTTGCCTCAAACTTGTTCCATTACCTTCCATTCAACTCACCTAAACTATTCCAGACCTCCATTGCCAGCTGTAACACCATTAACACATATTGCCATTTTTGTTTGGAAGCTCTGCAGGTTGAGTTCTGTAGCACGATTCAGGCTACTTCAAAACAAGCCAAGCACTGGGAAAGCTTTATTGGACATCAGGCAAGCTCAAAAGAACCTCAGGCGCCCTTGGAAGTTGCTGCATTGTCCAGCTCGAAGTCAACTGAAACAGGTATTTCATGAACTTCTATCTCTCTATTTAGGAATAGTTAGACTTATGTTTGTGAATGAAAGATGTTGTATTGATAGCCCTGAAACCATACATGTGCTTAGTTTTCATTTATATTAATCGTGCTAGGAGAATTTTGTTCATGAAATTTCAGAAAAAACTAGGTTAAGAATTAGGGCCAGAGAAATTCTCTTTGGTCTTTGAGAGTTAGCTTGAGTTTTTTATATGGTTAGATTCGTTATTTGATGCTCTACAAGTTTCATGTTATGAGTTTTGTCAAAAAAGCAAGGAATCAGGAGATAGCATTTTATGTACAAAGCGCGCGTTTTGATTTGAACTGAGGAAGAAGATGAAGTTGATTGGGCTGGGCCTGGTTATTTTTACTTCTAAGACCTGCCTTTTCAGTTTGCACCCCCCTAGCCTATTTCTTTGTATATTTGTCATTTTTGTATTTTTATTTTAATTCTGACTTTATTATTTTATGTCCAAATATAAAAAATGCCAAAAAATTATTTTTATATTTTTTTCATATTTATTTGATATTTATTTTTATTTTACTAGTATAAAAATGTTTAAATACTTCATATTCTTTTATTAAAACTTAAGAAAATAATGTAAAAGTATGTTTTATTTTCATTTATTATTTTTATTCACATTTGAAAATATTTTCTTGAAATATATATATATATATATATATATATATTGTAAATAATTTATTTTATTTTATATACACTTAATATACTTAATATATTTAATACATATATATACATATATATACATATTTTATTAAATAAGTTGGACAAAAAAAACACAAAAATAATACATTTTTATTTTTATTAATATTTTATACTAAAAATACCTTTTTTTCAATATACTTTTATTTTTTGTACAAATTAATACATTATTGTATATAAATAATAAATAATACTATTTATTTAAGAAATTAAGGTTTTTGCCCTAAAAAACAAAATAATTGAAATTGACTTTTTATTTAATTACATTTCATATTAAAAATACTTTTCACATACATAAAAAAACCTTTTTTTTCTGCATAATACATTTTCTTTAATATTTATTTATTGTATTTATTTAAATATTGTATATTTAATATTATGCCTTACCCATTCAATATGGTTGTAATAATTTAGGATTTAATTTCTTGCAAAATAATCCCCAATTCAAATTTGTACCCCCTCCCTATATCATGTTGTAATAGTGTAGAATTTAAATTCTCGCACCTTTAAAGCTTTCAATTATGCCATGATTAGACCTAGGGTTTGTATACAAAATAAAATCAACAAATAGCTTGACCTAATCCAAGATAACAATGCATGAAAAACAAACACAATGCACACTTGCACCCCTAGGATTACAATCCACTTGTTGCCTTCAAAAATGGGCCATGGTATGCATGTCAAGTACTTTGGCAAAACAAAAACAAAACAAAAGATCATAGTCCCTCGATGACGCTATCTGAGTTGCCTAAACAAAATGATCAAGTCCCTTAAGAAAATTGCCAAAAATACTTGACACTATTGCTATCATGGTCTATACGATGACCCGCGCCTGTCCCGTTTAACATCCTAACACAAGGTTGTTCACCAAATATAATGGTGAAGCAACACTGTTAAAAGGGTTAAAAACATAAGAAAGATCTTTGAGTAAAATATGGGTAGACAACTCTTAGTTACTTGATCAAAACTTGCAAAAAAACATCCTTGCTATTTTCAAAACACACTTCACAACACAATTTCAAAACCCTACTTTCAAAACATTGAAAACCTTTCAAAAAGACAAAAACACCTTTGTATACATTCAAACAAGAATCATTACAAAGGTTTCCACAACGATGGCCTCTTTTCAAAACATCTTTCAAAATCACACACAAAGCACCATTTCAAATAATTGAAGAGCACCATTTCAAACAATTGAAAAGCAAAGCAAGTGATCTAAGCAAGTAACTAAGAGCCCATGGATAACCATGGATAGAAAGGATGCTAATACCTCCCCTTTCTATAATCTACTCCCCGAACCCAAGAAAACATCTCAAAGGTGTTTCCTGTGCTTTTTGACCTTTCCTTAGGATAAAATAAAAGTCGGTGGCGACTCTTGCTAAACCGAAACATTTGCGAACACAAACGCAAAATCCCAAGTCAGTTCTCCCACCGTATCACAATATGCAAATGATTTCAAGGACTTTTAAGATTTAAATTTACTTAGACAAAGAGAGAATAAACATTAATTGCATTAATAAGTTCAAACGGTTACAAAAATGCCCCTTGGGATTACAATGGAAGAAACAAAGATAATACAAAATAAACTCCTAAAAAAAAAGGACTTAAGCTTCCCATGAACGCATCCTCTTCGGTGCAATGTAAGCAATCAAACTCTGCTCTTCATGAAGTTGTCTCGTGAGCTCCAAAACCTTATTCTCACTTGCGTAGAACTGGGTTTCAAAGGTGTTTCTCTCCCCTTTGAGTTTAATCTAAGATCTTTGCAACTCCTAGAGAGTAGTCGGCATGTCAGGATGGAGAATAGTGTAAGGAACATCTCCCTCGACAATAGGCTCCGTGATGATAGGTAGAATGGCCTCATAAGGCATCATGAGATTTTGAGCGCGAGCTCGCATCCACTTAAGATAAGGATCCAAAGGAATGGAGTTCTTATGCCCCAATGTATTGCTATCAACTTTGTTCACCCTGCCCCAAGCTCGTATGAATCTCTGACGATAACCTTGGACATTATTCTCATAGTAAAATGCAATTCCTTAGACAAGTGCATCATGAGGACCATCCCTCCTAGCATACCTAAACTGTCGCAACGCTAAAGAAGGCTTATAGGTGATTCCTCCCCTAATGCCAAGGAGAGGGACATTAGGGAATTCCCACAGCGATCAATGATGGTAACATCCTCCAAAGATTGAGGACACCAATGAATATCCGAATACGCAAGGGACATCAACCTATTAGACCATCTTATTCCTTTCTCATTCTTCAAAACAGATTGAGGTAGGTGCGAAATAAACCACCTAGCCAATAGAGGAGTGCAACACATAAGGGTCCCTCTTATCTTCATGGTGCGAGTTTGAAGAGAGTGCAAGATGTCTCCAAGTAAGGTAGGCACCGGGTTACGAGACAGAAAAACTTTGACCGTATTCACATCTTTGAATTGGTCCAGATTAGGAAATAGTACCATCCCATAGATGAGAAGGGCCAACACTTCTTCAAAGGCTTGTAAATCCAGAGTATCCCAAAAATATTTATCCTTCTCAAACAAAAACTTGGCTAGAAACCTTTTGACACCACTTGTTGTTTCCCAATTTGCCACAATGTCAGACCGTTGTAAATGTAGAACTAGAGCAATCTCCTCAGGTTTTGGATCTCTTTCAATACCGTTAAAGGGTAATTGATTAAGAATAGGCACTCCCAATAACTGAGAAAACTCCTCCATGGTAGGCACTAATTGGTAATCAGGAAATGTAAAGCAATGGTGTAAAGGATCAAAGAACTGAAAGAGCACTTTCATCATGTCTTCATCAAGGCTCGAGGTAACCATATTGAGAAGTCGACCATGTATTTTAGTAAATGGAGAATTCTCAGGAACCCTCGACGCTAATTCCTTGAGTTGAGGAGGCACTCTTACGAGGTTGACTTGGATAGTATTCCTTCGAGTGAAAGCCATGTCCTACAAAACAACACAAAGATAAGTCCTAAAAATCCTTGAAATGGTTAGTGCAAAATGCCATGTTATGATTCCATGATGTTATATGCAAGTAAACATAAACACACAAAGCAAACAAGTCCTTAGGTTTAGGCTTGCATCGAGTTCATAGGTAAGTACCCTTAGAGGGAGAACCCCTTGCCCCTTCCTTTCTGAAAATCACTCTTAAAGCTGTTGATATCCTTTCCGTTTCTCCTGAAATAGCTAGCATCATATTAGACCTGACTTCGATCATTGATCAAGCTTCAGCTGACTACACTTGTCGCAGGACTCTCAATCTCGAAATTGAAGAGGCAAATGGCCATGTTTTTGCTTCCTGGGTTGCTACTGTTGAATCAGCTTCGAGGTTAAATGAGCTATCAAAAGACCAAGAAGCAAGGAAAAAAGAGGTCGAGAAGATTGACCAAAGTATTGCTAGCATGAAATCTCAAATCAAAGAACTAGAAGCCAAGATTGCTGTGAATGACAAATGTAGAGACGAGCTTCTTGCCAGCAATGACTCTGATAGCCAGGAGGAACTTGACAGTGGACTGAAGTATGCTGAACAAGCCCACGCCTTGGATGCAAATATTGAAGCTCTCCATCAGTCGAGGGCTTTATGTGAAGGGCGCTTGGAACTTCAGAAGATCAAATATCTCCAGATTAAGGCTGCTCTTCCATTTTGAATGGACTTCTTTTTTGTACCACCATGCTTTTGTAATGAATGTTTGAACCCTCATAATAGGTATATGTAATGTTTTGGAGCCATTTTGGCCAACTTAATGAATTATCCATTTTGGATATATACTTCGACTAAGATCAATTGCTGATGATTTTAACATCTTGAAGTGTAGGTTTATATTTTTTCAAATATTTACCATTTACTTTCAAGAGTCTTTTATCTTCACTTAACTCTTTAATCTCATAAGCACCACCAGAAAATACCTGGATAATCTTGAAAGTTCCTTCCCATTTAGGAGACCATTTCCCCATGCTCCTATCATTTCGATCCATTGGGAGAATTACCTCCCACGCTAAATCTTCAGGCAAGAATATCTTGGGTTTTACTCTCTTATTATAAGATTTTTCCACTCTTTTCTTCTATATCCTTAAGAAGTCGAAAGCCCTCAGTCTTTCTTCGTCCAAATCAACCAGTTCATCTAACATCATATTCCAATAAGATTCAAAAGGAATATCTTGATGTTTATGAATTCTTGTTGACTGCAGACATATTTCTACTAGCAACACTGCATCATGACCATAGGTTAATCGAAATGGTGTCGTATTGGTAGATTCTTTAGGAGAAGTTCGACATGCCCATAAGATTTGGTCTAACGTCTTATGCCAATTTTTGGATTTTTTCCTAATGATTTTTTATTAAGCCAATCACTACCTTATTTGCCACTTCGACTTGGCCATTGGCCTGCGCATAATAAGGTGTAGATGTTAACATCTTGAATCCCATTTCTATAGAAAATTCTTGCATTTTTCGACCAGTAAATAATGATCCTTGATAAGTTTTTATTGTCTCAGGGATTCCAAACCTATATATAATGTTCTTTTGAATAAATTCAATAACATTTTCTTGGTCTACATTGACTAAAGGAATTGCTTCAATCAACTTCTTGAAGTAGTCAATGCCCACCAATATATATTTTTGGATTTTAGATGATGCAGGTCAAATCCCTCTAATAAGATCCAAAGCTCATCCCCTAAAAGGCCAAGGTTTCACAATTGAATGAAGTTCTCTTGTAGGTACATGCTAGATGCCTGTATGTATTTGACATTCTTGGCATCCTTTTGCAAACTCAACACAATCTTTCAACATAGTAGGCCAATATAATCCTTATCGAAACAACAACCATTTCATTTTGTGGCCTACTTGATGTGCCCCACATGCCCCAGCATATGTAGTCGAAAGGGCTATATATGCCTCTATTTCACTTAGGAATTTTAGTAGTACTCCCTCAGGCGTCTTCTTGAATAACTCACTTCCCATTATAATGTAACTCAACGCCCTATACTTTGTCTTTCGTTCTGTTAAGGATGTTAGATTTTGAAAATAATCTAATATAGGATTTCTCCAACCTTGCTCCGTTAGATTGTCTATGAACGAAATCTCGAAGTTTTCTTGGTCAACATACCCCAACTTTGTTGTTTCTAAATCTGTTGGAGACAACTTGGTTGATACTACCCTTCCTCTAACTTCAATCGCTTGTTGTAATTTTTCTTTTGAAATTTTATACCCAGATGCGATCTGTGCTAAGTCATTAGCCATTTGATTTTATAATCTTGGTATATGTCGAATGTTGATCACTTCAAATTTTTTGAACAAGCGATTGGCTATTACAAAATACATGATCAAGTTTTCTCTTATACATTTGTATTCTTTTGTAACTTGCCTCATGACTAACTCTGAGTCTCCCATTATTTCAACTCGAGTTGCCCCCAATTCCAACAAGATTTCAAGGCCAACAATTAAAGCTTCATACTCAGCCTCATTGTTCGAACAAGAACCTTCGATCATGTACTTGAATTTTATTGGAATTTTATTTGGAGAAATAATTAGAACTCCCACTCCAGTTCTATCTTTATGACTGGAACCATTGAAGTATAACTTCCAGGGTTCAATCTCCAAGTAATTTAAGGATTCTTCATTTATTGAGTGGTCGATTATAAAGTCTGCTACCACTTGTCCTTTTATAGCCTTGAGAGGCATAAAGGTTAATGAATACTCAGTCAATGCAAGTGCCCATTATCCAATTCGACCGTGCAAGATGGGTTTCGACAACATATATTTGAAAACATCAAAATGAGACAAAACATAAACATCAACTGGTTTAATATATTGCTTGAGTTTTGTACATGAGAAGTAAAGACATAAACATAGTTTTTCAACTTCGCTATATCTAGTTTATGCATCATTTAAAACTCTACTGAGGTAGTAGATGGGCCTTTCGACACTATTCTTATCCTCTTGAGCTAACATACTTCCTAAAGTTCTATCAGATGCAGTTGTGTACAATCTCATACTCCTATTTCTAAAAGGAGGCACCAAAATAGGTGGCATAGTGAGGTATCCTTTGATTTTGTCGAAGGCCTCTTGTTGTTCTTGCCCCCATTCGAATCCTCCTTTGTTGAGTCGAATTAAGGGTGAGAAGGCTTGCGTTTTTCCACTTAAGTTGGATATAAATCTCCTCAGGAAATTTATCTTGCTAAGTAGATATTACAATTCCTTCTTGTTTGTTGGTGCTCTTGCCTCCAAAATGGCATTGGTCTTGTCCTGGTTTATTTTTATTCCTTTTTTGTGGACCATAAATCCTAAGAAGTTCATTGCCTTTATGCAAAAAGCGCACTTTAGAGGATTCATCTTTAGACTATAGCTTCTAATCCTTTCGAAGGATTGTCGAAAACAGATTTGACAACAATATCATCAATATAAATCTGCATTAAAGTTTCAATAAAATCATGGAAGATAGAATTCATTGCTCTTTGATATGTTGCCCCTGCATTTTTTAGGCCAAAAGGAATTACTACCCATTCGTAAGTTCCTAAAGCCCCAGGGCATCAAAATGTTGTTTTCAACACATCTTCTTCAGCAATGAAAATCTGATTGTACCCAGAGTATCCATCAAGCATACTCATGTACTCAAAGCCAGCGGAAAAATCAACAAGCATTTCCACCACAGGCATTGGATATTCATCCTTGAGTGTTGCAGCATTTAGACCTCTAAAATTAATGCACACCCTTAAGGTACCATTTTTCTTTATAACAGGTACTATATTTGCAATCCATTCGACATACCTGGTTGTTCGGATGAACTTACATTTCAGCAGTCTTTCAACTTCCGTTTTGATCTTCGACAAGATCTCTGGTACAAAACACCTTGGAATTTGCTTGAAAGGCTTTTTTTCCCAGGCTTTATTGGCAATTGATGTTCCACCAATCCTCTGTCAAGACCAGGCATTTCATCATAATCCCATGCAAAGCAGTCTTTAAACTCCTTCAACAATTGGATTATTTTGACTCTGAGCTCTAGATCTATCTTTGCACTGATATATGTTGGTCTCTTCACCATTCCTTTGCCCAAGTCTATTTCTTCAAGAGGATCTTGCGCTAGCTTTCTAATATTGCTTGCCAGCGGATCCTTCTCGAGACCCAAAGGCTCATCATCGTAGATGACATCTAGCCTCTAGCCTTGCACTTCCTCCTCTCTTGAGTCAGGTGGTTCTGGGTCGAAATCTTTCCCAGGGCCTCCTAGAAGTGGCACCTGCTCATTGGATTTGACAACCATATACTTCACTTTGGCCTCTAAGGCTACTACCATTCTGTTTTCGGCTACATATTCCAAAATCCTCTACAATGCTTGTGGCTCAGTCATAATCACTGAAATCACTTCCCCAGCCTGTTGGCCGTATATCATCAATCCCTCCGTAATCAATGTTTGACAAATCCTCCCTATCCCATTGGAATCCATGATCTGAGTGTAGGTATAGGGAGTAGAAAGCGTTGGGTGCTGGAGCCAAGTCAAAGTCTGGAGGATTACATGGCCCAATGTGAGCCAAATTTTTGTCGAAGCTTGTTCTGTCGACATTGTTGACTTCGACCATATAGTAACTTTGATCAGCTTCAATGTTTTCTATTATGTCGCCTGGGCGCCAGATGGTAACGCGATGATGCATTGATGATGACACTGCTCCTATGCCATGGATCCACTCCTTGCCTAGGAGAAAATTATAATTAGGTTTTGCTGAGATGACCATAAACATTGTTGGTCGAACTACGGTTCCAACTTTGAGGTCCAATTATATTACTCCCATTGTAGTCCCAATTCCACCTTCATAGTTTGATAAGACCATGTTATGGGGCTTGACGTCTTCATCTCCCTTGCCCAACTTTCTCAGCATATATTGAGGGGTTATGTTAATTGTGGCCCCACAATCAACCAAGACTTTGTTGATGGTCGCCTCCCCTATTTTTGCCCTTATGAACAAGGGTTTGAGGTGATTCCTCATTGCCTCAGTAGGACGCTCAAAGAAGGAACTTTTCTCTTCTACACATCCATTGTTCATAACATAGTAGAATACTAGCTGTGATACGGTGGCAGAACCGACTGTTTTCGAAAATGCTGGTTTGCGTTTTGCGTTTTTTGTTCGCAAAATGTCGTAGTAAGCAAGAGTCACCACCGACTTTTATTTTATCCAACTGGAAAGGAAAAAAGCACAGAAAAATTCCTTTTTCGAGATTTTGAGTACGGGGGGTAGATTATAGAAAGGGAAGGTGTTAGCACCCTTTCTATCCATGGTTTTCCATGGGCTTTTAGGCACTTGCTCATCTTTAAAAATTGCTTGTGTGTGTTTGTTTTGAAAAGTTTTGTTTTACTTCGTTTTAACCCTTGCTTCTGTCTTCAAGAGTGTTACGAAGTTGTTTTTGAAAACTTTGTTTGAAGAAAGTGTTTGGTGTGAAAAGTTTGATTTGAGCAAGTACCTACTAGCATCTACTTACTCGAAAAAGGATTATTTCTATTCTTATTTCCTTTAGACAATGCTATCCTACTATTGAGAAATAGGAAGCATCATTGTTGGAGTTGTAAGGGTCAATTCGAAAGGGACGCACGATCACTAAAGCAATGTTACGACGTCTTAGTAATAACCCTAGAGTCTTAAGATCATTATTCGAGGCAACATTTCTGAGGCAACATTTCTGAACGGGACATTTGATCTTTTGTTTAGAAGGGAGGGCAACCACTAAGACACCCTATACTTAATGATCGTTTACCGAAGGTAACCGAAGTGAGAGTATACCCTAAGAGTGCGCATGTGAAAGTGATTTGATTTCAGTTATTATCTTTGCACATTAGGGTTTTCTAACCGTTTTAAATTATCATGCAATCTTGTCATACAATCCTATTAACATACATCTAAACAGTTAATATTTGCGAGAATTAAAATGCGAGAAATAAAACCTACGCTATTACAAGGCTTCGGGGTAGGGATTAATTACATAGCCAAAAAAACCGTAAAAGACGATAAATAAAAGAAAAGTCCTAGATTAAACTATTACATATCGCGAGCAGTTACATTAATATTTGCAAAAATAATAAACGCGCGTGATGAATCGAAAACGAGAGATTTAGGGTTTTGACCCCAACTACCTAATTATAATTTAAAAGAAAAATCATTTTTTTGTCGTTTTTGTGCTATTTTGAGAAAATAAGGTTTAATCGAATAAATAAAAAAACTAATTACTAATTAATTTAAATTTAGAAAAATAATTAAATTAACCTATTTTTGTATTTTTTATTTTATGAAAAGAAATAAAAATTAAATCAAGAGTTAACCCTAATTTTTTCTAATTTGATTTTAATTATATACAAAAAGTTAGAATTACCCTAAATTATATTTAAACTAATATTAAATTAAATTTGATAAAATAAAAAACCCTAATTATAAATTTTGTGAAACTTGATTTTATGATTTTATGAAAAAGAAATTAATTTTGTTAAAAAAAACAATTAAGTAAATTAAATAAAAGAAAAGAAAAGAAATAGAAAAGAGAAAGAATGGGCCTGGTATTAGCAAAAGGGAGGGGTGTTGTTTGCAATTTTATGGGCCCAATAAGCTCCTGGCCCCATTAACTTTGCCAATCCCATGTGCTTGCTCTACTGGGCGTATGGTAGGCCCTCATATGAGAAGCCTTGGATCTGGCATATTGATGATCTGATGGTTGGATGCTGATGATGTATGGTGGACTCATGGGGTACCAGCGCACCTAAATCTGTGAGAAAAAATAATATGAAGCAATGTTGGGACCTGGGAATCGAACCCAGGTCCTTGAGTATTATCACATTGCACGCTTACCAGCTGAGCTGGCCATGTTAGTTGTACAAATAATAACAAACAAACATTATATGATAAAACCAAAATATTAATTCTTAAAACGCGCGCAGATTCAAACTGCCCATTCACAGCATGCCACGCCATCATCTTCCTCGTTGCCTCTGTCGTTTTAGATCAAATACTTTTACCTACAGACACTGGGCGTAGGTACAACCCTTGTCCACTCCAAAATCCTGTCCATGTATGATAAATCACAACCAATGGTACCAATCAACTCGTTGCAACCTCACGAGCATCATGGTACCATTATTAATGGCCAATTGTTCCTGTATGAAAAACCCCTAAAAATTGAGCATGAACCCTAGCCAGGGCATCTTGGTATACAGTCAATAAAAATGCAATTAATCATAATCATTAGTTTGCAAACATCTCAAGGATTAAGAATATGTCAATTAATCATGCTAAATATGCCAGAATTAAGGTTTTCGAATTCAAGAAAATGCGCAAACCGTATGACTCTTACAGTGTGATTCTGAGCGTGGGGAAGCTTGATAATGGTTGCAATACGATCCAGGGATGTCCAGCAAACGATTGGGATGACTAGAATGCCTTGAGGTGATCTGTAACATGGAAATTGGCTGCAACTTTTCTTGAATTTTTTGAAGTTTTCTTTCTGCCTTTTCACGCCTCTAACCTCTTGTTTTTGGTCTGCACTTGTTCTTTATGTATAGTAGAACGCATTAGGGTTACAATTCTGTATCAAATCTCTCTCAATTATGATTATTGATTCATGATTTGATCCTTGTGCAAAATCTTTCTAAATCAAGCTAATCCAATCTTTTGTTTCCATATGAGTCTTGCACGATTTGATCTTGTTTCCAGCTGTGTATTGGACCTAATCATGCACAAAATCTCAAGATTTAATTAGTTTTTGATATTTTCATTATTTTATTTTGATTTTATTTGATTTAAATGAAATAAAATCAAAATAATTGACAAAAATAAAAGAATGACAAATGGAAGGGATCATGGGTCGTGGGTCACATTACAAACTTAATGAAAGCATAAAAAGTTGGGCCCATTTGATAAAATATGCAATTTTGGACATATTTGACTTTTGGCAATTTTGCAAAAAGGGTCAACTTTACCAATCCATAACTCTCTCAATTTTGACCCTAGAGATGTGTTCTTGGACCTTTTAGAAAGCTTGAGATGTCCTCTAAGCAAACTTTTTAGTCTCATCTCAATTGAGTCTTCCATGTTCATGTATGAAGCTTTGACCCAAAATGTGTTTTTGTTGACTTTCCAAAATGACCTATAATGTCAAAATTCATACTTTTTTGTGAGTGAATATTTTGAACTTGGAAGATGAAGATGAATTGTAGGTAATTGCATCCTATTCAAAATGGGCCTTGGATGGGTCATTTTTGATAAAGTATGAGAAAGTTATGCTTGGTCAAAGTTGAATTGACTTTTCCTGCAAAACCCTAATTTAGCAACTTTTGGGTTTTGATGAATTATGAGCAATCCTTAATGAATCATGATCAACCCTTGATCAAATGATGAATAATACTTCAAAATGAGAATGTTGACCAAAAATCTTGAAGTTTGACTGTATATGGGCCACAATTGACTTTTTCCCTAACACAGTCGATTTTCAGGCCTTTGAGCAATTGACTGATCAAATTTCCTCTGCAAGGATTGAAACTTGACATGGATGATCTTTAGAACATATTAGGACAATGGTGAGCATTTGGGACCCTTTGGATTCAAACATCTTGATGCAAACTGAAACCCTAATTTGAGGTAGACTGCCTTAGGAGAGAGTTTGTTTGGTCAACTCTTGGACTTCCTTGAGCAATTTGAGGACCTCACTTGAAATGTATTGCCAAATATGGGAGGGAAAATTTTGGGGTACAACACTGGCATATGTTTGGCCATTTCTTGTTTGACCTCCCATTCTGTCTCTTTGACTTTGACTAGTTGGCTGTATTCTCTGGGCAGCACAGACACCACATTTACCATGATGTCTAATGTAACATCAGACCCAGAATCAAATTCTTCTTTTGATTCATCTTGCTCAGGCCATACCATCCTTCTAACAATTGTTATTTTATCATGCATTCTTGGTTTAGCCTTTTCTTTTCTTTGTGGTATGTTAGTGCTTGTTTCTGGTCGGGGCCCTTCTGCAACTTCTCTTTCAGCCTTTCTCCGTCTTTGATACCTTCTCCATACGGAGCAGGTCATAAGGTTCTTTTCTTTGTAATTGTTTAACACATGAGCAACCGTGTTTGTTGTTGTTGACTGAAATTCCTTTTTGTAGGCCAAAGAGGATCCTCTTGGCATATCGAATGTTTGCCATTTTCCCTCGTTAGGCCTTTTTCTATTTGTTGTCTTCAACCAAGTGTCCATAGGAACATTTGTTGGAGGCTTGAAGGTTGATGGCCTATTCACATGGTTTACTGGCCCCTTTTGGTATCCTCTTCTAGGGTCGTACCTTACTTCAGGATCCATGTTAAGCTGGGCAATGTTGCCCAATTTTTTCTTTGCTGCACGCACACCTTGTATATGCTCAGCAGGTTTTTTGTCGAAGATAGAACTGCATCTTAGACACAGCATAACCTCTGACTTCTTTTTCTGGCATCTGTGTAGAAAATCTGCAAGATTTTCGTTCTCTTTAGGAAAAGCAAGCTTGTTGATTTCCTCTTGTCTGATGCTGTCTTCTGAATCTGCAGCTTTAGGTTCAGACACTTCAACCATATTTATTTCCACGTTGTTCTTTCCAGCTATACTTAGCTTCCGCATCTTGGCCTCTAGGCTTTCTGCCGAACCAGTGACAACAACCAAGTAGGAACCTTTAGTAGTTCCTTTGCTTGAACCTTAAGTGGTTCCCTTGTTTAGGCCTTCAGTAGCCTTTTTTTGTACCTCTTCGACAACTTTTCTGCTAACGTCCTCAGTGAAACTGCCAAAAATAGGTTTGTTGATGAAGTTTTCTGAGACTTCAACCATATTGATACATGAAGGTTCAACATAGTGGGCATCTTCCTGCAACGGGTTTGCATTAATCTTCATGGGTGGTTTGTCATCAAACTTGAGTCTGTCATCTTTTATTGCGCCTTGAACGAGATCCCTGAAAAGAAAACATTGTGAGGTTTTATGGCTCAAAAAATTATGATATTTACAGAAACCTCTCTTTTTCCTTTGATCTAAAGGAGGCATTTTTGCCCCTAGGGGCACTATCATCTGGCCGTCTTTAACTAATAAGTCAAATATTTCATCACATTTTGTGACGTCGAAACTATATGTTTTCTTTGGGAACCTATCACTACTCTTTTCAGGTTCAGTAGGATTCTTCCCATTTGAGGGTGTTAACAGTCTTCAAGAATATGGTGGCCCTTGCTTTAATTATGCTAGATCGATATCACTCTCTTTGACAAGTACAGGTTCATTAGATGTCTCTGGATCATCATCATCCATTTCGACATATGCTACCCTTTCTCTTCGATGATTTTTATTCGCCTTAGCTTTTTCAGCCTTAAGGCGTTCCACCTGTCAAACTCTATCAGCCAATTGGGCCATATCTCTCAAGTATTGGGTATCTAATTTCTTCCTAATGGAATAGTCTAGACCTCCTGCAGCCATTTTGACCAACTCATGTTCAGGCACTTGTGTAAAGCATCTGGCTTTGAGTAGTCGAAATCTGTTCAGATACTCATCAATTGGCTCAGTGATTCTCCTCTTCACCCTAGCCAGTTCTTTCAAACTTATTTTGGGTTGTCCCATATAGAACTGTTCATGGAGCAATCTTTCCAACTGATTCTAATTGTGGATCGAATTGGCTGGGAGTGTGGTAAACCAAGTGAAGGCATTTTTGGTTAAGGAACTTGAGAAATACTTAATCCTAAGATTCTCATTATTTGAGATTTCCCCAACCTCTATCAAATACCTTGCCACATGTTCGACAGTGGACTCTGTCGTATCCCCTGAAAACTTGGTGAACTTTGTAACTTTCCACCTAGGGGGTAAATCTGATTGCAAGATATAATCTAACAATGGAGATGTAAAGTTTGGCCTATGAAAGCCAATGTTTACTCCATTTTGTGCCATAATTCTTTTGACCATGGCTGTCAAGTTATTATCTACCGCATGGTTGTGGTGTCAGACCTACTGTATTACTTCATTTGCATTTTGGTTTCTATTTACCACAACTATACCTTGTTCGACAACTCTTGGGATTTGTGGGGAAACTCTGGGTACTTTGACCCTAGGTTGTTCGACTCTATGGTTTATCTCATCTGGCTATGAATTCTGGTTAATGGTCATGTCATCCTCTAAGACCACACCCTGATTTCCTCTTATCAGCACTCTTTAAAGGTGTCGAATAGGTTGAGGAACCCCAAAAAATTCAGCCATGCGCGTCATTTGCACTACCATTTGCTGATTTGACTGGGTGGTATTTTGTATTAGAGGGTTAAGTATTGTACTCAAGGATTGTGCCAACATCCGCACCATGTCATGGTTACTCTCATCCATTTGTTGCCTCAAAATTGTTGTAGAAGCATTTGTGAGGCTCAGCATTATATGGGACGTCTCTCCTAAGAGTTGGTTTCTACCTAGATTTGCCATACCAGTTCTAGATCCCTGCAATGGAGAAGATGCACTTACCAGAGGTTCTGAAAATGTGGATGAGACATTCATAAGGCTTGCCATTTCAGCGGTTGGTATGCCATAGGGTTGGTCTCGACCCATCGAGGCTGTCGAAAATCCTAGAGGGACATAAGGTCGAAATTCCAGATTTCCCCTTGGTGGGGGTGTTCCTGGTGGACCCCTAGGACCTATATAAGAAAGTATTGGTCTTGTTTGTGTAACCGTCAATGCTGGTGTCGAACCAACCATTGATGGCATAGGTCCACTAACTATTGGTATAATCGTAGTTCCATTTCCAGGAATTGGTGGAGGCATTTCTCCACTACTTGGCTGATTAGCCATTCTCCTATTTCTTCTCCTAGGTATGTACTCTTTGGTGGTTGTTTTGCCACTTCTCAATAACATACAACACTCTTTGAGAGAAAGGAAATTACTTAAAGCATTTATGATAAAACTGTTTTTATCAAAGTTTGTAAAAAAAACAAAAACTTAGCAACGTCCCACCGGGTGTGCCAATTTGTTTACCGTGAAAATTGCTAAACAACTGCTGATCTTCCAAAAGGGTTATTTTGGTTACTTGCAAGATCGATCAGTTTGATCCTAGGACATATGCTAAGTATTTTTGGGTTTAAATATGTTTAAATGAACATGTTTGATAAGATACTAAGAGTAAAAGTAGGATGAAGGTAAAAAACATGATAAAAATGCAAGTAAAGTAAAGGATAAAGTAAATCTGCAGTAATTTAGAAGGGCTGTAATGGTAAAGTTTGCAGCAAAATGTTAAATGGCAAGAATTGTAAATAAATGTAAAATACTTTGATTGCAATGGTGATTCAAACATACATTCTCAATATTCTTTCTCTCACAGCGGGTACTTGAATAAAATTGAGTGACTTGTACAATGAGTTGAACACACGAAATTCTACACAAATTTCCTATATTTATTCTAGTAATAAGTAATTGTCGAACGATTGCTTCATTCCAGGGTGAGGACAAGTGTCCTCTACATACTCTTCGACCCTTATCTTCATGCCACATTGCTTTTCCTAACTGCCAAGTGAACTGCCTTTCCCTCCTTTCTTCAAATTCAAATCCATTTGCTGCTGACACAATCGGTTGAAGACTGCCTTTAACTTAGAAAATTCTCTAAGTATTTTCTCCTTCTTAACAAGGATGACTTCGACACAACTCCTTTCACAGGCTCTCCTGTCAAAGTGTCTTCAGCTTAGATTTCTTTAATCTATTTTTAGCCAATAAGGCCAATAAGTGTGAGTGTCAAATTTAGGAACAAGGATCAAAGAACTGAAAGATCACTTTCTTCATGTCTTCGTCAAGGCTAGAGGTAACCATATTGAGAAGTCGACCATGTCTTTTAGTAAATGGAGAATTCTCAGGAACCCTTGACGCTAACTCCTTGAGTTGAGGAGGCACTCTTACGAGGTTGACTTGGATAGTATTCCTACGAGTGGAAGCCATGTCCTACAAAACAACACAAAGATAAGTCCTCAAAATCCTTGAAATGGTTAGTGCAAAATGCCATGTTACGATGTCATGATGTTATGTGCAAATAAACATAAGCACACAAAGCAAACAAGTCCTTAGGTTTAGGCTTTCATGGAGTTCATAAGTAAGTACCCTCTTGAAATTTAGTTGGTTCAACCTGTCCTAGAAAGTAATTGGGTTCTAGGGAATATCAATATCACTGATCTTTCTTCATCGGGCATTGTTTCAGCGCAAGCCTCTTTATAAGCGACCTAAATATCCCGAAAGTCTGATCTTAATGAGCGTAGTATCGAGTATCAACCAACTTCAGACTGCACCAAAGTCGGCTATCTCACTACTTTCTAATGGTCAAGTTGTTCAATTAAAGGTTCTAAGGTCAGTTAGTGCTTCATGACACCATACAACAACCATGTATTCTCCTTGACTAGACTCAAGGGCTACCGGTACCAACAAATGTGTCACACTAACGTATCCATCGCTTCAACTAGGTCGGTATACCCTGCACAATTTCCACAATCTATTGCTACTTACCTAATGGTGTCCCCCGATCCAGGTAGAGGATTAAAACAAGCCCAAACAAAGACACAAAATGTAACACAAGAAAGTCAAACGAAGAAAGCATTTTAAAGGTGATCTAGCTCTAAGGTAACCCCACTTTTAAGTAATTCCCCAACAGAGTCGCCATTTCTATAATACGGTGGGAGAACTGACGTGGTGTTTTGTGTTTTATTGCAATTGTTGTGGATAGCAAGAGTCGCCACCGAATTTTATTTTATCCAATAAAGGAAAGGGTGAAAAGAACAGGAAATACCTTTAGAGATATTTTCTTGAGTTCGGGGGGTAGGTTATGAAAAAGGAAGGTGTTATCACCCTTTTCATCCGTAGTTATCTACGGGCTCTTAGTTTCTTGATCACTTTGAAATTCTTAGTTTGAAATGTGTTTGTGATTGGTGTAAGTTTGAAAATATTTTGAAAACGCCTTTGTTGCGGCAAACTTTGTAATGATTCTCGTCTCTATAAGAATGCATACAAAGTGTTGGTTTTGAAAATAGTTCAAAGATATGTTTGTTTTTTAATATGTTTTGAAAGTGTAAGTGTGAAAAATGGTTTTAATTTGTGAGCAAGCAACTATGAGCGTCCTACCTACTCAAAAGGTCTTTGTTCTTTTCCTCCTCCTTTAGATGTTACTATCTTACCATTGATTGGTAAGAAGCCCCATCGTTGGATGTGAAGGGACGGGTATGGGTCAATCATATAGTCATAAGAGGCAACTTATGAGACGTTTTAGAAATTTTTATAAGGGACTAGATCGTTTACCGAAGGCAACATCAAGGGACATTAGGGGACTATGATCTTTTTTATCGAGGGTCTTTGCTAAAATGCCCATATTCGAGGGACATGACTATTTTTTGAGGCAACAAGCGAGATTACCTTAAAGGTGCATGTAAAATCAAGCTTCTCAAATGAAATTTTATTTTGATGAAGACAAACCATGATTGACAAAGAAGGCAAAGATTTGTTATCAAGCTCAAGGAATCTATGGACAAAGTCTTCAGTTCAAGCTCTTAGCAACTTTCAAGGTATAATGATAATACTTACTTTGATCTTAAGATATAGATGCTCAATGGTGAATAAGAAATGTTTTATAAATCATTACTCAAGTTTTTTCAAAGTTAAAATTCATTTTTTACTTGAGTGCAATCGATTTGCATATTAGTGCAATCGATTGCATGCTTCAATTTTTCAGATCTTTTGCTTCTGTTTCTCAGTGCAATCGATTTACATTGCTTGTGCAATCGATTGCATACTTAAAATTTTCAAAATGTTTTCTTCTGTTTCTCAGTGCAATCGATTTACATTGCTTGTGCAATCGATTACACTCACTCATTTTTGCTACTGACTTCACATGCAATCGATTTACATTGCTTGTGCAATCGATTGCACACTTAAAACTTTTAAAAATATAGCTGTTGAAACCCCGTGCAATCAATTTACACAAAGGGTGCAATCGATTACATGCTGCACGATTTTGAAAAACAACAGCTTTGCACATGCCTATTCATAACACCTTTTCATTGAAACCTTTCACTCAATCTTGGCAATTGTTCATGATTCATTTACATAACTTTATGATGTTTCAAAAGGGTGTTATGAACATATAAATATTCATTTTAAAAATCATTTTCAACACCTCTTCCAAATATATTTTCTGAATTTTTCAAAATACAAACTCAAGCTTTTCTTCACTTTCATACATAAGTTTTCTGCATACTTTCATACATTGTTAAACAGAAAACTTTGAGCATTTATATCTTGAGTCATTGTACACTATTATCATTGGAAGAAAAGATTATTCATTGTTAAATCACTCTAAGTGATCAATACTACTCAACTCACTCAAAATAAAATATTGATAGTTACTTACTTATTTTTCCAGGATTGTTGGAAATAAGTTTAAGTGATTTTATAAATCTTGTCTTTCCAGGATTGGTGGATACAAGTGTAGTCACTTTGAGAGGATTGTTCTCATTGTTGACATAGTGAAAATCCAAGAGGATTGTTCTTGGTACAAGAGGATTGTTCTTGGCTTTTTTGGTAGTTCTTGTTTAAGTTTGCCACAATAAGGAAATCACTTTCATGTTGAAAGAGGACTGGAGTACTCTCAGACTGTGAAGGGAACCAGGATATATCGCTCGTGTCTCTTTATTTTTCTGCACTTTACTATTTCCTAAACTCACCATTAACCAGAAAAATAATATCCATCTTCACTAAAACCATAATTTTTTAAAGCACCTAATTCACCCCCCCCCCTCTCTTAGGCGCACTTCGTACTTACAATTGGTATCAGAGAAGGTTATAGGTAACATGTTCCTAAAAGATCCAGAATGGCTTCCGCAAATCAAAATCCCATTTTCAGAGATGGTGGTAGTAACAACAAGCTCCTCTATTTTGTGGTGAATATTTTGACTTCTGGAAAATACGCATGAAGGCACATCTAGAAGCACAAGGAGAAGAAATATAAGATGCCTTTGAGAATGGTACATTTATCCCTATGACGGTAATCAATGGTGTTGGCTCATCAAAGCCTAAAACTGCATGGGACAATGATGATAAGAAGAAAGTTCTCTATGATAAAAAGGCAATAAACCTTCTTCAAGGTGCACTTAGCATAGATGAATTCTTTTGTGTCTCGGCATGCAAGACAACAAAAGAAATATGGGATACCTTGGTACAAACTCATGAAGGAACAGTTGAAGTAAAAAGATCAAGACTAAATACCCTGAGTCAAGAATACAAATTATTTCAAATGCAGCCCGGAGAAACCATTCTTGACCTACAAAATAGATTTGTGCACTTGACAAATAATATAAGTGCTCTTGGTAAGACTTTGACGAATGATGAACTAAATATGAAAGTACTTAGGTCCTTAACTAGGGAATGCCAACCAAAGGTAACGAAAATTTCAGAAAAGAAAAGTCTCTCCTCCATGACATCCGCAACATTGTTTGGGAAACTTCAAGAATATGAAACGGAACTCGGAAGACTTGAAAAACATGAAAATCAAGAGAAGAAATCCAAGAATATTTCTCTGAAGATAGATTCCAAGGAAGTTGAAAAGGAAGACAATCCGGAAGAAGATGAAAATTTCATGCTTCTTGTTAAAAGGCTTGGTAAGTTCTTTGGTAGAAATGACAAACCCTTTTCTCATTCAAAATGAAAGAAACAATTTAAGAAAAAGGAAGCTTCCACATCAACACAAGAAGTCACATGTTATGAATGTGGTAAGCAAGGTCATATCAAGCCGGATTGTCCAAAAATCTCCAAGAAAGGTGGATTCAAAAGCAAAAAGGGATTCAAGAACAAAAAGGCCTATGTTGCATGGGAGGATAATGAAATAAGTTCCTTATCCGATTCCGATAGTGATGAAAGTGAAAATCTAGCATTGATGGCCTCACACCATTCTGATGATGAAGACAATGAGATTATTAATGAATTTTCTCTTTTTGATAGTGATGCACAAGGTGCTATAGATGAACTATTGAATGAATGCAAAATTCTCTATAAAACCATTTCATCACAAAATAAACAAATTTCACCCTTAGAAGAAAAATGTGAATCTATGGAAAAAGATTTCGAAGAAGAAAAACAAAAATCAAGTGATGAACAAAAACAAAATTTTGTATGCAAAAATTGTGAATCACTCTCTTTCCAAATTGTCCAATTAAAAAGAGTCATTGAAAGATATGAAAAAGGCCAAATTGGATTGGGAGGTGTTCTTAGCCAACAAAGATACTCCAATGATAAAAGTGGACTTGGATATTCAAAGTTTTCAAAACCAAGTTCTAATAAAACTATCTTTGTTAAGGCTAGTGATCAATCATCCAAAGAGAAAGTAAACAAACCTAAAATAGTTCATCACTATCCTAGAAAGAAAACATTTCCTAAGAAGAAATCTCATCCTTCTAGATATAGAAGTAAATTTGAACCTACTTGTTTTTATTGTGGCATTAAAGGCCATACACCTAATTCTTGCTATGTTAGAAACTTTAGTGTGGCAAGTGGGAATTATGTTTGGGTAAAGAAAGGCACTAATTATGAAGGACCCAAAGCAACTTGGGTACCTAACAAAGCCTAATTTGTTTTGCAGGTATGCTTGAAGACCACATGCAATCTTTGGTATCTTGATAGTCGTTGTTCAAAGCATATGATGGGAGACATAAACCAATTTTCAAATCTAGTGCTAAAGGCCAAGGATTTTGTCACTTATGGAGACAATAATAAGGGAAGAATCCTTGGTAAAGGCCAAGTTGGTGCTCCACCTTTCACATCCATTGAAGATGTTCTTTATGTTGAAGGACTAAAGCACAATCTTCTTAGTGTTAGTCAACTTTGTGATAAAGGCTTCAAGATCAAGTTCACCAAGGATGAATGCTTGATATAAGATGACGTCACACATGAGGTTATACTTAAAGGTAAAAGAATCAATAATATATTCATGATTTCCCTTGATGATCCATATTTGAAGGTAAAATGTCTCATGGCGAACAACGATGATTCATGGTTGTGGCACAAAAGAATTGCTCATATTCACATGGAACACTTGAATAAACTAATCAAGCATGATCTTGTCATTGGATTGCCTAAGAGAAACTTCATCAAAGATAAACTTTGATGCTTGTCAAAAAGGGGAAACAAACAAAATCAACTTTCAAATCTAAGAATGTGGTGTCTACTACAAGGCCACTACAATTGTTACATATGGACTTATTTGGTCCATCAAGAACAAGAAGTTTCATAGGTAATGTATATGCTTTGGTTATTGTTTACAATTTGTCTAGATATACTTGGACATTCTTTTTAGTACAGAAAAGTGATGCATTCAAGGCGTTCAAGAAGTATGCTAAACAAATTCAGAATGAGAAGTCTCTAACAATTGCCTCCATAAGAAGTGATCATGGCGGAGAATTTCAAAATGCTCTATTTGAAGAATTCTGTGGAGAACATGGAATATCTCACAACTTCTCGGAACCAAGGACTCCTCAACAAAATGGAGTGGTAGAAATAAAGAATAGGTCTCTTGTGGAACTTGCTAGAACAATGCTTAGCGATTCAAATCTTCCAAAATACTTTTGGGAGGATGCGGTGAGCACGTCATGTTTTGTTAGCAATAAAGTTAACATAAGACCAATCTTGAAGAAAACTCCATATGAACTCTTTAAAGGGAGGAAACCAAACATTGCTTTATTTCACATTTTCGGATGCAAATGCTTTGTCTTAAACAACGACAAAGATAACCTTGGCAAGTTTGATGAAAAATCTGATGAAGGTATTTTTCTTGGCTACTCTTTTTCTAGTAAGGCATATAGAATCTATAACAAAAGAACTTTAACAATTGAAGAATCAATGCATGTATCTTTTGATGAATCTAACCCCTCCAAGGAGGATAATATTGTTTGTGATAATGATGATAATGAAATACTAGAAGGTCCTCAAGAAAATTCTTCCAAAGATTAACCAATTCAACACGAAGAATCACCCCAACAAGAATCAAATCTCAATGATCTACCAAAAGAATGGAGAACTCATAGAGATCATCCTATCGATAAAGTAACTGGTGATATAAGTCAAGATGTGACAACAAGATTAAATCTCAAAGATGCTTGCCTAAACATGGCGTTTATCTCTCAAATTGATCCTTCCAAAGTTGATGAAGCCTTAGGCGATGACCAATGGATTATCGTGATGCAAGAAGAATTAAATCAATTTGAAAGGAATCAAGTTTAGGAACTTGTCCCTAGGCCAAGTAACAAACACATTATTGGAACAAGATGGGTGTTAAAAAAAAAACTTGACGAGAGTGGAATAATTGTTCGTAACAAAGCAAGGTTGGTAGCACAAGGCTACAATCAAGAAGAAGGAATAGATTTTGAAGAAACTTTCACTCCGGTTGCAAGGTTAGAAGCTATTCGTCTCTTACTTGCCTATGCTTGTTCATTAAATTTTCAACTTTTTCAAATGGATGTCAAAAGCGCATTCTTGAATGGATATATCAATGAAGAAGTCTACGTTAAGCAACCCCCGGGGTTCGAAGATTTCAAGAATCCATATCATGTATTTAAATTGAGAAAAGCTCTCTATGGATTGAAGCAAGCACCAAGGGCATGGTAAGATCGTTTAAGCAACTTCTTATGCGAAAAAGGCTTTGAAAAGGGCAAAGTTGACAAGACTCTGTTTATCAAGAAAATCAAAGATGACACTTTGCTAGAACAAGTCTATGTTGACGATATCATTTTCGGATCTTTAAATCAAGAAATGTGTGAAGAATTTTCAGCAATGATGCAAGGAGAATTTGAAATGTCCATGATGGGTAAAATGAACTATTTTCTTGGACTTCAAATCAAACAATTAAAAGATGGCATCTTCATCAACCAATCTAAATATTGCAAGGAACTCTTGAAAATATTTGACATGGATAACTGTAAGGCAATGTCTACATCAATGGGTTCCGGTTCATATGTTGATCAAGATGAATTAGGTGTTTCCATCGACATTACAAAGTATCGAGCTATGATTGGCTCCTTATTGTATTTAACGGCAAGCCGTCCTAACATAATGTTTAGTGTTTGTCTCTGTGCTCGCTTTCAAGCAAATCCAAAGGAGTCTCATCTCACGGCGGTAAAGAGGATCATAAAGTATCTCAAAGGAACAACAAATGTCGTATTGTGGTATCCTAAAGGTAGTGTTTGCAACATAGTTGGTTATTCTGACGCGGATTATGCAGGTTGTAAAACTGATAGAAAAAGCACAAGTGGTACTTGTCACATCCTTGGAAATGCATTAGTATCATGGGCCTGCAAGAAACAAGCATGCGTTGCTCTTAGCACGGCCGAAGCTGAATATATTATAGCGGGTAGTAGTTGCGCTCAAATTTTGTGGCTCAAACAACAACTTCGTGACTACGGACTCGATCTAGGATGCATTCCTCTACAGTGCAACAATACAAGTGCAATAAACATTACAAAGAATCCCGTCATGCATTCAAGAACTAAACACATAGACATACGACATCATTTCCTCCGTGATTATGTACTTCAAGGAGATGTCGAGGTAACCTTTGTAGATACTCATAATCAGCTTGCCGATATCTTTACTAAACCTTTGGCAAGAGAATCATTCTACAAGATTCGACGAGAGCTTGGCATACTTGACGAACATGACATATAAGGTGCCTTCTATCCTTGTTATGATTTTATATATATGTTTTAAATATGATATATGTGAATATATGTTAAGTGGTATTTAATTTTTAAGAAACATTTGGTTTTGGTCATTTTTGGTTGATGCAAATCGATTGCACAAAGAGTGTAAATTGATTTCTCACTGAGTATTTTTAATTCTGACCTTTCTGTTTCAAGTGAAAATCGATTGCACTCTGCGTTTCAGTTTTATTTTGATTCTGTTTTATGTGCAAATCGATTGCACCTGTATGAAAATCGATTGCACCTACTGTAACTTGCTTTGATGATAGAAATTTTTGTTGGTCAGAATTCCTCTCTCTCATATTCCCAAGACAAATAAACTTTAATACAACCCACTCATTCCTATCTACTCAAATCATATCCAACTTTCAGCTCTCAAACACCTTTCTCTCTCAAAAAACCTAAAATCCTCAAAACCCTAAATACCTTACCCATGGCTTTAAGACAAAAAAGAAAGGTACCAGCTTCAGAAAAAGGGAATAAGAAGGTTGATTCATAATCTAATCCATTACTTTCATCTCTAACCGAAGAACAAGAAGACAGATTCACAAAGGACTTTCAAAGGAAAATAGTGTCCAATCCTAAATATGGTATGCTACCAGCCTTTCCCCAAGAATGCTTCTCTTTTCAAAATGATTTAGCTGCTTATGGTCTAGAACCATTAATTTCATCGTTTGGGTGATACTATTCGGATTTGGTAAGAGTGTTTTTCAGCAATTTAACTCCACACAAAGGCAAAATGGTGACATATGTGCTGGGTACTCGTATCTCTCTAACTCCTGAGGTTGTTGGTGAGATTCTTCATATTCCTTACACTGGAAGTTCTCTGTATGACCCTGAAAATGAGGCATGGGATGACTACCGGAAAAAGGATTTCTATTACAACATTGGGAGATTAAGTGAAGCTGAATTCCGTGCCAAACGGATTCTTGGTCTAGGCGGAGTAATTCCATCCAGAGACTCCTGGAGTGAAGGTAACTTCTATATAGACGATCGCTTATTTCATTACTTTATGGTCTATATTATGGTTCCAAGAGCTGGAAACCACTGCACTATAACCGACCTGGAAATGCAGCTGATTTATGCAAGAAAGAAAGGAATAAGTGTTAACTGGGCAAGACTTATAATGGTGCATATGCTGAGAGTCGATGCAAAATCTAAATTTCTTCCATATGCTTATTTTGTTACTTTAATTATGGAGGAATTTGGAGTGGATTTTGTTGGGTTTGAGAAAGTCAATATGGATCCAAATCTGAATAAGATCTCCATCAAGAATGTTGACTCAAGAATGGACGTGCATTACAATCCGGAAACAAAAACTATCACTTACATTGGTGAATATGTGGTTGGTGATGAAGGGAACAGTCAAGAAGTCGAAGGAGGTAAAGCTGTACCTCCTCCACCTACTGCTCCCTCTGGACCAACCAATCAAGAGCTTATGGATTTCATGTCTCAACAATTTGCTTCCATGAACACTAACATCAATAACCAATGGAATGCGATCAATGATTCTACGACAACCCAGATTAATGACTTCCGCGTAGATGTGAATCAACAATTTTCTTATCTTTACTCTCATCTTCACATTCCACCACATGATCCAAATAATTCAGCTGCACCTCCACAACACTACACAGAACCCCCTCTTCAACAACAATTTCCGAATCAAGGCTCTTGGTCCTATAACCACCAGGACATGCATCAACCTTGAAGTTCTGGCCAAACTCTATTTTCTGTTATGTCCTTGTCTTGTTATTCTATGTTTTGTTTGTTAAATTTCTGTGTAATTGTTAAACAATTTGTGTTGCATGTTTAATTAAAGTTTTCTCTATATATTTCTTCATTACTATTGTTTTTGTGCATCTTGCCCTTCTTTTTGATAATGTCAAAAGGGGAGAAAGATGTGGTACTTTATGCTTGTGTTTTTCCTTGTCTTAATTTTTTAAGGTACTCTCCAACCAAGATGAACAAATACAAAGGAATCCAACCTTCTCATACATAGGGGGAGTTTTGCATCTTAGGGGGAGAAGCTCTTTCTGGAAAGTACAACGCATAAAGCAAGATTGTTTGTCATCATCAAAAAGGGGGATAATGAAATTTTATTTTGATGAAGACAAACCATGATTGACAAAGAAGGCAAAGATTTGTTATCAAGCTCAAGGCATTTATGGACAAAGTCTTCAGTTCAAGCTCTTAGCAACTTTCAAGGTATAATGATAATACTTACTTTGATCTTAAGATATAGATGCTCAATGGTGAATAAGAAATGTTTTATAAACCATTACTCAAGTTTTTTCAAAGTTAAAATTCATTTTTTACTTGAGTGCAATCGATTTGCATATTAGTGCAATCGATTGCATGCTTTAATTTTTCAGATCTTTTGCTTCTGTTTCTCAGTGCAATCGATTGCATACTTAAAATTTTCAAAACGTTCGCTTCTATTGCTCAGTGCAATTGATTGCACTCACTCATTTTTGCTACTGACTTCACATGCAATCGATTTACATTGCTTGTGCAATCGATTGCACACTTAAAACTTTTGAAAATATAGCTGTTGAAACCCTGTGCAATCGATTTACACAAAGGGTGCAATCGATTGCATGCTGCACGATTTTGAAAAACAACAGCTTTGCACATGCCTATTCATAATACCTTTTCATTGAAACCTTTCACTCAATCTTGGCAATTGTTCATGATTCATTTACAGAACTTTATGATGTTTCAAAAGGGTGTTATGAACATATAAATATTCATTTTTAAAATCATTTTCAACACCTCTTCCAAATATATTTTCTGAATTTTTCAAAATAAAAACTCAAGCTTTTCTTCACTTTCATACATAAGTTTTCTGCATACTTTCATACATTGTTAAACAAAAAACTTTGAGCATTTATATCTTGAGTCATTGTAAACTATTATCATTGGAAGAGAAGATCATTCATTGTTAAATCACTCTAAGTGATCAATACTACTCAACTCACTCAAAATCAAATATTGATAGTTACTTACTTATTTTTCCAGGATTGTTGGAAATAAGTTTAAGTGGTTTTATAAATCTTGTCTTTCCAGGATTGTTGGATACAATTGTAGTCACTTTGAGAGGATTGTTCTCATTATTGACATAGTGAAAATCCAAGAGGATTGTTCTCGGTCCAAGATGATTGTTCTTGGCTTTTTTGGTAGTTCTTGTTTAAGTTTGCCACAATAAGGAAATCTCTTTCATGTTGAAAGGGGACTGGAGTACTCTCGAACTGTAAGGGGAACCAGGATATATCGCTCGTGCCTCTTTATTTTTCTGCACTTTATAATTTCCTAAACTCACCATTAACCAGAAAAATAATACCCATCATTACCTTTTAGGCGTACTTCGTACTTACAGTGCGCGTGTGTGAAGTGCGTTTGATTGCATGCATTTTTGTCTTTGAGATTATGGTTCTCTAAGGTTGATTTTATCTTGACATACACACCCTAATTACTAACAATTGTATTAAAGCGATAAATTTGTGGAAATTAAAATCCTACGCTATTACATCACTTTAGGGGATGGGAGTATAAGATTACAAATGGGGAGATAAAAGCAAATAAAACCTAATTTTACTATTATAACCAAATTGAATGAAAATAAAAGAAAAAAGTCAAAAAAAGATTTATGTTGTCTGGTCTGACACGGGCTGTGTCCTGTGACACGGGCACCCGTGTCAGCACCCTATAATGATCCATGCGCGTTTTTTTTCTTTCTGCACTAGCGAAGCTGACACAGGCCGTGTCCTGTGACATGGGCACCCGTGTCAGCACCATGACTTGCCACTTTGCACATTTCTGTCTCCAATAGAGTTGACACAGGTTGTGTCCAGTGACATGGGCACCCGTGTCAGCACCCTGACCTGCATCTTTGTTAGCTTATAGTTCCAGTATACCTGACACGGGCCGTGTCATGTGACACGGGAACCCGTGTCAGCATCCTGTCCTGCATTTTTTGTTAGATTTTTAAACAGTTGAGCTGACACGGCCGTGTCGCATGACACAGGCACCCGCGTCAGCCCCCTGTCTTGGCCTTTTTTACTGAGTTTTCTACTTTTGATCTATCTTTTTTTTTTATATATCTTTTGAACACAAACAACAAATGATATATGGATAAAGGTATTATAGTTTGGAAAAAAAGTATACCTCTTGAAGAGAAACTTTGGAATATGTATGGATGTCTCTGAATGCGAAGTGATGATTGACTGAGCTCCTCTTTGGAGTTGCTCCAATCCTTGCACTGTGCCATAAAATTCCAGAATCGCTCCAACCCAGTCAAAGTTGCAAAATATTGTTTTTCATTTATGTTCGGAAGGTGATGATAAGGGTATTACATCAATTATTCTTGTGTTTGAACAATCTCTGTGTGATGTATATGAGGTGTTTTGGTAGTTGGTTTAGGGGAAAGCTTGTAAGGTTGTACAGTAATGGGTTGATGATTTTTCTGTTTTGTGAGTAAAAATAGAGTTGAAGATGAGTAGAGTTTTATGAATGAGTAGAGTTTTATGAATGAGTAGAGTTTAACAAGAATTATGTTTTTTCTCTTCTCCCTTTTTCTCTCCAAAATCCAACCCTTTGTGTGTTGTGAAAACAATCTATTTGTAGATGGACTTAACTGAGATTTAGGAGGGAAATAAATAACAATTTTAACTCTTTAGGTATGCTGTCTATGATACGGTGGGAGAACTGACTTGGTTGTTTTGTGTTTTATCGCAAATGTTGCGGTTAGCAAGAGTCGCCACCGACTTTTATTTTATCCAAAAGGAAAGGTGAAAAAGCACAGGAAAGACCTTTGAGATTGTTTCTTAAGTTTGGGGGGTATATTATGAAAAGGGAAGGTATTATCACCCTTTTCATCCATGGTTTTCCATGGGCTCTTAGTTACTTGCTAGATCACTTGATTTTTTTTGTTTGAAAATGTGCTTTGTGTGGTTTTTGAAAGTATTTTGTAAAGATGCCATCGTTTAGGCAAACTTTGTAATGATTCTCGTTCGTAAGAATGTATACAAAGATGTTGATCTTTTGAAAATGTTTCAAGTTTGAAAGATGTTTTTTTGAAAGTGTTGGTGTTTGTTTTGAAAATAGCAAGGATGTTTTTGGTTTTAAAATTGAGCAAGCAACTAGGAACAATCTACCTACTCAAAAGTCTTTCATGTTCATTTCCTCTTTCCTTTGACATTGTTATCTTACCATTGATTTGGTAAGTAACCCTATCTTTGGATGTAAACGGGACGGGCATGGGTCATCGTATAACCATGATTAGCAATGTTGCAAGGTATCTTAGCATCTTTCTTTAGGGACTAAGATCATTTTAAAAAGGCAACATAGATAGCATCATCGAGGGACTATGATCTTGTATTTTTGCTTGTTTTTGCTAAGATACCTCGCATGCATAATATGGTCACTTTTTGTAAGGCAACCAAGTGGATTTTACCCTAGGGGTGCTTGTGTGCAAGTGTATTGATTTTCATGCTTTGTTTAATCTTTGATTAGGGTTTGCTACTTGTTGATTTTATCTTCTCATACAAACCCTAATTACTAGCATTTATATAAAGCGATAAATTGCAAAAAGTAAAATTACTACGCTATTACATCATTAGGGGAGGGGGTGTACAAATTTACAAATGGGGATTGCAAGAAAATTAAACCTAATTATCTATTACAACTATATTGAATATTGTACAAAATTGAAAATAAAATGCAAGAATATAAGTGGAAAAAAGAAATGATTTTTGTTGTTTTTTATGGAGTTTTATCTTGACCTAACTAAAGAAAATGATTAATTAAAATTAAATAAAATTAACTTAAACTAATTAAGAAAATAAATTAATTTGAAAAGGATTTTTAGGGTTTTTTATGAAAAGGTTTTAAATTAATGAGAATAAAATGAAGATTAATTAATTAAAATAACCTAAGTTCTAAATTAATTTTAACTAAGAAAATAAAATAATATATTAATTTAACCTAAGTCTAAAAATTATATACTTAAGAAAAAGAAATTAATTTGTTTAAGAAAATATTTTTTTTAATCTTTTTGTTATATAGAGAAAATATATAAGTATAAATAATAAATAAAAATAAATTTAGATTTTTTTATGATTTATGAAAATAATAATAGTAATAATAATAATAATAATGTTAATAATAATAATAATAATGAAGAAAAATAAAATAATAAAAAATAAAAATAAAAATATAAAGAAAATTCAGGGGGGTTAAAAAATGAAACAGGGAGTAAAAAATAAGTAAAAAAAAGGGGTTAGGCCCAACAAAGGGGAGCCCAACGCTGCAAAAACAAAAAAAAACTGTAAAAATGTGAAAAGAAAAAGCAAAAGGCAGCGCTGGGTCTTGAATCCGTGACCTTGAGGTTACCAGCGTGCCGCCTTACCACTGAGGTGGCTGTACATCCGTTAATATAACTGGAACGATAAATATATAATACAAAATACACCCTGATTACACTTCATCTTCAACCTCCAGCCAAAGGACCTGTATCTTCTTCATCTCTCAACAAAAATGAAAAGTTCAAACATGAAAGTTGTGGCATTTCTTCCCACGAATCCAACCATGTAAATAATTTAAGCTAACAGTCAAAGATGAATGAGAATTTTTCTAGCCCTAATTCAAAACCTAAAAATTTCAGAAAACTTCAACTCTAAAATTCTCTAAGCTCGGGCAATATAAATGCAAACTATGGATATGTACAGCTTTGTGGCAATGGTATCTACATTTTATCTTCACAAG
Source organism: Vicia faba (assembly GCA_948472305.1). NCBI lineage: Eukaryota > Viridiplantae > Streptophyta > Magnoliopsida > Fabales > Fabaceae > Vicia > Vicia faba. The sequence continues at coordinate 1,082,498,631 of OX451739.1, read as the reverse complement.
TCAAAGTCAAATAATGCCTGTATGAAGAGATAGAAGTTTGAAAACGTACCTCTTGCAGCTGGAGTCGTGTATGGAGTTTGAGCAACCTTTATGATGGCCTGATGATTTCTGTAGCTTTTCTGGACCTCCTTGAATGTGTTCCAACTCCTAATTTGCTTTGAAGATGGCTGGAACTCCCAACTCAAGTCAAGTTGCAAGCTTCAGTTTTGAAAATGATGGATGATGATGGTGGAGTTACAGTTAGTAAATGAGGGTCTGGATCACTTTGATATGATGTATGGAAGGTGTTTGGATGATTAGTTTTCAAAATGCATGAGTGGAAATGAAGATGGTGAGTTTTTGCTCAAAACTGTTAAGTTTGGGTAGTTCTGTGCAACAAGGTGCTTGGGGGGTTTTGAGGGTGCTAGAATTCGTGTATTATGTTACAATAGACTTACGTTTATGTATGGAAAATGTTGTAGATCTATTGCACAAAAGGTTTCTGAGTTATAGGGTTATGGCTCAATTGCTTGATTTTGAAGAAAAGTGAAAAAAATCTGGTTTCGAGGCAGCAAGTACAAGCATGTAGGGTGGTTGACAACTTTAAACAAACTTGTCTAGATTTGTAGAGGAAGCTTGTGCAAAGGGAACTAGTGCAAAGCTCAATGCAAGTTGACATTGCATAAAACTTGCTTTATGTAAATGGCAATGGTGCATTTGTGCCATTAATGGAAAATTTACTTGGATAAAGCTTGAATCAAGTGGATAATAGCTCAAAAGCAAGTGAAATCTTCTGATTATAGAGAGATCTTAACGTTAAGAGGCCCGCAAATAAATATTGTGCAGCATAGGTTTGAAATTTGAATTTTGTTCATCAAAAATGACTTGTAATTCAAGTTTGAAAACCCTAACTTCCTCTCTTTGATTCTCCCTGCTCAAGAATGATCTCAAGGAGTTCTTGAACATTTTGGAAAACTTGTAATATGCTCTACAACCCCTCTTTGAATAACTTTTGAAAATTCCCCTTGGAAGTATATGAAAAAGTGCCATAAAGTTAGGTCAAAATCCTGACCAAAACTAGGGCAAAATTTCACTAAGTGTTCAATTTCAAGACCATGAATTTATGAATTAATAACTTGAGATCAAATCATTTTTAGAAGAAGTCATGTAAATAAATGTTGTAGATATCATGGAGATCTACAACTTTCATGTGGAAAGTTTCTTCTGAATCCTCTTGCATCATGGTGAAAAATTGGCTCAAAGTTATGAAAAAACATGAAGTTTTAAACACTTAGAAAAATTTCTAAGTTAGAAAACTTTGACTTTTCAAAATGAAATCTTAACTTTTTTGATTTCTTGATTAATAAGTTTCATATTTTGACATGTTTTGATGAATTGGGATCTTTTGACATTGGATTTTGACCAAAAAGTCAAAGTTTGACTTTTCAGTGTACAATTGACTTTTGATCAGTTGACTGAAAATTCACTATCAATCCAATTGATCTTGAGCAATGTTTTAGGTCATGCCATTAGGTCAAAAAGATGCAATTGAACTCTTGAAACCATGCTTCAAACCAATTGACCATTTTCTAGGTCAAAAATCAGAAATTGCCCTTTCTCAGTCAAAACCCTAATTTTGACCATTTTGCCCTTTTGATGATTTGATCAAATTTCTTGAGGAATTATGGTCCAAACTTGATCAAATGATACATATGAGTTTATAATATTGATGTGGATAAAAAATTATGAAGTTTGACTGTAAATTGGCCATAGTTGACTTTTTCCCTAATACAGTTGATTTTTAGGTCAACTGCTCAATTGACTAAGCAAAAGTGTGATCCAAGGTGTGAAACTTGACATGAGTAATCTTGGGGGTCCATAATGATCCATTAAATTCATATGAAGCATTGAAAGTTCAATTATCCTTGTGCAATCTCAAACCCTAATTTTGGTCACCAATGCTTAAGGAGGTGTCTTGAGCTGATAAACCCTAATGCAGTATTGAACTGAAGGAGATCTTGTGAGATATTACTTGATAAATGAGAGGGAAAATTTTGGGGTACAGCAGCTGCCCCTGTTCAATATTCTTAAACTTGAAGAGTTAGATTGGAGGATCCGCCATTCGTGACTTGAAGGTGAAAGATGATTGAACACTAGAGTGCCCAAAAATTTGCACTCGAAGATGGATGGTGAATGGGCTTATAGATGCCATTTGGAGGAATGTTGGTAAACACTGGAAGAAGTATCATCACAAATCTCTTGTTGACTTATACTAAAACTTGATGTTTTACCTGTGAGAAAAAGAGTTAGTAAAATGCAAATGCCTGCATGATGTTCACCAGATGTGGTATTATGTTAAATGCACATGGTATGTACATGCTATGATGTATGAATGTGAGATGTATGTTTTTGTCTGGGAAAATAAATCCCTGACTGCTGCTGAGGAAATTCTGGGGGGTTGAATCCCTGATTGCCGTTGGGGATGAAGATTATGCATATCTTCAGACTTTGTTGAAAGGATGCTTTAACTGGAGAATATATCTTGAATATAGTTGTTATCTGGTCGGATCCAGGCTTCACAAATGTTTAGGATGAAGTATTCAACTGCTATCTGGTCGGATCCAGGCTTCATAGCAACTTACTGGGGGAAGAGATGAATTAACCGTTATCTGGTCAGATTCTAGGCTTTGCAGAAAATTTTCTTAAAATTGAATAGTTATCTGGTCGGATCCAGGCTTCACAACAACTTGCTGGGGATACGGAAGTTAACTGTTATCTGGTTGGATCCAGGCTTCACAGTAACTTGAAGTGGTAACTACTATCTGGTCGGGTCCAGGTTTCATGGTTTTTTGGAAAGTTGTACTATTATCTGGTCGAGTCCAGACTTCATAGTGTCTCTCTGGGGATCATAGTTAGTTGTTATCTGGTCGGGCTCTTGGTTTCACAATAAACTGTTTGAAAAATTATTATCTGGTCAGATCCAGGCTTTGCATATTTCTGAGGTTGATGAGGTCAATTGCTATCTAGTCGGGTCCAGGTTTCACCATAAACTGTTTGGGGATTTAGTTGTCATCTGGTCAGTTTCCAGGTTCACAATGAATCTCTGAGGGTAATTGCTATTGGGTCGGATCCAGGCTTCACAATAACTTGCTTGAAAAGATGAAATTGAAAACTGATATCTGGTCGGATCCAGGTTTCACAGTAATTTTGTTGGGGCAGAGGCAAGCTCTACTGGGGAAAAGAAGTTAAACCTTGGTTGGGTTGAGTCCAGGTTCTTCTATATCTTTGAAGAGTTAGACTATTATCTAGTCGGGTCCAGGTTTCATAGTATCTTGAAATTGAGATCAATTGTTATCTGGTCGGGTCTAGGCTTCAGATACTCAAACTGTTATCTGGTCGGGTCCAGGTTTCAGTAACTCACTAGGGATAGTGGCAAACTCTACTGGAGAAGAGGAATTTTGCTAATGATTTTGTAGGAATTAAACTGCTATCTGGTCGGGTCCAGACTTCAGTAATAACTTGAAAGGTGTGCTAATATCTGGTCAGGTCCAGACTTCATAGTATATTTTTGGAAATAGTAAAGGTTGTGCTGACAGCTTTACTGGGAATCAGGGGTTGTGACCGTATGATTTGCAATAATCTGAAAAGAAAATTCAAACTGGGGAGTGTAGACTCAGTCGGGTAGGACAGGCTCAACTTGGGGAGGATACACTCAATTGGGGAGGATATTCACAGTTGGGGAATAACGGGCTCAGTTGGGGAGGATGGACTATGCCGAGGGAATACAGACTCGGTTGGGGAGGATGTACTCGGCTGGGGGATTTTGTGGTTCTTCGATTGTTGTTGGGGAAATAAAACCTATTAGGGAAATAAACCCTATTGGGGAAATAAACCCTGTTGGGGAAATGAGTTTCTTTTAGGAAGAGATCCACGAGGCTTCAACTTGTAAAAAATCTACTTAGCTGGAGAGAGAGCTGCCAAGAGATTGAGACTCTGGTTGGGGATTATCCTATGCAAAGAGACTTTGTGGGCAACTCCGTTGGGGAAAGGTTTATTGTAGTCGTCCTTGTGGGGATAAGGATAATGAGATAACTCTGTGGGGATATTTCATATACATTAAAGAGATGCTTGTTGTTGCTTAGCAGGACACATGTGCCAAATAGTTTTAATTATATTCATATGCATATGTTCATTCAATTTTAGTCATTGGGAAAATTTGTATTCAAAATAAAGACAGAAAATTTGCACTTCAAAGTATATTTGTATTGATATTTTGCCCAGGAATGGGCGTTTTTATACAGAGAGACGGAGATCCTAGTAAGAGTAAATCGTCGAAAGGAAAACAAAATTGAGAATGAAAACAAATAGCCATGTGAAATGATCTCATTGCCTTCCAACTCTACTATTGCCCCAATGTCTTCGAATGTCCCTTGTCGTTGATAGAAGTTGATTGGATTAATCTTAGACCGTTTGAACTTGGACTTTGGTGATAAAATTGACTGTGTTGATTCCATAGGACATAGTCATACGCTTTTAATACTTAACTTTTTCCTGGACCGCCCTTTCGGGTTTTCAGCCCACCAGGATACCCTTTTTTTCCCAAGTCGCCCTTTCGGGTTTTCAACTTGCCGGGTGTACAATCTTTTGCATATATCCCTAATTTTTTCCCAAACCTTTTGGTTTGCCGGGATGCCCTTATTTTGCCTAGGTGTGTCAACCTAGAGGGTCTCTTATGCATAGTATTGTTTAACTATGTCCACATTTGTAGGATGTAGGAAATCTTCACCATCCATGGTAGTCAGCATCATGGCACCGCCAGAGAAAACTCTCTTGACAACAAATGGCCCTTCATAGGTAGGAGTCCATTTGCCTCTGGGGTCGCCTTGTGGTAGAATGATGCATTTTATCACCAAGTCACCAACTTGATATACTCGAGGTTTGATATTTTTGTTGAAAGCCTTGATCATTCGTTTTTGGTACGTCTGACCATGGCAAACAACAGCTAACTGTTTTTCGTCAATGAAGTTTAGTTGATCCAATCTCGTTTGAATCCACTCGTCTTCGCCTAGGCCTGCCTCATTCATAATTCTCAGCGAGGGAATATGAACTTCCACTGGCAAAACATCTTCCATGCTATAGACTAGAGAAAAGGGAGTTGCCCCAGTTGATGTTCTAGCTGAAGTACGGTAGCCATGTAGAGAAAACGACAACATCTCATGCCAATCCTTATAGGTTACTACCATTTTCTGCACAATCTTCTTGATATTTTTGTTGGCCGCTTCGATTGCGCCATTCATTTTCGGTCTATACAGAGAAGAATTGTGATGCTTGATCTTATACTGAGTGCAAAGCTCAGTGATCATATCATTGTTGAGGTTAGTCCCATTGTCGGTGATGATCCTTTCGGGGATACCATAACGATAGATGAGGTTGTGTCTGATGATCTGGCTACCACATTCTTGGTGACTGAGGCAAATGAGGCGGCTTCGACCCATTTGGTAAAATAGTCGATAGCAACAAGAATGAAGCGATGTCCGTTGGAAGCAGTGGGCTTGATCTCTCTAATCATGTCAATGCCCCACATTGCAACTGGACATGGCGCGGTCATGACATTCAGAGGTATGGGAGGCACGTGGACCTTGTCAGCGTAGATTTGGCATTTGTGACAAGTTCTTGAATGTTGATGGCAATCAGTCTCCATCGTTGACCAATATTAACTGGCTCTTAAGATTTTCTTAGCCATCATATGTCCACTTGAGTGAGTACCGAAGAGACCATCGTGCATGTCTTACATGATCTCCTCCGCCTCCTTCTTGTCCACACATCAGAGTAGAGTTGAATCATGGTTGCGCTTGTACAATATCCCGTTACTTAGGAAGAATTTGGCAGCAAATATTTGCAAGAACTTTATGTCATTGATAGATGCCCCCTCTGGATACTCTTGTGCTTCAAGGTATCTCATCACCTCATGGTACCATGGCTTTTCCGCATCGGTGTCAAGCTCATAGTAATGTGCAGGTTCATCTAATCTTTCAATTGTTATCATAGGGGCTCCGTTGTCCCATCTGACCTTGAACATTAAAGACATGGTTGTCAAAGCGTCATCCAACTGGTTTTCTTCCCTAGGGAAGTGCTCAAAAGGGATCTCTTCGAAGTAAGGAATTAGGGATAGCACAAGTTCCTTGTAAGGGATAAGATTAGGGTGTTTAGTGTCCCTATCTCCTTTTACTTGGCTGATCACTAGGGCGGAATCCACGAACACATCCAAATGCTTGATCCTTAAGTTAATAGTAGCTTTCAGACCTAAGATGCATGCTTTATACTCGTCCATATTTTTTGTGCAATAGAAGCATAGTCTGGCAGTGAAAGGAGTGTGGAAACCTTCAGGAGAGATGATCACAACACCAATTTCTTTACCTAAAGCGTTGAAAGCCCCATCGAAAACCATATTCCATCGGGATCCTTGTTCAGGTCCGTCATATGGTCCAGGTTTTGCACAATCATTTATCAGCATGATGTTCTCATCAGGGAAGTCGAAGTTCATTGACTGGTAATCATCCATAGCTTGATGGGCCAAATGATCTGCTAGTACACTTCCTTTGATGGCCTTTTGAGTCGTGTATTAAATGTCGTACTCAGTCAAGATCACTTGCCATCTGGCTATCCGTCCAGAAAGGGCTGGTTTCTTGAAGATGTACTTGATTGGGTCCATCTTAGAAATCAACAGAGTGGTATGAGTCAACATATACTGTCTTAGCCGCAGAGCCACCCATGCCAGAGCGTAGAAAGTTTTCTCGAGCAGTGAATATCTGGTTTCACAGTCGGTAAACTTTTTTCTCAGGTAATAAATAGCATGCTCTTTTCGGCCATACTCGTCATGTTGGCCCAAAACACACCCCATAGAGTTCTCTAATACTGTCAAACACATGATCAAGGGTCTTCCTTCAACTGGAGGCATGAGAATAGGAGGTTCTTATAGGTATTCTTAGATTTTGTCAAAGGCAATCTTGCATTCATCATTCCATCTGACTATCTGATCTTTCTTCAAGAGTTTGAAGATTAGCTCACAAGTAGCAGTCAAGTGAGATATGAAACAGGAAATGCAATTGACACGACCCAAGAATCCTCTAACTTCCTTTTCAGAATGTGGGACCAGCATTTCTTGGATGGCCTTTACCTTGGCAGGATCAACTTTAATGCCTTTATTGTTGACAACAAAACCTAGAAGCTTTCCAGATCGTACTCCAAACATTCACTTGTTAGGCTTTAACCTTAGCTTGTATTTCTTCAGCCTCTCGAATAATTTGTATAGGTGATTGAGATGTTCTTCTTAGGTTTGTGATATGGAAATCATATCATCCACATATACCTCTATCTCATGATGAATCATATCGTGAAATAAAGCTACCATAGCCCTTTGATATTTTTCCCCTGCATTCTTTAATCCGAACGACATGACCTTATAGAAGAAGGTGCCCCAATGCATAACAAAAGTAGTCTTCTCCATGTCTTCGGGAGCCATCCTTATTTGATTATAGCCTGAGAAGCCATCCATGAAAGATAAGACTTTATGCTGAGCAGTATTATCAACTAAGACGTCAATGTATGGTAGAGGGAAGTCATCCTTGGGGCTTGCCCTACTCAGATCCCTATAGTCTACGCACATGCGAACCTTTCCGTCTTTCTTCGGCACTGGCACCACATTAGCAACCCATTGGGGATAGGATGTCACGGCTAACAACCCTGCATCAAATTGTTTCATCACTTCAGCTTTGATCTTTTCAGACATATCAGGCCTGATGCGATGAACCTTTTATTTGACAGGTGGACAGTCTTCTTTTGTCGGCAGACGATGAACTATGATGTCGGTATCCAACCCAGGAATATCTTCATAAGACCAAGAAAATACTTCCATATAATCATGCAACATCTGAACCAACCTGCTCTTGACACTGCTTTCCAAATTAGCGTCGATCTTAATTTCCTTCTTATCTGACTCAGTACCCAGGTTGATAACTTCAACTGACTCTTCGTGCGGTTGAATAGCTTTTTCCTCTTGTAATAGAAGTCTGGCTAGTTCTCCCGATATGTTACAATCTTCCTCGCCTTCGTCTTCGACTTGGTTGATAGGATATTCAAAGTCATAGTCAGAAATAGTAGAGTCATTGACAATAGGATCCATAGTGGATGTGGACCTGCAAGAGTGTGTGTGTGTGTGTGCATGTAAGATACATGGATATTTTTTTGAAAAATGTATTTGCAAGAAAAGAAAGACAATGAACACAAATATTTGAATGCAAAAGAGTCCAATGTAGTGAATGATCATATGATTAGGTGAACATAAATAAAACCCTTGACAAATGGACCAAAGTGCCCCGGGCCAGGCAAATGGCTGAAAAGTCATTGTTAAAATATTACAGATAACATGTTCTTGAATTGAAAGAAAAGCAATAACAAGTAAATTACTCCTCAATGAAGGATATGGGCACAAAGTCCTTTGTATGCCAATTCTTCAGCTCCGTTGTAGTTGGATACACCCACTCTTCAAATGCAGCTCCTTCTTCAGAATCACCCACATTATTGACTTCATGGCTTCCAATGCGGAGAGGTGGCTTTCCAGCACGAACACACCTCACTTCCTTCTGAGCTTTGACGGTGAAACCCAAACCAAACTTGTCTGCTTTAAATGGGATATCGAGGAGTTGTCCCCAAGTATCGCAATTTCCTTCTTCAATTGCCGCATGCGCGTCTTTGACCGAAACCATCTTTGGCGTGGCCTTAACAACTTTAGACTCATCAGAAGAACATTTGGTAGCAGCAATCCTCGGTGGTACAACCTTAAAAGCTTGACACAGGGTCTCAATGAATTCTCCATCCATCTCTACGTACTTAAAAGAGTTAAGGTGGCTCACCATAAACTCTTCTTCTCCACAGACGGTGACTATTCTGCCCTTGACTGGATATTTGAGTTTCTGGTGGAGGGTTGAGGTTACTGCCCCAGCTTTATGGATCCACGTGCGACCTAACAGACAAGAATAGGCAGGATGAATATCCATAATATAGAAGGTGGAGTTGAAGATTTGGGATCCCACTTTGATTGGAAGATCTACCTCCCCATGAATAGTCCTCTTTGATCCGTCAAATGCCCTTACAATGATATCGCTTGGCTTCAAGACTAAACCTTCACAGTCTAGACTGTCTAATACCCCCCTGGGTAATACATTCAGAGAAGAACCATTGTCGACTAGCACATGTGCTAAGGTAGTCCGTTTGCACTCTATAGAAACATGTAAAGATTTATTGTGATTCTTCCCGAGAGGCGTTAAGTCAGCATCTGAAAATCCAAAGCCATTATCAACTGTCAGGCTAGCCACACAATTCTCAAATTGGTCTGTTGTTGTCTCATGGGGGACGTGAGCCTTTTTCAGGAACTTGATTAATGTTCGAGCATGGGCATTGGAACAAAGCATCAATGACAACATTGAAATCTTAGAAGGGGTTTACCCCAACTGTTCTACAATCTTGAAGTCGCTTCTTTTTATGATCTTACAAATCTCGTTCATCTCACGAGCGGAGGGTTCTTTATCAGCTACGTCCTTGGAGGGTACTTCAATCACATCAGGCTCAACAACCTTCTCCTTCCCTCTTGTATCAGTACTTGGCTTGGCAGCAGTAATGTGGATGGGCGTCTTTGTAACAACTGGTGGTGAGATATTGGGTGAAAATATTCTCCCCGTTCTAGTTACTTTGCTTGAGCCAGCTACGTTGCCAACATTGTCATATTTTTCTTCTTCGATCCAGGCATCTTGCTTAATCCCATGATAGAACACCTCAGCATCGTGATTCCATGGTACCGCTTTGTTTGAAGAGTAGGGAATCGGTCCGGGATTGGTAATTATTGAGGGAGCAACAATGGGTTCATTTGAAATCCTAATAGGACCTTTGGAGGTGATCCTAAGAGGCTTGTTTGAGATGGTAATAATGGAGAGGTCTTCACATTTGTTAATCAAACTCTTGGTAAGTTGAGTATTTTCAAATATAATTTTGTGGCTATCCATCAGGCGTTGTATGCCTTTCTTCAGCCCTTCACATCCATTGAGTTATCTTGTACAACACACACAATCTTTTACGCAGCCAGGGAAAATCCTGGCTTTCAACATATTGTTTTTTATTATATTCAACGGAGTAGTCAATTCTTCAATAGAGGCGACAAAAATTGCATCTTCGACAACATTAACACCTTTGTCATGCTTCGACATTAGAGCCGTGATTACATTTGGCATTAGAGGAGGATCAAATTCAATAGTTTTGTTATCAATCAAATCCTGGATTTTGTTCTTCAAGGCCCGACACTGGCCAGTCTCGTGCCCGGGGCTGCTTGAATGATAAGCACACTTAGCGTTTGAATTATACTTTGGTGACGAGGTGTCAGGGTTGGCGGGAGAATCGCGCAATGTCACTAAATTAGCCTTGAGCAAATGTTTAAGGGCTTGAGACAGTGACATGCCTAAACTCGTAAATTGTCTTCTTGGAGTTTCAAAATGTTGATGATTTGCAGATGGTCTTGGAGTAGGAGTTGGATTGGAGATTCGGACAATATTGACAAACGGGTGATCATTCTTCTTGGTATGGGCCCTTTCCCCGTACACAACATTGACTTACTTCTTTGTATCAAAAGGTTTCTTGATAGGATTGGGAGTGGAGGTAGATTCCACAAAGATCTTCCCACTTTTGATGCCACTTTCAACTCTTTCTCCGGTTAAGATCAATTCAGTGAAACCAGAAGAAGAGCAGCCAACCAAAAAATTAAAGAAAGGACCAGATAAAGTTCCCATGAACATGTCGATGTGCTCCCTATCAGTCAAGGGAGGTTGTACCCTACTAGCAAGGTCTCTCCACTTTTGCACATATTCCTTAAATCCTTCATTCTTCCCAATGGTCATATCTTGCAACTGAACCCTCGTTAACGCCAAGTCGGCATTGTACTGATACTGATGGTAGAAGGCAGTAGCTAAATCCTCCCAAGTCTTGATACGAGAACCATCTAACTGATAAAATCATTCAAGTTGTGTTCCAGCCAAGCTCTCTTGGAAAAAGTGAACCCAGAGCTTCTTATCAGCAGTGTGCGGTTGTATCTTGCGCACATAAGATTTCAAATGGAGTTTTGGAGAAGAAACCCCATCGTACTTTGCAAATATTGGTATTTTGAATTTATGGGGAATGACTACCCCAGAGATCAAACCCAAATCATCAAAATCTAAACCGGGGACGAATTGGATTTCAACAGCTTTCAATTTGTCTCCTAACTGCTTGTATTTGATATCAGCGGGTGGATACTTCTCGTTGAAATAATCATCATCAGATACTTAATCATTGATACAGTCAGCCTGAATACTCTTGACCTCACCAATCTGGTTCTCGTCCTCTTCATATGAATCTTCTCCTACTGGGATTTGTCGGATTGTCTCTTTGAACCTTCTACCCATGTTGAGTAGAGATTTCTTCTTTGGCTTCTTCTTAACGGCCAGCAACGCTATCATATCTTGCTTCCCCTTGGCTAGGGTTAGTAGAGTCTCCTGAAACTGAGAATTCTGGGCTTGGAGATCCGTCACAATTTCTCTAGATCCATCTTGCTGAAATAAACAGCAGAAAGATAAGGAAACCTGTTGTGCAAAAACTTGTCATGTTATGATGCATGGAATATGTACATGCAAATGATTTCAAGGATTAATGAAATTTAAATTTGTATAGACAAAGAATGAACAAATGTTAATTCTCATTAGACAAAACAAGAAATATTACATCATGCCTCTTGGGCTTACAAAATAACTTTCTAAGATAAAAAGACCGAACACATCCTCTTTGGCACGAGATAAGTGTTCACACTGCTCTTCTTGTAGCTGCTTCGTAAGCTCCAAGACCCTCTTTTCACTAGCATATAATTGAGCCTCAAAAGTATCTCCTTCTTCCTTCAGCTGGATCCAACCCTTTTGTAAGTCTTCAAGAGAGGTAGGCATGTTGGGATGGAGGATAGTGTAGGGAATATCTCCTTCAACCACAGGCTCCACGATGACTGGTAAGATGGAGGGATAAGGCATCACAAGTTTCTAAGCAAGAGCTCGTACCCATTTAAGGTAAGGCTCGAGGGGAATGGAATTCTTGTGTCCTAGTGTCTTGCTATCCAACTTGTTCACCATCCTCCATGCTCTAATAAACCTCTGACGGTAACCTTGATTGTCATTCTCGTAGTCGAATACCAATCCTTGGATAAACATCTCATGGGGACCATCCCTCTGGGCGTAATCAAACTGTCGTAGGGCTAAGCAAGGGTTGTAAGTGATACCTCCTCTAATGCTAAGCAAAGGGACATTAGGGAATTCTCCATAACGGACGACGATAGTAACATTCTCCAAAGAGCGGGAACACTAATGAATATCTGAATATCTGAATGTCTGAGCGTCATCAACCTATGGGACCATCTTGAACCTTGCTCATTCTTCAACATATATTGGGGAAGATGCGAAATAAACCATCTTTCCAAAAGAGGAGTACAACACATGAGGATACCTCTTTTCCTCATAGTACGAGTGTGAAAGGAATGTAAGATGTCCCCTAGCAAAGTGGGCATCGGGTTACGAGACATGAAGATTTTGACAGTGTTCACATCTATGAGTTGGTCAGGATTTGGAAAAAAAATCATCCCATAGAAGAGGAGAGCCACAATTTCCTTAAAGGCTTGCAAATCCAAAGAGTTCCAACAGTTTTGGGCTTTCTCAAACAAGAACTTTGCTAGGAAACCTTTGACACCACTCATTGTTTCCCAATTAGTTGTGATATCAGATGGTTGCAAGTGTAGAGCTTAAGCAATATCTTCTGGCTTTGGATCTCTTTCCGTACCATTGAAAGGTATTTGATTGGGAATGGGAATCCTTAAGAGTTGGGAGAATTATTCCAAAGTCGGCACAAGTTGATAATCGGGAAATGTGAAGCAATGGTGTAAGGGATCAAAGAACTGAAAGAGCACCTTCATCATGTCTTCATCAGTGTTGGAGGTGACCAAGTTTAGTAGGCGACCATGTCTTTTGGTAAATGGAGAATTTTTAGGAGTCCTTGATTCTAGCTCTTTAAGTTGAGGAGGTATCCTCACGAGATTGACTTTAATGGTTTTCCTACGAATAGAACCCATGTCCTACAAAACAGAATAAAGATAAATCCCAAAAATCCTTGAAATGGTTAGTGAGTATGAGTATGATGTCATGATGTTTATGATGTTATGTACAAGTATATATATACAAACAAATCAAACAAGTCCTTAGGTTTAGGCTTTCATGGAGTCTCATAGGAAAGTACCCTCTTGAAGTTTAGTTGGCTCAAACCTGACCTAGTAATAGTAACCGGGTTCTAAGGAGCTCAATATCACTGATTTGTTTTCTCGGGCATTGATTCAGCATAAGCCTCTTTAATGGCGACCGAAATATCCCAAAAAACCAAACCTCAATGAGTGTAGTATCGAGTATCTACCAACTTCGGACTGCACCAAAGTCGGTCATCTCACTACGTCCTAATGGCCAAGTTGGTCAAATAAAGGTTCTAAAAGTTCATTAGTGCTTCATGACATCACTCAGCGGCCCCGTATTCTCCTTGACTACTCAAGGGCTACCGGTATCCACAAATATGTCGCACTAATGTAGCTATTGCTTAGACCATATCGGTATACCCTGCACAGTTTCCACAATGTATTGCTACTTACCTATAAGGTATCCCAAATCCGGCTAGAGGATTCAAACCCAAACAAAGAACCATAATGTAAAGCACACAAGTCAAACAATGAAAGAAAGTAAATGTGATCTAACCCTAAGGTAACCCCACTTTAAGAATACTCCCCAGCAGAGTCGCCAGTTATGTGATACGGTGGGAGAACTGACTTGGTTGTTTTGCGTTTTATCGCAAATGTTGCGGTTAGCAAGAGTCACCATCGACTTTTCTTTTATTCAAAAGGAAAGGTGAAAAAGCACAGGAAAGACCTTTGAGACTATTTCTTGAGTTCGGGGGGTAGATTATGAAAAGGGAAGGTATTATCATCCTTTTCATCCATGGTTTTCCATGGGCTCATAGTTACTTGCTAGATCACTTGCCTTTTTTGTTTGAAAATGTGATTTGTGTGGTTTTTGAAAGTATTTTGTAAAGATGCCATCGTTTAGGCAAACTTTATAATGACTCTCATTCGAAAGAATGTATACAAAGATGTTGATCTTTTGAAAATGTTTTAAGTTTGAAATATGTTTTTTTGTGAAAGTGTTGGTGTTTGTTTTGAAAATAGCAAGGATGTTTTTGGTTTTGAAATTGAGCAAGCAACTAGGAACAATCTACCTACTCAAAAGTCTTTCATGTTCATTTCCTCTTTTCTTTGACATTGTTATATTACCATTGATTTGGTAAATAACTCTATCTTTGGATGTAAATGGGACGGGCATGGGACATCGTATAACCATGATTAACAATGTTGCAAGGTATCTTAGCATCTTTCTTTAGGGACTAAGATCATTTTGAAAAGGCAACATAGATAGCGTTATCGAGGGACTATGATCTTGTATTTTTTCTTGTTTTTGCTAAGATACCTCGCATGCATAATATGGTCACTTTTTGTAAGGCAACCAAGTGGATTTTACACTAGGGGTGCTTGTGTGCAAGTGTATTGATTTTCATGCTTTGTTTAATCTTTGATTAGGGTTTGCTACTTGTTGATTTTATCTTCTCATACAAACCCTAATTACTAGCATTTATATAAAGCGATATGTTGTACCCCAAAATTTGCCCTCCCATTTCTCATTGATTTCTCACCACAAAGCCTTTGAAGCTCAAAATCCAGTTAGGGTTTCATCTGCTCAAGACCCCCCCCCCCCCCTTGCACTGATGACTCAAATTAGGGTTTGTGTTTGCACAAAGATGTTTTGACCTAAAATGCCCAAGATGACTTTCATGCTTCATATTGGACTCCCAAGTTTACCCACATCAAGTTTCAAGTCTTGATTCCAAGTTTTGCCCAGTCAATTGGACAGTTGACCTAGAAATCAACTGTATTGGGGAAAAAGTCAACTGTGGCCAATTTACAGTCAAACCTCATGAAATTTGACCCACATCAACATTATGAACTCATATGAACCATTTGATCAAGTTTGGATCACAATTCCCCAAGAAATTGGATCAGATCACCAAAAGGGCAAAATGGTCATTTTTAGGGTTTTGACTGCACAAAGGCAATTTTTGACTGTTTGACCTAGCCAATGGCAAACCAAGCTCACACATGGACTCAAGGACCCCATGAAATTATCTTGACATGATCAACAAACTCAAAAGATCCCAAGTACACAGGATGGACAGTTGAATTTCCCAGTCAATTGATCAATTTTGACTGTATACTGAAAAGTCAAACTTTGACTTTTTGGTCAAAATCAAGAGTCAAGATTCATTTTTCATCAAAACATGCCAAATCATGAGACTTGTCCATCAAGAAACCAAGAAATGCAAATTAGGGTTTAAAATGGAATTTTTCATAACTTAGAATTTTTCTAAGTTATGGAAAACCCTAATTTTTTCCCAATTTTGCCCCACTTTTTCACCAAGATCCATTTGGATTCAAACAAAAGTCCAAACATGAAAGTTGTAGCTTGTTGCATAATCTACAACTTTGATTCACAAAGTTTTCTCATTTGACGCTTGCATCTAAAGTTACAAATTTTTGAATAGGGGCACTAAACCATTCTTAACTTAGTGAAATTTGACCTATTTTGACAAGGTTTTCTACCTAACTTCAAGACCATTTTCCATACACTTCCACTTGGAATTTCAAATTGCATTTCAAATATGGATTGTAGTACACATTCCAAGCTTTCCAAAATGTCCAAGAACTTCTCAAACAACCTCATGGTTATGGAGAATCGAATTTCACAATATAGCAAAAACTCACTTTTGAATTGGCCATTTTTTTCATGTTCATAAGTTATGCAAACTTCTCAAAACCAGCATGCCCTTGATTACAGGTCCTTAAACCAAGTTACACTCAATAATTTAATGCTTGTTCATTGTGTCAAAGTGTTATTCTATGAGTTCAAGTATTGTATACAAGTTTAATCCATTTTTAGATAAAGTAAACTATCCATTTTTGCAAAAGTTCACTTTATGTCCAATTGGTAAATCAAGCAAGTACAAACCAAATCTCTTTAGCACAAGATTATGAACAAATTACTCTGATCAAGAGAAGCTTTGCAGCAGGATTAGAGGTCCCCTACTGACCTAAAACACCAACTTGCATTTTGTTGCTTAAAGGTTAAGAAACATTGCATAACTAAGAGCAACTTCCATCTCAGCTTACACACACAAGAACAAAGTTATCAAACACATTACACACATCATAACCAAGCTATTGCACGAGCCATTTACCTCCCAAACATCACCAAACCAAAAAACACCATCAAACTGCAAAAACAGAGTTGCCTCTGCAGTTTGAGTGCCAACTCCTATTTCTCTCAAGCATTCTGGCCAAAACCAGTTCACCTACCTTCCATACCATCTATGCAAGCTAACCAAAAGCAAAGACACGACCTGTAATCACTCTAACCACTTCCACCATTTTCACATTTCTGATTTGCAGGTGAAGTTCTCTAGCTCGATTCAGAAGCTTTCAAGACAAAGTAAACATTGGAGTAGCATCCCTGGACCTCAAGGAAGCTTTTCCAATCATCACCTTGCACTGAAAGTTCTTACATCTCCAGAAAGAACTTCAACTGAACAGATAGTTTTTTTGAATTCGTATCTCTCTTATTAGGCATCATTAGCTTTAAGTTTGTGAATAAACAAGGTTCTACTCATGCCACTGAACATGTACATGTTTTTACTTTTCATTTCTTTTGCTTGAGTTGTGAGAATTTGGAGTTTGAAAATGGCAGAAAAACTAGGTTAGGATTTGGGGGAGGAGAAATTCTCCCTCATCTTAGAGAGTTAGATCAAGTTATGCATATGGTTAGAATCGTGGTTTCATGCTTAACATCTTTTGTGTTGGAAGTTTGTTCAAAAAATCAAAGAATCAGGATTTCAAATGAAGCTTGCAGGCGCGCGTTTTTTTTGTTCAGAGGTTGAAGAAGAAGTGATCTGGGCTGGGCTTGTGTGCATTTTCTGTTCACACCACATTTCTAAGTTCACACCCCCTGAGCCCATTTTGTTATTTTTAATGATTTTTGACTTTTTCCTTTTTTTGTTTGACTTGTTTATTTTTGCTTATGATATTAAAAATCAAAAAATAATTTTTTACACCATTTTTCTATTTTTTAGGCATTTATTTGATTATGTTGACATTTATACATAAATATATATATATATATATATATATATATATATATATATATATATATATATATATATATATATATACATTATTATTTAGAAAAAACTAGAAATAATGCAAATATATTTTCTTTTCTGATTTTTATTACATTTCCCTTTTTGAAATATTTCATACAAAATATATTTTTTTTATATAAATATTAATTATTATCATTTATATATATATAGTGCATATTTTATAAATAATATAAATAAATAGATATATTAATATACTTAGGATAAAAATACCAAAAAAATGTACATATTTTATTTTTTAATATTTAATACTAAAAAATGCCTTTTTACAAATATACCATATTTTGTTTTGTTTTTATATGTAAATAATAAATATTATATGAATGAATTAATTAATGTCCCTTTTGATTAAAAAAATTAGGGTTTTGCCCTAAATTCAAATACTCCAAAAATAGTATCTTTTTATTTTTTTATTTTTTTATTTTTTTACATAAATAATACTTTCTTTCATACACATACAAAACATTTTTTGCATCTTACATATTTTATTCCATTTTTATTTAATTATTGTACATTAAATTGTATAAATTCAAAATTGATGTAATAGTTTTAGGTTTAATTTCTTGTCTAAATATACCCCATTTGAAACATTGTACCCCCCTCCCCATATTATTATGTTGTAATAGCGTAGGATTTTAAATTTCGCACTTTTATCGCTTTCTAAACATACTATGCTAGAATTAGGGTTTTGTATGCGAATAAAAATGAACAAAGTAGTTGGACCTAATACAAGATAAATGAGCATGAAAAAACGGACAACACATTTCACACTTGCACCCCTAGGGTATTCCACTTGTTGCCTTCAAATAATTGGGCCATATTGCATGTTGAACTTCTTTGGGTAAAATAAACAATCAAATGATCATAGTCCCACAAAATGTTGCTTAAATGAATGATCAAGTCCCTTTTAAAGAAAATTGCCCAAAGACATTTAACACTATTGCAACTATGGTCTAAACGATGACCCGCGCCCGTCCCTTTAATCTCCTAAAACAATATTATCCACCAAATGCAATGGTGGAACAAAATTGTCAAAAGGTTTAAAACATAACAAAAATCTTTGAGAAAACTTTAGGGTAGATAAACTCTTAAAGTACTTGTCAACTTTCCAAGAAAACACTTGCCTATTTTCAAACCCACTTCACAAACACTTTCAAAATCAACTTTCAAAAACCTTGAAACATTTTTTTAAAAGATAAAACACCTTTTGTAAAACATTCGAGTAAAGAATTGTTACAAGGGTAGCCTATACAAGGCATCTTTTCAAAACATTTTCAAAACCACACACCAAGCACCATTTCAAACAATTGAAAACCAAGGCAAGTTGATCTAAGAAAGTACCTAAGAGCCCATGGATAACCATGGATAGAAGGGGTGCTAATACCTTCCCCTTCTATAGCCTACTCCCCGAACCCAAGAAAAATCTCAAAGGTTTTTGCTGTGCTTTTTAAACCTTTCCTTAGGATAAAATAAAAAGTCGGTGGCGACTCTTGCTCAACCGAAACATTTGCGAAAACAAACGCAAAACCCTAGTCAGTTCTCCCACCGTATCACAGAACTGGCGACTCTGCCGGGGAGAATTTTTAAAGTGGAGTAACCTTAGGGCTTAGATCACCCCCTTTGCATGACTAATTGTTTGATTTGCTTGCTTTATACTTTGGCTCTATTGTTTGGGTTTACAATCCTCCACCCGGATTTGGGGCACCTTTTTAGGTAAATAGCAAAAAAACTGTGAGGGAACTGTGCGGGGTATACCGACATGGTTGAAGCAGTAAGCTATGTTAGTGTGACATATTTGTAAGTACCGGTAACCCTTGAGTAGTCAAGGAGAGTACGGGGCCGTTGTGTGATGTCATGAAGCACTAACAAACTCTTAGAACCTTAATTGACCATCTTAGCCTTTTTAGGGGTAGTAAGATGACCGACTTTGGTGCAGTCCGAAGTTGGTAGATCCTCGAATACTACACTCTTTTGAGGATTGTTTTCTTGGAATATTTTGGTCGCCAGTAAGTGGCTAAACCGAAACAATGAACACAGAAAACAATCCAATGATATTGAGCTCCTTAGAACCCGATTACTTTTGATAGGACAGGTTTTAACCAACAAACTGAAAGAGGGTAGTACCTGAACCCCATGCAAGCCTAAACTTAAGGACTTGTTTGCTTTGTGTGAATATGTTTGCCTGTATATACACTCACTTGCTTGTGCATACATGTACATAATATCATGACATCATACCGTAGCATTTTCAATAACCATTTCGAGGATCTCGAGGGTTCTTTTGATGCAGGGTCACGTTGAACCAGACGTCTACCAAGGGGCAAGAGGTTTCTCCTCTAAACAAAGTTCTCCAATCAAAGATCAAGTACAACAACTTGAATCAGTGGCTATGACCCACTCGACATGGTGAGCTTGATTCTAGTGGAAAGACATCCACCGATACAAAGTTCCCCAAACAAAGATCAAGTACAACATCTTGAATCAGTGGCTATGACCCACTCGACATGGTGAGCTTGATTCTCGTGGAAAGACGTCCACCGGTGCGGAGATCTCCAATCCAAGAGCAAAGTTCAACCTCTAACATCTTCTTGTGTTTACCCCAAGAGATCCTTGAAAGCATGCATCCACATATCATGCATTGCATTTTGACAGTCTCTCCTTTTTCAGGTTTCCTTACTCTCCTGCTGTTTATTTCAGCAAGAGATGGCTCTAGAAAGGTCTGTCAAGGACATCCAAGACCAGACTGCTCAGCTGCAGGAGATGTTCCTGAACTTGTCTCTGGGGCAAGAAGAGATGAAAGCTCTCCTCACTAAGGGCTTGGAGAATTCCAACAATGCCAGGAGTGACCAGCTTGCGAAGCTGCAGTTTGATCTGACAACCTTGAGGACCCAAATGATGGGACAGTTGGTGGGCCAGATGGCTCTCATCCAAGACCTATCTCAAAGACAAGAGGAACTCAGAGTTCTTGTCCGCCAACTGCTTCCAAACAGCCAACTGGGGCAAGCATCTGAGGTTGAAGAGCAAGTCACCGCTCAACCTCCATCCACTCGAGAAGACAAGGGGAAAGCTCCTTTGCTTGCTTCAGGGTCACAAGCCCATCAACAACCTCGCCAGCGTCAACGGGGTAATCGGCATAAGCAAGAAACATCGGGAAGACAGTTTACGGAGACTGAAATACCATCATTTTTCATACTGAAGCGCCTGATGGAGGTCAACTTGCTTACCTTAAAGGATCCTCCTCAGAAGCCCAATATCTCCTCTCCTCACTATCATCCCGATGCATTTTGTGTTTACCATTCCTACAGCCCGGGACACGACACCAACGACTGTTGGGCCTTGAAGAACAAGATTCAAGATCTGATCGACATTGGGGTGCTGGAATTCATGCCAGACGGTGAGATGAAGATCTTCCGTTAAAGGGTATTCCACTTGTTGCCTTCAAATAATTGGGCCATATTGCATGTTGAATTTCTTTGGGTAAAATAAACAATCAAATGATCATAGTCCCACAAAATGTTGCTTAAATGAATGATCAAGTCCCTTTTAAAGAAAATTGCCCAAAGACATTTAACACTATTGCAACTATGGTCTAAACGATGACCCGCGCCCGTCCCTTTAATCTCCTAAAACAAGATTGTCCACCAAATGCAATGGTGGAACAAAATTGTCAAAAGGTTTAAAACATAACAAAAATCTTTGAGAAAACTTTAGGGTAGATAAAATCTTAAAGTACTTGTCAACTTTCCAAGAAAACACTTGCCTATTTTCAAACCCACTTCACAAACACTTTCAAAATCAACTTTCAAAAACCTTGAAACATTTTTTTAAAAGATAAAACACCTTTTGTAAAACATTCGAGTAAAGAATTGTTACAAGGGTAGCCTATACAAGGCATCTTTTCAAAACATTTTCAAAACCACACACCAAGCACCATTTCAAACAATTGAAAACCAAGGCAAGTTGATCTAAGCAAGTACCTAAGAGCCCATGGATAACCATGGATAGAAGGGGTGCTAATACCTTCCCCTTCTATAATCTACTCCCCGAACCCAAGAAAAATCTCAAAGGTTTTTGCTGTGCTTTTTAAACCTTTCCTTAGGATAAAATAAAAAGTCGGCGGCGACTCTTGCTCAACCGAAACATTTGCGAAAACAAACGCAAAACCCTAGTCAGTTCTCCCACCGTATCACAGAACTGGCGACTCTGCTGGGGAGAATTTTTAAAGTGGAGTAACCTTAGGGCTTAGATCACCCTCTTTGCATGACTAATTGTTTGATTTGCTTGCTTTATACTTTTGGCTCTATTGTTTGGGTTTACAATCCTCCACCCGGATTTTGGGAAACATTCTTAGATAGCAATACGTTGTGGAAACTGTTCGGGGTATACCGACACGGTCTAAGCAATAGCTATATTAGTGCGACATATTTGTGAGTACCGGTAACCCTTGAGTTCAATCAAGGAGAGTACGGGGCCGCTGAGTGATGTCACTAAGCACTAATGACCTAGAACCTTACTTGACCATCTTGGCCTTTTATTAGGGGTAGTGAGATGACCGACTTTGGTGCAGTCCGAAGTTGGTAGATACTCGATACTACACTCATTTGAGGGTTGTTTTCTTGGAATATTTTGGTCGCTAGTTAAGTGGCTAAACCAAAACAATGAACATCGAAAACAATCCAGTGATATTGAGCTCCTTAGAACCCGGTTACTGTTTATAGGACAGGTTTTTAAGCCAACTACACTCAAGAGGGTACTTACCTATGAAACCCCATGCAAGCCTGAAATTAGGGTTTGGTGTGATTTGCTTGTACATATGTTTTGTGCATACATCATAAACATCATAAAACATCATATGCATTCACTAACCATTTCAAGGGTTTTGGATCTTCATCTTTGTTCTTGTTTTGTAGGACATGGAAATCCCTCGCAGAAATATCGTTCAAGTCAACCTTGTGAGAATCTCTCCTCAACTCAAGGAGATCACCTCAAGAATTCCGGAAAATTCATCCTTCAGTGAAAGACATGGTAGACTGCTCAACCTAGTCAACACCAACATTGAAGAAGACATAATGAAAGTGCTATTCCAGTTCTTTGACCCTCTTCACCACTGCTTCACTTTCCCTGATTATCAGTTGGTACCCACTTTGGAGGAGTTTTCTCAACTCCTAAGAATCCCTATCCTCAATCAACTACCCTTCAACGGTACGTAAAAGGAACCAAAGCCGGAAGATGTTGCTCGAGCATTACATCTACAACCATCTGACATCAAGGGGCATTGGGAAACCAGAAGTGGCGTCAAAGGATTCTTAGCAAAGTTCTTGTTTGAGAAGGCACAAGAATGTTGGAACTCATTGGACCTACAAGCCTTTGAAGAGATTGTGGCACTCCTTATCTACGGGTTGGTCTTGTTCCCAAATCCTGACCAATTGGTAGATGTCAACGCCGTCAAAATCTTCTTGTCCAGAAATCCAATACCAACATTGCTTGGGGACATACTTCACTCATTTTACACACGAACAATGAGAAAGAGGGGTGTTCTCATGTGCTGCACTCCTATCCTTGCAAGGTGGTTTATTTCGCACCTTCCACAATCTGTCTTGAAGAATGACCAAGGTACAAGGTGGTCCCAACGATTGATGACTCTTACTCATTCTGATGTGCATTGGTGTTCTCGGTCCAGAGAAAATGTCATCATCGTCGATCGTTGCGGAGAATTTCCTAATGTTCCTCTACTTGGAATTAGGGGAGGTATCACCTACAACCCTTGCCTAGCTTTGAGGCAATTTGGATATGCACGGAGGGATGGCCCTCATGATATGTTGATTCCTAGCCTAGTTTTTGACTTCGACAACGATGCGCAAGGACTTCGCCAAAGATTCATCAGAGCTTGGGGAAAACTCAACAAGGTTGATAGCAAGACTCTGGGACACAAGAACTCCATCCCTCTTGAGCCCTATCTCAAGTGGGTACGAGCCCGAGCCCAAAGTCTAATGATGCCTTATCCTCATGTACTCCCAGTAATTAAAGAGCCCGTCAATGAAGGAGAGGTTCCCTACACCATCCTACATCCAGACATGCCTACATCGTGGGAGGAAATGCAGAAAAGTTGGATTCAACTCAAGGAGGAACGGAACACTTTTGAAACTAGCTACTACGCCAGTGAAAAGAAGGTTCTAGGGCTTACCCGCCGACTCCACGAGCAAGAGGCCCTCAACACCTACATCGCACCAAAGAGGATGCGCAATGTCTTTCTGCCTTGAGAAGTTTATTTTGTAACATTTGGCCCATGGGGCATTTATGTACTAACAAATTTCTTCTTATTAATATGACGTGCGTTCTTCTTTGTCTGAAACAATTTTGAATGTCCTAAATCCTTGAATGCATTGCATACATCAGCATACCATTCATCATGTGCATAAGCAGGTCTCACTCCAGGTTTCCTTATCTGTCTGCTGTTTATTACAGTAGGATGGATCTCGAGCAAACAATCAAAGACCTACAAGCCCAGAATGCACAGTTCCAGCAACTCTGGATGACTTTGGTTAAGAGTCAAGAGGACATCAAGGCTCATTTGGAGAATAAGGACCCAATAAAGAAGAAAAAGAGGATCGGGGTGGCTACTTTGGGGAGAAGATTTGACAGAGAAGCTCGGAGAGTGCTTGAATTTCCTCCTACTTCTGATGAAGGGACTAGTAAAAGAGATCGAGTTGCGGTGCCTTCCGAGTCTGATGCGGAGGAGGAAGAGGTTGAAGAGGATGAGGATTATTCTGACCAGCAATACCCTCCAGCTGATGATAAGTACAAAGGTTTAGAAGACAGATTGGCTACCATGGAATTGCAAAGGGTACCGGGTTTGGATTTTGAAGACATGGGCTTGGTTGCCGGAATTGTGATTCCCCCAAAATTCAAAGTGCCAGTGTTTGTGAGGTATGATGGGCTGTCCTGTCCCAAAATGCATCTCAGGTCCTACGTGAGAAAAATTCAACCCTATATGGCAGATAAAAATCTCTGGATTCATTTCTTTCAAGACAGCCTATCGGGAGCTCAGTTGGAGTGGTTTTATCAGCTAGAAGGAACCAGTGTCAGAAATTGGGAAGATTTGGCCACCGCTTTCTACAAACAATACCAGTATAATTCTGATCTTGCTCCTACTCGTACCCAACTTCAAGGTATGTCACTAGGAACAAGTGAGGGATTCAAAGAATATGCACAAAAATGGAGGGATTTGGCTGGCAGGGTGCAGCCTCCTTTAACCGATCGTGAGCTCGTTGATATGTTTCTTGGAACCCCATCTGGGCCATTTTTCAATCATCTAATTGGTAACTCTTCCGCAGGGTTTACCGATTTGATCTTAACCGGCGAAAGAATAGAAGCTCGCATCAAGTCAGGAAAGATTCAGAAGGGTGTTGCTGCAAGTGTTAAGAAGAAGCCTTTTAAGAAGGAGACAACTATGGTATATTCTCAGAGAAGAGCAGGGAAGATGGAGCGTCGGCCAACTGTGGGGGCCGTAATGATTCAAAACACTCCGAGTGAGCAGCCTCGCTATAACCAGTCCAGACCAAATCAGCAACGGGTGGAAAGGCCACAACGGCAGTTCACCCGTATTAATATGACTCCAGCGCAAGTGCTTCCCCATCTATTGAAGTTGAATCTTGCCACCATCAAGGAGGCGCCAAAGAATGTAAATACGTCCTCTCCACATTATCATGCCAATGCTAAATGCGCCTACCATTCAGACAGTGTTGGACACGACACCAATGATTGTTGGGCACTCAAGCATAAAATCCAATACCTAATAGAGGCTAAGGAGGTAGAGTTTGACGCTCCAGAGAAGCCTAATGTGATATCTGCACCTATGCCGAAGCACGGCCGGAATGTCAATGCCATTGAAGAAGATTTGTATGTTGCTGACGTCAGTGATCTGACTACTCCACTGCTAACCATTAAGTTGAATTTATTAAGGGTCGGGATCTTCCCGGGATGTAAAGAAGACTGCTACTGTTGCCACTCTCTGCCGTTTGATTGTCCGCTATTAAAGAAAGGCATCCAAGGCCTTATGGATAGCCGACAAATTTTGTTCGAAAAAGTTTCTGCTGCTCCAGTTCATGTTGAAAATGTCTCAATCATAACCATTCACGCCAATCTTTCCAAGGCCGTCAAAAAGCCAGTTAAGATTACACCAGCTGCAAAATCTGTTCCTTTAAAAATAACAATGCCAGGGCCTGTTCCCTATGTTTCTGAGAAGTCGATACCTTGGAACTATGGTGGTGACATCTACTACCATGGTATCAAGCAAATCGAAGTAATTGAAGAAAGTTCGGATGATGAAGAAGCCAGCATTAGTAACATTGCGGGCACCAGCAAAATCACCAGGAGCGGGAGAATATTTTCTCCAGAGATTGCCCCTCCAAGAGCAGTCTTTGGACCATCATCAGCTAAAGAAGTCATCCCTGCACCAATAAAACTCTCTGCTAGAACTCCTTTTATTGAAGAAGTTGTTGCTCCTAGTGCTGTCTCTCCTACCATTGCTGATAAAGGAAAGGGAATACAAGATGAGCCCGTCAGGACGAGGGCTCAACCCTTGGTGATCCCGGAAACCTCCAAGAAGGAAATGGACGAGATTTTGAGGATAATCAAGAGAAGTGATTACGATGTGGTGGAACAGTTGGGGCAAACCCCCTCCAAGATCTCCATGCTGGCACTTTTGCTTTGCTCAGAAGCGCACGCTAAAGCTTTGATTAAGTTTCTGAAGGCAGCTCATGTGCCCCAGGAAACCTCTGCGGATCAATTTCAGCACTGCGTGGCTAGCCTGACTGCGGACAATGGATTAGGTTTTTCTGATGCCGACCTAACCCCTAAAGGCCGAAACCACAATGATGCTTTGCATATTTCAATCGAGTGTCGCGGAACCACCCTTGCACATGTTTTGGTTGATACTGGTTCGTCGCTGAATGTTTTGCCTAAGAAGTCCATGGACCGGCTAGATTGCGAAGGGTTAGAATTGAAGCCGAGTGATATTGTCGTCAGAGCTTTCGATGGGTCGAAAAGAATGGTCCATGGAGAAGTTGAAATTCTCGTCAAGATAGGTACTGAGGTGTTTAAATCCACTTTCTATGTAATGGACATCCGTCCATCGTACTCCTGCCTGCTGGGTAGACCTTGGATACACCATGCTGGGGCAGTCACCTCCTCCTTGCATCAGATGCTGAAGTATCCTGTCAAGGGAAAGATCATCACTGTCCACGGCGAAGAAGAGTACATGATTAGCCACTTAAATTCTTTCCGGTATGTGGAGGTTGAAGGAGAGTTCATTGAGACACTGTTTCAACATTTCGAAGAAGTTCTTCCTGAAATAGCAGTAGCAAAGTTGGCAGCTGAGGCGCCGAGACAGATGGCCAGGATGGCATCTCTGGAGGACGCAAGGGCCGCAATTAAAGAAGGGAAGAATTTAGCATGGGGGCAGTTACCCGACTTTCCGCATAAAACTGACAAGTTTGGATTAGGGTTCACGGCCGCTGGCCAGAAAGCTATGCGCCAGTCAAAGATTGAAAGAGCGCCAGTCAAAATTTCTCCTTACAGAATCAACGCCCTGGAAGATGAAGACAAGGAAAGCAACTTTGAAGAGTGGATTTATCCAACTGTCAGAGGAGGATTGAGCAATTGGGAGGCTAAAGACTTTGTCCCCATCACTTTTATTCATCAGTAATTTATCTGTTAAACATTTCTTATTTGGTCTGTAATATTTTACTTTCAAACAATCCGTACACTATCTTTTCACCTCCTGCCTTGCCCGGGGCATGTAGGTCCACTTGTAAGGGTTTTGACTATTTTTCATATTCATATGCCATGTTTAATGATTCATTGGACGTTTTTCATTTGATAAACTGCTTATGTTCATTTTCTTTCCTTTTGCATTTTTTGTTTAAGGATGGCTATCCCTTACACACACCCACACTCATCAATGCAGGTACCCATCCACTCCGGATTCCATGGGTGACTATTCTGCTGTATCTTTCAATAACTCTGAAGATCTGGTCAATCTAGCCGAGTATGAAGACGACGAAGGTTGTGAAGTACCCGGAGAACTAGCCAGACTTCTGCAACAAGAGGAAAGGGCCATCTTACCGCATGAAGAGCCATTGGAAGCTGTTAACTTGGGAACCAAGGAGGATCGGAAGGAGGTGCAAGTGGGTGCCAACCTGGAACCAAAAGTCAAGGAGCGCTTGGTACAGTTGCTGAAGGAGTATGTTGAAATCTTCGCTTGGTCCTATGAAGACATGCCGGGTCTAGACACAGACATCGTGGTTCACCGTCTCCCCACAAGAGAAGACTGTCCACCAATCAAGCAAAAAGTTCGCCGAATGAGGCCTGACATGTCCGAAAAGATCAAAACAGAAGTGATGAAGCAATTCGATGCTGGCTTCCTGTCTGTTACGTCCTATCCTCAATGGGTCGCTAACATCGTACCGATACCGAAGAAAGATGGCAAAGTCAGAATGTGTGTGGACTACCGGGATTTGAACAGGGCCAGCCCTAAAGATGATTTCCCACTACCTCATATTGACATCTTGATTGACAATACAGCTCAGCATAAGGTGTTTTCCTTCATGGACGGATTCTCGGGCTATAATCAAATCAAAATGGCTCCCGAGGATATGGAGAAAACAACTTTTGTTACACAATGGGGCACTTTCTGTTACAAAGTGATGCCGTTCGGGCTGAAGAACGCAGGGGCAACTTATCAACGCGCCATGGTGGCTTTATTTCATGACATGATACATCATGAGATTGAAGTTTACGTAGACGATATGATAGCTCGATCACAAACAGAGGAAGAGCACCTTGAGCATTTGGAGAAGTTGTTTGCCAGGTTAAAAGAATACAAGCTCAGGCTGAATCCAAGTAAATGCACTTTTGGAGTTAGGTCTGGTAAACTCCTGGGATTCATTGTAAGCAACAAAGGCATTGAAGTCGATCCGGCAAAGGTAAAAGCAATACAAGAGATGCCTACTCCCCGTACTGAAAAGGAGGTCAGAGGATTCTTGGGGCGCTTAAACTATATTGCCAGATTCATCTCACATCTAACTTCTACCTGTGAGCCAATTTTCAAACTCTTGAAGAAAGATCAGGTAGTTGAATGGAACGATGACTGTCAAGCTGCTTTTGATAGAATCAAGGAGTATTTGCTAGAACCTCCTATTCTAATGCCACCCGTCGAAGGAAGACCATTGATCATGTATTTGACTGTCTTGGATAACTCAATGGGGTGTGTTTTGGGCCAGCATGACGAGTCTGGTCGAAAAGAGCATGCTATTTATTACCTTAGTAAAAAGTTTACCGACTGTGAGACTCGCTACTCACTGCTCGAGAAAACTTGCTGCGCTTTGGTATGGGCTGCTCGCCGACTAAGACAGTATATGCTGACTCATACTACCTTGTTGATATCCAAAATGGACCCTATCAAGTATATCTTCGAGAAGCCCGCTTTATCTGGAAGGATAGCTAGATGGCAAATGATCTTAACTGAGTATGGCATCCAATACACCACCCAAAAAGCTATAAAAGGGAGTGTATTAGCTGACCATCTGGCTCATCAGGCTATCGAAGACTATCAACCCATGAGATTTGACTTCCCAGACGAGGACATCATGAATTTGGACAACATTGAAGGTGGCGGACCGTATGACGGACCCGAAAAGGGATCCCGATGGACCCTGTACTTTGATGGTGCTTCAAATGCACTTGGAAACGGTATTGGCGCAATACTCATTTCTCCGGAAGGTTGTCACACTCCTTTCACAGCCCGACTTTGCTTCAGCTGCACAAACAACATGGCTGAGTATGAAGCTTGCATCTTTGGTCTCGAGGCTGCTATAGACTTGGGGATCAAATCTTTGATCGTATTTGGGGACTCGGCTTTGGTCATCAGCCAAATCAAAGGAGACTGGGATACCAAGCATCCTAATCTTATCCCATACAAAGAACATGTCCTGACATTGTTGCCTCATTTCGAGCAAATTACCTTCGAGCATTTCCCGCGAGAAGAGAATCAGCTAGCCGATGCTCTGGCCACAATGTCCTCCATGTTTAAACTCAACTGGGATAACGAGGCTCCCCAAATCACCATCAAGCGAATGGATGAACCGGCGCATTGCCACGAGATTAATACCGAAGAAGTAGTGGAACAACCTTGGTTCCATGAAATCAAAAGGTATCTCGAGACTAGAGATTATCCTGAAGGAGCTTCCGTAAATGACAAGAAGTTCTTAAGGAAATTCACTACTAAGTTCTTCCTGAGCAACGACATCCTTTACAAACGAAGCCATGATTGTGTATTACTCCGATGTGTGGATAAAGCTGAAGCAGGGTTGATCATGACTGATATACACAGCGGCACATTTGGCACTCACTTGAGCGGGCATACAATGGCTAAGAAGATCCTAAGGGCAGGCTATTACTGGTCTACCATGGAAGCTGACTGCCATCAACATTCCCGTACTTGTCACAAGTGTCAAGTCTATGCTGACAAAGTTCACATTCCTCCGGTTCCCCTCAACGTCCTGACTGCCCCGTGGCCCTTTGCAATGTGGGGCATTGATATGATTGGAGAGATCAAACCCACGGCTTCCAATGGACATCGCTTCATCCTGGTTGCCATTGACTACTTCACTAAATGGGTCGAAGCAGCTTCCTTCGCCTCTGTCACCAAAAATGTGGTTGCCCGCTTTATCAAGCAAAATCTCATATGTCGGTACGGTGTTCCAGACAGGATCATCACGGACAACGGTACAAATCTGAATAACACAATGATCACTGCATTATGCGAACAGTTCAAGATTTATCATCACAATTCATCTCCCTATCGGCCGAAGATGAACGGTGCTGTTGAAGCTGCGAACAAAAACATTAAGAAGATCATTCAGAAAATGATAGTCACTTACAAAGACTGGCATGAGATGTTACCGTTTGCTCTGCATGGATACCGTACGACGACGCGTACTTCAACTGGGGCAACCCCATTTTCTTTGGTTTATGGCATGGAAGCTGTTTTGCCTATGGAGGTCCAGATCCCTTCTCTAAGGATTATGAAGGATGTAGGTTTGAATGAAGATGATTGGATGCAGACCCGACTTGATCAACTCAATCTGATCGACGAGAAGCAACTTGCTGCTATATGCCATGGTCAGACGTATCAAAAGCGGATGATCAAGGCTTTCAATAAGAAAGTCAGACGTCAAGTGTATCAAGTCGGGGATCTCGTAATCAAGCGGATTATCTTGCCGCAAAGTGATCCCAGGGGCAAATGGACTCCTACATATGAAGGACCGTTTGTGATCAAGAGCATATTTTCTGGTGGTACAATGATTCTGACAACCATGGACGGCGACGATTTGCCGCACCCTGCGAACGCAGACATAGTCAAAAGATACTACGCATAAAATAACCCGACAAGTCGAAAACCCGAAAGGGCGGCTTGGGCAAAAATGGGCATCCCAGTGAACTGAAAACCCGAAAGGGCGGTTCAGGCAAAAATTAGGGATAAAAACGAAAAAATCTGTACACCCGGCAAGTCGAAAACCCGAAAGGGCGGCTTGGGCAAAAAGGGGTTTCCCGGTGGATCGAAAAATCGAAAGGGCGATTCAGGCAAAAGTTAGGGAATTAAAGCGTATGACTATGTCTCGTCGGATCACTTCAAAGACAATCTCTTCATCAACCAGTTCCAGACTTCTGATCAATCCAGTCATCGTCAAACGAAGCATTGAATGGACAGATATTCAGAGTTGTGAAAGCTATAGCGGAACGGAGTCCCATGGAATTATTTCACATAGCCATCCTTTATTTTGTATAAAATCTTTCAATATTTACGACAAAGTCCTCTTACTAGGATGATTGTCTCCTTTGTACAAATATACTCAAAGAAAATCAATACAAATACTCTTCCCAAAATTTGTGTCATTTCCCTTTTCTTTTTCTCTTGCACTATTTGTTTTATTTTGAGAAACGTCCAATGTTTTGTTAAATAGGCATATGCATTTGAAACATAATCACTTCCTAAATGAACCTAAGAAAAAGGATTACTGATAGGATGAAGATACAGATGGATATCTTGACACCCTTTCGAAGGAAACCCCCCAAGAGATTTGGAATCCACATCCCTAGCAAACCCTGAGGCTTATCTCCAGCAGACTCCCGAAGCTTATCCCCAGTAAGGTTCTGGAAGGTATTTCCCCACAGAACACGAACGTCTCTCCCGAGTTTTATTCAAAGTTATTCCCCACAAAGGCTTATAACTGGGTTATCCTCAGCTAACAGCCACAGAAGATCGCACTCGCCAGAATTCTTCCTATCCCCAGCGGAGTTCATCAAGAGTTTCCCAACACAACTTATCAATATGATCCCCAGAGGAGCTTATCCTTGTTATCCCCAGCCAGAAGACCCTCCAGAACTCATTTCCCCTCAGAGTTTAAGTTTCAGTATCCCCAGCCGAGCTAAAACTTCAAATTGTCAATCCCCAGCGGAGCCAGACTAATGGACCTTTTCCCCACAGAGTTTTAGGAAGGAAAATCTTAGGTTCCCCAGTGAAGTCGCCAGAGACACTTCCCACCGAGCTGAAGATTCTCAATCTTATCTCCCCAGCATGAGTCTACTAGATTGGAACTCCCCAGTAGAGGTCATCAGGAATTCTCTTCCCCAGCAGCAGCCAAGGATTTATTTTCCCCGGCAGCAGTCAAGATGCATTTATCTTCAGCCACCTCGGATTCATTTATCCTCAGCAAGATAGCTCGTCAGCTTACATGCGCATTCATCGCATTCATGTCATAAACATTGATGTCACGTATATTGCATCATGCATCATAACGTTGCATACAACTAACTCTTTATCTTTTCAGGAAAGATCAGTCGACAGACTAAAATTATTCAACTTCAAGATTTCTGAAAACAGTTCACGGGTTCTCCAAGTAAACGGATGTTAACCTGTCACTTGTTCAGATTCTTCTTCAAGACTTCTGAAAACAGTTTATGGATTCTTCCCAACAACGGATGTTAACCTATCGACTTGTTCAGATGCAACTTTTGAAAACAGTTTACGGACGCTTCCCAACAACGGATGCTGCTCTATTGCTTATTCAACTTCAAGATTTCTGAAAACAGTTCACGGGTTCTCCAAGTAAACGGATGTTAACCTGTCACTTGTTCAGATTCTTCTTCAAGACTTCTGAAAACAGTTTATGGATTCTTCCCAACAACGGATGTTAATCTATCGACTTGTTCAGATGCAACTTTTGAAAACAGTTTACGGACGCTTCCCAACAACGGATGCTGCTCTATTGCTTATTCAACTTCAAGACTTCTGAAAACAGTTTACGGGTTCTCCAAGTAACGGATGTTAACCTATCGCTTGTTCAGTTTCTTCTCCAAACCACTGAAAACACTTTACAGATTCCTCCCAACAACGGATGTCAATCTATTGCTTGTTCAGACCCCCCAGTTCAGAGATGGTCCCAAGCCTGGACACCTTCCTGATATTCCCTTCCAGATGGCATCTCTAAGCCCATCCCCGACAAGATTTCTGTCACTCTCCCAGATGGCATCATTAAGCCCATCTCCAAATGGCATCTCTAAGCCCATTCCCACATCCATTGCTTTGACAAGTGCAAATTTCCGGGCACTCTAGTGTCCAATCTCCTTTTACCCTCGAGTCACGAAAGGCAAACTTGCCAATCTAACTCTTCGGATTCAAGAAGATTGAACAGGGGCAACTGTTGTACCCCAAAATTTTCCCTCCCATTTCTCATTGATTTCTCACCACAAAGCCTTTGAAGCTCAAAATCCAGTTAGGGTTTCATTTGCTCAAGACCCCCCCCCCCCCCCCCTTGCACTGATGACTCAAATTAGGGTTTGTGTTTGCACAAAGATGTTTTGACCTAAAATGCCCAAGATGACTTTCATGCTTCATATTGGACTCCCAAGTTTACCCACATCAAGTTTCAAGTCTTGATTCCAAGTTTTGCCCAGTCAATTGGACAGTTGACCTAGAAATCAACTGTATTGGGGAAAAAGTCAACTGTGGCCAATTGACAGTCAAACCTCATGAAATTTGATCCACATCAACATTATGAACTCATATGAACCATTTGATCAAGTTTGGATCACAATTCCCCAAGAAATTGGATCAGATCACCAAAAGGGCAAAATGGTCATTTTTAGGGTTTTGACTGCACAAAGGCAATTTTTGACTGTTTGACCTAGCCAATGGCAAACCAAGCTCACACATGGACTCAAGGACCCCATGAAATTATCTTGACATGATCAACAAACTCAAAAGATCCCAAGTACACAGGATGGACAGTTGAATTTCCCAGTCAATTGATCAATTTTGACTGTATACTGAAAAGTCAAACTTTGACTTTTTGGTCAAAATCAAGAGTCAAGATTCATTTTTCATCAAAACATGCAAAATCATGAGACTTGTCCATCAAGAAACCAAAAAATGCAAATTAGGGTTTAAAATGGAATTTTTCATAACTTAGAATTTTTCTAAGTTATGGAAAACCCTAATTTTTTCCCAATTTTGCCCCACTTTTTCACCAAGATCCATTTGGATTCAAACAAAAGTCCAAACATGAAAGTTGTAGCTTGTTGCATAATCTAAAACTTTTATTCACAAAGTTTTCTCATTTGAAGCTTGCATCTCAAGTTACAAATTTTTGAATAGGGGCACTAAACCATTCTTAACTTAGTGAAATTTGACCTATTTTGACAAGGTTTTCTACCTAACTTCAAGACCTTTTTCCATACACTTCCACTTGGAATTTCATATTGCATTTCAAAGATGGATTGTAGTACACATTCCAAGGTTTCCAAAATGTCCAATAACTTCTCAAACAACCTCATGGTTAGGGAGAATCGAATTTCACAATATAGCAAAAACTCACTTTTGAATTGGCCATTTTTTTCATGTTCATAAGTTATGCAAACTTCTCAAAACCAGCATGCCCTTGATTACAGGTCCTTAAACCAAGTTACACTCAATAATTTAATGCTTGTTCATTGTGTCAAAGTGTTATTCTATGAGTTCAAGTATTGTATACAAGTTTAATCCATTTTTAGATAAAGTAAACTATCCATTTTTGCAAAAGTTCACTTTATGTCCAATTGGTAAATCAAGCAAGTACAAACCAAATCTCTTTAGCACAAGATTATGAACAAACTACTCTGATCAAGAGAAGCTTTGCAGCAGGATTAGAGGTCCCCTACTGACCTAAAACACCAACTTGCATTTTGTTGCTTAAAGGTTAAGAAACATTGCATAACTAAGAGCAACTTCCATCTCAGCTTACACACACAAGAACAAAGTTATCAAACACATTACACACATCATAACCAAGCTATTGCACGAGCCATTTACCTCCCAAACATCACCAAACCAAAAAACACCATCAAACTGCAAAAACAGAGTTGCCTCTGCAGTTTGAGTGCCAACTCCTATTTCTCTCAAGCATTCTGGCCAAAACCAGTTCACCTACCTTCCATACCATCTATGCAAGCTAACCAAAAGCAAAGACACGACCTGTAATCACTCTAACCACTTCCACCATTTTCACATTTCTGATTTGCAGGTGAAGTTCTCTAGCTCGATTCAGAAGCTTTCAAGACAAAGTAAACATTGGAGTAGCATCCCTGGACCTCAAGGAAGTTTTTCCAATCATCACCTTGCACTGAAAGTTCTTACATCTCCAGAAAGAACTTCAACTGAACAGGTAGTTTTTTTGAATTCGTATCTCTCTTATTAGGCATCATTAGCTTTAAGTTTGTGAATAAACAAGGTTCTACTCATGCCACTGAACATGTACATGTTTTTACTTTTCATTTCTTTTGCTTGAGTTGTGAGAATTTGGAGTTTGAAAATGGCAGAAAAACTAGGTTAGGATTTGGGGGAGGAGAAATTCTCCCTCATCTTAGAGAGTTAGATCAAGTTATGCATATGGTTAGAATCGTGGTTTCATGCTTAACATCTTTTGTGTTGGAAGTTTGTTCAAAAAATCAAAGAATCAGGATTTCAAATGAAGCTTGCAGGCGCGCGTTTTTTTTGTTCAGAGGTTGAAGAAGAAGTGATCTGGGCTGGGCTTGTGTGCATTTTCTGTTCACACCACATTTCTAAGTTCACACCCCCTGAGCCCATTTTGTTATTTTTAATGATTTTTGACTTTTTCCTTTTTTTGTTTGACTTGTTTATTTTTGCTTATGATATTAAAAATCAAAAAATAATTTTTTACACCACTTTTCCATTTTTTAGGCATTTATTTGATTATGTTGACATTTATACATAAATATATATATATACATTATTATTTAGAAAAAACTAGAAATAATGCAAATATATTTTCTTTTCTGATTTTTATTACATTTCCCTTTTTGAAATATTTCATACAAAATATATTTTTTTTATATAAATATTAATTATTATCATTTATATATATATAGTGCATATTTTATAAATAATATAAATAAATAGATATATTAATATACTTAGGATAAAAATACCAAAAAAATGTACATATTTTATTTTTTAATATTTAATACTAAAAAATGCCTTTTTACAAATATACCATATTTTATTTTGTTTTTATATGTAAATAATAAATATTATATGAATGGATTAATTAATGTCCCTTTTGATTAAAAAAATTAGGGTTTTGCCCTAAATTCAAATACTCCAAAAATAGTATCTTTTTATTTTTTTTTTTTTTTTTTTTTACATAAATAATACTTTCTTTCATACACATACAAAACATTTTTTGCATCTTACATATTTTATTCCATTTTTATTTAATTATTGTACATTAAATTGTATAAATTCAAAATTGATGTAATAGTTTTAGGTTTAATTTCTTGTCTAAATATACCCCATTTGAAACATTGTACCCCCCTCCCCATATTATTATGTTGTAATAGCGTAGGATTTTAAATTTCGCACTTTTATCGCTTTCTAAACATACTATGCTAGAATTAGGGTTTTGTATGCGAATAAAAATGAACAAAGTAGTTGGACCTAATACAAGATAAATGAGCATGAAAAAACGGACAACACATTTCACACTTGCACCCCTAGGGTATTCCACTTGTTGCCTTCAAATAATTGGGCCATATTGCATGTTGAACTTCTTTGGGTAAAATAAACAATCAAATGATCATAGTCCCACAAAATGTTGCTTAAATGAATGATCAAGTCCCTTTTAAAGAAAATTGCCCAAAGACATTTAACACTATTGCAACTATGGTCTAAACGATGACCCGCGCCCGTCCCTTTAATCTCCTAAAACAAGATTGTCCACCAAATGCAATGGTGGAACAAAATTGTCAAAAGGTTTAAAACATAACAAAAATCTTTGAGAAAACTTTAGGGTAGATAAACTCTTAAAGTACTTGTCAACTTTCCAAGAAAACACTTGCCTATTTTCAAACCCACTTCACAAACACTTTCAAAATCAACTTTCAAAAACCTTGAAACATTTTTTTAAAAGATAAAACACCTTTTGTAAAACATTCGAGTAAAGAATTGTTACAAGGGTAGCCTATACAAGGCATCTTTTCAAAACATTTTCAAAACCACACACCAAGCACCATTTCAAACAATTGAAAACCAAGGCAAGTTGATCTAAGCAAGTACCTAAGAGCCCATGGATAACCATGGATAGAAGGGGTGCTAATACCTTCCCCTTCTATAATCTACTCCCCGAACCCAAGAAAAATCTCAAAGGTTTTTGCTGTGCTTTTTAAACCTTTCCTTAGGATAAAATAAAAAGTCAGTGGCGACTCTTGCTCAACCGAAACATTTGCGAAAACAAACGCAAAACCCTAGTCAGTTCTCCCACCGTATCACACGATAAATTGAGAAAAGTAAAATTACTACGCTATTACATCATTAGAGGAGGGGGTGTACAAATTTACAAATGGGGATTGCAAGAAAATTAAACCTAATTATCTATTACAACCATATCGAATATTGTACAAAATTGAAAATAAAATGCAAGAATATAAGTGGAAAAAAGAAATGATTTTTGTTGTTTTTATGAAGGGGTTTTGTCTTGACCTAATTAAAGAAAATGATTAATTAAAATTAAATAAAATTAACTTAAACTAATTAAGAAAAGAAATTAATTTGAAAAGTATTTTTAGGGTTTTTTATGAAAAGGTTTTAAATTAATGAGAATAAAATGAAGATTAATTAATTAAAATAACCTAAGTTCTAAATTAATTTTAACTAAGAAAATAAAATAATATATTAATTCAACCTAAGTCTAAAAATTATAAACTTAAGAAAAAGAAATTAATTTGTTTAAGAAAATGATTTTTTTAATCTTTTTGTTTTATAGAGAAAATATATAAGTATAAATAATAAATAAAAATAAACTTGGATTTTTTTATGATTTATGAAAATAATAATAGTAATAATAATAATAATGTTATTAATAATAATAATAATAATAATAATAATAATAAAGAAAAATAAAATAATAAAAAAGAAAAATAAAAATATAAAGAAAAGTCAGGGGGTTAAAAAATGAAACAAGGAGTAAAAAATAAGCAAAAAAAAGGGGTTAGGCCCAACAAAGGGGAGCCCAACGCTGCAAAAACCCAAAAAAAACTGTAAAAATGTAAAAAGAAAAAGAAAAAGGCAGCGCTGGATCTAGAACCCGTGACCTTGAGGTTACCAGCGCGCTGCCTTATCACTGGGGTAGCTGTACATCCGTTAATATAACTGAAACGATAAATATATAATACAAAATGAGCCCTGATTACACTTCATCTTCAACCTCCATCCAAAGGACCTATATCTTCTTTATCTCTCAACAAAAATGAAAAGTTCAAACATGAAAGTTGTGGCATTTCCTCCCACGAAGCCAACCATGTAAATAACTTAAGCTAACAGTAAAAGATGAATGGGAATTTTTCTGGCCCTAATTCAAAACCTAAAGATTTCAGAAAACTTCAACTCTAAAATTCTCTAAGCTCAGGCCATATAAATGCAAACTATGGATATGTACAGCTTCGTGGCAATGGTATCTACATTTTATCTTCATAAATCAAAGTCAAATAATGCATGTATAAAGAGATAGAAGTTTGGAAACTTACCTCTTGCAGCTGGAGTCGTGTATGGAGTTTGAGCAACCTTTATGATGGCCTGATGATTTCTGTAGCTTGCCTCGTCCTCCTTGAATGTGTTCCAACTCCTACTTTGCTTTGAGGATGGCTGAAACTCCTAACTCAAGTCAAGTTGCAAGATTCAATTTTGAAAATGGTGGATGATGATGGAGGAGTTACAGTTAGGAAATGAGGGTCTGGATCACTTTGATATGATGTATGGAAGGTGTTTGGATGATTAGTTTTCAAAACGCACGAGTGGAAATGAAGATGGTGAGTTTTTGCTCAAAACTGTCAAGTTTGGGAAGTTCTATGCAGCAAGGTGCTTGGGAGGTTTTAAGGGTGCTAGCATTCGTGTCTTATGTTTCAATAGACTTGTGTTTATGTATGGAAAAGGTTGGAGAGCTATTGCACAAAAGGTTTCTGAGTTATAGGGTTATGGCTCAATTGCTTAATTTTGAAGAAAAGTGAAAAAATCTGGTTTCAAGGCAGCAAGTACAAGCATGTAGGGTGGTTGCCAACTTGAAACAAACTTGTCTGACTTTATAGAGGAAGCTTGTGCAAAGGGAACCAATGAAAGCTCAATGCAAGTTAACTTTGCCTAAAGCTTGCTTTATGTAAATGGCAATGGTGCCTTTGTGCCATAAATGGAAAATTTACTTGGATAAAGCTTGAATCAAGTGGATAATAGCTCAAAAGCAAGTGTAATCTTTTGATTATGGAGAGATCTTGAGGTTTAGAGGCCTGCAAAGCAAGACTGTGCAGCATAGGTTTGAAATTTGAATTTTGTTCATCACAAAATGACTTGTAATTCAAGTTTGAAAACCCTAACTTCCTCTTTTAGATTCTCCATGCTCAAGAATGATCTCAAGGAGTTATTAGACATTTTGGAAATCTTGTAATGTTCTATATAACCACTCTTTGAATCACTTTTGAAAATTCCCCTTGGAAGTATATGAAAAAGTGCCATGAAGTTAGGTCAAAATCCTGACCAAAACTAGGGCAAAATTTCACAAAGTGTTCAATTTCAAGACCATGACTTTATAAATTAATAACTTGAGATCCAAGCATTTTTAGAATAAGTTTTGTAAATAAATTTTGTATATATCATGGATATCTACAACTTTCATGTTGAAAGTTTCTTCTGAATCCTCTTGCATCATGGTGAAAAATTGGCTCAAAGTTATGGAAAAACATGAAGTTTTAAACACTTAGAAAAATTTCTAAGTTAGAAAACTTTAACTTTTCAAAATGAGATCTTGAATTTTTGATTTCTTGATGAATAAGTTTCATATTTTGAATTTTTTTGATGAATTGTGATCTTTGACATTGGATTTTGACCAAAAAGTCAAAGTTTGACTTTTCAGTGTATAATTGACTTTTGATCAGTTGACTGAAAATTCACTATCAATCCACAATGTTTTAGGTCATGTCATTAGGTCAAAAAGATGCAATTGAACTCTTGAAACCATGTTTCAAACCAATTGACCATTTGCTAGGTCAAAAATCAAAAATTGCCCTTTCTCAGTCAAAACCCTAATTTTGACCATTTTGCCCTTTTGATGATTTGATCAAATTTCTTGAGGAATTATGGTACAAACTTGATAAAATGATACATATGAGTTTATAATATTGATGTGGATTAAAAATTATGAAGTTTTACTGTAAATTGGCCATAGTTGACTTTTTCCCCAATACAACTGATTTTTAGGTCAACTGCTCAATTGATTGAGCAAAATTGTGATCCAAGGCTTGAAACTTGACACGAGTAATCTTTGAGATCCATAATGATCCATGAAAGTCATATGAAGCATTGAAAGTTAAATTATCCTTGTGCAATCTCAAACCCTAATTTTGGTCACCAGTGCTTAAGGAGGTGTCTTAAGTTGATCAACCCTAATGCAGTATTGGACTGAAGGAGATCTTGTGAGATATTACTTGATAAATGAGAGGGAAAACTTTGGGGTACAACATTGTCTTCATAGATTTTTGATGCAGATCTGATGTGCTAATTATGTGCAAATATGGGGCTGAGATAATGCAGGCTTGGACTGGGTTAGGAGCAGCATAATAGGGTTGTTTTGTTCAGGACAATAAACTGTCTTCTAAACACGATTTTGAGCTCGTAGTAAGAAGGCTTGGACCTGGAAGCATATTGTAGCATGGTATAAAATCTAGTTTGTGGACCAATTTATGCAGATTGTAACAAAGACAAAGCATAGTGGCAAGGTTTTGAGTCAAAAGGAAAAACTTCAAACAAGACAAAACTTTAGGATTTGTAATTTGAAAAAATGCAACCTTGTAATAACTTGAATTATTTGTAACACCTTGAATTATTTATAACATCTTGAATTATAGTGAAAAGATGTCATGAAGCAATGAAATTAACAAGTATACACATTCTTAAAAAATATCTAAGCCTTGTAAAGTTGGATTTTTGGCTCCCTTGATTTTTGATGATCAAATTTCATATTTTGGATGTCTTGATGAAATGTGATTTTTGGGACTCAATTTTGGTCAAAAAGTCAACTTTTGACTTTTTAGTGTAAAGTTAACTTTTTTCCATCAGCCGACCGAATTTCGTCTATCAATTTATTGATCTCAGGAGATGAATTGAAATATGCGATTAGGTCAAAATGATGTATTTGGATCCTTGAAATCCATGTTTCAAACCAATAAGTCACACACTAGGTCAAAAATTGAAGATTGGTCATTGTTGTACCCCAAAATTTGTCCCCTCATTTCTCAAGGCATTTCTCATAATGATTCTCAAAATTCAAGCTTGCATAAGTACAAATTTGATTTTCCAGCATCAAGTTAAAGAGGAAACTGTTAAAAAGGGGAAAACAGATGAAAATAATATTTTTGATAAAATTGGTGAAAAAACAAGTCTCCTTCAATTTATCTCTTTCGATTAGCCTTTTGGCCTCTTTCGATGCAAGCTTGCTTGCATCCTTCGACTTGGCGTGGGCCTCTGGCACGTTGGCTTTAATTCATAAGGCAGGAGCTTCCTGCATGCAACCTTCGATTGCATCTTTGGCCTCATATGGTTCATAATACAGTGGCTTCCTATGTGTCTGCTTCAATTGGAT
This sequence comes from Vicia faba, assembly GCA_948472305.1. Taxonomy (NCBI): domain Eukaryota; kingdom Viridiplantae; phylum Streptophyta; class Magnoliopsida; order Fabales; family Fabaceae; genus Vicia; species Vicia faba. The sequence goes on along the minus strand of OX451739.1, from coordinate 1,082,456,998 downwards.
GTTTGGTGCTCGCATGCCTGTGTTGACTGGACAAATATTCCCCTTCATGCTTGCTTTGAGTCACAAAGTGATGGCTGGCTATATGTAGCCTTCGATTGATTCACAAATTCATTCTTACACGCAAGAGGCTCCCACCAGGCCAACAAGCACAAGGTAAAAGCCTCCTAAAGCCTCCTTCAGTTACAAGGCAAATATCCTCTTGATTGATGTCCTTCGATTCAGGAGGCAAAGACCTCTTTTCTGATCTCCTTCGATTGAACATTTTTCCTCCTGTATGCCTCTTTCGTTTGGGGCATGTGGCCCTCCTTTGTTACAAGCTTCGATTGTGCCCTTTATCCTCTGTATGCATTCTTCGTTTGGGGCATGTGTATCCTTCAGTACAAGTTTTTGGTTACACCTTTCGTTTGGGAATGTGGCTCCCTTCATGCAAGCCTTCGTTTGAGCAAAGATCTCTTGCATGTTTGCATGAAGTCACAAAGCAGGGACCCCCTACATATACCCTTTCTTTTATCCATCTGACCCCTTGTAGGCAAGTTTGAGTGGGCAGTATCTCCCTTGGAAATGGTTTGCTTCAACACATAAATTTTACACTATGCCATGGTCTCGTACAAAAGAAGTACCATGGTAGCACATTCGAAGGACTTTCTATACATGCCTGGATGTCCCAATCGAATAACATGTTTTTTTGATCCATTCCAGGAGCATGTATTGGGACCATTCAAAGGAACCCATAAAAGGCCTGGTCGAAGGATACCCATATGAGCCCTTCGAAGGACACTTTGATTTGAAAAAGGAAATGTTGTTGAGGAGTCTGGTCGAAGGATGGGGCTAGGGGGTCAAAACAAAAGGTTGAGATGCCCAAAGGTACTTGCTGACCAAGTCCCATGCGCTGCCAAGTTCAGGCCTGATACACTGGCCATTAAACTCCAAAACTGCTGCACAACAGTTCTGCAACACTGCCTTATTTCTTGCACCAAAATGGCATACAAACATTGTCCCTCGAAAGCTACAAGCACAACATACCTTTTTTGTTTTAACTTTTTTGTTTTCCCTCCTAAAACATCAGCCAAAGCCATCTATAAATATGGGCCTCCATCACACATCTTAGGGGCCCCTGGATAGTTGTAAGAAAACTCTTGTGAGAAATTCTCAAAAAACTCTCAAACATCCATCCAACGTTTTTCTTTAAAAATTCCTAACACTCATAAAAAACACAGCCCCCATTTGTACACTAAGTGAATCCTTTAATTCACTCCCCAAGTGACCAAGATAACTAACCTTCGACCCACTTCCCCAACCACAATATAAAAATATTTTGATTCACTCCCTTACCTAGTAACCTTCGATTCAGTGGTTATTCAAGCAAGATAGTAACTGGACTAGTCTCGAGAAGGCCCCAACAAACTTCCACTCACCACCAAGGAATACACTTACAGTTTCCTTTGATTAAGAACTTTAAGAGGTAAGTTCTCTTTGAACTTGAAACTATTTCATTTAAATATCATGTGCACATGTCAATAAAGAAAAAATGTAGATATTTCATATAGGGAGCTTGACCATGTTTTAACCTTCGATTCTGACTGCCCATGTGTTGAAAGTATCAACTCTGACTAGTTAGGCTTTGGACTTTGAGACCCAATAATTTTGTGCTAACCCCTGGCCTGTAGCTTTCGAAAGTTACACTTGAATGTTGCATTTTAAAAGTTTAAAATAGGTTCTCTGTACCCTTCGATTGGCTAAGTATTCAAGCCTTTCAAATCCCAACCTGAGGGCCTAGCATTCCTGCAGTCGAAGGAGGTAGCAAGGAGCATGAGGCCAAGAGTTTACCTCATGTTGACCCCGGGTCTCAAACGAATGAAGTAGCCAGTAGGATGTCCATACTGACTGCCAAGTCTCAAACGAAAGAAGCAGCAAGAAGGATGGTCACGCTGCCTTCCAGCTCACAATCGAAAGGAACGGGCAAAGGGTGAAAGAAAGACATGACCTTGCTGACTCCAGGCCCAAATCAAAGGAAGCCAAGAAGTGTATATCGAAGAGTGTGGCTGCCTGAATCGAAAGAGCACCTTTTTCCTTCTTTATTTTATTTTTCCTTTATATTTTATTTCTATTCAATATGGTTGTAATAGTGTAGGATTTGTTTTTCTGCATTTTTATTATTTTTGTATAAATGTTAGTAATTAGGATGTATGGCAAGATAAAATCAACAAGTAGATAACCTATAAAATTCAAAGACAAAATGCATGCAATCAAACACACTATTCACACACATGCACCCCTAGGGTAATCTCACTTGTTGCCTCGGAAAAATAGCCATGTCCCTCGAATATGGGCGTTTTAACAAAGACCCTCGATAAAAGATCGTAGTCCCTCGATGACCCTTAATGTTGCCTTCGGTAAACGATCTAGTCCCTAAATGATATTACCAAAACATCCCATAGGTTGCCTTCTATGACTATACAAACGTTCCACGCCCGTCCCTTCACATCCAATGATGGAGCTTCTTACCAAATCAATGGTAAGATAGTAACATCTAAAGGAGGATGAAAAGAACATAGACCTTTTGAGTAGGTAGGATGCTCCTAGTTGTTCGCTTGCTCACAACAAAAACATTTTAACACCAACAATCTCATTTGAAACATTTTTAAAAGACAAAGCTTTTTGTACGCGTTATCATAGAGACCAGAACCATTACAAATACATTTTTCAAAATACTTTCAAAACCCACACCACAAGCACATTTTCAAACAAAAGTAAGTGATCTAGCAAGAAACTAAGAGCTCGTAGATAACTACGGATGAAAAGGGTGCTAACACATTCCGTTTTCATAACCTACCCCTCGAACTCAAGAAATAATCTCGAAAGGTGTTTCCTGTTCTTTTAAACCTTTCCTTATTGGATAAAAGAAAAGTCGGTGGCGACTCTTGCTATCCGCAAAAAATGTGATAAAATGCAAAACACCAAGTCAGTTCTCCCACCGTATTACATAACTGGCGACTCTGATGGGGACACTTAAAAGTGGGGTTACCTTAGGGCTAGATCACCTTTACTTGATTTTCATTGTTTGACTTGCTTGCTTTACATTATGGTTCCTTGTTTGGGCTTATTTTGATCCTCTACCCGGATCCGGGGCACCTTTTTTAGGTAAGTATCAATAAGTTATGGAAACTGTGCGGGGTATATCGATATGGTCTAAGCAATAGCTACGTTAGTGTAACACATTTGTTGGTACCGGTAGCCCTTAAGTAGTCAAGGAGAATACGGGGCCACTGTGTGGTGTCATAAAGCACTAACTGAATTTATAACCTTACTTGAACAACTTATCCATTAGGAAGTAGTGAGGTAGCCGGCTTTGGTGCAGTCCAAAGTTGGTTGATACTTGATACTACGCTCATTGAGATCGTACTTTCAGGATATTTCAGTCACCAATAAAGAGACTTGCGCTGAAATAATGCCCGATGAAGAAAGATCAGTGATATTGAGATTCCCTATAACCCGTTTACTTTCTAGGACATGTTGAACCAACTAAACTTCAAGAGGGTACTTACCTTTGAACCTCATGCTAGCCTAAATCTAAGGACTTGTTTGATTAACTTGTGCATATGCTTGTACATAACATCATGGCATCATACCATAACATTTTAGACTAACCATTTCAAGGATCTTGAGATTCATCTTTGTTCTGTTTTGTAGGACATGACTCCCACTCGCAGGAATACAATCCAAGTCAATCTCGTACGAGTACCTCTTCAGCTCAAAGAATTAGCATCAAGGGTCCCAGAGAACTCTCCATTCACCAAAAGACATGGACGACTTCTCAACCTGGTTACCTCAAGCTTTGATGAAGACATGATGAAGGTGCTTTTCTAGTTCTTCGACCCTTTGCACCATTGCTTTACCTTCCCCGATTACCAACTTGTGCCTACTATGGAAGAATTCTCTCAACTCTTAGGAATTCCTATTCTTAATCAATTACCTTTCAATGGTATTGAAAGAGACCCGAGCCCTGAAGAGATTGCCCGAGCTTTACACTTACAACAATCCGATATCACGGTTAACTGGGAAACAAGAAGTGGTGTGAAAGGGTTCCTAGCCAAGTTCCTGTTGGAAAAAGCTCAAGACTGTTGGAACACTTTGGATTTACAAGCCTTTGAAGAAATCTTAGCTCTTCTCATCTATGGGATGGTACTATTTCATAATCCTGACCAACTTATAGATGTGAATGTAGTCAAAATTTTCATATCACGCAATCCAGTGCCTACTTTGTTTGGAGATATCCTGCATTCTCTCCACTCTCGCACCATGAAAATAATAGGAGCCCTCATGTGTTGCACTCCTCTGTTGGCTAGGTGGTTTGTTTCGCACCTCCCCCTATCTGTTGTAAAGAACGAGCAAGGTTTGAGATGGTCCAATAGGTTGATGTCACTCATACATTCAGATATTCACTGGTGTTCTAGATCTTTGGAAGACATTACCATCACCGACCGTTATGGGGAATTACCTAATGTCCCTTTTCTTGGCATTAGAGGAGGTGTCACTTACAACCCTTGCTTAGCTTTGCGATAGTTTGGGTATGCACGAAGAGATGGTTCTCATGATGCGCTCATCCAAGGTGTGGTGTTCGACTACAAGAGCGACAACCAAGGCTACCATCAAAGGTTTATACGAGCTTGGAGGATGGTAAATAAAGTGGATAGTAAGACATTGGGACACAAAAATTCTATTCCCCTTGAGCCTTACCTTAGGCGGGTGCGAGCTCGTGCTCAAAGTCTCATAATGCCTTACCCCTCCATCCTACCTATTATCATGGAGCCTGTTGTTGAAGGAGATGTTTCGTATACTGTCCTTCATCCCAACATGCCTATCTCACTTGAAGACTTACAAAAGGATTGGATTAAGCTAAAAGAAGAGAGAGACACCTTCGAAGTCCAATTCTACGCCAGTGAGAAGAAGGTTCTGGATCTCATGGAGCAACTTCATGAAGAGTGGAGTTTGAACTCCTACATTGCACCAAAGAGGATGCGCTCGAACTTTTTGTTTTAGGAGTTTTTGTATTTTATTTCTTTCATTGTAAGCCCAAAGAGGCATGATGTACTCGAACTTGGATTTATTAATATAACGTGTGTTTCCTTTTTGTCTAAACAAATTTAAATATCTAATTTCCTTAAAATCATTTACATATGCATTTTCATTCATCATAACACAAACAAGTTTCTTACAACAAGTCTCCTTATCTTTCTACTGTTAATTTTAGTGAGATAGATATTAAACAGACAGTAAAGGATCTTCAAGCGCAGAATGCTCAATTTCAACAGATGTTCTTGTCTCTGGCTAAAGGACAAGAGGATCTGAAAGCTCTTATGATCAAAGATAAAAAGAAGAAGGTGAAGAAACCAGTCGGTGTTTTGAATTTGGGAAGAAGGTTCAGAGGACCCGCCAAGCGAACTATAGATTTTGCAACCTCGTCAGGTGAAGGAGATAATCAAGAAGGAAAGAACAAGGAAGGAAATGAAAACCCAGAGTCTGAATAAGAAGAAGAAGTTGACTACTATGAAGAATAATATCCTCCTGCGGATGATAAATACAAATAGCTGGAGGATCCCCTCAATGCTATGGAGATCCAGAGGGTACCCAGGCTGGATTTTGAAGATCTAGGACTTGTCTCATGGGTGGTCATCCCATAGAAATTCAAGGTCCCCACATTTGCCAAATATGAAGGTGTTTCTTGTCCTAAGTTGCATTTAAGGTCATAGGTCGGGAAGATTCAACCCCATACTGCTGATAGGAACCTATGGGTACATTTATTCCAAGAAAGTTTGTCAGGGACATAGTTGGATTGGTTCTATCAGATGGAAGGAGCCAATATTCATAATTAGGAAGATTTGGTTGCTACTTTTTACAAGCAATACCAGTATAATGCTGACCTAGCTCCAACTCAAACACAATTGCAAGGTATGTCTATGGATGCTGGTGAGGGTTTCAAAAATTATGCCAAAAAATGGAGGGATCTCGCAGGAAGAGTCCAGCCCCCTTTATCTGATAGGGAGTTAGTGGATATGTTCTTGGGCATGTTGTCTGGTCCATTCTTCAACCATCTAATCGGAAGCTCTTCGGCTAGATTTACTGAACTAATCATGACTGGTGAGAGGGTGGAAGCCGGTATTAAGAGTGGAAAAATTCAAAGGGATGCATCCTCAAGCACGATGAAGAAACCCTTTACTGGAAAAAGGAGGCCAGTGTTGCTTATGACCACATGAATCAAAACAAAATGGAACATTGCTCAACGGTAGGGGCTATTATGATCTCCAATCCTGTATCAAATCAACATTGAAACTATCAACGCAGGCCGGAGGCTCCCATAAGAAGATTCACCCGGATCAACATAACCTTGTCCTATGTTTTCCCACATCTATTGAAGTCCAATTTGGTGACTCTAAAGGAAGCTCCCAAGAACCCCAATACTGCTTCTCCCTGCTACAACCTGAATGCTCGATGTGCCTATCATTCTAAAAGTCCGGGACATGATACAAACAATTGTTGGGCCTTGAAAAATAAGGTACAAGACCTTATTGAGGCGAAAGAGATTGAGTTTGACCCCCCAGAAACACCTAATGTAATAACGGCGCCAATGCCCAAACATGGTCAAGGTGTCAATGTTGTTGATGATGACTGTTTTGTTTCCTCCGTGGATGATTTAACTACTCCCCTTTTGACTGTTAAACATAATCTATTGGTTATGATGAAAGTCATCACTTATGTATGTCTCTACCAGATGACTGTTTATTATTGAAGATGGGCATCCAACGCCTGATGGTTAACAAATAAATCATGTTCGAGAAAGTTCCTCTTGCCAGAAATTCATGCGAAGATGTTTCAATAATCACCATTTCCAACAATCCTCCCAGGGTCTCCACCAAAATACCCGTCAAGATTACATTTGTTCCAAAGTCTGCTCCCCTAATCATCACCATGCCAGGGCCAATACCATATTTCTCGGATAAAGATGTTCCTGGAACTATGGGGCTGACATCTATTACCATGGCATCAAGCAAAATCTATTGGCTATCAAAGACAAAGTTGATGAAGGCACTGATCCTGACATCGACAATATCGTTGGGACCAGTAAGATAACAAGAAGTGGAAGGGTTTTCCCCCGAGATCTCTCCAAAGACCATTACTACTCCTATAATTATTCCCGCTACCGCTCCTGTCAGTATTCCCAATGTTACTCCTATTCTTAGTCCTGCAGTTATTCCTGCTACCAAGTCAGCCGAGACACGGGGCAAAGAGGTATTGTTTGAGCCTGTCCAGACGAAGGCACATCCAGAAGTCATTCCTGAGGCTTCTAGGAAGGAGATGGAAGAGATATTAAAGATAATCAAAAAAAGTGATTACAACATCGTAGAGCAGTTGGGGCAGACCCCCTCAAAAATATCAATCTTGGCCTTACTTTTGTGCTCTAAGGCCTACGCTAAGGCCTTAGTAAAATTTTTGAAGACCGCCCACGTGCCCCAAGAGACTTTCATTGATAAATTCGAGAATTTTGTGGCCAGTCTAACTGCTGATAATGGACTGGGTTTTACTGACACTGATTTAAATCCCAAGGGAAGGAAACACAATGATGCCTTGCATGTCTCTATTGAGTTCAGGGGCACTAAATTAGCCCATGTTCTGGTGGGTATAAGTTCGTCGCTGAATGTCTTACCCAAGAATTCTCTTGACCGGTTAGATTGTGAAGGACTCACATTAAAGCCCAACAACATTGTGGTGAGGGCCTTTGATGGTTCTAAAAGAACAGTGCACGGAGAAGTAGACATCCCTATCAAAGTTGGAACTCAGACTTTTGATTCAACCTTCTATGTGATGGATATCTGCCCTTCCTATTCCTGTCTGTTGGGTCGACCCTGGATCCATGGGGTTGTTGTCGTCACTTCTACCCTACATCAAATGTTGAAGTACCCAGTCAAGGGGAAGATCATCACAGTCCATGGCAAGGAGAAATACATGGTTAGCCACCTTAACTCTTTTAGGTATGTTGAAATGGACGGTGAGTTCATTAAGACCCCATATCAGAATTTTGAGGATGTCCCACAGACGGTTGTTGCGACCAAGACTGCTACCAAGACTCCAAAGGTTACCAGACCTCCATTGAAAATGGCCTCTCTGAAGGATGCTAAAGCAGTAGTTGAGGAAGGTGGATGTACCATCTGGGGTCAACTTTTGGATATTCCCTACAAATCCAACAAATTTGGTTTGGGTTTTACTTCGGAGGCCCAAAGAGTTGTTCGATGTACTCGCACTGGGGGACCACCTTTACGTATCAGCAATCAGGGAGTCAATGCATTGGAAGACAGTGATAGCAGTTGTGACATGGACAAGTGGATTTTTCTAACCATCGGCGGAGGACTCAACAATTGGGAGGCCAAAGATTTTATTCTTATTACTTTTATTCAAGAGTAATTGTCTTTTAAATTTTTTGGACTTGCAATATTTAAACAATTTAGACTTTAAAACCTTGTGTCTTACCCGGGGCACAATGGTCCATCTGTGAGGGTTGTTACTTCATCTTCATATGTCATTAATAAGTCATGGGACATTTTTGCATGCAAATTTTACGCTCTTTGTTTTCTTTTTCTACCTTTTATTTTATCAAAGATAGATATTCTCTTACACACACTCACATATCGAAATGAAGATCCACATCCACTCGGGATCCCATTAGTAACGGTTCTGCTATGGCCTATCGTGACTTTGAAAATCCAATCTACCAAGCCGAGGACGAAGGTGAGGAAGATTGTGAGGTGCCAGGGGAACTTTCCAGATTATTACGACGGGAAGAAAGGACCATACAGCCCCATGACTATGTTGAGGTATTTTCCTGGTCATACGAAGACATTCCAGGACTCGACACTGACATCATGGTTCATTATCTGCCGACAAAAGAAGACTTCCCTCCAGTGAAATAGAAGGTTCGTCGTATGCGGCCAGAAATGTCAGAAAAGATCAAGACTGAAGTCATGAAGAAGTTCAACGCCAGATTCTTAGCTGTCACCTCCTATCCACAATGGGTCGCCAATGTTGTTCCAGTGCCTAAGAAGGACGGTAAGGTACGTATGTGTATGGATTACAGAGACCTGAATAGGGCAAGCCTCAAGGATGACTTCCTTCTTCCCCACATTGATATTCTGGTTGACAACACCGCATAGCATAAATTATTCTCCTTCGTGGATGGTTTATTTGGATACAATCAGATTAAAATGGAACCTGAAGACATGGAGAAAATGACCTTCGGCACACAGTGGGGCATGTTTTGTTACAAAGTTATGCCATTTGGACTAAAGAACGTCGGGGTAACCTATCAGCGTGCCATGGTAGCTTTGTTTCACGATATGATCCATCACGAGATAGAAGTCTACGTGGATGATATGATAGCCAGATCTCAAACTGCAGAGGAACACCTTGACCATCTGTAGAAACTGTTTGAAAGACTGAAGAAATACAAACTAAGGTTAAACCCAAATAAATGCACTTTCGGAGTAAGACCTAGTAAACTCTTAGGCTTCGTTGTCAGCAGCAAAGGTATTAAAGTGGACCATGCAAAGGTAAAAGCAATACAAGAAATTCCTGCTCCTCGCACTGAAAAGGAAGTTAGGGGATTCTTAGGATGACTAAACTACATTTCCAGATTCATTTCCCATCAGACCACTACTTGTGAACCAATCTTCAAATTACTGAAGAAAGATCAAGTGGTGGAATGGAATGATGACTGCCAGGCTTCCTTTCATAGGATCAAGGAGTACCTTCAAGAGCCTCCCATTTTGATGCCGCCAATTGAGGGAAGACCTCTGATCATGTACCTAATAGTTTTGGAAAATTTAATGGGGTGTGTGTTGGGGAAGCATGACGAGTCTGGCTGAAAAGAGCATGCAATATACTACCTGAGCAAAAAGTTTACCGAATGTGAAACCAGATATTCACTGCTTGAGAAAGCTTGTTGCAATCTGGCATGGGCTGCTCACTGGCTAAGACAATATATGCTGACTCACACTACCTTATTGATATCCAAGATGGATCCAATTAAATACATATTCGAGAAGCCCGCCCTCTTTGGAAGAATAGTAAGATGGCAGATGATCCTGACCGAATACGACATTCAGTACACTACCCAAAAAGCAATAAAGGGGAGTGTAATAGCTTATGATTTGGCTCATCAGGCTGTGGATGACTACCAATCCATTAACTTCGAATTCCAAGACGAAGACATCATGATGGTAAATGATTGTGAAGAACTCAGACCATATGACGGACCTGAACAAGGATCCCGATGGACCATGGTTTTTGACAGAGATTCCAACGCACTAGGTAATGGCATAGGCGATGTGATCATATCTCCTGAAGGCTGTCATACTCCCTTCACTTCCATACTGTGTTTCAACCATACCAATAATATGGCTGAATATGAAGCGTGTATTATGGGTCTCAAAGCTGCCATAGATTTGGGGATCAAATCCTTAAGTGTATTTGGAGACTCAGCCTTAGTAATCGATCAAATCAAAGGAGAATGGGACACGAAGTATCCTAATTCCATCCCTTACAAAGAACATGTCTTGACACTGATCCCACATTTTGAGGAAATCACCTTTGAGCATTTTCCACGAGAGGGAAATCAACTAGCGGACGCGCTAGCCACTATGTCATCCATGTTCAAAATCAGGTGGGATAATGAGGCTCCTCAGATCACTATTGAGAGGATGGATGAACCAACATACTGTCACGAGATTGATACTAAAGAAGTAGTGGACAAACCTTGGTTCCATGAAATTAAGAGATATCTCGAGGCCCAAGAATATCCGAAGGGAGCTTCATTCAATGATAAGAAGTTCCTGAGAAGGTTTTCTGCTAAATTCTTCCTCAATAACGAAATCCTCTATAAGCGCAACCACGACTCTACTTTGCTTTGGTGCATAGACAAGAGTGAGGCACAAAAGATCATGGTTGATTTACACGAAGGTACCTTTGGAACTCATTCTAGTGGGCACACGATGGCTAAAAGGATCCTACGGGAAGGATACTACTGGTCTACCATGGAAGCAGATTGTTATCAGCATTCACGAACTTGTCACAAGTGCCAGATCTATGCTGACAAAGTACATATGCCTCTGGTTCCCCTAAACATCCTAAATGCTCCTTGGACAATTGCAACATGGGGAATTGACATGATTGGAGAGATCATACCTACAGCTTCTAATGGACACCGCTTCATCTTGGTTGCCATTGATTACTTCACGAAGTGGGTCGAGGCAGCTTCATTTGCTTCTGTTACCAAGAACATCGTGGCCCGATTCATCAGAAAGAATCTCATCTGTCGGTATGGTATTCTGGAGAGAATCATTACCGATAATGGTACCAATCTCAACAATACTATGGTCACCAGACTATGCGTGCAATTCAAGATCCAGTATCATAACTCTTCTCCTTACCGACCGAAGATGAATGGCACTGTAGAAGCCGCTGATAAAAACATCAAGAAGATCATACAAAAGATGATGGTGACCAATAAGGACTGGCATGAGATGTTACCATTTGCTCTCCATGATTACCGTACCACAACGTGCACATTGACATGGGAAACTCCTTTCTCTTTGGTATACGGCATGGAAGTTGTCCTACCAATTGAAGTCCAGATACCTTCTTTGAGAATCATGAGGGATGTAGGGTTGAATGAAGATGAATAGATTCAAACTCGACTTGACCAGTTGAACTTGATCGATGAGAAGAGGCTTACGGCTGTCTGCCATGGCCAAATGTACCAAAAACGTATGATTAAAGCTTTTAATAAGAAGGTCAGACGTCAGGTATATCAGGTTGGTGACTTGGTAATCAAGCGTACCATACTGCCACAAGGTGATTCCATGGGCAAATGGACTCCTACGTACGAAAGACCATTTGTGATCAAAAACATATTTTTTGGTGAGGCCATGGTCTTAACCACTATGGACGACGACGACCTTCCGCACCCTGTAAATACGGACATAGTCAAAAGACACTACGCATGAAAAAGACCCTCTAGGTTGACTGGCCTAGGCAATAATTAGGGATAAAACATAAAAAAAAATCTGTATACCCAGCAAGCTGAAAACCTGAAAAGGCGGCTTGTGCAAAAAAGGGTATCCCGGTGGGCTGAAAACCCGAAAGGGCGGTCCAAGCAAAAGTTAGGGATTTAAAGCGTATGACTATGTCCCGTTGAATCACCTTACAGCCAACCTTCAGTATCAATCGTTAAACTCAAACGGTACTAATCAAACCAATCAGCTTCTGACAAAGAAGCAAATGGATGAGACGCTCAGAGACATGAAGGCTATAGAAAAATGGGAACCCCATGGGATTATTTCACATAGCTGTCTTTCTTTGTATTAGTTTTCATTTTCACGACGACATTCTCTTACTAGGATGTTCGTATCTTTGTACAAAAATACTTATTCAAGTTAATACAAAGATATTCCTTTGAAAGTGCAAAACTATCTGTTTTTCTTTTACTTTCCTGTTTTATTTGCAAAAACGTCCAGTGATTATTTTTGAACATATGCATTTGAACATAATTAATGTTTACAAATGAACGCATAAAAAAGGAAAATAAAATAGAAATACAATTACAATGGCTTTAAGAAACATGATAATATTTATAGGCCATTCCATAAAATCCCCGCAGGTACTTTCTCCGGCAGGAGCAGAAGTAAGGAAATCCTACTATAGGATCACTGGCGTATCTCCAGTATACAGCCTAATGGTATCAGGTGCTCTCATATCCCCGGTGGAGCAAAATTTCCAATTTCCGCACCAAATATTCCCCAGTGGAAGTCGCTCGGCTTCTCAGGATTCCCCAACAGTATTTCACCAAGTCCACAAAGCAATACATGGCATTTACCTTACCCAACAAATTTTATTTCTATAATAGTGGAAACTCATCCATCAATACTTCAACTTCAACAAATATGAAGACTTACACTCCTCATTTCCAGCAGCACTTAGGGATTTATTTTCCCTAAGTCCAGCAACACTGCAGCAGAATAACTAATATGTTCATACATTACATTCATACATCATAACATCAATAATACAAATGCATATACCGCAATCTCATTTATTTTGAGAAACATCATTATGCTATGCATTTCATACATCATAGCATTGCATACAAATAACTCTTTACCTTTTCAGGAAAGATCAATCAACAGAAAATTATCATCAACAGATTTTCAACAAAGACAGGACAATTATCTATGAACAAATCAATTGTCGATAAATTCCTGAAACAGTACTGGGTGACTATCTACATGACGAATACTTCCTTCAGACCTCTGTTGGTTCAGTTTAGATCGATCAATGGTTTATCCTGATTCCTTCCGAATAGACACTTTCTCTAGTTCAGATAAATCGCTCCAAAGATTTATTTTGATTCTTTTCCAGACCGCTGTTGGTTCAGTTTAAATCGATCAAAGGTTTATCCTAATTCTTTCCCAGTAGACACTTTCTCTTGTTCAGATAAATCTCTCTAAAGATTTATCCTGATTCTTTCCAATTAAAGATTATTCAAGACTTTTGCTGGTTCAGTTTAAATCGATAAAAGATTTATCCTGATTCTTTCCCAGTAGGAACTTTCTCTGGTTCCGATAAATCGCTCCAAAGATTTATCCTGATTCTTTCCAATTAAAGATTATTCAAGACTTCTGTTAGTTCAGTTTAAATCAATCAATGGTTTATCCTGATTCCTTTCCGGTAGACACTTTCTCTGGTTTAGATAAATCGCTCCAAATATTTATCCTGATTCTTTCCAATTAAAGATTATTCAAGACTTATGCTGGTTCAGTTTAAATTGATCAATGGTTTATCTTGATTCCTTTCTAGTAGACACTTTCTCTAGTTCAGATATATCGCTCTAAAGATTTATTCTAATTCTTTTCCAGACTTCTGATGGTTCAGTCTAAATCGATCAATGGTTTATCCTGATTCCTTTCCGATAGACACTTTCTATGGTTCAGATAAATCGCTCCAAAGATTTATCCTAATTCTTTCCAGTTAAAGATTATTCAAGACTTCTGCTGGTTTAGTTTAAATCGATCAATGGTTTATCCTGATTTCTTTTCAGTAGACACTTTCTCTGGTTCAGATAAATCGCTCTAAATATTTATTCTGATTCTTTTCCAGACTTTTGCTGGTTCAGTTTAAATCGATCAATGGTTTATCCTGATTCCTTTCTGGTAGACACTTTCTCTGGTTCAGATAAATCACTCCAAAGATTTATCCTGATTCTTCCCAGTTAAAGATAATTCAAGACCCCTGCTTGTTCAGTTTAAATCGATCAATGGTTTATCCTGATTCTTTTTCGGTAGACACTTTCTATGGTTCAAACAAATTATTCCAAAGATTTATTCTGATCCTTTTCCAATTAAAGTCAAGCTCATACTTGGTCTAATTTCTGTCAATAATCACCTTTGGATGGCACCTATAATCCCATCTCCAACAACTATCCATCATTTCTCCAAATGTCATCTTTAAACCCATTCCCTACATAATCAACCACAACATAATTAAAATGCAAATTTCTGGGCATTCTAATGTTCAATTATCTTCCACCTTCAAGTCACGAATGGCAGATTCTCCAATCTAACTCTTCAGGTTTAAGAAGATTGAACAAGGGCAATTGTTGTACCCCAAAATTTGTCCTCTCATTTCTCAAGGAATTTATCACAATGATTCTCAAAATTCAAGCTTGCATAAGTACAAATTGGATTTTCCCGCATCAAGTTAAAGAGGAAACTGTTAAAAAGGGGAAAACAGATGAAAATAATATTTTTGACAAAATTGGAGAAAAAACATGTCTCCTTCAATTTATCTATTTCAATTGGCCTTTTGGCCTGTTTCGATGCAAGCTTGGCTTGCATACTTCGACTGGGCACGGGCCTCTGGCACGTTGGCTTTGATTCATAAGGCAGGAGCTTCCTGCATGCAACCTTCGATAGCATCTTGGGCCTTATATGGTTCACAATATAATGGCTGCCTATGTGCCTGCTTCGATTGGATGTTTGGTGCTTGCATGTCTGTGTTGACTGGACAAATATTCCCCTCCATGCTTGCTTTGACTCACAAAGTGATGGCTGGCTATATGTAGCCTTCGATTGAGCCACAGATTCCTTCTTACATGCAAGAGGCTCCCACCAGGCCAACAGGCACAAGGAAAGAGCCTCCTGAAGCCTCCTTCGATTCCAAGGAAAAGAGCCTCTTTATTGATGTCCTTCGATTCAGGAGGCAAAGGCCTCTTTTCTGGTCTCCTTCGATTGAACATTTTGCCTCCGGCATGCCTCTTTTGTTTGGGGCATGTGGCCCTCCTTTTTTGCAAGCTTCAATTGTGCCCTTTATCCTCTGCATGCATTCTTCATTTGGGGCGTGTGAAACCTTCAGTACAAGTTTTTGGATACACCTTTCGTTTGGGCATGTGGTTCCCTTCATGCAAACCTTCGTTTGAGCAAAGATTTGTTGCATGTTTGCATAAAGTCACAAAGCAGGGACCCCCTACATACACCCTTTTGTTTAGCCATATGACCCCTTGCAGGAAAGTTTGAGTGGGAAGTATCTCCCTTGGAAATGGTTTGCTTCAACATACAAATTCTACACTATGCCATTGTCTCGTACGAAAGAAGTACCATGGTGGCACATTCGAAGGACTTGCCAGACATTACTGGATGTCCCAATCGAATGACATGTTTTATTGATCCATTCCAGGAGCATGTATTGGGACCATTCGAAGTAACCCACAAAAGTCCTGGTTGAAGGATACCCATATGAGCCCTTCGAATGACGCTTTGGTTTAAAAAGGAAATGTTATTGAGGAGTCTGGTCGAACGATAGGGCTAGGGGGTCAAAACAAAAGGTTGAGATGCCCAAAGGTCCTTGCTGACCAAGTCCCATGCGCTGCCAAGTTCAGGCCTGATACACTGGCCATAAAACTCCAAAACTGTTGCACAACAGTTCTGCAACACTGCCTTATTTCTTACACCAAAATGGCATACAAACACTATCCCTCGAAAGCTACAAGCACGGCGTGCCTTTTTTGTTTTCCCTCCTAAAACATCACCCAAAGCCATCATAAATATGGGCCTCTATCACACATCTTAGGGGGCCCTGGATAGTTGCAAGAAAACTCTTGTGAGAAATCCTCTAAAAACTCTCAAACATCCATCCAACGCTTTTCTTTAAAAATTCCTAACACTCATAAAAAACTCAGCCCCCATTTGTACACTAAGTGAATCCTTCGATTCACTCCCCAAGTGACCAAGATAACTAACCTTCGACCCACTTCCCCAACCACAATATAAAAATATTTTGATTCACTCCCTTACCTAGTAACCTTCGATTCACTCACATACTCTTCCTTCGATTCAGTGGCTATTCAAGCAAGATAGTAATTGGACTAGTCTCAGGAAGGCCCTAACAAACTTCTATTCACCACCAAGGAATACACTTGCAGTTTCCTTCAATTAAGAACTTTAAGAGGTAAGTTCTCTTTGAACTTGAAACTATTTCATTTAAATATCATGTGCACATGCCAATAAAGAAAAAATGTAGATATTTCATATAGGGAGCTTGACCATGTTTTAACCTTCGATTCTAACTGCCCATGTGTTGAAAGTCTCAACTCTGATTAGTTAGACTTTGGAATTTGAGACCCAATAATTTTCGTGCTAACCCTTGGCCTGTAGCTTTCGAAAGTTACACTTGAATGTTGAATTTTTAAAAGTTTAAAATAGGTTCTTTGTACCCTTCGATTTGCTAAGTATTCAAGACTTTCAAATCCCAACCTGAGGGCCTAACATTCCTGCAGTCGAAGGAGGCAGCAAGGAGCCTGAGGCCAAGAGTGTACCTCATGTTGACCTCAGGCCTTAAACGAAGGAAGTAGCCAGTAGGATGTTCACACTGACTGCCAAGTCTCAAATGAAAGAAGCAGCCAGAAGGATGGTCACGCTTCCTTCCAGCTCCCAATCGAAAGGAACTGGCAAACGGTGAAATCAAAAGACATGGCCTTGTTGACTCCAGGCCCAAATCGAAGGAAGCCAAGAAGTGAAAATCAAAGAGTGTGGCTGCCTGAATCAAAAGAGCCCTATTTTCCTTCTTTATTTTATTTTGCCTTTATATTTTATTGCTATTCAATATGGTTGTAATAGTGTAGGATTTATTTTTCTACATTTTTATTATTTTTTGTTTAAATGTTAGTAATTAGGATGTATGGCAAGATAAAAACAACAAGTAGATAACCTATAAAATTCAAAGACAAAATGCATGCAATCAAACACACTATTGACACACATGCACCCCTAGGGTAATATCACTTGTTTCCTCGGAAAAATAGTCATGTCCCTTGAATATGGGCGTTTTAGCAAAGACCCTCGATAAAAGATCGTAGTCCCTCGATGACCCTTAGTGTTGCCTTTGATAAACAATCTATTCCCTAAACGCTATTGCTAAAACGTCCCATAGGTTGCCTTCTATTATTATACAAACGTCCCACGCCCGTCCCTTCACATCCAATAATGGGACTTCTTACCAAATCAATGGTAATATAGTAACATATAAATGAGGAGGAAAAGAACATAGACCTTTTGAGCAGGTAGGATGCTCCTAGTTGCTCGCTTGCTCACAACAAAAATTTTTTAACACCAACACTCTCATTTGAAACATTTTCAAAAGACAAGGCTTTTTGTACGCGTTCTCATAGAGACAAGAACCATTACAAAGACATTTTTCAAAATACTTTCAAAACCCACACCACAAGCATATTTTCAAAACAAAAGCAAGTGATCTAGCAAGAAACTAAGAGCCCGTAGATAACTACGGATGAAAATGGTGCTAACAGCTTCCCTTTTCATAACCTACCCTCGAACTCAAGAAATAATCTCGAAAGGTCTTTCCTGTTCTTTTCAACCTTTCCTTATTGGATAAAAGAAAAGTCAGTGGCAAATCTTGCTATCTGCAACAAATGCAATCAAACGCAAAACACTCAAGTTTGTTCTCCCACTATATTACAGTCATTCTCAGTCAAAAACCCTAATTTTGACCAGTTTCCCCCTTTTGATGATTTGAACAACTTTCTTGGAACATTATGATCCCATCTTGATTGAATGATACTTATGAATTCAAAATGTTGATATTGGTCCAAAATCTTTGAAGTTTGATTGTAGGTTGTCCATAATTGACTTTTTTTCAATATAGCTGATTTTAGGTCATATGATCAATTAACTGAGCAAATTTCTGATCAAGGACTTGAAACCTGACAGGAACAATCTTGAGGGTCCATAATGATCCGTGAAATTCATTTGAAGTATTAGGAGTCCAACTGTCCTTGTGCAAACTCAAACCCTAATTTTGTGTCATCAGTGCTTAAGGAGGTATCTTGAGCTAATCCATCCTTGTGCATTTTTGAACCAGTGGACATCTTGTGAGAGAAATCTCGAGAAAATTAGAGGGGAAATTTTGGGGTACAACAAGTACACTACTCAAAAAGCAATAAAAGGAAGTGTACTGGCAAATCATTTGGTGCATCAAGCTATAGATGACTACCAATCTATGAGCTTTGAATTCCCGAACGAGAATATCCTACTGATTACGGATTGTGAAAAGCATGGACTGCATGAAGGACCTGAACAAGGATCCCGATGGACTATGGTTTTTGATTGGACTTCCAACGCACTTGGAAATGGAGTTGGTGCGGTGATCATTTCTCCCGATGGTTTCCATACACCTTTCACTGCCAGACTTTGCTTTAACTTCACTAACAACATGGCCGAGTACGAAGCGTGTGTCTTGGGTCTTAAGGCTGCTAACGACTTAAGAATCAAATACCTGAGCGTGTATGAAGATTCGGCCTTGGTGATCAGTCAAGTCAAGAGAGAATGGGATACAAAACATCCTTATCCCTTACAAAGAACTTATACTCACCTTTATCCTGTACTTTGAAGAGATTACCTTTGAACATATTCCGAGGAAGGAAATCAGTTGGAAGATGCTTTAGCTACCATGTCATCTATGTTCAACGTCAAATGAGACAATGAAGCTCTCAGAATTACTGTCAAAAGATTTGACGAACCAGCACACTGCTATGAGATTGACACTGATGGAGGAGAGGAGAAACCTTGGTTTCATGAAGTGAAAAGGTATCTTGAAGCTCAGTAATATCCTGAGGGGGCGTCAATCAATGACAAGAAATTCCTACGGAGGTTCTCTGCTAAGTTCTTTCTGAGCAATGGGATTCTATACAGGGGCAACCATGATTCAACCCTACTTCGTTGTATGGACAAGAAGGAAGCAGATAAAATTATGGAGGACATGCACGAAGGAGTATTTGGTACTCACTCCAGTGGACATACTATGGCTAAGAAGATTCTGAGAGCTGGTTACTATGGGTTGATAATGGAAACCGACTGTCACCACCACTCGAGGACTTGCCACAAGTGCCAAATTTATACCGATAAGGTTCATATGCCTATAATTCCTTTTAATGTCATGACTGCTCCTTGGCCATTTGCAATATGGGGTATTGATATGATTGGAGAAATCAAGCCTACTGCCTCCAATGGACATCGTTTCATTCTTGTCGCCATTGACTACTTTACCAAGTGGGTTGAAGCAGCTTCATTTGCCTCAGTTACCAAGAACGTCATGGTCCGGTTCATCAAGCACAACCTCATCTGTTGGTATGGCATCCCTGAGAGGATCATCACTGACAATGGTACTAATCTCAATAACACCATGTGAAACGGTGGGAAAGAACTGGCTATTTTTTGGTAATGTTGGTTTGCGTTTTGCGTTTGTTTTTACAAAATGTCGCGGTAAGCAAGAGTCGCCACCGACTTTTATTTTATCCAACAAGGAAAGGAAAAAAGCATAGAAAAATTCCTTTTTCGAGATATTTCTCGGGTTCGGGGGGTAAATTATAGAAAGGGAAGGTGTTAGCACCCTTTCTATCCGTGGTTATCCACGGGCTCTTAGATACTTGCTCAATTGTTTTCAAAATGGTTTTCTTTGTGCTTTGTGGGTTTGAAAAAGTTTTCATTTGAAAACTTCGATCGTATGAAGTGTTTTGAAAACTTTGTTTGAAAAGTGTAAGTGTGAAAAAGATTTTGTTTTTTGAAAGAGCAAGTACTTAAGAACCATCTACCTACTCGAAAAAGGAATCTTTCTATGATAATGTCCTTTAGATAATGCTATCCCACTATGGATGAGTAGGTAGCACCATCGTTGGAGTTTGAGGTTCAATTCGAATGAGGGACATACGGTCACTAAAGAAATGTTAGGACACCTTAGCGGTAACCCTAATGTCTTAGATCATTTGTTTGAGGCAATAATATCCGAGGCAACCGTTTCGAGGCGACTGTGATCTTTTAGACAAGAGGGCGACCTCTAAAGTGACCTATATTCAATGACCGTGTACGAAGGCAACCAAGTGAGGTGTACCCTAAGAGTGCGCATGTGCGAGTGTGTCGTTTTCAGTTATTTTATCTTTGTACATGTTAATGGTGATCTAAGTTGATTTTAGGTTAAAACATTCGGTCTTGTCATGCATCCCTATTATCAAACATCTAACAGTTATATTTTGCGGAAAGTAAATTGCGGAATTTAAATTACGAGACGTCGGGTATTTACATCGCCAAAGACAAACCCTTTAAAAATAAATAAAGCGATAAAAATAATAAAAGTCCTATTAAACTATTACAAACCGGAGCAAGTACATAATATAATAAAAATAAATAAATCGCGTGCGGAAAATTAAATTGAGCGCAAATTTAGGGTTTTGACCCTTTTGGATTAAAGAAAAGATTTTTTCGTTGTTTTTATTTATGAAAGAAAGTACCTAAATTAATTACTAAATTAAATAAATTAATTAATAAAAATAAAGTATTTTTGGTTTTTTAGTATTTTAAGAAAGAAATAAATCTAAATTAATCACTACATTAAATTAATTAATTAATTAATAAAAATAAATATTTTTGGGTTTTTTTTGTATTTTAGGAAAGCAATAAAAATTAATTAATGTTAGTAAAAAAACCTAATTAAATCTAATTGAATTTTAATTATTTACAAAAATGTGAAAGTTATCCTAATTAAAATTCTAAATCAATTAATTAATGTTTATTAACAAAAATAAAAGTTAGAATTTAATTTGATAAAGAAAATGTTTTGTGGTTTTTATTTTATAAAGAAAAAGAAATTTGATTGGTTAGTAATTAAACAAAACAATAAAAACAATTAATTAAAACAAAATAAATAAATAAGAGAGAAAAGAGGTTTGGGCCTGAATTTTGTGGTGTATATAGCAATGCTGAGGCCCAATTGTGTTGGCCCTTTGTTGACTTTTGAGATCAGGTGTGTGAGCGCCGACTTTGCCTATGGTGGTCCTTCAGATCTTGGCCACCAGATCTGGCTAGTAGCCATCTGGAAATTGATTGAATGATGGTGTATGGTGTTCCGCGCGCTTGGATGTACACATAATTGCCTGAAAGAAAAAATCAAAGAGAAATTTGGAGGACCTGGGATTCGAACCCAGGTCCTGAAGGAGTTTGGATGTACACGTTTACCACTAGGCCGCTTTGTCTCATTTGTTAGTATATTGCATAATAATAATAATATAACAAAACAACATTAATTGGTCAGAAAATAAAAACGCACGAAGAAACATTTGAATGGGCCAACCGGAAGCTGACACGCACTCGTCCCTGTCCTTCCACTACTGTAATTTTACCTGCGGATTTAGATCCGCAACTAAATGTGCAAGCTTGCTCTAAAATCTTCCCTAGGCCTCATAAATCAATTCCAAAATCATGGCTGAATTCGCCTTGGCTCCCTGATCAACACTATGCCCTTCTTGAGTCCTGATTTTTCCTGAAAAAGAAAACCCCAAAATACAAACGAAGAACCCTAGCTATGGGGGTTCCTCATTTAGGCCAGAAAAACGCAATTGGATATTGCCAAACGTTTGCAAATGTTGTGAGGAGTATAAATATGCCAATGATTTATTCAAATGATGCAAGAATGATGAATCACAAATTCAAGAACCAAGGTGATTATCGTGACACTTACAGTGCTTTTAAAGGCCTGAGGACGCGTGCTTTTGATCCAGGAAGGTTGTGTGATCACCCAGGAATCGATTGGGATTGGTCTCTGCTTCTGAAAATGCCTCTAAGTATGATTTTGATTTCACACTTTTTAGTGAATTTTGAAACTTTTGTATTGCCTGTTCTTGCAGCCTCCAACCATTATTTTCATGCCTTTGCCTTCCTTATGTAATGTATATTGCATTAGGGTAAGAAACTTAGTACAAATCTCTCCACATCAATGCTCATGAATTGAATTTGATTCCACCATTACAACCTTCCAAATTTGGCCTAAATCATATCTTCTTGTAACCAATGCACTTGATGCGAATTTGATTCACATAATAGCTGTATTCAAAGCCTAAAGCAACCAAAAAATCATGAGTTATAAATACTTTTGATTTTATATGATTTTATTTGATTTTATTTGATTTAAAATGAAAAAATTCAATTAAAAATCAAATTAAATAATAAAAATAAGATATGGGCTCATGGCTGAAGCTAGGACACGTGGACAATGATTCAAGCTCAAATCAAGTGGAAAATAATGGGCCCATTTGACAAAATTTGAAGTTTTAGGGATAGTTAACTTTTGGCAATTTTGCAAAAATATCCAACTTCAACAATGCATAACTTCTTCAATTTTGAACTTTTGGAAATGTTCTTGGACTTTTTTAGAAAGCTTGAGATGTCCTCTAACCAACCCTTTTGATCTCATTTCATTTTGATATTCCATACTCAAGTTATAAGCTTTGGCAAAAAAGGTGTTTTTGTTGACTTTCAAAAATGACCTATAATGTCCAAATTTATAACTTCTTGTGAGTGCATTTTCTGATCTTTAGGTATGAATATGGATTTTAGGGAATTGAATCCTCTTCAAAATGAGCTTTGGATGGGTCATTTCTCATAAAGTATGAGAACGTTATGCTTGGTCAAAGTTGAGTTACCTTTTCCTACAAAACCCTAATTTAGCAACTTTTGAGTCTTGATGAATTTTGAGCAATCCTTGATGAATCATGATCAACCTTGATAAAATGATGAAATATCCTTAAAAATGAGAATGTTGACAAAAAATCTTGAAGTTTGACTGTATATAGGTCACAGTAGACTTTTGCCCTAGCACAGTCGATTTTGGGACCCTTTAAGCAATTGGCTGAGCAAACTTCCTCTGCAAGGCTTGAATTTTGACATGGATGAACTTGAGAACATATTAGGATATTGGGGAGCACTTGAGGTCACTTGGATCCAAGGATCTTGATGCAACACAAAACTCTAGTTTGGGGTAGACTGCCTTAGGAGATGACTTGTCTGTCCAACTTTTGAGCAAACTTGAGCCACTTGGAGATTTTTCTTGCAATGTCTTGAGAAATATGAAAGGGAAAATTTTGGGGTACAACAACTTCCCCTGTTCAATCTTCTTAAACCTGAGGATGTAGATTGGCTTTCGTGCCTTTCGTGATCCGAAGGTGGAAGATGATTGAACATTAGAGTGCCCAGAAATTTGCACTCGCATGAAGTGGTATCAGCCTTGTGATATAGGGAATGGGCTTACAAATGCCATTTGGAGATTGCTGGTAGGAGGATGGGCTTACAGACGCCATCTGCAGGAGTGTCGATCGCATAAGATATTCCTTAGCGAGAACTTGCATACTTGTTGTTATGGAAGATTCTGCTTGGGGAAACCTAATCTTTGTTGAGGTTTAGGAACTTGCCTGTACCTCAGCTGAGAGAATGCCTCTGCTGAGTTTTTAAGAACTTGTCTGTAATTCAACTGGGGGAAACATCTTCATCAAGATCTAGAACTGTCTGGTCTTCAACGGAGTATAATATTGTTGAGATTGTAGGACTCGTCCACACCTTGACGGAGGAACATTGTCGAGATTGAGAACCTTATCTGAAATTCAGCCGAGGATAATTCAGTTGAGATTTAAGAACCGGTCAGGTCTTCGACTGAGGGAAACATCTTCATCAAGATCTAGGAACAGTCTGGTCTTCAACGGAGTATAATTCTGTTGAGATTGTAGAACTCGTCCACACTTTGATGGAGGAAACTTGTCGAGATTGAGAACCTTATCTGAAATTCAACCGAGGATAATTCAGTTGAGATTTAAGAACCGGTCAGGTCTTCGACTGAGGGAAACATCTTCATCAAGATCTAGGAACAGTCTGGTCTTCAACGAAGTATAATTCTGTTGAGATTGTAGAACTCGTCCACACTTTGACGGATGAATATTGTAGAGATTGAGAACTTTATCTGAAATTCAACCGAGGATAATTCAGTCGAGATTTAAGAATCAGTCAGGTCTTCGACTGAGGGAAACATCTTCATCAAGATCTAGGAACTGTCTGGTCTTCAACGGAGTATAATTTTGTTGAGATTGTAGAACTCGTCCACACTTTGACGGAGGAACATTGTCGAGATTGAGAACCTTATCTGAAATTCAACCGAGGATAATTCAGTTGAGATTTAAGAACCGGTCAGGTCTTTGACTGAGGGAAACATCTTCATCAAGATCTAGGAACTGTCTGGTCTTCAACGGAGTATAATTCTGTTGAGATTGTAGAACTCGTCCACACTTTGACGGAGGAACATTGTCGAGATTGAGAACCTTATCTAAAATTCAACCGAGGATAATTCAGTTGAGATTTAAGAACCGGTCAGGTCTTCGACTGAGGGAAACATCTTCATCAAGATCTAGGAACTGTATGGTCTTCAACGGAGTATAATTCTGTTGAGATTGTAGAACTCGTTCACACTTTGACGGAGGAAAATTGTCGATATTGAGAACCTTATCCAAAATTCAACCGAGGATAATTCAGTTGAGATTTAAGAACCGGTCAGGTCTTTGACTGAGGGAAACATCTTCATCAAGATCTAGGAACAGTCTGGTCTTCAACGGAGTATAATTCTGTTGAGATTGTAGAACTCGTCCACACTTTGACGGAGGAAACTTGTCGAGATTGAGAACCTTATCTGAAATTCAACCGAGGATAATTCAGTTGAGATTTAAGAACCGGTCAGGTCTTCGACTGAGGGAAACATCTTCATCAAGATCTAGGAACAGTCAGGTCTTCAACGGAGTATAATTCTGTTGAGATTGTAGAACTCGTCCACACTTTGATGGATGAATATTGTAGAGATTGAGAACTTTATCTGAAATTCAACCGAGGATAATTCAGTCGAGATTTAAGAATCGGTCAGGTCTTTGACTGAGGGAAACATCTTCATCAAGATCTAGGAACTGTCTGGTCTTCAACGGAGTATAATTTTGTTGAGATTGTAGAACTCGTCCACACTTTGACGGAGGAACATTGTCGAGATTGAGAACCTTATCTGAAATTCAACCGAGGATAATTCAGTTGAGATTTAAGAATCGGTCAGGTCTTTGACTGAGGGAAACATCTTCATCAAGATCTAGGAACTGTCTGGTCTTCAACGGAGTATAATTCTGTTGAGATTGTAGAACTCGTCCACACTTTGACGGAGGAACATTGTCGAGATTGAGAACCTTATCTGAAATTCAACCGAGGATAATTCAGTTGAGATTTAAGAACCGGTCAGGTCTTCGACTGAGGGAAACATCTTCATCAAGATCTAGGAATTGTATGGTCTTCAACGGAGTATAATTCTGTTGAGATTGTAGAACTCGTTCACACTTTGACGGAGGAAAATTGTCGATATTGAGAACCTTATCCAAAATTCAACCGAGGATAATTCAGTTGAGATTTAAGAACCGGTCAGGTCTTTGACTGAGGGAAACATCTTCATCAAGATCTAGGAACTGTCTGGTCTTCAACGGAGGATAATTCTGTTGAGATTGTAGGACTCGTCCACACTTCGACGGAGGAACATTATCGAGATTCAGAACCTTATCTGAAATTCAACAGAGGATAATTCAGTTGAGATTTAAGAACCGGTCAGGTCTTCGACTGAGGGAAACATCTTCATCAAGATCTAGGAACTATCTGGTCTTCAACGGAGTATAATTCTATTGAGATTGTAGAACTCGTCCACACTTCGACGGGGAAAATTGTCGAGATTGAGAACCTTATCTGAAATTCAACCGAGGATAATTCAGTTGAGATTTAAGAACCGGTCAGGTCTTCGACTGAGGGAAACATCTTCATCAAGATCTAGGAACTGTCTGGTCTTCAACAGAGTATAATTCTGTTGAGATTGTAGAACTCGTCCACACTTTGACTGAGGAAAATTGTCGAGATTGAGAACCTTATCTAAAATTCAACCGAGGATAATTCAGTTGAGATTTAAGAACCGGTCAGGTCTTCGACTGAGGGAAACATCTTCATCAAGATCTAGGAACAGTCTGGTCTTCAACGGAGTATAATTCTGTTGAGATTGTAGAACTCGTCCACACTTCGACGGAGGAAAATTGTCGAGATTGAGAACCTTATCTGAAATTCAACCGAGGATAATTCAGTTGAGATTTAAGAACCGGTCAGGTCTTCGATTGAGGGAAACATCCTCATCAAGATCTAGGAACTGTCTGGTCTTCAACGAAGTATAATTTTGTTGAGATTGTAGAACTCGTCCACACTTTGACGGAGGAAAATTGTCGAGATTGAGAACCTTATCTGAAATTCAACCAAGGATAATTCAGTTGAGATTTAAGAACCAGTCAGGTCTTCGACTGAGGGAAACATCTTCATCAAGATCTAGGAATTGTCTGGTCTTCAACGGAGTATAATTCTGTTGAGATTGTAGAACTCGTCCACACTTTGACGGAGGATCATTGTCGAGATTGAGAACCTTATCTGAAATTCAACCGAGGATAATTCAGTTGAGATTTAAGAACCGGTCAGGTCCTTGACTGAGGGAAACATCTTCATCAAGATCTAGGAACTGTATGGTCTTCAACAGAGTATAATTCTGTTGAGATCGTGGAACTCGTCCACACTTTGACGGAGGAAAATTGTCGAGATTGAGAACCTTATCTGAAATTCAACCGAGGATAATTCAGTTGAGATTTAAGAATTGGTCAGGTCTTCGACTGAGGGAAACATCTTCATCAAGATCTAGGAACTGTCTGGTATTCAACGGAGGATAATTCTGTTGAGATTTTAGGACTAGGATTAAATTGACCAAATATTTGCTCCGATACTTATCTTAGTAGACCTTTTTCTAGCTCAGATTAATTGGACCAAAGATTTATCCTGATACTTCTCTCAGTTAAAGAGTTAAAGACCTCTACTGACTCAGATTAAATCGGTCAAAGATTTGTTCTGATACTTCTCTCAGTAGAACCTTTTTTTGGTTCAGATTAAATCGACCAAAGATTTATTCTAATACTTCTCTCAGTTAAAGATTTAAAGACCTCTGTTGGCTCAGATTAAATCGACCAAAGATTTATTCTGATACTTCTCTCAGTAGACCTTTTTTTGGCTTAGATTAAATCGACCAAAGATTTATTTTGATACTTCTCTCAGTAGACCTTTTCTAGCTCAAACCTAATCGACCAAAGATTTATTCTTATACTTCTCCCAGTTAACGTCGAGGTAGACTTAGTCTAATTTATCTATCAACAATTACTTTGGATGGCATCTGTAAGCCCATCTCCGACGACTATCCCTCATCTCTCCAAATGGCATCTTTAATCCCATTCGCTATATAGTCAACAAACAATTTACTTTGTACATAGGCGAGTGCAAATTTCTGGGAACTTTACTGTTTAATCTGCTTCTACCTTGAAGTCACGAATGGTAGACAAGCCAATCTAACTCTTCAGGTTTAAGAAGATTGAACAGGGGCAGATGTTGTACCCTAAAATTTTCCCTCTATTTTCTCAATACTTTTCTCACCAAAAGATCTCAAATACTCAAGGGTTCTCAAGGGTTGATCAGACAAGCTCACCTCTTAAGCACTGAGCTCACAAACTAGGGTTTTGGTTTTCTCAAGGACAATTGGACTTTTGATGCTTCAAATGAATTTCATGGTTCATTATAGGTCTCCAAGATTACTCATACCAAGTTTCAAGTCTTGCACCACAAATTTGCTCGGTCAATTGCTCAGATGACTGAAAATCAAATGTATTGGATAAAAAGTCAATTATGGTCAACATACAGTCAAGTTTCATGATTTTTGGCCAATATCAACATTTTTAAGTCATATTTATCAATTTATCAAGGGTTGATCTTAATTCTTCAAGAAAAGCATTCAAATCATCAAAGAGGCAAAATTGTTAAAATTAGGGTTTTTACTAAGAATGACTGATCATTGACTTTTGACCTAGTACATGACCTAATGACTTGGAGCATGACCTCAAGGACTCAAACACAAAATATTTACCTAATTTCATGGTTCAAATCATTTCTTAAGATCAAAGGATTGATAGTTGAAATTTGGATCAACTGATGAAAAGTCAACTGATAGACAAAAAGTAAAACTTTGACTTTTTGGTCGACATTGAATTTCAAAGATCAAGATTCATCAAGACACTCAAAAATATCAAACATAGTCAAAAATAATCAAGAAAGTCCATAAAAAGTCAAAATTTTCAATACTTAGAAAAATTCTAAGTGTTTTTTAACCTTGATAATTTCACTACTTCATGACAATTTTTCACCAAGATGCAAGATGATTCAAGGAAAACTTTCAACATGAAAGTTGTAGAACTTTATGAATTCTACAACTTTTAACGTTAGGGTTGATTTCAAAAAAATGTTTAGATTTGAAGATACAGGCTCATGAAGTCATGACATTTTTACTAAAAATCTTAGTGAAAATTTTAGCAAATTTAGGTAGATTTTTGTCCTAACTTCTTGACCAATGTTCATCAAGTTCCAAGTTGATTTAGCCAAAGTGGTCCACATGAAGGTTGTAGACAATTTTTAAAGATTTCCAAGATGTCTTAGAACTTGAAGAGATCATGCTTGAGCTAGAAGTTTCTAAGAGAAGAAGTTGGACATCCATTTTTGAATTACAAGGCATTTTCATGAAGAACACTTGATCAAATCTCAAACCTATGTTGCATAATCTTGCTTTGCAGGCTTCTAACTTATAAATCAATCCATAATTAATTTTTTACACAATTGATTGAGGTATGATCCAAGTGATTAAGCCATTGTCCAAAGCAATTTTCCATTTTTGGAAGAAAGACACCATTGCCATTCTTGAAAAGTAAGCTTTATCACAAAGTTAACATGTCTTGAGCCTCTAACTTGTTTGTTCTGATCACACTCAAGAAGTATGCTCAGAAGAAACATGTTTAAATCCTCTAGCCACCCTACAAGCCCTTGTACCATTCCATTGGAACAATGTTGGTCAAAGTTGCTTCAAAATTAAGTCACATAATCATAACATGTGATCTTTGATTTCTGATCACTAGAGCCTCTACAATCTTTTCTCTATAAATAGAGAGGTTATTTACAAGCCAAGGAACGAGATTACAAGCCTCGAAACACACTCAATCACCTTGAACTCTTAATTTGCACAAAAATCTCCATAACTTATCATTTCTGACTTTGAACACCAATCTCACAATCCACTCATACGTTTTCACTTTTAATCAATCACAAAGCTTCCATACCTCATATATAACTCATCACCATCCCTTTTCAGCAATGTAACTTCATCTTCATCATCCTCCATTTACAAATATTCAAACCTGCAACTTGACTTCTCCAGCACGATTCAAGCACTCTCAGCATAAAGTAAGAGTTGCATTAGCTTCCTAGGAGTCTAGTGAAGCTATCCAGATCATCATCACACCTCCAAGAATGCTCAAACTCCATACACGATTTCCAGTTTTAAGGTAAGTTTTCTCAACTTTGAACTTCTCATACAAGAATCATTAATGGTTACTTTGTGAATGAAAAATGTAGACATCATAGCCTTGAAGCTAACCATGCCTTTAGTTTTCATTTATGTTGCCTGAGTGATGCGAATTTTGAAGTTGAACTTTCTGAAAAAATTAGGTTTTATTTGGTACCAACAGAAATTCATGTTTATCTTTGAGAATTAATTTTAGTTATTTATATGGTTGAATTCGTGGTGATAAATGGAACAACTTTCATGTTTACAATTTTGAAAATATTTGAAAAATGAAGAAGTTACAGTTTTGGCCATGGTGGTGTTCTTCTCTGCGTGCGCAAGGTTGAAGATGAAGTAATTTTCAAATTCAGAATTGGTTTTATTTTATATTTAGTGAAAGTTGTATTACTACTTTGATATGGTGGTAGAACCGACTGTTTAATATTGGTTTGTGTTTTTTTGTTTGCAAATGTCGCGGTAAGCAAGAGTCGCCACCGGCTTTTCTTTTATCCAAAAAGGAAAGGGTGAAAAGAACAGAAAAAAGACCTTTTTTCGAGATTTTTGAGAAAGGGGGGTAGATTATGGAAAGTGAAGGTGTTAGAACCCTTTCCATCCATGGTTTTTCATGGGCTCTTAGGTACTTGCTCATTTTCTAAAATTTCTTGTGTTTGTGTGTTTGAAAAGTTTTGAAAATTGCCTTAGTGTGGCGATTCACTTTATGGTAACTCTTGTATCAGTCCTCAAGAGTGTAATAAAGCATTTTGAAAACTTTGTTTGAAAGTGTGGTGTGTAAAAAGAATTGTTTGAGCAAGTACCTGACAGTTATCTATCTACTCGAAAAAAAGTTTGTTCGTTTCCTCATATCCTTAGACAATGTTATCCTACTATTAATGAGTAGATAGCCCTAGTCATTGGATGCTTGAGGGACTATCGAAAGGGACGTACATGGCAAGATCTCTTAGTAACTATCCTAAAGCCCAAGATCACTTTTATACCAAGGCAACAGTCGAGAGGGTCATCGAGGGACTAGTGATCTCTAGACTTAAAGACAACCACTAAGAATTCTCACGTTTTGAGAATTGTGACCGTAATTCGAAGGAAACCAAGTGAGGTATACCCTAAGGGTGCAAGTGTGCAGCAATGTGCTTTTTTCAGATATTTTATCTTGCGCAATTAGGATTATCTAGGTTCAATTAATCATTATCTTTCAGGCAACCCTATTAAACATTCATCTAAACAGTTTATCAGGTGGGAAAATAAATGGTGGAAAGATAAAGTTCCTAATTATTACAAGGCTTTGGTGCAATTACATAATTAATGACTGAAAAGTAAGAATGCAGAATTGAAAAAAAAACCTAATTAAGCTATTACAAACCAGGCGCAGTTACATCAATAGTAAAAATTAATCGTGCGGCAAAAATAATTACGTGTGAGAATTAACTGGAAAGAAGGTTCAAAAACCCTAGAAATCTAATTTGATTATTAAAAATATTTTGGGATTTTATGAGAAAAAGAATTGAATTTTGACCTAATTTTTCCTAATTAATTTTAATTAATGAAACAAAATTAAAGTTAATTAAAATTATTAATTTGGAAAAAAATAATTTATTAAAAATAAAACTAAATCCTATTTTTTTGTGATTATTTGATTTTATGATTTTTTATGAAAAAAATTGATTAATAAAAAATAGTTAAACAAAATAATGATAATAAATAAATAAAACTAGAAAAGATTAGAAATTAGGCCTGAGGGGGTATAGGCCCAGATTGGAGGGTGTTGTTGCTGAATTCTACCAAGCCTAAGTCTGGTTGGCCCATAGCAAGCGTTGGATTCAGTAGGAGGCTTGCTGGGATGTCCACCATGGAGATGCAGTATGGAAGCGTGAGATCTGGCCAAGGAACGATCCAAGTGTGATGATCTGGAGATCTATGGTGTGCATACTTGCAATGAGAGCATAGGATCTACAAAGAAATTGAGAGAAAATAGAAAATGTTGGAGGCATGGGTCGAACCCTTGACCTCCCACATACAACGCCTTATGACCCTTCCTTCTTACCACTGGGCCAACGCTTCATTCATTATATCAAATACAAATAATATATTATATAGCATAATGAGTCAGTGATGTAATAAACGCGTGCAAGATTCAAACTGTCCAACCAGGTTTGGACACACCATCATCTTCTCCAAAGGAACTGTCGTTTTAGACAGGACTTTTATCTACTGACATATGCTGTAACTATAAACCCATAAATCTAAAAAATCAACACCAGGAGAGATACATCAAATCTAATTACATAGATCAATTGGGTTTGATCTCTTGAGTGTAATGGTGTTCATCTTTGGCTCTGATTTTGCCTGAAACGAAAATCCCTCAAACGAACCTATAAACCCTAACAATGGCATATCACACATCTTGCATCTAAACACGAATTCAACTATACAGAAACATTCTATGCATCCATACAAACACAAATATGCAATCAAAATAGATTAATAATGCAAGAATGCACAGATATGAATTTGAAAAAATGTAGCAAACCATGATGATGTAGGTGATGATTCTTGGAGATTTGGCGTCCGGGGGTGATGCAACTAGCTTCAGAGTACCTCCAACAATTGATTACAAGCCTCAGGATGCTTTGAATCCCTCTGCAACTATGAATCCGATTAACACTTTTTTTTTTGAAAAATTTGGAACTTTTCTGGACTTGTGAGGCAGCTTTTTCGTCCCCTTTGACCTAGGGTTCTTGTGTTTATGTAGTGTATCTCATTAGGGTTGCAAATGTGGAAAGAATCCAATGATTTCATGAGAAAATATCCTCCTTTCAATTATGTGATTTTTGCTTATTTTTGGAACAAATCCAATCTTTTCCTTCCTCCACGATTTTGCTTTGATTTGCCAGCATGTTTTGATGATTATTTGACAGGGAAAAGATTTGAAAATCATATCTTACATATTTTCTATTATTTCTTTATTTAATTTTGACTTTTAATGAATAAATAATCAAAATAAATAATCAAAATAATGGAATAATATATGAGTGAGCTCAAGGCTCGTGGGCCATGTTAGGAACAAGTTGCAAGTATGAAAACATGGGTCCATTTGGAAAAAATTCAAGTTAGGTCAATATTAGCTTCATGCACATTTCCAAAAATTGGTCAATTTTAGCAATGCATATCTTTCTCATTTTTAACCCTAAGAGGGTGTTCTCTGACTTTTTAGAAATCTTAGGTTGTCCTCTAAACAACCCTTTTGGTATCATCTTAATTGGATCTTCCATGTTCATGTAAGGAGCTTTGACCCAAAAGGTGTTTTTGTTGACTTTTGAACGAACCTATAATGGTTGAGCTTATATCTTTTGATTGAGGCATTTCTTGAACTTGAGGGCTGAATAGAAATTGTAGGGAATTGGATCATATTCAAAATGAGCCTTGGTTGGAAAATTTCTAATAAAGTATGAGAAAGTAATGTCTGGTCAAAGTTTTGTTGACTTTTCCTATAGAAACCCTAATTTGCCATTTTTTACTTTTGATGAGTTAGGAGCATTTCTTGAAGGATCATAATCAAACCTTGATCAAATGATGGATATTACTTCAAAATGTTGATGTTGACCAAAAATCTTGAAGTTTGACTGTATTTGGGCCATAGTTAACTTTTGACCTAGTACAATTGATTTTCAGGCATTTGAGCAGTTGACTGAGCAAACTTGTTGTGCAAGGAATTAAACTTGGCATGGATGATATTGAGGACATATTAGGACAATGGATACCATTTGGGATCCTTGTAACTCAACCATCTTGATGAGGAGTGGAACCCTAGTTTGAGGCTTATTGTCTTAGAAGGAGGATTTGTCAGGTCAATTCTTGGTCATCCTAGGGCAGGTTAGGGATTTCAATGGGCATGTATTGAGTGAAATGGGAGGGAAAATTTTGGGGTTCAACAACTTCCCCTGTTCAATCTTCTTAATCCTGAGGATGTAGATTGGCTGGTCTACCTTTCGTGATCTGAATATGGAAGATGATTGAACACTAGAGTGCCCAGAAATTTGCACTCGTTTGAAATGATACTTGATTGTGTAGGTAATATCAGGAATGGGCTTATAGATGCCATTTGGAGAAGATGATAGAAGATTTCCGGAGATGGGCTTAAAGATTCCATCCAGAAGATATGACGGGGAGTCATCGGAGATGGGCTTAAAGATGCCATCCAGAACAATGATGATTTTGTGAGATATTCCTTTATGGGAATTCCTGTTCCTGTTGTTAGGGAGGACTCCGCTGAGGAATATTGGTCTCTGTCTTGGGGAATAGAGTCTAGGAGCTTCATTTGTCCGTTACTCTATTAGGGAGTCATCTCTTTATTGAAGAGACGAAAGTGAACTGCTATCTGGTTAGGATCCAGGCTTCACAATGACTTGCTGAGGATAATAAGGTTGACTGCTATCTAATCGTGCTCCAGGCTTCAAAGTGACTTACTGGGGAAATGAGATTAAACTGTTATCTGGTCGTACTCCAGGCTTCACAATATCTTAAATTGTTGATTGACTATTATCCGATCAGTTTCCGGGCTTCATAGTTTCTTTAACTGGAATGGAAATATTAGTATTGATTTGACTGAACCAGAGAAAGGTCTCAAGTTGTCTTCAACTGGGATAGAAATCTTAGTATCGATTTGACTAATGTCGGGAAAGGCCTTGAATTAACTTTGACTGGCATAATAATCAGGAGGATCTTAGTAGCAATTAAACTGACCCAGATGAAAGTCTTGGTACATCTTCCACTGGCATAGTAATCAGAGAGATCTTAGTGTTGACCTGTCTGACCCAGGGAAAATCTTAGGTTAACTTTGACTGGAATAGTAATCAGGAAAATCTTAGTAGCGATTCAACTGACCCAGACGAAATTCTTGGAATATCTTCTACTGGCATAATAATTAGAGAGATCTTAGTGTCGATATGGATGATCCAGAGAAAATCTTAGGTTAACTTTGACTGGCATAGTAATCAGGAAAATCTTAGTAGCGATTCAACTGACCCAGACAAAATTCTTGGTACATCTTCCACTGGCGTAGTAATCAGAGAGATCTTAGTGCCGACCTGTCTGACCTAGATAAAATCTTAGGTTAACTTTGACTGGCATAGTAATCAGGAAAATCTTAGTAGCGATTCAACTGACCCAGACGAAAGTCTTGGTACATCTTCCACTAGCATAGTAATCAGAGAGATCTTAGTGTCGACCTGTCTGACCCAGGGAAAATCCTGGGTTAACTTTGACTGGCATAGTAATCAGGAGAATCTTAGTAGTGATTCAACTGACCCAGACGAAAGTCTTGGTACATCTTCCACTGGCGTAGTAATCAGAGAGATCTTAGTGTCGACCTGTCTTACCCAGGGAAAATATTGGGTTAACTTTGACTGGCATAGTAATAAGGAGAATCTTAGTATCGATACAAATGACACAAGCGAAAGTCTTGGTACATCTTCCACTGGCATAGTAATCAGAGAGATATTAGTGTCGACCTGTCTGACCCAGGGAAAATCTTGGGTTAACTTTGACTGGCATAGTAATCAGGAGAATCTTAGTATCAATACAACTGACCCAGATGAAAGTCTTGGAACCTCTTCCACTGGAATGGTAATCAGTGAGATCTTAGTGTCGACCTGTCTGGCCCATGGAAAATCTTGTGAGGATATCTTTCTGAGGAAAATCTTGGAATAGCCCTTTGTTAGACGTAGCTTGTTGATTTGATCTTTTCCCTGAAAGGTAAAGAGTTAATCGTATGCAATGTCATGATGTATGAAATGTGTCATGATGATATTCTCAAAATAAATGAGATTGTGATGTATGCAATATGTATGCGTATGCCATGATGTATGAATATGGGATGTTATTGAGGTAATTTTTAGTCGGGGAAAATAAATCTCGGACTGCTGCTGAAGAGCATTAGGAACTTGAACCCTTCATTTCCGCTGGGGATGATGAATGGAGATGTATATGCTGGGGATTTACGCCTTTCTGTTTGCGAATATTCTGTCGGGGGGAGACTCTGCCTGAGAATAACTCTGTGGGGTAATAACTCTGTTTGCGAGAGGAGATGCTTTGCTGGAAGATTTTGTCGATTCAGGGAAATAGATTCCTCCGAGGGGTGAACTTCCGTAGCTAGAGAAAAAAACTCAGTTGGGGAGACAGCTTTATAACCCGTTTGCGATTATAAAACTCAGCTGGGGGATATAGATATCGGCTCTCTAAAGGAACTTTGTAGGGGAAAGTAACTCCTATTTGGGGAATTAGATGTCAAAACTTTTGGTTGCCTCTACTCTGTGGGGAACATAGATGTCACGGGGGCGCATGTAATGGTGACTTTGTTTCAAAGCTGTCTCTGCCCCGGTACCTGCTGGAAGGAGTAACTGTCGGGATTGACATGTTTTTTTATTATTTCTTTTTTTTAGATCTTGCCCCGTTCCTTAAGTCATAAGCAAATGCCTTTCCGTTTCTTATGCAAATATTTGTGAATAGAAATCATATTCAAATGCATATGTCAAGAATAAATCATTGGACGTTTTTGCAAAATAAAAGAAAAAAAAAAGAAAAAAGAACAGTTTTTATGTAGAAATGACTTGTATTGATTTTGAAGTTGGACTATAACAGGTGTTTTTGTACAAGGAGGTTGACGCTCTAGTAAGAGAACTCCGCCGTGAAAATGAAAGCTATACAATATTGTGTACAAAGAGAAGCAAACAACTATGTGTAATAATCCCATCGAGTTTCAATTCTGTTATTGCCACTATGTCTTCGAGCACCTCATCACTTTGATACTTGTCCGAAGCTGACTGGATTGATCGGTGTCGTTTTGAGCTTGATAGCTGATGCTGAAGTCTGGTTGCAAGGTGATCCAACGGAACATAGAGATACGCTTCAAATCCCTAACTTTTTCCTGAACCTCCCTTTCGGGTTTTCAGTCCACCGGGATACCCTTTTTTGCCCAAACCGCCTTTTCAGGTTTTCGGCTTGCCGGGTGTACATATATTTTTTGTTTTCATCCCTAATTTTTGCCCGAACCCTTTTGGTTCGCTGGGATGCCCTTATTTTTGCCTAGGCCAGTCAACCTAGCGGGTCTTTAATGATGCATAGTATCTTTTCACTATGTTTGTATTAACAGGGTGAGGAAGGTCGTCACCATCCATGGTGGTCAGGATCACGGCTCCTCCTGAAAATATGCTTTTGATCACAAATGGCCCTTCATATGCGGGAGTCCATTTTCCCCTTGGATCACCTTGCGGCAGTATGATGCGCTTGATCACTAGATCCCCGACATGATATACTTGGTGTGTCTGACCTTTTTGTTGAAAGCCTTGATCATCCATTTTTGATACATTTGACCATGACAGACAGTAGTAAGCCTTTTATCATCAATCAAATTCAGTTGATCAAGTCGAGTTTGGATCCAATCATCTTCATTCAAACCCACCTCCTTCATGATTCTCAGAGAAGGGATCTCTACTTCAATAGGCAGGACAACCTCCATACCATATACCAGAGAGTAGGGTGTTTCCCCTGTCGATGTTCATGCTGAGGTGCGATAACCATGATGAGCAAATGGTAACATCTCATGCCAGTCTTTGTATGTCATCGTCATCTTCTGTATGATTTTCTTAATGTTCTTGTTAGCAGCCTCCACAACGCCATTCATATTCGGTCGGTAAGGGGGAGAATTATGGTGATGGATCTTGAACTTTTTACAGAGTTCGGTGATTATCGTGTTGTTTAGATTCGTACCATTGTCAGTGATGATTCTCTCTAGCACACCATACCGACAAATCAGGTTATGCTTGATAAACCGCTCCATAACGTTCTTGATAACAGTAGCAAAAGAGGCAACTTCCACCCACTTCGTGAAGTAATCAATGGCCACCAGGATGAAACGATGCCCATTGGACGTGGTAGGTCTAATCTCTCTGATCATGTCAATGCCCCACATTACAAAGGGCCAAGGATCCGTCAAGACGTTCAAAGGAATCGGAGGTACATGCACCTTATCAGCATAGATCTGGAATTTTGGACAAGTTCGGGAATGCTGATAGCAGTCTGCTTCCATAATGGACCAATAGTATTCTGGCCGTAGGATCTTTTTAGCCATGGTATGTCCACTCAAATGGGTTTAATGTACCTTCGTGTAGATCTGTCATAATCCTCTCCGCTTCACTCTTGTCTACGCACCAAAGTAAAGTAGAGTCATGGTTGATGTTGTACCCTAAAAATTTTCTCTCACCTATCAAGAATTTACTCACAAGATATCCTTGACTCAAGACTGCATTAGGGTTTGATTAGCTCAAGACACTTCCTTAAGCACTGATGACCAAAATTAGTGTTTGAGTTTGCACAAGGATTTTTGAACTTTCTATGCCCCATATGATTTTCATGGATCATTATGAAACCCTCAAGATCACTCATGTCAAATTTCAAGCTTTGGATCACACTTTTGCTCAGTCAATTGAGCAGTTGACCTAAAAATCAGCTGTATTGGGGAAAAAGTCAACCATGGCCAATTTACAGTCAAACTTCATAATTTTTAACCCACATCAACATTTTAGACTCATAGGTATCATTTGATCAAGTTTGGACCACAATTCCTCAAGAAATTTGATCAAATCTCCAAAAGGGCAAAATGGTCAAAATTAGGGTTTTGACTGGGAAAGGGCAATTTCTAATTTTTGACCTAGCAAATTGTAAATTGGTTTAAGGCATGATATCAAGAGTCCAATTTCATCATTTTTACCTAATGACATGGTTCAAAACATTGCAAGTCCATTAGATTGGCAGATGAGTTTTGCAGTCAACTGATCAAAAGTCAACTGTATACTGAAAAGTCAAACTTTGACTTTTTGGTCAAATTCAAAAACCAAAGACCACAATTCATTAAAACATGTCAAAGTATGAAACTTATTCATCAAGAAATCAAAAAGTCAAGATTTCATTTTGAAAAGTCAAATTTTCTAAACTTAGAAATTTTTCTAAGTGTTGGAAATTTCTTATTTTTTCATAACTTTGAGCAAAATTTTCACCATGATGCAAAATGATTCAAGAGAAACTTCCAACATGAAAGTTGTAGATCCCTATAAATTATAAAACTTTTATTCACACAACTTCTTCCAAAAGTTCTTGGATCTCAAGTTATAATTTTATGAATATGTGGTCATGAAACTAAACACTTAGTGAAATTTTGCCCTAATTTAGTCAGGATTTTGACCCAACTTCATGGCACTTTTTCATATAGTTCCAAGGGGAATATTCAAAAGCAATTCAAATATGGGTTGTAGAGCACATTGCAAACTTTCCAAAATGTCCAAGAACTCCTTGATATCATTCTTGAGTAGGGAGAATCGAAGAGATGAAGTTAGGGTTTTATCACTTTAATTACAAGTCATTTTAGTGATGCACAAAATTCAAATTCAAACCATGCTGCATAAATACTACTTTGCATGTCTCAAACTTGTTAGGCACTCCATAATTAATGGTTTACACAGCTATTAGAGACCTCACTTCAAGCACTCAATGCATGAACATGCTTTTTTTGGAAGAAAGGTTACATTGCCATTTTGATAAAGTGACTTTTTGTACAAAACTTGTTCTTGAGCCTTACACTTGTTCTCTTCTGATCAAACAGGTCCTATAACTCATGAGAAATGTTTCAAACACTTACAATCACCCATCCCATGCTTGTACCTCTCCTGAAAACTTGTTTCCCTCTTTTCTTCAAAATCAAGTAACCTAGCCAAAAGCTAGAAACTTGTACTTCTGACTGGCCAATGCACTAAAACACTTTTGTTTATACATACACAAACCATTTGACATAAATACACGAATGCTCAAGCCTTGAAAGAACCTAGAACTCAGAATCACACTTCACATTTCCATTTTCATACAAACTGACCAAAAACTTGAAACTCATAATCTACTCGTGCGTTTCTTGGCCTTTTGGTTTCTAAAGTTTCTAAACATCACATAGAATCAATCCCATACCCTATTACAGAACTGTAACACAATTAACACCATCCTCCATTTTCAAAAACTCATTGTTGTACCCCAAAATTTGCCCTCGTATTTTTCCACAAGAAATCACAGCTTCAGGCTTTTCCTGATTTTTCAGACTGGCTCAAGAATCGGTCAAACAGACTTTTCTCGTCAGTTAGACAAAATTAGGGTTTTCATTGATTTTCATGGCTCTGGAACAATTCAAACAGTTTTCTTAGGGTTTGGTTGATTTTGGCTCAGCTTTGATCAGGCGAACGCTTCTTTGGCATTTGATCAGGAACTAGGGTTTTTGTGCGCGCATTCTCAGAAAGAATTAATCCCACAGTGCTTTTCAAGTTATTCCGAGATATGGACTGAGGCATTTGGATTGAGTTTGCAATGTTTGACTAAATCAGTGAAAAGAGTCATTTGGATTGAGTTTGCAGTGTTTGATTGAATCATTAAGAGAAAAGACATTTAGGCAGTTGTTGTGATTGACTGTGCTTTGCTTTGGATTTTTGAAGCGCCAGGTTTATTAATTGATCGATGCTAAAACCACAATGTTTATTTAATTGTTTATTTATTCTAAGTTAAGATAATTGGAATTTATTTCCATTTATTATAATTTAAGAATTATAAATAATAAAATAAATAATTGAAAAGAAGAAAAGGAATTAACTGATAAAAAAATGGATTTTATTCATCTTTTAATTATTCGTTACAATTGTTGTTTGAATACAGTATTTATTTACAAAGTATTCATAATAATAAATGTTTACAAATAATTAAATTTGGAATAAAACTATCCTAATTTTTCTAAGTTTCCTAGTCTTCATCTTC
The DNA here is from genome assembly GCA_948472305.1 of Vicia faba. Taxonomy (NCBI): domain Eukaryota; kingdom Viridiplantae; phylum Streptophyta; class Magnoliopsida; order Fabales; family Fabaceae; genus Vicia; species Vicia faba. Next base: position 1,082,416,237 of record OX451739.1, on the reverse strand, counting down.
TATCCAATGCTCCTTTGTCGCTCAATTATTTTTCATCTGCAAAATAAAGAAAGAAGAAAAAAGTCAAATGCAGTCAAAATAATTGAAAGGCAAACAGTTAATTTGGGCTCATCATTAAAGGCAACTGGCCGGAATCAGTTCGCCCTCTCCGCAAATCACGAGATTTCTCCCGGTTCACAGAGAGGGATGAAAAATGCTTGCAACAAAAGTATTGAAATGCACAAAAGTTTTAATTGTACAAATTCAAATTTGTCAAAGCTGCATAATTTCAAAAGTCTCAAACAGCATGAGCAAGTACAAAATCCAAAGGTAAACTGAACTAGAACTACAAAGTCCAAACTGAGTTCCAATGTCAAACTAAACCAAAAGCTTTCCAAAAGGCTATTCAGATACAAGTACAAAATGCTGTCAAAAGAAGATATGGAAAGATATCAAGAAGACATAAAGTATGCAGAGAAAACATGTATTGCAAGCAAGCAAGTTTCAATGTCATCATTTTCTAAGCCAGTGCCTTTTCAGGATAAGGACAATATAAGCAATATAAAATGCTTAAAAAAACTGTCAAAGAGAGAGGAGAGAGAGAGAGTAAGAGGAGATAGGCTTACAGGTTTAGGCATGAGGACAAGATATATAAAAACAAAACTGCAATAAAACAGTAGAACAGAAGGCAGAGATATTTAAAAAATCAGAATACAAACAAAACTGTCAAGAAAAAGAAACAGAACTGCCTATCCACACTTAAACCCTCAACCTGTTTGAGGCATATAACAAAAAGCCTTGGTTCTAAACCTGTGAGGGCCTAAAAACACAAACCAGTCCATCAAACTTTAAGCATAAAAAACATAAACTCACCAAAGCCTTTGTTCAAAAAAAAAACCGGTAAGCTCACCAAAAGCCATAGCCTCAATCAAAGCAAAACCTGCCTGAAGCTTTCAACCAAGCAAAAGAAGCTAAAACCTTGTCCACGCCTTACCTGCCTGAATTGTCAAACCTAAACCTGCTTAAACCTCTAAGCCTGCAAACATTCAGAACACCATAACCTGCTAGCCTAAAAGCAAAAGGCCATCAAACACAAACAAACTTACAGCCCTACAAGCTTCAAGCAGTAAACCTGTAAGCTCACCAATATCCAAACCTGACCAAAGGCCAAGCTTAACCTGAAGCAAGCCTTACCAGCATTCAAACCACCCATCAAGCCCTCAGAAAACCTTCATCACTGGGCTAACAATAAGATATCAAAACATTCAAGCATATCATTAACAAATATCTCAGGGTACACAGGCAATCAAACATACCATCAAGCATACAGTCACAAGCATATTCAGTATAGCCAACATCATCAAGGCAACAAAGAGACAGGAAGAAGAGAAAAAGAAGATTGCAAAGGCAAGTCGTTTCAGAGTCAAAGCGTACCAGGCAAGGAGACAGAAGAAGCAATAGAAGATAAAGAAGCTAGGTTTTCAAATCCATCATTAAACCTAAAGAAGTGAAACAAAAATACGAAATACCGGTTCTTCCAGCCAAAATCCAGCCTCACGCGTTTCCTTCCCCCCGGCCCTCCAAACGCCTCCAGATCCACCGTCCTCTTCCAACAAAAGGTAGTATTCTTTTCTTCTCATTCCTTTAACGCTCCTCAAATAAACAAACAACAATATTTCTCGATCAAGAAACAATAATAGCACTCAATCAAAACATGAAATCAAAAAGAGCTAAGGCATAAAAGAGATTTGCTTTTACCGTTTCTTGGCGCTACTACGCTCATCCATGGAGGAAGGACGACGGACGGTGGCGTTGGTGGCTAGGCGTGGGAGGTTTTCGTTCAGGAATCAATGGCCCTGGACTTGAGAGATGAAGGAAACGAACGAAAAGGAACGAAGATGAACGAAAACGGCGCCTTTCGTTATCACAAACCCTGAAATTCCAATTGAAAGCGAATCCAGTTAACCCTAAACAAAAATGTCATGAGACCCTTGGGCCTTTTCCCTTTCTAACGCGTCTAAGGCCCATTCTTTTAAAACTGAAATTACCTTTTTTAAATACCATTTACTTTTTATGCCAATTTTAATTTAGCCTTAAACAATACTTTTTATTTTTTATTATATATAACATAATCAATTTTTGTATAGAAATCAAAAAATCAAATAATAAGTTTTCTTTAAACTTAAGATAATTTTCCTTTCTTTTAATCAAATATTTGTACATAAAAAATACTAAAATACATAAAAATTAGAATTATTTAAAACACTTTTTCTTTTATTTTATTAAAACTTGTTTTGATTTGTACATAAAACGATATTACATAATATAATTAAAACTTAAAACATTCTTTTCTTTTTTCTTAAAATATTTTCTTACATAACTAATTAAAATACACCAAAAAAACATTAATCTTTTCTTAAAACATTTCTTTTTTTTTAGTTAAAACTTTGTACATAAAAAGATTAATTAAAATACATTAATTTATAAATACATAAGAAGTACTTTTCTTTAATATAAGACATTAATTTAAAACATTTTCTTTTCTTAAAATATTTTCTTTGTACATTAATACTAAAAATACTAATATATAAGAAATAGGATTTAAGACTTTCTTTTCTTTTCTTGAAATATTATGTTTGTACATACTTAAGCAAAAACACAAAACATGATAACAATACATTCACAAAAATACAAAATATATAATACATACTTAATAATACATTTAAGTTCACATTTCTCAACTTGTAAATAAATTACATATACACTTACACTTACACATACACAATACACTCAGATTGATACATTATGCATTTGCTTATTCTTGTATATTTGATACATATTACGTTTGATCGCAATTCGATTTGGTTGTAATTATTTGGACATTACTCTCCTATAAGTCTCATCCCCATTTGTAAATTTGTATCCCCACTCCCGGATACTATTTTGTAATAGCGTAGACTTTAAATTCCCGCAATTTATCGCTTTCAAATATACCATGGTTAGACCTAGGGTTTGCATGTACATGAAATTGAACGCTAGATAACCTAATGCAAGACAAATACATGAAATCAATACACAATCGCACGTGCACCCCTAGGGTAATCCCACATGTTGCCTTCCAAAATGGGCCATGCTTGCACGTCGAGTTCCTTTGGCAAAACAATTCAAATGATCATAAGTTCCTCGATGACGCTTTCGAAAGTTGCCTATCAAAATGATCAAGTCCCTTCAAGCAAAATTTCCAAAGACACTTGGCACCATTGCATTCATGGTCCATACGATCACCCGCGCCCGTCCCGTTAAACATCCTAAACGCAAGATTGTCCACCAAATACAATGGTAGAACAAAATTGTTAAAAGGGGTTAAAACATGAGAAAAACCTTTGAGTACATTAGGGGTAGACAAAACTCTTAGTTACTTGATCAACTTGCAAAAACACTTGCCTACTTTTCAAACCACACTCCACAAACACTTTCAAAAACAAACTTCCAAAAAACATTTGAAACATCTTTTCGAAAAGATACACACCTTCGTATATACTCAAACACGAGTCATTACAACGGTTGCCGAAACAAGTGCGTCTATTTCAAAAACATTTTCAAAACACACACACACACACCATTTTCAAGCAATCAAAAAATCAAGGCAAGTGATCTAAAACCAAGTAACTAAGAGCTCATGGATAACCATGGATGAAAAGGGTGCTAATACCTTCCCTTTTCATAATCTACCCCCCGAACCCACGAAATATCTCAAAAGGTTTTTCCTGTGCTTTTTAACCTTTCCTTTAGGATAAAATAAAAAGTCGGTGGCGACTCTTACTAAACCGAACAAGTGCGAATACAAACGCAAAACTCAAGTCAGTTCTCCCACCGTATCACACTCATCTCTGCACATTGACTTCTCCAGACCATTTCAACCATCCATTATTCAAGCTAATCATTGCATTAACTTCCTAGGACCTCAAGGAAGCTAACTTGATCATCGCCATCACTTGAAACAAGCTCAAACACAAAACACGATTTCCAGTTTTGAGGCAAGTTTTCTCAACTTTGAACTCTTCATACATGCATCATCACCAGTTTATTTGTGAACAAAACATGTAGATATCATTGCCCTGAAGCTAACCATGTCCATAGTTTCCATTAATTTTGCTTGAGCTTAGAGAATTTTGAAACTGAAATTTCTGAGATTTTTAGGGTTCAGATTAGGGCCATTAAAATTCATGCTTATCTTTGATCTATAGTTTTAATGCTTTACATTTCTGAAATCGTGAGAAAATTTGCTACAACTTTCATGTTTACAGTTTTCATTTTGATGAGAAATGAGCAAGTTACAGTTGGTCTGGCTGGAGGTTGAAGATGAAGTCATCGGGGCACATTTTTCCTTACATATTTATTGATTTTCCTATGCTAACGGATGTATAGCCACCCTAGTGGTAGAAGCGCGCGCCTGTAACCTTTAGGACCTGGGTTCGAGCCTCAGTGGTACCCTTTTGTGTTTTTTTTCATATTTTTGCACCATTCTGATTTTTGCAAGCGCCTGGGCCTTATTAGGCTTATACTGTTTTTTTTTTTTGCTTACTAATCCCCCTACAGGCTAATTGCACCCCTGACCCAAGTTTATTTATTTTTATTTTTTATTCATTTCATTTTTATTCTCTTAAATATTTTTCCCTATATTAAAAAATCACAAAAAAATATATTTTTATTTTAACTTAGTTTATTTTATTTTTCTCAAAAAAAAATATTTTATTTAACTACACATTATTTATTTTTATGGACTAGTCTTGTAAATTAAATTAAAACTAGGTTAGTATTTATTTTCTCTTTACACCTATTAAAAATATATTATTTTAATATAAAAAGGCTAAAAATATTTTATAATACTATAAATATTTTCAAGACAAAAATACCAAAAATCACTTTTCTCATAAACTTATTTTCTTTTATTTCAACTAATAGATTTAAGGTTTTGTTTAAAAATCTTTTCTTAAACAAATTTAGGGTTTACTTTTTTTTATTAATTATTTTCTTTAATTAATTAGGTTAAGACAAAATCATTTTCTCTAAAAAATCCAAGCAAATATCCATTTACTTCACATTTTATATTTTTGTATATTTATTCACTTTTGTACATTGTATCCATTTAATTCCTTGCACATTGATACCCATTCAATATGGTTGTAATAGACTAATTAGGTTTTATATTCTTGCAATCCCCATTCAATTTGTAAACTCCCTCCCACAAATGTTGTAATAGCGTAATAACTTTAAATTTCGCAATTTATTGTTTTTATATATAATATGCTAGTAATTAGGGTTTGTATGGAAAGATTAAAACCAATACTTAGAAAACCCTAATTCAAGACAAAAGCAAGCATGAAACCAATACATTTGCACACAAGAACCCCTAGGGCTATTCCACTTGGTTGTCTTATATAAAATAGCCATATTACTCATGTAAGGTATCTTAGCAAAAACAAGCAAATACAAGATCATAGTCCCTCGATGACGCTATCTAAGTTGCCTTACAAAGGATCTCAGTCCCTAAAAGAGAATGCTAAGATACCTTGCAACATTACTAATCATGGTTATACGATGAACCACGCCCGTCCCGTTAACGTCCAAAGATAGGGTTACTTACCAAATCAATGGTAAGATAACAATGTCAAAGGAAAAGAAGAATGAACAAGAAAGACTTTTGAGTAGGTAGAATGCTCCTAATTACTTGCTCCATTTCAAAACAAAACATCCTTGCTATTTTCAAAACAAACACATATACTTTCAAACATCTTACAAAATTGAAAATATTTTCAAAAGATTAACATCTTTGTATACATTCTTACGAACGAGAATCATTACAAATATTGCCTAAACAATGGCCTCTTTAATAAAATACTTTCAAAAACCACACAAAGTACAATTTTAAACAAAAAGCAAGTGATCTAGCAAGTAACTAAGAGCCCACGGAAAACCATGGATGAAAAGGGTGCTAATACCTTCCTTTTCATAATCTACCCCTCGAACTCAAGAAATAATCTCAACGGTCTTTCCTGTGCTTTTCACCTTTCCTTTTGGATAAAAGAAAAGTCGGTGGTGACTCTTGCTAACCGCAACATTTGCGATAAAACTCAAAACCTTTAAGTCAGTTCTCCCACCATATCACAGAACTGGCGACTCTGTTGGGGATTAAACTATGAGTGGGGTTACCTTAGGGTTTATACCACATTTACTTGCTTTCATTGTTTGACTTGTATGCTTTACATTATGGTTCTTTGTTTGGGTTTGAATCCTCTACCTGGATTTGGCATACCTTATAGGTAAGTAGCAATACGTTGTGGAAATTTCTAGAAGTATATAGACATGGTCTAAGCAATAGCTACGTTAGTGCGACATATTTATGGGTACCGGTAGCCCTTGAGTTAATCAAGGAGAATACGGGGCCGCTGAGTGATGTCATGAAGCACTAATGAACTTTTAGAACCTTTACTTGACCAACTTGGCCATTAAGACGTAGTGAGATGACCGGCTTTGGTGCAGTCCAAAGTTGGTAGATACTCGATACTACACTCATTGAGGCTTGGATTTTTGAGATATTTCACTCTCCATTAAAGAGGCTTGTGCTAAGACAATGCTCAAGGAAACAAACCAGTGATATTGAGCTCCTTAGAACCCGGTTACTATTGCTAGGACAGGTTGAGCCAACTAAACTTCAAGAGGGTACTTACCTATGAGACTCCATGCAAGCCTAAACCTAAGGACTTATTTACTTTTTTTTGTGTATATATACTTGTACATAACATCATGAACATCATAACATCATACTCATTCACTAACCATTTCAAGGATTTTGGGATTTATCTTTGTTCTATTTTATAGGGCATGGATTCTCTTCGCAGGAAAACTATTCAAGTCAACCTTGTAAGGATCCCTCCACAACTTAAGGAGCTAGCTTCAAGGATTCCTGAAAACTATCCATTCACCTAAAGACATGGTCGCCTACTCAACTTGGTCATCTCTAACACAGATGAGGACATGATGAAGGTGCTCTTTCAGTTCTTTGATCCTTTACACCATTGCTTCACATTCCTCGATTATCAACTTGTGCCTACTTTGGAAGAATTCTCCCGAATCTTGAGAATTCACATTCTCAATCAACTACCTTTCAACGGTTCGGAAAGAAACCCAAAGCCCGGAGATATTTCTCAAGCTTTACACTTGCAATCATCTGATGTCACTACTCATTTGGAAACAAGGAGTGGTGTCAAAGGTTTCCTAGCAAAGTTCTTGTTCGAGAAAGCCCAAAACTGTTAGAACTCCTTGGATTTGCAAGCCTTTGAGGAAATTGTAGCTCTCCTCATCTATGGGATGGTTTTGTTTCTAAATCCTTACCAACTCATAGATGTGAACGCCGTCAAAATCTTCATGTCCCGTAACCCGGTGCCTACTTTGTTAGGATACATATTACACTCTTTTCACACTAGCACTATGAGGAAAAGAGGTGTCCTTATATGTTGCACTCCTCTCTTGGCAAGATGGTTTATTTCGCATCTTCCCCAATCTGTATTAAGGAACGAGCAAGATTCAAGGTGGTCATAAAGGTTGATGATGCTCAAACATTCAGACATTCATTGGTGCTTCCGATCCATAGAGAATGTTACTATTGTCAACCATTGTGGAGAATTTCCTAATGTACCTTTACTAGGAATTAGGGGAGGTATCACCTATAAACCCTGCTTAGCCTTAAGACAGTTTGGTTATGCCCGAAGGGATGGCCCGCATGAGTTGCTGATTCAAGGTTTGGTATTTGACTACGACAATGACAATCAAGGTCTTCGCCAGAGATTTATCCGAGCTTGGAGGATGTTAAACAAGGTAGATAGCAAGACTTTGGGGCATAAAAATTCCATCCCTCTTGAGCCTTACCTCAAATGGGTACGAACTCGTGCTCAGAGTCTTATGATGCCTTATCCCTCCATTATTTCGATAATCATTGAGTCTGTCATGGAAGGAGATGCTCCATGTACTATCCTACATCCTGACATGCCCACCTCTCTTGAAGACCTACAAAGGGATTGGATACAACTCAAGGGGGAGCGAGATACTTTCGAAGCTCAATTCTATGCGAGCGAGAAGAAGGTTTTGGAACTCACTAGGCTACTTCATGAGGAGCAGACTCTGAATGCCTACATTGCACCAAAGAGGATGCGTACTACCTTTTTATCTTAGATTTCTTGTTTTATTTTTCCCAAGAAGGCATTGATGTACTCAAAGCTTTAATTTATTAATATAACGTGTGTTTCCTTTTTGTCTAAAACAAATTTGAATCTTAAGACCCTTGAAATCATTGCATATGCATTTATCATTCATCATAACATAAGCAGTTTTCTTGCAACAAGTCTCCTCATCTCTCTACTGTTTATTTCAGTAAGATGGATCTCGAGCAAACGGTGAAGGACCTCCAAGCTCAGAATGCACAGTTTCAACAGTTGTTCTTAACTCTGGCCAAAGGACAAGAACAGTTGAAGACCTTGCTGGTTGAGGAGAAGAAAAAGAAGACGAAGAAAATAACCAGAATTCTAAACATGGGAAGAAGATTCCAAGGGCAAACAATAAGGGCCTTAGACTTTGCAACGACATCCGGTGAGAAAGACAATCAAGATGGGAAAGGCAAGGAAACAGTTGTTCAGTCTGATTAAGAAGAGGAAGAGGAATAAGAAGACTATTCTGAAGAACAATATCCTTCAGCCGACGAAAAGTATAAGCATCTAGAAGAGCAGTTGAGTGCAATGGAAATCCAAAAATTGCCTGGATTGGACTTTGAGGAGTTGGGTCTAGTATCTGGGATTGTCATCCCTCCAAAATTCAAAGCACATATGTTCTCCAAATATGACAGAGTTTCGTGCCCTAAAATGCATCTCCGGTCCTATGTGAGGAAAATCCAGCCTCATACCGCTGATAAAGATTTATGGGTACATTTCTTCCAAGACAGTTTGTCTTGAACTCAACTTGATTGGTTTTATTAGTTAGAAAGGGCAAATGTTCATAATTGGGAAGATCTTGTTGCACCTTTTTACAAATAATACCAATACAATGCTGATCTTGCACCCACCCGTACTCAACTCCAGAGTATGGCCATGGTTTCAAGTGAAGGCTTCAAGGACTATGCGCAAAAATGGAGGGACTTGGCCGAAAGAGTTCAACCTCCCCTATCTGAAAGAGAGTTGGTAGACATGTTTTTGGGCACCTTGTCTGGTCCTTTCTTCAATCACTTAATTGGGAGTTCATCGGTAGGTTTTACTGAATTGATATTGTTGTACCCCAAAATTTGCCCTCCCATTTCTCAAAGATTCATCCTGGACTCTCAGTTTTGCTTCTATCAAGTTCCAAGTCTTGAATCATCAGTTTTCAAGGAAATCATCCATAAGGGAAAAATGGTCAAAAGCATACTGAAAAAGTCAAACTTTGACTCTTAAATCAAAATCAAGTTCCAAGAATCATATTTCGTTAAGGCATGAAATTGGTTCATCAAAAATCAAAAGTCAGAAGTTACTTTGAAAAAATCAAATTTTCCAAACATTAAGAAAATTTTCTAAGTGTCTAGAGAATATGATACTTCAGAACTTCTGAGCCAACCTCTATGCAAGTGCAGTCAAAAGTTGCAAACGCAGTCCAGAACAAAGATTTCCTAAACGAATGGCCTCTTTTCAAAATACTTTCAAAATCACACCAAACACCATTTCAAACAAAGCAAAGCAAGTGATCTAAGCAAGTAACTAAGAGCCCATGGATAACCATGGATGAAAAGGGTGCTAGCACCTTCCCTTTTCATAATCTACCCCCCCCCCCCCCCCCCCCCCGAACTCAAGAAAACATCTCAAAGGTCTTTCCTGTGCTTTTTTACCTTTCCTTTTGGATAAAAGAAAAGTCGGTGGCGACTCTTGCTAACCGCGAAATTTGCGACAAAACACAAAACCTCAGGTCAGTTCTCCCACCGTATCACAGAACTGGCGACTCTGCTGGGGAAAATTATAAAAGTGGGGTTACCTTAGGGTTTAGATCACATTTATTTGCTTACCTTGTTTGACTTGTTTGCTTTACGTTATAGTTTTATTGTTTGGGTTTGAATCCTCCACCCAGATTTGGGAAACATTATAGGTAAATAGCAATACGTTGTGGAAACTATGCATGGTATACCGACACGGTCTAAGCAATAGCTATGTTAGTGTGACATATTTGTGGGTATCGGTAGCCTTTGAGTCAATCAAAGAGAATATGGGGCCGCTGAGTGATGTCATGAAGCACTAACAAACTTCTAGAACCCTTTACTTGACTAACTTGGCCTTTTAGGATGTAGTGAGATTACCGACTTTGGTGCAGTCCGAAGTTAGTAGATACTCGATACTAAACTCATTGAGGGTTGGTTTATTGGAATATTTCGGTCGCCAGTAAAGAGAATTAAACTGAAACAATGAACAAGGAAACAATCCAGTGATATTGAGCTCCTTAGAACCCGGTTACTATTGCTAGGACAGGTTGAGCCAACTAAAATTCAAGAGGGTACTTACCTATGAAACCCCATGCAAGACTAAACTAGGAACTTGTTTGATTTGCTTGTACATATATACTTGTGCATAACATCATGGACATCATAAGCATCATATGCATCCACTAACTATTTCAAGGATTTTGGAAATTCATCTTTGTTCTTGTTTTGTAGGATATGGAGTCACTTCGCAGGAAAACTATCCAAGTCAACATTGTGAGAATTCCTCCACAACTCAAGGAGCTAGCTTCAAGGATTCCTGAGAATTCTCCATTCACCGAGAGGCATGGTCGTCTACTCAACTTGGTCACCTCCAACACAGAGGAAGACATGATGAAGGTTCTCTTCCAGTTCTTTGACCCTTTGCATCACTGCTTCACATTTCCTGACTACCAGCTTGTGCCTACTTTGGAAGAATTCTCTCAACTCTTAAGGATTCCCATTCTCAATCAACTACCTTTCAACGGTACGGAAAGAGATCTAAAGCCAGAAGAGATTGCTCAAGCCCTGCACTTCCACTCATCTGATGTCACAACCCATTGGGAAACTAGAAGTGGTATCAAAGGCTTCTTGGCAAAGTTCTTGTTTGAGAAGGCCCAAAGCTATTGGAACTCCTTAGACTTGCAAGCTTTTGAGGAGATTGTAGCTCTTCTCATCTACGGGATGGTCTTGTTCCCTAATCCTGACCAACTCATAGATGTAAGCGCTGTCAAAATCTTCATGTCTCGCAATCCGGTGCCTACTATGCTTGGGGATATCTTACACTCTTTTCACACTCGTACAATGAGGAAAAGAGGTGTTCTCATGTGTTGCACTCCTCTCCTGGCAAGATGGTTTATTTCTCATCTTCCCCAATCAGTCTTGAAGAATGAGCAAGGTTTGAGGTGGTCACAAAGGTTGATGACAATTAAACATTCAGATATTCATTGGTGTTCTCGATCATAAGAGAATGTTATCATTATCGGTCGTTGTGGGGAATTCCCTAATTTCCCTCTACTTGGTATTAGGGGAGGCATCACCTACAACCCGTGCTTGGCTCTAAGACAGTTTGGTTATGCCTGAAGGGATGGCCCACATGACATGCTGATTCAAGGCTTGGTTTTCGACTTCGACAACGACAATCAAGGACTTCGCCATAGATTCATCCGAGCTTGGAGGATGCCAAACAAGGTAGATAGCAAGAATTTGGGACACAAGAATTCTATCCCTCTTGAGCCTTACCTCAAGTGGGTACGCACCCGCGCTCAAATTCTTATGATGCCTTACCCCTCCATTCTCCCAGTGATTGTTGAGCTTGTTAAGGATGGAGAGGTTCTATACACCATCCTACATCCTGACATGCCTACATCACTCGAAGGCCTACAAAGGGGTTGGATACAGCTCAAAGAAGAACGTGATACTTTCGAAGCCCAATTCTATGCAAGTGAGAAGAAGGTTTTGGAACTCCCTCGGCTACTTCATGAAGAGCAGACACTCAATACCTACATTGCACCAAAGAGGATGCACAATGTCTTTTTATCTTAGAATTTTTTATTATTTTTCCCTAGGGGCATTGATGTACTCAAATTCTATCTTATTAATATAACGTGTGTTCCTTTTTTGTTTGAAACAAATTTGAATTTTTAAATCCTTGAAAGCATTGCATGAATTCATATCATTCATCTTAAGCATAAACAGGTCTTTGCAACAAGTTTCCTCATCCCTCTATTGTTTATTTCAGCAAGATGGATCTAGAACAGACGGTTAAAGACCTTCAAGCTCAAAATACACAATTTCAGCAGTTACTCTTGACCTTAGCCAAGGCGCAGGAGGAGCTAAAGACTCTGCTAGAAAAAGAGAAAGAGAAAAAGAAGAAGAAGCCAGCTGGTGTGGTTATCATGGGCAGAAGGTTTTAGGGACAAGCCAGAAGGACCTTAGAATTTCCAACAACCTCTGACGAAGGGGAAAGAAAAGGAAAAGAAACGGCAGTACCATCAGACTCTGAAGAAGAAGAGGAAGAAGAGGACTACTCTGAACAACAATACCCTCCTGCTGATGACAAATACAAACACCTGGAAGAGCGTCTAACTGCTATGGAGATACAGAGAGTACTGGGGTTAGATTTCGAGGAATTGGGGCTGGTGTCAGGAATCATAATCCCGCCAAAGTTTAAAGTGCCATTATTTGCCAAGTATGATGGGGTGTCTTGTCCCAAAATGCACCTCTGGTCGTATGTCAGGAAGATTCAGCCGCATTCTGCTGAGAAAGACTTGTGGGTCCACTTTTTTCAAGACAGATTATCAGGAACGTAGCTTGATTGGTTCTACCAGTTGGAAAGGGCCGATGTCCATAATTGGGAAGACCTGGCAGTGGCTTTCTACAAACAGTATCATTACAATGCTGATTTGACACCAACCCATACTCAACTCCAGGGTATGGCTATGGTATCAAATGAAGGCTTCAAAGACTACGCACAAAAGTGGAGGGATCTAGCCGGAAGGGTGCAACCCCCGTTGTCGGAAATAGAGTTAGTGGACATGTTCCTAGGAACTCTATCAGGCCCTTTCTTTAATCATCTGATTGGGAGCTCCTCTGTAGGGTTTACTGAATTTATTTTAACCGGCGAGAGGGTGGAAGCCGGTATAAGAAGCGGGAAGATTCAGAAAGACGTGTCGGCCTCTACAGCTGTAAAAAAGCCCTTCAGTGGGAAGAAGGAAGTGTCTGTTGTCTACTCACATAGAAATCAAGGAAGAATTGAACGATGATCGACAGTGGGGGCCGTTATGATTCTGAAGCCTGCATCAGACCGGCCGAGAAATAACCAGCCGAGAAATAACCAGCCAAGGGTGGAAAGGCCAGTATGGCAATTCACCAAGATAAACATGACTCCAGCCCAGGTCCTACCACATCTTCTGAAGTTGAATCTGGCCATTTTAAAAGAGGCCCCAAAAAATCCCAATACTGCATCTCTTCACTACCATCTGAATTCCAGATGCGCATACCATTCTGAAAGTCCAGGGCACGACACCAACAACTGTTGGGATCTGAACAACAAAATTCAAGACCTGATAGACGCGAAGGAAGTTGAGTTTGAAGCGTCTGAGAAACCGAATGTTATTTCCCCTCCAATGCTTAGGCATGGTCACAATGCTAATGTTGTTGAGAAAGACTTATTTGTTGCCACCGTGGATGAACTGTTAACTCCGCTCCCGATCATCAAGTTGAATTTGTTGAAAGCTGGTATATTTCCAGGTTGTGACAAAGACTGCCATATTTTCCTATCCTCATCATTTGACTGCCCTCTGTTGAAAAAAGGTATCTAACAACTGATTGATAACTGTTGCACCCCAAAATTTGCCCTCCCATATTCTCCAAGAAATTGCCAAGCCAAGCTGCAAAAGTCCCCAAGGGTTACACAGTGCAAAGACCTCCTATACAGTCAAAACTAGGGTTTGTGTTCTGATCAAGAAAAGGAAGTTTTCAAGTGCCCAATCAAGTCTCATATGCTTACAAAGATGGTCAAGTATCCTCATATCAAGTTTCAAGGCATTCAGCTCAAAATTGCACAGTCAAAACCCTAGATTGCACTACAGTCAACTGTAGGGGCAAAATGGTCATTTGACAGTCAAAAGTTCAAATTTTTGGTCAACATATCATTTTGAAGCCACAAACATCATTTGATCAATGCTTGATCATGATTCTCAAAATTTGGCTCAGAAATCATCAAAGATGCAAAAGTTACTATATTTGGACAGTTGAAAAAGTCAACTGAAATTGACCAGGGCATAACTTTCACATGGATTATCAGAAAAATTCCATCCAAAGCTCATTTTGAAGAGAAAGACATTTCCTACAACTAATCTTCATACTTCAAGTCCAATAAATGCTCTCACAAAAAGTTATCAATTTCAACATTATAGGTCATTTTCAAAAGTCAACAAAAAGGGACTTTAAGTCAAAGACCATAACTTGAGATTGGTAAATCGAAATGACATGGGACCAAAGGCATTGGTTAGAGGACTCAAAGACCTTTCCAAAATGTCCAAGAACATGAGAAAAGCTTAAAAATTGAGCAAGTTATGCCTTGTGGAAGTTGGGAAATTTTTGGGAATTTTGAAAAGTCAACTTCACTTCAAACGACCTAAATTTGCTAATGGGCCCATTTTTCTTCCATGATTCATCATTCCAAGCCTATGCACGACCATTGGGCCCAAAGGGAAGTATTTTCTCATTTTTTATTTATTTATTTGGATTTCTATTAATATTAATTCATTTAAATTATATAAATATGTGGAAAATATAAAACTTGACCTAAAAAAATCTTTTTGTACACATTCTAGACTCAAGATCTCGTGCACATGCTAATTAGGCAAGTTTTGGTTTGATTTGAGCTAATTGACACCAAATACACATGAAAAAAGATTCAAAAAAGATCTTATAAAATCAAATATTGAAACCATTGAATTCAAAAGATTTTGTGCAATTTTCTTAACCTAATATGCTCACTACATAACCAGGAACACAAAACCTAATGCAAAAAACAAGAAGCTGCGCTGAAAATACCATAGCAAACTTGGAAAATTGTCAAGAAAGTTCAAAACTGAAATCAACTTTTTAGGTCCATCCAAGCCCTAAAAACTATTCCATCAACTTCCTTGAAGGTCCCTGATCAGATTCCAACCACAAGCATCCTTCAGAACTCCACGAATTGGTATATTGCACACGAACTGCATCAAAGAAAATTCATATTTGTATACCATATTCCATGCGTTATTTCTGAAATTTAGTCATTAATTCATGCTCATGATGATGTTTTGATGCTAACCAACCCATTCAATTACATTTTTGTGCCGTATATGCGAATCTGCCATGTTTAAATGTTAGGGTTTGCAGAGCTTGAGATTGGGGCTTTTCACCCAAGGAAAAATTACGCCTCAAGATTATTGCCATTAGATTAAGCAGGTTGAGACGAAGAAGAATCCCTACTCGCGCCTAATTTATTGATCCTATAGCGCTAGTCGCTATTTTTTATAAACCTGCCTAACGCAACGCCATGAAAACCGTTGCCATCGTGTTTTGTTTTACAGGATGAGGAAGAAGATAACCTCGTGTCACACAGCGATTGGCGCGTTTGAAAATTGGCGCGCCACCCACTAACATCTTGTCTTTTCTCTTATATTATTTATTCGTCTATTATATAACAAACGCGTCATTTGGTTCAGCTGGCAAATGCTTGTGGCAATAACGTCAAAGACCTGGGTTCGAACCCCAGGTCTGTATAATTTCACTATTGTTTTTCCATATAAGTTCCCATGCAGGCACAACGTTGAAGCGTACCATGTTCCATCATCATCCAGACGTCCACGTGCTTAGTGAAATCAGATCAAGGGCCAAGAATCAAAGAGCACCTTACGTCCCAGTCAACATGCCACATAGTGCTTGGAAAAGTCAGCGAATCTGAATCTTAATGGGCCAGGTTATTCAAAGTATACCTCCATGTTGGGACAGAAAACCCCCCCTGGTTTGCTTCTCTATACATTTTTTTATTTTATTTTCAATAATGATTTTATTTTCTTTATTTGTTAAATTAATTAATTATTTCTTTACAAAATATAAAAATGCACAAAAATCAGGAAAAAGAGAAAAATATAATATTTATTTTAAATATTTTCATAAATAAATTAACATGTAATTATTAGTTTTAATTAGGTTACAATTTTATTTTCTTTTAATAACAAAAAATACAAAAATATAGAATTTAGGTTTAATTGTTAATTTTATTCCTTTTAATTTCCCTTTTTACAATAATATTGCTTATTTTATTTATTCTATAATTAAATTGTACAATAAAATTAGGTTTAAATTAGGTTAAAAACTTTAATATTTTCTTAAAAAACTTAAAAATAATTAGACTTAGGTTTAGCTTTTTATTTTACTTTTAATTAATTCTTTTCCATTAAATCTCAAAAAACACAAAAATACTAAAAACATTTTCTTTTAATCTTTAATTCTAATTCCCCATTAATTCTAATTAATTAATTCATTAACTTTAATTTTTGCAAAAAAGGTCCAACGCCCATGTTTTTAATTTATTTAATGTCGCATATTTATTTTTATTGCTTAATTCATTATGTATCTCTCCCAAAGCGTTGTAACGATTTTATTTCTCGCACTTTTATTTTATTGCTTTATTTACTTTCCGTCAAATCGGGTCCGGTTTAAATTTGGCGATGTGGACCCGCGCCTTTTGTAATAGTTTAGAATTTACTTTTCCCGCAAATATTAACTGTTAAATAAGCATGAAAGAATGTATGGCCTTAAAATAAAAACAAGCGTAGAACACTGATAACATGACAAAAGACAAAATGCAAACGAAAACGACACACGAATCGCACACACCACCCCTAGGGTACGCCTCACTGTTGCCTTGCCTCGAAAGGTGATCGTCGAGTAGAGGATGTCTTAGTAAGTCCTCATGATCCGGGAACCTGGCATGAGGGTAGCTTCTAAGGTGTCTTCCCATTGCTCTGGTGATCACCATGTCCCGAACCTCGAATTGACCCGAACACCTCCAACGGTGGTGCTACCTACCTCTCAATGGTGGGATGGCACTACTTTTAAGGACATCTACACAGACGAATTCCTTAGGGTAGGTAGGTTCTCAAGGATACTTGCTCTAATTTCAAAAACAAATCAAAAAATACTTTTCACACCAATACTTTTCAAAAGCTTTCAAAGCAAACTTTTCAAACACTCTGACGTACGAGTCGAACTGAAATTTTTCAAAAGAAACTTTTTAAAACCCACATTGAAAAGCAAACAAACATTTTTGAAAACACATTGAGCAAGTATCTAAGAGCCCATGGATAACCATGGATAGAAAGGGTGCTAACACCTTCCCTTTCTATAACCTACCTCCCGAACCGAGAGCAATCTCTTTAAGGAATTTTTCTGTGCTTTTGTCCTTTCCCTTTGGAGAAAATAAAAGACGGTGGCGACTCTTGCTTCCGCGACATTTCGCGAACCAGCGTTAAACAGTCAGTTCCAGATCCACCGATCACAGAACTGGCGACTCTGCTGGGGATACCTTTATAAAGTGAGGTGTACCTTAGGGCTAGCTCATAACTATGTTTTCAATTGTCTTCTTTGCTTGCTTTATTATTGTGGGTTGCTTGGGAGTTCTATAGATCCTAACCCGGATCTGGGGGATACCTTTCTTAGAAAGTAGCAACAAGGATGTGAGGGAACTGTGCGGGGTATACCGACATGGTTGAAACAGTCTGCTACGTTGATGTGGCACTTTGGTGTGTACCGGTAACCCTTGAGTTCAGTCAAGGAGAGTACGGGGCCTCCGCGTGGTGTCGTGAAGCATCAACAGACCTTAGGAACCTTAATTGAACTATCTTGGCCTCTTTAGGGTAGTGAGATAACTGACTTTGGTGCAGTCCGAGGTTGGTTGATACTCGATACTACACTCAATTGAGGGTTGCTTTCCTGGAATATTTCGGTCGCCAGTTCAGTGGCTAAATCGAAACGATGAACAATGAAAGCAATCCCGTGATATTGGGAACCTTAGAACCCGGTTACTTTGATTAGGACAGGTTGAACCCACCAACTTCAAGAGGGTACTACCCAGACCCCATGCTGGCCTTAAACCTTAAGGGCTTGTCTTGTGTGCCTTGTGTGCCTTACATGTTTATCTTTGTAAATATCTGTGGTGTGTTTAATCATAGCATCATGACATCATCCAGCATCATATGCATTGACTAACCATTTCAGGGGTTCGGATTTTCATCTTTGTTCTTGTTTTGTAGGACATGGAAACTGTTCGCAGAAAGACCATTCAAATCAGTCTTGTAAGGGTACCTCCTCATCTTAAGGAGCTTATATCCAGGATTCCCGAGAACTCTTCATTCAGTGAAAGGCATGGAAGCCTCATCAGCTTGGTCAACACCAACATTGAGGAAGATATGATAAAGGTCCTGTTCCAGTTCTTTGACCCTCTGCATCACTGCTTTACCTTCTTGGACTATCAGTTGGTACCTACATTGGAGGAGTTCTCCCGGCTCCTGAAGATCCCTATCCTTGATCAGCTACCCTTCAGCGGTACAGAAAAGGAACCTAAGCTTGAAGAGATTGCTAAAGCCTTGCACCTACAGCCATCTGACCTCAAGGGACATTGGGAAGTTAGAAGTGGTATCAAAGGGTTCTTAGCCAGGTTTCTGTTTGAAAAAGCCCATGAATGTTGGAACTCCCTTGACTTGCAAGCTTTTGAAGAGGTTGTGGCCCTCCTTGTTTATGGTTTGGTGTTGTTCCCTAACCCAGATCAGCTCATTGATATCAGTGCTGTCCAGATCTTTATGTCCAAGAATCCTATACCTACGTTGCTGGGGGACATCCTTCACTCATGTTACACTCGAACCATGAGAAAAAGAGGTGTCCTTATGTGTTGCACTCCTCTCCTGGGAAGGTGGTTTATTTCGCACCTTCCGCAATCAGTCTTGAAGAATGAGCGGGGTTTGAGATGGTCACAACGGTTGATGACCCTTACACATGCAGATATACATTGGTGTCCTAGGTCCAGAGGAGATGTCACTATCATTGATCGTTGCGGGGAGTACCCTAATGTTCCTTTACTTGGAATCAGAGGAGGTATTACTTATAGCCCATGCCTGGCTTGGAGACAGTTTGGTTATGCTCGGAAGGATGGTCCTCATGACATGTTAATTCCCGACATAGTTTTTGATTTCGACAACGATACTCAAGGACTTCGTCAGAGATTTATCAGAGCCTGGAGGATGCCTAGTAGGATAGACAGCAAGACACTGGGGCACAGGAATTCCATCCCATTGGAACCCTATCTCAAGTGGGTACGCGCCCGCTCTCAGAAGCTAGTGATGCCTTATCCCCATATGCTCCCGGTGATCAAAGAACCAGTCCTGGAAGGGGAAGTGTCTCACATTATTCAGCACCCTGATATGCCCACATCCTGGGAAGAGATGCAGAAGAGCTGGATCCAGCTTAAGGAAGAAAGGAATTCTCTTGAGACTAATCTGCATGCCAGTGAAAAGAAAGTCTTGGAGCTCACCCGCCTACTGCATGAAGAGAGGAATCTCAACACCTACATAGCTCCGAAGAGGATGCGCAGTGTATTTTGGGATTGATTTGATTTTTTGTACTTTTGCCCATGAGGCCTTGATGTATTAAACAATGATTTCCTTAATAATAACGTGTGTTCATTTTTGTCTACAACAAATTTGAACTTTCGAACCCTTGAATGCATTGCATACGCATTTCATACATCATGTGCATAGCAGGTTTTTCTCTTTTCAGGTTGCTTACAGTTCTTCGCTGTTTATTTCAGCATCATGAATCCCGAATCTGCATCAACCGAGACATCAATCAAGGCTCTTCAGGCGCAGAATGCGCAGTTTCAAGAACTAATCAAGGGTCTGGCTAAAGGCCAAGAAGAACTGAAGGCTATGCTCCTGAAGAAGGAGAAGAAGAAGAAGAGAAGAACCGTTCTGTTCAACTCGGGCCGAAGGTTTGGCAATACTCTGCAACATGAAGAGGCTGGTTCTTCTGTTGGCAAGAGTCCTCCTCTAGCAGAAGTAAAGGTTCCTAGTCCGGTCGTCTCCGACAACGAGACAGATTTTGATGAAGAGCAGTACCCTCCTGCAGATGACAGATACAAGCAACTGGAGGACAGGTTGAAGGCTATGGAGGTGCAACAGGCACCTGGGCTGGATTTCGGAGATCTGGGTTTGTCGACTGGTGTGATTATCCCGCATAAATTCAAAGCACCATCCTTCTCCAAATATGACGGGGCATCTTGTCCCAAGCTGCATCTGAGGTCCTATGTTCGGAAAATTCAGCCGTACTCTGCGGATAAGAATCTATGGATCCACTTCTTCCAGGAGAGTCTTTCAGGGACTCATCTCGAATGGTTCTATCAGCTGGATGGAACCAAGGTTCGTAACTGGGAGGAGTTGGCTACTGCTTTTTACAAGCAGTATCAATATAATGCCGACCTTGCCCCCACACGTACCCAACTCCAGGGTATGGCGTTAGGTGCAAGCGAAGGTTTTAAGGAGTACGCTCAGAAGTGGAGAGACCTGGCTGGCAGGGTGCAGCCACCATTGACTGATCGGGAGTTGGTAGACATGTTCTTGGGGACCCTATCTGGGCCATTTTTCAACCATCTCATTGGGAATTTTTCTGCTGGGTTCACTGATTTGATTCTGACTGGAGAGAGAATTGAAGCTGGGCTGAAGTCTGGGAAGATAGCAAAGGGTGCATCATCTAGTTCGGAAAAGAAACCCTTCAAGAAGGAGTCTAGTGCCGTGTATGGTTCTAGGAAATCAGAGAGACCTGAGCACCGCCAATCTGTCAGCGCGGTGATGATTGCTAAGCCTGCTGCCGCTCCTCGGCCAAACAATTCTCAAAGAGCTGAAAGACCCCGGAGAGAGTTTACCCGGTTAAGCATGACCTTATCGCAGATCCTGCCACAGTTGCTCTCAACCAATTTGGTGACTGTCAGGGAGGCTCCAAGGTTCCCAAATACAACATCTCCCAAGTACAATCCGAATGCTCGTTGTGCCTACCATTCAGAAAGCCCGGGGCACGCTACCGATGACTGTTGGGCGTTGAAGAATAAGGTGCAAGACCTTATCGACGCAAAGGAGATACAATTCGAAGCGCCTGCAAAGCCGAATGTAGTTACTGCCCATATGCCTCAGCACGGGGTAAATGCTGTTGATGAAGACGTTTATGCTGTTTCTGTGGATGATCTAGCCACTCCTCTAAAGATCGTCAAGAAGAACCTACTGCAGGCCGGTTTATTTCCGGGTTGTAGTGAGGGTTGCCTATTCTGTGCCGTGTCCCCATCTGGTTGTCCCTTGCTAAAATTAGGCATCCAAAGCTTAATGGATAGCAAGGAGATTCTATTCAAGAAGTCTGTTGTTCAGTTGGTTCCAATAGAAGAAGTTTCTGTGGTGACTATCTTCAATAATCCGATCCCGGCTCTCCAGAAGAAGCCCGTTCAAATTATGACCGTTGCACCCGTTATCATCACTGTTCCAGGGCCCCTGCCCTATGTATCTGATAAAGCTGTCCCTTGGCACTATGGGGCAGATGTATATATAAACGGGATTAAACAAGAGCTCAACGCTGGCGCCAGCATCTGTGACATCACTGGCCCAGCCAAAGTTACCCGCAGTGGCAGGCTCTTCTCGCCTGACATTGCACCGCCTGCTGCCCGAAGACCGCTCCTGATAGTTCCTACAAGTACACCTATTCCTGTTGCTGATCAAGTTGTGGTTCCTGCTGCTGATCCGATTGTTTCTCCTGCTGCCGAGTCATCCAATGCTCGGGGCAAGGGAATTGAAGCTGAGCCTGCCCAGATGGAGGCACCCATACCCATAGCTGCTGAGGCCTCCCCACAAGAGATGGAGGAGATTCTGAAGATTATAAAGAAGAGCGATTTTAATGTTGTGGAACAGCTGGGGCATACGCCCTCCAAGATCTCCATGCTCTCTTTACTGCTGTGCTCCGAGGCCCATGCAAAGGCCCTAATCTCATTCCTCAAGACGGCCCATGTGCCACATGAAACCTCTGCAGTCCAGTTCACTGATTGCGTGGCAAGTCTAACGGCAGATAATGGCTTGGGTTTCTCAGACGCTGACTTGACCGCAAAGGGGAGAGATCATAATGATGCTCTACATGTCTCAATTGAATGCAGGGGCACCACCTTGGCACATGTGTTGGTTGATACTGGGTCATCTTTGAATGTGCTACCCAAGAAGGCTCTGGATCGTCTAGATTGTGAAGGCCTGGAATTGAAACCCAGCAACATCATCGTCAGGGCCTTTGATGGTTCAAAGAGGATGGTCCATGGAGAAGTTGACATTCCGATTCGTGTGGGCTCTCAGGTGTTCGACTCCACTTTTTATGTGATGGATATCCGTCCATCTTACTCTTGTCTGCTGGGTCGACCCTGGATACATAAGGTTGGGGCAGTGACCTCTACCTTGCATCAAAAGCTGAAGTACCCCGTCAGAGGGAAGATTGTCACTGTGCAAGGAGAGGAAGAATATATGGTGAGTCACCTAAACTCGTTCAGATACATTGAGATGGAGGGGGAGTTCATTGAGACCCCCTTTCAGCATTTCGAGGAGGTGTTCCCAATTGCAGCAGAAACAACGGAAGCAAGTGGTCCTTTGAAGATGGCTTCCCTGAAGGATGCCAGGGCTGTGGTGCAGAAGGGTGAATGTGCCGACTGGGGCAGACTCCCAGACTTTACTCAGAAGACTGATAAACTTGGGCTGGGTTTTACCTCAGAAGGTCAGAGAGCGATGAGGAAAGCGAAGATCGGAAGGCCTCCGGTATTTATTAAAAGTTCAGGAGTAAATGCTGTTGGGGAGGATCAGGAAGTGGACGAAGCTGAATTCAACAGCTGGATCTATCCGACGGCCGAAGACGGATTGAACAATTGGAGTGCAAAGGACCATACCCCTGTTACCTTTGTGACGCAGTAATAAATTTCTTTGTTTCGTTATTTTGTAATAAACAATGATAAACTCTATGGCCCGGTGTCTTACCCGAGGCACCGTGGTTCTATTTGTGAGGGCATACAAACTGTCATTTTATACATCATGAATGAAAATCTTGGACGTATTTTTCGCATTGCAAATATTGTGTTCCTTTTCTGTCTTTCTTTTCCTTTACATAATTTTCAAAACAGCTGTATTTACACACACACTCACTCATACAGGTTCCAATCCACTCTGGATCTCACTGATAACAATTCTGCTACTGCCGGTTATGACTTCGAAAATTCGATCAACTTAGCCGAGGACGAAGGTGAAGATGATTGCGAAGTGCCTGGCGAGCTTGCAAGACTGTTGCTTCAGGAAGAGAGGGCAATTCAACCCCATGAAGAGCCAGTGGAAATCATAAACCTGGGTACTGAGGCAGACAGGAAAGAGGTAAAGATTGGTGCCAACCTAGAGCTCAGCGTGAAGCAACGGTTAACCAAGATGCTGCATGATTATATGGAGATCTTTGCCTGGTCCTACGAAAACATGCCAGGGTTGGATACCGATATTGTGGTCCATCACTTGCCGACTAGGGAAGACTGCCCTCCAGTTAAGCAAAAGGTCCGTCGGATGCGTCCAGAGATGTCCGAGAAGATTAAAGCCGAGGTCATGAAACAGTTTGATGTCGGGTTCCTTGCAGTAACTGCT
Source organism: Vicia faba (assembly GCA_948472305.1). Classification (NCBI taxonomy): domain Eukaryota; kingdom Viridiplantae; phylum Streptophyta; class Magnoliopsida; order Fabales; family Fabaceae; genus Vicia; species Vicia faba. The sequence continues at coordinate 1,082,392,486 of OX451739.1, read as the reverse complement.
TACCCTCAGTGGGTTGCTAATGTGGTGCCGGTACCTAAAAAGGACGGTAAGGTCAGAATGTGTGTCGATTACAGGGATCTGAACAGGGCCAGCCCCAAGGATGACTTCCCCTTACCCCACATTGATGTCCTTGTTGATAATACAGCCCAACACAAGGTATTCTCTTTCATGGATGGTTTCTCAGGTTACAATCAGATCAAGATGGCACCTGAAGACATGGAAAAGACTACATTTGTTACTCAGTGGGGCACCTTCTGTTACAAGGTCATGCCATTTGGATTAAAGAACGCTGGGGCAACCTACCAACGTGCCATGGTTGCCTTATTTCATGATATGATCCATCATGAGATCGAAGTGTATGTGGATGACATGATCGCTAGGTCCCAGACTGAGGAAGAGCACCTAGATCATCTGCAGAAGTTGTTTGACCGGTTGAAACTATACAAACTGAGATTGAACCCGAACAAGTGCACCTTCGGGGTAAGATCTGGGAAGTTGCTAGGCTTCGTGGTCAGTGATAAAGGTATTCAAGTGGACCCTGCTAAGGTCAAAGCTATTCAAGAGATGCCAGTCCCTAAGACAGAGAAGGAAGTCAGAGGCTTTTTAGGACGTCTGAATTATATCGCTCGATTCATATCTCATTTGACTGCTACCTCTGAGCCAATCTTCAAGCTGCTGAAGAAAGATCAGGTAGTACGTTGGAACGATGAATGTCAGGCTGCCTTCGACAGAATCAAAGAGTATCTCCAAGAACCACCTATCCTTATGCCACCGGTTGAAGGGAGACCTCTGATACTATATCTAACAGTGCTTGACAACTCAATGGGGTGTGTGCTGGGGCAGCATGACGAGTCTGGCCGAAAAGAGCATGCCATTTATTACCTTAGCAAAAAGTTTACCGACTGTGAGACCCGATACTCACTGCTTGAGAAAACTTGCTGCGCTTTGGTATGGGCTGCTCGCCGGCTGAGGCAGTATATGCTGACTCACACTACCTTGTTGATCTCAAAGATGGATCCTATAAAGTACATATTCGAAAAGCCTGCTCTGTCTGGGAGAATTGCAAGATGGCAAATGATCTTGACGGAATACGACATTCAGTACACAACCCAGAAAGCCATCAAGGGAAGTATATTGGCAGACCACTTAGCTCATCAAGCTGTAGATGACTATCAATCAATGAACTTCGAGTTTCCGGATGAAAGCATTATGATAGTAACTGACTGTGAAGTGCCTGGACCGGATGAAGGACCTGAGCCAGGATCCCGATGGTCTATGCACTTTAACGGAGCCTCCAATGCTCTGGGAAACGGTATCGGCACCATAATCATATCTCCACAAGGTACTCATACTCCACTCACTGCCCGGCTGTGTTTCAACTGTACCAACAATATGGCGGAGTATGAGGCGTGCATCATGGGTCTTCAAGCTGCGATCGACCTAAGGATCAAATTTCTAAGTGTCTTCGGAGATTCCGCTCTTGTGATCAATCAGATCAAAGGAGAGTGGGATACGAAACATCCAAACCTGATTCCTTACAGAGAATGTGTGTTGACCCTGATCCCCCACTTCACAGAGATAACCTTTGAGCATTTTCCAAGAGAAGAGAATCAGTTAGCGTACGCGTTAGCTACAATGTCTTCAATGTTCAAGGTTAAATGGGACAATGAGGCTCCCCAGATCATCATCTGGAAACTGGACGAACCGGCATACTGTTGCGATCTCGAAACTGAATTGGTGACTGAGAAGCCTTGGTACCACGAAGTGAAGAGATATCTGGAAGCTCAGGAATACCCTGAAGGTGCCTCTGTCCACGATAAGAAATTCCTGAGGAGGTTCGCAGCCAAGTTCTTCTTAAGCAACGGCATCTTGTACAAGCGAAACCATGATTCAACCTTACTGCGTTGTGTGGATAAGACTGAAGCAGAAAGGATCATGGAAGAGCTACATGAAGGGACCTTTGGTACACATTCCAGTGGACATACAATGGCTAAGAAAATCCTACGGGCAGGATATTACTGGTCCACAATGGAAGCTGACTGCTACCAACATTCCAGGACATGCCACAAGTGCCAGATCTATGCAGATAAGGTGCATGTTCCTCCGGTTCCCCTGAATGTTCTGACTGCGCCTTGGCCATTTGCAATGTGGGGCATAGACATGATCGGTGAGATAAAACCTACGGCATCTAATGGACATCGCTTCATCCTAGTGGCGATTGATTACTTTACGAAGTGGGTTGAAGCAGCATCCTATGCTACGGTAACCAAGACTGTTGTGGCACGGTTCATTCGGCACAACCTGATCTGTCGGTACGGCGTCCCTGAGCGGATCATTACAGACAACGGTACCAACCTGAACAACAAGATGATCGCTGAGCTTTGCGAACAGTTCAAGATACAGCACCACAATTCTTCTCCTTACAGACCGAAGATGAATGGGGCTGTAGAAGCAGCAAATAAGAACATCAAGAAAATCGTGCAGAAAATGACAGTGACCTACAAAGATTGGCACGAGATGTTACCGTTCGCTCTGCATGGGTACCGTACCTCAGCTAGGACGTCAACCGGGGCAACTCCTTTCTCTCTGGCTTATGGCATGGAGGCAGTCTTGCCGATCGAAGTACAAATTCCCTCTCTCCGGATAATGAAGGATGCAAATCTGAATGAAGATGATTGGATCCAGACACGACTTGACCAACTCAACCTCATTGACGAAAAGAGACTTGCTGCTATCTGTCACGGTCAGACGTATCAGAAACGGATGATCAGGGCATTTAACAAAAAGGTCAGACCACAGGAATATCAAGTCGGGGATCTGGTAATCAAGCGAATCATCCTTCCTCAGAGTGATCCAAGGGGCAAATGGACCCCTACGTACGAAGGGCCATTTGTGGTTAAGCATGTGTTCTCAGGAGGAGCCATGATCTTAACCAACATGGATGGTGACGACCTTCCTCACCCCGCCAATGCAGACATAGTTAAAAAATACTACGCATGAAAAAAGACCCGCTAGGCTGACATGCCTAGGCAAAAATTAGGGCTTCCCGTCGAACCAAAAGGGTTCGGGCAAAATGAAGGGATGAAAATGAAAAAATCTGTACACCCGGCAAGTCGAAAACCTGAAAAGGCGGCTTGGGCAAAAATGGGTATCCCGGTGGACCAAAAACCCGAAAGGGCGGTCCAAGCAAAAATTAGGGATAAAAGCGTAATACTATGTCTCATTGATCACGTTGCATCCAAAATCCGGTATCTACATCAAGTTCAGACGGCATCGATCAGTCAGCTTCACCTTCAACCAAGGTCATCAAGTGATGAGATGCTCAGAGTTATAAAAGCAATAGCAGAGTTGAAACCCAGTGGGATCATTCATATTTCACACAGCTGTTTTATTTTCTTTTGTACAAAACTTGTATAAACTCTTTTGTTCGGCGACGTACCTCTTACTAGGACGTCAGCCTCTTGTACACAAAAACGCCTATTCACAGGCCATTCAAAATCAATATAAATACATTTTCAGTTAAACGTGCCAAGTTTTTTCTTTTTCCGTTTTGTTTTGCGAAGAACGTCCAAGGTTCAATTTGTGATATATGCATTGACAATAATTTGCTAACTCATAAATATTTGCATACGAAACAAAGGAATTAATTGCAGGTGACACTAGAAACAGGGGCAATAAAAGAATTGTCTGAGCAGTCTAATTGCTCTATCCTCCAAGGTACCAAGGTAGGGTCAGCTAAAGAACACGACCAAGAACATCTCAATTCCCCAGAGAGTTGGTTCAGTAAAACAATACATTCTTCTCCAAGCTATTATCAGATTATCAAGGAAACTGAGTATCCTCCAGTAGATCTCAATACTTCCCCAACAGCAGCATATATTCTTAACAAGCATCCCCGGCAGTCTTGGTCTAAAGATTGTTCCCCGACGGCATATCAACATCCAAAGGGATCACTTCCCCAGCATATCAAAACTCCCCAGAAGAGTCTAATCCAAGAAAGATGGAGTCCATATCCCCAAGCAATAAGCTTATCCCCAGTAGATTCTGGAAGCTTATCTCCTCGCAGAGCACGAACGCGTCGCCCGGCTTTATTCAAAGAGTTATTTCCTTAACAGGATATAACTGGGTTATCCTCAGCCAAAAGCCACGGAAAGATCGTCGTCGAAAAAATCTTTTCATCCCCAGCGAAGTCCATCACACTTCCAACACAGCAAGGATATCCTCAGCAAGCCATTCTCAATAATTCAGCAAAGCATCTCTCTCCCCACAGAGTATTGCTTCCCAGCATGGTCGTCAGAGTATCTTTTCTCCCCGCAGAATCTTCCATTTGCCAAGTTTATTCCGCAACGGAGTCATCTTCTCCTACCGGTATTCTTGCAGTCATCATCCCCAGCGGAAGCAAAATCAATACTTCAACATCAGCCCAGGATACGACCTCCCGGAACCCGTCAAGGATCTACTTTCCTAGACGAAAACATTCATAAAACATCACATATATCATTATAGCATGCATAGACGCATCATATCATACAAATCTCATTTATGTTGAGAACATCATTGCTTGATCCATATCATGCATTGCATATGACTGACCTTTACCTTTCAGGAAAGACGCAGTTAAAATGCTCAAACATAGTTCAAAGCCTTCTCTAGTCCAGCTAAATCGACTCCCAACAGATTTTGCTGATAAAGACTCGGTAGAAGTTATCCTTATGGTCCCCTCTCCAACAGCGAGTGAGGTGGTAATTCCTTTTTCAGATGTTTCCCTCTCCGACGATGAGTGTGAGGTGATAGTCTCCTATGGTCCCCTCTCCGACAAGTGCGTGAGGTGGTAATTCCTTTTTCAAGATGTTTCCCTCTCCGACGATGAGTGTGAGGTGATAGTCTTATGGTCCCCTCTCCGGCAAGTGCGTGAGGTGGTAATTCCTTTTTCAAGATGTTTCCCTCTCCGACGATGAGTGTGAGGTGATAGTCTTATGGTCCCCTCTCCGGCAAGTGCGTGAGGTGGTAATTCCTTCTTCAGATGTTTCCCTCTCCGACGATGAGTGTGAGATGATAGTCTCCTATGGTTCCCTCTCCGACGGTGTGTGAGGTGGTAAGTCCTTTTCAGATGTTTCCCTCTCCGACGATGAGTGTGAGGTGATAGTCTCTTATGGTTCCCTCTCCGACGGTGTGTGAGGTGACAATTCCTTTTCCTATGATTCCCTCTCCGACGGCGAGTGAGGTGATTCCCTTTCAGATTATAAGTGCCTATGGTTCTCGTTCCGATATTGCAAAGATGGTAACTCCCGCCAAGATTTTTCTCAACGAGCGTTGTTGAAGTTAAAATCACCCAAGGTTCTCTTACCATTCATGCTAAGGCAGTAACCATCCTTGGTTCATTTATCATCATATGAAGACTCCAGACCCAGCTCCTGTAACCAGTCAGGACACATCTATACCAAGCATCTGAAAACCAGCTCCTGCAACGTGTCAGGTACTCATTTTTCTTTTACAGGTATGCAGGTTCTCGCTAAGGAATCTCTTACACGATCAACATCCAGATGGCATCTATAAGCCCATCCACCTATCCATCATCTCTCAGCATGGCATCTATAAGCCCATCATCCTATTCATCCATCTCTAAATGGCATCTATAAGCCCATTCCTACCACACTGCTACTATGTGAGCGCAAATTTCTGGGCACTCTAGTGTCCAATCATCTTCTACCCTCGGATTACGAAAGGCACGTCAGCCAATCTGCATCCTCAGGTCTAAGAAGATTGAACAGGGGCAACTGTTGCACCCCAAAATTTGCCCTCCCATATTCTCCAAGAAATTGCCAAGCCAAGCTGCAAAAGTCCCCAAGGGTTACACAGTGCAAAGACCTCCTATACAGTCAAAACTAGGGTTTGTGTTCTGATCAAGAAAAGGAAGTTTTCAAGTGCCCAATCAAGTCTCATATGCTTACAAAGATGGTCAAGTATCCTCATATCAAGTTTCAAGGCATTCAGCTCAAAATTGCACAGTCAAAACCCTAGATTGCACTACAGTCAACTGTAGGGGCAAAATGGTCATTTGACAGTCAAAAGTTCAAATTTTTGGTCAACATATCATTTTGAAGCCACAAACATCATTTGATCAATGCTTGATCATGATTCTCAAAATTTGGCTCAGAAATCATCAAAGATGCAAAAGTTACTATATTTGGACAGTTGAAAAAGTCAACTGAAATTGACCAGGGCATAACTTTCACATGGATTATCAGAAAAATTCCATCCAAAGCTCATTTTGAAGAGAAAGACATTTCCTACAACTCATCTTCATACTTCAAGTCCAAGAAATGCTCTCACAAAAAGTTATCAATTTCAACATTATAGGTCATTTTCAAAAGTCAACAAAAAGGGACTTTAAGTCAAAGACCATAACTTGAGATTGGTAAATCGAAATGACATGGGACCAAAGGCATTGGTTAGAGGACTCAAAGACCTTTCCAAAATGTCCAAGAACATGAGAAAAGCTTAAAAATTGAGCAAGTTATGCCTTGTGGAAGTTGGGAAATTTTTGGGAATTTTGAAAAGTCAACTTCACTTCAAACGACCTAAATTTGCTAATGGGCCCATTTTTCTTCCATGATTCATCATTCCAAGCCTATGCACGACCATTGGGCCCAAAGGGAAGTATTTTCTCATTTTTTATTTATTTATTTGGATTTCTATTAATATTAATTCATTTAAATTATATAAATATGTGGAAAATATAAAACTTGACCTAAAAAAATCTTTTTGTACACATTCTAGACTCAAGATCTCGTGCACATGCTAATTAGGCAAGTTTTGGTTTGATTTGAGCTAATTGACACCAAATACACATGAAAAAAGATTCAAAAAAGATCTTATAAAATCAAATATTGAAACCATTGAATTCAAAAGATTTTGTGCAATTTTCTTAACCTAATATGCTCACTACATAACCAGGAACACAAAACCTAATGCAAAAAACAAGAAGCTGCGCTGAAAATACCATAGCAAACTTGGAAAATTGTCAAGAAAGTTCAAAACTGAAATCAACTTTTTAGGTCCATCCAAGCCCTAAAAACTATTCCATCAACTTCCTTGAAGGTCCCTGATCAGATTCCAACCACAAGCATCCTTCAGAACTCCACGAATTGGTATATTGCACACGAACTGCATCAAAGAAAATTCATATTTGTATACCATATTCCATGCGTTATTTCTGAAATTTAGTCATTAATTCATGCTCATGATGATGTTTTGATGCTAACCAACCCATTCAATTACATTTTTGTGCCGTATATGCGAATCTGCCATGTTTAAATGTTAGGGTTTGCAGAGCTTGAGATTGGGGCTTTTCACCCAAGGAAAAATTACGCCTCAAGATTATTGCCATTAGATTAAGCAGGTTGAGACGAAGAAGAATCCCTACTCGCGCCTAATTTATTGATCCTATAGCGCTAGTCGCTATTTTTTATAAACCTGCCTAACGCAACGCCATGAAAACCGTTGCCATCGTGTTTTGTTTTACAGGATGAGGAAGAAGATAACCTCGTGTCACACAGCGATTGGCGCGTTTGAAAATTGGCGCGCCACCCACTAACATCTTGTCTTTTCTCTTATATTATTTATTCGTCTATTATATAACAAACGCGTCATTTGGTTCAGCTGGCAAATGCTTGTGGCAATAACGTCAAAGACCTGGGTTCGAACCCCAGGTCTGTATAATTTCACTATTGTTTTTCCATATAAGTTCCCATGCAGGCACAACGTTGAAGCGTACCATGTTCCATCATCATCCAGACGTCCACGTGCTTAGTGAAATCAGATCAAGGGCCAAGAATCAAAGAGCACCTTACGTCCCAGTCAACATGCCACATAGTGCTTGGAAAAGTCAGCGAATCTGAATCTTAATGGGCCAGGTTATTCAAAGTATACCTCCATGTTGGGACAGAAAACCCCCCCTGGTTTGCTTCTCTATACATTTTTTTATTTTATTTTCAATAATGATTTTATTTTCTTTATTTGTTAAATTAATTAATTATTTCTTTACAAAATATAAAAATGCACAAAAATCAGGAAAAAGAGAAAAATATAATATTTATTTTAAATATTTTCATAAATAAATTAACATGTAATTATTAGTTTTAATTAGGTTACAATTTTATTTTCTTTTAATAACAAAAAATACAAAAATATAGAATTTAGGTTTAATTGTTAATTTTATTCCTTTTAATTTCCCTTTTTACAATAATATTGCTTATTTTATTTATTCTATAATTAAATTGTACAATAAAATTAGGTTTAAATTAGGTTAAAAACTTTAATATTTTCTTAAAAAACTTAAAAATAATTAGACTTAGGTTTAGCTTTTTATTTTACTTTTAATTAATTCTTTTCCATTAAATCTCAAAAAACACAAAAATACTAAAAACATTTTCTTTTAATCTTTAATTCTAATTCCCCATTAATTCTAATTAATTAATTCATTAACTTTAATTTTTGCAAAAAAGGTCCAACGCCCATGTTTTTAATTTATTTAATGTCGCATATTTATTTTTATTGCTTAATTCATTATGTATCTCTCCCAAAGCGTTGTAACGATTTTATTTCTCGCACTTTTATTTTATTGCTTTATTTACTTTCCGTCAAATCGGGTCCGGTTTAAATTTGGCGATGTGGACCCGCGCCTTTTGTAATAGTTTAGAATTTACTTTTCCCGCAAATATTAACTGTTAAATAAGCATGAAAGAATGTATGGCCTTAAAATAAAAACAAGCGTAGAACACTGATAACATGACAAAAGACAAAATGCAAACGAAAACGACACACGAATCGCACACACCACCCCTAGGGTACGCCTCACTGTTGCCTTGCCTCGAAAGGTGATCGTCGAGTAGAGGATGTCTTAGTAAGTCCTCATGATCCGGGAACCTGGCATGAGGGTAGCTTCTAAGGTGTCTTCCCATTGCTCTGGTGATCACCATGTCCCGAACCTCGAATTGACCCGAACACCTCCAACGGTGGTGCTACCTACCTCTCAATGGTGGGATGGCACTACTTTTAAGGACATCTACACAGACGAATTCCTTAGGGTAGGTAGGTTCTCAAGGATACTTGCTCTAATTTCAAAAACAAATCAAAAAATACTTTTCACACCAATACTTTTCAAAAGCTTTCAAAGCAAACTTTTCAAACACTCTGACGTACGAGTCGAACTGAAATTTTTCAAAAGAAACTTTTTAAAACCCACATTGAAAAGCAAACAAACATTTTTGAAAACACATTGAGCAAGTATCTAAGAGCCCATGGATAACCATGGATAGAAAGGGTGCTAACACCTTCCCTTTCTATAACCTACCTCCCGAACCGAGAGCAATCTCTTTAAGGAATTTTTCTGTGCTTTTGTCCTTTCCCTTTGGAGAAAATAAAAGACGGTGGCGACTCTTGCTTCCGCGACATTTCGCGAACCAGCGTTAAACAGTCAGTTCCAGATCCACCGATCACAGAACTGGCGACTCTGCTGGGGATACCTTTATAAAGTGAGGTGTACCTTAGGGCTAGCTCATAACTATGTTTTCAATTGTCTTCTTTGCTTGCTTTATTATTGTGGGTTGCTTGGGAGTTCTATAGATCCTAACCCGGATCTGGGGGATACCTTTCTTAGAAAGTAGCAACAAGGATGTGAGGGAACTGTGCGGGGTATACCGACATGGTTGAAACAGTCTGCTACGTTGATGTGGCACTTTGGTGTGTACCGGTAACCCTTGAGTTCAGTCAAGGAGAGTACGGGGCCTCCGCGTGGTGTCGTGAAGCATCAACAGACCTTAGGAACCTTAATTGAACTATCTTGGCCTCTTTAGGGTAGTGAGATAATTGACTTTGGTGCAGTCCGAGGTTGGTTGATACTCGATACTACACTCAATTGAGGGTTGCTTTCCTGGAATATTTCGGTCGCCAGTTCAGTGGCTAAATCGAAACGATGAACAATGAAAGCAATCCCGTGATATTGGGAACCTTAGAACCCGGTTACTTTGATTAGGACAGGTTGAACCCACCAACTTCAAGAGGGTACTACCCAGACCCCATGCTGGCCTTAAACCTTAAGGGCTTGTCTTGTGTGCCTTGTGTGCCTTACATGTTTATCTTTGTAAATATCTGTGGTGTGTTTAATCATAGCATCATGACATCATCCAGCATCATATGCATTGACTAACCATTTCAGGGGTTCGGATTTTCATCTTTGTTCTTGTTTTGTAGGACATGGAAACTGTTCGCAGAAAGACCATTCAAATCAGTCTTGTAAGGGTACCTCCTCAGCTTAAGGAGCTTATATCCAGGATTCCCGAGAACTCTTCATTCAGTGAAAGGCATGGAAGCCTCATCAGCTTGGTCAACACCAACATTGAGGAAGATATGATAAAGGTCCTGTTCCAGTTCTTTGACCCTCTGCATCACTGCTTTACCTTCTTGGACTATCAGTTGGTACCTACATTGGAGGAGTTCTCCCGGCTCCTGAAGATCCCTATCCTTGATCAGCTACCCTTCAGCGGTACAGAAAAGGAACCTAAGCTTGAAGAGATTGCTAAAGCCTTGCACCTACAGCCATCTGACCTCAAGGGACATTGGGAAGTTAGAAGTGGTATCAAAGGGTTCTTAGCCAGGTTTCTGTTTGAAAAAGCCCATGAATGTTGGAACTCCCTTGACTTGCAAGCTTTTGAAGAGGTTGTGGCCCTCCTTGTTTATGGTTTGGTGTTGTTCCCTAACCCAGATCAGCTCATTGATATCAGTGCTGTCCAGATCTTTATGTCCAAGAATCCTATACCTACGTTGCTGGGGGACATCCTTCACTCATGTTACACTCGAACCATGAGAAAAAGAGGTGTCCTTATGTGTTGCACTCCTCTCCTGGGAAGGTGGTTTATTTCGCACCTTCCGCAATCAGTCTTGAAGAATGAGCGGGGTTTGAGATGGTCACAACGGTTGATGACCCTTACACATGCAGATATACATTGGTGTCCTAGGTCCAGAGGAGATGTCACTATCATTGATCGTTGCGGGGAGTACCCTAATGTTCCTTTACTTGGAATCAGAGGAGGTATTACTTATAGCCCATGCCTGGCTTGGAGACAGTTTGGTTATGCTCGGAAGGATGGTCCTCATGACATGTTAATTCCCGACATAGTTTTTGATTTCGACAACGATACTCAAGGACTTCGTCAGAGATTTATCAGAGCCTGGAGGATGCCTAGTAGGATAGACAGCAAGACACTGGGGCACAGGAATTCCATCCCATTGGAACCCTATCTCAAGTGGGTACGCGCCCGCTCTCAGAAGCTAGTGATGCCTTATCCCCATATGCTCCCGGTGATCAAAGAACCAGTCCTGGAAGGGGAAGTGTCTCACATTATTCAGCACCCTGATATGCCCACATCCTGGGAAGAGATGCAGAAGAGCTGGATCCAGCTTAAGGAAGAAAGGAATTCTCTTGAGACTAATCTGCATGCCAGTGAAAAGAAAGTCTTGGAGCTCACCCGCCTACTGCATGAAGAGAGGAATCTCAACACCTACATAGCTCCGAAGAGGATGCGCAGTGTATTTTGGGATTGATTTGATTTTTTGTACTTTTGCCCATGAGGCCTTGATGTATTAAACAATGATTTCCTTAATAATAACGTGTGTTCATTTTTGTCTACAACAAATTTGAACTTTCGAACCCTTGAATGCATTGCATACGCATTTCATACATCATGTGCATAGCAGGTTTTTCTCTTTTCAGGTTGCTTACAGTTCTTCGCTGTTTATTTCAGCATCATGAATCCCGAATCTGCATCAACCGAGACATCAATCAAGGCTCTTCAGGCGCAGAATGCGCAGTTTCAAGAACTAATCAAGGGTCTGGCTAAAGGCCAAGAAGAACTGAAGGCTATGCTCCTGAAGAAGGAGAAGAAGAAGAAGAGAAGAACCGTTCTGTTCAACTCGGGCCGAAGGTTTGGAAATACTCTGCAACATGAAGAGGCTGGTTCTTCTGTTGGCAAGAGTCCTCCTCTAGCAGAAGTAAAGGTTCCTAGTCCGGTCGTCTCCGACAACGAGACAGATTTTGATGAAGAGCAGTACCCTCCTGCAGATGACAGATACAAGCAACTGGAGGACAGGTTGAAGGCTATGGAGGTGCAACAGGCACCTGGGCTGGATTTCGGAGATCTGGGTTTGTCGACTGGTGTGATTATCCCGCATAAATTCAAAGCACCATCCTTCTCCAAATATGACGGGGCATCTTGTCCCAAGCTGCATCTGAGGTCCTATGTTCGGAAAATTCAGCCGTACTCTGCGGATAAGAATCTATGGATCCACTTCTTCCAGGAGAGTCTTTCAGGGACTCATCTCGAATGGTTCTATCAGCTGGATGGAACCAAGGTTCGTAACTGGGAGGAGTTGGCTACTGCTTTTTACAAGCAGTATCAATATAATGCCGACCTTGCCCCCACACGTACCCAACTCCAGGGTATGGCGTTAGGTGCAAGCGAAGGTTTTAAGGAGTACGCTCAGAAGTGGAGAGACCTGGCTGGCAGGGTGCAGCCACCATTGACTGATCGGGAGTTGGTAGACATGTTCTTGGGGACCCTATCTGGGCCATTTTTCAACCATCTCATTGGGAATTCTTCTGCTGGGTTCACTGATTTGATTCTGACTGGAGAGAGAATTGAAGCTGGGCTGAAGTCTGGGAAGATAGCAAAGGGTGCATCATCTAGTTCGGAAAAGAAACCCTTCAAGAAGGAGTCTAGTGCCGTGTATGGTTCTAGGAAATCAGAGAGACCTGAGCACCGCCAATCTGTCAGCGCGGTGATGATTGCTAAGCCTGCTGCCGCTCCTCGGCCAAACAATTCTCAAAGAGCTGAAAGACCTCGGAGAGAGTTTACCCGGTTAAGCATGACCTTATCGCAGATCCTGCCACAGTTGCTCTCAACCAATTTGGTGACTGTCAGGGAGGCTCCAAGGTTCCCAAATACAACATCTCCCAAGTACAATCCGAATGCTCGTTGTGCCTACCATTCAGAAAGCCCGGGGCACGCTACCGATGACTGTTGGGCGTTGAAGAATAAGGTGCAAGACCTTATCGACGCAAAGGAGATACAATTCGAAGCGCCTGCAAAGCCGAATGTAGTTACTGCCCATATGCCTCAGCACGGGGTAAATGCTGTTGATGAAGACGTTTATGCTGTTTCTGTGGATGATCTAGCCACTCCTCTAAAGATCGTCAAGAAGAACCTACTGCAGGCCGGTTTATTTCCGGGTTGTAGTGAGGGTTGCCTATTCTGTGCCGTGTCCCCATCTGGTTGTCCCTTGCTAAAATTAGGCATCCAAAGCTTAATGGATAGCAAGGAGATTCTATTCAAGAAGTCTGTTGTTCAGTTGGTTCCAATAGAAGAAGTTTCTGTGGTGACTATCTTCAATAATCCGATCCCGGCTCTCCAGAAGAAGCCCGTTCAAATTATGACCGTTGCACCCGTTATCATCACTGTTCCAGGGCCCCTGCCCTATGTATCTGATAAAGCTGTCCCTTGGCACTATGGGGCAGATGTATATATAAACGGGATTAAACAAGAGCTCAACGCTGGCGCCAACATCTGTGACATCACTGGCCCAGCCAAAGTTACCCGCAGTGGCAGGCTCTTCTCGCCTGACATTGCACCGCCTGCTGCCCGAAGACCGCTCCTGATAGTTCCTACAAGTACACCTATTCCTGTTGCTGATCAAGTTGTGGTTCCTGCTGCTGATCCGATTGTTTCTCCTGCTGCCGAGTCATCCAATGCTCGGGGCAAGGGAATTGAAGCTGAGCCTGCCCAGATGGAGGCACCCATACCCATAGCTGCTGAGGCCTCCCCACAAGAGATGGAGGAGATTCTGAAGATTATAAAGAAGAGCGATTTTAATGTTGTGGAACAGCTGGGGCATACGCCCTCCAAGATCTCCATGCTCTCTTTACTGCTGTGCTCCGAGGCCCATGCAAAGGCCCTAATCTCATTCCTCAAGACGGCCCATGTGCCACATGAAACCTCTGCAGTCCAGTTCACTGATTGCGTGGCAAGTCTAACGGCAGATAATGGCTTGGGTTTCTCAGACGCTGACTTGACCGCAAAGGGGAGAGATCATAATGATGCTCTACATGTCTCAATTGAATGCAGGGGCACCACCTTGGCACATGTGTTGGTTGATACTGGGTCATCTTTGAATGTGCTACCCAAGAAGGCTCTGGATCGTCTAGATTGTGAAGGCCTGGAATTGAAACCCAGCAACATCATCGTCAGGGCCTTTGATGGTTCAAAGAGGATGGTCCATGGAGAAGTTGACATTCCGATTCGTGTGGGCTCTCAGGTGTTCGACTCCACTTTTTATGTGATGGATATCCGTCCATCTTACTCTTGTCTGCTGGGTCGACCCTGGATACATAAGGTTGGGGCAGTGACCTCTACCTTGCATCAAAAGCTGAAGTACCCCGTCAGAGGGAAGATTGTCACTGTGCAAGGAGAGGAAGAATATATGGTGAGTCACCTAAACTCGTTCAGATACATTGAGATGGAGGGGGAGTTCATTGAGACCCCCTTTCAGCATTTCGAGGAGGTGTTCCCAATTGCAGCAGAAACAACGGAAGCAAGTGGTCCTTTGAAGATGGCTTCCCTGAAGGATGCCAGGGCTGTGGTGCAGAAGGGTGAATGTGCCGACTGGGGCAGACTCCCAGACTTTACTCAGAAGACTGATAAACTTGGGCTGGGTTTTACCTCAGAAGGTCAGAGAGCGATGAGGAAAGCGAAGATCGGAAGGCCTCCGGTATTTATTAAAAGTTCAGGAGTAAATGCTGTTGGGGAGGATCAGGAAGTGGACGAAGCTGAATTCAACAGCTGGATCTATCCGACGGCCGAAGACGGATTGAACAATTGGAGTGCAAAGGACCATACCCCTGTTACCTTTGTGACGCAGTAATAAATTTCTTTGTTTCGTTATTTTGTAATAAACAATGATAAACTCTATGGCCCGGTGTCTTACCCGAGGCACCGTGGTTCTATTTGTGAGGGCATACAAACTGTCATTTTATACATCATGAATGAAAATCTTGGACGTATTTTTCGCATTGCAAATATTGTGTTCCTTTTCTGTCTTTCTTTTCCTTTACATAATTTTCAAAACAGCTGTATTTACACACACACTCACTCATACAGGTTCCAATCCACTCTGGATCTCACTGATAACAATTCTGCTACTGCCGGTTATGACTTCGAAAATTCGATCAACTTAGCCGAGGACGAAGGTGAAGATGATTGCGAAGTGCCTGGCGAGCTTGCAAGACTGTTGCTTCAGGAAGAGAGGGCAATTCAACCCCATGAAGAGCCAGTGGAAATCATAAACCTGGGTACTGAGGCAGACAGGAAAGAGGTAAAGATTGGTGCCAACCTAGAGCTCAGCGTGAAGCAACGGTTAACCAAGATGCTGCATGATTATATGGAGATCTTTGCCTGGTCCTACGAAAACATGCCAGGGTTGGATACCGATATTGTGGTCCATCACTTGCCGACTAGGGAAGACTGCCCTCCAGTTAAGCAAAAGGTCCGTCGGATGCGTCCAGAGATGTCCGAGAAGATTAAAGCCGAGGTCATGAAACAGTTTGATGTCGGGTTCCTTGCAGTAACTGCTTACCCTCAGTGGGTTGCTAATGTGGTGCCGGTACCTAAAAAGGACGGTAAGGTCAGAATGTGTGTCGATTACAGGGATCTGAACAGGGCCAGCCCCAAGGATGACTTCCCCTTACCCCACATTGATGTCCTTGTTGATAATACAGCCCAACACAAGGTATTCTCTTTCATGGATGGTTTCTCAGGTTACAATCAGATCAAGATGGCACCTGAAGACATGGAAAAGACTACATTTGTTACTCAGTGGGGCACCTTCTGTTACAAGGTCATGCCATTTGGATTAAAGAACGCTGGGGCAACCTACCAACGTGCCATGGTTGCCTTATTTCATGATATGATCCATCATGAGATCGAAGTGTATGTGGATGACATGATCGCTAGGTCCCAGACTGAGGAAGAGCACCTAGATCATCTGCAGAAGTTGTTTGACCGGTTGAAACTATACAAACTGAGATTGAACCCGAACAAGTGCACCTTCGGGGTAAGATCTGGGAAGTTGCTAGGCTTCGTGGTCAGTGATAAAGGTATTCAAGTGGACCCTGCTAAGGTCAAAGCTATTCAAGAGATGCCAGTCCCTAAGACAGAGAAGGAAGTCAGAGGCTTTTTAGGACGTCTGAATTATATCGCTCGATTCATATCTCATTTGACTGCTACCTCTGAGCCAATCTTCAAGTTGCTGAAGAAAGATCAGGTAGTACGTTGGAACGATGAATGTCAGGCTGCCTTCGACAGAATCAAAGAGTATCTCCAAGAACCACCTATCCTTATGCCACCGGTTGAAGGGAGACCTCTGATACTATATCTAACAGTGCTTGACAACTCAATGGGGTGTGTGCTGGGGCAGCATGACGAGTCTGGCCGAAAAGAGCATGCCATTTATTACCTTAGCAAAAAGTTTACCGACTGTGAGACCCGATACTCACTGCTTGAGAAAACTTGCTGCGCTTTGGTATGGGCTGCTCGCCGGCTGAGGCAGTATATGCTGACTCACACTACCTTGTTGATCTCAAAGATGGATCCTATAAAGTACATATTCGAAAAGCCTGCTCTGTCTGGGAGAATTGCAAGATGGCAAATGATCTTGACGGAATACGACATTCAGTACACAACCCAGAAAGCCATCAAGGGAAGTATATTGGCAGACCACTTAGCTCATCAAGCTGTAGATGACTATCAATCAATGAACTTCGAGTTTCCGGATGAAAGCATTATGATAGTAACTGACTGTGAAGTGCCTGGACCGGATGAAGGACCTGAGCCAGGATCCCGATGGTCTATGCACTTTGACGGAGCCTCCAATGCTCTGGGAAACGGTATCGGCACCATAATCATATCTCCACAAGGTACTCATACTCCACTCACTGCCCGGCTGTGTTTCAACTGTACCAACAATATGGCGGAGTATGAGGCGTGCATCATGGGTCTTCAAGCTGCGATCGACCTAAGGATCAAATTTCTAAGTGTCTTCGGAGATTCCGCTCTTGTGATCAATCAGATCAAAGGAGAGTGGGATACGAAACATCCAAACCTGATTCCTTACAGAGAATGTGTGTTGACCCTGATCCCCCACTTCACAGAGATAACCTTTGAGCATTTTCCAAGAGAAGAGAATCAGTTAGCGGACGCGTTAGCTACAATGTCTTCAATGTTCAAGGTTAAATGGGACAATGAGGCTCCCCAGATCATCATCTGGAAACTGGACGAACCGGCATACTGTTGCGATCTCGAAACTGAATTGGTGACTGAGAAGCCTTGGTACCACGAAGTGAAGAGATATCTGGAAGCTCAGGAATACCCTGAAGGTGCCTCTGTCCACGATAATAAATTCCTGAGGAGGTTCGCAGCCAAGTTCTTCTTAAGCAACGGCATCTTGTACAAGCGAAACCATGATTCAACCTTACTGCGTTGTGTGGATAAGACTGAAGCAGAAAGGATCATGGAAGAGCTACATGAAGGGACCTTTGGTACACATTCCAGTGGACATACAATGGCTAAGAAAATCCTACGGGCAGGATATTACTAGTCCACAATGGAAGCTGACTGCTACCAACATTCCAGGACATGCCACAAGTGCCAGATCTATGCAGATAAGGTGCATGTTCCTCCGGTTCCCCTGAATGTTCTGACTGCGCCTTGGCCATTTGCAATGTGGGGCATAGACATGATCGGTGAGATAAAACCTACGGCATCTAATGGACATCGCTTCATCCTAGTGGCGATTGATTACTTTACGAAGTGGGTTGAAGCAGCATCCTATGCTACGGTAACCAAGACTGTTGTGGCACGGTTCATTCGGCACAACCTGATCTGTCGGTACGGCGTCCCTGAGCGGATCATTACAGACAACGGTACCAACCTGAACAACAAGATGATCGTTGAGCTTTGCGAACAGTTCAAGATACAGCACCACAATTCTTCTCCTTACAGACCGAAGATGAATGGGGCTGTAGAAGCAGCAAATAAGAACATCAAGAAAATCGTGCAGAAAATGACAGTGACCTACAAAGATTGGCACGAGATGTTACCGTTCGCTCTGCATGGGTACCGTACCTCAGCTAGGACGTCAACCGGGGCAACTCCTTTCTCTCTGGCTTATGGCATGGAGGCAGTCTTGCCGATCGAAGTACAAATTCCCTCTCTCCGGATAATGAAGGATGCAAATCTGAATGAAGATGATTGGATCCAGACACGACTTGACCAACTCAACCTCATTGACGAAAAGAGACTTGCTGCTATCTGTCACGGTCAGACGTATCAGAAACGGATGATCAGGGCATTTAACAAAAAGGTCAGACCACAGGAATATCAAGTCGGGGATCTGGTAATCAAGCGAATCATCCTTCCTCAGAGTGATCCAAGGGGCAAATGGACCCCTACGTACGAAGGGCCATTTGTGGTTAAGCATGTGTTCTCAGGAGGAGCCATGATCTTAACCAACATGGATGGTGACGACCTTCCTCACCCCGCCAATGCAGACATAGTTAAAAAATACTACGCATGAAAAAAGACCCGCTAGGCTGACATGCCTAGGCAAAAATTAGGGCTTCCCGTCGAACCAAAAGGGTTCGGGCAAAATGAAGGGATGAAAATGAAAAAATCTGTACACCCGGCAAGTCGAAAACCTGAAAAGGCGGCTTGGGCAAAAATGGGTATCCCGGTGGACCAAAAACCCGAAAGGGCGGTCCAAGCAAAAATTAGGGATAAAAGCGTAATACTATGTCTCATTGATCACGTTGCATCCAAAATCCGGTATCTACATCAAGTTCAGACGGCATCGATCAGTCAGCTTCACCTTCAACCAAGGTCATCAAGTGATGAGATGCTCAGAGTTATAAAAGCAATAGCAGAGTTGAAACCCAGTGGGATCATTCATATTTCACACAGCTGTTTTATTTTCTTTTGTACAAAACTTGTATAAACTCTTTTGTTCGGCGACGTACCTCTTACTAGGACGTCAGCCTCTTGTACACAAAAACGCCTATTCACAGGCCATTCAAAATCAATATAAATACATTTTCAGTTAAACGTGCCAAGTTTTTTCTTTTTCCGTTTTGTTTTGCGAAGAACGTCCAAGGTTCAATTTGTGATATATGCATTGACAATAATTTGCTAACTCATAAATATTTGCATACGAAACAAAGGAATTAATTGCAGGTGACACTAGAAACAGGGGCAATAAAAGAATTGTCTGAGCAGTCTAATTGCTCTATCCTCCAAGGTACCAAGGTAGGGTCAGCTAAAGAACACGACCAAGAACATCTCAATTCCCCAGAGAGTTGGTTCAGTAAAACAATACATTCTTCTCCAAGCTATTATCAGATTATCAAGGAAACTGAGTATCCTCCAGTAGATCTCAATACTTCCCCAACAGCAGCATATATTCTTAACAAGCATCCCCGGCAGTCTTGGTCTAAAGATTGTTCCCCGACGGCATATCAACATCCAAAGGGATCACTTCCCCAGCATATCAAAACTCCCCAGAAGAGTCTAATCCAAGAAAGATGGAGTCCATATCCCCAAGCAATAAGCTTATCCCCAGTAGATTCTGGAAGCTTATCTCCTCGCAGAGCACGAACGCGTCGCCCGGCTTTATTCAAAGAGTTATTTCCTTAACAGGATATAACTGGGTTATCCTCAGCCAAAAGCCACGGAAAGATCGTCGTCGAAAAAATCTTTTCATCCCCAGCGAAGTCCATCACACTTCCAACACAGCAAGGATATCCTCAGCAAGCCATTCTCAATAATTCAGCAAAGCATCTCTCTCCCCACAGAGTATTGCTTCCCAGCATGGTCGTCAGAGTATCTTTTCTCCCCGCAGAATCTTCCATTTGCCAAGTTTATTCCGCAACGGAGTCATCTTCTCCTACCGGTATTCTTGCAGTCATCATCCCCAGCGGAAGCAAAATCAATACTTCAACATCAGCCCAGGATACGACCTCCCGGAACCCGTCAAGGATCTACTTTCCTAGACGAAAACATTCATAAAACATCACATATATCATTATAGCATGCATAGACGCATCATATCATACAAATCTCATTTATGTTGAGAACATCATTGCTTGATCCATATCATGCATTGCATATGACTGACCTTTACCTTTCAGGAAAGACGCAGTTAAAATGCTCAAACATAGTTCAAAGCCTTCTCTAGTCCAGCTAAATCGACTCCCAACAGATTTTGCTGATAAAGACTCGGTAGAAGTTATCCTTATGGTCCCCTCTCCAACAGCGAGTGAGGTGGTAATTCCTTTTTCAGATGTTTCCCTCTCCGACGATGAGTGTGAGGTGATAGTCTCCTATGGTCCCCTCTCCGACAAGTGCGTGAGGTGGTAATTCCTTTTTCAAGATGTTTCCCTCTCCGACGATGAGTGTGAGGTGATAGTCTTATGGTCCCCTCTCCGGCAAGTGCGTGAGGTGGTAATTCCTTTTTCAAGATGTTTCCCTCTCCGACGATGAGTGTGAGGTGATAGTCTTATGGTCCCCTCTCCGGCAAGTGCGTGAGGTGGTAATTCCTTCTTCAGATGTTTCCCTCTCCGACGATGAGTGTGAGATGATAGTCTCCTATGGTTCCCTCTCCGACGGTGTGTGAGGTGGTAAGTCCTTTTCAGATGTTTCCCTCTCCGACGATGAGTGTGAGGTGATAGTCTCTTATGGTTCCCTCTCCGACGGTGTGTGAGGTGACAATTCCTTTTCCTATGATTCCCTCTTCGAGGGCGAGTGAGGTGATTCCCTTTCAGATTATAAGTGCCTATGGTTCTCGTTCCGATATTGCAAAGATGGTAACTCCCGCCAAGATTTTTCTCAACGAGCGTTGTTGAAGTTAAAATCACCCAAGGTTCTCTTACCATTCATGCTAAGGCAGTAACCATCCTTGGTTCATTTATCATCATATGAAGACTCCAGACCCAGCTCCTGTAACCAGTCAGGACACATCTATACCAAGCATCTGAAAACCAGCTCCTGCAACGTGTCAGGTACTCATTTTTCTTTTACAGGTATGCAGGTTCTCGCTAAGGAATCTCTTACACGATCAACATCCAGATGGCATCTATAAGCCCATCCACCTATCCATCATCTCTCAGCATGGCATCTATAAGCCCATCATCCTATTCATCCATCTCTAAATGGCATCTATAAGCCCATTCCTACCACACTGCTACTATGTGAGCGCAAATTTCTGGGCACTCTAGTGTCCAATCATCTTCTACCCTCGGATTACGAAAGGCACGTCAGCCAATCTGCATCCTCAGGTCTAAGAAGATTGAACAGGGGCAACTGTTGCACCCCAAAATTTGCCCTCCCATATTCTCCAAGAAATTGCCAAGCCAAGCTGCAAAAGTCCCCAAGGGTTACACAGTGCAAAGACCTCCTATACAGTCAAAACTAGGGTTTGTGTTCTGATCAAGAAAAGGAAGTTTTCAAGTGCCCAATCAAGTCTCATATGCTTACAAAGATGGTCAAGTATCCTCATATCAAGTTTCAAGGCATTCAGCTCAAAATTGCACAGTCAAAACCCTAGATTGCACTACAGTCAACTGTAGGGGCAAAATGGTCATTTGACAGTCAAAAGTTCAAATTTTTGGTCAACATATCATTTTGAAGCCACAAACATCATTTGATCAATGCTTGATCATGATTCTCAAAATTTGGCTCAGAAATCATCAAAGATGCAAAAGTTACTATATTTGGACAGTTGAAAAAGTCAACTGAAATTGACCAGGGCATAACTTTCACATGGATTATCAGAAAAATTCCATCCAAAGCTCATTTTGAAGAGAAAGACATTTCCTACAACTCATCTTCATACTTCAAGTCCAATAAATGCTCTCACAAAAAGTTATCAATTTCAACATTATAGGTCATTTTCAAAAGTCAACAAAAAGGGACTTTAAGTCAAAGACCATAACTTGAGATTGGTAAATCGAAATGACATGGGACCAAAGGCATTGGTTAGAGGACTCAAAGACCTTTCCAAAATGTCCAAGAACATGAGAAAAGCTTAAAAATTGAGCAAGTTATGCCTTGTGGAAGTTGGGAAATTTTTGGGAATTTTGAAAAGTCAACTTCACTTCAAACGACCTAAATTTGCTAATGGGCCCATTTTTCTTCCATGATTCATCATTCCAAGCCTATGCACGACCATTGGGCCCAAAGGGAAGTATTTTCTCATTTTTTATTTATTTATTTGGATTTCTATTAATATTAATTCATTTAAATTATATAAATATGTGGAAAATATAAAACTTGACCTAAAAAAATCTTTTTGTACACATTCTAGACTCAAGATCTCGTGCACATGCTAATTAGGCAAGTTTTGGTTTGATTTGAGCTAATTGACACCAAATACACATGAAAAAAGATTCAAAAAAGATCTTATAAAATCAAATATTGAAACCATTGAATTCAAAAGATTTTGTGCAATTTTCTTAACCTAATATGCTCACTACATAACCAGGAACACAAAACCTAATGCAAAAAACAAGAAGCTGCGCTGAAAATACCATAGCAAACTTGGAAAATTGTCAAGAAAGTTCAAAACTGAAATCAACTTTTTAGGTCCATCCAAGCCCTAAAAACTATTCCATCAACTTCCTTGAAGGTCCCTGATCAGATTCCAACCACAAGCATCCTTCAGAACTCCACGAATTGGTATATTGCACACGAACCGCATCAAAGAAAATTCATATTTGTATACCATATTCCATGCGTTATTTCTGAAATTTAGTCATTAATTCATGCTCATGATGATGTTTTGATGCTAACCAACCCATTCAATTACATTTTTGTGCCGTATATGCGAATCTGCCATGTTTAAATGTTAGGGTTTGCAGAGCTTGAGATTGGGGCTTTTCACCCAAGGAAAAATTACGCCTCAAGATTATTGCCATTAGATTAAGCAGGTTGAGACGAAGAAGAATCCCTACTCGCGCCTAATTTATTGATCCTATAGCGCTAGTCGCTATTTTTTATAAACCTGCCTAACGCAACGCCATGAAAACCGTTGCCATCGTGTTTTGTTTTACAGGATGAGGAAGAAGATAACCTCGTGTCACACAGCGATTGGCGCGTTTGAAAATTGGCGCGCCACCCACTAACATCTTGTCTTTTCTCTTATATTATTTATTCGTCTATTATATAACAAACGCGTCATTTGGTTCAGCTGGCAAATGCTTGTGGCAATAACGTCAAAGACCTGGGTTCGAACCCCAGGTCTGTATAATTTCACTATTGTTTTTCCATATAAGTTCCCATGCAGGCACAACGTTGAAGCGTACCATGTTCCATCATCATCCAGACGTCCACGTGCTTAGTGAAATCAGATCAAGGGCCAAGAATCAAAGAGCACCTTACGTCCCAGTCAACATGCCACATAGTGCTTGGAAAAGTCAGCGAATCTGAATCTTAATGGGCCAGGTTATTCAAAGTATACCTCCATGTTGGGACAGAAAACCCCCCCTGGTTTGCTTCTCTATACATTTTTTTATTTTATTTTCAATAATGATTTTATTTTCTTTATTTGTTAAATTAATTAATTATTTCTTTACAAAATATAAAAATGCACAAAAATCAGGAAAAAGAGAAAAATATAATATTTATTTTAAATATTTTCATAAATAAATTAACATGTAATTATTAGTTTTAATTAGGTTACAATTTTATTTTCTTTTAATAACAAAAAATACAAAAATATAGAATTTAGGTTTAATTGTTAATTTTATTCCTTTTAATTTCCCTTTTTACAATAATATTGCTTATTTTATTTATTCTATAATTAAATTGTACAATAAAATTAGGTTTAAATTAGGTTAAAAACTTTAATATTTTCTTAAAAAACTTAAAAATAATTAGACTTAGGTTTAGCTTTTTATTTTACTTTTAATTAATTCTTTTCCATTAAATCTCAAAAAACACAAAAATACTAAAAACATTTTCTTTTAATCTTTAATTCTAATTCCCCATTAATTCTAATTAATTAATTCATTAACTTTAATTTTTGCAAAAAAGGTCCAACGCCCATGTTTTTAATTTATTTAATGTCGCATATTTATTTTTATTGCTTAATTCATTATGTATCTCTCCCAAAGCGTTGTAACGATTTTATTTCTCGCACTTTTATTTTATTGCTTTATTTACTTTCCGTCAAATCGGGTCCGGTTTAAATTTGGCGATGTGGACCCGCGCCTTTTGTAATAGTTTAGAATTTACTTTTCCCGCAAATATTAACTGTTAAATAAGCATGAAAGAATGTATGGCCTTAAAATAAAAACAAGCGTAGAACACTGATAACATGACAAAAGACAAAATGCAAACGAAAACGACACACGAATCGCACACACCACCCCTAGGGTACGCCTCACTGTTGCCTTGCCTCGAAAGGTGATCGTCGAGTAGAGGATGTCTTAGTAAGTCCTCATGATCCGGGAACCTGGCATGAGGGTAGCTTCTAAGGTGTCTTCCCATTGCTCTGGTGATCACCATGTCCCGAACCTCGAATTGACCCGAACACCTCCAACGGTGGTGCTACCTACCTCTCAATGGTGGGATGGCACTACTTTTAAGGACATCTACACAGACGAATTCCTTAGGGTAGGTAGGTTCTCAAGGATACTTGCTCTAATTTCAAAAACAAATCAAAAAATACTTTTCACACCAATACTTTTCAAAAGCTTTCAAAGCAAACTTTTCAAACACTCTGACGTACGAGTCGAACTGAAATTTTTCAAAAGAAACTTTTTAAAACCCACATTGAAAAGCAAACAAACATTTTTGAAAACACATTGAGCAAGTATCTAAGAGCCCATGGATAACCATGGATAGAAAGGGTGCTAACACCTTCCCTTTCTATAACCTACCTCCCGAACCGAGAGCAATCTCTTTAAGGAATTTTTCTGTGCTTTTGTCCTTTCCCTTTGGAGAAAATAAAAGACGGTGGCGACTCTTGCTTCCGCGACATTTCGCGAACCAGCGTTAAACAGTCAGTTCCAGATCCACCGATCACAATAACCAAGAAATTTTGTTTGAGAAAGCTCCTATTTCACCCGTTCCAGTTAAAGAAGTTTCAATAATAACCATCTACGCCAATCCTTCTAGGGTCCCTAAAAGACCCGTTAGGATTACATCTGCTCCAATAACTGCTCCACTTAAGATTACAATGCCCGGGCCGGTCCCATACCAGTCAGATAAAACAGTACCATGGAATTATGGTGGAGAAATCTACTACCATGGTATTAAACAGGATGAACTAACTGCTGAAGAAGAAAGATCCGAAGAGGACAATTTCGACTTCAGTAACATTGTCGGAACAAGAAATATTATCCGTAGTGGTAGAATCTTCTCTCCAGAGATTTGCCCTCCAAAGGAAGTCTTTGGACCTGTGGCCGTTCCGAAGATTACCTTTGTACCATGAAATTCCTAGTATGTCACAGACTCAGGATGTCTAATGAAATGTTAAGACATCTGATCTGACATTAAGCGCTGTACAGGTAGAGTAGGCTGTACTTTTGATATCTATTTTACAACAGACACTGAACTATCATACCAGAACCTGCAACACCTTTGACAAACGCAGGTTCTGATTTACTGAAGTTCAGAACAGTTAAGGTTAATCATATACATAGATATCATGAGGAATGCTGTGACATCAAACAAATA
Source organism: Vicia faba (assembly GCA_948472305.1). NCBI lineage: Eukaryota > Viridiplantae > Streptophyta > Magnoliopsida > Fabales > Fabaceae > Vicia > Vicia faba. The sequence continues at coordinate 1,082,366,648 of OX451739.1, read as the reverse complement.
ACCAATGTAGAAAGTAAATAACACACAGAATTGTTCACCCAGTTCGGTTCAACCAACCTACATCTGGAGGCTTCCAAGCCAGGGATAAAGTTCACTATTAGTAGTATCAATTCAAAGACCCTACAGCCAACACACCCGTTGACAGCCTTCTCACTTAATCACTACCCAATGACACTTTTACCTAAGATCCAATCCTAGATATGAGAACCCTCTCACTCCCCCTCAATCACCGCAGTGATTACTTTCTACAGTACATAAACTGTTCAGAAGATACACTTCCATTACACAACTTGATCATGCTTAAAAGCTTCAATCAAGTACAATGCATACATCCTCTAACCTACAGGTTTCAAGGAGTATGGTGACCATCCCACAGCCCGGGTGGTTCACAACAAAACTATCCCTAATGATTACATCTTGTCAATACACGGCTATCTTAAATTAGGTTACAATACTTCTATTTATAACACTTTTTACCCAACTGGATTTGGGCCTTCATATAACAGCAATGCAGCTTTAACGACCTGCATAAAGTAAGCAGAAAACTTCTGCTGCAAGTTAGGTCTTCAATCGAGATTTTCTCCTTATCCTTAGCTTCTGATTGAATCTTCTAAGGGCTCCACATATGCCTTCAATTTTCTCTACTTGTTATGCACTCTATTTTGCAGAATATTCTGCATAACTTCAGGAACAGAACTGCATCAGACTTGACCGTTCAGTAGCTTGATGTCTGGTATGATGTTATGACATCTCTTGAGACATGTTGTTCCAGATGTTGATTTAAATCAACACAACATGTTTAGGCATTTACAATAGAATTTTCAGACTGTTCCTATTGTACATTACATTACATTATTGTTGTTACTATTTGTTTTACATGAAATGAGCCAATCCTAAACGAAGGCACTTACAATCTCCCCCTTTGGCAAATTTTGGCTAAAACAAATACAACAATAGAAAATAAAAGTGTTCAGGATACACACAGAAGGATGTCTTGACATCTTTGGTTGTAACCACACTAACCATCCAGGACCTCTTGAAGCACAGGAGGAAGAGGATGCACCTCATTCCCTTTTAGACCACGAACCATTTCTTGTCACTGGTGGTGGAGAAGGAGGTCCGTGGGAGATAAACTATCCTTTCAGAGGCATCCGAGAACCCTTAAGGAGTGACCAGAATATCTCCCTTGTAACTCAGAACACAGGTCACAACTGTGTTCATAACTCAGATCACAAGTCATAAAGAAATTCACGCCATTTGAATTTCTGCTGAATTTGTGACAAGTCTTTGTGATCAAAATTTTGAGTAGCTGCTGCACCGAGGACAAAGTCAAACAGTACTCCTTTCTCCCCCTTTTTGGCCAAAAATTGACAAAGAAAGCCCTCACAAAACCAGATCCAAGAACAGTTTTCCCAGATCCGTACAAACCCCATGATGGTTGTGAGAGAAAAGAATGTGTGACAGGAGGTTATATAAGGAGATAACAGGTTCAAGAAGATGGCAATATAAAATCTTGGTCAAGGATACCTGTTAAAGTTGTTGCATATTTCAGACTGACTGTGCATGAAATTTAGACGCATTTGTTTGTTTCTGCCAAAAGAACCAGTCCTAATACATGCATAAGTTTGGGTCAAAGCAATTCCTGAATAAAATCAGCCTTTGACCGACTTTTTAGGAAACAGAATACCAAATATAGCTCCTGAATAGCTACAATTACGTGGTGAAGTTATTTTCCACGTATTCTTCTTGATTTCCCCAAGGTTGCAATGTCGTTGGTAATGTCATGACACTTTCTTAGACGTTACCTTACATTCTTCAACAACAGCAACCTTCTTTTTACTTCTCTCAGGTAGGCACAGAGAAGGACACTTTAAACAGCTAGTAGCAAGAGACTAGTAGCCTTAAGCATGTCCATCAATCATGCTTTCTTAAGTGTTGCTGAGATCCAACACAATTACTTTCTACCTTCTTCCAGACAGCAAAATAAGGAAGGAGGGAATAAACCAGAAGACTCCAAAATGCTTCACAAGACATCACAGATTAGTTCTAATACACAAAATTTAGATGCCACTTCTATTTCTTGTAGTAAAAAGAAATCTTTGAACATATGCTGAATATATCAGATTTCTTAATCTGATTTACTTCTTCTGATCTTCCATTCACTAGTAGTTGCTAGAGCTAGTGAAGTCTTTACCACAATAGCATTTCTGAATCTTCCAAATTGCTCCAAAAGTATCAAAACTGCCACTTATGATATTTTTAAGAATCTCTGAGATTTTCTTCCTAAACCCAGACAGATAACAAGAGCAATTCTTCAATCTCCTGATGTTGAGACATTATCCATGACTTCACTTAGAAGTTCACAATGTCATATTATCAGAACACATAAGCATCAGCATACCACCGTCCTCTTCTGACTTCTGATCTTCAGATTAAGTCCAACAATACATATACAAAGTCTCCCTTCAATGTATATTGTAATTGGGGAAAGTGTAACACTCAGTGACTCCCCTTGTTAAGGCCAATCAAAACAGTAGCGTGGAAACCAGTAGCACTAGCTCGGAGGTGGTAACTTCAAGCACTCTGAACTAGTCTTAGAATAGTAAGGACATCTCTGATTCATGCCCTTGCACTTCCACACTTATCATGACTCTCTGGATGGCTGAGAAATCATGTAGCCATAGTCTGAAACCAACCTCCAACAAGCTTTACTAAGATTCAGATTTTCTAGAAGGATTATCCTTTAATCAAAAAGTTGATCATGTCATCCTTCTGTATAATATATTTACTAGTAGTTGCTGATACTAGCAAATTCTTCAGACCACAACAGTAGTTATGCATTGTTAAGCAGACTACTCTTAAACACAAGTAGAATCTACTTATTCCAAACCAACAATAGAACTGCCACTTCTGAATGAGGCGATAAGATTCACAGTCCCAAGTCTCTGCCACAGACTTCTAACAATAATGATGTTACAGCATCATCTGGAACATCATAACCTATCTGCTTGGGTTCTGAAGTTAACATCCAGGGGATTGATGCCCTTTTATATTCCCCATATGAAAGGTATGATCTTCATCTTCAGCAATAATTACTCACCAGACTACCCTAGAGAGAAATAAACTCTCTACCAAGTTCTGAGAAATAGGTTCAGAATACAGCCTTGCATGCATATTTAGTCTCCCATCAAAGTGCTTATATATATCTTTATGCAAGATCCTAATGAATGCTTAGTCTCCCGTCAAAGTATTCATTATTAGTTAGATTATGCCACCTTCTCAAGGTAGGATAATTATTCTAACAATCTTCTGCTCCATGCATGAGGAACCAACTGGTCCTTACAAGCTTCCTTTGCTGAAGAGGCCCTTCGTTTGAGATGATGTTGCAACATTGATCCCAACCATATGAGCCTGGCTTATACTATGGTTTTGGATGAACATTCATTGCAATCAAAGCACACTTTTCTTGTAGAGGATACAAGAGTACACCAGAAGCTAATCATCCTTTATGATCAGACCCATAACAACCACATAACCTGTTCTTATTCCTATCCTCCTTGGAAATCACTAAGATCATGAGAAATAAACTCAAGCATCTTACAGAACAAGGTAAGATGAACTCCCTTTCACATCAGCTTGATCATACTACTTCCTCTGAACAAAATGTTATCCAACTTCCCTCTTTATGGATACATTGTTGAGCTCTTTACTTTAGACACATAGTAAGTACTCTTTATTTGGAATTTGCCACAGGTTTCAAATTAAGAGTCCTTAGTTTGCTTGCTGTACAAGTTTCAGATTGCCACATTCTGTAACTTGTACTAGAAGAACCTTCATTATCAATCATGAGGATGTTCAATAAGTCTGGAACAACTGATGTCTTCAATAGTTGTGATGTTGTACATCCTTTTTCATCACGAGCTTTTGATTCTGATTTCCACATATTTATCACATAAATATTCTGCTTTCATCATTTATTCAGTTAGAATTATCTAATCACACTAGATGATCCTGACTGATTACTTCTTCATGCTTGCTAAGCATATTTACTTGGCTGAAGACACAGAAATGATGTTCCATCATCCATCACATGAGGGGAAACCTGGAAATCACAACTTTAAAGTCCTTTTAAGTGTATTTAGCTCAGTACATATACTCCCTTAAACTCACAACTGGAGTAGATGACCTGTTGATCGTGTCCTGATCAATTATTTCAAAACAGATGTCTCCTCTTCCAGATCAGGAGTAGGTTCCAAACATATGTACTCACACTACATGTGTTTAGCACCCAGAACATCTGTTCTTCAACAGCAGTTGTATGATGTTCTAACATCCTTAAGAACATCAGTTCCATCTCCTTGGAACACATCATCCTTGATAATCTTCAAGGTCTTTAAGCAGCTTGTAGATGTATATGAGAATCATTGATCAATTGATACTCATCAACACTAATAATAAATGCCTTTATGAGTGGACTTGAGGAAATCTCAAGTATCTTTGACATTATTGATAGATTGCAAAATCTGCTTACAAATTCTGTTGAAAATAATAACCCTAGAGTTCTTCTTTCACTTTAGGGGTTGTATCAGAAGCTATGCAGCGGAATAGCAGTACTTCAACAGAACTTACACAATGCTTACTCCATATAGCAAGCATGACACATAAGGATTGAAAATAAATCAATCCTACAAGTTGTTTGCTTCTTCACCAAGCAACTTTCTAGACCCAACTCTACAGCCCTGTTAAAAGGAAGCTTTATAAACACATATGATGCCTTATCAATATCTTCACTCCCGCATGAAGGTTTTGATAATATTCTTCTCTGTGCTGAATACAGGTTGAACAATGCACTCCAAAATCTTCACTCCCGCATGAGGTCTTTGAATTTGTTCAAACACTTTCATCTTCCTTCAACATAGCTGATCTAGTTTCTCCCAAATTGGTCCATCCTCCACTCCTAGGGACCAAACAATATGAACACTACTGGTTGAAACAATATTCTACCTTGTACACAACCGGAAAGTATCCCCCATGGATCTCATCCAGAGACAGACAGGATGCCTGCTCTGATACCAATTGAAATTCCTGGTATGTCACAGACTCAGGATGTCTAATGAAATGTTAAGACATCTGATCTGACATTAAGCGCTGTACAGGTAGAGTAGGCTGTACTTTTGATATCTGTTTTACAACAAACACTGAACTATCATACCAGAACCTGCAACACCTTTGACAAACGCAGGTTCTGATTTACTGAAGTTCAGAACATTTAAGGTTAATCATATACATAGATATCATGAGGAATGCTGTGACATCAAACAAATAACCAATGTAGAAAGTAAATAACACACAGAATTGTTCACCCAGTTCAGTTCAACCAACCTACATCTGGAGGCTTCCAAGCCAGGGATAAAGTTCACTATTAGTAGTATCAATTCAAAGACCCTACAGCCAACACACCCGTTGACAGCCTTCTCACTTAATCGCTACCCAATGACACTTTTACCTAAGATCCAATCCTAGATATGAGAACCCTCTCACTCCCCCTCAATCACCGCAGTGATTACTTTCTACAGTACATAAACTGTTCAGAAGATACACTTCCATTACACAACTTGATCGTGCTTAAAAGCTTCAATCAAGTACAATGCATACATCCTCTAACCTACAGGTTTCAAGGAGTATGGTGACCATCCCACAGCCCGGGTGGTTCACAACAAAACTAGCCCTAATGATTACATCTTGTCAATACACGGCTATCTTAAATTAGGTTACAATACTTCTATTTATAACACTTTTTACCCAACTGGATTTGGGCCTTCATATGACAGCAATGCAGCTTTAACGACCTGCATAAAGTAAGCAGAAAACTTCTGCTGCAAGTTAGGTCTTCAATCGAGATTTTCTCCTTATCCTTAGCTTCTGATTGAATCTTCTAAGGGCTCCACATATGCCTTCAATTTTCGCTACTTGTTATGCACTCTATTTGGCAGAATATTCTGCATAACTTCAGGAACAGAACTGCATCAGACTTGACCGTTCAGTAGCTTGATGTCTGGTATGATGTTATGACATCTCTTGAGACATGTTGTTCCAGATGTTGATTTAAATCAACACAACATGTTTAGGCATTTACAATAGGATTTTCAGACTGTTCCTATTGTACATTACATTACATTATTGTTGTTACTATTTGTTTTACATGAAATGAGCCAATCCTAAACGAAGGCACTTACATACCAGTGATTGTACCTGCAAGTGTACCTACCAACAAAGACAATGCAATTCCTATCCCTACTTCCACTGTTGAGAATAAAGGAAAAAACATTCAAAAAGATCTTGTCCGGACGAAGGCTCAATCTATCCCTGAAACATCCAAGAAAGAAATGGAAGAAATCTTGAGGATCATAAAGAAAAGTGATTATGATGTGGTTGAACAGTTGGGGCAGACCCCCTCCAAAATCTCTATGTTAGCATTGCTGCTGTGCTCTGAGGCACATGCAAAAGCTCTGGTAAAATTTTTGAAGACAACTCATGTGCCGCAAGAGACGTCTGCTGACCAGTTCCAAGACTGTGTGGCCAGTTTGACAGCTTATAATGGCTTGGGTTTCTCTGATGCTGACTTGACACCCAAAGGGAGAAAACACAATGAGGCATTACATGTCTCAGTGGAGTGTAGAGGAACGACCCTAGCTCGTGTCTTGGTGGACACAGGATCGTCTTTAAACGTCTTGCCAAAGAAAGCCCTTGATAAATTGGATTGCGAGGGGATGACATTAAAACCCAGTTGTTGTACCCCAAAATTTTCCCTCCCATATTCTTCAAGATTTGGCAAGATCAAGCTTCAAAATCTCTCAAGGGTTGCACAGTCCAATTGCCTCCTAACACAGTCAAAATTAGGGTTTTGGTTCTTGCAAAGAAATTGAGGTTTTCAAGGGTCCAATCAAGTCCCATATGCCTAGATACATTGTCAAGCATCCATGTGTCAAGTTTCAAGACTCACAGCATCAAATTGCACAGTCAAAAACCCTAAATGCTTCACAGTCAACTGCAGGGGCAAAATGGTCATTTGACAGTCAAAAGTCAAAAATTTGGTCAACATCTCATTTTGAAGCCACAATCATCATTTGATCAATTCTTGATCATGATTCTCAAAGCATGGCTCAAAAAGTCTCAAGATGCAAAAGTTTCTATTTTTGGACAGCTGAAAAGTCAACTGTAACTTGACCAAGACATAACTTTTTCATGTGCTCTGAGGCACATGCAAAAGCTTTGGTAAATTTTTTGAAGACAGCTCATGTGCCGCAAGAGACGTCTGCTGACCAGTTCCAAGACTGTGTGGCCAGTTTGACAGCTTATAATGGCCTGGGTTTCTCTGATGCTGACTTGACACCCAAAGGGAGAAAACACAATGAGGCATTACATGTCTCAGTGGAGTGTAGAGGAACGACCCTAGCTCGTGTCTTGGTGGACACAGGATCGTCTTTAAACGTCTTGCCAAAGAAAGCCCTTGATAAATTGGATTGCGAGGGGATGACATTAAAACCCAGTTGTTGTACCCCAAAATTTTCCCTCCCATATTCTTCAAGATTTGGCAAGATCAAGCTTCAAAATCTCTCAAGGGTTACACAGTCCAATTGCCTCCTAACACAGTCAAAATTAGGGTTTTGGTTCTTGCAAAGAAATTGAGGTTTTCAAGGGTCCAATCAAGTCCCATATGCCTAGATACATTGTCAAGCATCCATGTGTCAAGTTTCAAGACTCACAGCATCTAATTGCACAGTCAAAAACCCTAAATGCTTCACAGTCAACTGCAGGGGCAAAATGGTCATTTGACAGTCAAAAGTCAAAAAAATTGGTCAACATCTCATTTTGAAGCCACAATCATCATTTGATCAATTCTTGATCATGATTCTCAAAGCATGGCTCAAAAAGTCTCAAGATGCAAAAGTTTCTATTTTTTGACAGCTGAAAAGTCAACTGTAACTTGACCAAGACATAACTTTTTCATGGTTTATCAGAAAAATCCCATCCAATGCTCATCTTGAAGGGGAAGACATTTCCTACAATTCATCTTCACATTCCAAGTCCAAGAAATGCTCTCACAAAAAGTTATCAATTTCAACATTATAGGTCATTTTCAAAAGTCAACAAAAAGGCACTTTAAGTCAAAGACCATAACTTGAGATTGGTAAATCAAAATGACATGGGACCAAAGACATTGGTTAGAGTACTTCAATACCTTTCCAAAATGTCCAAGAACATGTTCATAGCTTCAAAATTGAGCAAGATATGCATTGGAGAAGTTGGGAAATTTTTGTGAAATGGCCAAAGTCAATTATCCTTGAAATTTCATTTTTTGACAAAAAGGGCCCACTTTTCCACTTGATTCAGCTTGGCCATGCCTCCCACGTGTCCCACAATTTATTTCAAGATTAAAAATTAATTTTTCCATTTTTATTTAATTTTATTTGATTTAAATCATTTTAAGTCTTTAAAATTCAAATAAAAATCAAGAAAGTTAATGGAGGGATATCTTTGAGTTTGAATAGCTTTGATACACCATCATTCACCTTCCAAATTCGTGCAAGGCCTATTCCAAGCAAGAAATTCAAATTTTGACAAGAATGGCAAGTTGCTTTAATGGAGGTTATGGCAAAATCTCAAGCATAATTGCAATGGTTAAAGGCTCATCATGTGACTGATTCTCATTCATTACTATATATACAAGCCTTCCCAACCTCATTCAAAAAATAGTGTGTGCAGAAAGGCCAAGAGCAAAACCAAAAATTATTCAAAAAGTGAGAGTTCTAAAACATAGTTGCGAGCATCTTCAGATCAAAACAAGCACGTGGTTCTATTCCTTGCCACACCCTGAAGCTAAAGCAACCTTTGCCAAGTCCCGAGGCTCATACCGCGCTGTAAGTTCTTCCCAGGTCCCCCATATTTCCAATGCTATTTTTTCCTAAATGTTCTTGTGCAGCATTCCAAGGAGGACTCACAATAAACCTCACAGATCCAAGCAGCCAGGTGTCATCAATGCAGATCCAAAAGACAAAAAGTGTAGCACACCATACTCTGGAGTCAAGCGTGCTGCAGGCAATCATGAAAGTCAAACGTGGCTTAGATTTCAGTGGGCTTGGATTGCTTCAATAAACCTCCTATTTGGCCCACACCCCCCTTGGTTTTTACTTCCTTTTTTTTATTTTGTTTTGTCATTTTCTCTTATTTTTAATTGCTAACCTTTTAATTATTTTTATTATTAACAATTAACTTAATTAACACATTTTCATAAAGAAACCAAAAAATAGAATTAACATTATTATTATTACTATTTTATTTTGGTAAATAAACAATAATTGAATTAGTTTTTTTAATTAGGCTATTTTAACTCTCTTTTTTAAATAACTAAAATAACTTAGATGTAGATTAACTTTTTATTTTATTTCTTTTTATTTTATTTCATAAAAACATAAAAAAGACAAAAAAATATTTTCTTTTAATTAAATTAATTAATTAGCCTTTAGTTAGTTTTAATTTCACTTTAATTATAAAAAAGACAAAAAAAATCAATTTCTTTTCTTAAAAGGGTCAACACCCTTAAGACATTCCTGATTCTTCTTTCGCGCGCATTTTAATTTTAATTCCTTATTTTGGATTATTATGTAACTGCCTTCGGATGTAATAGTAATTTGGACTTTTACTGTTTTTATTTAATTTCCGTACTTATTTACCAAAAAACGGGTCTTTGTAATTTTGGCGATGTATAGACCCGCGCCTTGTAATAGCGTAGGATTTATGTTTCCGCAATTTACTTTCCGCATCCCTTAACTGCTAAACTTGCATGAAAGAATGTATGTAAATAAAAATAACTCGTAGCTCACTAATAACAAAGACAAACATTAACTGAATACAACACACAATACACACACCACTTCTAGGGTACGCCTCACTCGTTGCCTTCGAAATGTGGTCATCAAGTATAGGACGTTTTAGAGGTCACCCTTAGTCCAAAGATCCAGTTGCCTCGAAAAAGTTGCCTCGAAACAGTTGCCTCGAAACAGTCGCCTCGAAACGGTTGCCTCGGATTAAAAAGGATCTAGGACATTAGGGTTACTTCTAAGGTGTCCTAACTGTTGCTTCGGTGACCACACTGTCCCTAATCATCGAATTGACCCGAACACCTCCAACGATGGTGCTACCTACCTCTCAATGGTGGGATAGCACTATCTAAAGGACTCTTACACAGCCTAATTCCTTAGAGTAGGTAGATTCTCATGGGTACTTGCTCTTTCTCAAAACAAACAAAAATACTTTTCACACCTCACACTTTCAAAAGTTTTCAAACGAATTTTTCATACACTGTTGAGGACTGATACAAGAGTTACTTAGAAATTTTTTTAAACGAAACTTTTTCAAAACCCACACACACTTGAAAAGCAAACAATCTTTTGAAAACATAAGAGCAAGTACCTAAGAGCCCGTGGATAACCACGGATAGAAAGGGTGCTAACACCTTCCCTTTCTATAAATCTACCTCCCGAACCGAGAAACATCTCAAATAAGGAATTTTGCTGTGCTTTTGTCCTTTCCATATTGGAGAACATAAAAGACGGTGACGACTCTTGCTTACTGCGACATTTCGCGAAACCAGCTAAAAAACAGTCAGTTCTATTTCCACCGATCACAGAACTGGCGACTCTGATGGGGACTTAATAAGTGGGGTGTACCTTAGGAATAGTTCATCATCATGTTTTCAATTGCTTGCTTTGCTTGATTTAATATTGTGGGCCTGTCTTGGGAGTTTCATAGATCCTAACCCGGATCTGGGGGATACCTCTTAGAAAGTAGCAACAAAACTGTGAGGGAACTGTGCGGGGTATACCGACACGGTTGAAGCAGTTTGCTACGTTGATGTGGCACTTTGGTGAGTACTGGTAACCCTTGAGTCAAGTCAAGGAGAGTACGGGGCCACCGCGTGGTGTCGTGAAGCATCAACTGACCTTAGGAACCTTAATTGAACCATCCTGGCCTCTTTAGGGGTAGTGAGATGACTGACTTTGGTACAGTCCGAAGTTGGTTGATACTCGATACTACACTCATTGAGGGTTGTTTTCTTGGAATATTTTGATCGCCATTTCAGTGGCTAAATCGAAACAATGAACATAGAAAACAATCCAATGATATTGATCTCCTTAGAACCCGGTTACTTTGATAGGACAGGTTTGAGCCCACCAACTTCAAGAGGGTAGTATCCCAAACTTCATGTTGGCCTAAACTCTAAGGGCTCTTTGTGTGACTTGTGTGCCTTCAAACTTGACTACTTGCATACTTGTTATCTGACACTTGAGTTTCTTGCAGGTTTTGTTTACAGTCCTTAATTTGGACTCATAACAGGGTTTACCTACATTACTCCACGCATAGCATAACATCATACCATCATACCATTGCATGCATCCTACATAAGGACTAATCCATTTCAAGGACCTCAAGGGTTTTGTGATGCAGGTCATGATGAATCAAATGTCTAGCAAGGGACAAAGGGGATTTATTTTCCTCTAGCCAAGGTTAATGACTTGAGTCAGGGGCTATGACCCACTCGATATCGTGAGCCTTGACTCTTGAAGAAGGACTCTCAACAACATGAAGTTCCTTCAATCAAGCTACCAGATTCTAACAATTTCCTTGTTTACCCCGCGAGATCCTTGAAAACATTGCATGCATATCATACATATCATTGCATTACGGGTACCTTTGTTGCAGGTCACTTACCTTTTAGTTGTTTATTTCAGCAATGGCTTCCCAACAATATAACCAGGGTCTTCATGCTCAAGAGACTCAGTTCAGGGAGATCTTCCTAAGCCTATCCAAGGGGCAGGAAGAGTTGAGGACACTCCTCATGGGGAACTTGGCCAAGAAAAGTCCCAAAGATGATAAGGACGAACGGCTGAAACGTCTACAAGCTGAGGTAGATACAATGAGAACCCAGATGCTGGGGCAAATAGCTCTCATCCAAGGCTTAGCTCGGGAGCAAGAAGAGTTGAGGACCATGATCAGTCAGCTTCATCAAGACAGACACAACATGAAGCAAGCAGACCAAGTCAGGGACCAGGTCATTGATCAGCTTCCGAAAGGACAAGAGTCTGGCATGGTGAAGATTAGACCTCTCCAAATTGCTACCACTTCACAGGTCCAACCACAACCTCGCCCAGAGCAACGGGTTAATCAGAGCAAGCCAGACAAGCCTAGGAGGCAATTCACCAAGCTCAACACGTCGCTGTCTCAAGCTTTACAACATCTGTTGAGGTTGAATTTGGTAACTCTAAGGGACCCTCCTAAGAACCCCAACAAGACACCTTCAAGGTATAACCCCAACACCCACTGCGCTTATCATTCGGACAGCCCGGGGCATGCCACAAACGACTGCTGGTCTCTGAAGAACAAGATCCAGGATCTGATTGATGAAGGAGCAGTGGAATTCACCCAAGATGGCCAGGCTGAGTTCTTCTACTATCCCTGCAAGATTCATCACTTGAAGTGACTAGTTCAAATTAGAAGACTTTTGTTCATTAGATTTTTCAAGTTGTAATTTTCTTTTGATTGTTCAAACAATTATTGTCATAACAAACTTTTTTACTTTATCAATGCATCGCATATGTCTGTTTTGAATCAATATATTCGCATTCCCTATATTCAAACTACTTTCATTTTTTGTGATGTTCAACTCTTAATTAATAATTCTAAGCCTCTTGAGGGAGGATGACGAAAACGATACCACGACATTTACAATATGCTTTTGAACGAACCCCGCTGATGAGGTACAGGCATTGTTTCAATTCCTAAACACTGGAGTTATAAGGAAGATAATCCCTCGTCAACCCCTTCGAGCCAAAGAAGTAGGAGTTTTTATTTTCGAAAATTAAAACCCTTAATCATAACCTGGGGCAGGGTAGTTCTCTCAGTTGATCCAAGTGCACAACGAATAGCACCAAAGAGGTCCTCACAAAACAAAAGACAGTGATGGCTCCGAATAATCATAAAGACAGGCAGTCATTATCTCCCAAAAATAAAAGCCCATTAAGTCAAAACCTATGAAGGAGACTTACAAAACTGGGGCATCCCGCTGACTATGATCATGAAAGACACAGTTCAGGCAAAAAACAGGGGTAACGAAATCAAAAAAGAAAGAGGTCCTACAAACCCTCAACACAAAAGGAAATGACTGCCTATTCAAAATAAACTGTCAGTATCCAAACCATCACTGGTATATCAAAGCAAAGACTCAAACAAGGTCTAACGCACGATCAGCTGAGTTTAGGTTTGAAGAACATCACGAAGAGCGGGTGGGTACAGATAAATTTGAGCCTTTATCCTTTGTTTCTTAAACCGTGAACCAGGCCACGTTATAACCCTTAAAAGTCCTAGATGAAGCATGGGTTAGTTCGAAAGCATACTGTTACAAAAGGTATCCTGACTCCTGTAGGGCTTGCTGTAAGATCCTGAGTTGACATCACATTTTTACAAAATTTGCTTGTCTTACTGAAAAATGCATTTTCAAAAACTTCAAAACAGACATAGGCTTTGCATTCTTGAAATAACATTGTTTGCATATGATGATTTGTTCGAACAGCAGAGAAATTCGCACGAAGAATATCTAGTGAACAAAAGCACTTCCAATCAAGGGGAAGGGCATGATCATTGTCCATCATCTGGGGCAGTCAAGTCAAGATTCGGAGAATCTCTCAAATGCCAAATAGCCAGGGGCAAACCTCCCTCTGAGTTCACTTGGGGCATTGGACGTGAATTCCAGCTGCGAATCTTGCACGATCAAACATCTTCTGGTGGTATGGCAATACAATGCTACTAACAGTGACACCTCCCTACATCCTAAGAGCGTGGACATAGTCGAAAAAATACTGCGCATAATCAAAGACCTGCTAGGTTGACACACCTAGGAAAAAATAAGGGCTTCCCGGCGAACCAAAAGGGTTCGGGAAAAATAAGGGATGAAAATGAAAAAATCTGTACACCCGGCAAGTCGAAAACCTGAAAAGGCGGCTTGGGCAAAAACGGGTATCCCGGTGGACCGAAAACCCGAAAGGGCGGTCCAGGCAAAAGTTAGGGATCAAAAGCGTACGACCATGTCCCGACATCCCGTCACTTGCCTACCAGAAGAAGATTTGTCAGTCGGTAGTCATCAAGCACCTCCACGGGTATCTTCTCCCGCAGAAACTGGGGCAATAAGAATTGTCTAAGCGATCTAGTTGCTCTGTCCACTAAGGTACCAAGGCAAGTTCAGCTGAAGAACATGACCAAGTTACCTCCACTCCCCGCAGAGTAAGACAGGAGTCAGCAGTAGTCTTCCCCGAGCAAAGTTTGGTCTCCTAATCAGCCCTGAAAAGGCACAGCATTCTCCAGCAAGTCAGCAACACTCTCCCCGGGCAGAGTTAATCTACTGTCAGCCATAAGGAAGATGGGTATTCCCATAAGATCTCCATATTCCCCAACATAGTATACAAACATTCCCAACAAGCATCCCCGACAATCTTGATCTAGGATTGTTCCCCGGCGGAATACAGACATCCAGTGGAGCCACTCCCCCAGTACAGTTCAAAGTCTCCCCAGGAGAGTTGAATCAATCTCCCCAGTAGGAAGCTTATCCCCAGTAGATTCTGGAAGCTTACCCCTGCAGAGTACGAACGCGTCTCCCGGGCTTTATTCAAAGGTTATTCTCCACCAAAGCTTATAACTGGGTTATCCTCAGCCAAAAACCACGGAAAGATCGTCCTCGGCGAAGTTCTTCCTATCCCCCAGCGGAGTTCATCAAATCTTCCAACATAACATATCAACGGTATCCCCAGTGGAGTTATCATCAATTTCAAAACCTCAGCGAAGTATCTCTTCCCACAGAGCATTCCCTGCAGAGTAATCTCTCCAATAAGTTTATTACCCCAACGGAGTCATCTTCTCCTACCGATTTATTCTTGCAACCATCATCCCTAGCGGAAACAAGGAACTCTACGCCTCAACATCAGCCCAGGATTCAACTTCCCGGCATTCGTCAAGGATTTATTTTCCTAGACGAAAATACATTCATAAACATATCACATTTTCATACATCCTGCTTACATACACAATGCATGCACATACGCATCATATCACATAGTCTCATTTCTCCCTGAGAACATCATGACATCATGCAATTCATACATCATGACATTGCATACAACTGATGTTTTGCCTTTTCAGGAAAAAGGTCAATCCAAAGATAATTACTATCAACTGTCGCAATTCCAGATTCGATACCTAAAACTAGACAGGGCATATCTGTGAGCGATTACCTGTGGATTCGACACTTGTATCCTGCCAGGGCACATCTGCATTCCGGACTCGATTCCTGTATCCTGCCAGGGCACGTCTGAAGAGTTTGAAGATCCGATTCCTGTATCTAGCCAGAGCGTATCTGTTGACGACTATTTCCGGACTCGATTCCTGTATCCAGCCAGGGCATGTCTGAAGAGTTTGAAGATCCGATTCCTGTATCCTACCAGGGTGTATCTGTTGACGACTATTTTCCGGACTCGATTCCTGTATCCTGCCAGGGCACGTTTGAAGAGTTTGAAGATCTGATTCATGTATCCTGCCAGGGTGTATCTGTTGACGACTATTTTCCGGACTCGATTCCTATATCCTGCCAGGGCACGTCTGAAGAGTTTGAAGATCCGATTCCTGTATCCTGCCAGGGTGTATCTGTTGACGACTATTTTCCGGACTCTATTCCTGTATCCTGCCAGGGCACGTCTGAAGAGTTTGAAGATCCGATTCCTGTATCCTGCCAGGGTGTATATGTTGACGACTATTTTCCGGACTCGATTCCTATATCCTGCCAGGGCACGTCTGAAGAGTTTGAAGATCTGATTCTTGTATCCTGCCAGGGTGTATCTGTTAACGACTATTTTCTGGACTCGATTCCTGTATCCTGCCAGGACACGTCTGAAGAGTTTGAAGATCCGATTCCTGTATCCATCCAGGGCGTATCTGTTGACGACTATTTTCCGGACTCGATTCCTGTATCCTGCCAGGGCATGTCTGAAGAGTTTAAAGATCTGATTCATGTATCCTGCCAGGGTGTATCTGTTGACGACTATTTTCCGGACTCGATTCCTGTATCCTGCCAGGGCACGTCTGAAGAGTTTGAAGATCCGATTCCTGTAACCAGCCATGGCGTATCTGTTGACGACTATTTCCAGACTCGATTCCTGTATCCTGCCAGGGCACGTCTGAAGAGTTTGAAGATCCGATTCCTGTATCCAGCCAGGGCGTATCTGTTGACGACTATTTCCATACTCGATTCATGTATCTTGCCAGGGCACGTCTGAAGAGTTTAAAGATCCGATTCCTGTATCCAGCCAGGGCGTATCTGTTGACGACTATTTCTAGACTCGATTCCTGTATCTTGCCAGGGCACATCTGAAGAGTTTGAAGATCCGATTCCTGTATCCTTCCAGGGTGTATCTGTTGACGACTATTTTCCGGACTCGATTCCTGTATCCTGCCAGGGCACGTCTGAAGAGTTTGAAGATCCGATTCCTGTATCCTGCCAGGGTGTATCTGTTGACGACTATTTTCTGGACTCGATTCCTGTATCCTTCCAGGGCATGTCTGAAGAGTTTGAAGATCCGATTCATGTATCCTGCCAGGGTGTATCTGTTGACGACTAATTCCATACTCGATTCCTGTATCTTGCCAGGGCACGTCTGAAGAGTTTGAAGATCCGATTCCTGTATCTTGCCAGGGTGTATATGTTGACGACTAATTCCAGACTCGATTCCTGTATCCTGCCAGGGCACGTCTGAAGAGTTCGAAGATCCGATTCCTGTATCTTGCCAGGGTGTATCTGTTGACGACTAATTCCAGACTCGATTCCTGTATCTTACCAAGGCACGTCTGAAGAGTTTGAAGATCTGATTCTTGTATCCTTCCAGGGTGTATCTATTGACGACTATTTCCAGATTCGATTCCTGTATCTAGCCAAGGCACATCTGTGAGTAACTGATTGAAGAGTCGATACCTGTATCCAGCCAGGGCACATCTACATAAAGATTTTGAAGATCAACTCCTGTAACAGGCCAGGTAATTATTTTCTTTCTCAGGTACACAAGTTCTCGCTAAGGAATCTCTTACGCGATCGACACCTAGGTGGCATCTATAAGCCCATCCTCACATTACAGTTCCAAATGGCGTCTATAAGCCCATTCCCGACAAAGTTCTGTCACACTTCTAGATGGCATCTATAAGCCCATCCTCCTATCCATTATCCCTCCAAATGGCATCTATAAGCCCATTCCCGACATCACATCGCTGATACTCTACTATGTGAGTGCAAATTTCTGGGCACTCTAGTGTTCAATCATCTTCCACCTCGGATCACGAAAGGCACGCCAGCCAATCTACATCCTCAGGTCTAAGAAGATTGAACAGGGGAAACTGTTGTACCCCAAAATTTTCCCTCCCATATTCTTCAAGATTTGGCAAGATCAAGCTTCAAAATCTCTCAAGGGTTGCACAGTCCAATTGCCTCCTAACACAGTCAAAATTAGGGTTTTGGTTCTTGCAAAGAAATTGAGGTTTTCAAGGGTCCAATCAAGTCCCATATGCCTAGATACATTGTCAAGCATCCATGTGTCAAGTTTCAAGACTCACAGCATCAAATTGCACAGTCAAAAACCCTAAATGCTTCATAGTCAACTGTAGGGGCAAAATGGTCATTTGACAGTCAAAAGTCAAAAAATTTGGTCAACATCTCATTTTGAAGCCACAATCATCATTTGATCAATTCTTGATCATGATTCTCAAAGCATGGCTCAAAAAGTCTCAAGATGCAAAAGTTTCTATTTTTGGACAGCTGAAAAGTCAACTGTAACTTGACCAAGACATAACTTTTTCATGGTTCATCAGAAAAATCCCATCCAATGCTCATCTTGAAGGGGAAGACATTTCCTACAATTCATCTTCACATTCCAAGTCCAAGAAATGCTCTCACAAAAAGTTATCAATTTCAACATTATAGGTCATTTTCAAAAGTCAACAAAAAGGCACTTTAAGTCAAAGACCATAACTTGAGATTGGTAAATCAAAATGACATGATACCAAAGACATTGGTTAGAGGACTTCAAGACCTTTCCAAAATGTCCAAGAACATGTTCATAGCTTCAAAATTGAGCAAGATATGCATTGGAGAAGTTGGGAAATTTTTGTGAAATGGCCAAAGTCAATTATCCTTGAAATTTCATTTTTTGACAAAAAGGGCCCACTTTTTCCACTTGATTCAGCTTGGCCATGCCTCCCACGTGTCCCACAATTTATTTCAAGATTAAAAATTAATTTTTCCATTTTTATTTAATTTTATTTGATTTAAATCATTTTAAATCTTTAAAATTCAAATAAAAATCAAGAAAGTTAATGGAGGGATATCTTTGAGTTTGAATAGCTTTGATACACCATCATTCACCTTCCAAATTCGTGCAAGGCCTATTCCAAGCAAGAAATTCAAATTTTGACAAGAATGGCAAGTTGCTTTAATGGAGGTTATGGCAAAATCTCAAGCATAATTGCAATGGTTAAAGGCTCATCATGTGACTGATTCTCATTCATTACTATATATACAAGCCTTCCCAACCTCATTCAAAAAATAGTGTGTGCAGAAACAGCTAAGAGCAAAACCAAAAATTATTCAAAAAGTGAGAGTTCTAAAACATAGTTGCGAGCATCTTCAGATCAAAACAAGCACGTGGTTCTATTCCTTGCCACACCCTGAAGCTAAAGCAACCTTTGCCAAGTCCTGAGGCTCATACCGCGCTGTAAGTTCTTCCCAGGTCCCCCATATTTCCAATGCTATTTTTTCCTAAATGTTCTTGTGCAGCATTCCAAGGAGGACTCACAATAAACCTCACAGATCCAAGCAGCCAGGTGTCATCAACGCAGATCCAAAGGACAAAAAGTGTAGCACACCATACTCTGGAGTCAAGCGTGCTGCAGGCAATCATGAAAGTCAAACGTGGCTTAGATTTCAGTGGGCTTGGATTGCTTCAATAAACCTCCTATTTGGCCCACACTCCCCTTGGTTTTTACTTCCTTTTTTTTTATTTTGTTTTGTCATTTTCTCTTATTTTTAATTGCTAACCTTTTAATTATTTTTATTATTAACAATTAACTTAATTAACACATTTTCATAAAAAAAACCAAAAAATAGAATTAACATTATTATTATTATTATTTTATTTTGGTAAATAAACAATAATTGAATTAGTTTTTTTAATTAGGCTATTTTAACTCTTTTTTTTAAATAACTAAAATAACTTAGATGTAGATTAACTTTTAATTTTATTTCTTTTTATTTTATTTCATAAAAACATAAAAAAGACAAAAAAATATTTTCTTTTAATTAAATTAATTAATTAGCCTTTAGTTAGTTTTAATTTCACTTTAATTATAAAAAAGACAAAAAAAAATCAATTTCTTTTCTTAAAAGGGTCAACACCCTTAAGACATTCCCGATTCTTCTTTCGCGCGCATTTTAATTTTAATTCCTTATTTTGGATTATTATGTAACTGCCTTCGGATGTAATAGTAATTAGGACTTTTACTATTTTTATTTAATTTCCGTACTTATTTACCAAAAAACGGGTCTTTGTAATTTTGGTGATGTATAGACCTGCGCCTTGTAATAGCGTAGGATTTATGTTTCCGCAATTTACTTTCCGCATCCCTTGTAAAAACGGCTCGAAGAGGATGGTCCATAGGGAGGTAGACATCCCGATAAAGGTGGGAACCCAGGCCTTCAATTCAACCTTCTATGTGATGGACATTCGTCCTTCATACTCTTGTCTGTTGGGACGCCCCTGGATTCACAATGTCGGTGTTGTCACCTCCACTTTGCATCAGATGCTGAAGTACCCTGTCCAAGGGAAGATCATAACCGTCCACAGGGAAGAGGAGTACATGATTAGTCATCTGAATTCTTTCCGATATGTGGAATTGGATGACGAGTTCATTGAAACCCCTTTCAAACATTTTGAAGAAGTCTCCCAAGAAATAGCGGCAACCAAGGCGGTATCCTCGATTCCTATGATCACAAGACCTCCACCTCGGATGTCATCTCTAAAGGATGCAAAGGCAGTAGTGGAAGAGGGCGGATGCACCATCTGGGGGCAGCTTTCGGACATCCCGTACAAATCAGACAAGTTTGGCTTGGGGTTTACTTCAACTGCTCAAAAGGCTGTGTGCCGCGCCCGTGCTGGGGGGCCACCTGTGAAGATCACCAACCAAGGGGTCAATGCAGTAGAGGACAGTGAAGAAGATGGCAGCTTGGAAGATTAGATATTTCCTACTGTCAGCAGAGGACTTCGCAACTGGGAAGCCAAAGACTTTGTCCCGATAACTTTCATATCTTAGTAATTTATCTTTTACATTTCTGTTGGACTTGTAATATTCACAAAAAATTCGTACATTTTCAACCTTGTGTCTTACCCGAGGCACAATGGTCCATTTGTATGGGTTTTTATTTCATTTTCATATGACATTCAATGAATCATGGACGCTTTTTCATATATAAACCTTTTGTGCTCATTGTCTTTCTTTTACATTTTATTATTTTAAGATGGCTATACCCTTACACACACCCACACTCACAAATGCAAGTACCCTTCCATTCTGGATCCCATGGGTAACGATACTGCTATAGCCTTTAGTGACTCTGAAGATCTGATCTACCAAGCCAAATACGAAGGTGAGGAAGATTGTGAGGTGCCAGGGGAATTGGCCAGACTACTACAACAAGAGGAAAGAGCTATTCAACCTTATGAAGAGCTGTTGGATACAATCAATTTGGGTACCGAGGAAGATAAAAAGGAAATCAAAGTGGGTGCCAATCTAGAGCCGAGTGTGAAAGAGCGCCTAATTCAGCTATTGCATGATTATGTTGAGATCTTTTCCGGGTCATACAAAGACATGCCGGGACTTGATACATACATTATGGTACATCGTCTACCCACAAGAGAAGATTGTCCATCAGTGAAGCAAAAAGTCCGCCGCATGAGACCTGACATGTCAGAGAAGATCAAAGCAGAAGTTATGAAGCAGTTCAATGTTGGATTTCTAGCTGTTACTTCCTATCCACAATGGGTTGCTAACATTGTTCCCGTACCTAAAAAGGACGACAAAGTAAGAATGTGCATGGATTATAGAGATTTAAGCAGGGCCAGCCCTAAAGATGATTTTCCACTTCCGTACATCGACATCCTGGTTGACAATACAACCCAGCACAAAGTATTATCTTTCATGGACGGATTCTTAGGCTATAACCAAATCAAAATGGCGCCTGAGGACATGGAGAAAACTACATTTGTCACACAGTGGGGTATGTTCTGCTACAAAGTGATGCCATTCGGACTGAAGAATGTCGGGGCAACCTATCAACGCGCCATGGTAGCTTTGTTTCATGATATGATACATCATGAGATAGAGGTCTATGTAGATGACATGATAGCCCGATCACAAACTGAAGAAGAACACCTTGATCACTTGCAAAAGATGTTTGTCAGGTTAAAGGAGTACAAACTACGGTTGAACCCGAACAAGTGCACATTCGGAGTCCGGTCCGGTAAGCTCTTAGGTTTCATTGTCAGCAACAAAGGCATCGAGGTTGATCCTGCCAAGGTTAAAGCGATACAAGAAATGCCTGCTCCTCGCACTGAGAAGGAAGTCAGAGGATTCTTGGGACGCCTGAACTATATTGCCAGGTTCATTTCTCACCTAACATCTACTTGTGAACCAATCTTCAAACTGCTGAAGAAAGATCAGGTAGTTAGACGGAATGATGACTGTCAGATTGCCTTTGACAAAATCAAAGAGTATTTACAAGAGCCTCTTGTCTTGATGCCACCAGTCGAGGGAAGACCGCTAATCATGTATCTAACCGTTTTAGAGAACTCAATGGGGTGCGTATTGGGGCAGCATGACGAGTCAGGCCGAAAAGAGCACGTTATTTATTACCTGAGCAAAAAATTTACCGACTGTGAAACCAGATATTCACTGCTCGAAAAACTTGTTGCGCTCTGGTATGGGCTGCTCGTCGGATAAGACAATATATGTTGACTCATACCACTTTGCTAATATCTAAGATGGATCCGATAAAGTACATCTTCGAGAAGCCTGCTTTGTCTGGAAGGATAGCTAGATGGCAGATGATCCTAACAGAATATGACATACAATACACGACCCAAAAAGCTATAAAGGGTAGTGTGCTAGCTGATCATCTTGCTCATCAAGCTGTAGAAGATTATCAATCCATGAAGTTTGAATTCCCTGACGAAGACATCATGACAGTAGACAACTGTGAAGGAATCAGACCATATGACGGACCTGAACAAGGATCCCGGTGGACCTTGTACTTTGATGGGGAATCCAATGCACTTGGTAACAGTATCGGCGATGTGCCCATATCTCCGGAAGGATGCCATACTCCTTTTACTTCCAGACTTTGCTTCAACTTTACGAACAACATGGCAGAATACAAAGCATGCATCTTTGGTCTCAAGGCTGCCATAGACTTGGGAATCAAATCTTTAGTTGTGTTTGGAGATTCGGTTTTGGTCATCAGTCAGATCAAAGGAGAGTGGGACACTAAGCACCCAAACCTTATCCCTTACAAAGAACATGTTTTGACATTATTACCACATTTTGAGCAGATTACCTTCGAGCACTTCCCGCGAGAAGAAAATCAGCTAGCAGATGCTCTAGCTACAATTTCATCTATGTTTAAACTTAATTGGGATAATAAGGCTCCCCAGATCACCATTGAACGAATGGACGAACCAACACACTGTCACGAGATTAATACTGAAGAAGTAGTGGACCAGCCTTGGCTTCATGAATTCAAAAGGTATCTCGAGGCTCAAGAATATCCTGAAGGAGCTTCAATCAATGATAAAAAGTTCTTAAGGAGATTCTCTGCTAAGTTCTTCCTAAGTAATGGCATCTTGTACAAACGCAATCATGATTCTATTCTGCTCCGTTGTGTGGATAAGGCATTATGGCTGAATTGCATGAAGGTACCTTTGGCACTCACTCTAGTGGGCATACGATGGCAAAGAAAATCCTACAGGCAGGCTATTATTGGTCTACCATGGAAGCAGACTACTATCAACACTCCCGGACTTGTCATAAGTGTCAAATCTACGCAGACAAGGTGCACGTGCCTCCGGTTCTTCTAAATGTTTTAACAGATCCTTGGCCCTTTGCTATGTGGGGAATCGATATGATTGGGGAGATCAAGCCTACAGCCTCCAACGGACACCGTTTCATTCTAGTGGCCATTGATTATTTCACAAAGTGGGTCGAAGCAGCTTCCTTCGCATCCGTTACTAAGAACGTTGTTGCCCACTTCATCAAGCAAAATCTTATTTGCCGGTACGGTATCCCAGAAAGGATCATCACTGATAACGGTACAAACCTTAACAATACTATGATCACTGCCTTGTGCGAGCAATTCAAGATTCAACACCAAAATTTATCCCCCTATCGGCCAAAGATGAATGGTGCAGTTGAAGCTGCTAATAAAAACATTAAAAAGATCATACAGAAAATAACAGTCACCTACAAGGACTATCATAAGATGCTATCGTTTTCTCTTCATGGGTACCGTACCACGGCTTGCACATTAACTGGGGCAACACCCTATTCTTTGGTTTATGGCATGGAGGTTGTTCTACCTATTGAGGTTCAGATCCCCTCTTTAAGAATCATGAAGGATGCAGGTTTGAGTGAAGACGATTGGATTCAAACCCGACTTGATCAGTTAAACTTAATTGATGAAAAGAGACTTATTGTTGTTTGCCATGGTCAGACGTATCAAAAGCGGATGATCAAAGCTTTCAACAAGAAAGTCAGACGCCAAGCGTATCAAGTTGGAGATCTAGTGATCAAGCACATCATCTTGCCATAAAGTGATTCCAGGGGAAAATGGACTCCTACTTATGAAGGACCATTTGTAATCAAGAACATCTTTTCTGGTGAGGCAATGATCTTAACCACCATGGACGGTGACGACCTGCCACACCCTGCGAATGCAGACATAGTCAAAAGATACTACGCATGAGAGACCCGCTAGGTTGACACACCTAGGCAAAACAAGGGCATCCCGACGAACCAAAAGGTTCGGGCAAAAATTAGGGATAAAACATAAAAAAATTGTACACCCGGCAAGTTGAAAACCCGAAAGGGCGACTTGCGCAAAAAAGGATTTCCCGGTGGACTGAAAACCAGAAAGGGCGGTTCATGAAAAAGTTAGGGAATTAAAGCGTATGACTATGTCTCGTCGAATCACTTTAAGGATAATCTCATCACTGACAAACTCGAAGCTTCTGATCAATTCAATCATCTTCGGACGAAGCAACAAATGGACAAGATATTCGGAGATACGAAGGCTATAGCAGAATGGGAACCCCATGGGATTTTTTACACATAGCTATCTTTCTTTGTATAAACTTTTCTTATTTTCATGACACCATCCTCTTACTAGGATGTTTGTCTCTTTTGTACTAAACACTTATTCAAAGTAAATATAAAGATATCTCTTTAAAGTACAAAAAACTAGTTGTCTTTTTCTTTTACACTTGTGTTTTATTTGCAAAAACGTCCAATGATTCATTAATGAACATATGCATTTGAACATAATTACTGTTTACAAATAAACAAAATGGAAAAGAACAATTACTGACAAATTGAAGGAATAGTAAAATGTCTTTAGGCTATTCCATGAGCAATCCCTACAGTACGTCATCAAGATCCCCAGCAGAGCCAAAACTTCAAACTATTAACCCACAGTGGAAACCATCCAGTTTCTCCAAATTCCCCAGCAAGTTATCTTGAAGCCTGAAAACCAACCAGATAACAACTTCTGATAACTCCCCAGTAGAGTGGAAGACAACCCAAACTCCTAAACTTTTTCCAAACAGGGATAAGTTTTCTTCCCCACAGAGTTTTTTGTTAATCCCCAGTAAAAGTCTTTGGATTCCACCAAGCAGATTACTCAAGCAGTATTTGGCATTACTCTCACAATGGAATTTTTGTCAATACTCCAACTTCAAGACATGAAGAATCCATATATCCTCAACAATCAAGGATTTATTTTCCTCAGCAATACAGAAAATCAGCTTACATGTGCATACATTACATCCATATATCATAAACATTGATAAAGCACATTTATTGCATCATATATTTCATGCAACATAACTTTGTGTTTCAACTAACATTTTACCCTTTTCAGAATAAGATTAACAGCTATCATTAACAATGTTCAAAGATTCTAGATACAGTACAGATACACTCCAGACAGATAAGTTATTCTGTTACTCATTCAGATTCAAGTTCAGATACGCTCCAGACAAGGATTTCATTTTGATACTCATTCAGACCTCAATTTCAAGATACAGTATGGATACGCTCCATACAAGGATGTCATTCTATTACTCATTCAGATTCTAGTTCAAATACAGTACGGATACACTCCAGACAAGGATGTCATTCTGTCACTCATTCAAGATTCATCTTTCAGATACAGTACGAATACGCTCCAGATACGGAAGCCATTCTGTTACTCATTCAGATTCAAGTACAGATACAGCTCAGATACGCTCCAGACACGGACGTTATTCTATTGCTCATGCGGATTCATTCTCCAAATATATTTCAGATACGTTCCAGATACGGACACCATTCTGATACTTATTCTTTTTAGCTTACAACTTACAATTCAACAAATAATCTTGGATGGCATCTACAAGCCCATCTCCAACAAGATTCTATCACCTCTCCAAATGGCATCTTTAAGCCCATCTAACTCGCCAATCTAACTCTTCAGGTTCAAGAAGATTGAACAGGGGCAGCTGTTGTACCCCAAAATTTTCCCTCTCATTTATCAAGATTTTTCTAACAAGACTTCTTGGACTCAAGACAAGATTAGGGCTTGGTCAGCTCAAGACACCTCATCTTGCACTGATAACCTAAAATTAGGGGTTGAGTTTGCACGAGGATTTTTGGACCACCAATGCTTCATGTGACTTTCATACATCATTTTGGATCCATAAGATTGCTCATGATAAGTTTCAAGCCTTGAACCACATTTTTGATCAATCAATTGGACAGTTGACCTAAAAATCAACTGTATTGGGGAAAAAGTCAATTATGGCCAATTTACAGTCAAACTTCATGATTTTTGATCCACATCAACAATTTAGACTCATATGTACCATTTTATCAAGTCTAGATCACAACTCCTCAAGAAATTTGATCAAATCATCAAAAGGGCAAAATTGTCAAAATTAGGGTTTTAACTGAGAAAGGGCAATTTCTGTTTTTTAACCTAGCCAATGACCAATTGAGTTCAAACATGATTTCAAGGGCTCAATGGCATCATCTTGACCTAATTACATGGTTCAAAAGATCTCAAGTTCATTAGATTGACAGATGAATTTTGCAGTCAACTGATCAAAAGTCAATTGTATATTGAAAAGTCAAACTTTGACTTTTTGGTCAAAATCAAGTGCCAAGGGTCATGATTCATCAAGATATGTCAAAATATGAAACTTGTTCACCAAGAAAACTCAAATTTGAAAATTAGGATTTTGATTTGAAAATTTTCATAACTTAGAATTTTTTTAAGTATAATTTTTTTCTTATTTTTCCCAACTTTTCACCACTTTTTCACCATGATGCATTTTGATTCAAAGAAAACTTCAAACATGAAAGTTGTAGTCCTCCATGAAATCAACAACTTTTATTCATAAACTTTTCCCAAAATATTCTTGGATCTCAAGTTATGAATTTGTGAATATAGGTCCATGAACTTCTTAACTTAGTGAAATTTTGCCCTAATATAGGCAGGTTTTTGACCCAGTTTCATGGAAACTTTTCACCTAGTTCCAAGAGGTATCTCAAAATTCATTTCAAATATGTATTATAGAGCACATTACAAGCTTTCCAAAATGTCCAAGAACTCTCCAAGATCATTTTTTAGTATGGAGAATCGAAGAGAGGAAGTTGGCATTTTTTCACTTTTGTTCAAGCCATTTTCACATAGCATCAAGTTGCAAATCAGATCTATGATGGTTGTATCTTTCTGTATAGGTCCTAAGATTTCTTTACACTCCATTATTAAATGCAAACTCAGTTGACAAATGCTTTATCTTTGCTTTTGAAGCTTTGTAAAAGTGTATTTCCATTTTGGGCAAAAAGTTCACAATGCCATTTTCATAAAGAGAAGCTTTTGCAACTTTGTCCATCTTGAGTATTGAACCTGTCCCTTTGGTACATACAAACTACACAGCTCTCAAGCAAATTGTACAAGCTCTTTGCAGCCCTCAAGCAAGCAAGTACAGGCATGTGAGTATGGTCACTTCACTTTACTTCAAATGCAAGAAAAGTTGCAAAAAAGGTCCAAAGCTTGCACAGCTAGTAAGGGCTGACTTTGTATCATTTCTATACAAATATACAAACTTGTTGCAAGGATTAGCACGATTGGTTTACACTTGAAACTCTCCAAAACTCATAAACACCAAAATTCTGCCAAAACACTCAGATTCTGCAAAAGCACAGCCAACTCTCATTTGGCTCGTGCGTTTTGTGTTTAAACATTTGAAACATCTTATTCACTTGATACCTAGACAATCCAAGCCATCACCCTGGTTCTGTAACCCCTGTTTCATCATCCACCATTTTCACTTTGGAAGCTTGCAGCTTGACTTGTTCAGAGATTTCCAGCCATCCCCAAATCAAGATAAGCATTGGATTAGCTTCAGGGAAGTTCAAGGAAGCTCAAACAGTCATCAGGCCTCCATTAAAGTCCCTACATTGCTCTACTCGAATCCAGCTGAAGGGGGTATTTTCTTAAACTCTATCTCCTTATACAGGCAACTTCAAGCCACGATTTGTGAAGAAAAAATGTAGTCCTTATCATAACGAAGCTGTACATATCCATACTTTTCATTTATATTACTTGTGCTGAGAGAATTTGAAGATTGAAAATCCTGAAAAAGTTAGGTCACGAATTAGGGCTACCAAAATTCTCTCTGATCTTTAAGAGTTAGGTCACATAATTTATATGGTTAGTATCGTGAGCTCAAATGCCACATTTTTCATGTTATGAGTTTTTGTTTTTGTGTAAGCATAAGAGAGATACAGATTTGAACATGAAGCGCGCGCAGGAAGCTGACCAAGGACATGGACAAAGTGTTCGGGGCTTTTTGTACTTTGGGCCTTTTTGCTTTTGATGTTTGCACCCCCTGACTTGTTATTTGCACCCCCTGACTAACTTTTTATATTTTTGCAGTTTTCTTCATATTTTTATATTTAATACTTTCATTTATTTTTATTAATGATAAAAATACCAAAAAAATGATTTATTTATTTTCACACTTTTATTTTATTTTTTTATTAGTTTTTCACGTGAAAAATAGTTTATTTTGATAAATAGAACTTATTTTCTTAAATAACTTGTAAATATAATAAAAAATGCTTAATATTTTTATTATACTATTTATACTCATAAATACTTATTTTCTATACATATTTAATTTTTAATATTTAAACATAATATTATTTATTATTTTATACAAAAAATATACAAGATGATAATATGAAACATTATTTTCTTTGAATAAAAATTAGGGTTTCATCCCTTTCAAAAAAGAATTATTTATTTTTCCTTATTTTTTAGGGTTTAAATTAAATCATTTTCTCATACAAAAAACCAAACACAAAACATTTTTTAACATAAACATTGCATTGCATTTTAAATATTTGTCTTATATTTATTTAATTCGCGCAATATTCGATTTGGTTGTAATAATATATTTAGGTTTATATTTGTGCAAAATACCCATTCAAAACTTGTATCCCCCCTCCCATAATAATTGTTGTAATAGCTTAGTTTATTTTACGAAATTTATCACTTTATATACTATGCTTAGTAATTAGGGTTTGCATGACAAGAACAAAAATAAAACAAAATAGAAAAAACCTAAATGCAAGACAAAAGCATGAAAATGACACATTTTGCACACAAGAACCCTTAGGGTTTCTCCCACTTGGTTGCCTAAAATAAAATGGTCATGTTACACATGCGAAGTATCTTGGCAAAACAAAACAAGTATAAGATCATAGTCCCTCGATGAAGCTATACAAAGGTTGCCTAAACAAAATGATCTTGGTCCCTCAAAAATGCTAAGATACTTGGCAACATTGCTATCATGGTCATACGATGACCCACGCCCGTCCCGTTAACATCCAAAGATAGGGTTGCTTACCAAATCAATGGTACGTCAACAATGTCAAAGGAATAAAAATGCAGAAGAAAGACATTTGAGTAGGTAGATAGCTTCTAAGTTACTTGCTCCATTTCAAACAATCCTTGCTATTTTAAAAAAAAACAAACACACACACATTTCAAAACATCTTACAAAACATTGAAACATTTTTCAAAAGACAAACATCTTTGTATACATTCTTACGAACGAGAATCATTACAAAGATTTCCTAAACGAATGGCCTCTTTTCAAAATACTTTCAAAATCACACCAAACACCATTTCAAACAAAGCAAAGCAAGTAACTAAGAGCCCATGGATAACCATGGATGAAAAGGGTGCTAGCACCTTCCCTTTTCATAATCTACCCCCCCCCCCCCCCCCCCCCCCCCGAACTCAAGAAAACATCTCAAAGGTCTTTCCTGTGCTTTTTTACCTTTCCTTTTGGATAAAAGAAAAGCCGGTGGCGACTCTTGCTAACCGCAACATTTGCGACAAAATGCAAAACCTCAAGTCAGTTCTCCCACCGTATCATAGCTACCATTAACAATGTTCAAAACTTTCAGATACGCTCCAGACACGAATTTCATTCTGATACTCATTCAAACTCAGATTTCAGATACAGTTCAGATAAGCTCCAGACACGAATGCCATTCTGATACTCATTCAAACTCATCTTTCATATACAGTTCAGATACGCTCTAGACACGGATGCCATTCTGATACTCATTCAAACTCAGCTTTCAGATACAACTTAGATACGCTCCAGACACGGAGGCTATTCTGATACTCATTCAGAGTCAACTTTTAGATACAATTCAGATACGCTCCAGACATGGATGCCATTCTGATACTCATTCAAATTCAGCTTTCAGATACAGTTCAGATACGCTTCAAACACGAATGCCATTTTGATACTCATTCAGATTCTCTTTCAGATTCAGCAATCACTTTTGGATGGCATCTGCAAGCCCATCTCCAATAACTTTCTCTCATATCTTCAAATGGCATCTTTAAGCCCATTCCATCAACCATTAACATCATCGAGTGCAAATTTCTGGGCACTCTAGTGTCCAATCATATTCCACCTTCGAGTCACGAATGGAAAAACTCGCCAATATAACTCTTCAGGTTTAAAAAGATTGAATAGGGGCAGCTGTTGTACCCCAAAATTTTCCCTCTCACTTATCAAGAATTTACTCACAAGATATCCTTGACTCAAGACTGCATTAGGGTTTGTTCAACTCAAGACATCTCCTTAAGCATTGATGACCAAAATTAGGGTTTGAGTTTGCATAAGTATTTTTGAACTTTCTATGCCCCATATGATTTTCACGGATCATTATGGACCCTCAAGATCACTCATGTCAAATTTCAAGCTTTGGATCACACTTTTGCTCAGCCAATTGAGCAGTTGACCTAAAAATCAGCTGTATTGGGGGAAAAGTCAACCATGGCCAATTTACAGTCAAACTTCATAATTTTTTATCCACATCAACATTTTAGACTCATAGGTATCATTTTATCAAGTTTGGACTACAATTCCTCAAGAAATTTGATCAAATCTCCAAAAGGGCAAAATTGTCAAAATTAGGGTTTTGACTGGGAAAGGGCAATTTCTGATTTTTTGACCTAGAAAATGGTCAATTAGTTTAAGGCATTATATCAAGAGTTCAATTGCATCATTTTTACCTAATGACATGGTTCAAAATATTGCAAGTCCATTGGATTGGCAGATGAATTTTGCAGTCAACTGATCAAAAGTCAACTGTATACTGAAAAGTCAAACTTTGACTTTTTGGTAAAATTCAAATACCAAAGACCCCAATTCATTCAAACATGTCAAAGTATGAAACTTATTCATCAAGAAATCAAAAAGTCAATATTTCATTTTGAAAAGTCAAAATTTCTAAACTTAGAAATTTTTCCAAGTGTTGGAAATTTCTTATTTTTTCATAACTTTGAGCAAAATTTTCACCATGATGCAAAATGATTCAAGAGAAACTTCCAACATGAAAGTTGTAGATCCTTATAAATTCTAAAACTTTTCTTCACACAACTTCTTCCAAAAGTGCTTGGATCTCAAGTTATAATTTTATGAATATGTGGTCATGAAACTAAACACTTAGTGAAATTTTGCCCTAATTTGGTCAGGATTTTGACCCAACTTCATGGCACTTTTTCCTATAGTTACAAGGGGAATCTTCAAAATCAATTCCAATATGGGTTGCAGATCACATTGCAAGCTTTCCAAAATGTCCAAGAACTCCTTGAGATCATTCTTGAGTAGGGAGAATCGAAGAGATGAATTTAGGGTTTTATCACTTTAATTACAAGTCATTTTAGTGATGAACAAAATTCAAATTCAAACCATGATGCATAAAAACTACTTTGCAGGCCACAAACTTGTTAGGAACTCCATAATTAATGGTTTACACGGCTGTTAGAGGCCTCACTTCAAGCATTCAATGCATGGACATGTTTTTTTTGGAAGAAAGGTTACATTGCCATTTTGATAAAGTGCCTTTTTGTACAAAACTTGTTCTTAAGCCTTGCACATGTTCTCTTATGATCAAATAGGTCCTATAACTCATGAGAAATGTTTCAAACACTTACAATCACCCATCCCATACTTGTACCTCTCCTTGAAACTTGTTTCCCTCTTTTCTTCAAAATCAAGTAACCTAGCCAAAAGCTAGAAACTTGTACTTCTGACTGACCAATGCACTAAAACACTTTTGTTTATACATACACAAACCATTTGACACAAAGACACGAATACTCAAGCCTTGAAAGAATCTAGAACTCAGAATCACACTTCACACTTCCATTTTCATATAAACTGACCAAAAACTTGAAACTCATAATCTACTCGTGCGTTTCTTAGCCTTTTGGTTTCTAAAGTTTCTAAACATCACATAGAATCAATCCCACACCCTGTTACAGAACTGTAACACCATTAACACCATCCTCCATTTTCAAAAACTCAGCTCTGCACATTGACTTCTCCAGACCATTTCAACCATCCATTGTTCAAGTTAATCATTGCATTAGCTTCATAGGACCTCAAGGAAGCTAACCTGATCATCACCATCACTTAAAACAAGCTCAAACACAAAACCCGATTTCCAATTTTGAGGTAAGTTTTTTCAACTTTGAACTCTTCATACAGGCATCATCAATAGTTTATTTGTGAACAAAACATGTAGATATCGTTGCCCTGAAGCTAACCATGTCCATAGTTTCCATTAATTTTGCTTGAGCTTAGATAATTTTGAAACTGAAATTTCTGAGATTTTTAGGGTTCAGATTAGGGCCATTGAAATTCATGCTTATCTTTGATATGTAGTTTTAATGCTTTACATTTCTGAAACCGTGAGAAAATTTGATACAAGTTTCATGTTTACAATTTTCATTTTTGATGAGAAATGAGCAAGTTACAGTTGGTCTGGCTGGAGGTTGAAGATGAAGTCATCAGGGCACGTTTTGCCTTACATATTTATTGACTTGCCTATGTTAATGGATGTATAGCCACCCCAGTGGTAGAAGCGCGCGCCTGTAACCTTTGGGACCTGGGTTCGAGCCCTAGTGGTACCCTTTTGTATTTTTTTTCATATTTTTGCACCATTCTGATTTTTGCAAGCGCCTGGGCCTTATTGGGCTTATACTATTTTGTATTTTATTTTTTGTTTACTAACCCCCCTGCAGGCTAATTGCACCCCTGGCCCAAGTTTATTTATTTTTATTTTTTATTCATTTCATTTTTATTCTCTTAAATATTTTTCCCAATATTAAAAATCACAAAAAAATAGATTTTTATTTTAACTTAGTTTATTTTATTTTTCTCACAAAAAATATTTTATTTAACTACACATTATTTATTTTTATGGACTAGTCTTGTAAATTAAATTAAAACTAGGTTAGTATTTATTTTCTATTTACACCTATTAAAATATATTATTTTAATATAAAAAGGCTAAAAATATTTTATAATACTATAAATATTTTCAAGACAAAAAATACCAAAAAACACTTTTCTCATAAACTTATTTTCTTTTATTTTAACTAATAGATTTAGGGTTTTGTTTAAAAATCTTTTCTTAAACAAATATAGGGTTTACTTTTTTTTATTAATTATTTTCTTTAATTAATTAGGTTAAGACAAAATCCTTTTCTCTAAAAAATCCAAGCAAATATCCATTTACTTCACATTTTATATTTTTGTACATTTATTCACTTTTGTACATTGTATCCATTTAATTCCTTGTACATTGATACCCATTCAATATGGTTGTAATAGACTAATTAGGTTTTATATTCTTGCAATCCCCATTCAATTTGTACACCCCCCTCCCACAAATGTTGTAATAGTGTAGTAACTTTAAATTCCGCAATTTATCGCTTTTATATATAACATGCTAGTAATTAGGGTTTGTATGGAA
This sequence comes from Vicia faba, assembly GCA_948472305.1. Classification (NCBI taxonomy): domain Eukaryota; kingdom Viridiplantae; phylum Streptophyta; class Magnoliopsida; order Fabales; family Fabaceae; genus Vicia; species Vicia faba. The sequence goes on along the minus strand of OX451739.1, from coordinate 1,082,332,841 downwards.
AGATTAAAACCAATACTTAAAAAACCCTAATTCAAGACAAAAGCAAACATGAAACCAATACACTTGCACACAAGAACCCCTAGGGCTATTCCACTTGGTTGCCTTATACAAAATGGTTATATTACGCATGTAAGGTATCTTAGCAAAAACAAGCAAATACAAGATCATAGTCCCTCGATGACGCTATCTAAGTTGCCTTACAAAGGAACTCAGTCCCTAAAAGAGAATGCTAAGATACCTTGCAACATTTCTAATCATGTTTATACGATGGCCCACGCCTGTCCCATTAACATCCAAAGATAGGGCTACTTACCAAATCAATGGTAAGATAACAATGTCAAAGGAAAAGAAGAATGAACAAGAAAGACTTTTGAGTAGGTAGAATGCTCCTAATTACTTGTCCATTTCAAAACAAAACATCATTGCTATTTTCAAAACAAACACATACACTTTCAAACATCTTACAAAATTGAAAACATTTTCAAAAGATTAACATCTTTGTATACATTCTTACGAACGAGAATCATTACAAAGATTGCCTAAACAATGGCCTCTTTAACAAAATACTTTCAAAAACCACACAAAGTACAATTTTAAACAAAAAGCAAGTGATCTAGCAAGTAACTAAGAGCCCATGGAAAACCATGGATGAAAAAGGTGTTAATACCTTCCCTTTTCATAATCTACCCCCTGAACTCAAGAAATAATCTCAAAGGTATTTCCTGTGCTTTTTCACCTTTACTTTTGGATAAAAGAAAAGTTGGTGGCGACTCTTGCTAACCGCAACATTTGCAATAAAACACAAAACCTTCAAGTCAGTTCTCCCACCGTATCACAGTTGTGTTTGTAGAGGATTCCATTACTGAGGAAGAACTTTGCGACGAACCTTCTCAAAAACTTCTTATCATTGACAGATGCCCCCTCGGGATACTCTTGAGCCTCGAGATATCTTTTCACTTCATAGAACCAAGGTTTGTATGTTACTTCTTCAGTGTCGATATCATAGCAGTATGCTGGTTCATCCAACCTCTCAATAGTGATCCGAGGAGCCCTGTTGTCCCACCTGACCTTGAACATAGAGGACATGGTAGCTAGCGCGTCCGCTAATTGATTCTCTTCTCGTGGAAAATTTTCAAAGGTGACCTCTTTAAAGTGTGGAAGCAATGATAGCACATTTTCTTTATACGTGATGAGATTCGGGTGCTTTGTATCCCACACTCCTTTGATCTGACTTATCACCGAGGCTAAATCCCCGAAAATGTTCAAGAACTTGATCCTCAGGTCAATAGCAGCTTTAAGACCCATGATGCATGCTTCATACTCCGCCATGTTGTTGGTACAGTTGAAGCATAGTCTGGCGGTGAAACGAGTATGACAGCCTTCAGGAGATATAATTACAGCACCAATGCCATTTCTGAGTGCGTTTGAGGATCCTTCAAAAACCATAATCCATTGGGATCCTTCCCCAGGTCCTTCATCCGGTCCATCTTTTTCATAGTCAATCACCAACATAATATTCTCGTCCGGGAATTCAAAATTCATGGACTGGTAGTCATCCATGGCCTGATGGGCCAAATGGTCAGCTAATACACTTCCCTTGATTGCTTTATGGGTCGTGTATTGGATATCATATTTGGTCAAGATCATTTGCCATCTTGTTATTCTTTTGGAGAGGGCGGGCTTCTCGAAGATGTACTTGATCGAATCCATATTAGATATCAATAAATTAGTGTGGGTCAATATATACGGTCTCAGTCGGTGAGCAGCCCATGCCAAAGCGCATCAAATTTTCTCGAGAAGTGAGTATCTTGTCTCACAGTCGGTAAATTTTTGCTAAGGTAGTATATTGCATGCTCTTTTCGACCAGATTCGTCATGCTGCCCCAGCACATACGCCATTGAATTGTCTAACACTGTTAAGTACATTATCAAAGGTCTTCCTTCAATCGGAGGCATCAGAATTGGTGGTTCTTGAAGGTATTCCTTGATTCTTTCGAAGGCATTCTGGCATTCATCGTTCCATTTTACCACTTGATCTTTCTTCAGTAGCTCGAAGATTGGCTCACAAGTAGCAGTTAAATTGGAAATGAACCTGGCAATGTAATTTAGTCGTCCTAAAAAGCCTTTGACCTCCTTCTCAGTGCAAGGAGCCGGAATTTCTTGTATAGCCTTCACTTTTGCAGGGTCTACCTGAATGCCCTTGTCACTGACAATAAATCCCAGTAGTTTACCATACCTCACCCCGAAGGTGCACTTGTTTAGATTCAACCTCAGCTTGTACATCTTCAACCTATCAAACAGTTTTTGTAAATGATCAAGGTGCTCTTCCTCAGTTTGAGACTTGCCTATCATGTCATCCACATATACCTCTATCTCATGGTGAATCATGTCATGAAACAAGGCAACCATAGTTCGCTGATAGGTTGCCCCAACATTCTTTAATCCAAACGACATCACTTTGTAGCAGAAAGTGCCCCATTATGTGACGAAGGTTGTCTTCTCCATATCTTCAGGTGCCATCTTAATCTGATTGTAACTAAAGAAACCATCCATGAAGGAAAAGATCTTGTGTTGCACGGTGTTGTCAACCAGGGCGTTAATGTAGGGGAGAGGAAAGTCATCTTTGGGGCTTGCCCTGTTCAGATCTCTGTAGTCCACACACATCCGTACCTTACCCTCTTTTTTAGGCACCGGAACCACGTGGGCAACCCATTGGGGATAAGAGGTGACATATAAGAACCCAATGTTGAACTGCTACATAAACTCTGATTTGATCTTCTCTGACATTTCAGGGCGCATGCAACAAACCTTTTGCTTTACCGGAGGGAAATCTTCTTTAGTTGGAAGACGGTGAACCACAATATCCGTATCCAGTCCCGGTATGTCTTCATATGACCAGGCGAAGATCTCGACATAATCATGCAACATTTGTATCAACCGATGTTTGACATTAAGCCCTAGATTTGCGCTAATCTTGACTTCTTTTTTGTCTACCTCTGTGCCCAAGTTCACTGTCTCGACTGGCTCTTCATGAGGCTGTATGGCCCTCTCTTCTTGTTGTAAGAGCCTAGCAAGTTCTCTAAGTACCTCACAATCTTCCTCACCTTCATCTTCGGCTTGGTTGATCAGATTTTCAAAGTCATAATTGGAAATAGCAGAACTGTTATTAATGGGATCCATAGTGAATATGGATCTGCAGTTTGATACGTGAGTATGTGTAAGAGCATAGCTGTATAGACAAAGTAAAAGTAGAAAAGAAAAACAGAGAGCGCAAAATTTGTATGCATAAAGGTCTAATGCTTTATTAATGCCATATGAAAATAAAACATGATAACCCTCACAAATAAACCGATGTGCCCCGTGTAAGACACATGGCCATAAAGTTATATTGTTTATTACATATCCAAAAAATAAGAAAGACAATTACTTCTGAACAAAAGTAATAGGTACAAAATCCTTTTCCGTCCAGTTACTAGGTCCACCATTGGTAGTAGGGAAGATCCATCTATCCATGTCATTGTCACCGTCTCTATCTTCTACAATGTTTACCCCATGATTGGTGATGCGTAGGGGATATCTTCCAGCACGAGCACGTCGAACAACCCTTTGAGCCCCTGAAGAGAAACCCAAACCAAATTTATCAGACTTGTATGGAATATCAGGGAGCTGACCCCATATGGTAGACCCACCTTCTTCAATAACCTCTTTTACATCCTTGAGAGAGGCCATCTTCAAGGGAGGTCTAGTGATCTTCGGCATATTAGTAGCAATTTCAGTTGCAGCCAGAGTCTGAGGTACCTCTTTGAAATTCTTGCACAGAGTCTCGATGAACTCACCCTCCATTTCCACATATCTGAATGAATTCAGGTGATTGACCATGTACTCTTCTTCCCCGTGTACAGTGACAATTCTCCCTTTGACCGGGTATTTCATCATCTAATGCAGAGTGGATGTACCAACACCCGCCCCATGAATCCAAGGGCGACCCAACAAATAAGACTAGGATGGTCTGTTATCCATCACGTAGAAGGTAGAGTCGAAAGTCTGAGAACCAACTTTGATGGGGATGTCCACCTCCCCGTGCACCATTCTCTTTGAGCCGTCAAAAGCCCTCACTACAATATTACTGGGCTTCAAAGTCAAACCTTCATATTACAGTCTATCCAGAGCATTCTTAGGCAACATATTCAATGACGAACCAGTATCTACTAGGACATGGGCCAAAGTAGTGCCCTTGCATTTGACAGAGACATGCAATGCATCATTGTGCTTCCTCCCTCTAGGAGTCAAATCAGCATCAGAAAATCCCAAACCATTATCAGCCGTCAAACTGGCCACACAATCTTCAAATTGATCAGCAGAGGTTTCTTGGGGCACATGGGCAGTTTTCAGAAACTTCACCAAAGCCTTCGCATGATCTTCGGAGCACAACACCAAGGCTAGCATAAAGATATTTGAAGGGGTCTGCCCCAGCTGTTCGACCATGTTGTAGTCACTTTTCTTGATAATTTTCAGAATTTCTTTCATCTCCTTCTTGGAAGCCTCTGGGATAGATACAGAATGTGCCTTCATCTGGACAGGATCAACTAATATGTCTTTTCCCCGAGTCTCGGTCGACTCGATGATAGGGGTGTCAACAGGAGTAATCAAAGGAATTGCAGTAGTAGTAGGAGCAGGAACAAAAGTAGGAATAATCACAGTACCAGTAACAGCTTTCGGAGGAGAAATCTCAAGGGAGAACACTCTTCCACTTCTTATTATTTTTCTGGTTCCAACAATGTTGACAATGTCGGGATCAGCATTCTCATAGACCTGGTCTTCATCAGCCAGCCAATCTTGCTTGACGTCGTGGTAGTAGACGTCACCCCCATAGTTCCAAGGAACAGTTTTATCTGAGGAGTATGGGATTGGCCCTGGCGCAATGATTATCAGCGGAGTAATCTTGGGAATAGATGTAATCCTGACGGGTCTTTTGGTGGACACCCTGGGAGGATTGGCGGAAATGGTTATTATTGAAATATCCTTGCACAAAATGGTTGGAACAGGAGTCTTCTCAAACAAAATATCTCCAACATCTACCAGGAGCTGAACACCTGCCTTCAACAAATGACAACCAGTCGATAGAGATAAACAGAAGTGGCAACCTTCGCCACAACCCGGAAATAAACTGGCCTTCAATAAGTTCCACTTAATGGTCATAAGAGGAGTAACAAGCTCTTCAATAGTAGTAAAAAACATATCATCTTTAATAGCATTAACAACACGGTCGTGCTTGGGCATATGAGCAGTGATAACATTTTGCATCTCAGGGGCGTCAAACTCAATTTCCTTCGCCTCGAGAAGGTCTTGTACTTTGTTTTTCAAAGCCCAACATTCATTTGTATCATGACCTGGACTTTCTGAATGATAAGTACAACGGGAATTTGGATTGTAGCGGGGAGAGGTAGTGTTGGGATTCTTCGGAGCTTCCCGCAAGGTTACCAGATTGGATCTCAACAAATGGGGCAAAACTTGGGCTAGAGTCATATTTATCCGAGTGAATTATATTACCAGCCTTTCTGTTCTCTGCTAATTATTCCTTTGTTGAGTGGGTGCATGCTTAGGGATCACAATAGTCCCTACTGTTGAACAGCGTTCAGTTTTGTCCTGACTCCGTTGATGGTGCACAACACTAACCTCTTTCTTCCCAGCGAATGGTTTTCTCACGGCACTGGAGGATGTGTCCTTTTGGATCTTCCCATTCTTAATTCCAGCTTCCACTCTTTCCCCTGTCAAGATTAATTAAGTGAAGCCAGTCGAGGAGTTTCCAATTAGATGATTAAAAAACGGACCGGACAGGGTACCCAGAAACATGTCCACTAGCTCCCTATTAGACAGGGGAGGTTTGACTCTTCCTGCTAAGTCCCTCCACTTCTGAGCGTAGTCTTTGAAACCCTCGCTCGAACCCATAGCCAAACTCTGGAGTTGAGTACGGGTGGGAGCAAGTCTGCATTATACTGATATTGCTTATAAAAAGCAGCGGCCAGGTCTTCCCAATTATGGATGTTGGCCCTCTCCAGTTGATAGAACCAATCTAGCTGAGTTCCGGATAGACTATCCTGAAAGAAATGGACCCACAAGTCTCTGTCAGCAGTGTTAGGCTGTATCTTCCTCACATAAGATCGGAGGTGCATCTTGGGACACGAAACCCCATCGTACTTAGCAAACACTGGTGCCTTGAACTTTGGTGGAATAAAAATCCTAGACACCAAACCCAACTCTTCAAAGTCCAGCCCGAGAACTTTCTGAATCTCCATTACACTCAGACGCTCTTCCAGCTGTTTGTACTTTTCGTCAGCCAGAGGATACTGCTCTTCATTATAATCAGTGTCGTTATCAGATTCCTCTAGACTAGGGTCTTCCTCTCTTGTCTCACCATCTTGGTTCTCTCCTTCCTTGGATGAAGAGGTCAGATCAACCATTTTCTTCAACGGTCCCTTGAATCTTCTTCCCAGATTTACCATACCAATTGTCCTTCTTGGATTCTTAGCCTTGTCTTTAACAATCAGGGCTTTCAGTTCCTCATGCCCTTTGGCTAGAGCCATGATCATCTGTTGGAATTGTGCATTCTGAGTCTGTAAGTCTTTCACAGTTTGTTTGAGAGCCATTTCTTTTACTTGCTGAATTAAACAACGAAGAAGATGAGAAACCTGCTACGAAACCTGTTTATGCGATGATATGTATGACATGTGTATGCAATGATTTCAAGGATTTCGGGAAATTTAAATTTGCGAACCAAAATGAAACAAAGATTTTATTAGTAGAATTCAAAATACAATTGCCTTTTATGTGTTTCAATTGAAGATTCTAATAACTAAAAAAAATCAGGTTTCCCATGGGCGCTTCCTCTTTGCACCGAGATAGACATTGAGGCTTCTTTCCTCATGAAGTTGCTTCATGAGCTCTAAAACCTTCTTCTCCTGGGCATAGAACTGGTCTCTAAAGGTATCCCGCTCTTTCTTCAGCTGAATCCAGGATCTTTGTAATTCCTCAGGATCAGTGGGCATATCAGGATGAAGAATCGTATAGGGAATACCCCATTCAGTAATGGGCTCCACAATCACTGGTAAGATGGCTACATATGGCATCATAAGATTCTGAGGGAGAGCTCGTACCCATTGGAGATAAGGTTCCATAGGAATGGAAGTCTTCGGTCCCAAAGTCCTGATGTCAAATCTGTTTACCATGCCCCAAGCTCGTATGAACCTCTGGCGATACTCTTGAACATCATCCTCATAGTTAAACATAATTCCCTGGATAAGAATATTGTGAGGACCATCCCTTCGAGCGTAACCAAATTGTCGCAGAGCCATAGAAGGATTATAAGTTATTCCTCCCCTAATGCCAAGTAGTGGGACATTAGGGAATTCCCCACGGCGGTTAATAATAGAAATATCTCCCATAGATCGGGAATACCAGAGAATATCCGCGTGATAAAGTGACATTATCTTTTGCGACCAACCCAAACCTTCTTCATTATTCAGTATTGTCTTAGGGAGGTGAGAAAGAAACCACCTTGAAAGCAATGGCACACAGCATATAAGAATCCCTCTTTTCTTCGTGGTACGAGTGTGGAAGGTATGCAAGATGTCTCTGAGTAAAGTGGGCACAGGGTTGCGAGAAAGGAAGACCTTGATAGAATTCACATCTATGAGTAAGTCTGGATTAGGGAACAATACTAACCCATAGATGAGAAGGGCCAAGACTTCCTCAAAAGCCTGGAAGTCCAAATCATCCCAAAACAACTGAGCCTTCTCTATTAGGAACTTGGCTAGAAAACCCTTAACTCCACTTCTTATTTCCCAGTTGGATATAGCGTCAGACCGTTTTAGGTGTAAAGCTGTTGTAATAACCTCCGGCTTCAGAGCTTCTTCCAAACCGGTGAAAGGAAACTGATCCAAAATAGGTATGCCCAATATCTGAGAGAACTCTTCCATGGTGGGTACCAACTGATATTCTGGAAAGGTGAAGCAATGGTTCTTAGGGTCAAAGAACTGAAAGAGCACACTCATCATCTTCTCATCAAAACCCAAGGTAACCAGATTGAGGAGTCGACTGAAGTTCTTGGTGAATGAGGAAGTCTCAGAAACCCTAGATACTAGATCTTTGAGTTGAAGCGGTATTCTTACAAAGCTGATTCGAATGGTATTTCTACGAGTGGAAGCCATGATCTGCAAAACAGAACAAAGATAAATTCCCCTAATCCTTGAAATGGTTAGTGTAATGAAGAATGAATGTTTATGATGCATGATGTCATGTTTAAGAAAATTAATCACACATAAGCAAAGCACATAAGACCTTAGGTTTAGGCTTGTATGGGGTTTATAGGTAAATACCCTCTTGAAGTTTAGTTGGTTTTAAACCTGTCCTAGGAATAGTAACTGGGTTCTAAGGAGTCTCAATATCATTGATCTTTCTTTATCGGTATTATCTCAGCTTAGCAATCTTTTCTTGCGGCTGAAACATCCCAAAAGTCCAATTTCAATGAGTGTAGTATCGAGTATCAACCAATTCCCAGCTTTACACTGAGGCCAACTATCTCACTACTTTCTAATGGCCAAGTTTGTTCAACTAAGGTTCTATGTTTCGTTAGTGCTTCACGACACTACGTGGAGACCTCGTATTCTCCTTGATTCAACACAAGGGATACTGGTACCAACCAAAGTGTTACACCAACACAACTATCGCTTCAATCATATCGATTTATGCTGTACAGTCTCCACAATCTATTGTTATTTGCCTAAAAAGATACCCCCGATCCGGGTATAGGATCTTTACAAGAATACCCCAACAAAACCTTAAAAGTAAAGCAATCAAAGCAAGAAAAGAAAGCAATTTAGAATGATCTAGACCCTAAGGTAAACCCCACTTTATTAGTCCCCAGCAGAGTCTCCAGTTCTGTGATACGGTGGCAGAACCTACTTTTTAATACTGGTTTGCATTTTTTTGTTTGCAAATATCGCGGTAAGCAAGAGTCGCCACCGACTTTTCTTTTATCCAAAAAGGAAAGGGTGAAAAGAACAGAAAAAAGACCTTTTTTCGATATTTCTGAGTAAGGGGGTAGATTATTGAAAGGGAAGGTGTTAGCACCCTTTCCATCCATGGTATTCCATGGGATTTTAGGTACTTGCTCATTTTCTAAAATTGCTTGTGTTTGTGTGTTTGAAAAGCTTTGAAAATTGCCTTAGTGCGGTGATTCACTTTATGGTAACTCTTGTATCAGTCCTCAAGAGTGTGATAAAGCGTTTTGAAAACTTTGTTTGAAAAGTGTTTGGAAGTGTGGTGTGTAAAAAGAATTGTTTGAGCAAGTACTTGACAATTATCTACCTACTCGGAAAAAAGTTTGTTTGTTTCCTCCTATCCTTTAGACAGTGTTATCCTACTATTAGTGAGTAGGTAGCCCTAGTCATTGGATGTTTGAGGGACTATCAAAAGGGACGTACGGTCACTAAGGCAACCGGGCAAGATCTCTTAGTAACTATCCCAAAGCCCTAAGATCACTTTTATACCTAGGCAACAGTCTAGAGGGTCATCGAGGGACTAGTGATCTCTAGACTTAAGGACAGCCACTAAGAATTCTCACTTTTCGAGAATTGTGACCGTAATTCAAAGGCAACCGAGTGAGGTATACCCTAAGGGTACAAGTGTGCAGCAGTGTGCTTTTTTCAGACATTTTATCTTGCGCAATTAGGGTTATCTAGGTTCTCATTATCTTCCAGGCAACCCTATTAAACATTCATATAAATAGTTTATCAGGCGGCAAAATAAATGGCGGGAAGATAAAGTTCCTAATTATTACAAGGCTTTGGTGCAATTACATGATTAATGACTGAAAAGTAAAAAAGCGGAATTGAAAAAAAAAACCTAATTAAGCTATTACAAACCGAGTGCAGTTACATCAATAGTAAAAATTAATCGTGCGGCAAAAATAATTACGTGTGAGAATTAACTGGAAAGAAGGTTCAAAAACCCTAGAAATATAATTTGATTATTAAAAATATTTTGGGATTTTATGAGAAAAAGAATTGAATTTTGACCTAATTTTTCCTAATTAATTTTAATTAATGAAACAAAATTAAAGTTAATTAAAATTATTAATTTGCAAAAAAATTAATTTATTAAAAATAAAACTAAATCCTATTTTTTTATTTGATTTTATGATTTTTTATGAAAAAAATTGATTAATAAAAAATAGTTAGACTAATAATGATAATAAATAAATAAAAACTAGAAAAGATTAGAAATTAGGCCTGAGGGGGGTATAGGCCCAAATTGGAGGGTGTTGTTGCTGAATTCTGCCAAGTCCAAGTCTGGTTGGCCCATAGCAAGCATTGGATTCAGTAGGAGGCTTGCTGGGATGTCCACCATGGAGATGCAGCCTGGAAGCATGAGATTTGGCCAAGGAACGATCCAAGGGTGATGATTTGGAGATCTATGGTATGCATGCTTGCAATGAGAGCATATGATCTGCAAAGAAATTGAGAGAAAATATAAAATGGTTGAGGCAGGGGTCGAACCCCTGACCTCCCACACACAACGCCTTATGACCCTTCCTTCTTACCACTGGGCCAATGCTTCATTCATTATATCAAATACAAATAATATATTATATAGCATAATGAGTCAGTGATGTAATAAACACGCGCGAGATTCAAACTGTCCAACCAGGTTTGGACACGCCATCATCTTCTCCAAAGGAACTGCTGTTTTAGACAGGACTTTTACCTACGGACATATGATGTAACTATAAACCTGCAAATCTCAAAAATCAACACCAGGAAAGATAAATCAAATCTAATTACATAGATCAACTGGGTTTAATCTCTTGAGTGCAATGGTGTTCATCTTTGGCCCTGATTTTGCCTGAAACGAAAAGCCCTCAAATGAACCTCTAAACCCTAACAATGGCATATCACACATCCTGCATCTAAACATGAATTCAACTATACAGAAACTTTCTATGCATCCATACAAACACAAATATGCAATCAAAACAGATTAATAATGCAAGAATGAACTAATATGAATTTGAAAAAATGTAGCAAATCGTGATGATGTAAGTGATGATTCTTGGAGCTTTGGCGTCCAGAGGAGATGCAACTAGCTTCAGAGTACCTCCAGCAATCGATTGCAAGCCTCAGGATGCTTTGAATCCCTCTACAACTATGAATCCGATTGACACTTTTTTTTGTGAAAAATTTGGAACTTTTCTGGACTTGTGGAGGCAGCTTTTTCGTCCCCTTTGACCTAGGGTTCTTGTGTTTATGTAGTGTATCTCATTAGGGTTGCAAATGTGGAAAGAATCCAATGATTTCATGAGAAAATATCCTTCTTTCAATTATGTGATTTTTGATTATTTTTGGAACAAATCCAATCTTTTCCTTCCTCCACCATTTTGCTTTGATTTTCCAGCATGTTTTGATGGTTATTTGATAAGGAAAAGATTTGAAAATCATATCTTACATATTTTCTATTATTTCTTTATTTAATTTTGAATTTTAATGAATAAATAATCAAAATAAATAATAAAAATAATGGAATAATATATGAGTGATCTCAAGGGTCATGGGCCATGTTAGGAACAAGTTGCAAGCATGAAAACATGGGCCCATTTGGAAAAAGTTCAAGTTAGGTCAATATTAGCTTCATGCACATTTCCAAAAATTGGTCAATTTTAGCAATGCATATATTTCTCATTTTTAACCCTAAGAGGGTGTTCTTGGACTTTTTAGAAAGCTTAGGATGTCCTATAAATAACCCTTTTGGTCTCATCTCAATTGGATCTTCCATGTTCATGTAAGGAGCTTTAACCCAAAAGGTGTTTTTGTTGACTTTTTGAATGGACCTATAATGTCTGAACTTATATCTTTTGATTGAGGCATTTATTGAACTTGAGGGATGAAGATAAATTGTAGGGAATTGTATTCTCTTCAAAATGAGCCTTGGTTGGAAAATTTCTGATAAAGTATGAGAAAGTTATGTCTGGTCAAAGTTTGGTTGACTTTTCCTATAGAAACCCTAATTTGTCATTTTTGACTTTTGATGAGTTAGGAGAATTTCTTGAGGAATCATGATCAAACCTTGATCAAATGATGGATATTAATTTAAAATGTTTATGTTGACCAAAAATCTTGAAGTTTGATTGTATTTGGGCCACAGTTGACTTTTGACCTAGTATAGCTGATTTTCAGGCATTTGAGCAGTTGACTGAGCAAACTTGTTGTGCAAGGCATGAAACTTGGCATGGATGATCTTGAGGACATATTAGGACAATGGAGACCATTTGGGATCCTTGGAACTCAACCATCTTTATGATGAGTGGAACCCTAGTTTGAGGCTTATTGTCTTAAGAGGAGGATTTGTTTGGTCAATTTTTGGTCATCCTAGGGCAGGTTGGGGATTTCAATGGTCATGTCTTGAGTGAAATGGGAGGGAAAATTTTGGGGTAAAACAACTACCGGATGTAACAGCCACCCTAGTGGTAGAAGAAGTGCGCGTAAGACATTAGTTTATAGGGATCTAGGTTCGAGCCCCAGCGACACCCTTTTGTTTATTTCATAATTTGTTATTTCAGATTCAGTGCAAGCAGGTTGGGAGCGCTCATCATGTACCCCTCATCAATACCATTGGATGTTCAGTAATTCAAATCTAGTGCTCCATCATGGAAAGCCTATGATGCATCTCCAAAAAGTCAGCCACATGGGATCAAAACAGGCGTTAGATTCAAAATTTAGGCCTCCTTTTTTTTTGTTTTTACTTTTTAATACCCCCTTCTTACTAAAAACAACACAGACCCATTCATTCATTTTTTTATTATCTGACTCAAACAAAAAAACCACATTTAGGCTTGTTTTCTACTTTTAACCCCCATTTCACTTTTTAACACCCAGCCGAATACTTTTTATATTCTTTATATATTTTTTATATTTTATTTATTTATTTATTTAAACAAAAAATACCAAAAATATATTTTCTTAAATAATTAAATAATTAAATATTTTAATTTAAACACTTCTTTTATTTTTGTTAATATCTAGAACTAGATTTTGTTTATTTTTCACACTTTAAAATATTTTCCTAAATTAACATTAACATTCAAATTATTTTCTAAACAAATTATTTAGACTTAGGTTTTATTTTATTCTTAATTTCAATGAAATTAGATTTTAGGTCTTGTCAATAATTAATTAACTTTTTTTGTAAATAAAATTATTTAGTCTAATTAGGTTAACTATAAAACCTTTTTCTCCATCAAAAAACCCTAAAAACAATTTCTTTCTCTTTACATTTTGTATATTCTATTATTATGCATATTCAATGGTTTGTAATAGATAATTAGGGCTTTATTGTTTTCTTCCCCTATTCACAAACTTGTACCCCTTATTCCCAAAGCGTTGTAATAGCGTAGGACATTTAAATTCCATAATATATCGCTTTCCTTATTATTGTTAGAAATTAGGGTTTGCATGATAATACTTAAAATCAAACCATATAAAAACCCTAATTCAAAGACAATATATTTGAAATCAAAACACTTTGCACACATGCACCCCTAGGGTAACCCACACTTGTTGTCTCGGATATAAACAGTCACGTCCCTCGAATGTGGGATGTTTTAGCAAATGCCCTCGATTAAAAGATCGTAGTTCCTCGATGACCCTTCAATGTTGTCTTCGGTAAACGATCTTAGTCCCTTATGACAAATTACTAAAACATCTTACAAGTTGCCTTCTATGACTGTGCGATGACTCACGCCCGTCCCTCACATCCAATGATATGACTCTCTACCAACCAATGATGAAGTAGCACTATCTAAAGGAGGAGGAAAAGAACAAGACTTTTTGAGTAGGTAGATTGCTCGTAATCGCTTCCTCACAAACTAAAACCATTTCACACCTCACACTTTTAAAAACAAACATATTTCCAAACACTCCCTTTTAATAAATATTTTCAAAACAAAACATTTTATATACATTCTCAATGATATGAGAATCATTGCAAAATTGACGCACTAAGGCGTTTTCAAAATATTTCCAAAACAAACATTTTGTATACATTATCAACGATACGAGAATCATTACAAAATTATCATTTTCAAAATACCTTCAAACATACACAAACACAAAGCATTTCAAAGTGATCAATCAATTAAGATCCTGTCGATAACTACGGGTGAAAAGGGTGCTAACACCTTCCCTTTTCATAACCTACTCCCCGAACTCAAGAAAATTCTCAAAAGGTCTTTCATGTTCTTTTCACCATTTCCTATTGGATAAAAGAAAAGTCGGTGGCGACTCTTGCTATCTGCAACATTTGCGATAAAATACAAAACACCCAAGTCAGTTCTTCCACCGTATTACAATTATGTTACTCAATTATCAACTGTCAAGTGTCAAATATCAATTGTGAACCAAATGTAATTTCATTCAATAATCAACCAGAATTATTCCAATAAAGTACATATTTTCAACATAGAACCATAAATGTTACAACATAGATCCTAACAAACAAATGTTACAATGTAGAGCCTAAACCAGAAATGTTATAAAATTCAACCAAGATCCTATTTCATTATTATTGAAGCAACTAATGTAATTAACACAAACATGGTAATCATCAAGTTAAACTTCAAAAGTTTCTTCAGTAATTTCATCTTAATCTTCATTTCTTCATTTCTCATGTTGACATCTTTAACCTTTTTCTTCTACAATGTTACAATCTTATAGCATTTTTCATGTTGCCCCATTATCTTACCTCATAAACTCCTACTAGCATTTTTTCATAAATTCATGTTGAACTACCATACTAGAAACCATGGTTCTCTTTGCTAACATTTCAAACAATTACATGTGTTAACATTCCCGTAAGTATTTATGTAAAACCTTCCTAAAGTAAGCATATTACCACCCCAAATAACCCAATCACATATGTTCTATGAAACTAAGATGAAGATATATTACAACTGCATAACCCGCAACAATAAGTTAGAGTAAAAACACCCTATTTAATTTTGAAAAAAATACATTCTAGTATAGTCTCAAACCCCTTTTGAATATCCAAAACTTTAAGTCGTCGTTCATTCCCCTACTTCTACTACTACTTTAGCAAACCGATTAATGTACTCTCGCAAGATTTTCTTCTTATTTTAGTCCCACTAAGTATGGCTATCATGGTGGGCTTTTGCTTTTGAGCAGTGAGTTGGTCGGAAAAAGAGTCACAAAGTTCCTTTTATGAGTTTATGCTTTTGTAGAGAAGGGCCTTAAACAACACCATTAAGGCTCCTTTAAGGATTAACACGAATAATTTGCATTTCACAGCCTCTCACGTGTGGTAGTAGTCGAGTCTGGTATCTTGATACTCGACATGTGTCATACCCCAATTTTTCTCACCCCGTTTGAACAGTCAAATTATTTTTAAAATTGGATTTTTATATTTGTTACTAACATTTAGATTTATATATATATATATATATATATATATATATATATATATATATATATATATATATATATATATATATATATATATATATATATATATATATATAGAGAGAGAGAGAGAGAGAGAGAGAGAGAGAGAACTATTACTTAATATTTCTAACTATTGGATTGAGAAGAATCAATGACGAAGATGTGGAGTAAGTGTTAATAACTTACTCTTGGAGTAAAAATATCCCTCCTTATATATAATAATAATAATAATAATAATAATAATAATAATAATAATAATTTCTTTTAACTAGTTTGATTTTAAAATTATTTGTTTAGATTAAAATAAGTTTATTTTACTAACATTTTAACAATAATTTATTTTTCTTATTCATAAAATATATGATAGTTTACTTTAAATTATTTGTATTTTTTAAATAACAAATATTTGTTGGACTTTCATATACTTTCAATTGACTTTTTATTTCAAATAAATGACATAGCACAATTGATAAAGAAGTAAATCTTGCAAGCATGACATAACACTTCACTTTTCAAATTTTCTTTTCAATATTATTGGTGTTACTGTTATTTTAATTTTTGGCCGATGATTCAAATATGAAGCCGCCCTGTCTCCCTTGTAGCTTCAATTCTTTTTTTTTTTGTTTCTTTTGCAACCATATGATGATGACCTGATAGATTTTTTTATACATATTTGAGTCAACAGTTTCTCACCTTTACACGTTTAACTATACTATTCATTAGAAAATTTCAATTTTCTAAATATATAAATATCTACAAAATTCTCTTCATTCATAAGTCACAATTCACGAAATTCCTTAGACCACCTCCAACGGTGGTTTTTCAGATTGGTTTGCCAGCTTGGTATTGAAATTGTCAACAAAAAAGTTGTTCCAGCTGGTGAACGGTACAAATATAACGGCTCTTCATATTTTTTTATTATTAAAATAATCAATTAGTCGTTGTGCAACGACTTTATTTTTTTATTTATTTTTTTAACTTTTTTTATTTATTATAAATATAGGTTTGTTGGAAAATTGTATACCAATCCTATTTTCTCTCACTTTTATTTACTCTTTAATTTCAAATTTCTCTCTCACAATTTCATCATTTTATTCATAAATTTTTAATTTCTTCCCAACAATTTCTTCTCATTATCATTTTATTTCAAATTTTCATCTTTTTATTTCAAATTGCATTTGTTTAGGCCAAATGGATCCTAATCATTTTCATTATCAACAAGCTATGTTCAATTTCATGCAAAATTATCAAAATCCTAATTCTCAAAATTCTCAAATTCCATCAGTACCACTAAACCCCGCCATATTTTTTCCGTCACCAAACAATCCAAATATGTATCAAAATCCTAATCCTCAAAATTCTCAAGTTCCACCATTTTCTACTCAAGTTGGTGTTGAAAAAGAAGAAAGGGTTCTCGTTAAAAAAAATCTCGAGAGCAATTTACAAGGAATGAGGATATATATCTTATCCAATCATGGCTCAATGTTTCAAAGGATCCAATTGTGGGAGTTGATCAAAAAGCTGAGAGTTTTTGGCATAGAATCGCTGCAAATTATAACCAGTATCACGGGTAATTGCGAGAAAAGTTAAGTGGTCAATTAAAATGTCGATGGCATCAAATAAATGCATCGGTTCAAAAATTTGTTGGGTGTTATAGATAAGCTGTCAATGGAAAGAAAAGTGGGATATCGGAGAACGATATCATGGCTGATGCACATGCTTTTTATGCTCAAGATTAAGGTACAACATTCAATCTTGAGTATGCATGGCGATTGTTAAAAGATGAAGCTAAATGGGGCATCATCGGAGAATCGATTGGAAATTCTTCAAAAATGACACAGACTTCTGCTAGTGGGGCATCATCGGAGATCCCTGATACACCTTCAAGTTATGAGTTTAACTCATCATCACCAATGGAGCGTCCAATGGGACAAAAAGCAGCAAAAAGGAAGGGTAAGGCAAAGGAAATTTCAAATGCAACGCAAGATGCAAGGAATAAAAGAGCAGAAACAATGGAAAGACTTGCGTAAAGTAAGGAGGACGAGATAGAGTTAAAGGTAATGCAAATCATGATGAAAGACACTTCTACTATGAACGAAAGTCAACGAGATATTCATGAAAAATATTGTAATAAAATGAAGAAAAAAAATATGGACTGTAGTTAGTACCACTTTAAATTATATGTAAAATGGTCATTAGTACCACTTTAATTTATCAAATCCTATGTAAAATGGTCATTAGTACCACTTTAAATCATAATAAATATTATGTTGTTCAAACTAGCCGTTATTCAAACTAGCCGTTATGAATAACTAGCCTTTATTCAAACCATTATATATACTACAACTTATGTCATTGTTTTCTCATTCTCTTCTTATTCCTCACTAAAATGGATTCAGACAATTCAGATAATTACGATCAAGAATTTTGGGAGTTAGTTGAAGAAGAATTTATGGACGACAGTGATGAAGAACAACATCTTCAAAATGAATGTCAATTTAGAAGTTCCTCTAGGCCAAAGAGAAGAACTACGGTAGATCGAGGTCGTGAAGAAGGGCACAATCGATTATTCAATGACTACTTCTCAGAAAATCCAGTATACACAGATGTACAATTCCGAAGAAGGTTCAGAATGCATAAGCATGTGTTTCTTCGAATTGTAGATGCCCTCGGCAATCATGATGAATATTTCCAAATAAGGGTCGATGCAACTGGTAAGATGGGTCTTTCACCATTGCAGAAATGCACATCTGTTATTCGTATGTTGGCATATGGGTCTCCCGTTGACATTATAGACGAATATGTTCGAATCGGTGAAAGTACCTCAATTGAGTGCTTAGAAAGATTCGTTAAGGGTGTGAATGTTGTATTTGGGACTGAGTATTTGAGAAAGCCTAACAACACTGATATTGAACATCTTTTACAAATGAGTGAGTCACGTGGTTTTCCAGGTATGTTGGGTTCCATTGATTGTATGCACTGGGAATGGAAGAATTGTCCTGTTGCATGGAAAGGATAGTTTTGTCGAGGTGATCATGGTAAACCCATGATCATGCTTGAAGCAATGGCATCACAAGACTTGTGAATTTGGCATGCATTTTTTGGTATTGCAGGTTCAAACAATGACATTAATGTGTTAAACCAATCCAATGTGTTTAACGATATTTTGGAAGAACGTGCTACTAATGTGCAATATACAATCAATGGAACTCTTTATAATATGGGGTATTATTTAGCGGATGGAATATATCCTGAGTGGGCTACATTTGTCAAAACTATTTCGATGCCACAAGGAGAAAAGAGAAAACTATTTGCACAACACCAAGAATCAGCTAGAAAGGATGTGGAACGGGCATTTGGAGTGCTTCAATCTCGTTTTGCAATAATATGTGGTCCAGCGCGTGCTTGGCACATGGAAACCCTCAAGCATACCATATATGCTTGCATCATATTGCACAACATGATTGTCGAAGACGAACGACACACATATGGAGGTGATTTTGATTACTCTTACGATAATGTCGGTAACAACAACTCAACGACTGAAACATTTAACGGTCCTCATCCGAATCTTGCAACAAGACTACAAAGAAGAGCAACTCTTCGTGAAAAACAAGTTCATCGTCAACTTCAAGGAGATCTAGTCGAGCATATTTGAGAACGTTTTGGACATGAGGACGATGGAAATTAAATTTGAGTAATTATGTTATGCAATTTATTTTTATTGTTTTTAATTATATGTCATGTATTTGAGATTAATTTTAATTATTATTTTAAATTTTATGTTTAATTTTAATTTTATTTATTTTATATTAATTTAAATTTAAATAATTTAAATTATTATTTTAAATCAAATAAAATTTAGTATGAATAAAATATTAACATACAAAGTAAAATTATGAGACCCAATATAAGTTCTTTAAAATTGCACCATTGAAATGAAAAATAGAGTGAGTTGCTTCAAAATGATGTGGCTTAATAGGTCCCACAAAAAACCTAAATATGAATAGCATCATTGGAGATGTTCTTATATATACAAAATGCAGAATTTAGCACATGATTATATTATCATTTTAAACTATTTTTACACTTTGTATATGAATTTCTCTTAAATCAATTTCCTTTCTTTTTATACAAACTTCCTTTTCAGAATCACAACTAATGTTTTCTTAGTCGAAATCAAAATTTATAACTCTTTTATGCTAAAAAGATATTCTCACACGTGATCTTATTTTTCAGAAGAAAAAACTTTGTTGCTGTCAAACCAAATGAAAGTCAATTCTCCTCATATTTTTCCATGTAACAATACAAGATACTACCGCGTGAGAAAATAGCCATTTCATGTAATATTTTTTCAGCAAGAGTTCCAACAACAAATTTTTACAATTAAGAAGAAATTTTTGAATTCATAAACAATAAGAAGGCTCAATACAAAAATTTGGAAAAAACATTGTGTTTTGTAGGAGTTGAAGAAAAGTAGGAGAGGAAGTGATCATTGTGTTTTGTAGGAGTTGAAGAAAAGTAGGAGAGGAAGTGATTGATTATCGAAGCTGACGAAACCGCACTACAACGACACCATCATAAACACCGACACGCCACCTACAACATCACGCCCGGCCGCAACAACCACGAGATCCTCTCTATTCAATACTGAACTGCACACCGGAGATCTGAAACGTGTCCTCCTTAGTAGTACTTAGGGTTATTATTTTTTTTTCTTTTATCAATATTATTATCTTATAAGACATTAATTTAGGTTTAGTTTTAATTTGGGCTTTCATTGAACCATTATTAGATTTCTATCATTTTACTCATTCTAACACTCCAAACAATTAACACACCCCTTTTACATTTTATTTTATTATTTTGTTATTTAATTAATTTAGCTATTATGTCATTTAATTTATTTAATATAAATTTACAAACATAAAATCACATTTTTTCACAATTAAATTAATTCAAAAGTTTTATAAATAATAGAATTGGTGGATTTTACGTCCACCACATCCTCGAATAATCGATTAGTTGATTTAACGCCTTGTTAATTAATTATTCAAATAAAAACATCTAAAAAATCACCAACAAATCAAATGAATTTCTTCGCCCTGCGCGATTTAATTCTAATAAGAATCAACTCCTTATAAAAATGAATTTCTTCGCCTAACACAATTTAATTCTAAGGAAGATCAAATCTTCTTCAAAAATCAAATCAAATTCAAAATAACTAACCAATCCAAAAATATTTTTTCACTAACATAATCAAATCCAATATATTTTGAATAAGGGATTGTCAAGTTACTTTCTATATGAATATAAAAACTTCGCCTACCATCACTCAATTTTCAAATCCGGACGAGTTTAAAATCATTTGAAAGCAACTTAATACAATCCTATAAAAAACATCAACCAAACATACTTCGAAATACGAAGGACTCTGATTTCTTCTTAAGAAGATACGTAGGCACACAGTTGAAAAACCAAGACGAGTCCACTAACTAAAAAAACTAAAATTTCCCTTGTTTTTATTATGCATGATAATACAATGAAATAAAGAAATAGTCCCCATAATTCCTAGAGCTAAAAAGGATTCCCTTGAGTACAAGGGAGGTAAAGGTGTAAGAACAAGAAGTGTTTCTACATCTGGCCTTGAGATTTTGATGATAACTTTACATGTTATCTTAGAGAATAATTATATACACTAATAGTTTTGTTCTAGTGTGTAGTTGTTGCTGTAATATTCTGATTCTGATACAAGGAATGTGATGTCATTAGGTTTTAAACATACACTACTGGAAGAAAACATGTGGTTACGTGTTTCATTGAAGTCAAGGTTCTGAACTTATCTTCTGCAACATATCTTAAGAACGTTAGTACAAGAGGTTCT
Organism: Vicia faba; assembly: GCA_948472305.1. NCBI lineage: Eukaryota > Viridiplantae > Streptophyta > Magnoliopsida > Fabales > Fabaceae > Vicia > Vicia faba. Next base: position 1,082,311,449 of record OX451739.1, on the reverse strand, counting down.
GATCGTGACTTTATGGTTAACCTTTAGAGGCCTTCTAAAGCTTTACTTATGTGTTATAAGTTTTGAAGATTATGAAGACGAGGTTTTGTAGAACAAATTCTGATGATCTGAAGAAAAGCAAGTTCTTACAACCAAGTGCTGAAGACTCTGAAGACAAGGTTCTATGTGGCAAGTTCTGAAGACTCAAAGACTTAGGTTCTAAGGCTTAAGAAATATTCGTCTACAACAAGCTTCAACGGTAAACATTCAAATATCTGAAGCCTCTGAAAATAAGAAGAAACTTCAAAATGGTTAACATGCGGTGGTGTACAAAAAGGTACATAAAATATTTGTGACATCTACTCTTCTAGAGTGGCGCAAGGACAATCCTTTCATACTTTACTGTGACCACTGTCATTATGATCGTTAAAAACCAACAACTAGATTCCCGATTTACCTTTCTATCTTTTCAACGAATCTGTTTTATAAGTTATAAAAGGAAGACTTGGAAGCTGAAGAACAGTAAGAAACAACACTACAATGACAAATTTATCGGTTAAAATCAAGTTCAATAAAACTACACCAAAGAATTATGCAAACTCTATAGAAAAATCATCTGTGTATAGTTTTGTAAATAAGCAAGGAGTTGTTGCTCGTATCTTGTAGTAGGCACTTAGGTGTTTTTCATTGTACTGAAAAGTCTGTGTAATCTGCTTATAAGAAGCAAATCTGTAATACACTGCAAGTACTCAACTGTTGTTGAATGATACCTTGAGAGATTGAGTGAAGGTCTGATCTCAAGAAGAATTCTGCTGCGGCTTGAGTGGATTTGAAATAAGGATCGATGGACTTATTGGGGGTGCCAATAAGGTTGATCAGACTTACTCTGGGTTGTTATGTAATCAGTTTGGTTATAGTGGATTAAGTCCTTGTTGAAGGCGAAATCATTCTTGACAGGGTGGACTGGAGTAACTTAGTTAACAACAAACCAAGATAAATATCATCGTATTTATTTACTATTATGTTCTAAGCTAACTTGTATTGTCACCAACGAAAAGATTTTATTTGATGAAACCCAATTCAAACCCCCATTTTTTGTGTTTCTCACACCTTCAAAAGGGTTCCTAATACCTTCCCTTTATCTAATTAACTTGCGAACCTAGTAATCTCTAAACCATTATGGATTTTCCGTTTCTTTCCTGTCCTTAGGACAAATAAGTAGTGGTGGCAATTCTCGTATTTTTTGTCGGTTACGACAGCTTACGACTCTGCTAGGGAAACAACCCTTAAGTTAGAGTTTACCTTACCTTTAAGTTTAGGATTTTGGGGATTTTTTCTTCTATTTATTATATATTGTTATTTCCTTATTTATTTTTGTTTTATTTATTTATTCCTCATTTATGGTTATTTGTTTGTTATCATTTTGTTTTTATATTTGTTGGTGGGATCATAAATTAATAATAAACCTTAGATAAGGGGTTGTCAATTGGCCAAGGGGGTTTAACATCCTTATGAGTTTTTGTGACAACTTCACTTAGAGTGGATCGAATTCCAAGGAATATCTTTAGAGCTCTAGTCTATCTTAGAGATAGGACTTTAAATTTGATCAATGACTCTATGAATAATCCCAAAAAAAAATTCTCATGGTGATACCTTATACAACTTACAAGACGAAAGTCTTGGTCTACAAAGAGGATCCACTTAAGGGATACCCTTGTGCCTTTTCCCTTTTGTGTTATCCATGATACCTTAAGGAAACCACCCTTATGGGAAAGGATAGAAAAACTTAGAACTCCCATAGGAGCCCTCTTATAGGATTTTTAATTTACATCATATCCTTCATAGAGAACCTTCTCGTAAAGGATATCTTATCATTATCCCTAAACCCGTAAGGGTTACCTTCTATCCATTACAATTCTTAAACTCGTAAATATTTCCTCTTGTTTATCACTATCCATAGCCTGTATGGTTTCCCCTTTTGTCTATCATAATATCTAGTCTGTAGAGATTTTCCTTTGTATGTCACGATCCCTTGCCTATAGGGGTCCATTTTGTGTGTCATGATCCCTAACCTGTAGGGATTTCCTTTTAACTGTCATCTGTAGGGCCTCCGTTTATGTCATAGTCCCTAGCTTGTAGAGGTTTCTTATTGTACATATATCCCTAAATACGTATAAGGTATCCTTAGGTCCATCTTTATCATAACCATGCATTACATTGCATTTCCATGAATTTTTTTTTAGCATGACCTTAAAAATAATAAAATATTTTTGCATACCCATGCATTCTCATACATACATTTGCATGTCATTAAAATAAATTAACACATCTTTTCCATCTTCGCCCCTATCCAACAATAATCATCACCTAACAAGTTTCCTGATACTCATAAATGAACTAAAAAAAGCTATGGAGAAACTCAAGAGATATAAATCCTATTGGAGAGAAAAGGCATCCCTTCACCATGAAAACTACAAGCCTACACAATGCCTCAGATGCCACTATTGAGGGTAGCTCTCGTACATCAAAGGCAACAATATCAAGAGCAACTGCCCTATCAGTAAAAGAGGTATGCCCAAATGAAGAAAAGGAAAAGGTTACCCCTTACTTCAACAATGCAAAAATATCCAGAAGCATCTCCTAAAGTCAAGTGGATCAACAAAGAAGCTCATCCCTAGAATTATTAGGTCTTTATCATTTCCAATTTGTAATTGCTTTGTTGCTAAGTGTTATTGATCGTAAACTTTGTACTCTTTGATTTTTAATTCTAATAAAATAATCATGCATGTTTTCAAAGTCAATCCATTCGTATTCACTCTTTCATTATCATCACTTCCATAAATATCAATTATACTTTTCCATTTCGCTTTTCACATTTCCATTTTCATCTTTTACTTTTAACAAACTTAAGGGAGAATGATGTAAATAACAAAATAACTGAATTGTGCTGACATATGATTTTTAATAGTAAGACCTGGCTAACGATGTAAGATATTGTTTCACTTCATAAACATTGTAGAAATAAGGAGATAATTCGTAGTCAATCCCCTCGAGCCACAAGTTGAAGTTCTTTCTATTTTTTTAAAATAACCTTAATTTTAACCAGGGGCGGGGTAGATTTCAATGAATTCATGGATGCATTCTAATCTCAAGAGAATCAGTCAATCTAAGCAAGAGGTTTAAGCACATCATCTTCCTCGCGTACATCATCCAAGATCGAGGAAACAATGAAGATAAAGCTCACATCATCTTCTTCCTCACCTACATCATCCAAGACCGAGGAAGCAACAAAGATGAAGCTCACAGAAGTCAACATGGCAGTCATAATTGCTCTAAACCAAAAGCAAAAAACTCAAGATTTGTTTCCCAAAAAAAATTCAAAAAAAAGCCCGCTAAGTCAAAACGAAAAAATCCAAAAAAATGAAAATAGTTAACTTAGGCAAAAGTTAGAGCATCCCGATGGACCGAAAAATTCAAAAGAATTGGTCCATGCAAAAATAAGGGATTAAAAGCGAAGAAAATGGAAAATAAACATGTGACTACCACCTCAAGAGTTATTAATGCTTCTCATTAAGTGCTTGAATCGCATCGGTGCTTTTCATCATCATCATGACTACAAAAATTATCTTACAGACTGAATGCATCTGTTGAGTTAATTGAGTTTAGGAATGGAGAACATCAAGGAGAATGTGGTGGATTAAATTTCCAATTTCGAGCCTTTTATCTCTTGTTTCTTAAATCATGAACCAAACCACGTTATAAACTTCAAAAGTCCTAATTGAAGCTAGGTCCACTATGAAAGCATACTCAACGAAATTTGTGTTAAACTAACTCCTAATGTTTGTTAAATTATCGCTAACCATAACAACAAATCAAAACCGTGACCTCTCCATCACTTGTTCGTTACAAAATTTTATCAATGGCAACTTCCATAGCTTCTCAATTGGAAGCGATCAGATCCATTGCATACGTCGATTCAACGTCTTATAAATAAATCAAAAATAAAAAATACAACAAATCAAAATCATAGAATATATTAGATACACAACAAAAAAACAACAAATCAAAACCGAGAAAGATATTACAAAAAAGAAGCAGAGAAGTGATATGAATCAAATATGAGAAATACATACAACTTACAATCCAGAAGTGGTATTGTATTTTGATTGTTTGCTCTAGTCATATGAGATGCATGTATATTTATAGGGTGGAAGAAAAAAGGGTTTGCAAGCATTGTTAATGATAGACAATCTCCCTCCACAACATTTGTGTCGAATATGAAAATTTTCTCATAAATTGAAACAAAAGATATGATGAATGCACGAGAAAATATATACAATCGTTCAATCAAATTATTTATTTATGAATAGTATTTTATTATTTTCAATCAATCGTTTGAAGAAAGAAATAACCCTAAAAAAACAAAATTTAGTTTTTTTTTTTACAAAAGCACAACATGTGTTGTATGTAATCTAATAATCTTTTTAATAGATAGTAGCAAATGGACGTGATACAACCACGTAAAGACAAACAATTAATTCACCGTATTTAAGAGAATCTGAAAGGAAAAAAAGAAAAAAAACACTTCCTAAAACAAAGTGTTAATTTGGAATTGCGCGAGACCGACTTGATATATATTGATCGATTCGGCGAACTGACTCTCGCTTGGTCCAATTCGGACTGAACCTCGATTCATTATCATCAACATGGGTAGTTCAGAACCCGGTTTCGAAGATTTTCTTCAAGACAAGAAGCGCAGGAACCCGTTTGTCCCAGTTGGTAAGTAAATCATCTCTTTATTCTCATCCTGTAATTTCACGCTTTCAACTTCAATTCATCACATCTCTGATTTGTTGTATTGATTTGGATTTTGGGATTAGGTTTATCTTCGTTTTCCCCCAAATTCGGTTACTCAAGTTAGGGGACGAGGGTAGGATATAAAGAGTTTACAAGGTTTTTAATTAGGGAAATGCTATGATATTTTGAAATTATGCAATGATAGACAAAATGGGTAAATGTTCCGTAGTGAAACCAGAGTTGATCGGTAATCGAGGAGGTAGAGCTTGTTGCGGTGGTCCCGAGCTTTTGATGCAGTGGAGAGGGAATTGACCTGCAAGGTTAGCAGTTCAACGCTCAAGTCAGTAAGAGATGTGTGAATGAGAAGGAATTTGAATACCTGAGAAATAGCGCGCTTTCCCTCTTAAATAGGAGAAACGATTGCCAACTGAAATCGTGGAGGGAGGCTGGATCGCGGTCATTTGTTAGATAGATCTGGACGGCCAGCAGAGCTCTCTGTTCAAAGGAGAGATAGAGTCTTCCTGCTCTACGCTTGATTCCTTTTGCCTTACCATTGGGCCTTTATCTTTGGCCTTGTTTGTAGCTGGTGCAAAACACATTAGTGATTACATACAATCACTTTTATTTTATCAAATTATTATAGGTGTCCATATCGTGTTTGTGTCGTAGAGCACTAGTGAGTAGTGATTCCATACAATCACTTTTATTTTATCAAATTGTTATAGGTGTCCATATCGTGTTTGTGTCCGAGGCTCTGAGCTTCATAAGTTACTCACTATTACTTACCATTGAATGCTGATGGATTTAGGAAATGATTTCCATAACTTAAATATTGAAAATTTCATTCCTTTTTCTGTGTTTGGAGGCCAAGGACATAAGATGCAGTGATAAAATTCTTGTATGGGTTTGTCTCTCTCAAGAATGCTACCTTTCACCATGCGTGCCAATTTGGAAATAATATTGAGTCTGTTTGCATATATATAGGAAGAATAAAGGGATTTGATAATTTCAAAATTTCATTGTTATATGCAAAGAGTTGTGAATTGGAAATGGTTGAACATCAATTTTACATTGCTCAATGATTAGAGATTGTTGAACATAACATTTTTCATTTCATGTGGTAATTCAATCGCATGTTTGTCTCGACATTTCATTTAACTTTGTTGGTTAGTATTGTTCTTTGATTAACTTGCTGGTTTAATTTCAGGTGCATTTATTACTGCCGGTGTACTAACGGCTGGCTTAATCAGCTTTAGACAAGGTAATTCTCAGTTAGGCCAGAAGCTAATGAGGGCACGTGTGGTTGTCCAAGCTGCTACAGTGGCACTCATGGTTGGCACTGCCTATTATTATGAAGACAATCCTTGGCAAAAGAAATAGACTTTAAATAGCTAACTAACACTCAAAGATAAACTTTGTACTTTGTTTCTTGTTGGTCTTAGATTTGTTTACTTGAAGTGAAATTTGTTCATTTGAGGACAAAATCTTTGTCAATTGTTTTATTTTAATGCATGAGAATTGAGTTCTTATGGATGTACTTTGATGTGTAGTATTATAGTATTTTTTTCAATAAAGTAAACTACTCTCAGTTTACTGTTGCTGTCTTGAGGAAGCAGAATGGAATTGGATGCCATGTTTGAACCACATGAAAATTGTTTAGGATCATATATGGACTGAAGCTTTAGTTATCAAGATTTATCATGCTTATCTAGAGAAAATGAAGGAAAATGAATTTTCACGTTTCTAGAGAAAATGTAAGGAAAATTCTTAGTCCACCCCATGAGTTGGAAATAATTCTATGAAAAATCGAAAATATCTCTTAGTTTTTAGAAATATATTTTCGGAAATACATTTTTGGATGTACAGTTTGTATTACAATGCACACACAAAGATACCGTCACCCTACAGTCAAATACAATTTGACTTGGGAGATACATTTTCGTTGCATAGTATGTAATGAATTTTTTGTTACGTGTATCAGTGAGATATTTGGAGATGTATCTCTGAATAATTGAAGCAGAAATTTGATCAGATTATTTCAGAGATACATCTCTGAAAAAATCAAATGTGTAATTGCTAAAAACAATCACCTGCATGATTAGATTTCATAAAATTTCATAAACTCTTTTCAAAAATCCTTTCATTCTTAATTGAGATATTCACTCCAAAACTTTATCTTGCATTTCATCAAATCAGAAGGAGGGAAAAAAGTTGGAATTCAAGGTAAAGTTCTTTCATTCCAAGTCTTATTGATCACATTAATGCTCTTTTTAAGCTGAAAAAAGTTACATTGTATCCGAAAATATATTTTTGAATTCTCTATAAATTCATTCGGAGATGCATTTTTGGATGTTGTCTATTCTCATTTTTCAGCGATCTGTTTTCAATTTTAGATGTTTCTGAGTATTTTATATTTTTGTTTTCGTTAGATATTGTGCATCCCGATGTTTTTTCTAAATTTATTGTGTCTCTTGAACAAGAGTTTGAATTTCGTGATCACATGCTTCAATGGATTCATACATTGGTATCCAAACTGGGGTTTGATGTTGTAATCGGAAGGTCCGACAATAGTCTGGATAGAAGAGGTGCATTTGTGACATTGACATGCGAAAGAAGTGAGAAATATATGTTGAAATATTTTAATAATATAGTCTTATATTAGTATTCAAATAATTATGTGGCCAAATATATTTTTATTTAATTATATTAGCTATTTTATTAAATAAGGTGTCTTAAATAATTATGTGATCAAATAATGTTAAAAAACTATTTAGATTTTATTTAGGAATTAATTAATTAATTAATTAATTAATTAAATAATTGAATATTGACTCAAATATGAGTGGATGATAGGATAGTCCATTTGGAAATAATGAGAATCCTAATTGGTCATCACACTATATAAAAGCTATGATCCTCAATATACTGTACACAAGTAAAATAATCCCTTCTCCCTATCTAAAGAGTGTTCAAGGCATTATGAGTATCAGTTGATGAAGATCCATAAGCCAACAAGTGTCGGTCACTTGTATCTACACTTTTGCGTTTCAGGATTACAATTATCATTGTCAAAAGTATTTTTTTATCTTATGGATTCAGGTATTTCTGAAGTCTCATATCTCGTATACTAACGTGTCATAGATCCTATAGTTATATACATATGTTCATAATTTTTTATTATATTCCGCACTAAAATATATGGTATAATATATAGAACATGTATATATGATTAATTGTTATTGAATTAATTTCAACAAGTAATATCAGAGCAGATCTTCATGTTTAGTTTATTGAGATTTGTTCTCTAAACACTAATGTTTATTTATTTTTATCATGAAAACATATATTTTCAATATTTTCAATTCCTGTTTTTTTATTTAATATTGATATATATGTTTTATGATGCATGAAGTTTTAATGATAATTTTTTAGTAATTTTTTGTTCACTTACTATGGAGTTTATGTTCTGTGCGTTATATTTATTTTTCAAAGATTTATATGGAATTAAGATCTTCCATATCTTTTATATGAATTCTTGAGTTTGAATTTTGATTTTCTTTAGGAGATGTGTCATTTAATATATATTATGCTAAATATATTTGGAATCACATATATGCTTATGATCGATGATTAAGAATCCTAAAATCTATTTTCTTTTAAAGAATTTTGATTCTCAATACTTTGTTTATGGATATAAATAATATATTTAGAAATATACATCTAGGTCAATTATTTGGAAAAGATAAATATTGAATTTAAATCTTATTTTGGTAATTTGATTCTTGATTTTGAATTAAAAAAAAATCTTACTATCAAATCTTTTTATTTTATTTTTTAATTATTATTTTATATTTAAATTTGATTCACATAAAATCTGCACATGAATTCGATTTTGAGAGATAAAATAAATACTAATTTACTTAATATATATTTGGTTATTATATACTATTTATGAATTTTTTTGAATATTTTAAATATCTCTCAAAATTATAAGGTAAAACTAAAGATTTGATTCTTTAAATTTTGGATACTTTGGATTTTAGAATGGATTTTGTTGATTCTAAAATAATTTATTTAAAGAATTATTTGCTGCATATGTAAATTTGTTTTTAAAGAATGGATTTGTTTGACATTTAATTTGGATCTATAAATATTTAATATTTATCTGATTTGAAATTATACATTTAAGAGGATTATGTTATTTGAGGTTATTTTTATTAAATTTTATACAATAATTTTTTTAATTATGTAATTTGTATAAACTTATAAAATTTACTCTCTCTATTCTCTTTTATAACAAAATTTTAACTTTTTAGATTAATTTAATAATTGATGTATCTAACTTATATATAGTCTAAATACATTGTTTATTCAATGAATCTAAAAAGTTAAAATTTTCTTATAAAAGAGAATGGAGGAAGTATGTTTTATTATGAATTTGTTCACACACTAAGGACTTTCAAGAAATATTATTATTATTATTATCAAACGACATCCTAAATGAATACGACTTATATTTATTTGTGAGTAGTGCTTAAAGTGTCTAATAATTTTAGTTGAGTTGGTTGTGCTTAAAGTGTCTAATAATTTTAGTTGAGTTGGTTGAAGCAACATGTTGCAAAGATAACTTTTGTTGTGTAAGTTTGATTCAATCGAAATTGTAAAAGATGTAGTGTGTAATTGTTCATGCGAACGGTCGGCCAAAAGGAAGACAGAAAAGACATAATTTGACCGAACAATTGCATATATGTGATGATAAATATGATGTCAAAGACCTCCATTATTTGGACGAACTTATTACTAATGTTTGATCATGTACCGTTTACAGTTAATTTATAAGTAAAGATGATTGTCTATGTATAATAATTTATTATCATATAGTTAATGATGTTGTATGAGTGTAAATCTTTCATGTGTTTATTTGATTGCACTCACACATATAAGGTAAACAAGTGGCATATAAGGTAAACAAGTGACGATTGTAAGAATTTATTATTTATAAATATTAATTATCAGTGTTTGATCATTAAAAATAAATATTACTAACAATTGATTTTATTACCTTAAAAACTTAATGTCAATGGTGAACTTGATATTTGGGTTGGGCGAGTGCATTTTTTTGTTCTCAATAAACTAATATAGTTTATATATCTCTAAAATAAGTTAGATTTTGATTTTATGAATTTAAAGTGAGACTCAAGTTTAAAAGTGAGTACACTTTAAATTACACAATTCGATAATCTTAAAGTTTTGCAATTCAGAGATATTAGATGTGTTATTTAAGATGACATAAATTTTATCATATTATTTTTGCTTAAAATCTAGTGCTTCTAAAGCAATAAAGTGAAAAACAAACTCTCATTGGAGTGATGACTTTTCGTTAAGATTATTAAGTAAAGAAAATATCATAAGCATATTATGAAACTATTTAATCTTGCTAAAGCGCTATAGTTTCGTCAATTAGGTGACTTTGTCGAAAATTTAGCATATGATATTCTCTTTGCACAATTAAGTTTATAACTATTAAAGTTAGAAATTATTCTTTAATAGAATAATTTTATAAAGTGCAATAAAGGAAAGATTGAAGCAAGAGAAAATAAAATATTGCTCATTTGATAAATACCTCAAAAGATAAGAAAAAATAAAGAATAATAAGAAAATATGATCTGAACTTACAAATCTTCAATGATGTTGAAAGATACGTGAATTTAAAGGGGACGAATTTGGTGAAGATTGATATTTTTTATTTACTTTTAACTATTTTAGATTGTCATTATAAACTTAAATTTGTATTTAAAAGTCAATTTAGTGGATGAATAAAATTTTATTTTAATAATATAGTTTTTTTTTTTAAATTATGAATTTAATTTGTCTTTTAAATTCAAATATTATTATAGTTAATTCATTCATGACTTGTGACAATCTAGAATTGTTAAAAAATTTGAGAAATATAAACTTTAGTTCCAAGTTAAAGAGTATTTTGAGATAAATATTATAATGTGTTTTGAGAATATTGAGTTTGAAAGAGAGATATGTGTTTTGAGAATATTGAGTTTGAAAGAGAGATATGTTCAAAGAACAAAATATATGATAAATAATTGATTCTATCTTAATTCATATAGTTACTATTTATATTGCAGGACTGCCTATTATTATGAAGACAATCCTTGACAAAAGAAATAGATTTTAAATAGCTAATTAACACTCAAAGATAAACTTTGTACTTTGTTTCTTGTGAGTCTTAGATTTGTTTACTTGAAGTGAAATTTGTTCATCTGAGGACAAAATCTTTGTCAATTATTTTATTTCAATGCATGAGAATTGAGTTCTTATGGATGTACTTTGATGTGTAGTATAGTATTTTTTTCAATAAAGTAAACTACTCTCAGTTTACTGTTGCTGTCTTGAGGAAGCAGAATGGAATTGGACGCCATGTTTGAACCACATGAAAATTGTTTAGGATCATATACGGACTGAAGCTTTATAGAAGCCATGTTGCACGCCCCTCATTAAAAAAATGTATTAGGAATCTTTAGTTATCAAGATTTATCATGCTTATCCAGAGAAAATGAAGGAAAATGAATTTTCACGTTTCTAGAGAAAATGGAAGGAAATTTCTTAGTCTATCCTATGAGGTGGAAAAAAATTCTATGAAAAACCGAAAGTATTTCTTAGTTTCTGGAAATATATTTTCGAATGTACTGTTTGTATTACACTGCACGCAAAAAGATACCGTCATCCTATAGCCAAATAAAAATTTACTCAGGAAATACATCTTCGTTACATAATATGCAATGAATTTTTTGTTACGCGTTTTAGTGAGATATTTGGAGATGTATCTCTGAACAATTGAAGCGGGAATTTGATAATAAGTCACATTTGCATGTCAGATTATTTCAGAGACGCGTCTCTGAAAAAAAATCAAATGTGTAATTGCTAAAAATAATCATCTACATGATCAGATTCCATATCTATTTTTTCATAAACCCTTTTCAAAAACCCTTCCATTCTCAATTGAGATAATCACTCCAAAACTTTATCTTGTGTTTCATCAAATCAAAAGGATGAAAAAAAGTTGGAATTTCAAGCCTCATTGATCACATTAATGCTCTTTTTAAGCTGAAAAAAGTTACGTTGTATCCGAAAATGTATTTTTGAATTCTCTATAAACTCATCCGAAGATGTATTTTCGAATGTTGTCTGTTCTCATTTTCTAGCGATCTGTTTTCAATTTTAGATGTTTCTGAGTATTTTATGTTTTTGTTTTCATTAGATATGGTGCATCCCGATAGTTTCCTCAAACTTATTGTGTCTCTTGAACAAGAGTTTGAATTTCGTGATCACATGCTTCAATGGATTCATATTGGTATCCAAATTGGGGTTTGGTGTTTTAATCAGAATGTCCGATAATAGTTCGGATGTAAGAGGTGTATTTGTGACATTGACATGCGAAAGAAGTGAAAAATATATGTTAGAATATTTTAATAATATAATCTTATATTAGTATTCAAATAATTATATGGCCAAATATATTTATTTAATTATATTAGCTATTTTATCAAATAAAGTGTCTTAAATAATTATGTGATCAAATAATGTTAAAAGACTATTTATATTTTATTTATGAATTATTGAATTAATTAATTAATTGAATAATTGGGTATGGACTCAAATATGAGTGAATGTCAGGATGATTCATTTGAGAATAATGGGAACTCTAATTGACCATCACACTATATAAAAACTATAGTTCCCAATATACCGTACACGAGCAAAATAATCTCTTATTCTCATCTGAAAAGTGTTCAAGGTATTAGGAGTAACGGTTGAAGAAGATCGACAAGTCAATAAGTGTCGGTCACTTGTATCTACACTTTTGCGTTTCAGGATTATAGTTATTATTGCCAAAAAAAATTTTATCTTATGGATTCAGGTATTCCTGAAATCTCATATATCGTATACTAACATGTCGTAGATTCTATAGTTATATACATGTTCATAATTATTTATTATATTCCGCACTAAAGTATATGGGATAATATATATATAATATGTATATGTGATTAATTGTTATTGAATTAATTCCAACAATTGATATAAGAACAAATCTTCATGTTTAGTTTATTGAGATTTGTCCTCTAAACACTAATGTTTATTTATTTTTTTGGATCATGAAAACATATATTTTCAATTCATGAATTTTTTTAATATGAATGTATATGTTTTATGAAGCATGAGGTTTTAATGATAATTTTTTAATAATTTTTTGTTCACTTACTATGGAGTTTATGTTTTGTGCGTTATATTTATTTTTCAAAGATTTATATAGAATTAGGATCTTTCATATCTTTTATATGAATTCTTGAAAATAAATTTAGTTAGAGTATATATTTAAATGATATTTATTTTAGTGAACACATTTGAAATTATAATTGTGAATTAAAAACTATGATATTATGGTTAGAATCTATTTTTAAGTTATAATTCATAGAATTATATTTGTGATAATGGAAAATTTTGAATTTGACATAGAAACTATATAATAAGATTTGTTTGAAAATTAAAATTTGAATAATTTTGGAAGAAGAGTATTTGTGAAAATTTTGATTTTCTTTAGGAGATATATCATTTAATATATATTATGCTAATAGTATTTTGAATCACATATATGATTATGATCGATGATTTTGAGAATCCTAAAATCTATTTTCTTTTAAAGAATTTTGATTCTCAATACTTTGTTTATGACTATAAATAATATATTTAGAAATATACATCTATGTCAATTATTTGGGAAAAATAAATATTGCATTTAAATCTTATTTTGGTGATTTGATTCTTGGTTTTGAATTAAAAAAAAAAAAACATATTATCAAATCTTTTTATTTGATTTTTTAATTATTATTTTATCTTTCAATTTGATTCACATAAAATCTCCAAACTTCAATTTTGATCTCTCAAAATTATAAGGTAAAACTAAATATTTGATTCTTTAAATTTTAGATACTTTGGATTTTAGAATGGATTTTGTTGATTCTAAAATAATTTACTTAAAGAATTATTTGCTGCATATGTGAATTTGTTTGACATTTAGTTTAAATATATAAATATTTAATATTTATCTGATTTGAAATTATACATTTAGCATAATTATGTTATTTGAGGTTATTGTTATTAGTTTTTATACAATAATTTTTTTTAATCATGCAATTTGTATAAATTTATAAAACTTATGTTTTATTATGAATTTGTTCACACACTAAGGACTTTCAAAAAAATATTATTATTATCAAACGACATCCTAAATAAATACGACCTATATTTGTGGGTAGTGTCTTATAAATTTAAAACTCTTTCCATTGAATTTATTAAAATGTCTAGTAATTTTGGTTGAGTTCCTTGAAACAACTTGTTGCAAAAGTAATATTTGTTGTGTAAGTTTGATTCAATCGGAATTGCAAAAGATGTAGTGTGTAATTGTTCATGCAAACTGTTATGGTTGGCCAAAAGGAAGACACAATTTGACCGAACAATTGCATATCTGTGATGGTAAATATGTAGTAGTTATTAATTTTATTCATGCAAATAATGATTGATGTCAAAGACGTCTATTATCTGATCGGACTTATTACTAATGTTTGATTTTGTGAGAAAGTACCTTTCACAATTAATTTTTGCAATCAAAGATTGTGAATTAATGGTGTGTTTGGTATCTTGCTTGAGTCATCTATTTCAATCTATTAAAAGTAAAGTACCTGAAAATTCCAAGTCTAACCTTTTGATTAGATGTTATAACTTTTCTTATTCCAAGGGTATAATAGACTAATCAACACTATGCTGTTACCATATTCATTTGACATTTAATTTTGCTGACATGTCAATCTATCATAATATTACACTATTTTTTATTTATTTGATTTATTAATTTATTTTATTTATATTTGAATTTTATTTATATTTGAATTCCAATTCCAATGTTTCATTCACGGTTAATTTATTTATATTTGAATTGTAATGTTTTTTTTGACAGAATTTGAATTCTAATGTTTGACTCACGGTTAATGAGGAAGGAATTGGAATGGCCAAATTAGATCTATTATAATTAAATGAAATATTATTCATTGCATGATTTAAAAATACCCACTATTTATCATTACACTACAAGATTAAATGTATATTATTAGAATTAGAATATTATTTTGATATTCCAAGATATCACAACTTACCATGCATTCTAAACCCTATATATAGTCATTCTAAACCCTTACTCTTTCACTCCTCAATCTTCTTCATTCTCCATTATTTTCAAAAGGTTACGTATTATTTTCCAATTCTTATTCATTCCCATATTTGTCTGTGTCCATTTTAATACAGATTTTGTAACAGGTCTAAATAGTAACATCAATGTAACAGGTCTAAATAGTAACATCAATGGCGCGACCGATTGAAGCTGTGAAAGACATCAACGACTCAAACATTTAATTTTGCTGACATGTCAATCTATCATAATTTTACATTATTTTTTATTTATTTGATTTATTAATTTATTTTATTTATATTTGAATTTTATTTATATTTGAATTCCAATTCCAATGTTTCATTCACGGTTAATTTATTTATATTTGAATTCCAATTCCAATGTTTCATTCACGGTTAATTTATTTATATTTGAATTCCAATTCCAATGTTTCATTCACGGTTTATTTATTTATATCTATTCCTCTCATTTGTTGTTTATGTTTCATTCACGGTTTATTTATTTATATCTATTCCTCTCATTTGTTGTTTATGTTTTTTTAGATGCACTATCTATTTTTTGTAAATTTAGAATACAATGAATCAGTTGTACAAAGTGTGATGTAAATACAAATTAAAGAGAATGTATATATGATGAAGGTTCAAAAGATCTGTCCATGGGAATATGGAAAAGTACATTTGAGTTTAAAATTTGAATTATTGCAATTATAAATTATGTATTATGATTAATTGATAAAATAATTATGATTTATGATTATAAGTATCTTAAAATCATATAAATTATGATTAATGATTTATTGCAAAATGATAAAATAATTTTCAAAAAAATAAATATTCTAAAATGAGTAATGATTAACTTGAAATTAAATATATAAAGTGAATCATTAAAATCGATAAAATTTTCTATCATTTTAAAACAAATTTATTAAAAAATATTAGCAAAATTGTGATTTGTTTAAAATTTTAAGTATTATTATAGTTTAACTAATATTTGTTACTAAAATATATTAAAAATCATGTATTTTTATGAAATATTATTAAAAAGCATGTATTTTTAAGAAATAATAAAAATCGTCTCATTTTTATTAATATTTCTTAAAATACTTTATTTTGAATATTTCTTAAGAAAATACTTTTGAAAGAAACTATTATACGTATGATAACTTTACAAAGAGTTAATTGATCAATTAATTCAATTAGATCATTTTCAAAAGATTAATCGATTCATTGAAATTCAATTAAATTGAATTAATGAAAATAAAATATATAATATTGATATAATTTTAAATAGCATTCAAAAAGTATTTTAAGAAAAAACTATATAATTTTGAATGATATTGATATATTTTAAAATAATTTAGATTTTTATAAAAAATTTAATAAAACAAAATAAAATCAATTGAAATTCTATAATTTTTTAAAACTTATTAAATAACTAAAATTTATGAGAATCTTTTCAATGGTAATCATGATAAAAAATATTAAATGGTAGTCATGAAAATTTAATGATAAATGGTAATCATAAAAATTAATGATAAAAAGTAAAAATTTAATGATACAATTATTTCTATAAACGGAATAAGTTACAATTATTTTTATACAAGAGAATAACTTACAAATATTTTTAAAAATGGACACACGAGTTCAATGTGTTTATAAACGCAAAGAAAGTTAGAATAACTTTATAAACGCGAATAAGTTACAAATATTTTTATAAAGGATAAAAATTAAAGTATTAAAACAATTATTTTTAACATGAATAAATTAAATTTTACTTTATAAATTATCAAACGGGTTCAAGTCCCTTATAAACGGGAAAAAGTCTATATGTTGATATAAATATTTTTATATACGGAAATAAGTTACAATAATTTTTTTAAACTAGAATAAGTTACAAATATTTTTATAAACGAAAAAAATTCAATTTATTATTCAATTATTATTATAAATCGGAATAAATTACAATTTTTTTTTTATAAATAGACACACGAGTTCAATGCGCTTTCTATGTTTGTAACTATATAAATGTTAATTAACTGAATAAATATATACAAATTTGATAAATGAGAGTGAGGGACGTATAATGTGAATTCAGACGGTAACCGTATGATAGCACGAGTTTCTTACTATTTAATGTTGTTAATTTCATATTAATTTCTAATGCACTGGTTTTCTAAACGTCGTTTTTAAAGACTTTTCATTGCTATTTTCAGAATATACTATTTCAAATTATTCTATTTTTTTCTTATATATAATTAATGTTTTTTACTAATTCTAAATTATGACACTTAAATTACATTTTTGCTAACTCTATAGTTTTCTTCTATTAATTGTTTCTTATTCAATTCTTATATTATATAATTTAACAATAAAGACTTAATACTCTCTTAGTCAAATATATTAATCTAAGATTTCTTTTTTATTTATCATTTTATTTCTCAATTTAATAGCCGTAGATTGTTCATCTTAATGAAGGACTTTACAGGCATAGATCCACAGGTAAATGTGAACGTATCTATAAATATCAACCGTAAACTGTTCATTTTAATGTTCATCTTTTAAATCTTTCTTTTGCTACTGTTTTATATTAATTCAGTATAGAATTCATTTTTGACTAAATTGTAGAATCTTTTTAATAAAATCAAATTAACATTAAAGATTTAATACTCTTTTGGTTAAATATATTAATATAAGAGTTCTTTTTATTTCTTAATTTAAAAGTTGATGCATATTATTAGTCTATATTTGTAACTATGTGAATGTTAATCAACTAAAAAATATATTCAAACTTGACAAATGAGATTTGACAATGTATAATGTGAATCTAGACGGGACCCGTGCGATAACACGGATATCTTAGAGCATAAATATCATTGTTTTTTTTAAGAAGTATATAATTTTTCCTATTTGTTCATGCAGACGTGATTTGTTGATAGGACCGACGCTTGCTACAAATATGGAGTTA
The DNA here is from genome assembly GCA_948472305.1 of Vicia faba. Classification (NCBI taxonomy): domain Eukaryota; kingdom Viridiplantae; phylum Streptophyta; class Magnoliopsida; order Fabales; family Fabaceae; genus Vicia; species Vicia faba. Next base: position 1,082,293,451 of record OX451739.1, on the reverse strand, counting down.
AATGCCAACATGGTTTACATGAGACATATACTCAACTGAAAACATGGTAACATACTTAATAATTTAATAATCTATAAATGTAATGTGAATCCAGACGAGACCCGTGCGATAGCACGGGTTTGTTACTAGTTTAATTTATAAGTAAAGATGAATGTCTATATATAATAATTTATTATCATATCAGTAATGATGTTGTACGAGTGTAACTTTCAGATGTTTATTTGATTGCACTCACACATATAAGGTAAACATGTGACGACGGTAAGAATTTATTGTTTATAAATATTAATTATCAGGGTTTGATCATTAAAAATAAATATTACTAGCAAACGATTTTATTGTCTAAAAACTTAATATCAATGGTGAGCTTCGTATTTTGGTGAGTGCATTTTTTTTATTCTCTATAAACTTATAGTTTATATATCTGTAAAATAAATTAGATTTTGATTCTCAAATATTCTAACTTTTAAGAATAAAACATGAACATTATGATTTTTGGATCTATATCTTACATAATAATGGAGAAACTCAAATTCTCTCACAGTTTAATATATTTAAAGTGAGACTCAAGTTTAAAAGTGAGTACACTCCAAATTATACAGTTCGATAATCTTAAAGTTTTTCAATTCAGAGACATTAAAGGTGTTATTTAAGATGACATAAATTTTATCATATTATTTTTGCTTAAAATCAAGTACTTCTAAAGCAATAAAGCGAAAAATAAACTCTCATTGGAGTGATACTTTTTCATTAAGATTATTAAGTAAAGAAAATATCATAAACATATTATGAAACTATTTAATCTTGCTAAAGCGCTATAGTTTCGTCAATTAGGTGACTTTGTCGAAAATTTAACATATGATATTCTCTGTGCAAATAAGTTTATAACTTTTAAAGTTAGAAATTATTCTTTAATAGAATAATTTCATAAAGTGTACAATAAAGGAAAGATTGAAGCAAGAGAAAATAAAATATTGCTCATTAGTAAATACCGTTCAACGGTGTTGAAAGATACGTCAATTTAAAGGGGACAAATTTGGTGAAGATTGATATTTTTTTATTTACTTTTAACTATTTTAAAATGTCATTATAAACTTAAATTTGTATTTAAAAGACACTTTTGTGGATGAATAAAGTTTTATTTTAATATTATAACTTTTTTTTAAATGATGAATTTAATTTGTCTTTTAAATTTAAATATTATTATATTTAATTCATTCATGACTTGTGACAATATATAATTATTTAAAAGTTTGAGAAATATAAACTTTAGTCCCAAGTTAAAGAATATTTTGAGAGAAATATTATAATATGTCTCGAGAATATTGAGTTTGGGGGAGAGATATGTTCAAAGAATAAAATTATGTGGGAAAGAATTGATTCAAACTCAATTCATACAGTTACTATTTATATAGCAAATTTGGATCCTCATGCGAATATTATTGTTCTTTCTCTCAATTAAAATAAGAAATTAATCCTTGAAGATCAAACTCAATATTCTCAAAAACTAGAGCATCAAGTGTCATAAAGAATTGACTGAAAAGATAAATTATATTCAGTATGATTGAAAGACTCTATTATGATAGTTGTGACACTTGTTACTTGTTATAATTTTGGAGCTTCGTAAGATGGATATTGATCTGACCTGATCAGAAGGTTTGGACCGTCACGGCTTACTCCGAGCTGAAGGCTTTTTGAACGAGGAGGGGGGGTACCTGCAAGGCACTCCGATGCTAAAGTCAGTGGGAGTACTAGCAGATAATAGAGTTGAGGTTAGAATGATCAATACCTGACCCTCTGGAAGCAGAGGGTATTTATAGCCCCCAGCGCTGGGCCAAGGTTCCTTCATTGGGCCGGGCGGATTTGGCCCAATGGAGGAACTGCCAGGTTCTACGTGGGTAGTGGGGACCAGCACGTGGTCCCCTCCCTGGATATGCTTCATGAAATGCGGGCGGACGGAGACGCGGTCTTTCCGGAGTATTGTTGGGGCAATGGAGGACTAAGTCTGCCCTAGCAAGTTAGCTCGAGACCATGTCGAGCTGCGCAGCACGGTGCCGAGCTCGACGCCAAGACCTCGAGCTGGACAGCGAGTGTCGAGCTAGAAGCCAGGACATAGAGCTGGACGGTAGGCTGTCGAGCATGACTTCATCGTGGGGCTGGACACCGAGATGTCGAGGTGGACATCAGGGTGTCGGGCATGGACGTGACCCCCTTTGCCCAGTGTGGTCCTTAGTGAGTCCCTTTGGACTGGGCCTTAGTAATGCTTTTGGGCCTGTCGGGCCCAGTCCAGAACAGGAGCCCCCCAAGTCGTGGTTCCTTTGCGAGGAGCCATGACTTGAAACAGTTGTTCCATCGCTGAGGTCTCGTGCCCGGGATGGAGGCGTGGAGGATCCGTACCGGGCGCGTCAGTCGAGTACACGAGGCATCTTTCGGGAGTTGTGCCGCCACCCTAGGGGGGTAGGGCCATCATTGCGTTGGGAGCAGTGCGTCGAGGAGATGGAGTCCATGGCTGAACGAGGTGACGTTTGGTATTCCACGTCATCACTATAAATAGGGTCCTTGGGCCCCATAATACGTTTTCCGTTCTCCGTGCTCTCTCTGTTGCAACTCTCAACGCTCTCTCCAGTCGTGACTTCCCATCTCAGATCCTTCGTTTCTTAGCCAAATCCCAACTTTGATCCAAGTAAGTGATCTATTTTCTTTGTTTTCCTGTTTTAGAATGCATGATTCTTGGAAATTGTAGATGTTTTAGGACCGTTACTGTTGGGTTAGCCCGGTAAACTTGTGTTTTGCCCGACAGATTCATGTCTAGGGCCGGCAAACGCATACTTGTGGCCGACACATTCATAGTTTTAGGTGAAAAACTTCAGAGCTGCCCGGGGTCTTCATGATCCTGGGCGCCTGATTCATGATGGTGCCCGGTATGTTTATGGTCGTGGCCGTGGGCTTCATAATGCGGCCCGCCATGTTCATACCTCGGATCGACATGCTTGAAGAGTGGCCGCGCAGTTGGTTTGAGGAAGAACACTGGATTCAGGAGAGTCGGGGAGTCATCCACTTGTGAAAATGGACTTGTGTGGTAGTGTATGGACGACATGATTATGTCGAGCATAGGACTTCATGCTCAATCTGATTGGTTTCCCGTGCTCTGCAGGTAACCATGGCGGATGAGCCGAGCTCCTCCGGTCGTCGTGACAGCGAAGAACAGAGTGCCGACGAGTCGGCCAACCTTATAGACACCGTGACCGACCCATCGCTGGAATGGGTGGGCGCCGAGCCTCGGGGGACGGCGTCGATATACAGTCGGGATGACCGACATCCATTCACCGCTATCGAAGAGGGGCAGGACCAGCCCGACTTCCAGCAGAATTTCGTGGTCATGCTGCCGTCGACCAACGCCAGAATTTGTTCAATGTACCCGGACTACAGCTTTGCGATGTACGAGATCGCGTTTAAAGACTTGGGGCTGCGGCTGCCGTTCACAGACTTTGAGACCGGGGTCTTTACGCATTTGGAGCTGGCCCCGTCCCAGCTACACCCAAACTCTCTCGCCTTCATCCGGGCGTTTGAGCTGACGTGTCGCTACTTAAGGATAGGGGCGACCATCCCTCTCTTCTTTAGGGTATTCCACCTACAGCATCAGTCCCGAGGAGGGAAGCACAGCTGGGTGTCCCTGAAGCAGTCGAGGAGACTGTTTAGGATGTACATGGACTCTGTGAGGGGGTTCAAGGATAAGTGGTATGTGGTACGCCCTACTACCGACTCTGCTGTAGATTCCCTCTTCGAGGAGGAAGGGCCGGTCAGCGATGATGACGGGGAAGCAATGTTGGCCGATGACGGGAGCCCCGTGTTAGGACGTCGGGCTAAGTTCCCGGTGTACTGGATGTCCCGACACTTCGGGCATGGAACCGGTTATTTCCATACCGCAGTCGGGGACATGTGCACGGAGGATCAGCGGGCGTATGAGGCTCTCTGCAACTTTGTCGACAGTTTTCATCCCGCCCAATGGGTTACGCGGGAAGGGAATGATATCCTCGACAAGGACGGTTACCCGACATTCGAGGCTCGCCCGATCGACACCAAGGCGTTGGTGGAATGTTCGACATATAGGCAGGCAGCCCGCCTGTTAGGTTGTTTGTTTGAAATTCTTTACTCGTCATTTATTTACGCGTTTTGCTCGGTACTGACTTTTCTTTTGCTTCGTGCAGGTACGATGGCCAGCCGACATGAGAGGCTCCTGAAATTGTCAACCGGCCAGAGGCGAGGCAAGAAGGTCGTGCCGGCCCCGCAAGCGACGAGAATGGGACCACCGCCAAGCACGAACGTTCCTCAGCCGGTGAGGGTGGATTCGACATCGAGCTCGGGAGCAGCATCAGATCCAGAGGTCGAGGAGATTGACGCCAGCGCCGTTTTGACCCAGAGGAAGAGGACCCGCGTGGAAGGCGGTTCGACTGTCGGGGAGGATGCTGGTGCTGTTCAATCCTTTGCCTTCCCCCCTTGCTTCGAGGAGGAGGGCTTTTTCGAGCGGTTCCCTCCGACCGTGGTCGCTCATGAAGCCGAGGCCATAAAGAGGATGACTAAAGAGGAGAGGAAGTCGCGGCTGGTCGCCAGCGTGGACGGGCTGGTTAAAATGGCCGAAATGGCTCTGGTGTTATCTGAGGATGCAGGGGATGCTGCTCGTGTTGAAGAGCTCGAGCGGGAGAAGGCGGCCTTGACTGCGAGCTCGCGGAAGTTGAAGGTCGCTCTGGAACGCTCCGAGGGGATGTTCCAAGAGCAGACCGCGATACTTGATGCCGAGCGGGAGATGCTGACCTTGGAAAAGGAGAAGTCGGGGAGGTTGACTGAGGAAGGGGAGTTGCTCCGGACCGACAGGGATCGTTTGGCTGCTGAAGTCGAACGCCTGGGCAAGCAGGTTGAGGAACTGAATGTTGTTCAGCAACCCGCCGAAGATGAGCCCGAGGACCTAGTGGTTTTGAAGAGTCGGGCTGAGCTTATTGCCCATATCCGGCTCCTCGAGGCGGACGCAGTCGGTGCTCTGGAAGACGGGTTCAATTCTGCAGTCGACCAGCTCTCACTGCTAAATCCCGGCCTGGTCACCGAGGGCATCGGGCACACCCATCGGGTTGTAGGTGGCGCGATCATTCCCCCGCCCGACTCTCCCGGCGTCGACAATGATGATAATGTGGAAGTTTGATATTTGTATTCTTTGGATAGCGGGCCTGCGTGCCCTTGATATTTGAATTTGTACTCTTTGGGCCTGCGTGCCCGTTCATTGTATGTTTTGAACATCGCCGGCCTTCTTGGTCGGTTTAATATTGCTTTGTTGCCTTCGGGCGTTTATACCTTGTTATTTATTTTGGATTTTCTGCCCTTGTATGAACTCACATGCTTGTATGAATTTAGCTCAAGTCCCGGGCCCGAGGAGTGCCCGTAGGTGGCTTTGATTTGGCGAGCGACTATGCTCGTCTCCATTTGTGTGCAATCCCGGCCCTATTTTGGTTGGCCGGGGTGGCTTAAGCGTTGCGCTCGAGGGGAGAGATTTTCTTTTGACCCTTGTAGATGTCCCGTTATCCTTGATGGAATGTCGGGCATTTCGGAGCGAGGTTGCTCAGTCGGGCGTGGAGCCCGTAGGGACGATTCGCCCTTGGCGTGAACTGCCCATCGCGAGCTGGGTGTTCTGCCTTATGGGTACGACGACGGTGGTGCTCGGTACAGCTGTCCGCGTCGGGCACTATAGATCGTCAACGTCTACCGCGCGATGCCGTGCCATTTTGGTCGTGTGTCGGCCTGTACCTTAGCCTTAAACGAAGTTGGACGTTTTTCCTCGTTGCCCGAGCATGGTTGCTTTTGGTCGAGGGTCCTAGGTGTTGACAGTTTCTAACTGTAGTACTGCTTCAACTTAGCAGCATTCCAGGGTCTTGGTAATGGCTCTCCGTCTAACTGCTCGAGGTAGTACGCCCCGGTACCCGTGGTGCCATGGACGCGGTAAGGTCCTTCCCAGTTCGCGGCCAACTTCCCTTCGCGGGAGTCTTTCTGGTTTCTGCGTAGTACCAGGCTGCCTATTTCGAACTCGCGCTTGATGACCTTGTCATTGTGGCGTAGAGCCACTCGTTGTTTTAGGGTTGCTTCGCGCAGGGCAGCCCCCGATCGGATTTCCTCGACTAGGTCGAGTTCATCCCTTAGTGCTTCGTCGTTCATTTCTTTGTCGAGGGGTTCCTCTGTTCGTCGGGATGGTTCCATGATTTCGACTGGGATGACAGCTTCGGTGCCGTACGTTAGTCGGAATGGTGTTTCACCCGTCGTTGAGTGGGGTGTGGTGCGGTATGCCCACAGGACGCTGTGGAGCTCCTCGACCCATCCTCTTTTGGCTTCGCCGAGTCGACGTTTGAGCCCTCGGAGGATGACTCTGTTCGCGGCTTCGGCTTGCCCGTTGGTCTGAGGGTGCTCGACCGATGTGAAGTGATGTTTGGTCCCCAGTTTGGTGACGAAGTCTCGGAATCCGTGGTCGGTGAACTGGGTGCCGTTGTCGGTCACCAGTGCCTGCGGAATTCTGAACCTGGCGAGCACGTTTCTTTTGTAGAAACGGAGGATGTTATGTGAGGTGATTTTCGCGAGGGCCTCGGCCTCGATCCATTTTGTGAAGTAATCCACGGCGACGATTAGGAACTTGTTCTGATAGGTCCCTTGCACGAAGGGCCCGAGGATGTCCATGCCCCACCAGGCGAACGGCCATGGGGATGACAATGTGCTCAGCTCGTGAGGGGGAGCGAGGTGCATATCCCCGTGCTTCTGGAACTTGTCACATTTTTTCACGTGTTCCTTGGCGTCCTGTTGCATCGTCGGCCAGTAGTATCCTGCTCGAAGGGCTTTCCTTGCCAAGGATTTACCGCCCATGTGCTGGTCGTTGATACCTTCGTGTATCTCCCGCAATACGTCGGGGATGGAGGACTCGTCAATGCATTTCAGGAGGGGAATGGAGAATCCCCTTCTGTACAGTTTCTGCTCGAGAACAACGTAAGAACATGCTCGCCGCTTTATTGTGGCTGCGTCGGCCTGGTTCGTCGGGAGTTCTCCCTTTGTAAGGAAATTATAGACCGGGGTCATCCAAGACGTGGCGTCCCCGATAGCATGAACCTCGACCGTAGTCGAGGGTGGTTCGATGCTCGGCCGTGCTAGAGATTCCTGGATGACGGATTTATTCCCGCCTTTCTTTCGTGTGCTCGCGAGTTTGGACAATATGTCCGCCCTCGTGTTCTGCTCGCGGGGAACATGAGAGATTTCTGCTCGTACGAACTTTGCCATGTGTTTTTTGACTAAGTTCAAGTACTCAATGAGGTTGTCATTCTTGGCCTGGTAGCTTCCTTGTACTTGGGAAGCGACGAGCTGGGAGTCGGTGTAAATTTGAACTTCGCGGGCTCCTAGGTCCTCGGCCAATCTCAGTCCCGCGAGTAGGGCTTCGTATTCTGCCTGGTTGTTTGATGTCGGGAAGGAGAGAACTAAGGAGTGCTCAATTACCACCCCTTCTTCGTTTTCCAGGAGGATCCCTGCGCCGCTTCCGGACGAGCTGGAGGCTCCGTCGACGAAGATGGTCCACTTGTGTTCCTTTCCCGGGGGAACGTCGTTAGAGGTCATCTCGGCGACGAAGTCGGCCAAGGCTTGTGCTTTCAGGGCTTTCCTGCTCTCGTACTGAATGTCGAATTCAGAGAGTTCCAGGGACCACTTAAGCATTCTGCCCGCCATATCTGGCCGACCCAGGAGTTGTCTCACCGGTTGGTCGGTTCGCACGACGATGGTGTGTGCTAGAAAGTAGTGTCTGAGCCTCCTCGCAGCGTTGACGAGGGCCAGTGCAACCTTTTCTATCTGTTGATACCTGCTCTCGGGGCCTTGTAAGGCTTTGCTCGTGAAGTAGACAGGTTTCTGTCCGTCGGGAGTCTCGCGGACAAGAGCTGCACTGATGGCTTCGTTTGAAACTGCCAAGTATAGGTAAAGTGGCTCGTTGTCATCTGGTCGAGACAGCACGGGCGGTTGAGACAGGCTCTGCTTCAGATGGCGAAGTGCGTGTTCGCATTCCTCGGTCCATTCGAAGGCTGCTTCCTTTCGAAGGAGTTTGAAAAAGGGAAGGGCGTGCTGAGCGGACTTCGCGACGAAGCGTGAAAGTGACGTCAACATGCCGTTCATTATCTGTATCGACTTCTTCGACGTTGGAGTCGGGAGGTCTGCGAATGCTCGGCACTTGTCGGGGTTGGCTTCAATGCCTCGTTCTGTTAGATAGAATCCGAGGAACTTTCCTGCCTTAACCCCAAATGTGCACTTCTCGGGGTTGAACCTCATCTTGCACTGTCTTGCTTGGGCGAAGACAGTCTTGAGATGAGCTGCGTGATCGGTGTCTGCTCGAGATTTGACGATCATGTCGTCCATGTATACCTCGAGCATGTCGCCGATCTGTTTGTTGAACACTTTGTTCATCATGCGTTGGTAAGTCGCACCGGCGTTCTTCAGTCCGAAGGGCATTACGTTGTAGTAATAGTTGCCCGAGCTGGTCATGAATGCCGTGCAGCGTTTGTCGCCCGGAGCCATTGGGATTTGATTGTATCCCGAGTAAGCGTCCATGAACGACAAAGTTTTGTAGCCGGCCGAGTTGTCGACCAGCATATCAATGTTTGGTAGAGGAAAAGCATCCTTCGGGCAAGCCCGATTGAGATCGGTATAATCAACACACATTCGCCATTTTCCATTATTCTTTTTAACAAGTACAACATTTGACAGCCAGGTGGAGTACCGGGCTTCAGAAATAAAATTTGCCTCTAGGAGGTCTTTTACAGCTTTTTCAGCAGCCTCCGTTTTTTCTGGAGACTGCCTACGCCTACGTTGTACTACTGCCTTGGCGGCTGGATCAATGGCGAGGTGATGACAGGCGACCTCAGGGTCGAGTCCGGGCATCTCTGCAGCGCTCCAGGCGAAGAGATCAGCATTCTCGCGCAGACAGGCCTTGATTTGCTTCCTGGCCAAGTCGGGGAGGTCCTTGCCAATCTTCACTCCCTTGGTCGGGTCTGCTCCGAGGGGAACGAGTTCGAAATCGCCGTCCGGAATAGGTCGGAGGGGAATTTGCTCGCTGTTGGCCGGCTCGTCTTGGTCAAAACGGGCGTCGAGCGCAATGGAGTCGACCTTTGGTGGAGCCTTCTGAACTTCTACCTCAGGAGATGCTCTGTCGGGCTCTTGCTTTGTCTTCTTGATGGGCCTAGTGCTGGGACCCACGTCGACAGTATCCCGACCCCTTGAAGCGGCGTTGAAGCACCTGCGGGCAGCAGCGAGGTCGCCCTGGATGGTGGCTACCCTTGCCCGTTTGGTGTAGAACTTCATTTTGAGATGGACAGTTGAGGGAACCGCTGTCAGCTCTGCCAATGTCGGCCTCCCCAAGATGCAATTGTACAGGGACGGGCAGTCAATGACGAGGAAGCGGACCTTCACCTGTCTTGTAGCAGTTCCTTCCCCGAAAGTCACGAGGAGCTCGACATATCCCCAAGGTTTGGACGTCGAGCCGTTGAAGCCTTGAAGGTCCGAACCTATATATGGAGACAGATGTGAGTCGTCCAGTTGTAAGGTCCGGAACAGCTGAGTGTACATCACGTCGACGGAACTCCCTTCGTCGACCAGGATGCGATGCACGTCAAAATTGGCCATCTTTGCCCTTATCAGCAAGGGGATGACTGCGTTCGGTGCTCCGCCGGGGAGCTCTTCCAAGTAGAAGGTGATAGGCTCTGATCTGCCCTTCACCATTTCGAATGTCACAGTTTGTGGAGGAGCTTTGTCGACCAGTTCGTCCAACTTCCTCTTTGCTGAGTTGATGGTGAGGTCGTTGAACCCGCCCCCGTTGATGACCATGGCGGAGGGGAAGTATTCCCATCTGTTGTGTGTAGTCAGGGGCTCCTGCAGGAGCTCGGGCAGTTCGAAATCCTCGGGCCTGGTTACCGAGAAGGCGGTCTGGATTGGCACCGACTCGTCGGATGGCCGGGCATCTTCTTCGGGCTCCTTTGCCTCGCGGGTTTCACGACGGGGAGCGTCGTTTCTCCTGTACTGTGCCAGTCTCCCCCCTTTGATGAGGGTTTCAATGGCGTCCTTCAGGTGGACGCAGTCCTCTGTCAAGTGACCATGACTCCTATGGTACTGACAGTATTTGTTTTTGTCTACTCCTGGCTTGGCAGGAGCTGGTCGGGGACGCTTGACGCCACCGTCTTTAAAATCTGTGCTTGCACACTCCGCCAGAATACGCTCGCGGGAAGCCGTGAGCGGAGTGTACTCAGTAAACCGGCCCGAGGGGCCCCTTTGTTCACGGACCTCCCGGGGTCTGTCTTCCTTCCTCTTCTCTCCGGTGCGTCGGGGAGGAGGGTCTTGTCTCGAGCTGCTTCCATGGTTGCGAGCCCTGGAGTCTCGTGCCCTGTTGGCAGCTTCTCTCTCCTCGTAGTCCATATATGCTCGGGCTTTGTCGAGGAGAGCATCAAAAGTTGCAGGTGGCTCAATGCCCACAGCTTTCCTGAATTCTGTGCCGGGGAGGAGGCCCCTCTCCAGCAAATACCTCTTCATATGGTCCGCGCAGGGGACCTGTATTGCTTCCCGGTTGAAGCGGTTGATGAATTCCCTCAAGGTCTCATCATGTCTTTGAATGATGGCCTCGAGGGCTGCCTCAGTCTTTGGGTGGCGACGAGAAGCCGTGAAGGAACTGATGAACTGATTCTTCAAGTTCCTCCACGAGGTGATGGAGCCCGGGGCAAGTCCTTTGTACCAATCCATGGCCGCCTTCCTGAGAGTTGTTGGGAAGAGACGGCACTTGATGGGCCCCCCGACATTGTGATAATGGAGCATGGCTTCGAACCCGTCAATGTGGTCGACTGGGTCCGCCACTCCATCATACTCCTTTAGGTGTGGGGGCTTCTCCATGCCCGGGGGGATAGGTGCGTCCATGATTGCCTGCGACAGGGGACCGCGGGGGTCGTCCTCGTCGCTCCTTTCTGGAGAAAGAGAAGGGGTCCTGTAGTGATGTCTGGCACGCTGGTCGTGCTGAGACTCCCTCGAGCGTGATGCTCGGTGGTTGAAGGTCACGCGCCCGTCTCTGTTGTGCCTCCTGTCGTGCCTTGATGGGTCGCGACTGGGCTCTTCGGCAGGGATGACGGGCTGTCTTTCATACTGGGGCCGCCTCTGCCTTGGTGGGGGAGAGGGGCTCCTAGAGTTCTCCCTGTGATGTCTCCGCGGGGGAGTAGGGTGTCGAACTTCTTCGACCCGAGGAGGTGGAGATGGTGGCCTTTGATGTCTCCTCGAGGGGCGTCGATCATGTTCAAGTGCCCTTAGTCTTTCTCCTTGGGCGAACAGGAGATAGTTCGTCTGGTTGATGGCCGCGAACAGTGCCTGAGTCGTGGCATCTGCCCCGGCAGGGACTTGGACTTCATAGAACCGGGCAGCTTGGCGATAGGCGAGAGCCTCCGGGTCGTCCTCGAGTCTTGGAGGAGTTGTCGAGGAGGACGCAGTGTTCCCGTCCCTGCGGGTGGAAGGTCCAGGGGCGGTTGTCACGGGGACGGTATTGTGGCCGGCACCACTGGGAATGTCCAGCTGCCCATTCTTGTCCGCGGGACCGTTGTTGGCGTCGAGGACGCGGGTGTGTTGTTCTTCACGAGTTGGAGAGGCCATGACAGTGAATGGATTGAGCTTTGGTCTTTGAAACTGTTCGTTAGACGGGGAAGCTGTTTCCCACAGACGGCGCCACTGATCTGACCTGATCAGAAGGTTTGGACCGTCACGGCTTACTCCGAGCTGAAGGCTTTTTGAACGAGGAGGGGGGGTACCTGCAAGGCACTCCGATGCTAAAGTCAGTGGGAGTACTAGCAGATAATAGAGTTGAGGTTAGAATGATCAATACCTGACCCTCTGGAAGCAGAGGGTATTTATAGCCCCCAGCGCTGGGCCAAGGTTCCTTCATTGGGCCGGGCGGATTTGGCCCAATGGAGGAACTGCCAGGTTCTACGTGGGTAGTGGGGACCAGCACGTGGTCCCCTCCCTGGATATGCTGCATGAAATGCGGGCGGACGGAGACGCGGTCTTTCCGGAGTATTGTTGGGGCAATGGAGGACTAAGTCTGCCCTAGCAAGTTAGCTCGAGACCATGTCGAGCTGCGCAGCACGGTGCCGAGCTCGACGCCAAGACCTCGAGCTGGACAGCGAGTGTCGAGCTAGAAGCCAGGACATAGAGCTGGACGGTAGGCTGTCGAGCATGACTTCATCGTGGGGCTGGACACCGAGATGTCGAGGTGGACATCAGGGTGTCGGGCATGGACGTGACCCCCTTTGCCCAGTGTGGTCCTTAGTGAGTCCCTTTGGACTGGGCCTTAGTAATGCTTTTGGGCCTGTCGGGCCCAGTCCAGAACAGATATCAAGTTAGTGTTTCTTAATGACGACATTAAGAAAAACAATATGGTGTAACCGAAGAAAAATTTGTATCAATAGATACAAAGTTTATGGTTTCCAAACTGTTGGTGCACAAGGAAGATAAAAGGCAAAAGAAATATATTTACTGACACCTTCAAAATAAGGATTTACAATGAATTATATTGAGCTACCTCACTAGGCTATTTATATACAAAATAAAATCCTAAATATCCTCCAACAAAGATATAAAAAGATATAATAATATCTTCTAAAAAGATATTCCTAAAATATAGATTAATATCCAAAAGATATTCCTAAAATATAGATTAAATCTAACACCATCCCTTAATTTATATTTTCTCCAAAACTGACAACACCAATTTCATCCCTCAAGCGAAGAAATTGATCAGTCTTGATAGCCTTTGTTAGAACATCTTCTAGCTGCTTCTGAGTGCTACAGTGCATAACTTCTAATATTCCGCTCTGAACTTGATTCCTCAGAAAGTGATATTTGGTCTCAATATGCTCGCTTCTCCCATGCAGTACCGGGTTCTTAGAAAGATTGATTACAAACTTGTTATCAATCATCAGTTTCAGAGGTTTATTTACCTCAATCTTCAGATCTTTCAGCAAGTTCAGAATCCACACAGCTTGGCATGCAGTCAGAGCACCTGCAATGTATTCAGCTTCACAGGTTGACAGCGCAACAACAAGTTGCTTCTTGAAACACCAAGAAATAGGACCCCTCCATAAATTTGAATAAGTACCAAGAAGTACTTCTTCTGTCCACTCTATCTCTGCACCAATCAGAGTCTGAATAACTCAGAAGTTCTGATTCGACCTTTCTTCTAGATGGAAATAACACTCCATACTTCAGAGTTCCCTTTACATACATCAAAATCCTCACAGTAACTTGGTAATGATACCATTTTGGTTTACTCATAAATCTGCTAACTATTCCAACTGCATAGCAAATATCACATCTGGTATTACATAAATACCTCAGAGAACCAACCATCTGTTTGAATGTTGTAGCACCCACATCCTCTCCATCAAAATCAGAGTCCAACTTTTGATTCGTATCAACAGGTGTGATAGAAACTTTGCAATTCTTTAGCTCAAATCTCTTCAGAAGCTCTAGTTCATACTTCACCTGATGTAAAATGATTCCTTTCTCAGAGTACATAAATTCCACCCCTAGAAAAAAACTCATTTTCCCAAGATCTGTCATCTTGAACGCATTCATCAGAACTTTCTTGAACTCAACTATCTCTTGTTCAGAACTTCCTGTGAGTAATATGTCATCAAAATACAAACTGACCAAAATCATATTACCTTCTGAAGTATGCTGAACATAAACACCATATTCCATCTCACACTTCTAAAACCCTTGTTTCTTGAAAAACGAATCAATCTTAAAATTCCAAACTCTGGGTGCTTGCTTCAATCCATACAAGGCTTTGTGTAATTTGAATATCATCTCTTCCTGATTCTTTTTCTCAAATCTAGGAGGTTGTGATACGTATACCTCTTCTTGTAATGGACCATTCAGAAATGCATATTTTATATCTAAGTGCATCAGAGGCCAATTCCTGTTAACAGCTATTGTAATCACTAGTCTGATTGTTTCATGTCTCGCTACATGTGCAAACACTTCAAAGTAATCCAGCCCAGGCTTCTGTAGAAAGCCTCTTGCTACTAATCTTTCTTTGTGTTTGCCAATTGATCCATCTGGCTTTAGCTTTTTCTTGAAAACACATCTAATGTTGATGGCTTTCTTGCCTTTTGGAAGTTCTGTCAGCTTCCAAGTCTTGTTTCTCTCTATAGCATCAAGTTCTTCTTTCATGGCCTGTAACCAAACTTGATGCTTAAGAGCCTCTTCCGTACTCACAGGTTCAGAGTCTACTAACATTGCACACTGAATAACTTCTCCTTCAGAGTCTACTTCAGTGTCTTGCAACATGTCAAACTCTGCAAATCTTCTTGGGATGCTTCTGACTCTTTATTGCCTCTGAACTGGACCTTCAGAACTTTGGACACCAGAACTTTCCCCTTCAGAAGAACTTGCTTCAGAAATTGGACTTTCTCCAGAACCTTGACTGTCTTCAGAGTCTGGATCACCATCAGAGTCAGAGTCAGAATCATCTTCTCCTTCTGTATCTTCTTCAGAGTCAGAGTCTTTACCAGCTTCAGAAACATGTGTTTCTGACTTTTTTTTCAGGAGTTCTCTCATCAGAGTCAGGACGATACCTTTACCAATTCCAAACTTTTGATTCCTTTATAATGATGTATCTGTTGAACTCAACTTTGTTAGTTTCTGGATAATAGAGTTTGTACGAACCTGTACTGTAGTATCCCACCAGTAACATCACTTTACTTTTATCATCCAACTTCTGTCTTCTGGAACATGTTTGTAACATACAGAACCAAACACCTTCAGATGACTAACACTTCGCTTATCTCCAGTCCACTTCTGAATAGGAAATATTTCCTTCAATCTCTATGTTGGACATCTGTTGAGCACATAACATGCAGTTGCAACAACTTCTCCCCACAGAGTATGAGGAAGCTTCTTCTCTTTCAGCATGCTTCTCACCATATCAAGCAAAGTATGATTTCTTCTTTCCGCAAGACCATTGTGTTGAGGAGTATATGGAGTAGTAACCTCATGCTCAATTCCATTTTCCTCACAGAAACTTCTGAATTCTGTGGAGTTATACTCACCACCACCACCAGTTCTAAGAATCTTCAGAGTCTGGCCACTCTGATTCTCAGCCTTCAGTCTGAACTTCTTAAATTCAGAAAACACCTCGTGTTTGAGCTTTATGAGAGATACCCATGTCATTTTGGTGAACTCACTAACAAATGACACAAAGTATTTATTCCCTCCAGTCGATGCTACTGGAAATGGACCACACACATCAGAATGTACTACTCCCAAGGCTTGCTTTACTCTTGGAGCTACTTCTGATGCAAATGGTAATCTTGGTTGCTTCCCTTCCATGCACACCTTGCATGACTTCTCAGGCTTCTTGATTGTAGGAATTCCATGTACCATATTCTTTGATTTCAGATGCCCTAAACTTCTAAAATTCAGATGACCAAATCTTCTGTGCCACAACTCACTCTCCTTGACAACAATTATTGCACTAAGACATTCAGAGTCTGCAGTTCTAAAATTCACCTTAAATGTTTTGTTACTTCCCTGTTCTGACTCCATAATCAGTTTCTAATTATAGTCATACAACTTCAGAAGAATGTCCTTCATGGCAACTGAAAAACCTTTCTCAATCAGTTGTCCCACACTCATCAGGTTGCTTTTCATGCCAGGTACATACCATACATTCTGGATCACTGCTACTTTCCCATTGTTTAGAATGATTTTGACATTTCCCATACCTTCTGCATTGAGGTATTTATCATCAGCACATCTGATCTTTGTACTCTTCCTAGAGTCAAAATCAACCAACCATTTCTTGTTTCCAGTGAGATGGTTTGAACACCCTGTGTCCATATACAACCATTCTGATGAATTTAGATCATCAGGTTCATAAGCCAACAATATCACATGTTCATCATCAGACTCTCCTCTTTCTATATTTTCTTCTTCTGGCTTCCTTTCTTTGTTGGACCAACAATCTCTAGCATAGTGACCAAAGTTCTTGCAATAGTAACACTGAACATTCTTCTTGTCATACTTCTCCTTTCCCTTATGGACATTCTTCTTCCTATCAGAGTTTAAAGCTTCTGACCTTTGACCACCATTAGTTTTCTTCCTGGCTTCTGACCAAGTCTACTTCTGATGCTTCTTACCAGAAGTTAATTTCAAAGTTTGCTACTCTACTCCCCTCTCATAAGTTCTTGCAGTCATTCACAACTCATGCGCTTCTAGACTACTTTGCAGCTCTTCAACTCTCATTGTGCTCAGATCTTTGGAATGTTCAATTGCTACCACAATGTAACCAAACTGAGAAGTTAAAGATCTCAAGATCTTCTCAATGATTGTTTATTCAGAAAAGGGTTTCTCCACAAGCTTTCATCTCATTAGTGATCAGAATCACTCTAGAGATATACTCAGAAACCTTCTCATTATCCTTCATGTTGAGATTCTCATATTGCTTTCTGAGAGACTGAAGCTTCACCTTCTTCACTGATGTGTCACCACCGTAACATCTGACTAGTGTGTCCCATGCAGCCTTCGCTGTTTCAGAATCAGCAATCTTCTCAAACACATTCGCATCTACACATTGATGGATGTAGAACAATACCTTTTGGTCTTTCTTCCTCAGCACCTTCTGTGCTACCTTCTGTGCCTCTATTGCGTCTGCTTCTAACAGATTATAGTCATCGGTGACAAGATCTAACACATCTTGAGAACCAAATAACACGCGCATCTAGATCTTCCAACGATTCCAATTTTTGCCATCAAATACTGGAAGCTTGGAATGGATATCGCCTTCGTTTCTGTTCATCTTCTACCTTGTGCAATTTATGCAGAAACTCAATGAAAACAATGTTTCCCAAATTCCAGAGTTTCTAACCAGGAGCTCTAGATACCAATTGTTGGCGCACAAGAAAGATAAAAGGAAAAATAAATATATTTACTGAAAGCTTCAAAATAAAGAGTTACAATGAATTACATTGAGCTACCTCACTAGGCTATTTATACACAAGATAAAATCCTAAATATCTTCTAACAAAGATATAAAAAGATATAATAACATCTTCTAAAAATATATTCCTAAAATATAAATTAATATCCAAAAGATATTTCTAAAATATAGATTAAATCTAACACAAACAAATAAAATTCATTTATACGTTAATGAAATTGTTTCATTAGTGATACCACAATATTTCATAGGGTAATTGTCTTGTTTGGTTTTGAGATTTCTATTATGAAAAATTATTGGATTTTATAAGTTTAGTGGGAGTAAGTTTATATTCCTAATTTAATGTGGCGATTTTATTTAGTTAGCAATAATATATGATTGTTGTGCGAAACCAAGAAATTTCTAACAATTATGAAAGATCTTGGGTACATCTCTTTTGTATTAGGTACTTAGAGACTTAGAGATTATTTTCAAGGTATCATCTGATTATCACAAAAGATATATATAAAGTTGGAAATAAAGCTGATATAAAATATAATAAACTGTGACATGTCTCAATTATCAAGGGATACTATTAAGTCTCAATCATTGTCCAAAATAAAAGAATCTGAAAATTTAGAAATTTAAGTTTTTTTATACTTTGGTTGTGGGAATCTTATATATATGATTTTATACGTATATGGAAAGATGTACATAAAATCATTAAGTAGATACTTGAACAATTCAAAATTGAATTGTTGAAGAAAAAAAAAAGGTCAATCATGAGGATTATTGTAGAGAACAAAAGAGTTTGTACTCACAAATTGGAGATCTGACAATAAGGAGATCATTAGTATGTTTGACTCCAATATTTTAGATGTCGAATAGACATTTTAATACAGAATAAATGAAGGTAAATATTTATGTCATTTAGTTACAATTCAATATAAGGCTTTGAAAAATCACTCAAGTTATATTTTGTTATAAGACAGTCATATATTATTTCAACAATAGGTTTTAAAAGTTCATTGACTTATAAGTTATTATTGTTGAAACTAGAATATATACATATGGAATTTAAGCTAAAGACTCACTAATCAAAGATATAAGGACTTTCATATGATTATTGTCACTAAGGATGTCTTAGATTAGTGGAAGTCACTCCTTCTTATGTTTAATAATATTATTTTGATATCGATACAAAATTTATGTTAAAATTATCTGCAGAAATAATGTTTATAAGGTTATTTATGTTATAACCATTTATGTATCGTTTGTGAAAATATTGAATTCACAAACTTTAGTTTGATCTCAATAAAGACTTCAACTGGACCAGTTGAAAATATACATGATTTAGAGATCACATTGCATGAAGTTCCCATGCCACTCATCCATATCGATTTATGTCATCAAGTACATCTATGTGGTGGTCATCGGGGTTCTGTCACGTTATACGTTAGTGACGACAACCGTGATGATTCTATTATTGACGTATGAGGTGGACCAGATTGTAAAGTTAAAATCTAAAGATAAATAGCATTCAGATGCGTGTCTAAGGAATTATGATATAATTATTAAAATATGATCTTACCGGTTGATCAGAACGTGAGAAGTGGCCGGGAGATAATTTATAGTCGGGTTGTGAGGTCGAGGAGAAAAAGGGGGTTGTACCTGCAAGGCACTCCAACGATCAAGTAAGAGCGGGAGTAAGGAGGTACAAGAAAAGTATAAGGTGGTGAATAGTGAATATTCGATACCTGGCCCTCACAGGTGCGATGGTATATATAACGCCCCTGGCGCATGGCCATTAGTTCCTGATTTCACACCTAGATATGCGGGTCCGTGAAATTAGGTAACTGCCAAGACTTGGTCAAACCGGGAAGATATGCTCGTAACTAGTCGTTGGTCCCGAGGAGGGGGCTAGTTACGGGAATCCCTCTGGTCGGTTCCTGGTGGTCTGCACAATGTTAATGTCGGGAAGGTTGAGGCGATGCTCGTCGATCACCTAGGGTCAGTGCTGGTTTGGGAGGGCAAACAACTGACATTTCCCGATGTGCAGCAGGAAATCCGGGTCATAGCCATGTGGGTCGTACCAAAGGGAATGTCTAGACTAGACCCACTCTAGCTGTCAGGGAAGTCTAAAACAGTAGCCCTCCAAGTCGTTGCTTCTGGAACATGAGTGATAACTTTGACATCTGCTCATGGAATGGGGCGTGTCTGAAGGAGAAGTGAGTGCCGCTCGTTACGCCTTGCTTGCGGGGAGACGAGGAGTTGCTCGTTAGGAATTTTGATTTTGGAGAGGTATCGTGTTTTGGGAAGCGTGCTAGCGGAGCGGCGTAATGATGACCTAGGTCTAGGGTGTAATAATGATGACCCTAGGGTTCCCTAGGTGCGTGTCTTGTACGCACGGATTATCTCAGCTATAAATATGCGAGGAACAGGGCATTTAGTATTTTTCAAATTCTCTCTCAACTGCTCGTCTTAGCTCGACAATCGAACACCGGTGTTCGTTGATTTTCTCCGTTAATAGCTGCTAACTTTCATCTTTTCTTTTATTACTGGTGAGTTTCTGATCTTCCATTGTTGTTTGCTTTCGTAATTTCTCCTTTTCCCTTCTAGAGATGCATGCGGTTAGGATTTAAGATTCCGTTAGGGAGGACGTCATTGGCAGTGAACGGTGTTTCCGTGATTTAGAATCGCCGGAGCCGCCGTGGGCTCTCCTCAGGGATTTTATGGTGCGCTGTAGGTGGATCATTAGGGCTTAGAGCTTTTTATGAAATTCATGCCTGTTAGTGTGCCTCAATGAGGGTTTAAGGATTTTTCTGCAATTCATGCCCGTTAGTGTGCCTCAATGAGGGTTCTGGTCGGGGATATGATCCTCGTTTCCTAGCACCCTTTCACTTGTTTAGCGGTGGAAGGGTGGTTCTGGCATTGATATCGAGCTCATCTTTTTCCTCTGCTTTTCAAGTGCCATGTCTGATACTGCTCGGGTCGTTATTTCGAGCGAATCTACACAGTCTTCTGGGAGTTTCTTGGACGAGACAAGTAGCTCGTCAAGCATCCTGGAAATCTTAGAGAAAGTGCAGAACCAAATGGGACAGCAAATGAGGGAGCCTGACATGAGGGAGACTTCCACGGACCAGGGAAGCTTGTTTCCTCCTGGAGACGAGGAGGACCCCCGGGATTGGGTCACGAACGACCCCTGGGAGTGACAGTCATATTATTACGAGCACGGGGAGGATGTCTTCACGAACGTATACACTCATGAGGAGGTGGCCCCAGAGGAATAATCGTTATACATTCCCGGGAAGGAGAGCAAGATCTTCTCAAAGTATGATAGGAGGCAGATCCCAATGTACGACATCGTCTTTTAAGAGATGGGTCTTCGCCTCCCCTTCTCTGACTTCGAGGTACCCGTTTTCAGGCATTTGCATGTGGATCCTTCTCAACTGCACCCGAAAAATATCTCATTTATGCGAGCGTTCGAGATAATCTGCGACCATCTAAAGATAGGGGCCACCATCCCACTGTTTTTCTACTGCTTCTATATTCAGAGGAGTAAGGTCGACAAAAAGTGGGGATGTATCTCCCTTAAGTAAGGCAATGGGAAGTTATTCAAAGCCTATTTGGAGTCTGTCCGCTACTTTAAGGATAAATACATCTTGGTGCAGCCCCCCTCGACAAAGGCGCTATTGAACATTTTTAGGACTGCGTCGTCACTTAACGAGGATGGGACTCCCCGTCTAAACGAGATGGAGAAGCCTACTATGAAGTTGATTTATAAGTTCCCATTCCAATGGACGAGGAAACATTTTGACAGGGAATTGGGCTCTTGTGTTTGAAGAGAGGGGGAGCTCGGTGACAAGGATTTGGAGAGTTTTTCTACTCTGACCGCGTTCGCGGCTCAAATCCCTCGGGTCCAGTGAGTTGGTCGGGGAGGCAGGCCTGTGTTAGACAAGAACGGGGAGCCCGTATACGAGTCGGGCCTCATAAACATCAAGGAGCTCCTCAGAAGCGAGGACCCTTTTAGATACTTGGGTATATATGTTTCTAATAGTAGTATGTGGTCGTCATTTGTTTGACTCCTCGTTTTACTGACTAGTAAATGCTCAAAAACGACAAAAAGTCTTCTATGAAAGTCGAGCATTTATCGAGTTTTCTAAAGCATTTAATCATACAAACCAAGTATTTTATAAAAGAAATGGTATTCTTACTAACTATGCTCAAACTTTGCAGGAAAGAAGACCATAAGATGAAGAAAACAAGAAAAAACATTTTCATGTTTCGCTACAGTGAAATTCCAGAAAAAGAACGTTTGCTAAGCGAACTCATCTCACAAAGCGAAAGCAAAATTCCAGAACTGAAGACCCCAGGTTCACTGGAAGAGAAAGAAAGCGAAAGACAGCAAAATCCGGATTCGCTTCGCAAGACTAATTTCGCGTAGCGAAACCAAGTCAGTAGCAAAAATTCTAAAGTTCGCTGGAAGCGAGGAAGAGCGAAGTCCAGAGTTCTGATTCCTTAAAGCTGAAGTAACAGAGTTTGTGAAGAGAACTTTGGTGGCCTCAGAAGACAAGTTGCAAGATAAAAACTTAATTGAGAAGAAACAGAGGCCTCCCGAAGCGAAGTATGGTTCACTCAGCGAACTCAGGCGGCCAGGAAATCTATAAAAGGGACCAAGATCAGTTGCAGAGGGATATCTGGTTTTTTAGAAATTATAGTTTATCTTAGTTGAATACAAAAAGTTTGTAATAGATAATTAGGAGAGGGAGTCGAAGATACGAGTTGGATACGCATCAAAGATTGAGGAATCGTCATTGATGCTCATTCATCTCCAACTCTTCCTTTTTGTGCAAGCTACCATGAGCATGGATATTTAAACTCTTGATAGGGATTGAAATACTCTACCAAATCTTATGTATCTTATTCGATTATGCTTTTAATATAAAGAATGTTTTCATGATTATTGATTCTATCTTCTTTATAGTGCTAAATTTTAATGAATCCAATTGTTAATGAAAATTGCATTTGAATTCAAGAACAAAAGATAAGAATCACTTAAATACTAATTTGTAGACATAAAATTAGGTTTAAGATCTATATCAAATACTTGATCCTATGAGTAATAGAGTTGTTTAATCGTTTGAGATATCGTCAATTAAACAAACTGAGGAAAATCGTAAAACTATTGTGTAGACATACATATGGTTTTGACATAGTACATGGAAATATGAATGAAAATATAACTAACGCAAGTAATCAATAAGATATATATGTGACGGTAGAGGAAAAGCAATCCCTGCAAGATTATTTCCCATAAAACCTTTCACTTACGTCATTTTCGTTATAAGCTATTTTTCGTATTTTCGTTACTTTTCCATTATCCCGTCTTACTCGTACTTTAACTTCAAGGATATTGGTAATCCAAGTGTTAGTAATATCGCTCCAGTATCTGTGGATACGATATACAAAATTCTTCTTTTGATAAACACAACATCAAAATAGCGTCGTTGCCGGGGACTGGCGTTTAGATATTACGAACCTCACGATTACTTCCATCTTTAAAGTTTGTATATCTGTAATTAAAACTGTATAGACTTACATTTATCACTTATCCCAACATTTCTTGGTTAGAATTGCAAAGCTCTGTGTATGCGAGGTATGAGTTCAAGGAATTTAGTGCCTTTTAACCCCGAGATCGAAAGAACAACCCGACAGAATAAAAGACGCACTAAGAAGCTAAAGCAATCAGTGAAAAACAGAAAAAAGGAAATTAATCCTGAGCTATCAACAACTTCTACCACTACAATCATGACAGAAGCAGAAACTGTTGAAGGACCCTGTGAAAGCAGCCCAAGGCGATTCGCCCGTCTCAACAACAATCCAACTGCACGAAGGGCTGAAATGAAAACAAGTTTATTGCAGTTGGTTTATGCTAATCCTTTTGCAGGCTTAGACCATGAAGATCCATATACCCACCTCATAAAGTTCTATGAACTTACGGGCACGTTAGATGCACAAGAAGCTGAAGAAGAAGCCATATTAATGAGACTTTTTCCGCACTCCTTGATTGGCAGAGCAAAAGATTGGTATCTCGACCAACCAATGGAGACCATGACAAATTGGAATATGTTGGAAAGACTTTTTCTTAACAGGTTTTTCTCTCACAGCCGGTTCATGGATGCAATAACAGATATTTCCTCATTCACGCAATCTGTAAATGAGACATTATGTGAAGCCTGGGAACGTTACAAATCAATGTTGTGAAAGTGTCCAAACCACGGCTTTGATAACCTCACTCAAATTCACATTTTTCACAAGGGATTGCAACCTCAAACTAAACTCATTCTTGATGCAACAGCTGGTGGTTCATTGATAGCAAAAAGTGTCGAGGAAGCAACCGCGATTATCAACCGAATGGCTCTCACCGATCACCAAAGTCAGTATAATCGAGAAAATGCACAAAAGAGACCAGGAATTCTAGAATTGGACACTGTGATACGGTGGGAGAACTGCTTGAAGGTTTTGCGTTTGATCGCAAATGTTGCGGTTTAGCAAGAGTCGCCACTGACTTTTCTTTTATCCAAAAGGAAAGGTGAAAAAGCACAGGAAAGACCTTTGAGATTATTTCTTGAGTTCGGGGGGTAGATTATGAAAAGGGAAGGTATTAGCATCCTTTTCATCCATGGTTTTACATGGGCTCTTAGTTACTTGCTAGATCACTTGCTTTTTGTTTGAAGATTGTGCTTGGTGTGATTTTTGAAAGTATTTTGTAAAGAAGCCATGGTTTAGGCAATCTTTGTAATGATTCTCGTTGGTAAGAATGTATACAAAGATGTTGATATTTTGAAAATGTTTTCAAGTTTTGTAAGATGTTTTGACAGTGTAAGTGTTTGTTTCGGAAATAGCAAGTATGTTTTATTTGAAATTGAGCAAGTAATTAGGAGCATTCTACCTACTCAAAAGTCTTTCTCGTTCATTTTCTTTTCCTTTGACATCGTTATCTTATAAACGGGACGGGCGTGGGTCATCGTATAACCATGATTAGCAACGTTGCAAGGTATCTTATAATTTTTTCTTTAGGGACTAAGATTATTTTGAAAGGCAACTTATATGGCATCATCGAGGGACTATGATCTTGTTTTTGCTAAGATACCTTACATGCGTAATATGGCCATTTATAAGGCAACCAAGTGGATTTACCCTAGGGGTGTTTGTGTGAAAGTGTATTGGTTTACATGCTTGATTTGTCTTGATTAGGGTTCTCTATTTGTTGATTTTATGTCTTGCCATACAAACTGTTTACCGTGGTTTTTGGTAAACAACCGTTGATCCTCCAAAAAGGAAAGTCCTTTTGGTTACTCGCGGGATCGATCAGGTTGATCCCAGAACATATGCTAACTTTTATACTGGGTGGATGTAAAATAAAATAGAAATCCAGGAAGAACGCACGTTTGACCAAAGACAAGATACTTGTGGTTTTGGAAAGTAAGAAAGTTAATAGAAATGCAGGTAAAGATGCAGGAAAAGTAACTTTGCAAAATAAGATCAAAACAATGTAAAAAGACTTTATTAATGAAAAGTGGTGTTTCCAACGTACATTTCTCAGTTTATCCTTTCTCACACAGCGGGTACTTGGACAATATTTGAGTAACTAGCACAATCGGTTGAACACACAGAAAAACTACACAAATTTCCTATTTTATACTAAAAACTATGTAACCGTCGAGGGGTGGTTCTACTCTAAGATGAGGACAAGTGTCCTCTACATGTCCCTCGACCTCTAGCTTCCATCCATGTTGCTTTCCTTTGGTTGCTGGCGAAACCGTCTTTCCTTCCAATAATTCAAATTCAAATGTCCCTCGCCTTTGGTGTCGACACGAAGACATTCTCTTCTAGTCGAAGGTTATAAGACATTCTTCAGTCGAAATCTTGATAGTGAGTCCTGGTCGAAGACTAATATGTAACTTAGATATTTTCTCTAAGTTATTTCACACATCGAAACATTCTTCAGCTTGGTTTTACTTATTCCATTTTTAGTCTAAAAGACCAATATATAGTAGGTGTCGAATTCAAGAGCCAACAAATTGCCCCCCAAGAATGTCTATTTCGACGCCAAAAGAAATAGCCATTCTTTGATCTTTGTGTTCGACACCTGTCTCTCTTGCTGTCCATAAAGGCCTGACGTGCGCTTTTCGTCTTCCAACAGCTTCCGCTTTCAAAAACCCATCATTACTCTTTTTTCCAAGACGTCTTTTCCAACTGCCGTTACCACGCTGCCATGATGACCATTATTCTTAGAACCTAGGCAAGCATGTCAAAACGCTTCCCATCATCTACACGGTAAACGCTTCATGGTCTGCCACATGCCCCACAACATTCATAGCATTAAATGGATTTGACGAGACACATTCCTCTTTGAAGATTATAAATACTCTTGAGCCTCTTCATTTGGAACTTTCACAACACTAAGTATTTCCAAGTCTTTTGCCTAAAACACCTTGCATTGTCAACTTCGCTTCTTTCAAATATGCAAAAATGGCTTTCCTTTCTAATGCACCTATTGTACCCCAAAATTTTCCCTCCCATATTCTTCAAGGTATATCAAGAATCATCTTCAAATGGTTCAAGATTTCTCAAGGGTTGCACAGTCCAAATGCCTCATAAGCTAGTCAAAATTAGGGTTTTGGTTCTCTGAAGGAATTTGAGGTTTTCAATGGCTCAATCAAGTCACATGGGCCTATGTACATTGCCAAGCATCTACATGCCAAGTCTCAAGACTCACAGTGCCAAATTCCACAGTCAAAAGCTTCATTTGCTTCACAATCAACTATAGGGGCAAAATGGTCATTTTACAGTCAAAAGTCACAATTTTTGGTCAACATCTTATTTTGAGCACACAATCATCATTTGATCAAGTCTTGATCATGTTTCCTCAAGCATAGCTCAAAAATCATCAAAGATGCAAAAGTTATTATTTTTGGACAGTAGAAAAGTCAACTGTATCTTGACCAAGGCATAACTTTTTCATGGTTCATCAGAAAAATCCCATCCAATGCTCATTTTTAAGGGGATGACATTTCCTACAACTCATCTTCACATTCCAAGTCCAAGAAATGCTCTCACAAAAAGTTATCAATTTCTACATTATAGGTCAATTTCAAAAGTCAACAAAAATGCACTTTAAGTCAAAGACCATAACTTGAGATTGGTAAATCTAAATGACATGGGACCAAAGGAATTGGTTAGAGGACTTCAAGACCTTTCCAAAATGTCCAAGAACATGTTCATATGATCAAAATTGAGCAAGATATGCATTGGAGAAGTTGGGAAATTTTTGTGAATTTGCAAAAGTCAACTTTGCTCAAAACACCTTGTTTTTGCTAATGGGCCTCAAATTTCTTCTTGAAACTTTATCCAAGGCCTATGCACGACCCATTGAGATTATTTGAATTTATTTTCTTATTTTTTATTAATTAATTGGATTTTTAATTGATTTTAATTCATTTAATTAATTTAAAATGTACGAAATTCAAAGATTTGATTTTTCAATCTTTTGGTGAAGCAAACAAGCTCAAGACAAGCTGGCAAATTCGTGTGCACATCAAGGGGACAAAAATCTCCAAGTTTGGCAAGTTTTCTCAATCAAAAAGATGTGATTGCAAATCAAATATTCAAACCATTATTTCATGGATTTCTTGGCCAAAATTTAACCTAATTCCATTCTATTATATATACACAACCTAAACCTAATGCCAGGGACGTGAAATTGCTGCAGAAGAGGCCATAACAACATTGAAAAAAACCAAGAAAAAGTGAAAACTATTTTCCATAATTTAGCGTGATTCAAAGCTTTTTTTTTGTTTCTAATACATTGCAGGAACTCTCAGAGACATATTGCAATCAAAACCATACGCCAAAGCTCAAGAAATCGCCGTTTACAGTCACACGGTTTGGTACTTTTTTTCACAATCGTAATTCATAATTCATGCATCATTGATATGATTTCTTGTTTGTTTTGTATTGTTAGAGCTCACAGGAAACTAATGGCATAGTTCAATTGGATTATGGTGTACAAAATCACAAGTTGCCATGTTCAAATTCTAGGGTTCATAAACCTTCGAATTGGGGCTTTGTGAACCAAGTAAAATTAGGGTTCATGAGGCATATGGTTGTAATCCTGAGAACCAGACGAATTTAACCCTACCCTCGCAAACAATTTATATTGAACACAGACCTATTCACTATTATTCCTCATGTTAGATTGTGGGGGTTAAAAACCCCCGCTATTTGATTTGTTTTGCAGGTATTCAGTGAGGAAGATGAAGACGTGTTGATATACTATTAGGCCATTTGAAAAAATAGCGCGCGATTTTGTTGATCCAACATAATGTTTGTTTTTATATATTAATTTCATTGTTTATTATATTAACAAAGCGTGCAAGATGGCTCAGTGGATGGTGTGCTGGCTGTGTATCATTGGGACCTGGGTTCGATTCCCAGGTCCACCCAAATAATTGTTTCTTATTTTTCTTAACAAGATCCTATGCAGGCTATCCAAGGCGTCCCACCATGCATCCCAAACATCCAGGTGCCAAGTGGCTACATGCATGCATCCAAAGGCCAAGAGTGAGTGACTACCATACTCCAAGTCAAAGCTGCGCGTGGACAATTCTCCAAAGTCAAACGTGGCTGGAGAATAATGGGCCTCAAATTGCCAAACAAACCTCCTAAGGACCCAGCACCCCCCTGGTTCTTTCATAATTTTTCTTTTTTATTTTCTTTTACTAATTATTATTATTAATTAATATTATTATTATTATTTAATTAACTTAACTATTATTTTCATAATAAATTCGGACAATTGAAAAATATAAATATTTTTATTATTATTATTTATTAATTTCACCTTAATTTAATTATTTTTGTAAATAAATTCTAAATATAATTAATTTAGTTAATTAGGTTAACTTTGATAATTTTTGCAATAAATAAAATCAATCTAGAATTAGGGTTTTTCTTTAGATAATTTTAATTTCTTTTTATTTATTTCATTAAGACCTAAAAAACATAAAAAATACTTTTTCTTTTAATTAATTAATTAATTAGTAAATTAGGTTTAATTTGAATTAATTGCAAAAAGGACCAAAATGCCATTCTGTTCTTAAAAAGGGTCAAAACCCTAAGACTTTTCCCGATTCAATTTTTCTCGCGCATGTTTATTCTTGATTCCTATTTTGATCATATTTATGTAACTGCTTAGGGAATGTAATAGATAATTAGGACTTTTATCGCTTTCTTTTAATTTCTCGCAATTTATATTTTCAAGGGTTATGTTTTTGGCGATGTAAATATCCGACGCCTTGTAATAGCGTAGATTTACTTTCCGCAATTTATTTTCCGCAAATTATTAACTGTTAATTATGCATGCAAGACTTGCCTGAAAAATAAAACCAACTCGTAGCTCACCATAATACATGTGCAAAGATAAACATAAACTGAATCCTGACACACTCGCACATGCCACTCCTAGGGTATGCCTCACTTGGTTGCCTCGAGGTGGTCATTAAGTATAGGGTGTTTTAGAGGTCGCCCTCCTGTCTAAAGATCCAATTGCCTCGAAACGGTTGCCTCGGATAAAAAAGGATCTAGGACATTAGGGTTACCGCTAAGGCGTCCTACTATTGCTTTGGTGACCACACATGTCCCTATAATCGAATTGACCCGAATAACTCCAACGACGGTGCTACCTACTTTTCAATAGTGGGATAGTACTGTCTAAAGGACTCTTACACAGCTTAATTCCTTAGAGTAGGTAGATTTCTCCTGGGTACTTGCTCTTTCAAAACAAAAATAACTTTTCGCACCTACACTTTCAAAAAGTTTTCAAACAATACTTCATACATTCTTGAGGACTGATACAAGAGTTACTTAGAAGTTTTCAAAACGAAACTTTTTTCAAAACCCACAAACACAAGAAAAGCAAACAATTTTTGAAAACATAGTGAGCAAGTACCTAAGAGCCCGTGGATAACCACGGATAGAAAGGGTGCTAACACCTTCCCTTTCTATAAATCTACCTCCCGAACCGAGAAACATCTCGAAAAGGAATTTTGCTGTGCTTTTGTCCTTTCCTTGTTGGAGAAAATAAAAGACGGTGGCGACTCTTGCTTACCGCGACATTTCGCGAACCAACATTTCAAAACAGTCAGTTCTATTTCCACCAATCACAGAACTGGCGACTCTGCTGGGGACTATTAATAAGTGAGGTGTACCTTAGGATTAGACCACTCTTATGTTTTCAATTCTATGCCTTGTTTGCTTTAATATTATGGGCTTGCATCGGAAGTTTCATAGATCCTAACCCGGATCTGGGGGATACCCTTTAGGTAGCAAAAGCTGTGAGGGACCTGTCCGGCGTAGACCGACACGGGTGAAGCAGTAGCTACGTTGGTGTGACACCTTGGTCTGTACCGATATCTCTTGTGTTGGAACGAGGAGAATATGGGTCTTCTAAGGAGTCATTAAGCACTAACCGACCTTAGAACCCTAAATTGACCCAACTTGGCCATAGAACAGTAGCAGTATGCTACACTCATTAAGGCTAAACTCTCGCGATGGTTCTGGCCGCAAGAAAAGATTGCGAAGCTGGAGTTATGACCGATTGAGGGTAGTCGGTGATATTGAGATCCTCTAGAACCCGATTACTATTTGCTAGGACAGGTCTTAACCAACGAAGCTGAAAGAGGGTAGTGCCTAAACTTCATGCTGGCCTAAAATCTAAGGGCTGTCTTGTGTGACTTGTGTGCCTTACCATGTTTGCCTTTGTGAATACTTGTGGTGTGCTTTATCATAACATCATACCATCATAACATTGCATGCATCCTGCATAAGGACTGACCCATTTCAAAGACAAGAGGGTTTCACCTTTGCTCTGTTTTGTAGGACATCATGATGCCTATGCGAAGGAATACTATCCGACTCAACTTTGTTCACCCACCTGATTTGCTTAAAGAATTGGTTGACATAATTCCAAACACTACTTCCTTCATCAAGAGGCATGGTTCTCTTCTCGGTTTAGTCACTTCAAAGTGGGACCAACAGCTGATGAGTGTCCTGACCCAGTTTTATGATCCGCTATACCATTGCTTCACCTTTCAAGACTTCCAGCTGGTCCCTACCCTGGAAGAATTCTCTGATTTGCTTGGTATCCCTGTTTTGGAGTAGACTCTATTCACTGGTTGGGAAAAGACTCTTAGGCTTGAGGAGATTGCTGCAGCCCTTCCTTTGACCAACAAAGAGGTAATGGATAACTGGGTGACTAGAAGCGGAGTTAAGGGCTTTTTGGCTAAGTTTCTGATTGGTAAAGCTAACAGTTTCTGGAATGACTTAGACTTCAGGGCGTACGAAGACATTCTGGATCTCCTAATCTATGGTCTGGTATTGTTTCCAAATCCTGATACCTTTGTTAATGTCAATTCCATAAGGATCTTCATCTCTCAGAATCCTGTACCCACTCTCTTGGGTGATATCCTACAACAACTCTATGCTCGTACTGCCCGAAGACGGGGAACTTTGTGGTGTTGTGCTCCTTTATTGGTGAGGTGGTTTATTTCGCACCTCCCTAAGTTCGTGCTGAAGAACAAAGAAGGAAGGGGCTGGGCTCATAGGTTAATGTCCCTCACTGATAATGACATCATTTGGACTCTCAGAGGTTTAGATGAAGTGGCTGTTATTGATCGTTGCGGAGAGTATCCTAATGTTCCATTGATCGGTACCCAGGGAGGAATCTCTTATAATCCATGTTTAGCTCTCCGTCAGTTTGGAAGAGCCAGAAGAGCAGGGCCTCATGAAATGTTGGTACCTCACATCAGTTTTGAGTTTCAGGTAGATAGTGACGAGCTACGCCGTAGATTCATCAAGGCTTGGGACCGAATTCACAAAGCTGACCCACATGAGTTGGGACCGAAGACTTCTCTACCAATGGAATCCTACTACAGATGGGTCCACATCCGTGCTCAGAAGTTAGGTATGCCATACGAAGCTGTCAGGCCTATTATTCTTGAATTTCCTGATAGAGACGGGGTTCCTCCAACTGTCCTCCCTCCTTAGATACCCACTGATGTTGATACACTAAAGAGGTCTTGGGCGTAACTACAGGAAGAACGGGATTCTTATCGGGAAAGGTTCAATGAATAGGAACAGAAAATCCAGAAGCTGACAAAGCAGTTGGAGAACGAGCGGATCCTGAATGACTATATCTGTACTGAGAAGAGGAGGCCATGGGAGCACTGATGGACTTTGGATGTTTCCTTTACAGCTTTTATTTCCTTTTCAGTATTTTCATTCTTGTAACGCCTAAGGGCAATTTCTTGAACAATTTAACGTTTGAATCTAATAAAGTGTGTTTCCTTTTTGTCTACAAAGTTGAATCCCGATTGTCTTTGAAAACATAAATCATACGCATTCCATTTCATCATATGCATCACAGGTACCCTTTTACAGGTCACTTATCTTCTTCGCTGTTTATTTCAGCAATCATCATGTCTTCTGAACCTACTATTGAACAAGCTATCAAGGCCCTCCAGGCCCAGAACGCCCAGTTCCAAGAGTTGGTCATGAGCTTAGCCCAGGGTCAACAGGAGTTGAAGACTCTGATTCTGAAGAAGAAGAAGAAGAAGAAGAGGACTGTGCTGTTTAACACCGGACGCAGATTCGGGAATGGACTACAAAATGAGGCTGATATGGCTACTTCCTCTGTAGGGAAGGACAATCCCCAAGAGAGAAGGGTTCCTAGTCCCGTGGTCTCCGACAACGAGACAGATTACAATGATGAGCAGTACCCTCCTGCTGAGGACAGGTACAAACAGCTAGAGGACCGCCTAAGTGCTATGGAGATTCAGCATGTGCCCAGGTTAGACTTTGGAGACCTAGGCTTATCTTCTGGGGTGGTGATCCCTCACAAGTTCAAGGCGCATGCTTTTGCAAAGTACGACGGAGCTTCCTGTCCTAAGCTGCATCTCAGATCATATGTAAGGAAGATCCAACCTTAAACTGCTGACAAGAATCTGTGGATCCATTTCTTCCAGGATAGTCTTTCAGGGACTTAACTCGAATGGTTCTATCAGCTGGATGGAGCCAGTATTCGTAACTGGGAGGACTTGGCTACTGCATTTTACAAGCAGTATCAGTATAATTCCGACCTCGCTCCCACGCGTACCCAACTCCAGGGTATGTCACTGGGGACGGGTGAAGGATTCAAGGAGTATGCGCAAAAGTGGAGAGACCTGGCTGGAAGGGTGCAGCCACCTTTGACTGACCGTGAACTCGTTGACATGTTCTTGGGGACCCTGTCTGGTCCGTTCTTCAACCATCTGATTGGGAATTCTTCTGCTGGGTTTACAGATATGATCTTGACTGGTGAGAGGATAGAAGCTGGTATCAAGTCGGGGAAGATACAGAAAGGTGCCTCCTCGAGCACTGACAAGAAGCCCTTCAAGAAAGAATCTAGTGCTGTTTATGGTTCAAGGAGACAGAATAAACCGGAATGCCGCCAAGCTGTCAACACGGTGGTAATTTCAAAGCCTGCTGCTGCTCCTCAGCAATATAACCAACCAAGGGGTGAGAGATCCAAAAGGCAGTACACTCGACTCAGTATGACCCTGTCTCATATATTGCCACAACTACTGTCAACTAATCTGGTAACTGTCAAAGAAGCTCCGAAGGTTGTGAACACAACCTCTCCAAAGTACAATCCTAACGCCCGCTGCGCTTATCACTCTGACAGCCCGGGGCATACTACGGATGATTGTTGGGCTCTGAGGAATAAGGTCCAGGACCTTATTGATGCTAAAGAAATACAGTTCGAGGCGCCCGAAAGGCCCAATGTTGTGACTGCTCCCATGCCCAAACATGGAGTGAATGCTATTGAGGAAGACCGGTATGTAGCCTCTGTGGATGATATTGTTACTCCGTTGTTGACCGTCAAAAGGAACCTGTTGCTAGCCGGTTTATTTCCGAGATGTAGTAAAGGTTGCCATCTATGTTCAGTTTCACCTGCTGGTTGTCCTTTGTTGAAGTCAGGCGTCCAAAACCTGATGGATAACAAAGAGATCTTGTTCGAGAAAATTGCTGTTCCTGCTATCCCTACTGAAGAAGTGTCCATTGTTACCATTTTCAACAATTCTCCTAAGGCTCCCTCAAAGAAGCCTGTCAAAATCATGTCTGCTCAGAAGGTTGCACCTATAATCATCACTGTTCCGGGGCCCATCCCCTATACATCTGACAAAGCTGTCCCGTGGCACTATGGGGCAGATATTTATGTTCTTGGAGTAAAACAAGAGTTTGATACTAGCACCGGCGTCAGCAACATCACCGGGCCTGCCAAAGTCACTCGCAGTGGCAGACTGTTCTCACCAGATATTGCGCCACCAGCTATCCAGAGACCTATTGTCATCACACCTGCAAGTGTGCCTGCTTCCCTTCCTGACCAAGTTCCTATTTCTACCCCTGCTGCCGAGTCATCTGACGCTCGGGGCAAAGGGATCGCTACTGATGTGCCTGCCCAGACGGAGGCACCAAAGACAACCATTGTTGAAGCTTCCAAGCAAGAAATGGAAGAGATCCTTAAGATTATCAAGAAGAGTGATTTCAATGTAGTTGAACAGCTGGGGCACACCCCATCAAAGATTTCTATGCTATCACTGTTGTTGTGTTCAGAGGCCCATGCCAAGGCCCTGATTAACTTCCTGAAGACGGCCCACGTGCCACAAGAGACGTCAGCTGATCAATTTACCGAGTGTGTATCCAACCTAACTGCTGATAATGGTTTGGGTTTCTCTGACGCTGATCTGACTGCTAAGGGGAAGAACCATAACGATTCCCTGCATGTCTCTATTGAATGCAGGGGCACTACTCTTGCCCATGTGCTGGTTGACACTGGTTCCTCATTGAACGTATTGCCCAAGAAAGCTCTAGACATGCTGGATTGTGAGGGTTTAGAGCTCAAGCCAAGTAACATTGTTGTCCGGGCCTTTGACGGGTCGAAAAGGATGGTACATGGTGAAGTTGATATTCCAATCAGGGTTGGTTCGCAGGTCTTTGATTCAACATTCTACGTTATGGACATCCGACCATCCTATTCTTGTCTGCTGGGTCGTCCTTGGATCCATAAGGCTGGAGCGGTGACCTCCACACTACATCAGAAGCTGAAATACCCGGTCAGAGGGAAGATTGTGACAGTGCAGGGGGAGGAAGAATACATGGTCAGCCACCTCAACTCGTTCCGGTACATAGAGATGGATGGGGAATTCATTGAGACCCCCTTTCAGCACTTTGAAGAGGTCCCTCAGACATTGGCATCAGCAGAAACAGTGATTGAAGATCCTCCTTTGAAGATGGCTTCCTTAAAGGATGCCCGGGCTGTTATTGAGAAGGGTGAGTGCGCGAACTGGGGCCGACTTCCTGATTTCACTCCGAAGACTGACAAGTTTGGTTTGGGTTTCACTGCAGAAGCTCAGAGGGCCGTTCGTAAAGCAAGGGTTGGAAGACCTCCTGTGTTCATCACCAACCCAAGAGTAAATGCTATTGAAGAGGACGTGGAGGAATCTGAATTCGACAGTTGGATCTACCTAACGACCAACGGTGGACCAAGCAACTGGACTGGGAAAGACTTCACACCTATTACTTTTGTCACTCAGTAATGAACTCCTTTGTTTTGAATTTGTAACAAACAATAATTTGAAACTTTATGGCCCGGTGTCTTACCCGGGGCACCGTGGCTTCATTTGTGAGGGCTTTTGTGTGTCATTTTCATATATCATTAATAAAAGCATTGGACGTTTTTTGCATTTCAAATCTTGCGCTCCTTGTCTTTCTTTATTATATATTGCAAAACAGCTATATTTACACACACTCACCTATACAGGTTCCAATCCACTCTGGATCTCACTGGTAACGACTCTGCTACTGCCACTTATGACTTCGAAAATCCGATCAACTTAGCCGAAGACGAAGGTGAAGATGATTGTGAAGTGCCTGGTGAGCTTGCAAGACTGTTACTCCAGGAAGAGAGTGCCATTCAGCCACATGAAGAGCCAGTGGAAACGGTAAATATGGGTACTGAGACAGACATAAAGAAGGTCAAGATTGGTGCCAATCTGGAGCTTAGTGTGAAACATCGGTTGATTCAGATGCTGCATGACTACGTGGAAATCTTTGCCTGGTCTTACGAAGACATGCCTGGGTTGGATACCGATATTGTGGTTCATCACTTGCCTACCAAGGAAGACTGTCCTCCGGTAAAACAGAAGGTTCTCCGTATGCGCCCAGAGATGTCCGAGAAAATCAAGGCTGATGTTATGAAACAATTTGATGCCGGGTTTCTAGCAGTGACTTCTTACCCTCAGTGGGTTGCCAACGTGGTTCCAGTGCCGAAGAAAGATGGTAAGGTCTGAATGTGTGTTGATTACAGGGACTTGAACAGGGCCAGCCCCAAGGATGACTTCCCTCTGCCTCACATCGATGTTCTGGTTGACAACACTGCTCAGCATAAGGTATTCTCCTTCATGGATGGGTTCTCAGGTTATAATCAAATTAAGATGGCTCCTGAAGACATGGAGAAGACCACTTTTGTTACTCAGTGGGGCACCTTTTGCTACAAGGTCATGCCTTTTGGGTTGAAAAATGCTGGAGCAACCTACCAACGTGCCATGGTTGCTTTGTTTCATGACATGATCCATCACGAGATTGAGGTATATGTCGACGATATGATTGCAAGGTCCCAAACTGAGGAGGAACACCTTGACCATCTATAAAAGCTCTTTGACCGGTTGAAGTTGTACAAGCTAAGGTTGAACCCGAACAAGTGCACCTTCGGGGTGAGATCTGGAAAACTGCTAGGTTTCGTCGTGAGCGACAAAGGTATTCAAGTGGACCCTGCCAAAGTGAAAGCCATACAAGAGATGCCAGTTCCCAAGACGGAGAAAGAAGTCAGAGGCTTTCTAGGACGGCTGAACTACATTGCCCGATTCATCTCACACCTAACTGCTACTTGTGAGCCAATCTTCAAGCTACTGAAGAAAGATCAAGTGGTACGTTGGAACGATGAATGTCAGGACGCTTTCGAAAGAATCAAAGAGTATCTCCAAGAGCCACCCATTCTTATGCCACCGGTTGAAGGGAGACCTCTAATCTTATACTTGACAGTACTTGACAGCTCAATGGGGTGTGTGCTGGGGCAGCATGATGAGTCTGGTCGAAAAGAGCACGCTATTTATTACCTTAGCAAAAAGTTTACCGACTGTGAGACCCGATACTCACTGCTCGAGAAAACTTGCTGCACTTTGGTATGGGCTGCTCGCCGGCTGAGATAGTATATGCTGACTCACACTACTATTTTAATTTCAAAAATGGATCCGATCAAGTACATCTTCGAAAAGCCTGCCTTGTCCGGAAGAATAGCAAGATGGCAGATGATCTTGACCAAATACGACATCCAGTACACGACTCAGAAAGCCATCAAGGGAAGTGTATTGGCAGACCATTTGGCACATCAGGCAGTGGATGATTATCAGTCGATGAACTTTGAATTTCCTGACGAGAATATCATGGTAGTGACTGATTGTGAAGTACCTGGACCGGATGAAGGACCTGAGGAAGGATCCCGATGGTCTATGCACTTTGACAGAGCCTCAAACGCTTTGGGTAATGGTATCGGTGCTGTGATTATATCTCCTAAAGGCACTCATACTCCACTTACCGCCCGACTATGTTTCAACTGCACCAGCAACATGGCGGAGTATGAAGCATGCATCATGGGTCTCCAAGCTGCAATTGACTTAAGGATCAAGTTTCTGAGTGTCTTCGGAGATTTCGCTCTCGTGATCAGTCAGATCAAAGGCGAGTGGGATACGAAACACCCAAATCTTATTCCTTACAAGGAGTACGTGTTGACATTGATCCCCCATTTCGAGGAGATAACTTTTGAACACTTCCCAAGAGAGGAGAATCAGTTGGCGGACGCATTGGCTACGATGTCTTCTATGTTCAAAGTCAAATGGGACAACGAGGCTCCCCGAATCATTATCTGGAAATTGGATGAACCTGCACATTGCTATGATCTTGAGGCTGAAGAGGTAACAAAAAAGCCTTGGTATCATGAAGTAAAGAGGTACCTTGAAGCTCAAGAATACCCCGAGGGCGCATCTGTTAATGACAAGAAGTTTCTGAGAAGGTTCGCGGCAAAGTTCTTCCTCAGCAATGACATTCTTTACAAACGAAACCATGATTCAACCTTACTGCGTTGTGTGGATAAGACTGAAGCAGAAATGATCATGACAGAGCTGCATGAAAGTACCTTCGGAACGCATTCCAGTGGACACACCATGGCAAAGAAAATCCTCCGGGCGGGATATTACTGGTCCACAATGGAAGCCGACTGTTATCAGCATTCTCGGACATGTCACAAGTGTCAGATCTATGCTGATAAGGTGCATGTTCCTCCAGTTCCTCTGAACATCTTGACGGCACCTTGGCCTTTTGCAATGTGGGGCATTGATATGATCGGCGAGATCAGACCTACGGTATCCAACGGGCATCGCTTCATCCTAGTGGCGATTGATTACTTTACGAAGTGGGTTGAAGCAGCTTCCTTTGCCACCGTAACCAAGAATGTCGTGGCACGGTTCATTCGACACAACCTGATCTGTCGATACGGTGTACCAGAGAGGATCATTACGGACAATGGTACCAATCTTAACAATAAGATGATCACTGAGCTCTGCGAGCAATTCAAGATACAGCACCACAACTCTTCTCCTTACCGGCCGAAGATGAATGGGGCTGTAGAAGCAGCTAATAAAAATATCAAGAAGATTGTGCAGAAGATGACAGTGACCTACAAAGATTGGCACGAGATGTTACCGTTTTCTCTTCATGGGTACCGTACCTCAGCACGGACGTCAACAGGGGCAACACCCTTTTCCTTAGTTTATGGCATGGAGGCAGTCTTGCCGATTGAAGTTCAGATACCCTCTCTCCGGATAATGAAGGATGCAGGTTTGAGCGAAGATGACTGGATTCAGACTCGGCTTGATCAATTAAACCTGATTGATGAAAAGAGACTCACTTCTATTTGTCATGGTCAGACATACCAAAAACGAATGATCAAGGCATTTAACAAGAAAGTCAGACGACAAGAGTATCAAGTTGGGGACCTGGTAATCAAGCGCATCATCCTACCTCAGGGTGATCCCAGGGGCAAATGGACCCCTACTTACGAAGGGCCATTTGTGGTTAAGAATATCTTCTCAGGAGGAGCGATGATTCTAACCACCATGGATGGTGACGACCTTCCTCACCCCGCCAATGCAGACATAGTGAAAAGATACTACACATGATCAAAGACCCGCTAGGTTGACACACCTAGGCAAAAATAAGGGCTTCCTGGCGAACCAAAAGGGTTCGGGAAAAAATAAGGGATGAAATGAAAAAATCTGTACACCCGGCAAGTCGAAAACCTGAAAAGGCGGCTTGGGCAAAAATGGGTATCCCGGTGGACTGAAAACCTGAAAGGGCGGTCCAGGAAAAAATTAGGGATAAGCGTAATACTATGTCTCATTGGATCACCTTGCATCCAGACCTCGGTATCAACTATCAGGCTCAGACGGCACCAATCAATCAGCTTCATCTCCAACTAAGCAGCAAAGTGATGAGACGCTTGAAGACATAAAGGCGATAGCAGAGTTGGAACCCAGTGGGATTTTTCACATAGCTATTTTGTTCTCTTTTCAAAAAATTTTATAAACTCTATGTTGTTCGGCGGTGTTCTCTTACTAGGACGTCAGCCTCTTGTACACAAAACGCTTATTTACAGGCAAATTTCAAAATCAATACAAACTCACTTTTCCAGACAAATTGCCAATTGTTTTTCCTTTATCTGTTTTGTTTTGCAAAGAACGTCCAATGTTCATTTTTGATATATGCATTTGACATTAATTGCTAACTCATAAATACTTGCATGTGAAACAAAGGACTAATTACAGGTGACATCAGAAGCAGGGGCAATAATGAGTTGTCTAAACGATCTAGTTGCTTTGTCCGCCAAGGTACCAAGGTAGGTTCGGCTGAAGAACGTAAACAGGATACCTTCACTCTCCGCAGAGTAAGACAAGATTCATCAATACTCTCCCCAAGCAGAGTTGGTCTCCCATCAGCCCGGAAAGGCACAGTATCCCTAGCAAGTCAGCAACACTCTCCCCAAGCAGAGTTAGCCTACTGTCAACCCAAGGAAGTTGGAATATCCCCAGAAGATCTCAATATTCCCTAGCAGAGTATACAGATATTCCTCAGCAAGCATCCCCGACAGTCTTAATATAAGATTGTTCCCCGGCGGAATACAGACACCCCAGTGGAGCCATTCCCCAGTGCAGTCCAAAAAGTTTCCCCAGGAGAGTTGAATCATCTTCCCCAGTAGATTCTGGAAGCTTGTCCCCTGCAGAGTACAAATATCTCTCCCCGACCATGTTCAGACGTTATTCCCCCCCAGAGTCTAACTGGGTTATCCTCAGCTAATTACAACGGAAAGATCGCCCTCGGCGAAGTTCTTCCTATCCCCAACGGAGTTCATCAAATTCCCCAACAAAGCTTATCAACGGAATCCCCAGCGGAGTTATCATCAAAATCTCAGCGAAGCATATCTTCCCACAGAGTAATTCCCCGCAGAGTAATCTCTCCATCAAGTTTATTCCCCAACGGAGTCATCTTCTCCTACCGGTTTATTCTTGCAATCATCTTTATTCATCGTCCCCAGCAGAAACGAAGAACTCTACTCTTCAACATCAGCCCAGGATTCAACGAACTTCCCGGCATTCGTCAAGGATTTATTTTCTCAGATGAAGATACATTCATAAACATCACATTGTCATACATCATGACACATGCATGCATATACGCATCATATCGCACAATCTCATTTATTCTTGAGAACATCATGACATCATGCATTTCATACATCATGACATTGCATACAACTAATGTTTTGCCTTTTCAGGAAAAGGTCAATCCAAAGATGATTACCATCAACCTTTTGTTCCAGATTCGATACCTGTATCTAGCCAGAGCATATCTGTGGATGATTGATTGTAGATTTATACTTGTATCCAGCCAGGAAAGTTATCTCGATCAACCTTTTGAAGTTCTGGATTCGATACCTGTATCTAGCCAGGGCATATCTGTGAGCGACTGATTAGAGGTCTACGCTTGTATCCAGCCAGGAAAGCTATCTCGATCAACCTTTTGAAGTTCCAGATTCGATACCTGTATCTAGCCAGGGCATATCTGTGAGCGACTGATTAGAGGTCTACGCCTGTATCCAGCCAGGAAAGCTATCTCGATCAACCTTTTGAAGCTCCAGATTCGATACCTGTATCTAGCCAGGGCATATCTGTGAGCGACTGATTGGAGGTCTACGCCTGTATCCAGCCAGGAAAGCTATCTCGACCAACCTTTTGAAGTTCCAGATTCGATACCTGTATCTAGCCAGGGCATATCTGTGAGCGACTGATTAGAGGTCTACGCCTGTATCCAGCCAGGAAAGCTATCTCGATCAACCTTTTGAAGTTCCAGATTCGATACCTGTATCTAGCCAGGGCATATCTGTGAGCGACTGATTAGAGGTCTACGCCTGTATCCAACCAGGAAAGCTATCTCGATCAACCTTTTGAAGTTCCGGATTCGATACCTGTATCTAGCCAGGGCATATCTGTGAGCGACTGATTAGAGGTCTACGCCTATGTCCAGCCAGGAAATCTATCTCGATCAACCTTTTGAAGCTCCAGATTCGATACCTGTATCTAGCCAGGGCATATCTGTGAGCGACTGATTAGAGGTCTACGCCTGTATCCAACCAGGAAATCTATCTCGATCAACCTTTTGAAGTTCCAGATTCGATACCTATATCTAGCCAGGGCATATCTGTGAGCGACTGATTAGAGGTCTACGCCTGTATCCAGCCAGGAAAGCTATCTCGATCAACCTTTTGAAGCTCCAGATTCGATACCTGTATCTAGCCAGGGCATATCTGTGAGCGACTGATTAGAGGTCTACGCCTGTATCCAGCCAGGAAAGCTATCTCGATCAACCTTTTGAAGTTCCAGATTCGATACCTGTATCTACCCAGGGCATATCTGTGAGCGACTGATTAGAAGTCTACGCCTGTATCCAGCCAGGAAAGCTATCTCGATCAACCTTTTAAAGTTCCAGATTCGATACCCGTATCTAGCCAGGGCATATCTGTGAGCGACTGATTAGAGGTCTACGCCTGTATCCAGCCAGGAAAGCTATCTCGATCAACCTTTGGAAGTTCCAAATTCGATACCTGTATCTAGCCAGGGCATATCTGTAAGCGACTGATTAGAGGTCTACGCTTGTATCCAGCCAGAAAAGCTATCTCGACCAACCTTTTGAAGTTCCAGATTCGATACCTGTATCTAGCCAGGGCATATCTGTGAGCGATTGATTGTAGATCTATACCTGTATCTAGCCAAGAAAGTATCTTCATGAAGAGTTTGAAGATCAACACCTGTAACAGGCCAGGAAATTATCTTTCTTTCTCAGGTACGCAAGTTCTCGCTAAGGAATCTCTTACGCGATCGACACCCCGGATGGCATCTTTAAGCCCATCTCCACAACCATCCATTACATCTCCAAATGGCATCTATAAGCCCATTCCCGACAAGATTTTGTCACAGCTCCAGATGGCATCTATAAGCCCATCCTCCTATCCATCATCTCTCTAAATGGCATCTGTAATCCTATTCCCGACATCACATTGCTGATATTCTACTATGCGAGTGCAAATTTCTGGGCACTTTAGTGTTCAATCATCTTCCACCTTCGGATCAAGAAAGGCACGCAAGCCAATCTACATCCTCAGGTCTAAGAAGATTAAACAGGGGC
Organism: Vicia faba; assembly: GCA_948472305.1. Classification (NCBI taxonomy): domain Eukaryota; kingdom Viridiplantae; phylum Streptophyta; class Magnoliopsida; order Fabales; family Fabaceae; genus Vicia; species Vicia faba. The sequence continues at coordinate 1,082,251,492 of OX451739.1, read as the reverse complement.
AACTGTTGTACCCCAAAATTTTCCCTCCCATATTCTTCAAGGTATATCAAGAATCATCTTCAAATGGTTCAAGATTTCACAAGGGTTGCACAGTCCAAATGCCTCCCAAGCCAGTCAAAATTAGGGTTTTGGTTCTCTCAAGGAATTTGAGGTTTTAAATGTCTCAATCAAGTCACATGGGCCTATGTACATTGCCAAGCATCTACATGCCAAGTCTCAAGATTCACAGTGCCAAATTCCACAGTCAAAAGCTTCACTTGCTTCACAATCAACTACAGGGGCAAAATGGTCATTTTACAGTCAAAAGTCACAATTTTTGGTCAACATCTTATTTTGAGCACACAATCATCATTTGATCAAGTATTGATCATGTTTCCTCAAGCATAGCTCAAAAATCATCAAAGATGCAAAAGTTACTATTATTGGACAGTAGAAAAGTCAACTGTATCTTGACCAAGGCATAACTTTTTCATGGTTCATCAGAAAAATCCCATCCAATGCTCATTTTTAAGGGGATGACATTTCCTACAACTCATATTCACATTCCAAGTCCAAGAAATGCTCTCACAAAAAGTTATCAATTTCTACATTATAGGTCAATTTCAAAAGTCAACAAAAATGCACTTTAAGTCAAAGACCATAACTTGAGATTGGTAAATCCAAATGACATGGGACCAAAGGCATTGGTTAAAGGACTTCAAGACCTTTCCAAAATGTCCAAGAACATGTTCATATGATCAAAATTGAGCAAGATATGCATTGGAGAAGTTGGGAAATTTTTGTGAATTTGCAAAAGTCAACTTTGCTCAAAACACCTTGTTTTTGCTAATGGGCCTCAAATTTCTTCTTGAAACTTTATCCAACGCCTATTCACGACCCATGAGATTATTTGAATTTATTTTCTTATTTTTTATTAATTAATTGTATTTTTAATTGATTTTAATTCATTTAATTAATTTAAAATGTAGGAAATTCAAAGATTTGATTTTTCAATCTTTTGGTGAAGCAAACAAGCTCAAGACAAGCTGGCAAATTCGTGTGCACATCAAGGGGACAAAAATCTCCAAGTTTGGAAAGTTTTCTCAATCAAAAAGATGCAAAAAGATGTGATTGCAAATCAAATATTCAAACCATTATTTCATGGATTTCTTGGCCAAGATTTAACCTAATTCCATTCTATTATATATACACAACCTAAACCTAATGCCAGGGACGTGAAATTGCTGCAGAAGAGGCCATAACAACATTGAAAAAAACCAAGAAAAAGTGAAAACTATTTTCCATAATTTAGCATGATTCAAAGCTTTTTTTTGTTTCTAATACATTGCAGGAACTCTCAGAGACATATTGCAATCAAAACCATACGCCAAAGCTCAAAAAATCGCCGTTTACAGTCACACGGTTTGGTACTTTTTTTCACAATCGTAATTCATAATTCATGCATCATTGATATGATTTCTTGTTTGTTTTGTGTTGTTAGAGCTCACAGGAAACTAATGGCATAGTTCATTTGGATTATGGTGTACAGAATCACAAGTTGCCATGTTCAAATTCTAGGGTTCATAAACTTTCGAATTGGGGCTTTGTGAACCAAGTAAAATTAGGGTTCATGAGGCATATGGTTGTAATCCTGAGAACCAGACGAATTTAACCCTACCCTCGCAAACAATTTATATTGAACACAGACCTATTCGCTATTATTCCTCATGTTAGATTGTGGGGGTTAAAAACCCCCGCTATTTGATTTGTTTTGCAGGTATTCAGTGAGGAAGATGAAGACGTGTTGATATACTATTGGGCCATTTGAAAAAATAGCGCGCGATTTTGTTGATCCAGCATAATGTTTGTTTTTATATATTAATTTCATTGTTTATTATATTAACAAAGCGTGCAAGATGGCTCAGTGGATGGTGTGCTGGCTGTGTATCATTGGGACCTGGGTTCGATTCCCAGGTCCACCCAAATAATTGTTTCTTATTTTTCTTAACAAGATCCTATGCAGGCTATCCAAAGCGTCCCACCATGCATCCCAAACATCCAGGTGCCAAGTGGCTACAGGCATGCATCCAAAGCCAAGAGTGAGTGACTACCATACTCCAAGTAAAAGCTGCGCGTGGACAATTCTCCAAAGTCAAACGTGGCTGGAGAATAATGGGCCTCAGATTGCCAAACAAACCTCCTAAGGGCCCAACACCCCCCTGGTTCTTTCATAATTTTTCTTTTTTATTTTCTTTTACTAATTATTATTATTAATTAATATTATTATTATTTAATTAACTTAACTATTATTTTCATAATAAATTCGGACAATTGAAAAATATAAATATTTTTATTATTATTATTTATTAATTTCACCTTAATTTAATTATTTTTGTAAATAAATTCTAAATATAATTAATTTAGTTAATTAGGTTAACTTTGATAATTTTTGCAATAAATAAAATCAATCTAGAATTAGGATTTTTCTTTAGATAATTTTAATTTTAATTTATTTATTTCATTAAGACCTAAAAAACATAAAAAATACTTTTTCTTTTAATTAATTAATTAATTAGTAAATTAGGTTTAATTTGAATTAATTGCAAAAAGGACCAAAATGCCATTCTGTTCTTAAAAAGGGTCAAAACCCTAAGACTTTTCCCGATTCAATTTTTCTCGCGCATGTTTATTCTTGATTCCTATTTTGATCATATTTATGTAACTGCTCAGGGAATGTAATAGATAATTAGGACTTTTATCGCTTTCTTTTAATTTCTCGCAATTTATATTTTCAAGGGTTATGTTTTTGGCGATGTAAATACCCGACGCCTTGTAATAGCGTAGATTTACTTTCCGCAATTTATTTTCCGCAAATTATTAACTGTTAATTATGCATGCAAGACTTGCCTGAAAAATAAAACCAACTCGTAGCTCACCATAATACATGTGCAAAGATAAACATAAACTGAATCCTGACACACTCGCACATGCCACTCCTAGGGTACGCCTCACTTGGTTGCCTCGAGGTGGTCATTAAGTATATGGTGTTTTAGAGGTCGCCCTCCTGTCTAAAGATCCAGTTGCCTCGAAACGGTTGTCTCGGATAAAAAAGGATCTAGGACATTAGGGTTACCGCTAAGGCGTCCTACTATTGCTTTGGTGACCACACATGTCCCTATAATCAAATTGACCCGAATAACTCCAACGACGGTGCTACCTACTTCTCAATAGTGGGATAGTACTGTCTAAAGGACTCTTACACAGCTTAATTCCTTAGAGTAGGTAGATTTCTCCTGGGTACTTGCTCTTTCAAAATAAAAATAACTTTTCGCACCTACACTTTCAAAAAGTTTTCAAACAATACTTCATACATTCTTGAGGACTGATACAAGAGTTACCTAGAAGTTTTCAAAACGAAACTTTTTTCAAAACCCACAAACACAAGAAAAGCAAACAATTTTTGAAAACATAGTGAGCAAGTACCTAAGAGCCCGTGGATAACCACAGATAGAAAGGGTGCTAACACCTTCCCTTTCTATAAAATCTACCTCCCGAACCGAGAAACATCTCGAAAAGGAATTTTGCTGTGCTTTTGTCCTTTCCTTGTTGGAGAAAATAAAAGACGGTGACGACTCTTGCTTACTGTGACATTTCGCGAACCAGCATTTCAAAACAGTCAGTTCTATTTCCACTGATCACATCACCAAACAACCCCAAACCTAAAAATGCTGCTGATATCCAAAGTCAACCAGAGATCTTTCCTACCAGCCCTTCTCTTGCTTGGACTGATAAGCCACCGTTCATTTCTGAATCCATGACTAGAGAAAGGTGAGAGGCGTATGATTCCTAGCTTCTCATTCCTATTAGGTACTCTGAAGACATATACGCTCTGTCTGGTCCTCTGTCCACATGAATCGAGAATCCTATGAAGAACTGTGCCTTCTTCCCCACTCATCCAAGACTTAAACCTATAGGCTGCGCGAAGAATCCCAGGGATGATACCTGAGGATGCGACTCCGACCAACCAGCAACATACTCAGACCACGGAGGACATTAACCTTCAATTTATGAACAAAGGGACCAGGATCTTTCGATCATGCCCTAATCTCTCTTCAGAGTATTCAGATTGGTTAAATAAGGTGGAGAAGGCACAAACCTCTGTCTGGAAAGAAATGGGGATTTACGACTTGGTGATGTTATTGAAGACAGGATTATCTTATTATCCTCTCATGTTAGTGTCTTCACTATATTTCTGGGATAGCAGACACTTCACATTTAATCTTCCCTGTGGGATGGTGACCCCAACCCTCTTCGACATAACCGCGATCACCGGTCTTCGACCGATTGGCAATTATTTCGACCCAGAGGACCTATCTGAAGATGTTATTGGGTTTTCAGCTACAAAACCTACCTACACCACCTTCATCAACCACTTCCATGATAAATCCTCCAGTACTATGTCGGAGGTGGAACATATAGATTTTCTGGCTATGTGGTTATCCCGTTTCGTCTTCTGCACCAAGTCGCTTCAGGTGACTAAGAAAATGCTCGCGCTCACGACACAACTTCATCATGGCTACCCCCTCTGTCTGGCCGAATTGATTTTGGACAATCTATATGAGTCCATCAGCAATGGTCTGACTCAACTCAAGGTCATAGGAGATAGGGCAAGCTTTCTTCTTTCTGGCCCTTTCTGGCTTCTTCAACTTTGGCTCAATTCCACCTTCGAATCTTTTCTTCCCCAGAAGAATAAGATCAATGAAGCGGCCCCAGAAATCCTGAACAGGAGGGTCGAAGGTACCGGACTTTCTTTGCTGACTCCTAATGATGAGGGCCAACAGTTTCAAAAGGCCTTCACAAGCTTCATGATGATGTTTGCAGAGAGCAAACATTTTGTTTCGACCATGGCTCCTTTTGCCAGTCGAAAAGTCGGCCTAGAATGGTTTACTAGACCATTTCCTTCGACCGAGGAGGAAGATTTGGAAGACGAATACGTGGACATGTGGAGTCGTTTCTTCGACCCAGAATCATGCCACTGAGATTAAAGAGCTCAAAGAATCAATTAAGTTTGATTGCTTACCAACCAAATCTCGTTTCTCGACAATTTGGCATTGTCCAGTCACTCCCATCACCCATTTATCCTCGAGAAAAACTGCTATTATTTTACAACGCAGAATACTCAGAGGATGCTGCTACCAAGCATATTGGTAGGTACGTTGGTCGAACCGTACTAACCATGTTCGACTTCAACCTTAATTTTTTGTGTTCTGGCAATTTTGAAGGGTGGTGGAGGCAGTATTATGATGAGGAGTTCTTCGATGAGAAGGACTTCGCCCACCACCTTCGTGAGGCGTTTAAACTGGTCCTTGACAGGATCAAGAAAGGTATTACTTCTTTTATTTTTCTCTTTGTCTCAGATTTAGTCATTCGTCGCTCGACTTATCTTCACTTTTGTATAGCTGTCAAGAGGACCACTACGAAGAAGGCTGCTGAAAGCACTAAAGGGGGAGAACCTTCTGTTAAGCCTTCTCCCAAGGTATTTACTTTCTTCCATACCTTTATTCCTTAAGATCATCTGATATGGATACTGATTTCTTTGACTTATCTTTCTGGGTATTCAGAAAACTACCCCCAAAAAACGGAAGGTCCAGGAGATCAAGATCTCTAGTGACGAAGAAGAGGAGTCTCCTCCTGTTCCTCTGAAGAGACAAAGGTTAATGAAACCAGCCCCTGCGTTTGAGCCTCGTCCCAGAACTAGAATTAAGATTACAGCTACGAGGCTTCCTCCTGTAGTTATCAGAGAGCCTACTGAGCAAGAAGTAGCTGCCATGCTAAACAATCCCAGTGAGAGCGATAATTCCAGCCCCGGTGCTGAAGTTCCAATTCAGGTATTTGCTTCGATAGACAATCACTTACTTCTTGAACTAACCTTTTTCTTTATGAGAACTCTGAAAAAATAAACTTCTTTTAATCTTCAGGATACTGCTGGCACCTCCAACCAAGTCCTTACTCCTGTCGAAGGATCTGCCACTCTATTAAATAGTGAGGGAGAGCCTACTTATAGGCCTTCTTCAGTAAAGGGCTCCTTTGTGGGTTCAGATGATGAAGCGAATCAAACTTCTGAACCTCAGTATGAGACCATAGAGGAAGTCAATGAAGAAGGCCCTATAGGAGATCATGAAGAAATTAGGGCTCCGTTGGTTGATGCACAGGAAGCCAAAGAGGAGGAGGCCATCAATGTTGAAGATGTGATAGAAAAGGAAAGTGTACTGGAGGTGGGGAATCAAGATGAAAGGATTCCAGAAGCTGATGGTAGAGAAGGCTCTGCTGAAGGGACCCATAATCCTATAAACACTGAAGCAATTCCAGCACAGGTAGCCAACATGGTTGCTGCTGTCAATGAAGGTGTCCCTTCGACAGGGTCTCGAACTAAAGAAGACCTGGCCTTGCTGAAACAGCAAAATCCTCTAGGCTATTTGACTACCATTCTAGAAGGGAGAGAGAGTTCTTCTGACCATAGTGCCTCGACTACATCTGGAAATTCTACTTCGACCTCTCCTCTTGATGGGGCACTTCAGAAGGTCAAGGCACAAATCTTCAAAATAGATTTAATGCTAACCCTAGAGGGAGAACCCACTGCTCCTTCTTTTTTGAAGACCGCTCTGAGGGCTGTTGATCTCCTCATTGCTTCTCCAGATGTGGCCAGCGTTATCTTGGATTTAATCTCCATTATTGACCAAGTGTCAGCGGACTATAATCGTCAAAGGAATCTTAATCGTAAAATTAAAGAGACCAACAGTCATATGGCTGCTGCCTGGCACGCTGCTACTGAATCAACCTCTAAAGTAAAAGAGCTGTCGAAGGCCCAAGAGGCTAGACAGAAAGAGGCTGAAGAGATAGATCAAGACACTGCTCAAATGAGGGCGCAGATTAAAGAGTTGGAAGCTAAAATTGCTGCCAATGATAAAAAGAAAGAATAACTCCTCGCCGTTAACACTGAGTCAGAAAGCCAAGAGGAACTGGCTGAAGGTTTAAGACACGTTGATCGGGCCCAATCACTCGATGCTAAGCTTGAAACCCTCCATCAGTCGAAGGCTTTATGTGATCGGCGCCTGGAATTAAAAAGAATTAAATACCTTCAGATCAAGGCTAATCTCCCTTTTTGAATCCTGTTTCTTTTATCTATGTAATCACTCGTTGTAATGACTTCAAAGCCATTTTGGCTATTTTTTAATGAAAATTTAAATTTCCATTTTGGCATTTACTTTATTCGACGGTGACTATATATTATTTATTTTGACCTCTTGAAGCATAGGTCTATATTTTTTCAAGTATTTACCATTCACTCTCAGAAGTCTTTGATCTTAATTTAACTCCTCAATCTCATAAGCTCCACCAGAGAAAGTTTGGATAATCCTGAGAGGTCCTTCCCACTTAGGGGACCATTTTCCCAAATTTCTATCTTTCCGATCCATTGGAAGAATTACCTTCCACACTAGATCCTCAGGCAGAAATGTCTTAGGTTTTACTCTTTGATTGTAGGATTTCTCAACCCGTTTCTTCTGTAGTCTCAAAAGATCCAAAGCTTTCAACCTTTCTTCGTCCAGGTCAACTAGTTCGTCTAACATCATATTCCAATAGACCTCAGAAGGGATATCCTGATGTTTCTGAATCATCGTCGACTGTAGGCAGATTTCCACTGGCAACACTGCATCATGACCATAAGTTAGGCGAAGTGGTGTTGTTCCCGTGGCCTCTTTAGGACAGGTTCGACAAGCCCATAAAACTTGATCTAGCGTCTTGTGCCAGTTTCTAGGTTTCTTTCCCACATGTTTCTTTATTAAAATGATTACTACTTGGTTTACTGCTTCGACTTGGCCATTGGCTTGCGCATAGTAAGGTGTAGACGTTAACAGTTTGAACCTCATTTCTGTAGCAAAGTCTTGCATCTTTCGACCAGTAAAGACTGATCCTTGGTCTGTCGTTATTGTTTTAGGGATTCCAAATCTATATATAATGTACTTTTGAATAAATTCAATGACACTCTCTTGGTCTACATTGACTAAATGGATTGCTTCAATCCACTTAGTAAAATAATCAATGCCCACCAATATGTATTTCTGGCTTTTAGAAGACGCTGGTTGAATCTCTCCAATAAGATCAAAAGCCCATCCTCTAAAAGGCCAAGGTTTCACGATCGAGTGAAATTCGCTCACCAGCATATGCTGAATACCTGTATGTACTTGACATTCTTGGCATCCTTTTGCAAACTCAACACAATCTTTCAACATAGTGGGCCAATATAGTCCTTGTCGAAACAACAGCCATTTCATCTTATGGCCTACTTGGTATGCTCCACACGCCCCAACGTGTGTGGCAGAAAGAGCTATATATGCTTCTGTTTCACTTAGGCATTTCAGTAGCACGCCTTCAGGTGTTTTCTTGAATAATTCATTTCCCATTAATATATAGCTCAGGCCCTATATTTTATTTTTCATTCTGTCGAAGCCGTTGGATTCTTTAAATAATCTACTACAGGCTTTCTCCAATCTTGTTCAGTTAGATACAACATGAAGCAACCAGTCCAAGTCAGGGACCAGGTCATTGATCAGCTTCCAAGAGGACAAGAGTCTGGTATGGTGAGGAATAGACCTCTCCAAATTGCTACCACTTCACAGGTCCAACCACAACCTCGCCCAGAGCAACAGGTTGATCAGAGTAAGCCAAACAAGCCCAGGAGGCAATTCACCCAGCTCAACGTGTCACTGTTTCAAGCTTTACAACACCTGTTGAGATTGAATCTGATTATGCTAAGGGCTCCTCCCCGGAATCCCAACATCTCTGCTCCTAACTATCATCCCAACAAAATATGTGCATACCACTCTGATAGTCCTGGACATGACACTGCCGACTGTTGGGCTCTGAAGAACAACGTCCAGGACCTGATTAACGAAGGAGCAGTGGATTTCACCCAAGAGGGTCAGGCTGAGTTCTTCTACCATCCCTGCAGGATTCACCATTTGAAGTGACAAGTCCTGAGATGAGAAGACTTTTTGTCCATTAGAATTTTCAAGTTGTAATTTTCTTTTGATTGTTCAAACAATTTTTGTCATGGCAAACGTTATTACTTTATCAATGCATCACATATGTCTGCTTTGAATCAATATATTCGCATTCGCTATATTCAAACTGCTTTCATTTTTTGATGTCAACTCTCAATTAATAATTCTAAGCCTCTTGAGGGAGGATGACGAAAATGATACCACGATCTACAGTATGCTTTTGAACAGACCCCGCTGATGAGGTACACGCATTGTTTCAATTCCTAAACACTGGAGTTATAAGGAAGATAATCCCTCGTCAACCCCTTTGAGCCAAAGAAGTCGGAGTTTTTCTTTTCGAAAATTAAAACCCTTAATCATAACCTGGGGCAGGGTAGTTTCTCAGCTGATCAAGGTGCACAAGGAATGGCACCAAAAAGAGTCCTTACAAAACAAAAGACCGTGATGGTTCCGTGGTTCCGAATAATCATAAAGACAGGCAGTCATTACCAAAAAAAAAACTAAAGCCCAATAAGTCAAAACCTATGAAGGAGACTTACAAAACTGGGGCATCCCGCTGACTGTAATCACAAAAGGAACAGTTCAGGAAAAAGACAGGGATAATAAAATCGAAAAGAAAGAGGTCCTACAAACCCTCAACGAAAAAAGGACTGCCTAGTCAAAATAAATTGTCAGTATCCGAACCATCACCGGAATATCAGAGCAAAGACTCAAACAAGGTCTAACGCACGATCAGCTGAGTTTAGGTTTGAAGAACATCACGAAGAGCGGGTGGGTACAAATAAAATTTGAGCCTTTATCCTTTGTTCCTTAAACCGTGAACCAGGCCACGTTATAACCCTCAAAAGTCCTAGCCGAAGCATGGGTTAGTTCGAAAGCATACTGTTACGAAAGGTATCCTGACTCCTTAAGGCTTGCGGTAAAATAACGAGTTGACATCACAGTTTACAAAAAAAATTCACTTGTTTTTTATGAAAAAAAAATGCATTTTCAAAAACTTCAAGACAGACATAAGCTTTGCATTCTTGATATGACACTGTTTGCATATGACTATTTGTTCGAACAACAGAGAAATTCGCACGACGAATATCTAAGTGAACAAAAGCACCTCCAAGCAAGGGGCAGGGCATGATCATTGTCCATCATCTGGGGCAGTCAGGTCAAGATTCAGAGAATCTCTCAAATGCCAAATACCAGGGGAAAATCTCCGCCTGAGTCACTTGGGGAATTGGACATGAATTCCAGCTGCGAATCTTGCACGATCAAACGAAGATCTTCTGGTGGTATGACAATACAACACTACTGACAGGGGCACCTCCCTACATCCTGAGAGCACAAACATAGTCGGAAAAATACTGCGCATAATCAAAGACCCGCTAGGTTGACACACCTAGGAAAAATAAGGGCTTCCCGGCGAACCAAAAGGGTTCGGGCAAAAATAAGGGATGAAATGAAAAAATCTGTACACCCGGCAAGTCGAAAACCTGAAAAGGCGGCTTGGGAAAAAATGGGTATCCCGGTGGACTGAAAACCCGAAAGGGCGGTCCAGGCAAAAGTTAGGGATCAAAAGCGTACGACTATGTCCCGTCATCTCGTCACTTGCCTACCAGAAGAAGATTTGTCAATCAAGACCTCCACAGGTACTTCCTCCCGCAGAAACAGGGGCAATATGAGTTGTCTAAGCGATCTAGTTGCTCTGCCCACCAAGGTACTAAGGTAGGTTCAGCTGAGGAACGTGACCAAGATACCTTCACTCCCCGCAGAGTAAGATAAGATTCAACAATACTCTCCCCCGAGCAGAGTTGGTCTCCCGTCAGCCCTGGCAAGGTACAGTATCTCCAGAAAGTCAACAACGCTCTCCCCAAGCAGAGTTAGTCTACTGTCAACCTTAAGGAATTTGGGTATCCCCAGAAAATCTCAATATTCCCCAGTGGAGTATACATATGTTCCTAAGCAAGCATCCCCGGCGGTCTTGATATAAGATTGTTCCCCGGCGGAGTACAGACACCCAGTGGAGCCACTCCCCAGTGCAGTCTCAAAAAGTCTCCCCAGGAGAGTTGAATTATCCTCCCCAGTAGATTCTGGAAGCTTATCCCCAGTAGATTCTGGAAGCTTATCCCTGCAGAATACGAACGCATCTCCCCGGCTTTATTCAAAGGTTATTCTCCACCAGGGTATAACTGGGTTACCCTCAGCTAATTACCACAGAAAGATCGTCCTCGGTGACTCTTCCTATCCCCAGCGGAGTTCATCAATTCCCCAACAAAGCTCATCAATGGAATCCCCAGCGGAGTTATCATCAAAACCCCAACGAAGCATCTCTTCCCACAGAGTAATTCCCCGCAGAGTAATCTCTCCAACAAGTTTATTACCCCAACGGAGTCATCTTCTCCTACCGGTTTATTCTTGCAACCATCATCCCCAGCGGAAACGAAGAACTCTACTCTTCAAACATCAAGCCCAGGATTCAATAAGCTCCCGGCATCCGTCAAGGATTTATTTTCCTAGACGAGAATACATTCATAAACATCGCATCGTCATGATACATGCATATACACATCATACAATCTCATTTTATGTTGAGAACATCATCGGTTGATCCATGTCATGCATTGCATGTGACAGACCTTACCTTTCAGGAAGGATACAGTTAAATGATCAGCTATGTCAAAGAAGACAGATACAGTCGAAAGAGACCAATCCAGTCAAAGAAGACAGATTCAGTCAAAAAAGACAAGTCTAGCTAAATCCCAAAGGTTTTTCTGATGCTCATCCAGTCAAAGAAGACAAGTCCAGTTAAAATTAATTCCTAAAGTCATTGAAGACAGACCGTCGTTATAGACACTCGTTGTTATAGACACCCGTCGTTATAGACACCTCGTCATTTGAGACACCCGTCGTCATAGACACCCGTCGTTATAGACACCCGTCGTTATAGACACCCGTCATTGAAGACATCCCGTCATTGAAGACATCTCGTTATTGGAGACAACCCGTTGTTATAGACACCCATCGTCATAGACACCCGTCGTCATAGACACCCGTCGTCATAGACACTCGTCGTTATAGACACTCGTCGTCATGGACACTCACACTCATGATTATAGACACCAGTCATTATAGACACCCGTCATTGAAGACAACCCATCATTGAAGACAACCCGTCATTGAAGATAACCCGTCATTGAAGACAACTCGTTGTTATAGACACCCGTCGTTATAGACACCTCGTCATTTGAGACACCCGTCGTTATAGACACCCGTCGTTGTAGACACCCGTCGTTATAGACACCCGTCATTGTAGACACCCGTCAATGTAGACACCCGTCAATATAGACACCCGTCAATATAGACACCCGTCAGTGAAGACAACCCGTCATTGAAGACAACCCGTCAGTGAAGACAACCCGTCATTGAAGACAACCCGTCATCGAAGACAACCCGTCAATATAGACACCCGTCAGTGAAGACAACCCGTCATTTAAGACAACACGTCATTGAAGACAACTCGTCATTGAAGACAACTCGTCATTGAAGACAACTTGTCATTGAAGACAACTCGTCATTGAAGATTACTCGTCATTGAAGACAACCCGTCCATGAAGACAACCCGTCCAAAGAGACAACTCGTCAAAAAGGACAAAACCTCCTCTGGTTCAGTTAAATCCTAAATATTTTTCTGAGATAACCTGTCAGTAGAGACAACTCATCAACCTTCTGAAATTCTAGATTCGATTCATGCATCCAGCCAGGGCATATCTGTGAGTAACTGATTGTAGATTCGACGCCTGTATCTAGCCAGGGCATATCTGCATGAAGAGTTTGAAGATCAACACCTGTAACAGGCCAGGAAACCATCTTCCTTTCTCAAGTACGCAAGTTCTCGCTAAGGAATCTCTTACGCGATCGACACCTAGATGGCATCTATAAGCCCATCCACATACCAACAGTCTCCAAATGGCATCTATAAGCCCATTCCCGACAAGATTCTGTCACAGTTCCAGATGGCATCTTTAAGCCCATCCTCCTGTCCATCATCTTTCCAAATGGCATCTGTAAGCCCATTCCCGCTATCACACCGCTGATACTCTACTATGTGAGTGCAAATTTCTGGATACTCTAATGTTCAATCATCTTCCACCTTCGGATCACGAAAGGCACGCAAGCCAATCTACATCCTCAGGTCTAAGAAGATTGAACAGGGGCAACTGTTGTACCCCAAAATTTGCCCTCCCATATTCTTCAAAGTTTTGACAAGCATCATCTCAATTTGCTCAAGTCTACTCAAGGGTTGCACAATTCAAACACCCTCCTAAGCCAGTCAAATTAGGGTTTTGGTTCCTGCAAGGAAGTTGAGGTTTTCAAGGGCTCAATCAAGTCCCACATGCCTATAAACATTGTCAAGCATCTACATGCCAAGTTTCAAGGCTCACAAGGTCAAGTTGCACAGTCAAAAAACCTAATTGCTTCACAATCAACTGCAGGGGCAAAATGGTCATTTGGCAGTCAAAAGTCAAATTTTTTGGTCAACATCTTATTTTGAAGCCACAATCATCATTTGGTCAAATCTTGACCATGATTTCACAAGAATGGCTCAGAAATCATCAAGGTGTCAAAAGTTTCTATTTTTGGACAATTGAAAAGTCAACTGTAACTTGACCAAGGCATAACTTTTTCATGGTTCATCATAAAAATCCCATCCAATGCTCATCTTGAAGGGGAGGACATTTCCTACAACTCATATTCACATTCCAAGTCCAAGAAATGCTCTCACAAAAAGTTATCAATTTCAACATTATAGGTCATTTTCAAAAGTCAACAAAAAGGCACTTTAAGTCAAAGACCATAACTTGAGATTGGTAAATCAAAATGACATGGGACCAAAGGCATTGGTTAGAGGACTTCAAGACCTTTCCAAAATGTCCAAGAACATGTTCATATGATCAAAATTGAGCAAGATATGCATTGGAGAAGTTGGGAAATTTTTGTGAAATGGCCAAAGTCAACTATCCTTGAAACTTCATTTTTGACAAAAGGGGCCCACTTTTTCAACTTGGTTCAGCTTTGCCATGCCTCCCACGTGTCCCATGATTTATTTCAAAATTAAAAATTAATTTTTCTATTTTTATTTAATTTTACTTGATTTAATTCATTTTAAATCTTTAAAATTCAAATAAAAATCAAGAAAATTAATTAAGGGATATCTTTGAGATTGAATAGCCTTGATACATCATAATTCACATGCCAATTTCGTGTAAGACCTATTCCAAGCATGAAATTCAAATTTGGAGCAAAAAAGGCAAGTTGTTTAATGGTGGTTATGGAGGAAATCAAAACTTCATTGCAAGGCTTCAAGGCTCCTTATTGTGATTGATTCTCATTCATATACACATATGCAAGCCTCTCATACCATTTTACAAGAGCTAGAGACACCTAAAACAAAAAAAACAAAATTCAAAAAATTGGAAGAAAAGTCACAAACTGTTTTCAACCTTCCAGCATAATTCAAGCCTTCCTTTTGATCCAAATACACTCCCAGCATCCCCAGGAACCTTTTGCAAGCACAAACAAGTCCTCACACTCAAGAACTCGTGCTACACAGTCACACGGTTCATCATTTTTTCTTATGATCTAAATTCATTTTGCACACATCATTAATATATTTTGAACATTGCTTTGTCTTTCTAACATTGTACTGAAGCTTTTGACATGATTTAATTGGAGTATGGTGCCTTAAAATGAAAACCACCATGGACGGATGCTAGGGTTCCGAAGCTCTTAATTTGGGGTTTTTCTTATACTGTAAGATTAACCCTCCAAACACCCATGGTTGAAATCAGCAGGAGGAGACGAATCCAAAGCATACCTCGCGCCCTTTTTATATGAACTGAGCGCCTAGTCTCTATTTTTGACATTGGTATTTTGTGGGGGTTTAAAACCCCCGTTATTTGTCTGTGTTTTTGTTTCAGGAAGGAAGACGACGCTGAGGTGTCCATGCGTGTGTGGTTCATTCAAATCACGCGCGCTCTCTTTTTTATTTTTCCAGCATATAACGCATTTTTCTTATATAATATTTAGTGGCCATTATATTAACAGATGCGCACAAAGTGATGCAGTGGTTGGAGACGTGGCTTGCAATCTTTGGGGCCTGGGTTCGATTCCCAGGTCCCCCCATAATTCCAATGTTATTTTTTTCAATATGTTCTTGTGCAGGTTCCCAAACGTTGAACACCATACACCTCACAGACCCAAGCGCCAAGTGGCCTCTCTCATAGATCTGAAGGCCAGGAGGTGGTCCTCACCATGCGCCCAGTCAACTAACAAGCACTGGATTGTAGAAAGTCAAACGAGCTGGATTCAAATGGGCCTCAAATCTCAATAAAAAACCCCCCATTCTGGCCCATACCCCCTTTGGGTTTGCTCTCCATTTTTATTATTTTGTCATTTTCTTTTTTATTTTATTTCTTATTCCTTTTTATTGACAATTAACATAATTAACTTTTTTTCATAAAAAATCAAAAAAAGAACTAACATTATTATTATTATTATTATTATTTTATTTTTGTAATTAAATACTAATAAATTAAATTAATTATTAATTAGGCAACTTTAACTTTTTTTTTCTTAATAATTAAAATAAGTTTAGAATTAGGTTTTTAATTAACTTTTAATTTTATTTCCTTTTATTTTATTTCATAAAAAACATAAAAAATACAAAAAAACATTTTTCTTTTAAAATTAATTAATTAGATTAGGCTTTATTTAATTAATTGCATTTAATTCAAAAAAGACAAAAAATTCAATTTCTTTTCTTAAAAGGGTCAAAACCCTTAGAACGTTCCCGATTAATTTTTATTCGCGCGCATTTACTTTGTTTTGATTATTATGTAATTGCTTCCAAGAATGTAATAGTAAATAGGTTTACCGCTTTATTTAATTTCTCGTACTTATTTACCAAAACGGGTCTTTGTATTTTTGGCGATGTATAGACCCGCGCCTTGTAATAGCGTAGAATTTATCATTTCTGCAATTTACTTTCCGCACCCCTAACTGTTAAAAAATGCATGAAAGAATGTATGTAAATAAAATCAATCCGTAGCTCACAAATAACATGTACACAGACAATTAACTGGAAAATAACACACAAAGCACATGCCACTCCTAGGGTACGCTTCACTCGTTGCCTCGAAACGTGGTCATCAAGTATAGGTCGTCTTAGAGGTCGCCCTTTGTCTAAAGATCCAGTTGCCTCGAAACGGTTGCCTCGGATAAAAGGATCTAGGATATTAGGGTTACTTCTAAGGTGTCCTACCATTGCTTCGGTGACCACATTGTCCCGATAATTGAATTGACCCGAACAACTCCAACGATGGTGCTACCTACCTCTCAATGGTGGGATAACACTATCTAAAGGACTCTTACACAGCCTAATTCCTTAGAGTAGGTAGATTCTCCTGGGTACTTGCTCTTTTCAAACAAACAAAACAACTTTTCACACCTCACACTTTCTAAAAGTTTTCAAACAAAATTTTTCATACACTCTTGAGGACTGATACACGAGTTACTTAGAAATCTTTCAAACGAAACTTTTTTCAAAACCCACACACACTTGAAAAGCAAACAAAAATTTGAAAACATAAGAGCAAGTACCTAAGAGCCCGTGGATAACCACGGATAGAAAGGGTGCTAACACCTTCCCTTTCTATAAATCTACCTCCCGAACCGAGAAACATTCTCATAAGGAATTTTGCTGTGCTTTTGTCCTTTCCATGTTGGAGAACATAAAAGATGGTGGCGACTCTTGCTTACCGCGACATTTCGCGAAACCAGCTTAAAAAGCAGTCAGTTCTATTTCCACCAGTCACAGAACTGGCGACTCTGCTGGGTAATCTTTTTAAGTGAGGTGTACCTTAGGATTAGACCACTCTTTGTTTTCAATTGTTTGTTTTGTTTGCTTTAAATATTGTGGGCTTGCCTTGGGAGTTTCATAGATCCTAACCCGGATCTAGGGGATACCTTTTAGAAAGTAGCAACAAACTGTGAGGGAACTGTGTGGGGTATACCGACACGGTTGAAGCAGTTTGCTACGTTGATGTGGCACTTTGGTGAGTACCGGTAACCCTTGAGTCAAGTCAAGGAGAGTACGGGGCCGCTGCGTGGTGTCGTGAAGCATCAACTGACCTTAGGAACCTTACTTGACCATCCTGGCCTCTTTAGGGGTAGTGAGATGACTGACTTTGGTGCAGTCCGAAGTTGGTTGATACTCGATACTACACTCATTGAGGGTTGTTTTCTTGGAATATTTTGATCGCCAGTTCAGTGGATAAATCAAAACAATGAACATAGAAAACAACCCTATGATATTGAGCTCCTTAGAACCCGGTTACTTTTGATAGGACAGGTTTTGAGCCCACCAACTTCAAGAGGGTAGTATCCCAAACTTCATGCTGGCCTAAACTCTAAGGGCTCTTTGTGTGACTTGTGTGCCTTCAAACTTGACTACTTGCATACTTGTTATCTGACACTTGAGTTTCTTGCAGGTTTTGGTTTACAGTCCTTAATCTGGACTCATAACAGGGCCTACTTACATCACTCCATGCATAGCATAACATCATACCATTGCATACATCCTACATAAGGACTAATCCATTTCAAGGATCTCAAGGGTTTGTGATGCAGGTCATGATGAATCAAATGTCTAGCAAGGGGCAAAGGGGATTTATTTTCCTCTAGCCAAGGTTAATGACTTGAGTCAGGGGCTATGACCCACTCGATATGGTGAGCCTTGACTCTTGAAGAAGGACTCTTAACAAAATGAAGTTCCTTCAATCAAGCCACAAAATTCAAGTTCTAACAATCTTTCTTGTTTATCCCGCGAGATCCTTGAAAACATTGCATGCATATCATACATATCATTGCATTACAGGTACCCTTGTTATATGTCATTTACCTTCTTCGCTGTTTATTTCAGCAATGGCTTCCCAACAAGATAACCAGGGTCTTCATGCTCAAGAGACTCGGTTCAGGGAGATCTTCTTAAGCCTATCCAAGGGGCAGGAAGAGTTGAGGACACTCCTCATGGGGAATTTGGCCACGAAAAGTCCCGAAGATGATAAGGACGAACGGCTGAAACGTCTGCAAGCTGAGGTAGATACAATGAGAACCCAGATGCTGGGGCAAATGGCTCTCATCCAAGGCTTAGCTCGGGAGCAAGAAGAGTTGAGGACCATGATCAGTCAGCTTCATCAAGATAGATACAACATGAAGCAACCAGTCCAAGTCAGGGACCAGGTCATTGATCAGCTTCCAAGAGGACAAGAGTCTGGTATGGTGAGGAATAGACCTCCCTAAATTGCTACCACTTCATAGGTCCAACCACAACCTCGCCCAGAGCAACAGGTTGATCAGAGTAAGCCAAACAAGCCCAGGAGGCAATTCACCCAGCTCAACGTGTCGCTGTTTCAAGCTTTACAACACCTGTTGAGATTGAATCTGATTACGCTAAGGGCTCCTCCCCGGAATCCTAACATCTCTGCTCCTAACTATCATCCCAACAAAAGATGTGCATACCACTCTGATAGTCCTGGACATGACACTGCCGACTGCTGGGCTCTGAAGAACAAGGTCCAGGACCTGATTAACGAAGGAGCAGTGGATTTCACCCAAGAGGGTCAGGCTGAGTTCTTCTACCATCCCTGCAGGATTCACCATTTGAAGTGACAAGTCCTGAGATGAGAAGACTTTTTGTCCATTAGAATTTTCAAGTTGTAATTTTATTTTGATTGTTCAAACAATTTTTGTCATGGCAAACATTATTACTTTATCAATGCATCGCATATGTCTGCTTTGAATCAATATATTCGCATTCTCTATATTCAAACTGCTTTCATTTTTTGATGTCAACTCTCAATTAATAATTCTAAGCCTCTTGAGGGAGGATGACGAAAACGATACCACGATCTATAGTATGCTTTTGAACAGACCCCGCTGATGAGGTACATGCATTGTTTCAATTCCTAAACACTGGAGTTATAAGGAAGATAATCCCTCGTCAACCCCTTTGAGTCAAAGAAGTCGGAGTTTTTCTTTTCGAAAATTAAAACCCTTAATCATAACCTGGGGCAGGGTAGTCTTCTCAGCTGATCAAGGTGCACAAGGAATGGCACCAAAAAGATTCCTTACAAAACAAAAGACCGTGATGGTTCCGAATAATCATAAAGACAGGCAGTCATTACCAAAAAAAAAAAACTAAAGCCCAATAAGTCAAAACCTATGAAGGAGACTTACAAAACTGGGGCATCCCGCTGACTGTAATCACAAAAGGAACAGTTCAGGCAAAAGACAGGGATAATAAAATCGAAAAGAAAGAGGTCCTACAAACCCTCAACGAAAAAAGGACTGCCTAGTCAAAATAAATTGTCAGTATCCGAACCATCACCGAAATATCAGAGCAAAGACTCAAACAAGGTCTAACGCACGATCAACTGAGTTTAGGTTTGAAGAACATCACGAAGAGCGGGTGGGTACAAATAAAATTTGAGCCTTTATCCTTTGTTCCTTAAACCATGAACCAGGCCACGTTATAACCCTCAAAAGTCCTAGCCGAAGCATGAGTTAGTTCGAAAGCATACTGTTACGAAAGGTATCCTGACTCCTTAAGGCTTGCGGTAAAATAACGAGTTGACATCACAGTTTACAAAAAAAATTCACTTGTTTTTTATGAAAAAAAAATGCATTTTCAAAAACTTCAAGATAGACATAAGCTTTGCATTCTTGAAATGACACTATTTGCATATGACTATTTGTTCGAACAACAGAGAAATTCGCACGACGAATATCTAAGTGAACAAAAGCACCTCCAAGCAAGGGGCATGGCATGATCATTGTCCATCATCTGGGGCAGTCAGGTCAAGATTCAGAGAATCTCTCAAATGCCAAATACCAGGGGAAAATCTCCGCCTGAGTCACTTGGGGAATTGGACATGAATTCCAGCTGCGAATCTTGCACGATCAAATGAAGATCTTCTGGTGGTATGGCAATACAACACTACTGACAGGGGCACCTCCCTACATCCTGAGGGCACGAACATAGTCGGAAAAATACTGCGCATAATCAAAGACCCGCTAGGTTGACACACCTAGGCAAAATAAGGGCTTCCCGGCGAACCAAAAGGGTTCGGGAAAAAATAAGGGATGAAATGAAAAAATCTGTACACTCGGCAAGTCGAAAACCTGAAAAGGCGGCTTGGGCAAAAATGGGTATCCTGGTGGACTGAAAACCCGAAAGGGCGGTCCAGGCAAAAGTTAGGGATCAAAAGCGTATGACTATGTCCCGTCATCTCGTCACTTGCCTACCAGAAGAAGGTTTGTCAATCAAGACCTCCACAGGTACTTCCTCCCGCAGAAACAGGGGCAATATGAGTTGTCTAAGCGATCTAGTTGCTCTGCCCACCAAGGTACTAAGGTAGGTTCAGCTGAGGAACGTGACCAAGATACCTTCACTCCCCGCAGAGTAAGATAAGATTCAACAATACTCTCCCCCGAGCAGAGTTGGTCTCCCGTCAGCCCTGACAAGGTACAGTATCTCCAGCAAGTCAACAACGTTCTCCCCAAGCAGAGTTAGTCTACTGTCAACCTTAAGGAATTTGGGTATCCCCAGAAAATCTCAATATTCCCCAGCGGAGTATACAGATGTTCCTAAGCAAGCATCCCCGACAGTCTTGATATAAGATTATTCCTCGGCGGAGTACAGACACCCAGTGGAGCCACTCCCAAGTGTAGTCTCAAAAAGTCTCCCCAGGAGAGTTGAATTATCCTCCCCAGTAGATTCTGGAAGCTTATCCCCAGTAGATTCTGGAAGCTTATCCCTGCAGAATACGAACACATCTCCCCGGCTTTATTCAAAGGTTATTCTCCACCAGGGTATAACTGGGTTATCCTCAGCTAATTACCACCGAAAGATCATCCTCGGCGGCTCTTCCTATCCCCAGCGGAGTTCATCAATTCCCCAACAAAGCTCATCAATGGAATCCCCAGCGGAGTTATCATCAAAACCTCAGCGAAGCATCTCTTCCCACAAAGTAATTCCCCGCAGAGTAATCTCTCCAACAAGTTTATTACCCCAACGAAGTCATCTTCTCCTACCGGTTTATTCTTGCAACCATCATCCCCAGCGGAAACGAAGAACTCTACTCTTCAAACATCAAGCCCAGGATTCAATAAGCTCCCAGCATCCGTCAAGGATTTATTTTCCTAGACGAGAATACATTCATAAACATCGCATCGTCATGATACATGCATATACACATCATACAATCTCATTTTATGTTGAGAACATCATCGCTTGATCCATGTCATGCATTGCATGTGACTGACCTTACATTTCAGGAAGGATACAGTTAAATGATCAGCTATGTCAAAGAAGACAGATACAGTCGAAAGAGACCAATCCAGTCAAAGAAGACAGATTCAGTCAAAAAAGACAAGTCCAGCTAAATCCCAAAGGTTTTTCTGATGCTCATCCAGTCAAAGAAGACAAGTCCAGTTAAAATTAATTCCTAAAGTCATTGAAGACAGCCCGTCGTTATAGACACTCGTTGTTATAGACACCCGTCGTTATAGACACCTCGTCATTTGAGACACCCGTCGTCATAGAAACTAGTCGTTATAGACACCCGTCGTTATAGACACCCGTCATTGAAGACATCCCGTCATTGAAGACATCTCGTCATTGGAGACAACCCGTCGTTATAGACACCCGTCGTCATAGACACCCGTCGTCATAGACACCCGTCGTCATAGACACTCGTCGTCATAGACACTCGTCGTTATAGACACTCGTCGTCATGGACACTCACACTCGTCATTATAGACACCAGTCGTTATAGACACCCGTCATTGAAGACAACCCGTCATTGAAGACAACCCGTCATTGAAGACAACTCATCGTTATAGACACCCGTCGTTATAGACACCTCGTCATTTGAGACACCCGTCGTTATAGACACCCGTCGTTGTAGACACCCGTCGTTATAGACACCCGTCGTTGTAGACACCCGTCAATGTAGACACCCGTCAATATAGACACCCGTCAATATAGACACCCATCAGTGAAGACAACCCGTCATTGAAGACAACCTGTCAGTGAAGACAACCCGTCATTGAAGACAACCCGTCATCGAAGACAACCCGTCAATATAGACACCCGTCAGTGAAGACAACCCGTCATTGAAGACAACACGTCATTGAAGACAACTCGTCATTGAAGACAACTCGTCATTGAAGACAACTCGTCATTGAAGACAACTCGTCATTGAAGATCACTCGTCATTGAAGACAACCCGTCCATGAAGACAACCCGTCCAAAGAGACAACTCGTCAAAAAGGACAAAACCTCCTCTGGTTCAGTTAAATCCTAAAGATTTTTCTGAGATAACCTGTCAGTAGAGACAACTCATCAACCTTCTGAAATTCTAGATTCGATTCCTGCATCCAGCCAAGGCATATCTGTGAGTAACTGATTGTAGATTCGACGCCTGTATCTAGCCAGAGCATATTCTGCATGAAGAGTTTGAAGATCAACACCTGTAACAGGCCAGGAAACCATCTTCCTTTCTCAAGTACGCAAGTTCTCGCTAAGGAATCTCTTATGCGATCGACACCTAGATGGCATCTATAAGCCCATCCACATACCAACAGTCTCCAAATGGCATCTATAAGCCCATTCCCGACAAGGTTCTGTCACAGTTCCAGATGGCATCTTTAAGCCCATCCTCCTATCCATCATCTTTCCAAATGGCATCTGTAAGCCCATTCCCGCTATCACACCGCTGATACTCTACTATGTGAGTGCAAATTTCTAGGTACTCTAGTGTTCAATCATCTTCCACCTTCGGATCACGAAAGGCACGCAAGCCAATCTACATCCTCAGGTCTAAGAAGATTGAACAGGGGCAACTGTTGTACCCCAAAATTTGCCCTCCCATATTCTTCAAAGTTTTGACAAGCATCATCTCAATTTGCTCAAGTCTATTCAAGGGTTGCACAATTCAAACACCCTCATAAGCCAGTCAAATTAGGGTTTTGGTTCCTGCAAGGAAGTTGAGGTTTTCAAGGGCTCAATCAAGTCCCACATGCCTATAAACATTGTCAAGCATCTACATGCCAAGTTTCAAGGCTCACAAGGTCAAGTTGCACAGTCAAAAAACCTAATTGCTTCACAATCAACTGCAGGGGCAAAATGGTCATTTGGCAGTCAAAAGTCAAAATTTTTGGTCAACATCTTATTTTGAAGCCACAATCATCATTTGGTCAAATCTTGACCATGATTTCACAAGAATGGCTCAGAAATCATCAAGGTGTCAAAAGTTTCTATTTTTGGACAGCTGAAAAGTCAACTGTAACTTGACCAAGGCATAACTTTTCATGGTTCATCATAAAAATCCCGTCCAATGCTCATCTTGAAGGGGAGGACATTTCCTACAACTCATATTCACATTCCAAGTCCAAGAAATGCTCTCACAAAAAGTTATCAATTTCAACATTATAGGTCATTTTCAAAAGTCAACAAAAAGGCACTTTAAGTCAAAGACCATAACTTGAGATTGGTAAATCAAAATGACATGGGACCAAAGGCATTGGTTAGAGGACTTCAAGACCTTTCTAAAATGTCACAGAACATGTTCATATGATCAAAATTGAGCAAGATATGCATTGGAGAAGTTGGGAAATTTTTGTGAAATGGCCAAAGTCAACTATCCTTGAAACTTCATTTTTGACAAAAGGGGCCCACTTTTTCCACTTGGTTCAGCTTTGCCATGCCTCCCACGTGTCCCATGATTTATTTCAAAATTAAAAATTAATTTTTCTATTTTTATTTAATTTTATTTGATTTAATTCATTTTAAATCTTTAAAATTCAAATAAAAATCAAGAAAATTAATTAAGGGATATCTTTGAGTTTGAATAGCCTTGATACATCATAATTCACATGCCAATTTCGTGTAAGACCTATTCCAAGCATGAAATTCAAATTTGGAGCAAAAAAGGCAAGTTGTTCAATGGTGGTTATGGAGGAAATCAAAACTTCATTGCAAGGCTTCAAGGCTCCTTATTGTGATTGATTCTCATTCATATACACATATGCAAGCCTCTCATACCATTTTACAAGTGCTAGAGACACCTAAAACGAAAAAAACAAAATTCAAAAAATTGGAAGAAAAGTCACAAACTGTTTTCAACCTTCCAGCATAATTCAAGCCTTCCTTTTGATCCAAATACACTCCCAGCATCCCCAGGAACCTTTTGCAAGCACAAACAAGTCCTCACACTCAAGAACTCGTGCTACACAGTCACACGGTTCATCATTTTTTCTTATGATCTAAATTCATTTTGCACGCATCATTAATATATTTTGAACATTGCTTTGTCTTTCTAACATTGTACTGAAGCTTTTGACATGATTTAATTGGAGTATGGTGCCTTAAAATGAAAACCACCATGGACGGATGCTAGGGTTCCGAAGCTCTTAATTTGGGGTTTTTCTTATACTGTAAGATTAACCCTCCAAACACCCATGGTTGAAATCAGCAGGAGGAGACGAATCCAAAGCATACCTCGCGCCCTTTTTATATGAACTGAGCGCCTAGTCGCTATTTTTGACATTGGTATTTTGTGGGGGTTTAAAACCCCCGTTATTTGTCTGTGTTTTTGTTTCAGGAAGGAAGACGATGCTGAGGTGTCCATGCGTGTGTGGTTCATTCAAATCACGCGCGCTCTCTTTTTTATTTTTCCAGCATATAACATATTTTTCTTATATAATATTTAGTGGCCATTATATTAACAGATGCGCACAAAGTGATGCAGTGGTTGGAGACATGGATTGCAATCTTTGGGGCTGTTTACCTTGGGTTTTGGTAAACAACCGCTGATCCTCCAAATGGTTACTTATTTGGTTACTCGCAGGATCGATCAGATTGATCCTATGGACATAGGTTGATTTTGAAGTTTAATTAATGTGGATAAGGCTTTAAGTAAATTGTTTAAAGTAAATTGCATAAAGGAAAGGCTTGGTAAAATAAACAAGGCTTGAAAGTAAAGGTTCGACAGAAATCTTAAAGGGGAAAAGCATGTAAAATACTGGAAAAGTAAATGACTTGAATTAATAAATTGGTGTTTCACACATACATTTCTCAACAATTCGTTCGCTCACACTGGGTACTTGAATCTAAATGAGTGACTATGTATCTATTGTGAACACACGCGAGAAACTACACGTCTACTCCTATTTATACAAAAACATTTCAAGTAACCGTCGGGCAGTTACACTGCTTCGAGATCAAGCCACTTGTCACGTTCTCCATGTTCGACGCTCCAGATCCTTGCATGTTTGCACGTAGTAACTGCTGGAAACCGTTTTCCCTCCAAAGCTTTGAATTTCAAACTGCTCCACTTCTGGATCATCGAACACCTTCATCAAGAGACGTCTTCGACGAAAACTCCTTCGACGTCGAAGGCAATCAACCTTCTTCCTTGGAAGAAATCTTCTAAGTATTTTGCCATCTTTCGACGGGCATTTCGACAGGCTTAGCCAGTCGAAAGCATCTTTCAGCTTTTAATGGCTGCTATCAATCAAAACAAAGGTGTCGAATTTAGGAGCCAACAAATTGCCCCCCAAGAATGCCTTATTTCGACTCTGAAAGAAAAAGGCATTCTTTGAAAACGCCATTCGACACCTGTTTTTCCACGCTTAGTCACAAGTTAACTTGTGCACTTTTTGTTGCTTTTTACCAACTATTGGCAATCCCAAGAAACCATCATTGATTTGATCCTAGGACGTCACTGTCAGTACGGCGTGCAGAACCAAACATCACTTCATAATTTGTCATTATGACAAATTCAAAAAACGAGGACGCACGCTGCGTCTCTCTGTTTCTGCAGAAACGGCCAAAACAACAGGATGCTGCCACGCGTCCCACTAATTCCTGCAGCATTAAATGACATTTAATGCCCTCGTTATTGGGAATTTCTCCCACTACTATAAATAGTAGTGAATATCCCATTGTGGGACTTTTCACGCAAACTATCTCTCAAACTCCCTTGCTTTCTTACAAACTTGTTCTCTTTGCAGAAAAACTCTTCCTTTTCCAACTTCATCTTCATCCTCAACAATGGCTTCTGCTTCAACTGCCCCCAAGACTAACGCACCAACTGAACAACTTGCTAAGCCCAAGGTCTTTGTTACTGCTCCGGTAGTGAACGCTACAGGGAAACGAAGGGTCCCTGAACCATCTGACATCTCCGTTCGCGACGCTTACTCGCGTCACTTGATGATTCCGGTTGGATACTCCAACCAAATCTTCGCAATGTCTGGACCCATGAACCCAAGCATCTCTGAAGCTCTGAAGATCAAGAGCTATTTTCCCATCGTCGAGAAACTCAAGCCAGTAGCCTGTGCTAAGAAGGATGCAGAAGACAACGAAGACCCTACACACGAGAAGATCGACCTTCGCTTCTTCAACAGAAGTGTTAGAGTCTTTAGGTCTTGCCCTAATCTGACCTCTGACTATGTTGCTTGGCTAACAAAGTTGGAGAAACATCAAACTCCAGTCTGGAAGGAAATGGGAATCTTTGACCTAATAATGCTGTCGAAGACAGGCTTAAACTACTCCCCAGAGATGCTTATAGCTTCGCTGTTGTTCTGGGATAACTCTCACTTCACCTTTCACCTTCCATGTGGGATGTTAACCCCCACACTCTTCGACGTAGCAGCCATCACTGGCCTTCGACCAACCGGAGATTACTTCGACCCGGAAGAGATGTCGGAGGACCAAATTGGCTTCTCCGAAACCAAGCCAACATTCACCACCTTTATCAACCATTTTCACGACAGGTCGACGGATACAGTGTCGGATGTCGAACACATAGCGTTTCTAGCCTTATGGCTAACTCGCTTTGTGTTTTGTTCGAAGTCTCTGCAAGTGACCAAAAAGATGGTCACTCTGGCCACCCAACTGCATCACCGCCAGAACATCTGTTTGGCAGAACTAATTCTGGCCAGTCTTTATGACTCCATCAGCAATGGGGTTACTCTCTTGAAACATGTCGAAGATAGGAACAGTTTGCTACTCGCTGGGCCTTTCTGGTTACTTCAACTGTGGCTCAATGCCACTTTCGAATCCTTCTTACCCAAGCAGAATCAGATAAATGAACAAGCCCCAGCGATAGCTAATAGACGTATCGAAGGAATTAGGCTGGCTCTACTGACACCTGTGGAAGATGGGCTAGAGTTCTAACAAACCTTCACTAACTTCGTGCTGATGTTCGCTCGAAGGAAGGAATTTGTTTCGACTATGGCTCCATTTGCTCAACGAAAGGTGGGGCCAGCATGGTTCACAAGGCCACATCCCAAGGAGTCGAGTGGTCCCAATGTTGATGAGCACACCATACTGTGGGAGGCGTTCCTGACACCCAGGATCATGCCTCTTCGATTTAAGAGTTCTAAGACTCATTTGAGTCTGCTTGCCTATCAACCAAATCTGGTATCTCGCCAGTTTGGTATCATCCAAACCCTGCCTTCTCCTATTTTTCCAAGAGAGAAGTCAATGTTGTACTTCTGCAACGATTATACAGAAGAAGCTGCCACCAAGCATATCGGAAGATATGCTGGTCGAACAATCCTCTCGCTGTTCAACTACCAGCTTAACTTCCTTTGCTCACCATCTTTTGAAGAGTGGTGGAGAAGCTATTATGCTGAGTACTTCTTCGACGAGAAGGACTTCACAGCAGAGTTGCAAAAGTCTTTTGTCCTCGTGTTTGACAAAGTGAAGAAATGTAAGTTCATACTCTCACATTACTTTTTATCTTTCTCTTCGACTGTTAGCCTGTTAACTTTTCCTTGTCGCTTTCAGTTGTTCGAAAACCCCTAGCCAAAAAGGCTACAGAAGGCCCACAGGGAAGAGTCCCTTCGACAAAACCTCCACCGCCGGCGAAGACTATAGCGCCGGCGAAGACAACGGGCAACCAACAGGGGGAAGGCTCTTCGAGGAGGCCTCCTGCATCGGTAACCAGATTTTCTTCATTTTCATTCTGGCTTTCGATTTTTTATTTTCGACGTAATTATTCAATCGAATTCCTATTGGTTTTCCAGGCCCCTTCGCCCAAGAAAAGGGCAGCATTGGTGATCGAATCGGGGAGTGATGACGAAAGTGATTCCCCTCCTTCTCCCTTAAAGAGGCGAAGGTTAACGAAGGACGCTTCTGTTCCTACTCCAGCTCCTGAAGGTCGAACCGTCAGAATAAAGGTTGGTGTGAGGAAGCCTAGGCCACCTGCAGTGGTCATCGAAGAACCAACTGAGGAGGAACTGAACGCTCTTGTTACCAAGCCGGTCGAAAGTGATAATTCCAGCCCTGGGGCTGAAGTCAATCCACAGGTAATCTATTGGACCCTTCTTATAACTTAGGCATAGATACCAGTATTTGATTATGTCTCTTTCGACATCTGAAGATTTGTCTTCTTCCTCTTTTCAGGACACTACTGGGAGTTCCCCACCAAGGACTTCAGAAACTCTGGAATCTGCTGACCTTAGCAGGCCTCAGGTGCAAGATTTGGGCAATGACGAAGCCCACACTGAGCATGAGGCCAATGCTGAAACAGTGGAGAAGACAACTGAAGAACCTATGGCGGAGGAAACACAGCCAGAAACGGTTCCTGTGGTGGACTTGTCGTCAGAAAAGAATCCTGAAGGAAGAGACCAAGGCAATGGCGAAGAGAATCAAGATGCTGTTGACGAAGAGCATCAAGGTGGTACTGGCGAAGACCGCCAGGGTGACGCTAGCGAAGAGCCACAAAATGACGCTGGCGAAAGACCCCAAGGTGATGTTAACAAAGAACCACATGTCGACGCTAGTACCGCCTCAGTTCAAGTCGAAGAGCAACCAAACGAGGCACTCAGCATTCAACAGACTCAAGTCCAAGATAATACTGTGGCAAGGGTCACCTCCTCAAAGCACAGGTCGAAAGAGGACTTGGAAATCTTGAAACAAACTGACCCTGTCAGCTACCTTAATGCAATCGTCGAGAGTAAGAGTTCTTCTGACACCAGTCAGGAAATTCCTACTCTGTCGGGGAAATCTACTGAGACTTCTCCTCTTGATGATGCATTGGCGAAGGTCAAGGCCCAGTTCTTCAAGAGAGATTTAATGAAGGCTTTAGAGGGGGACCCCACTGCTCCATCATGCTTGAAAGAGGTTCTGAATGCTGTTGACTTTGATGCTGCAGCCCCAGAAATCTCAGACTTAATCATGGAATTACATTCTATGATTGATCAAGTCTCAGCGGATTACCGGCGCCAACGAACTTTTAACAGTCAGCTCGAAGTGTTGCATGGCAAAAGCTCATCTGCGTGGACAGCTGTCTCAGATTCGACTTCTCGAATTGCCGAGTTGTCGAAACAGAAAGCGTCTGCACAGGAAAGGTTCGATGCCATTGAGCGAGAGAATGTCTCCTTCCGAGCACAAATTGCAGAGATAGAGGCGAAGATAAACGCCAACACTGTGCTCCAGGAGGAAATTCTTTCGACTATCCCAGACACTCAGAGCGAGACTGAGATCAAGCAAGGCCTGGAATTCGCTGAGAGGGCTCAAAGCCTCGACGCCCAAATTGCCAAACTGGTGCAAGAAAAATCTTGGTGCAAAAAGAGGTTGGATCTGCAGCATGCCAAGTATCTTCGACTCAAGAATTCTCTTTCCTTTTAAGCGATTCTCTTTTGTAACCATCTTCTGTAGTCACTTTCGACAACAATTGCCATGTTGGCTGAAATTAATAAAAATTTCCATTTTGGCATTTTTATGGTTAATTTAGCTTACTATTTTATTTTTATCTCTTGAAGTATAGGCTTATATTTTTTCAAATACTTACCATTTACTCTCAAGAGCCTTTTATCACCACTTATCTCTTCGACTTCATAGGCTCCACCAGAAAAAGTTTGGATAACTCTGAATGGTCCTTCCCATTTGGGTGACCATTTCCCCATGCTTCGATCCCGTCGATCCATGGGAAGAATTACCTTCCAAACTAAGTCTTCAGGCAAAAATACCTTAGGTTTTACCTTTCTATTATAAGAGTCTTCGACTCTTTTCTTCTGAAGCCTGAGTAAGTCGAGAGCGTGTAATCTCTCTTCGTCTAAATCCACCAATTCATCCAACATCATATTCCAATAAACCTCAGAAGGAATATCATAATGTCTCTGAACTCTTGCAGATTGAAGACAAATTTCAGCTGGCAATACTGCATCATGACCAAAAGTTAGCCTATATGGTGTTGTACCAGTGGCTTCCTTTGGGGACGTTCGACAAGCCCATAAAATCTGGTCTAACGTCTTATGCCAATTCTTTGGTTTCTTCCCAACATGTTTCTTTATCAAGCCAATTACCACTTTGTTAGCTGCTTCGACTTGACCATTCGCCTGTGCATAGTAAGGCGTGGATGTTAGGAGTTTGAAACCTGTTTCCTGAGCAAATTCCTGCATCTTTCGACCAGTGAAAACTGAACCTTGGTCAGTTGTTATTGTCTCAGGGATTCCATACCTAAATATAATGTTCTTTTGAATAAATTCAATGACATTTTCTTGGTCTACATTGACTAAAGGGACAGCTTCGATCCACTTAGTAAAATAATCAATGCCTACCAATATGTATTTCTGACTCTTTGATGATGCTGGTCGAATCTCTCCAATAAGATCCAACGCCCATCCTCGAAAGGGCCAAGGCTTCACTATCGAGTGAAGTTCGCTTGCTGGTACATGCTGGATGCCTGTATGAACTTGACACTCTTGGCAACCTTTGGCGAACTCAACACAATCTTTCAGCATAGTGGGCCAATATAATCCTTGTCGAAACAACAACCATTTCATCTTATGGCCTGCTTGGTGAGCCCCACATGCCCCAGCATGCGTAGTCGAAAGGGCTATGTATGCTTCAGTTTCACTTAAACATTTCAGCAACACCCCTTCAGGCGTCTTCTTGAATAACTCATTACCCATGAGTACAAAACTCAACGCCCTGTATTTTGTTTTTCGTTCTGTCGGAGCTCCTGGATTTTGAAGATAGTCCACAATGGGTTTCCTCCAATCCTGGTCTGACAAATTATCAATGAACGAAATCTCGAAGTTTGAGTGATCAGCATATCCTAACCTTGTTGATTCCAAGTCTGTTGGTGATAGACAAGTTGCTCTTATCTTCTCTCGAACTTCGATTGCTCTTTGTAATCTCGTTCTTGAAATTTTATACCCAGATGCAATCTGTGCCAAGTCATTGGCTATTTGATTTTCGACTCTGGGTATGTGTCGAATATTGACACTTTCAAATTGTTTCAATAAACGATTTGCTATCACAAAGTACATAATGAGATTCTCTCTTATGCATTTATACTCCTTTGTGACTTGCTTGATGACTAACTCTGAGTCTCCCATTATTTCGACTCGAGTTGCCCCCAATTCCAACAATATTTCAAGGCCAGTAATTAGAGCTTCATACTCAGCCTCATTGTTCGAACAAGAACCTTCGATTTGGTACTTGAATGTTGTTGGAATTTTATCTGGAGAAATAATCAAGACTCCTACTCCTGTTCCATTTTTATGGCTGGAACCATCGAAGTAGAATTTCCAAGGTTCTATCTCCACGTAGTTAATATCCTCGACTTGAATAGAGTGGTCGACTATGAAATCTGCAACCACTTGTCCTTTTACTGCCTTAAGAGGCATAAAGGTCAAGGAGTATTCAGTCAATGCTAATGCCCACTTGCCAATTCGACTGTGCAAGATAGGTTTCGACAACATATATTTGAAAACATCAAAATGAGACGAAACATAAACATCAACTGGTTTTATATATTGTTTGAGCTTTGTACAAGAGAAATACAGACATAGACACAATTTTTCAACTTCGCTATATCTAGTTTCTGCATCATTCAAGACTCGACTGAGATAATAAATGGGTCTTTCGACTCCATTCTCATCTTCTTGGGCTAACATACTTCCCAGAGTTTTGTCAGATGCAGCTATGTACAATCTCATACTCCTATTGCTACAAGGAGGCACCAAAATAGGTGGCTTAGTGAGGTACCCTTTGATTCTGTCGAAGGCTTCTTGTTGCTCCTGCCCCCATTCGAACCCCTCCTTATTCAGTCGAAGTAAGGGTGAAAAGGCCTGAGCTTTCCCACTTAGGTTAGATATAAACCTTCTCAAGAAATTTATCTTGCCTAAGAGGGATTGCAATTCCTTCTTATTCGATGGCGCTTTCGCTTCCAAAATTGCCTTCGTCTTGTTCTGATTTATTTCGATTCCTTTCTTGTGGACAACGAAACCCAAGAAATCTCCAGCTTTTACACAGAACGCACACTTCAAAGGGTTCATCTTCAGACCATGTTCTCTCATTCTTTCGAATGATTGTCGAAGGTGGTCAATGTGACTCTTCCTGGAAACAGATTTTATAACAATATCATCAATATAAACTTGCATAAAAGTGTTAATAAAATCATGGAAGATAGTATTCATTGCTCGCTGGTATGTTTCCCCAGCGTTCTTTAGGCCAAAAGGCATCACTACCCATTCGTAAGTGCCTAAGGCCCCAGGACATCGAAAGGCTGTTTTCGACACATCCTCTTCAGCAATGAATATTTGATTATATCCTGAATAACCATCGAGCATACTCAGGTATTCGTAGCCAGCGGCAGAATCGACTAGCATTTCCGCCACAGGCATTGGATATTCATCTTTGGGGGTGGCAGCATTCAGATCTCTGAAATCTATGCACACCCTTAATGTGCCATTTTTCTTAATTACTGGCACAATATTTGCAATCCATTCGACATACCTTGTAACACGGATGAATTTGCATTTCAGAAGTCTTTCGACCTCCGTTTTGATCTTCGACAAAATTTCTGGAGCGAAGCGTCTTGGATTTTGCTTGATTGGCTTCTTTCCAGGTTTGATTGGCAACTGAAGTTCTACCAATCCTCTGTCGAGACCAGGCATTTCGTCATAATCCCATGCAAAACAGTCTTTAAACTCTTTCAGCAATTGGATTACTTCCAACCTAAGTTCTGGATCAATTTTGGCGCTGATGTAAGTTGGCCTATTCTCTGATCCTTCGCCTAAGTTGATTTCTTCTAAAGGGTCTTGTGCTAACATCTTAATGTTGTTCGCCAAGGGATCCTTTTCGAAGCCCAAAGGCTCATCGTCATAGATCGCGTCGAGCCTCTGTTCCTGCATTTCGTCTGGCATGATATCAGGAGGTCTTGGATCGAAATCCTTTCCTGGGCCAACAGCAGATAATTGTTGATCATTGGCCTGTGTGGCCATGTACTTTATTTCGGCTTCGAGAGCCGTTATCATCTTGGTTTCAGCCACATAGGCCGAAATTCGCTTCAGAGATTGTGACTCAGTCATTATCACTGAATTTACTTCCCCAACCAGTTGGTTGGATACCAGTTAGCCCACTGAATTCTATGTGGGACACGTCTTCTCTGTCCCATTGGAAACCATGCTCAGGATGCAGGTATAGGGAACAAAAGGTGTTTGGCGCTGGCGCCATGTCGAAGTCAGGAGTTGGACATGGCCCTATGTGAGCCAAGTTTTTGTCGAAATCTGTTACACCCAAGTGGTTTACTTCGCCAAGGTAGTAACTCTGATCAGCCTCTATGTTTTCGACCAGCCCATCTGGGCGCCATAGAAGCAGTCTTTGATGCATCGATGAAGGCACAGCACCTACACCATGTATCCACTCACGGCCTAACAAAAGGTTGTAGTTAGGTTTGGCTGATATGACCATGAACATTGTTGGTCGAAGGATCGACCCAACTTTTATGTCGAGCTGGATCACTCCCATGGTGGTCCCAATGCCTCCCTCATAGTTGGATAGGACCATATTGTGAGGTTTAATTTCTTCATCCCTTTTGCCAATCTTTATTAGCACAGAATGAGGGATAATATTGATAGTGGCCCCACAGTCGACCAATATTTTGTTCACAGTGGTCTCTTCGAGCTTAGCCCTTATGAACAAAGGTTTGAGGTGATTCTTCATCGCCTCTGTGGGTGGCTCGAAGAAGCCATTTTGTTCCTCTGTAGTGCCATTGTCCATGACAAAATAGCACACTGGCCTGTGTCTGGCCATTTCTTGTTCCACCTCCCAGTCACTGGCTTCGACTTCTACCTGTCGATTGAATTCCCTGGGCAGTACTGAAACAATGTTCACCATTATATCCAGAGTATCGTCGGACTCGGCATCATCTTCGTCTTCGACTTCGCTCTGGTTAGGCCAAACTAGCCTGTTGGTAACTGGTTCTCTCTCAAGAGGCTTTCTTTGTTTCCTTTGAGGCACATTCGAACTAGTTTCTGCCTTAGGTTCGTTGGCAGCCTCCCTTTCAGCTTTTCGCCTTCTTTGATATCTCCTCCATTGGGATCTCGACATAGGATTTTTTCCCTTGTAGTTGCTGGACACTTGAGCAACCTTGGGTGCAGCAACTTGAGGATCTTTCTTCTGAATTAAAGAGGAACCTCTTGGCACTTCGAAAGAATGCCATTTCTCTTCACTTGGCCTTTTCCGGCCAGATGTTTTGTACCAAGTGTCTACTGGTACATTTGTTGGAGGCCTAAAAGTCAAAGGCCTCTTGTCTTGATTAGAACCCCTTCTGGGATCATGTCGAAGGTCATAATTTTCCCTTCTCTTGTTCGCTGCTCTCACTCCTTGTATGTGTTCAGCAGCTTTTTTATCAAAGATAGAACTGCATCTTGGACACAGCATAACCTCTGATTTCTTCTTCTGGCATCTTTGTAAAAAATCTGCCAAGTTTTCGTTTTCCCTAGGGAAAGCCGTTTTATTTGCCTGCTCTTGCCTTATGGCTTCTTCTGAAGTTTTAGGGTCAGAAAGTTCAACCATGTTGATATTCATTGTATCCTTAGTAGCAAGAGTTAGTTGTTTCATTTGTGTCTCCAGGTTCTCCGTCTGGCCTTGAACAGTGGCCAAGTGGGAACTGGGCTTTGGTCCAGTTTTTTGTACTTCAGCAGTCTTCGACTTTGGATCTTCGACCGCTTTCTGGACAGCCTCAATTGTCTTCCTGGATAAGTTTCCAGAAAAACTGCCAAAGATTGGCATGTTGATGTGGTCCTTAGAGACTTCGACCATGTTAATGCCTGGCTTCTTCGACTGGATCTTGGTTGCCTCTATCATGTTCACCTCAGAGGGTTCTGCATAGTGGGCTTCAGCCTTCAGTGGATTGGAGTCGACAGCCATGGGGGATTTGTCTGCAAACTTTAATCTCCCTTCCTCAATAGCGTCTTGCACAAGATTCCTGAAAAGAAAACATTGAGAAGTTTTATGGCCCAGAAAATTATGATATTTGCAAAAACCTCTCTTATTTCTTTGATCAAGAGGAGGCACTTTTACCCCAGGGGGTACTATCATTTGGCCATCTTTAACTAGCAAGTCGAATATTTCATCACATTTTGTGATGTCAAAACTATAAGTCTTTTTTGGGAACCTATCGTTGGTCCTGTCTGGACCAATGGGATTTTTCCCATTTGAGGGGACTAACTGTTTACAAGAGTATGGAGGCCCTTGTTTTAGTTCTGCTAAATCGACTTCTCCTTCTTCGACAGCTAAAGTATCGTCGAAGGATTCTAGATCTTCGTCGTCCATCTCAACATAAGCTATTCTCTCTCTCTTGTGAGTTTTGGTTGCCTTAGCTTTTTCGGCTTTGAGGCGTTCGACTTGTCGAACTCTATCGGCCAGTTGGGCCATGTCTCTTAGGTACTGGGTATCTAGCTTCTTCCTAATGGAATAGTCTAAACCTCCTGCGGCCATTTCGACCAACTCATGTTCTGGCACTTGTGTAAAACATCTCGCCTTAAGCAACCTAAACCTATTCAGATATTCGTCTATAGGTTCAGTGAAACGTCTCTTCACACTCGCCAGTTCTTTCAGGCTTATCTTGGTTTGCCCCATATAGAATTGTTCATGGAACAATCTTTCCAACTGGGTCCAATGGTGGATCGAATTGGGGGGTAGAGTTGTAAACCAAGTAAAAGCGTTCTTGGTTAAGGAACTTGGGAAGTATTTGATCCTTAGGTTTTCATTATTTGAAATGTCTCCTGCTTCGATCAAATACCTAGCCACATGTTCGACAGTGGATTCTGTCGTGTCCCCAGAGAACTTAGTAAATTTGGGGACTTTGCTTCTAGGGGGTAAGTCAGTTTGTAACACATATTCTGACAATGGAGATGTAAAGTTGGGCCTTCGAAAGCCCATGTTCATCCCATTCTGATTCATGATCCTTTCGATCATGGTTGCCAGATTATTTTCCAAACCCATGTTTTGGTGTTGGATATGCTGAACCACTTCGTCAGCATTTTGGTTTCTGTTAACTAACCTTACCTCTGGGGCTATTACCCTAGGTTCTTCGACAGGCTGTTCAACAGGCTGTTGAACCTGGTTAATGGTGGTTTCTTCCTCTACAAATATCCCCTGATTTCCTCTTATTTGCGCCCTTTGGGGCTGTCGAATGGGTGGGGGTACTCCAAAGAAGTCAGCCAAACGCGTCATTTGCGCTGTAACTTGCTGATTCGATTGAGTAGTATTTTGTATTAGAGGATTTAGCACTGTACTCAAAGTTTGTGCCAACATTTGCACCATATCATGGTTGCTTTCGTCCATCTGTTGCCTCAAGACTGCTGTCGAGGCATTTGTAAGGCCTTGGGCTACTTGGGACGTTCCTCCTAAGAGTTGGGTCCTATTTCTATTCGCCATGCCTATTCCAGAGCCTTGGAGTGGCGAAGTAGCACTCACGAAAGGGTCTGAATAAGTGGACGCAGCATTCGTCAGGCTTGCCACTTCAGAAGTTGGCATACCATAGAATGGAATAAATCCTGGGGGAACCACTGGCCTTGGGCCAGTATTTCCCCTTGGTGGGGGGGTTCCCAAAGGCATTCTGGGGCCTGTAAACGAAGTTATTGGCCCCGTGGTTGTGACTGACACTGCTGGTGTCGAACCAACATTCGTCGCTTCACTCACGGTCATATTAACCGTTGCTCCCACACTTGGTGGTGGAATTTCATTATTGTTTGGCGGATTCGCCATCTCTTCCCTTCTTCTGGCAGTATTGTTATTGTTGGTGTATATTCTACCACTCCTTAATAACATACAACTCGAAAAGATGAGATTTTTCAACAATCAACACACAGTCCCACCGGGTGTGCCAATTTGTTTACCTTGGGTTTTGGTAAACAACCGCTGATCCTCCAAATGGTTACTTATTTGGTTACTCGCAGGATCGATCAGATTGATCCTATGGACATAGGTTGATTTTGAAGTTTAATTAATGTGGATAAGGCTTTAAGTAAATTGTTTAAAGTAAATTGCATAAAGGAAAGGCTTGGTAAAATAAACAAGGCTTGAAAGTAAAGGTTCGACAGGAATCTTAAAGGGGAAAAGCATGTAAAATACTGGAAAAGTAAATGACTTGAATTAATAAATTGGTGTTTCACACATACATTTCTCAACAATTCGTTCGCTCACACTGGGTACTTGAATCTAAATGAGTGACTATGTATCTATTGTGAACACACGCGAGAAACTACACGTCTACTCCTATTTATACAAAAACATTTCAAGTAACCGTCGGGCAGTTACACTGCTTCGAGATCAAGCCACTTGTCACGTTCTCCATGTTCGACGCTCCAGATCCTTGCACGTTTGCACGTAGTAACTGCTGGAAACCGTTTTCCCTCCAAAGCTTTGAATTTCAAACTGCTCCACTTCTGGATCATCGAACACCTTCATCAAGAGACGTCTTCGACGAAAACTCCTTCGACGTCGAAGGCAATCAACCTTCTTCCTTGGAAGAAATCTTCTAAGTATTTTGCCATCTTTCGACGGGCATTTCGACAGGCTTAGCCAGTCGAAAGCATCTTTCAGCTTTTAATGGCTGCTATCAATCAAAACAAAGGTGTCGAATTTAGGAGCCAACAGGGGCCTGGGTTTGATTCCCAGGTCCCCCCATAATTCCAATGTTATTTTTTTCAATATGTTCTTATGCAGGTTCCCAAACGTTGAACACCATACACCTCACAGACCCAAGCGCCAAGTGGCCTCTCTCATAGATCTGAAGGCCAGGAGGTGGTCCTCACCATGTGCCCAATCAACTAACAAGCACTGGATTGCAGAAAGTCAAACGATCTGGATTCAAATGGGCCTCAAATCTCAATCAAAAACCCCCCATTCTGGCCCATACCCCCTTTGGGTTTGCTCTCCATTTTTATTATTTTGTCATTTTCTTTTTTATTTTATTTCTTATTCCTTTTTATTGACAATTAACATAATTAACTTTTTTTCATAAAAAATCAAAAAAAGAACTAACATTATTATTATTATTATTATTATTTTATTTTTGTAATTAAATACTAATAAATTAAATTAATTATTAATTAGGCAACTTTAACTTTTTTTTCTTCTTAATAATTAAAATAAGTTTAGAATTAGGTTTTTAATTAACTTTTAATTTTATTTCCTTTTATTTTATTTCATAAAAAACATAAAAAATACAAAAAAATATTTTTCTTTTAAAATTAATTAATTAGATTAGGCTTTATTTAATTAATTGCATTTAATTCAAAAAAGACAAAAAATTCAATTTCTTTTCTTAAAAGGGTCAAAACCCTTAGAACGTTCCCGATTAATTTTTATTCGCGCGCATTTACTTTGTTTTGATTATTATGTAATTGCTTCCAAGAATGTAATAGTAAATAGGTTTACCGTTATATTTAATTTCTCGTACTTATTTACCAAAACGGGTCTTTGTATTTTTGGCGATGTATAGACCCGCGCCTTGTAATAGCGTAGAATTTATCATTTCTGCAATTTACTTTCCGCACCCCTAACTGTTAAAAAATGCATGAAAGAATGTATGTAAATAAAATCAATCCGTAGCTCACAAATAACATGTACAAAGACAATTAACTGAAAAATAACACACAAAGCACATGCCACTCCTAGGGTACGCTTCACTCGTTGCCTCGAAACATGGTCATCAAGTATAGGACGTCTTAGAGGTCGCCCTTTGTCTAAAGATCCAGTTGCCTCGAAACGGTTGCCTCGGATAAAAGGATCTAGGATATTAGGGTTACT
Organism: Vicia faba; assembly: GCA_948472305.1. NCBI lineage: Eukaryota > Viridiplantae > Streptophyta > Magnoliopsida > Fabales > Fabaceae > Vicia > Vicia faba. The sequence continues at coordinate 1,082,212,276 of OX451739.1, read as the reverse complement.
TCTAAGGTGTCCTACCATTGCTTCGGTGACCACACTGTCACGATAATCAAATTGACCCGAACAACTCCAACGATGGTGCTACCTACCTCTCAACGGTGGGATAACACTATCTAAAGGACTCTTACACAGCCTAATTCCTTAGAGTAGGTAGATTCTCCTGGGTACTTGCTCTTTTCAAACAAACAAAACAAATTTTCACACCTCACACTTTCTAAAAGTTTTCAAACAAAATTTTTCATACACTCTTGAGGACTGATACAAGAGTTACTTAGAAATCTTTCAAACGAAACTTTTTTCAAAACCCACACACACTTGAAAAGCAAAAAAAAATTTGAAAACATAAGAGCAAGTACCTAAGAGCCCGTGGATAACCACGGATAGAAAGGGTGCTAACACCTTCCCTTTCTATAAATCTACCTCCCGAACCGAGAAACATTCTCATAAGGAATTTTGCTGTGCTTTTGTCCTTTCCATGTTGGAGAACATAAAAGACGGTGGCGACTCTTGCTTACCGCGACATTTCGCGAAACCAGCTTAAAAACAGTCAGTTCTATTTCCACAGGTCACACTCCTGCTTTGACACCAAAGCGCACTTTAGAGGATTCATCTTCAGACCATATCGTCTCATCCTCTCGAAGGATTGTCGAAGATGATCCATGTGAGTCTTCCCTGAAACAGATTTGACAAAAATATCATCAATATAAATCTGCATAAAAGTTTCAATAAAATCATGGAAGATCGAATTCATGGCTCTTTGATATGTTTCCCCTGCATTTTTTAGGCCAAAGGGCATCACTACCCATTCATAAGTGCCTAAGGCCCCAGGGCAACAGAATGCTGTTTTCGACACATCCTCTTCAGCAATAAAAATTTGATTATATCCGGAGTATCCGTCAAGTATACTCATGTACTCGAAACCAGCGGCAGAAATGACAAGCATTTCCGCCACCGGCATCGAATATTCATCTTTGGGTGTTGCAGCATTCAGATCTCTGAAATCAATGCACACCCTTAAGGTACCACTTTTCTTTATAATAGGCACAATATTTGCAATCCATTCGACATACCTGGTCGTTCGGATGAACTTGCATATCAGCAGTCTTTCGACTTCCGTTTTGATTTTTGACAGAATCTCTGGTGCAAAGCACCTTGGAGCTTGCTTGACGGGCTTCTTTCCAGGCTTTATTGGCAATTGTAGTTCTACCAAACTTCTGTCGAGACCAGGAATTTCGTCATAATCCCATGCAAAGCAATCCTTGAACTCTTTTAGAAATTGGATCATTTCGACCTTGAGTCCTGGATCTATCTTTATGGTGATGTATGTTTGCTTTTTTATAGGACCTTAGGCTAGGTTTACCTCCTCCAAAGGGTCTTGTGCTAACATTTTAACATTGTTCGCCAACGTGTCCTTTACGAAACCTAGAGGTTCATCATCATAAATGGCGTCTAACCTATGATTTCAAAGGTCTTTTACTTCTAAGTCGGGAGGCTCTGGGTCGAAATCTTTCCCAGGGCCTTTTTGAGAAGGGAACTGTTCATTGGCTTCAAGAGCCATATACTTAACCTCAGCCTCTAAGGCCGCTATCATTCTATTTTTGGCTACATATGCCGAAATCTTTTGCAAAGTTTGTGACTCGGTCATCGTCACCAAACTCACTTCCCTAGCCTGTTGGCCGTTGTTGTACCCCAAAATTTTCCCTCTCATTTTATCAAGAATTTCCTCACAAGACTCTTTGGACTCAAGACCAGATTAGGGTTTGCTCAGCTCAAGACATCTTCTTGCACTGTTGACCTGAAATTAGGGTTTGAGTTTGCACAGGGACTTTTGGACTTCCAATGCCCCGTGTGACTTTCATACTTCATATTGGACTCCTAAGATTGCTCATACCAAGTTTCAAGCCTTGAATCAAATTTTTGCCCAGTCAATTGGACAATTGACCTAAAAATCAGCTATTATGGAAAAAAATCAATTGTGGCCAATTTAAAGTCAAACCTGATAATTTTTTATCCACATAAACATTGTAGACTCATATGAACCATTTGACCAAGTTTGGACCTCAACTCCTCAAGAAATTTGATCAGATCATCAAAAGGGCAAAATGGTCAAAATTAGGGTTTTGACTGTAGAAGGGAAATCTCTGATTTTTCACCTAGCCAATGGCAAATTGGGTTCAAGCATGATTTCAAGGACTCAATGGCATCATCTTGAACTAATCAAAAGGTTCAAAAGATCTCAAATGCATTGGATTGACAGATGAATTTTCCAGTCAACTGATCAAAAATCAACTGTACACTGAAAAGTCAAACTTTGACTTTTTGGTCAAAATCAAGTGCCAAGGGTCATTTTTCATCAAGATGTGTCAAAACATGAAACTTGTTCACCAAGAAACCTAATTTTGGAAATTAGGGTTTAAGATTGAAAATTTTCATAACTTAGAAATTTTCTAAGTTATGAAAATTTCTTATTTTTTCCTAAATTTTCCCAACTTTTTTACCATGATGCAATTGGATTCAAAGAAAACTTCAAACGTGAAAGTTGTATTCCTCCACAAAATATACAACTTTGATTCACAAAGTTTTCCCAAAATATGCTTGGATCTCAAGTTATGATTTTGTGAATAAGGGTCCATGCAACTTTTAACTTAGTGAAATTTTGCCCTAGTTTAGGCAGGATTTTGACCTATCTTCATGGCAACTTTTCACATAGTTCCAATTGGAATCTCAAAATGTATTTCAAAGATGGATTGTAGAGCATGTTACAAGATTTCCAAAATGTCCATGAACTCTCCAAGATCATTTGTGGTTAGGGAGAATCGAAAGTTTGAAAATGGCAAATTATCACTTTTGGCCAAGGCATTTTGCACCATGTTACAACTTGCAAATCAGTTTGGATCATGCTTGTACTTGTTTTACAGGTATTAATCCTTTCCACACTCCTTAATTAAATGCAAATACATTGGACAAAGGCATTGTTCTGAGTTATGGAGCATTACACAAAGAGTTAATCCAAAAATGGCAAAAAGGCAACATTGCTACTTTGATAAAGCATGCTTTATGTCATTTTGTTTATCTTGAGCATTGAACCCAATCTCTTGCAGCAAACAAAGTCCATGAATATCAGGCAGTTGGTACCAACTATGTGCAGACCTGGAGCTAGCCAGTACAACCTTTGCATTTGTCACTTCCCACCTTTTCTTCAAAAACAAGCAATTTTGCAAAAGTCAGCAGATCTCTTGTATCTGTTAAAACCAAGCCTTGTAACATTTTCAAACAACCTCAGCATAATATACCAAGCCTAAAACACGAGCTCATAGCATCTCAAACACCCTTAAGCACATAAAACCCCATTTTCTGCCCAAACAGGGCAACCACTGCAGAACCTTGGCCAAATCCATATTCCCTCTTGCGTTTTGCTTGGAATCATTTCAAACACATTCTAAACAATACACCTAAACTGTCCAGGCCCTTACTTTGCAACTGTAACCCCGTTTTCACACTTCACCATTTTCATTTTGAAGCTTTGCAGGTTGAGTTCTACAAGGAGATTTAGCCACTTCAAAGCAAGAAAAGCATTGGGAAAGGTTGAGACAACTTCAAGCAAGCTCAAAAGACCTTCAGGCCTCATTCAAAGCTGCTACATTGCCATAGTCAACTTCAAGTGAAACAGATATTTTTCAACTTTCTATCTCCTTATTTAGACATCATTAGGCTTAGGTTTGTGAAGCAAAAATGTAGTCCTTATTGTCCTTGAGCTGTACATATGCCTAGAATTCATTTATGTTAACTGAGCTAGGAGAATTTGGATGTTGAAGTTGCTGAAAAAACTAGGTCATAAATTAGGGGCACTGAAATTCTCCCTGGTTTCTTAGAGTTAGATCAAGTTTTTTACATGGTTGGAATCGTGATTTAACAAGCTACAAGTTTCATGTTGCAAGATTTCGTTTTTAAGCAAGTATGCAGGAGTTACAAGTTTGTACATGGCACACACATTTTTCTGTCTGAAGGACAGGGATGAAGTGATATTGGGCTGGGCCTGGCTTGCTTGACTTTTGACACCCCCTGCTTGCTTTCTGCACCCCCTTGGCACATTTGTTTTATTTTTGTATATTTTTCATTTCTTTTATATTTTCTGACTTTATTTATTTTTTCTAAATATTAAAAATCACCAAAAATATTTTCTTAATTTTTTCATTTTTATTTTTATTATTTTTATTATTTTTTTGGACATAAAAATAGTTTATTAAATAACAATACTTTTATTTTCTTAAATAAAATTGTAAATAATATAAAAATATTATATATTTTTATTTTTATTATTTATATACTTAAATTAATATTTTCATACAATATTTTATTTTTTTAACATTTTGTACATATTATTTATATTTTTCTTGAATACAAATGAATAATATAAACAATATTTCTTTTAAATCAAAACTAGGGTTTATTCCCTTTCCAAAAATAATCATTTTTATTTTCTTATTTTTAAGACTTAAATAAATTTATTTTACATACTTAAAAATTAATACAAAACATTTTTTTGCATATTTACATTTATTTGCATATTTAAATATTTGCTTATTTTATTTATTTGTACAAATAAATTCAATATGGTTGTAATAGTTTTAGGGTTTTATTTTGTGCAAATATCCCCCTATTTAAACTTGTACCCCTTCCCATAATAATGTTGTAATAGTCTTAGATTTACTTTTACGCATTTTATTGCTTTCAAATGCCATGATAGTAAATTAGGGTTTGTATGCAAAGAACAAAAATCAAACAAATAGCATGACTAAACACAAGACGAAAATACATGAAAAATGACAACACAATGCACACAAGCACCCCTAGGGTTTCATCCACTTTGTTGCCTTAAAATGGCCATGGTATGCATGCTAGGTATCTTGCCAAAATCAAACAAAACAAAAAGATCATAGTCCCTCGACGACGCTATCTTGGTTGCCTAAACAAAAATGATCTAGTCCCTCAAAAACTTGCTAAGATACTTGGCAATATTGTTATCATGGTCATACAATTACCCACGTATGTCCCATTTAACATCCAAAGATAGGTTTATTTACCAAATACAATGGTAAAACAACAATGTCAAAGGAATAAAAATATGTAGGAAAGATCTTTGAGTAGGGTAGACAACTCCTAGTTACTTGATCAACTTGCAAAGCATCCTTGCTAATTTCAAAACACATACACAATTTCAAAACAACTTTCGAACATTGAAACATTTTTCAAAAGACAAACACCTTTGTATATATTCAAACAAGAATCATTACAAAGGTTTCCTAAACAAAGGCCTCTTTTCAAAATACTTTCAAAACCACACAAAAGCACCATTTCAAACAATTGAAAAAGCAAAGCAAGTGATCTAAAACAAGTAACTAAGAGCCCATGGAAAACCATGGATGAAAAGGGTACTAGCACCTTCCTTTTTCATAATCTACCCCTTGAACCCAAAAACAATCTCAAAGGTCTTTCCTGTGCTTTTTCACCTTTCCTTTTGGATAAAATAAAAGTCGGTGGCGACTCTTGCTAAACCGAAACATTTGCAAACACAAACGCAAAACCTCAAGTCAGTTCTCCCACCGCATCACAGAACTGGCGAATCTGCTGGGGAGAAATCTAAAAGTGGGGTTACCTTAGGGTTTTATATCACCTTTACATGCTTATCTTGCTTGACTTGTTTGCTTTACATTTGGTTCTATTGTTTGGGTTTGAATCCTCTACCCGGATTTGGGAATCATTCATAGGTAAATAACAATACATTGTGGAAACTGTGCGAGGTATACCGACATGGTTAAAGCAATAGCTATATTAGTGCGACATATTTGTGGGTACCGGTAGCCTTTGAGTTAATCAAAGAGAATACGGGGCCGCTGAGTGATGTCATGAAGCACTAATGGACTTTTAGAACCTTTACTTGACCAACTTGGCCTTTTTAGGAGTAGTGAGATGACCGACGTTGGTGCAGTCCGAAGTTGGTAGATACTCGATACTACACTCATTGAGGGTTGTTTTCTTGGAATATTTCAGTCGCCAGTAAAGTGGCTAAACTGAAACAATGAACACAGAAAATAATCAAGTGATATTGAGCTCCTTAGAACCCGGTTACTATTTCTAGGACAGGTTGAGCCGACTAAAATTCAAGAGGGTACTTACCTATGAAACCCCATGCAAGCCTGAAACTAGGAACTTGTGTGACTTGTTTGTACATATATACTTGTACATAACATCATAAACATCATGAAGCATCATATGCATCCAGTAACCATTTCAAGGATTTGGATCTTCATCTTTGTTCCTGTTTTGTAGGTAATGGAACCACTTTGCAGGAAAACTATCCAAGTCAACCTTGTAAGAATTCCTCCTCAACTCAAGGAGCTAGCTTCAAGGATTCCTGAGAATTCTCCATTCACCGAGAGGCATGGTCATCTTCTCAAATTAGTCACTATCAACACTGAGGAGGATATGCTAAAAGTTCTCTTCCAGTTCTTTGACCCTTTGCATCATTTCTTTACATTTCCTGGTTACCAACTTATGCCTACTTTGGAGGAATTCTCTCAACTCTTGAGGATTCCTATTCTCCATCAACTACCTTTCAACGGTACGGAAAGAGATCCAAAGCCTGAAGATGTTGCTCAAGCCCTACACTTGCAACCATCTGATATCATAGGCCATTGGGAAACTATAAGTGGTGTCAAAGGCTTCTTGTCAAAGTTTCTGTTTGAGAAGGCCCAAAGCTGCTGGAATTCTTTAGACTTACAAGATTTTGAGGAGATTGTAGCTCTTCTCATCTATGGGATGGTCTTGTTCCCAAACCCTGACCAACTTATAGATGTGAGTGCTGTCAAAATTTTCATGGCTCGCAACCCGGTGCCTACATTGCTTGGGGATACCCTCCACTCTTTTCACACTCGAACAATGAGGAAAAGAGGGGTTCTCATGTGTTGTACTCCTCTAATGGCAAGATGGTTTATTTCTCATCTTCCCCAATCAGTTTTGAAGAATGAGCAAGGTTTGAGGTGGTCACAACGATTGATGACTCTTACACATTCAGATGTTCATTGGTGTTCTTGATCCAGAGAAAATGTTATCATCATTGATCGTTGTGGGGAATTCCCTAATGTCCCTCTACTTGGAATTACCTACAACCCCTGCTTGGCTCTGAGACAGTTTGGTTATGCCCGAAGGGATGGCCCACATGACATGCTGATTCCAGACTTGGTTTTTGACTTCGACAACGACGATCAAGGACTCCGACAAAGGTTCATTCGAGCTTGGAGGATGCCCAACAAGATGGGCAGTAAGACCTTGGGACACAAGAATTCCATCCCTCTTGAGCCTTACCTCAAGTGGTACGAACCCGCACCCAAAGTCTTATGATGCCTTACCCCTACATGCTTCCTGTGATCAAAGAGCCTGTTATGGAAGGAGAGGTTCCATATACCCTCCTACATCCTGACATAGCAACATCACTTGAAGATCTACAAAGGAGTTGGATACAACTCAAGGGAGAGCGCGACACTTTCGAAGCCCAATTCTACGCAAGTGAGAAGAAGGTTTTGGAACTCACTCGTCAACTTCATGAAGAGAAAGCTCTCAACACCTACATTGCACCAAAGAGGATGCACAACGTCTTTTTACCTTAGAATTTTGTATTATTTTGCCCATGGGGCATTGATGTACTAACAAGTTCTATCTCATTAATATGACGTGTGTTTCTTTTTTGTCTAAAACAAATTTGAATTTCTGAATCCTTGAATGCATTACATGAATATATATTATTCGTCATATGCATAAGCAGGTCTTCACTCCAGGTCTTCTTATCTTCCTACTGTTTATTTCAGTAGAGATGGCTCTAGAGAAGACTATCAAGGACGTTCAGGCTCAAAATGCTCAACTCTAAGAGATGTTCTTGAACCTGTCCAAGGGACAAGAAGAGGTGAAGGCTCTCCTCACAAGGGGTTTGGTCATAGGGAATCCAGAGGGCATCAGGAATGATCAGTTGGAAGGGATACACATTGAGATGGCAATAATGAAAATTCAGATGATGGGACAACTGGTGGGCCAGATGACTCTTATTCAAAACCTGATTCGAGGACAAGAGGAGCTGAGAGTCCTCATCATCAAGCTTCATCAAGATGAATGTAACCAAAGGGGGCAAACAACTAAGGTTGAGGATCAAATCATCATTCAGTCTCCCTTGAGACAAGAAGCCGAGAGAAAACCTCCCCAGTTTGCTTCAGGGTCACAAGCCCAACAACTACCTCGGCAACGTCAACAGGGTAATCGGCGTAAGCAAAATACATCTGAAAGGCGCTTCACTGAGATTAGCATGTCATTATCTCAAGTTCTGCAACGTTTGTTGGAAGTCAAGCTGATTATACTAAAGAACCCCCTCGGAATCCCAACACAGCCGTTCCAGGGTACAATCCAAATGCAAGATGTGCGTATCACTCCAACAGTCATGGACATGACACCGATAGCTGTTGGGCATTGAGAAACAAAGTTCAAGATCTGATTGAAGAAACAACGCTGGAGTTCACACAAGATGGCCAGATGAAAATCTTCCGCTGAGGGCTCTCCACCTAAAGTGACAAGTTCGAACAAAGAGGCTTCTGTTCATTTTGAATTTCCATTTGTAATTTCTTTTGTTATTCAAACAATTATCTATTAATGTCAAACTCTGTTTCATTAATGCATTGCATATGTTTTGTCTTGAATTCATTTTTTCGTTTTCACTATATTTAAATTATGTTTTTTATTCTTCTTATGACACAAACCTTTAAGAGGGAGGATGACAAAAATAATGCCATAAATCTCATACAATATGCTTTTGGACAGACCTTGTTGATGATGTACAGGCGTTTCTTTCGAATCCTAAACACTGGAGTTATAAGGAAGATAATCCCTAGTCAACCCCTTCGAGCCAACAAAGTAGAAGTTTTCCGTTTTAACACAAATTGAAACCTTTAATCAAAACCTGGGGCAGGGTAGTCTCTCAGTTAATTCAAATATGCGCCTAGTCGCAAACTCTCATCTTGTAATATAATGAATGACATCAAAAACATTCCTTCAGAATCAAAAGACGGTGACGGTTCCCTATCACATAGGCAGTCATTATCTCTCAAAAAAAAAGAAAAAGCCCACTGAGTCGAAACCTACAAAGGAGGCTTAAGAAAACTGGGGCATCCCGCTGACTGTAATCTCAAAAACAAGAACAGTCAGGAAAAAATTAGGGATAACAAATCAAAAGAAAGAGGTCACTACAAATCCTCAACAAAAATAATGTTGCAAAAAATGTCTGCCTTCCAATGAATTTAACTTGTTTGAACCATCACCGAAATATCGTTCCAGACTCAATTGGAATTCAAACGCACAATTAACTGAGTTTAGGACTGAAGAACATCATGAAGAGCGGGTGGGTACAAATATACTTTGAGCCTTTATCCCTTGTTTCCTAAACCGTGAACCAAGGCACGTTACAACCCTTCAAAATTCCTAATTGAAGCATGGGTTAGTTCGGAAGCATACTGTTACAAAAGGTATCCTGACTCCTGTAAGGCTTTGCTCTAAATCCTGAGTTGAATCTTTCTTACAAAAAGCTTTCTGCTATAAAACGCATTTTCAAAATTTCAAGACAAGCATAAACTTTGCATTATTTGAATATCGTTGTTTGCATATGGCTATTTGTTTGGCAGCGGAGAAATTCACACAATGAATACCCAATGAACGAAAGGCTCTCAGTGAACAAAGTCACTTCAAGCGGGATGGCACTTCCATTGCAAAAATCTCCTATCAACAAAGGGACATGACATGTCATTGTCCAATAAACCTGGGGCAGTCCAGTCAAGATTTCAAGAAATCTCTCAAAATGCAGAGTAACCAGGGGCAAGTCTCCTTCCCCGTCACTTGGGACATTGAACATCAATCCCGACAAAGGGTTACATACGGTCAAACATTTCCTGGCAAAGCCATAAACACTCGATACTAGGGGCAGTGACAAATCTCCCCAAAATCCTTCTCGTAAGAGGACTCCCAGCCAGAGTTTCAATCTTTGATAACCTCTTACCAGCTAAGTCGACCTCAAGAATCCCTGAGGACTTTTCTCCAGTAAGTCGCTGCCACGCCAAAAGACTGAGCAACAGGGTTTATTTCTCCAACAAACGGCGAGTTTCTCCAGTTTGAGTTTGCCTCTCCGACTACTACAAATCAAAAGATCTTCTCTGGTTCAGTCATATCGACACTAAGATCTCCCTGATTCTTATTCGAGTTGAAGATATTCTAAGATTTTTACTGTTTCAGATAAATCTCTCAACGATTTATTCTGATTCATTTCCGGACTTTTGCTGTTTCAGATAAATCTCCCAATGGTTTATTCTGATTCATTCTCTGTTCAGATCCAGTTCAAACTTTCCGTCAACAATCACCTTTGGATGGCATCTTTAAGCCCATTTCCATACACAATCAAATCATCATGTCATTAAAGATCCCCAGCGGAGCTAAAACCTTGAAGTGCATATCCCCGACAGAGTTATATTTTCAAACCCTTAATTCCCATCAGAGTTAAACTTTAAACTCCCAATCCTCAGCGGAGTAAAAACTTTGAACTACAGACCCTCAGCGGAGATGAAACCTTCTTCCCCAGTCAAGTCAAATTTCCAACTATCAATCCCCAGCGGAAACCATCCAGTTTTCCCCAAATTCCCCAGCAAGTTGTCTTAAAATCTGAGAATCAACCAGATAACAATTAACTTTTGTTTTATCCCCAACCTAGGATAATTCCCCAGTAGATTGGTATACACCCAAATTCCTGATCCCCAACAAAATGAAGATTCTCATTCTTGAAACCCCAGAAGATTGGCATACACCCAAACTCCTGATCCCCAATAGAATGAAGATTCTCATTCTTGAAACCCCAGAAGATTGGAATACACCCAAGTTCCGGATCTCCAACAAAATGAAGATTCTCATTCTTGAAACCCCAGAAGATTGGCATACACCCAAACTCCTGATATCCCCAACAGAATGAAGATTCTCATTCTTGAAACCCCATAAGATTGACATACACCCAAACTCCTGATATCCCTAACAGAATGAGGATTCTCATTCTTGATTCCCCAGTAGAGTGGTATAGAACCCAAACTCCTGAACTTTTTCCAAACAGGAATAAGCTGTTTCCCCCAGAGTCTTGAACTTACTTTCCAGCAGGATAGCTAATCCCCAGCAGTATAGCTACTCCCCAGAGTTTTTACTCCCCAACAGAATGAAGATTCTCATTCTTGATTCCCCAGTAAAGTTGCCTGAGTCTTTATTACTCTCCCAACATGAATTCGTCAGAATTTTTAGTCCCCTGCAGATCGAATATTTTCATTCTTGACTCCTCAGCATGAAGTCCCCAAGGATTCAAATTCCCCAGGAGGTTGAAGATTCTCATTCTTAGTTCCCCGCAGAAGCCATCAGAGTCTTCCTTATTCTCCAGCAGATCAAGGTTTTTCTTTTGTCTGATCCCCAATAGAAATCATCAGAGTTTTCCCTATTCCCCAGTCGAGTAAGGATTCTCATTATTTAATCCCCAGTAGAAGTCTTCAAAGTTCCCTGGATCTCCAAGCAGATTTCTCAAGCAGTTTGACATTACTTCCCCAAGCAGAATTTTTGTCAATACTCCAACTCCAAAGACTTGAAGGATCCCTATATCCCCAGGAAAGTCGTGAAGGATTCTCACATCCCCACAAAAGTTGTTAGGATTTTAATCTCCAGCAACAGTCAAGGATTTATTTTCCCTGGCAGCAGTCAAGGATTTTATTATCTCCAACAGTCAAGGATTTATTTTCCTCCGCAAGACAGCTAATCAGCTTACATGCGCATACATTACACTCATATATCATAAACATTGATAAAACACATATATTGCATCATACATTTCATGCAACATAACTTTGTGTTTCAGCTAACATTTTACCCTTTTCAGGATAAGATTAACAAGCTACCAATATACAATCAGATACCGCTTAGAGATGCTCCAGACATGGATGCTATTCTATTGCTTATTCAAATACAAAATTCGGATACAACTTAGAGATTCTCCAGACACGTATGCTATTCTATTTCTTATCAAAGCTCGGATACAGCTTAGAGATGCTCCAGACACGGATGCTATTCTATTGCTTATTCAGATTCAAAGCTCGGATACAACTTAGAGATGCTCCAGACACGGATGCTATTTTATTGCTTATTCAAATTCAAATCTCGGATACAGCTTATAGATGCTCCAGACACGGATGCTATTCTATTGCTTATTCAAATACAGAATCCGGATACAACTTAGAGATGCTCCAGACACGGATGTTATTCTATTGCTTATTCATATTCAAAATTCAGATACAGCTTAGAGATGCTCCATACACGGATGCTATTCTATTGCTTATTCAGATTCAAAGCTCAGAACCAGCTTAGAGATGCTCTAGACACGGATGCTATTCTATTGCTTATTCAGATTCAAAGCTCGGATACAGCTTAGAGATGCTCCAGACACAGATGCTATTCTATTGCTTATTCAGATTCAAAGCTCAGATACAACTTAGAGATGCTCCAGACACATATGCTATTCTATTGCTTATTCAGATTCAAAGCTCAGAACCAGCTTAGAGATGCTCCAGACACGGATGCTATTCTATTGCTTATTCAAATACAGAATTCGGATACAACTTAGAGATGCTCCAGACACAGATGCTATTCTATTGCTTATTCAAATACAGAATTCAGATATAGCTTAGAGATGCTCCAGACACGGATGCTATTCTATTGCTCATTCAGATTCCAACTACCAGATACAGTTCAGATACGTTCCAGACACGGACACCATTCTGATACTTATTCCTCTGACTTAAAACATACAATTCAAAAAACACCCTTGGATGGAATCTTTAAGCCCATCTCCAACAAGGTTCTATCACATCTCCAAATGACATCTTTAAGCCCATTTCCTCAAACTACACTTTGACGAGTGTAAATTTGCGGGCACTCTAGTGTCCAATCATCTTTTACCTTCGAGTCACGAACGAAAAACTCGCCAATCTCACTCTTCAGGTTCAAGAAGATTGAACAGGGGCAGATATTGTACCCCAAAATTTTCCCTCTCATTTTATCAATAATTTCCTCACAAGACTCTTTAGACTCAAGACCAGATTAGGGTTTGCTCAGCTCAAGACATCTCCTTGCATTGTTGACCTGAAATTAGGGTTTGAGTTTGCACAGGGACTTTTGGAATTCCAATGCCCCATGTGACTTTTATACTTCATATTGTACTCCTAAGATTGCTCATACCAAGTTTCAAGCCTTGAATCAAATTTTTGCCCAGTCAATTGGACAATTGACCTAAAAATCAACTATTTTAGAAAAAAATCAACTGTGGCCAATTTACCGTCAAACCTCATAATTTTTGATCCACATCAACATTATAGGCTCATATGAACCATTTGACCAAGTTTGGACCACAACTCCTCAAGAAATTTGATCAGATCATCAAAAGGGCAAAATGGTCAAAGTTAGGGTTTTGACTGTAGAAGGGCAGTCTCTGATTTTTCACCTAGCCAATGGAAAATTGGATTCAAGCATGATTTGAAGGACTCAATGGCATCATCTTGACCTAATCACAAGTTTCAAAAGATCTTAAATGCATTGGATTGACAGATGAATTTTCCAGTCAACTGATCAAAAATCAACTGTACACTGAAAAGTCAAACTTTGACTTTTTGGTCAAAATCAAGTGCCAAGGGTCATTTTTCATCAAGATGTGTCAAAACATGAAACTTGTTCACCAATAAACCTAATTTTGAAAATTAGGGTTTAAGATTGAAAAATTTCATAACTTAGAAATTTTCTAAGTTATGAAAATTTCTTATTTTTTCCCAACTTTTCCCAACTTTTTCACCATGATGCAATTGGATTCAAAGAAAACTTACAACACTAAAGTTGTAGTCCTCCACAAAATCTACAACTTCGATTCACAAAGTTTTCCCAAAAGATGCTTGGATCTCAAGTTATGATTTTGTGAATAAGGGTCCATGAAACTTTTAACTTAGTGAAATTTTGCCTAGTTTAGGCAGGATTTTGACCTATCTTCATAGCAAATTTTCACATAGTTCCAATTGGAATATCAAAATGCATTTCAAATATGGATTGTAGAGCATGTTACAAGATTTACAATATGTCCAAGAACTCTCCAAGATCATTTGTGGTTAGGGAGAATCGAAAGTTTGAAAATGACAAATTATCACTTTTGGCCAAGGCATTTTGCACCATGTTACAACTTGCAAATCAGTTTGGATCATGCTTGTACTTGTTTTACAGGTCTTAATCCTTTCCACACTCCTTAATTAAATGCAAATACATTGGACAAAGGCATTGTTCTGAGTTATGGAGCATTACACAAAGAGTTAATCCAAAAATGGCAAAAAGGCAACATTGCTACTTTGATAAAGCATGCTTTATGTCATTTTGTTTATCTTGAGCATTGAACCCAATCTCTTGCAGAAAACAAAGTCCATGAATATCAGGCAATTGGTACCAACTATATGCAGACCTAGAGCTAGCCAGTACAACCTTTGCATTTGTCACTTCCCACCTTTTCTTAAAAAACAAGCAATTGTGCAAAAGTCAGCAAATCTCTTGTATCTGTTAAAACCAAGCATTGTAACATTTTCAAACAACCTCAGCATAATATACCAAGCCTAAAACACGAGCTCATAGCATCTCAGACATCCTTAAGCACAGAAAAGCCCATTTTCTGCCCAAACAGGGAAACCACTGCAGAACCTTGGCCAAATCCATATTCCCTCGTGTGTTTTGCTTGGAATCATTTCAAACACATTCTAAACAATACACCTAAACAGTCCAGGCCCTTACTTTGCAACTGTAACCTCGTTTGCACACTTCACCCTTTTCACTTTGAAGCTTTGCAGGTTGAGTTCTACAAGGAGATTCAAGCCACTTCAAAGCAAGCAAAGCATTGGGAAAGGTTGAGACAACTTCAAGCAAGCTCAAAAGACCTTCAGGACTCATTCAAAGCTGCTACATTGCCATAGCCAACTTCAACTGAAATAGGTATTTGTCAACTTTCTATCTCCTTATTTAGACATCATTAGGCTTAGGTTTGTGAAGCAAAAATGTAGTCCTTATTGTCCTTGAGCTGTACATATGCATAGAATTCATTTATGTTAATTGAGCTAGGAGAATTTGGATATTGAAGTTGCTGAAAATACTAGGTCATAAATTTGGGGCACTGAAATTCTCCCTGGTTTCTTAGAGTTAGATCAAGTTTTTTATATGGTTGGAATCATGATTTAACAAGCTACAAGTTTCATGTTGCAAGATTTCGTTTTTAAGCACGTACGCAGGAGTTACAAGTTTGTACATGGCACGTGTATTTTTCTGTCTGAAGGACATGGATGAAGTGATACTGGGCTGGGCCTGGCTTGCTTGACTTTTGACACCCCCATGCTTGCTTTCTGCACCCCCTTGGCCCATTTGTTTTATTTTTGTATATTTTTCATTTCTTTTATATTTTCTGACTTTATTTTTTTTTAAATATTAAAAATCACCAAAAATATTTTCTTAATTTTTGCATTTTTATTTTTATTATTTTTATTATTTTTTTGGACATAAAAATAGTTTATTAAATAACAATACTTTTATTTTCTTAAATAAAATTGTAAATAATATAAAAATGTTATATATTTTTATTTTTATTATTTATATATTTAAATTAATATTTTCATACAATATTTTATTTTTTAACATTTTGTACATATTATTTTTATTTTTTCTTGAATACAAATGAATAATATAAACAATATTTCTTTTAAATTAAAACTAGGGTTTATACCCTTTCCAAAAATAATCATTTTTATTTTCTTATTTTTAAGACTTAAATAAATTTATTTTACATACATAAAAATTAATACAAAACATTTTTTGCATATTTACATTTATTTGCATATTTAAATATTTGCTTATTTTATTTATTTGTACAAATAAGTTCAATATGATTGTAATAG
Organism: Vicia faba; assembly: GCA_948472305.1. Lineage (NCBI taxonomy): Eukaryota > Viridiplantae > Streptophyta > Magnoliopsida > Fabales > Fabaceae > Vicia > Vicia faba. The sequence continues at coordinate 1,082,196,203 of OX451739.1, read as the reverse complement.
TTTTAGGGTTTTATTTTGTGCAAATATCCCCTTATTCAAACTTGTACCCCCCTTCCCATAATAATGTTGTAATAGTCTTAGATTTACTTTTATGCATTTTATCGCTTTCAAATGCCATGATAGTAAATTAGGGTTTGTATGCAAAGAACAAAAATCAAACAAATAGCATGATTAAACACAAGACAAAAATGCATGAAAAATGACAACACAATGCACACAAGCACCCCTAGGGTTTCATCCACTTTGTTGCCTTAAAATGGCCATGGTATGCATGCTAGGTATCTTGCCAAAATCAAACAAAACAAAAAGATCATAGTCCCTCGATGACGCTATCTTGGTTGCCTAAACAAAAATGATCTAGTCCCTCAAAAACTTGCTAAGATACTTGGCAATATTGTTATCATGGTCATACAATGACCCACGTCTGTCCCATTTAACATCCAAAGATAGGTTTGTTTACCAAATACAATGGTAAAGCAACAATGTCAAAGGAATAAAAATGTGTAGGAAAGATCTTTGAGTAGGGTAGACAACTCCTAGTTACTTGATCAACTTGCAAACCATCCTTGCTAATTTCAAAACACATACACAATTTCGAAACAATTTCCAAACAACTTTCGAACATTGAAACATTTTTCAAAAGACAAACACCTTTGTATATATTCATACAAGAATCATTACAAAGGTTGCCTAAACAAAGGCCTCTTTTCAAAATACTTTCAAAACCACACAAAAGCACCATTTCAAACAATTGAAAAAGCAAAGCAAGTGATCTAAAACAAGTAACTAAGAGCCCATGGAAAACCATGGATGAAAAGGGTGCTAGCACCTTCCATTTTCATAATTTACCCCCCGAACCCAAAAACAATCTCAAAGGTCTTTCCTGTGCTTTTTCACCTTTCCTTTTGGATAAAATAAAAGTCGGTGGAAACTCTTGCTAAACCGAAACATTTGCAAACACAAACGCAAAACCTCAAGTCAGTTCTCTCACCGCATCACAGCTGTATATCATCAACTCCTCCATAGTCGATGTTTGACAAGTCTTCTCTATCCCACTGAAAACCGTAGTCAAAGTGTAGATATAGAGAGCAGAAGGCGTTAGGTGCTGGAGTCAGATCGAATTCAGGGGGGTTACATGACCTTATATGAGCCAAATTTCTGTCGAAACTATTCTTTCCGACGTTGTTGATTTCGCCTAAGTAATAGCTTTGATCTGCCTCAATGTTTTCCACGATACCATCGGGATGCCATATCGTGATCCTCTGATGCATCGAGGATGGCACTGCACCGATTCCATGTATCCACTCTTGACCCAAGAGCATATTATTGTTTGGTTTTGCTGAGACCACCATGAACATGGTGGGTCGAAGGATTTATCCCACTTTGAGATCTAGTTGTATGACGCCCATTGTGGTTCCAATGCCTCCTTCATAATTGGACAGGACCATATTATGGGGTTTGATGTCAGCATCTCCCTTTCCTAGTTTTTCCAGCATGAATTATGGGATTATGTTTATGGTATCCCCATAATCGACCAGGATTTTGTTTATAGTTACTTCCCCTATCTTCGCTCTGATGAATAGGGGCTTGAGGTGATTTTTCATCGCCTCCGTTGGTGGCTCGAAAAAAGCGTTATGTTCTTCCATGCAGCCATTATTCATTACATAGTAACACATTGGCTTGTGTCTGGCCATCTCTTGCTCGACCATCAAGTCAGTTTCCTCAACTTCGACCTGACGGTTGTATTCTCTAGGCAGCACCGATATGACATTCACCATGATGTATAAAGTGTCGTCAGAGTCGGAGTCACCCTCATCATTCGAACCACATTCTTCCGGCCACGCCATAGGGTTCCTCTCTATAGGCTTCCTTTGTTTTCTTTTCACATTGGTGCTAACCTCTGGGTGAGGCTCTGCTGCCTCTTTTTCGGCTTTTCGCCGTCTTTGGAATCTTCTCCATTGCGAACGGGACATAGGGTTTTTCCCTTTGTAATTGCTTGATATATGAGCCATTTTATTTGATGTAGAAGCATGGTACTCTTTTCTGTAGTCCAAAGAGGAACCTCTTGGCACGTCAAACGCCTGCCATCTCTCTTCATTTGACCTCTTTCTTCCCATGGTGTTAAGCCAAGTATCTCTAGGTACATTAGTTGGTGGCCAAAAAGTTGGTGGCTTCTTTACCTGGCTCATGGATCCTTTTTTATGTCCCTTTCTGGGATCGAATCTGACTTTTGTATGCATTTTTAGTTGGGCATTGGTGCCCTGTTTCACTTTCACAATTCTCATACCTTGTATGTGTTCTGCGGCTTTCTTGTCGAAAATAGAGCTGCATCTAGGGCACAACATCACTTCCGATTTTTTCTTCTCGCACCTGTGTAAAAATTCTGCCAGATCTTCGTTCTCCTTTGGAAATGCTGTTTTATTCACTTCCTCCTGTCGAATAGCTTCTTCTGAAGCCTTGGCGTCAGATACTTCGACCATGTTGACCTCCATGTTGCTCTTGGCAACGAGATTCATTTTCTGCATTTTGGCCTCTAAGTTCTCCGTCGAACCTTTCACACCAGCCAAGGAAGAACCTGTGGTGGTTCTTTTGTTGGAGCTCTCAGCTACTCCTTTGTTTTTGTGTGGGTCTTCAGTAACCCTTTTACTCGAGCCATCAACAACCCTTTAATTCAGTTTCAGGCCTTCAGTGGCATTTTTGTTTGAGCCTTGGGCAACTCCTTTGTTCAGATCTAGGCCTTCAGTGGCTTTTCTCACTCCTTCGATAGTTTTTCTGGATATGTTTCCAGTGAAACTTCCAAAGATGGGCTTAGTAATGAAGTCTTCAGAAACTTCTACCATGTGAATATTGTCTGGCTCAACATAATGCGCCTCCATCTGCAGTGGGTTTGCGTCAATTTTCATCGCCGGCTTAACAGCGAATTTTAGCCTTCCTTCTTTAAGCGCTTGTTGAACAAGATCCCTGAAAAGGAAACATTTTGAGGTTTTATTACCCAAAAAATTATGGTATTTACAAAAACCTCTTTTCTTTGTTTGTTCTAAAGGAGGCAACTTTGCCCCTAAGGGCACTATCATCTGGCCATTTTTAACTAATAAATCAAATATTTCATCACATTTGGATTTGTCGAAACTATAAGTTTTCTTAGGGAATTTGTCGCTGTTTTTCTTAGACTCTACAGGATTTTTCCCATTTGATGGCACTAGCAATTTACAAGAATATGGCGGTCCTTGTTTTAATTCTTTCAAATCTATCTCGCCTTCTTCAACATCTATAGGATCACTAGATGTCTCTGGATCGTCATCATCCATTTCGACATAGGCTACCCTTTCTATTCGATGAGTTTTGGTAGCTTTAGCTTTCTCAGCTTTAAGGCGTTCTACCTGTCGAACTCTATCGGCCAGTTGGGCCATGTCTCTCAGGTATTGGGTATCTAACTTTTTCCTAATTGAATAATCCAGGTCCCCTGCTGCCATTTTGACCAATTTATGCTTAGGAACTTGGGTAAAGCATCTGGATTTAAGTAATCGAAACCTATTTAGATACTCATCGATTGGCTCAGTGAATCTTCTCTTCACACTAGCCAATTCTTTTAGACTTATTTTGGTCTGTCCCATGTAAAATTGTTCATGGAACAATCTTTCAAATTGATTCCAATTGTGGGTCGAATTGGCTGGGAGGGTAGTGAACCAAGTGAAGGCATTCTTTGTTAGAGAACTTGGGAAATATTTGATCCTAAGGTTTTCGTTGTTCTCTATTTCCCCAGCCTCTATCAAATATCTAGCTACATGTTCGACAGTAGATTCTGTCGTATCCCCTGAAAATTTAGTAAACTTGGGAACCTTTCCCCTAGGGGGTAAGTCTGTTTGCAGAATATATTATGATAATGGGGATGTGAAGTTTGGTCTGTGAAAACCAATGTTCATCCCATTCTAAATCATAATCCTTTCGATCATGGCAGTCAAATTATTGTCTGTTCCATAATTTTGGTATAGAACTTGCTGTATCAATTCATCAGCATTTTGATTTCTATTCACCATAATCACTCCTTGATTGATTTCTCTAGGGATTGGTGGGGGATTTCGAGGTATTTCGACCCTAGGTTATTCCATTTCTACTCTAGGGATCTGAGAATTTTGATTAACAGTCAAATCCTCTTTCATGATTACCCCTTGGTTTACTCTTATTGGTATCCTTTGGGGTTGTCGAATAGTTTGGGGCACCCCAAAGAATTCAGCCATGCGCGTCATTTGCACTGTCATTTGTTGGTTCGAATGGGTAGTATTTTGAATGAGGGGGTTTAGCACTGTACTTAGAGTTTGTGCCAACATTTGCACCATATCATGATTACTTTTGTCCATCTGTTGCCTCAAAATTGCTATAGAAGCATTTGTGAGGCTTGGTATTGTATGAGATGGCCCTCCCAACAATTGGTTTCTACCCAAATTTTCCATACTGGCTCCAGATCTCTGTAATGGCGATGATGCACTCACCAAAGGTTCTGAAAAAGTAGAAGCAACGTTCGTAAGGCTAGCCATTTCAATGGTTGGCATTCCATATGGCTATTCTCGACCCATCCAAGCTGTCGAAAACCCTGGGGGCACGGACGGTCGAGATCCTGGATTTTCCATTGGTGGGGGCGTTCCTAGTGGACCTCTTGGACCCACATATGAAAGTAAGGGTCTTGTTTAATTTGTGGTTAGCATTGGTATTGAGCCAACAAAAGTTGAGATAGTTTCTCCGACGGTGGTAGTAACCGCTATTCCAGTAGTATTTGGTGGAGGTATTTCTCCATGATTTGGCTCGTTAGCCATGCAACTCTCGCTATTTTTCTTCCTAACAGTATACTCGTTGGTTATTATACCACTTCTTAATAACATGCAGAGTTATAAATGTACAGAAGAAAAGCAATAATATGAATAAGATATTTAATAAAAATTAGCAACGTCCCACCAGGTGTGCCAATTTGTTTACCGTGGTTTTTGGTAAACAACCGCTGATCCTCCAAAAAGGAAAGTCCTTTTGGTTACTCGCGGGATCGATCAGGTTGATCCCAGAACATTTGCTAACTTTTATACTGGGTTGATGTAAAATAAAACAGAAATCTAGGAAGAACGCACGTTCGACCAAAGACAAGATACTTGTGGTTTTGGAAAGTAAGAAAGTTAATAGAAATGCAGGTAAAGATGCAGGAAAAGTAACTTTGCAAAATAAGATCAAAACAATATAAAAAGACTTTATTAATGAAAAGTGGTGTTTCTAACGTACATTTCTCAGTTTATCCTTTCTCAAACAGCGGGTACTTGGACAATATTTGAGTAACTAGCACAATCGGTTGAACACACAGAAAAACTACACAGCTTTCCTATTTTATACTAAAAACTATGTAACCATCGAGGGGTGGTTCTGATCTAAGATAAGGACAAGTGTCCTCTACATGCCCCTCAACCTCTAGCTTCCAGCCACGTTGCTTTCCTTTGGCTGCTGGCGAAACCGTCTTTCCCTCCAATAATTCAAATTCAAATGTCCCTCGCCTTTGGTGTCGACGCAAAGACATTCTCTTCTATTCGAAGGTCATAAGACCTTCTTCAGTTGAAATCTTGATAGTGAGTCCTTGTCTAAGACTAATATGTAACTTAGATATTTTATCTAAGTTATTTCACATGTCGAAACATTCTTCAACTTGGTTTTACTTATTCCATTTTTGGTCTAAAAGACCAATATATAGTAGGTGTCGAATTCAGGAGCCAACACACACCCTAATTACTAGCAATATATGAAAGCAATAAAAAGTGTGGAAAGTAAATATCCTACACTATTACAATCATTAGGGGGATGGGGTGTAGAGATTTACAAATGGGGATTGCAAATAAAATTAAATCCTAAGTTACTATCACAACCATATTGAATGGATAAGAATGTACAAGAAAATGTGAAATGGACTTGTTTTGTTTAAGAAAAGAAATAAGTTTTGTTTAAGAAAATATTTTTGGTCTTTTTGTTTAAAGAAATAAAATAAAGCATGTAAAATGTAAAATGTTTTTGGTGTTTTTAATTAGTGAAAATAGATAAGATAGCAAAAATAGTAAGGAAAAAGAAAATAGAATCAGCGCATTGCTGAACTAAAAGAGGTCAGAAGTTCTGACTCTGGCGTGATACAAAAATAGAAATCATATTAGTAGAAATAGGTAATGTCAGAAGTTCTGGGTCCGCTAGGAACGAAGAAGATTTCAGAAGTTCTGATGCCACTGGCAGAACTTCTTCTCCCTCTCCATGCTAGTCAGAACATCTACAACTTAGTCATTTCTCAATAAAACAGAAGATGCGCATATAACAGTTATGGAAGGTTTCATAATGTTTCATAAACAAGAGATATCAGAACTATAAATAAGAAGCAAGCATGAATTTGATAATCCTAATTTCCTTAAGAAGTTCTGAACTAATTTACTCCCTACTTAGGAATACAAATACGTGAAACTCAGAATACGTACAACATCAAAATCACGATGTCTACATTGTATTTTTGAACATGCAAATCTGATAATGCCTAATATGATGAGAGTCAGCAAAAGCTTACCTTGCAGCTGGAAAATACTCTGTGAGCTGGAGTCTGGTTCTGGACTCTGGTGATGTTCTGAACAACTTCTTCATGTACTCAGCAGGCTGGAAGCTTTCAACTTGGGCAATGAATGATTAGAAAAATTCTGGAACAAACAAGGGGGAAAAGTTCTGACTTCCTTGAGGTGGATATGGATGGAGAATGTGTTACAGTCTGAACACAAAAGTTAGGATGGTTTCTAAATGCATATCAGAAACTGTATGGATGGTTTTGGTCAAGAAATACTTGAGGAAAAAAATGGAGTTTGAATGCAAGAACCAAAAGTTAACATGTTTTTGTATTTTTTATTTGCAGTTTTGGACTTTTGGAATTTTAGAAGGGGTTCAAGGCTTTTTCTTTCTCAAAAATTCGACCTTTTTACAGTTGCCAATGAAGTCCAATTTATAGGCAAAGATTTAGTAGCTTGGAGAGGTCAATGGTACAACCATCATGTGCTAGGAGCTGACTTGTTCTTGAAGCAAGTTCAAATAGGTATGGTGGTTAGAAGCTTTAGCTGCGCCTAGGATGGATTTGTAAGCAGGAATTAAGGAAAGGAAACCTCAAAAACAAAGCAACGTATGGGTCCAGCACACTCTTGTACAAAAGTTTGCTTTTCCAAGACAGTAATGGTACTTCTATACCACACGTGGGGAAATCTTTTGGATAAAGACCCAAAAGTGGTTGTGAGCATTAAATGATGATGATATTTATCAAACCAGAAATCCTGCAATGTGAGATTCTGCATCATTGCTTAATTCTGGATCAGAAGTTCAACTTCAGCATAACTTAGAATAGACATCCAACTTCTGATCTTTGTATCTCCTTGCTCCAACATGTTCTGAAGGAGTTCTTAGACTTTCCAGGAAGCTTGCAACATGCTTTGTAACCTTCTTTGAATTACCCTTGCAAACTCTGACTGAACCTTTGTGAAAACTGGCCCAGAAGTTCTGACCAAACTCTGTCTTGGAAGTGTCCAGAATTTGCTGAGTGTTTCAGTTTAAAGGACATGTCTTTGAAGAGTTATAACTTGAAATTCCAACATTCTTAGGTGATGTTCTGTTCTGCTGTGAGAAGTGGTGTTAAAGAATTTCTAGCCAAGTTTCTGTTTGAGAAGGCTCAACAATTTTGGGAGGCTCTGGATTTTCACGATTTTGAAGAAGTGTTGACTCTTCTAATCTATGGGATGGTACTGTTTCCTAACCCGGACCAACTCATAGATGTGAATGCGATCAAATTTTTTCTATCTCGTAACCCGGTGCCTACCTTGCTTGGAGATATCTTGCATTCTCTTTACACTCGCACCATGAAGAGAAGATGAATTCTTATGTGTTGCACTCCTTTGTTTGCTAGGTGGTTTATTTCGCACCTACATCGATCTGCTTTGAAGAATGAGCAAGGCATGAGATGGTCTAATAGGTTGATGTCACTCACGCATTCGGATATTCATTGGTGTTCTCGATCTTTGGAGGAAGTTACCATCATTGATCACTATGGGGAATTCCCTAATGTCCCTCTCCATGGCATTACGGGAGGTATCACTTATAACCCTTGTTTGGCTTTGCGACAATTTGGGTATGCTAGGAGGGATGATCCTCATGATGCACTTGTATAAGGAATTGTGTTCGACTATAAGAACGATGCCCAAGGTTACTGTTAAATATTTGTACGAGCTTGGGGCATGGTAAACAAAGTTGATTGCAAGACATTGGGGCATAAGAACTCCATCCCTTTGGAGGCCTATCTCAAGTGGGTGCAAGCTCGCTCTCAAAACCTCATGATGCCTTATGAGGCCATCCTACCTATCATCATGGAGCCTATTTCCAAAGGAGATGTTCCCTACACTATTCTTCATCCTGACATGCCTACTTCTCTTGAAGAATTGCAAAGATCTTGGATTCAACCCAAAGGGGAGAGAGATACCTTTGAAACCCAGTTCTACACAAGCAAGAAGAAGTTTTTGGAACTCACGAGACAACTTCATGAAGAGTGGAGTTTGAATGCCTATATTGCATCAAAGAGGATGCGCTCATGGTAAGTTTAAGTCTTTTTGTTTTAGGAGTCTATTTTGTATTATCTTTGATTCTTCCATTGTAAGCCCAAGAGGCATTTTTGTAACCATTTGAACTTATTAATGCAATTAATGTTTGTTCCCTCTTTGTCTAAAAAAATTTAAATCTTAAAAGTCCTTGAAATCATTTGCATTCGCATCGCATGCATCATGACATAAGCAGGTTTTCCGACACAAGTTTCCTCCTCTTTCTACTGTTTATTTCAGTAAGATGGACATCGAGCTGACCGTGAAAGACTTGCCGAAACAAAATTCTCAATTTCAAGAAACTTTGCTCACCTTGGCCAAAGGACAACAAGAGCCGATGTCACTTCTGGTGGCCAAAAAGAAGACAAAGAACAAAGCCGTAATCAACATAGGAAAGAGATTCAAAGGCCCCATCTGGAAGGTTCAAGTGGAAGAATACTCCTCCAAGGGGTATGAGAATTAGAATGAAGATGAAAGGAGCACCCGGAATGAAGATGCAAGGAGAACCCGTGTTGGGGTTGCAAACAATCAAGCTTCTGAGGATGAAGATTACTTTGATGAACAATATCCACCAACTGAGGATAAGTACAAGCAACTGGAAGATAGGTTGAAAGCTGTGGAAATTCAAGATGTACTTGACTTGGATTTTGGTGATTTGGGCTTGGTTCCTGGGGTTATCATCCCCCACAAATTCAAAATTCCAATCTTTGCTAAGTACGATGGAGTTTCATGCCCAAAAATTCACTTGAGGTCCTACGTCCGCAAAATAAAACCGCATACCACTGACAAGAAACTCTGGGTATACTTCTTTCAAGAGAGTTTGTCTAGGACTCAGTTAGAATGGTTTTACCAATTGGAGGGTTCCAACATTCATACTTGGGAAGATCTAGCCACCACTTTCTACGGCCAATATCAGTACAACAATGATTTGGCGCCGACTAGGGTTCAATTACAAGGAATGGCAATGGGTTCCAATGAAGGTTTTAAAGAATATGCGCAAAAATGGAGAGACCTTACTGGTAGAGTACAACCACCACTGATGGATAGGGAGCTGGTGGATATGTTCATGGGAACATTAACTGGACCATTCTTCAATTTGTTAATTGGGATCTCATCATCTGGTTTCACTAAGTTAATCCTGACTGGTGAAAGGGTCGAGAGTGATATCAAAAGTGGAAAAATTCCCATGGCTTCTGCCTCTACATCAAACACTATGAAGAAACCCTTTACTGGCAAGAAGGAAACTAATGTCGTATATGGGTCAAGAGGCCATGTCAAGAAGGACCACCGACAATTTGTCAATGTTGTTTTGATCTCTAATCCACCATCTATTCAAAGACAACCACAACAAGCCAACCATCAAAGGTCTGAGGTTCCAAGGAGAAAGTTCATGAGGATTAACATGTCACTGTCCCAAGCCTTACAACACATGTTGAAGGCCAGCTTGGTAACATTGCGTGATCCACCATCAAATCCCAATGTTTCATCTCCGAAATACAATCCTAACACCAAATGCGCCTATCACTCCAATAGCCCTGGGCATGATATTGATCAATGTTAGGCTCTAAAAAACAAGATTCAAGATCTTATCAACAACAAAACTATTGAGTTTGATTCACCTACAACTCCGAATGTTATAACTGCACCAATGCCAAATTATGGCAAAGGTGTCAATGCAATTGAAGACACTGCTTTTGTTTCCTCCGTTGAAGATTTGACTACTCCACTGACCATTGTTAAAAAGAACCTGCTGAGAGCTGGGGTTTTCCCTGGTTGTTTGAAAGACTGTAATTGATGTGCCAAACAAGTTAATGGATGCAAATGGCTGAAAGAAGGTGTTCAACGTCTGATAAATAGTCATGAGATCCTGTTTAAAAGAACTCCTTCCATCAAAAGTTTTACCGATAAAGCTGAAGACATTTCCATCATAACAATTTCTAACAAGCTTCTTAGGATCTCTTAAAAGGCTCCTATTAGGATTTCCAATGAACCAACGATTGCTCCCTTGATAATTACTGCTCCTGGGCTGATTCCTTACTCCTCCGAAAAAGCAATCCCTTAGAATTACGGTGCTGACGTTTACTATCAGGGAATTAAGCAAGACTCCTGGATTAATGACGACAAAGTTGATGATGTTACCAATATTGCTGGTTCTAGCAAGGTGACAAGAATGAGGAGGATTTTATCTCCTAACATTTCACCTACAACTACTACAATGACACATGTCCACATTACCATTGATAAGCCTAGTACTGACACTAGGGGTAAAGAGAAAGTAATTGAGTCTGCTGGGATAGAGGCGCCTGCCGAAGATATTGCTGCTGAGGAACCTTCAACCTGAGAAATGGAGGAAATCTTGAAGATTATAAAAAAGAGTGATTTCAAGATAGTAGAGCAACTGGGGTAAACCCCCTCCAAAATATCTATGATGTCTTTGTTGCTTTGTTCTGATGCTCATGCCTAAGCTTTAATCAAATTTTTGAAGAAAACGCATGTTCCTCAAGAGACCACAACCGATCAATTTGAAAACTGTATGGCGAGTCTGACTACCGATAATGGATTGGGGTTCTCTGATGCTGACTTGACACTAGTTGGAAGGAATCATAATAAGGATTTTCATGTCTCTATTAATGCAAAGGAACTACTATGTCCCATGTCTTGGTGGATACAGGGTCCTCTCTAAGTTTCTTACCCAAAGGTGCCTTAGATCGGTTGGATTGCAACGGTTTGGTGTTAAAGCCAAGTGACATAGTTGTGAGGGATTTTGATGGATCTAAGAGGATGGTACTTGGATAAGTGGATATCCCCATTAAAGTTGGTTCACAAGTTTTCAATTCTACTTTCTATGTGATGGACATCCGTCCCGCTTACTATTGTTTACTTGGGCGCCCTTGGATTCATGGGGTAGGAGAAGTGACATCCACCCTTCACCAAAAGTTGAAATATCCATTCAAGGGAAAGATTGTTACTGTTTATGGTGAAGAAGAATTCATGGTTAGCCACCTAAATTTGTTCAAGTATGTGGAGATAGATGGTGAGTTCATAGAAACGCCATGCCAAGCTTTAGAAGTGGTTCCTCCCATGGTTTCCGCCACCAAAATCTCTTATGACACTCCAAAAGCTGATGAAGTTGTGCCAAGGATTGTTTCACTTAAAGATGCTCGCACTGTGATTGAAAATGGAAGCAGTACAAATTAGGGATAACTCCATGAAATTCCTTTCAAAGCATACAAGTTTGGATTGGGTTTCACTACCAAAGCTCAAAAGGAGGTAAGACGTGCTCGCATAGGAAAACCACCTCTTCGCATTGGTAATCATGGAGTGAATGTTATTGAAGACTCTGAGGATGACTGGGACTTTGATGAATGGATCTACCTGACTACCGGAGAAGGACTCGAGAACTGGCATGCCAAGGATTTCATTCCTATCTCCTTCAGCAAGGAGTAATTACCTTTTACTGTTTTGTCAATTCAAGAAATTTTGTCTTTAATTTTAATTCCAAACAATGACTTTAAGCCATGGGCCTTGCCCAGGGCACCATGGTCCATTTGTTAAGGGTTTGTTCATTTCCATATGCCATATGATCATTTAATGAAAAGCATTGGACCTTTTGCATTCAAATTTTGCGCTCATTGTCTTTCTTTTTCTTGTTTGCATTTTCAAAATAGCCATGTATCTTATATGCACACACACACACACACACACACACACACACACACACACAGACACACACTTGAAGATCCTCATCCATTCTGGATCTCATTGCCAACGACTCTGCTATTGCCAGCTATGACTTTGAACATCCAATCAACCAAGCCAAAGACGAAGGCGAAGAAGATTGTGAAATACCAGGGGAATTAGCCATACTTCTGATGCAAGAGGAGAAAACCATTCAACCTCATGAAGATCCAGTTGAAGTAATCAACCTAGGTACTGAGGAAGACAAGAAATAGGTCAAGATCAGCGCTAACTTGGAAAATGGTATCAAAGGCAGATTGGTCCAGATGCTACATGACTATGTTGAAGTGTTTGCTTGGTCATATGAAGATATGCCAGGTTTGGATACTGACATAGTGGTTCATCGTCTACCAACAAAGGAAGATTGTCCTCCAGTCAAGTAGAAGGTTCGTTGTATGGGGCCTGACATGTCTGAAAAGATAAAATCTGAGGTAATGAAGCAATTCAATACAGGTTTCATGGCTGTGACATCATATCCTCAATGGGTTGTGAACATGGTTCCCATTCCAAAGAAAGATGGGAAGGTTCGTATGTGTGTATAATATAGGGATTTGAATAAGGAAAGCCCCAAAGATAATTTCCCACTACCGTATATTGACGTCTTGGTCGATAAAATAGCTCAACACAAAGTCTTCTCTTTCATGGATGGCTTCTCCGGCTATAATCAAATCAAGATGGATCCCGAGGATATGGAGAAGACCATCTTTGTTACAAAATGGGGCACTTTTTGTTACAAGGTCATGCCTTTCAGTTTGAAAAATGCAGGGGCAACATATCAACGAGCTATGGTAGCCCTATTCCATGACACGATCCATCATGAGATAAAAGTCTATGTTGATGATATGATTGCAAGGTTGCAAACTGAGGAACAACACCTTGACCATCTTCGTAGGTTGTTTGAGAGGTTGAAGTAATACAAGCTAAGGCTAAATCCTAACAAGTTCACTTTCATAGTAAGATCTGGAAAACTCTTAGGTTTTGTCGTCAGTAGCAAAGGCATTGAAGTTGATCCTGTGAAGGTTAAATCCATACAAGAAATGCTATCTCCCCTCTCTGAGAAGGAAGTCATAGGTTTCTTGGGTCGACTTAACTACATTGCTCGATTCATATCTCACCTAACTGCTACTTATGAGCCAATCTTCAAACTCTTGAAGAAAGATCAAGTAGTTAGATGGAACGACGACTTCCAAGCAGCCTTTGACAAGATCAGGGAATATTTACAAGAACCTCCAATCCCGATGCCTCTAGTTGAAGGAAGGTCTATAATTATGTACTTGACTGTATTAGAGAATTTAATGGGGTGTGTGTTGGGCCAACATGACGAGTCTGGCCGGAAAGAGCATGCAATATACTACCTGAGCAAAACGTTTACCGACTGTGAAACAGGATATTCACTGCTCGAGAAAACTTACCGCACTCTGGCATGGGCTGCTCGATGGCTAAGACAGTATATGTTGACTCACACCACTTTGTTGATTTCTAAAATGGATCCCATCAAGTATATCTTCGAGAAGCCAGCTCTCTTCGGACGAATAACTAGATGGCAAATGATATTGGCTGAATATGACATCCTACACTACACAAAAAGCAATCAAAGGAAGTGTGCTGGCGGATCATTTGGCACATCAAGCTGTTGACGACTACCAATCCATGAACTTTGAATTCCCGGAAGAGAATATCATGCTAGTAACTGATTTTGAAAAGCCTGGACCACATGACGAACCTGAACAAGGATCCTGATGGACTATGGTTTTTGATGGAGCTTCCAATGCTTTGGGTAACGAAATTGATGTTGTGATCATTTCTCCCGAAGGTTTCTATGATACAGTGGGAGAACTGACTTGGGATGTTTTATGTTTTATCGCAAATGTTGCGGTTAGCAACAGTCACCATCGACTTTTCTTTTATCCAAAAGGAAAGGCTGAAAAGAACATGAAAGACCTTTGAGATTATTTCTTGAGTTCGGGGGGTAGATTATGAAAAGGGAAGGTGCTAGCACCCTTTTCATCCATAGTTATCTATGGACTCTTAGTTGTTTGCTAGATCACTTGCTTTTGTTTGAAAATGTGCTTTGTGTGGTTTTTGAAAGTATTTTGAAAAGGCGCCTTCGTTTAGGCAAACTTTATCATAGTTCTCGTTCATAAGAACGTATACAAAGTGTTTGACTTTTGAAAATATTTCATGTTTGGAAAGTGTTTTTGAAAGTGTTTGTGTTTGTTTTGAAAATAAGCAAGGATGTTTGATTTGAAAATGAGCAAGCAACTAGGAATAATCTACCTACTCAAAAGTCTTTGTTCATTTCTTCCTTTCCTTTGATATTTCTATCTTACCATTTATTGTTAAGAAGCCTTATCTTTGGATGTAAAGGGACGGCCGTGGGTCATCATATAGTCATGATAGCAATGTTGTGAGATATCTTAGTATTTCTATTTGAGGTACTAAGATCATTTAGAAAGGCAACATTGATAGCTTCATCGAGGGACTATGATCTTGTATTTTTTATTGCTTTTTGCTAAGACATCTCACATGCATAACATGGCCATTTTTGTAAGGCAACAAAGTGGAATTACCCTAAGGGTGTAAGTGTGCAAATGTGTTTGATTTACATGCATTGTTTATCTTGAATTAGGGTTTGCTACTTATTGATTTTAGTCTTACCATACAAACCCTGATTACTAGCATTTATATTAAAGCGATAAATTACGAAAATTAAAATTACTATGCTATTACATCATTAGGGGAGGGGGTATACAAATTTACAAAGGGGATTGCAAGAAAATTAAACCTAATTATCTATTAAAACCATATTGAATAATATACAAGAATTGAATAGAAAATAATGAAAGAATGTAAATGGAAAAAGAAATGATTTTATTTGGTTTTTATGAAAGGTGTGATACGGTGGGAAGAACTGACTGTTTTTTGGAATGCTGGTTTACGTTTTGCGTTTGTTTTTGCAAAATGTTGCGGTAAGCAAGAGTCGCCGTCGAATTTTATTTTATCCTACAAGGAAAGGAAAAAAGCACAGAAAAATTCCTTTTTCGAGATGCTTCTCGGGTTCGGGGGGTAGATTATAGAAAGGGAAGGTGTTAGCACCCTTTCTATCCGTGGTTATCCACGGGCTCTTAGGTACTTGCTCATATGTTTTCAAAAGTTGTTTTCTTTGTTCTTGTGGGTTTGAAAAAGTTTTTGTTTTGAAACTTCGATTTAACTCTTGCTTCTGTCCTCAAGAGTGTAAGAAGTGTTTTTGAAAACTTTGTTCGAAAAAGTGTAAGTGTGAAGAGTTTTTGTTTTTTGAAGGAGCAAGTACTTAAGAACCATCTACCTACTTGAAAAAGGAATTGTTCTAGGCTATCTTCCTTTAGAAAATGCTATCCTATATTGATGAGTAGGTAGCATCATCGTTGGAGTTTAAGGGTCAATTCAAATTTAGGGACTTACGGTCACCAAAGCAATATTAGGATGCCTTAGCGGTAACCCTACTGTCTTAGATCATTTGTTTGAGGCAACAATATCTGAGGCAACCGTTTCGAGGAAACTATGATCTTTTAGACAAGAGGGCGACCTCTAAAGTGACCTATACTCAATGACCGCGAACGAAGGCAACCAAGTGGGGTGTACCCTAAGAGTGCGCATGTGCGAGTGTGTCATTTTCAGTCATTTTTATCTTTGTACATGTTAATGGTGATCTATGTTGATTTTAGGTTAAAACATTCAGTCTTGTCATGCATCCCTACTATCAAACATCTAACAATTATATTTTGCGGGAAATAAAAGTGCGAAAATTAAATTACAAGGCGTCAGGTATTTACATCGCCAAAGACAAACCCTTTAAAAATAAATAAAGCGATAAAAATGAATACAGGTCCTATTTAACTATTACAAACCGGGAGCAAGTACATTATTGGATAAAGAAAATAAATCGCATGCGGGAAATTAAGTCGAGAGCAAGATTAGGGTTTTGACCCTTTAAAGAAGACATTTTTTGTTGTTTTTATTTTAAGAAAGAAGTTAACCTAAATTAATTACTAAATTAAATTAATTAAATTAATTAATAAAAATAAATTATTTTTGGATTTTTGGTATTTTAAGAAAGAAATAAAAATTAATTGAATTAGTAAAACCTAATTAAGTCTAGTTAATTTTAATTATTTACAAAAATATGTTAAAATTATTCTAGAATTAAAACCTAAATTGATTTATTAGTATTTATTAATAAAAAATAAAAGTTAAAGTTTAATTTGATGAAAAATATTTTTGTGGTTTTATTTTATGAAAAGGCTGAATTTTAATTGGTTAGTAATTTAATAAAACAATTAAATCAATAAAACAAATACTAAATAAAATAAATAAAGAGAAGAGGTTTAGGCCTGATTTTGGTGGTCTGAATAGCAATTATGAGGCCCATTAAACGCTGGCCCTGTTGACTTCTGAGATCATATGTGCATGTGCTGACTTGGACTATGGTGGACGTTCCCCTTGGACCACCAGATCTGGCCAATGGCCATTTGGCTGTTGGATGTAGGAGGGCGCATGGTATGCTGTAGCAAGGCAAATGCACCAAATCACCTGAAAAACAAAATTATGAATGAAAGTAGGGGATCTGGGATTCGAACCCAGGTCCTGAGGGATATTGGAACGCACGCTTACCACTAGGCTGATTTGCTTTGCTTGTTAATAATATACAATAGAAATATAATAAAAGAAAACAAGTTAATGTGCCAGCAAAAACAAAACGTGCGAAAAAACATTTGAACGGGCCAATGGATGAACGCCAGCTCTTCATCCCTGTCCTTCCTCTACTGTAATTTTACCTGTGAATTTGAATCCGCAGCTAAAAACGCAAGCTCGTTCTAAAATCTTCCCTAGGTCACATGAATCAATTCCCAGAACATGGCTGGGTTCGTCTTGGTTCCCTGATCAACATTATGCCCTTCTTGAGTCCTGATTTTTCCTGAAAAAGAAAACCCTAAAAAGCAAAAATGCAACCCTAGCTATGGTGTTTTGGGGTTACAACGCCTATAAATGGAATTGACTATTACAGAAAGTTAGCAAATGACATGGTGATCATGAATATGCAGTTAATTTTTGTTATAGATGCAAGAATATATCAAACCGAATTCAAGAACCAAGGTGATTATCGTGACACTTACAGCGCTTGTGAAGGTCTGGGAATGCTTGCCTTTGATCCAGGAAGGTTGAGTGAACACCCAGGAAGCGATTGAGATGCTTGCCAAGTCCTGAAAATGTCCCTAGCTATGAATTCGATTCCAAGCTTTTTTGTATATTTTTCAAGTTTTGTTCTACCTATGCTTGCACTCTCCAACCCTTATTCACATTCCTTTGGCTTGCTTATGTATGGTACAATGTGCTAGGGTAACAAATTTGGAATGAATCTCTCTAAATCAATGCATTGAAATTTGATTTGATTCACTCTTTAAACCTTTCCAATTTTGCCAATTTTCAATCTTTTTTCCCATGATATGGTGTGATATGATTTTGATGGTGTTAATGATGATGATCCAATCCTGGAATAGCCAAAAGATCTCATGTAATCAAAGCTTTGGATTTTTTATGATTTAATTTGATTAAAAATGAATAAATTCAATAAAAAATCAAATAAAATAATAAAAATAAAATATGAGCTTATGGCTTAAGCTAGGACACGTGGACAATGATGCAAGCCCAAATCAAGTAAAAATAATGGGCCCTTTTGACAAAATTTGAAGTTTTGGGGATGGTTGACTTTTGGCAATTTTGCAAAAATGCCCAACTTCAACAATGCATAACTTCTTAAATTTTGAACTTTTGGAGGTGTTCTTGGACTTTTTAGAAATATTGAGATGTCCTATAACCAACCCTTTTGGTCTCATCTCATTTTGATATTCCATGCTCAAGTTATAAGCTTTGACAAAAAAGGTGTTTTTGTTGACTTTCAAAAATGACCTATAATGTCCAAATTTATAACTTCTTGTGAGTGCATTTATTGATCTTGGGATATGAAGATGGATTGTATAAAATTGTATCCTCTTCAAAATGAGCTTTGGATGGGTCATTTATCATAAAGTATGAGAAATTTATGCTTGGTCAAAGTTGAGATAACTTTTCCTCCAAAACCCTAATTTAGCAACTTTTGAGTCTTGAGGAATTTTGAGCAATCCTTGATGAATCATGATCAACCCTTGATAAAATGATGAAATATCATTCAAAATGAGAATGTTGACAAAAAAACTTGAAATTTGAATGTATTTGGGTCACAGTTGACTTTTGCCCGAACACAGTCGATTTTGGGACCTTTTGAGCAATTGACTGAGCAAACTTCCTCTGCAAGGCTTGAAATTTGACATGGATGATCTTGAGAACATATTAGGACATTGGGGAGAACTTGAGGTCATTTGTATTCAAGGATCTTGATGCAACACAAAACCCTAATTTGGGGTTGACTGCCTTAGGAGATAGCTTGACTGTCCAACTCTTGAGCAACCTTGAGCCACTTGGGGATCTTTCTTGAAATGTTTTGAGGAATATGAGAGGGCAAATTTTGGGGTACAACAAAAGGGTTTTAACCTAATTAAAAAAAAGATTAATTAAATTTAAACAAAATTAAATTTAAACTAATTAAGAAAGAAATTAAGTATGAAACATTTTTTAGGGTTTTTTATGAAAAAGGTTTTAACTTAATGAAAATAATATGAAAATTAATTAATTAAAAGAAACCTAAACTCTAAATTAATTTTAAATGAAAAAAATAAAAATAATTAAATCTAAATCTAATTATTAATTATTTAAGGAAAAATAAATTAATTTGTTAAGAAAATGTTTTTGTTCTTTTTGTTTTATAAAGAAAATAAAATATAAATGAGTATTTTTAAATATGTAAATAAGCAAATAAAATATTTTTGGATTTTGTATATTAATAAAAATAAAAATAATATTAATAATAATAATAATAATAATAATAATAAAAAAATAATAAGAAAACTGAAACAAAATAAAATAAAAATAAATAAAATGAAAGAAAATGAAATAATAAAAAGAAAATGGGCTAGCATGCAGAAGTAAACAGGGGGGAGGGGGTTAGAAGTCAGCAAAAAAAAATAAAGTCCATTGACTTAGGCCTATGCATTGCTATTTGAAACAAAAAAGAGGGAAAATGTGAGAAAAATGCACAAAAGGTAGCGTTGGGACTTGAACCCCTAACCCTCAGCATACACGCACGCTACCTTTGCCACTGGGATGGTTGTACATCCGGTAACATAAACAAAACAATAAATACATAACACAAGTTAAGTCCTGAATATGACTTCATCTTCAACCTCCAGCCATGGTTCCTGTAACTTGCTCATTTCTCAACAAAAATGAAAGATGCAAACATGAAAGTTGCTCCATTTTTCCATATGAATCCAACCATATAAATATCATAAGCTATAAATTAAAGATGAATGAGAATTTGTAAAAGTACCACATTCTGACCTAATTATTTTCAGAGATTCAAACCTAAAATTCTCTAAGCTCAATCAATATAAATGAAATCTATGGACATGTACAACTTTAGGGCAATGATGTCTATATTTTATCTTCACAAATGTAAGCCTAACAATGCCTAAATGGAAAGATAGAAGTTCAGAAAATGTACCTTAAAACTGGAAATCATGAAATGAAAATTAGCTTGATTCATGGTGCTGCAATGATCAGGTTAGCTTCCTCGAGTTCCTAGGAAGCTAATGCAATGATTAGCTTGAGCAATGGATGGCTGGAATAGCTTGGAGAAGTCAACTTGCAGTGCTCTATTTTTGGTTATGGAGGTTGATGCAAATGGTGTTACAGTTATGAAACAGGAACTTGGATAGGTTATATTTGATATGTAGGAGCTTTAGGAACCAAAAGGCAAAGAAACGCACGAGTAGATTCTGAGTTTCAAGTTCAAAGTCAGAAAATGTGCATCAATGGAGTTTTTGGACAATTTTTGGCTTGAGGGAGTTTGGGAGAGTTTCATGGTGCTTAAGCTCGTGTCCTAGCTCACAAATAGTGTCTCTATTTATAAGCAACAAGTTTGGAGACTTGTCTTTGATCAGAATTCAAAATTAAATGTTTAAGCTCAACATGTGATTTCTTTGAAAAATCAAGTTTCAATGCCTTTGTACTTGTTAATGTAGAGTGGTTATGCTTTAAACAAACTTGCTTCTGACTTTGTAGATGGAATGTAATCAGAGGGAACAAGTGAGAGGCTCAAGAATTTACTTTGTGCATAAAGCTTGCTTTTCAAGAATGGCATTCTTCACTTTCTTCCCAAAATGGAAATTTAAATTGGACAAAGCTTAAACCACTTGGTTTATAGCTCAAAAGTTAGTGTAATCCATTAATGATGGATAGATACACAAGTTAGAAGGCATGAAAAGCAAGATTATGCAACCTAACATTGAGATTGAATTATGTGTTCATCAAGAAATGACTTGTAATTCAAGAATGAAACCCTAACTTCTTGCCTTTAATTCTCCTTGCTCAAGTATGACCTCAACGAGTTCTTGGATATTTTGGAAAGCTTATAACATCCTCTAAAACCTCTATGTTGGACATTTTTGAAAATTCAATTTGGAACTAGGTGAAAAATTGCCATGAAGTTAGGTCAAAATCCTGCCTAAACTAGGGCCAAATTTCACTAAGTTTTTTCAAGATTCATGAACATGTCTTCACAAAATCATAACTTTAAATCCAATCATTTCTAGAAAAAGTTGTGTTCTACAATGTTTTAGATCTCATTGAGATCTACAACTTTCATTTTGGAAGTTTCCTTTGAATCATCTTGCATCATGGTGGAAAATGTTTCCCCAATACAGCTGATTTTAGGTCAACTGATCAATTGACTGAGCAAAAATATGATCCAAGACTTGAAACTTGACATGAGAAATCTTGAGGGTCCAAAATGATCGACGAAAGTCATATGGGGTATTAAAAGTCCATTTGTCCTTGTGCAAACTCAAACCCTAATTTCCAGTCATCAGTGCTTGAGGAGGTGTCTTGAGCTAATCAAATCCTTGTGCAGTCTTGAACCAAATGAGATCTTGTGAGAGATTAATTGAGAAATGAGAGGGCAAATTTTGGGGTACAACAGCTGCCCCTGTTCAATCTTCTTAAACCTGAAGAGTTAGATTGGCGGATCTGCCATTCGTGACTTTAAGGTGGAAGATGATTGAACACTAGAGTGCCCATAAATCTGCACTCGAAGATGTATTGGGAATGGGCTTATAAATGCCATTTGGAGGAATGTTGGTAAACACTGGAAGAAGTATCATCATAAATATTTGGTTGACTAACACTTGATGTTTTACCTGTGGGAAAAGAGGTTAGTTAAACGCAAATGTATGCATGATGTTCACAATATGAATGAGATCATGCTAGATGCATTTTGTATGTATATGCTATGATGTATGAATGGGGGATGTATATTCGCCAGGGAAAATAAACACCTGACTAGTGCTGAGGAGTTTTGGGAAGCTGAATCCCGAATTGCTGTTGGGGATGAAGAATATACATATCTTCAAACTTTATTGATGAAATGCTTCTTCTGGGGAATATCTCTTGAATGTTAGCTGTTATCTGGTCGGGTCCAGACTTTACAACTATTTGCTGAGGATGAGGAAGTCAACTCCTATCTGGTCGGATCCAGGCTTCATAGTAACTCACTGGGGAAGAAATAAATCAACTATTATCTGGTCGGTTTCTAGGCTTCGTAGAAAATTTCTTAGGGAGAGTGAAGTTAGGTTGTTATTTGGTTGGATTCCTAGTTTCACAACAACCTGCTGGGGATAAGGGAGTTAACTATTATCTGGTCGGATTCCAGGCTTTGCCGTAACTTGCTAGAAAGGATGAAGTCGAGCTGATATCTGGTCGGGTCCAGGCTTCATAGTAACTTGAAAGTGGTAACTACTATCTGGTCGGGTCCAGGGTTCATAGTTTTTGAAAAGTTATACTATTATCTGGTCGGGTCCAGGCTTCATAGTGTCTTGCTTGAATAGACGAAATTGAACTGATATCTGGTCGGATCCAGGCTTCACAGATTTTGAGGTGGATGAAGTTAATTTATATCTAGTCGGATCCAAGCTTTACAATAAACTAATCTGAAGAAGATAGGGTTGAACTGATATCTGGTCGGGTCCAGTCTTTATAGTTATTTGCTTGGAGCTTAGTTGTTATCTGGGCAGATTCCAGGTTTCACAACGAACTTCTGATGGGAATTGCTATCTGGTTGGATCCAGGTTTCATAATAACTTTCTTGAAGAGGTGAAATTGAAAACTGATATCTGGTCAGATCCAGGCTTCACAGTAACTTGTTGGGGGTAGAGGCAAACTCTACTGGGGAAAAGAAGTTAAACCCTGGTTTGGTTGAGTCCAGGTTCTTCAATATCTTGAAGAGTTAAACTATTATCTGGTCGGGTCCAAGTTTCATAGTATCTTGAGAATTGTACTAATATCTGGTCGCGTTCAGGCTTCATATTATTTGAAAGGTTTTCACCATTATCTGGTCGGCTCCAGGCTCTATAGTGACTTGAGAAGTTGACTATTATCTGGTCGGGTCTAGGCTTCATAGTTTGGAGATAATGAAGGTTTTGTTGACGACTTCACTGGGGATTAGGGGTTATGGCCCTATGATTGGTAATAGTCTGAAAGGAAAACTCGAGCTGGAGAGGACACACTCAGCCGGGGAGGACATACTCATCTTGGGGAGGATAGACTCAGCTTGGGATAACAGACTCAGCGGGGGAAGAGAGGCTATGTAGGGGGAATTTGCTGATTGTTGTATGTTGGGGAAATAAACCCTGTTGGGGAAATAAACCCTGTTGATGAATACTTGATGAACTGCTGATGAGGTGAGTTCTTTGAGGAAGAGATCTGTAAGGCTTCTTCTTGTAGGATCAACTTAGTTGGGGAGAAAGCTGCCAAGATATTGAGACTCTGGTTGGAGATTAACCTATGCAAAGAAACTTTATGGGTAACTCTATTGAGGATTGGTTTATTGTAGCCGTATTTGTGGGGATAATGCTAATGAAATAACTATGTGGGGATATTCCAACTGCATTAAAGAGATGCTTGCTGTTGCTTAGCAGGACACATGTGCCAAATAGTTTTTAATCATGTTCATATGCATATGTTCGTTCAATTTTAGTCGTTGGACAATTTTGCATTCAAAACAAAAAAAAACATAAAGTTTGCACTTCAAAGTATATTTATATCGATATTTTGCCCATGAATAGGTGTTTTTGTACAAACAGACGGAGATCCTAGTAAGAGGAAATCGTAGAAAGGAAAACAAGAATGGAAAACAAAATAAATAGCCATATGGAAATGATCTCATTGCATTCCAACTCTACTATTGCCCCAATGTCTTCGAATTCCCCTTGCCATTGGCAGAAGTTGATTGGATTGATCTTGGACCGTTTGAACTTGGACCTTGGTAATGAAGTCGACTGTGGTGATTCCACGGGATATAGTCATACGCTTTAAATCCTTAACTTTTTCCTGGACCTCCCTTTCAGGTTTTCAGCCCACCAGGATACCCATTTTTGCCCAAGCCGCCCTTTCGGGTTTTCAACTTTCCGGGTGTATAATCTTTTGCATATATCCCAAATTTTTGCCTAAACCTTTTGGTTTGCCGGGATGCCCTTATTTTTGCCTAGGCGTGTCAACCTAGCGGGTCTCTTATGCGTAGTATGTTTTAGCTATGTCCGCGTTTACAGGATGTGAGAAGTCTTCACCATCCATGGTAGTCAGCATCATGGCACCGCCAGAGAACACTCTCTTGACAACAAATAGGCCTTCATAGGTGGTAGTCCATTTTCTCATGGGGTCGCCTTGTGGCAGAATGATGCACTTTATCACCAAGTCACGAGCTTGATATACTCGAGGCTTGATCTTTTTGTAGAAAGCCTTGATCATACGTTTTTGGTACGTATGACCATGACAAACAGCAGCCAATCGTTTTTCATTAATCAAGTTCAACTGATCCAACCTTGTATGAATTCACTCGTATTCGCCTAGGCCTGCCTCATTCATAATCCTTAATGAGGGAATCTGAACTTCCATTGGCAATACAGCTTCCATGCCATAGACTAAGGAAAAAAGAGTTGCCCAGTTGATGTTCTAGCTGAAGTGCGGTAGCCATGAAGGGCAAACGGTAACATATCATGTCAATCCTTGTAGGTTACTACCATCTTCTGCATAATTTTTTAATGTTTTTGTTGGCTTCTTCGACTGTGCCATTCATTTTAGGTCTATAAGGAGAAGAATTGTGATGCTTGATCTTGAATTGAGTGCAAATGACACAATCTCATTTATTTTGAGAATATTATGACACCATGCATTTCATACACCAGGACATTGCATACAACTAAAGTTTAACCATTTCAGGAAAAAGGTCAATCAACAGATGGCTACCATCAACCATTTTCAAGTTCCAGATTAATACCTGTAACAAGCCAGGAAAACTATTTATGGACGAGTGATTATAGATTAATACCTATAACAAGCCAGGAAAACTATCTACATGAAGAGATTGAAGATTAATACCTGTAACAAGCCAGGAAAGTATCTTTCTTTCTCAAGTCAGAGATTAATACCTAAAACCAGCCAAGACAACTATCTCAACGACCAACAATTTTCAAGTTCCATATTAATACCTGTAACAAGCCAGGAAAACTATATGTGGACGAGTGATTGTAGATTAATACCTGTAACAAGCCAGGAAAACTATCTACATAAAGAGATTGAAGATTAATACCTGTAACAAGCCAGGAAAACTATCTTTCTTTCTAAGGTCAGAGATTAATACCTGAAACCATCCAGGACAACTGTCTCAATGACTAACAATTTCAACTTCTAGATTAATACCTGTAATAAGCCAGAAAAACTATTTGTGGACGAGTGATTGTAGATTAATACATGTAACAAGCCAGGAAAACTATCTACATGAAGAGATTAAAGATTAATACCTGTAACAAGCTAGGAAAACTATCTTTCTTTCTCAGGTGATAGATTAATACCTGAAACCAGCCAGGACAACTATCTCAATGACCAAAGACCTCCTCTGGTTAGATTTATTTCTTCCAATTAAAGACAGGCGACCAAAAACCTCCTCTGGTTAGATTTATTTCTTCCAGTTAATGATAGGAGACCAAAGACCTCCTCTGATTAGATTCATTTCTTCTAGTTAATGACCGGAGACCAAAGACCTCCTCTGGTTAGATTTATTTCTTCCAGTTAATGACAGGCGACCAAAGACCTCCTCTGGTTAGATTTATTTCTTCCAATTAATGAAAGGCGACCAAAGACCTCCTCTGGTTAGATTCATTTCTTCTAGTTAATGACAGGCGACCAAATACCTCCTCTGGTTAGATTTATTTCTTCCAGTTAATGATAGGCGACCAAGGACCTCCTCTGGTTAGATTTATTTCTTCCAGTTAATGACAGGCGACCAAAGATCTCCCGTGGTTAAATTTATTTATTCTAGTTAATGACAGGCGACCAAAGACCTCCTCTGGAAATAATGCAGATGCGATCCAGATATGGCTGACATTTTGATACTTACTCCAGATTCTCTTCTAGAAACAGTTCAGATACAATCCAGATATGGCTGACATTCTGATACTTACTCCAAATTCCCTTCTAGAAACAATTCAGATGCGATCCAAATATGGCTGACATTCTGATACTTACTTCAGATTCCTTCTAGAAACAGTTCAGGTATGATCCAGATATGGCTGACATTCTGATACTTACTCCAGATTCCTTCTAGAAACAGTTCAGATGCGATCCAGATATGGCTGACATTCTGATACTTACTCAAGATTCCTTCTAGAAACAGTCCTGATACGATCCAAATTCGAATGTCATTCTATCACTCATTCAAAAACGGTCCAGATATGATCCAAATTCAGATGTCATTCTATCACTCAATCAAATACAATCCAGATACGATCCAGATTCAGATGTCATTCTGTCACTCATTCAAATACAGTCCAGATACGATCCAGATTCGGATGTCATTCTGTCACTCATTCAAATACAGTTCAGATACGATCCAGATTCGGATGTCATTATGTCACCCATTCAAATACAGTCCATATACGATCCAGATTCAGATGTCATTCTACCACTCTTCAAATACAATCCATATATGATCCAAATTCAGATGTCATTCTGTCACTCATTCAAATACAGTCCAGATACGATCCAGATTCGGATGTCACTCTGTCACTCATTCAAATACAGTCTAGATATGATCCAGATTCAGATGTCATTCTGTCACTCATTCAAATACATTCCAGATACGATCCAGATACGGATGCCATTCTGACGCTCATTCATTACATCTCTCATATACGAGTCAAATACAATTTATTTATGAATATTATTCTGATACTCATCCAAGACCTCTGCTAGTTCAGCTTAAATCTCTCAATGGTTTATCCTGATTCTTTCTAGTATACATTTCCTCTGGTTCAGATAAATCTCTCCAAAGATTTATTCTAATTTCCTCTCCCGTTGAAGTCAGAATTTAGACTTAGTCTAATTTTTGTCAACAATCACCTTTGGATGGCATCTATAAGCCCATCTCCAACAACTATCCATTATTTCTCCAAATGGAATCTTTAAGCCCATTCCCTATACAATCAACCACAACGCCATCAAGTGCAAATTTCTGGGCACTCTAGTGTTCAATCTTCTTCCACCTTTAAGTCACGAATGGCAGATTTTCCCATCTAACTCTTCAGGTGTAAGAAGATTGAATAGGGGAAGCTGTTGTACCCCAAAATTTTCCCTCTCAATTCTCAAGGCTTTTCTCACAAAGATTCTCAGGATTCAAGCTTGCACAAGTGCATTGGGATTTTCAAGTACCAAAATTAAAAGGAAACTGTCAAAAAGGGAGAAAACAAATAAAAATAACATTTTGACAAATTTGGAGAAAAATAGGCCTCCTTCGATTCACCCCCCTTCGATTGGACTTTGCACCTCCTTCGATTGCTCAAAATTAGCTGCCTGCAAGCCTGCTTCGATTTGGAAA
Organism: Vicia faba; assembly: GCA_948472305.1. Taxonomy (NCBI): domain Eukaryota; kingdom Viridiplantae; phylum Streptophyta; class Magnoliopsida; order Fabales; family Fabaceae; genus Vicia; species Vicia faba. The sequence goes on along the minus strand of OX451739.1, from coordinate 1,082,168,777 downwards.
AGTTTACTTCCTACAAGCCTGCTTCGATTTGGACAATTTTACTGCCTACAAGCCTGCTTTAATTGGACAAGTTTGATGCCTGCATGCTTGCTTCTTTTGGTCAAGTTTCGATGGGATAAAGTAACCATCTCTATGCATCCTTTGAATCCACTTGCACCAAGGGCCTCTTGCAGACTTTGCTTCATACAATCTTCGTTTGAGCCAAGAGGTATCTTCATACAATATTTGACTAAGTTCTTGCTTCCCTTTAAAGAGCGCCCTTCAATTCAGAAGCCAAGAACTTCCATCATGCTAAACAGACACAAGGCAATGACTCCCTTTATGTTTGTTTCAATCCACATGCTTTGATTGGGCAATATGCTTCCTTCGAACACGAGATTTCAATTGGGCAATGTGTTTGCTTCGACCCAAGCTTCGACTGGGCATTAGCTTCCTTCGAGTAAGCTTGTTTTGACCACAAGCTTCGACTGGGGCAAAGGCTTCCTTCGAACAAGTATGCTTCGATCTCATTCTTGCATTCGACTCAAGACCAAATCTCATTTGCCAGGATATGTTGCTTCCAAATCTTTACATAACCAGAGGTTTACACAAGTTTGTGATACATTTCCTAAGGGTTCGAAGGTTTATTCAAAGGATAATACCATTCTTGGAAAATTGGCAAAGGACTGTGTACCCTTTCTTCATAAAAGGTACTTTAGTCACAAAATCAGCTTTCAACCTAATTTTGGTCTGAGCACAAGCAAGGCCAGAAGCATAAGTCACATCTTCTGCACCCCAACTTCCAAAAGGCTCCCCACTTGTACTCTCACGTTACATATTTTTATTATTTCTTTGTAAAGCTGGCTACTACAACATGTCCACTTTTTCTCTATAAATAGAGGAATTTTTTGCAAAGGCTAGAGAGGATTTTTTTACTAGAGGAATGAAACCTCCAAAATCTTCTCAAACACAACAAAACTCTCAAGTCCCTTCAACACTTGTGAAATCAAAAACCCAGAATCCCATTATCACCTCCTTCGATTCTGAAGAATTCCCCACTCTTCAATATCCTTCGAATCCAGTTTGGAAAGAAACATAACACTTGTTTCTTTCTTTGTCCGAATCAGCATCTAAAGCCAAGCTTCAGGCCCCTCCCTTCGAATCCAGGAGAACCCAGAGCCATCACTCAAGTCCCAGTTCATCTTCAAGGCTGCAACAAGGTTAGTTACTCTTACCCTTGCATCCTTTGTTTCAAACATAACATGTATACGTATTTTGCCTTCTTTTCGTTTGCACCCTTTAAACTGTTTTATGGCTAATCTTTTGTTTCTTGTTGCTTGAGTTTATTAAATATACTTTAATAATTATTTTGGTCACAAGAAAAATACTAGCATGGCCTTAGGACATGTTGCAATTTTATGTTCCAAACGAAGAGACAGGGGGAAAGAAACATGAAACAAAGCCTTGGGCTTCCTTGCTGACTTCCAAGGCAGAAAGTCAGAATCAAAAGGCACGCTTGCACTAAGTCCAGCTAGAATCGAAGGCCATGACTTGCTGCTTCCAGCCTCAATCGAAGAAGGCAACAAGGCAACAAGGAAGAACTAGAAGGCACACCCAGCTGCTGACAAGCCCAATCGAAGGCCATGACCAGCTGCTGCCAATGCCCAATCGAAGGCCATGACTTGCTGGATGTCAACTCCCAATCAAAGGAGGCCAACAGAAGCAGAATCAAAGGCTGCTTCCCCCCAATCAAACGGGCTCTTTTTTCTTCTTTTTTATCTTATTTTTGCCTTTATATTTTTATGCACTTCAATATGGTTGTAATGATGTAGGATTTATTTTCTGCGTTTTTATTGCTTTATACAAATGCTAGTAAATAGGATGTATGGCAAGATAAAACCAACAAGTAGACAACAAAAAAATCAAAGAAAAATGCATGTAAATCAAACACACTTTGCACGCATGCACCCTTAGGGTAATCTCACTTGTTGCCTCAGAAAAATAGTCATGTCCCTCGAACATGGGCATTTTAGCGAAGACCCTCGATAAAAGATCGTAGTCCCTCGATGACCCTTGATGTTGCCTTCGGTAAACGACCTAGTCCCTAAACGACATTGCTAAAACGTCCCATAGGTTTCCTTCTATGAATATACAAATGTCCCACGCCCGTCCCTTCACATCCAACGATGGGGCTTCTTACCAAATCAATGGTAAGATAGCAATATCAAAGGAAAGGAAGAAATGAACAAAGACTTTTGAGTAGCTAGATTGTTCTTAGTTTCTTGCTCATTTTCAAAACAAACATCCTTGCTCATTTTCAAAACAAACACCAACACTTTCAAAACACTTTCCAAACATGAAATATTTTCAAAAGCTCAACACTTTGTATACGTTCTTACGAACAAGAACTATTACAAAGTTTCCCTAAACGATGACGCCTTTTAAAAATACTTTCAAAAACCACCACAAAGCACATTTTCAAACAAAGCAAGTGATCTAGCAAGCAACTAAGAGCTCGTAGATAACTACGGATGAAAAGGGTGCTAATACCTTCCATTTTCATAATCTACCCCCCGAACTCAGAAATAATCTCGAAAGGTCTTTCATGTTCTTTTCAGCCTTTCCTTATTGGATAAAAGAAAAGTTGGTGGCGACTCTTGCTATCCGCAACATTTGCGATAAAACTCAAAACACCTAAGTCAGTTCTCCCACCGTATCAAACTTAGTCTAATTTTTGTCAACAATCACTTCTGGGTGGCATCTATAATCCCATCTCTAACAACTCTCCAAATGGCATCTTTAAGCACATTCTCTACACAATCAACCACCACATCATCGAGTTTAAATTTTTGGGTACTCTAGTGTTTAATCATCTTCCAGCTTCAAGTCACGAATGGCATGACTCGCCAATATAACTCTTCAAGTTTAAGAAGATTGAACAGGGGCAGCTGTTGTACCCCAAAATTTGTCCTTTCATTTCTCAAGACATTTCCTGACAAGAATTTTCAAAAAGTTCAAATTTGCACAAGTATAATTGGGCTTTTAAACATCAAATCGAAAAAAGAGCATGCCTGCTTCGATTTTGCATCCTTCGATTGGACTTTTGGCCTCTTTAGATGCAAGCTTTGCATACATCTTTTGATGGAGCATTGACCCTTGATATGCTTGATTTGATTCATAAAGGAATGGCTATTTGCATGCAGCCTTCGATTGGGCAAATTGTCTCTTTCCTGCATGTTTCGATTCACAAAGCAAGGGCAACGCCTATCTCTATACAGGGTTCGACTGGGCATTTATTTCCCTTTTAAACAACCTCCTTCAATTCAAATGGGAAGGACCTTCTGTTGGTGTCCTTCGATTCAGAAAGTAGTGACTTCATACTGTTTCCCCTTCGATTCAAAGTAAAATGATCTTCTGAAAGCTCCCTTCAATTCAGAAGGCAATGGCCTTCTGAAAGTTTTCCTTTAAATCACAAAGCAATGACCTCCAGCATGCTTCTTTTGTTTAGGTTTGTGGTTTCCTTCGAATGCAAGTTTGGGTTACATCCTTCGTTTGGCCATATAACCTCTTGCAGACAAGTTTTGATTGGACAATAGTTCTTCATGCAAGCTTTCGTTTGAGCAAAGGCCTCTTGCATATTTGCTTGGAGTCACAAAGCAATGGCCTCCTGTAGCTCTCCTTCGACTCAGAAGCCAATGGTTTTGCATGGTTTTCCAAATTCACAAGGCAGCAATTCCCCTTCACGCTAGTGCCCCCAAAAGCAAGTGGCCTCTGCATGTAAGCTTTGATTGAAGCAATGGCCCCTTACAGTGTTTGTTTCGATTCAGGAAGCAAAGGTTTATTTCCTGATTTGTTTCAAGTCACAAGGCATGAACTTCCCTAATGCATTGGTTATTTTCATACTAGTTTTTGAATATACAATATCTCCCTTTGAAATAGCTTGCTTCGATTCCACCTTCAATACGTAATTTCTACACTATGACACATAATTGTTGTCCCCTTTGAAAGACATACTATGGTGGCACATTCGAAGGACTTTCTAGACATACCTGGATTTCCCATTCGAAGGACATATTTTTGTGGCCCATTCAAGGGGCATACATCTGACCTCTTCGAAGGATGCACAAAAAGGGTCCATTCAAAAGACACTTTGATTGGAAATAAATAATGTTGTCTGAAGAGGAGTCTTGTCGAAAGTTGGACCTATGAGGTCAAAAAGAAAATATGAAATATTCAAAGATGCTTGCTACAAGTCCAAGCCTGATACACTGGCCATAATGCTCCAAAACTGCTGCACAGAAGTCCTGCTACACTGCTCCTGTATTTGCACCAATTTGGCATACAAATACTGCCCCTCGAAAGCTACAAAAACAATAGACCTAATTTGTTCAAATCCTTTTGTTTTCCCTCCTAAACCTCAACCAACTTCATCTATAAATAAGAGGCTCCATAACACATCTAAAGGAGGGGTTGGACAACACATCCAGAAGACTTTGGGGCGTGGAGAAAAATCATCAACTATCAAACTCTAAAACTCTCAAACTATCAAACACTCTCAAATACTTAACACACATTTAAACCCATAATCAAATGAAATAACACATTTATTTCTCTCCTTCGAATCCAGAAACAACAAACACAACCCCACTCTTCTTGACCTTCGAATCCAATCAAAGAAACACTACACTTGTTTCTTTCCTTCGAATCCAGGAACACTCAGGGCAGCCACTCAAGGCCCAACACACATGTTCCAGCTTCAAGCAAGGTAAGTCACTTTTACCTTAAACTTTTTGTTTTAAGCATGTAAATAACAGTTATTCACTTTTTATTTTTGTCCTTTTGATTACATGCTTTTCTTGTCTAAATATATGGTAGAACTAACCAGTATAAACCCCAAACGGAAGAAGGAGTTTTGTGTGAAACAAAGCCTTAGGCTTCGCCCCTGGCTGCTCCACAAGTCCCAAACAAAAGACAAAGAGGGCATGAATGGAGGATGCACACTCGTTTTACCTTACAGGCCCATATTGTTCCACAGTCCAAACGAAGGAGCAAGAAGGGAGAAACGAAGGGTGTTCACACTGACTTCCAGGCCCAATCCAAAGAAGAAGCCAGAAGGATGAACCTAAATATGCCTCTCAAATTGACTTCCAGGCCCAATGGAAAGTAGCAGTAAGAAGGTTGGATCGAAGGCTACATCTCACGCTGGCTGCTAGGCTCAAATCGAAAGAGGCCTCGAAAAGCAAAATCGAAGGGTGCATCCTACCTGGATCAAAAAGCTTATTTTACATTCTTTTATTTTGTTTTGTCTTTACATTTTCTTGCTATTCAATATGGTTGTAATAGTGTAGGATATTTATTTCTTTATACGAATGTTAATAATTAGGATGTATGGCAAGATAAAACCAACAAGTATACCACCCAAAAATCAAAGACAAAAATGCATGTAATCAAACATACTATGCACACACATGCACCTCTAGGGTAATCTCACTTGTTGCCCCGGAAAAATAGTCATTTCCCTCGAGTATGGGCATTTAGCAAAGACCCTCGATAAAAGATCGTAGTCCCTCGATGTCCCTCGATGTTGCCTTCGGTAAATGATCTAGTCCCTATACGACAATTACTAAAACGTCCCATAGGTTTCCTTCTATGACTATACAAATGACCCACGCCGTCCCTTCACATCCAACGATTGGGCTTCTTACCAAATCAATGGTAAGATAGAAACATCTAAAGGAGGAGGAAAAGAACGTATTCTTATAGAGACGAGAATCATTACAAAGACGTTTTTAAAATATTTTCAAACCCATACCACAAAGCACATTTTCAAACAAAGAAAGTGATCTAGCAAGCAACTAAGAGCCCATAGATAACTACGGATGAAAATGGTGTTAACACCTTCCCTTTTCATAACCTACCCCTCGAACTCAAGAAAATAATCTCAAAGGTCTTTCCTGTTTTTTTCACCCTTTCCTTATTTGATAAAAGAAAAGTCGGTGGTGACTCTTGCTATCCGCAACAATTGCGATCAAACACAAAATAACCAAGTTAGTTCTTCCACCGTATTACAGTAAGTATCATAGCGCCGCCTGAAAATATCTTTTTGATCATAAATGGCCCTTCGTATGTGAGAGTCCATTTTCCCTTGGGTTTACCTTGTGGTAGGATAATGCGCTTTATTACCAAATCACCAGCCTGGTACACATGATGTCTGACTTTCTTATTAAAGGCCTTGATCATGCACTTCTGATACATATGACCATGAAAAACGGCCACAAGCCTTTGCTCATCAATTAAATTTATTTGGTCCATCCTAGTCTAAATCCATTCGTCTTCATCTAAACCTACATCTTTCATAATCCTCAGGGAAGGAATCTGGACTTTGACAGGTAAGACAGCCACCATACCATAGACGAGAGAGAACAAAGTTACCCTAGTTGATGTACGTACTGAAGTGTGGTAGACATCAAGAGAAAATGGTAACATCTCATGCCAGTCTTTGTATGTCACTGTTATCTTCTACAGAATCTTCTTAATATTCTTGTTGACAGCTTCCACTGCGCCATTCATCTTTGGTCGATACGGAGAAGAATTGTGGTGCTTAATCTTGAACTACATGCAGAGTTCTGTGATCATAGTATTATTACGATTAGTACCATTGTCTATGATGATCCTTTTAGGTATGTCATACCGACAGATGAGGTTATGCTTGATGAATCAAACCACAACATTCTTGGTAACGGAGTCAAACGAGGTTGCTTTAACCCACTTCATGAAATAATTAATAGCGACCAAGATAAAACGACGCCCATTAGAAGCGGTAGGCTTAATCTCTCCAATCATATCAATTCCGCACGTTTCAAATGGCCAAGGAGCAGTCAAGACATTCAAGGGAACCGAAGGCACATGTACTTTGTCAGCATAAATCTAGCATTTGTGACAAGTTCTAGAATGACGATGGCAATCAGTTTCTATAGTCGACCAATAATAACCCGCTCTCATAATTTTCTTAGCCATCGTATGCCCACTGGAGTGAGTACCAAAGACCCCTTTGTGCATATCTTCCATAATATTCTCAGCTTCCCTCTTGCCTACACAATGAAGCAAAGTTGAATCGTGATTGCGCTTGTATAAGATTCCATTAATTAGAAAGAACTTGGCAGAGAACCTCCATAGAAATTTCTTATCATTAGTAGATACCCCTTCAGGATACTCTTGAGTCTCGAGGTATCCTTTTACTTCGTGGTACCAAGGATTTTCCTCTACTCCATCAGTATTGACTTTGTAGCAATGTGCTGGTTCATCTAGTCTCTCAATAGTAATTCGAAGAGCTTCATTGTCCCATCTGACTCTGGACATAGATAACATGGTAGCCAATGCATCTTCCAATTGATTCTCTTCTCGTGGGATGTGTTCAAAAGTGATTTCTTCGAAGTACATAATTAATGTCAACATATGCTCCCGATAAGGGATGAGATTTGGATGTTTCATATCCCATTCTCCCTTAATTTGACTGATTACTAGGGTTGAGTCCCCATATACATTCAAGAATTTAATTCTCATATTGATAGCAACCTTGATACCCATGGTGCATGCTTCGTATTCGGCCATGTTGTTGGTATAGTCAAAACATAATCTGGCGGTGAAGGGTGTATGGCAACCCTTGGGAGAGACAATCACAACATGAATTCCATTACCAAGCGTGTTGAAAGCTCCGTCAAAATCCATAGTCCATCGGGATCCTAGTTTAGGTCCTTTATACGGTCCAGGTTCTTCATAATCAGTAATTAACATAATATTCTCATCTGAGTACTCAAAATTCATAAACCGATAGTCATCTACCGCCTGATGAGCCAAATGCTCTGCCAGTACACTTCATTTGATTGCCTTCTGAGTAGTGTACTGAATATCATATTCTGTCAAGACCATTTGCCATCTTTCTATTCTTCTAGAAAGAGAGAGTTTCTCGAATATATATTTTATTGGATCCATCTTAAAGATCAACAAAGTAGTATGAGTCAACATATATTGTCTTAGTTGGCAAGCAGCCAATGCCAAAGCGCAACAAGTTTTCTCGAGAAGTGAGTATCTTGTTTTACAGTCGGTAAACTTTTTTCTAAGGTAGTATATTGCATGCTCTTTTCGACCAGACTCAACATGTTTCCCCAATACACACCCCATTGAGTTCTCTAACATAGTTAGGTACATGGTCAAAGGTCTTCCTTCAATCGGTGGCATCGGAATTGGAGGTTCCTGAAGATAGTCTTTGATTTTGTTGAAGTCTATCTGAAAATCTTCGTTCCACTTCACTACTTGATCTTTCTTTAGTAACTTGAAGATTGGCTCACAAGTAGCGGTCAGATGGAAAATAAATATGGTAATATAGTTGAATCGTCCTAGGAAACCTCTGACTTCTTTTTCAGTACGGGGAGCTGGAATTTCTTGAACAGATTTAACCTTGGCAGGATCAACTTCAATACCTTTACTACTGACGACAAAACCTAGGAGTTTACCGGATCTTATCCCAAATGTGCACTTGTTTGAATTCAATCTCAACTTGTACTTCTTCAATCTCTCAAACAGCTTGTACAGGTGGTCAAGATGTTCTTCTTCAGTCTGGGACCTGGATATCATGTCATCAACATAAACCTCTATCTTGTGATGGATCATATAATAGAACAAAGATACCATAACTCGCTGATACGTTGCACCAGTGTTCTTTAAATCGGAAGGCATGACTTTGTAACAGAAAGTGTCCCACTGTGTGACAAAAGTAGTCTTCTCCATATCCTCAAGTGCCATTTTGATTTAACTGTAACCAGAGAAACCATCCATGAAGGAAAATACTTTGTGCTGAGCGGTGTTGTCAACCAGAATGTCAATGTGTGGAAGCGAAAAGTCATCTTTGGGGCTTGCGCTATTCAGATCCATGTAGTCTATACATATATGCACCTTACCATCCTACTTAGGTATTGGTACCACATTTGAAACCCACTGAGGATAGGACGTAACAACTAAGAAACCTGCATTGAACTGTTTCGTAACCTCGACTTTGATATTTTCCGACATCTCAGGATGCATACGACGAACCTTCTGCTCTATAGGGGGCAACCTTCCTTCATCGGTAGATGGTGAACCATAATATCAGTATCAATCCCTGGCATGTCTTCCTACAACCAAGAAAATATCTCAACATAGTCAAGCAACATATGAATTAACCTCTTTTTGACATTGTCTTCTAGGTTAGCACTTATCTTAATTTCTTTCTTGTCCTCTTCAGTACCCAAATTCACAACCTAGACTTGTTCTTCATGGGTTCGTATGGCTCTTTCTTCTTGCATTAATAGCCTAGCAAGCTCTCCAGGTATTTCATAATCTTCCTCACCTTCATCCTCGACTTGGTAGATCGTATTTTCGAAGTCATAATTGGCAATAGCAGAATTGTTATCAATGGGATCCAGAGTGGATATGGATCTGCAATTTGTTGTATGGGTGTATGTAAGAATACATGGCTGTTTTGAAAGTAAAAAGAAAGACAAAGAGTGCAAAATTTGAATGCAAACATCCAATGATTTATTAAATGAAAATATATGGATGAAATATGACAACCCTAACAAATGGACCATTGTGCCCCGGGTAAGGCACAAGGATTAAAATTTATTGTTTAAATTACATAACCAAAAAAACTTGAAAGTAAGAAAACATGAAATAACATTTACTTCTGACTAAAGGAGATTAGGATAAAGTCTTCAGTCTTCCAATTGTTGAGCCCACTGCCGACAGTAGGGAAGATCCAATTGTCTATGTCTCACTTAATGTTAGCGTCTTCCACATTGTTGATAGCATTAACGCCCTTGTTATAATTATGCGTAGGTGCAGTGATCACATTAGGAGTCTCAGGAGGATCAAACTCAATCTCCTTGGAATCAATCATGTCTTGAATCTTGTTCTTCATAGCCCAATAGTTGCTAGTGTCATATCCGAGACTGTCAGAGTGGTATACACACCTTGCATTGGGATTGTAGCGGGAAGAGGAAGTGTTGGGATTCTGAGGAGGTTCTCTCAATGTAATCACCTCGGCCTTCAGCAGGTGTTGCAATGCTTGAGCCAGTGACATGTTGATTTTGGTAAATTGTCTTTTGGGTGTATCCTGCTTATGCTTATTACCCTGTTGTCATTGTTGCACTGGTGCAAGATCAGAGATCAGTACTGCCCCCACAAATTAGTTGTGGTCTCTCTTATTACGACCCTTCTGGCCATACACAACATTGGACTCTTTCTTCCTATTTTATGACTTCTTCTAAGTATCGGAAGAGGTAGGCACCTGGATTTTACCACTTCTGATTCCATTCTTAACACGTTCTCCTGTCAATATCAGTTTAATGAAACCGACTAAAAAATTTCTGAGTAGGTGATTATAGAAAGGACCTGTCAACATGCTCATAAACATGTCAACCAATTCCATGTCAGCTAAAGGAGGTTGAACCTTGCCTGCGAAATCTCTCAAATTATGGGCGTACTCTTTGAAGCTTTCATTAGAACTTATGGACATACTCTATAATTGCATACGAGTTGGTGCGAGATCAGCATTATACTGGTATTGCTTATAGAAAGCGGCAGCCAAATCTTCCAAGGCATGAATATTGGTCCCTTCTAGTTGATAGAATCATTCCAACTATGCTCTCGATAGACTCTCTTGGAAGAAATAAATCCATAATTTCTTATCAACAATGTGTGGTTGGATTTTTCGAACATATAACCTCAAATGCAGCTTCGGGCAAGAAACTTCATCATATTTAGCAAAGGTAGGAGTTTTGAACTAGGGAGGAATGACGACTCCTGATACCAAACCCAATTCTTCGAAGTCCAAGCCAGGCACCTTCTGGATCTCCATAGCTTTCAGACGCTCTTCTAACAGCTTATACTTCTCATCAGCAGGGGGATATTGTCCATCCAAATAATCTTCTTCCTCTTCAACAGAGTACTTTACAGAACCATGATTTCTATTTTCCTCTAGCTTATCACTTTCATCGTTGTCATCTTGTTCATTATCATTGACCTCTGGGATCTCGATCTCCTTAACTTGTTTAGTCGGACCTCTGAATCTTCTCCCTATAATGCCAATTGGTTTCTTTGTCTTCTTCTACTTCTCTTTGATGATGAGTGCCTTCAGTTCTTCTTGCCCATTGGCTAAGCTTAGGAATATATCTTGTAATTGAGTATTCTGAGCCTGGAGATCTTTCACTATTTGTTCGAGAGCCATTTCTGCTGAAATAAACAGCAAGGAGATGAGAAACCTATCTTGGAAACCTGTTATGTAATGACATGGTATGTATATGCATACACAATTTTTTTCAAAGATCTTTAGGGAACCTAGTTTGAAACATTAGAAATTTAATTTAGTTGCAGACTTGTCTGAAGAACTTTGAGTTTTCATCTTTTAACGTACTTCTATAAGAATCAATCTTACCATATCAAGTGGGTCATAGCCTCTGACTCAAGAAAATACACTTTGATCTTGACGGCATCTGGCTAGAGGAAAATAAATCCTCTTGCCCCTTGATAGAAATTTGGCTTATAATAATCCTGCAAATATTGCACCATAAAACCTTAAGATCCTTGAAATAGTTAGTAACATTGCTATGTTATGAAATGACATGATGTGTATGCCATGCACTAAGCAAAATCATAAGGTAATGAGAATAAATGAGTTTATACAAACAAATCCCGAGAGGAATTCAAGTTGTTAGATAGTGAATAGAAACAAGTCACACAAGTAGCCTTAGGTTTAAAGGCTTGCATGAAGTCAATAGGTAAGTACCCTTCCCACAACTGAAGTTTAGTTGGCTCAACCTGTCCTAAAATAGTAATCGGGTTCTAATAATCTCATATCACTGATATTTCTCGAAGGTTTTATTTTAGAACGACAACTGATTTGCCACCAAAACATCTCGAGAGTTGGATCTCAATGAGTGTAGCATGGAGTATTAACCAACCTTGGACTGCACCAAAGCCGACCATCTCACTACCTTCTAATGGATAAGATGAGCCAATTAAGTTTTGTAATACAGTGGGAGAACTGACTTGGTTTTGCATTTCATTGTAAATGTTATGGATAGCTAGAGTCGCCAATTATTTTATCCAAAAAGGAAAGGGTGAAAAGAACAGGAAAGACCTTGAAGATTTTGAGTTTGAGGGGGTAGGTTATGAAAAGGGAAGGTGTTAGCACCCTTTTCATCCGTAGTTATCTACGGGCTCTTAATCGCTAGCTCACTTTGTTTTGAAAATTGCTTTGTGTTGTGTGTTTGGAAAATGTTTTGAAATTCCAATTGTAAGGCAAGACTTTGTAATGATTCTCGTATATGTCCTCGAGAATGCATACAAAGTGTTTTGTTTGAAAATATTTTTGAAGAGTGATTATGAGAAATGTTTTTGTTTTTGAAATGTTTGTGAGCAAGAGATTAATAGAGTTCTACCTACTCAAAAGGTCTTTCTTGTACTTTCCTTCTCCTATAGATAGTGCTATCCTACCATTAGTTAGTAGGTAGCCCCATCATTGGATGTGAAAGGATAAACGTAGGTCATCGTACAGTCATTAAAGGCAACTCGTAAAGATGCTTTAGTAATTATCGTTAAGGGACTAGATCTGTAGTTGTTTAGTTATTGGCATGCATTTTTGGTAAAACCAGGTGTGTGAATGTCATGACTGATGTCATAACATTCTAGTTTATTAGGTACTGATTTATTAGGTATCTTTGCAGAAAAATAATGTCATACAGGTGCTGCTGTTTATGAGTGTGTATCTGAGCATTTTGCAAAATGATCACATTTACCAAAATCAGTAAACAGGAATTCAGATGTCATAACAAATGTTAAGACATCCTGTTCTGAACTAACAGTTATGCAGTTTGGTTAATTCTGAGTTTTTTCAGGAAAATGACTCAGTCTTTCCAGAACAGAATCTCTCATGGTCTTGGGGTTAACCTAGCTCAACCCTAACCTGGTTGATAAAGTCCTGTGACCAAGTCTTAAGGTCAAACGGAATTAACCCTAGCTTTTTATGGAAACCCTAACTGAAGAAGCAGCTGCTATATATTCAACAGGGCTGCTGTTTGGAATTTATCCCTTTTGACAGAAGATCATTTAGAAGCTGTATAGTTTTAACTATTGTAATCCAAGCAAGTATCATTGTGATAAGTGACTTGGAATAGGTTTTAATTGTAAGGGTTTTGTATCACTCAAAGCTTTGAAGCAAGAGTGTTTTGTTTCTCTTGACTAAAGCTTTGAAGCAAAGTCAAGTTAGGTTTATGTATCACTTAAAGCTGTGAAGCAAGAGTGTTTGTGTTGCTTGATTAAAAAGTTGTGAAGCATAATCAAGTGTATGTTTTGAAGAGTGTCTTCATTAAATCATTAGTCAATTGTTTTAAGTATCACTGCTGTGATTGAGGGGGAGTGAGTAGGAACTCAGGTTTAAGTTGTACTTAGATTGAAGTTGCATTGGGTAGGTCTTAAGTGAAGGAGATAAACTGGTTGGTTTATTCCTGAATTAATATCTCTTATAGTGGATTTCCTCCCTGGCTTGGTAGCCCCCAGAGTAGGTGTTGTTGCACACTGAACTGGGTAAACAATTGACTGTGTTCTTTACTGTTTTTGTATTTACTGTCTTATAGAAAGTCAGATACGGTGTCATAACATTGAACGTGATATTGAGTATCTGCAGCCAGAATTTCAATTGGCATCAGAGCAGGCACCCTGCCTGTATTACTGGGTGAGATCTAGGGATATCACTTTCTGGCACTATGGACAAAGAAGGAGTTTTTGGAAATAGACCACCCATTCTGGATGGAACAAATTATGACTACTGGAAACCTCGTATGATTGCCTTCTTAAAATCTCTGGACAAAAAGGCTTGGAGAGCTGCTGACAAAGGATGGAACCATCCCACCATAACTGAGAAAGATGGGACAATCAGTCTGAAGCCTGAGGAAGATTGGAGTAAAGAAGAAGATGAGTTAGCCCTGGGTAATTCCAAAGCTTTAAATGCCTTGTTCAATGGAATTGATAGAAACATATTCAGACTAGTACATCAATATGAACTGGTCAAGGAAGTTTGGGACACTCTCAAAACTACCCATGAGGGCACTTCCAAAGTAAAAATGTCAAGGCTTCAGATGTTGACTACCAAGTTTGAGAATCTAAAAATGATGGAAGATGAAACCATTCATGAGTTTCACATGAACATCTTGGAGATTGCCAACACCTCAGGAGCATTGGGAGAAAAGATGTCAGAAGAAAAATTGGTGAGAAAGATTCTCAGATCCTTGCCTAAAAGATTTGCAATGAAGGTAACTGCCATAGAGGAAGCCCAGGACATCAGCAAGTTGAAAGTGGATGAACTTATTGGGTCTCTTCAGACTTTTGAGATGGGGATCACTGAAAATGGTGACAAGAAGAACAAGAGTATAACACTTGTATCCAACACTGATGTTGAAAACAAGGAGGATGAAGAAGAAAATATTTCAGAAGCTATAGCCATGCTTGGAAGACAATTCAACAAACTTATCAAAAGAATAGATCCAAAGTCAAGGTCGAATGTTCATAACATCCCCTCTGACATTGACAGTTCCAGCAGAAGACCAAGGTCAGAAGAGAAGGGAAATCAAGGGAGAGGAATTCAATGCCATGGTTGTGAAGGATATGGGCATATTCGAGCTGAATGTCCTACCTTTCTTAAGAAACAAAAGAAAGGAATGACTGTTACCTGGTCTGACTATGATTCAGAAAGTAATTCTGAAGAAGAATCTGCCAAATAGTTACTGCACTAACTGGTGTTTGTACCTCTGAAAGTGACACTAGTGATGAGGAAGTAACATTTGAAGAACTGGCTGATACTTACAAGAAATTGTGTATCAGAAGTACTGAAGTCTGTGTGCAAAATGAGAAACAATCAAAACTCATCATAAAGCTGGAGGCTGAAAAAAGGGCAGACCTTGAAACTATAAGTCATCTAGAAAGGGAAGTTCAAATGCTGAACTCAAAACTAAACCAGATGACCAAATCTGTCAAGATGCTGACAAATGGAACAGACAAATTGGAAGAAATCCTTCAGGTTGGACAAACTGTGGGAAACAAGTCTGGTATAGGATTTGTGGCAGCAAAGAAATCAGGTGCAGACAAGAAGATCACGTCTAATAAACAAATGTCAAAGCAGATGTCTCAACACAACTCTCAACATCAGGAACAGAGACATATGAAGAAAAGGTACCAAAGATGGAGATGTCATCATTGTGGGAGGTATGGCCACATAAAGCCTTTCTGCTTCAAATTGCATGGATACCCTAATCAAAACTCAGGTGTTAAACCTAAGTCAAAAAGGGTACCACATACTCCTCAATGGAAGAAAAATGCTACTGCCCTGATAGCCCACACTTTCCTGAGAGTCTCTGCAAAGGAAGGCTGGTACTTTGACAGTGGGTGCTCTAAGCACATGAATGGAATAAAGAACATTCTCAATCATGTTAAACCTCACACCACTAGTTATGTGACCTTTGGAGATGGTGCTAAAGGTGAAATCAAAGGAGTTGGTAATTTGGACTGCCCTGAAGTTCCAAATCTGAATGAAGTACTATTGGTAAAAGGACTAACTGCTAATCTCATTAGTATCAGTCAATTGTGTGATCTAGGATTCAAGGTCAACTTCTCAAAATCTGAATGTCTAGTAATTAATGAAAAACTAGAAGTTGTAATGAAAGGAATCAGATCTAAAGATAACTGTTACTTGTGGCAGCCTGAGAACACTAATAAATCCACTATGTGTTCTATTACCAAAGAAGAAAAAGAGATGAAACTGTGGCACCATAAACTTGGCCATCTTCATCTAAGAAGAATGAAAAGAACTATCTCTATGGAAGCAGTCGGAAGGATTCCAAGACTGCAAATTGATAAAAGGAGGGTTTGTGGTGAACATAAAATTGAAAGGCTTGGTAAAAAGAGATATGTCTATGATGTGGTGAATAACCTTGAAGTTTTTAGAGAACAGTGCAAGAAAACTCAAAAAGAAGGATGTATTGTCAGAATCAGAAGTGATCATGACAAGGAATTTGGAAACAACAAGTTTAATAAATTCTGTTTCTCAGAAGGAATGAGTCATGAAGTCTCTTCTCCTATAACTCCTCATCAAAATGGAGTTGACAGAAGGAAAAATAGGATCATACAGGAATCTTCCAGAGCTATGATTCATGTCAAAAGATTGCCTTTTCAACTCTGTGCTAAAATAGTTGCAGCTGGTAGTAGTTGTTCTCAAATTATCTGGACAAAACAGATGCTCACTGAGTATAATGTCTCACAAGATGTTGTGACATTGTATTGTGACAATCTGAATACAATCAATATTTCCAAGAACCCTATTCAGCATAGCAGGACCAAGCACATTGACCTTGTAGAGAAGAAGACAATTAAACTGGAACATGGTGTCATTAAGCTACAGGTGGCTGATTTGTTTACCAAGGCTCTTGATGGAAATCAACTTGAAAACTTGAGGGGCAAGATGGGTATTTTCCAACATGAGAAATTATAGCAATTAATTTTGCTTAAAGCAAGGGTTGAAGGAGTTATTTTTGTTAAGACTATTTTTAGTGGGTTAATCATATGTTTTTCCAGTTCTTTCAAAATTATTAAGAAGTTGAATAGACTCTCATTTGCCTCCTACCTCTCTCGACTTTGCAACCTACTCCTTTCTCTCAATAAAAGTTTTCTCTCAAATTGCTACTGGTGCTCTAAGTCAATCAAAATGTCTCAAACATCATCTTCAACCAAGGCGACTACTTCATCTTCATCATCTGACCAAGATTCTCGAGCAATCACCACATGCATCGATTCTGAAGTCCTGGAGATCACTCCTCTTAGAGAAATGGCAACTGACCCCTCCAAAGTCAAAAAGCTGAGAACTAGGCATGCAGGAAGAGCTCAAGCTACTGCTTCTGGTAATCCTTCTCATCCTTCTTCCCCTGTACCAAATAGGGAAGGATCAACTCAAGTACATCAAGCAATTGCTAGGCTTATTACAAGAATACTAAGCGAAAACCACTCTGTACCGGGGATTTCTGTCCCATTAAATCAAGAATCAGCAAGCCCAAATGTTGAAGCAAATGTAGATGTCTCTGAGAATGTTGTGACACCAAATGACAACATTCAGAACCCTTCAGAGAAGACTGTTGATCCACCTGTCATTGATGTGGATGAGGAATACTCAGACAATGATCTAATTGCCAATGTAAACCCTAGCATATCTAGGAGAATGATGAAAAGAAAGGGTAATCAGAATGCTGCACAATGTATGACCAAAGAGAAACCTGCTAATAAGAAATCCAAGGCTGAAGGTAAAACTGGGGTAGAATCTGTGAAAATTGGTCAGTCCAAAGGGAAGGTGAAAGCCCAAGTGCATATTGGTAGACAACCAATTACAAAGAAGAGAAAAGAACCTGAGTCTTCTGATTCTGATGAGGAATCAGAATTCGAAATTGAGGCTGAAGAAATTTCTATCAGAAGGAAACTCCCTTCCAGCAAAATTGCTAGAGTTCCTGAAGTCCCAACAGACAACATCTCTTTTCACCATCCTGACAATGCCAACAGATGGAAGTATGTTTGTTTGAAGAGAATAGCTTTAGAAAGAGAACTAAACAATGATGCCATGTATTGCAAGGAAATCATGGACCTGATCAAAGCTGCTGGACTGATGAAGATTGTGGTAAAATTTACCAAGTGCTATGAAAATCTGGTCAAGGAATTTATAGTGAACTTGTCTGATGAATATGCTGATGGAAGGTCAGCTGACTTTGTATGTGTTTATGTTAGAGGAAGAAGGGTTAATTTCTCTCCATCAGAAATTAACAAATTTCTTGGAAGATCAAATGAGGATTGCCCTGAACTGGAAGTCACTGACAATGAAGTTTGTCAAACCATCACAGCAAGACAAGTCAAGTGCTGGCCCTTGAAAGGCAAGCTGAATGCCAGCAAACTAAGCATGAAATTTGCCATCCTGCACAAGATTGGTGAAGCCAACTGGGTCCCTACAAACCATAAATCTACTATCTCCACAGGATTGGGGAGATTTATTTATGCTGTGGGAACCAAGACTGAACTTGACTATGGCAGGTATATTTTTGAACAAACTCTAAAACATGCTGGTAGCTTTGCTGTCAAAGGCCCTATTGCCTTTCCCTCCCTCCTGTGTGGAATTATCCTTGCACAGTACCCTGATATCCTGGTGGCAAGAGATACTGCTTGCAAAAGAGCTCCTGCTCTTGGGTTACACTACAAGCTGTTTCAGGGATCTCATGCTCCTGATATTGTCATAACATCAGCTGAGACATCATCTGTAAAGACTCAGTCCAAAACATCTGATGTTATAGATGTATTGAAAGAGACCTGCAAAGAGCTGGAGACTAGGAAAAAGACCCTAGAAAACCTAATTGCCAGGTTAGAAAAGGAGGAAGCTGAAGGAAACAGAAGGGAAGAGGGTGCTGCTGAAGATCATCTCAATACTGAAGAAACTAGCTCCTCTGAAGGGGACAATGCTTAAAGGTTGGTGGAGTTGATGCTGGTCCCTGGTGGAGTTTGCAAGTGTGTTCAGATTTTAGTTGTTGTTTTTTTCTTTTGGGATGACTGTATAACTTTTAAGAACATGTATCTTTGGCCCATTTGTGGCTAAAGAGGGGGAGATATATTTTGGTAGACATTATTAGACTCTATTTTTCTGGAGTCATATTTATTCTGCTGCTATCTATTCTCTGATTGCTTAGAGGCTTTAGCCAAAAATCTGCCAAAGGGGGAGTTTGTAGTTGTTTAGTTATTGGCATGCATTTTTGGTAAAACCAGGTGTGTGAATGTCATGACTGATGTCATAACATTCTAGTTTATTAGGTATTGATTTATTAGGTACCTTTGCAGAAAAATAATGTCATACAGGTGCTGCTGTTTATGAGTGTGTATCTGAGCATTTTGCAAAATGATCACATTTACCAAAATCAGTAAACAGGAATTCAGATGTCATAACAAATGTTAAGACATCCTGTTCTGAACTAACAGTTATGCAGTTTGGTTAATTCTGAGTTTTTTCAGGAAAATGACTCAGTCTTTCCAGAACAGAATCTCTCGTGGTCTTGGGGTTAACCTAGCTCAACCCTAACCTGGTTGATAAAGTCCTGTGACCAAGTCTTAAGGTCAAACGGAATTAACCCTAGCTTTTTGTGGAAACCCTAACTGAAGAAGCAGCTGCTATATATTCAACAGGGCTGCTGTTTGGAATTTATCCCTTTTGACAGAAGATCATTTAGAAGCTGTATAGTTTTAACTATTGTAATCCAAGCAAGTATCATTGTGATAAGTGACTTGGAATAGGTTTTAATTGTAAGGGTTTTGTATCACTCAAAGCTTTGAAGCAAGAGTGTTTTGTGTCTCTTGACTAAAGCTTTGAAGCAAAGTCAAGTTAGGTTTATGTATCACTCAAAGCTGTGAAGCAAGAGTGTTTGTGTTGCTTGATTAAAAAGTTGTGAAGCATAATCAAGTGTATGTTTTGAAGAGTGTCTTCATTAAATCATTAGTCAATTGTTTTAAGTATCACTGCTGTGATTGAGGGGGAGTGAGTAGGAACTCAGGTTTAAGTTGTACTTAGATTGAAGTTGCATTGGGTAGGTCTTAAGTGAAGGAGATAAACTGGTTGGTTTATTCCTGAATTAATATCTCTTATAGTGGATTTCCTCCCTGGCTTGGTAGCCCCCAGAGTAGGTGTTGTTGCACACTGAACTGGGTAAACAATTGACTGTGTTCTTTACTGTTTTTGTATTTACTGTCTTATAGAAAGTCAGATACGGTGTCATAACATTGAACGTGACATTGAGTATCTGCAGCCAGAATTTCAAGATCAATTACCGAAGGCAACATCGAAAGGATTATCGAGGGACTATGATCTTTATTTTCGAGGGACTTTGCTAAAGCGTCCCTACGTTCAAGGGACATGACTATTTTCCTGAAAGGCAACAAGGGAGGTTACCCTAGAGGTGCGAGTGTGCGATGTGTGTTGTATTTCAGTTATTTTTATCTTGAAATTAGGGTTTGATATCATTTGTTTTTAGTCTTTCCATACAAGACCTAATTACTAACAATAATATATCAAAAATAGAAAAGAAGTAGATGCGTAGAAAGTAAAAGCGGAAAATAAACCTAAACCTATTACATCGTGTGATACCGTGGGAGAATTGACTTGGGTCGTTTGCATTTTATCGCAATTGTGCAGTTATCAAGAGTCGCCACCGACTTTTCTTTTATCTAAAAGGAAAGGCTGAAAAGAACAAGAAAGACCTTTAGAGATGTTTTCTGATTTCGGGGGGTAGATTATGAAAAGGGAAGGTGTTAGCACCCTTTTCATCCATGGTTTTCCATGGGCTCTTAGTTACTTGCTAGATCACTTGCTTTTGTTTGAATGTGCTTGTGGTGTGGGTTTCGAAAGTATTTTAAAAATGTCTTTGCAGTGGTTCATGTCTCTATAAGACGCATACAAAGTGTTGTTTCGAAAAATATTTCAAAGAGGTGTTTGTGTATTGTGTTTTTTGAAGGTGATTTTAAAAATATGTTTTTGTAATGGTTCTCGTCTCTATAAGAATGTATACAAAAGTTTTTGTCTTTTGAAATAGGTTTTAATATGAAAGCGTTGGTGTAGAATGTTTGGTTGTGATCAAGCGAGCAATTAAGAGAGAATTATCTATTCGAAAGGTCTTAAATGTTCTTTTCTTCCTCCTTTATATGTTGCTATATTACCATTGATTTGGTAATAAGCCCATCATTGGATGTGAAGGGACAGGCGCAGGACGTTTGTACAATCATAGAAGGCAACTTGTGAGACACTTTAGCTATTTTCGAAAGGGACTAGATCGTTTTATCAAAGGCAACATCGAGGGACATCGAGGGACCACGATCTTTTTTATCGAAGGGTCTTTGCTAAAGTGTCCCATATTCGAGGGACATGACTGTGTTTCTGAAGCAACGAGCGAGGTTACCCTAGAGGTGCGCGTGTGAAAAAGTGTGTTTATTTCAAGTTATTTTGTTCTTTGATTAGGTTATCTAGCGATTTGATTTTTGAATCTTTCCATGCACGCCTAATTACTATACAATATAAGGAAAAATAGTAAATTGCGGAGATTAAAATTCTACGCTATTACAAATTTTTCAGGAACGGGGGTACAAATTTACAAATGGGGATGAATTAGTACAATTAGATGTCCCAATAGGCAAACAATACAACCAAATCGAATCGAGCAAATAATTAAAATTATGACAGTCTATGAAGTAAAATTAATTGACAATGTATAGAAACTCTTGGTATTTTGTTTGAAAAGAGTTTAAAAAGAAAAATAGAAAAAAAAAATCTATTATGTTAATTAGCTAAAGAATTTAATCAAATGCATGTATTTTTTATCCTTTTTAGTATTTTTTCATTATGAAGAAAATAAAACAAAACAAATTAAGGCTAAAGAAAAAGTTAACTAGTGAAATTATTTACTAAGTCTAAACTAACAAAATATTTGAAGTTATATATTTTCATTTAAAAGCTAAACCTAAACTAATATTTATTGTCAAACTAAGGAAATTGAGAAATAAACTAAATGAACTAAAAGAAACAAAATAAAGTAACCCAACAGGGGTTGAACTCGGGTTCTTCTGATTATGAACAATGATGCCTTGCCAAATGAGCTGTGTTTTCCATCTGTTATATCTAAGACTTAAGTAAAATTTAAGGTGAAAGAGGTTGAGGAAATTGGGCCAACAAGCTCAATGGGCTGACCCGACTGGGAAAAGAGAAAGAAGGGTTTTGTAACCCTAGGCGCCGCTGGTACTATTGTTATGTTGGAAAGGGAAATAACCAATGTCACTTGTAAAACTGTGTTAAATCTAACAATTACTTCCTCTCCCTCTGTAATCTGCGAGCTTCTTAACCCCAAAACGATGGTGCCTCTCAAACCGATTCCTCCTTTTCTCTCGGTAACACTCTCTTCCAAAAACCCTCACTCTCTCGGTCTCATGATTCACTTAGCAATAAAAAGAAAAAAAATTGTTGCAGTTTAATCTCTCTCTCTCTCTCTCTCTCTCTCTCTCTCTCTCTCTCTCTCTCTCTCTCTCTCTCTCTCTGTTCAGCTCTCTTGTTCTATCTCTCTGTTCCAATTAAAACATAGCAAGATGAAGAAGAAAAGGAAAATCGATAAAGCTTACCTGTCGGAGAAAATGACTAGTCCTTCTTCAAGGTGACTCAGGTATGCATCATCAACCTTCTTCTTTTCCTGCATTTCTATAACTCTGTTTGCGTGTTAAGTTGACGGATTTGCGGTAGTTGATATTCAGTGTGAGAATATGTGATGACGATGGACGGGGGCAGAGTTCAACTCCGAAAGTTTGATGGATGGAAGGTTTTTGTTTTTTGTTGGTTCTGAGTTTGATGAAGGATTATTATGTTTTTTTTCGTTGGTTATGTTCTCTTGTTTCTTGGTATATTGACTTGGTTTTATATCTTGTTGTTTTCTTTCTGGTGAGGCTTTTTGTGTTGTCAAAAATGTTCACCCTTTTTCTCTCTTGAAACCGTGGCTTTGTAGTGTGATAAGGAATAAGGGTGAAAAGTGTGGGGGGGGGGGGGGGGGGTGGATTTGAGGGTTTGAACAATTGTTTTGGCTACTATTTTTTTACTTTGTGGCTGCAGTTTTTGTTTTGCCAACTTGTGTGCAATGACAGGTTTTGGAGCAGGTTTGATTCAGATTTTTGGACTGTATTTCTAGGTGATATCTCTTTCATCTTTCCTCTTTCCTCTTTAAATGAAAAAAAAGCAATTTTGCTTATTTTTGAAATTCTGAAGGGTTTGCAGTTTTATAGGAAAATGATGACATGCTTGGGTTTGATGAGCTAACTAGCTTGCTGTTTTTGAATTGCTGCCATTTCCTTTTGTCCTCTTGTTGCTGCTGTATTTTGCTGCTATGTTGCAGACTTACCCTATTTGTTATGTTAGTTTTTGGCTGCTCCGAGCAGCTTGCTTGATGTTGTGCTATAAGCCTGTTGTGGCTTGGGCAACTTGCTGTTATTTGCTATGCTGCTGCTATGCTTATGTTATATTTGTTCTACTTTGCAGGCTTGGTTCTGTGTTGGTTTTGCATTGCATATGTTGTTGCTTGCTGGTTTTGCAATGCAGCCTATTTCCATGCTTTCTATGTTTGCTTTTAGGCCTGCCTTGTGTATACTTCTTTTTCCCTTTTTTTTGTGAACCAAAATTCAGGTTTTGAGATTTGCAAAATAGGGAGAAATGGATTGTGATTAAAATAAACAAATATTCTAATTCCAAGACGCAAACCCTAATGATGAATTTCTCTTCTTTACACATTATTTTTGATTGAATGCTTGCTAACTTTTCTTCTTCTTGTTTCATGAATGGCAAGCGAGGCTTGGGATGAGTTGCTTGAAGACGAAGCAAGGAAGACTTGAAGAAGAAACAAAAATTCTCTTTGTATACAAGAAACTTGTGATTCTTTGTAGACAAGACAAAAAAGTTTGTAATTTTATTTGCGATGTACTAATACAAAGCATTGAATAACTTTTGATATGATGGATGGGATTCTATACAAATCTTTGTATTTTAATTGAGTTTTTAAATTCCCAATTGGAATAGTTTGAAATGAAATACTTCAGTCTGGTAACTTGAATTCCAAGCAATCACAAATGAATTTGTAATTTGTATTTCAAACAAACATGCACCTTGTACTCTAATCTAATTCCTAAACAAAATAAATGTTTAAGATTTCAATTCCACTTGGTCAACTTGAATCCAAAATCAGGGTTGTTTTAAATGAAAGTCTTAATCTTTAAATCGTATCTAATTCAAACTTGCATTCAAAACAGACTCGCGCGCCATGCTCGATTAAAAATGGAACTTCATTTCCAAACAAACATGCTTTGAGAAAATTCGTCAATCTTTCAACAAACGGTGGTTAAGAACATTTAAAAATCAATAAATGACTTGCGACGACTCAATGATTTTTTAAAGTCTTCCAGACACAATTTTCTTTCGATCTTTGAAGATAAACTCGTGTGCGACATCACTTATGACCATATACAGAAATAATCGTCCCAAGGTCTTGTAACTTGAAGAAATCACAATTCTTGGAAATCGGACGATTGTTATTTAAAATTAGGTCAAATTCCATGATGCGACTTCTAATGTACTCGAATTTTGGTGATCTTCTACACGTAATCATCATTGATTTGTAAAGAGAAATTGGAGATGGCATCAAGGAGAATCATACGCAATAAGAACCACTAAAATATATTGAATAATGAAGAAGTTATGATCGTTTGAACTTGTTCTTGCAAAAAGGTCAATTTTTGGTTCAATGTAGTCGTTTTCAGTTATTTGAACCATTGATTGAGAAAACTCGTGATGTGAGGTTTGAAAACTGGCTTAAACAACCTTGAGGAGACATGAAGTTCTATGAAGACCATTTGAAATCTTGAAGACTCAATTTTCTTTGGGAAATGCAAAACCCTAATTGTGGACTTACTGTCTAGGAAGAGAATCTATTTGATCAACTTCTGAGCCAAATTGAGTATTCGAGAAGACCTAGGATAGTATCCTGAATAAAAATGAGAAGGAAAATTTTGGGGTACAACAGCTGCCCCTGTTCAATCTTCTTAAACTTGAAAAGTGAGATTGGCATGTTTGTCGTTCGTAGTTTGAAACTGGAAGATGATTGAACACTAGAGTGCCCAGAAATTTGCACTCGGTGACATGTTGTGTAGGGAATGGGCTTAAAGATACAATTTAAGGAAATGATGGAGAGTTTTCGGAGATGGGCTTATAGTTTCCATCCGAAGGTGATTGTTGACAGAAAATGGACTAAGTCTGAACTTGATTTCAACTAGGAACGAATCAGAATAAATCTTTGGAGTGATTTATCTGAAACAGAAAAAGTACCTATTAGGAAAGAATCAGAATAATTGTTGAGAGATTTATCTGAACCAACAGAGGTCTTGGATGAGCAACAGAACAATATTCATAAATGAATTGTATCTGACTCGTATCTGGACCGTATTTTGAATGAGTGACAGAATGACATCCGAATCTGGAGCGTACCTGAATTGTATCTGAAAGCTGAATATGAATGAGTATCAGAATGGCATCCGTATCTGGAGCGTATCTGAACTATATCTGAAAGCTGATTCTGAATGAGTATCAGGATGGCATCTGTATCTGGAGCATATCTGAACTGTATCTGAAAGCTGGATTTGAATGAGTATCAAGATGGCATCCGTATCTGGAGCGTATCTGAACTGTATTTGAAAGTTGGATCTGAATGAGTATCAGGATGGCATCTATATCTGGAGCGTATCTGAATTGTATCTGAAAGCTGGATCTAAATGAGTATCAGGATGGCATCTGTATCTGGAGCGTATCTGAACTGTATCTGAAAGCTGGATCTGAATGAGTATCAGGATGGCATCCGTATCTGGAGCGTATCTGAACTGTATCTGAAAGCTGAATCTGGATGAGTATCAGGATTGCATGCGTATCTGGAGCATATCTGAACTGTATTTGAATGAGTATCAGGATGGCATCCGTGTCTGGAGCGTATCTGAACTGTATCTGAAAAAGCCTTTGAATATTGGTAGCTGTTGATTATCTTTATCCTGAAAAGGGTAAAATGTTAGCCAATATGCAATGTCATGTTGCATGAAATGTATGCAAAATGGGATTATGTTGTATGCATTCGTGTTATCAATGTTTATAATATATGAATATGGTGTATGCGTATGAGAATTGATCTGCTGCACTGTTGTTGGATTAGGAAAAATAAATCCTTGACTTCTGCTGAGGATATGAAGTGTAAGTCTTCATGTTGTGAAGTTGGAGTGTTGATGAATTTCCTTTTAGAGAAATAAACTCTATTGTAAGGGAAATGTCGTGTACTGCTTGTGAAATCCTATTGGGAAATCCTGAGAAATCTGGTGACTTCTACCGGGGATTGTTAACTGGAAGCGTTGTTCTGCTGGGGATTATACTGTATACTGTGGGGATTATACTGCATACTGTGGGGATTTTTGAAATAACCTAGAGAGATTTCCCTATCCCTTAAAGCCATTAGTAATTGTCTTTCTATTTTGTTTATTTGTAAACAATAATTATGTTCAAATGCATATGTTCAACAATAAATCATTGGACGTTTTTGCAAACAAAACACAAGAGTAAAGAAAATAGATAGTTTTTGCACTTTCAAAGGGATATCTTTGTATTGACTTTGAGTAAGTAGTTTTGTATAATGAGACAAACACTCTAGTAAGATAATTCCGTCGTAAAAATGAAAATTTGATACAAAGAAAAGATAGCTATGTTAAATAATCCCATGGGGTTCCCATTCTTCTATAGCCTTCATATCTCTGAGCATCTTGTCTATTTGTTGCCTCGTCCGAAGATGATTGAATTGATCCAAACTTCTTAGTTTGTCAATGGAAGCCAAAGGTTGTCCGTAACGTGATCCAACAGGACATAGTCATACGCTTTAATTCCCTAACTTTTTCCTGGACCACCCTTTCGGGTTTTTAGTCCACCGGGAAACCCTTTTTTGCCCAAGTCGCCCTTTCAGGTTTTCAACTTGCCGGGTGTACAGATTTTTTTTGTTTTATCCCTAATTTTTTCCTGAACCTTTTTGGTTCATCGGGATGCCCTTATTTTGCCTAGGTGTGTCAACCTAGCGGGTCTCTTATGCGTAGTATCTTTTGACTATGTCCATGTTCGCAGGGTGCGGCAGATCGTCGCCATCTATGGTGGTCAAGATCATTGCTCCACCAGAGAAGATGTTTTTGATTACAAATGGTTCTTCATATGTAGGAGTCCATTTGCCCCTGGGATCACCTTACGGCAGTATGATGCGCTTGATCACCAGATCCCCGACTTGATACACTTGGTGTCTGACCTTTTTGTTGAAAGCCTTGATCATTCGTTTCTAATTTATTTGACCATGGAAAACAACAGTAAGCCTTTTCTCATCAATTAAGTTCAGTTGATCAAGTCGATTCTGGATCCAATCTTCTTCATTCAGCCCTGCATCCTTCATAATTCTCAGAGAGGGGATCTGGACCTCAATAGGTAAGACAAGCTCCATGTTGTATACCAGAGAATAGGGTGTTGCCCCGGTTAATGTGCAAGGTGTGGTACGATACCCGTGGAGAGCAAATGGTAGCATTTCATGCCAGTCTTTGTATGTGACTGTCATTTTCTGTATGATCTTCTTAATGTTCTTATTTGCGGCTTCGACAACACCGTTCACCTTTGGCCGGTAAGGGGAAGAATTGTGATGCTGGATCTTGAATTGCTCGCACAAAGCGGTGATCATAGTATTGTTTAGATTCGTACCATTGTCAATTATGATTCTCTCTGGGATACTGTACCGACAGATGAGATTCTGCTTGATGAACCGAGCGATAACATTCTTGGTGACAGAAGTGAATGAGGCTGCCTCAACCCATTTTGTAAAATAGTCAATGGCCACTAAGATGAAGCGGTGTCCATTGGAGGCTGTTGGCTTGATTTCCCCAATCATATCAATCCCCCACATAGCAAAGGGCCAAGGAGCCATCAAGACATTCAGAGGAACCGGAGGTACGTGCACCTTATCAGCATAAATCTGACAATTATGGCAAGTTCGAGAGTGTTGATAGCAATCTGCTTCCATGGTAGACCAATAATAGCCTGCTTGTAGGATCTTCTTTGCCATCGTATGCCCACTGGAATGGGTGCAAAAAGTGCCTTCATGTAATTCGGCCATGATCCTTTCAGCTTCAATCTTATCTATGCACCGAAGTAACACAGAGTCATGATTGCGTTTGTACAGAATGACATTACTAAGGAAGAACTTAGCAGAAAATCTCCTTAAGAACTTCTTATCGTTGACAGAAGCTCCTTTCGGATATTCTTGAGCCTCGAGATACCTCTTGACTTCGTGAAACTAGGGCTGGTCCACTACTTCTTTAGTATTAATCTCGTGACAGTGTGCTGGTTCACCCATTCGTTCAATGGTGATCTGGGGAGCCTCGTTATCCCATTTAAGTTTAAACATGGATGACATTGTGGCCAGTGCGTCTGCTAACTGATTTTCTTCTCGCGGGAAATGCTCGAAGGTAATCTCCTCAAAATATGGGATCAATATCTACACATGTTCTTTGTATGGGATAAGGTTTAGGTGTTTGGTGTCCCATTCCCCTTTGATCTGGATGATGACCAAAGCTGAATCTCTGAACACACTTAAAGATTTGATCCCCAAGTCCATGGCAACTTTGAGACCAAAGATGCATGCTTCATATTCTGCCATGTTGTTTGTACAATTGAAGCAGAGTCTTGCGGTAAAGGGAGTATGACACCCTTCAGGAGATACGAGTACAACACTAATACCATTGCCAAGTGCACTGGATGCCCCATCAAAGAACAAGGTCCATTGGGATCCTTGTTCAGGTCCGTCATATGGCCTGAATCCTTCACAATTGTCTACCGTCATGATGTCCTCATCTGGGAATTCAAACTTCATGGATTGGTAGTCTTCCACAGCTTGGTGAGCAAGGTGATCAGCTAGTACACTGCGCTTTATTGCTTTATGGGTAGTATATTGTATGTCATATTCTGTCAGGATTATTTGCCATCTTGCTATTCTCCCAGAGAGAGAAGGCTTCTCGAAGATGTATTTTATTGGATCCATTTTAGATATCAACACGGTAGTATGGGTCAACATATACTGTCTTAGCCGACGAGCAGCCCATGCCAGAGCGCAACAAGTTTCTCGAGCAGTGAATATCTTGTTTCACAGTCGGTAAACTTTTTGCTCAGGTAATAAATAACATGCTCTTTTCGGACAGAGTCGTCATGCTGCCCCAGCATACACCCCATTGAGTTTTCTAAAATAGTCAAATACATGATCAATGGTCTTCCCTCGACTGGTGGCATCAACACATGAGGCTCTTGTAAATACTCTTTGATTTTTTCAAAAGCAACTTGGCACTCGTCATTCCATTTGACTACTTGATCTTTCTTCAATAATTTGAAGATTGGTTCACAAGTAGATGTCAGGTGAGAGATGAGTCTGGCAATGTAGGTCAAACGTCCCAAGAATCCTCTGACTTCCTTCTCAATACGAGGAGTAGGCATCTCTTGTATTGCTTTAACCTTGGCAGGATCGACCTTGATACCTTGGTTATTGACGACAAAGCCTAGAAGTTTACCAGACCGTACCCCAAACGTGCATTTGTTTGGATTCAACCTCAGTTTGTATTTCCTCATCCTCTCAAACAGTTTATGTAAATGATCAAGATGTTCTTCTTCCGTTTAAGATCTGGCTATCATATCATCCACGTAGACCTATATTTCGTGATGCATCATGTCATGAAATAAAGCAACCATGGCATGCTGATAGGTTGCCCCAGCGTTCTTCAGTCCGAATGGCATCACCTTATATCAGAAAGTGCCCCACTGTGTAACAAAGGTTGTTTTCTCTATATCCTCAGGCGCCATTTTGATTTGGTTGTAGCCTGAGAAACCGTCCATGAAGGAAAACATTTTGTGTTGTGTCGTATTGTCAACCAGAATATCAATGTGGGGGAGTGGAAAATCATCTTTAGGGTTTTCCCTTTTCAAATCTTTGTAGTCTACGCACATTTGTACTTTACCTTCCTTTTTGGGGACGAGAACGACATTGGCAACCCATTGCGGATAAGAGGTGACGACCAAGAATCCAGCGTTGAATTGCTTCATGACTTCTGCTTTAATCTTCTCCGACATATCTGGTCGCATACGACAAACCTTTTGTTTTACTGGTGGACAATCTTCTCTTGTAGGTAGATGATGTACCACAATGTCTGCATCAAGTCCCAATATGTCTTCATACGACCAGGCAAATACTTCAACATATTCGTGTAACAACTAAATTAGATGCTACTTGACACTGGGTTCCAGATTGGCACCCACCTTGACCTCTCTTTTGTCTTCTTCAGTACCTAGATTGATCGTATCCACGGGTTCCTCGTGGGGCTGAATGGTCATTTCTTCTTGTTGTAGTAATCTGGCAAGTTCCCCTGGTACATTGTAATCTTCCTCACCTTCGTCTTCGACTTGGTAGATTAGATTCTCAGAGTCACAAAAGGCCATAGCAGTACCGTTACCCATGGGATCCAGAATGGATATAGACCTGCATTGTGAGTGTGAGTGTGTGTAAGAGTATAGCTAGCTTTGGAAGAAATGAAAATGTAAAATAGAAGAAAAATGGTGCGAAAGTTTGTATGCAAAACGTCCATGATTCATTGATGTCATATGGAAATGAGATAATAACCCTTACAAATGGACCATTGTGCCTCGGGTAAGACACGCGGTTTTAAGAGTCTGAATTGTTTTATTATTACAGATCCAACAAAATGTAAAGACAAATTACAGTGGGATAAAAGTGATCGGGATAAAATCTCTAGCCTCCCAGTTGTTGAGCCCTCCACTGACAGTTGGGAAAATCTAGTCCTCCAAGTCATAGCTATCTTCATCCTCCTCCACGACGTTGACTTCGCGGTTGTTGATCTTCAAGGGTGGTCCTCCGGTACGAGCGCGGCGTACAACCTTCTGGGCACCTGAAGTGAAACCCAGGCCAAATTTGTCAGACTTATATGGGATATCTGGGATTTTTCCCCAAATAGTGCACCCACCTTTTTCTATCACTGCTTTAGCATCCTTCAAAGACGACATCCTGAGCAGAGGCCTTATAATCTAGGGAACTTGAGACACAACCTTGGTCATTTCCACCTCTTACGGGACTTCTTCGAAGTGTTGGAATGGAGTTTCAATAAATTCACCATCTAATTCCACATATCTGAAGGAATTGAGATGGATGATCATGTATTCTTCCTCTCTATGAATGGTGATAATCTTCCGATATTTCAGCATTTGGTGCAACGTAGAAGTAACGGCACCAGCATTATGAATCCACAGACGTTCTAGCAAGCAGGAATATGAGGGGCGAATATCCATTACATAAAAAGTTGAATCAAATGTTTGGGTTCCAACTTTTATGGGGATGTCTACTTCCCCATGCACCATCCTTTTTGAGCCGTCAAAGGCCCTCACCACTATATTGCTTGGTTTCAATGTCAATCCTTCATAGTCAAGCCTATCAAGAGCCTTTTTAGGCAACGCATTCAGGGATGAATCAGTATCAACCAACACATGAGCCAACGTCGTGCCCCTACATTCAACTGAGACATGCAATACTTCATTATGCTTCCTCCCCCTTGGCGTTAAATCAACATCCAAAAAACCTAGACCATTATCTGTAGTCAAGCTGGCCACGCAGTCTTGGAATTGATCAACAGATGTTTCTTGGGGTACATGGGCAGTTTTCAGGAATTTTACCAAGGCCTTTGCATGCTCCTCGGAACATAGTAGGAGAGCCAGCATGGAAATTTTTGATGGAGTTTGCCCCAGTTGTTCGACTACATTGTAGTCGCTTATTTTTATGATCTTTAGAACTTCGTCCATCTCTTTCCGGGAGGTCTCAGGGATAGCTACCGATTGGGCCTTCGTCTGGATAAGCTCAATCAGAATACTTTTACCTCGAGTCTCGATTGACTCGGCAGCAGGAACGTTAGTAGGGGTGATAATAGGGATTATAACAGATTTGTCAATATGAGTGTTTGCAGAGATGATTATGGGACTGGGAGTAACCTTCAGAGGAGCAACAACAACAGGAATGATTACGGGTCCAGAAACAGCCTTTGGGGGAGCAATTTCTGGAGAGAAAATCCTACCACTTCGGGTGATCTTACTAGTCCCTGCAATATTACTGACATCGGAATCAACTTTCTCAAAACTTGAATCTTCGGTAGCTGGCCAATCTTGCTTAATACCATGGTAGTAGACATCCCCTCCATAATTCCATGGTACGTTTTTGTCTGACGTATACGAGATTGGTCCAGGCATTGTGATTATCAAAGGAGCTACTTTTGGAATTGAAGTAATTCTAACGGATATTTTGGTGGAGACCCTGGAAGAATTGGTGGATATGGTAACGATGGAAACATCATTATAAGGAACAGCTGGAATAGAATTATTCTCGAATAAAATTTCTTTGTTATCTATTAGGCACTGAATGCTTGTTTTCAACAAAAGACAGTTGATTGGTGAGGTCAAACAGAAACGACAGCTTTCATTACAGCCTGGGAAAACACTGGCTTTTAACAAGTTCTTTTTGATAGTCAGGAGTGGGGTCACAAGTTCATCAACGGAAGTAACAAACACATCCTCCTGAATGGCATTAACATTATGGTTGTGTTTAGGCATAGGGGCAGAAATGACATTTGGTTTTTCTAGCGCATCGAATTCAATCTCCTTAGCTTCAAGGAGGTCTTGTACCTTGTTCTTTAGAGCCCAACAGTTATTAGTATCATGGCCAGGACTTTCAGAGTGATATGCGCAACGGGCATTGGGATGATAGTGAGGAGAGGTTGTATTAGGGTTCTTCAGAGCTTCTTTCAAGGTCACCAAATTGGATTTTAACAGATGTGGTAATACCTGAGATAGAGTCATGTTAATTCTGGTGAACTGCCTGATCGGTCTTTCCATCCTTAGCTGATTGCTTATTTGTTGATCAAGCGCAAGTTTAGGAATCATAACAGCTCCCACCATTGGTTGGCGTTCGGCCCTATGTTGGTTTCTTTCAGGATATACAACAACCACTTCTTTCTTTCCGATGAATGGCTTTCTTACAACTGCGGAAGATGATACATCTTTTTGGATCTTTCCATTCTTTATCCCAGCTTCTATTCTTCCTCCGATCAATATCAATTCAGTAAAACCGGCCGATGAACTCCCAATTAGATGATTGAATAAGGGACCAGACAGGGTGCCCAAGAACATGTCTACCAATTCTCTTTTTGATAGAGGAGGTTGAACTCTTCCGGCTAAATCTCTCCATTTTTACGCATAGTCCTTGAAGCCCTCACTTGAAACCATGGCCATACTCTGGAGGTGAGTACGGGTAGGCGCAAGGTCGGCATTGTATTGGTATTGTTTGTAAAAGGCAGCAACAAGATCTTCCCAATTGTGAATGTTGGCTCTTTCTAGTTGGTAAAACCAGTCAAGTTGAGTTCCAGACAGACTGTCTTGGAAGAAGTGCACCCATAAATCCCTGTCAGTGGTATGAGGTTGGATTTTCCTTACATAGGACCGGAGATGCATTTTGGGACATGAAACCCCAACATATTTGGCGAATACCGGTGCTTTGAATTTTGGAGGGATGACAACCCCAAATACTAACCCTAACTCCTCAAAGTCCAATCCAGGTACTTTTTGGATTTCCATCGCACTTAACCGTTCTTTCAGATGCTTATACTTATCGTCGGCCGGAGGATATTGTTTTTTAGAGTAATCTTCTTCTTCCTCTTCCTCTTCTGATTCTAACGGAACAACTATTTCCTTGCCTTTCTGTTGTACCCCAAAATTTTCCCTCCCATATTTCTCAAAACATTTCAAGAAAGATCCTCAAGTTGCTTAAGAAAGTCCAAGGGTTGACCAGACAAGACCTCTCTTAAGGCAGTCTACCTCAAATTAGGGTTTCATGTTGCCTCAAGATACTTGATTCCAAGGGATCCAAAATGCTCACCATTTTCCTAATATGTTCTCAAGATCATCCATGTCAAGTTTCAAGCCTTGCAGAGAAAGTTTGCTCAGTCAATTGCTCAAAGGCCTGAAAATCGACTGTGATAGGGCAAAAGTCAATTGTGGCCCATATACAGTCAAACTTCAAAATGTTTGGTCAACATCCTCATTTTGAAGTATCATTCATCATTTGATCAATGGTTGATCATGATTCATCAAGGATTGCTCACAATTTATCAAAACCCAAAAGTTGCTAAATTAGGGTTTTGTAGGAAAAGTCAACTCAACTTTGACCAAGCATAACTTTCTCATACTTTATGAGAAATGACCCATCCAAAGCTCATTTTGAATAGGATGCAATGACCTAAAATCCATCTTCATCTCCCAAGTTAAAAATATGCACTAACAAGAAGTTATGAATTTGGACATTATAGGTCATTTTGAAAAGTCAACAAAAACACCTTTGTTGTCAAAGCTTCATACATGAACATGGAATACCAAATTGAGATGAGACCAAAAGGGTTGCTTATAGGACATCTCAAGATTTCTAAAAATTCCAAGAACACCTTCAAAGATTCAAAATTGAGGAAGCTATGCATTGGTGAAGTTGACCTTTTTTGCAAAATTGTCAAAAGTCAACTATGCCTCAAATTGCAAATTTTGCTAAATGGGCCCAATGTTTTGCATTTGTTCTGAGTTGGTAGCATGGCCCATGAGCCCTAGCTCTTTCCACTTGTCTTTATCTTATTTTTATTATTTATTTTGATTTTATTTGAATTAAATCAATTTAAATCAAAACAAATCATGAAAAATCCAAATCATTGAAACCTCAAGATATTGTGCATGTTTCAGGTCCTATATCCAGCTAGAAATTGGATTAATTCGTGCAAGGCATAGGTGGGCACAAAAAGATTGAGTTTGGCCTATTTTTGGAAGGATCTTCAAGTGAATCAAATCAAAATCAAAAGCCATAATGGATGAAGATTGAGAACACTTTTGCAACCCTAATCCAACCCTTGGTATATAGTATACAATTGCAGACCTAAAACACAAGGCTGGAGAGGCGTGAGAAGGCAGAACAAAACTTGAAAAATCAAAGAAAAGTGGTGATTCGATTTTGTACTTCCAGGCACTTTCAAGGTCCCCTAGCCATCGCATTCACTTCTTGGGATCACAAGCAAGCTATACCAATCAAGAACAAGGAGTTTCCAGCGCTATAACTCACTGTAAGTCAGCCACGACAATGGTTTCTTCTTGAAATCGAATTGCATGATTTTGGCATCTATAGCATGAAATACTTGTATATTCTTGCTCCTTGAAACATTTGCAATCTATCTATAACATTCAATTTCATTTTTATGGACTATCTCAGGAATTGCCATTATTAGGGTTTTATGCTTCGTTTTAGGATCTTTGTATGCAGGCAAAATTGGCCCCCATGAAGGGTATCATGATACTCAGAATGCCAAGGCGGTTCGATTCATGGCATTTGATGTCATTTATCATGCCCATGGAAGATTTTGAAACGATCCAAGGTTGTAGCTACGGACATATGTCCGTAGGTAAAAGTTTGTGACTTTTACCAACGGAGAGAGGACAGGGATTACCTGCGTGGCACCATCTTACTCGTCTATTTGAATTTTGGCGCTCTTTTTTATTTTATTTTTTCCACTAACTTGCATTATTGTGTATTAGCAATTATTATTATTTTGTATACAAATAGAACATGCAGCTCAGTTGGTGAAGGAGTGATTGGAAAAGGCTTCAGGACCTGGGTTCGAATCCGAGGTCCCCCCATTATTTCACATATTTTTTCTTTCCATAATCAGGCGTGTGTATAGGTGGGATGACCACCATGGTCCATCATCATCCAACCAACCATGTGTCCAGGAGGCCAGATCTAAAGGCTATCATATGAGGGTCCACCAAAAGCTCAGTCAACGCATAACATTGAAACGTGAAAGTCAACATGGGTCAGATTTGTTTGGGCCCAAAACTTGCTATCCACACCTCCAAAATACTTTCACAGGTCCAATTCTTCTTTTTCTTTTCTTTTTTTATATTTTTTCTTTATTAATTGTTTTAATTATTTTTACTAACATAAAATCATTTCCTTTTTTTATATTAAAAAATCACAAAAAAAAAAAATTTCATCCAATTAGATTTAGGTTTATTTTTCATCAAAAAAATTAATTAATTTAATTAGTTTATTTAATTTTAGGGTAACTTAAATTCTTTTGTAAATAAATTTAAAACAAGTTAGAAATTATGGCTTTGTCTAAATTAAAATCCTATTTTCCTTTTTTTCTTAAAAATAACCAAAAATATAAAAATAGGTCACGTGAATTATTTTCTTTAATTAATTTAATTACTAATTAATTTTGTATTTTAAAAACCTTATTATTTTTCTTTTTCTTAAAAAATAATTAAAAACAACAAAAATATTTTTTCTTTTAATTAGGCTAGACGGGGTCAAAACC
This sequence comes from Vicia faba, assembly GCA_948472305.1. Classification (NCBI taxonomy): domain Eukaryota; kingdom Viridiplantae; phylum Streptophyta; class Magnoliopsida; order Fabales; family Fabaceae; genus Vicia; species Vicia faba. The sequence goes on along the minus strand of OX451739.1, from coordinate 1,082,132,612 downwards.
CTAATTTCTTATCGTTCTTAATTTCATCGCGCGCGCTTTATTTATTTATTTATTTTTTACCATATTGATGTAATTGCTCACAAGGTGTAATAGATTAATTATGACCTTTTATCATTCATTTATCGTTTTGACGGGTTGTTTTTGGCTATGTAATTAATACCCGAAGCCTTGTAATAGCGTAGCTTTACTTTCCGCACTTTAAATTCCGCAAAATATTAACTGTTAGATGTATGAATATTAGGAATGCGTGACAAGAATGTATGATTAACTTTAAAACGGTTAGCTAACCCTAAATGTGCAAAGATAATAACTTGAAATTGAATCCCTCGCACATGCGCACTCCTAGGGTATACTCTCACTTCGGCTGCCTTCGGTAAAAACGTTCATTAAGTATAGGATATTTTAGTGGTCACTCTCTTGTCTAAACAAAGATCAAAGTCCCGTTCGGAAAAGTTGCCTCGGAAAGGTTGCCTCGGATACGTTGCCTCGAGTATTGATCTTAAGACATTAGGGTTATTACTAAGACGTCCTAACATTGCTTTAGTGATTGTACGTCCCTTTCGAATTGACCCTTAAAACTCCAACGACGGTGCTACCTACTCACTAATAGTGGGATAGCACTGCCTAAAGGAAACAAGAATAAAAACATTCTCTTTTTCGAGTAGGTAGATTAGTTATTAAGTACTTGCTCAAACAAACAAACTTTTTCACACTTACACTCCTCTTTCAAACAAAGTTTTCAAAAATACTTCGTAACACTCTTGAAGACAGAAGCAAGGGTAAAATCAAAGTCAAAACTTTTCAAATCACACAAACACAGAAGGAATTTTTAAAATGATGAGCAAGTACCTAAGAGCCTGTGGAAAACCACATATAGAAAGGGTGCTAATACCTTCCCTTTCTATAATCTACCCCCCGTACTCAAAATCTCGAAAAAGGGAATTTTTCGGTGCTTTTTGGCTTTCCTTTTGGATAAAATAAAAGTCGGTGGCGACTCTTGCTTACCGCGACATTTTGCGAATACAAACGCAAACCAGCATTTTAAAACAGTCCGGTTCTGACCACCGTATCACAGAACTGGTGACTCTGCTGGGGAATTTATAAGTGGGGTATACCTTAGGATTATTTCATCATATTTGCTTCTATTGTTTGATTTGATTGTTTTATCTTTGTGGGCTTTGTATTGGAGTTACTATAGATCCTAACCCGGATCCGGGGGACACCTTTTAGGTAAGTAGCAATAAACTATGAGGGAACTGTACGGCGTAGACCGATACAGTTGAAGCAGTAGCTACATTGATGTGGCACATTGGTTGGTACCGGTATCCCTCGTGGAGGAACGAGGAGAATATGGGGCTGCTATATGGGTCGTTAAGCATCAACTGACCTTAGAACCTATAATTGACCAACTTGGCCATAGGAAGTAGTGAGATAGCCGGCCTTGGTATAGAGCTGAGAACTGGTTGATACTCGATACTACACTCATTGAGACCATACTCTCGAGATCGTTCCGGCTGCAAAAAAAGATTGTGTAAGCTGAAACCATGACCGATGGAGGATGGTCAGTGATATTGAGAACCTCTAGAACCCGGTTACTATTATTAGGACATGTTGAAACTAACTAAACTTCAAGAGGGTAATACCTAGACCCCATGCAAGCCTGAAACTTAAGGGCTATTGTGTGACTTGTTTGCCTTTACCATGCCTATTACCTGCTATACCTGTTGTGTGTTTTATCATGACATCATGCATCATGACATAGCATGCATACTTCATTATGCTAACCATTTCAAAGACCGAGGGGATTTATCTTTGTTCTGTTTTGCAGATTATGGCTTCAGTACGCAGAAACACCATTCAATTTAACTTCGTGCAAATGCCTGCTCAGCTCAGAGAGTTAGTCTCGAAATTCCCTGATACTTCTTCATTCGTTAGAAGACATGGTCATCTCCTTAGTTTGGACACTTCAAAATTGGATGAGAAAATGATGAGTGTGTTATTCCAGTTCTTCGATCCAGTGCATCATTGTTTCACCTTCCCGGATTATCAGCTAGTTCCTACTTTGGAAGAGTTTTCTCATTTTTTGGGTATATCCATCCTCGAGCAGACGCCCTTCACAGGTTTAGAAGAGACTCCTAGGCCAGAAGACATTGCTTCAGCTTTACACTTGAAAAAGGATGATGTAGTGTCTAATTGGGAGACACAGAGCGGGGTTAAAGGTTTCTTGGCGAAGTTTCTAATGGATCTAGCTCAACGGTTCTTGGATTACTTGGACTTTCAAGCTTTTGAAGACACCTTGGCTCTCCTCATCTATGGTTTGGTTCTTTTCCCGAATCTAGATTCCTTCATAGACGTGAATGCAGTTAAGATCTTCTTGTCTCGCAATCCTGTGCCTACCCTCCTAGGTGATATTTTGCATGCCCTTTATACTCGTACGGCGCGTAGAAGAGGGACCCTCATGTGTTGCACGCCGCTGCTGGCGAGGTGGTTTATTTTGCACCTCCCCAAGTCTGTATTGAAGAATGAGGAAGGTGTAGGTTGGGCTTACAGAATCATGTCCCTCGCTCATACGGACATTCTTTGGAGTTCTAAGGATATGGAAAGAGTAGCTGTCATTGATCGATGTGGGGAATACCCTAATGTCCCGTTGCTTGGAATTAGTGGGGGTATAACCTACTGTCCTTGCTTGGCTTTACGACAGTTTGGTCGCGCTCATAGAGACGGTCCTCATGAGCTACTTCTTACAGACATTGTCTTTGACTATAAGGAGGACGTTAAAGAGCATCGCCGAAGGTTTATACGAGCCTGGAGCATGGTGAACAGGTCTGACCCTCAAGAGCTAGGACTAAAGACTTCTCTCCCTATGCAACCTTATCTCCAGTGGGTTCGAGCCCGTGCTCAAAAGATGGGGATGCCTTATGAAGCTGTTTTGCCAGTGATTGTGGAGCATACTAATGAAGAAGGGGTTCCTTATACCATGCTTTATCCCTACATGCCTACTGATATTGGGGCATTAAAGAGATCCTGGATTCAGCTGAAGGAAGAAAGGGATACCTACAGGGAGAAGTATCATGAGCAGGAAAGGAAGATCTTGAAGCTCACGAGGCAGCTTGAGAATGAAAGGACGATCAACGACTACGTCAGCAAGAAGGGAAAGCGACCATGGGATTTCTGATTTTTGCTTGTTTCTAGTTTAGATTTATTTTCAGTTATTTCTTTTGTAACGCCTTGAAGGCATTGTTAAACATTTTACAAGTTTGAATCTAATAAAGTTTGTTCATTTTTTTGGTTTGCAAATTTAAATCTCCCAAAGTCTTTGAAATCATTTCATACGCATTCCATTATCATGCATCTCATCGCAGGTATCATTACAGGTTTCTCATCTTCTTCGCTGTTTATTTCAGCACATAATGTCTTCTGAAACACCTACCGATCAAGCCATCAAAGCTCTTCAAGCAGATAATGCTCAATTCCAAGAGTTATTCTTGAACTTGGCTAAAGGACAACAGGATTTGAAGACTCTCATCCTGAAGGAGAAAAAGAAGAAGAAGAAGAAGAAGGTGGTTATGCTGAATATGGGTCACAGATTTGGGAATAGGTTGCGACAGGAAACTGATATGTCTCATTCATTTGGAGGAGGAGAGAATCAAGAGGAAGGAAAAGGTCCTAGTCCTGTGGTCTCTGATAATGACACTGATTTTGATGAAGAACAGTATCCTCCTGCTGAGGATAGGTATAAGCAACTCGAAGACCGGCTGAGTTCAATGGAGATTCAGAAGATACCTGGGTTGGACTTCGGAGATTTGGGTTTGGCATATGGGGTGGTGATCCCTCATAAATTCAAAGCTCCTGTCTTTTCTAAGTATGATGGAGTATATTGTCCAAAGCTTCATATCCGCTCATACGTCAGAAAAATCCAACCCTACACTGCTGATAGAAACCTGTGGGTTCATTTCTTTCAAGATAGTCTATCAGGGACTCAACTTGAATGGTTCTATCAATTGGAAGGAGCTAACGTCCGCAACTGTGAGGACCTTGCTGCTGCTTTTTACAAGCAATACCAATATAATACCGACCTTGCTCCCACGCGTAAACTTCAGGGTATGTATATGGGTACAGGTGAAGGCTTTAAGGACTATGCTCAGAAGTGGAGAGATCTGGATGGAAGATTCCAACCCCCTCTATCTGATAGGGAGTTGGTGGATATGTTTCTTGGGACTTTGTCTGGTCCATTTTTCAACCATTTGATCGGTAGTTCGTCATCTGGGTTCACTGAATTGATTTTGAATGGGGAGAGGGTAGAAGCTGGTATCAAAAGTGGCAAGATACAGAAAGGTGCTTCATCAAGTACAGAAAAGAAGCCTTTCAGAAAAGAAGCTAGTGCAGTTTACAACTCGAGGAGCCAAAACCGACCTGAACGCCGCCAAGCAGTTAATGCGGTAGTAATATCAAGACCCATTGTTGCCCCACAATGAAACAATCAACAAAGAGTAGAGAGACCGCAAAGACAGTATACTCGGCTCAGTATGACCCAGTCTCAAATTCTGCCGTAATTGTTGAAGACTAACCTGATAACTCTGAGGGAGGCCCCGAAGAATCGCTGCACCAAATCTCCGCTGTATAATCTGAATGCCCGCTGCGCCTATCACTCCGATAGCCCAGGGCATGATACAAACAACTACTGGGCCTTGAAGAATAAGGTGCAAGATTTGATTGAAGCTAAAGAAATTGAGTTTGACGCACCAGAAAAACTCAACGTCAAAACCGCGCCCATGCCCAAGCATGATCAGGGAGTGAATGCAATTGAGGATGATGAAGAAGAGTCAGACATTAACAGCTGGATTTACTACCAACGGTGGATTGAACAATTGGACGGCAAAAGACTTCGTGCCCGTTTCTTTTATTACACAGTAATAGACTTTTGTTTTTGAGATTTGTAACAGACAGTTTAAAACTTTACGGCCTGGTGCCTTGCCCGAGGCACCGTGGCTTTGTTTGTGAGGGCTTATTATGTGTCATTTCCATATATCATCAATAAAGCATTGGACGTTTTCTTGCATTACAAATTTTGTGCTCCTTGCTTTTCTTTTCTATCTTGCACCTTATCAAAACAGCCATTGTCTTACGCACACTCACATATCATAATGCAGATCCACATCCACTCTGGATCCCACTGATAACGACTCTGCTACTGCCAGTTATGACTTTGAAAATCCGATCAACCAAGCCAAGGACGAAGGTAAGGATGATTGTGAAGTGCCTGGGGAACTTGCTAGACTGTTACTACAGGAAGAGAGGGCCATAAAGCCTCATGAAGAGCCAGTGGAATCAGTGAATCTGGGTACAGAAGAGGACAAGAACGGGGTTAAGATTGGTGCAAATCTGGAGCCTAGTGTTAAGCAAAGGTTAATACAAATGCTGCATGATTATGTTGAGATCTTTGCTTGGTCTTATGAAGATATGCCTGGGTTGGATACCGATATTGTGGTTCACCGCTTGCTAACTAAAGAAGACTGTCCTCTAGTGAAGCAGAAAGTTCACCGCATCCGCCCAGAGATGTCCGAGAAAATCAAAGCTGAGGTCATGAAGCAGTTTGATGCCGGTTTTCTAGAAGTTACTTCTTACCCGCATTGGGTAGCCAACGTGGTTCTGGTGCCGAAAAAAGATGGTAAGGTATGAATGTGTATGGACTATAGAGATCTAAATAGGGCAAGCCCCAAATATGATTTCCCACTCCCTCACATCGATGTTCTGGTCGACAACACCGCCCAGCATAAGATCTTCTCCTTTATGGATGGTTTTTCTGGTTACAATCAGATTAATATGGCTCCCGAAGACATGGAGAAGACAACCTTCATTACCAGTGGGGTACTGTTGTACCCCAAAATTTGCCCTCCCATATTCTTCAAGAAATTGTCAAGCCAAGTCACAAAATTCCCCAAGGGTTGCACAGTCAAAGGTCTCCTATACAGTCAAAACTAGGGTTTGTGTTCTGATCAAGAAATTGAAGGTTTCAAAGGCCAAATCAAGTCTCACATGCCTATAAAGATGGTCAAGTATCCTCACATCAAGTTTCAAGGCATTCAGCACAAAATTGCACAGTCAAAACCCTAAATTGCACTACAGTCAACTGTAGGGGCAAAATGGTCATTTGACAGTCAAAAGTTCAAATTTTTGGTCAACATATCATTTTGAAGCCACAAACATCATTTGATTAATACTTGATCATGATTCTCAAAATTTGGCTCAGAATTCATCAAGATGCAAAAGTTTCCTTATTTGGACAGCTGAAAAAAGTCAACTGAAATTGACCAGGGCATAACTTTCACATGGATTATCAGAAAAATTCCATCCAAGGCTCATTTTTAAGAGAAAGACATTTCCTACAACTCATCTTCATATTTCAAATCCAAGAAATGCTCTCACAAAAAGTTATCAATTTCAACATTATAGGTCATTTTCAAAAGTCAACAAAAAGGGACTTTAAGTCAAAGGCCATAACTTGAGATTGGTAAATCAAAATGACATGGGACGAAAGGCATTGGTTAGAGGACTCAAAGACCTTTCCAAAATGTCAAAGAACATGAGAAAAGCTTTAAAATTGAGCAAGTTATGCCTTGTGGAAGTTGGGAAATTTTTGGATATTTTGAAAAGTCAACACTACTTCAAATGACCTAAAATTGCTAATGGGCCCATTTTTCTTCCATGATTCATCATTCTAAGCATGTGCACGACCACTTGGCCCAAAGGGAAGTATTTTCTCATTTTTTATTTATTTATTTGAATTTTTATTCATATTAATTCATTTAAATCACTTAAATATATGAAAAATATCTAACTTGACCTAATAAATCTTTTCATGCATATTTTGCCTTCAATATTTCGTGCATAGGTCAATAGGGAAAGATTTGGTCTGATTTAAGCATAATTGATACAAGAGCACATGGAAAAGATTGAAAACATAATGGTGAAAAATCAAATATTGAAAACCATGATTGCGAGAGATTTTTATCAATTTTCTTAACCTAATTGATTCACTACAAATGCTTGAACACAACCCTAATGCCCATACACAGAAAGCTGCGCAAGAAAGGCCATTACAAACTTGAAATTTTCTCCATAAAAGCTCAAAACTGAAAAGCACTTTTTAGGTCGATTCAAGCCTCCATTCTTATTTCAATAGTTTCCTTGGAGATCACTGATCACGTTCCAATCAGAAACAACCATCAAAACCTCAAGGATTGGTACACAGAACTCGAAATTTTTCATGAAATAAGCATAATCGTATTTTGATTTTCAAGCATAATTATTGCATTCTTCTTATGGATTATTACTCAGTGATGGATTCTGATGCTAACTGTACCATTTAATTGCGTTTTTGTGCACTCAATACGATTTCACCATTATTGAGCATTAGGGTTTTGCAGCTTTTGAATTAGGGGTTTCCAGGTATGGTAAAATTGGACATTCTCAGGACCATAATTAGACTCAGCTCATCCAGACGAAGAAGACAGGACCCTCGCGCCTAATTTATGTTTGGAGATGGCTTAATCGCTATTTCCTGGAAACAGGCCTAAGAGAACGTCTTTAAAACCGTGGCCTTTGTTTTTATGTTTTCAGGAACATGAAGACGATGAAGTCGTGGCCAAGCGTGATAGGTTGATTTGAATTTTTTGCGCGCAAATCCATTAGCGCGTTGTTTCGTATCATATTATTTGTTGGTTATTTATATATCAAATGCATAGATTGGCTCAGCTGGCAGGCGTTGATAGCATTCACGTCCATGACCTGGGTTCGAGTCCCAGGTCTTCAATATTCCCATTTATTTTTCTTCAATTAACGTTCACGTGCAGTGCTGAGGTGAGGGATCATGATACACCTCTTAATCCAAGCGTCCACGCGTCTAGCATATCCAGATCAAAGGATCAAGGTTGGGTGAACACACTAAGCCCTAGTCCACGCACCACATGCTAGTCAGAAAAGTCAAAAAGATCAAAGCTTATTGGGCCAGAAACCTTGGGCTATACCTCCAAAATCAGGGGCAGACCCCCTTTGGTTTGCACTTTCTTTTCATTTTTTCTATTTTTTTCTATTCTTGTTTTAATTCTTATTTTTATTTTAATTACTGTTTATTTAATTAATTATTTTTTACAAAATACAAAAAAAATGCCTAAAATAAAAAAAAACAAAAAATATAATAAATAATTTTTATTTCTAATATTTTCATAGATAAAGGCATGTAATTAATTAGTTTTAAATTAGGTTTTAATTTTAATTCTTTTAACAAAAATATAAAAAATGTAGAACTAGGTTTAATTGATAATTTTTATTTCCTTTTAATTTTTCCTTTTTTCATCATAATACTTATTTATTTATTTATTTTTTTAATTAAATTGTACATAGAAAAAACTTAGGTTTAATTTAGGTTAAATTTTAATACTTTCATAATAAATTTAAAAACCATTAGAATTAGGGTTAGTTAATTAATGCTTTTTCTATTGAATCTTAAAAAACACTAAAAATACCAAAAACATTCTCTTTTAATTTTTAATTTTAATTTCTCATTAATTTTAATATTTTGCAAAAGGGTCCAACGCCCATATTTTTAATTGTTTAATTTCGCATGTTTATGTTATGTCATTTAAATAATTATGTATCTCTCCCAAAGCTTTGTAATATTTATCTTTTCGCACTTTTATTTGCTTTATTTATCTTTCCGTCAAATCGGGTCCGGTTTAATTTTGGCGATGTGGACCCGCGCCATTTGTAATAGCTTTAGATTTACTTTTCCTCGCAAATATTTCTTAACTGTTAATCAAAAGCATGCAAGAATGAATGGCCTTAAATAAAATCAAGCGTAGATCACCAATAACATGACAAGACAAAATATCTGAAAACGACACACATTTCGCACACACCACCCCTAGGGTACGCCTCACTGTTGCCTTGCCTCGAAAGGTGATCGTCGAGTAGAGGATGTCTTAGTAAGTCCTCATGATCCGGGAACCTGGCATGAGGGTAGCTTCTAAGGTGTCTTCCCATTGCTCTGGTGATCACCATGTCCCGAACCTCGAATTGACCCGAACACCTCCAACGGTGGTGCTACCTACCTCTCAATGGTGGGATGGCACTACTTTAAAGGACATTTACACAGACGAATTCCTTAGGGTAGGTAGGTTCTCGTAGATACTTGCTCTAAATTTCAAAACAAATCAAAAATACTTTTCGCACCAACACATTTTCAAAAAGCTTTCAAAAGCAATTTTTCAAACACTCTGACACAAGAGTCGATCTGAAACTTTCAAAGAAACTTTTTAAAACCCACAATTGAAAAGCAAACAAACAATTTTGAAAACACAAATGAGCAAGTATCTAAGAGCCCATGGATAACCATGGATAGAAAGGGTGCTAACACCTTCCCTTTCTATAACCTACCTCCCGAACCGAGAGCGATCTCTTTAAGGAATTTTTCTGTGCTTTTGTCCTTTCCATTTGGAGAAAATAAAAGACGGTGGCGACTCTTGCTTCCGCGACATTTCGCGAACCAGCGTTAAACAGTCAGTTCCAGATCCACCGATCACAGAACTGGCGACTCTATTGGGGATAAACTTAAAGTGAGGTGTACCTTAGGACTAAGATCACTGTGTTTTCAATTGTTTCCCTTGTTTGCTTTATTATTGTGGGACTGTCTTGGGAGTTCTATAGATCCTAACCCGGATCTGGGGGATACCTTTCTTAGAAAGTAGCAACAAGGCTGTGAGGGAACTGTGCGGGGTATACCGACATGGTTGAAACAGTCTGCTACGTTGATGTGGCACTTTGGTGTGTACCGGTAACCCTTGAGTTCAGTCAAGGAGAGTACGGGGCCTCCGCGTGGTGTCGTGAAGCATCAACAGACCTTAGGAACCTTAATTGAACTATCTTGGCCTCTTTAGGGTAGTGAGATAACTGACTTTGGTGCAGTCCGAGGTTGGTTGATACTCGATACTACACCCAATTGAGGGTTACTTTCCTGGAATATTTCGGTCGCCAGTTCAGTGGCTAAATCGAAACGATGAACAATGAAAGCAATCCCGTGATATTGGGACCCTTAGAACCCGGTTACTTCTAATAGGACAGGTTGAGCCCACCAACTTCAAGAGGGTACTACCCAGACCCCATGCTGGCCTTAAACTCTAAGGGCTTCTCTTGTGTGACTTGTGTGCCTTCGTACTTGACTATTTGCATGCTTGTTATCTAACACAGGAATTACTTGCAGGGTTTGCTTATAGTCCTTAATGGGGACTCATAGCAGGGTTTGCTAAGTTTTGCAGGTTTTGTCCATAGTCCTTAATTAGGACTCATGGCAGGTTTACTGAGCTTGCTTGCAGGTTTTATTTATAGTCCTTAACTGGGACTCATAACAGGGTTTACTAGGTCTCTTGCAGGTTTTGTTTATAGTCCTTAATTGGGACTCATAACAAAGTATACTGAATTTCTTGCAGGGTTTGTTTATAGTCCTTAATTGGGACTCATAACAGGGTTACTCACATTACCCCATGCATAACATAACATCATACCATTGCATACATCCTAACCCATTTCAAGGATCTCAAGGGCTTGTGATGCAGGTCATGATAAATCAAACATCTAGCAAGGGGCAAAGGGGATTTATTTTCCTCTAGCCAAGGCTGTCAGGGGCTATGACCCACTGGATATGGTGAGCCTTTGACCCTTGAAGAAGGACTCTCAACAACATGAAGTTCCTTCAATCAAGTTACCGGTTCTCAACTCTAACAATTTCTCTGTTTATCCCGCGAGGTCCTTGAAAACATTACATGCATGTCATACATCTCATTGCATTGCAGGTACCCCTTGGACAGGTTGCTTACCCTTCTTCACTGTTTATTTCAGCCGATCGTCATGAATCCTGAATCATCAGCCGAGCAGACTATCAAGGCCCTCCAGGCTCAGAATGCCCAGTTCCAAGGGCTGATCATAAATTTGACCCAGGGGCAACAAGATCTGAAGGCTTTGCTCTTGAAGAAAGAAAAGAAGAAGAAGAGGATTGTTTTGTTCAGCCCTAGACGCAGATCTAGGAATACCCTGCAGGATCAAACTGAGAGGACAACTCCATATGTGGGGAAGAGCAGTCATCAGGAGGAAAGGGTTCCCAGTCCAGTGGTCTCCGACAACGAGACAGATTTCAACGACGAACAATACCCTCCTGCCGAAGACAAGTACAAACAGTTGGAGGATAGGCTGAATGCTATGGAGATCCAACAGGTACCTGGGCTGGATTTTGGAGATCTGGGTTTGTCAACTGGTGTGATTATTCCTCGGAAGTTCAAAGCACCATCCTTTACCAAGTATGACGGGGCGTCTTGTCCCAAGTTACATCTCAGGTCCTATGTTCGGAAGATTCAACCATATACGGTGGACAAGAATTTGTGGATCCACTTCTTCCAGGAGAGTCTTTCAGGGACTCATCTCGAATGGTTCTATCAGCTAGATAGGGCCAAGGTTCGTAACTGGGAGGAGTTGGCTACTGCTTTCTACAAGCAGTATCAATATAATGCCGACCTTGCTCCTACGCGTACCCAACTCCAGGGCATGTCGTTAGGATCAAGTGAAGGTTTTAAAGAATATGCGCAGAAATGGAGGGATCTTGCTGGAAGGGTACAACCACCTCTGACTGATCGGGAACTTGTCGATATGTTCTTGGGGACCCTGTCTGGTCCGTTCTACAACCACCTAATTGGGAATTCGTCTGCTGGATTCACAGATCTTATCTTGACTGGAGAACGAATAGAAGCTGGCATCCGGTCTGGGAAAATTCAAGAGGCTGCGCCTTCCGATAAAAAGCCTCATCATGGAAAGAAAGAATCCAATGCTGTGCACGGTAAAAAGAGCCGTCATGAGGTAGGGGCAATCCAGATCTCCAATCCTGGACCTGCTCAACAAGGACAGGGGCAGCAGCGCAAGGAGAAACGACAGTACACCAAAATCAACATGTCGCTGGATCAAGCACTGCAACAAATGTTGAAGGCAGGGTTGATCACCTTAAGGGCTCCTCTTCGGAATCCGAACACTTCTGCTCCCAACTATCATCCCAATGATAGGTGCGCATATCATTCTGATAGCCCGGGGCATACTACGGACAACTGCTGGCCTCTCAAGAACAAGATTCAAGACATGATCGATGCCGGGGAGATCCAGTTTGAAGTGCCTGAGACTCCGAACATAATCACTGCTCCGTTGCCCAATCATTGAAGCCTTTTGTTTATTTGAATTTTTGAGTTGTATTTTTCTTTGCTTATACAAACAATTTATGTCATAGCAAACTCTTTTATTCTATCAATGCATCGCATACGTCTGTTTTGGGAATTAATACAATTGTTTTCATTATGTTCCAATTTCTTTTCATATTTTTTTTCTGATGTCAACTCTGGATCTAAAATCCTAAGCCTCTTGAGGGAGGATGACGAAAATGATACCATAATCTACAGTATGCTTTTGAACAGACCCCGCTGATGAGGTACAGGCATTGTTTCAATCCCTAAACACTGGAGTTATAAGGAAGATAATCCCTCGTCAACCCCTCTGAGCCAAAGAAGTAGGAGTTTTTCTTTTCGGAAATTAAAACCCTTAATCATAACCTGGGGCAGGGTAGTCTCTCAGTTGATCCAAGTGCATAACGAATGGCACCAAAGGAGTCCTTACAAAACAAAAGACAGTGATGGTTCTGAACAATCATAAAGACAGACAGTCATTACTTCTCAAAGTAAAAACCCATTAAGTCAAAACCTATGAAGGAGACTTACAAAACTGGGGCATCCCGCTGACTGTAATCACAAAAAGGAACAGTTCAGGCAAAAAAAAAAAAAACAGGGATAACGGAATAAAAAAGAAAGAGGTCCTACAAACCCTCAATAACAAAAAGGAATGACTGCCTATTCAAAATAAACTATCAACATCTGAACCATTGTTGGAGCATCAAAGCAAAGACTCAAGCAAGGTCTAACGCACGATCAACTGAGTTTAGGTTTGGAGAACATCACGAAGAGCGGGTGGGTACAAATAATTTGAGCCTTCATCCTTTGTTTCTTAAACCGTGAACCAGGCCACGTTATAACCCTTAAAAGTCCTAGCTGAAGCATGGGTTAGTTCGAAAGCATACTGTTACGAAAGGTATCCTGACTCCTTAAGGCCTACGGTAAATAACTAGTTGACATCATGTTTTACAAACATTCACTTGTTTTATGAAAAAAGAATGCATTTTCAAAATCTTCAAGACAGACATAAGCTTTGCATTTTTAACATAACTTTGTTTGCATATGACTTTTGTTTGAACAGCATAGAAATTCGCGGGACGAAAGTCTAATGAACAAGAGTATCTCCAATCAAGGGGCACGGCATGATCATGGTCTACCATCTGGGGCAGTTAAGTCAAGATCCAGAGAATCTCTCAAAAGGCCAAAAAGCCTGGGGCAAATCTCCGCCTGAGTCACTTGAGGCATTTCAACAACGAATCTTGCATGACCAAACATCTTCTGGTAGCGTGGCAACACAATAACAGGGGCACCTCCCTACATCCTGAGAGCACGCACATAGTCGAAAAAATACTACGCATAATCAAAGACCCGCTAGGTCGACGTACCTAGGCAAAAATAAGGGTTTCCCGACGAACCAAAAGGGTTCGGGCAAAATGAAGGGATGAAATGAAAAAAATCTGTACACCCGGCAAGTCGAAAACCTGAAAAGGCGGCTTGAGCAAAAGATGGGTATCCCGGTGGACCGAAAACCCGAAAGGACGGTCCAGGCAAAAGTTAGGGATTAAAGCGTACGACTATGTTCTGCCAGAAGAAGGTTTGTCCATCAACAACTATCAGCACCCCACAAGTGCCTCCCCCATAGAAACAGGGGCAATAAAGAGTGGTCTAAGAAATCTGATTGTTCTATCCTCCAAGGTATCAGGGTAGGTTCCGTTGAAGAACATAACCAATACAATTCAATACTTCTCCAGGAGAGTCCAATCTCCCCAAGCAGTAAGCTTATCCCCAGTTGATTTTTGGAAGCTTATCCTCGCAGAGCACGAATGCGTCTCCCGGCTTTATTCAAAGAGTTATTTCCCTAACAGGATATAACTGGGTTATCCTCAGCCAAAAGCCACGGAAAGAGCGTCGTCGACGAAGTCTTCTTACCCCAGCGAAGTCTATCAACACTTCCAACAAGAAGGGTATCCCCAGCAAACTACTATCAACATTCAACAAAGCATCTCCCCACAGAGTATTTCTTCCCAGCAAGATTGTTAGAGTACTCTCCTCCCCGCAGAATAATCCATTCGCCAAGTTCATTCCCCAACGGAGTTATCTCCTACCGGTATTCTTGCAGTTATCATCCCCAGCGGAAGCAAAACCTATTCTTCAACATCAGCCCAGGAGTGACTTCCCGGCACCCGTCAAGGATTTATTTTCTTAGACAAAAATACCTTCATAAACATCACATCTTCATACATTATAACATGCATATGCGTCATACTACACGAATCTCATTAATTTTGAAGACATACAGTTCATGCATCATGATTTTGCATACAATTATGTTTTACCTTTCAGGAAAGGTCAATACAAAGATGACTACTATCAACTATCGCAATTCTTTCTAGATATAGTTTCAGATTTGACCCAGAGATGGTGACGTTCTGATACTGCTTCCAGATATCCTTCTAGATATAGTTTCAGATATGACCCAGATATGGCGACGTTCTGATACTGCTTCCAGATTTCCTTCTAGATATAGTTTCAGATATGACCCAGATATGGCGACGTTCTGATACTGCTTCTAGATTTCCTTCTAGATATAGTTTCAGATATGACCCAGATATGGCGACGTTCTGATACTGCTTCCAGATTTCCTTCTAGATATAGTTTCAGATGTAAACCAGATATGGTGACGTTCTGATACTGCTTCCAGATTTCCTTCTAGATATAGTTTCAGATATGACCCAGATATGGTGACGTTCTGATACTGCTTCCAGATTTCCTTCCAGATATAGTTTCAGATGTAAACCAGATATGGCGACGTTCTGATACTGCTTCCAGATTTCCTTCTAGATATAGTTTCAGATATGACCCAGATATGGTGACGTTCTGATACTGCTTCCAGATTTCCTTCTAGATATAGTTTCAGATATGACCCAGATATGGCGACATTCTGATACTGCTTCCAGATTTCCTTCTAGATATAGTTTCAGATGTAAACCAGATATGGTGACGTTCTGATACTGCTTCCAGATATCCTTCTAGATATAGTTTCAGATGTAAACCAGATATGGTGACGTTCTGATGCTGCTTCCAGATTTCCTTCTAGATATAGTTTCAGATATGACCCAGATATGGCGACGTTCTGATACTGCTTCCAGATTTCCTTCTAGATATAGTTTCAGATATGACCCAGATATGGCGACGTTCTGATACTGCTTCTAGATTTCCTTCTAGATATAGTTTCAGATATGACCCAGATATGGCGATGTTCTGATACTGCTTCCAGATTTCCTTCTAGATATAGTTTCAGATATGACCCAGATATGGCGACGTTCTGATACTGCTTCCAGATTTCCTTCTAGATATAGTTTCAGATATGACCCAGATATGGCGACGTTCTGATACTGCTTCCAGATTTCCTTCTAGATATAGTTTCAGATGTAAACCAGATATGGTGACGTTCTGATATTGCTTCCAGATTTCCTTCTAGATATAGTTTCAGATGTAAACCAGATATGGTGACGTTCTGATGCTGCTTCCAGATTTCCTTCTAGATATAGTTTCAGATGTAAACCAGATATGGTGACGTTCTGATACTGCTTCCAGATTTCCTTCTAGATATAGTTTCAGATGTAAACCAGATATGGTGACGTTCTGATATTGCTTCCAGATTTCCTTCTAGATATAGTTTCAGATGTAAACCAGATATGGTGACGTTCTGATGCTGCTTCCAGATTTCCTTCCAGATATAGTTTTAGATGTAAACCAGATATGGTGACGTTCTGATGTTGCTTCCAGATTTCCTTCCGGGTATAGTCCAGATATGAACCAAATATGGCGACGTTCTGACACTTATTTCAGTTAAATATACTCCAAGACCTTGTCCGGTTCAGTTAAATCGACCCTAAGATTTTCCTGATGCTTATCCAGTCAAAGGCCTTCTCTGGTTCAGTCAGATCGACCCTAAGATCTCCCTGATGCTTATCCAGTTGAAGATATTCCAAGACCTTGTCTGGTTCAGTTAAATCGACCCTAAGATTTTCCTGATGCTTATCCAGTCAAAGGCCTTCTCTGGTTCAGTCAGATCGACCCTAAGATCTCCCTGATTCTTATCCCAGTAGAAGACACCCAAGATTTTCTCAACGAGCGTTGTTGAAGTTAAAATCACCCAAGGTTCCCTTACCATTCATGCTAAGGCAGAAACCATCCCTGGTTCATTCATCGCCGTTTGAAGCTCCAGACTCAGCTCTTGTAACCAGTCAGGACATATCTATACCAAGCATCTAAAAAAATCAGCTCCTGCGACGTGTCAGGTACTCATTTCTATTTTGCAGGTATGCAGGTTCTCGCTAAGGAATCTCTTACGCGATCAACATCCAGATGGCATCTATAAGCCCATCATCCTATCCAGCAACCTCTAAATGGCATCTATAAGCCCATTCCCATCACACTGCTAACATGTGAGCGCAAATTTCTGGGCACTCTAGTGTCCAATCATCTTCTACCCTCGGATTACGAAAGGCACGTCAGCCAATCTGCATCCTCAGGTCTAAGAAGATTGAACAGGGGCAACTGTTGTACCCCAAAATTTGCCCTCCCATATTCTTCAAGAAATTGTCAAGCCAAGTCACAAAATTCCCCAAGGGTTGCACAGTCAAAGGTCTCCTATACAGTCAAAACTAGGGTTTGTGTTCTGATCAAGAAATTGAAGGTTTCAAAGGCCCAATCAAGTCTCACATGCCTATAAAGATGGTCAAGTATCCTCACATCAAGTTTCAAGGCATTCAGCACAAAATTGCACAGTCAAAACCCTAAATTGCACTACAGTCAACTGTAGGGGCAAAATGGTCATTTGACAGTCAAAAGTTCAAATTTTTGGTCAACATATCATTTTGAAGCCACAAACATCATTTGATTAATACTTGATCATGATTCTCAAAATTTGGCTCAGAATTCATCAAGATGCAAAAGTTTCCTTATTTGGACAGTTGAAAAAAGTCAACTGAAATTGACCAGGGCATAACTTTCACATGGATTATCAGAAAAATTCCATCCAAGGCTCATTTTTAAGAGAAAGACATTTCCTACAACTCATCTTCATATTTCAAATCCAAGAAATGCTCTCACAAAAAGTTATCAATTTCAACATTATAGGTCATTTTCAAAAGTCAACAAAAAGGGACTTTAAGTCAAAGGCCATAACTTGAGATTGGTAAATCAAAATGACATGGGACGAAAGGCATTGGTTAGAGGACTCAAAGACCTTTCCAAAATGTCAAAGAACATGAGAAAAGCTTTAAAATTGAGCAAGTTATGCCTTGTGGAAGTTGGGAAATTTTTGGATATTTTGAAAAGTCAACACTACTTCAAATGACCTAAAATTGCTAATGGGCCCATTTTTCTTCCATGATTCATCATTCTAAGCATGTGCACGACCACTTGGCCCAAAGGGAAGTATTTTCTCATTTTTTATTTATTTATTTGAATTTTTATTCATATTAATTCATTTAAATCACTTAAATATATGAAAAATATCTAACTTGACCTAATAAATCTTTTCATGCATATTTTGCCTTCAATATTTCGTGCATAGGTCAATAGGGAAAGATTTGGTCTGATTTAAGCATAATTGATACAAGAGCACATGGAAAAGATTGAAAACATAATGGTGAAAAATCAAATATTGAAAACCATGATTGCGAGAGATTTTTATCAATTTTCTTAACCTAATTGATTCACTACAAATGCTTGAACACAACCCTAATGCCCATACACAGAAAGCTGCGCAAGAAAGGCCATTACAAACTTGAAATTTTCTCCATAAAAGCTCAAAACTGAAAAGCACTTTTTAGGTCGATTCAAGCCTCCATTCTTATTTCAATAGTTTCCTTGGAGATCACTGATCACGTTCCAATCAGAAACAACCATCAAAACCTCAAGGATTGGTACACAGAACTCGAAATTTTTCATGAAATAAGCATAATCGTATTTTGATTTTCAAGCATAATTATTGCATTCTTCTTATGGATTATTACTCAGTGATGGATTCTGATGCTAACTGTACCATTTAATTGCGTTTTTGTGCACTCAATACGATTTCACCATTATTGAGCATTAGGGTTTTGCAGCTTTTGAATTAGGGGTTTCCAGGTATGGTAAAATTGGACATTCTCAGGACCATAATTAGACTCAGCTCATCCAGACGAAGAAGACAGGACCCTCGCGCCTAATTTATGTTTGGAGATGGCTTAATCGCTATTTCCTGGAAACAGGCCTAAGAGAACGTCTTTAAAACCGTGGCCTTTGTTTTTATGTTTTCAGGAACATGAAGACGATGAAGTCGTGGCCAAGCGTGATAGGTTGATTTGAATTTTTTGCGCGCAAATCCATTAGCGCGTTGTTTCGTATCATATTATTTGTTGGTTATTTATATATCAAATGCATAGATTGGCTCAGCTGGCAGGCGTTGATAGCATTCACGTCCATGACCTGGGTTCGAGTCCCAGGTCTTCAATATTCCCATTTATTTTTCTTCAATTAACGTTCACGTGCAGTGCTGAGGTGAGGGATCATGATACACCTCTTAATCCAAGCGTCCACGCGTCTAGCATATCCAGATCAAAGGATCAAGGTTGGGTGAACACACTAAGCCCTAGTCCACGCACCACATGCTAGTCAGAAAAGTCAAAAAGATCAAAGCTTATTGGGCCAGAAACCTTGGGCTATACCTCCAAAATCAGGGGCAGACCCCCTTTGGTTTGCACTTTCTTTTCATTTTTTCTATTTTTTTCTATTCTTGTTTTAATTCTTATTTTTATTTTAATTACTGTTTATTTAATTAATTATTTTTTACAAAATACAAAAAAAATGCCTAAAATAAAAAAAAACAAAAAATATAATAAATAATTTTTATTTCTAATATTTTCATAGATAAAGGCATGTAATTAATTAGTTTTAAATTAGGTTTTAATTTTAATTCTTTTAACAAAAATATAAAAAATGTAGAACTAGGTTTAATTGATAATTTTTATTTCCTTTTAATTTTTCCTTTTTTCATCATAATACTTATTTATTTATTTATTTTTTTAATTAAATTGTACATAGAAAAAACTTAGGTTTAATTTAGGTTAAATTTTAATACTTTCATAATAAATTTAAAAACCATTAGAATTAGGGTTAGTTAATTAATGCTTTTTCTATTGAATCTTAAAAAACACTAAAAATACCAAAAACATTCTCTTTTAATTTTTAATTTTAATTTCTCATTAATTTTAATATTTTGCAAAAGGGTCCAACGCCCATATTTTTAATTGTTTAATTTCGCATGTTTATGTTATGTCATTTAAATAATTATGTATCTCTCCCAAAGCTTTGTAATATTTATCTTTTCGCACTTTTATTTGCTTTATTTATCTTTCCGTCAAATCGGGTCCGGTTTAATTTTGGCGATGTGGACCCGCGCCATTTGTAATAGCTTTAGATTTACTTTTCCTCGCAAATATTTCTTAACTGTTAATCAAAAGCATGCAAGAATGAATGGCCTTAAATAAAATCAAGCGTAGATCACCAATAACATGACAAGACAAAATATCTGAAAACGACACACATTTCGCACACACCACCCCTAGGGTACGCCTCACTGTTGCCTTGCCTCGAAAGGTGATCGTCGAGTAGAGGATGTCTTAGTAAGTCCTCATGATCCGGGAACCTGGCATGAGGGTAGCTTCTAAGGTGTCTTCCCATTGCTCTGGTGATCACCATGTCCCGAACCTCGAATTGACCCGAACACCTCCAACGGTGGTGCTACCTACCTCTCAATGGTGGGATGGCACTACTTTAAAGGACATTTACACAGACGAATTCCTTAGGGTAGGTAGGTTCTCGTAGATACTTGCTCTAAATTTCAAAACAAATCAAAAATACTTTTCGCACCAACACATTTTCAAAAAGCTTTCAAAAGCAATTTTTCAAACACTCTGACACAAGAGTCGATCTGAAACTTTCAAAGAAACTTTTTAAAACCCACAATTGAAAAGCAAACAAACAATTTTGAAAACACAAATGAGCAAGTATCTAAGAGCCCATGGATAACCATGGATAGAAAGGGTGCTAACACCTTCCCTTTCTATAACCTACCTCCCGAACCGAGAGCGATCTCTTTAAGGAATTTTTCTGTGCTTTTGTCCTTTCCATTTGGAGAAAATAAAAGACGGTGGCGACTCTTGCTTCCGCGACATTTCGCGAACCAGCGTTAAACAGTCAGTTCCAGATCCACCGATCACAGAACTGGCGACTCTATTGGGGATAAACTTAAAGTGAGGTGTACCTTAGGACTAAGATCACTGTGTTTTCAATTGTTTCCCTTGTTTGCTTTATTATTGTGGGACTGTCTTGGGAGTTCTATAGATCCTAACCCGGATCTGGGGGATACCTTTCTTAGAAAGTAGCAACAAGGCTGTGAGGGAACTGTGCGGGGTATACCGACATGGTTGAAACAGTCTGCTACGTTGATGTGGCACTTTGGTGTGTACCGGTAACCCTTGAGTTCAGTCAAGGAGAGTACGGGGCCTCCGCGTGGTGTCGTGAAGCATCAACAGACCTTAGGAACCTTAATTGAACTATCTTGGCCTCTTTAGGGTAGTGAGATAACTGACTTTGGTGCAGTCCGAGGTTGGTTGATACTCGATACTACACCCAATTGAGGGTTACTTTCCTGGAATATTTCGGTCGCCAGTTCAGTGGCTAAATCGAAACGATGAACAATGAAAGCAATCCCGTGATATTGGGACCCTTAGAACCCGGTTACTTCTAATAGGACAGGTTGAGCCCACCAACTTCAAGAGGGTACTACCCAGACCCCATGCTGGCCTTAAACTCTAAGGGCTTCTCTTGTGTGACTTGTGTGCCTTCGTACTTGACTATTTGCATGCTTGTTATCTAACACAGGAATTACTTGCAGGGTTTGCTTATAGTCCTTAATGGGGACTCATAGCAGGGTTTGCTAAGTTTTGCAGGTTTTGTCCATAGTCCTTAATTAGGACTCATGGCAGGTTTACTGAGCTTGCTTGCAGGTTTTATTTATAGTCCTTAACTGGGACTCATAACAGGGTTTACTAGGTCTCTTGCAGGTTTTGTTTATAGTCCTTAATTGGGACTCATAACAAAGTATACTGAATTTCTTGCAGGGTTTGTTTATAGTCCTTAATTGGGACTCATAACAGGGTTACTCACATTACCCCATGCATAACATAACATCATACCATTGCATACATCCTAACCCATTTCAAGGATCTCAAGGGCTTGTGATGCAGGTCATGATAAATCAAACATCTAGCAAGGGGCAAAGGGGATTTATTTTCCTCTAGCCAAGGCTGTCAGGGGCTATGACCCACTGGATATGGTGAGCCTTTGACCCTTGAAGAAGGACTCTCAACAACATGAAGTTCCTTCAATCAAGTTACCGGTTCTCAACTCTAACAATTTCTCTGTTTATCCCGCGAGGTCCTTGAAAACATTACATGCATGTCATACATCTCATTGCATTGCAGGTACCCCTTGGACAGGTTGCTTACCCTTCTTCACTGTTTATTTCAGCCGATCGTCATGAATCCTGAATCATCAGCCGAGCAGACTATCAAGGCCCTCCAGGCTCAGAATGCCCAGTTCCAAGGGCTGATCATAAATTTGACCCAGGGGCAACAAGATCTGAAGGCTTTGCTCTTGAAGAAAGAAAAGAAGAAGAAGAGGATTGTTTTGTTCAGCCCTAGACGCAGATCTAGGAATACCCTGCAGGATCAAACTGAGAGGACAACTCCATATGTGGGGAAGAGCAGTCATCAGGAGGAAAGGGTTCCCAGTCCAGTGGTCTCCGACAACGAGACAGATTTCAACGACGAACAATACCCTCCTGCCGAAGACAAGTACAAACAGTTGGAGGATAGGCTGAATGCTATGGAGATCCAACAGGTACCTGGGCTGGATTTTGGAGATCTGGGTTTGTCAACTGGTGTGATTATTCCTCGGAAGTTCAAAGCACCATCCTTTACCAAGTATGACGGGGCGTCTTGTCCCAAGTTACATCTCAGGTCCTATGTTCGGAAGATTCAACCATATACGGTGGACAAGAATTTGTGGATCCACTTCTTCCAGGAGAGTCTTTCAGGGACTCATCTCGAATGGTTCTATCAGCTAGATAGGGCCAAGGTTCGTAACTGGGAGGAGTTGGCTACTGCTTTCTACAAGCAGTATCAATATAATGCCGACCTTGCTCCTACGCGTACCCAACTCCAGGGCATGTCGTTAGGATCAAGTGAAGGTTTTAAAGAATATGCGCAGAAATGGAGGGATCTTGCTGGAAGGGTACAACCACCTCTGACTGATCGGGAACTTGTCGATATGTTCTTGGGGACCCTGTCTGGTCCGTTCTACAACCACCTAATTGGGAATTCGTCTGCTGGATTCACAGATCTTATCTTGACTGGAGAACGAATAGAAGCTGGCATCCGGTCTGGGAAAATTCAAGAGGCTGCGCCTTCCGATAAAAAGCCTCATCATGGAAAGAAAGAATCCAATGCTGTGCACGGTAAAAAGAGCCGTCATGAGGTAGGGGCAATCCAGATCTCCAATCCTGGACCTGCTCAACAAGGACAGGGGCAGCAGCGCAAGGAGAAACGACAGTACACCAAAATCAACATGTCGCTGGATCAAGCACTGCAACAAATGTTGAAGGCAGGGTTGATCACCTTAAGGGCTCCTCTTCGGAATCCGAACACTTCTGCTCCCAACTATCATCCCAATGATAGGTGCGCATATCATTCTGATAGCCCGGGGCATACTACGGACAACTGCTGGCCTCTCAAGAACAAGATTCAAGACATGATCGATGCCGGGGAGATCCAGTTTGAAGTGCCTGAGACTCCGAACATAATCACTGCTCCGTTGCCCAATCATTGAAGCCTTTTGTTTATTTGAATTTTTGAGTTGTATTTTTCTTTGCTTATACAAACAATTTATGTCATAGCAAACTCTTTTATTCTATCAATGCATCGCATACGTCTGTTTTGGGAATTAATACAATTGTTTTCATTATGTTCCAATTTCTTTTCATATTTTTTTTCTGATGTCAACTCTGGATCTAAAATCCTAAGCCTCTTGAGGGAGGATGACGAAAATGATACCATAATCTACAGTATGCTTTTGAACAGACCCCGCTGATGAGGTACAGGCATTGTTTCAATCCCTAAACACTGGAGTTATAAGGAAGATAATCCCTCGTCAACCCCTCTGAGCCAAAGAAGTAGGAGTTTTTCTTTTCGGAAATTAAAACCCTTAATCATAACCTGGGGCAGGGTAGTCTCTCAGTTGATCCAAGTGCATAACGAATGGCACCAAAGGAGTCCTTACAAAACAAAAGACAGTGATGGTTCTGAACAATCATAAAGACAGGCAGTCATTACTTCTCAAAGTAAAAACCCATTAAGTCAAAACCTATGAAGGAGACTTACAAAACTGGGGCATCCCGCTGACTGTAATCACAAAAAGGAACAGTTCAGGCAAAAAAAAAAAAAACAGGGATAACGGAATAAAAAAGAAAGAGGTCCTACAAACCCTCAATAACAAAAAGGAATGACTGCCTATTCAAAATAAACTATCAACATCTGAACCATTGTTGGAGCATCAAAGCAAAGACTCAAGCAAGGTCTAACGCACGATCAACTGAGTTTAGGTTTGGAGAACATCACGAAGAGCGGGTGGGTACAAATAATTTGAGCCTTCATCCTTTGTTTCTTAAACCGTGAACCAGGCCA
This sequence comes from Vicia faba, assembly GCA_948472305.1. Classification (NCBI taxonomy): domain Eukaryota; kingdom Viridiplantae; phylum Streptophyta; class Magnoliopsida; order Fabales; family Fabaceae; genus Vicia; species Vicia faba. The sequence goes on along the minus strand of OX451739.1, from coordinate 1,082,108,560 downwards.
CGTTATAACCCTTAAAAGTCCTAGCTGAAGCATGGGTTAGTTCGAAAGCATACTGTTACGAAAGGTATCCTGACTCCTTAAGGCCTACGGTAAATAACTAGTTGACATCATGTTTTACAAACATTCACTTGTTTTATGAAAAAAGAATGCATTTTCAAAATCTTCAAGACAGACATAAGCTTTGCATTTTTAACATAACTTTGTTTGCATATGACTTTTGTTTGAACAGCATAGAAATTCGCGGGACGAAAGTCTAATGAACAAGAGTATCTCCAATCAAGGGGCACGGCATGATCATGGTCTACCATCTGGGGCAGTTAAGTCAAGATCCAGAGAATCTCTCAAAAGGCCAAAAAGCCTGGGGCAAATCTCCGCCTGAGTCACTTGAGGCATTTCAACAACGAATCTTGCATGACCAAACATCTTCTGGTAGCGTGGCAACACAATAACAGGGGCACCTCCCTACATCCTGAGAGCACGCACATAGTCGAAAAAATACTACGCATAATCAAAGACCCGCTAGGTCGACGTACCTAGGCAAAAATAAGGGTTTCCCGACGAACCAAAAGGGTTCGGGCAAAATGAAGGGATGAAATGAAAAAAATCTGTACACCCGGCAAGTCGAAAACCTGAAAAGGCGGCTTGAGCAAAAGATGGGTATCCCGGTGGACCGAAAACCCGAAAGGACGGTCCAGGCAAAAGTTAGGGATTAAAGCGTACGACTATGTTCTGCCAGAAGAAGGTTTGTCCATCAACAACTATCAGCACCCCACAAGTGCCTCCCCCATAGAAACAGGGGCAATAAAGAGTGGTCTAAGAAATCTGATTGTTCTATCCTCCAAGGTATCAGGGTAGGTTCCGTTGAAGAACATAACCAATACAATTCAATACTTCTCCAGGAGAGTCCAATCTCCCCAAGCAGTAAGCTTATCCCCAGTTGATTTTTGGAAGCTTATCCTCGCAGAGCACGAATGCGTCTCCCGGCTTTATTCAAAGAGTTATTTCCCTAACAGGATATAACTGGGTTATCCTCAGCCAAAAGCCACGGAAAGAGCGTCGTCGACGAAGTCTTCTTACCCCAGCGAAGTCTATCAACACTTCCAACAAGAAGGGTATCCCCAGCAAACTACTATCAACATTCAACAAAGCATCTCCCCACAGAGTATTTCTTCCCAGCAAGATTGTTAGAGTACTCTCCTCCCCGCAGAATAATCCATTCGCCAAGTTCATTCCCCAACGGAGTTATCTCCTACCGGTATTCTTGCAGTTATCATCCCCAGCGGAAGCAAAACCTATTCTTCAACATCAGCCCAGGAGTGACTTCCCGGCACCCGTCAAGGATTTATTTTCTTAGACAAAAATACCTTCATAAACATCACATCTTCATACATTATAACATGCATATGCGTCATACTACACGAATCTCATTAATTTTGAAGACATACAGTTCATGCATCATGATTTTGCATACAATTATGTTTTACCTTTCAGGAAAGGTCAATACAAAGATGACTACTATCAACTATCGCAATTCTTTCTAGATATAGTTTCAGATTTGACCCAGAGATGGTGACGTTCTGATACTGCTTCCAGATATCCTTCTAGATATAGTTTCAGATATGACCCAGATATGGCGACGTTCTGATACTGCTTCCAGATTTCCTTCTAGATATAGTTTCAGATATGACCCAGATATGGCGACGTTCTGATACTGCTTCTAGATTTCCTTCTAGATATAGTTTCAGATATGACCCAGATATGGCGACGTTCTGATACTGCTTCCAGATTTCCTTCTAGATATAGTTTCAGATGTAAACCAGATATGGTGACGTTCTGATACTGCTTCCAGATTTCCTTCTAGATATAGTTTCAGATATGACCCAGATATGGTGACGTTCTGATACTGCTTCCAGATTTCCTTCCAGATATAGTTTCAGATGTAAACCAGATATGGCGACGTTCTGATACTGCTTCCAGATTTCCTTCTAGATATAGTTTCAGATATGACCCAGATATGGTGACGTTCTGATACTGCTTCCAGATTTCCTTCTAGATATAGTTTCAGATATGACCCAGATATGGCGACATTCTGATACTGCTTCCAGATTTCCTTCTAGATATAGTTTCAGATGTAAACCAGATATGGTGACGTTCTGATACTGCTTCCAGATATCCTTCTAGATATAGTTTCAGATGTAAACCAGATATGGTGACGTTCTGATGCTGCTTCCAGATTTCCTTCTAGATATAGTTTCATATATGACCCAGATATGGCGACGTTCTGATACTGCTTCCAGATTTCCTTCTAGATATAGTTTCAGATATGACCCAGATATGGCGACGTTCTGATACTGCTTCTAGATTTCCTTCTAGATATAGTTTCAGATATGACCCAGATATGGCGATGTTCTGATACTGCTTCCAGATTTCCTTCTAGATATAGTTTCAGATATGACCCAGATATGGCGACGTTCTGATACTGCTTCCAGATTTCCTTCTAGATATAGTTTCAGATATGACCCAGATATGGCGACGTTCTGATACTGCTTCCAGATTTCCTTCTAGATATAGTTTCAGATGTAAACCAGATATGGTGACGTTCTGATATTGCTTCCAGATTTCCTTCTAGATATAGTTTCAGATGTAAACCAGATATGGTGACGTTCTGATGCTGCTTCCAGATTTCCTTCTAGATATAGTTTCAGATGTAAACCAGATATGGTGACGTTCTGATACTGCTTCCAGATTTCCTTCTAGATATAGTTTCAGATGTAAACCAGATATGGTGACGTTCTGATATTGCTTCCAGATTTCCTTCTAGATATAGTTTCAGATGTAAACCAGATATGGTGACGTTCTGATGCTGCTTCCAGATTTCCTTCCAGATATAGTTTTAGATGTAAACCAGATATGGTGACGTTCTGATGTTGCTTCCAGATTTCCTTCCGGGTATAGTCCAGATATGAACCAAATATGGCGACGTTCTGACACTTATTTCAGTTAAATATACTCCAAGACCTTGTCCGGTTCAGTTAAATCGACCCTAAGATTTTCCTGATGCTTATCCAGTCAAAGGCCTTCTCTGGTTCAGTCAGATCGACCCTAAGATCTCCCTGATGCTTATCCAGTTGAAGATATTCCAAGACCTTGTCTGGTTCAGTTAAATCGACCCTAAGATTTTCCTGATGCTTATCCAGTCAAAGGCCTTCTCTGGTTCAGTCAGATCGACCCTAAGATCTCCCTGATTCTTATCCCAGTAGAAGACACCCAAGATTTTCTCAACGAGCGTTGTTGAAGTTAAAATCACCCAAGGTTCCCTTACCATTCATGCTAAGGCAGAAACCATCCCTGGTTCATTCATCGCCGTTTGAAGCTCCAGACTCAGCTCTTGTAACCAGTCAGGACATATCTATACCAAGCATCTAAAAAAATCAGCTCCTGCGACGTGTCAGGTACTCATTTCTATTTTGCAGGTATGCAGGTTCTCGCTAAGGAATCTCTTACGCGATCAACATCCAGATGGCATCTATAAGCCCATCATCCTATCCAGCAACCTCTAAATGGCATCTATAAGCCCATTCCCATCACACTGCTAACATGTGAGCGCAAATTTCTGGGCACTCTAGTGTCCAATCATCTTCTACCCTCGGATTACGAAAGGCACGTCAGCCAATCTGCATCCTCAGGTCTAAGAAGATTGAACAGGGGCAACTGTTGTACCCCAAAATTTGCCCTCCCATATTCTTCAAGAAATTGTCAAGCCAAGTCACAAAATTCCCCAAGGGTTGCACAGTCAAAGGTCTCCTATACAGTCAAAACTAGGGTTTGTGTTCTGATCAAGAAATTGAAGGTTTCAAAGGCCCAATCAAGTCTCACATGCCTATAAAGATGGTCAAGTATCCTCACATCAAGTTTCAAGGCATTCAGCACAAAATTGCACAGTCAAAACCCTAAATTGCACTACAGTCAACTGTAGGGGCAAAATGGTCATTTGACAGTCAAAAGTTCAAATTTTTGGTCAACATATCATTTTGAAGCCACAAACATCATTTGATTAATACTTGATCATGATTCTCAAAATTTGGCTCAGAATTCATCAAGATGCAAAAGTTTCCTTATTTGGACAGCTGAAAAAAGTCAACTGAAATTGACCAGGGCATAACTTTCACATGGATTATCAGAAAAATTCCATCCAAGGCTCATTTTTAAGAGAAAGACATTTCCTACAACTCATCTTCATATTTCAAATCCAAGAAATGCTCTCACAAAAAGTTATCAATTTCAACATTATAGGTCATTTTCAAAAGTCAACAAAAAGGGACTTTAAGTCAAAGGCCATAACTTGAGATTGGTAAATCAAAATGACATGGGACGAAAGGCATTGGTTAGAGGACTCAAAGACCTTTCCAAAATGTCAAAGAACATGAGAAAAGCTTTAAAATTGAGCAAGTTATGCCTTGTGGAAGTTGGGAAATTTTTGGATATTTTGAAAAGTCAACACTACTTCAAATGACCTAAAATTGCTAATGGGCCCATTTTTCTTCCATGATTCATCATTCTAAGCATGTGCACGACCACTTGGCCCAAAGGGAAGTATTTTCTCATTTTTTATTTATTTATTTGAATTTTTATTCATATTAATTCATTTAAATCACTTAAATATATGAAAAATATCTAACTTGACCTAATAAATCTTTTCATGCATATTTTGCCTTCAATATTTCGTGCATAGGTCAATAGGGAAAGATTTGGTCTGATTTAAGCATAATTGATACAAGAGCACATGGAAAAGATTGAAAACATAATGGTGAAAAATCAAATATTGAAAACCATGATTGCGAGAGATTTTTATCAATTTTCTTAACCTAATTGATTCACTACAAATGCTTGAACACAACCCTAATGCCCATACACAGAAAGCTGCGCAAGAAAGGCCATTACAAACTTGAAATTTTCTCCATAAAAGCTCAAAACTGAAAAGCACTTTTTAGGTCGATTCAAGCCTCCATTCTTATTTCAATAGTTTCCTTGGAGATCACTGATCACGTTCCAATCAGAAACAACCATCAAAACCTCAAGGATTGGTACACAGAACTCGAAATTTTTCATGAAATAAGCATAATCGTATTTTGATTTTCAAGCATAATTATTGCATTCTTCTTATGGATTATTACTCAGTGATGGATTCTGATGCTAACTGTACCATTTAATTGCGTTTTTGTGCACTCAATACGATTTCACCATTATTGAGCATTAGGGTTTTGCAGCTTTTGAATTAGGGGTTTCCAGGTATGGTAAAATTGGACATTCTCAGGACCATAATTAGACTCAGCTCATCCAGACGAAGAAGACAGGACCCTCGCGCCTAATTTATGTTTGGAGATGGCTTAATCGCTATTTCCTGGAAACAGGCCTAAGAGAACGTCTTTAAAACCGTGGCCTTTGTTTTTATGTTTTCAGGAACATGAAGACGATGAAGTCGTGGCCAAGCGTGATAGGTTGATTTGAATTTTTTGCGCGCAAATCCATTAGCGCGTTGTTTCGTATCATATTATTTGTTGGTTATTTATATATCAAATGCATAGATTGGCTCAGCTGGCAGACGTTGATAGCATTCACGTCCATGACCTGGGTTCGAGTCCTAGGTCTTCAATATTCCCATTTATTTTTCTTCAATTAACGTTCACGTGCAGTGCTGAGGTGAGGGATCATGATACACCTCTTAATCCAAGCGTCCACGCGTCTAGCATATCCAGATCAAAGGATCAAGGTTGGGTGAACACACTAAGCCCTAGTCCACGCACCACATGCTAGTCAGAAAAGTCAAAAAGATCAAAGCTTATTGGGCCAGAAACCTTGGGCTATACCTCCAAAATCAGGGGCAGACCCCCTTTGGTTTGCACTTTCTTTTCATTTTTTCTATTTTTTTCTATTCTTGTTTTAATTCTTATTTTTATTTTAATTACTGTTTATTTAATTAATTATTTTTTACAAAATACAAAAAAAATGCCTAAAATAAAAAAAAAACAAAAAATATAATAAATAATTTTTATTTCTAATATTTTCATAGATAAAGGCATGTAATTAATTAGTTTTAAATTAGGTTTTAATTTTAATTCTTTTAACAAAAATATAAAAAATGTAGAACTAGGTTTAATTGATAATTTTTATTTCCTTTTAATTTTTCCTTTTTTCATCATAATACTTATTTATTTATTTATTTATTTAATTAAATTGTACATAGAAAAAACTTAGGTTTAATTTAGGTTAAATTTTAATACTTTCATAATAAATTTAAAAACCATTAGAATTAGGGTTAGTTAATTAATGCTTTTTCTATTGAATCTTAAAAAACACTAAAAATACCAAAAACATTCTCTTTTAATTTTTAATTTTAATTCCTCATTAATTTTAATATTTTGCAAAAGGGTCCAACGCCCATATTTTTAATTGTTTAATTTCGCATGTTTATGTTATGTCATTTAAATAATTATGTATCTCTCCCAAAGCTTTGTAATATTTATCTTTTCGCACTTTTATTTGCTTTATTTATCTTTCCGTCAAATCGGGTCCGGTTTAATTTTGGTGATGTGGACCCGCGCCATTTGTAATAGCTTTAGATTTACTTTTCCTCGCAAATATTTCTTAACTGTTAATCAAAAGCATGCAAGAATGAATGGCCTTAAATAAAATCAAGCGTAGATCACCAATAACATGACAAGACAAAATATCTGAAAACGACACACATTTCGCACACACCACCCCTAGGGTACGCCTCACTGTTGCCTTGCCTCGAAAGGTGATCGTCGAGTAGAGGATGTCTTAGTAAGTCCTCATGATCCGGGAACCTGGCATGAGGGTAGCTTCTAAGGTGTCTTCCCATTGCTCTGGTGATCACCATGTCCCGAACCTCGAATTGACCCGAACACCTCCAACGGTGGTGCTACCTACCTCTCAATGGTGGGATGGCACTACTTTAAAGGACATTTACACAGACGAATTCCTTAGGGTAGGTAGGTTCTCGTAGATACTTGCTCTAAATTTCAAAACAAATCAAAAATACTTTTCGCACCAACACATTTTCAAAAAGCTTTCAAAAGCAATTTTTCAAACACTCTGACACAAGAGTCGATCTGAAACTTTCAAAGAAACTTTTTAAAACCCACAATTGAAAAGCAAACAAACAATTTTGAAAACACAAATGAGCAAGTATCTAAGAGCCCATGGATAACCATGGATAGAAAGGGTGCTAACACCTTCCCTTTCTATAACCTACCTCCCGAACCGAGAGCGATCTCTTTAAGGAATTTTTCTGTGCTTTTGTCCTTTCCATTTGGAGAAAATAAAAGACGGTGGCGACTCTTGCTTCTGCGACATTTCGCGAACCAGCGTTAAACAGTCAGTTCCAGATCCACCGATCACAGGTACCTTTTGCTATAAAGTCATGCCGTTTGGATTGAAAAATGTTGGGGCAACGTATCAACGCGCCATGGTCGCTTTGTTCCATGACATGATTCACCATGAGATTGAGGTGTATGTTAACGACATGATTGAAAGGTCCCAGACTGAAGAAGAACACCTTGACCATCTCCAGAAACTGTTCGACAGGCTGAAGATGTACAAGCTAAGGTTAAACCCGAACAAGTGCACCTTCGGAGTAAGGTCTGGTAAGTTGTTGGGTTTCATCGTTAGTGATAAAGGCATTCAAGTGGATCCTGCAAAGGTGAAGGCTATACAGGAAATTCCACTCCCCGAACAGAAAAAGAAGTTAGAGGCTTTTTGGGACGTCTGAGCTATATTGCCCGATTCATTTCACATCTGACTGCTACTTGTGAGCCAATCTTCAAGCTGTTGAAGAAAGATCAAGTGGTAAGGTGGAATGATGAATGTCAGGCCGCTTTCGAAAGGATCAAAGAATATCTCCAAGAGCCACCTATTCTGATGCCTCCAGTTGAAGGAATACCTTTGATCTTATACTTGACAGTGCTCGACAATTCAATGGGGTGTGTGCTGGGGCAGCATGACGAGTCTGGCCGAAAAGAGCATGCTATTTACTACCTTAGCAAAAAGTTCACCGACTGTGAGACCCGATACTCACTGCTTGAGAAAACTTGTTGTGCTTTGGCATGGGCTGCTCGCCGGCTGAGACAGTATATGCTGACTCACACTACCCTATTAATATCAAAGATGGATCCAATCAAGTATATCTTCGAAAAGCCCGCTTTGTCCGAAAGAATAGCAAGATGGAAGATGATCTTAACTGAGTATGACATCCAATATACAACCCAAAAAGCAATCAAGGGGAGTTTGTTGGCGGATCATTCAGCGCATCAGGCCGTGGATGATTACCAATCTATGAATTTCGAGTTTCCGGACGAGAGCATCATGTTGGTGACTGACTGTGAAAAACCTGGACCGGATGAAGGACCTGAGGAAGGATCCCGATGGTCTATGTATTTTGATGGAGCTTCAAACGCGTTGGGTAATGGCATTGGCACCGTGATCATATCTCCTAAAGGTTGTCATACTCCGTTTACCGCCCGATTATGTTTCAACTGCACCAACAACATGGCGGAGTATGAAGCATGCATCATGGGCCTGCGTGCAGGTATTGACCTAAGGATTAAGTTCTTGAGTGTGTTCAGAGATTCCGCTCTAGTGATCAGTCAGATCAAAGACGAGTGGGATACGAAACATCCAAATATTATTCCTTACAAAGAGTATGTGCTGACATTGCTCCCACACTTCGAGGAGATAACCTTTGAACATTTCCCCAGAGAGGAGAATCAGTTGGTGGACGCGCTAGCCACCATGTCTTCTATGTTCAAGGTCAAATGGGACAATGAAGCTCCCCAGATTACCATCGAGAGGTTGGACGAACTCTCACATTGCTGTGATATTGAGACTGAAGAGGTAGCAGATAAACCATGGTTTCACGAAGTAAAAAGGTATCTCGAGGCTCAAGAATGCCCCGAGGGGGCATCTGTTAATGATAAGAAGTTCTTGAGGAGGTTCGCTGCAAAGTTCTTCATCAGCAATGGTATACTTTACAAGCATAACCATGATTCAACCTTACTGCATTGTATGGATAAGAACGAGGCAGGAAGGATTATGGCAGAGTTACATGAAGGTACTTTCGGAACTCATTCCAGTGGACATACCATGGCAAAGAAGATCCTACGGGCAGGATATTATTGGTCTACTATAGAAGCCGATTGTTATCAGCATTCTCAGACCTGTCATAAGTACCAAGTCTATGCTGATAAGGTGCATATACCTCCAGTTCCTCTAAACGTCTTGACAACTCCTTGGCCTTTTGCAACATGGGTCATTGATATGATTGGTGAGATCAGACCTACTGCGTCCAACCGGCATCGTTTCATTCTGGTGGCTATTGATTATTTCACCAAGTGGGTTGAGGCAGCTTCCTTTTCTACAGTGACCAAGAACGTCGTGGCATGGTTTATTTGGCACAATCTGATCTATCGATATGGTGTACCAGAGAGGATCATTACGGACAACGGTATAAATCTCAATAATACGATGATCACCGAGATCTGCAAATAGTTTAAGATAAAGCATCACAACTCTTCTCCCTACCGGCCGAAGATGAATGGGGCTGTTTAAGAGGCTAATAAGAACATCAAGAAAATTGTGCAGAAGGTGTCAGTGACATACAAAGATTGGCACAAGATGTTACCATTTGCTCTTCATGGGTACCAAACCTCAGCGTGGACTTCAACATGGGCAACGCCCTACTCTCTGGTGTATGGCATGGAAGCAGTCTTACCCATTGAGGTCCAGATACCGTCTCTTCGGATTATGAAGGATGCAGGTTTGAGCAAGGACGACTGGATCCAGACCCGACTTGATCAGCTGAACTTAATCGACGAAAAGAGACTTACTACTATTTGTCATGGTTAGACGTATCAAAAGCGAATGATCAAGGCATTTAACAAGAAAGTCAGACGACAAGAGTATCAAGTAGGGGATCTGGTAATCAAGCGCATCATACTGCCGCAAGGTGATCCCAGGGGCAAATGGACCCCTACTTACGAAGGGTCATTTGTGGTTAAGAACATTTTCTCAGGAGGAGCTATGATTCTAACCACCATGGATGGTGACGACCTTCCTCACCCCGTCAATGCAGACATAGTTAAAAAATACTACGCATGAACAAAGACCTGCTAGGTTGACTGGCCTAGGCAAAAATAAGGGTATCCCGGCGAACCAAAAGGGTTCAGGCAAAAATTAGGGATAAAAAATGAAAAAATCTGTGCACCCGACAAGTCGAAAACCTGAAAAGGAGGCTTGGGAAAAAAAGGGTATCCCGGTGGACTGAAAACCCTAAAGGGCGGTCCAGGCAAAAATTAGGGATCAAAGCGTAACACTATGTCTCATTGGATCATCTTGCAACCCGACTTCGGTATCAACTGTTAAGCTCAGACGGTGTCAATCAATCTGATTTACCTTCAACCAAGTAGCAAAGTGATGAGTCTCTCGAAGATATAAAGGCAATAGTAGAGTTGGAACCCAGTGGGATTGTTCACATAGCTGTTTTTCTTTGCTTTTCACAAACTGTATAAATTTTGTTTGTTCGGAGGCGTTCTATTACTAGGACGTCAACCTCTTGTACAAAAACGCCTATTTACAGGCCAACTTCAAAATCAATACAATTCATTTTCACAAAGAAATTTCAATTTTTTTTTTCTTTTTCTGTTTTGTTTTGCAAGAACGTCCAATGTTTCATTTTGATATATGCATTTGACAATGATTGCCGCTCATAAATATTTACATGCAAAACAAAAGACGATTACTCGTAATATCAGGAACATGGGAAAACAAGAAGTGTCCAAACCTTACAGTTGCTCTATCCACCATGTGCAGGGATAAACCTAGCTGGAGAATACGACCAAAGGTACATTCACTCCCCGCAGAGCAAAAAGTATCTAAAAACAGTGATCCTCCCCAAGCAGAGTTTGTCTATCATCAGCACTAGAAGATTATCCCCAGTGGAGTTTATTTCTTCCACAAGCAGGAACTCAATCCCTGACAGGTTTTATTATCGTCAGCAACGGTAATTCATCCCCGGCCAAGGTGGTTCCTCCAAATCGATAGATCCTCTAGTAGAGCATATCTTACCCACATAGTCGTTTTCTTGTCAGGTTATTCTCTAGCAGGATTATTCTCACAATCATCTTCGATCGTTATTCCCAGCAAGAACGAAGAATTCAACTCTTTTTCTCCAGCAGCAATCCGGGATTTATTTTCCCCAGCTAGAGATTATCATAAAAACATTGCATATCCATACATCATGACATATGCATACGCATCATACAACACAATCTCATTTATTTTAAGAACATCATTGCTTGATACATGTCATGCATTACATACGACTAACCTTTACCTTTCAGGAAAGATACAATCAAATTCTCACAAAGTTCAAGCTATGAATCCCGGATCCGACCGGATAGTATCTTGATTCTTATCACAATATTGTGAAGCCCGGAGAACGACCGGATAATAGTATCAAAGCACCGTGAAGCCTGGATTCGACCAGATAGTGGTTTATCTTTAAGCTATGAAGCCCGGATTCTACCGGATATTAGTAGGCCCAAAAATCAAATGGAAGCCCGGAGGTGACCGAATATCCACTTGATTTCTTCTGAAGCCTGGATTACGACCAAATAAGAGAAGTAAAGCATCGTGAAGCCTGGATTACGACCAAATAACAGTATAAGACACTACGAAGCTTGGATTTCGACCAAATAGTAGTTTACCTGGACAATTACTAAGAAGCCCGGAGTCGACCGGATATTAGTGTGCCCTAAGTTCAAGTTGAAGCCCAGATGCGATCAGATAACAACTCATTTCCTTTTGAAGCCTGGATTACGACCAGATAAGAATCGAGAAATTGCGAAGCCTGGATCACGATCGGATAGCAAGTTTAATCTCATCTCCCCAGTAACACACTGTAAAGCCTGGATTACAACCAGATAGCAGTCGGTCTTATCACTATGAAGCCTGGATCACAACCAGATAGTAGTTCTTTTTCACCTCCTCAACCAAGAGACGATTCCCCAGTAGAATAACGGATGACCGAAGCTCCTAAAATTCTATTTCTCTCAAAACAAAGAACATCACTCCCCAGCATAGTCTTCCTCAACAACAGGTATACAGACCCTCGCTAAGGAATCTCTTATGCGATCGACACTTCTTCTGATGGCATCTTTAAGCCCATCTTCTGTCATCAATTACCAAATGGAATCCGTAAGCCCATTCTCGACATCACAAGACAAGTACCACCTCATGCGAGTGCAAATTTCTGGGCACTCTAGTGTTCAATCATCTTCCACCTTCGGATCACGAAAGGTAGGCAAGCCTATCTACATCCTCAGGTTTAAGAAGATTGAACATGGGCAGCTGTTGTACCCCAAAATTTTCCCTCCCATATTTCTCAAAACATTTCAAGAAAGATCCTCAAGTTGCTCAAGGAAGTCCAAGGGTTGACCAGACAAGCCCTCTCCTAAGGCAGTCTACCTCAAATTAGGGTTTCATGTTGCATCAAGATACTTGAGTCCAAGGGATCCCAAATGCTCAAAATTGTCCTAATATGTTCTCAAGATAATCCATGTCAAGTTTCAAGCCTTGCAGATAAAGTTTGCTCAGTCAATTGCTCAAAGGCCTGGAAATCGACTGTGCTAGGGCAAAAGTCAATTGTGGCCCACATACAGTCAAACTTCAAATTTTTTTGTAAACATCCTCATTTTGAAGTATCATTAATCATTTGATAAAGGGTTGATAATGATTCATCAAGTATTGCTCACAATTCATCAAACCCCAAAAGTTGCTAAATAAGGGTTTTGTAGGAAAAGTCAACTCAACTTTGACCAAGCATAACTTTCTCATACTTTATGAAAAATGACCCATCCAAATCTCATTTTGAAGAGGATTCAATTCCCTATAATCCATCTTCATCTCCCAAGTTCAAAATATGCACTCACAAGAAGTTATGAATTTAGACATTATAGGTCATTTTGAAAAGTCAACAAAAACACATTTGTTATAAAAGCTTCATACATGCACATGGAATACCAAATTGAGATGAGACCAAAAGGGTTGCTTAGAGGACATCTCAAGCTTTCTAAAAAGTCCAAGAACACCTTCAAATAGTCAAAATTGAGGAAGTTATGCATTGGTGAAGTTGACCCTTTTTTGCAAAATTGTCAAAAGTCAACTATGCCTCAAATTGCAATTTTTGCTAAATGGGCCCAATCTTTTGCATTTGTTCTGAGTTGGTAGCATGGTCTACGAGCCCTAGCTCTTTCCACTTGTCTTTATCTTATTTTTATTATTTATTTTTATTTTTATTTGAATTAAATAAATTTAAATCAAAACAAATCATGAAAAATCCAAATCATTGAAACCTCAAGATATTGTGCATGTTTCAGGTCCTATAACCAGCTAGCAATTGGATTAATTCGTGCAAGGCATAGGTGGGCACAAAAAGATTGAGTTTGTCCTATTTTTAGAAGGATCTTCAAGTGAATCAAATCAAAATCAAAAGCCATAATGGATGAAGATTGAGAACACTTTTGCAACCCTAATCCAACCCTTGGTATATAGTATACAATTGCAGACCTAAAACACAAGGCTGGAGAGGCGTGAGAAGGCAGAACAAAACTTGAAAAATCAAAGAAAAGTGGTGATTCGATTTTGTACTTCCAGGCACTTTCAAGGTCCCCTAGCCATCTCATTCACTTCCTGGGATCACAAGCAAGCTATACCAATCAAGAACAAGGAGTTTCCAGCGCTATAACACACTGTAAGTCAGCCACGACAATGGTTTCTTCTTGAAATCAAATTGCATGATTTTGGCATCTATAGCATGAAATACTTGTATATTCTTGCTCCTTGAAACATTTTCAAGCTATCTATAACATTCAATTGCATTTTTGTGGACTATCTCAGGAATTGCCATTATTAGGGTTTTATGCTTCATTTTAGGATCTTTGTATGCATGCAAAATTAGCCCCCATGAAGGGCATCATGATACTCAGAATTCCAAGGAAGTTCGATTCATGGCATTAGATGTCATTTATCATGCCCATGGAAGATTTTGAAATGAGCCAGGGTTGTAGCTACAGACATATGTCGGTAGGTAAAAGTCTGTGACTTTTACCAACGGAGAGAGGACAAGGGATGACCTGTGTGGCACCATCTTACTCGTCTATTTGAATTCAGGCACTCTTTTTTTATTTTTCCCACTAACTTGCATTATTGTGTATTATCAATTATTATTATTTTGTATACAAATAGAACGTGCAGCTCAGTTGATGAAGGAGTGATTGGAAAAGGCTTCGGGACCTGGGTTCGAATCCCAGGCCCCCCATTATTTCACATATTTTTCTTTCCATAATCAGGCGCGTGTATAGTTGGGATGACCACCATGGTCCATCATCATCCAACCAGCCATGTGTCCAGGAGGCCAGATCTAAAGGCTATCATATGAGGGTCCACCAAAAGCTTAGTCAATGTATAACATTGGAACGTGAAAGTCAACATGGGCCAGATTTGTTTGGGCCCAAAGCTTGCTATCAACACCTCCAAAATTACTTTCACAGGCCCAATTCTTCTTTTTTTATTTATTTATATTGTCTTTATTAATTGTTTTAATTATTTTTACTAACATAAAATCAATTCATTTATTTTATTAAAAAATCACAAAAAAACAATTTTTCATCCAATTAGATTTAGGTTTATTTTTCATCAAAAAAATTAATTAATTAAATTAGTTTATTTAATTTTAGGGTAACTTAAATTCTTTTGTAAATAAATTTAAAACAAGTTAGAAATTAGGGCTTTGTCTAAATTAAAATCCTATTTTCCTTTTTTTCTTAAAAATAACCAAAAATATAAAAATAGGTCATGTGAATTATTTTCTTTAATTAATTTAATTACTAATTAATTTTGTATTTTAAAAACCTTATTATTTTTCTTTTTCTTAAAAAATAATTAAAAACAACAAAAATATATTTTCTTTTAATTAGGTTAGACGGGGTCAAAACCCTAATTTCTTATCGTTCTTAATTTCATCGCGCGCGCTTTATTTATTTTTTTTTACCATATTGATGTAATTGATCACAAGGTGTAATAGATTAATTAGGACCTTTTATCGTTCATTTATCGTTTTGACGGGTTGTTTTTGGCTATGTAATTAATACCCGAAGCCTTGTAATAGCGTAGCTTTACTTTCCGCACTTTAAATTCCGCAAAATATTAACTGTTAGATGTATGAATATTAGGAATGCATGACAAGAATGTATGATTAACTTTAAAATGGTTAGCTAACCCTAAATGTGCAAGGACAATAACTTGAAATTGAATCACTCGCACATGCGCACTCCTAGGGTATACTCTCACTTCGGTTGCCTTCGGTAAAAATGGTCGTTAAGTATAAGATATTTTAGTGGTCGCTCTCTTGTCTAAACAAAGATCAAAGTCCCGTTCAGAAAACTTGCCTCGGATACGTTGCCTCGGATACGTTTCCTCGAGTATTGATCTTAAGACATTAGGGTTATTACTAAGATGTTCTAACATTGCTTTAGTGATCGTACGTCCCTTTCGAATTGACCCTTAAAACTCCAATGACGGTGCTACCTACTCACTAATAGTGGGATATCACTGTCTAAAGAAAACAAGAATAAAAACATTCTCTTTTTCGAGTAGGTAGATTAGTTATTAAGTACTTGCTCAAACAAACAAACTTTTTCACACTTACACTCCTCTTTCAAACAAAGTTTTCAAAAACACTTCGTAACTCTCTTGAAGACAGAAGAAAGGGTAAAATAGAAGTCAAAACTTTTCAAATCACACAAACACAAAAGGAATTTTTAAAATGATGAGCAAGTACCTAAGAGCCCGTGGAAAACCACGGATAGAAAGGGTGCTAAGACCTTCCCTTTTTATAATCTACCCTCGTACTCAAAATCTCGAAAAAGGGAATTTTTCTGTGCTTTTTGCCTTTCCTGTTGGATAAAATAAAATTTGGTGGCGACTCTTGCTTACCGTGACATTTTGCGAATACAAATGCAAAACGCAAACCAGCATTTCAAAATAGTCCAGTTCTGGCCACCGTATCACACTTTCACATCTTGATTGTCTCTCTCACCAGATGTCGTTGCAAAGTCTAGGGTTCTTCTTGTCTTCCCGTGGAATCTTCTTCCCATGTTTAGAACTCCGGTCACCTTCTTTGTTTTCTTCTTTTTCTTTTCAACCAGCAAGGTCTTCAACTCTTCTTGTCCTTTTGCTAGAGTTAAAAGCATCTGTTGAAACTGTGCATTCTGAGCTTGGAGGTCCTTCACCATTTTCTCGAGATCCATCTTATTGAAATAAACAGTAGAAAGATGAGGAGACTTGTCGCTAGAAGCTTGCTTATGTTATGATGAATGGTGAATGCGTATGCAATGATTTCAAGGAACTTAGAGATTCAAATTCATTTTAGACAAAAAGGAAACACGCGCTATATTAAAATATTAAAGCTTGAGTACATCAATGCCTCTTTGGGCTTACACAAAAATATAACAAAAAGCTCTAAGATAAAAAGGTTGTGCGCATCCTCTTTGGTGCAATGTAGGCATTTAGGGTCCGTTCCTCATGAAGTTTCTTAGTGAGTTCCAAAACCTTCTTCTCACTAGCGTAGAATTGGGCCTCAAAAGTGTCTCGCTCTCCCTTGAGCTATATCCAATCTCTTTGTAAATCTTCAAGAGATATGGGCATGTCAGGATGCAGGATGGTGTATGGAACATCTCCTTCCATGACAGGCTCAATGATTATCGGGAGAATGGAGAGGTAAGGCATCATAAGACTTTGAACGCTAGTTCGTACCCATTTGAGGTAAGGCTCAAGAGGGATGGAATTATTGTGTCCCAAAGTCTTTCTATCTACCTTGTTCAGCATCCTCCACGCTCGGATAAATCTCTGGCGAAGGACTTGATCGTCGTTCTCGTAGTCAAATACCAAACCTTGAATGAGCATCTCATGTGGGCCATCCCTTCGAGCATAACCAAACTGTCTTAGAGCTAAACAGGGGTTATAGGTGATACCTCCCCTAATGCCAAGTAAGAGGACATTAGGAAATTCTCCACAATGGCCGACGATGATAACATTCTCTATAGATCAGGAACACCAATGGATGTCTGAATGCTTGAGCGTTATCAACCTTTGTGACCACCTTAAACCTTGATCATTCCTTAATATAGATTGAGGAGATGAGAACTAAACCATCTTTCCAAGAGAGGTGTACAACACATGAGGATACCTCTTTTCCTCATAGTGCGAGTGTGAAAAGAATGTAGGATGTCCCCTAGAAAAATAGGCACCGGGTTGCAAGATATGAAGACTTTGACGGCATTCACATGCATGAGTTGGTCAGGGTTTGGAAATAAAACCATCCCATAGATGAGGAGATCCACAATTTCCTCAAAGGCTTGCAAATCCAAAGAGTTCCAACATTTTTGGGCTTTCTTAAACAAGAACTTTGCTAGGAAACCTTTGACACCACTCCTTGTTTCCCAATGAGTTGTGACATCAGATGGTTGCAAGTGTAGAACTTGAGAAATACCTTCTGGCTTTGGGTCTCTTTCCATACCGCTGAAAGGTGGTTGATTGAGAATGGGAATCCTCAAGAGTTGGGAGAATTCTTCCAGAGTTGGCACAAGTTGACAATCGGGGAAAGTGAAGCAATGGTGTAGAGGATCAAAGAACTGGAAGAGCACCTTCAACATATCTTCATCAGTTTTGGAGGTGACCAAGTTTAGTATACGACCATGTCTCTCAGAGAATGGAGAGTTTTCAGGAATCCTTGAAGCTAGCTCTTTAAGTTGAGGGGGAATCCTTACAAGTTTGACTTGAATAGTTTTCATGCGAAGAGAATCCATGTCCTACAAAACAGAAACAAAGATAAATCCCAAAACTCCTTGAAATGTTTAGTGAATGTGTATGATGTTATGATGTTCATGATGTTATGTACAAGTAAAATATACACAAACAAAGCAAACAAGTCCTTAGGTTTAAGCTTGCGTGGAGTCTCATAGGTAAGTACCCTCTTGAAGTTTTAGTTGGCTCAAACCTGTCCTAGTAATAGTAATCGGGTTCTAAGGAGCCCAATATCACTGGTTTGTTTTTGTGGTCATTATTTCAGCACAAGCCTCTTTAATGGCGAGCGAAATATCCCAAGAAACCAAACCTCAATGAGTGTAGTATCGAGTATCTACCAACTTCGAACTGCACCAAAGTCGGTCATCTCACTACGTCCTAATTGCCAAGTTGGTCAACTAAAGGTTCTAAAAGTTCATCAGTGCTTCATGACATCACTCAGCGGCCCTGTATTCTCCTTGATTAACTCAAGGGCTACTGGTACCCACAAATATGTCACACTAACATAGTTATTGCTTAGACCGTGTCGGTATACCCCGCACAGTTTCCACAATGTATTGCTACTTACCTATAAGGTATCCTAAATTCGGGTAGAGGATTGAAACCTAAATAAAGAACCATAATGTAAAGCATACGAGTCAAATAATGAAAGCAAGTAAATGTGATCTAGCCCTAAGGTAACCATACTTTAAGAAAATTTCCCCAGTAGAGTCGTCAGTTCTGTGATACGGTGGGAGAACTGACTCGGATCGTTTGCGTTTAATCGCAATTGTGCAGTTAGCAAGAGTCGCCACTGACTTTTCTTTTATCCAAAATGAAAGGCTGAAAAGAACAGGAAAGACCTTTAGAGATATTTTCTGAGTTCGGGGGGTAGATCATGAAAAGGGAAGGTATTAACACCCTTTTCATCCATGGTTTTCCATGGGCTCTTAGTTACTTGCTAGATCACTTGCTTTTGTTTGCATGTGCTTGTGGTGTGGGTTTTGAAAGTATTTTGAAAATGTCTTTGCAATGGTTCTCGTCTCTATAAGAATGCATACAAAGTGTTGTTTCGAAAAATAGTTCAAAGAGGTGTTTGTGTATTGTGTTTTTTAAGGTGATTTTGAAAAGATGTTTTTGTAATGGTTCTCGTCTCTATAAGAACGTATACAAAAATTTTTGTCTTTTGAAACAGGTTTTCATATGAATGTGTTGGTGTAGAATGTTTGGTTGTGATCAAGCGAGCAATTAAGAGCGAATCTATCTATTCGAAAGGTCTTAAATGTTCTTTTCTTTCTCCTTTAGATGTTGATATCTTACCATTGATTTGGTAAGAAACCCATCGTTGGATGTGAAGAGACAGGCGCGGGAAGTTTGTACAGTCATAGAAGGCAGCTTGTAAGACACTTTAGCCATTTTCGAAAGGGACTAGATCGTTTTTTCAAAGGCAACATAGAGGGACATCGAGGGACTACGATCTTTTTTATCGAAGGGTCTTTGCTAAAGTGTCCCATATTCGAGGGACATGACTGTGTTTCCGAGGCAACGAGTGAGGTTACCCTAGAGGTGCGCGTGTGAAAAAGTGTGTTTGTTTCAATTTATTTTGTTCTTTGATTAGGTTATCTAGTGATTTGATTTTTGAATCTTGCCATGCACGCCTAATTAATATCCATTATAAGGAAAACAGTAAATTGCGAAAATTAAAATTCTACGCTATTACAAAGTTTTCGGGAATGGGGTACAAATTTACAAACGGGGATGAATTAGTACAATTAGATGTCTCAATAGGCAAACAATACAACCAAATCGAATCGAGCAAATAATTAAAATCATGACAGTCTATGAAGTAAAATTAATTGACAAAGTATATAAACTCTTGATATTTTTTTTGAAAAAAGAGTTTAAAAAGAAAAATAGAAAAAATCTATTATGTTAATTATCTAAATAATTAAATCAAATGAATGTATTTTTTATCCTTTTTAGTATTTTTCCATTATGAAGAAAATAAAACAAAACAAATTAAGGCTAAAGAAAAAGTTAATTAGTGAATTTATTTACTAAGTCTAAACTAAAAAAATATTTGAAGTTATATATTTTCATTTAATTGCTAAAACTAAACTAATATTTATTGTCAAACTAAGGAAATTGAGAAATAAACTAAATGAACTAAAAGAAACAAAATAAAGTAACCCAGTAGGGGTTGAACTTGGGTTCTTCTGATTATGAACAATGATGCCTTGCTAACTGAGTTGTGTTTTCCATCTGTTATATCTATGACTTAACTAAAATTTAAGGTGAAAGCGGTTGAGGAAATTGGGCCAACAAGCCCAATGGGCTGACCCGACTGGGAAAAGAGAAAGAAGGGTTTTGTAACCCTAGGCGCTGCTGGTACTGTTGTTATGTTGGAAAGGTAAATAACCAATGTCACTTGTAAAACTGTGTTGAATCTAATGATTACTTCCTCTCCCTCTGTAAACTGCGAGCTTCTTAACCCCAAAACAATGGTGCCTCTCAAACCGATTCTTCCTTTTCTCTCGGTAACACGCTCTTCCGAAAACCCTCACTCTCTCAGTCTCATGATTCACTTAGCAATAACAAGAAAATTTTTTGTTGCAGTTTAATCTCTCTCTCCGTTCAGCTCTCTCGTTCTATCTCTCCATTCCAATTAAAACATAGCAAGATGAAGAAGAAAAGGAAAATCGATAAAGCTTACCTACCGGAGAAAATGTCTAGTCCTTCTTCGAGGTTACTCAGGTATGCATCATCAACCTTTTTCTTTTCCTGCGTTTCTGTAACTCTGTTTACGTTTTAAGTTGACGAATTTGCGGTAGCCGGTATTTAGTGTGAGAATATGTGATGACGATGGACGGGGGCAAAGTTCAACTCCGGAAGTTTGATGGATGGAAGGGTTTTGTTTATTGTTGGTTCTGAGTTTGATGAAGGATGATTATGTTTTTTTCGTTGGTTCTGTTCTCTTGTTTCTTGGTATATTGACTTGGTTTTATATCTTGTTATTTTCTTTCTGGTAAGGCTTTTTGTGTTGTCAAAAATGTTCACCCTTTTTCTCTCTTGAAACCGTGGCTTTGTAGTATGATAAGGAATAAGGGTGAAAAGTGGGGGGGGGGGGGGGAATATGAGGGTTTGAACAATTGTTTTGGCTACTGTTTTATTACTTTGTGGCTGCAGTTTTTGTTTTGCCAACTTGTGTGCAATGACAGGTTTTGGAGCAGGTTTGGTTCAGATTTTTGGACTGTATTGCTAGGTGATATCTCTTTCATCTTTCCTCTTTCCTCTTTCAATGAAAAAAAGCAATTTTGCTTATTTTTGAAATTATGAAGGGTTTGCAGTTTTATAGGAAACGGATGATATGCTTGGGTTTGATGAGCTAACTAGCTTGCTGTTTTTGAATTGCCGCCATTTCCTTTTGTCCTCTTGTTGCTGCTGTATTTTGCTGCTATGTTGCAGATTTACCCTGTTTGTTATGCTGGTTTTTGGCTGCTCCGGACAGCTTGCTTGATGTTGTGCTATAAGCCTGTTGTGGCTTGGGCAGCTTGTTGTTATTTGTTGTGTTGCTGCTATGCTTTTGCTGTATTTGTTCTACTTTGCAGGCTTGGTTCTGTGTTGGTTTTGCATTGCATATGTTGTAGCTTGCTGGTTTTGCAATGAAACCTATTTCCATGCTTGCTCTGTTTACTTTTGGGCCTGCCTTGTGTATACTTCTTTTTCCCTTTTTTTTGTGAACCAAAATTCAGGTTTTGAGATTTGCAAAATAGGTAGAAATGGATTGTGATTAAAACAAACAAACATTTTGATTCCAAGACGCAAACCCTAATGATGAATTTCTCTTCTTTACACATTATTTTTGATTGAATGCTTGCTAACTTTTCTTCTTCTTGTTTCATGAATGGCAAGCGAGGCTTGGGATGAGTTGCTTGAAGACGAAGCTAGGAAGACTTGAAGAAGAAACAAAAATTCTCTTTGTAAACAAGAAACTTGTGATTCTTTGTAAACAAGACAAAAAAGTTTGTAATTTTATTTGTGATGTAATAATACAAAGCATTGAATAACTTTTGATATGATGGATGGGATTCTATACAAATCTTTGTATTTTAATTGAATTTTGAAATTCCCAATTGGAATAGTTTGAAATGAAATACTTCAGTCTGGTAACTTGAATTCCAAGCAATCACAAATGAATTTGTAATTTGTATTTCAAACAAACATGCACCTTGTACTCTAATCCAATTCCTAAACAAAATAAATGTTTAAGAATTAAATTCCACTTGGTCAATTTGAATCCAAAATCATGGTTATTTTAAATTAAAGTATTAATCTTTAAATCGTATCCAATTCGAACTTGCATTCAAAATGGACTCGCGCACCTCGCTCGATTAAAAATGGAACTTCATTGACAAACAAACATGCTCTGAGAAAATTCGTCAATCTTTCAACAAACTATGGTTAAGAACATTTAAAAATCAACAAATGACTTTCGACGACTCAATGATTTTTTTAAAGTCTTCCAGACACAATTTTCTTTCGATCTTTGAAGATAAACTCGTGTGCGACATCACTTATGACCATATACAGAAATAATCGTCCCAAGGTCTTGTAACTTGAAGAAATCACAATTCTTGGAAATCAGACGATTGTTATTTGAAATTAGGTCAAATTCCATTATGCGATTTCTAACGTACTCGAATTTTGGTGATCTTCTACACGTAATCAGCTCTTGATTTGTGAAGAGAAATTGGAGATGGCATCAAGGATAATCATACGCAATAAGAATCACTCAAAAATATTGAATAATGAAGAAGTTACGATCGTTTGAACTTGTTCTCGCAAAAAGGTCGATTTTTGGGTCAATGTAGTCGTTTTCAGTTATCTGAACCATTGATTGAGCAAACTCTTGATGCAAGGTTTGAAAACTGACTTAAACAACCTTGAGGAGACATGAAGTTATATGAAGACCATTTGAAATCTTGAAGATTCAATTTTCTTTGGGAAATGCAAAACCTTAATTATGGACTTACTGTCTAGGAAGAGAATTTGTCTGATCAACTTCTGAGCCAAATTGAGTATTCGAGAAGACCTAGTATAGTATCCTGAATAAAAATGAGAGGGCGAATTTTGGGGTACAACACATCGCTTTGGGAGAGTTACAAAAGTAGAAAAAATACGAGAAAGTAAACCCTAATTACTATTACATCTCAGGAAACAGTTACAATAATAATGAAAAGAAATGTGAGAAATAATAAAAAAATTACGTTTGCACAGTCGATCTAAAAATATATAAAAAATAGAAAATAAAAGATTTTTTTTGGTATTTTTATGAAAAAATGCTTTGTGATGAATTTATTAAAAAATCCTAAGAAAACTAATTAATTTTAGTAATAACTAATTTTAATTAAAAAACCCTAAAAAATCTAATTAATTTTAATTAGAAAATTAATTAGTTAATTAATTAAAAAAGTGATTAAAACTAAACCTAATGAATTAACCTAAATAAATATTTTAGTTTGATTAAAATTTAAAAAACAAACAAATAATTAAAAGAAAAGAAGAAAAATATAAAAGAGAAAAGGAATTGGGTCTGATTTGAAGCAATTTGAGGGGTGCAAATTAAAATCTGTTAGGCCCAATAAGGAGAGGCCCCAAGGATCTGGTGCATTCAGCCAGAGGAGGTTCACTATGTGCTTGCAGATCTGGAGGCGTTGGATTAGATCTTATGAAGATCTGATGGAGTTACGTGGCTGGACGCATGGTAGGCTCATGTGATGCGCTACACTGAATTTGCAGAAAACAGAAAATAACATGAAAAATGCAAGGGCAAAGGATCAAACCCATGCCCTTCCACATGAACGCTCTATCGCACACTGACTTGCTGCTGGGACATTATTCCTTTTGCGTTAGTTATACAACATTAAAACAATACATAATAAAACACGCCAGAGTCAAACCACCACCTCCGGTGGTAAACTTCGTCTTCTCCGGTGAGGGTGTTTTGTAAACCTGCAAAACCAAGGCAAAGTGAGAAAGAAGGGTATCCCTGTCCATTAATTGAGGCCTCACGAATCTGACGGTGATGTTAGCTTTGATTGAAACAGCCTGTAGCTAGGGTTTCAAAGATCTACAAACTCAGTGCCCTAACAATGGCACATCTTTATTCCTGCGTTAAAACTTGTAAGTGATGAGTCTAAACAAGCCTAATCATCATTACAAACAAGAATGTATGTATAAAGTCAATTAATAATGCATGCAACATGAGTTTGAGTTCAAGAAAATTTAATCAATCGACAATGCTTGGTTGTGATGATTTGTAGTGCTTCGACCTTCAAGGATGATGAGAAACGACTCCTGGAGGTCTCAGAAAGCTGATGGAGTGCTCAAAATCGATTGAAGCTTACTGTAGAGGAGGGTTAGATCGTGCCCTAGTTTTAGAGAATTTGTGAATTTTTTTGGGTTCTTCGAGGAGGCTTGCATGTGTGTGCCTTTTATTTGAATATGTTGAATACATATAGAGGGATGTATTAGGTCAACATTTGTAAGATAAATCTTTATGTATTATGGTGAAAAGATTTGATTCCAATCTTGCATGAAAAGATTCTATTTTAAGCCAATCATATCCTTATGCTCCCATACTACTTTGATAGTTGTACATGAGCTCTTTGGGCTTCACATTTGGTCCAAAACCAAACTCATGTGCCTAAATCCAATTAGTTGATATTTTATTTAATTTATTTTGAATTTTAAATAAATAAAAATCAAAGATAAATAAATAAAAACACAAGGGGATGCATGAGTAATATGTGAGGTTCATACGAAGTGTAGAACTCATGTGGACTTTGAAACGATAGCCCAATAGCCCGAAATTTCAAGTTTGCTCAATTTGGGTTTCATGCATTTGCTCAAAATTCCCAACTTGCACTAGTCATAACTATCTCAATTTTTATCATTTGAAGGTGGTCTTGGACTTTTTGGAAATCTCAAGATATCCTCTATAATCTATATGTTGACCATTTTTGCATTTGAAGATTTATCTTGATGTAAGTTACCTTGACACAGAGTGTCTTTTTATTGACTTTTGAAATGACCTATAATGTATTGGCCCATATCTCTCAAATGAAGCATTTTTTGGACTTGAGCTTATAGAAACAAAGATGTAGAGAATTGAATTTCCTTCAAAATGAGCTTTAATTGAGAAAAATCTGATGAAGCATGTAAAAGTTGTGCTTGGTCAAAGTTTAGTTGACTTCTCCTTAAGAAAACCCTAACTTGGTAACTTTTGAATTTTGATGATTTGAGAGTTTCCTTGATGAATCGTGATCAACCCTTGATCAAATGATGAATCTGAGTTTAAAACCTTGATGTTGACCAAAAATATTGAGGTTTGACTATATGTTGACCATATTTGACTTTTTCTAATATAGTTGATTTTTAGTCATTTGAGCCATTGACTAAGCAAACTTTTGATGTAAGGCATGAAACTTGGTATGAGCATTATTGATACATATAAGAGACCATGAAATCCACTTCATACCTTAGAAATCCAATCTTCCTTAAGAAACATAAAACTCTAGTTGTAGGTTAATTGCTTAAGAGACAAATTTATCTAATCAATCCTTGAGCAACCTTGAGCATTTGAGAACCCTAGGAGAATGTCTTGAGTGAAAAGGGAGGGAAAATTTTGGGGTACAATGGCTTCCCCTGTTCAATCTTCTTAAACCTGAGGAGTTAGATTGGGATGTATGCTGTTGTACCCCAAAATTTTCCCTCTCATTTTCTCAAGATTGCTTATGTCAAGTTTCGAGCTTTGAATCACATTTTTGCTGAGTTAATTGACCAGTGGACCTGAAATCAACTATATTAGGCAAAAAGTCAATCATGGTCAATTTACAGTCAAACTTCATAATTTTTTATCCATATCAAAATTTTGAACTCATATATGTCAATTGATCAAGTTTGGATCACAATTCCTCAAGAAATTTAATCATATCACCAAAAGGGCAAAATGGTCAAAATTAGGGTTTTGACTGAGAAGACTTAATTTTTTACTTTTGACAAAAATACATGACTTATTGGTTTGAGACATGATATTGAGGATTCAAATGCATCATATTTACCTAATGGCATGGTTCAAAACACTTCTCAAGATCAATTGATTGATAGTTGAAATTTGGTCAACTGATGAAAAAGTCAACTGTACACTGAAAAGTCAAACTTTGACTTTTTGATCAAAATCAAGTTTCAAAAATCATATTTAATTAAGACATGTCAAAATATGAATATTGTTCATCAAGCAATCAAAAATTCAAAATTATCTTTAAAAAGTTGTAGATACAATGAGATATAAAACATTATATTACAAGACTTTTTCTATAATTGCTTGGATTTTAAGTTATAAATTCATGAAGTCATGGCATTTTTGAATAAACACTTGGAGAAATTTTCAGCAGGTTTGGTCAAGTTTTTATCCCAACTTCTTAGTCCGTTTTCATTAAGTTCCAATTTGATTTAATAAAAGTGAAAAACATGAAAGTTGTAGAAGATGTTTCAAGCTTTCCAAAATATCCAAGAGCGTGAATATATCATACTTGAGCTAGGAGATTCAAGGATCTGAAGTTGGGCATTCATTCTTGATTTACAAGGCAGATTTGTGATGAACAAGGAACCAAAATCTTAGATATGCTGCATAATCTTAATTTGAAGGCCTCTTAACTTGAAAATCTATTCATAATCATATTTTTACACAATTTATTGAACCATTATTCAAGTGATTCAAGTATTGTCCATTGCATCTTTCCATTTTTGGTAGAAAGGCACCATTGTCATTCTTGCAAAGTTCACTTTAATCACAAAGTCAATTTCTTGAGCCTCTAACTTGTTGTTCTAATCACACTCAACTTCTACAAGTCAGAACAAACATGTTTAAAGTGATCAACCACTTTAGGTAGCTTGGTACAAGCATTAGAAACATGTTCTTCATGCTTGCTTCAAAAACAAGTAAGATAGTCATAACATGTGATTCAAAATCTGAGTTGTTTAAAGTCTCAAACCTTCTCTATAAATAGAGAGGGCAATTGCAAGAGAAAGAGGTCAGAAAAAAAGTAAAAACTAACGCTCAAAATCATTTTTTTGTCAAAAACCAGAATTATCCATAAAACCTCCATTTTTGAGCTTTGAAGTCCAAATCCTTGAACCTCTCACTCCTTGGAAGTTTTGTCCGAACAAATCATCCAAACACTCCACATATATCATATATAAGTTGTTCAAACATAAGAACAACTTCTGTAACATCACTATCATCACTTCCCAAGCTCAAAAACAGCCTGTGATCGGTGGGAATGAGAACTGACTGTTTTTGGAATGCTGGTTCGCGTTTGCGTTTGTTTTTGCAAAATGTCGCGGTAAGCAAGAGTCACCACCGTCTTTTATTTTATCCAACAAGGAAAGGACAAAAGCACAGAAAAATTCCTTTTTGATATGTTTCTCGGGTTCGGGAGGTAGATTATAGAAAGGGAAGGTATTAGCACCCTTTCTATCTGTGGTTATCCACGGGCTCTTAGGTACTTGCTCACTATGTTTTCAAAAGTTTTCTTTTCTTTGTGATTGTGGGTTTTGAAAAGAGTTTTGTTTTTGAAGAGAGTGTAAGTGTGGAAAGTTTTGTTTTGTTTTAAAAGGAGCAAGTACTTAAGAACCTCTACCTACTCAAAAAGGAATTAAACTGTGCAAATGTCCTTTAAACAGTGCTATCCCACTATTGAGGAGTAGGTAGCACCGTCGTTGGAGTTTTTCGGGTCAATTCGATTTAAGGGACGTGTGGTCACTAAAGCAATGTTAGGACGCCTTAGCGGTAACCCTAATGTCTTAGATCATTTTATCTGAGGCAACCGTTTCGAGGCAACTTATGATCTTTGGACAAGAGGGCGACCTCTAAAACATCCTATACTTAATGACCACGTTCGAGGAAACCAAGTGAGGTGTACCCTAAGAGTGGCACGTGCGAGTGTGTCAATTTTCAGTTTATATTATCTTTGTACATGTTATGGTGAGCTACGGTTGATTTTAAATTAAAGGTTAATCTTGTCATGCATAGCCTATTATTCAAACATCTAGCAGTTAATGGTTGCGGAAAATAAATTGTGGAAAATAAAACTAAGCTATTACAAGGCGTCGGGTATTTACATCGCCAAAAACAAACCCTTAAAATTAAATGCGAAAAAGTAAATAAAAGCGATAAATAAAGGTCCTAAGTTAAAACTATTACATCCTCAGAGCAATTACAATATATGGATCAAAAATAATACGCGCAAGAAAATTGAATCGGATTGTCCTTTAGGGTTTTGACCCTTTTATTGAATAAAGCATATTTTTGTCATTTTTGATTTAAGAATTAAGTTTAATTAATTAATTAAAAGAAAATAAATTTTTTTGAGTTTTATTTTAATTAAGGAAACAAAATTAAAAAGGTAAAAATATATCAAAACCCTAATTCTAAATCAATTTTTATTTAATGCAAAAATACGTTAAAATTAAACCTAATTAAAAACTAAATTAATTGATTAATGGTTTATTTACAAAAATAAAATAGTGAAATTAATAAATATTATTTTTTGTGATTTCTGGTTTTTATATAAAAAAAGGTTAATTTGTTAATTGGTTAAAAAGTAAAAATAACGCAAATTAAACAAAAGAAATATAGAAAAGGGAAAGAATAAACCAAACGGGGGTTTGGGCTTAAACTTGGTGTTTGAATGGTAATTCCCAGGCTCAAACGTACTCCAGCCTGTGTTGACTTTCAGATTTCCTGGGCGTTTTTTGATCAAGGTTCATGGTGAACCTCATCCTGGACCACTGGATCTGGATCTGGAACCACCTGGCGCATGGGTAACTGAGGCATATGGTGGACCAAGTTTTTGCACGCTGTGTGGGATTACCTGAAAACAAAATATATTAAAGTTTTGGGGGACCTGGGATTCGAATCCAGGTCCCAATGGTGCAACCCACTAACGCCTTTCCAGCTGAGCTATTGATGTTTCTTGTGATTGGGATAGACAACAAATATTAAATGAAAAAACAAAATGTCAAGCCTGGAAATAATAAAAAACGCGCTAATGTCTTGAATAGACCAATGGCACTAAGACACGCCATCGTCTTCTTCACGAAGGCCTGGTCATTTACCTGCGGATTTCCATCCGCATGAAGTTTCATGAGACATTTCCAAAATCCATCCTAGGTCACAAAAATACAAGTTACGACCATCATTGGATTCGTCTCCCTCCCCTGAACTCGTCCATGGCCATTATTGGCCTTAACTTAACCTGCACACAAAACGCCTAAAAAACATACACAAGAACCCTAGGTTCTGGATAGGGGGTTAGAGGCCACAACAATCAAATCAAATAATGCAGAATCAATGTAAATTACATGGTTGGTATGAATATGCAAGAGATTTGGCACAAGGATGCAGAAAAACTGAGTTACGATTCTATATGCAGAGCAATGTTAATGGAGACTTACAATGCATTATGGGCAATGAAAAGGCTTCCTTTTGATGGGTATAGCTCCACTGGATGGCAAGGAAGAGAGCTGCATTTTGCTTTTGGTCTGAATTCACCTCTAAACCAAAATTTGATCACCACTTTTTCAAGGTTTTTTGCAAAACTGTTCTGGCCGTTTCCACAGAGTTTTTGTGCGTTTTTTCGTGTGTCCCTGTAGAGTTTTGTGTGTCTTTCTTCCTTTTTTGTTCCTCCTTTTTTATTTATGAGTATGAGGTTTATATAGACAAAGGAATTTAGGTCAACATTTGTATATCAAATCTTGGTCCATTATGATGAAGAGATTTGATTTGATTTCTTCATAAAGACTTGCTATATTTGATTCAATCACGTGCCAATCTATTTTCATGCGTTACTGCCAGCCTGTCATGAGTTGTTTGGGCCTCCAATATGATGGAAATCAAAAGCTGACCTGCCCCTTCAGATCCACTTCCCTTCTAATTTGCTCTCTTTGATAGCTTCAAAGTCCCAAATCGAATTACTCCAGCTTCAACTGCATAGCCCCTTCGATTGAGCCTCCCTCTGCTTCGATTGCTTGATTCAAAAAGGATCACCCTGGTCGAATCAACTCTTGTAGGGTTGGGAGCAAACAAGGCAAGAATCTGGCCTTTAATTCAAATAATTGAGTCCACAATCAGCATTTAATTATTTCTATATTTGCAAGGGACACATGCCATTGTGAACTTTGGGTGAACCTGGACAGGTTAGGATATGTGTTTTTGCTTAGTCATGCCAGCCTACCTCATTCCTTCGAATCTGCCTTCTTTGCCAGCTTCAAAGTCCAATTCAAATCTATTTAGAACATTCCCTATTAGACAACTTCGACCATCCCTTGGTCTTGAGATGAGTCTAAGTTCTGATTCGAAGTGTTCAAAACTTCCTTCATCAGAGCATCTTAGATTAAGAGAAACTCTGCACTGAAATGCCATTCAAAGGTCATTCCGTTCTGATGTTCTTATTAAGGGAAACCCTGAACCGAAATGTCATTCGAAGGTCATTTCGTTCTGATGTTCTTATTAAGGGAAACTCTGAAGTTCCAATCGAAGGACACTCTGAAGTTCCAGTCCAAGGAACTTTTGAAATGCTAATTGAAGGGTATTTGTCCATATACCAATCAAAGGGTACTTGTTAAAATTCCAATCGAAAGACACTGTTATAATACCAATCGAAAGATACTTGTTATCCTGCCAATCGAAGGATACTTGTTCAACTACCAATTGAATGCCACTGCTATAATACCAATCGAAAGATACTTGTTCATGCTAATCGAAGGACATATTTAACATGCCTGTCGAAGCTGCCTTGACACAATGCTAAATCGAAGGATCCCTTGGCATGCCAATTGAAAGGTTTGGCCCAGGGTGCCAAACGAAAAGGTCTTTCAGAATTCCAATCGAAGGCCTTGACATAATGCCAATCGAAATGCTTGTCCATAATGCCAATTGAAGCATTTTTAGAATGTCAATCGAAAGGATTGGCCATAATGCCAATCGAAGGGAATTATCCATGCCAATCGAAAGGCTCCTTCAGAATACCAATCGAAGTGTTTTTCAAAATGCCAATCGAAAGGTACTTAAAACACCACTCAAAAATTTTCTTTTTCCTTAGGCAAGGGTTTGTGACCAACCATGTAAGGGAAGACCTTTGAAAATATGAGAGGGAAAAGTTTGGAGTATAACACAGCCCATACAACAGTTCAAACTCAAAGAAAATTTCAGTTTCAAGGTAAGTTTTCTTGACTTTGAACTCTTCATACAAACATCATTAATGGTTCATTTGTGAAGATAAAATGTAGATAACATTTCCTTGAAGCTAACCATATGCTTGCTTTTAATTTTCACTAACCATGTGTTAAGAACTGACTTTTACATGTAGCAACACAGTGATAAAAGCAAAAAACAGCAGTTATGAGTCGACACGAAATGCTATGAGTCAACACATATTATGTTTAAAACAGGTTATGAGTCAACACGAAACACATATACATCGACACGAAATGGTTATGAGTCGATACGAAACCAGTATGCGTCGACTCATACTGAGTTGTTTTGACTTCCAGGAGAAAGAAACATACATGAGCCAATACATGAGTCAACACATGAGCCAATACATGAGCCAACACATGAGCCAATACATAAGCTCATGTGTCAGCTCATAAAACAATTTTATTTTTATTTTTCTTTATATTTTTATTATTATTATTTTCATATAAAAATTCAAAAAAAATATTTTATTTAATATTTATATGTACGCATACACTTTTGTTTTATTTCTTTTTCTAAACTAAAAAAAGGGACAAAAACACTTTCTTATTAAAATCAATTTCTTTTCTTAAAATTACTTTAATATTTAGACTTAGGTTTTATTTCAATTTGTTTCTTTTGGTTAAATTAATTTAGAAATTAGGATTTTAATTTATTTATTTTTCAAATCAATTAGATTAATTAAGACTTTTTTCATAAAAAAAACATAAAAACAATTTTTCTTCTCTTTATATTTCTTTGTACATTTTATTATTTCACACTATAATTATGTAATTCTCAAAGCCTTGTAATACTAAATTAAGTTTATTTGCTTTCATCCCCCTATTTGTAAATTTGTACCCCATCCCCAAATGATGTAATAGCGTAGGCCTTTACATTTCCGCAATTTATCGCTTTCAAATATAAATGCTTGTAATTAGGGTTTGTATGGAAAGACATAAAATCAACAAGTAGAAAACCCTAATTCAAAGACAAAAATGCATGAAATCAAAACACTTGCACACTTTCATCTCTAGGGTAACCCACACTTGTTGCCTTCAAATAAAATAGTCATGTCCCTCAAATGTGGGATACTTTAGTAATGACCCTCGAATACAAGATTGTAGTCCCTCGGTGACCCTTCAATGTTGCCTTCAGTAAAACGATCTTATACCCTTACAACAAATTGCCAAGGTATCCTACAATATTTCCTTCTATGACTATACAATGACCCACGACCGTCCCTTTACATCCAAAGATAGCGCTACTTACCAATCAATGGTAAAATAACAATATCAAAGGAAGAGAGAAATGAACAAAAGACTTTTGAGTAGGTAGAACGTTCTTAGTTGCTTGCTCACAATCCATCTTCAAAATAAACTTCTTTTCATACATACTAAACGCTTTCAAAAACATGAAATATTTTCAAAATTCAACATTTTGTATGCATTCTTATAGAGACGAGAATCATTACAAAGTTTGCCTAAACGAAGGCGTTTTTCAAAAATACTTTCAAAACTCACCACAAACATATTTCAAACAAAGCAATTTCAAAAGTGATCTAGCAAGCAACTAAGAGCCCATAGATAACTATGGATGAAAAGGGTGCTAACACCTTACCTTTTCATAACCTACCCCCCAAACTCAAGAAAATATCTCAAAGGTCTTTCCTGTTCTTTTCACCCTTTCCTTATTAGATAAAAGAAAAGCCGTTGGCGACTGTTGCTATCCGCAACAATTATGATAAAACGCAAAACACCCAAATCAGTTCTCCCACCGTATTATAGAACTGGCGACTCTACTGGGGAGATACTTAAAAGTGGGGTTAGCTTAGAGACTAGATCACATTTAATTGCTTTCATTATTTTATTTTTTTGCTTTATATTTATGGGTCCTTGTTTGGGTTTGTATTGATCCTCTACCCGGATCTGGGAACATCATTAGGTGAGTAGCAATAGATTTTGGAAACTGTACGACATATACTGATATGGTTGAAGTAATGGCTATGTTAGTGTGACACATTTGTTGGTATCGGTATCCCTTATGTTGAATCGAGGAGAATACGGGGCTGCTGAGCGGTGTCATGAAGCACTAATTGACCTTAGAACCTTTAATTGAACAACTTGGCCATTAGGAAGTAGTGAGATAGCCGGTTTCGGTGGAAAGCTGAAAATTGGTTGATACTCGATACTACGCTCATTGAGATTGGAATTTTAGGATATCTCGGCCACAAGAAAAGATTGATTATGTTGAGACAATTCCCAATGAAGAAAGATCAATGATATTGAGATTCCCTAGAACCCGATTACTTTCTAGGACAGGTTGAACCAACTAAACTTCAAGAGGGTACTTACCTATAAACTCCATACAAGCCTAAACCTAAGGACTTGTCTTCTTTGCTTGTATATGTTATTTGCACATAACATCATAACATCATGCCATAGCATTTTCAATAACCATTTCAATGGTCTCAAGGGTTTGTAATGCAGGGATGTATCGAACCAGACATCTATCAAGGGGCAAGAGGATTTATTTTCCTCTAACCAAATATCGTCAAAGACCAAAGCATGATAACTTGAGCAAGGGCTATGACCCACTTGACATGGTGAGCTGCATTCTCGTGGAAGGACATTCAATGATATGAAGTTCTTCACTCAAAATTGTGATCAAAGTTCAACTTCTAACATTTTCTGGTGTTTACCCCGCGAGATCCTTGAAAACATTACATCCACATACCATGCATCATATCATGACATGTTTTCTCATCTTCTTACTGTTTATTTCAGTAGAGATGGCTCTAGAACAGACTGTCCAGGATCTTCAGACCCAAAATGCTCAGCTTTAAGAAATGTTCTTGAACCTATCCAAGGGGCAAGAAGAAATGAAAGCACTCTTCACTAAGAGGATGACCAAGAAGAATCCTGAAGACAATAGGGATGACCAGTTAGAACGATTACAAACTGAAATGGCAATAATGAAAATCTAGATGATGGGTCAGATGGTGGGTCAGATGGCTCTTATCCATAACTTAGCTCGGGGACAAGAAGAGTTGAGAATTCTCGTCAACCAGCTTCATCAAGATGGACACAACTGCGTGAGACAAACAATTAAGATTGGGGATCAAGTCATTAACCAGCCTCCAGTGAGACAAGAAGTTGGTTTGGTCGAGAGAACACCTTTCAAAATGGCTACTACACCTCGAGTCCAACAACGACCTCGTCAACAACGACAAGGTGGTCAACGTAAGCAAGATACGCCCAAAAGAGAATTTATCGAGATCAACATGCCATTGGATCAAGCATTGCATCATGTGTTGGAAGCCAAGTTGGTTGAATTAAGGGAGCCTCCTAAAATACCTAATACTTCTTATCCCCGCTACAAACATGAAGAAATATGTGCATACCATTCCAATAGTCGTGGACACAACACTAACCACTGTTGGGAGTTGAAGAACAAGGTTCAAGACCTGATCGACGAAGAAGTATTGGAATTCACACAAGATGGTCAAATTGAGTTTTTCTGTCACCCTTCAAAGACACGCCATCTGAAGCGAGAAGTTTAGGCGGAGAAACTTTTGTTTATTCGCGTGTTTAGTTGTAATTTATTTGTTTTCTTAAACATTTGTCCTTATGCCCGACTTTTGTTATTCTCATTAATGCATTTCATATGTTTGTCTTGAGTTAATCCATTCGTTTTCATTATACTGAAAATTATGCTTTTACCTCTTTTTGTATGATATTCAACTATTAACTACAAGTCTTAAGCCTTTAGAGGGAGGATGGCAAAAATAATACCATAATCTCATACAATATGCTTTTGGATAGGCTTTGTTGACGATGTACTGGCGTTATTTCAAAACCTAAACACTGGAGTTATAAGGAAGATAATCACTAGTCAACCCCTTTGAGCCAAAGAAGTAGGAGTTTTCTTTTCCACACAAACGAAAACCTTTAATCATAACCTGGGGCAGGATAGTTTCTCCGTTAATTCAAATTCACATCTAGTCGTAAGCTGTCACTTCACAATGAAAATATCCTTCTGAGTAAAAAAATGGTGTTGGTTCCCCATGAAATAGGCAGTCATTATCTCTCAAAAGAAAAGCTCGATAAGTCAAACACCTATGAAGAAGACTTAAGAAAAATATCGGGGTATCTCGTTGGCTGTAATCTCAAAACAAGAACAGTCAAGAAAAAATTAGGGATAGTAGATCAAAAAAGAGGTCACTATAAATCCTCGACAATGGAAAAATGTTG
This sequence comes from Vicia faba, assembly GCA_948472305.1. NCBI lineage: Eukaryota > Viridiplantae > Streptophyta > Magnoliopsida > Fabales > Fabaceae > Vicia > Vicia faba. The sequence continues at coordinate 1,082,073,088 of OX451739.1, read as the reverse complement.
CAAAAAATGACTGTCTTCTCCAATAAACTTAATTTATCCGAACCATCACCAAAATGTCATTCCATATCTAATTGGAATCCAAATGTGCAATTAACTGAGCGTAGGACTGGAGAACATCATGGAGAACAGGTTGGGTACAAATAAACTTTGAGCCTTATTCTTTGTTTCTTAAACCGTGAACCAGGCCACATTGCAACCCTTTAAAAGTCCTAATTGAAGCATGGGTTAGTTCGAAAGCATACTGTTACAAAAGGTATCTTGACTCCTATAAGGCTTACTGTAAATCATGAGTTGAATTAATATTCTTACAAAAGTTTGTTGCTTATTAAAAATTCATTTAAAAAAAAAAATCTCAAGACAAACATAAACTTTGCATTGTTTGAATACCGTTGTTTGCATATAGCCAATCGTTTGACAACGGAGAAATTTGCACGGAGAATATCCAATGAACGAAAATTCTCTAAATGAACAGAATCACTTCAAATTGAAAGACGCCTTGAATGAGAAATCTCTCATAATCAAGGGGAAGGGCATGATCATTGTCTAGCACATCTGGGGCAGTCAAGTCGAGACTCAAAGAATATCTCAAAAAATGTTGAATAACCAGGGGTAGGTCTCCATCTGAATCACTTTGGGCATTGAACATGGATTCCAACAAAGGGTCACATACGACCAAGCAAACATTTTATGTTATTTCTATAACACTTGCTATCATAGACAATGACAACTCTCCACGCGGGCATAGTCAGAAAATACTACGCATAAAAGAGACCCGCTAGGTTGACACGCCTAGGCAAAAATAAGGGCATCCCGGCGAACCAAAAGGTTCAGGAAAAAATTAAGGATATATATGCAAAAGATTGTAAACTATGCAAGTTGAAAACCTAAAAAGGCGGCTTGGGAAAAAAATGGTATCCCGTTAGACTGAAAACCCGAAAGGGAGGTCCAAGAAAAATTTAGGGATTAAAGCGTACGACTATGTCCCGTTATCTCATCATTTTGTCTATCAGTAAAAGATTTGTCACTCTGATCAAATGTTTACTAAGGACTCTGGGAGAAGACAAAGTTCAAACTATCCACAAATCCCCACAAGGCCAAATTCATGGATATCCCCACAGAATCACTTCAATAAGATTATCCCTAAAGAGACGGATTCATGTAGTCCCCAGCCAGAGTTTCAATCTCTCAAAAACCCTCTCCCCAGCTGAGTTGGTCTTAAGAAAGAAGCCTATTGGAGTTCTTCCTAAAGAAGTCACTTCCACAATGGTTCATCAAATATCCTCTTCAACAGGGTTTATTTACCCAACAAACTATAAATTCCCCTGCTTGAGTTTGTCTCTCAGACTATTACAAATCAAGGGACCGCGACCCCTAATCCCCAGTGAAGTCGCCAACAGAGTCATTGCTATCTCTGAAAGTTGTTGTAAATCCTAGAACCCAACCAAATAACAATCAAGCAAGTTACTACGAAGCTTGGACCCGACCAGATACCAGTTCAACTTCATCCTACTCTCAACTTATTGTGAAGACTGGACCCGACCATACAACATTAAATCTCAATTCCAAGTTACTAAAGCCTATACCCGACCAGATAATAGTTTAACTTCTAAAATTGCTTAAGCCTGGACCCGACCAGTCAACGGTTCAAGCCTAGACCCGACCAGTTAATAATTTAAACTTCTGAAGCCTGGACTCGACCAGATAACGGCTCCAATTTATGAAACTTGGACCCGACCAGATAACAGTTTGAGTTGCTAAAACCTGGACCCGACTAGATAACAATACATCTCAATTTTAAGTTACTAAAGCCTGGACCCGACCGAATAATAGTTTAACTTCTTCAATTGCTGAAACCTGGACCCGACCAGATAACAGTAAATCTCAATTTTAAGTTACTAAAGCTTGGACCCGACCGGATCATAGTTTAACTTCTTAAATTGCTGAAACTTGGACCCGACCAGATAACAATTTGAGTTGCTGAAACCTTGACCCGACCAGATAACAGTAAATCTTAATTTTAAGTTACTAAGGCTTGGACCTGACCGGATAATAGTTTAACTTCTTCAATTGCTGAAACCTGGACCCGACCAGATAACATTTTGAGTTGCTGAAACCTGGACCCGACCAGATAACAGTAAATCCCAATTTTAAATTACTAAAACCCGGACCCGACTGGATAATAGTTTAACTTCTTCAATTGCTGAAACCTAGATCCGACCAGATAAAAGTTTGAGTTGCTGAAACCTAGACCCGACCAGATAACAATAAATCTCAATTTTAAGCCTGGACTCGACCAGATAATTATTTAACTTCTTCAATTGATGAAACTTGGACCTGACCATATAACAGTTTGAGTTGCTAAAACCTGGACCCAACCAGATAATAGTAAATCTCAATTTTAAGTTACTAAATCCTGGACCCGACCAGATAATAGTTTAACTTCTTCAATTTCTGAAACTTGGACCCAACCAGATAACAGTTCGAGTTGCTGAAACCTGGAACCGACCAGATACCAGTTAACCTCAAGATCAAATTGCTAAAACCTGGACCCGGCCAATTAACAGTTCAAGTTGCTGAAACCTAGACCCGACCAGATACCAGTTAACAATTCAAGTTGCTGAAACCCGGATCCGACCAGATAACAGTAAATCTCAACTTTAAGTTACTAAAGTCGGGATCCGATCGGATAATAGTTTAACTTCTTCAGTTACTGCAAAGCCTGGACCCGACCAGATAACAGTTAACCTCAAGTTTAAGCTGCAAAACCTGGAATCTGACCAGATAACAGTTTGACTTTTTCAATTTTTTGTGAAACCTGGAATCCGACTAGATAACAGTTGATTTCCTCTTCCCCAATAGAGTTTGCCATTATCCCCGGAAAGTTGCTGTAAAGCCTGGAATCTGACCAGATAATAGTTAACTTTCTTCTCCCCAACAAGTTGGTATGAAACCTGGAATCTGACCAGATAACAGTTTGACTTTTTCAATTTTTTGTGAAACCTGGAATCCGACTAGATAACAATTGATTTCCTCTTCCCCAGTAGAGTTTTCCACTATCCCCAGCAAGTTTCTGTAAAGCCTGGAATCCGACCAGATAATAGTTAACTTTCTTCTCCCTAACAAGTTGGTGTGAAACCTGGAATTTGACCAGATAACAGCTGAACTTTCTTCTTCTCTGATCAAGAGATAGCTCTCTAGTAGAGCAATGGACAACTAAAACTCCTGAACTCTTTTCCCCAAGCATAAATCAACACTCCCCATAGAGTTTCCTCAAGCAAAGATCCAAAGTCCATGTCTCCCAACGGAGTTCTGCTCCCCAACATAAGCAGGAATCCCCAACGGAGACATTCTAAACAAAGTTTGAAGATACACATACTCTTCATCTCCAACAAGCAGTCCGGGATTTAACTTCCCAAAATTCCCCAGCAGTAGTCAAGAATTTATTTTCCTTGACAAAATGCATTTCATTAACATTTCACATTCATACATCATAGCATATGCATACGAAACTCATATAGCACAATATCATTTATTTTGAGAACATCATCACGCCATGCATTTCATACATCATGATATTGCGTACAACTAACACTTTACCTTTTCGGGAAAGATCAATCAACAGATAATTATCATCAACAATTTTCAACAGGTCCAAGATTAGTTCTTGAAACAAGACAGAGCAACTATCTACGCGACCAGCTGAAGCAATCTTACACGAATTCCTTCTAATTTCCTTTATGCAGCTTCACACGGGCTCATCATGAAGAAACCTTACACGGTTCCTTCTAATTTCCAAATGCAATTTCACATGGGCTCATCATGAAGCAATCTTACACGGGTTCCTTCTAATTTCCAGATGTAGCTTCACACTGGCTCATCATGAAGCAATCTTACACGGATTCCTTCTAGTTTCCAGATGCAGCTTCACACGGGCTCATTATGAAGCAATATTACACGAATTCCTTCTAATACATTTCCAAACACATCTTAACACGGGTCCATTCTAGCATATCATTCAGAATTAAATCGACCAAAGATTTATTCCGATACATCTCCCAGTTACAGTCAAGCTTAGACTTAGTCTAATTTCTATCAACAATCACCTTTGGATGGCATATATAAGCCCATCTCTGACAACTCTCCATCATCTCTCCAAATGGCATCTTTAATGACATTCCCCACATAATAAACTAACACATAGTCGAGTGCAAATTTTTGGGCACTCTAGTGTTCAATCATCTTCCACCTTCAAGTCACGAATGGCGAACCCACCAATCTAACTCTTCAGGTTTAAGAAGATTGAACAGGGGAAGTTGTTGTACCCAAAAATTTTCCATCTCATTTTCTCAATATTACTTATGTCAATTTTCAAGCTTTGAAACACATTTTTGCTCAGTCAATTGATCAGTGGTCCTAAAATCAACTTTATTAGGCAAAAAGTCAATTATGGTCAATTTATAGTAAAAATTCATAATTTTTTTATCCATATCAACATTTTGAACTCATATATGTCAATTGATCAATATTGGATCACAACTCCTCAAAATATTTAATCAGATCACCAAAAGGGCAAAATGGTCAAAATTAGGGTTTTGAATGAGAAGGCTAAATTTTTGACTTTTGACCAAATACATGACTTATTAGTTTGAGACATGATATCAAGGATTAAAATGCATCATCTTTACCTAATGTAATGGTTCAAAACACTTCTCAAGATCAATTGATTGATAGTTGAAATTTGGTAAACTGATGAAAAAGTCAATTGTACATTGAAAAGTCAAACTTTGACTTTTTGATCAAAATCAAGTTTCAAAAATCATATTTCATCAAGACTGTAAAAATATGAAGATTTTTCATCAATAAATCAAAAATTCAAAATTATCTTTGAAATGTTAAAATTCTAAGACTTAGAAATTTTTCTAAGTGTTAGAAACTTAACTTTTTTTTCATGACTTTGTGCCAAATTTTCATAATGATGCAAGATGATTCAAGGAAAACTTCGAACATGAAAGTTATAGATCTAAATGAGATCTAAAACATTGTAGGGCAGGACTTTTTCTATAATTACTTGGATTTTAATTTATAAATTCATGAAGTCATGGCATTTTTTATTAAGCACTTGGAGAAATTTTTAGCAAGTTTGGTCAAGTTTTTATCCCAACTTCTTGGCCAGTTTTCATTAAGTTCCAGTTTGATTTTATAAAAAAGAAAAACATGAAAGTTGTAGAGGATGTTTCAAGCTTTCCAAAATATTCCAAGAGCATGAATTTATCATACTTGAGATAGGGGATTCAAGGATCTGAAATTGGGCATTCATTCTTGATTTACAAGGAAGATTTATGATGAACAAGGAACCAAAAATCTTAGCTATGCTGCATAATATTACTTTGAAGGCCTCTTGACTTTCAAATCTATCCATAATAATATGTTTACACAATTAATTGAACCATTATCCAAGTGATTCAAGTATTGTCCATTGCATCTTTCCATTTTTGGCACAAAGGTATCATTGTCATTCTTGTAAAGTCCACTTTAATCAAAAAGTCAATTTCTTGAGCCTCTAACTTATTGTTCTAATCACACTTAACTTCTGCAAGTCAGAAAAAACATGTTTAAAGTGATCTACCACTTTAGATAGCTTGGTACAAGCATTGGAAACATGTTCTTCATGCTTGCTTCAAAAAAACAAGCAACATAGCCATAACATGTGATTCAAAATCTGATTTGTTTGAAGTCTCAAACCTTCTCTATGAATAGATAGGCCAATTGCATGAGAAAGAAGTCAGAAAAAAGAAGGAAAAACTAAAACTCAAAATCATTTTGCTGTCAAAAACCATAATTGTCCATAAAACCTCCATTTTTGAGCTTTGAAGTCCAAATCCTTGAACCTCTCACTCCTTGCAAGTTTTGTCCGAACAAATCATCCAAACACTCCACATAATTCATATAAAAGTTGTTAAAACACAACAACAACTTTTGTAACATCACTATCATCACTTCCCAAGCTGAAAAACAGTCCATACAGTAGTTCAAACTCAAAGCAAATTTCAGTTTCAAGGTAAGTTTTCTTGATTTTAAACTCTTCATACAAGCATCATTAATGGTTCACTTGTGAAGATAAAATGTAGATATCATTGCCTTGAAGCTAACCATATGCTTGCTTTTCATTTTCACTAACCATGTGTTGAGAACTGACTTTTACATGTAGCAAAACAGTGATAAAAGCAAAAAACCAGCAGTTATGAGTCAACACGAAATGCTATGAGTCGACACATATTATGTTTAAAATAGGTTATAAGTCGACACGAAACACGTATGCATCGACACAAAATGGTTATTAGTCGATACGAAACCAGTATGCGTCGACTCATACTGAGTTGTTTTGACTTCCAGGAGCAAGAAACATACATGAGCCAATACATGAGCCAACATATGAGCCAATACATGAGCCAACACATGAGCCAATACATAAGCTCATGTGTCAGCTCATAAAACAATTTTTTTCTTTATATTTTTATTATTATTATTTTCATATAAAAAATTCAAAAAAATATTTTATTTAATATTTATATGTACGCAGACACTTTTGCTTTATTTCTTTTTCTAAACTAAAAAAAAGGACAAAAACACTTTCTTATTAAAATCAATTTCTTTTCTTAAAATTAATTTAATATTTAGACTTAGGTTTTATTTCAATTTGTTTCTTTTGATTAAATTAATTTAGACATTAGGATTTTAATTAATTTATTTTTCAAATTAATTAGACTAATTAAGACTTTTTTCATAAAAAAAACATAAAAACAATTTTTCTTCTCTTTATATTTCTTTGTACATTTTATTATTTCACACTATAATTATGTAATTGTCAAAGCCTTGTAATAGTAAATTAGGTTTATTTGTTTCATCCCCCCGTTTGTAAATTTGTACTCCATCCCCAAATGATGTAATAATGTAGGACTTTACATTTCCGCAATTCATCGCTTTTAAATGTAAATGCTAGTAATTAGGGTTTGTATGGCATGACATAAAATCAACAAGTAGAAAACCCTAATTCAAAGGAAAAAATGCATGAAATCAAAACACTTGCACACTTGAACCTTTAGGGTAACCCACACTTGTTGCCTTCAAATAAAATAGTCATGTCCCTCGAATGTGGGATACTTTAGAAATCACCCTCGAATACAAGATTGTAGTCCCTTGATGACCCTTCAATGTTGCCTTCGGTAAAATGATCTTAGAACCTTACAACAAATTGCTAAGGTATCCTACAATGTTGCCTTCTATGACTATACAATGACTCACGCCCGTCCCTTTATATCCAAAGATAGGGCTACTTACCAATCAATGGTAAGATTGCAATATCAAAGGAAAAGATAAATGAACATAATACTTTTGAGTAGGTAGAACATTCTTAGTTGCTTGCTCACAGTCTATCTTCAAAATAAACATCTTTTCAAACGCACTAAACACTTTCAAAAACATGAAATATTTTCAAAAGTCAACACTTTTTATGCATTCCTATAGAGACGAGAATCATTAACAGTTTTCCTAAACAAAGGCGCTTTTCAAAAATACTTTCAAAACTTACCACAAACACATTTCAAACAAAGCAATTTAAAAAGTGATCTAGCAAGAAACTAAGAACCCATAGATAACTATGGATGAAAAGGGTGCTAACACCTTCCCTTTTCATAACCTACCCCCGAACTCAAGAAAATATCTTAAAGGTCTTTCCTGTTATTTTAACCCTTTCCTTATTGGATAAAAAAAGTCGATGGTGACTCTTGCTCTCTGCAAAAATTGCGATAAAACGCAAAACACCCAAGTCAGTTCTCCCACTGTATTACATCTGCCATTCGTGGTCTGAAGGTAGAAGAGGATTGAACACTTAAGTGCCTAGAAATTTGCACTCACTTGTGCAGGAGGTAACGTTGTTGTTTGATAATATTGCTTGAATGGGCTTAAAGATGCCATTCAGAGAGATGATGAAATGTCATATGAGATGGGCTTATAGATGCCATCCAAAGTAACTGTTTGTAGGGGTATCAAAATGAGTCTACGCTTGACTATATCTAATGAATTCTTTCTAGAATGAACCTCTGAGGAAGGTGCTTAAATAGATGCTTGTCAGATTTAGTGTCTGAGGGAAATGCTTGTCATGTAGATAGTTGCCCCGTCATGTTTCAGGAATTGATCTACAGTTTGTATTTGTTTGTAAACTCGTCCTGTTTCGGGAATTCATACCACTCGGTCATGTTGATAGTTTCCCCGTCCCGTTTCGGGAGTTAATCTTTGCCTAGTTATATAGATAGTTTCCCCATCTTGTTTAGGGAGTTAATATTTGCATAGTGTTGTACCCCAAAATTTTCCCTCTCATATTATCAAGATTTTCCTCACAAGACTACTTGGACTCCAGACAGGATTAGGGTTTGCTCAACTCAAGACCTCCTCTTGCACTGATGACCTGAAATTAGGGTTTGAGTTTGCACAAGGATTTTTGGACCATCAATTCTTAATGTGACTTTCATACACCATCTTGGATCCCTAAAGTTTCCCATACCAAGTTTCAAGCCTTGAATCACATTTTTGCCCAGTCAATTGGACAATTGACCTAAAAATCAACTGTATTAGGGAAAAAGTCAACCATGGCCAATTTACAGTCAAAATTCATAATTTTTTATCCACATCAACATTATAGCCTCCTATGTACCATTTTATCAAGTTTGGACCATAACTCCTCAAGAAATTTGATCAGATCATCAAAAGGTCAAAATGGTCAAAATTAGGGTTTTGACTGAGAAAGGGCAATTTCTGATTTTTAACCTAGCCAATGACCAATTGGGTTCAATAATGATTTAAAGGACTCAATGGCATCATCTTGACCTAATCAAATGATTCAAAAGATCTCAAATGCATTGGATTGACAGATGAATTTCCAATCAACTGATCAAAAATCAACTGTACACTAAAAAGTCAAACTTTGACTTTTTGGTCAAAATCAAGTGCCAAGGGTCATAATTCACCAAGATATGTCAAAATGTGAAACTTGTTGACCAAGAAACCTAAAATTGCAAATTAGGGTTTAATTTGAAAAATTTTCATAACTTAGAAAATTTCTAAGTTATGGAAATTTCTTATTTTTTCCCAACTTTGTCCAACTTTTTCACCATGATGCAATTGGATTAAAAGAAAACTTCCAACATGAAAGTTGTAGTCCTCCATGAAATATACAACTTTTATTCACAAAGTTTTCCAAAAAGATTCTTGGATCTCAAGTTATGATTTTGTGAAAAGGGGTCCATAAACTTTTTAACTTAGTGAAATTTTGCCCTAGTTTAGGCAGATTTTTGACCTAACTTCATGGCAACTTTTCACCTTGTTCCAAGAGGAATCTCAAAATTCATTTCAAATATGGATTGTAGAGCATGTTACAAGCTTTCCAAAATTTCCAATAACCCCCAAAGATCATTTATGGTTAGGGAGAATCGAAGAAATGAAAATGGCAATTTATCACTTTTGTTCAAGGCATTTTTCACATTGGTACAAGTTGCAAATCAGTTTCAAACTTGCTTGTACTTAGTATTACAGGTCCTAATCCTTTATACACTCCTTAATTTAATGCAAACACAATGTATAATGGTCTTATTCTGATCTTTGAAGCTTTGTACATTGAATTAATCCATTTATGGCATAAAGTGCATAATACCATTTTCATAAAGCTAGCTTTTTACAACTTTGTTTATCTTGAGCCATGGACCTAATCTCTTTTTGAAAACAAGATCCACAGTTATCAGGCATGTTTACTAACTCTTATCAGCTAAGGAACTAGAAAGTACAAGCTTTTGGGCATTGTCATTTCAACTTTTCTTCAAAAGCAAGAAACTTGCAAAAGTCAAGTGAACTCTTCCATCTAATAAAGGCAAGGTTTTGTATCATTTCAAACAACCTCAGAACATTGTAACAAGCCAATACACGAGCTCATAGCATTTGAAACTCCCTAAAACACAAAAAACACCATTTTCTGCCCAAACAGGGCATCTTCTGCAAATCTCAAGCCATTTCCATTTTGCCTTGTGCGTTTTACCTTGAATCACTTCAAACACATTACATACATCCCATCCAAGCTATCCATGCCCCTGTCCAACAACTGTGAGCTCAGTTTCACACTTCACCATTTTCATTTTTCAAGTTTGTAGGTTGACTTATATAGAGAGTTTCAGGCACCTACAAGGCAAGCTGAGCATTGGAGAAGCTTGAGGGAACTTCAAGGCAGCTCACAAGAACTTCAGGCCTCACTCAAAGTTCCCATATTGCCATATCCAAACTCAATTGAACAAGGTATTTGTCAAGTTTCTATCTCTCTATTTAGGCATCATTAAGCTTAGGTTTGTGAAGCAAAGATGTAGTCCTTAACATGCTTGAGTTGTACATATGCATAGATTCCATTTATATTAACTGAGCTAAGAGTATTTGGATGTTGAACATGCTGAAAAAACTAGGTCAGAAATTAGGGCCATTAAAATTCTCTCTGATCTTTGAGAGTTAGGTCATGTTCTTTATATCATTGGAATCGTGTGATCATGAGCTACATTTTTCATGTTATAAGTTTTTGATTTTATGCAAAGAATAGCAAGAACAGGATTTGAAAGCAGATACGCGCGTTTTGGAGGAGACAGAGGTCAGGGACGAAGTGTCTGGGCTTGGCGCACTTGGGCCTAGCTTTTCTGACCTTTTGCAACCCCCATTTACTTTTGCACCCCCTGATTCATATTTTGTTATTTTTCATATTTTCTTGTTATTTTTATATTTTTGACTTTTATTATTTTTTCTGAACATTATAAAATCATAAAAATATTTTCTTGAATTTTTGCATTTTATTTTATTATTTTTATGGCATAAAAATAGTTTATTAGGTTAAACAGAATTTATTTTCTTAAATAAACTTGTAAATAATATTAAAATACTTAAATATTTTATTTTATTATATTATACACATAAAATATTATTTTCTCACATGTTTTAATTTTTAGTATGTATACATAATATTATTATTATTTTTCTTAAACAAAAATGGACAAGAATATTAGAAAACATATATTTTTCTTTTAATAAAAAATTAGGGTTTCCCCTTTTAAAAAATAATAACATTATTTTTCTTATTTTTAGGACTTTGATAATATTATTTTCTCATACATAAAACAATTACAAAAAAAAAACATTTTTTGCATATTTACATTTTATTGCATATTTAAATATTTGTTTATTTATTTATTGTACAATAAATTCAATTGGGTTGTAATAGTAAATTAGGATTTTTATTTTGAGCAATATCCCCCATTCAAAACTTGTATCCCCCCTCCCATAATAATTGTTGTAATAGTTTAGATTTACTTTACGCAATTTATCGCATTATATGCATGTTTAGTAAATTAGGGTTTGTATGATAAGACAAAATCAAAACAAATAGCATGACCTAAATACAAGACAAAAATGCATGAAAAATGACAACACATTGCACACAATCACCTCTAGGGTTTCACCCACTTTGTTGCCTTAAAATGACCATGGTATGCATGCTAGGTATCTTGGCAAAAAAAACAAAACAAAAGATCATAGTCCCTCGATGACGCTATCTTGGTTGCCTAAACAAAAATGATCTTAGTCCCTCAAAACTTGCTAAAGATACTTGGAAATATTGTTATCATGGTCATACGATGACCCACGCCCGTCCCGTTTAACATCCAAAGATAGGGTTATCTACCAAAACAATGGTAGGTTAACAATATCAAAGGAATAAAGATGTATAGGAAAGACTTTTGAGTAGGTAGATGCTTCTAGTTACTTGATCAAACTTGCAAACCATCCTTGCTATTTTCAAACAAACACACACACAATTTGAAAACATTTCCAAACAACTTTCAAACATTGAAACATTTTTCAAAAGACAAACATATTTGTATACATTCTTACAAACAAGAATCATTACAAAGATTGCCTAAACAAAGGCCTCTTTTCAAAATACTTTCAAAATCACACAAAGCACCATTTCAAACAATTGGAAAAGCAAAGCAAGTGATCTAAAACAAGTAACTAAGAGCCCATGGAAAACCATGGATGAAAAGGGTGCTAGCACCTTCCCTTTTCATAATCTACCCCCCGAACCCAAAAAAAATCTCAAGGGTCTTTCCTATGCTTTTTTACCTTTCCTTTTGGATAAAATAAAAGTCAATGGCGACTCTTGCTAACCGCAACATTTGCAAACACAAACGCAAAATCTCAAGTCAGTTCTCCCACCGCATCACACATAGTTATATAGATAGTCTCCCCGTCCTATTTCAGGAGTTAATCTTTGACTTGCCTTCTGTTGGTAAACCCGTCTTGTTTTAGGAATTCGTACCACCTGGTCGTACAGATAGTTGCCCCATCATGTTTCTAAAATTAATCTTGGATCCGATCATACAGATAGTTTCCCCGTCCTGTTTTTGGAATTAATCTATGACCTGTTTGAGAATTGTTGATGATATTCGTCTGTTTGTGAACTTTACCTGGAAAGATAAAGTTAGTTTTTATGCAATGTCATGGTGTATGTAATGTATTGCGTAATGATGTTCTCAAAGCAAATGAGAGTGTGTTATATGCGTTTCGTATGCATATGCTATGATATTTGTAAATGATGCATGGATGTAAGATGTCATTGAAGTGTATTGGTAGCTTTGTATAACATCTTTGACCAACGAAAATAAATCCATGACTCTTGCTGGAGATAAAGCATATGAACTTTTGACTTCTGCTTAGGGATAGAAGAGTTCAGGAACATTGGTCGTTCGTTGCTATACTAGGGTATTTAGTTTTTATATACCATGAATGGGGATAAATGAGATGAGTAACCCTCAGAGGTGTTGTATGATCGAGTTTCTGATATGGACGTCAACTCTTTTGGGGGAGGACAAAGTTAAATGATGTATGGCTCGGTTTCAGATTCCGTAGCATCTTTCTGGGGATAGCAACATGGACTACACTTTGCTGGAGAAGAGAATCTTGTCGTGGATTTGCAGTAATTGGAGAGATGAACTCTGCTTGGGAAATTAAATTTCGTTGGGGAAATAAACCCTATTGGAGAAGCAAAAACTGCTGGAGAAGAGAATTCTGTAGTGGATTTAACAGTGTTGGAGAAATAAACTCAATTGGGGAATTAAATTCCTGTGAACTGTGCAGAGGAAGTTTCCACTATATGCTGGAGAAATGATTAGATTCCTTTATCTGCTAGAGGGATCTGCTGGGGAGTATACTTATGTTAACTGCTGGAAGATGCCCCAATTTTTTGTTTGAAGGCGTATTAGACTTGCGGGGGGGAGGGGGGTAACTCTTTGGGGATAATCTCATGGAGGTTGCTTTGTGGGTATTTTCCTGGGGGGATTTGTGGATGACTTGAATGTTATCACAATTCCTAGAGTCTTGAGTAAATGCTTATTCCTGTTTTTATGCATATATTTGTTAACAGTAATCATATTCATATGCATATGTTCATTCGATTTAGTCATTGGATGTTTTTGAAAATAAAACAGAGAAAGTAAAACTAAATTTGAATTTTGAAATTGTATTTGTATTGATAATTTGCCTATAAACAGGAGTTTTTTGTACATAGAGACAAAAATCCTAGTAAGAGGAAATCATCGTAAAATGAAAAGATTACAAAGTAACACAAAGAGAAAACAACTATATGGAAACGATCTCATTGAGTATCAACTCTGATATTGTCTTTATGTATTCAAGCATCTCATCCCTCGCTGTCGGAAGAAGTTGACTGAATTGATTTGTACCGTTTGAAATTGACGTTGGTGACAAAGCTTGTTGTAAGTAGATGATCTATTGGGACATAGTCGTACGGTTTAATCCCTAACTTTTTCCTGGACGGCCCTTTCGAGTTTTCAGTCCACCGAGATACCCTTTTTTTCCCAAGCTTCCTTTTCAGGATTTTAACTTGTCGGGTGTAAAATCTTTATATATATATATATCCCTAATTTTTGCCCGAACCCTTTTGGTTCACCGAGATTCCCTTATTATTTCCTAGGCCAGTCAACCTAGTGGGTCATATTCATGCGTAGTAGTTTTTACTATGTATGCGTTCACTGGGTGCGAAAAGTCTTCGCCGTCCATGGTGGTAAGTATCATAGCACCGCCATAAAATATTTTCCTGATGACAAATGGCCCTTCGTAGGTGGGAGTCCATTTTTCCCTGGGATCACCTTGCGGTAGGATGATACGCTTTATTACCAAGTCACCAGCCTGATATACCCTATGCTTGACCTTCTTGTTGAAGGCTTTGATCACGCGCTTCTGATACATCAGACCATGACAAACAACCGTGAGCCTTTTCTCGTTGATCAAACTTATCTGGTCCAACCTAGTCTGAATCCATTCGTCTTCGTATAAATATGCATCTTTCATAATCCTTAAAGAAGGAATCTAAACTTCGACGGGCAGGACATCTTCCATATCATAGACTAGAGAGGACGGGGTTGCCCCAGCTAATTTTCGTATTGAAGTGCGATAGCCATGAAGAGCAAATGGTAACATCTCATGCCAATATTTATATGTCACCTTCATATTCTGTATAATCTTATTAATATTCTTTTTGGAGGCTTCCATTGTGCCATTCATCTTCGGTCGATATAGATAATAGTTGTGGTGTTTGATCTTGAACTGCATGCAGAGTTCCGTGATCATATTATTATTCAGATTAGTACCATTGTCTGTGATGATCCTTTTGGGGATGCCATACTGTTGTACCCTAAAATTTGCCCTCTCATTTCTCAAAGGATCATCCTGGACCCTCAGGATTTCTTCTATCGATTTTCAAGTCTTGAGTTACAACTTTTCAAGAAAATCATTCACAAGGGCAAAATGGTCAGAAGCACACTGAAAAGTCAAACTTTGACTTTTAGATCAAAAATCAAGTTTCAACAACTATATTTCATCAAGACATGAAATTGGTTCATCTAAAATCAGAAGTCAGAAATTACTTTGAAAAAAATCAAATTTCTAAACATTTAGAAAATTTTCTAAGTGTTAAGAGAATATGATACTTTAGAACTTCTGAGCCAGCCTCCACACAAGTGCAGTCAGAATTTGCAAACATGGTTCAAAACATGATTCTTCAATCAGAACATGGCTCTTCAGCATATGCTTCGATCAGAGCATCACCCTTTGAGTTTCATTCTGGTCTTCTTCGATTAAAACATCATAAAACCCTAAAACCTTGTTTGAACAGCCTGCTGCACTGCTATAGCACAGTCCTACAACCAGCTTCCACAACACTCCAAATTGCTGCTGATCTAGTCCACGCCTGCACTTTTCTCAAACCCTATATTTGCACCAAATTAGCATAAGAAAACTATGATTAAAAAGCAATGGAACAGTATACCAAAAGGGTTTAAATCCCATTTGTTTTCCCCCAAAACCATAGCAAACCCATCTATAAATATTTGCTCCATCACACGTTCAAGGGGCTGGCTTTTGGAGAGAGAAAATTGTCAAAAGAGAGAAAAGAAAACTGTGAAACCTTCATAAAAATCCAGAATTCCCAAACAGAAAACCAAGCTTTTGTTCTTCCCTTTGAGTCAAAGAACTTGGTATATTCTCTTTCGTTGCTCTTGTTGATTCCAGAACATCTGAAGGCAGCAGTTCAAGTTCCAAGCCCACGCTCTAGGTTCAAGGTAAGTCTTTCTAAATTTGCATCTTTTCATTCAGAACATCATTAAAATATGTAAATATCATAGTATTAATGTTGTCCATATCATTGCATAAGTAGGAAAACTGTGGATCAGAACTTCTTGATTAGGGCTAGGCTCAGATTAGGGATTTGAACTTATATAATTTGTTATGCTTTTATCTTTCTGACCTGCTTTTTGTTAAATACTGAATAAATTGTTGATGTGCTGATTAATATGAGGAAGGAGTTGAAATGTGGCACAAAACCCCTATTTTTTTCACTCACTGTTTTAGCATAGCACATAACTTCTGATTTCTCCCTACACATTAAACACACAGAACTTCTAGGCTTTCTTACTGTTTTAACACACAGAACTTCTGATGCTCACTCATTGTTTTAGCATAACACAGAACTTTTGAGTTCTCCCTACACGTTAAACACACAAAACTTATAGGATTTCTTACTGTTAAGCACACTGAACTTCTGATGCTTCCACTTATTGTTTTAACACTCAGAATTTCTGATTTTCACACGCTGACAACACACTGAATTTCTGATGTTCACTCATTATTTTAGCACAACACAACTTATGACTTTTGGCTCACTGTCTGAATACCACCCAAAACCTCTGTTTCCTTTCCCTCTAACATTTCTTGCAGGGCCTTAGAGTGTATCAATCCAGAACTTCTGATTCCACTGATGTTCCTTTCTGAGTCACAACATGCCTGGCTTCAGAACTTCTGATCCTTGTTGTTTTGCTTGCAGCAACACGCTGTTCCTATCTTTAATTTATTTTCCTTTTATCATTTTCAATATTAATACTCTTTTTATCAATATAAAAAAGATATGAAAATATTTTCTTTTTACTAACTAATTTATTTCCCTTTTTTAAATCCATTAAGGCAAAAAACCCATTTTCTAAACAAAGTCCTTTTTCTTTCTTACGTTGTACATTTTAATATGTTTGTAATAGTTAAATAGGATTTAAATTCTTGCACCCCCCCCATTTGTAAAATATGTACCCCCCATGACTAAAATATTGTAATAGCGTAGGACTTTTATATTTCCGCAATTTAACGCTTTTCCAAATATAAAATGCTAGTAATTAGGATGTGTATGGCAATACATGAAATCAACAAATAGATAACCCTAATCAAGACTAAAATTCATGCAATCAAACACACTATCACCCTTAGGGTAATCCCACCTTGTTGCCTATCAGAAAAATAGTCATGTTCCTTGAACATAGGCGTTTTAGCAAAAGACCCTCGATAAAAGATCATAGTCTCTCGATGACCCTCGATGTTGCCTTCGGTAAATGATCTAGTCCCTAAAACGACATTGTTAAAGCGTCCCATAGGTTGCCTTCTATGACTATAAAAACGTCCCACACTCGTCCCTTCACATCCAACGATGAGGATTCTTACCAAATCAATGGTAAGATAGCAACATCTAAAGGAGGAGGAAAAGAACATCTAAGACCTTTTGAGTAGGTAGATTCGCTCCTAGTTGCTCGCTTGCTCACAACAAAAACATTTTATACACCAACACTCTCATTTTGAAACATTTTCAAAAGACAACACTTTGTACGCGTTTTTATAGAGACGAGAACCATTACAAAAGACGTTTTTTTTCAAAATACTTTTAAAAACTCACAACACAAAAGCATAACTTTCAAACAAAGCAAGTGATCTAGAAGGAAACTAAGATTCCATGGAAAACCATGGATGAAAGGGGTGCTAACACCTTCCCTTTTCATAATCTACCCCCCGAACTCAAGAAAACATCTCTAAAGGTCTTTCCTGTGCTTTTTCACCTTTCCTTATTGGATAAAAGAAAAGTCGGTGGTGACTCTTGCTAAACCCCAACAATTGTGATCAAACGCAAAAACAAAAATTCAATTCTCCCACCGTATCACACATACCGACAAATAAGATTATGTTTAATGAACTGAGCCATAGTACTCTTAGTAACAGAGGCAAATAAGGCGGCTTCAACCCATTTCGCAAAGTAATCAATGGCGACGAGGATGAAAAGATGACCATTAGAAACAATAGGCTTGATTTCTCCAATCATATCAATTCCCCACATTGCAAACGGTCAAGGAGCATTCAAGAAATTCTGAGGGACCAAAGGCACATGTGCTTTGTCAGCATAGATCTGACATAAGGTTCTTGAGTGGTGATGGCAATCAGTTTCCATAGTTGACCAATAGTAACCCGCTCTCAGAACCTTCTTAGCCATTGTATGTTTGTTGGAGTGAGTACCAAATATACCTCCGTGCATATCTTCTGTAATCTTATCCACTTCCTTCTTGTCTATATGACGAAGCAGAGTCAAATCATGATTACTCTTATATAAAATTTTGTTGATCAGGAAGAACTTAGCAGAGAATCTTCGTAGATATTTCTTGTCATTGATAGATGCTCCTTCAGGATACTCTTGAGCTTAGAGGTACCTCTTCACTTCATGAAAACAAGGCTTCTCTTCTATTCCATCAGTGTCAACTTCGTAGCAATGTGCTAGTTTGTCTAGTCTTTCAATAGTAATTTGAGGAGCTTCGTTGTCCCATCTAACTTTGAACATAGATGACATGGTAGCTAATGCGTCTGCCAATTGATTCTCTTCTCGTGGAATATGTTCAAAAGTGATTTCTTCAAAGTATGGAATTAATGTTAACACATGCTCCCGATAAGGAATGAGATTCAGATGCTTCGTATCCCATTCTCCCTTAATTTGACTAATTACTAGGGCTGAGTCCCTGTACACATCTAAGAACTTGATCCTCATATCAATAAAGGCTTTGATACCCATTATGCACACTTCGTATTCAGCTATGTTGTTGGTACAATCAAAGCATAGTCTAGCGGTGAAGGGTGTATGACAACCCATGGGAGAGATAATCACGACACCAATTCTGTTTCCAAGTGCATTAGAAGCTCCGTCAAAAACCATAGTCCATCAAGATCCTATCTCATGTCCTTCATACGGTCCAGGTTCTTCACAATCTATAATTTGCATGATATTCTCGTCCAAGAATTCAAAATTCATAGACTAATAGTCATCTACTGCTTGATGAGCCAAATGATCTACCAATACACTTCCTTTGATAGCCTTATGAATGGTGTACTGAATGTCATATTCTGTCAAGACCATTTTCCATATGGCTATTCTTCTGGAGAGAGCGGGCTTCTCGAATATGTATTTTATCAGATCCATCTTAGAGATCAACAACTTGGTATGAGTCAACATATATTGTCTTATACGGAGAGCAGCCCATGCCAAAGTGTAGCAATTTTTCTTGAGCAGTGAGTATCTTGTCTCACAGTCGGTAAACTTTTTACTAAGGTAGTATATTGCATGCTCTTTTCGACCAAACTCGTCATGATGGCCCAGTACACACCCCATTGAGTTCTCTAACATTGTTAGGTACATGATTAGTGGTCTTCCATCGAATGGTGGCATCAGAATCAGTGGTTCTTGGAGGTACACTTTGATCTTGTCAAAAGCTAATTGGAATTCGTCGTTCCACTTCACTACCTGATCTTTCCTCAATAACTTGAAGATTGGCTCACAAATAACAGTCAGATGGGAAATAAATCGGGCAATGTAATTCAGTCGTCCCAAGAAACCTTTGACTTCCTTCTCAGTACGGGGAGCTGGCATTCCTTGAATGGATTTGACCTTGGCGGGATCAACTTCAATACCTTTACCATTGACAATGAAACCCAAGAGTTTACCGGATCTCACCCCAAAAGTGCACTTGTTCAGATTCAACCTCAGTTTGTACTTCTTCAATCGTTCAAGCAGCTTGTGTAGATGGTTAAGATGTTCTTCTTTAGTCTGAGACCTGGCTATCATGTCATCGACGTAAAGTCCTATCTCGTGGTGTATCATGTCATGGAACAAAGCTACCATACCATGTTGATAAGTTGTGTCGGCATTCTTCAAACCAAAAGGCGTAACCTTGTGGCAGAAAGTGCCCCACTGTGTGACGGAGGTAGTCTTCTCCATGTCTTCAAGTTCCATCTTGATCTGATTATATCCTGAGAAACCATCCATGAATGAAAAAACTTTATGTTGAGCAGTGTTATCGACCAGAACATCAATATGTGGAAGCAGAAAGTCATCTTTGGGGCTTGCCCTTTTCATATCTCTGTAATCTGCACACTTATGCACTTTGTCGTCTTTCTTTTGTATCGGGACCATATTTGCAACCCACTGAGGATAGGATGTAACAGCTAAGAAACATGCGTTGAATTTCTTCATAACCTCAGCCTTGATCTTCTCAGACATCTCAGGATACATATGATAAACTTTTTGCTATATTAGAGAACAACCCTCTTTCATCGGTAGAAGGTGAACCATAATATCAGTATCGAGCCCTGGCATGTCTTTGTATGACCAAGCAAAGACCTCAACATAGTCTTGCAACATATAAATTAATCTATTCTTGACACTGTCTTCTAGTTTGGCACCTATCTTGACTTCTCCCTTGTCGTCTTCAGTACCCAAGTTTACAACCTCGACTCGCTCTTCATGCGGTTGTATATCCTTTTCCTCTTGCACTAACAATCTGGAAAGCTCTCCAGGTATTTCACAATCTTCCTCACCTTCGTCCTCAGCTTGGTTGATCGGATTTTCGAAGTCATAATTGGCAATAGCAGAATTGTTATCAATGGATCAAGAGTGGATGTGGATCTGCAATTTATTATGTGGGTGTGTAAGAATACTTAGCTATTTGAAAGTAATAAAAATAAAAGAAATACAAAGAGCACAAAATTTGAATGCAAAACATCCAATGCTTTATTAAATGAAGATATGTTTATGAGATGACAACCCTAACAAATGAACCGTTGTGCCCCGGGTAAGACACAAGGCTTAAAGTCATTGTTTTAAGATTACATAACCAAAAATTTGAAAGTAATAAAACAAAAAGTAGCATTTACTCCTGACTAAAGGAGATCGAGATAAGGTCTTCGGTCTTCCAGTTGCTGAGCCCATTGCCGATGGTGGGAAAGATCCAGCTGTCTAGGTCGTAGTCACTGTCAGCATCTTCTATCGCGTTGACTCCGTGGTTGCTGACACAAAATGGTGGTCTTCCAACGCGAGCGCAGCAAACATCCCTCTGAGCCTCTGCAATAAAACCCAAACCAAACTTGTCAGATTTATACGAAATGTCAGAAAGCTGACCCCAAGTAGTACAACCACCTTCTTCTACAACAACTTTAGCATCCTTCAAAGAAGCCATTCCGGGTCAAACCCTGGTAATCTTGGGAATAGCATAAACGTATTCAGTTACGGTAGGAGGGATTACTTCAAAAGTATGACAGGGGGTTTCGATGAATTCGTCGTCCATATCTACATATCTGAATGAGTTCAAATGACTCTCCATATACTCCTTTTCGCCACAAATAGTAACAACCTTTCCTTTCACGGGATATTTCAGTGTTTGATGAAACATGGAGGTAACAGCACCTGCCCCATGGATCCAGGGGCGTCCAAGTAAACAAGAATAGACAGATCGAATATCCATTACATAGAAAGTGGATTCAAAGACCTGAGAACCTACTTTAATCAGGAGATCCACCTCTCTGTGCACCATCCTCTTTGAACCGTCAAAGGCTCAGACTATAATATCACTGGGTTTCAGCACAACCCCTTCACAGTCAAGCCTGTCGAGAGCACCATTCGGTAGAACATTTAGAAAGGACCTAGTATTAACCAATACATGAGATAGAGTAGTGTCCCTGCATTCAATAGAGACATACATGGCCTTGTTGTGGTTTCTTCCTTCAGGAGTCAAATCTGCATCAGAAAATCCTAACCCATTGTTAATCGTTAAGTTAGAAACATAACTTCAAATTGATTGGAAGAAATTTCTTGTGGTACATGCGCAAATTTTAAGAACTTTACTAAAGCCTATGCATGGGATTTAGAACACAGTAAAGGCCCTGTCCAAGTGATTAAAGAAATGCCTTGTCAAAGTGCCCATTAACATATCAACCAACTCCCTGTCTGACAGAGGAGGTTGAACTCTTCCATCCAAATCTCTCCATTTCTGGGCATATTCTTTAAACCCATCATTCGAGCCCATAGTCATACTTTGTAGTTGCACACAAGTTGGTGCAAGGTCAACATTATATTGATACTGCTTGTAAAAAGCAACATCCATGTCTTCCCAAGTTCGGATGTTGGTTCCTTCCAACTGATAAAACCATTCCAGTTGTGTCCCATATAAGCTCTCTTGAAATAAGTGAACCCATAATTTTTTGTCAGCGGTATGGGGTTGGATCTTCCAGACGTAAGACCTCATATGAAGCTTAGGACAAGAAACACCATCATATTTGGAAAAGACGGGGACCTTGAACTTGTGAGGGATGACAACCCCTGAGATAAGCCCCAGCTCTTCAAAATCTAGCCCAGGCACTTTCTGGATCTCCATAGCATTAAGTGGATCTTCCAGCTGCTTGTATCTGTCATCGGCAGGAGGATATTGTTCAGAATAATAGTCTTCATTAGAATCTTGGCCAGAACCAAGGTTGTTATTCTCTTCAGCTTTCACACTCTTGTCATCTTCTTCTTGGTTATCATCTTCATTTGATGGGACCTCAAAATCTAGAGCCCTTTTGACCGGACCTTTGAATCTTTTGCCCATATTAAGAAAGATTGTTGGCTTCTTAGTCTTCTTTTTATTCCCTTTTGTGATGAGGGTCTTCAGCTTGTCTTATCCCTTAGTTAAGTCCAGGAACATTTGTTGAAACTGAGCGTTCTGAGCTTGAAGTTCTTTCACTGTTTGTTCTAGGGCCATATTTTACTGAAATAAACAGTAAGAAGATGAGAAAACACGTACTGGGAAAATACCTGTTATGTAATGACATGCATGATACGTGGATGCAATATTTTCAAGGATCTCGTGGGATAAATAAAAGGAAATGTTAGAAGTTAAGTCTGGCTATAACTTTGACTGAAGAACTTTGCATTGTTGAATGTCCTTTTATTAGAATCAAGCTCACCATGTCAAATGTGTCCTAGCCTTTGACTCAAGATAACGTACTTTGGTCTTTGACGACATTTGATTAGAGGAAAATAAATCCTCTTTCCCCTTGCTAGACGTCTGATTCGTGATAAACCTGCATCACAGGCCCTTGAGATTCTTGAAATGGTCAGAAAAATTCTATGGTATGATATCATGTTTGAACATATAACAAACACAAACAAAGCACACAAGAGCCTTAGGTTTAAGGCTTGCATGGGGTTCATAGGTAAGTACCCTCTTGAAGTTTAAGTTGGCTCAACCTGTTCTAAGAATAGTAATCGGGTTCTAGGAGTCTCATATCACTGATCTTTCTCACATGCTTTGTTTCAGCAGAGCAACTGACTTGCCACTGAAATATCCTGAGAGTCGAATCTCAATGAGTGTAGCATCGAGTATCAACCAACTTTGAACTACACCAAAGTCAGTCATCTCACTACCTTCGAATGGCTAAGTTGGGTCAATTAAGGTTATAAAAGTTAGTACTGCTTATGAAATCACGTAGCAACCTAGTGTTCTCCTAGACTAACTCAAGGGACACCAGTACAAACCAAAGTGTCGCACTAACGTATCCATCACTTCAACTATATTGGTCTATGCCGTATAGTTTCCATGATTTATAGCTACTTACCTAAGGTCCCCAGATCCGGGTATAAGATCTTTGCAAGAAAGTAAAACTCGGGAAAACCCCAAATGTAAAGCAAACAAAGCAAATAAAAATGATCTAACTCTAAGGTAACCCCTGCTTTAAGTTCCCCGGAAGAGTCGCCAGTTCTTTAATATGGTAGGAGAACTGACTTGGTATTGTGTTTCATTGAAAATGTTGTAGATAACTAAAGTCGCCACTGACTTTTCTTTTATCCGATAAGGAAAAGGTTAAAATAACAGGAAAGACCTTGAAGATTTTGAGTTCGGGGGGTAGGTTTTGATAAGGGAAAGTGTTAACACCCTTTTCATCTGTAGTTATCTGCGGGCTCTTAATCGCTACCTTACTTTGTTTTTAAAATTGCAAATGGACTCCTACATACGAAGGACCATTTCTGATCAAAAACATATTTTCTAATGGGGCCATAATTTTAACCACTATAGACGGCGACGATCTTCCGCACCCTGTAAACGTGAACATAGTTAAAAGATACTACGCATAAAAAAGACCCGCTAGGTTGACCGGCCTAGGAAAAAATTAGGGATATACACACAAAAAATCTGTACACCCGGCAAGCCAAAAACCTGAAAAGGCGGCTTGGGCAGAAAAGGGTATCCCGTTAGACTGAAAACCTGAAAGGGAGGTCCATGCAAAAGTTAGGGATTTAAAGCGTATGACTATGTCCCGTTGGATCACCTTACAACCAACCTTCAGTATCAATTGTCAAACTCAAATGGTACTAATCAATCCAATCAGCTTCGGAAAAAACAACAAGTGGATGAGACGCTCAAAGACAAGAAGGCTATAGCATAATGGGAACCCTATGGGATTATTTCACATAGCTATCTTTCTTTGTATTAGTTTTCATTCTTACGACGACATTCTCTTACTAGGATGTTTGTCTCTTTGTACAAAAATTCTTATTCAAGTTAATACAAAGCTATTCCTTTAAAAAGTACAAAACTACCTGCTTTTCTTTTACTTCCCTGTTTTGTTTGCAAAAATGTCCAGTGGTTATTTTTGAACATATGCATTTGAACGTAATTATTATTTACAAATATACACATGAAAAAGGAACAGAAAACAGAAAGACAATTACTAATGGCTTTAAGCAACATGATAATATCTATAGGCCATCCCATAAAATCCCCGCAGGTACTTTCTCCAACAGGAGCAGAGGCAAATACATCCTGCTACAGGACCACTGTCGTATCTCCAGTATGAAGCCTAATGGTATCAGGTGCTATCATATCCTCGATGGAGCAAAATTTCCAATTACCGCTCCAAAGATTCCCTAGTTAAAATTCTCAAGCTTCTCAGGATTCCCCGACATGATTTCACAAAGTCCACAAACAATGCACAATGTTTCCCTTCCCCAACAGAGTTTATTTCTCTAAAAATGGAAACCCATCTATCAACACTTCAACTCCAGGAAAATATGAAGACTTACACTCATCATTCCCGGCAGCAGACAGGGACTTATTTTCCCCAGTCCAATAACACTGCATCAGAACAACTAATATGTTCATACATTGCATTCATACATCATAGCATCGATAACACAATTCCATATATCGCAATCTCATTTATTTTGAGAAACATCATTACGCCATGCATTTCATACATCATGACATTGCATACAACTAACTCTTTACCTTTTCAGGAAAGATCAATCAACAAAAAATTATCATCAATAAATTTTCGATAAGATAGGACAACTATCTGTGAACAAATCGATTATAGATAAATTCCCGAAACAGGACGAGGTGACTATCTACATGACGAATACTTCCTCCAGACCTATACCGGTTCGGTTTAAATAGATCAATGGTTTATCCTGATTCCTTTTTGGTAGACACTTTCTCTGGTTCAGATAAATCGCTACAAAGATTTATCCTGATTCTTTCCAGTTAAAGAATATTCAAGACCTCTGTTGGTTCAGTTTAGATCGATCAATGGTTTATCCTGATTCCTTTCCGGTAGACACTTTCTCTGATTCAGATAAATCACTCCAAAGATTTATCTCGATTCTTTCCAGTTGAAGAATGTTCAAGACCTCTTCTGGTTCAGTTTAGATTGATCAATGGTTTATCCTGATTCCTTTACGGTAGACACTTTCTTTGGTTCAAATAAATCACTCCAAAGATTTATCCTGATTCTTTCCAGTTAAAGAATATTCAAGACCTCTGTTGGCTCAGTTTAGATCGATCAATGGTTTATCCTGATTCCTTTCTGGTAGACACTTTCTCTGGTTCAGATAAATCGCTCCAAATATTTATCATGATTCTTTCCAGTTAAGGAATATTCAAGACCCATGCTGGTTCAGTTTAGATCGATCAATGGTTTATCCTGATTCCTTTCTGTTAGACACTTTCTCTGGTTCTGATAAATCGCTCCAAAGATTTATCCTGATTCTTTCCAATTAAAGAATATTCAAGACCTCTGCTGGTTCAGTTTAGATCGATCAATGGTTTATCCTGATTCCTTTCTGATAGACATTTTCTCTGGTTCAGATAAATCACTCCAAAGATTTATCCTGATTCTTCCCAGTTAAAGAATATTCAAGACCTCTGCTGGTTCAGTTTAAATCAATCAATGGTTTATCCTGATTCCTTTTCGGTAGACACTTTCTCTGGTTCAGACAAATCACTCCAAAGATTTATTCTGGTTGTTTTCCAGTTAAAGTCAAGCTTAGACTTAGTCTAATTTTTTTCAACAATCACCTTTGAATGGCATCTGTAAGCCCATCTCTGACAATTATCCATCATTTCTCCAAATGGCATCTTTAAGCCCATTCCCTATACAATCAACCACCACATCATCAAGTGCAAATTTCTGGGAACTCTAGTGTTTAATCATCTTCCACCTTCTAGTCACGAATGGCAGACTCGCCAATCTAACTCTTCAGGTTTAAGAAAATTGAACAGGGGCAGCTGTTGTACCCCAAAATTTTCCCTCTCATTTCTCAAGGAATTTCTCACAAAGATTCTCAAAAATTCAAGCTTACACAAGTACAATTGGATTTTTCAGCATCATGTTAAAGAGGAAACTGTTAAAAAGGGCAAAGCAGATGAAAATATTCTTTTTGACAAAATTGAAGAAAAAACAAGTTTTCTTCGATTTTACATCTTTCGATTGGGCACTTTGGCTCCTTCGATGCAAGCTTTGGTTACACCCTTCGTTTGGGCACTAGACTTATTTTGGACAAGTTCGATTCCTGCTTTGTTTGAACATTCTAGTCTCTTTGTACAAGATTAGTATACATCTTTCTTTTGTCCATATAGCCTCTTTCCTGCATGTTTTCCAAATTCACAAGGCAGAATTTCCCACCATGCTAGCATGCACAAAGCCAAAGTCTCCCTTTGAAACAACTTGTTGCAAGCTTCGACAGGGCAACACTTATTTTCAACTAGCTTCAATTCACAAGGAAAAAAGCCTCCTGCTGATGTCCTTCAATTCAGAAGGCAAAGGCCTATTTTCTAGTCTCTTTCGATTGCATATTTTGCCTCCTGCATGCCTTTTTTGTTTGGGGCATGTGGCCCTCCTTTGTTGCAAGCTTCGTTTGGGAATTTAGACCTTCTACATGCATCTTTTGTTTGGGAATTTAAACCTCATACATGCATCTTTCATTTGGGGCGTGTGGCCCCCTTCAACGCAAGTTTTGGTTACACCCTTCATTTGGGAAAAGGCTCCTTGCATGTTTGCTTGGAGTCATAAAGAAATAGCCTCTTAAAGCTTTTCTTAGATTCAGAGGCCATTTGCCCTCTGCATGATCCCTTCGACTCACAAAAAACTAAGACTCCCTTTAGGCCAGAATGCACAAGTAAAAAATCTCCCCCATGGATGGCATTCATAAGGAAATGGCGCCCACAAAGCCTTGGCTACTTTCATGTTAGTTTCGACTGGGCAATATCTTCCTTGGAAATAGTTTGCTTCAACATACAATGGCACATAGGTATTGTCTCGTTCGAAAGACGTACCATGGTGGCACATTCGAAGGATTTTCCATACATACCTAGATGTACCAATCGAATGACATATTTTGTTGATCCATTCTAGGGGCATGCATTTGGTCCATTTGAAAGAACATACAAAAGGCCTAGTCGATAGACACATATTTGGGCCTCTTCAAAAGATACCCATGTGAGTCATTTGAAGGACACTTTGATTTGAAAATAAATGTTGTTGAGGAGTCTGGTCAAAGGATAGGGATAAGGGGTCAAAACAAAAGGTTGAGATATCCAAAGATACTTGTTGACCAGAGTCCCATGTGCTGCCAAGTTCAGGCCTGATACACTGGCCATAACACTCTAAAACTGTTGCACAACAGTCCTGCAACATTGCCCTCATTCTTGCACCAATTTGGCATACAAGTACTGCCCCTCAAAAGCTACAAGAACAACATGCCCTTTTTGTTCAAAATTTTTGTTTTCCCTCCTAAAACATCAGCCAAAACCATCTATAAATATGAGCCTCCACCATACATCTTAGGGGCCCCTGGATAGTTGCAAGAAAACCCATGTTGTGAAAAGGTGATAAATCTCTCAAAAAAATCTCAAACACTATCCAACGTTTTTTTAAATATTCCAAACACTTCTAAAAAAACTCAGATCCCTTCACACACTAAGTTAACCCTTCAATTCACTCCTCAAGTTGCCAGATAACCAACCTTCGACCGATTCCCCTAACTGCAATATAATAATCTTTTGATCCACTCCCTTACTTGTTATAGAGTAACCTCCGATTCACTCTCATACCCTTCTTCGATTCAGTGACTACTCAAACAAGGTAGTAACTGAACTAGCCTCAGGAAGACTCCTATGAAACTTCCATTCACCACCAAGGAAGTCACTTGCAGTTTCCTTTGATTTAAGCGCTTTAAGAGGTAAGTTCTCTCTAAAACTTGGAACTATTTCATTTAAATATCATGTGTACATACCAATAAAAATAAAATGTGAATATTTCATCTAGGGAGTTTGACCATGCTTTAACCTTCGATCCTGATGGCCTATATGTTGAAAGTTTCAATCCTGACTAGTTAGACTTTGGATTTTGAGATCCAATAATCTTATGCTAACCCCTGGCCTGTAGCTTTCGAAAGTTACACTTGAATGTTACATGTTTAAAAGTTTAAAATAGGTTCTCTGTATCCTTCGATTGGCTAAATACTTAAGCCTTTCGAATCTCAACCTGAGGGCCTAGCATTCCTGAAGTCAAAGAAGGCAGCAAGGAGCCTGAGGCAAAGAGTTCACCTCACGTTGACTCCAGGCCTCAAATGAAAGAAGGAGCCAGTAGGATGTCCACACTGACTGTCAGGTCTCAAACGAAAGAAGCAGCCAGAAGGATGGTCACACTGACTTCCAGGTCCCATTCGAAAGAAACAAGCAAGGGGTGAAATCGAAAGGCATGACCTTACTGACTCCAGGCCCAAATCGAAGGAAGCCAAGAAGTGCAGAATTGAAGAGTGTTGTTGCCTGAATCGAAGAAGCCTATTTTCCTTTCTTTATTTTATTTTGTCTTTATATTTCCTTGTTATTCAATATGGTTGTAATAATGTAGGATTTATTTTCCTGCATTTTTATTGCTTTTGTACAAATGTTAGTAATTAAGATGTATGGCAAGATTAAAACCAACAAGTAGACAACCTAAAATTCAAAGACAAAATGCATGCAATCAAACACATTATTCACACACATGCACCCCTAGAGTAATCTCACTTGTTGCCTCGGAAAAATAGTCATGTCCCTCGAATATGGTCGTTTTAGCAAAGACCCTCGACAAATTATCGTAGTCCCTCGATGACCCTCAATGTTGCCTTTGGTAAACGATCTAGTCCCTCAAACGACATTGCTAAAATGTCTCATAAGTTGCCTTCTATGACTATACAAATGACCCACGCCCGTCCCTTCACATCTAACGATAGGGCTTCTTACCAAATCAATGGTAAGATAGCAATATCTAAAGGAAGAGGAAAATAACATTAGACCTTCTAAGTGGGTAGGATGATCCTAGTTGCTCGTTTGCTCACAACAAAAACATTTTATACACCAACACTTTCATTTGAAAAATTTTCAAAAGACAAAACACTTTGTACACATTCTTATAGAAACCAGAATCATTACAAAAACACTTTTCAAAAATCAATTTCAAAAACACATTCCACAAACACCTCTTTGAACTATTTTCAAAAACCAACACTTTGTACATGTTGTTATAGAGCCGAGAACCATTACAAAGACACTTTTCAAAATACCCTTCAAAACCCACACCACAAACACATTTTCAAACAAAAGAAAGTGATCTAGAAGGCAACTAATAGCCCGTAGATAACTACGGATGAAAATGGTGCTAACACCTTCCCTTTTCATAACCTACCCCCCGAACTCAAGAAAATAATCTCAAAGGTCTTTCCTGTTCTTTTCACCCTTTCCTTATTGGATAAAAGAAAAGTCGATGGCGACTCTTGCTATCTTCAACAATTGCAATCAAACGCAAAACACCCAAGTCAGTTCTCCCACCGTATTACACTGTCTACTAATTGAGGCCTCACGAATATGATGGTGATGTTAGTTTCAATTGAAACTGCCTGTAGCTAGGGTTTCGAAGATCTACGAACTCGATGCCCTAACAATGGCACATCTCTATTCATGTGTTAAAACTTGCAAGCGATAGGTCTAAACAATCCTAATCATCATTATAAACAAGAATTTATGTATCAAGTCAATTAATAATGCATGCAATATGAGTTTGAGTTCAAGGAAATTTAATCAACCGATGACACTTGGATGTGATGATCTGTAGTGCTTCGACCATCAAGGATGATGGGAAACGACTCTTGGAGGTCTCAAGAAGATGATGGAGTGCTCAAAATCGGTTGAAGCTTGTTGGAGAGGAGGGTTTGATTGTGCCCTAGTTTTGGAGAATTTCTGAATTTTTTAGGGTTCTTCATGGAAGCTTGCATGTGTGTGCCTTTGATTTGAATATGTTGAATACATATAGAGGGATGTATTAGGTCAACATTTATAAGATAAATCTTTATGCATTATGGGGAAAATATTTGATTTCAATCTTGAATGAAAAGTTTATATTTTAATCCAATCATATCCTTATGCTCCCATACGACTTTTCTAGTTGTACATGAGCTCTTTGGGCTTCACATTTGGTCCAAAACCAAAGCCATGCGCCTAAGTCCAATTAGTTGATATTTTATTTAATTTATTTTGAATTTTAAATAAATAAAAATCAAAGATAAATAAATAAAAACCTAAGTGGGTGAATGAGTAATATATGAGGTTCACATGAAGTGTAGAACTCGTTTAGACTTTGAAATAATAGCCCAATAGCCCAAAATTTCAAGTTTGCTCAAAATTTCCCAACTTGCACTAGTCATAAATCTCTCAATTTTTATCATTTAAAGGTGATCTGGGACTTTTTGGAAATCTCAAGATGTCCTCTAGAATTTCTATGTTGACCATTTTTGCATTTGAAGACACTATCTTGATGTAAGTTGCCTTGACACAAAGTGTCTTTTTGTTGACTTTTGAAATGACCTATAATGTATTAGCCCATATCTCTCAAATGAAGCATTTTTTGGACTTGAGCTTAGTTAGTCAAAGTAATAGAGAATTGAATTTCCTTCAAAATGAGCTTTGGTTGAGAAAAATCTGATGAGGCATGTGAAAGTTATGCTTGGTCAAAGTTCAGTTGACTTCTCCTTAAAAAACCCTAATTTGGTAACTTTTGACTTTTAATGATTTGAGAGTTTCCTTGATGAATCATGATCAACCCTTGATCAAATGATGAATATCAGTTCAAAACCTTGATGTTGACCAAAATTCTTGAGGTTTGACTGTATGTTGACCATAGTTAACTTTTTGTCTAATATAGTTAATTTTTATTCATCTGAGCCATTGACTGAGCAAAATTGTGATACAAGGCATGAAACTTGGTATGAGTATTCTTGGAGACATATAAGAGACCATTAAATCCACTTGAGACCTTAAAATCAAATCTTCCTTAAGTAACATAAAACCCTAGTTGTAAGTCAATTGCTTAGGAGAAGAAATTATTTGATCGATCCTTGAGCAACCTTGAGCATTTAAGAATCCTATGAGAATGTCTTGAGTAAAAAGGGAGGGAAAATTTTGGGGTAGAACAAGGTTCTAAAAGTTATTTAATGCTAATTACATCAAGCGGAAGCCTAATGTTATCCTTGACTGACTCAAGGAACATTAGTACAAACCAAAGTGTCGCACTAACCACAACCATCACTTCAACCATATCGGTCTACACTGTACAGTTTTATTGATATATTGCTACTTACCTAAGGCATCCCTAGATATGTGTGTAGGATATTTCAAATAATAAACCCAAGTGTGATATGGTGGGAGAACTGACTTGGGTGTTTTTGCGTTTTATTGCAAATGTTGCGGTTAGCAAGAGTCGCCACCGACTTTTCTTTTATCCAAAAGGAAAGGTGAAAAAGCACAGGAAAGACCTTTGAGATTATTTCTTGAGTTCGGGGGGTAGATTATGAAAAAGGGAAGGTATTAGCACCCTTTTCATCCATGGTTTTCCATGGGCTGTTAGTTACTTGCTAGATCACTTGCTTTTGCTTGAAATTGTATTTTGTGTGGTTTTTGAAAGTATTTTGTAAAGAGGCCATTGTGTAGGCAAACTTTGTAATGATTCTTGTTCGTAAGAATGTATACAAAGATGTTGATATTTTGAAAATATTTTCAAGTTTGAAAGATGTTTTGAAAGTGTAGGTGTTTTTTTTTTAAAATAGCAAGGATGTTTTATTTTGAAATGGAGCAAGTAATTAGGATCATTCTACCTACTCAAAAGTCTTTCATGTTCATTTCCTATTTCCTTTGACATTGTCATCTTACCATTGATTTGGTAAGTAACCCTATTGTTATACCCCAAAATTTGCCCTCCCATATTCCTCAAGAAATTGCCAAGCCAAGCTAGCAAAATTCCCCAAGGGTTGTGCAGGTCAACTGTCTCCTATACAGTCAAAATTAGGGTTTGGGTTCTGATCAAGAAAAGGAAGTTTTCAAAGGCTCAATCAAGTCTCATATGCTTACAAACATGGTCAAGCATCCTCATATCAAGTTTCAAGGCATTCAGCTCAAGATTGCACAGTCAAAACCCTAATTTGCACTACAGTCAACTGTAGGGGCAAAATGGTCATTTGACAGTCAAAAGTTCAAATTTTTGGTCAACATATCATTTTGAAGCCACAAACATCATTTGATCAATGCTTGATCATGATTCTCAAAATTTGGCTCAGAAATCATCAAAGATCCAAAAGTTGCTATATTTGGACAGCTGAAAAAGTC
Organism: Vicia faba; assembly: GCA_948472305.1. Classification (NCBI taxonomy): domain Eukaryota; kingdom Viridiplantae; phylum Streptophyta; class Magnoliopsida; order Fabales; family Fabaceae; genus Vicia; species Vicia faba. The sequence continues at coordinate 1,082,040,350 of OX451739.1, read as the reverse complement.
AACTGAAATTGACCAGGGCATAACTTTCACATGGATTATCAGAAAAATTCCATCCAAAACTCATTTTGAAGAGAAAGACATTTCCTACAACTCATCTTCATACTTCAAGTCCAAGAAATGCTCTCACAAAAAGTTATCAATTTCAACATTATAGGTCATTTTCAAAAGTCAACAAAAAGGGACTTTAAGTCAAAGGCCATAACTTGAGATTGGTAAATCAAAATGACATGGGACCAAAGGCATTGGTTAAAGGACTCAAAGACCTTTCCAAAATGTCCAAGAACATGTGAAAAGCTTAAAAATTGAGCAAGTTATGCCTTGTAGAAGTTGGGAAATTTTTGTGAAATGGCAAAAGTCAACTATCTTTGAAAATCCAATTTTTGACAAAAGGGCCCCATTTTTTCCACTTGGTCCATCCTTGTCATGCCACACACGTGGCCCATGATTAGTTTCAAGACCAAATATTGATTTTTTTTATTTTATTTAATTTTTGATGATTTAATTCATTTTAATTCTTTGAAAATTCAAATAAAATTTAAAAGCCAATAGAATAGTGTCATGTGAACTTGGACAATTCCTATGTATCATGAACCAACTCAAGAAATCAGGCTAGGGTCATTTGCACACTAGGTCTAGGTTTTGGCTAAAAAGGAGGAAAATGGTTAATGGAAGAAACCCTAAGACCAATTCTTTCCCAAGCATGAATTAAGGCCAAAAAACTAGCCAATTCCATTCCATGAGATGCATTGAGTCAAACCCTAACCATAGTGCAGCAAAAGGCTCGCTCAAAGGTGATTTGGCAATTTGAAAAATGAACCATAAAATGCAAAACTGATTTCAAAGCTAGGGGACTTTTCAAGCCTTAATTCTGATACCATTAGCATCCTGGACAATCACTGAACACATTCCAATTCAAAACATATTCCAAAACTCCCTGAACTGGTACCCCTCACTCAGACTGTATCTCAAAATATTTGAAATCGTATCCTCAGTTCCAAGCATCTTCATTGCATTTCAATCGTATATTCTTGTTCCTCACAAAGTTTCTAAGCTATTCATTGTATTTAATTGCATTTTTGTTCATCATACGCGAATCTGCCATGCCCACGTTCTAGGGTTTTCAAGTTTTGATTTTAGGGCTTTTACCATACTGCAAAATTGGCCCTCAAGACCATGACTGTTACATTCCATGCATCTGGACGAAAAGATCTGCATATTCGCGATTAATTATCCAGTGGAAAGGACAAAAGCACAGAAAAATTCCTTTAAAGAGATTGCTCTCGGTTCGGGAGGTAGGTTATAGAAAGGGAAGGTGTTAGCACCCTTTCTATCCATGGTTATCCATGGGCTCTTAGATACTTGCTCAATGTGTTTTCAAAATTGTTTGCTTTTCAATTGTGGGTTTCAAAAATATTCTTTGAAAAGTTTCAATTCAACTCGTACGTCAGAGTGTTTGAAAAGTTTGTTTTGAAAGTTTTTTGAAAGTGTGTCGGTGTGAAAAGTATTTTGATTTTTGTTTTGAAGAGAGCAAGTATCTACGAGAACCTACCTACCCTAAGGAATTCGTCTGTGCTTTTGTCCTTTCCACTTGGAGAAAATAAAAGACGGTGGCGACTCTTGCTTACCGCGACATTTTCGCGAACCAGCTTTAAAACAGTCTGTTCCAGATCCACCGATCACAGAACTGGCGACTCTGCTGGGGAATTACAAACTTAAAGTGAGGTGTACCTTAGGGTTAGTTCATAACTGTGTTTTCAATTGTATTGCTTTGTTTGCTTATTATTGTGGGACTGTCTTGGGAGTTCTATAGATCCTAACCCGGATCTGGGGGATACCTTCTTAGAAAGTAGCAACAAGGCTGTGAGGGAACTGTGCGGGGTATACCGACATGGTTGAAACAGTCTGCTACGTTGATGTGGCACTTTGGTATGTACCGGTAACCCTTGAGTCAGTCAAGGAGAGTACGGGGCCTCCATGTGGTGTCATGAAGCATCAACAGACCTTAGGAACCTTAATTGAACCATCTTGGCCTCTTTAGGGTAGTGAGATAACTGACTTTGGTGCAGTCCGAGGTTGGTTGATACTCGATACTACACTCAATTGAGGGTTGCTTTCCTGGAATATTTCGGTCGCCAGTTCAGTGGCTAAATCGAAACGATGAACAATGAAAGCGATCCCGTGATATTGGGAACCTTAGAACCCGGTTACTTTGATAGGACAGGTTGAACCCACCAACTTCAAGAGGGTACTACCCAGACCCCATACTGGCCTAAACCCTAAGGGTTTCTCTTGTGTGACTTGTGTGCCTTTGTACTTGCCTACTGGCGTACTTGTTACCTGACACTTGTTTATTGCAGGTCTTGTTTATAGTCCTTAATTAGGACTCATAATAGGGTACCCTAAGTTTCTTGCAGGTTGTGGTTTGCAGTCCTTAATCAGGGACTCATGACAGGGTTACTCACATCATCCCATGCATACCATAACATCATACCATTGCATACATCCTGACCCATTTCAAGGATCTCAAGGGCTTGTGATACAGGTCATATAAATCAAACATCTAGCAAGGGGCAAAGAGGATTTATTTTCCTCTAGCCAATGTTGTCAGGGGCTATGACCCACTCCCTAACCAAGGTTGTTTGGAAATCAAAACCAGACATGATGACTAAAGTCAGGGGCTATGACCCACTTGATATGGTGAGCCTTTGACTCTTGAAGAAGAGTTCTCAATAACATGGGTGTCCTTCAATCAAGCTCTAAATTCCAATGCTAACAAATTTTCTGGTTTACCCCGCGAGATCCTTGAAAACATTGCATGCATATCATATATATCATTGCATAACAGGTACCCTTTGGACAAGTCACTTATCATCTCCGCTGTTTATTTCAGCAATGGCTTCCCAACAAGATAACCAGGACCTTCTTGCTCAAGGGACTCGGTTCGAGGAAATCCTCCTGAATCTATCTAAGGGGCAGGAGGAGCTAAGGACACTTCTCATGGAGACTTTTGTCAAGAACCGTACTGAGGACGAACGGCTGGAACGCCTGCAAGCTGAGATAGATGCAATGAAAGCCCAGATGCTGGGGCAGATGACTGCCATTCAGGGTTTAACTCAAAGACAAGATGAGCTCGGGGTTCTCGTCAACAAACTGCTTCAGGGTAACCAACTGGGGCAAACACCTAAGGGTGAAAAGCCAATCATCGTTCAACCACCTTTGAGACAAAGAGGCAAGGAGAAAGCTCCTCATATGACTCCAGTATCACCAATTCAGCAGCAACTTCACCAACTTCAGACAGACAAGCCCAGGAGGCAGTTCACCCCGCTCAATATGTCGCTGTTTCAAGCTTTACAACGCCTGTTGAGATTGAACCTGATCACATTAAGGGCTCATCCCCAGAACCTCAACACAGCACATCCTGCTTATGATCCCAATAAAAGGTGTGCCTATCACTCTGCCTGTCCAGGACATAATGCAAACGAATGTTGGGCTTTGAAAAACAAGATCCAGGACCTGATTGATGAAGGAGCACTGGAATTCACACAAGATGGTCAGGCTGAATTTTTCTACCATCCCTCCAAGGCTCACCATTTGAAGTCACAAGCCCTGAGACTAGAAATTTTTGTTCATTCGAATGTTCAAGTTGCAATTTTCTTTTGTTCAAACATTTACTCATTGTTAAAACATTGTTATTTCATTAATGCATCGCTTATGTCTATTTTGAATCAATATATTCGTATTCACTATATGCAAATTATTTTCATATTTTTTCTGATGTCAACTCTTGTTAATTCTAAGCCTTTTGAGGGAGGATGACGAAAACGATACCACGATCTTTACAGTATGCTTTTGAATAGACCCCGCTGATGAGGTACAGGCATTGTTTCAATTCCTAAACACTGGAGTTATAAGGAAGATAATCCCTCGTCAACCCATCTGAGCCAAAGAAGTAGGAGTTTTTATTTTCGCAATTTAAAACCCTTAATCATAACCTGGGGCAGGGTAGTCTCTCAGTTGATCCAAGTGCATAACGAATGACACCAAAGAGATCCTTACGAAAAAGAAAGACAGTGATGGTTCAGAACAATCAAAAGGACAGGCAGTCATTATCAAAAAAAATCATAAACGAAAAGCCCAAGAAGTCAAAACCTATAAAAAGGGACTTATGAAACTGGGGCATCCCGCTGACTGTAATTCCAAAAAAGGAAACAGTTCAGGCAAAAAATAGGGATAACAAAATCAAAAAAAGAAAGAGGTCCCACAAACCCTCGACAAAAAATGATGACTGCCTATTCAAAATAAATCATCAATATCCGAACCATCACTGGAAAATCAGAACAAAGACTCAAACAAGGTCTAACGTAGGATCAACTGAGTTTAGGTTTAGAGAATATCACGAAGAGTGGGTGGGTACAAATAATTTGAGCCTTTATCCTTTGTTTCTTAAAACCATGAACCAGGCCACGTTATAACCCTTAAAAGTCCTAGCTGAAGTATGGGTTAGTTCGAAAGCATACTGTTACGAAAGGTATCCTGACTCCTTAAGGTCTACGGTAAATACGGAGTTGACATCACGTTTTACAAACATTCACTTGTTTTATGGAAAAAGAATGCATTTTCAAAATCTTCAAGACAGACATAGGCTTTGCATTTTTAACATAACTTTGTTTGCATATGGCTTTTTGTTTGAACAGCAAGGAAATTCGCATGACGAATGCCTAATGAACAGAAGTACCTCCAATCAAGGGGCATGGCATGACTATTGTCCATCATCTGGGGCAGTTAAGTCTAGATTCGGAGAATCTCTCAAAAGGCCAAAAAGCCTGGGGCAAATCTCTGCCTGAGTCACTTGGGGCAATCCAGCAACGAATCTTGCGCGATCAGACACCTTCTGACAATATGGCGACACCACCAGCCTGGGGCAAATCTCCGTCTAAGTCACCTGGGGCATTGGACAATCAAACGAAGGTTTTCTGGTGGCATGACAAAACAATTCTAACAGGGGCAACTCCCTACATTCTAAAAGCGTGGACATAGTCGAAAAATACTACGCACAATCAAAGACCCGCTAGGTTGACACACCTAGGCAAAAATAAGGGCTTCCCGGCGAACCAAAAGGGTTCGGGCAAAAACAAGGGATGAATATAAAAAAACTGTACACCCGGCAAGTCGAAAACCTGAAAAGGCGGCTTGGGCAAAAATGGGTATCCCGGTGGACTGAAAACCCGAAAGGGTGGTCCAGGCGAAAAGTTAGGGATCAAAGCGTACGACTATGTCCTGTCATCTCGTCACCTGCCTACCAGAAGAAGGTTTAACCCTCAACAATTATCAGCATCCCACATGTGCCTCCCCCATAGAAACAGGGGCAATAACGGATGGTTTAAGCAATCTGATTGTTTCCGTCCTCCAAGGTACCAAGGTAGGTCCAGCTAAAGAACATGATCAGTACATCTTAATTCCCCAGAGAGTAAATGCATTCTTCTCCAAGCAGAGTTGATAAATCTCAAGGAAATTGGGTATGCTCCCGCAGATCCCAACATCCCCCAGCAGCAATACATATTCTTAACAAGCATCCCCGACAGTCTTGGTCTAAAGATTGTTCCCCGGCGGCATACACCAACGTTCAAAGGAATCACTTCCCCGCAGTCCAAAACTTCCCCAGGAGAGCCTAATCTAGTTCCCCAAGAAAGTTAGGAATCCATCTCCCCAAGCAGTAAGCTTATCCCCAGTATATTCTGGGAGCTTATCCTCTCGCAGAGTACGAACGCGTCGTTCGGCTTGGTTTAAAGAGTTATTTCCTCAACAGGATATAACTGGGTTATCCTCAGCCAAAAGCCAAGGGAAAGTCGTCGTCAACGTAGTTCTTTCCTATCCCCAGCGAAGTCAATTCACACTTCCAATACAACAACGGTATCCCCAACAGAGTTGCTATCAACATTCAGCAAGGCATCACTCTTCCCACAGAGTATTGCTTTCCAGCATGATCGTTAGAGTATCTTTTCTCCCCGCAGAATCTTCCATTCGCCAAGTTTATTCCGCAACGGAGTCATCTTCTCCTACCGGTATCCTTGCCACTATCATCCCCAGCGGAAGGGAAATCTATTCTTCAAACATCAGCCCGGGATAGGACTTCCTGGCACCCGTCAAAGAGTTTACGTTCCTAGACGAAAACATACATAAAACATCACGTACATCATTATAGCATGCATAACGCACTGCATCATACAAATCTCATCTATGTTGAGAACATCATTGCTTGATCCATATCATGCATTGCATATGACTGACTTTTACCTTTCAGGGAAGATCCAGTTAAGTTCTCAAGCTACATTTGAAGACCTAGACTGGTTCAGTCAAAGGCCTTCTCTGGTTCAGTTAAATCATCCCAAGATTTTCCTGATGCTTATCCCTTTGAAGACATTTCAAGACCTAGACTGGTTCAGTCAAAGGCCTTCTCTGGTTCAGTTAAATCGTCCCAAGATTTTCCTGATGCTTATCCCTTTGAAGACATTTCAAGACCTAGACTGGTTCAGTCAAAGGCCTTCTCTGGTTTAGTTAAATCGTCCCGAGATTTTCCTGATGCTTATCCCTTTGAAGACATTTTAAGACCTAGACTGGTTCAGTCAAAGGCCTTCTCTGGTTCAGTTAAATCGTCCCAAGATTTTCCTGATGCTTATCCCTTTGAAGACATTTCAAGACCTAGACTGGTTCAGTCAAAGGCCTTCTCTGGTTCAGTTAAATCATCCCAAGATTTTCCTGATGCTTATCCCTTTGAAGACATTTCAAGACCTAGACTGGTTCAGTCAAAGGCCTTCTCTGGTTCAGTTAAATCGTCCCGAGATTTTCCTGATGCTTATCCCTTTGAAGACATTTCAAGACCTAGACTGGTTCAGTCAAAGGCCTTCTCTGGTTCAGTTAAATCGTCCCAAGATTTTCCTGATGCTTATCCCTTTGAAGACATTTCAAGACCTAGACTGGTTCAGTCAAAGGCCTTCTCTGGTTCAGTTAAATCATCCCAAGATTTTCCTGATGCTTATCCCTTTGAAGACATTTCAAGACCTAGACTGGTTCAGTCAAAGGCCTTCTCTGGTTCAGTTAAATCATCCCATGATTTTCCTGATGCTTATCCATTTGAAGACATTTCAAGACCTAGACTGGTTCAGTCAAAGGCCTTCTCTGGTTCAGTTAAATCATCCCAAGATTTTCCTGATGCTTATCCCTTTGAAGACATTTCAAGACCTAGACTGGTTCAGTCAAAGGCCTTCTCTGGTTCAGTTAAATCGTCCCAAGATTTTCCTGATGCTTATCCCTTTGAAGACATTTCAAGACCTAGACTGGTTCAGTCAAAGGCCTTCTCTGGTTCAGTTAAATCATCCCAAGATTTTCCTGATGCTTATCCCTTTGAAGACATTTCAAGACCTAGACTGGTTCAGTCAAAGGCCTTCTCTAGTTCAGTTAAATCGTCCCAAGATTTTCCTGATGCTTATCCCTTTGAAGACATTTCAAGACCTAGACTGGTTCAGTCAAAGGCCTTCTCTGGTTCAGTTAAATCGTCCCAAGATTTTCTTGATGCTTATCCCGTTGAAGACATTTCAAGACCTAGACCGGTTCAGTTAAATCGTCCTAAGATTTTCCTGATTCTTACCCAGTCAAAGGCCTCTCTGGTTCAGTCAGATCGACCTTAAGATCTCTCTGATTCTTATCCCAGTAGAAGACACCCCAGATTTTTCTCAACGAGCGTTGTTGAAGTTAAAAGTCGCCCAAGGCTCTCTTACCATTCATGCTAAGGAAGTAATCATCCCTGGTTCTTTCATTGCTGTTTGAAGCTCCAGACTCAGCTCCTGTAACCAGTCAGGACACATCTATACCAGGCATCTAAAAAATCAGCTCCTGCAACGTGTCAGGTACTCATTTTTCTGTTTTGCAGGTATGCAGGATCTCGCTAAGGAATCTCCTACGCGATCAACATCCAGATGGCATCTATAAGCCCATCATCCGATCCAGCAAACATCCAGATGGCATCTATAAGCCCATCCCCATCATTGCTAACATGTGAGCGCAAATTTCCGGGCACTCTAGTGTCCAATCATCTTTTACCATCGGATTACGAAAGGCACGTCAGCCAATCTACATCCTCAGGTCTAAGAAGATTGAACAGGGGCAACTGTTATACCCCAAAATTTGCCCTCCCATATTCCTCAAGAAATTGCCAAGCCAAGCTAGCAAAATTCCCCAAGGGTTGTGCAGGTCAACTGTCTCCTATACAGTCAAAATTAGGGTTTGGGTTCTGATCAAGAAAAGGAAGTTTTCAAAGGCTCAATCAAGTCTCATATGCTTACAAACATGGTCAAGCATCCTCATATCAAGTTTCAAGGCATTCAGCTCAAGATTGCACAGTCAAAACCCTAATTTGCACTACAGTCAACTGTAGGGGCAAAATGGTCATTTGACAGTCAAAAGTTCAAATTTTTGGTCAACATATCATTTTGAAGCCACAAACATCATTTGATCAATGCTTGATCATGATTCTCAAAATTTGGCTCAGAAATCATCAAAGATCCAAAAGTTGCTATATTTGGACAGCTGAAAAAGTCAACTGAAATTGACCAGGGCATAACTTTCACATGGATTATCAGAAAAATTCCATCCAAAACTCATTTTGAAGAGAAAGACATTTCCTACAACTCATCTTCATACTTCAAGTCCAAGAAATGCTCTCACAAAAAGTTATCAATTTCAACATTATAGGTCATTTTCAAAAGTCAACAAAAAGGGACTTTAAGTCAAAGGCCATAACTTGAGATTGGTAAATCAAAATGACATGGGACCAAAGGCATTGGTTAAAGGACTCAAAGACCTTTCCAAAATGTCCAAGAACATGTGAAAAGCTTAAAAATTGAGCAAGTTATGCCTTGTAGAAGTTGGGAAATTTTTGTGAAATGGCAAAAGTCAACTATCTTTGAAAATCCAATTTTTGACAAAAGGGCCCCATTTTTTCCACTTGGTCCATCCTTGTCATGCCACACACGTGGCCCATGATTAGTTTCAAGACCAAATATTGATTTTTTTTATTTTATTTAATTTTTGATGATTTAATTCATTTTAATTCTTTGAAAATTCAAATAAAATTTAAAAGCCAATAGAATAGTGTCATGTGAACTTGGACAATTCCTATGTATCATGAACCAACTCAAGAAATCAGGCTAGGGTCATTTGCACACTAGGTCTAGGTTTTGGCTAAAAAGGAGGGAAATGGTTAATGGAAGAAACCCTAAGACCAATTCTTTCCCAAGCATGAATTAAGGCCAAAAAACTAGCCAATTCCATTCCATGAGATGCATTGAGTCAAACCCTAACCATAGTGCAGCAAAAGGCTCGCTCAAAGGTGATTTGGCAATTTGAAAAATGAACCATAAAATGCAAAACTGATTTCAAAGCTAGGGGACTTTTCAAGCCTTAATTCTGATACCATTAGCATCCTGGACAATCACTGAACACATTCCAATTCAAAACATATTCCAAAACTCCCTGAACTGGTACCCCTCACTCAGACTGTATCTCAAAATATTTGAAATCGTATCCTCAGTTCCAAGCATCTTCATTGCATTTCAATCGTATATTCTTGTTCCTCACAAAGTTTCTAAGCTATTCATTGTATTTAATTGCATTTTTGTTCATCATACGCGAATCTGCCATGCCCACGTTCTAGGGTTTTCAAGTTTTGATTTTAGGGCTTTTACCATACTGCAAAATTGGCCCTCAAGACCATGACTGTTACATTCCATGCATCTGGACGAAAAGATCTGCATATTCGCGATTAATTTCTGATGCACGTAGCTCTATTCGCTATTTTTTCAAATGTTGCCTAATGAAACGCGTAAGAAAGCGTTGCCTTTGAGTTTTGTTTACAGGGACGTGAAGAAGATGAAGATGTGGCACGCTGTAATTCGTCCATTCAAAATTCGCGCGTTTCAGCCACTAGCGCGTTGTATTTGTTTTATATGATTTATTTATATATTATATATCAAAGTGATCAAGTAGCTCAGCTGGCAAGCTATTAGCGTGTTAACCTCAATGACCTGGGTTCAAGTCCCAGGTCTGGCATTTCTCATATTATTTTTCAGCTTGAGTTCACATGCAGCGCTAACATTGAGACTCACCATGCACGCTCAAAATGCATCATCCACGTGTCCCAGAGCACTCACATCAAAGGCAAGGATTGGGAAACATGCTACGCTTCAGTCAAATGCATCACACTGGATCAAAAAAGTCAACAAATTCTCACAAATAATTGGGCAAGGCTTTTCAAATCAACACCTCCACAATGGGACAGAACACCCCCCTGGTTCCATTTTTTTTTCTAATTTTCTTTATGTTCTATTATTTTTAATCATTTACTTGTGTATTTTATTTTCTGACTTAATTAATTTTTACAAAAAAAACATAAAAACATTAAAATTCAGAAAAGACAAAAAATTTAATAATTATTTTATTATAGTTATTTTTCATAAATAAATGCTCGTAATTATTTAATTTAGTTACAACCTTAATTCTTTTTTAATAAAAAAAATCTAAAAATGTGTAGAATTAGGTTTAATGAATTCTTTTTATCCTTTCCTATTTTTTCCCTTTTCTACAATAATAATTCATTTATTTTCATAATTAAATTGTATATAAATTAACTTAGGTTTAATTTAGGTTATATTTTGATTCTTTCATAATAAATAAAAAAAATATTAGAATTAGGGTTTGCTTTTTGTTTTACTTTAATTAATTCCCTCTTTTTTCTTTTAAATCTAAAAAACACAAAAATACCATTTTTCATTTAATTTTAATTTTAGATTCCTTGATTAATTTTAATTGTTTGCAAAAGGGTCCAACGCCCTAGTTTTGTTTAATCTCTTTATTTCGCGCATTTATTTTATATTGTTTAAATAATTCTGTATATACCCCAAAGCCATGTAATTTAAAATTCTCGCACTCTTATTTATTCGCTTTATTTATTTTCAGTCAAATCGGGTTCGGTTTTTTGGCGATGTGGACCCGCGCCAGTTGTAATAGTTTAGATTTAAATTCCCGCACTTTTAACTGTTAAACAATAACATGTAAGAATGAATGCCCGAAAATAAAATCGAATCGTTAGATCACCAATGCATGACAAGACAAACAATAAACTGAAAATGACACACAATTCGCACACACCACCCCTAGGGTACGCCTCACTGTTGCCTTTCGAAAGGTGATCGTCGAGTAGAGGATGTCTTAGTAAGTCCTCATGATCCGGGAACCTGGCATGAGGGTAGCTTCTAAGGCGTCTTCCCATTGCTCTGGTGATTACCACGTCCCTAAAACTCGAATTGACCCGAACACCTCCAACGGTGGTGCTACCTACCTCTCAATGGTGGGATGGCACTACTTTAAAGGACATATACACAGACGAATTCCTTAGGGTAGGTAGGTTCTCGTAGATACTTGCTCTCTTCAAAACAAAAATCAAAATACTTTTCACACCGACACACTTTCAAAAAACTTTCAAAACAAACTTTTCAAACACTCTGACGTACGAGTTGAATTGAAACTTTTCAAAGAATATTTTTGAAACCCACAATTGAAAAGCAAACAATTTTGAAAACACATTGAGCAAGTATCTAAGAGCCCATGGATAACCATGGATAGAAAGGGTGCTAACACCTTCCCTTTCTATAACCTACCTCCCGAACCGAGAGCAATCTCTTTAAAGGAATTTTTCTGTGCTTTTGTCCTTTCCACTTGGAGAAAATAAAAGACGGTGGCGACTCTTGCTTACCGCGACATTTTCGCGAACCAGCTTTAAAACAGTCTGTTCCAGATCCACCGATCACACCTATCTTTGGATGTAAACGGGACGGGCGTGGGTCATCGTATAACCATGATTAGAAATGTTGCAAGGTATCTTAGCATTCTCTTTTATGGACTAAGATCATTTGAAAGGCAACATAGATAGCGTCATCGAGGGACTATGATCTTATATTTTGCTTGTTTTTGCTAAGGTACCTCACATGTGTAATATGGTCATTTTGTAAGGCAACCAAGTGGATTTTACCCTAAGGATGCTTGTGTGCAAGTGTATTGATTTTCATGCTTGGTTTTGTCTTTGATTAAGGTTATCTATTGATTGGTTTTAGTCTTTCCATACAAACCCTAATTACTAGCATTTGTATATAAAGCGATAAATTATGGAATTTAAAATTACTATGTTATTATAATACTTGTGGGAGGGGAGTGTACAAATTACAAATGGGGATTGCAAGAAAATAAAGCCTAATTATCTATTACAGCCAAATTGAATTTATACGAGAATTGAATAAATAATGTACAAAATAAATAAATATACAAGAATGTAAATGTAAAGAAAATGGATATTTTTTTTGGATTTTTTTAGGAAAAAGGGGTTTTGTTTTAACCTAATTAACTAAAAGTAAAAACCTAAATTTACTAGGAAAAGAAATTAACAAAACCCTAATCTATTAATTGATTAAAAATGAAATTAAGTTTATAAGAAGAATATTTTTTGTACTTTTTGACTTAAAAATAATTTATAGTATTATAAAATATTTTTGGTCTTTTTTATATTTTAAAATAATATATTTAAATTGTGTAAAAGAAAATAATAATAAAAACCTATTTTCTAATTAAATTTATAAATCAATTAGTAAAATAAATAAAGTATAATTAAATAAAATAATTTTTTTGTGTAAAAAATAAATAAACTATATCAAAATATAAATCTAATGGTTTTATATTTTTCTGATTTTTTTAGCATTAGACAAAATATTTAAGAGAATAAATAAATAAAAATGAAGAAAAGAAAATAAAATGGGCCAGGGGTGTGAATAGCTAGCAAGGGAGTCAAAAATGAAAAAAAAAAGGCCCAAGGAAAGAGGCCCAGCGCTGCCAAAAAAAAGAAAAGTCAGAATGTGAAAAATATGAAAAAAAATCCAAAAGGGTACCACTGGGGCTCGAACCCAGGTCCCTATAATCACAGGCGTGCGCTTCTACCACTGGGGTGGATATACATCCGTTTATATAAATCAAACCATAAATACATATGGTAAACATGTTCCTGAGGCCAACTTTATCTTCAACCTCACGCCCAGCCTGAACCTCTGTATCTCATTCAATTCTTAACAAAAATGAAAAGTATAAACAGGAAACTTGTAGCAAATTTCCTCACGATTTCAGAATTACAAAGCAATAAAATTATAAATCAAAGATAAGCATGAATTTTAATGGCCCTAATCTGAACCCTAAAAATTTCAGAAACTTCAATCTTAAAATTCTCTAAACTCAAGCAATATAAATGAAAACTATGGACATGGTTAGATTTAGGGCAATGATATCTACATTTTTCATTCACAAATAACCCATTAATGATGCATGTATGAAGAGTTCAAAAGTCAGAAAACTTACCTTGCAAGAAGGTATCGTGTTTGGAGTTTGAGTAGCTTTTAGTGAGTTCCAATGATTGGATTAGCTTCCTTAAGTTCCCAGGAAGCTAATGTGATGCTTAGCTTGAGCTGAAAGTGCCTGAGGAGTTCTGGAGAAGTCAAGGTGCAAGGTGTTGTTTTTGAAAATGGTGGATGATGATGGAGGTGTTATAGTGGTGTTGAAGGTGTTGGGATTGTTTGTGTATGTTGTTTAGAAGCTTTTGAAAGTAAAAGGCCAAGAAACACACGAGCAAATTTGGAGATTGGATTCAAAACTCAGAAATGGCAAGTTTTGAAGTATTTTTGGTGATTCTGTGTTCTTGGTTTTCAGGGCTTAAGCATGCGTGGGATTTGTGGAAAATAACTTGTGTATGTATAAGAAAAAGGTCTTGAGTGCTTTGGAGAGTCAGAAGTACAAGTTACAAGCTAATTGCTAGATTACTTGATTTTAAAGAAAAGTGGGAAAACAAGTTTCAATGTGTAGTACAAGCATGGGCTGGGTGATTGTAAGTGTCTAAACAAGTTTCTCTTGAGTTATAAGACATGTATGATCAGAAGAGAATAAGTGCAAGGCTCAAGAACAAGTTTTATGCAAAAAGCTACTTTATCAAAATGGCATTGTGCACTTTCTTCCCAAAATGGATATAAAGCATGACCTTGCATTGAATGCTTGAATTGAGACCTCTAACAGTTGTGCAAGCAATTAATTATGGAGTGCCTAACAAGTTTGAGGCCTGCAAAGTAGAGTTTATTCATCATAAGTTTGAATTTTGAATCTTGTTCATCACAAAATGCCTTGTAATTCAAGTGTGAAAACCCTAACTTCATCTCTTTGATTCTCCCTACTCAAAAATGATCTCAAGGAGTTCTTGGAAATTTTGGAAACCTTGTAATATGCTCTACAACCCATATTTGAATAACTTTTGAAAATTTCCCTTGTAACTATATGAAAAAGTGCCATGAAGTAGGGTCAAAATCCTGACCAAATTAGGGCAAAATTTCACTAAGTGTTTTGTTTCATGACCATGTGGTCTTAAAATTATAACTTGAGATCCAAGCACTTTTGAAAGGAGTTGTGTACATCAATGTTGTAGATTTCATAGAGATCTACAACTTTAATGTTGGAAGTTTCTTTTGAATCATCTTGCGTTATGGTGAAAATTTTGCTCAAAGTTGTGAAAAAATAAGAAATTTCCAACACTTAGAAACATTTCTAAGTTTAGAAATCTTAAATTTTCAAAATGAAATCTTGAATTTTTGATTTCTTGATGAATAATTTTCATATTTTGACATGCTTTGATGAATTGTGATCTTTTACATTTGATTTTGACCAAAAAGTCAAAGTTTGACTTTTCAGTATACAGTTGACTTTTGATAAGTTGACTGAAAATTCATCTGTCAATCCATTGGACTTGAGCAATGTTTTGAGCCATGTCATTAGGTAAAATTTATGCAATTAGACTCTTGAGATCATGCCTTAAACCAATTGATCATTTGCTAGGTCAAAAATCAGAAATTGCCTTTTTCCAGTCAAAACCCTAATTTTGACCATTTTGCCCTTTTGAAGATTTGATCAAATATCTTGAGGAATTATGGTCCAAACTTGATCAAATGATACATATGAGTTTAAAATGTTGATATGGATAAAAAATTATGAAGTTTGATTGTAAATTGGCCATAGTTGACTTTTTCCCTAATACAGCTGATTTTTAGGTCAACTGCTCAATTGACTGAGCAAAAGTGTGATCCAAAGCTTGAAACATGACATGAGTAATCTTGAGGGTCCATAATGATCCATGAAAGTAATACGGGGTATTTGAAGTTCAAATATCCTTGTGCAATCTCAACCCCTAATTTTGGTCATCAGTGCTTAAGGAGGTGTCTTGAGCTGATCAACCCTAGTGCAGTCTTGAGCCAAAGGAGATCTTGTGAGCAAATTCTTTATAAGTGAGAGGGAAAATTTTGGGGTACAATACCAAGAAAGCCCTTAAAGTTAAAGCAGAAAAAGCACATAATTTAAGAAATTAAAGTGATCTAAACTCTTAAGGTAACCCCTCTTTTAATTGTCCCTAGCAGAGTCACTAGTTTTGTAATACGATGAGAAAAATGACTTTTTTAGCGTTTTATCGCAAATGTTGCGGTTAGTAAGAGTCGCCACCGACTTTTCTTTTATCCAACAAGGAAAGGCTGAAAAGCACAGGAAAGACCTTGATAGATTTTGAGTTCGGGGGTAAGTTATGAAAAGGAAAGGTGTTAGCACCCTTTTCATCCGTAGTTATCTATGAGCTCTTAATCGCTAGCTCACTTTTGAAAATTTTCTTTGTGTGTGTGATTTGTTTGAAAATATTTTAAAAACCCAAAGTAAGGCCAACTTTGTAATGATTCTTTTATCGGTCCTTAAGAAAGCGTACAAAGTGTTTTAGAAAATATTTTGTTTGAAAGTGTAATGTGTAAAAAATGTTTATTTTAGAAAAGATTGTGAGCAAGCGATTAGGAGTTCCTTACCCACTAAAGGTCGCTCTTATTATTTTACTTCTCCTTTAGAGATAGTTCTATCTGTACCATTAGTTGGTAGGTAGCCCTATCTATTGGATGTGAAGGGATATACGAAAAGTCATTGAGTGGTCATTGAAGGCAACATATAGAGATAGTTCAACAATTTTGTATCGGAGGGACTAGATCATTTTTTGTAGGAAGCTTCGAAGGATCATATAGGGACTATGATCTTTGTTTGAGGGTCTTTTGCTAAAGTATCCCTACTGTGATACGGTGGGAGAACTGACTTGAGGATTTTGCATTTTATCGCAAATGTTGTAGTTAACAAGAGTCGCCACCAACTTTTCTTTTATCCAAAAGGAAAGGTTAAAAAGGATAGGAAAGACCTTTGAGATTGTTTCTTGAGTTCGGGGGGTAGATTATGAAAAGGGAAGGCATTAGCACCCTTTTCATCCATGGTTTTCCATGGGCTCTTAGTTACTTGCTAGATCACTTGCTTTTGTTTTTGAAATTATGCTTTGTGTGGTTATTGAAAGTATTTTGTAAAATAGGCCATTGTTTTGGCAATCTTTGTAATGATTCTTGTTCGTAAGAATGTATACAAAGATATTTGTTTTTTTGAAAATGTTTTCAATGTTTGTAACATGTTTTGAAATGTGTGTGTGTGTTTTAGAAAATAGAAAGGATAGTTGTTTGAAAATAGAGCAAGTAACTAGAAGTAATCTACCTACTCAAATGTCTTTCTTGTTCATTTTCTATTCCTTTGACATTGTTGTCTTACTATTGATTTGGTAAGCAACCCTATCTTTGGATGTAAACGGAACGGGCGTGGGTCATCGTATAACCATGATTAGCAATATTGCAAAGTATCTTATCATTTTTTAGGGACCAAGATCATCTTGTAAGGCAACTTTGAATAGCGTCATCGAGGGACTATGATCTTATATTTGTTTGTTTTTCCAAGATACTTCGCATGCGTAATATGGCTATTTTTGTATAAGGCAACCAAGTGGAGAAAACCGAAGGATGCTTGTGTGCAAGTGTATTATTTTCATGCTTTGATTTTGTCTTGGATTTAGGGTTTTCTATTTGATTTGTTTTTATCTTACCATTCAAACCCCAATTACTAGCATGGTATATAAAAGCGGTAAATTGCGTAATTTAAAGATTACTATGCTATTACAATATTTTTATGGGAGGGGGAACACAAATTATGAATGGGGATTTGTAATGATGTAAATCTAATTAAGCTATTACAACCAAATAGAATTTGTACGAATATTGGAATAAACAAATACAATATTTAAATATGCAATATTATATACATGCAAGAAAAAGATTTTGTTTTGTTTTTTATGTGAAGAGGATATTTGAGCCAAACCTAACAACTTGAGAAAAAGAAATTAATTCTTGAAAACAAAAGTTAACCCTAATTTCTAATTTAAAAGAAAATAAAGTTCTTTAACCATTATTCTTTGTATATTTTTGTATTAAAAATAATAAATAATATTTTATGAAAATATTTAGTTTTTATATGTCAAAATGAATATTTTACAAGTATGAAATGAAAAGGAATAAAATAATTAACCTAATTCTATTTTTTATATTTAGAAGTTTATTTAAGAAAAATAATTAATATATAGTTTAATAAAAATATTTTTTATGTGAAAATAAAATAAAATAAAATAAACAAAAATGCAATATTTATCATGTTTTATATTTTTCATGATTTTATGTATTAAAGAAAAATATTTAATAAAACAAAAAAGAAAACAAAACAAATAAATAAAAGTGAATGAAAATAGTTGGGTCAGGGGGTATCCTGAGTAATCAGGTGTTATCATGTTAGAAAAAAAAATGCTAGGCCCAAGTATTGAAGCCTATCCTGCAAACAGCCTAATTATACTAAATTCAATTATACAATTTATTTATGAAAATAATTAAAATAAAAATATTTATTACATTTTGTCTTTTTCTGATTTTTTTGTATATTTTTATATTTTGTAAAGAAATAATTAATTAATTTAACAAATAAATTGTATAATTGAATTTAGTATAATTAGGATTTTTTGCAATTTTAATTCTTTTCATAATAAAATATAAAAAATATAGAATTTAGGTTTAATTGTTAATTTTATTCCTTTTAATTTTCCCTTTTTACAATAATATTGCTTATTTTATTTATTTTATAATTAAATTGTACAATAAAATTAGGTTTAAATTAGGTTAAAAACTTTAATATTTTCTTAAAAAACTTAAAAATAATTAGACTTAGGTTTAGCTTTTTATTTTACTTTTAATTAATTCTTTTCCATTAAATCTCAAAAAAACACAAAAACACCAAAAAAAACATTCCTTTTTAATTTTTTAATTTTTTATTCCTCATTAATTCTAATTAATTAAATTCATTAACTTTAATTTTTTGCAAAAGGGTCCAACGCCCTCGTTCGTAACTTATTTAATTCGCGTATTTATTTTCTTTCGCTTAATCAATTATGTACCTCTCCCAAAGCGTTGTAACTTAACTTTTCGCACTTTTATTTGATTTCTTTACTTTCCGTCAAATCGGGTCCGGTTTAATTTTGGCGATGTGGACCCGCGCCATTTTGTAATAGCTTTAGAATTTACTTTCCCGCAAATATTTTAACTGTTAAACAAAACATGCAAGAATGAATGGCCATAATAAAATCAAGCGTAGATCACAATGAACATGACAAGACAAATATCAATGAAAACGACACACGAATCGCACACACCACCCCTAGGGTACGCCTCACTGTTGCCTTGCCTCGAAAGGTGATCGTCGAGTAGAGGATGTCTTAGTAAGTCCTCATGATCCGGGAACCTGGCATGAGGGTAGCTTCTGAGCTGTCTTCCCATTGCTCTGGTGATCACCATGTCCCTACAAACTCGAATTGACCCGAATACCTCCAACGGTGGTGCTACCTACCTCTCAATGGTGGGATGGCACTACTTTAAAGGACATTTACACAGACGAATTCCTTAGGGTAGGTAGGTTCTCAAGGATACTTGCTCTAATTTCAAACAAATAATACTTTTCACCAACACATTTTCAAAAGCTTTCAAAGCAAATTTTTCAAACACTCTGACGTACGAGTCGAACTGAAATTTTTCAAAGAAACTTTTTTCAAACCCACAATTGAAAAGCAAGCAAACATTTTTGAAAACACATTGAGCAAGTATCTAAGAGCCCATGGACAACCATGGATAGAAAGGGTGCTAATACCTTCCCTTTCTATAACCTACCTCCCGAACCGAGAGCAATCTCTTTAAAGGAATTTTTCTGTGCTTTTGTCCTTTCCATTTGGAGAAAATAAAAGACGGTGGCGACTCTTGCTTACCGCGACATTTCGCGAACCAGCGTTAAACAGTCAGTTCCAGATCCACCGATCACAGAACTGGCGACTCTGCTGGGGATAGAGATGCTTTGCTGAATGTTGATAGTAACTTGCTGAGGGTGTCTTGTTGTTGAAAGTGTGAATAGACTTCGCTAGGGATAGGAAGACTATGTCGACGGCGCTCTTTCCGTGGCTTTTGGCTGAGGATAACCCAGTTATATCTTGTTAAGGAAATAACTCTTTGAATAAAGCCGGGCGACGCGTTCGTGTTCTGCGAGGGGGTAAGCTTCCAGAATCTACTGGGGATAAGCTTACTGCTTGGGGATATGAATCCCAACCTTCCTGGGGAACTGGATTGGACTCTTCTGGGAAGTTTTGAACTACGGGGGAAGTGATTCCTTTGAATGTCTGGTATACCGCCGGGGAACAATCTTTAGACCAAGACTGCCGGGGATGCTTGTTAAGGATATATGCTGCTGGGGAAGGTATTGAGATCTACGGGAGGATACCCAACTTCCTTTTGATAGTTTTGCTTGGAGAGGAATGTACTTGTTTGGCTTACTCTTTGGGGAATTCAGGTACACTGGTCCTGTTCTTTAGCCGAACCTACCTTGGTACCTTGGAGGATAGAACAATTGGATTGTTTTAGACAACTCTTTATTGCCCCTGTTTCTAGTGTCACCTGCAATTAATTCCTTTGTTTCATATGCAAATATTTATGGGTTAGCACATTATTGTCAATGCATATATCACAAATTGAACCTTGGACGTTCTTCGCAAAACAAAATAGAAAAAGAAAAATACTTGGCACGTTTAATTGAAAATATATTTGTATTGATTTTGGATGGCCTGAAAATAGGCGTTTTGTGTACAAGAGGCTGACGTCCTAGTAAGAGGAACGTTGCCGAACAAAAGAGTTTTATACAAATTTTGTACAAGAGAAAATAAAACAGCTGTGTGAAATATGAATGATCCCACTGGGTTTCAACTCTGCTATTGCCTTTATAACTCCGAGCGTCTCATCACTTGATGAACTTGGTTGGAGGTGAAGCTGACTGATTGATGCCGTCTGAACTTGATGTAGATACCGGATTCTGGATGCAAAGTGATCAATGAGACATAGTATTACGCTTTATCCCTAATTTTTGCCTGGGCCGCCCTTTCGGGTTTTCAGTCCACCGGGATACCCCTTTTTGCCCAAGCCGCCTTTTCAGGTTTTCGACTTGCCGGGTGTACAGATTTTTTCATTTTCATCCCTTCATTTTGCCCGAACCCTTTTGGTTCGACGGGAAGCCCTAATTTTTGCCTAGGCATGTCAGCCTAGCGGGTCTTTTTTTTTCATGCGTAGTATTTTTTAACTATGTCTGCATTGGCGGGGTGAGGAAGGTCGTCACCATCCATGTTGGTCAATATCATTGCTCCTCCTGAGAACACATGCTTAACCACAAATGGCCCTTCGTACGTAGGGGTCCATTTGCCCCTTGGATCACTCTGAGGAAGGATGATTCTCTTGATTACCAGATCCCCAACTTGATATTCCTGCGGCCTGACCTTTTTGTTAAATGCCCTGATCATCCGTTTCTGATACGTCTGACCATGACAGATAGCAGCAAGTCTTTTTTCATCAATGAGGTTGAGTTGATCAAGTCGTGTCTGGATCCAATCATCTTCGTTCAGATTTGCATCCTTCATTATTCGGAGAGAGGGAATTTGTACTTCGATCGGCAAGACTTCCTCCATACCATAAACCAGAGAGAAAGGAGTTGCCCCGGTTGACGTCCTAGCTGAGGTACGGTACCCATGCAGAGCGAACGGTAACATCTCGTGCCAATCTTTATGCGTTACTGTCATCTTCTGCACGATTTTCTTAATGTTCTTATTTGCTGCTTCTACAGCCCCATTCATCTTCGGTCTGTAAGGAGAAGAATTGTGGTGCTGTATCTTGAACTGTTCGCAGAGCTCAGCGATCATCTTGTTGTTCAGATTGGTGCCGTTGTCTGTAATAATCCGCTCAGGGACGCCGTATCGACAGATCAGGTTGTGCCGAATGAACCGTGCCACAACAGTCTTGGTTACTGTAGCATAGGATGCTGCCTCAACCCACTTCGTAAAATAGTCAATCGCCACTAGGATGAAGCGATGCCCGTTAGATGCCGTAGGTTTAATCTCGCCGATCATGTCTATGCCCCACATTGCAAACGGCCAAGGCGCAGTCAGAACATTCAGGGGAACCGTAGGAACATGCACCTTGTCTGCGTAAATCTGGCACTTGTGGCATATCCTGGAATGTTGGTAACAGTCAGCTTCCATTGTGGACCAATAATATCCTGCCCGTAGGATCTTCTTAGCCATTGTATGTCCACTGGAATGCGTACCAAAGGTCCCTTCATGTAGATCTTCCATGATCCGTTCTGCTTCAGTTTTATCCACACAACGCAGTAAGGTTGAATCATGGTTTCTCTTGTACAAGATGCCGTTGCTAAGGAAGAACTTTGCTGCGAACCTTCTAAGGAACTTCTTATCATTGACAGAGGCACCTTCAGGGTATTCCTGAGTTTCCAGATATCTCTTCACTTCGTGGTACCAAGGCTTCTCAGTCACCAATTCAGTTTCGAGATCACAACAGTATGCCGGTTCGTCCAGTTTCCAGATGATGATCCGGGGAGCCTCATTATCCCATTTGACCTTGAACATTGAAGACATTGTAGCTAACGCGTCCGCTAACTGATTCTCTTCTCTTGGAAAGTGCTCAAAGGTTATCTCCGTGAAGTGGGGAATCAGGGTCAACACACATTCTCTATAAGGAATCAAGTTTGGATGTTTCGTATCCCACTCTCCTTTGATCTGATTGATCACAAGAGCGGAATCTCCGAAAACACTTAGAAATTTGATCCTTAGGTCGATCGCAGCTTGAAGACCCATGATACACGCCTCATACTCCGCCATATTGTTGGTACAGTTGAAACATAGCCGGGCAGTGAGTGGAGTATGAGTACCTTGTGGAGATATGATTATGGCGCCGATACCGTTTCCCAAAGCATTGGAGGCTCCGTCAAAGTGCATAGACCATCGGGATCCTGGCTCAGGTCCTTCATCCGGTCCAGGTACTTCACAATCAGTTACTATCATGATGCTTTCATCCGGAAACTCGAAGTTCATTGATTGGTAGTCATCTACAGCTTGATGAGCTAAGTGGTCTGCCAATACACTTCCCTTGATGGCTTTCTGGGTTGTGTACTGAATGTCGTATTCCGTCAAGATCATTTGCCATCTTGCAATTCTCCCAGACAGAGCAGGCTTTTCGAATATGTATTTTATCGGATCCATCTTTGAGATCAACAAGGTAGTGTGAGTCAGCATATACTGTCTCAGCCGGCGAGCAGCCCATACCAAAGCGCAGCAAGTTTTCTCAAGCAGTGAGTATCGGGTCTCACAGTCGGTAAACTTTTTGCTAAGGTAATAAATGGCATGCTCTTTTCGGCCAGACTCGTCATGCTGCCCCAGCACACACCCCATTAAATTGTCAAGCACTGTCAGGTATAATATCAGAGGTCTCCCTTCAACCAGTGGCATAAGGATAGGTGGTTCTTGGAGATACTCTTTGATTTTATCGAAAGCAGCCTGACATTCATCGTTCCAACGTACTACCTGATCTTTCTTCAGCAGCTTGAAGATTGGCTCACAGGTAGCAGTCAGATGAGAGATGAATCGAGCGATGTAATTCAGGCGTCCTAAAAAGCCTCTGACTTCCTTCTCTGTCTTAGGAACTGGCATCTCTTGAATAGCTTTGACCTTAGCAGGGTCCACTTGAATTCCTTTATCACTGACCACGAAGCCTAGCAATTTCCCAGATCTTACCCCGAAGGTGCACTTGTTCGGGTTCAATCTTAACTTGTACAGTTTCAGCCGGTCAAACAACTTTTGCAGATGATCCAGATGCTCTTCCTCAGTCTGGGACCTTGCGATCATGTCGTCCACATACACTTCTATCTCATGATGGATCATGTCATGAAATAGAGCAACCATGGCACGTTGGTAAGTTGCCCCAGCGTTCTTTAATCCGAATGGCATGACCTTGTAACAGAAGGTACCCCATTGAGTAACAAATGTAGTCTTTTCCATATCTTCAGGTGCCATCTTAATCTGATTGTAACCTGAAAAGCCATCCATGAAAGAGAATACCTTGTGCTGAGCTGTATTATCAACAAGGACATCAATGTGAGGTAAGGGGAAGTCATCTTTGGGGCTGGCCCTGTTCAGATCCCTGTAATCGACACACATTCTGACCTTACCGTCCTTCTTAGGTACCGGCACCACATTAGCAACCCACTGCGGGTAAGAAGTTACTGCAAGGAACCCGGCATCAAACTGTTTCATCACCTCGGCTTTAATCTTCTCAGACATCTCTGGACGCATCCGACGGACTTTTTGCTTAACTGGAGGGCAGTCTTCCTTAGTCGGCAAGTGATGGACCACAATGTCGGTATCCAACCCTGGCATGTCTTCGTAGGACCAGGCAAAGATCTCCATATAATCATGCAGCATCTTGGTTAACCGTTGCTTCACGCTGAGCTTTAGGTTGGCACCAATCTTTACCTCTCTCCTGTCTGCTTCAGTACCCAGGTTTATTGTTTCCACTGGCTCTTCATGGGGTTGAATTTCCCTCTCTTCCTGAAGCAACAGTCTTGCAAGCTCGCCAGGCACTTCGCAATCATCTTCACCTTCGTCTTCGGCTAAGTTGATCGGATTTTCGAAGTCATAATTGGCAGTAGCAGAGTTGTTATCAGTGAGATCCAGAGTGGATTGGAACCTGTATGAGTGAGTGTGTGTGTAAATACAGCTGTTTTGAAAATTATGTAAAGGAAAGGAAGACAGAAAAAGAACACAATATTTGCAATGCGAACAACGTCCAAGATTTCCATTCATGATGTATAAAATGATAGTTTGTATGCCCTCACAAATAGAACCACGGTGCCTCGGGTAAGACACCGGGCCATAGAGTTTATCATTGTTTATTACAAAATATCAAAACAAAGAAATTTATTACTTAGTAACAAAGGTAACAGGGGTATGGTCCTTTGCACTCCAATTGTTAAATCCACCGTCAATTGCTGGGTAGATCCAGCTATCAAATTCAGCTTCATCAACTTCCTCTTCATCCCCAATAGCATTAACTCCATGAGCGGGCAGGGGAGCTGTTACCACATTAGGCTTGTCAGATGCCTCAAACTGTACCTCCTTGGCATCAATGAGGTCCTGTAGCTTGTTCTTTAGTGCCCAACAGTCATCGGTAGAGTGCCCCGGGCTATCTGAATGGTAAGCACAACGAGCATTCGGGTTGTACTTGGGAGATGTAGTATTGGGGAACTTTGGAGCCTCCCTGACAGTCACTAAGTTAGTGGCTAGCAGCTGTGGCAGAATCTGTGATAGGGTCATGCTTAACCGGGTAAACTCCCTCCGGGGTCTTTCAGCCCTTTGAGAATTGTTTGGCCGAGGAGCGGCAGCAGGCTTAGCAATCATCACCGCGCTGACAGATTGGCGGTGCTCAGGTCTCTCTGATTTCCTAGAACCATACACGACACTAGACTCCTTCTTAAATGGTTTCTTTTCCGAACTAGATGATGCACCCTTCGCAATCTTCCCAGACTTCAACCCAGCTTCAATCCTTTCTCCAGTCAAGATCAAATCAGTGAACCCAGCAGAAGAATTCCCAATGAGATGGTTGAAAAATGGCCCAGATAGGGTCCCCAAGAACATGTCAACCAACTCCCGATCAGTCAATGGTGGCTGCACCCTGCCAGCCAGGTCTCTCCACTTCTGAGCGTACTCCTTAAAACCTTCGCTTGCACCTAACGCCATACCCTGGAGTTGGGTACGTGTGGGGGCAAGGTCGGCATTATATTGATACTGCTTGTAGAAAGCAGTAGCCAACTCCTCCCAGTTACGAACCTTGGTCCCATCCAGCTGATAGAACCATTCGAGATGAGTCCCTGAAAGACTCTCCTGGAAGAAGTGGATCCATAAATTCTTATCCGCAGAGTACGGCTGAATTTTCCGAACATAGGACCTTAAATGCAGCTTGGGACAAGACGCCCCGTCATATTTGGAGAAGGATGGTGCTTTGAAATTATGCGGGATAATCACACCAGTTGACAAACCCAGATCTCCGAAATCCAGCCCGGGTGCCTGTTGAACCTCCATAGCCTTCAACCTATCCTCCAGTTGCTTATATCTGTCATCTGCCGGAGGGTACTGCTCTTCATCAAAATCTGTCTCGTTGTCGGAGACGACCGGACTAGGAACCTTTACTTCTACCTGAGAAGGACTCTTGCCAACAGAAGAACCAGCCTCTTCATGCTGCAGAGTGTTATCAAACCTTCGGCCCGAGTTGAACAGAACAGTTCTTCTCTTCTTCTTCTTCTCCTTCTTCAGGAGCATAGCCTTCAGTTCTTCTTGGCCTTTAGCCAGACCCTTGATTAGTTCTTGGAACTGCGCATTCTGCGCCTGGAGAGCCTTGATCGATGTCTCAGTTGATGCAGATTCGGGATTCATGATGCTGAAATAAACAGCGAAGAACTGTAAGCAACCTGAAAAGTGGAAAAACCTGTTATGCACATGATGTATGAAATGCGTATGCAATGCATTCAAGGGTTCGAAAGTTCAAATTTGTTGTAGACAAAAAGGAACACACGTTATCATTAAAGAAATCATTGTTTAATACATCAGAGCCTCATGGGCAAGAGTACAAAAATCAAATCAATCCCAAAATACACTGCGCATCCTCTTCGGAGCTATGTAGGTGTTGAGATTCCTCTCTTCATGCAACAGGCGGGTGAGCTCCAAGACTTTCTTTTCACTGGCATGCAGACTAGTCTCAAGAGAATTCCTTTCCTCCTTAAGCTGGATCCAGCTCTTCTGCATCTCTTCCCAGGATGTGGGCATATCAGGGTGCTGAATAGTGTAGGACACTTCCCCTTCCGAGACTGGTTCTTTGATTACTGGGAGCATGTGAGGATAAGGCATCACTAACTTCTGGGAGCGGGCGCGTACCCACTTGAGATAAGGCTCCAAAGGGATGGAGTTCCTGTGCCCCAGTGTCTTGCTGTCTATCCTACTGGGCATCCTCCAGGCTCTGATAAATCTCTGGCGAAGTCCTTGAGTATCATTGTCGAAGTCAAAAACTATGTCAGGAATTAACATGTCATGAGGACCATCCCTCCGAGCGTAACCAAACTGTCTCCAAGCCAGGCATGGGCTATAAGTAATACCTCCTCTGATTCCAAGTAAAGGAACATTAGGGTACTCCCCGCAGCGATCAATGATAGTGACATCTTCTCTGGACCTAGGGCACCAATGTATATCTGCATGTGTAAGAGTCATCAACCGTTGTGACCATCTCAAACCCCGTTCATTCTTCAGGACTGATTGTGGAAGGTGCGAAATAAACCACCTTCCCAGGAGAGGAGTGCAACACATAAGGACACCTCTTTTTCTCATGGTTCGAGTGTAACATGAGTGAAGGATGTCCCCTAGCAATGTAGGTATGGGATTCCTGGACATAAAGATCTGGACAGCACTGATATCAATAAGCTGATCTGGGTTAGGGAACAACACCAGACCATAGACAAGAAGGGCTACCACTTCTTCAAAAGCTTGCAAGTCAAGAGAGTTCCAACATTCATGGGCTTTTTCAAACAGGAACCTGGCTAAGAACCCTTTGATACCACTTCTAACTTCCCAATGTCCCTTGAGGTCAGATGACTGTAGGTGCAAGGCTTTAGCAATCTCTTCAAGCTTAGGTTCCTTTTCTGTACCGTTGAAGGGTAGTTGATCAAGGATAGGGATCCTCAGGAGCCGGGAGAACTCCTCCAATGTAGGTACCAACTGATAGTCCAAGAAGGTAAAGCAGTGATGCAGAGGGTCGAAGAATTGGAACAAGACCTTTATCATATCTTCCTCAATGTTGGTGTTGACCAAGCTGATGAGGCTTCCATGTCTTTCACTGAATGAAGAGTTCTCGGGAATCCTGGATATAAGCTCCTTAAGCTGAGGAGGGATCCTTACAAGACTGACTTGAATTGTCTTTCTACGAACAGTTTCCATGTCCTACAAAACAAGAACAAAGATGAAAATTCGAACCCCTGAAATGGTTAGTCAATGCATATGATGCTGGATGATGTCATGATGCTATGATTAAACACACCACAGATATTTACAAAGACAAACATGTAAGGCACACAAGGCACACAGGACAAACCCTTAAGGTTTAAGGCCAGCATGGGGTCTGGGTAGTACCCTCTTGAAGTTGGTGGGTTCAACCTGTCCTAATCAAAGTAATCGGGTTCTAAGGTTCCCAATATCACGGGATTGCTTTCATTGTTCATCGTTTCGATTTAGCCACTGAACTGGCGACCGAAATATTCCAGGAAAGCAACCCTCAATTGGGTGTAGTATCGAGTATCAACCAACCTCGGACTGCACCAAAGTCAGTTATCTCACTACCCTAAAGAGGCCAAGATAGTTCAATTAAGGTTCCTAAGGTATGTTGATGCTTCACGACACCACGCGGAGGCCCCGTACTCTCCTTGACTGAACTCAAGGGTTACCGGTACACACCAAAGTGCGACATCAACGTAGCAGACTGTTTCAATCATGTCGGTATACCCCGCACAGTTCCCTCACAGCCTTGTTGCTACTTTCTAAGAGGGTATCCCCCAGATCCGGGTTAGGATCTATAGAACTCCCAAGCAACCCACAATTTAAAGCACACAAAGCAATACAATTGAAAACATAGTTATGACCTAGCCCTAAGGTACACCCCACTTTATAAGGTATCCCCAGCAGAGTCGCCAGTTCTGTGATCGGTGGATCTGGAACTGACTGTTTAACGCTGGTTCGCGAAATGTCGCGGTAAGCAAGAGTCGCCACCGTCTTTTATTTTCTCCAAATGGAAAGGACAAAAGCACAGAAAAATTCCTTTAAAGAGATTGCTCTCGGTTCGGGAGGTAGGTTATAGAAAGGGAAGGTATTAGCACCCTTTCTATCCATGGTTGTCCATGGGCTCTTAGATACTTGCTCAATGTGTTTTCAAAAATGTTTGCTTGCTTTTCAATTGTGGGTTTGAAAAAATTTTCTTTGAAAAATTTCAGTTCGACTCGTACGTCAGAGTGTTTGAACAATATGCTTTGAAAGCTTTTGAAAATGTGTTGGTGAAAAGTATTATTTGTTTGAAATTAGAGCAAGTATCCTTGAGAACCTACCTACCCTAAGGAATTCGTCTGTGTAAATGTCCTTTAAAGTAGTGCCATCCCACCATTGAGAGGTAGGTAGCACCACCGTTGGAGGTATTCGGGTCAATTCGAGTTTGTAGGGACATGGTGATCACCAGAGCAATGGGAAGACACCTCAGAAGCTACCCTCATGCCAGGTTCCCGGATCATGAGGACTTACTAAGACATCCTCTACTCGACGATCACCTTTCGAGGCAAGGCAACAGTGAGGCGTACCCTAGGGGTGGTGTGTGCGATTCGTGTGTCGTTTTCATTGATATTTGTCTTGTCATGTTCATTGTGATCTACGCTTGATTTTATTATGGCCATTCATTCTTGCATGTTTTGTTTAACAGTTAAAATATTTGCGGGAAAGTAAATTCTAAAGCTATTACAAAATGGCGCGGGTCCACATCGCCAAAATTAAACCGGACCCGATTTGACAGAAAGTAAAGAAATCAAATAAAAGTGTGAAAAGTTAAGTTACAACGCTTTGGGAGAGGTACATAATTGATTAAGCGAAAGAAAATAAATACACGAATTAAATAAGTTACGAACGAGGGCGTTGGACCCTTTTGCAAAAAATTAAAGTTAATGAATTTAATTAATTAGAATTAATGAGGAATAAAAAATTAAAAAATTAAAAAGGAATGTTTTTTTTGGTGTTTTTGTGTTTTTTTGAGATTTAATGGAAAAGAATTAATTAAAAGTAAAATAAAAAGCTAAACCTAAGTCTAATTATTTTTAAGTTTTTTAAGAAAATATTAAAGTTTTTAACCTAATTTAAACCTAATTTTATTGTACAATTTAATTATAAAATAAATAAAATAAGCAATATTATTGTAAAAAGGGAAAATTAAAAGGAATAAAATTAACAATTAAACCTAAATTCTATATTTTTTATATTTTATTATGAAAAGAATTAAAATTGCAAAAAATCCTAATTATACTAAATTCAATTATACAATTTATTTATGAAAATAATTAAAATAAAAATATTTATTACATTTTGTCTTTTTCTGATTTTTTTGTATATTTTTATATTTTGTAAAGAAATAATTAATTAATTTAACAAATAAAGAAAATAAAATCATTATTGAAAATAAAATAAAAAAAATGTATAGAGAAGCAAACCAGGGGGGTTTTCTGTCCCAACATGGAGGTATGGATCCAATAATTTAGGCCCAATAAGCTGGAAATTCGCTGACTTTCCCAGGTTCCATATGGTGCGTTGACTAAGGCATAATGTGTTCTTTGAATCCCTGCCCTTGATTTGAAGCAGCTAGACGCGTGGCTCTTCGGATGTTGAGGCAACATGATGCGCTTTAAGGTTATGCCTGCATAGGAATTGCAATGGAAAAATAATAGTGAAATTATACAGACCTGGGGTTCGAACCCAGGTCTTGGACGTTGCAAGCTCAACACCTGTGCCACTACGCCATGTGAATCGCGTTTAATATATAATAGCTATTAATCAATATAAAAGAAAGTTGGTTAGTTATCTGAAAAACGCGCGCAATTCAAAAAGTGCCAATGGTTGTTGGCCACGAGGTCTTCTTCTTCGTTGTCTTTTTTATTTTCTGAAACATAAGAACAATAAGCAACGGTTTTAACCCGTTGCTATAGATGACCTATCAGAAAATAGCAAATAGGATTCTGTTAGTCATAAATTTATCGCGAGATATGAACTTGCTTCGTCTAAGCTTGCTGAGTCCAACGATGGAACTGTGGTGGTCCAATTTTGCGTTATTAGGAAACCTCTAATTGGGAACCCAAGAAACCCTAGACTGCATCAATGGCCAAATCACGTATATAGCACAAAAACGAAATTAATTTGCATGGTTAGTTTCAGAAACTCATAACAAACATGAATCAATAGACGAAAATTGCAAATTATGCACAAATCATGATGAATGATTCTGAAAATTTCTTGACACAGTTGAGGTTCTCGTTACCAATTCCTTGCGTTTGGATGGATGATATTGATTGGAATGCGTTCAGGAATGCTTGAGGAAGCTATTGGAATAGGTTTTGTGTCTTGAATCAATCTCTAGCACTGATTTCAGTTTTGCTTTCTTTGACCAAAATTCCAAATTTGCAATGGTATTTTCAGCGCAGCTTTTTTGTCTAATGCAATTAGGTTTCTGTTCCTGGTTATGTAGTGAATGAATTAGGTTAAAAAGATTGATCAAAATCCATTGCTTTTATTGTTTTCAATATTTGATTTCTTAAGAATCCTTTTCATATCTTTTCACATGGTTTTTGTATCAATTAGGTTTCAATCAAGCCAAATCTTTCCATAATTGGCTAAGCACGAAATATCAAGTCTAAAACACGTATAAAAAGATTCATTTGGTTCATTTAGATATTTTTCACATATTTATATAATTTAAATGAATTAATATGAATAATAATTCAAATAAATAAAAAATGAGAAAATACTTCCCTTTGGGCCAAGTGGTCGTGCATATGCTTGGAATGATGAATCATGGAAGAAAAATGGGCCCATTAGCAAATTTAGGTCATTTGAACCATTGTTGACTTTTCAAAATATTCAAAAATTTCCCAACTTCCACAAGGCATAACTTGCTGAATTTTTAAGCTTTTCACATGTTCTTGGACATTTTGGAAAGGTCTTTGAGTCCTCTAACCAATGCCTTTGGTCCCATGTCATTTTGATTTACCAATCTCAAGTTATGGCCTTTGACTTAAAGTCCCTTTTTGTTGACTTTTGAAAATGACCTATAATGTTGAAATTGATAACTTTTTGTGAGAGCATTTCTTGGACTTGAAGTATGAAGATGAGTTGTAGGAAATGTCTTTCTCTTCAAAATGAGCTTTGGATGGAATTTTTCTGATAATCCATGTGAAAGTTATGCCCTGGTCAATTTCAGTTGACTTTTTCAGCTGTCCAAATATAGTAACTTTTGCATCTTGATGATTTTCTGAGCCAAATTTTGAGAATCATGATCAAGCATTGATCAAATGATGTTTGTGGCTTCAAAATGATATATTGACCAAAATTTGAACTTTTGACTGTCAAATGACCATTTTGCCCCTACAGTTGACTGTAGTGCAATTTAGGGTTTTGACTGTGCAATTTTGAGCTGAATGCCTTGAAACTTGATATGAGGATACTTGACCATATTTGTAGGCATGTGAGACTTGATTGGGCCTTTGAAAACTTCTTTTTCTTGATCAGAACACAAACCCTAGTTTTGACTGTATAGGAGACCTTTACACTGTGCAACCCTTGGGGAATTTTGTGACTTGGCTTGGCAATTTCTTGGAGAATATGGGAGGGAAAATTTTGGGGTGCAACAGGGTGGCTGTACATCCGTTAGTTCAAATGAAACAAGAAAAACATAACATAAACAACTTCCTTTTCCCTGTACTTCGTCTTCTTCCTCAATCTGGCCAGACCTCATGTATCTTTCTCATTTCTCCATGAAAATGAAAACTTCCAACATGAAAATGACAGTACTCATTCCCACGATTTCAACCATGTAACTTATGGAAACTAACAATCAAAGATTAAAACGAATTTTGAAAGCCCTAATTTTAAACCTCATTTTTACAGGAATTTGAACTTCAAAATTCTCTATACATAATGATCATAAATGAAATCTATTCACATGGTTGGCTTCAACACTATAATATCTACATTTTTCTTTCACAAATCGTGGCCAATGGATGCCTGTATGAAGAGATAAAAGTTGGAATTCTTACCTCTTTCAGCTGAGATTGTGAATGGAGTTTGAGTGAGATTCAGGAAGGCCTGAAGGTTCCTTTAGCTTGCTTGAACCTCCCCTGAGTGTGTTCCAACCCTTACCTTGCTTTGAAAGTGTCTGAAACTCTTTATCCAAGTCAACCTGCAAGCTTGGAAAGCAAAAATGGCAGATGAAGGAGGAGGAGTTACAGTGCATGGATGGGGGTCTGGATCACTTAGATATGAGGTAGGTAAATTGTTTGGATGATTGAAACTTGAAATGCACGAGCCAATTTGTGGATTGCTATGCTTATGCCTAAACTGCAAGTTTTTGACATGTTTTTGGTGAGAGGGAGTTTTGGAGTGTTTTTGGACTTTATCAATCGTGTTCTAAGCTGTAATATGTTTGTGTATTAGTATGGATAAAGTCTTAAGTCAGTTTCACAACAGATCTTTTAGTTGTAGCCTTTTTGCACACTTTCTTGCCTTTGAAGCAAAGTGAAGAGACAAGTCTTCTCATGCTTGTACTGGCCTGCTTGGAGTTGGTACCAATCCTAGATAACTTGTATTTGGTTTATAGGACTTGTGTGTGCAGAGAAGACAGGCCCAATGCTCAAGAAATGTAAAGTTGCAAAAGTGAAGCTTTTCCAAAATGGCAATGGCAACTTTGTGCCATTTATGGAATTAAACTTGGGCAAAGACCCTTAGGATTGAATTAAGGCTTTTTCAACTGAATAAGCATTAAATTATGAAGTGAGATACAAGTTTGGGACCTTTAAAGCATGGATTAGGAAGCATAGGTTCAGATTTGAATTTTGTCCTTCATGAAATGGCTTGAATTCAAAGTGAGAAATTGCCAACTTCATCTCTTCGATTCTCCCTACTCAAAAATTATCTCAAGGAGTTCTTGGGCATTTTGGAAAGCTTTAAATGTGATCTATAACTCATATTTGAAATTAATTTCAATATTCCTCTTGGAACTAGGTGAAACATTTCCATGAAGTTTGGTCCAAAACCTGCCTAAATTATGGCAAAATTTCACTAAGTTATTTTAGTTCATGGGCATGTATTCACAAAATTATATCTTGAGATCCAAGCATATTTAGGGAAAAATTTATGAAGTAAAGTTGTAGATTTCATGGAGATCTACAACTTTCATGTTGGGAACTTTCTTTGAATCATCTTGTATCATGGTGGAAATTTGGCTTAAAGTTGAGAAAAAATAAGAAATTTTCTATACTTAGAAAAATTTCCAAGTTAAGAAAATTTCAAATTTTAAAACCAAATCTTCAATCTTTGATTCCTTGATGAACAAGTTTCACATTTTGACATATTTTGATGAATTGTGATCCTTGGCACTTGATTTTATCCAAAAAGTCAAAGTTTGACTTTTCAATATACATTTGACTTTTGATCAGTTAACTGCAAATTTCATTTGTCTATCCAATGGATTTGCAATGTTTTGAACCATGTAATTAGGTCAATATGATACAAGTGAACCCTTTAAATCATGCTTCAAACCAATTGGTCATTTTCTAGGTCAAAAACCAGAAATTGCCCTTCCTTAGTCAAAACCCTAATTTTGACCATTTTGCCCTTTTGATGATTTGATCAAATTTCTTTGAGGATTTGTGATCCAAACTTGATCAAATGATACATATGAGTCTAGAATATTGATGTGGATAAAAAATTATGAAGTTTGACTGTAAATTGGTCATGGTTGACTTTTTCCCCAATACAACTGATTTTTAGGTCAATTATCCAATTGACTGATCAAAAATGTGGTTCAAGGCTTGAAACTTGTCATGAGAAATCTTAGGGGTCCATAATGATGTTTGAAAGTCATATGAAGCACTGATAGTCCAAAAATCCTTGTGCAAACTCAAACCTTAATTTTGGGTCATCTGTGTGAGATGAGATGTCTTGAGTTGACCAAACCCTAATCTAGTCTTGAGTCAAAGAGATCTTGTGAGAAAAGTCTTGATAAATGAGAGGGAAAATTTTGGGGTACAACAGCTGCCCCTGTTCAATCTTCTTAAACCTGAAGAGTTAGATTGGCAAGTTTTGCCATTCGTGACTCGAAGGTGAGAGAATGATTGGACACTAGAGTGCCCAGAAATTTGCACTCGACGATGTGTAGTTTGAGGAAATGGGCTTAAAGATGCCATTTGCAGAAGTGACAGAATCTTGTTGGAGATGGGCTTGCAGATGCCATCCAAGAATGTTTGTTGAATTGCAAGTTTTAAGCTAAAAGAATGAGTATTAGAATTGCGTCTATGTCTGGAGCGTGTCTGAACTGTATCTGAAAGTCGAATCTGAATGAGTATCATGATGGCCTCCATGACTGCAGCATATTTGAAATACATCTGAAAGTTGAATCTGAATGAGTATCAAAATGGCATCCGTGTTTGGAGCGTATTTGCACTGTATCTGAAGGTTGAATATGAATGAGTATCAGAATGGCATCCGTGTCTGGAGCGTATTTGCATTGTATCTGAAGGTTGAATCTGAATGAGTATCAGGATGGCATCCGTGTCTGGAGTGTATCTGAACTGTATTAAGATTGCATATTGTTAATGGTAGCTGTTAATCTTATCCTGAAAAGGGTAAAATGTTAGTTTAAACACAAAGTTATGTTGCATAAAATGTATGATGCAATGTATTTGTCTTATCAATGTTTATGATATATGGATGCAATGTATGTGCATGTAAGTTGGTTTGCTGTATTGTTGTATGATTGAGGAAAATAAATCCTTGAACGCTATTGAGGCTATGTTGAATTTTCATGTCTTGAAGTTGAAGTACTGACAAACTCTTGTTGAGAGAAGTAGATTTTGTCGTGAGGGCAATGCTATGTGCTGCTTGTGAGATCTGTTTGGGGAATCCTGAGAAATTTGACGATTTCTACTGGGGATTAATAAATTGAAATTTGTTCCGCTGGTGATTCAAATGACGTACTGTGGGGGTTACTTATGGAATAGCCTAGAGACGTTTTCCTATCCTTTCAACCTATCAGTAATTGTCTTTCTCATTTTGTTTATTTTTAAGCAGTAATTATGTTCAAATGCATATGTTCATCAATGAATCTTTGGACGCTTTTGCAAACAAAACACAATCATAAAGAAAAGATAAATAGTTTTTGCACTTTCAAAGGGGGGATCTTTGTATTGACTATGAATAAGTATTTTGTACAAAGGAGACAACATTCTAGTAAGAGAATGGTGCCATAAAACAAGAAAAATTTATACAAAGAAAGATAGTTATGTGTAATAATCCCATGGGGTTCCCATTCTGCTATAGCCTTCATATCTCCGAATATCTTGTCTATTGGTTGCTTCGTCCGAAGATGATTGAATTGATCAGAAACTCCGAGTTTGTCAGTTAGAAGTCAAAGGTTGTCCGTAAAGTAATCCGACAGGGCATAGTCATACGCTTTGATTCCCTAACTTTTGCCTGGACCGCCCTTTCGGGTTTTCAGTCAACCGGGAAACCCTTTTTTTCCCATGTTGCCCTTTCGGGTTTTCAACTTGCCGGGTGTACAGATTTTTTTATTTTATCCCTAATTTTTTCCCGAACCTTTTTGGTTCGCCGGGATTCCCTTGTTTTGCCTAGGTGTGTCAACCTAGCGGGTCTCTTATGCGTAGTATCTTTTGACTATGTCCGCATTTGCAGGGTGTGGCAGGTCGTCACCGTCCATGGTGGTCAAGATCATTGCCCCACCAGAGAAAATGTTCTTGATTACAAATGGTCCTTCATAGGTAGGAGTCCATTTTCCCCTGGGATCAGTTTGTGGCAAAATGATATGTTTGATCACTAGATCCCCAACTTGATATACTTGGCGCCTGACTTTCTTGTTGAAAGCCTTGATCATCCGTTTTTGATACATCTGACCATGGCTAACAGCAGTAAGTCTTTTTTCATCAATTAAGTTCAGTTGATCAAGTCGAGTCTAGATCCAATCGTCTCCATTCAAACATGCATCCTTTATAATTTTCAGAGAGGGGATTTGAACCTCAATAGGCAAGACAACCTCCATGCCGTAAACCAAAGAATAGGGTGTTGCCCCGGTTGATGTGCGAGCCGTGGTACGATACCCGTGGAGAGCGAATGGTAGCATCTCATGCCAGTCTTTGTATGTGACTGTCATCTTTTGTATGATCTTTTTAATGTTTTTATTTGCACCTTCGACAGCACCATTCATCTTTGGCCGATAAGGGGAAGAATTGTGATGCTGAATCTTGAATTGCTCGCACAAGGCGGTGATCATAGTGTTATTAAGTTTGGTAGCATTGTCAGCAATGATCCTTTCCGGGATACCGTACCG
This sequence comes from Vicia faba, assembly GCA_948472305.1. Taxonomy (NCBI): domain Eukaryota; kingdom Viridiplantae; phylum Streptophyta; class Magnoliopsida; order Fabales; family Fabaceae; genus Vicia; species Vicia faba. Next base: position 1,082,003,727 of record OX451739.1, on the reverse strand, counting down.
GCAAATGAGATTTTGCTTGATGAAACGGGCAACAACGTTCTTGGTAACGGAAGCGAAGGAAGCTTCCTCAACCCACTTGGTAAAATAGTCAATGTCCACTAGAATGAAACGGTGTCCATTGGAGGCTGTAGGCTTGATCTCTCCAATCATATCAATTCCCCACATAGCAAAGGGCCAAGGAGCCGTCAAGACATTCAGAGGAACCGGAGGTACGTGCACCTTGTCGGTATAAATTTGACACTTGTGACAGGTCCGAGAGTGTTGATAGCAATCTGCTTCCATGGTAGACCAATAATAGCCTACCCGTAGGATTTTCTTCGCCATCGTATGCCCACTGGAGTGAGTGCCAAAAGTACCTTCATGTAATTCAGCCATGATCTTTTCCGCCTCAATCTTATCCATACACCGAAGCAGAATGGGTTCATGATTACATTTGTACAGGATGCCATTACTCAAGAAGAACTTAGCCGAGAATCTCCTTAAGAACTTCTTATCATGGATTGAAGCTCCTTCTGGATATTCTTGAGCCTCGAGATACCTCTTGACTTCATGAAACCAAGGCTGGTCCACTACCTCTTCATTATTAATCTTGTGACAATGTGCTGGTTCATCCATTCGTTCGATGGTGATCTGGGGAGCCTCGTTATCCCAATTAAGTTTAAACATAGATGACATTGTGGCTAGAGTGTCTGCTAGCTGATTTTCTTCTCGCGGGAAATGCTCGAAGGTAATATTCTCAAAATGTGGTATAAATGTCAAAACACGTTCTTTGTAAGGCATAAGATTTGGGTGTTTAGTGTCCCATTCCCCTTTGATCTGACTGATGACCAAAGCTGAATCTCCAAACACATCTAAAGATTTGATTCCCAAGTCTATGGCAGCCCTGAGACCAAAGATGCATGCTTCGTACTCTGCCATGTTGTTTGTACAGTTGAAGCAAAGTCTGGAAGTAAAGGGAGTATGACAGCCTTCTGGAGATATGAGTACAATGCTGATACCATTACCAAGTGTATTGGATGCCCCATCAAAGAACATGGTCCATCAGGATCCTTGTTCAGGTCCGTCATATGGTATGATTTCTTCACAGTTGTCTAATGTCATGATGTCTTCATCCGGGAATTCAAATTTCATGGACTGATAGTCTTCTACAGCTTGGTGAGCAAGGTGATCAGCCAATACACTGCCCTTTATAGCTTCCTGGGTAGTATATTGTATGTCATATTCTGTTAGGATCATCTGCCATCTAGCTATCCTCTCAGACAGAGCAGGCTTTTCGAAGATGTATTTTATTGGATCCATCTTAGATATCAACAAGGTAGTATGAGTCAGCATATATTGTCTTAGCCGGCGAGCAGCCCATGCCAGAGCGCAGCAAGTTTTCTCGAGCAGTGAATATCTGGTTTCACAGTCGGTAAACTTTTTGCTCAGGTAGTAAATAGCGTGCTCTTTTCGGCCAGACTCGTCATGCTGCCCCAATACACACCCCATTGAGTTCTCTAAAACGGTCAGATACATGATCAGTGGTCTTCCCTCGACTGGTGGCATCAAAACAGGAGGCTCTTGTAAGTACTCTTTGATTTTGTCAAAAGCCACCTGGCATTCATTTTTCCATCTGACTACTTGATCTTTCTTCAATAGTTTGAATATTAGCTCGCAAGTAGCTGTTAGGTGAGAAATGAATCTAGAAATATAGTTCAGGCTCCCCAAGAATCCTCTGACCTCCTTCTCAGTACGAGGAGTAGGCATTTCCTGTATTGCTTTAACCTTGGCAGGATCGACCTCAATGCCTTTGTTACTGATGACAAAACCTAAGAGTTTATCAGATCGTACTCCGAACGTGCACTTGTTTGGATTCAACCTTAGCTTGTATTTCTTTAGTCTCTCAAACAACTTTTGCAAGTGATCCAAGTGTTCTTCTTCTGTTTGTGATCAGGCTATCATATCATCTACGTAGACCTCTATTTCATGATGTATCATGTCATGAAACAAAGCTACCATGGCGCGCTGATAGGTTGCCCCAGCATTCTTCAGTCCGAATGGCATCAGTTTGTAGCAGAATGTTCCCCACTGTGTGACAAATGTAGTTTTCTCCATGTCCTCAAGTGCCATTTTGATTTGGTTGTAACCTGAGAATCCGTCCATGAAGGAAAACACTTTGTGTTGTGTTGTATTATCAACCAGGATATCTATGTGAGGGAGTAGAAAATCATCTTTAGGGTTGGCCCTATTTAAATCTCTATAGTCCACGCACATTCGTACTTTTCCGTCATTTTTAGGCACGGGAACAATGTTAGAAACCCATTGGGGATAGGAAGTGATAGCCAAGAATCCAGCATTGAATTGTTTCATGACTTCTGCTTTGATCTTTTCTGACATATCAGGTCTCATGTGGCGGACTTTTTGTTTTACTGGTGGACAGTCTTCTCTCGTAGGCAGACGATGTACCACGATGTCCGTATCCAGTCCTGGCATGTCTTCATATGACCAGGCAAAGATCTCAACATAATCACGCAACAGCTGAATCAGACGTTCCTTGACATTGGACTCTAGATTGGCACCCACCTGGATTTCTTTTTTATCCTCCTTGGTACCCAATTTAATTGTACCCACCGGTTCCTCATGAGGCTGAATAGCTCTTTCCTCTTGTTGTAGTAATCTGGCCAATTCCCCTGGTACTTCACAATCTTCCTCACCTTCGTCTTCGGCTTGGTAGATTAGATCCTTAGAGTCATAAAAGGCCATAATAATATCATTACCCATGGGATCCGGAATGGAGGTGTACCTGCATTTGTGAGTGTGGGTGTGTGTAAGGGTATAGCCATCCTTTTAAAAGTAAAATGTAAAAGAAAAAACAATGAGCACAAAAGTTTGTATGTGAAAAAACGTCCATGATTCATTGAATGTCATATGAAGATGAAATAAAAAACCCTTACAAATGGACCATTGTGCCTCGGGAAAGACACAAGGTTTTAAATGTGCGAATATTACAAGTCCAACAGAAATGTAAAGATAAATTATTGAGGGATGAAAGTTATTGGGACAAAGTCTTTGGCCTCCCAATTGCGAAGTCCTCCGTTGACAGTAGGAAAGATCCAATCCTCCAAGCTGCAATCCTCTTCACTGTCTTCTACCGCATTGACCTCTCGGTTGCTAATCTTCAAGGGTGGCCCTCCAGCACGGGCACGACGCACAACCTTCTGAGCACTTGAAGTAAACCCTAAACCAAACTTGTCAGATTTATACGGAATATCCGGAAGTTTCCCCCAGATGGTGCATTCGCCCTCCTCTACTACTGCCTTGGCGTCCTTCAGAGATGACATCCGGAGTGGAGGTCTTATAATCTTGGGAATCTGGGACACAGTCTTGGTTACTGCTACCTCTTGGGGGACTTCTTCAAAATGTTGAAAAGTAGTTTCAATGAACTCGCTGTCAAATTCCATATACCTGAAGGAATTGAGGTGGCTAATCATATATTCTTCCTCTCCGTGGACAGTGATAATCTTTCCCTGGACCGGATATTTCAGCATCTGGTGCAGTGTAGAGGTGACAGCGCCAGCATTATGGATCCACGGCCGTCCTAGCAGACAGGAGTAAGAGGGACGAATGTCCATTACATAGAAGGTTGAGTTGAAAGTTTGAGTCCCAACCTTTATGGGGATATCTACCTCCCCGTGCACCATCCTCTTTGAGCCATCAAATACTCTCACGACTATGTTACTGGGTTTCAATGTCAATCCTTCGCAGTCTAGTCTGTCGAGAGCTTTCTTCGGTAAAACATTCAAAGATGAGCCGGTGTCCACCAAGACATAGGCAAAAGTTGTTCCTCTATATTCCACAGAGACATGCAATGCCTCGTTGTGCTTTCTTCCCATTGGTGTCAGATCAGCATTCGAGAAGCCTAGGCCGTTATCCATCGTCAAGCTGGCCACGCAATCTTGAAATTGGTCAGCCGATGTCTCTTGAGGCACATGGGCTGTCTTTAGGAACTTTACCAGAGCTTTCGCATGTGCCTCGAAACACAACAACAATGCCAGCATGGAGATTTTGGATGGATTTTTCCCTAATTGTTCAACTACGTCATAGTCGCTCTTCTTTATTATTCTCAGGATTTCCTCAATTTCCTTCTTGGAGGTTTCTGGGATGGTCAGTGGTTGAGCCTTCATCCGGACAGGCTCTTCTTGAATATTTTTCCTGGAGTTTCAGCAGTAGGAGTGTTGGTAGGGATGACAGTAGGGGTTGTATCGTCTTCGTTAACAAGTGCACTTGCAGATATGATTATTGGTACGAAGGTAACCTTTGGAGCAGCCACGGGTCCAAAAACTGCCTTTGGGAGAGCAATTTCCGGAGAGAAGATTCTACCGCTTCGGGTAATCTTACTGGTTCTGGAAATATTGCTAATGTCAGAGTCTTCTTCTTTGGAGCTCATCTTTTGGCGGCCAGCCCATCTTGTTTGATTCCATGGTAGTAGATGTCCCCACCGTAATTCCACGGTACAGTTTTGTCTGATTCATACGGGAGTGGCCCAGGCATTGTGATTATAAGAGGAGTAGTTTTTGGAACCGATGTAATTCTAACGGATCTTTTGGGGACCCCAGAAGAATTGGCGGAGATGGTGATGATTGAAACGTATTTAACAGGAACATGTGAAACAAGAGTACTTTCAAACATAATCTCTTTGTTGTCTATCAAGCGTTGAATGCCTGTTTTCAGCAATGGGCAAACAGTTGGTGAGGATAAGCAAAGATGGCAGTCTTTATTACAACCCGGGAATACACCGGCTTTCAAAAAGTTCATCTTAATGATTGGGAGTGGAGTCAAGATTTCATCAACTGTGGTAACAAACAAATCTTCTTCAATTGCACTGGTGTTGTGACCATGTCTTGACTGTAAATTGGTCATGGTTGACTTTTTCCCCAATACAGCTGATTTTTAGGTCAACTGTCCAATTGACTGATCAAATATGTGGTTCAAGGCTTGAAACTTGTCATGAGCAGTCTTAGGGGTCCATCATGATGTTTGAAAGTCATATGAAGCACTGATAGTCCAAAAATCCTTGTGCAAACTCAAACCCTAATTTTGGGTCATCAGTGTGAGATGAGATGTCTTAAGCTGACCAAACCCTAATCTAGTCTTGAGTCAAAGAGATCTTGTGAGAAAAGTCTTAATAAATGAGAGGGCAAATTTTGGGGTACAACACCTACTTTCGAGGGACATGACCATGTTTCTGAAGGCAACAAAGAGAGGTTACCCTATAGGTGCAAAGAGTGCAAAGGTGATTCTGTTCAGTTATATTATCTCGAGTTAAGGTTTTCTAACGTTTTCTTTTGTCTTTTCATACAAACTCTATTAGCATACATCTAACGGTTATCTATACAGGTATATAAAATATAAGTGTGAAAAGTAAAGCCCTAAGACTATTACATCGCTTCGGGGCAGTTACAATATTTAATAAAACCTTGCGAGGAATTAAATACTAAACTACTGCAATTTTTATACAACCTATACACTTGTCTAAAAATAAATAGCAAATAAATAAAAATACATGTCAAAATTTTTTGTTTTTTTTTTTTAAACCTAAATGTCTAAAATGTCACATATTATTTTTTTTTTGTTTTGGGTTAATTTTAAGCATTTAGAAAATAATTAGTTATCTAATTCTAAATTAATTACAAAGGTTAATTAATTAAAAAAGCTAAGTCTAATAAAATTGAATTAAAAATATGTCCAAAATTAGATTAATTAATAAAAACCCTAAGACTATTTTTTTAAGGATTAAAATGATTAGTAGAAAACTAAATAAGAAAATAAGTAAAAATAATGGAAAGTGGAAAAGATTAGAAAACAAATAAAAGATGGTTGCAAGCGCTCAGACTCGAACCCACGCCCTCTCCTTTGCGAAGCAAGAACACTACCAATGTGCCATGAAACAAATAGAATTTTATGCCCTAACAATGGCATATCATATTCCTCATGTTAAAACTTGCATGTAAGGCTTCAAACCTGTTCTAAACAATCATTCTAAGCAATCTGAATTGTTAGAATCAATTAACAAAGCGTATAATTTGTAATACGAATAATAAAAAATAATGCAAACCGTACATGGCATGTATGCAAGTTTTAGGTACAAATAGGCGTGGAAAGTTACCTATTCTTACCTTGGAGATATTCTGGAAGTGATTTGAGGTGGTGGTTTGGACTGAATCAAACTGGAACTTGAGATTCAATGGTGCACTTTCTTTGAAAATTTATGATTTTTAAGATTTTTCTTGAGGAAAAACTTTTTTGTCATTGTAGTGTGAGGGCTCGAGTATTTATAGAGCATGAGATTTAAGTCACTAAAGAAGGAAAGAATCAAGTGATCACGGTGTTACCAAAAATCAATGAAACATATTTTCTAACTTGTCATTTTTGAAGATCCTTGTCTCAAATATGTCTCTCACGGTTTTGGCAAGCTTTTATAAGGTCCAAATGATCATAGTCCAACATTAATCCAACTATTTATTATTTTTAATTTAATTCTTTTACAAAAATTAAATAAAAATTTAAATAAATAGGATAAAAAATATGACCATGTACCAATGGACTTAGAGGTCTTCTATCATCACATGAACATGTTTGATCCTTAAAAGTTAGGCCCATTAGTCCAAAATTTCAAAATTGCTCAATTGAGGTTTCATGTATTTCTCAAAAATTGTCCAACGTGTGCCAACCATAACTCTCGCAATTTGTCATATGAAGGTGATATTGGACTTTTTGGAAACCCCAAGATGTCTCCTACAACTTTCATCTTGGTAATTTTTTCATTTGAATTTTTAACTTGATGTAAATTTCCTTGACAAAAACGTCTTTTTATTGACTTTTAAAATGACCTGTAATATTTTGATCCATACCTCTCAAATGAAGCATTTTTGGCCTTGAGCTTAGAGAGACAAATTTGTAGAGAATTGAATTTCCTTCCAAATGAGCTTTGATTCAGAAATTTCTAATGAAGCATGTGAAAGTTATGCTTGGTCAAAGTTTAGTTGACTTCTCCTAAGGAAACCCCTAATTTAGCAATTTTTTATTTTTGATGAATCTTGAGTTTTCTTGATGAATCATGATCAACTCATGATCATATGATGAATGTGACTTCAAAATTCTTATGTTGACCAAAAATATTGAGTTTTGACTGTATGTTGACCATAATTGACTTTTTATCCAATATAGTTAACTTCCAATCACCTAAGCAATTGACTGAGCAAACTTGTGATGCGAGGCTTAAAACTTGACATGAGGATTCTTTGAAGCATATGAGGAACCATGAAACTCACTTGAGGCATTAGAAGCTCAATTTTCTTTGAAGAAAGCAAAACCCTAGTTGTGGGTCAATTGCTTAGGAGAGGTGCTTGTATGCTCAAACCCTTGAGTATTCTTGAGAAATTGAGAGCCTTATGAGCATGAGGAGGTGTCTTGAATCAATTGTCTTCAAAAATGGGTGGGAAAATTTTGGGATACAACAGCGTGCGTGCAGGAAAATTCCTCGGCTTCTACTTAACAAAACGAGGAACCAAAGCCAATCCCGACAAGTGCAGGACTTTCTCCAAATTTCCAACGCCGAGCTCGAAGAAGTCTATCCAATCTCTGAATGGAATACTCACCTTACTATCCCGCTTTGTGGAAATATTTCCCAACACGCACTACCTTTCTTCAAACTCCTTTACAAAGAGGCATCCTTCGAGTAGATCTAGGTGTGCGAGCAAGCCCTCGTCCACCTCAAGCAAGCCCTTTCACGACCATCAGTCCTCTCGCGACCAAATAATGGGGAAACTCTTTACCTTTATCTCGATGTGGTCTTCAGCGCCTCCCTAATTCGAGAAACCACTGAGGGGAAAAATCCCATATACTTTACGACCAAGGCCTTATAAATCCCATAAACCCCTATGTCCCCGACATCAGGGAACGAAAATGGACCATCTTCGTAGATGGAGCTTCTAGCTTGACGGGAAGTGGGGCATGCATCATCCTTCAGAACAAGGAAGGGATCATGATCAAAGTCTCCCTTGCCTTATCATTTCCAACCTCCGATAACCAGGAAGAGTACGAGGCCTTCCTCGCCGGATTACGACTGGATGAAGACTTAGGTGCCAAGGAAGTGAAAATATTCACTGACTCTCAACTCCTCACATCCCAGGTCTGGGGGGAATATCAGGTAAAAAATGACAACCTCTCTAAGTACTTGACTCTAGTCCATGAAAGAATAACAAAATTTTAATCTGCGAAGGTTCAACATGTTCCTCGAGAACACAACACTCGAGCATATATTCTATCGAAACTAGCGAGCATGAAAAGGAAACGGGGAAACAAGTTAGTAATTCAGGAAATACTCACTCGACAGAGCATAGAAAAAATTTCTTAGACTATAGACATAAACTCCATCGACGACATCAACTGTTGGATGACCCTGATATACAACTATCTCACAAAGGGAGAACTATCATCCGACTAAAAAGAAGCCAGTGTGGTCAGGTGAAGGGCATGTTTGTACGTCTTGGTAAAAAACAAACTATATCAACGAGGATTCTCCATTCCTCTCCTCAAATGTGTCGAGAATACCAAAGTCTCCCACATATTACAAGAAACCTACGAAGGAATCAACTCCCAATACCTCGGAGGAAGGTCCCTCGCGAGGAAAGCCCTACGAGCAGGATATTACTGTCCCACCATACAACACAATGCAAAAGAACATGTAAAGAGATGCGACAAATGCCAACTCCATAGGGATATACACTTAGGACCACCAAACAAGCTCGATTCCCTATCTTTCCCATGGCCCTTCGTATGGTGGGGACTAGACATTATCGGTCCCTTCGTTGTAGGATCAAGCCAGAACAAATATCTAATAGTAGGTGTAGAATACTTCACAAAATGGATAGAAACAGAAGCCCTGGCCAAAATAATGTCACAAAATATACTCTGCTTCTACAGATGAAACATACATGCTCAGTTTGGAATACCTCAAGCCATTGTCACTGAAAATTGGACACAATTCACAAACAAGAATTTTCAAGAATTCGTCTCCAAACTGGGCCCTGTTCAGCACTTCACTTCTGTCGAGCACCCTTAAACAAACAGGCAAGCCAAAGCGGCAAACAGGGTGATCCTACGAGGCCTCAAATGAAATCTTGAAAAAAAGTAGGTTGATGAGCTAAACAGCATGCTCTGTGTAGTGGTATAAAAGTTTAATACTAAGCCATTGGATTGACTAGACTTGTACAAATCAAAATAAAAATCGCCACCATGCTTTATTGTTTCCAAAGGAATGGGAAAAGAGCGAATAACCCAAAAAGAGGGGGAAAGTTTCTAGGTAAGGGGGTTGGTTATGCAAAGGGAAGGTATTAGCACCCTAAACATCTACGACACTTCGCAGGAACCTCTTTGTAAAAATCTATATATTTTGGCTATAAAGTGTTGTATGTAAAATAGATGGTGGAGATGAGAGAAGAAATATATTTTTTATGATTTTTGCACCCGCCAAGGTTACGAACCTTTAGTGCCTACGTACTACCTTTCGTGTAATAAGGGGTCAGGGTACACATAGTTCCTCTTTGAAAAATTTTAAAACACGAGTGTGTTGGTTAATTTTATGAGATAAGACATCATCGTCATTGTTCGTGTGGGAAACATACTTACTACCCACAATCATGAGAAAGGAGAATTTGCATCATCTCAAAGTTGAGGATATGGCTTGGATTTTAAAATCAACAATGCCTCACTCAACACCCAAGTGGAAAATATCTCTCTTCACTACATATTATATAAGTATAGTTGTTTGCATCACTACAAGGATTGACAAGAGTCTAATCTTTTGAGAAAAGTTTAAGATCAAAGCCAAGATGGAAAAATGGTTTGAATAATATTGATTGACTTTTAGTCTTATCAAAATGCTAAGGTATTATTAAGTTGATTGAAGTTTATTTATGAAAAGGTTTTTGAAAATACATGTACCTAGGTCCAAGTTTATTATGAAAGTGGTTCAAGTTTTAAAAACAAGAAGGGTTTTCAAAAGGAGAGAGAATATTTTTGGAAATTAAAGAAGGTGGGAGAAGAAGAAGGGACTATCCTAAAGCATAAGGTAAAATCTAGGGATAAGAACCATCTAACTAAAAATAAGCCAATACTTGACATTATGAGCCAAGATAGAATTCACATTCTTTGGATTGAAACCAAGCAAGCAAAGATACTAGACCTCTTGAGAGAATCAAGCTTCCAGTGTATTAAGTCTTCACAAAAAAATTAGGCAGAGTAACGACTGTATACGGGTGAATTCCAAATAACAAACAAAGGATGTAATCACAATAACCTGCACACAAAACAAACAAACAACCCAATATCTTGAGGTAAACCTCAATAACTCCAGACAAAATATCAATTAAGGTCACAAGGTCTCCAACATAGGCCAAGGTTTCTAATCCTAAGTCCAAGAAGTCCAATATTCCATAATGGCAAGGATAGTAACCAAATAGTCCAAGTATCATTAAAGTTTTTTAGGGTTCAAGTTGATTATTAAGTGTCTTAGAAGAGAAAAGAAAAGGCTCAAGTGAGAAAAATAAAAATGACATGAAATGTAATGCTTAAAGTAAATGATACATAAAGCATAAAAAATAAAAGGGCATAAAGTAAAAACAATTTAATAATTAGTGGTTAGTTGGATGACCATCTTGAAACTTGCATTTGGAACTTATTAGAGAATTGGTAGAACCAAATCCTACACACAACAAGTTGCCTTTTCTTTTTGTCAAGTATATCATCTATTTAGAATCCTCAAAAGTACCATTTAATGATCAACGATGTTTAAGTGATCTGCGTTGACCAAAGGTGTTGTAGATCCATTAGAGGATTGGTAGAACCAAAGCCTCCACACAATGAATCTCAAGGTTATTGGATCAAAGAGATCAAATTAACATACTTGGGCTTGCAAACATAGGTTTGGGCCACAAATGATCATTTATTCGAATCGGGACAAAATTTAGTGCTATGTTAAGCAATCGTAAGTGGACTTATATAGAAGTTGCACCTATTTTGAGGCTGGACAATAGCAATCTATACACCGTTTATTTTGAGACATGATATAGAGATCATGATCCAATAACACTTAGTGCAATGAGAAAGGGACAAGATGAAGAGGGGTGGGAGAGAATATACAAATCACATTTGAATTAAATTTAAATTAAACTATTATTAAAATCATTCATCTATTTTTGTGGAGTTAGACTCAACACCATGGATCCAATAATGTTAACAAAGTTCATGACCAAAAATTCAATCCAAGATCAGCCAGAAAATAATCACAAAATAATATTGCATTTAATATATACATCAAAAAAGGTTTTTAAAAATGTTTAAAAATAGAAATAAAAGAGAAAAATATCAAACATATTCAAATTAATCAAGAAATAAAGAGTAAGACCATAGAAAAATCAGAAATGAACTAAAATGATTTTATAAAATTTTTGGTAATTTTTTAAAGTTAGAAACTATTTTTAAAATTAAAATAAATGAGTAAGTTAAATCAAAAATGATAAAAAATAACAAAGTCATAAATAAAAAATAAATGAGGTCACCAATATTTGTCACAATATCATTGGATCATTCCATATTTTTTCCAAAATTTAAAAATGCATAAAAGTATTTTTAAACATTTAAAACAATTCAAATAAAGTGAAAATTTATAAAAAAAATATCAAAAACAAAATAAAATTGTGAAAAAATAAATATCAAAAATATTTTTCATAATTTTTTTAGTTTTTTTGACTAAAAATGAATTTTCTATGATTTTTTGAAATTTAAAACAATTAAATATAAAAATCAGAAAAGAAAAATAAAGTCAAAAATATGTGGACCATTGGATGAGAGTCAAAACGCGTTAGTAATCAAATCCAAGGGATCTGGCACGTTGTGCGTATCATGGTCATTAGTGAATAAAGCACTGAATCAAATGTAAATCAGAAATTCAAAAAATCCAAATTGCGTTGTTTCATTGGTTGAAAGATGACACGTTGGTCATCTTCAACCTCCAGCCAATCCCAAAACCAGGTTGCTCAATTTGTAAAATTAGAGCATGAGACCTATGCCATTCGCTTCGTCTCTTCAAGACAAAGACAACCACACCTTCGCGATAAATTTATATAAATTGTAGCTCAAGCAATTTGGAAAGAAAGTTTTTAAAAGGGATTTGAAATTTCATGGTCAAAACAAGTTTCTAGATAAAAGTAAGTGTTGCGACTAGAACCAGGGCAATGAGAGCATCACAATAATATCATAGTTTTGAAGAATTGATGAAGAAATATAGCTATTGAAGTTGAGTTGCAGAGCTCTGAAACTGGACTTCTATGGAGCAATATAGGGCACGATTCTTGAATGTAATTATATGGTTAGCTTCAGGGAAGATCAAGGAAGGTAAATTGATTGAAAAATTGGATTGAAAAAGGCTTGAAAACAAATTTCAAAGTTGCCAAATTTTGAGTTATGGAACAAGTTTAGCAGGGTAATTCTGGCTATCCAAGCTTAAGGAAATGAATGGGGGATGACCCTCTATTTATAGGGAATCAAATGGAATGTCCAGGCGTGTGAAATGATGAAGTTTGGAGGGAAATCGTGTGAAGTTGCAAACAAGAAAAGTGTGACTTCTAATTTGATCAAAACTCATCCAAAACGTGCGTTTTATTGTGATAATCACTTCTGGAAGTTCACTAAACATGTTTAGAGGCAAAAACGCGCAAAAACAAAGTGTTTAGAAGCTAAACCAATGATTTCAAATTCTGACTTTTGAAGAAACTTCAGTTCCAAGTTACCAAGTTCAAATCAATGGCATTCTCAGCTCAAGGAGTCTTAGGGAACGATTCTCGATGCTTTAGAAAGATGACGTTACAAGCTTTGCAATGGAAAAATAATGGAATCAAATGGATGCTTGAGCTGAAAGTTGCATTGAGTCAAAGTTGGGAAAAAGAAGTTGACTTTCCATACTTAGAAATATTTCAAGTTTTTCTTCAAAAGTGACCTATAATGTTTTGCATCCAAACATGGCCTTCCACTTGAAATTTGCTCTTGACAAAAAAATATGGCATGAAATAGACCTCTTGAATGACATTTTGAAACTTGAACCATTCAAAATCTCCAGAAATTGAAAGAGTTATGAATTGTTGAAGTTGGCAAAAAATCATGAAATAACCTATAATCTTTTGCATCCTTAGGGCATCTTCCATCCATTTTCTCACTTTGCACATAAAATAAGGAATAAAGTTCACACCCTCAAGATCAATTTGGAAAAAGAATGGTCTCAAGTTGATAAAATTTGACCAAGTTATGATCATTTGAAGTCACACATGAGAAATTGGGGGTTCATCTGGAGGACTTGTAATCTTTCTTCATCATCAAGTTTCTTCCACATGAAAACTCCTTGAAACTTTTGAAGTGATTTGTTGAAAACCTTTTAAATAGAAGGATTTCTTTGGAATCACTCAAAAATACCAAAATATGAGCAAGATATGATTCTTTGAAGTTTAAAACCCTGGCTCCTAGATCAAGAAAATGCTTTGAGGAACTTTGACAATTTTGAACAAACTTCTTCTACCAACACAAATGCTTTGTAAATAGAAGTTGTTGAGGATTAAAATGAGAACTCGTAGCCACCAAAACCACTCCCATATATTGAGAATTAAGAGAAATATGCACTTGTGACCATTGGGAACAAAGCCTTGTCCACGCATGACAACTTCTTCAATCAACCCCTTGTACTTTGGAATAAAATTTGATAACCTTGAAATGTGGTGAACTAAAATAACCTTGCCATGCCATTTCTTCCAAAACAATTCCAATGGTGAGGTTTGAACTTCTCAAAATTTATTGACTAGGGGATAGAAATAAACTCATGAACCCATGAAGCAACTTGCTAAATCTCATTTCCTTTACCTACATTAATAACAAGCAAGACAAACCAACATTGCATTTTATTAATTAAAAGGAAAAATCAAGACAAAATATTCATGACCACAAAATAAAACAAGTCAAGGTGCTTGGTGATTCCTCAAAGAGCAAAGTTAAAGGTAGGGAGGAGAATCAAGAAGCCCTAATGTGATCTGTTGTGATTGAATCAAAATGGTATGATGAAGGGATCTTAGGGGCAAAAATTGGGGTACAACAGCTGCCCTTATTTAAGCTTCTTCTATCCGGAGATACGAAGGTTAAAAATCTTCGTGTCGACGCGATCGAAGATACTTAAATATAAAACAAACTCTATTTTTGGCCCTAAGATGTCATGCAATGCTTATGAAAATGAGTGCACATGGACAACTCCAAAGGGACGTAAAATAACATCGGGGATGTAACAAAATAAAGAAATAAGAGAGCAACCCGGCCAGGAAAATAAATCACTGGTGGATCAAAAGACTCGACTTAGAGAGGGTGTTAAAATGGTCAAAGTATACACCAACTCCTACTGAAGGCGAAACTACCAACGTTCACCGAAGGTAGAAAGAGGAAAGAAATAAGAACACCAACGTTCACTGACGGTGTGCTACCAACATTAACTGAAGGTAGAAGGAAAAGAAATATCATAGCATCGCCGTTCACTGATGATGAACTACCAACATTCACTGAGGGTAGCAAAAAGATAACAATCACCAACTTTCACTGACGGTGACCTACCAACTTTCACTGAAGGTAGAGAGAAAATATATCATAACACCGTCGTTCACTGATGATGAACTACCAACGTTCACTGAGGGTAGAAAAAAGATAACTATCACCAACTTTCACTGAAGGTGACCTACCAAATTTCACTGAAGGTAGAGAGAAAATATATCATAGCACCGCTGTTCACTGGTGATGAACTACCAACGTTCACTGAGGGTAGCAAAAAGATAACAATCACAAACTTTCATTGAAGGGTATCTACCAACTTTCACTGAAGGTAGAGAGAAAATATATCATAGCACCGCTGTTCACTGACGATGAACTACCAACGTTCACTGAGGGTAGCAAAAAGATGACAATCACCAACTTTCACTGAAGGTGGCCTACCAACTTTCACTGAAGGTAGAGAGAAAATATATCATAACATCGCCGTTCACTGACGATGAACTACTAACATTCACTGAAGGTAGCAAAAAGATAACAATCACCAACTTTCACTAAAGGTGACCTACCAAATTTCACCGAAGGTAGAGAGAAAATATATCATAGCACTGTCGTTCACTGACGATGAACTACCAACGTTCACTGAAGGTAGCAAAAAGATGACAATCACCAACTTTCGCTGAAGGTGACCTACCAACTTTCACTGAAGGTAGAGAGAAAATATATCATAGCACCATCGTTCACTGATGATGAACTACCAACGTTCACTGAGGACAGCAAAAAGATAACAAGTCTCCCTAAAATTCTGGCATTTCACCTAGAACGGGTCTCAACTTCTTCTTTAACCAAGGCACTCCGCCTGGTAAGGGTAATATATAAGCTATCTCAAATAAAGAGACTACCACTTGTAAAGATTTCTCAATGAACTGTCTCTGTGATATTGAAAGTCTTGCCATCCACTTAAGTAATTTTACAACAGACTGCAAACTATCCACTCATGGATAAGATAGCAAAAAAATTACGTTGACTTTTACAGGGAAGCACAAGTTGCTAAAAATAAAGAGACCTGCTACTTGTTGTTATAGGAAGGATTGTAAAAACAAATGATTTTCGGGGAGAGCAATATGACTTCCTGGGGAATGAATCATGACCTCCTGGGGAAATGCCAATATATTCCTGCTTGAGGAGATAAAGGTCTTCTCGTGCAAAATAAATGCACATTCTCAAACCAATGCTCGAAGCCTGCAGAAATCCAAAGTAATAATATTGTCGAGGATAAAAAATTCAAACCAGAAATAAACTAGAGTGAGATAGTCGTCCAAACTACATTCTTTGAGAAATAAGCTCAAGAGGGAAACCAAAATCATCCAGACAAAGAGTTGTACAAGAAGGCTAAAGCAAAAATCTTCCACGAGGGTTAACTCAATGGGGAAATTGAAAGAATATATACTTTCTGCTTAAGGCCAACACTCTATTGGAGAGAACAACATAACACTGCAAAACAGGATAATATGTCAACAAAATATTAACGAATGTGAATGAGCGATGATTTTCTAATTTTATCTATGCATGATGTATGAATGTATGAGTATTATCGCGCATATGCTAACAAAACAGATATATAACACTGGGAGTAAACAGGCAAAACCAACTCGGGCATAATCAACACTCGGCTAAATTACATCCAAGATGAACAATCCAAGAAAAAGTAAGCGCCAACTGAGGAAACAAAACTTACTGCCTGGTTTAACTTTATTGGGGAGAAACGTAACTCGGAAGTAAACAAAACATAGAAACCAGATAATACAGATACAGAGATACAACATCCTCTCCTAGGCTTTACTAGGGAATAGCACTCAGACTTCAGCGGGGAATCAAATATTTTTAAAAGTAATGCCTCTACTGGGGATTTGAAAAATCAATTTCAAGTAGAGAAGACAGACATCAAATCATCAAAACTTTTACTGGCGAATTCATGTCGACTTTATTGGGGAGGTCAACACCAAATTCACAAAGGGAAAACCAATATACGTTCTTCACTGGGGAAGATAGAGGCCCGTGTTCTTCGAGAGTAATTATTGTACCAACTTCTCTGGGAAGAAAGAACTTCTATTAAACAAATGAAATATTCACTGGAGAAATCTTGGAATGAATCTTCATATCATGCAAACTCAGAAAAGAGGAGAATGAACCAAAACTTGACCGGGGATACTGGAGTTACGAACCCTATACGGCGAAACATCTTGAGAAAAACTTCTTCGGGAAACAAAACTTCCTAAAAGCAACTGGAGTTCGTCCATTCTTGGGATCACCACTTTTGTTGTTTTTTCTCTCTTGCGTCACAAATTTTAAAGTAAAGGCAAATTGTAAATTCTTTTTGAAAATCAATTTTGTTATTTAATCTTTTCGCTTTGAAAGTTATTATCAATAATAAATGGAGTCTTTGGAAGGTAAATAAAATAAGAAATACAAAGAATTGGGTAAATTCTCAAATTTCATTAATAGAATGGTAGTCTGCGAATGGCGAGACTCCATGGATGATTACAAAGTTCGGAAAATGGTAAAATATAATGGAAAAGATACATTGAGACACAATGACCACTATCCCCTCTAACAACTTTTGAAATCCTGACCAACAGCTTCTGTTGAAGTATGATGAGGATCCGAGAAGATTGTTGTTCCAATGATCAAGATTGTTGTTCCAATGATCAAGTCTTGTCAGATGTAGTTAACCTGACCTTGCGGGTTTTCAAATTAGCGAGAAATTTATTCTATTTATGTCTCTAATTTTTTCCTAGACCTCCCTTTCAGGTTTTCAGCCTACCGAGACGCTCTTTTTTGCCTAATCCGTCCTTTCGGTTTTTCAACTTGGCGAGTTGTTCTTTTATTTCTTTAGGCGAAGTATTTCTTGACTGCATCAGCATTCATGGGACGTGGGAACTCCTTGCCATCCATAGTTTCAAGAATTAATGCACCGCCATAGAAGGCTTTCTTGACAACATATGGGCCTTCAAAATTGGGAGTCCACTTGCCCCTAGAATCAGCGTTAAAAGACATGATCTTCCTGAGCACGAGGTCGCCTTCTCTGAATTCACGAGGTTTGACCTTCTTATCAAAAGCTTTCTTCATCCTTTTCTGATATAATTGTCCATGACATAAAGCTATCATTCTCTTCGATCAAATTAAATTGGTCAAACTGGTTCTGGACCCATTCAGCCTCTGACAACTTGGTTTCCATTATCACACGCAAAGAGGGAATCTCAACCTCGATTGGGAGCACAACTTCCATTTCATACACAAGGGAGAATAGGGTTGCTCCTATTGAAGTGCGGGCAGATGTTCGATGTCCATGCAAAGAAAAAGGGAGCATTTCATGCCAATCCTTATAAGTAACAACCATTTTCTAGATAATCTTCTTGATATTCTTATTAGCAGCTTCAACAGCCCCATTCATCTTTGGCCTGTACGGAGATGAATTGTGATGGACAGTCTTAAATTCTTCACACAGTTCTGTCATTATTTTGTTGTTCAGATTCGAGCCATTGTCAGTGATAATTCTGCTCGGCACACCATACCGACATATAAGATTACTCTTAATGAAGCGTACAACCACCTGCTTAGTAACATTAGCATATGAAGCAGCCTCTACCCACTTGGTGAAGTAATCAATTTCTACCAAGATAAAACGGTTTCCATTCCAAGCTTTAGGTTTTATCATTCCAATCATGTCAATACCCTACATAGAGAAAGGACATGGGGAAGAGATCACATTGAGAAGTGTCGGAGGCACATGAACCTTGTCCACATAAATCTGGCATCTATGACACTTCTTTGCAAATTTGTAACAATCAGATTCCATTGTCAGCCAATAGTAATCTGCCATTAGCATCCTTTTAGCCATCGAATGTCCATTGGCATGAGTGCCAAATGAACCTTCATGAACCTCATGAATTAACATGTATGCTTCGTGTCTATCCATGCATCTGAGCAAGACCATGTCATAATTTCTCTTGTACAACACATTTTCACTGAGGAAGAAACTGCCAGCCAATCTTCTCAATGTCTTTCTATCTTTATTCGATGCACCAATCGGGTATTCTTGAGTTTGGGGAAAATTCTTGATATCATAATACCAAGGTTTCTCATCTTCTACCTCTTTTGTTGTAAACACATGAGCAGGCCTATGCAGTCGTTGAACCATAACTCGAGGTATATCATTCCAAGTATTCACTTGATACGTAGAATCCAGAGTTGCCAGAGTATCCGCCATTTGATTTTCATCTCTAAGAATTTGATGGAATTAACTTTATTAAAGAAGTGTAACAACCTTCTAGCATAATCTTTGTAAGGGATCAAGTTGGGGTGACGAGTATCCCATTATCCTTTAATCTCGTTTATTACTAAAGCTGAATCACCATACACATCTAGAATTTTAATTATGAGATCAATAGCTTCCTCGAGACCCATGATGCAAGCCTCATATTCTTCCATATTATTAGTACAATAAAATGTCAACCTTGCAGTAAAAGGAATGTGCGATCCATGTGGAGTGACAATCACAACACCAATTCCTTTACCATAAGCATTCACAGCTCCACCAAATATCATACTCCAACGAGATTCAGGATCAGGACCTTCCTCAGGAAATGGTTCATCACAATCTTTCACTTTCATAAACATCACATCCTCATCGGGAAATTCATACTTCACAGACTGATGATCCTCAACTGGTCGGTGAGCAAGATAATCTGCCAACATGCTACTTTTAATAGCCTTTTGAGTGCGGTATTCAATATCATATTCAGATAACAGCATCTGCCAGTAGGCAATTCCCCCAGTAAGAGAAGGTTTTTCAAAAATGTACTTGATTGGATCCATTTTGGAAATCAACCAAGTGGTGTGATTCAACATATACTACCGCAAACGTTTTGCCGCCCATGGCAGAGCACAACATGTCTTTTCCAGCATGGAATAACGCGACTCACAATCAGTAAACTTTTTACTGAGATAATAAATAATGTACTCTTTCTTCCTTGTTTCATCTTGTTATCCCAGAATACAACCCATGGAATTATCTAACATTGTCAGATGCATAATCAACGGTCTTCTTTCAAGAGGAGGGAGCAATATAGAAGGTTCAAGCAGATATTCTTTAATACTTTCAAATGCCCTTTGGCAGTCATCTATCCATACACAACCTTGATCTTTCTTTAACAGCTTAAAGATCGGTTCACACGTTGCAATCATGTGGGAAATGAATCTGGAAATATATTTCAAACACCCGAGGAACCCTCTGACTTACTTTTCAGTTCTCGGTGCTGGCATCTCTTGAATTTCTTTGACTTTATTAGGGTCAACTTCAATTCCTTTCTGGCTAACAATGAAACCCAATAATTTCCCCGATCGTACACCGAAGGTACATTTATTTAGATTCCAGCGGAGACGATTCTTCCTCAAATGTTGAAACAATTTCAACAAATCTTCTACATTCCCTTGTTAAGTCTAGGATTTAGAAATCATATCATCGACATATACCTCAATTTCCTTGTGCATCAGATCATGGAATAGGGTTGTCATAGCCCTCTGGTACGTTGCACCAGCGTTCTTCAACCCGAAGGGCATAACTCTGTAACAGAATGCTTCCCAGTGTGTGATAAATGTTGTTTTTTCTATGTCCTCTAGAGCCATTCTTATTTGATTATACCAGGAAAATCCATCCGTGAAC
The DNA here is from genome assembly GCA_948472305.1 of Vicia faba. NCBI lineage: Eukaryota > Viridiplantae > Streptophyta > Magnoliopsida > Fabales > Fabaceae > Vicia > Vicia faba. The sequence continues at coordinate 1,081,983,389 of OX451739.1, read as the reverse complement.
GAGAATACTTTGAATTTTTTTGTGCTATGCACTAACATATCAATGTGTGGCAATGGAAAATCATCTTTTAGACTAGCTTTATTTAGATCTCTGTAATCCATGCACATGCGAACTTTTCCGTCTTTCTCTAGTACTGGGACAATATTGGAAATCCATTGAGGATACACTAACATCACAAGAAAACTGGCATTAATTTGCTTTAGAACCTCCTCTTTGATCTTCACTGCCATATCTGGGTGAGTTCTTCTTAACTTCTGTTTGATTGGCGGACACTCTAGCTTCAACGACAAACGGTGCTCTACAATATCTGTATCTAGACCAGGTATATCTTGATAAGACCAAGCAAAAATATCCACATACTCTTTCAACAACTCAATCAACCTGCTCTTCACATCAGGATGCAGCAATGCTCCAATCTTGACTTCTTTCGGATCCTCTTCTGAACCCAAATTGATTACTTCTAATGGCTCTTTATATGGCTGAATGGCATTTTCCTCGCTCTCAAGCAACCGTGAGACCTCTTCTGGAATCTCATCATAGTCTTCTTCTTCGGCCACATACATAGGACATTCAAAATTGGGAGAGGGTACAGGGTCATTGTATTCAACGATTTTTTAATTAATCTGCACATATGATTTATGATTGCATTTAGAAACTGACACATATAACAAGTGATCATGCAGATTGAATTTTAGTTATTATTTATTTTGAAAGGTTTTTTTTCTGATTACCATTTTCCAAGAAAAAGCAGAAAATAAAGACACAATTTGGGAAACAAAGACAACTTTTATTATTGATTTTAAAAGTCACATCAAACAAATAAGCCCATACAATATTAATACTTCCACCTTGGGCAGAGTGAAAGCTTTTCAAAAAGATTAACAAATCAAATTACTTTGAAATATGTATGCAAGAGGGAACATCAATGGTGATCCAGTTCTAAACCCTAACTTTGTGCGTCACGTAATTCGGCATTTCCTGCTCTGCTTCATCTTCCACAATGGCATTAATCCCGGAAACAGTTGGATAAAGATAACCCCCGCTACAGAAAATGTCTTGATACTTTCCTGCAGCAGAATTCGGTTTCATGCCCTTACCTTTATCATCCTTCATAGAGAACCCCAAGCCAACTATGTTCTTGTTTGCAGGTGGATCAACAATATGTCCCCAAACCTCACTATGACTCTTACGCACAACTTATTGCGCATCCTTAAGAGAAAACATGGAATTTTCATTTCCTCTTATATTATTAATGGATAAGGCTTAGAACTGGGTTCCCACAACAGCTTCATCCACCTCCACAATGCTAAAAGAGGACAAATGAGATATCAATAATGCATCTTCTCCATTTATGATTACCACTTTTCCTTCACGTACAAACTTTAGTTTCTGGTGTAAAGTTGAGTGACAGCCCCTACCTCATGTATCCACGACCTTCCCATTAAGCAGCTATAAGTGGGTACAATATCCATGACCTGGAAAGTAATCTGAAACAAATGTGGGCCTATATGAATAGGCAAGTCCACTTCACCAATAACAGATTTCCTTGATCCATCAAACTCTTTCACAATAATTCCACTTGGGCGTAGGGGCGTTCCCTAATATTTCAATTTCATAAGCGTGCTCCTCGGTATAACGTTCAAAGAGGATCCATTATCAATCAGCACATTGGATAGTGAATCATTCATAGAGATGTGGAGGGCCAGGTTGTAATTCCTTCATCTGGCAATTCATCATCGCAGAAACTCAAGTTATTACATGACGTAATATTCCCTACTACATTGCTGAATTGGTCTATAGGCATGTCACTTTCCACAAAATCTTGATCCAGTACCCTCATTAGAGATTCTCTGTGAGGAGAGGAGTTCATCAATAAAGCCAAGATAGATATTTTTGAAGGAGTCTGCAGTAGCTGATCTATAATTTTGTAGTCGCTCTTCTTGATTATCTTCAAAATATCATCCACTTTTCTCTAATGTAGCTCCACTAGATTCACTCGTAGCCTTCTTGGGTTCAACATTCTCAGCAATTTTATTTCCAGCACTAACATCTCCTCGAACAACTGGTGCAAATACACGACCGTTACGGGTCACTCTACTAGTCTCAGCAATATTTCCAACATCAGGCATTGGCTGGATGGGAACTTCCACACCATCCTCTAAGATTGTAGGGTTATACTTGTAGGGTACAACCTTATCTAACTTGTAGGGAACTGGACCCGGCAAACTAATCACCAATGGGGTAACAGCTAGCTTACTATAATACTCAAATTTAAAATGGGCGGGTGCACCAAAACAAGGCACAATGACGTTTACCCCTTCTTCAACATAATCAGTCATTATTGAGTCATCTCTGGAAAACAAATCCTCATCTGAGGAGAAATACTCATCTACAGAGGCATACTCATCATCCGACTCTTCTTCAGCCAAATAAACCTCAATCATATCAACTTCATGGTAATCATCCCTTTGACCTATAACCTTGATAGTTCCATTGTCCAATAACAACTGAACACCTTTCTTCATGATTGAACATCCTCGGGAGTCTCGACAGCAAATTCGGCAAGATCTATACTGATGTTCCACCTAACCAGCCAAGTGGCAGAAAGTAGCATGCAATTGCACAATGTCTTAATTCATATACTCCACATAAAAAATTCTAAACTCTCCAGGACATCTAGAAACCATATTCACCTCCTCTTCATACTCTACCCCAGGCCTGATCATGTGGATGAGGCCCTCATCCATCATCTCCTGCAAATCAGCCTTTACCTTGTCGCAACCTTGTATGTCTGTACTGATGGTAGCACAACCAGCATGGTCATGCGTATAGTAGCTAAATTCATAGAGGTCTACATGCATTTTCACCAAATCTCCTCCAACTAGATGAATATCAAAAATCCAGAAGTCGCCTGGACAACCGGGCACCATATTCATAGTGTTTGCTCCTCCATGCTTGGGTAGAGGGTTGTCTTTTAATTAGGGCCTAGATCCTTGAAAGATAGAATACCATACTTCACCAATTTCTGCACTACAGTCTTCAAAGGATAACAATTCTCAACATTATGCCCTGGTGCTCCCTGATGAAAAGCACATGTTTGGTCTGCCTTGTAATACCAAGGCAATGGTAATGGTACAGCGGGAGGTGGTCGGGTCTGAACCAATTTCTTCTGAATCAATGTCGGTGGTAACTCTGTATAACCCATAGGAATAGGGTCATAACTCTCCCTTCTCTGATTATACCCTTGATTCCTCTGCTGGGATGGTCTCTGATAAGCAACGGTGGTTGGAGCTACACCAACAACTAGAGTAACTGAGGTGACTTACTGATGATGCTGATAATTTCTTCTAGGAGGATTAACCCTACTCTCTTGCATAAAAACATTTTCATCTCCTTCCTTCTTCTTGGTAAACCCATACGGTGGCTTCTTCACACCTCCAGATCCTTCACTCTTTGTTAAACGATCCTCTCTTACAGCCTCCTCAAAACGGATACCCATGCCTACCATTTCAGTAAAGTCACTTGGCGCACTTGCTACCATCCTTTCATAGCATAAAGCACCCAGAGTCTTCATGAAAATCTTAGTCATCTCCTTCTCTTCCATTGGAGGAATCACTTGGGCAGCTACCTCACGCCATCTCTGTGCATATTCTTTGAATGATTCCCTGTCTTTCTGAACCATGGCCCTGAGTTGATCACGGTCAAGCTCCATGTCCACGTTGTACTTGTATTGTCTGATAAATGCTTCTCCCAAGTCATTGAAAGTATGGATATTGACGTTGTCCAAACTCATATACCACTTCAGCGCAACACCGGTCAAACTATCCTGGAAAAAAGTGAATCAGCAGACGCTGATCATCAGTATGGGTATACATTCTCCTTACATAAATCACCATATGAGCACGAGGGCAAGTGTTACCCTTGTACTTCTCAAACTCCGAGACCTTAAACTTTGCAGGTATCTTAACATTCGGGACCAAGCATAATTCATTCACATTCTGCCCGAATAACTCTTTTCCCGTGAGGGCCTTCATCTCCCTCTGCATTTTGTCAAACTGCTCTTGAAAATCATCCATTCTGTCATAGAGACCCAAGTATTCACTTGGTGGAGGAAAAGGATGACACACATCATCGTTAACAAATGGAACCATATTCACCGAATGAGGTGCAACAGGAGCAGCATGCACCACAGGAGGTGCAGGAGTAATAATAGTCTGAAAAACTGGAGTATCTTGAGGACCAAGATGGAAACCTTCAGGTGCAAAGTTCTCTGGAATTCCCCATGGATAACCATGAGTCATGCGATTCTGAATAATAGTTGGGGTAGCAGATACAGGAACAGCTGGAGCTTCAGCTATAACCTTTGTTGGTTGAGGTTGAACACTCGGTGGCTGATTTTGAGCAGCCACTAGAGATTCCATCAGAGAAGTAAGATTGGCCATGCCGGCCTTCAAAGTAGAAACTTCTTCGTGCAGCTCGCAATTCTCTTATTCTAAGTTGTCCATCTTGCTTCTGAAATTAGCCTGAGTGTTATAGTGGTGAGTCAACTTGCTGAATGAAGTAAAGAAGCTTGGTAAGACACCTGGATATGCATAACAAATGCAAGAAATATGTGCAATGTGATGCATGATATGTGTTGTACCCCAAAATTTGCCCTCCCATTTTTCATACAAGATACAACCCTAGGATTTCTTGGATATTCAAGTTGGCTCAGAAATCGACCAGACAGATTCTCTTCTGGGGCAATAAACCAGCAATTAGGGTTTTTTGCAATTCTCAAAAGAAAATGAGTTTTCAAAGATCCAATTGGCCTTCATAGGTCTTCATGCTTCCTCAAGGTTCTAGTTATGTTTTCTTCAAGTTACAAGACTTTGAGACGATTATGTTTGTTCATGGTCACATGTGATGTCGCTCACGGGTTTATCTTCAAATAATCAGAAGAAATTTGAGTTTGGAAGACTTTAAAATTATCAAATCATCGCAAGACATTTGATTGATTTTGAATTTTTCTTAAACATAGTTTACTGAAAGGATAATGTTTGTTCTCAGAGCATGATTTGTTTGGGACAAGAGATGGAGGTTAAAACTGTCATTTAGGACAATCATGATTTTGGGATTCAGGTTGACCAGATGATTTACGTCCTTAAAACATTTATTTTGTTTAGGGAATGGAGTACAAAGTGCGTGTTTGTTTGAAATGCAGTTATAAAGTATTTGGATTATTTGGAATTCAAGTTACCAGACTGGAGCATTTTATTTTAAATATCCTGATTGGGAATTTCAAAAAAAAAATCAATGAGGATACGAAGAGAAATTACAAATTTTTGTTTATAAAGGATTTCAAGTTACTACAATTCAAGTTCTTCTCCAATTTCAAACACACTGTCCAAGATTGTTACAAAACTTCAAATTCTTTTAATACTTTATGTTTTACAACTTACTGTATTTAAAGATATGTTGGTACAGCTATTGGATACAATACATCAAAATACAAGAAGATTTTTTCTAAGTTACAAAGAAAATCAAGTGAATGTTTGGCCTAAGAGAACTAATCTATGTTTAAGTTGTTTGAAGACTGAAGTTATATCAAGTTCCTTTGATTATCTCCAAGACTTTCATGTTTGCCACTGATTTCTTGCGTTCTTTGCTTTGTCATCTCCACTTTTGCTCAAATGAAAACAAGAGAAAGAAAGCATGATTAATACAAAAATATATGGGCATGAACAAGGAATTTTCCAAAAGTTATTTCATAAATTCATCATTAAGGTTTGAAACATGGAATCAGAATGCTATTTATTTCATCACAACCTATTTCCCCCAGTTGCAAATCATAAGAAGGTTGCCCTTCTTGGTTCACAAAAAAGAAGGAAAAAGAGAAATTCGCGAATATGATAGCCCAAGGCTGCACACAATAACAAAATGCTACAAGAGTCCAAACAAACCACATCATCACAAATTGAAACACAGCGTCATCACAAACAAACAGCATCATCACAAACTGAAACAAACAGCATCATCACAAACTGAAACAAATAGCGTCATCACAAACAAACAGCATCATCATAAGCTAAAACAAGGCAGCAGTGTGGCAAATATAACAGATAGCTAGATGCTAAATCAAACAAAATATCAAGTCAACTTGCTCAAGAAACAAAGTATCATCATTTTCCAAGTGCTGCAAACCTTTCAGAATGGTAAAATAAGCAAAAGAGAAAATTTATTTTTATTGTCATTGAGAGAGAAGAGAGGAAAGAGGTCACCTAGGCTACAAAATTGCCCAAAGTACATCCTGCAAAAGCTCTGCTACAAAAAGAAGAGCTGCTGTAAAATACAAAATCACCAAAACCTGCTGTAAACCCAAAAATCACCAAAACCTACTGTAAACCCAAAAATCATCAAAAACTGCTAAAATACAAAATCAGAAGGAAAAAAACTGTTGTAATTACAGGACCACGAAAACCTGTTGTAGAGACCAAATGCAAAAAGGCCACAACATAAGAAAAGGATAATAAAAACAGAGAGAGGGGCGATGGATTGAACACACAACAAACACAGTAACAAAGCGAGAAAACTCCAAAACCTGAGAACCATCATCCAAAACCCAGAAAAACAAAAAAACAGAACGATTTTTTTTATCCAACTCAGAAAAAGCCGACCACCACCCTTGATCTCAAATCACAGAGAACCAACAAAAACAAATTGACAGTCAAAGAACGAAAATACCTTCATCAAGGAAGAAAAAAATTAGAACGAAAAATATAAAGAAATTCTGCAGAGATTTTGATAAAATCTTCCCTGAAGTTCCCTTCAAGCTTCACCAAATTCCAAGATTTCTAACCAAAATCAAGAAGCCAACGTTTAAAGATTTCATTAAACTCCTGCAAATCAATACCAACAATAATTTTCGTGTCAATATCGACAAAAACTAACTCGCATCCTCAAAGCAATTGTCATAGAACAAGGGAATCAGAACTTAAACGCATTTCAAAGGTAGAAGGATCTCGGGATTTACCTCTTTCTAAACTCTGCCGGAAAGACTCCAAAAGGTACCTTTTTCTGCCACTATATCATCTATTCGTGTTTAGTTTATCATCCATGGATTTTATGCTAGCTTGATCAAACTCCTCTCTGATTTGATTGTTGTGCATGTTAATTTTCCGTTATTGTTGAATCATTTGAGATACATCGTCAAACTAAATACAGAAAAGTAACCAAAAGTTTCAGAGTAGATTGAGATAATGTCAAGCAAAGAGGGTTAGGTTCAGTTGAGAGAAGATGGAGGAAGATTCGGTGATAGAATAGAAGAGAGGAGGAAAAAAGGTTTTGTTTGTGTTTTTGTTTGTTCATCGTGAGAAAAATAACGTGAACAGAGGAAGAGAAAACAATTTTTTTTTAATTTGTTATTTAATCTGTGTTTTATTAGGAATAATAATCATTAAGTGGGATAATAATGACAAAAAAATTTCTCTCTTCCCTAGGGGCAGCGCCGCACGTCTCCCTTTGCTAGGGTTTTCAAACCCTTTCTATTTCCTTTGTCAAACCGGGTCAGGCCTCTTGGGCCTTTTGGCCCAATCTTGCTAGAATTTTCCTTACATTTATCATTTAAGCCATTTGAATTATGAATAAGCAGTGTAGTTCAGTTGGTAAAATGTATCCTGGATAACCCAAATGGCCTGAGTTCGATTCCTCCTGTGGGCATTTTTGTTTTATTTCTTTCAACTTTATCTTTTGACTTATATTTTTTAGTTTTAATAAAATACTTCAACTAACCTTAAAGAACATACTTTTTTTTATATACATAATTAATTAATCTAAACTTTGTGATTATTTCTTATCAACTTCTCTTTTTTCTTAAAAAAAATATATAAATAGAATTTGTTGTAAATAAAATTATTAAGTAATGTACATATAACAAAACACTAAAAAATAGTAAAATTTAATTTTTTTCCTTCTTTAGATTTTATTTAAATAAGTAAAAATACAAAAAAAAAGTATACATATAATTTAATCAATTATGTTATTTTATTTTTAGAATAGGTTTTACTTTCCTCCTTTCAAGTAAAATACTTAAAATTTTATTTCCATATTTCAAGTTAATTTTATTTCATAGATTATTTTATCTTTAATTAATCGCTCAAAATTTGATTTGGTTGTATTGTTTGTTATTTGGACCTTTCTATCGCATTTGACTCATCCCCATTTGTAAAAATTGTACCCTCATTCCCGAACACTTTGTAATAGCGTAGAATTTCAATTCCCGCAATTTACTATTTTCCTTATACTGTATAGTAATTAGGCGTGTATGGCAAGATTCAAAAATCAATCGCTAGATAACCTAATCAAAGAATAAAATAACTTGAAACCAACACACTTTTTCACACGCGCACCTCTAGGGTAACCTCGCTCATTGCCTCGAAAATACAGTCATGTCCCTCGAATATGGGGCGCCTTAGCAATGACCCTTCGATAAAAAAGATCGTAGTCCCTCGATGACCCTCGATGTTACCTTCGATAAAATGATTTCGTCCCTTACGAAAATTGCTAAAGCGTCTCACAAGTTGCCTTCGATGACTGTAAAAATTGACCTGCACCTGTCCCTTCACATCCAACGATGGGGCTTCTTACCAAATTAATGGTAAGATAGCCACATTAAGAGGAGGAAGAAAATAACAATTTAAGACCTTTCGAGTAGATAGATTCGCTCCTAGTTACTCGCTTGCTCACGATAAAAACATTTTTACACCTACACTTTTCATTTCAAAACATTTTCAAAAGACAAAATGTTTTGTATACATTCTTATAGAGACGAGAACCATTGCAAAACATCTTTTCAAAACACTTTCCGAAACACAATTCATAACACATATTTGAATCACTTTTCGAAACAAAACTTTGTACACGTTCTTATAGAAACGAGAACCATTACAAAGAGATTTTTTCAAAATACTTTCAAATCCCACAACACAAGCACACTGTCAAATGAAAGCAAGTGATCTAAACGAGTAACTAAGAGCCCATGGAAAACCATGGATGAAAAGGGTGCTAATACCTTCCCTTTTCATAATCTACCCCCCAAACCCGAGAAATAATCTCGAAAGGTCTTCCCTGTGCTTTTTTACCTTTCCTTTGGATAAAAGAAAAGTCGGTGGCGACTCTTGTTATCCGCACAAATGTGATCGAAATGCAAAACATCAAGTCAGTTCTCCCACCGTATCACAGAACTGGCGACTCTGCTGGGGAAAATAATAAAAAATGTGGGGTTACCTTAGGGTTAGATAACCTTTACTCGCTTTCATTATTTGATTTGTGTGCTTTATATTTAGTTCTTCGTATTGAGCTTGCTCTGATCCTCCACCCGGATCTGGGACACCTTTTTAGTAAATAGCAATAGATTGTGGAGACTGTACGGAATAGACCGATATGGTTGAGACCATGGCTATGTTAGTGTGACGCATTTGTGGGTACCAGTATCCCTCGTGGTGAATCGAGGAGAATACGGGGCCGCTGAGTGGCGTCATGAAGCACTAATTGACCTTAGAACCCCTAATTGAACAAACTTGGCCATTAGGACGTAGTGAGGCAACCGGTTTCGGTGTAAAGCTGAAAATTGGTTGATACTCGATACTACACTCATTGAGGCTAGACTTTTGGGATATCTCGGCCGCAAGAAAAGATTGTTGTGTTGAGACAATGCCTAAGAGAAAGGTCGGTGATATTGAGATCTTTTAGAACCCGATCATTATTTCTAGGACAGGTTGAGCCAACTAGACTTCAAGAGGGTACTTACCTACAAAACTCATGCAAGCCTAAAACATAGGGATCTATTTGTTGTGTGTGTATATGTTTGCTTGTACATAAACATCATAAACATCATCAACATCATATGCATGCTCACTAACCATTTCAAGGATATAGAAATTTATCTTTGTTTTTGTTTTGTAGGATATGAATTCTCTCCGAAGAAACACCATTCGAATCAGCTTTGTAAAAGCACATCCTCAACTTCAAGAGCTAGCTTCAAGAGTGCCCTGGGATTCTTCTTTTACCAAGAAGTATGGTCGACTCCTCGGTTTGGCTACATCCAATTTCCAAGAAGAGATGATGTGTGTACTATTCCAATTCTTTGATCCCGTACATCATTGTTTCACATTTCTGGACTATTAGTTGGTACCTACACTAGAAGAGTTATCTCTGCTCTTAGGGGTGTCCGTGCTTAATCAAATACCGTTCACCGGTCTAGAAGGGATTCCAAAACCTAAAGTCATCGCCGAAGCTTTACATGTGAAGAGGGCCGACGTCTTAGCCAATTGGGAGACGAGAAGTGGGGTTAAAGGCTTTCTAGCTAAGTTTCTATTGGAAAAAGCTCGTTCATTCTGGGATGACTTGGATTTCCAAGATTTCGAAGACGTGTTAGCTCTCCTCATTTATGGTTTGGTTCTGTTTCCTAATTCGGACCAATTCATAGACATTAATTCCATCAAAGTCTTTCTCTCTCGCAATCATATACCCACCTTGCTAGGAGACATCTTGCATTGCCTTCATACTCGTACCATGAAGAAAAGAGGTACCCTTTTGTGTTTTATACCCCTACTCGCTAAGTGGTTCACTTCACACCTGCCTCAGTCAGCATTGAGGAACGAGCAAAGATTTACTTGGTCTCAAAGGATGATGTCTCTCACCCACTCTGATATTCGTTGGTGCTCGAGATCTTTGGAAGATATCTCTATCATTGACCGCTGTGGGGAGTTCCCTAATGTACCTCTGCTAGGTATTAGGGGAGGTGTTGTATCCCAAAATTTTCCCTCTCATATTCCTCAAAACATTGCAAGAAAAATCTCCAAGTGGCTCAAGTTTGCTCAAGAGTGGGTCAGACAAGTCATCTCCTAAAGCAGTCAACCCCAAATTAAGGTTTTGTGTTGCATCAAGATCCTTGAGTCCAAATTACCTCAAGTGCTCCCCAATGTCCTAATATGTTCTAAAGGTCATCCATGTCAAGTTTCAAGCCTTGAAGAGGAAGTTTGCTCAGCCAATTGCTCAAAGGGTCCAAAAATCGACTGTGCTAGGGCAAAAGTCAATTGTGACCTATAAACAGTAAAACTTCAAGATTTTTTGTCAACATTATCATTTTGAAGGATATTTCATCATTTGATCAAGGGTTGATCATGATTCATCAAGGATTGCTCAAAATTCATCAAGACTCAAAAGGTGTTAAATTAGGGTTTTGTAGGAAAAGTTAACTCAACTTTGACCAAACATAACTTTCTCATAATTTATGATAAATGACCCATTCAAAGCTCATTTTGAATAGGATTCAATTTCCTACAATCCATCTTCGTACCCCAAGATCAAAAAATGCACTCACATAAAGTTACAAATTTGGACATTATAGGTCATTTTGGAAAGTCAACAAAAACACCTTTTTTTCCAAAGCTTATAACTTGAGCATGGAACATCAAAATGAGATGAGACCAAAAGGGTTGTTTATAGGACATCTCAATCTTTCTAAAAAGTCAAAGAACACTTCCAAAAGTTCAAAATTAAAGAAGTTATGCATTGTTGAAGTTAGACATTTTTGCAAAATTGCCAAAAGTCAACTATCCACAAAAATTCAAATTTTGTCAAATGGGCCCATTCTTTTCCACTTGATTTGAGCTTGCATAGTTGCCCACGTGTCCTAGCTTCAGCCATGAGCCCATATTCTATTTTTATTATTTTATTTTATTTTTTATTGAATTTATTCATTTTAAATCAAATTAAATCATATAAAATCCAAACTTTGATTACCTAAGATCTTTTTGGTTATTTCAGGTCTTAATTATCATCATGATCATCATCAAATTCATATCACACCATAGCATGTACAAAAAGATGGAGATTTGGCAAATTTGGAAAGGTTTAAAGGGTGAATCAAATCAAATCCCAAGGCATTGATGTGAGAAGATTCAAGCCATAATTGTTACCCTAACATATTCCATAATACATAAGGAGGCCAAAGGAATCGAAACAGGGGTTGGAGGCTGCAGAAAGAAGCAAAACAAAACTTGAAAAATATACAAAAAAGCTTGAATTCGAATCCATAGCTATAGGTGTTTTCAGAAGGCAAGACCTATCCCAATCGATTCCTAGGTGTTCACTCAACCTTCCTGGATCAAAAGCAAGCTCGCTCATACGCCCAAACGCCCTGTAAGTGTCACGATAATCCGCTCTGTACTTGAAATCATAACTCTCTATTCTTGCATCATTTGAAAAAAATCATTGCCATATTTGTGATCCTCATAACATTTCCAAGCTTTTGGAATTATTTAATTTTGTTTATCTAATTCATACTGCAAAATACCATAGATAGGGTTTCGTGGATAGTTTTGGGTGTTTTTGTTTCAGGGATAATTGGCCATCAAGAAGGGTATGGTTGTGACTGGGATGATGAGACGAGCACAACCATGCCCTTGGAATTCATTTTCATGGCTTACATAGGATTTTGGAGTATGCATGACTTGTAGTGACGGTCTGTGTCCGTGGCTATAGGTTTTACAGGTTTTTAGCCACAGACGAAGGTTGAAGACAATACGTGGCACTCAACCATTGCTCCATTCAAACCACTCACGCATATTTTTTGTTCTGACCAATAATCTTTGTTTTGCTTTATAATCATTGTTTTGCATAATATTAACAAATGGAACAGTTGGCATAGTGGTAAGCGTATACATCCAATAGCTTATAGGACCTGGGTTCGAATCCCAGGTCCCCCAATTTCTCATTGTTTTTTCTCTTCAGGCGATTGTGTGTGTATTCCAGCTTGCAGTTCACCATACACCTTCACATATCTAATGGCCAGATGGCCAAAGGCCAGATCTGGTGATCCAGGAGTGAGGGTCTACCATGGAGTCAAGTCCAAGTGCGCACATGGAATCCAAAAAATCAAAAAGGCCCATACTCATTTCTCTCATATTATTTTGTTTTTTTTTTTGTTTTAATTAATTGTTTTATTATTTCAATTTAATTACTAACCATTAAAAAATTCTTTTCTTTATAAAATAAAATCACCAAAAATGTTTTTTTATCAAATTAAACTTTAACTTTTATTTTTTATTAATAAATACTAATAAATCAATTTAGGTTTTAATTCTAGAATAATTTTAACATATTTTTGTGAATAATTAAAATTAACTAGACTTAATTAGGTTTTACTAATTCAATTAATTTTTATTTCTTTCTTAAAATACCAAAAATCCAAAAATAATTTATTTTCATTAATTTATTTAATTAATTTAATTTACTAATTAATTTAGGTCATTTTCTTTCTTAATTCAAAAACAACAAAAAATCTTTTCTTTAACAAAAAGGGTCAAAACCCTAGAATTTTGCGCTCGATTTAATTTCCCGCATGCGATTTATTTTCTTTATCCAATAATGTACTTGCTCCCGGTTTGTAATAGTTAAATAGGACTTTTTATTATTTTTTATCGCTTTATTTATTTTTAAAGGGTTTGTCTTTGGCGATGTAAATACCCGACGCCTTGTAATTTAAATTCCGCAATTTATTTTCTGCAAATTATAATTGTTAGATGTTTGATAATAGGGATGCATGACAAGACTGAATGTTTTAACCTAAAATCAACTTAGATCACCCTTAACATGTACAAAGACAAAAAAATAACTGAAAATGACACACTCGCACATGCGCACTCTTAGGGTACACCCCACTTGGTTGCCTTTGTAAACGGTCATTAAGTATAGGTTGTTTTAGAGGTCGTCCTCTTGTCTAAAGATCATAGTCGCCTCGAAATGGTTGCCTCGGATATTGTTGCCTAAAACAAATGATCTAAGACATTAGGGTTACCGCTAAGGCATCCTAACATTGCTTTGGTGACTGTAAGTCCCTAAATTCGAATTGACCCTTAAACTCCGACGACGGTGCTACCTACTCATCAATAGTAGGATAACATTGTCTAAAGGAAGATAGCATAGAACGATCCTTTTTCGAGTAGGTAGATGGTTCTTAAGTACTTGTTCTTTCAAAAAACAAAAACTCTTCACACTTACACTTTTCGAATAAAGTTTTCAAAAACACTTCATACACTCTTGAGGACAGAAGCAAGAGTTAAATCGAAGTTTCAAAACAAAAACTTTTTCAAACCCACAAGCACAAAGAAAACAACATTTTGAAAACAATATGAGCAAGTACCTAAGATCCCGTGGATAACCACGGATAGAAAGGGTGCTAATACCTTCCCTTTCTATAATCTACCACCCGAACCCGAGAAACATCTCGAAAAAGGAATTTTTCTATGCTTTTTTCCTTTCCTTGTTGGATAAAATAAAAGTCGGTGGCAACTTTTGCTCACTGCGACATTTTGCGAATACAAACGCAAAACGCAAACCAGCATTCCAAAAACAGTCAGTTCTTCCCACCGCATCACAGAACTGGCGACTCTGCTGGGGATGATCTTAATAAGTGGGGTGTACCTTAGGAATAGTTCATATTGTTTTCAATTGTTTGATTTGTATGCTTTATCTTTGTGGGTTTGAATCGGAGTTACTATAGATCCTAACCCGGATCTGGGGGATACCCTTTTAGGTAAGTAGCAATAAACTGTGAGGGAATTGTACGGCGTAGACCGATACGGTTGAAGCAGTAGCTACGTTGGTGTGGCACTTTAGTATGTACCGATATCCCTTGTGGCGCAACGAGGAGAATATGGGTCTGCTAAGGGGTCATTAAGCACCAACTGACCTTAGAACCTTTAAATTGACCAACTTGGCCATAGAACAGTAGCAGTATGCTACACTCATTGAGACTAAACTCTCGCGATGATTCCGGCCACAAGAAACGATTGCTAAACTGGAATTATGACCGATCGAGGGTAGTCAGTGATATTGAGATCCTCTAGAACCCGGTTACTATTTTTAGGACAGATTTGAACCAACTAAATTGAAAGAGGGTAATACCTAAACTCCTTGCCAGCCTGAAATCTAAGGGCTATCTATGTGACTTGTTTGCCTTTACCATGTTTTCTATTTGTGGATACTTGTAGTGTGCTTTCTATCATGACATCATGACATCATGACATTTCATGCATCTTGCATTGGACTAACCTATTTCAAAGACAGGAGGGATTCATCTTTGTTCTATTTTTTAGGTCATGGCACCCATGCGTAGAAACACCATCCGGATCAACTTTGTCCAGGTTCCTACTCTGCTTAAAGAATTGGTTGCAAAGATGCCAGATACTACCTCCTTCATCAGAAGACATGGGCACCTTCTTAGTTTGGTCACTTCCAAGATGGATGAACAGATGATGAGAGTCTTAGTCCAGTTCTTTGATCCACTGTACCATTGCTTTACTTTCTCGGACTACCAGGTTGTCCCTACCTTGGAAGAGTTCTCTGATCTGCTGGGTATCCCCATTCTAGAGCAGACCCCGTTTACAGGTTGGGAGAAGATCCTTAGGCCGGAAGAGATTGCTTCAGCCCTTCATCTGACAAAGGCTGAGGTAATGTCAAACTGGGAGACTCGTAATGGAGCAAAAGGCTTTTTGACTAAATTCTTGGTTGGTAAAGCTAATCAATTCTGGGACAGTCTAGACTTCCAGGCATTTGAAGACATTCTGGCTCTTCTGATATATGGTTTGGTATTGTTTCCTAACTCCGATTCCTTTGTTGACGTAAATGCGGTAAAGATCTTCATATCCGGTAATCCTGTGCCCACCCTCTTGGGTGACATTCTTCATTCTCTTTTTGCCCGTACTGCTCAGAGGCGGGGAACCCTTATGTGTTGTGTTCCGTTGTTGGCGAGGTGGTTTATTTCTCACCTCCCCAAATTAGTCTTGAAGAACAAGCAAGGCATGGGCTGGACTTATAGGATTATGTCTCTCTCTCATAATGACATCATTTGGACTATTAAGGGCATGGAAGATGTGGCTATTATTGATCGTTGTGGGGAATACCCCAATGTTCCACTGATAGGAACCAATGGAGGGATCACTTATAATCTGTGTTTGGCCTTACGTCAGTTTGGGCGAGCTAGAAGGGAAGGACCTCATGAGTTGCTAATGTCTAGTATTGTCTTTGATTTCCAAGGAGATAGTGACGAGCAGCCCGCAGATTCATAAGAGCTTGGGATAGGGTCCACAGGTCTGATCCACACGAGCTGGGTGCGAAGACTTCTCTTCCGATGGAGCCATACCTCCGATGGGTTTGCATACGTGCCCAAAAGCTGGGAATACCCTACGAAGCTGTCTTACCTATAACTCTTAAAGTTGCTGATGAAGAGGGGGTTCCTCCTACCATCCTACACCCTTACATGCCTACTGACATTGGGGCATTGAAGAGGTCTTGGATGCAGCTGAGGGAGGAACGGGATACTTACCGAGAAAAGTATCACGATCAAGAACATAAGATCCAAAAGTTGACAAGGCAGCTGGAGAATGAGCGGATCCTCAATGACTATGTCCGCACCGACAAGAAACGACCATGGGAGCACTGATTGTCTTTTGATTATTTCTAGCTTTGATTTACTTTTCAGTTTTTCTTTCCTGTAACTCCTTAAAGGCATCTGTTGAACAATTGATTTCAAGTTTATCTAATAAAAGTGTGTTTCATTTCTCGTTTACGAATTTAAATCTCTCGACGTCTTTGAAATCATATCATACGCATATCATTCCCATGCACCTCATAACAGGTACCCTTACAGGTTTTCTCATCTTCTTCGCTGTTTATTTCAGCATCATGTCTTCTGAAAATTTAACTGAACAAGCAATCAAGGCTCTACAGGCTCAAAACGCCCAGTTCCAAGAGTTGTTCATGAGTTTGGCTAAGGGTCAGCAAGATCTGAAGACCCTTATCTTGAAAGAGAAGAAGAAGAAGAAGAAGAAGAAGACGGTCCTATTTAATATGGGTCGCAGATTCGGAAACGATTTGCGAGAAGAGTTTGATTTGACCCACTCATCTGGAGGGGGGGATAATCGGGAAGAAAGGAGGGCTCCTATCCCTGTGGTCTCTGACAATGAGACGAACTTTGACGAAGACCAGTATCCTTCGGCCGAGGATAGATACAAACAACTGGAAGATCCGTTGAGCGCGATGGAAGTTCAGAAAGTGCCTGGTCTGGACTTTGGTGATCTGGGTCTGTCATCTGGGGTGGTGATTCCCCACAAATTAAAAGCACCAGCATTTGCTAAGTACGACGGGGTTTCTTGGCCAAAGCTGCACCTCTGTTCGTGTTAGGAAGATTCAGCCATACACTGCTGACAAGAATCTCTGGATCCACTTCTTTCAAGACAGTCTTTCAGGGACTCAGCTTAAATGGTTTTACCATCTAGAAGGAGCTAGTATCCGTAATTGGGAAGATTTGGCCGCTGCTTTCTACAAGCAGTCCAATACAACACCGACCTCGCTCCTACACATACCCAACTCCAGGGTATGTCAATGGGTGTGGGCGAAGGTTTCAAAGATTATGCTCAGAAATGGAGGGACCTTGCTGGAAGAGTTCAACCACCCTTGGCTGAGAGGGAGCTAGTGGATTTGTTTTTGGGGACCTTGTCTGGTCCGTATTTCAACCATCTGATTGGAAGTTCATCGTTTGGGTTTACAGAGCTGATCATGACCGGGGAAAGAATTGAGGTTGGTACCAAATCTGGTAAAATACAAAAGGGTGATTCGTCTAGTGCCGAGAAGAAGCCTTTTAAGAAGGAGTCCAGTGTTGTTTACAGTTCAAAAAGTCAGAATAGACCTGAACTCCGCCAAGCTATTAATGCGGTGGTTATATCAAGACCTGCTGGTGCTCCTCAGCGCAACAATCAGTCAAGGGCCTGGAGTCCACGAAGACAATTCACTCAGCTCAACATGACTTTATCCCAGATTCTGCCGCAGTTATTGAAGACAAATATGGTGATTCCAAGGGAGGCCCCGAAGAATCCAAATACAACATCACCTAAGTACAACCCTAATTCCCGCTGTGCTTTTCACTCTGATAGCCCGGGGCATGATACGGATGATTGTTGGGTTTTGAAGAATAAGGTACAAGACCTGATTGATGCTAAGGATATTGAGTTCGAAGCACCTGAAAGACCTAATGTTATGACAGCTCATATGCCCAAGCATGGAGTGAATGCTATAGATGAAGACTCGTTTGTGGCTTCTGTGGAAGACATTGTTACTCACTTAATCTCTGTAAAGAAGAACCTTTTGTTAGCCGGTTTATTTCTGGGTTGTGACGAAGGTTGTCGTATCTGTTCTATCCTACCTACCAGTTGCCATCTTTTGAAGTCAGATGTCCAGCACCTGATGGATAATAAAGAAATTCTATTTGAAAAGACTCTTGTTCCTTTGATTCCTACTGAAGAAGTTATTATCATCACCATTTTCGACAATTCTTCCAAGGCTTCCTCAAGAAAGCCTGTTAGAATTACATTTGTTCTAAGAATCGCACCATTGATCATCACTGTTCCTGGGCCTATCCCTTATACATCCAATAAAGTTGTCCCTTGGCATTACGGCACTGACGTGTATTATCACGGAGTTAAACAAGATTTGGATACTGATACTGACGTCAGCAATATTGTTGGACCTTCCAAAGTCACCCGTAGCGGAAGGCTTTTCTCCCCTGAGATCTCTCAGCCAGTTGTTTGGAAACCTATTGTTATTACACCTGCCAGTGTACCTGCTACTATTCCTATTCAAGTTCCCATTCTTACCCATGTTGTCGAGTCATCTAACACCCGGGGCAAAGGGGCCACTGATGAGCCTGCCTGGACGGAGGCACCAAAGACAATTACTGTTGAAGCCTCTAGACAAGAGATGGAAGAAATTCTGAAGATAATCAAAAAGAGTGACTACAATGTAGTTGAGCAGCTGGGGCAAACCCCATCCAAAATCTCTATGTTGTCACTGTTGCTATGCTCAGAAGCCCATACCAAGGCTCTGATTACTTTTCTGAAGACTGTGCACCTACCGCAAGAAACATTAGCTGACCAGCTTAAAGATTGCGTGGCTAGTCTGACTGCTGATAATGGGTTGGGTTTCTCTGATTCCGACTTGACTACTAAGGGGAAGAATCACAATGACGCCCTGCATGTCTCCATTGAATGCAGGGGCACTAGTCTTGCTCATGTATTGGTGGACACTGGTTCCTCATTGAACGTTTTGCCTAAGAAAGCTCTAGACTGATTGGACTGTGAAGGGTTGGAGCTGAAGTCGAGTAACATTATTGTCAGGGCCTTTGATGGGTCAAAGAGAATGGTACATGGAGAAGTTGATATCCCGATTAAAGTTGGTTCTCAGGTTTTCACATCTACATTCTATGTGATGGATATTCGGCCATCTTATTCTTGTTTGCTGGGTCGTCCATGGATCCACAAAGCTGGGGCAGTGACGTCTACGCTCCACCAGAAGCTAAAGTACCCAGTGAAAGGGAAAATTATGATAGTACAAGGAGAGGAAGAGTACATGGTGAGCCACCTCAACTCTTTCCGATATATAGAGATGGATGGGGAGTTCATTGAGACCCCGTTTCAACATTTTGAAGAGGTTCCCCAGACGCTGGCATCAACTGAGACTATTGTTGAAGATCCTCCTATGAAGATGGCTTCCTTCAAGGATGCCCGGGCTGTTGTTGAGAAAGGTGGGTGTGCAAATTGGGGTCAACTCCCTTATTTCACACATAAGACTAACAAATTTGGTTTGGGTTTCACTGTAGAAGTTCAAAGGGCTGTTCGGAGTGCACGAATTGGAAGACCTCCCCTGTTTATAAACAATTCAAGAGTGAATGCCATTGAAGACGATGTGGAAAATCTGAGTTCGACAGCTAGATATACCCAACTGCTGATAGTGGATTAAGCAACTGGACAGCGAAGGATTCTATGCATGTTTCAGTTATCACCCAGTAATGAGACCTTTTGTTTGAATTTGTAATAGATAATGTTTTAAACTTTACGGCCCGGTGTCTTACCCGGGGCACCGTGGCTTCATTTGTGAGGGCTTTATGTGTGTCATCTATATATATCATTAATAAAAGCATTGGACGTTTTCTTGCATTTCAAATTTTGCGCTCCTTGTTTTTCTTTTATTATATATTGCGAAACAGCTACTTTACACGCACTCACATATCTTGATCTACATCCACTCTGGATCTCACTGGTAACGATTCTGCTACTGCCAATTATGACTTCGAAAGTCCGATCAACTTAGCCGAAGACAAAGGTGAAGATGGTTGTGAAGTGCCTGGTGAACTTGCTAGGCTGCTGCTTCAGGAAGAGAGGGTCATACAATCTCCAAGAGCCACCTATTCTGATGCCTCCAGTCGAAGGGAGACCTCTGATCTTATACTTGATAGTACTCGACAATTCAATGGGATGCGTGCTGGATCAGCATGACGAGTCTGGCCGAAAAGAGTGTGCCATTTACTGCTTTAGCAAAATGTTTACCGACTGTGAGACCCAATACTCACTGCTCGTGAGAACTTGCTGCGCTTTGGCATGGGTTGCTCGCCGGCTGAGACGGTACATGCTAGCTCATACTATTCTTTGGTTACCAAAAGATGTGAACGTCTTGACAACTCCACGGCCTTTTGCAATGTGGGGCATAGACATGATCAGCGAGATCAGACCTACGGTATCCAACGGGCATCGTTTCGTCCTGGTAGCAATTGATTAATTTACGAAGTGGGTTGAAGCATCTTCCTTCGCTACAGTGTCCAAGAAGGTCGTGGCACGTTTCATTCGGCACAACCTGATCTGTCGGTATGGTGTATCAGAGAGGATCATTACGGATAATGGTACAAATATCAACAATAAGATGATCATTGAGCTCTGCAAGCAGTTCAAGATACAGCATCACAACTCTTCTCCTTACCGGCCGAAGATGAATGGGGTTGTAGAAGCGGCTAATAAGAACATTAAGAAGATTGTGCAGAAGATGACAATGACATACAAAGACTGGCACGAGATGTTACCATTTGCTCTTCATGGGTACCGTACCTCAGCACGGACGTTAACAGGGGCAACACCTTATTCCTTGATTTATGTCATGGAGGCCATCTTGCCCATTGAAGTTCAGATACCCTCTCTTCGGATTATGAAGGATGCAGGTTTGAGCGAAGATGACTGGATCCAGACCCGGCTTGATCAGCTGAACTTAATTGACGAGAAGAGACTCACTGCTATTTGTCATGGTCAGACGTACCAAAAGCGGATGATCAAGGCATTTAACAAGAAAGTCAGACAACAAGAGTATCAAGTTGGGGACCTGGTTATCAAGCGCATAATACTACCTCAAGGTGATCCCAGGGGAAAATGGACCCCTACCTACGAAGGGCCATTTGTGGTTAAGAACATTTTCTCAGGAGGAGCTATGATTCTAACCACCATGGACGGTGACGACCTTCCTCACCCCGTCAATACAGACATAGTGAAAAGATACCACGCATAATCAAAGACCCGCTAGGTCGACTGGCCTAGGCAAAAATAAGGGCTTCCCGACGAACCAAAAGGGTTCGGGAAAAAATAAGGGATGAAAATAAAAAATTTGTGCACCCGGCAAGTCGAAAACCTGAAAAGGCGGATTGGGCAAAAAAGGGTATCCCGGTGGACTGAAAACCCGAGAGGGAGGTCTAGGAAAAAGTTAGGGATTAAGGCGTAACACTATGTCTCATTGGATCACCTTGCAACCAGACTCCAGTATCGACTATCAAGCTCGGACGGCACCGATCAATCTGATCTACCTTCAACCAAGTAGCAAAGTGATGAGATGCTCGAGAACATAAAGGCAATAGCAGAGTTGGAACCCAGTGGGATTATTCACATAGCTGTTTTGTTTTTCAAAAATTCTATTATTCGGCGGCGTTCTCTTACTAGGACGTCAGGCTCTTGTACAAAAACGCATATTTACAGGCCAAACTTCAAAATCAATACAATTCATTTTCAGAGAAAATTTCAAACTGCTTTTCCTTTTTCTGTTTTGTTTTGCAAAGAACGTCCAATGTTCGCTTTTGATATATGCATTTGACATTAATTGCTGCTCATAAATATTTACATGTGAAACAAAAGAAGATTACTGGTAATATCAGAAACAGGGGCAAATGAGAAATGTCCAAACTGTACGGTTGCTCTGTCCACCAGGTACAAGGTAAATTCAGCTGAAGAATATGGTTGAGATGCATTCACTCCCCACAGTAGTGACAACTCTCCCCAGCTGAGACTTGCAACTGTAAATGAATCAGTAATATTCTCCCCAAGCAGAGTTTATCTACCATGAACACTGAAAAGGCTTAATATCCCCGGCGGGTCTTAATATTCCCCAACGGAGTATAATAATATTCCCCGGCAGAGTATAATATGTCCCCAGTGGAGTCTGAATTTTTCCCAGCGCAGTCTGAAAAAAGCTTCCCCAGTGGAATTTGGAGAGTCATCCCCAGTAGACTTTGGAAGATTGTCCCCAGCAAGTTCAAAGGATTATCCCCATAAGAGTCTAAAGGGTTATTCCCAGCGAAGTCACAACTAAAATATCATCCCCAGCGGAGTTCGTTCTTTCACAAACAAGAGGTCAATCCCCAACAGGATCCAGTATCACCAGCAATGGTAATTCATCCCCAGCGGAATTTATCGATGGAATCCTCAGCAGAGCATCTCTTCCCCACAGAGTAATCTCCTCATCAGTTTATTCCTCAACGGAGTTATCCTCTCCTGCAGATTTATTCTCGCAATCATCTTCGTTCGCCATCTCCAGCGGAAATGAAGAATCCAACTCTATTCTCCAACAGCTATCCGGGATTTATTTTCCCCCAGCTAAAAGCATTACATTTACATACATCATGATACATGCATATACGCATCATACAACACAATCTCATTTACTTTGAGAACATCATTGCTTGATATATATCATGCATTGCATACGACTGACCTTTACCTTTCAGGAAGGATTCAGTTAAGTTCTCAGCTATGTCGAAGAACTGACCGGTTCTTAAATCTCAACTGAATTATTCTCGGTTGAATTACAGATAAGGTTCTTAATCTCTACAATTTTCCTCCATCGAAGTGTGGATGAGTTCTTAAATCTCAATAGAATTATTCTCTGTTGAAGTAAACAGACAGTCCTAGATCTTGATGAAGATGTTTCCCTCAGTCGAAGACCTGGCCGGTTCTTAAATCTCAAATGAATTATTCTCGGTTGAATTACAGACAAGGTTCTAAATCTCGAAAATTTTCCTCCGTCTAAGTGTGGACGAGTTCTTAAATCTCAACAGAATTATTCTCCGTTGAAGTAAACTGACAGTCCTAGATCTTGATGAAGATGTTTCCCTCAGTCGAAGACCTGACCAGTTCTCAAATCTCAACTGAATTATTCTCAGTTGAATTACAGATAAGGTTCTTAATCTCGACAATTTTCCTCCGTCGAAGTGTGGACGAGTTCTTAAATCTCAATAGATTTATTCTCCGTTGAAGTAAACAGACAGTCCTAGATCCTGATGAAGATGTTTCCCTCAATCGAAGACCTGGTCGGTTCTTAAATCTCAACTGAATTATTCTCGGTTGAATTATAGATAAGGTTCTCAATCTCGACAATTTTCCTCCGTCGAAGTGTGGACGAGTTCTTAAATCTCAACAGAATTATTCTCCGTTGAAGTAAACAGACAGTCATAGATCTTGATGAAGATGTTTCCCTCGGTCGAAGACCTGGCCGGTTCTTAAATCTCAACTGAATTATTGGTTGAATTATAGATAAGGTTCTCAATCTCGACAATTTTCCTCCTTCGAAGTGTGGACGAGTTCTTAAATCTCAACAGAATTATTCTCCGTTAAAGTAAACAGACAGTCCTAAATCTTGATGAAGATGTTTCCCTCAGTCGAAGACCTGACCGGCTCTTAAATCTCAACTAAATTATTCTCGTTTGAATTACAGATAAGGTTCTCAATCTCGGCAATTTTCCTCCGTCGAAGTGTGGACGAGTTCTTAAATCTCAACAGAATTATTCTCCGTTGAAGTAAACAGACAGTCCTAGATCTTGATGAAGATGTTTCCCTCAGTCGAAGACCTGACCGGTTCTTAAATCTCAACTGAATTAATCTTGGTTGAATTACAGATAAGGTTCTAAATCTCGACAATTCTCCTCAGTCGAAGTACTGACCGGTTCTTAAATCTCAACTGAATTAGTCTTGGTTGAATTATAAATAAGGTTCTAAATCTCGACAAATTTCCCCCAGTTGAATTACGGACAAGCTCTTAAAACTCAGAAGAGATGTTCTCTCAGCTAAGGTACAGGCAAGTTCCTAAATCTCAACAAAGATCGGGCTTCCCCAGCGAAATCTTCCACAACAACAGGTATGCAAGCTCTCGCTAAGGAATCTCTTATGCGATCGACACTCATGAAGATGGCATCTTTAAGCCCATCCTCCCATTAGCAATCTCCAAATGGAATCTTTAAGCCCATTCCCGACATCACAAGGCTGATACCACTTCATGCGAGTGCAAATTTATGGGCACTCTAATGTTCAATCATCTTCCACCTTCGGATCACGAAAGGCACGAAAGCCAATCTACATCCTCAGGTTTAAGAAGATTGAATAGGGGAAGCTGTTGTATCCTAAAATTTTCCCTCTCATATTCCTCAAAACATTGCAAGAAAAATCTCCAAGTGGCTCAAGTTTTCTCAAGAGTGGGTCAGACAAGTCATCTTCTAAAGCAGTCAACCCCAAATTAGGGTTTTGTGTTGCATCAAGATCCTTGAGTCCAAATGACCTCAAGTTCTCCCTAATGTCCTAATATGTTCTCAAGGTCATCCATGTCATGTTTCAAGCCTTGAAAAGGAAGTTTGCTCGGCCAATTGCTCAAAGGGTCCAAAAATCGACTGTGTTAGGGCAAAAGTCAATTGTGACCTATAAACAGTAAAACTTCAATATTTTTTGTTAACATTATCATTTTGAAGGATATTTAATCATTTGATCAAGGTTTTATCATGATTCATCAAGGATTTCTCAAAATTCATCAAGACTCAAAAGTTGCTAAATTAGGGTTTTGTAGGAAAAGTTAACTCAACTTTGACCAAACATAACTTTCTCATAATTTATTATAAATGACCCATTCAAAGCTCATTTTAAAGAGGATTCAATTTCCTACAATCCATATTCATACCCCAAGATCAAAAAATGCACTCACAAGAAGTTACAAATTTGGACATTATAGGTCATTTTGGAAAGTCAACAAAAACACCTTTTTTTCCAAAGCTTATAACTTGAGCATGGAACATCAAAATGAGATGAGACAAAAAGGGTTGTTTATAGGACATCTCAATCTTTCTAAAAAAGTCCAAGAACACTTCCAAAAGTTCAAAATTAAAGAAGTTATGCATTGTTGAAGTTAGATATTTTTGTAAAATTGCCAAAAGTCAACTATCCCCAAAACTTCAAATTTTGTCAAATGGGCCCATTCTTTTCCACTTGATTTGAGCTTGCATAGTTGCCCACGTGTCCTAGCTTCAGCCATGAGCCCATATTCTATTTTTATTATTTAATTTGACTTTTTATTGAATTTATTCATTTTAAGTCAAATTAAATCATATAAAATCCAAACTTTGATCACCTAAGATCTTTTTGGTTGTTTCAGGTCTTAACTATCATCATGATCATCATCAAATTCGGATCACACCATATCATGTACAAAAAGATGGAGATTTGGCAAATTTGGAAAGGTTTAAAGGGTGAATCAAATCAAATCTCAAGGCATTGATGTGAGAAGATTCAAGCCATAATTGTTACCCTAACACATTCCATAATACATAAGGAGGCCAAAGGAATCAAAACAGGGGTTGGAGGATGCAGAAAGAAGCAAAACAAAACTTGAAAAATATACAAAAAAAAGCTTGAATTTGAATCCATAGCTAGAGGTGTTTTCAGAAGCCAAGACTTATCCCAATCGATTCCTAGGTGTTCACTCAACCTTCCTGGATCAAAAGCAAGCTCGCTCATACGCCTAAACACCCTGTAAGTGTCACGATAATCCGCTCAATACTTGAAATCATAACTCTTTATTCTTGCATCATTTGAAAAAATCATTGCCATATTTGTGATCCTCATAACATTTCCAAGCTTTTGGCATTATTTAATTTTGTTTATCTGACTCATACTGCAGAATACCATAGTTAGGGTTTCGTGGATAATTTCGGGTGTTTTTGTTTCAGGGATAATTGGGCATCAAGAAGGGTATGGTTGTAACCGGGATGATGAGACGAGCAAAACCATGCCCTTAGAATTCATTTCCATGGCTTACAGAGGATTTTGGAGTATGCATGACTTGTAGTGACGGTCTGTGTCCGTGGCTATAGGTTTTACAGGTTTTTAGCCACGGACGAAGGTTGAAGACAATACGTGGCACTCAACCATTGCTCCATTCAAACCACGCACGCATATTTTTTGTTCTGACCAATAATCTTTGTTTTGCTTTATAATCATTGTTTTGCATAATATTAACAAATGGAACAGTTGGCGTAGTGGTAAGCGTATACATCCAATAGCCTACAGGACCTGGGTTCGAATTCCAGGTCCCCAAATTTCTCATTTTTTTTCTCTTCAGGCGATTGTGTGTGTATTCCAGCTTGCAGTTCACCATACACCTTCACATATCTAATGGCCAGGTGGCCAAAGGCCAGATCTGGTGATCTAGGAGTGAGGGTCTACCATGGAGTCAAGTTCAAGTGCGCACATGGAATCCAAAAAATCAAACAGGCCCATACTCCTTTCTCTCATTTTTTTTTTTGTTTTAATTAATTGTTTTATTATTTCAATTTAATTACTAACCATTAAAAAATTCTTTTCTTTATAAAATAAAATCACCAAACATGTTTTTTTATCAAATTAAACTTTAACTTTTATTTTTTATTAATAAATACTAATAAATCAATTTAGGTTTTAATTCTAGAATAATTTTAACATATTTTTGTGAATAATTAAAATTAACTAGACTTAATTAGGTTTTACTAATTCAATTAATTTTTATTTCTTTCTTAAAATACCAAAAATCCAAAAATAATTTATTTTCATTAATTTATTTAATTTATTTAATTTAGTAATTAATTTAGGTCATTTTCTTTCTTAATTCAAAAACAACAAAAAATCTTTTCTTTAACAAAAAGGGTCGAAACCCTAGAATTTTGCGCTCGATTTAATTTCCCGCATGCGATTTATTTTCTTTATCCAATAATGTACTTTCTCCCGGTTTGTAATAGTTAAATAGGACTTTTTATTATTTTTTATCGCTTTATTTATTTTTAAAGGGTTTGTCTTTGGCAATGTAAATACCCGACGCCTTGTAATTTAAATTCCGCAATTTATTTTCCGCAAATTATAATTGTTAGATGTTTGATAATAGGGATGCATGACAAGACTGAATGTTTTAACCTAAAATCAACTTAGATCACCCTTAACATGTACAAAGACAAAAAATAACTGAAAACGACACTCTCGCACATGCGCACTCTTAGGGTACACCCCACTTGGTTGTCTTCATACACGGTCATTAAGTATAGGTTGTTTTAGAGGTCGTCCTCTTGTCTAAAGATCATAGTCGCCTCAAAACGGTTGCCTCGGATATTTTTGCCTCAAACAAATGATCTAAGACATTAGGGTTACCGCTAAGGCATCCTAACATTGCTTTGGTGACCGTAAGTCCCTAAATTTGAATTGACCCTTAAACTCCGACGACGGTGCTACCTACTCATCAATAGTAGGATAGCATTGTCTAAAGGAAGATAGCATAGAACAATCCTTTTTCGAGTAGGTAGATGGTTCTTAAGTACTTGCTCTTTCAAAAAACAAAAACTCTTCACACTTACACTTTTCGAATAAAGTTTTCAAAAACACTCCAGACACTCTTGAGGACAGAAGCAAGAGTTAAATCGAAGTTTCAAAACAAAAACTTTTTCAAACCCACAAGCACAAAGAAAACAACATTTTGAAAACAATATGAGCAAGTACCTAAGAGCCCGTGGATAACCACGGATAGAAAGGGTGCTAATACCTTCCCTTTCTATAATCTACCCCCCGAACCCGAGAAACATCTCGAAAAAGGAATTTTTCTGTGCTTTTTTCCTTTCCTTGTTGGTTAAAATAAAAGTCGATGGCGACTCTTGCTTACCGCGACATTTTGTAAATACAAACGCAAAACACAAACCAGCATTCCAAAAACAGTCAGTTCTTCCCACCACATCACAGGAGGTATCACCTACAACTCGTGTTTAGCTCTTCGACATTTTAGGTATGCCCGAAGAGACGGCCCTCATGAGATGCCCGTCCAGGGTTTGGTGTTCGACTATGACAAAGAGGATCAAGGTTATCACCAGAGGTTTGCACGTGCTTGGGGAATGGTGAACAAGGTGGACAGTAAGACTTTGGGACGTAAAAACTCTATCCCTCTCAAGCCTTACCTTAAGTTGGTACGGGCTCGTGCCCAGAGTCTCTTGATGCCTTACCCTTCCATCCTTCCTGTCATCATTGAGCCTGTTATTGAAGGAGACATCCCATACACCATTCTTCATCCTGACATGCCTAATTCTCTCGAAGACCTGCAGAAAGCTTTGATTCAGTTAAAGGAGGAACGAGACACCTTCGAAACCCAATACTACGCCAGTGAGAAGAAGGTTCTGGAGCTCACCAAACTGCTTCATGAAGAGAAAAATCTGAATACCTACATTGCTCCAAAGAGGATGCGTTCGGTCTTTTTGTCTTAAGAGTTTTTGCTGTATTTTGTTTCTTTCCTTGTAAGCCCAAGGAGGCATGATGTATTCAAACTTGGTTTTATTTAATATGATGTGTGTTCTTTTTGGTTTGGACAAGTTTAAATCTCTAAATTTCCTTGAAATCATTTTCATATTGCATCTTCATTCATCATAACATCATACAGGTTTCTCATAACAGGTCGCCTTATCCTTCTACTGTTTATTTCAGTGAGATGGATGTTGAATAGACTGTGAAAGATCTTCAGGCGCAGAATGCCCAGTTTCAACAAATGATCATGGCTCTGACAAAAGGACGAGAGGAGTTGAAGACTCTGCTGGCCAAAGAGAAGAAGAAGAAAACGAAGAAACCAACCAGAGTTGTGATCATGGGAAGAAGGTTTAAAGGGCAGACCAGGCGAACCTTGGACTTTGCAACATCATCAGGGGAAGGAGATAACCAAGGAGCCGAGACCCAGGAAGTGAACGATGACCCAGTATCTGAAGGAGAGGAAGAGCCTGATTACTCTAAGGAGCAATATCCTCCTGCTGATGATAAATACAAATAGCTAGAGGATTGTTTGAATTCCATGGAGATTCAGAGGGTACCCGATTTGGACTTTGAAGAATTAGGACTCATCTCAGGGGTTTTCATCCCACAGAAATTCAAGGTCCCAACTTTCGCCAAGTATGATGGTGTCTCTTACCCAAAACTACATCTAAGGTCATATGTCATAAAGATTCAACCCCACACAGCTGACAAAAATTTGTGGGTGCATTTCTTCCAGGAGAGCTTATCGGGGACTCAGTGGGATTGGTTCTACCAATTAGAAGGGTCCAATGGTCGCAACTGGGAAGAGTTGGTTGTCTCTTTCTACAAACAATATCAGTATAATGTTGATTTGGCTCCGACTGGGACACAGTTACAGAGTATGTCTATGGGAACAGATGAGGGTTTCAAAACCTATGCTCAAAAATAGAGGGATCTCGCAGGCAGGGTCCAGCCCCCTTTATTCGATAGAGAGTTAGTGGATATGTTCCTTGGCACCTTGTCAGGACCATTTTTCAATCACCTTATTGGGAGTTCTTCATCTGGGTTTACCGAATTAATCATGACTGGTGAGCGGGTCGAAGCCGGTATAAAAAGCGGAAAAATTCAAAGAGATGCATCCTCAAGTATGGTGAAGAAACCTTTTGTTGGAAAGAAGGAGGTCAGTGCTGCATATGACCATAGGAATCAAAACAAAACCGACCATCGTCCGGCAGTAGGGGCTGTCATGATCTCTAATCCTGCGCCAAATCAGCAGCGAAATTATCAGCGCAAACCAGAAGCGCCCATGAGACGATTTACCCGGATTAACATGACCATGTCTCAGGTTTTGCCATACCTTCTTAAGACCAATCTAGTAACTTTAAAGGAAGCTCCCAAAAATCCCAATACTGCTTCTCCCCGCTACAACCCGAACGCCCGATGTGCCTATCATTCTGAAAGCCCGGGGCACGATACAAATTACTGTTGGGCCTTAAAGAATAAGGTGAAAGACCTTATTGATGCAAAGGAGATTGAATTTGAGCCCCCAGAAACTCCTAATGTAATAACGGCACCAATGCCCAGACATGGCCAAGGTATCAGCGCCATTGATGATGATCGTTTTATTTCCTCTGTGAATGACTTAGTTACTCCTCTGTTGACCATTAAACAAAATCTACTACAAGCCGGCTAATTCCCAGGTTGCGATGAAAATTGCCACCTTTGCAAATCTCTGCCGAACGGTTGTTTGTTACTAAAGGTAGGCGTCCAACGCCTGATGACTAGTAAAGAAATCCTATTTGAAAAGCTACTTCTTATCAAAAGCTCTTATCAAGATGTTTCGATAATCACCATTTCCGACAATCCTCCCAGGGTCTCCTCCAAAAGACCCGTCAGGATTACATCTGCTCCCAGATCTACACCATTAATCATCACTATGCCAAGACCAATACCATACTCCTCAGATAAAGTTGTTCCCTGGAGTTATGAGGCTGACATTTATTACTACGGCGTCAAGCAAGATCAGTTGGCTGTCACAAATGAAGTTGCGAGAGATATTGATCCTGATATCAGTAACATCACTGGAACCAGCAAAATAACAAGAAGTGGAAGAGTCTTCTCACCTGAGATTTCACCAAAGACCGTTTCTACTCTTGTGATCATCACTACTGCCACTCCTACAGACACCGCCAGTGATACTCCTACTGTTATCCCTATTGTCGATACAAGGGGCAAAGAGGCTTTGGTTGAGCCTGCCCAAGCAAAAGAACGTCCCGAAGTCATCCTTGAAGCTTCTAGAAAAGAAATAGAAAAAATCCTGAAGATAATCAAGAAAAGTGACTACAACATTGTAGAACAATTGGGGCAGACCCCCTCGAAGATATCATTGTTGTCCTTACTTTTGTGCTCTAAAACTCACGCCAAAGCCTTGGTAAAGTTTCTTAAGACCGCTCACGTGCCCCAAGATACCTCCATCGACCAATTTGAAGATTATGTGGCTAGTCTAACTGCTGATAACGGTTTGGGCTTTTCCGGTGCTGATTTAACCTCTAAGGGAAGGAAGCACAACGATGCCTTACATATTTCCATTGAATGCAGGGGCACCACACTTGCCCATGTTTTGGTGGATATCGGTTCATCATTGAATGTCTTACCCAAAAATGCCCTTGACCGTCTGGATTGCGAGGGACTCATCTTGAAACCTAGCAACATCATAGTAAGGGCCTTTGATGGTTCCAAGAGGACAGTGTACGGAGAAGTTAGTATCCCCATAAAAATTGGGACTCATACTTTTGACTCAATTTTCTATGTGATAGACATACGCCCTTCGTACTCTTGTCTGTTGGGTCGACCCTGGATCCATGGTGTTGGTGTTGTCACTTCCACCCTACACCAAATGCTAAAATACCCGATCAGAGGGAAGATTGTCACAGTTCACAGAGAAGAGGAATACATGGTTAGCCATTTGAACTCTTTCAGGTATGTTGAAATGGATGGTGAATTCATAGAGACTCCCTTCCAGAACTTTGAGGAGGTTCCAGCAACGGTCGCAGCAACCAAGTCTACTCCAAAGGTTCTGAAGATTACCAGACCTCCGCTAAAGATGGCTTCATTGAAAGATGCTCGAGCAGTAGTCGAAGAGGGAGGATGTACTATCTGGGGTCAACTTCCGGATATTCCCTACAAGTCCGACAAATTTGGGTTGGGTTCACTTTAGAGGCTCAGAAAGTTGTTCGACATTCTCGCGCTGGGGGACCACCTCTGCGTATCAGCAATCAAGGAGTCAATGCAATAGAAGATAGTGATGGCAGTTGTGACATGGATGAATGGATTTTTCCAACCATCGGCGGAGGGCTCAATAATTGGGAGGCGAAAGATTTCATTCCTATTACTTTTATTCAAGAGTAATTTTCTTTTAATATTTTCAGGCTTGTAATATTTAAACAATTCAGACTTTTTAAAACCTTGTGTCTTACCCGAGGCACAATGGTCCATCTGTAAGGGTTGTCACTTCATTCTCATATGTCATTAATGAATCATGGACGTTTTTGCATCAAATTTTGTTTTCTTTGTCTTTTCTTTCTTACATTTTTTTCAAAGGTAGATATGCCCTTACACACACTCATATATTGAAAATGCAGATCTACATCCACTCAGGATCCCATGGGTAACAGTTCTGCTATGGCCAATTGTGACTTTGAAAATCCGATCTACCAAGCCGACGATGAAGGTGAGGAAGATTATGAAGTGCCAGGAGAGTTGGCCAGGTTGTTGCAACAAGAAGAAAGGACCATTCATCCGCACGAAGAGCCGGTCGAGACAATTAACTTGGGAACTGGGGAAGATAAGAAAGAGGTCAAGCTGGGTGTCAACCTAGAGCCGAGTGTCAAGGAATGTTTAATTCGGCTATTGCATGATTATGTTGAGATCTTTACCTGGTCATACGAAGACATGCCGGGACTTGTTACAGACGTCGTGGTACATCGTCTACCCACAAGAGAAGATTGTCCACCAGTGAAACAAAAAGTTCGTCGTATGAGACCCGACATGTCAGAGAATATCAAAGCGGAAGTTATGAAACAGTTTAATGCTGGATTTCTGGCTGTCACTTCTTATCCTCAATGGGTAGCCAACATTGTTCCCGTGCCTAAAAAGGATGGTAAAGTACGAATATGTGTGGATTATAGAGATTTAAACAGGGCTAGCCCTAAAGATGAGTTTCCACTTCCCCACATCGACATCCTGGTTGACAATACAGCCCAGCACAATGTATTTTCCTTCATGGACAGATTCTCAGGCTATAATCAAATCAAAATGGCGCCTGAGGATATGAAGAAAACGACCTTTATTATACAGTGGGGCACTTTTTGCTATAAGGTCATGCCATTCGGACTGAAGAATGCTGGGGCAACCTATCAACGCGCCATGGTAGCTTTATTTCATGACATGATACATCATGAGATAGAGGTCTACGTAGACGATAGGATAGCTAGATCACAGACGGAAGAAGAACACCTTGATCACTTACAGAAGCTGTTTGAAAGGTTGAAGAAGTACAAGTTGAGATTGAATCCAAACAAGTGTGCATTCGGAGTACGGTCTGGTAAACTCCTGGGTTTTGTCGTCAGCAACAAGGGTATTGAAGTTGATCCTGCCAAGGTTAAAGCGATATAAGAAATGCCATCTCCTTGTATTGAGAAAGAAGTCAGAGGATTCTTGAGACGTCTGAATTACATAGCCAGGTTTATTTCTCACCTTACAGCTACTTGTGAGCCATTCTTCAAACTCTTGAAGAAAGATCAAGTAGTCAGATGGAATAACGAATGCCAAGTTGCTTTTGACAAGATAAAGGAATACCTGCAAGAACCTCATGTATTGTTGCCACCTGTCGAGGGAAGGCCATTGATCTTATATCTAACTGTTTTAGAAAACTCAATGGGGTGTGTGTTGGGGTAGCATGACGAGTCTGGCCAAAAAGAGCATGCTTTTTATTACCTGAGAAAAAAGTTTACCAACTGTGAAACAAGATATTCACTGCTCGAGAAAACTTGTTGCGCTCTGGCATGGACTGCTCGCCGGCTGAGACAGTATATGCTGACCCACACTACTTTGTTGATATCTAAAATGGATCTGATAAAGTACATCTTCGAGAAGCCCGCTCTTTCTGGGAGAATAGCGAGATGGCAGATGATCCTGACAGAATATGACATATAGTATACTACCCAGAAAGCTATAAAGGGAAGTGTATTGGCTGATCATCTTGCTCAGCAAGCTGTAGAAGACTATCAGCCCATAAAGTTTGAATTCCCAGACGAGGACATCATGACGTTAGACAACTGTGAAGAGATCAGGCCATATGACGAACCTGAACAAGGATCCCGATGGACCCTGTTCTTTGATGGGGCATCCAACGCACTTGGCAATGGTATCGGTGTCGTACTCATATCTCCAGAAGGATGTCATACTCCTTTTACTACCAGACTTTGCTTCAACTGTACAAACAACATGGTAGAATACGAAGCGTGCATCTTTGGTCTCAAGGCTGCCATAGACTTGGGGATCAAACACCTGGATGTATTTGGAGATTCAACCTTGATCATCAGTCAAGTCAAAGGGGAATGGGATACGAAGCACCCCAACCTTATCCCTTGTAAAGAACATGTGTTGACATTGTTGTTGCATTTCGAGAAGATTACCTTCGAGCATTTCCCGCGAGAGGAAAATCAGCTAGAAGATGCTTTAGCTACAATGTCATCTATGTTTAAACTTAATTGGGATAACGAGGCTCCTTAAATCACCATTGAACGGATGGATGAACCAGCCTACTGTCACGAGATTAATACTGAAGAAGTAGTGGACCAGCCTTAGTTTCATGAAGTCAAGAGGTATCTCGAGTCTCAGGAATATCCAGAAGGAGCTTCGGTGAATGACAAGAAGTTCCTGAGAAGGTTCTCAGCTAAATTCTTCCTTAGTAACGACATTCTGTACAAACGCAGTCATGACTATGTATTGCTTCAGTGCATAAACAAGGCTGAGGTTGAAAGGATCATGGGTGAACTACACGAAGGCACTTTTGGTACTCATTCCAGTGGGCATACAATGGCAAAGAAAATCCTACGGGCAGGATATTATTGGTCTACCATGGAGGCAAATTTCTACCAACACTCTCGGACTTGCCATAAGTGTCAAATTTATGCTGACAAAGTGCACGTACCTCCGGTTCCTCTGAATGTCTTGACTTCTCCTTGGCCCTTTGTTATGTGGGGGATCAATATGATTGGGGAAATCAAGCCAACAGCCTCCAATGGACACTGCTTTATCTTAGTGGCCATCGACACTTTTACAAAGTGGGTTGAGGCAACTTCCTTTGCTTCCATTACTAAGAATATGGTTGCACGGTTCATCAAGCCGAATCTCATTTGTCGGTACGATATCCCAGAGAGAATCCTCACTGATAATAGTACGAATCTAAATAATACTATGATCACCGCCTTGTGCGAGCAATTCAAGATTCATCATCACAATTCTTCCCCTTACCGGCCAAAGATGAATGGTGCTATAGAAGCTGCTAACAAAAACATTAAGAAGATCATACAGAAAATGACAGTCACATACAAAGACTGGAATGAGATGCTACCGTTCGCTCTCCATGGGTATCGTACCACAGATCGCACATTAACTGGGGCAACACCTTATTCTCTCGTATACGGCATGGAAGTTGTCTTGCCTATTGAGGTCCAGATCCCCTCTCTAAGAATCATGAAGGATGCTGGTTCGAATGAAGAAGATTGGATTCAGACTCGGTTTGACCAACTAAACTTGATTGATGAGAAGAGGCTTACAGCTATCTGTCATGGTCAGATGTACCAAAAACGCATGATCAAAGCTTTTAATAAAAAGGTCAAACATCAGGTATATCGGGTCGGTGACTTGGTAATCAAGCGTATCATTTTTCCACAAGGTGATCCCAGGGGCAAATGGACCCCTACATATGAAGGTCCGTTTGTAATCAAAAGCATTTTCTCTGGTGGAGCAATGATCTTGACTACTATGGATGGCGACGACCTCCCGCACCCTGTAAATACGGACATAGTTAAAAGATACTACGCATGATCAAAGACCCGCTAGGTTGACTGGCCTAGGCAAAAATAAGGGCTTCCCGATGAACCAAAAGGGTTCGGGCAAAAATAAGGGATGAAAATAAAAAAAATTTGTACACCCGGCAAGTCAAAAACCCGAAAGGGCAGCTTGGTCAAAAAAGGGTATCCCGGTGGACTGAAAACCCGAGAAGGCGGTCCAGGAAAAAGTTAGGGATTAAAGCGTATGAATATGTCTTGTTGGATCATCTGGAAAACAATCTTCAGCGGCAACCAATCAACTCAATTGGCTCTAAATCAATCCAATCGACTTCTCCGAGGCGACCAGCGGACAAGACATTCAGAGACATGAAGGCTATAGTAGAACGGGAACTCCATGGGATTATTTCACATAGCTATCTTTTATTTGTATCAATTTTCATTTTCTTATGAAGACATTCTCTTGCTAGAATGCTTTGTCTCATTGTACAAAAAAAACACTTGTTCGAATTAATACAAAGATATCCCTTTTGAAAGTGCAGAACCATATGTTTTTCTTTATTTCTATGTTTTATTTACAAAAACGTCCATTGATTTATTTTTGAACATATGCATTTGAACGTGACTACTGTTACAAATAAACAAAAAGAAAAAACGGAAAGACAATTACTAATGACTTTAAGAAATAGAATAATATCTGTAAGCCATTCCATAAAACCCTCGCAGGTACTTTCTCCAACCAGAGCAAAAATTTCCAACCACTGGTCTAAAATGTCCCCAGCAAGTTGCCCAACTTCTCAGATTTCCCCAGCAGGATATCACAAGAAATGACCGGCTTTTCCCTTTTGCGACAGAGTTTATACTTAGAAATTCACCCATCCGTGCTTCAAAGGGGATTTATTTTCCCCTCTTCCAGCAACGCTACGGCACAAATAATATTTTATTTCCATACATTTGCATCCATACGTCATAACATTGACAACTCAAGTACATACATTTGCATTTATTTTGAGAGGTAAACATCACACCACGCATCGCATACATCATAGCATTACATACAATTAACTCTTCATCTTTTTACAGGAAAGAGTCATTAGACAGTTATTATCAATAAATTTCCGATAGACACAAATTTTCAACAAGTCAAATACAGATCAGTTTTCGAGAAAAGGCTGATTTTTACTGGTTCAGATAAATCTCTCAACTGTTTATTCTGATTCATCTCCAGATATTTGACTGGTTCAGATAAATTTCTCAACAGTTTATTCTGATTCGTCTCCAGATTATTTCACTGGTTCAGATGAATCTCTCAACGGTTTATTCTGATTTGTCTCCAGATTTTTTCACTGGTTCAGATAAATCTCTCAACGGTTTATTCTGATTCGTCTCCAGATTATTTCACTGGTTCAGATAAATCTCTCAACGATTTATTCTGATTCGTCTCCAGATTATTTCACTGGTTCAGATAAATCTCTCAACGGTTTATTCTGATTCGTCTCCAGATTATTTCACTGGTTCAGATAAATCTCTCAATGGTTTATTCTGATTCGTCTCCAGATTACTTCACTAGTTCAGATAAATCTCTCAACGGTTTATTCTGATTCGTCTCCAGATTTTTACTGGTTTAGATAAATCTCTCAACGGTTTATTCTGATTCATCTCCAGATATTTCACTGGTTCAGATAAATCTCTCAATGATTTATTCTGATTCGTCTCAAGATTATTTCACTGGTTCAGATAAATCTCTCAACAGTTTATTCTGATTCGTCTCCAGATTATTTCGCTGGTTCAGATAAATCTCTCAATGATTTATTCTGATTCGTCTCCAGATTATTTCACTGTTTTAGATAAATCTCTCAACGGTTTATTCTGATTCATCTCCAGATTATTTCACTGGTTCAGATAAATCTCTCAACGGTTTATTCTGATTCGTCTCCAGGTTATTTCACTGGTTCAGATAAATCTCTCAGTGATTTATTCTGATTCGTCTCCAGATTATTTCACTGGTTCAGATAAATCTCTCAACGGTTTATTCTGATTCGTCTCCAGATTATTTCACTGGTTTAGATAAATCTCTCAACGGTTTATTCTAATTCGTCTCCAGATTACTTCACTTGTTCAGATAAACCTCTCAATGGTATATTCTGATTCGTCTCCAAATTTTTACTGGTTCAGATAAATATCTCAACGGTTTATTCTGATTCATCTCCAGATATTTCACTGGTTCAGATAAATCTCTCAACGGTTTATTCTGATTCGTCTCCAGATTATTTCACTGGTTCAGATAAATCTCTCAACAGTTTATTCTGATTCATCTCCAGATTATTTCGTTGGTTCAGATAAATCTCTCAACGATTTATTCTGATTCGTCTCCAGATTATTTCACTGTTTCAGATAAATCTCTCAACGGTTTATTCTGATTCATCTCCAGATATTTCACTGGTTCAGATAAATCTCTCAACGGTTTATTCTGATTCGTCTCCAGATTATTTCACTGGTTTAGATAAATCTCTCAACGGTTTATTCTGATTCATCTCCAGATTATTTCACTGGTTCAGATAAATCTCTCAACATTTTATTCTGATTCATCTCCAGATTATTTCACTGGTTCAGATAAATCTCTCAACGGTTTATTCTGATTCGTCTCCGGATTATTTCACTGGTTCAGATAAATCTCTCAACAATTTATTCTGATTCGTCTCCATATTATTTCCCTGGTTCAGATAAATCTCTCAACGGTTTATTCTGATTCGTCTCTAGATTATTTCATTGGTTCAGATAAATCTCTCAACGGTTTATTCTGATTCGTCTCCAGATTATTTCACTAGTTCAGATAAATCTCTCAACGGTTTATTTTGATTCGTCTCCAGATTACTGCACTGGTTCAGATAAATCTCTCAATGGTTTATTCTGATTCATCTCCAGATTTTTACTGGTTCAGATAAATTTCTCAACGGTTTATTCTGATTCATCTCCAGATTTTCACTGGTTCAGATAAATCTCTCAATGATTTATTCTGATTCGTCTCTAGATTTTTCACTAGTTCAGATAAATCTCTCAATGGTTTATTCTGATTCGTTCTCTGTTAAGATCAAGTTCAAACTTTCCGTCAACAATCACCTTTGGATGGCATCTATAAGCCCATCTCCGACAATTCTCCTTTTTTCTCCAAATGGCATCTTTAAGCCCATTTCCATACACAATCAAACTGGCGCGTAATCAAGTGCAAATTTCTGGGCACTCTAGTGTTCAATCATCTTCTACTTTCAAGCCACGAACGACAAACATGTCGACCTCGCTTTTCAAGTTTAAGAAGATTGAACATGGGAAGCTGTTGTACCCCAAAATTTTCCCTCCCATTTTTCATACAAGATACAACCCTAGGGTTTCTTGGATATTCAAGTTGGCTCAGAAATCGACCAGACAGATTCTCTTCTGGGGCAATAAACCAGCAATTAGGGTTTTTTGCAATTCTCAAAAGAAAATGAGTTTTCAAAGATCCAATTGACCTTCATAAGTCTTCATGCTTCCTCAAGGTTTTAGTTATGTTTTCTTCAAGTTACAAGACTTTGAGACGATTATGTCTGTTCATGGTCACATGTGATGTTGCTCACGGGTTTATCTTCAAAGCTTCGGAAGAAATTTGAGTTTGGAAGACTTTAAAATTATCAAATCATCACAAGGAATTTGATTGATTTTGAATTTTTCTTAAACACAGTTTACTGAAAGGATAATGTTTGTTCTCAGAGCATGATTTGTTTGGGACAAGAGATGGAGGTTAAGACTGTCATTTAGGACAATCATGATTTTGGGATTCAGGTTGACCAGATGATTTACGTCCTTAAAACATTTATTTTATTTAGGGAATGGAGTACAAAGTGCGTGTTTGTTTGAAATGCAGTTACAAAGTATTTGGATTATTTGGAATTCAAGTTACCAGACTAGAGCATTTTATTTCAAATATCCTGATTGGGAATTTCAAAAAAAATCAATGAGGATACGAAGAGAAATTACAAATTTTTGTTTATAAAGGATTTCAAGTTACTACAATTCAAGTTCTTCTCCAATTTCAAACACACCGTCCAAGATTGTTACAAAACTTCAAATTCTTTTAATACTTTATGTTTTACAACTTATTGTATTTAAAGATAAGTTGGTACAACTATTGGATACAATACATCAAAATACAAGAAGAATTTTTCTAAGTTACAAAGAAAATCAAGTGAATGTTTGGCCTAAGAGAACTAATCTATGTTTAAGTTGTTTGAAGACTGAAGTTATATCAAGTTCCTTTGATTATCTCCAAAACTTTCATGTTTGCCACAGATTTCTTGCGTTCTTTGCTTTGTCATCTCCACTTTTGCTCACATGAAAACAAGAGAAAGAAAGCATGATTAATACAAAAATATATGGGCATGAACAAGGAATTTTCCAAAAGTTATTTCATAAATTCATCATTAAGGTTTGCAACATGGAATCAGAATGCTGTTTATTTCATCACAACCTATTTCCCCCAGTTGCAAATCACAAGAAGGTTGCCCTTATTGGTTCACAAAAAAGAAGGAAAAAGAGAAATTCGCGAATATGATAGCCCAAGGCTGCACACAATAACAAAATGCTATAACAGTCCAAACAAACAGCATCATCACAAACTGAAACAAATAGTGTCATCACAAACAAATAGCATCATCACAAACTGAAACAAACAGCATCATCACAAACTGAAACAAACAGCGTCATCACAAACAAACAACATCATCATAAGCTAAAACAAGGCAGCAGTGTGGCAAATAGAACAAATAGCTAGATGCTAAATCAAACAAAATAGCAAGTCAACTTGCTCAAGAAACAAAGTATCATCATTTTCCAAGTGCTCCAAACCTTTCAGAATGGTAAAATAAGCAAAAGAGAAAATTGCTTTTTATTGTCATTGAGAGAGAAGAGAGGAAAGAGGTCACCTAGGCTACAGAATTGCCCAAAGTACATCCTGCAAAAGCTCTGCTACAAAAAGAAGAGCTGCTGTAAAATACAAAATCACCAAAACCTGCTGTAAACCCAAAAATCACCAAAACCTGCTGTAAACCCAAAAATCATCAAAAACTGTTAAAATACAAAATCAGAAGAAAAAAAACTATTATAATTACAAGACCACGAAAACCTGTTGTAGAGACCAAAGGCAAAAAGGCCACAGCATAAGAAAAGGATAATAAAAACATAGAGAGGGGCGATGGATTGAACACACAACAAACACAGTAACAAAGCGAGCAAACTCCAAAACCTGAGAACCATCATCCAAAACCCAGAAAAACAAAGAAAACATAATGATTTTTTTTATCCAACTCAGAAAAATCCGACCATCACCCTTGATCTCAAATCACAGAGAACCAACAAAAACAACTTGACAGTCAAAGAACGAAAATACCTTCATCAAGGAAGAAAAAAATTAGAACGAAAAATATAAAGAAATTCTGCAGATATTTTGATAAAATCTTCCCTGAAGTTCCCTTCAAGCTTCACCAAATTCTGAGATTTCTAACCAAAATCAAGAAACCAATGTTTCACACTTTCATTAAACTCCTGCAAATTAATACCAACAATAATTTCTGTGTCAATCTCGACAAAAACTAACTCGCATCCTCAAAGCAATTGTCATAGAACAAAGGAATCAGAACTTAAATGCATTTCAAAGGTAGAAGGATCTCGGGATTTACCTCTTTCGAAACTCTGCCGGAAAGACTCCAAAAGGTACCTTTTCTGCCACTATATCATATTTTCGCGTTTAAATTATCATCCATGGATTTTATGCTAGCTTGATCAAACTCCTCTCTGATTTGATTGTTGTGCATGTTAATTTTCTGTTATTGTTGAGTCATTTGAGATACATCGTCAAACTAAATACAGAAAATTAACTGAAAGTTTCAGAGTAGATTGAGATAATGTCGAGCAAAGAGGGTTAGGTTCGGTTGAGAGAAGATGGAGGAAGATTCGGTGATAGAATAGAAGAGAGGAGGAAAAAAGGTTTTATTTGTGTTTTTGTTTGTTTATCGTGAGAAAAATAATGTGAACAGAGGAAGAGAGAACAAATTATTTTTTTTTAATTTGTTATTTAATATGTGTTTTATTAGGAATAATAATCATTAAGTGGGATAATAATGACAAAAAAATTTCCCTCTTCCCTAGGGGCAGCGCCGCACGTCTCCCTTTGCTAGGGTTTTCAAACCCTTTCTATTCCCTTTGTCAAATCGGGTCAGGCCTCTTGGGCCTTTTGGCCCAATCTTGCTAGCATTTTACTTGCATTTATCATTTAAGCCATTCGAATTATGAATAAGCAGTGTAGTTCAGTTGGTAAAATGTATCCTGGATAACCCAAATGGCCTGAGTTCGATTCCTCCTGTGGGCATTTTTGTTTTATTTCTTTCAACTTTATCTTTTGACTTATATTTTTTAGTTTTAATAAAATACTTCAACTAACCTTAAAGAACATACATTTTTTTATATACATAATTAATTAATCTAAACTTTGTGATTATTTCTTATCAACTTCTCTTTTTTCTTAAAAAAAATATATAAATAGAATTTGTTGTAAATAAAATTATTAAGTATTGTACATATAACAAAACACTAAAAAATAGTAGAATTTAATTTTTTTTCCTTCTTTAGATTTTATTTAAATAAGTAAAAATACAAAAAAAAGTATACATATAATTTAATCAATTATTTTATTTTATTTTTAGAATAGGTTTTACTTTCCTCCTTTCAAGTAAAATACTTAAAATTTTATTTCCATATTTCAAGTTAATTTTATTTCGTAGATTATTGTAACTCTAATTAATCGCTCAAAATTCGATTTGGTTGTATTGTTTGTTATTTGGACCTTTCTATCGCATTTGACTCATCCCCATTTGTAAAAATTGTACCCCCATTCCCGAACACTTTGTAATAGCGTAGAATTTCAATTCCCGCAATTTACTGTTTTCCTTATACAGTATAGTAATTAGGCGTGTTTGGCAAGATTCAAAAATCAATCGCTAGATAACCTAATTGTGATGCGGTGGGAGAACTGACTTGAGGTTTTGCGTTTGTGTTTACAAATGTTGTGGTTAGCAAGAGTCGCCACCGACTTTTCTTTTATCCAAAAGGAAAGGTAAAAAAGCACAGGAAACACCTTTGAGATGTTTTCTTGAGTTCGGGGGGTAGATTATGAAAAGGGAAGGTGCTAGCACCCTTTTCATCCATGGTTTTCCATGAGCTCTTAGTTACTTGTTTAGATCACTTGCTTTGCTTTGTTTTGTTTGAAATGGTGCTTGGTGTGGTTTTGAAAGTATTTTGAAAAGACGTCACTCGTTTAGGAAATCTTTGTGATGATTCTCGTTCATAAGAATGTATACAAAGATGTTTGTCTTTTAAAAATGTTTTCAATGTTTTGTAAAAGGTTTTGAAATGTGTGTGTGTTTGTTTTTGAAAATAGCAAGGATTGTTTTGAAATGTAACAAGTAACTAGAAGCTATCTACCTACTCAAATGTCTTTCTTGTGCATTTTTATTCCTTTGACATTGTTGATTTACCATTGATTTGGTAAACAACCCTATCTTTGGATGTAAACGGGACGGGCTGGGTCATCGTATGACCATGATAGCAATGTTGCCAAGTATCTTAGCAATTTTTTTGAGGGTACAAGATCATTTGTTTTAGGCAACATTTTGATAGCGTCATCGAGGGACTATGATCTTATATTTGTTTTGTTTTGCCAAGATACTTCGCGTGCGTAACATAGCCATTTTTATTTAGGCAACCAAGTGGGAGAAACCCTAAGGGTGCTTGTGTGCAATTTGTGTCATTTTCATGCATTGTCTTGTATTTAGGGTTTTCTATTTTGCTTGTTTTTGTTCTTGTCATGCAAAACCCTAGTTTACTAAACATGGTATAAAAGCGATAAATTGCGTAAAATAAACTAAGCTATTACAACAATTATTATGGGAGGGGGTATACAAGTTTTGAATGGGGATTTTGCACAAATATAAACCTAAAAAAATTATTACAACCCAATCGAATATTGCGCGAATTAAATAAATATACAAATAATTAAAATGCAATGCCAATGTATTTATGTAAAAAAATGTTTTGGTATATATTTTTTGTATGAGAAAATAATTTAACTTAAACCCTAAAAAATAAGAAAAAAATAAATACTATTATTTTTGGAAAGGGGTGAAACCCTAATTTTCTAATTAAAAGAAAATAATGCCTTATGTTATTATTTTGTCCATTTTTTGTACAAGAAAATAATAAATAATATTATCTATAAATATTAAAAATTAAATATGTATAAAAATAAGTATTTTATAAGTGTAAATAATTTTAAAAAAATATTAAGTCTTTTTAAATATATTTATAAGTTATTTTAAGAAAATAAGTTCTATTTTATTAAATAAATTAATTTCTATGTAAAAAATAATAATAAAAAATAAAATAAAATTGTAAAAAATAAAGAAATTATTTTTTATGATTTTTATTATTCAGAAAAATAAATGAAAGCAATAAATATAAAAATATAAAGAAAAATGCAAAAATATAAAATAATAGCCAGGGGTGTAGTAGTGAATCAGGAGGTGTGAAAAGCAAAAACAAAAAGGGCCCAGGCGCCAAAAAGCCCAAGACACTCATCCCTGTCCTCCAGCCATCTCTTCTGCGTGCGCTTCATGGTTCAAACTGTAACTTGCTAATGCTTGCACAAAAACAAAAACGTATAACATGAAACTTGTGGCATTTAATCTCATGATTCCAACCATATAAAATTTGTAACCTAACTCTCAAAGATCAGAGAGAATTTTGGCAGCCCTAATCCGTGACCTAACTTTTTCATGAACTTTAAGCTTCAAATTCTCTCAGCATAGTTAATATAAATGAAAAGTATGCATATGTACAGCTTCACCATGTTATGGACTACATTTTTTCTTCACAAATCGTGGCTTGAGGATGCCTAAATACATAGATAGAGTTTCAGAAATATACCTCTTTCAGCTGGACTTGGATAGAGCAATGTAGGGACTTTAATGGAGGCATGAGGATTGTGTGAGCTTCCTTGAACTTCCTTCAAGCTATTCCAATGCTTATCTTGTCTTGAGAATGGCTGGAACTTCCTGCACAAGTCAATCTGCAAGCTCCAAGTTTG
This sequence comes from Vicia faba, assembly GCA_948472305.1. Taxonomy (NCBI): domain Eukaryota; kingdom Viridiplantae; phylum Streptophyta; class Magnoliopsida; order Fabales; family Fabaceae; genus Vicia; species Vicia faba. The sequence continues at coordinate 1,081,938,408 of OX451739.1, read as the reverse complement.
AAAATGGAAATGGCTGAAACAGGGGTTAGAGAACCAAGGCAAGGGCTTGGATAGCTTTGGTAGGATGTTTATGAAGTGTTTCAAGTGTCAAGCCACAAAATGCACGAGCCAAAAATTAGTTGGCAATGATTTTGCAGAATCTGGATGTTTGGACAGAAAAATGGTGTTTTTGAGTTTGATGAGTTCTGGATGTTAAGAAATCGTGTTTTGCATTGTGACAAGTTTGTATACTTGTATAGAATAGATACAAAGTCAGCTTCTCAACAGATGTGCAAGCTTTTACCTTTTCACCAGCTTTCTTGCTTTTGAAGTGAAGTGAAGTGTGTTGTACCCCAAAATTTGCCCTCCCATATTCTCCAAGAATTTGCCAAATCAAAGCTTCAAAATCTCCCCAAGGGTTGCACAGTTCAAGAGCCTCCTAACAGTCAAAAATTAGGGTTTTGATTCTGACAAAGAAAATGAAGTTTCCAAGGGTCCAATCAAGTCCCACATGCCTACAAATATGGTCAAGCATCCTCATACCAAGTTTCAAGACTTTCAGCACAAAATTGCACAGTCAAAAACCATAATTGCACTACAGTCAACTATAGGGGCAAAATGGTCATTTGACAGTCAAAAGTTCAAATTTTTGGTCAACCTCTCATTTTGAAGCCACAAACATCATTTTATCAATGCTTGATCATGATTCTCAAAGCTTGGCTCAAAAATCATCAAGATGCAAAAGTTTCCATATTTGGACAGCTGAAAAAGTCAACTGTAACTTGACTAAGGCATAACTTCCACATGGATTATCAGAAAAATTCCATCCAAAGCTCATTTTGAAGATAAAGACATTTCCTACAACTCCTCTTCATACTTAAAGTCCAAGAAATGCTCCCACAAAAAGTTATCAATTTCAACATTATAGGTCATTTTCAAAAGTCAACAAAAAGGGACTTTAAGTCAAAGGCCATAACTTGAGATTGGTAAATCAAAATGACATGGGACCAAAGTCATTGGTTATAGGACTCAAATACCTTTCCAAAATGTCCAAGAGCATGAGCAAAGCTTAAAAATTGAGCAAGTTATGCCTTGTGGAAGTTGGGAAATTTTTGGATATTTTGAAAAGTCAACATTGATTCAAATGACCTAAAAATGCTAATGGGCCTCCTTTTCTTCCAAAATCCATCATCCAAAACATGTGCACGACCATTTTGCCCAAAGGGAAGTTTTTTATCATTTTTATTTATTTATTTGGATTTTTTATTATTAATAATTCATTTAATTAATTAAAATACATGAAAAATACCAAACCAATGCAATCAAATCTTTTTGTGCATGGAATAGGCTTAAAATTTCGTGCATGATCAGATATGGAAGGAATTGAAGTGATTGGCCATGATTTGTACCAAATAGGCATGAAGAAATATTGGAAAAGATTCTTGAAAATCAAATCTTGAAAGTCATGAATGCAAAGGTTTTTGTTTGATTTCTTTGACCTAAAACCTTCACACATATATAGATAGTGCAACCCTAATGCATAAAACCTCCCAGCTGCACAGAAACTCCATAACCAAACTTGCACTTTTGCCTAAAATTTTCAAAACTGAAAACAAGGTTCTAGGGTGATTCAAGCCACAATACTTATTCCATTGTGTTCCTGAGGCTTCAAGGAACATATACAGATCAAAATCATCACCCCTAACACAGGAAATAGGTAGAACGATCTTGACCAGTTCAAGCCTTTTTTCAGATTCTTGAAACATAATTCATGCATTATTTGTAAATTTTAACATTGGATTTGTGTTCATTATATCATTCTGAAGCTAACAGTGTACTTTGATTGAATTTTTATGCATCATATGTGATTTCACCATGGATACGCGCTAGGGTTTTCAGAACCTTGAATTAGGGTTTCTTAGTTAAGGAAAAATTGGCACGTGAGACCTAGGCCAGTCAACTCAGCATGCTTGGACGATGCTAAATCCACCCTCGCGCTCAATTTATGAGCTACCCTGAGCTATTCGCTATTTTGGCAAACTGTACATTTGGGGACGGTTCAAAACCGTTGCCAATTTCTTTTTTGTTTCAGGAAAAAAAACCAACGAGGAAGAAGAAGGCTAGGTGGCGAGGCGTAAGTGGCTCATTCAAATTTCGCGCTAAAATTCCCACTAACGTTTGTTTTTATTTTATAAGGTTTATTAGTTATATGATATACAAAGAACTCAAGCAGCGCGTTTGGCAAGCATAAGCATTGGTAATCATCAGGACCTGGGTTCGATCCCAGGTCCCCACCCCTTTCCATGATTTTTGTCTATTAACGCTTCTATGCAGTTTCAACACTAGGGAGCACCATACGTCCCTCAAATCCAGCTTGCCACTTGGCCAATCATACCAATCCAAGGGACCAGATCTGAAGACCATGGTGAACCTCAGTCAACACACATGCGCGCTAGCTGAAAAGTCAATCAGGCCAGAAGTTAATGGGCCTGAAATACTGGGTTAAACCTCCAATTGGGGACAGAACCCCCCCAAGGTTTGCAAGTTTCTTTTATTTTTTTTCATCTTTATTTTGATTCAATTATTATTTTTAATTAGTTTCTTTAATTTAATCATTTTCATAAAAAACATAAAAACAATATAAAATCAGAAAAAAGACAAAAAATAAATATTTTTATTTAACTAATATTTTTGTAAATAAATTTCATTAAATGATTTTATTTTTTAAATCTAGGATTCATCTTAATATTTTTTCAATAAAAACCTAAAATTTGTAGAATTAGGGTTTGTATCCATTTTTATCCTTTTTCTTTTCTTTTCACAATAATTAATTATTAAATATTATTTTTGTAATTAAATTGCATGTAAATAATTAGGTTAATTTAGGTTTAACTTTAATACTTTCTTAATAAACTAAAAAACAATTAGAATTAGGGTTAACATTTTAATTTCAATTAATCTTTCTCATTAAAACCATAAATGCAAAAAATCTCAAAAAAAACAATTTCCTTTTCTTTTAATTTAATTAATTTAATAATAATTTAATTTCATTAAAAAGGGTCCAACGCCCTCGCTTTCAATTATTGATTTGTTTCGCGCATTTTATTTTACTTCTTTTAAATATCAATGTAATTCTCCCAAAGCCCTGTAAACTTAATTTCTCGCACTTTACTTTATTTCTTTATTTTATGTCAAATCGGGTCCGGGATTTTAATTTGGCGATGTGGACCCGCGCCTTTGTAATAGTTTAGGAACTTTAATTTCCGCAACTTTTTTAACTGTTAATAATTGCATGCAAGAATGAATGGCCTAAATAAAAACAAACGCATAGATCACTTTGACATGACAAGACAAAATAAATGAACATGACACACAAATCACACACCACCCCTAGGGTACGCCTCACTGTTGCCTTGCCTCGAAAGGTGATCGTCGAGTAGAGGATGTCTTAGTAAGTCCTCATGATCCGGGAACCTGGCATGAGGGTAGCTTCTAAGGTATCTTCCCATTACTCCGGTGATCACCATGTCCCGAACCTCGAATTGACCCGAACACCTCCAACGGTGGTGCTACCTACCTCTCAATGGTGGGATGGCACTACTTTAAAGGACATTTACACAGACGAATTCCTTAGGGTAGGTAGACGACTCGTGGATACTTGCTCTAATTCAAAACAAAACAAATCAAAAATACTTTTCACACCAACACATTTTCAAAAAGCTTTCGAAAGCATTTTTCAAACACTCTTGAGGACCGATACAAGAGTCGAACTGAAATTTTCAAAGAAACTTTTTAAAACCCACAGTTGAAAAGCAAACAAACCATTTTTGAAAACACAAATGAGCAAGTATCTAAGAGCCCATGGATAACCATGGATAGAAAGGGTGCTAACACCTTCCCTTTCTATAAATCTACCTCCCGAACCGAGAGCAATCTCTATAAGGAATTTTTCTGTGCTTTTGTCCTTTCCATTTGGAGAAAATAAAAGACGGTGGCGACTCTTGCTTCCGCGACATTTTGCGAACCAGCGTTAAACAGTCAGTTCCAGATCCACCGATCACAAAGTGACTTATGCAACATGCTTGTACTGGCTAGCTTGAGGGCTGCAAAGGGCTTGTACAAATTGCTTAAGACCTATGGAAGTTGCTTGCACCAAAGGGACAGGTCCAAGGCTCAAGATTGATAAAGTTACAAAAGCTCACTTTATGAAAATGGCATTGTAACCTTTATGCTTAAAATGGAAATGTAACTTGTACAAAGCCTCAAAAGCAAAGATAAAGCCTTTATCTTCTAAGTTTGCATTTAATTATGGAGTGTAGAATGATTTTAGGACCTGTAAAGCAAGATTCAAACATCAAAGATCTGATTTGCAACTTGATGCTTTGTAAAAAATTGCTTGATCAAAAGTGATAAAATGCCAACTTCTCTTCTTCGATTCTCCCTAACCAAAAATGATCTTGGGGAGTTCTTTGACATTTTGGAAAGCTTGAAATGACCTCTATAATCCATATTTGAAATTAATTTTGAGATACTTCTGGGAACTAGGTGAAAAATGTCCATGAAGTTGGGTCTAAAACCTGCCTAAATTAGGGCAAAATTTCACTAAGTTATTTAGTTCATGGACCTATATTCACAAATTCATAACTTGAGATCCAAGCATCTTTTCGGAAAAGCTTGTGAAGCAAAGTTGTAGATTTCATGGAGGACTACAACTTTCATGTTTGAAGTTTTCTTTGAATCAAATTTCACCATGGTGAAAAAGTGGTGAAAAGTTGGGGAAAAATAAGAAAATTCTTATACTTAGAAAAATTCTAAGTTATGAAATTTTTCAAATTCAAAACCCTAATTTTCAAAATTGGTTTTCTTGGTGAACAAGTTTCATATTTTGACATATCTTGATGAATTATGACCCTTGGCAATTGATTTTGACCAAAAAGTCAAAGTTTGACTTTTCAGTGTACAGGTGACTTTTGATCAGTTAACTGCAAAATTCATCTGTCAATCCAATGAACTTGAGATCTTTTGAACCATGTAATTAGGTCAAGATGATGCCATTGAAACCTTGAAATCATGTTTGAACTCAATTAGTAATTGTCTAGGTTAAAAATCATAAATTGCCCTTTCTCAGTCAAAACCCTAATTTTGACCATTTTGCCCTTTTGATGATTTGATCAAATTTATTGAGGAGTTGTGATCCAAACTTGATAAAATGGTACATGTGAGTTTAAAATGTTTATGTGGATCAAAAATTATGAAGTTTGACTATAAATTGGCCATGGTTGACTTTTTGCCCAATACAACTGATTTTTAGGTCAACTGTCCAATTGACTGATCAAAAATGTGGTTCAAGGCTTGAAACTTAACATGAGCAATCTTAAGGGTCCAAGATGATGTATGAAAGTCACATGAAGCATTGGTGGTCCAAAAATCCTTGTGCAAACTTAAACCCTAATTTTAGGTTATCAGTGCAAGATGAGATGTCTTGAGCTGAGCAAACCCTAATCTTGTCTTGAGTCAAAGAAGTCTTGTGAGAAAAACCTTGATAAATGAGAGGGAAAATTTTGGAGTACAACACTAATCAAAGAATAAAATAACTTGAAACCAACACACTTTTTCACACGCGCACCTTAGGGTAACCTCGCTCATTGCCTCGAAAATACAGTCATGTCCCTCGAATATGGGGCGCCTTAGCAATGACCCTTCGATAAAAAGATCGTAGTCCCTCGATGACCCTCGATGTTGCCTTCGATAAAACGATCTCGTCCCTTATGAAAATTACTAAAGCGTCTCACAAGTTGCCTTTGATGACTGTAAAAATTGACCCGCGCATGTCCCTTCACATCCAACGATGGGGCTTCTTACCAAATTAATGGTAAGATAGCCACATTAAGAGGAGGAAGAAAAGAACAATTTAATACCTTTCGAGTATATAGATTCGCTCCTAGTTACTCGCTTGCTCACGATAAAAACATTTTTACACCTACACTTTTCATTTCAAAACATTTTCAAAAGACAAAACGTTTTGTATACGTTCTTATAGAGACGGGAACCATTGCAAAACATCTTTTCAAAACACTTTCCGAAACATAATTCATAAACACATCTTTGAACCACTTTTCGAAACAAAACTTTGTACGCGTTCTTATAGAAGCGAGAACCATTACAAAGAGATTTTTTTAAAATACTTTCAAAGCCCACACCACAAGCACACTGTCAAATGAAAGCAAGTGATCTAAACGAGTAACTAAGAGCCCATGGAAAACCATGGATGAAAAGAGTTCTAATACCTTCCCTTTTCATAATCTACCCCCAGAACCCGAGAAATAATCTCGAAAGGTCTTTCCTGTGCTTTTTTACCTTTCCTTTGGATAAAAGAAAAGTCGGTGGCGACTCTTGCTATCCGCACAAATGCGATTGAAACGCAAAACATCAAGTCAGTTCTCCCACCGTATCACAATATGCAATGCACATGATTTTATTTTGTTATTTAATATTTCAAGGGATTTAAAGTTTATAGACATATTGCAAATATCAAAGTAATAACGCATTTGAAATACTGAAAATTTTATTATAATAACTTCAAAATAGGTTATAAGACTCAACAATCCCAAGTACAAGATGAAAATAAAGTCTAAAACCCTGAGAAGTAAAGTTGTAGGAGATCACTCTATACGCTGGCGCTTCCCCGTAAGCCTGGCAATCTGAGCCTTCAACCTCTGGTTTTCTTCCGCATACCCGGCGGAAACCTTCTTCCAATCACCTGAATCAGGAAGTGAGTAATCAGCATCTGAATGAGGCTTAGGAGAAAATAAATCCCCTTGCCTATCCATAGTATCTACCGCTCGATTCTCAAGGATCTCAATCAAGTCGTCTTTCTCCTTCAAGTCTGTTCTAAAGGAAATCTCTAAATTTTGGCACTTGTTCTTCCAAGCATCCTTTTCCTACTGCATCCTGACTAAAGCAAGTTATAGCTCTTCTAGATCATCCAATAAGGGAGGAGTGGTTTTCACAAACAAATCAAGCATAGGTGTTTCCCGGGAATACGACATCTTCAACTGAATAGCTCTCGCTTAAACCCACTTAAGATATGGCTCCAAAGAAACAGCCCCCCTAGGTTCTAAGCCTTTCCTACTCTTCTTATGAATGTGACGCCAAGCCTTCGCAATCTGCTCCCTAGCTTCCCTATGGTATTCTCCCTCCTTCATAAAGACACTACTCAAATGAATACTATTTGGTTTATCCCTCATCGGATAACCAAGTTGTCGTCGTGCAAGAACAGGGTTATAGTTAATTCCTCCCTTTGTACCAAGAAGAGGTACATTGGGGAAACTACCACAACTGTCAACAATCTCTATATCCTTGTAAGCTCGATGATACCAATCAATATCCGAGTGAGTAAGTGCCATGATCTTAGGAGCCCAACGGGGTTCCTTCCTGACAACCCAGAAAGCGACAGACTGAGGCATATGAGAGATAAACCACTGGTACAACAAAGACGTACAACAGATAATCATCCCTCCATGATAAGAATTCAGAAGATGAATAGAGTAATAAGCATCTCCCAATAATGTAGGAACTGGGTTTCCAATCATGAAGATCCTGATAGCATTAATGTCAATAAACTTGTCCATATTAGGAAATAAGAACAACTCGTAAGTAAGTAGAGCAAAGATGGCCTCAAAAGCAACTGTACTCTTCATCCTAGCGAAGTAACGAGCTTTATCCAATAAGAACTGAGTTGGTAATCCTCTAATCCCTCCTTTAGTAGTCATATGGGCTTCCACCTCATACTTCCCCAGATGAATCAAAGCAGTAATCTCATGTGATTTTGGCTCACCCTTCAAACCAGTGAAAGGAACACGACCAATAACGGGTAAATCCAGCAAATAAGAATACTCCTCCAGTGTAGGCATCAACTGATAGTCGGGAAAAGTAAAGCAATGATACATCAGATCATAGAACTGGACCAAGGTCGATAGAATACCCTCCTTCATCCTAAGCTTCATAAGAGGAATGTTGGATCCATACTTCTTCCAAAATTCTGCAGAACACTCGATCTCGGGAATTAGAATGATCAACTCATATATCTTGGGTTCCTTGAAACTGTACTTCTCGGTCTTTCTTTTTCCAGAATCCATGGTTAAAAAGTACTTGAGATATTCACAAATGGTCAACTTTTAAGTCCCTTGAAATAATATTTCTTCAAAAGATGCTTATGAGTGCATGGATGCATGATGCAACAATCACACACAAGATCACACATATAGGGTTCATAGATTCTATGTCACGAGCATGAGGTCGAAGGTACTACCCATAAGGTGTTGGTCTAAAAGTTATCACCTGCCAAACAAGGTTCTAGAGGTTCCCAGAGTCTAAATCCTTCCTTCAGATATTACCAACTTCCCGATTAACTCGGTAATTAGTAATATTCTCAAGAAAAACTCGTCTGAGCATAGTATCGCGTGACAACTATTTTCGGATTACTCTGTCATAGCTTTTTCACTACACCTAAAAGGCCAAGATGGGTTTGTTATTTGTGATACGGTGGGAGAACTGACTTAATTGTTTTGCGTTTGATTGCAAATGTTGCGGTTAGCAAGAGTCGCCACCAACTTTTCTTTTATCCAAAAGGAAAGGTGAAAAAGCACAGGAAAGACCTTTGAGATTGTTTCTTGAGTTCGGGGGATAGATTATGAAAAGGGAAGGTATTAGCACCCTTCTCATCCATGGTTTTCCATGGGCTCTTAGTTACTTGCTAGATCACTTGCTTTTGTTTGCAATTGTGCTTTTGTGTGGTTTTTGAAAGTATTTTGTAAAGAGGCCATTTTTTAGGCAAACTTTGTAATGATTCTCGTTTGTAAGAATGTATACAAAGATGTTAATCTTTTGAAAATATTTTCAAGTTTGTAAGATGTTTTGAAAGTGTAGGTTTTTGTTTTTGAAAATAGCAAGCATGTTTTGTTTTAAAATGGAGCAAGTAATTAGGAGCATTCTACCTACTCAAAAGTATTTCATGTTCATTTCCTCTTTCCTTTTACATTGTCATCTTACCATTGATTTGGTAAGTAACCCTATCTTTGGATGTAAACAGGACGGGCGTGGGTCATCGTATAACCATGATTAGCAATATTGCAAGGTATCTTAGCATTCTCTTTTAGGGACTAATATCATTTGAAAGACAACATAGATAGCGTCATCGAGGGACTATGATCTTATATTTTGCTTGTTTTTGCTAAGATACCTCACATGCGTAATATGGCCATTTTGTAAGGCAACCAAGTGGATTTACCCTAGGGGTGCTTGTGTGCAAGTGTATTATTTTCCATGCTTGGTTTTGTCTTTGATTAGGGTTTTCTAATTGATTGGTTTTAGTCTTTCCATACAAACCCTAATTACTAGCATTTGTATATAAAGCGATAAATTGGAGAATTTAAAATTACTATGCTATTACAATACTTGTGGGAGGGGGTGTAAAAATTACAAATATGGATTACAAGAAGATAAAGCCTAATTATCTATTACAACCATATTGAATTTATAGAAGAATCGAATAAATAATGTACAAAATGAATAAATATGCAAGAATGTAAATGTAAAGAAAATGGATTTTTTGTTTGATTTTTTAGAGAAAGGGGGTTTGGTTTTAACCTAATTAACTAAAAGAGAAATAATTAATTAAATTAGTAAAAAGTAAAACCTAAATTTACTAGGAAAAGAATTTAAATAAAAACCCTAATCTAATAATTGATTAAAAGAAATTAAGTTTACAAGAGGAATATTTTTGGTATTTTTGTCTTAAAAATAATTTATAGTATTATAAAATATTTTTGGTCTTTTTATATTTTAAAATAATATATTTAAATGGTGTAAAAGAAAATAACTAAAACCCTAATTTTTTTAATTAAATTTACAAAACAATTAGTAAAATAAATAAAGTATGATTAAATAAAATAATTTTTTTGTGTAAAAAATAAATAAACTTTAACAAAATATAAATCTAATGTTTCTACATTTTTTTCTAATTTTTTAGTATTAGATAAAATATTTAAGAAAATAAATAAATAAAAATAAGAAAAAGAAAATAAAATGGGTTAGGGGTATGAATAACCAGCAAGGGGGTCAGCAGTAAGAAAAAAAATAAAAGCCCAAGACTGTTAAGCCCAGGCGCCTGTCCAAAAAAGTCAGAATGTGAGAAATATGCACCAAAAAAAACCAAAAGGGGTGGCTATACATCAGTTTATATAAATCAAACCATAAATATATATGGTAAACACGTTCCTGAGGCCAACTTCATCTTCAACCTCACACCCAGCCTAAACCTCTGTATCTCATTCAATTCTCAACAAAATGAAAAGTGTAAACAAGAAACTTGTAGCAAATTTCCTCACGATTTCAGAAATGCAAAGCAATGAAACTATAGATCAAAGATAAGCATGAATTTTAATGGCCCTAATCTGAACCCTAAAAATTTCAGAAACTTCAATCTTAAAATTCTCTAAGCTCAAACAAAATTAATGAAAATTATGGACATGGTTAGCTTTAGGGCAATGATATCTACATTTTTCATTCACAAATAAACCATTAATGATGCATTTATGAAGAGTTCAAAATTCAAAAAACTTACCTTGCAAGAGGGTATCGGGTTTGGAGTTTGAGTAGCTTTTAGTGAGTTCCAATGATTGGATTAGCTTCCTCAAGTTCCCAGGAAACTAATGGGATGCTTAGCTTGAGCTGAAAGTGCCTGAGGAGTTCTGTAGAAGTCAAGGTGCAAGGTGTTGTTTTTGAAAATGGTGGATGATGATGGAGGTGTTACAGTGGAGTTTCAGGTGTTGGGATTGTTTGTGTATGTTGTTTAGAAGCTTCTGAAAGTAAAAGGCCAAGAAGCGCACGAGCAAATTTGGAGATTGGATTCAAAACTCATAAATGTCAAGTTTTGAAGTGTTTTTGGTGATTCCGTGTTCTTGGTGTTTTTAGGGGTCAAGCATGCGTGAGATTTGTGGCAAATAACTTGTGTATGTATAAGCCAAGAGGTTTGAGTGCTTTGGGTAGTCAGAAGTACAAGTTACAAGTTAATTGCTAGGTTACTTGATTTTGAAGAAAAGTGGGAAAACAAGTTTCAATGTGTAGTACAAGCCTGGGTTGGGTAATTTTAAGTGTCTAAACAAGTTTCTCTTGAGTTATAAGACATTTATGATCATAAGAGAACAAGTGCAAGGCTCAAGAACAAGTTTTATGCAAAAAGCTACTTTATCAAAATGGTATTGTGCACTTTCTTCCCAAAATGGATATAAAGCAAGGTCTTGCATGAATGCTTGAATTGAGACCTATAACAGTTGTGAAAGCAATTAATTATGGAGTGCCTAATAAGTTTGAGGCCTGTAAAGTAGATGTTATGCAGCATAAGTTTGCTTTTTGAATTTGTTCATCACAAAATGACTTGTAATTCAAGTGTGAAAACCCTAACTTCATGTCTTCGATTCTCCCTACTCAAAAATGATCTCAAGGAGTTCTTGGACATTTTGGAAAGCTTGTGATGTGCTCTAAAACCTCTCTTTGAATCACTTTTGAAAATTACCCAAGGAACTATATGAAAAAGTTCCATGAAGTTAGGTCAAAATCCTGACTAAATTAGGGCAAAATTTCACTAAGTGTTTTGTTTCATGACCATGTGTTCTTAAAATTATAACTTCAGATCCAAGCACTTTTGGAAGGAGTTGTGTAAAGAAATGTTGTAGATTTCATGTATATCTACAACTTTCATGTTGAAAGTTTTTCTTGAATCATCTTGCATCATGGTGAAAATTTTGCTCAAAGTTGTGAAAAAAATAAGAAATTTCCAACACTTAGAAAAATTTCTAAGTTTAGAAATTTTAAATTTTCAAAATGAAATCTTGAATTTTTGATTTATTGATGAATAATTTTCATATTTTGACATTCTTTGATGAATTGTGATCTTTGACATTTGATTTTGACCAAAAAGTCAAAGTTTGACTTTTTAGTATACAGTTGACTTTTGATCGGTTGACTAAAAATTTATATGTCAATCCATTGGGCTTGAGCAATGTTTTGATCCATGTCATTTGGTAAAAATGATGCAATTGGACTCTTGAGATCATGCCTTAAACCAATTGATCATTTTCTAGGTCAAAAATCAGAAATTGCCCTTTCCCAGTCAAAACCCTAATTTTGACCATTTTTCCCTTTTGAAGATTTGATCAAATTTCTTGAGGAATTATGGTACAAACTTGATCAAATGATACATATGAGTTTAAAATGTTTATGTGGATCAAAAATTATGGAGTTTGACTGTAAATTGGCCACAGTTGACTTTTTCCCCAATACAGCTGATTTATAGGTCAACTGCTCAATTGACTAAGCAAAAGTTTGATCCAAAGCTTGAAACTTGACATGAGTAATATTGAGGGTCCATAATGATCCATGAAAGTCATATGGAGCATTGGAAGTTCAAATATCCCTGTGCAATCTCAAACCCTAATTTTGCTTATTAGTGCTTAAGGAGGTGTCTTGAGCTGATCAACCCTATTGTAGTCTTGAGCCAAAGGAGATCTTGTGAGAAAATTCTTGATAAATGAGAGGGAAAATTTTGGAGTACAACAGCTGCCCCTATTCAATCTTCTTAAGCCTGAAGAGTTAGATAGGCGAGTTTTTCCATTCGTGACTCGAAGGTGGAAGATGATTGGACATTAAAGTTACCATAAATTTGCACTCGGTGATGTGATGGTTGATGGTATAAGGAATGGGCTTAAAGATTCCATTTGGAGGGATGATGGAAATTTGTTGGAGATGGGCTTGTAGATTCCATCCAGAAATGATTGTTGAACCGTATTTGTAAGCTGAAACTGAATGAGTATCAGAATGGCATCCGTGTCTGGAGCGTACCTGAACTGTATTTGAGAGCTGAATCTGAATGAGTATCAGAATGGCATCCATGTCTAGAGCGTATCTAAATTGTATCTGATAGTTGAATCTAAATGAGTATCAGGATGGCATCCGTGTCTGGAGCGTATATGAACTGTATCTGAAGATTGAATCTGAATGAGTATCAGGATGACATTCGTATCTGGAGAGCATCTGAACTGTATCTCAAAGTTGATTCTGAATGAGTATCAGGATGGAATCCGTTTCTGGAGCGTATCTGAACTGTATCTAAAGATTGAATCTGAATGAGTATCAGGAAGGCATCCGTATCTGGAGCTTATCTGAATTGTATTTGAACTGTATCTAAAAGCTGAATTTGAATGAGTATCAGGATGGCATCCATGTTTGGAGCGTATCTGAACTGTATCTGATAGTTGAATATGAATGAGTATTAGGATGGAATCCGTGTCTGGAGCGTATCTGAACTGTATCTGAAGATTGAATCTGAATGAGTATCAAGATGGCATCCGTATCTGGAGCGCATCTGAACTGTATCTGAAAGCTGAAACTGAATGAGTATCAGGATGGCATTCGTGTCTGGAGCATATCTGAACTGTATCTGAAGATTGAATTTGAATGAGTATCAGGATGGCATCCGTATCTGGAGCGTATCTGAACTGTATATGAAAATCCTTTGAACATTTTTAATGGTAGCTATTGATTAACCTTATCCTAAAAAGGGTAAAATGTTAGCTAATATGCAATTTCATATTGTATAAAATGCATGGTGTAATGAGATTTTGATAAATGCATTCGGGTTATCGATGTTTATGATATATGGATGTGATGTATGCGTATATGAGCTAATTTGGTGCACTAATTGTTTGACTTGGGGAAAATAAATCCCCGACTGCTGCTGAGGATACGGAGTGCAAGTCTTTATGTTGTGAAATGTTAATGAATTTCCACTTAGAGAAATAAACTTTGTTGTGAGGGAAATTACGTGTACTTATTGTAAAATCCTGTTGGGGAATCTTGAGAAATTTGGCGACTTTAAACGGGGAGTGTTAACTGGAAGCTTTGTTTCACTAGGGATTAAACTGCACACTACGGGGGATTTTATAGAATAGTTTAAAGATTTTTCCCTATCTCTTAAAGCCATTAGTGATTGTCTTTCTATTTTGTTCATTTGTAAATGATAGTTACAATAAAATGCATATGTTCAAAAATAAATCATTTGACGTTTTCGCAAACAAAACACAAGAGTAAAGAAAAACATATAGTTTTGCACTTTCAAAGGGATATCTTTGTATTGACTTTGAGTAAGTATTTTTGTACAATGAGACAAACATTCTAGTAAGAGAATGTCGTCGTAAAAGTGAAAATTTGATACAAAGAAAAGATAGCTATGTGAAATAAACCCATGGGGTTCCCATTCTGCTATAGCCTTCATGTCTCCGAGCATCTTATCTATTTGTTGCCTTGTCCGAAGGTGATTGAATTGATCAGAACTGTCGAGTTTACAGGTTGTCCATAAGGTGATTCAACGGGGACATATTCATATGCTTTTATTCCGTAACTTTTCTTGGACCTCCCTTTCGGGTTTTCGGTCCACCGGGAACCCCTTTTTTGCCTAAGCCGCCCTTTCAGGTTTTCAGCTTGCCGGGTGTACAAATTTTTTTGTTTTATCCTTAATTTTTGCCTAGGTGTGTCAACCTAGCGGGTCTCTTATGCGTAGTATCTTTTTACTATGTTCGCATTCACAGGGTGCGGCAGGTCGTCGCCATCCATAGTGGTTAAGATCATTGCTCCACTAGAGAATATGCTTTTGATCACAAATGGTCCTTCGTATGTAGGAGTCCATTTTCCCCTGGGATCACCCGACGGTAGTATGATACATTTTATCACCAAATCCCCGACTTGATACACTTGGCGTCTGACCTTTTTGTTGAAAGCATTGATCATCTATTTTTGATACATTTGACCATGACAGACAGCAGTAAGTCTTTTCTCTTCAATCAAGTTTAGTTGATCAAGTCGAGTCTGGATCCAATCGTCTTTGTTTAGACCTGCATCCTTCATGATTCTCAGAGAGGGGATCTGGACCTCAATAGGCAAGACAACTTCCATGCCATATACCAGAGAGTAGGGTGTTTCCCCGGTTGATGTGCGCGCTGTGGTACGATACCCGTGGAGAGCGAATGGTATCATCTTATGCAGTCTTTATACGTGACTGTCATTTTCTGTATGATCTTTTTGATGTTCTTATTTCCAGCTTCGACAACACCATTCATCTTTGGCCGATAAGGGGAAGAATTGTGATACTGGATCTTGAATTGCTCGCACAGGGTGGTGATCATAGTATTGTTTAGATTTGCACCATTATTTGTGATGATCCTCTCCAGGATACCATACCGACAGATGAGATTCTGTTTAATGAACCGGGCTACAACATTCTTAGTGAGGGAAGCGAAAGAGGCTGCCTTAACCCACTTTGTAAAATAGTCAATGGCCACCAAGATGAAACAGTGTCCATTAGAGGTTGTTGGTTTGATTTCCCCAATCATATCGATGCCCCACATAGCAAAGGGCCAAGGATCCGTCAAGACATTCAAAGGAACCGGAGGTACATGCACCTTGTCAGCATAAATCTGACACTTGTGGCAGGTTCGAGAGTGTTGATAGAAATATGCTTCCATGGTAGACCAGTAATAGCCTTCCCGTAGGATCTTCTTTTCCATCGTGTGCCCACTATAATGGGTGCCAAAAGTGCCCTCATGTAGATCATCCATGATTTTTTCTTCCTCAACCTTGTCTATGCAACAGAGCAAAATAGTGTCATGGTTGCGTTTGTAGAGAATACCACTACTAAGGAATAACTTAGCATAGAATCTCCTTAAAAACTTCTTATCATTGACTTAAGCTCCTTCCGGATATTCTTGAGCCTCGAGATACCTCTTGACTTCGTGAAACCAAGGCTGGTCCACTACTTCTTCAGTATTAATCTCGTGACAGTGAGCTGGTTCATCCATTCGTTCAATGGTGATCTGGGGGGCCTCGTTATCCCATTTAAGTTTAATCTTGGATGACATTGTGGCTAGTGTGTCTGCTAGCTGATTTTATTCTCGCGGGAAATGCTCGAAGGTAATCTTCTCAAAGTGTGGGATCAATGTCAACACATGTTCTTTTTAAGGGATAAGGTTAGGGTGTTTGGTGTTCCATTCCCCTTTGATCTGGTTGATGACCAAAGCTGAATCTCCGAATACATTTAAGGATTTGATCCCAAAATCTATGGCAGCTTTGAGACCAAAAATGCACGCTTCATATTCTACCATGTTGTTTGTATAGTTGAAGCAAAGTCTTGCAGTAAAGGGAGTATGACATCCTTCAGGGGATATAAGTACAACACCAATACCATTGCCGAGTGGGTTGGATGCCCCATCAAAAACCAGGGTCCATCGGGATCCTTGTTCAGGTCTGTCATATGGTCTGAATCCTTCACAGTTTTTTACCATTATGATGTCTTCATATGGGAATTATAACTTCATAGACTGGTAGTCCTCCACAGCTTGGTGAGCCAGGTGATCAGCTAGTACACTGCCCTTTATTTCTTTCTGGGTAGTATATTATATGTCATATTCTGTCAGGATTATCTACCATCTCGCTATTCTCCCAGAGAGGGCGGGTTTCTCGAAGATGTATTTTATTAGATCCATTTTAGATATCAATAAAGTAGTATGGGTCAGCATATACTGTCTTAGTCGGCGAGCAGACCATGCCAGAGCGCAGCAAGTTTTCTCGAGCAGTGAATATCTGGTTTCACAGTCGGTAAACTTTTTGCTCAGGTAATAAATAGCATGCTCTTTTCGGCCATTCTCGTCATGTTTCCCCAGCACACACCCCATTGAATTTTCTAAAACGGTTAGATACATGTTCAATGGTCTTCCCTCGACTGGTGGCATCAAAACAGAAGGCTCTTGTAGGTACTCTTTGATCTTGTTGAAGGCAGTTTGGCACTCATCATTCCATTTGACTACTTGATCTTTCTTCAGTAATTTGAAGATTGGTTCACAAGTAGCTGTCAGGTGAGAAATTAATCTGGCAATGTAATTTAACCATCCCAATAATCCTCTGACTTCCTTCTCAGTATGAGGAGTAGGCATTTCTTATATAGCTTTCACCTTGGCAGGATCGACTTCAATACCTTTTCCGCTGACGACAAAGCCTAGGAGTTTACCGGACCTTACTCCAAACATGCATTTATTTGGGTTCAACCTCAGCTTGTACTTCTTTAGTCTCTCAAAGAGTTTCTGTAAATGGTCAAGATGCTCTTCTTCTGTTTGAGATATGGATATCATGTCGTCCACATAGACCTCTATTTCGTGATGTATCATGTCATGAAATAGGGCTACCATGGCACGCTGATAGGTTGCCCCAGCATTCTTCAACCCGAATGGCATAACCTTGTAGCATAATATGCCCCACTGTGTGACAAAGGTTGTTTTCTCCATGTCCTCAGGCGCCATTTTGATTTGGTTATAGCCTGAGAAATCGTCCATGAAGGAAAACACTTTATGTTGCGCCGTATTGTCAACTAGAATATCAATGTGGGGAAGTGGGAAATCATCCTTAGGGCTTGCCCTATTCAAATCTTTGTAGTCCACACATATTCGTACTTTTCTATCCTTTTTAGACACGGGAACAACATTGGCGACCCATTGCGGATAGGAGGTAACGGCCAAGAATCCGTCATTGAATTGTTTCATGACTTCTGCTTTGATCTTCTTTGGCATGTTTGGTTGCATGCGACGGATCTTTTGTTTAAATGATGGACATTCTTCTTTTGTTGGTAGACGATGTACCATGATGTCTACATCAAGTCCTGGCATGTCTTTGTTTGACCAGGAAAAGACCTCAACATAATCATGTAGAAACTAAATCAGACGCTCTTTGACATTGGGTTCCAAAATTGCACCCACCTTGACTTCTCTCTTGTCTTCTTCGGTACCTAGGTTAATTGTGTCCACTGGTTCCTCGTGGGGATGTATGGTCCTCTCTTCTTATTGTAGTAACCTGGCGAGTTCCCCTAGTACTTCACAATCTTCATCACCTTCGTCTTCGGCTTGGTAGATTATATTTTCAGAATCACAGAAGGCCATAGTAGAATTCTTACCCATGGGATCCCGGATGTATGTAGATCTGCATTTTGAATGTGAGTGTGTGTAAGAGTATAGCTATCTTTTAAAAAAATGAAAATGTAAAAAGAAAAACAATGAGCACCAAGTTTGTATGCAAAAACGTCCATGATTTATTGATGTTATATGGAAATGAGATAATAACCCTTACAAATGGACCATTGTGCCTCGGGTAAGACACAAGGTTTTAAGATTCTGAAAACACAATGAGCAAGTATCTAAGAGCCCATGGATAACCATGGATAGAAAGGGTGCTAACACCTTCCCTTTCTATAATCTACCTCCCGAACCGAGAGCAATCTCTATAAGGAATTTTTCTGTGCTTTTGTCCTTTCCATTTGGAGAAAATAAAAGACGGTGGCGACTCTTGCTTCCGCGACATTTCGCGAACCAGCGTTAAACAGTCAGTTCCAGATCCACCGATCACAGAACTGGCGACTCTGCTGGGGATGTTATAAAGTGAGGTGTACCTTAGGACTAAGATCACTGTGTTTTCAATTGCTTTCCTTGCTTGCTTTATTATTGTGGGTTGCTTGGGAGTTCTATAGATCCTAAACCCGGATCTGGGGGATACCTTTCTTAGAAAGTAGCAACAAGGCTGTGAGGGAACTGTGCGGGGTATACCGACATGGTTGAAACAGTCTGCTACGTTGATGTGGCACTTTGGTGTGTACCGGTAACCCTTGAGTTCAGTCAAGGAGAGTACGGGGCCTCCGCGTGGTGTCGTGAAGCATCAACAGACCTTAGGAACCTTAATTGAACTATCTTGGCCTCTTTAGGGTAGTGAGATAACTGACTTTGGTGCAGTCCGAGGTTGGTTGATACTCGATACTACGCTCAATTGAGGGTTGCTTTCCTGGAATATTTCGGTCGCCAGTTCAGTGGCTAAATCGAAACGATGAACAATGAAAGCAATCCCGTGATATTGGGAACCTTAGAACCCGGTTACTTTGATTAGGACAGGTTGAACCCACCAACTTCAAGAGGGTACTACCCAGACCCCATGCTGGCCTTAAACCTTAAGGGCTTCTCTTGTGTGACTTGCGTACCTTCGTACTTGACTACTTGCATGCTTGTTATCTGACCCTTGATGCCTTGCAGGTTCTGTTTATAGTCCTTGATTGGGACTCATGACAGGTTTTACTTAGGTTTCTTGCAGGTTTTGTTCATAGTCCTTAATTGGGACTTATAACAGGGCACTAACTACTTGCAGGTTCTGTTTATAGTCCTTAATCAGGACTCATAACAAATTTATCAAGTTTCTTGCAGGTTTCGGTCTATAGTCCTTAATTGGGACTCATAACAGGGTTACCCACATTACCCCATGCATAGCATGACACCATACCATTGCATACCATTGCATACATCCTAACCCATTTCAAGGATCTCAAGGGCTTGTGATGCAGGTCATGATAAATCAAACATCTAGCCAGGGGCCAAGAGGATTTATTTTCCTCTAGCCAAGGGTGTCAGGGGCTATGACCCACTGGATATGGTGAGCCTTTGACCCTTGAAGAAGGGCTCTCTACAACAGGAAGTTCCTTCACTCAAGTTACCAGTTCTCAACTCTAACAAGTTTCTCTGTTTACCCTGCGAGGTCCTTGAAAACATTGCATGCATATCATACATATCATTGCATTACAGGTACCCGTTCTTTGCAGGTCACTTACCCTTCTCGCTGTTTATTTCAGCAATGGCTTGCCCACAAGACAACCAGGACTTTCTTGCTCAAGAGACTCGGTTCGGGGAAACTCTCCTGAATCTATCCAAGGGGCAAGAGGAGCTAAGGATATTTCTCACGGAGACCTTCGTCAGGGGAAATGCTGAGGATGAAAAGTTGGAACACCTACAAGCTGAGATGGAGGCTATGAAAGCCCAGATGCTGGGACAGAGGAATGTCATTCAAAGCCTAGTTCAAAGACAAGAGGAGCTCTGGTTTCTCTTCAACCAACTGCTTCAGGGTAACCTACTGGGGCAAACATCTAAGGGTAAAAAGCCATTCATCATCCAATCGTCCTCGAGACAAGAGGATAAGGGGAAAGCTCCTCAAATGACCCCAGTGCCACAAATTCAGCACCAACCTCACCAGCTTCAGCCAGACAAGCCCAGAAGGCAATTCACCCCGCTCAACATATCGCGGTATCAAGCTTTGCAACACCTATTGAGGTTGAATCTGATCACATTAAAGGCTCATCCCCGGAACCCCAACACAGCATCTCCTGCCTATGATCCCAATAAGAGGTGTGCCTACCACTCTGCTAGCCCAGGACATGATACTAATGAATGTTGGGATCTGAGGAACAAAATCCAGGACCTGATCGATGAAGGGGCATTGGAGTTCACACAAGATGGACAGGCTGAATTTTTCTACCATTCCTCCAAGGCTCATCAGTTGAAGTGACAAGCTCCGAGACTAGGAAACTTTTGTTCATTTGAATGTTCAAGTTGTGTTTTTCTTTTGACCGCTCAAACATTTATTCATGTTAAAACATTGTTATTCCATTAATGCATCGCTTATGTCTATTTTGAATCAATATATTCGCATTCACTATATGCAAATCTTTTCATATTCTTTCTGATGTCAACTCTCGGTTAATAATTCTGAGCCTCTTGAGGGAGGATGACGAAAACGATACCGCGATCATTACAGTATGCTTTTGAACAGACCCCGCTGATGAGGTACAGGCATTGTTTCAAATCCTAAACACTGGAGTTATAAGGATGATAATCCCTCGTCAACCCCTCTGAGCCAAAGAAGTAGGAGTTTTTCTTTTCGAAAATTAAAACCCTTAATCATAACCTGGGGCAGGGTAGTCTCTCAGTTGATCCAAGTGCATAACGAATGGCACCAAAGAAGTCCTTACAAAACGAAGAAAGACAGTGATGGTTCCAAATAATCAATAAAGAAAGGCAGTCATTACCAAAATCAAAGAAGCCCAATAAGTCAAAATACCCATGAAGGAGACTTACGAAACTGGGGCATCCCGCTGACTGTAATTCCAAAAAAGGAAACAGTTCAGGCAAAAAAGAAAGGGATAACAAAATCAAGAAAGAGGTCTCACAAACCCTCAACCAAAGCAAAAATGACTGCCTATTCAGAATAAATCATCAACATTTGAACCATTATTGGAACATCAAAGCAAAGACTCAAGCAAGGTCTAACGCACGATCAACTGAGTTTAGGTTTGGAGAACATCACGAAGAGCGGGTGGGTACAAATAATTTGAGCCTTTATCATTTGTTTCTTAAACCATGAACCAGGCCACGTTATAACCCTTAAAAGTCCTAGCTGAAGCATGGGTTAGTTCGAAAGCATACTAGGACGAAAGGTATCCTGACTCCTTAAGGCTTACGGTAAATACGGAGTTGACATCACGTTTTACAAACAATCATTTGTTTTATGAAAAAAAAATGCATTTTCAAAAATTTTCAAAAAAACAGACATAGGCTTTGCATTTTTAACATAACTTTGTTTGCATACGACTTTTTGTTTGAGCAGCAGAAGTTTGCACGACGAATGCCTAATAAACAGAAACACTTCCAATCAAGGGGCATGATATAATCATGGTCTATTATCTGGGGCAGTCCAATCAAGATTCGGAGAATCTCTCAAAGGCCAAATAGCCTGGGGACAAATCTCTGCCTGAATCGCTTGGGGCATCTCAACAACGAATCTTGCCTGATCAAACATCTTCTGGTGGCATGACAACACAAATTCTAACAGGGGCAACTCCCTACATTCTGAGAGCATGGACATAGTCGAAAAAATACGCATAATCAAAGACCCGCTAGGTTGACACACCTAGGCAAAAATAAGGGCTTCCCGGCGAACCAAAAGGGTTCGGGCAAGATAAGGGATGAAATGAAAAAATCTGTACACCCGGCAAGTCGAAAACCTGAAAAGGCGGCTTGGGCAAAAATGGGTATCCCGGTGGACTGAAAACCCGAAAGGGCGGTCCAGGCAAAAGTTAGGGATCAAAGCGTACGACTATGTCCTGTCATCTTGTCACCTGCCTACCAAAAGAAGGTTTGTCCATCAACAACTATCAAGCACCTCCACAGGTCTTCCTCTCCCACATCAGAAACAGGGGCAATAAAGAGATGTCTAAGCAATCTAATTGTTCTGTCCTCCAAAGGTATCAAGGTAGGTTCAGCCGAAGAACATAACCAGATATCCTAATTCTCCAGAGAGTGTGTCAGCAAGTCAGCACACTTCCCTCAAGCAAAGCTACTATCAAACTTAAGGAAATTGGGTATCCTCCAGTATATCTCAACATTCCCCAGCAGCATATACACATTCTTAACAAGCATCCCCGGCAGTCTTGGTCTAAAGATTGTTCCCCGGTGGCATATCAACATTCAAAGGAATCACTTCCCCCAGCATATCAAAACTTCTCCAAGAAAGAGGCCAATCCAGTTCCCCAGGAAAGTTGGAATTCATCTCCCCAAGCAGTAAGCTTATCCCCAGTAGATTCTGGAAGTTTATCCCTCGCAGAGCACGAACACGTCGTCCGACTTGATTTAAAGAGTTATTTCCTTAACAGGATATAACTGGGTTATCCTCAGCCAAAAACCACGGAAAGAGCGTCCTCGACAAAGTCTTCTTACCCCGGCGAAGTCCATCAACACTTCCAACAACAAGGATATCCCCAGCGGAGTTATCCTCATCAACCTCAGCAAAGTACTTCTCTTTCCCCACAAAGTTCACTCCCCGCAGAGTAATCTATTTGCCAAGTTTATTTCCCAACGGAGTTATCTTCTCCTACCGGTATTCTTGCAATTATCATCCCCAGCGGAAGCAAAATTTTATTCTTCAACATCAGCCCAGGATACGACTTCCCGGCACCCATCAAGGATTCACTTTCCTAGACAAAAACATACATAAAACATCACATACATCATTATAACATGCATAGACGCATCATATCATATAAATCTCATTTATGGTGAGAACATCATTGCTTGATCCATATCATGCATTGCATATGTCTGACCTTTACCTTTCAGGAAAGATGCAGTTGAAATTCTCAATCATATTTCAAGACCTTGTCCGGTTCAGTTAAATCGACCCTAAGATTTTCCTGATGCTTATCCAGTCAAAGGCCTTCTCTGGTTCAGTAAGATCGACCCTAAGATCTCCCTGATGCTTATCCAGTTGAAGATATTCCAAGACCTTGTCCGGTTCAGTTAAATCGACCCTAAGATTTTCCTGATGCTTATCCAGTCAAAGGCCTTCTCTGGTTCAGTCAGATCGACCCTAAGATCTCCTTGATTCTTATCCAGTTGAAGATATTCCAAGACCTTGACCGGTTCTGTTAAATCGACCCTAAGATTTTCCTGATGCTTATCCAGTCAAAGGCCTTCTCTGGTTCAGTCAGATCGACCCTAAGATCTCCCTGATGCTTATCCAGTTGAAGATATTCCAAGACCTTGTCCGGTTCAGTTAAATCGACCCTAAGATTTTCCTGATGCTTATCCGGTCAAAGGCCTTCTCTGGTTCAGTCAGATCGACCCTAAGATCTCCCTGATGCTTATCCAGTTGAAGATGTTTCAAGACCTAGACCGGTTCAGTTAAATCGACCCTAAGATTTTCCTGATGCTTATCCAGTCAAAGGCCTTCTCTGGTTCAGTCAGATCGACCCTAAGATATCCCTGATTCTTATCCAGTTGAAGATATTCCAAGACCTTGACCGGTTCAGTTAAATCGACCCTAAGATTTTCCTGATGCTTATCCAGTCAAAGGCCTTCTCTGGTTCAGTCAGATCGACCCTAAGATCTCCCTGATGCTTATCCAGTTGAAGATGTTTCAAGACCTAGACCGGTTCAGTTAAATCGACCCTAAGATTTTCCTGATGCTTATCCAGTCAAAGGCCTTCTCTGGTTCAGTCAGATCGACCCTAAGATCTCCCTGATTCTTATCCAGTTGAAGATATTCCAAGACCTTGACCGGTTCAGTTAAATCGACCCTAAGATTTTCCTGATGCTTATCCAGTCAAAGGCCTTCTCTGGTTCAGTCAGATCGACCCTAAGATCTCCCTGATGCTTATCCAGTTGAAGATGTTTCAAGACCTAGACCGGTTCAGTTAAATCGACCCTAAGATTTTCCTGATGCTTATCCAGTCAAAGGCCTTCTCTGGTTCAGTCAGATCGACCCTAAGATCTCCCTGATGCTCATCCAGTTGAAGATATTCCAAGACCTTGTCCGGTTCAGTTAAACCGACCCTAAGATTTTCCTGATGCTTATCCAGTCAAAGGCCTCCTCTGGTTCAGTCAGATCGACCCTAAGATCTCCCTGATTCTTATCCCAGTAGAAGACACCCAAGATTTTTCTCAACGAGCGTTGTTGAAGTTAAAATCGCCCAAGGTTCTCTTACCATCCATGCTAAGGCAGTAACCATCCCTGGTTCATTCATCAGCGTTTGAAGCTCCAGACTCAGCTCCTGTAACCAGTCAGGACACATCTATACCAAGCATCTAAAATCAGCTCCTGCAACGTGTCAGGTACTCATTTTCTCTTTTACAGGTATGCAGGTTCTCGCTAAGGAATCTCCTACGCGATCAACATCCAGATGGCATCTATAAGCCCATCATCCTATCCAGTAATCTCCAAATGGCATCTATAAGCCCATTCCACCATCACTGCCACTATGTGAGCGCAAATTTCTGGGCACTCTAGTGTCCAATCATCTTCTACCATCGGATTACGAAAGGCACGTCAGCCAATCTGCATCCTCAGGTCTAAGAAGATTGAACAGGGGCAACTGTTGCACCCCAAAATTTGCCCTCCCATATTCTTCAAGAAATTGCCAAGTCAGGTCACAAAATTCCCCAAGGGTTATGCAGTTCAACAGTCTCTCATACAGTCAAAACTAGGGTTTGGGTTCTAATCAAGAAAAGGAAGTTTTCAAAGGCCCAATCAAGTCTCATATGCTTACAAAGATGGTCAAGTATCCTCATATCAAGTTTCAAGGCATTCAGCTCAAAATTGCACAGTCAAAACCCTAGATTGCACTACAGTCAACTGTAGGGGCAAAATGGTCATTTGACAGTCAAAAGTTCAAATTTTTGGTCAACATACCATTTTGAAGCCACAAATATCATTTGATCAATGCTTGATCATGATTCTCAAGATTTGGCTCAGAAATCATCAAAGATGCAAAAGTTACTATATTTAGAAAGCTGAAAAAGTCAACTGAAATTGACCAGGGCATAACTTTCACATGGATTATCAGAAAAATTCCATCCAAAGCTCATTTTGAAGAGAAAGACATTTCCTACAATTCATCTTCATACTTCAAGTCCAAGAAATGCTCTCACAAAAAGTTATCAATTTCAACATTATAGGTCACTTTCAAAAGTCA
Organism: Vicia faba; assembly: GCA_948472305.1. Taxonomy (NCBI): domain Eukaryota; kingdom Viridiplantae; phylum Streptophyta; class Magnoliopsida; order Fabales; family Fabaceae; genus Vicia; species Vicia faba. The sequence goes on along the minus strand of OX451739.1, from coordinate 1,081,912,994 downwards.
ACAAAAAGGGACTTTAAGTCAAAGGCCATAACTTGAGATTGGTAAATCAACATGACATGGGACCAAAGGCATTGGTTAAAGGACTCAAAGACCTTTCCAAAATGTCCAAGAACATGTGAAAAGCTTAAAAATTGAGCAAGTTATGCCTTGTGGAAGTTGGGAAATTTTTGGGAATTTTGAAAAGTCAACATTGATGCAAATGATCCAAAAATGCTAATGGGCCCATTTTTCTTCCAAGTTTCTTCATGCCAAGCCTATGCACGACCATTAAGCCCAAGGGGAAGTATTTTCTCATTTTTTAATTATTTATTTGAATTTATATTAATATTAATTCATTTAAATTATTTAAATATGTAGAAAATATAAACTTGACCTAAAAAAATCTTTTTATGCACATTCTAGACTCAAGATTTCGTGCACATGCTAATTAGGAAAGAATTGGACTAATTGAGCTTAATTGATACAAAATACATGAGAAAAAGATTGAAAAAAGATCCTTAACAAATCAAATCTCCAATTCATAAAAGCAATGGATTTTGATCCAATTTTCTTAACCTAATTACTCACTACATATGCAGGATGAGAAACCTAATGGCTAGAGACTGGAAGCTGCGCTGAAAACTCCATTACAAACTTGGAAAATTGTTGATAAAACAAAAATCTGAAATCAGTGCTAGAGATTGATTCGAGACACCAAACCTATTTCAATAGCTTCCTTAAGCCTTCCTGAAGGTATTCCAATCAACATCAACCACAAAAGCCCCAGGAATTGGTACCTGTAACTCAAACTGTGTCACAAAACTTTTGAAATCGCATATCACAATTCATACATCTTTTTGCATTTTTATTTACGAATTCTTGTTCAGTATGAAATTTCCAAGCTAACCATTGTGTTTAATTGTATTTTTATTGACCATACACGATGATGCCATGAATGAAATTTAGGGTTTTCAGGTTGTGATTTTAGGGCTTTTGCAAAGAAGAAAAATTAAAGCTTCAGACCATGACCATTGAATCCAGTGCATTGAGACGAACATAGACCAACCTTCGCGATCAATTTATATACATTATAGCGCTAGTCGCTATTTTCTGTAAACCTACTTTAGACCACGCGCTTAAAACTGTTGCCTTTGAGTTTATGTTTCAGGAAAAATTGAAGAAGACAACGTCGTGTCAGTTGGTGATTCGGTGGTTTGAATTGCGCGCGTTTTTTCTCCACTACGCGTTGGTTTTGTTTTTGTTATTTATTTACTATAATATATTGATTGAAATTGAGTGGCTCAGTTGGCAAAACGTGATGTGGTTAACCCTCAAGACCTGGGTTCAAGTCCCAGGTCTGTGCAATTTCCATGTTATTTTTCATTAACAACTCCTATGTAGCACTCACACTAAGGATCACCATACACCTCATGATCCAAGCATACACGTGTCCCAGACGGCCACACCAAAGGCATAGATCCAAGGAGTACCATGTACCATAGTCAGACGCGTCACATGTTGCACAAAAAAGTCAATGGATTTCAAGCTATTGGGCCAGAATGCTAGGCCTATACCTCCTAAATTGGGGCCTGAACCCCCCCCCCTGGTTTTCTTTTCTTTTCATATTTTATTTTCTTAATTGTTATGTTATTTATTTTGTATTTGTTTTAATTAATTAATTATTTTTACAAAATATGAAAAATATCATAAAATCAGAAAAAAGGCAAAAAATATAATATTTATTTATTTTAATTATTTCCATAAATAAATGCATGTAAATAAACTTAGTTTTAATTAGGTTATAATTTTAATCCTTTTAATAACTAAAATCCAAAAATAGAATTAGGTTTAATTTTTATTCTTCTTAATTTCCCTTTTTACAATAATATTGCTTATTTTATTTATTTTCATAAATTAAATTTTTGCATGTAAATTAACTTAGATTTAAATTAGGTTAAAACTTAATATTTTTACAATAAACTTAAAAAACATTAGAATTAGGGTTTGACATTTTATTTTAATTTCAATCAATTCTTTTTTCTTTTAAATCTTAAAAAATACAAAAATACCAAAAACATTTTCATTTAATTTTAATTAATTCATTAACTTTAATTTTTTGCAAAAAGGGTCCAACGCCCATGTTCATAATTTATTTAATTCCGCGCATTTATTTTATGTCGTTTATTATAATTATGTAATTCTCCCAAAGCGTTGTAACAATTTATACTTCTCGCACTTTTCTTTATCGCTTCATTTACTTTCCGCTAAATCGGGTCCGGTTTAATTTTGGCGATGTGGACCCGCGCCGTTTGTAATAGTCTTAGAATTTATTTTCCCGCAAACTTTTAACTGTTAAATAAGCATGCAAGAATGAATGGACATAATAAAATCAAGCGTAGAACACCAATAAACATGACAAGACAAATATCAATGAAAACGACACACAATTCGCACACACCACCCCTAGGGTACGCCTCACTGTTGCCTTTCGAAAGGTGATCGTCGAGTAGAGGACGTCTTAGTAAGTCCTCATGATCCGGGAACCTGGCATGAGGGTAGCTTCTAAGGTGTCTTCCCATTGCTCTGGTGATCACTATGTCCCTACAAACTCGAATTGACCCGAACACCTCCAACGGTAGTGCTACCTACCTCTCAATGGTGGGATGGCACTACTTTAAAGGACATCTACACAGACGAATTCCTTAGGGTAGGTAGGTTCTCAAGGATACTTGCTCTAATTTCAAAAAACAAATCAAAAATACTTTTCACACCGACACCTTTTCAAAAAGCTTTCGAAAGCAATTTTTCAAACACTCTGACGTACGAGTCGAACTGAAATTTTTCAAAGAAACTTTTTAAAACCCACATTGAAAAGTAAACAAACAATTTTGAAAACACAATGAGCAAGTATCTAAGAGCCCATGGATAACCATGGATAGAAAGGGTGCTAACACCTTCCCTTTCTATAATCTACCTCCCGAACCGAGAGCAATCTCTATAAGGAATTTTTCTGTGCTTTTGTCCTTTCCATTTGGAGAAAATAAAAGACGGTGGCGACTCTTGCTTCCGCGACATTTCGCGAACCAGCGTTAAACAGTCAGTTCCAGATCCACCGATCACATTAGGGATAGCTACGGATTATTCCTTCATCTGGACAGGCTCAGCCAGAATACCTTTGTCTCGAGTCTCGGTTGACTTGGCAGTGGGAATGTCAGTAGGGGTGATAACAGGGACTGCAGCAGTTTTTCCAACAGGAGTATCAGCAGAGATGATTGCAGGACTGGGAATAGCTTTTGGAGGAGCAACAACAACAGGAATGATTACAGGTCCGGAAATAACTTTGGGAGGAGAAAATTCTGGAGAGAATACCCTTCCACTTTGGGTTATCTTGCTAGTCCCTGTGATGTTACTGATATCAGAGTCAACTTTCTCAGAGCTTGAATTTTCAGCAGCTGGCCAATCTTGCTTGATACCGTGATAGTAGTCATCACCTCCATAATTCTGTGGGATAGTTTTTCTGACGAATACGGGATTGGTCCAGGCATTCTAATTATCAATGGAGCTACTTTAGGAACTGATATAATCCTAACGGGTCTTTTGGTGGAGACCCTAGAAGAATTTTAGGAAATGGTCACTATGGAAACATCATTATAAGAAACAGTTAGAGTATAACTCTTCTCAAACAAAATCTCCTTGTCATCTATTAGGAATTGAACGCCTACTTTTAACAAATGACAGTTGTTTGGTGAGGATAAACGGAAATGAAAGCTTTCATCATAGCCTGGGAATACACCGGCATTCAACAAGTTCTTTTTGATAGTCAGGAGTGGGGTCACAAGTTCATCAACCAAAGTAACAAACATATCTTCCTCAACGGCGTTGACATTACGGCCATGCTTAGGCATAGGGGCGGTGATGACATTGGGAATTTCTGGCGCATCGAATTCAATCTCTTTGGCTTCAAGAAGGTATTGTACCTTGTTCTTCAGAGCCCAAAAGTTGTTAGTGTCATGGTCGGGACTCTCAGAATCGTATGCACAGCGGGCATTAGGATGATAATGAGGAGAGGTGATGTTAGGATTCTTTGGAGCTTCTTTCAAAGTCACTAGATTGAATCTTAACAAATGTGGCAATACTTGAGATAGTGTCATATTAATTCAAGTGAATTGTCTGACTGGTCTTTCCGTTCTTGGTTGGTTGCTTCTTTGCTGAGCTGGTGCGGGTTTAGGGATCATGACAGCCCCCACCATTGGATGACGTTTAGCTCTATGTTGATTTCTCTGAGGATATACATTAACAACTTCTTCTTTTCCAATGAATGGTTTTCTTACAGCAACAGAGGATGCATCTTTTTGAATCTTCCCATTCTTTATCCCGGCTTCCACTCTTTCCCCGGTCAATATCAGTTCGGTAAAACCTGTCGAGGAACTCCCAATCAAGTGATTAAAGAAAGGACCGGACAAGGTGCCCAAAAACATGTCTACTAACTCTCTTTCAGATAGGGGAGGTTGGACTCTTCCTGCTAAGTCCCTCCATTTTTGCGCGTAGTCTTTGAAGCCTTCACTTGAAACAATGGCCATACTCTGGAGTTGAGTACGGGTGGGAGCAAGATCAATATTGTATTGGTATTGTTTGTAAAAGGCAGCGGCCAGATCTTCCCAATTATGAACATTGGCTCTTTCTAGCTGATAAAACCAATAAAGTTGAGTTTCAGACAGATTGTCTTGAAAGAAGTGTACCCATAAATCCTTGTCAGCAGTATGAGGCTATATTTTCCTCACATAGGACCGGAGATGCATTTTGGGACATGAAACTCCGTCGTACTTGGCGAACACCGGTGCCTTGAATTTTGGAGGAATGACAATCCCTGATACTAACCCTAACTCCTCAAAGTCCAGTCCAGGAACTTTTTGAATTTCCATTGCACTTAACTGTTCTTCCAAATGCTTATACTTGTCATCGACTGGAGGATATTATTCTTTAGAATAATCTTCTTCTTCCTCTTCCTCTTATGAATTTGGCTGGACAACTGCTTCCTTGCCTTTCCCGTCTTGATTGTATTTCTAACCAGATGACGTTGCAAAGTTTAGGGTCCTTCTTGATTGTCCTTGGAATCTTCTTCCTATATTTAGAATTCTGGTTATTTTCTTTGTTTTCTTTTTCTCCTCTTCAACCAGCAAGGTCTTCAACTCTTCCTGTCCTTTAGCCAGAGTTAAGAACATCTGTTGAAACTGAGCATTTTGTGCTTGGAGGTCCTTCACCATCTGTTCGAGATCCATCTTACTGGAATAAACAGTAGAAAGATGAGGAGACTTGTTGCAAGAAACATGCTTATGTTATGATGAATGGTAGATGCATATGCAATGATTTCAAGGATTTTAAAGATTCAAATTTGTTTTAGACAAAAAGGAAACACACGTTATATTAATAATTCAAAGTTTGAGTACATCAATGCCTCTTTGGGCTAAACAATACAAAAACTCTAAGATAAAAAGGTTGTACGCATCCTCTTTGGTGTGATGTAGGCATTCAGAGTCTGCTCCTCATGAAGTTTCTTAGTGAGCTCCAAAACCTTCTTCTCGCTAGCGTAGAATTGGGCTTCGAAAGTGTCTCGCTCCCCCTTGAGTTGTATCCAATCTCTTTGTAAGTCTTCAAGAGAGGTGGGCATGTCAGGATGCAGGATAGTGTATGGAACATCTCCTTCCATAACAAGCTCAATGATTACCGGAAGAATGGAGGGATAAGGCATCATAAGACTCTGAGCACGAGTTTGTACCCATTTGAGGTAAGGCTCAAGAGGGATGGAATTATTATGCCCCAATGTCTTGTTATCTACCTTTTTCAACATCCTCCAAGCTCGGATAAATATCTGGTGATGACCTTGATCGTCGTTCTCGTAGTCAAATACCAAACCTTGAATGAGCAGCTCATGTGGGCCATCCCTTCGAGCGTAACCAAACTGTCTTAAGGCTAAGCAGGGGTTGTAGGTGATACCTCCCCTAATGCCAAGTAAAGGTACATTAGGGAATTCTCCATAACGGTCGACAATAGTAACATTCTCTATGGATCGGGAACACCAATGAATGCCTGAATGTTTAAGCGTCATCAACCTTTGTGACCACCTTGAACCTTGCTCGTTCTTTAATACAGATTGGGGAAGATGCGAAATAAACCATCTTTCCAAGAGAGGAGTACAACACATAAGGATACCTCTTTTCCTCATAGTGCGAGTGTGAAAGGAATGTAGGATGTCTCCTAGCAAAGTAGGCATCGGGTTACGAGACATGAAGATTTTGACAGCGTTCACATCTATGAGTTGGTCAAGATTTGGAAACAAAACCATTCCATAGATGAGGAGAGCCACAATTTCCTCAAAAGCTTGCAGATCCAAAGAGTTCCAATGGCTTTGGGCTTTCTCAAACAAGAACTTTGCTAGGAAACCCTTGACACCACTCCTTGTTTCCCAATTGGTTGTGACATCAGATGATTGCAAGTGTAGAGCTTGAGCAACCTCTTCTGGCTTTGGATCTCTTTCTGTACCGTTGAAAGGTAGTTGATTGAGAATGTGAATCCTAAAGAGTCGAGAGAATTCTTCCAAAGTTGGCACAAGTTGATAATCGGGAAATGTGAAGCAATGGTGTAAAGGATCAAAGAACTGAAATAGCACCTTCATCATGTCTTAAGCAGTGTTGGAGGTGACCAAGTTTAGTAGGCGACCATGTCTTTAGGTAAATGGAGAGTTTTCAGGAATCCTTGATGCTAGCTCCTTAAGTTGAGGAGGGATCCTTACAAGATTGACTTGAATGGTTTTCCTACGAATAGAATCCATGTCCTACAAAACAGAACAAAGATAAATCCCAAGATCCTTGAAATGGTTAGTGAATATGAGTATGATGTTATGATGTTCATGATATTATGCACAAGTAAATATACACAAACAAAGTAAACAAGTCCTTAGGTTTAGGCTTGCATGGAGTTTTATAGGTAAGTACCCTCTTAAAGTTTAGTTGTCTCAAAACTGTCCTAGTAATAGTAACCGGGTTCTAAGGAGCTCAATATCACTGGTTTGTTTCCTTGGACATTGTTTCAGCACAAGCCTCTTTAATGGAGACCGAAATATCCCAAAAAACCAAACCTTAATGAGTGTAGTATCGAGTATCTACCAACTTCGGACTGCACCAAAGTCGGTCATCTCACTACGTCCTAAAGGCCAAGTTGGTCAAGTAAAGGTTCTAAAAGTTCATTAGTGCTTCATGACATCACTCAGCGGCCCCGTATTCTCCTTGATTAAATCAAGGGCTACCGATACCCACAAATATGTCACACTAACGTATCTATTGCTTAGACCATGTCGGTATACCCCGCACAGTTTCCACAATGTATTGCTACTTACCTATAAGGTATCCCAAATCTGGTTAGAGGATTCAAACCCAAACAAAGAACCATAATCTAAAGCAAACAAGTCAAATAATGAAAGCAAGTAAATGTGATCTAACCATAAGGTAACCCCACTTTTAGAATTCTCCCCAATAGAGTCGCCAGTTCTGGGATATAATGGGAGAACTGACTTGATTGTTTTGCGTTTGATCGCAAATGTTGCGGTTAGCAAGAGTCACCGTCGAATTTTCTTTTATCCAAAAGAAAAGGTGAAAAAGCACAGGAAAGACCTTTGAGATTATTTCTTGAGTTCGGCGGGTAGATTATGAAAGGGGAAGGTATTAGCACCCTTCTCATCCATGGTTTTCCATAGGCTCTTAGTTACTTGCTAGATCACTTGCTTTTGTTTGAAATTATGCTTTTGTGTGGTTTTTGAAAGTATTTTGTAAAGAGGCCATTGTTTAGGCAAACTTTGTAATAATTCTCGTTCGTAAGAATGTATACAAAGATGTTGATCTTTTGAAAATGTTTTACAGTTTGTAAGATGTTCTGAAAGTGTAGGTGTTTGTTTTTGAAAACAGCAAGGATGTTTTATTTTGAAATTGAGCAAGTAATTATGAGAATTCTACCTACTCAAAAGTCTTTCATGTTCATTTCCTCTTTCCTTTGACATTGACATCTTACCATTGATTTGGTAAGTAACCCTATCTTTGGATGTAAACGGGACGGGCATGGGTCATCGTATAACCATGATTAGCAATGTTGCAAGGTATCTTAGTATTCTCTTTTAGGGACTAAGATCATTTGAAAGGCAACATAGATAGCGTCATCGAGGGACTATGGTCTTATATTTTGCTTGTTTTTGCTAAGATACCTCACATGCGTAATATGGCCATTTTGTAAGGAAACCAAGTGGATTTACCCTAGGGGTGCTTGTGTGCAAGTGTATTATTTTTCATGTTTAGTTTTGTCTTTGATTAGGGTTTTCTAATTGATTGGTTTTAGTCTTTCCATACAAACTCTAATTACTAACATTTGTATATAAAGCGATAAATTACGGAATTTAAAATTACTATGCTATTACAATACTTGTAGGAGGGGGTGTACAAATTACAAATATGGATTGCAAGAAGATAAAGCCTAATTATATATTACAACCATATTGAATTTATAGAAGAATTAAATAAATAATGTACAAAATGAATAAATATGCAAGAATGTAAATGTAAAGAAAATGGATTTTTTTGTTTGATTTTTTAGAGAAAAGGGGTTTGGTTTTAACCTAATTAACTAAAAGAGAAATAATTAATTAAATTAGTAAATAGTAAAACCTAAATTTACTAGGAAAGGAATTTAAATAAAAACCCTAATCTAATAATTGATTAAATGAAATTAAGTTTACAAGAGGAATGTTTTTTCTATTTTTGTATTAAAAATAATTTATAGTATTATAAAATATTTTAGGTTTTTTTATATTTTTAAATAATATATTTAAATGGTATAAAAGAAAATAACTAAAACCCTAATTTTTTTAATTAAATTTACAAAATAATTAGTAAAATAAATAAAATATGATTAAATAAAATATTTTTTTTGTGTAATAAATAAATAAACTTTAACAAAATACAAATCTAATGTTTCTATATTTTTTTCTGATTTTTTAGTATTAGATAAAATATTTAAGAAAACAAAAATAAAATGGGCCAGGGGTATGAATAGCCAGCAAGGGGGTCAGCAGTAAGAAAAAAAATAAAAGCCCAAGACTGTTAAGCTCGGGCGCCTGTCCAAAAAAGTCAGAATGTGATAAATATGCCAAAAAAAAACCAAAAGGGTACCACTGGGGCTCGAACCTAGGTCCCTATAGTCACAGGCGCGCGCTTCTACCACTAGGGTGGCTATACATCTGTTTATATAAATTAAACCATAAATATATATGGTAAACATGTTCCTGAGGCCAACTTCATCTTCAACCTCACGCCCATCCTGAACCTCTGTATCTCATTCAATTATCAACAAAAATGAAAAGTGTAAACAGGAAACTTGTAGCAAATTTCCTCACGATTTCAGAAATGCAAAGCAATAAAACTATAGATCAAAGATAAGCATGAATTTTAATGGCCCTAATCTGAACCCTAAAAATTTCAGAAACTTCAATCTTAAAATTCTCTAAGCTCAAACAAAATTAATGAAAACTATGGACATGGTTTGCTTTAGGGCGATCATATCTACATTTTTCATTCACAAATAAATCATTAATGATGCATGTATGAATAGTTCAAAAGTTAGAAAACTTACCTTGCAAGAGGGTATCGGGTTTGGAGTTTGAGTAGATTTTAGTGAGTTCCAATGATTGGATTAGCTTCCTCAAGTTCCCAGGAAGCTAATGGGATGCTTAGCTTGAGCTGAAAGTGCCTGAGGAGTTCTGTAGAAGTCAAGGTGCAAGGTGCTGTTTTTGAAAATGGTGGATGATGATGGAGGCGTTATAGTGGTGTCGTAGGTGTTGGCATAGTTTGTGTATGTTGTTTAGAAGCTTCTGAAAGTAAAATGCCAAGAAACGCACAAGCAAATTTGGAGATTGGATTCAAAACTCAGAAATGAAAAGTTTTGAAGTGTTTTTGGTGATTCTGTGTTCTTGGTGTTTTCAGGGGTCAAGCATGCGTGAGATTTGTGGAATATAACTTGTGTATGTATAAGCCAAGAGGTTTGAGTGCTTTGGGTAGTCAGAAGTACAAGTTACAAGCTAATTGCTAGGTTACTTGATTTTGAAGAAAAGTGGGAAAACAAGTTTCAATGTGTAGTACAAGCATGGGCTGGGTGATTGTAAGTGTCTAAACAATTTTCTCTTGAGTTATAAGACATGTATGATCATAAAAGAACAAGTGCAAGGCTCAAGAACAAGTTTTATGCAAAAAGCTACTTTATCAAAATGGCATTGTGCACTTTCTTCCAAAAATGAATATAAAGCATGGTCTTTCATTGAATGCTTGAATTGAGACCTCTAACAGTTGTGCAAGCAATTAATTATGGAGTGCCTAACAAGTTTTAGGCCTGCAAAGTAGAGGTTATGCAGCATAAGTTTGAATTTTGAATTTTTTCATCACAAAATGACTTGTAATTCAAGTGTGAAAACCCTAACTTCATCCCTTCGATTCTCCCTACTCAAAAATGATCTCAAGGAGTTCTTGGACATTTTGGAAAGCTTAAAATGTGCTATACAACCCTTATTTGAATCACTTTTGAAAATTACCCTTGGAACTATATGAAAAAGTTCCATGAAGTTAGGTCAAAATCCTGACCAAATTAGGGCAAAATTTCACTAAGTGTTTTGTTTCATGACCATGTGTTCTTAAAATTATAACTTGAGATCCAAGCAATTTTGGAAGGAGTTATGTAAAGAAATGTTGTATATTTCATGGATATCTACAACTTTCATGTTTAAAGTTTCTCTTGAATCATCTTGCATCATGGTGAAAATTTTGCTCAAAGTTGTGAACAAAATAAGAAATTTCCAACACATAGAAAAATTTCTAAGTTTAGAAATTTTAACTTTTCAAAATGAAATCTTGAATTTTTTATTTCTTGATGAGTAAGTTTCATATTTTTACATGCTTTGGTGAATTGTGATCTTTGACATTTGATTTTGACCAAAAAGTCAAAGTTTGACTTTTGATTAGTTGACTAAAAACTCATATGTCAATCCATTGGGCTTGAGCAGTGTTTTGAGCCATGTCATTAGGTCAAAATGATGCAATTGGACTCTTGAGATCATGCCTTAAACCAATTTATCATTTTCTAGGTCAAAACTCATAAATTGCCCTTTCCTAATCAAAACCCTAATTTTGACCATTTTGCCCTTTTGAAGATTTGATCAAATTTCTTGAGGAATTGTGGTCCAAAATTGATCAAATGATACATATGAGTTCAAAATGTTGATGTGGATCAAAAATTATGGAGTTTGACTATAAATTGGCCACAGTTGACTTTTTCCCCAATACAGTTGATTTTTAGGTCAACTGCTCAATTGACTGAGCAAAAGTGTGATCCAAAGCTTGAAACTTGACATGAGTAATCTTGAGGGTCCATAATGATCTATGAAAGTCATATGGGGCATTGGAAGTTCAAATATCCCTGTGCAATCTCAAACCCTAATTTTGCTCATCAGTGCTTAAGGAGGTGTCTTGAGTTGATCAACCCTAGTGCAGTCTTGAGCCAAAGGAGATCTTGTGAGAAAATTCTTGATAAATGAGAGGGAAAATTTTGGATTACAATAGTATTTTATGGTCCTCAGCTTCAGAAGGATCCCAGGTCGAAATCAGTATGTCTTCCCGATTACTCGGTAAACGACACTACAGTCAAAGGGGCCTCCACTGAGTGGGGGATCTCATGCCTCCTTTTTTGGGATTACTCCCTCAAAGTTAACATGACTATACTGCCCGTCCTATCTTAAAGTTTTCCCAAGTCCGGGTACAAGACTTATAAGTAATCACCAAGCACCTTGAAAACCAGGAAAATCCAGACAAACATTTATACAACATATACCACATAAACAACGATAGCACATATACAGATAAAAACAAAGATAGGCTCAACCCACTTAGGGATGGACCAGTAAAAGGTCAATCTTTCCCCAATGAAGTCGCCATTTTTTTTCTGTAGTGGTAGAAATGTTTAAGACTAAGTCATTGGATTGACTAGACTTATACAAATCAAAATCAAAATTGCCACCGCGCTTTATTGTTTCCAAAGGAATGGGAAAAGAGCGAATAATCCAAAAAGAGGGGGGATGTTTCTAGGTAAGGGGGTTGGTTATGCAAAGGAAAGGTATTAGCACCCTAAAAATCTATGGTACTCCGCAGGAATCTCTTTGTAAAAATCTGTATATTTTGGCTATAAAATGTTGTATGTAAAATAGATGGTGGAGATGAGAGAAGAAATATATTTTTATGATTTTTGCACCCGCCGCAGTTACGAACCTTTAGTGCCTATGTACCACATTCCGTGCAATAGGGGATCAGGGTTCACATAGTTCCTCTTTGAAAATTTTTAAAAGACAAGTGTGTTGGTTAATTTTATGAGATAAGACATCATCGTCACTGTCCATGTGGAAAACATACTTACTACCCACAAACATGAGAAAGGAGAATTTGCATCATCTCAAAGTGGAGGATATGGCTTGGATTTTTAAATCAACAATGCCTCACTCAACACCTAAGTGGAAAATATCTCTCTTCACTATATATTGTAGAAGTATAGTTGTTTGCATCACTACAAGGATTGACAAGAGTCTAATCTTTTTAGAAAAGTTTAAGATGAAAGCCAAGATGGCAAAATGGTTTGAATGAGATTGATTGACTTTTAGTCTTCTCAAAATCTCAAGGTATTATTAAGTTGATTGAAGTTTATTTATGAAAAGGTTTTTGAAAATACATGGACCTAGGTCCAAGTTTATTATGAAAGTGGTTCAAGTTTTAAAAACAAGAAGGGTTTTCAAAAGGAGAGAGAATATTTTTGGAAATTAAAGAAGGTGGGAGGAGAAGAAGGGACTATCCTAAAGCATAAGGTAAAATATAGGGATAAGAACCATCAAACTAAAAAGAAGCTAATACTTGACATTATATGCCAAGATAGAATTCCCATTCTTTGGACTGAAACCAAGAAAGCAAAGATACTAGACCTCTTGAGAGAACCAAGCTTCAAGTGTATTAAGTCTTCACAGAAAAATTGGGCAGAGTAATGGTTGTATACGGATGAATCCCATATCACAAACAAAGGATGTAATCACAATAACCTGCACAAAAAATAAACAAACAACCTAATGTCTTGAGGTAAACCTCAAGAACTCCAGACAAAATATCAATTAAGGTCACAAGGTCTCCAACATAGGCCAAGGTTTCTAATCCTAAGTCCAATAAGTCCAATACTCCATAATGGCAAGGATAGTAACCAAATAGTCCAAGTATCATTAAAGTTTTTTAGGGTTCAAGTTGATTATTAAGTGCCTTAGAAGAGAAAAGAAAAGGCTCAAGTGAGAAAAATAAAAATGACATGAAATGTAATGCTTAAAGTAAATGGTACATAAACCATAAAAAATAAAAGGGCATAAAGTAAAAATAATTTAATAATTAGTGGTTAGTTGGATGGCCATCTTGAAACTTGCATTTGGAACTTATTAGAGGATTGGTAGAACCAAAGCCTCCACACAACAAGTTGCATTTGCTTTTTGTCAAGTATATCATCCATTTGGAATCCTCAAAAGTACCATTTAGTGATCAACGATGTTTAAGTGATTCGCGTTGACCAAAGGTGTTGTAGATCCATTAGAGGATTGGTAGAACCAAACCTTCCATACAATGAATCTCAAGGTTATTGGATCAAAGAGATAAAATTAACATACTTGGGCTTGCAAACATAGGTTTGGGCCACAAATGATCATTTATTCGAATCGGGACAAAATTTAGCGCTATGTTAAGCAATCGTAAGTGGACTTATATAGAAGTCGCACCTATTTTGAGGCCGATCAATAGCAATCTATGCACCATTTGTTTTGAGATATGATATAGAGATCCTGCTCCAATAACACTTAGTGCAATGAGAAAGGGACAAGATAAGGAGGGGTGGGATAGAATATACAAACCACATTTGAATTAAATTTAAATCAAACTATTATTAAAATCATTCATCCATTTTTGTGGAGTTAGACTCAACACCATGGATCCAATAATGTTAACAAAGTTTATGACCAAAAATTCAATCCAAGATCAGCCAGAAAATAATCACAAAATAATATTGCATTTAATATATACATTAAAAAAGGTTTTTAAAAATGTTTAAAAATAGAAATAAAAGAGAAAAATATCAAACATATTCAAATTAATCAAGAATTAAAGAGTAAGACCATAGAAAAATCAGAAATGACCTAAAATGATTTTATAAAATTTTTGATAATTTTTTAAAGTTAGAAACTATTTTTAAAATTAAAAGAAATGAGTAAAATAAACCAAAAATGATTAAAAAAAATAACAAAGTCAGAAATAAAAAATAAATGAGGTCACCAATATTTGTCACAATATCATTGGATCATTCCATAATTTTTCCAAAACTTAAAAATACATAAAAGTATTTTTAAGCATTTAAAACAATTCAAATAAAGTGGAAATTTATAAAAAAATATCAATACACAAAATAAAATTGTGAAAAAATAAAAACTGGAAAGAGAAAAATCAAAAATCAAAAATATTTTTCATGATTTTGTTAGATTTGTTTGACTAAACACGAATTTTCTATGATTTTTTGAAATTTAAAACAATTAAATATAAAAATCAGAAAAGAAAAATAAAGTCAAAAATATGTGGACCATTGGATGAGAGTCAAAATGCATTAGTAATCAAATCCAAGGGATCTGGCGCACTGTGCATATCATAGTCATTAGTGAATAAAGCACTGAATCAAATGTAAATCAGAAATTCAAAAAATCTAAATGGCGTTGTTTCATTGGTTGAAGGATGACACGTTGGTTATCTTCAACCTCCAGCCAGTCCCAAAACCAAGTTGCTCAATCTGTAAAATTAGAGCACGAGACCTATGCCATTCGCTTCGTCTCTTCTAGATGAAGACAACCACACCTTCGGATAAATTTATATAAATTGTAGCTCAAGCAATTTGGAAAGAAAGTTTTGAAAAGGGATTTGAAATTTCATGGTCAAAACAAGTTTCCTGATAAAAGTAAGTGTTGCAACTAGAACCAGGGAAATGAGAGCATCACAATGATATCAAAGTTTTAAAGAATTGATGAAGAAATCTATCTATTGAAATTGAGTTGCAGAGCTCTGAAATTGGACTTCTATGGAGTAATATAAGGCACAGTTCTTGAATGTAATTATATGGTTAGCTTCAAGGAAGATCAAGGAAGGTAAATTGATAGAAAAATTGGATTGAAAAAGGCTTGAAAACAAATTTCAAAGTTGCAAAATTTTGAGTTATGGAACAAGTTTGGCAGGGTGATTCTGGCTATCCAAGCTTTAGGAAATGAATGAGGGATCTCTATTTATAGGGAATCAAATGGAATGTCCAAGCGTGTGAAATGATAAAGTTTGGAGGGAAATCGTGTGAAGTTGCAAACAAGAAAAGTGTGACTTCTAATTTGATCAAAACTCATCCAAAACGCGTGTTTTGTTGTGCTAATCACTTCTGGAAGTTCACTAGACATGTTTAGAGGCAAAAATGTGCAGAAACAAAGTGTTTAGAAGCTAAACCAATGATTTCAAATTCTAACTTTTGAAGAAACTTCAGTTCCAAGTTACCAAGTTCAAATCAATGGCATTCTCAGCTCAAGGGGTCTTAGGGCATGATTCTTGATGCTTTAGAAAGATGAGGTTACAAGCTTTGCAATAGAAAAATAATGGAATCAAATGGATGCTTGAGCTGAAAGTTACATTGAGTCAAAGTTGGGAAAAAGAAGTTGACTTTCCATACTTAGAAATATTTCAAGTTTTTCTTCAAAAGTGACCTATAATGTTTTGCATCCAAACATGGCCTTCCACTTGAAATTTACTCTTGACCAAAAAATATGGCATGAAATAGACCTCTTGAATGACATTTTTAAACTTGAACCATTAAAAATATCCAAAAATTGAGAGAGTTGTGAATTTTTGAAGTTGGCAAAAAATCATGAAATGACCTATAATCTTTTGCATCCTTAGGGCATCTTCCATCCATTTTCTCACTTTGCACATAAAAGAAGGCATAAATTTCACATCCGTAAGATAAATGTGGAATAATAATGGGCTCAAGGTGATAAAAATTGACCAAGTTATGATTATTTGAAGTCACACATGAGAAATTGGGGGTTCATCTGGAGGACTTGTAATCTTTCTTCATCATCAAGTTTCTTCCACATGAAAACTCCTTGAAACTTTTGAAGTGATTTGTTGATAACCCTTTAAAGAGAAGGATGTCTTAGGAATCACTCAAAAATACCAAAATATGAGCAAGATATGCTTCTTTGAAGTTCAAAACCCTAGCTCCTAGATCAAGAAAATGCTTTGAGGAACTTTGACAATTCTGAACAAACTTCTTACACCAACACAAATGATTTATAAATAGAAGTTGTTGAGGATGAAAATGAGAACTCATAGCCACAAAAACCACTTCCATATCTTGAGAATTGTGAGAAATATGCACTTGTGACCATTGGGAACAAAGCCTTGTCCAAGCATGACAACTTCTTCAATCAACCCCTTGTACTTTGGAATCAAATTTGATAACCTTGAAATGTGGTGAACCAAAATAACCTTGTCATGCCATTTCTTCCAAAACAAATCCAATGGTGAGGTTTGAATTTCTCAAGTTTATTGACTATGGCATGGAAATAAAATCATGAACCCATGGAGCAACTTGCTAAATCTCATTGCCTTTACCTACATTAGTAACAAGCAAGACAAACCAACATTGCATTTTATTAATTAAAAGGAAAAATCAAGAAAAAATATTCATGACCACAAAAGAAAACAAGTCAAGGTGTTTGGTGATTCTTCAAAGAGCAAAGTTAAAGGTAGGTAGGAGAATCAAGAAGCCCTAATGTGATCTGTTGTGATTGGATCAAAATGGTATGATGAAGGGATCTTAGGGGCAAAAATTAGGGTACAACACTTTGGGCCTACCAAACAACTTCTCACTCGACCACCGGGGAAACACCATTATGTCTAGCATACGGCACGGAAGCAGTGATCCCAGTGGAAATTAGAGAGTTGTCCATGCAAACTAAAGCCCCTCTCGATGAGGAAATGAACGATGAAGCACTGAAAAAGGAACTCGACCTTGTCGAGGAGGTCCAATTGGGGGAAGCACTCCGAGAGGCCTCACTAAAACAAATAATCTCCCTTTGTCATGATTCCAAAGTCATACAACGAGAATTCAGAGTGAACAGCCTAGTCCAGAGGAGAAATCACAAAGATTCTCATGAAGGCAAGATCACTGCAAATTAGGAAGGCCCCTATCGTGTTTAAGAAAAAATGGGGAACATGGCCTACTACCTCGAAAACTTGCAAGGGGAAGAACTTGTTCGACCATGTACCACCGAAAAACTAAAACTATATTACAGTTAAGGTGCAAAAATAGTTGGCTTGCTTTACCAAAACAACAAGAACAATAGCCTCAACCACATGTGCATGCTCAGATACAAACATAGAACCTCAATGCGAACGAAATGGCGACTTTTCCACTCTTTAACGAGCAAATCCTCAGCCCGACGGGGAAAACTCAAACGAGCCCCACCGTCGTTGTACCATGATAGCAAAACACCCATTTGCGATGGGAAGTTTAAGCCGCTGAGTTCTGATCTCAGCCAATGAAATCTGGACTCAGCCCCTTGCCCGGAAAATAATCCCTGCCATTCGAACAGTTCCCCACACTGGCAGATATTGATATTATCGAGAAATTCCCCAAAAATACTTAGTAAAACACAAATAAACGTCTCTAACAGAAGAACATACAAATATGTGTAACTTAACAAAAGCAATAAGTATAAATCACGCATACATAAGAATAAGTAAATAGCAAAATAAAATCAGAACGGTCACGAGGATCGCAGCTATCCAAATATTACATAAAAGGGGGGCCAAGCCCTCATTTAAAAGATGGAGGATAAACGGCCATGGAGGTCGGGATTGTTAAACTGTTACATCAACTAGGTAAAAGCCGAAAAAAATATTACAAATTATCAATGGCACACAGAGCGGCCAAACAAAAATAGTAGAATTATTTGGCAGAGTT
The DNA here is from genome assembly GCA_948472305.1 of Vicia faba. NCBI lineage: Eukaryota > Viridiplantae > Streptophyta > Magnoliopsida > Fabales > Fabaceae > Vicia > Vicia faba. The sequence goes on along the minus strand of OX451739.1, from coordinate 1,081,894,868 downwards.
CAATTATTCTTCTTGGCTAGGTTGCAGAACTCCTCCTTATTCTTCACCAAACTTGAGGAACTCAATGGCGATGATCTTCCCATCAACCACACTATAGAAAAACCCAGTCCCACCTAAGTTAAGTTCGACACCATGGTTCATAACCTTGATCTACTCTATTGCATTGTTAAAGTTATCCTTGCTAATCACCATGCATTCCTCCTCGTCCAAACGAAGGCGGACAATCAGCTCAGCACGGGTCTTCAATTGCTTCTGCTCCCCGGTCTCGTCCTCAGCCGGGGCTATGTCTGCTTCCAAAGTCGTGGCCCTGTCCTCAAGATCCTTGTTTAGCTTGGCCGACTTTTCCTCCTGTTTAACCAACACTGTTTTCTCCTTTTCCAGCTCTTCCTTCTCGGATTTCAGCTTGTTCAACTTCTCCTCGAGCGTCGTGATGGTCTCACGATCATCCTTCACCTCCTTGACGGTAGGAGTTTCATCCTCAATATGGATCACCTCTAGCTCTAGAATCCTCATCAAACCAGCGGCATCCTGAACAAGGATCTTCCTCTTGCACGGCTGATCAATATTCTCCAAATGCAGGGGTTGTACCCTAAAATTTTCCCTCCCATTTTTCTTCAAGACATTCTTCTAAGGTCCTCATTTGCTCAAAGTTGTATAAGAATTGATCAAACAAATTCTCCTCCTAAGCAATAGACTCACAACTAGGTTTGGTATTTGTGATGCGGTGGGAGAACTGACTTGAGGTTTTGCGTTTGTGTTCGCAAATGTTGCGGTTTAGCAAGAGTCGCCACCGGCTTTTATTTTATCCAAAGGAAAGGTCAAAAAGCACAGGAAAGACTTTTGAGATTATTTTTGAGTTCGGGGGGTAGATTATGAAAAGGGAAGGTGATAGCATCCATTTCATCCATGGTTTTCCATGGGCTCTTAGTTACTTGTTTTAGATGACTTGCTTTTGCTTTTCAATTGTTTGAAATGGTGCTTTTGTGTGTGGTTTTGAAAGTATTTTGAAAAGAGGCCTTTGTTTAGGAAACCTTTGTAATGATTATTGGTTGAATGTATACAAAGGTGTTTGTCTTTTGAAAAATGTTTCAATGTTTGAAAGTTTGTTGGGAAATGTTTTGAAATTGTGTTGTGTGTTTTTTTGAAATTAGCAAGGATGGTTTGAAAGTTTGATCAAGTAACTAGGAGTTATCTACCCTACTCAAAGATCTTTCCTACACATTTTTAACCCTTTGACATTGTTGTTTTACCATTGTATTTGGTAAACAACCTTGTCTTTGGATGTTAAACGGGACGGGCGTGGGTCATCGTATGACCATGACAGCAATGGTGCTAAGTATCTTTAGTAAGTTTTTTGAGGGACTAGATCATTTTTGTTTAGGCAACCAAGATAGCGTCATCAAGGGATTATGATCTTTTTGTTTTTGTTTGATTTTGCCAAGATACCTAGCATGCATACCATGGCCATGTTTTTAAGGAAACAAGTGGGTGAAACCCTAGTGGTGCTTGTGTGCATTGTGTTGTTATTTTTCATGCATTTTTATCTTGTGTTTAGTCATGCTATTTGTTTTGATTTTGGTCTTTGCATACAAAACCCTAATTTACTATCATGGCATTTGAAAGCGATAAAATGCGTAAAAGTAAATCTAAGACTATTACAACATTATTATGGGGAGGGGGATACAAGTTTGAAATAAGGGGGTATTGCTCAAAATAAAACCCTAAAACTATTATTACAACCAAATTGAAATATTGCACAAATAAATAAATAGACAAATATTTAAATGTACAAATAAATATAAATATGCAAAGGATGTTTTTGTATTTATTTTATGTATGTAAAATAAATTATTTATGTCTCAAAATAAGAAAAATATTAATGATTATTTTTGAAAGGGTGAAAACCCTAGTTTTTGGTTTTAAAATAAAATATGTTATATTATTTATTTATTCATTTTTATGTATAAGATAATAAATAAAAATATATACAAAGATGTTTAAAAAAATAAAATATGTGAGAAAATAATATTTTAAGTGTATAATATAATAAAATAAAAATATATAAGTATTTTAATATTATTTACAAATTTATTTAAGAAAATAAAATTATTTAACCTAATAAACTATTTTTTGTCATAAAAAAATAACAAAAATAATAAAATAAAAATGTAAAAATTAAGAAAATATTTTTGGTGATTTTTAATATTTAAAAATAATAATAAAAGTCAGAAAATATAAAAAGAAATGCAAAATATATAAAATAAAAGAAATGGGCCAAGGGGGTGCAGAAAGTGAGAGGCCCAAGGCGTGCCATGGTTCTGTACTTGAATCTTGTTCTCACTGTTCTTTGCTTGAAATCAAAAACTCAACACATGAAAGTTATAGCTCATCATCACACAATTCTAAAGATATAAAAAACTTGATCTAACTCTCAAAGACCAGAGAGAATTTCATTGCCCCTAATTTATGACCTAGTTTTTTCAGTAAGTTCAACTATCAAATACTCCTAGCTCAGTCAATATAAATACAAGTTATGCATATGTACAATTCAAGGACATTAAGGGCTACATTTTTGCTTCACAAACCTAAGCCTAATGATTCCTAAATAAGGAGATAGAAGTTTGAAAATTACCTGTTTCAGCCAAGTTTGGATATGGCAATGTAGGAGTTTTGGATGAGCCCTGAAGGTCGTGTTAGCTTGCCTGAAGTTCACTCAACCTTTCCCAATGCTTGGCTTGCCTTGAACTTGCCTGAATGTGCTTGTAGAACTCGACCTGCAAAGCTTCAAAGTAAAAATGGTGAAGTGTGAAAATAGAGTTACAGTGGCTGGACAGGTGCTTGGATAGTTTAGGTGTATTGTTTAGAATGTGTTTGAAGTGGTTTGGGACAAAACGCACGAGTGGAATTTGTTTTGGCTTGAGTTCTGCAGGGCTTGCCCTGTTTTACGCAGAAATGGAGTTTTTGGTGTATTTGGGTGTTTGAGAGGCTTGTAACTCATGTATTCTGCTTGATACAATGTGTTAAACTTGTTTGAAATGTGCATAAGTCTTGGTTTTAACAGATACAAGAGTTGTGGACCTTTTGCAAGGTTTCTTGTTTTTGAAGCAAAAGTTAAAGTTGACAATGCCAAGGCCTGTACAGGCCTGTATTCTAGCTGCACATAGTTGGTGAACTTTGCCTGATATTAGTGGACTTTGTTTGCAGCAAAAATCTAGGTCCATGGCTCAAGATAAACAATTTGACATAAAGCATGCTTTATCAAAGTGGCAATGTTACCTTTATGCCATTTTTAGATTAAACCTTTGTACAAAGCTTCCAAGGCAAAAACAATGCCATTAACCATTGTATTTGAATTCAATTTTTGAGTGTAGAAGAGATTAGAACCTGTAAACCAAGTACAAGCATGATTAGGACAGATTTGCAAGTTGTAGCAATGTGCAAAATGCCTTGGACAAAAGTGATAATTTGTCATTTTCAAACTTTCGATTCTCCCTAACCACAAATGATCTTGGAGAGTTCCACGACATTTTGGAAAGCATGTAACATACTCTACAATCCATCTTTTAAATGAATTTTGAGATTCCAATTTTAACTAGGTTAAAAGTTGCCATGAAGATAGGTCAAAATCCTGCCTAAATTAGGGCAAAATTTCACTAAGTTAAAAGTTTCATGGACCCTTATTCACAAAATCATAACTTGAGATCCAAGCATCTTTTGGGAAAACTTTGTGAATCAAAGTTATAGATTTTTTGGAGGACTACAACTTCCATTTTTAAAGTTTTCTTTTAATCCAATTGCATCATGGTGAAAAAGTTGGGAAAAGTTGGGAAAAAATAAGAAATTTTCATAACTTAGAAAATTTCTAAGTTATGAAAATTTTCCATTCTAAACCCTAATTTTCAAAATTAGGTTTCTTAGTGAAAAAGTTTCATGTTTTGACACATCTTGATGAAAAATGACTCTTGGCACTTGATTTTGACCAAAAAATCAAAGTTTGACTTTTCAGTGTACAGTTGATTTTTGATCAGTTGACTGGAAAATTTATCTGTCAATCCAATGCATTTGAGATCTTTTGAACCTTGTGATTAGGTCAAGATGGTGCCATTGAGACCTTTAATCCATGCTTGAGCCCAATTTGCCATTGGCTAGGTGAAAAATCAGAAATTGCCCTTCTGCAGTCAAAACCCTAAAAATGACCATTTTGCCCTTTTGATGATCTGATCAAATTTCTTGAGGAGTTGTGGTCCAAACTTAATCAAATGGTTCATATGAGTCTATAATGTTGATGTGGATCAAAAATTATGAGGTTTGACTGTAAATTGGCCACAGTTAACTTTTTCCCCAATACAACTGATTTTTAGGTCAACTATCCAATTGACTGGGCAAAAATTTGATTCAAGGCTTGAAACTTGGTATGAGTAACCTTATGGGTCCAACATGAAGTATGAAAGTCACATTAGGCATTGAAAGTCCAAAAATCCCTGTGCAAACTCAAACCCTAATTTCAGGTCAATGGTGCAAGGAGATGTCTTGAGCAGATCAAACCCTAGTCTGGTCTGGAGTCCAAAGAGTCTTGTGAGGGGAAATCCTGATAAAATGAGAGGGAAAATTTTGGGGTACAACATCTTCCCCAGTTCAATCTTCTTGAACCTGAAGAGTTAGATTGGTGAGTTTGTCGTTCGTGACTCGAAGGTAAAAGATGATTGGACACTAGAGTGCCCGTAAATTTGCACTCGTCAAAATGTAGTTGAGGGAATGGGCTTAAAGATGCCATTTAGAGATGTGATAGAATCTTGTCGGAGATGGGCTTAAAGATGCCATCCAAGAATGTTTGTTGAAAATCAAGAGAATGAACATCAGAATGGCATCCGTATCTGGAACGTATCTGAGTTGTATCTGGAGATTAGATTTGTATGAGCAAGGGAATGGCGTCCGTGTCTGGAGCATATCCGAGCTGTAATTGTATTTGATTCTTGAATGAATAACAGAATGACTTCCGTGTCTGGAGTGTATCTGTATTGTATCTGAATCTGAAATCTGAATAAGCGATAGAATGGCATTCGCGTTTGGAGCATCTCTGGGATGGGGAAAAAGTCAGAATAAGTGACAGAATGGCAACCGTGTCTGGAGCGTATCTGGACTGTATCTGAAGCTGAGATCTGTATGAGTAGCAAAATGACTTCCGTGTCTGGAGTGTATCTGTACTGTAACTGGGATCTGAATAAGTGACAGAATGACTTCTGTGTCTGGAGTGTATCTGAATTTTGAAATTGATAGTTGAATCTGAATGAGAAATATAATGGCTTCCATATCTGGAGTGTATCTAATTTGTATCTGATTGTTGAAGTTTGAATGAGTGACAGAATGACATCCGTGTCTGGAGCGTATCCGCACTGTATCTTGACTTGAAATTTTGAATGAGTAATAGAATGACCTCCGTGTATGGGGTGTATCTATACTGTATCTGAATAAGAGATCTGAATGAGTAACAGAATGACTTCCGTGTCTGGAGTGCATCCGTACTGTATCTGAAATCTTTGAATATTTGTTAAAGATAGCTGTTAATCTTATCCTGAAAAGGGTAAAATGTTAGCTGAAACACAAAGTTATGTTGCATGAAATGTATGATGCAATAAAATATGTTTTATCAATGTTTATGATATGTGAATGTAATGTATGCGCATGTAAGCTGATTTTCCGTATTGCTGAGGGAAATAAATCCTTGACTGCTGTCGGGGAAAATAAATCCTTGACCGCTATTGGAGATTCAAAATCTTTGATTGCTGAGGATGAGAAATCCTTGAACCACTGTTGGGGATAGAAAATACTTGGCAACTCGCGGGGATTATCAAAAACTTCGATAGCTTCTATGGGGATGTGAGAATCCTTCACGACTTTCCTGGGGATGGGCATCCTTCAAGTCTTTGGAGTTGGAGTATTGACAAAAATTATGCTTGGTGAAGTAATGTCAAATTGCTTGAGAAATCTACTTGGGGAATCCTGAGAACTTTGATGACTATGGCTGGGGATTACACAATGGGAATCCTTAGTCGGCTGGGGAATAAGGAAAACTCTGGCGATCTCTATCGGGGATCAATCAAAGGAAAACCTTGATTTGATGGAGAATAAGGAAGACTCTGATGGCTTTTGCGGGGATCTAAGAATGAAAATCTTGAATCTCCTGGGGAATTTGAATCCTTGGGGACTTCATGCTGAGGAGTCAAGAATGAAAACCTTCGATCTGCAGGGGATTAAAAATTCTGACAAATTCATGCTGGGGAGTGATGAAGACTCTGGCAACTTCACTGGGGGATCAGGAATGAGAATATTCATTCTGTTGGGGAGTTAAAACTCTGTGGGGAAGGAGGCTTCCTGCTGGAGAGATCCGGAGTTTGGGTTGTATGCCAATCTACTGGTGAGTTATCCTAGGTTGGGGATAAAAGTTAACTGTTATCTGGTTGATTCTCAGACTCTAAGATAACTTGCTGGGGAATCTGGGGAAAAACTGAATGGTTCCCGTCGGGGATTGGAAATTGGAAACATGACTTGACTGGGGAAGAAGGTTTCATATCTGCTGAGGGTCTGTAGTTCAAAGTTTTTTCTCCTCCGTGGATTGGGAGTTTGAAAACATAACTCTGATGGGAATTAAAGGTTTGAAATATAACTCCGCTGGGGATTGGGAGTTTGTAAACTTAACTCTGATGGGAATTAAAGGTTTAAAATATAACTCCTCTGGGGATTGGGAGTTTGTAGATTTGACTCTGGCGGAGATTTTGAAATTTAATTCCGCTGGGGATATGTATTTCAAGGTTTTAGCTCCGCTTGGGACCTAGATGATGTATAGCAGGGGATTGTTCATGGAATAGCCTAAAGACGTTTTCCTATACTTTCAACCTGTCAGTAATTATTCTTTCACATTTCGTTTATTTGTAAATAATGATTATATTCAAATGCATATGCTCATTTAATAAATCATTGGATGTTTTCAAATAAAACACAAGTGTAAAAAAAGAAGAAAAGGCAAATAGTTTTCTGCACTTTGAAGTATCTTTGTATTAACTTTGTGTAAGTATTTTGTACAAAGGAGACAGACATCCTAGTAAGAGAATGTTGTCATAAAAATGAGAAAAATTTATACAAAGAAAAGATGGCTATGTGTAAAAATTCCATGGGGTTCCCATTCTACTATAGCCTCCGTAACTCTGAATATTTTATCCATTCGTTGCTTCGTCCGAAGATGATTGAATTGATCAGAAGCCTGGAGCTTGTCTGTGAAGAGATTGTCTTTAAAGTGATCCGACAAGGCATAGTCATTCGCTTTAATTCCCTAACTTTTGCCTGGACCGCCCTTTCGGGTTTTCAGTCCACCGGGAAACCCTTTTTTGCCCAAGTCGCCCTTTCGGGTTTTCAACTTGATGGGTGTACAGATTTTTTTTTATTTATCCCTAATTTTTTCCTGAATTTCCCTTTCGGGTTTTCGATTCACCGAGATGCCCATTTTTTCCCAAGTCGCCCTTTTGGGTTTTCAACTTGTCGGGTCGTTTATGCGAAGTATCTTTTGACTATGTCTGCGTTCGCAGGATGCGGCAGGTCGTCGCCGTCCATGGTGGTTAATATCATTGCCCCACCAGAAAAGATGTTTTTGATCACAAATGGTCCTTCGTAGGTAGGAGTCCATTTTCCCCTGGGATCACTTTACGGCAAGATGATCCGCTTGATTACAAGATCCCCTACTTGATATACCTGGCGCCTGACTTTCTTGTTGAATGCCTTGATCATCCATTTTTGATACGTCTGACCATGACAAACAGCAGTAAGTCGCTTCTTGTCAATCAAGTTAAGTTGATCAAGCCGGGTCTGAATCCAATCATCTTCACTCAAACCAGCATCCTTCATGATTCTCAAGGAGGGAATCTGAACCTCAATAGGTAAAATAGCTTCCATGCCGTATACCAAAGAATAGGGTGTTACCCCAGTTGATGTTCGTGTCGTGGTACGGTACCCGTGCAGAGAAAACAGTAACATCTATGCCAGTCCTTGTAGGTGACTGTCATCTTTTGTATGATCTTCTTGATATTTTTGTTCGCAGCTTCGACAGCATCGTTCATCTTTGGCCGATAGGAAGATGAATTGTGATGTTGAATCTAGAACTGCTCGCACAAAGCAGTGATCATAGTATTATTAAGGTTTTTACCGTTGTCAGTGATGATCCTTTCGGGGATCCCATACCGGAAAATGAGGTTCTGCTTGATGAAGCGGGCAACCACATTCTTTGTAACGGATGCGAAGGAAGCTGCTTCGACCCACTTGGTGAAGTAGTCAATGGCCACCTGGATGAAACGGTGTCCATTGGATGTTGTAGGCTTGATCTCTCCAATCATGTCGATTCCCCACATAGCGAATGGCCAAGGAGCTGTTAAGACATTGAGAGGAACTGGAGGTATATGTACCTTGTCCGCATAGATTTGGCATTTTTGACAAGTTCTGGAATGTTGATGGCAGTCAGCTTCCATGGTAGACCAGTAATAGCCTGCCCGTAGAATCTTCTTAGCCATCGTGTGTCCGCTAGAGTGAGTGCCAAAGGTACCATTGTGCAGTTCAGCCATGATCTACTCAGCTTCAACCTTGTCCACACAACGGAGCAGAATGCAATCATGATTGCGCTTGTATAAGATACCATTGCTCAGGAAGAACTTGGCAGAGAATCTCCTCAAGAACTTTTTGTCGTTGACTGAAGCTCCTTCAGGATATTCTTGTGCCTCGAGATACCTTTTGACGTCATGAAACCAAGGTCGGTCCACTACTTCTTTGGTATTAATCTCGTGACAATGTGCAGGTTCGTCCATCCGTTCAATGGTGATTTGGGGAGCCTCATTATCCCAGTTAAGTTTAAACATGGATGACATTGTAGCTAGAGCATATGCTAACTGATTTTCTTCTCGCGGGAAGTGCTTGAAGGTAATCTGCTCGAAATGTGGTAACAATGTCAAGACATGTTCTTTGTAAAGGATGAGGTTTGGATGTTTAGTATCCCACTCTCCTTTTATTTGACTGATAACCAAAGCTGAGTCCCCAAACACAACCAAAGATTTGATTCCCAAGTCAATAGCGGCCTTGAGACCAAAGATACAAGCTTCATACTCGGCCATGTTGTTGGTGCAGCTGAAGCAAAGTCTGGCTGTGAAAGGTATATGGCAACCTTTTGGAGAGATGAGTACCGCATCGATACCGTTGCCAAGTGCATTGGAGGCACCATCAAAGTACAGGGTCCATCTGGATCCTTGTTCAGGTCCGTCATACGGTCTGAAACCTTCAATGTTGTCCAAAGTCGTGATATCCTCGTCGGGGAAGTCAAACCTCATGGATTGGTAATCTTTGACAGCTTGATGGGCCAGATGATCAGCTAGCACACTCCCCTTTATAGCTTTTTGGGTCGTGTATTGTATATCGTATTCCGTTAGGATCATCTGCCATCTAGAGATTCTTCCAGATAAAGCAGGCTTCTCAAATATGTACTTGATCGGATCCATCTTAGAGATCAGCAAAGTGGTATGAGTCAACATATACTGCCTTAGCCGGCAAGAAGCCCATACCAAAGCGCAGCAAGTTTTCTCGAGCAGTGAGTATCGGGCCTCACAGTCGGTAAACTTTTTGCTAAGGTAATAAATGGCATGCTCTTTTCGGCCAGACTCGTCATATTGACCCAGTACGCACCCCATTGAATTCTCTAGGACAGTCAGATACATGATTAGCGGTCTTCCTTCGACGGGAGGCATCAAGATAGGAGGTTCTAGCAAATACTCCTTGATTTTATTGAAAGCAACTTGACAGTCATCATTCCATTTAACCACCGGATATTTCTTCAACAGCTTGAAGATTGGTTCACAGGTAGATGTTAGGTGAGAAATGAACCTTGCAATGTAGTTTAGGCGTCCCAAGAAACCTATGACCTCCTTCTCAGTGCGAGGGGCGGGCATTTCTTATATAGCTTTGACTTTGGCAGGATCAACCTTGATGCCTATATTACTGACAATGAAACCCAAGAGTTTACCGGACCTGACTCCGAAGGTGCAATTGTTAGGGTTCAGTCTGAGCTTGTATTCTTTCAACCTGACAAAGAGCTTTTACAAATCGTCGAGGTGTTCTTCTTCAATCTGTGAACGGGCTATCATGTCATCTACGTAGACTTTTATCTCATGATGTATCATATCATGAAACAAAGCTACCATGGCACGTTGATAGGTTGCCCCGACATTCTTCGGTCCGAATGGCATCACTTTGTAGCAGAACGTACCCCACTGTGTAACAAAAGTAGTTTTCTACATGTCCTCAGGGGCCATTTTGATCTGGTTATAGCCTGAGAATCCGTCCATGAAAGAAAATACCTTGTGCTGAGTTGTATTGTCAACCAAGATGTCAATGTGCGGTAGTGGAACGTCATCTTTAGGGCTGGCCCTGTTTAAGTCTCTGTAATCCACGCACATTCACACTTTGCCGTCCTTTTTAGGCACTGGCACAATGTTAGCAACCCATTGTGGATATGAGGTAACAGCAAGAAATCCAGCATGGAACTGCTTCATAACTTCTGCTTTGATCTTTTCAAACATGTCGGGCCTCATGCGGCGGACTTTCTGTTTAACTGGTGGACAGTCTTCTCTTGTGGGTAGACGGTGAACCACAATATCTGTATCAAGTCCCGGCATGTCTTCGTAAGACCATGCGAAGATCTCGACATATTCATTCAACAGCTGAATTAAGCGCTCTTTGACACTTGGCTCTAGGTTGGCACCCACTCTGACTTCTTTTCTGTCTTCCTCTGTTCCCAAGTTGATTGTCTCTAACAACTCCTCGTAAGGTAGGATAGCCCTTCCTTTTTGTTGTAGCAGTCTAGCCAATTCTCCCGGCACCTCACGGTCTTCAACACCTTCGTATTCGGCATGGTAGACCAGATCTCCAGAGTCACTGAAGGCCATAGTAGAATTGTTACCCATGGAATCTGGAATGGAAGGGTACCTGCATTTGTGAGTGTGGGTGTGTGTAAGGGATAGCCACCTTTAAACAAATAAAGTGTAAAAAGAAAGACAATGAACACAAAAGTTTATATATGAAAACGTCCATGATTCATTAAAATGGCATATGAAGATGAAAAATCAAACCCTTACAAATGGACCTATGTGCCTCAGGTAAGGCACAAGGTTAAAAGTGTACGAATTGTTTAAGAATTATTACAAACCAATAGAAATGTTCGAAAGATAAATTACTTATTGATGAAAGTAATGGGAATAAAGTCCTTTGGCTCCCAATTGCATAGCCCTCCGTCAACAGTAGGTAAAATCCAGTCTTCCAAATTGCTCTCCTCTTCACCATCCTCCAAAGCATTGACTCCATGATGGGTAATCTTCACTGGTGGCCCTCCAGCCCGGGAGCGGCGTACAGCTATTTGAGCAGAAGCAGTGAAACCCAAACTGAATTTATCAGACTTGAAAGGAAAATCGAGAAGTTGCCCCCAGATTGTGCTTCCTCCTTCTTCAATCACAACCTTTGCATCTTTGAGAGACGACATCCGAGACGGAGGTCTGGTAATCATGGGTACAGAAGACACTGTCTTGGTTGCCGCAATCTCCTGAGCTACCTCTTCAAAATGCTGAAAGGGGGTTTCAATGAATTCGCCATCCAATTCCACATAGCAGAAAGAATTAAGATGGCTTATCATGTATTCCTCCTCGTCGTGAATAGTTACAATTTTCCCCTGGACAGGGTACTTGAGCTTTTGATGCAGATTAGAAGTGACGACTCCAGCATGATGAATCCAAGGTCTTCCCAATAAGCAAGAATAGGAAGGACGGATGTCCATCACATAAAATATGGAGTTGAAGGTTTCAGTTCCCACTTTAATCGGGATGTCCACCTCCCCGTGGACCATCCTTTTAGAACCATCAAAGGCTCTGACAATGATGTTGCTGGGCTTCAAAGTTAAACCTTCACAATCCAGCCTATCCAATGCCTTCTTCGGCAAGACATTCAGTGAAGAACCAGTGTCTACCAGAACGTGTGCTAGACTAATCTCTCTGCATTCAACCGAGACATGCAAAGCGTCATTATGTTTTCTCCCTTTAGATGTTAAATCGGCATCGGAGAATCCTAGACCATTGTCTGTTGTTAGGCTAGCTACACATTCTTGGAACTGATCCGCGGAGGTTTCCTGGGGCACATGGGTCGTCTTCAAAAATCTGATCAGAGCTTTAGCATGAGCCTCCGAACAAAGCAGTAAGGCCAACATAGAGATTTTTGAGGGGGTTTGCCCCAGTTGCTCAACAACATTATAATCGCTTTTCTTGATTATTTTCAAAATCTCTTCCATTTCTTTTTGAGAGGTCTCAAGGATGATCAACGGCTGAGCCCTCGTCCTGACGGGCTCTTCTTAGATCCCTTTCCCTCTATCATCAGCAGCAACGGAGGGGACAACCACAGGAGTCACAACTTCGTCAATAATCAGAGTTCTCGCAGATATGTTGACCGGTACAGAGGTAACCTTAGGAGTAGCTGAAGGTCCGAAGATTACCTTTGGAGGGGAAATCTCCGGAGAGAAAATTCTTCCACTGCGGGTGATTTTACTCGTTCCGGCAATGTTTCCAATGTCGGAAGTCTCTTCATTAGAACTCTCTTCAGTTGATTCAATTTGTTTAACACCGTGGTAAAATATCTCTCCCCCATAGTTCCACGGTATTGATTTGTTGGACTTATACGGGACGGGCCCCTGCATGGTTATCTTCAAAGGTACAATCTTCGGATCAGATGTAATCTTAACAGGTCTTTTGGAGACCTTGGAAATATTGGCGGATATGGTAATTATTGAAACATCATTGACAGGAGTCGGTGTAACAGGAGTCTTTTCAAAAAGGATTTCTTGGTTATCCATTAGGCGGTGGATGCCTAACTTCAACAACGGACAGTCGGTTGGTAAGGATGAACAAAGGCAGCAATCTTCTTTACAACCTGGGAAAATCCCAGCCTTCAGCAAATTCAACTTGATTATCGGTAGTGGAGTCATCAAATCATCAACAGTAGTAACAAAAATATCTTCTTCAACAGCATGAGCATTGTGGCCATGCTTTGGCATTGGAGCAGAGATCATGTTCGGCTTTTCAGGGGCGTCGAATTCAACTTCTTTAGCATCTATTAAATCCTGAATCTTATTTTTGAGGGCCCAACAATTGTTGGTGTCATGCCCCAGGCTGTTTGAATGATAAGCACACTTGGCATTTGAATGGTAGTAAGAAGAAGATGTATTCGGATTCTTAGGTGCCTCTTTCAAACTAGCAAGGTTTAACTTCAAGAGATGGGGTAAAACCTGAGCAGGAGTCATGTTTATCCGGGTGAATTTCCGTACAGGCCTTTCCACCCTTGCTTGGTTGGTTTTGGGTTGATTGCTCCTAAGCTGATCAGCTGCAAACTTCTGAATCATTACGGCCCCCACCGCTGGTCGGCGCTCAACTCTTCCTTGACCTCTTTGGGAGTAGACAGCTGAGACTTCTTTCTTTTCTGGAAAAGTCTTTTTGATGGCAGCGGAAACAAATGCATCCTTTTGAATTTTTCCGCTCTTGATTCCGACTTTAACTCTCTCACCAGTTAGAATTAACTCGGTGAACCCCACAGACGAACTTCCAATCAGGTGATTGAAAAAAGGGCCTGACAGTGTACCCAAGAACATATCTACCAGCTCCCTCTCAGATAGAGGTGGTTATACTCGTCCCGCCAAGTCTCTCCATTTCTGGGCATACTCTTTGAAACCTTCATTTGAAACCATGCCCATACTCTGTAATTGAGTATGGGTTGGTGCTAAGTCCGCATTATATTGATATTGTCTGTAGAAGGCGGCCGCCAAATCCTCCCAATTGTGCACATCAGACCTCTCTAGCTGGTAGAACCAATCTAACTGCATCCCTGAAAGACTGTTCTGGAAGAAATGAACCCACAAATCCTTGTCAGAAGAATGCGGTTGAATTTTTCGGACGTAAGATCGCAGATGCATCTTTGGACAAGACAAACCATCGTACTTAGCAAATAGAGGCACCTTGAACTTAGGGGGAATCACAATCCCAGAAACCAGCCCTAATTCTTCAAAGTCCAGCCCAGGCACTCTTTGTATCTCCATGGCTGCCATACATTCTTCCAAATTCTTATACTTGTCATCTGCAGGAGGGTACTGCTGTTCAGAATAGTCTTCATCCTCTTCTTCTTCTTCCTCTGACTCAGATGGAACTGTAGCTCCCTTTCCTTTTCCTACCCCTTCATCAGATGTTGAGGGTAAATCCAGGACCCTTCTAGCTTGACCTTCAAATCTTTTACCCATGGTAGCCACACCAACCCTCTTCTTTTTCTTTTTCTCCTTTTCCTTTTCTAGCAAGGTTTTGAGCTCCTCCTGACCCTTAGCCAAGGTCATGAGTAGCTGTTGGAACTGTGAATTTTATGCTTGTAAGTCTTTGACCGTCTGCTCAATATCCATCTTGCTGAAATAAACAGTAGAGAGATAAGGAAACCTGGTGTGAAGACCTGCTTATGCATATGATGAATGATATGTATTCATGTAATGTATTCAAGGATTCCGAAATTCAAATTTGTTTTAAACAAAAAGAACACACATTATATTAATAGAATTTGTTACTACATCAATGCCCCATGGGCAAAATAGTACAAAATTCTAATGTAAAAAGACTTTGCGCATCCTCTTTGGTGCAATGTAGGTGTTGAGAGTCTGCTCTGCGTGAAGTTGACAAGTAAGTTCCAAAACCTTCTTCTCACTTGCATGGAATTAGGCTTCAAAAGTATCACGCTCTCCCTTGAGCTGTATCCAACTCCTTTGTAAATCTTCTAGTGATGTTGGCAGGTCAGGATGTAGGAGGGTGTATGGAACCTCTCCTTCCATAACAGGCTCTTTGATCACAGGGAGAATGTAGGGGTAAGGCATCATAATACTTTGGGCGCGGGTTCGTACCCACTTGAGGTAAGGCTCAAGGGGGATGGAATTCTTGTGTCCCAAGGTCTTACTGTCCACCTTGTTGGGCATCCTCCAAGCTCGGATAAACCTTTGTCGAAGTCCTTGATCATCATTGCCGAAGTCGAAAACCAAGTCTGGAATCAGCATGTCATGTGGGCCATCCCTTCGGGCATACCCAAACTGTCTCAGAGCCAAGCAGGGGTTGTAGGTAATGCCTCCCCTAACTCCAAGTAGAGGGACATTAGGGAATTCCCCATAACGATCAATGATGATAACATTTTCTCTGGATCGAGAACACCAATGAACATTTGAATGTGTAAGAGTCATCAATCGTTGTGACCACCTCAAACCTTGCTCATTCCTCAAGACTGATTGGGGAAGATGAGAAATAAACCATCTTGCCAGTAGAGGAGTACAGCACATGAGAACACCTCTTTTCCTCATTGTTCGAGTGTGAAAAGAGTGGAGGATATCCCCAAGCAATGTAGGCACCGGGTTACGAGCCATGAAGATTTTGACAGCATTCACATCTATAAGTTGGTCAGGGTTTGGGAACAAGACCGAACCATAGATAACAAGAGCTACAATATCCTCAAAATCTTGTAAGTCCAAAGAACTACAGCAGCTTTGGGCCTTCTCAAACAGAAAATTTCACAAGAAACCTTTGACACCACTTCTGGTTTCCTAATGACCTATGATATCAGATGGTTGCAAGTGTAGGGCTTAAGCAACATCTTCAGGCTTTGGATATCTTTCTGTACCGTTGAAGGGTAGTTGATAGAGAATAGGAATCCTCAAGAGTTGAGAAAATTCCTCCAAAGTAGGTACAAGTTGGTATTCAGGAAATGTAAAGCAATGGTGTAGGGGGTCAAAGAACTGGAAGAGAACTTTCACCATGTCTTCCTCAGTGTTGGTGTTGACTAAGTTGAGAAGACGACCATGCCTCTCGGTGAATGGATAATTCTCAGGAATCCTTGAAGCTAGCTTCTTGAGTTGAGGAGGAATTCTTACAAGGTTGACTTGGATAGTTTTCCTGCGAAGTGATTCCATTACCTACAAAACAGGAGCAAAGATGAAGATCCAAATCCTTGAAATGGTTAGTGGATGCATATGATGCTTCATGATGTCCATGATGTTATGCATAAGTATATATGTACAAACAAATCACACAAGTTCCTGGTTTCAGGCTTGCATGGGGTTTCATAGGTAAGTACCCTCTTGAAGTTTAGTTGGCTCAATCTGTCCTATAAATAGTAATCGGGTTCTAAGGAGCTCAATATCACTGGATTATTTTCTGTGTTCATTGTTTCAGTTTAGCCACTTTACTGGCGACCGAAATATTCCAAGAAAATAACCCTCAATGAGTGTAGTATCGAGTATTTACCAACTTCGGCTGCACCAAAGCCGGTCATCTCACTACTCCTAAAAAGGCCAAGTTGGTCAAGTAAAGGTTCTAAAAGTCCATTACTGCTTCATGACATCACTCAGTGGCCCCGTATTCTCTTTGATTAACTCAAAGGCTACCGGTACCCATAAATATGCCGCACTAATATAGCTATTGCTTCAACCATGTCGGTATACCCCGCACAGTTTCCATAACGTATTGCTATTTACCTATGAATGTTTCCCAAATCTGGGTAGAGGATTCAAACCCAAACAATAGAACCAAATGTAAAGCAATCAAGTCAAGCAAGATAAGCATGTAAAGGTGATCTAAAACCCTAAGGTAACCCCACTTTTATAATTTTTCCCCAACAGAGTCGCCAGTTTTGTGATGCGGTGGGAGAACTGACTTGAGGTTTTGCGTTTGTGTTCGCAAATGTTGCGGTTTAACAAGAGTTGCCACCGACTTTTATTTTATCCAAAGGAAAGGTCAAAAAGCACAGGAAAGACTTTTGAGATTGTTTTTGAGTTCGGGGGGTAGATTATGAAAAGGGAAGGTGCTAGCACCCTTTTCATCCATGGTTTTCCATGGGCTCTTAGTTGCTTGTTTTAGATCACTTGCTTTTGCTTTTCAATTGTTTGAAATGGTGCTTTTGTGTATGGTTTTGAAAGTATTTTGAAAAGAGGTCTTTGTTTAGGCAACCTTTGTAATGATTCTTGTTTGAATGTATACAAAGGTGTTTGTCTTTTGAAAAATGTTTCAATGTTTGAAAGTTTGTTGGGAAATGTTTTGAAATTGTGTTGTGTGTTTTTTTGAAATTAGCAAGGATGGTTTGCAAGTTTGATCAAGTAACTAGGAGTTGTCTACCCTACTCAAAGATCTTTCCTACATATTTTTAACCTTTTGACATTGTTGTTTTACCATTGTATTTGGTAAACAACCTTGTCTTTGGATGTTAAACGGGATGGGCGTGGGTCATCGTATGACCATGACAGCAATGGTGCTAAGTATCTTTAGCAAGTTTTTTGAGGGACTAGATCATTTTTGTTTAGGCAACTAAGATAGCGTCATCGAGGGATTATGATCTTTTTGTTTTTGTTTGATTTTGCCAAGATACCTAGCATGCATACCATGGCCATGTTTTTATGGCAACAAGTGGGTGAAACCCTAGGGGTGCTTGTGTGCATTGTTTTGTCATTTTTCATGCATTTTTATCTTGTGTTTAGTCATGCTATTTGTTTTGACTTTGGTCTTTGCATACAAAATCCTAATTTACTATCATGGTATTTGAAAGCGATAAAATGCGTAAAAGTAAATCTAAGACTATTACAATATTATTATGGGGAGGGGGATAAAAGTTTGAAATAAGGGGGTATTGCTCAAAATAAAACCCTAAAACTATTATTACAACCAAATTGAAATATTGCACAAATAAATAAATAGACAAATATTTAAATGTACAAATAAATATAAATATGCAAAGGATGTTTTTGTATTTATTTTATGTATGTAAAATAAATAAATTATGTCTCAAAATAAGAAAAATATTAATGATTATTTTTGAAAGGGTGAAAACCCTAGTTTTTTGGTTTTAAAAGAAAATATGTTATATTATTTATTTATTCATTTTTATATACAAGATAACAAATAAAAATATATACAAAGATGTTAAAAAAAAATATGTGAGAAAATAATATTTTAAGTGTATAATATAATAAAATAAAAATATATAAGTATTTTAATATTATTTACAAATTTATTTAAGAAAATAAAAGTATTTAACCTAATAAACTATTTTTTGTCATAAAAAAAATAATAAAAATAATAAAATAAAAATGTAAAAATTAAGAAAATATTTTTGGTGATTTTTAATATTTAAAAATAATAATAAAAGTCAGAAAATATAAAAAGAAATGCAAAATATATAAAATAAAAGAAATGGGCCAAGGGGGTGCAGAAAGCAAGCAGGGGGTGCAGAAAGTGAGAGGCCCAAGGCGCCTGGCCCAAATAAACTTTGTCCTTGTCCTCAGAACGCGCGCGTGCCATGGTTTTGTACTTGAATCATGTTCTCTCTGTTCTTTGCTTGAAATCAAAAACTCACAACATGAAAGTTATAGCTCATCATCACACGATTCTAAAGATATAAAAAACTTGATCTAACTCTCAAAGACCAGAGAGAATTTCATTGCCCCTAATTTATGACCTAGCTTTTTCAGTAATTTCAACTATCAAATACTCCTAGCTCAGTCAATATAAATACAAGTTATGCATATGTACAGTTCAAGGACATTAAGGGCTACATTTTTGCTTCACAAACCTAAGCCTAATGATTCCTAAATAAGGAGATAGAAGTTTGAAAATTACCTGTTTCAGCCAAGTTTGGATATGGCAATGTAGGAGTTTTGGATGAGGCCTAAAGGTCGTGTTAGCTTGCCTGAAGTTCACTCAACCTTTCCCAATGCTTGGCTTGCCTTGAACTTGCCTGAATGTGCTTGTAGAACTCGACCTGCAAAGCTTCAAAGTAAAAATGGTGAAGTGTGAAAATGGAGTTACAGTGGCTGGACAGGTGCTTGGATAGTTTAGGTGTATTGTTTAGAATGTGTTTGAAGTGTTTTGGGACAAAACGCACGAGTGGAATTTGTTTTGGCTTGAGTTCTGCAGGGCTTGCTCTGTTTTGGGCAGAAATGGAGTTTTTGGTGTATTTGGGTGTTTGAGAGGCTTGTAACTTGTGTATTCTGCTTGCTACAATGTGATAAACTTGTTTGAAATATGCACAAGTCTTGGTTTTAACAGATACAAGAGTTGTGGACCTTTTGCAAGGTTTCTTGTTTTTGAAGCAAAAGTTGAAGTTGACAATGCCAAGGCCTGTACAGGCCTGTATTCTAGCTGCACATAGTTGGTGAACTTTGCCTGATATTAGTGGACTTTGTTTGCAGCAAAAATCTAGGTCCATGGCTCAAGATAAACAATTTGACATAAAGCATGCTTTATCAAAGTGGCAATGTTACCTTTATGCCATTTTTGGATTAAACCTTTGTACAAAGCTTCCAAGACAAAAACAATGCAATTAACCATTATATCTGTATTCAATTTTTGAGTGTAGAAGATATTAGAATCTGTAAACCAAGTACAAGCATGCTTAGGACAGATTTGCAAGTTGTAGCAATGTGCAAAATGCCTTGGACAAAAGTGATAATTTGCCATTTTCAAACTTTCGATTCTCCCTAACCACAAATGATCTTGGAGCGTTCTTAGATATTTTGGAAAGCTTGTAACATGATCTACAATCCATATTTGAAATGCATTTTGATATTCCAATTGGAACAAGGTGAAAAAATTCCATGAAGATAGGTCAAAATCCTGCCTAAACTAGGGCAAAATTTCACTAAGTTAAAAGTTTCATGGACCCTTATTCACAAAATCATAACTTGAGATCCAAGCATCTTTTGGGAAAACTTTATGAATCAAAGTTATAGATTTTATGGAGGACTACAACTTTCATGTTTAAAATTTTCTTTGAATCCAATTGCATCATGGTGAAAAAGTTGGGAAAAGTTGGGAAAAAATAAGAAATTTTCATAACTTAGAAAATTTCTAAGTTATGAAAATTTTCCATTTTAAACCCTAATTTTCAAAATTAGGTTTCTTAGTGAACAAGTTTCATGTTTTGACACATCTTGATGAAAAATGACCCTTGGCACTTGATTTTGACCAAAAAGTCAAAGTTTGACTTTTCAGTGTACTGTTGATTTTTGATCAGTTGACTAGAAAATTCATCTATCAATCCAATGCATTAGAGATCTTTTGAACCTTGTGATTAGGTAAATATGGTTTCATTTAGTCCTTGAATCCACGCTTGAACCCAATTTGCCATTGGCTGGGTGAAAAATCAGAAATTGCCCTTTTGTAGTCAAAACCCTAAAAATGACCATTTTGCCCTTTTGATGATCTGATCAAATTTCTTGAGGAGTTGTGGTCCAAACTTGATCAAATGGATCATATGAGTCTATAATGTTGATGTGGATCAAAAATTATGAGGTTTGACTGTAAATTGGCCACAGTTGACTTTTTCCCCTAATACAGCTGATTTTTAGGTCAACTGTCCAATTGACTGGGCAAAAATTTGATTCAACGCTTGAAACTTGGTATGAGCAATCTTATGGGTCCAACATGAAGTATGAAATTCACATTAGGCAGTGAAAGTCCAAAAATCCCTGTGCAAACTCAAACCCTAATTTCAGGTCAACAGTGCAAGGAGATGTCTTGAGCAGAGCAAACCCTAGTCTGGTCTGGAGTCCAAAGAGTCTTGTGAGGGGAAATCTTGATAAAATGAGAGGGAAAATTTTGGGGTACAACAGTATTTCTCAAGGAAAATTGGAATTATAATTCCTCAAATGGTTTTAATGGTTCTTCATATACCCCTAAGAATGCTTGTGTCAAGTTTCAAGCCTTGCATCACAAGTTTGCTCAGTAAATGGCTCAGATGACTGAAAGTCAACTGTATTGGGAAAAAAGTTAACTATGGTTAACATACAGTCAAACTTTAAGATTTTAGGTCAACATCAACATTTTGAAGTGATATTAATCATTTAATCAAGGGTTGATCATAATTCCTCAAGGAAGGCCCTCAAATCATCAAAAGTTAAAAGTTGCCAAATTAGGGTTTCCTTAGGAGAAGTCAATTGAACTTTGACCAAGCATAACTTTCACATGATTCATCATTTTTGCCCCAAAAAAGATCATTTTGAAGGGAATTAAATTCTCTACAACTTTTTCTCTCTAAGCTCAAGTCCAAAAAGTGCATCATTTGAGAGATATAAGCCAATACATTATAGGTCATTTCAAAAGTCAACAAAAAGACACTTTTAGTCAAGGCAACTTACATCAAGATAAAGTTTTAAAAAGAAAAAATTGTCAACATAGAGGTTGTACAGGACAAATTGAGCTTTCCAAAAAGTCCAAGATCATCTTCAAATTATGAAAATTGAGATATTTATGTCCATTACAAGTTGGGAAATTTTGAGCAAATGCATGAAGTTCAAAGTGAACAAGCTTGACATTTGGGGCTATTTGGCCATTGTTTAAAATTCCAAATGTGTTATATACTCCTTATACACCTTAAAACTCATTCATACATCCCTTGACCTATTTTTATTATTTTTTATTTATTCATTAATAATGCAAAATAAATAAAATAAAATACCAAGCCCTTTTACACAAAGTCCAAGTCCATAAATCTTGACCTAATCTTTGCCTATATATTCTCTCATTCATCCTTATACAAGCCATGAAAAACCCTTGCCTCAAACTTATCAAAAAGATCATACTTTTTCAAGAATCCTAGAAATTTTCAAATCCTTGTTACAAACCCTTTCACCACAAACTTGCCATCCCAATCAACTTCATTCGCTCCCAGGGTAAGATTGGATCGTTTTACAACAATCCAAATGGCCAGAAAGCACTTGTACATGCATCACGATTTCATTCTTGTTTGATTTTCGTATTTTTTATTTTACTGCATTCTAACACTTACTAATGCTTGATATGTGTTTCTGAGGCTCAACTATGCAGGTCTGGACCATTGCGGAAGCCTCAAGCATGCTAAATCTTAAATCACCATGTTTGCTCCAATTTGCACCGTTTGCATTATAGCGGCTAAACCATTGAGTTTTAGCCCAAAATAATCATCTCATTGGATTTGCAACCCTTAATTTAGGGGGGTTGGATGTGTTTGGATCATTAACGCTTTGTGTTTTGCAGGTTGGATGAAAGAAAGCAGACGAAGAAGATGACCAGAGCTAGGGCTCTGACACCTCTCCGGTCAATATATTCAGATTTATAATATATATTTATGGATTGATATAAGTGAATGGATGTATAGCCACCCAAGTGGCAGAAACGCGCGCTAAGGCATTGGTCTCCCAGGCCACGGATTCGATCCCCGGTTTTGCCAACATTATCATACTTTCATATTTTTGCAGGATAGAGTACAAAATACGATGAGGCTAGATGTTGACACCAACATGCGCTTGGCCTGGTGGTAAGCTATGCATGGGGAATGCTTGAGGGCGTGGGGAATGCTTAAGGGTGTGGGTTTAACACCCACCCCTACCCTTTGGTTTATTTTCTATGTTTCTCACTCTTTTTTCACCCTTTTTTCTTTAACTTCACAAAATCTTTTACAAAATCTTTTTTTCAAAACATTTTTTAATAAACCCTAATTTAGGTTATAGGTTTTTAATCAACCCTAATTTGATTTTTAGGTTTTTTTTTCTAAATTAAGTTAAAATCGACTTAGATTTTAAGGTTTCAATTAATTTAATTAACTAATTCTTTTTCTTGATTAATTAAAATTAACTAGGCTTTAGGTTAATCATCAAATCATTTTTTAATCAAAATCATAAAACAATTTTATTTTTCCCTTTATTTTACAACCTTCACATACTTTATTATTTTCGCGTTATTTTTTCCAATTATGTAATTGCTACTGGTTTATAATAGTTTAATTAGGGTTTACTTCCCCCCCCCCCCCCCCCTCTGATTTTTACTGTTTGTATCCCCCTTCCCGAAGCTTTGTAATAGCGTAAGACCCTTTAATTTCTGCCTTTACTTTCTGCATTTACCGCTTTCTTTGTAACTATTTAGCTTAATAGGATTGAATGGAAAGATCTAAAAGTAATCATAGAAAACCCTAATCAAAGACTAAATAACTGAACATGAATCACTCTTTACACACGCACCTCTAGGGTAACCTCACTCGTTGCCTCGGAAAATAGTCATGTCCCTTGAACATGGGGATGCTTTAGCCCAGTCCCTCGATTAAAAAGATCGTAGTCCCTCGATGACCCTTAGATGTTGCCTCGGTAAACAATCTTAGTCCCTTATGATACATCGCTAAAGCGCCCCTACGAGTTACCTTTATGATTGTATGATGACCCTCGCTTGTCTCTTCACATCCAACGATAGGGCTTCCTACTAACTAATGGTAGGGTAGCACTACCTAGCGGAGGAGGAAAATAACATGAAATACTTTTGAGTAGGTAGATTGCTCGTAATCTCTTACTCACAAAAACAAAACATCTTTTTCAAACACTTTCTTCTGAAATATTTATAATAAAAAACAAACACTTTGTACGCATTCTTAACTGATACAAGAATCATTACAAAGTTGTCATACTTAGGCATTTTTCAAAATATTTTCAAACATAAATATAAAGCATTTTCAAAACAAAGTGAGCTAGCGATTAAGAGCCCGTAGATAAATACCGATGAAAATGGTGCGAAAACCTTCCCTTTTCATAACCTACCACCCGAACTCAGAAAATTCTCGAAGGTCTTCCCTGTTCTTTTCACCCTTTCCTTCTTGGATAAAAGAAAAGTCGGCGGCGACTCTACCTATTCGCATATTTTGGATAAAACCAAAAAATTCAGTTCTCCCACCGTATTATAGCAGGGATTCGGCCCGTGGTACTTTCAAAGATCAAAGTAACCCCGATGCAACCAGCATGGTGGCAACTCGTACATATCTGTGAGGCCCTCCCCAGTCAAGTCAACGAGATCGCTCCCCATGCGATGATGTTTTCGAGTCGAGGTCACCTGTTTTGGGGAAGGGTGCTCGCCAAGAGGAGTAGGAGAAGAGGTCCCTGACCCAGTAGGAAGAGGAGGTGGATTACCGCCCAATAAACTTTTTTGATTCGGGATTTTCTTCAACTTCCTTTCTTTGTTGGTGGTGACCATCTTGACAATAGACTCTTACAAAGATGATAAAAAATAAGCCAGTAAACAAAAAGATACCTAAAAGTTCTAGGGCATCCTCGTTGGTGGCACAGTCGAGGATCCCCTTCGTGCTAATAAGTCAAGCCCCAAGCATAGGCTTCATATCATCGTCAAAGGTGCCCAAGATGCAACACTGTGTATAATGAAAGCAGTTGAGAAATATGAAGTTGTCAAAAAAGAGGCTCTCAGGCGAGAGAAGGCTCCAGTTCTAAGGTTTATTTTTGACCAAGAGAGAACTCTTTGCCGCAAAGAAGAGTACAAAAGATTGTTCCAGCAACCTCTTTCAAACACTTTTCGTCCTCCGTTGGATACCTCACAAGAAAAATTGGTGGGACCGGTGAGCAAAAAGGCTGAAGTGGAAGGTGATTATACATGAGGTTGAGGCCCAAGAAAAAAATGTTGAGTCGAAGGGTTATCAAGTTTCTCCTAATTATAAGGAGAAAAATACAATGAAAATGATGCAGTGGAGGCGTTATCAGAGGAATAAGAAAGTTGCAAATGAGGCATCGACTTCCCATTTGAAACATGTCGAAGCTGTTAGGCGTGTTGAAAGCATGCAACCAGCGGAGGTTGCAAAACTTGGTGGAGCTCTAGTTCAGAAAGGATTCTATCCAAGGTCAAGGTTGACTGAAAAGGATAAGATCACACCAACTAAAGTATGGCTATAAAGGTAGCTCATTTAGGTAACAAAGAGCTAAAGGCAACACAAAATGTTGGATATACTCATATACCAGAGTATACTCCTACATCTGAGGGTGAAGAGGAGGAAGAGCCTGATTATGAACCTTCGCTAGAAGATGATATGGTGGATGATGATTATTGTAAAGACTTCATCCTTAATTATGGAATTCTGCCGATTCTGCCTGTAGAATATGACAGATTGTCAGAGGTATCAGAAAACAAAGAAGATTTCACTTCCGACGAGGTGGATGATGAAAAGTCTATGTGCTACTATGTTATAAATAGTGATATTGTCGAAGAACAGAAGGTTGTGTTTGAAAAACTAAGCCCGAGGATGCTAGATCATCTTAAGCCTTTATTTATAAGGGCAAAGGTAGATGGCATGTCGGTGAACAAAGTGTTTTTCGATGGTGGGGAAGATATGAACTTAATGCCACATGCTCTGTTCAAGAAAATGGGGAAGTTTGGGTCAAATATTCGACCTCATAACATGGTTTTGTCCAACTATGAAGGAAAAACCAGTAGTATACTTGGGGTCATCCAAGTCAAATTGGCTGTTGGAATAACCACCAGGTCAATTTTGTTCATGGTAATAAATTCCAAAGCAAACTTCAATTTATTACTTGGCCATGAATGGATTCATGGAGTAGGTGCAGTTCCATTGACTTTGCACCAGAGGACTTCCATTTGGAGGAAAGATGGCGTGATGGAAAATATATAGGCTGATCAGAGCTACTATAAGTTCGATGAGGTTAAAGGTGGAAAGAAATATTTTGACCAGCACTTGGCGAATGTGGTGCCTTGTGATGATGACAATTAAACTCCAAATGAAAACTCAAATATTTTTCTAAGCTTGGATCTTGATCGTGGGTTTATATGGGATTCTGAAGAGGCGGTAATGCCTAGGGAGTCGATTCCACCTACAGGGTGGCCTATAGTTGACAATGATGACCAGTGAGTCTTAAAGTCTGGCTCGAATTTCGACTTATATGGATGAAAACAAAATGAAATCGGCTTTGGAAGCTGAAAGACTGCGGGGTACATTTGTCGAAGCTAAACCAACAGATCAAGAAAAAGGCTAACAAGGCCAAACAACAGCTTCAGAAAGTCAGAGGTTAGATTGTATCTATGACAATGAACCTTTGGGGTTTGAAAAAGACCCATTGAATTCAGTACAAAAGATGCAAGCCCATGATCCGTTGGAAGAAGTTGATCTGGGAGACGGTGTGACAAAGAGACCAACTTACATCAGCACCAAAGTTGGGTCAAAAATGAAAGTCAAGTTGATTAAGCTGTTGAAAGAGTACAGAGACTGCTTCACCTAGAATTATGGTGAAATGAATGGATTAAGTCAGAATATGGTGGAACATCGCTTACCTATTCAGCCAGGCAAGAGGCCAGTAAAGAAGCACCCTAGAAGGTTCGATTCCGATATCACCTTGAAGATCAAACAGGAGATTGTAAGGTTGCTCAAAAGCAAGTTCATCAAAAGTGCAAGGTATGTCGAATGGTTAACAAACATTGTTCATGTTATTAAGAAAAATGGAACTCTTAGAGTTTACATAGACTTTAGGGATTTGAATAGTACTACCCCTAAGGATGAATAGTCGATGCCTGTAGCAGAGATGTTAGTGGATTCAGCTGTAGGATATGAATATTTTATCATGCTCGAGAGTTATTCTGGCTATAACCATATGTTTATAGCAGATGAGGATGTGCCTAAAATGGCATTCAGATGCCCAGGGGCATTAGGAACGTATGAATGGATGGTAATGCCTTTCAGTTTGAAAAATGTTGGGGAAACCTATCAAAGGGAAATGAATGTTATGTTCCATAATTTCATAGAACATTTTATGCAAATATATATTGATGACATCGTGATAAAATCTTCATCAGAGAATGGTCATTTAGACCATCTTCGATGTACCTTTGAAAGAATGAGGAAATATGGATTGAAAATGAATCCACTAAAATGTGCTTTTTGTGTACATACATGAGACTTTTTAAGTTTTATAGTACACAAAAAAGGCATCGAGGTCAATCAAAGCAAAAAAAAAGCAATTTTGGATCTCAAGCCTCATTCAATAAAAAAAACAGTTGCAGTCTTTGTTGGGGAACATCAACTTCTTGAGAAAATTTATCTCAAATCTAAGTGGCAAGACGAAGGTTTTCTCTCCATTACTAAAGATCAAGAAGGAAAATGACTTTCATTTAGGAAAGGAGCAACGAGAGGCTTTCGACGCAATTAAAGAATATTTGACAAAACGTCCTGTTTTATTACCACCTAGTAGAAATAAGAACATAAGATTGTATATAGTTGTATCTGATTTAACAATAGGAAGCATGTTATCCTAAGAGGATGATAATGGAGTTGAAAGACCCATATATTACCTTAGTTGAGTATTAATAGATGCAGATACTAGGTATAGCATGATAGAAAAAAAGTATGTTTGTGTTTGTATTTCTCATGTGTTAAGCTTAAGCAATATATTAAACCAATTGATGTTTATGTTTCGTCTCATTGTGATGTCATTAAACATATGTTGTCCAAACCATTTTTCCATAATAGAATTGGCAAATGGTCACTAGCCTTAACTGATTTTTCATTATTTTACATGCCTTTGAGGCCCATGAAAGGCCAAATCGTGGCAAACTTTATAGTTTATCATGCAATAATCGAACCATCAGTGAATCTGATACACACCGACCCTTGGAAATTATATTTCAACAGATCAAGCCATAAGAATGGAACTGGTGTCGGGGTTCTGATTATCTATCCAAAAGGGATACCAAAAAAATTCCAATGTAAGGTAGACGAAAAATGTTCTAACAATGAGGCATAGTATGAAGCTTTGATTACTAGGCTTAACTTTTGAAATACTTAGGTGAAAAAAGAGTCGAAATCAAATGTGATTCATAGCTAGTGGTTAAACAAATCACTCGAGAGTACAAGTGCATTAAAGAACACTTATTTGCATATTTTGTATTGGTTAATAAATTGCTAGAATATTTTGAAGTTGTAAGCATTACACATGTTCCTAGATTAGAAAATCAAGTGGCTAATGATTTAGCACAAATTTCCCCTGGGTACAAGGTATTGACTGACAAGCTGGAGAGTTTTGTCAAAGGGAGGGAGAAGGTGGTCTCGACAAGGACACCATCATCAAAATTGTAAATCCCAAAAGCTGGGGGGCAGATGATTTGGTGAATTTTGAAAATTTTGAAGTTTTTGCCATTAACAATTTGTCGGACACAGATTGGCGAAAACAAATTGTAAACTATTTAGAAAATCTAGTTGAAGATGCCAACAGAAAGTTAAAATGCAGAGCATTGAGTTACGTGTGCATGAGAAATGAGTTGTTCAAGAAAACTCCTGAAGAGATTTTACTTAAGGGCTTGGGAATACTGAGGAATATTTGGTAATGGTCGAAGTCTACAGTGGACCAAGCTGACCATAAAATGAAGTGGATGTCATTTCGACAGGGTGTCTATTGGCCAAGTATGTTGAAAGAATGTATTGAATTCGCTAAGGGATGCCAAAAATGCGAAAAACGTGCAGGTATTCAACACGTACCTGTAAGTGAGTTGCACACAATTGTTAAGCCATGGTCATTTCGAGGATATGCACTAGATGTCATAGGAGAAATTTGACCAGACTCATTGAAACAACAAAAGTTCATCTTGGTAGGAATAAACTACTTTACCAAATGGATGGAAGCAATACCACTGGTTAATGTCGACCAAGAAATAGTGATTTAGTTCATTTAAAAGCACATCATTTAAATATTTGGAATTCCTGAGACAATCACTGCAAACCAAGGGTCAATTTTCATTGGGCATAAAATGGAAGAGTTTGCGTATGAAATAGATTTCAAGTTGGTAACATCCATGCCTTATTACGCTCAAGCCAATGGTCAGGTTGAAGCTGCCAACAAAATAATCATTGGGTTAATTAAGAAACATGTTTCTAAGAAACCCAAGAATTGGCATAAGACATTATATCAAGTCTTATGGGCTTGTCGAATGTCTCCTAAAGAGGCGACTGGGTCGACACCCTTTCGATTAGCATTTGGATACAATGTGGTTCTTCTAGTCGAGATACACTTACAATTTGTACGAGTGCAGCGCTAGAACGAACCTTCATCAGAACAGTATTCAAATATGATGCTTGATGATGCAAGGGCCTATAATAAAAAGGCCAAAATAAAAACGTTTGTAGCCGGTGACTATGTGTGGAAAGTTATCCTTCCCATGGATCGAAAAGATAAAACTTTGGGGAAGTGGTCACCAAATTGGGAAGGACCATTCCAAGTACTACATACATTCACCAATAATGTGTATGAGATCGAAGAGCTAGGCTTCGATCAAAGAATCTTAAAATTAAACGGGAAATATTTGAAAAAATATAAACCTATGCTTCAAGAGATTCAAATTACTGCAAAATAAAGCATGTCAAAATACTGTTGGCCAAAATGGATAAATACCAAGATGGCTATCAAAAGTTCCCAAAGGGGTTACACATTTAGAAATGAGTCTCAGCTAGAATGTGAGAAACTAAAAAATTACAAAGGAAATCAAGATTTAAGATCTTCCAAACGAGTTTTGTCGTTAGTGACTTTTTGGTTGAGACGGGTCTTCTTATCTGTCAGGTGACTAATATTGCTCCTGAGTTGAAGGGCCTTTTCACCATGAACTATTCCCTCGAGATTGGATTGTTGGACTTCGTCGAGTGAATGGCCGTCAGACGAATTCAACAAGGCCTTACGATGTTCGATGTCAATAGTATTATGTTTGAGTGCTTCGATCTGGTTTTGATAACTCAAGATTTCTTGGTCAAAAGTGGAGTGTTGTTCAAGGTAGGCCCGCCTATCAGCCTCAAAATTATTAGCCTTTTGTCCATAAATTTCACTCAATTCCCACTCAACTATCATTTCATTCACTTTGGTTTTAAGTTGGAGATAAGTGTGTCGGCGAGAGGTAAGATCTTTTGCAAGTTGGATGAAGAAGGCCTCAAAGTCGATCAAATAATGAGCCAAGGAGTCATGAATAGAATGTTGGGAAATGGCGTCGAGAAGCTTAAAAATCTCAGTTGCCATGAAATCTTCCTCTTCAACAACAACTAAAAACTCACTCTCAAACAAATAAGATTTTAGTTGGTGAAATAATGGGTGTATGTCGAAGCATGTGAATCTTTTTGAAAGCTGCCATTAGATCTTGTTTCTTCAAAGCCTGGATTTTGGTATGGGATGCAGAGTCGATGGGCACAACATTGTGCAAGACTTGAAATTTGGTCTTGGCAAAAGCTAGATGACTAAACTTTACAGTATTATCACCGATATGAGCAGTTGTGGTTGGAATCGGCTCAACATTTTCTGCGCAAGAAAGCCCTTAGGAAGAGTTTTGAAGTTAGCATGAGAACTAGAGGCAGAAAAGAGAAAAGCAAAAATAATATATACCTGTAAGTTTGGTTGTACAACATTGTGCTCCTGTGGGACTGAGTCCATGATGAAGGCAGTTGTCGTTTTCTTTTCCATTTTGGAGGAGGAACCTTGATTTAATTCGACTGGTGGAGGGCGCTCTTATTCCTGAGATATTTATGAGACAGTAGGTTATTGAGTCTCTAGGGCATTAAAGGTGTCGATGAGCCTTTGAAGGAAGCTAGGTATAAAGAAGTATTTCTCTTGATATTGAAGCCACCATTTGTTGAACAATTCCGAAGTAAAAAAAGAGTGTTCAAAGTTAAAAACTGGAAGTCCAAGAGTTTGGGCTTCTCGATGGAATTTGAGGTAAGTCCGATGTTCCTTAGCAGTAAGTTGTCTGCCAACCCCAGCGATGTCGGCTTGGAGGTAGAATAAACATGAAGGAAATATTTGACTAAGGCCTAACTATAGAGACACCAAGTTTGGTTAATAACCCATGAAACCATATCATGTCGAGCCAGCGTTAAT
Organism: Vicia faba; assembly: GCA_948472305.1. NCBI lineage: Eukaryota > Viridiplantae > Streptophyta > Magnoliopsida > Fabales > Fabaceae > Vicia > Vicia faba. The sequence continues at coordinate 1,081,864,081 of OX451739.1, read as the reverse complement.
TCAACAAGAAAGCACGATGGGTGTTAAAAAGGCCCTCCAAATTGCATTTATTCGGGAAACATTTTGAGAAACGTTAGGGAAGGGATCTCGAAACCAGTCTGGAAAAAAACGTCCCTCCATAAAAGGGGCCATGGCTGAATAAATATGGTGGTCTCGATGAACAGGTTGATATATTTCATAAAAACGAATCGATCAGGTTTGTGGGGGTGAGTGGTCAAAGACAGCCTCGGGCCTTCGATGGTTTTTATAAGTTCTCTAGTTTTAGGATTGGCATTAATTTTTGTAAAACAAATAAAGCATCAATATGTTAGATAGGGTATATTAATTTGATAATAGGAACAGGTTGAGCAAGAGGTCTTATCTTATGTTTGGGACATGTTGAGTTAAAGTGTTTCAACATCTGGAACAACATGTCGAATATGATGTCCTATGAAAGAGCATACGACATCGCGCCTGAGATGAAATGATTTTGTTAAATTTGTTATGATTTAACAAGTGTAGAATATTCAGGAAATATTATGCAATCTTGTGTGGTGCTGAATTAAAGGTCAAGAGAATCAAGTCAGAATATCAAAAATTATACAGTTTCTAAATATGGAGATTATTTAGGAAACTAATGATTGAAGACCTTTTTTGTAGTAGAAGTTACTGCTAGTTTATAACAGTTGATTTGCTATTATTAGAAAGCCCAAGTCTAGTTTGGAATATGTTATAAATAGAATGGTTTCTAACCTAGTTTGGCACGGGTTCAAGATGTATAAGTCTAGAGCTTTGTCAAGCTGAAACACTCAGGTTGTGGAAGGGTCACCATGTTCTCACTCAGAAACTTGTATGTAATGAGTTGAGTATTGTTCTTGGAGGAAGCTTTGAAGTAACTCCAAGTTATTATTCTTGGATAGGAGAAAGGTTGTAAAGATGAGAGTTTAACCTTGAGTCTTATCTAGGTATGGTCGTGGAAGTGTGTCTTCTAATTTGTTCAAAATTGTGTTGATCCAATCGCTGTTTGTGATTTATGAGGGATTGAGGAGGGCCTCATATCTAGGTGAGTCTTAGATATAATCTAGTGAGGGTAGTGATTAAGTGATAAGTTGTAAATGGTGGAGTTTATCTTTGAATTGATACTACTATTAGTGGATTTATCCCTGGCTTGGTATGCCCCCAGAGTAGGAGAGTTGCTCCAAACTGGGTTAACAATTCTGGTGTGTTGTTATTGTTTTTCAGTACTATTTTTAATGTTTATACCTTTCTGGTGTTATTTGTGTCAGATCAGGTGTCTTGACATCCTCTTAGGACATCTGAGTTTTGTCATACCAAAATTTCAATTGGTATCAGAGCAGGCATCCTATTTTATTCTGAGTGAGATCCTGGGATGATACTTTCTGGTCATGGGCAAGGAAGGTATTAATGAAAAACTGTTTGAACTTAGAGAGTTCATATTGTTGTTTGAACGGTCCCTAGAACTGAAGGATGGATTGCTCATGACAGGAGGTGTATTGGACTTATCTGTGTTGTTTTCAGGCCAGTAGCTTTGGAGGAGAGCTAATGTATTAAGGGTTTGATTTATTCTCAAACCTAGGTTAACGTGTTGCACATGGTGTGTTTGTGCAAAGGTTTATGTATTTCCTGAATGTTGGTGAGGAGTCTTCTAGTTTATGTTATGCTGCATATATATCGCATGAAAGACTTCTGGTGGTTTTGTGTGTTGAGTCTACAACACTGTATTCTCCTCTAAAGGTGTATATCATGGTGTGGTGATACTTAAGGAGAGGTTCTTCTAACTTGATAGAGTTGCCAAAGATACTTGAGGTTTATCCCAAGGCCACTCATAAAGGCACTCATGTATGAGTTTATTGAAAAAGGATCTGGTAGAAGAAAATTATTTTTGCTTCCAACCCTAAAAGGCCAATCTCCAAGCTTTAATAAAGGATCTCTTGTTGTGTTCCTTGGGAAGGGAACTGATGTCCTACCATATGTTGGAACATCATACCAGCAGGTTGTGCATAATCTTGTTGGATAAAGGTAGAGAAAAACATATGCTTGTGGATAAACAAATGTAGTTTGAGCATGTGTGTTTGGAACCTACTTCTAATCTGGAAGAGGAGGCATCTGTGTGCTGTGTCTAAGAAGTTTCTATCTTAGGCATGTATGTTAATTGGGACACAATCAACATACTGGACACTCATTGGATCAGTTTATTTCAGGTCTACTTGAGTTAGAGTGCAGTGGCTGTGCTTTTTTCTGCCTGTGGAAGCTTGATAAAGGTATCTCATCCAGATCCTTTATATGTGGAGGTCAATCTAAACTGTCAAGGACATTCTCTTTGACATCTAGAAGATCTTTCTGATCAAATGATCCAGATTAATGAATCATGTTACTGGCCATGCAATAGATTCTATTTGGAAGGGAATAACTTGTGCATACCGACCACGGGTTGTACAGCTACTGTATGATTCTCAAGGAATTCTTAGCAGTTAATAAGGGGAAGTCCTTAATCTAAAGCTAGAAGAACTAGAAGGAGTATCAGATATAATGTCTTGACATCTTTATATTGAGGATTTATTTTTCTCAATATGGCTAGTGATACTTTTCATAGATGGGATGAAGGTTGTTTACTCTAACTTGGTACTCTTATCAAGTCTATGAGAGCATGGAACTCTTCTGTTGGAAAAGTCATCCAAGGGATGGTGAGCATTAAAGAAATATCAACTGAAATTATATGGTTAATGGTTGTCTGTACTATGGAGAGTCATCTGAATCACCTAGGATGAGCATCTCAATTTTCTGAAGCAAGGAGGAGTTATTATTTCTGGAGCCAAAGGATTATGGTTCCCTGATGTCTACTTGAGAATTTCCTCTCTCTGCTTGGGTTCAATTATGTAGTGTCTTCACATAATAGAACATTGGTGATTATAATGATTAAAGGGGATCCTTTTGTATTAGAAGAAGCAAACTCAGTATGAACAGTATGCTTGTGTTGTTTGAAGATCATTCAAGGCAATGGTTGTTGAAGTCTGCTTGAGATACCTGTTAGAGAGAATCTCCTCTATAGGTGCAGATAGATGTCATCTATCACCTCAAAGTCAGACAAAAGGTCTTATATTTGTGCTCAGAAGAAGAAAATTCTTGAGGTATGCATGCTCAACATGTATGGATGATCTAGGTTGAAGGTTAATCAGCTATTGATGGTTGATCATCTTGTTCCCCTTGCAAGAGTTTTTTATTACTATGGTGTCTCCAAACCATAGTTATGGATCCATGTGTTTGAGATTGATGTCAAATCCAATGTTGGAACATCATCTCAAGGTGTGAAAACTTCCTCAGCAATAGAAGTTTGTCCAGATAAAATCATAAGGTCAAGCCACTAACCTATTTTAGATTGTTTTGTGAATCAGATGGTACCAGACGCATGCAGAAAAATATTGTCAGACCAACTTCTCTACCTTGTGTGAGAAGGTAATCCTTATCTGACAAATGGTGAATACTTTGATGGGAGCTGAGTATTTATCTATCCTCTGTAAAGATTATGCATAAGACTGGTGGTGATTTCTTTGACGGGAGACTGAGTATTTGTCTGAAGAAGTGATGCAATTATGCATTCCAAACCTTGTGGTTCAGAGGGTATGTGAGAGTTTATTTCTCTCCATAACATTCAGGTGTTTGGAAAAATCTGGATGAGGTACATTAGATGTGTTCTTTTGGGAGCTTCTTGAAGGATTTCTTGCAAAATTAGTACTTTGGATTATATTTTAAGAACCTTACATCTTGGGTTCTATATTCTGAAGTCGATGTCCCACATGATGTCTTAACATCATGATTATTGATGGCTGGTTTTTTTTTTTGCTTGGGATTATGCAGTTAGATGCTCAAACATTAATGTCAAAAGTGGCACTTATGACCTTATGGATTATAATATGGAGATTCATGGCCTATCTACAGTAGCATGTTTGATGAATGCATGATTAATTTGTTGAAGACCCTACTAGTATCAGCAACTACTATTGGATGCAAGAACAAAAGAAGATGTCATGTACTGAGGTCTGTTCAGTTCTTTTGTGATCTCCTTCTACAAGAACTCAAGGAGAGAGTTTTTAGGGGATGCTTTTTTTCTACTGCAAGTCACTCAAAAAAAGTAATGAGTTAGATATTAGTAAATCTTTTAAGAAAACTAAGAATTTTTGGAGTTTTTTAGTGACTTTACACTTAGTATGCATGACATCCTACCTATTCAAATGGTCATGATATTGTGTGTGAAACTGCAAGGAGTCAGAAGGCTTGGATGTATTCTTAAGGAGTGAGAATATCTAACTCAGAATAAACTCTACTGAGGGAGTTGGTGTTCAGCATGTAGAAGTATTGGTCTTCGTCATGAAAGCTTGGAGTCTTTCATGAATATTCATCGGGTGCTCAAGTTCTCATCTTCAACTGGAGCATTGTTTATCCATGACAAGGGGAGTCATGAAGTTATCTGTGGATTATTGTTGCAATGGTACAAATATTAGAGAGCTTCTAAGCTTGTAAAGATCTTATGCCTCTCATGAGGTTATGACGTTAAACAACATGTTGTGACATTATTATATTATTAATGATCTTGACAAGGCATGGTTGATCTTAGCCATGTGAAGCCGGTGAATCAGAAGGTTACATATATCTCTGATGATTAATGATTATGTCTGAGAGAATTTGTAGATGTTAAAAGACTCTCTAAGGGTCTGTATTATTGAGAGATGTCATAAATGTGCTATTCTGATATCTTGGTGCATATCAATAAGTCTAAGTGAGAGGAGAATACTTAGAATCCAGTGGAAGACATCATGGATGAAGATGTGTTGATCAATGCAAGCAGAAGAAGTCAATGTCTGACTGAATGTCAGGACACTATTTAGGACATGTTTTGTGTGTGATCAACAAAGGAACTATGTAAACAGTTTGATCATGGTGTGGAGTTGTCATGAAGAAGATGTTTAACATGATGTCATAACATCATTGAGCTTATGAAGACTGTCTCCATGTTGTTGTGTCACTGTGTTCAGTAGCATCTAAGGATTGATGTTGGTAGATACTTTTGTATTGCTATAATATTGGGTTGTATTTTTATTTATTTGCTTTAGCCAAAATTTGCCAAAGGGGGAGATTGTAAGTTCTCTAGTTTTAGGATTGACATTAATTTTTGTAAAACAAATAAAACAACAATATGTTAGATAGGATATATGATGGGTTGTATCTGCAAGTGTACGGAAAATGTCAAAGTAATACAAAATATTATCGTTCCCACAGAGACCAATTGTCAACCTATCGATTACTATTGTTACGGTGTGTATCTAAGGCAAATCAAATAAGTATTTTGAGTGCACATGAAAAGAAATAATGAAGAAAATAAATTCAGATAAAATACAGGATTTAATGTAATTTGCATCATTCAGGAAGTACTCCAATTGTTTCTTAATAGAACTACTTATGGGGCAATATTTTCTACTTTGAGAAGAATCAATTTGACAGGAAATTTCGCTTTCGCGTATTAATAACCGAGTTTACTCTCTAATTAATGCCTTCCATTATCATTTATGAAAGGTGCTTGTCGCGTTAAATTAGTAAACCTATTTTTAAGAAATTAAACTCTTGACTAATTTGAAAAGTAATTTTGATTTGGAATGTTTAACTTATAAGGGATCCACGACTTTCGCTCAAGGAATCAGATTTTAAACATATAAATGCATCTGAAAATAGTTTCAAAATCGTTTTCTAATAGTGTTAAAAACTCCTAATTAACCAGAAAAAGTGCTTTCGCTATCTTTAACCAGTTAAAACTAAACATATTTATCTTTAAGAGTCGGACGACTTTTGATCTTACCCAACTATACCTCGGCTCTACTTTCGTAGTTACTGATCAAACTAAATATTGAAAACTTGTATTAAAATCAAAATAGCCCCTAAAGAATTTCTACAGATATGACATGTGGAGTACCATCATAACAACGATCCTTACATCCTAGCCTTTAAAGTTTTAGCCAGACACGGAAACAGAAATCAACATAGCAGAATAAATCATGTTGAAAATAAGTGCTGGGTGTGCAGATGGTTTTCAAATATAGGCAGCGGTAAAGAAAATGCTTTGAAGATAAAGGTTTTTGGTAAAACTTAACAAGCAATTAAATCGTGCAAGACAATAAATAAATAGACAGAGACAAAGCAAGGAAATAAATAAAGTAAAGCAAGTTCAAGGTAAGTAAAATGTAAATGTGAAAACTTGAATAAGAAACCTGCTCCAAATCAGAGACTTTAATCTGATACAACTGGAAAGTAAACTTTCAACTGGTACACTTGAAAGTAAACTTGACTGGAAAATAAAATGGCGACAAGATTACAAGTAAAGTGATCTAACCTAACTACAACTAAGGTGCGATAATCTACCGATGTGACGAATTATCGCTTTTACAATGGTGAGTTTAGGCTTAGAGTTGCAGACTAAGTTGGATGAAGAAGAAATGAAATTAGAAATGTTTATTTATAGAAAATCGAAATCCCTTGAAAAGACAAAGCTGCCCTCCAATCGCTCTTAAGTGGGACGGACTCAAGGAAGATGGCGTCCGCCATCTCTGCTTGGCGCCCGCCATATGAACACATGGAGAAGATCGTGGTTACATGGAAGTTGACCACTGGTTGACAACTCACATCATGGTGCCTTTCTTGGGGGCCGTCATATTGAACGCCACATGTGTATTTTTCCATAAAAGTATCGACTTCTTGCTCTTTTGGCTTCATTTCCTCAAGAAAGGATCTTGCAAGGCAAAGTACCTAAAAATAAGACAAAAAGAAACATAACACAAGAAAATAATAATAAAACTCTAATAAATATGTGCAATCCGAGTCAAATACGCAATGTGTTTCAGTGTTATCAAATTCTCCCACACTTAAACATTTGCTTGTTCTCAAGCGAAAACTCTTATGGGCACAAAAGAAAAACAACAACACACAAGTATTCAATTTAGGCTAATAAGATTCTAAGTTCAATCAAGGATGTGTTGATAGGTACTAACTAATGAACCAAGGATATCATGGTGACACTTTTCGCAAATGTTGTGATAAGCTTCTTTCCTATACAAACCAATCCATATCATGCTACTATACCTAAGCCTGCCTTTCTCGTCCTTTTTAAATCCTTTCTCATTCAGGCGCAATCACATTAAGCCCGTTATCTGTACTTACTCATAGTAAGGCGACCGGTTAGTGATTTTGATCATATGTATGGGGCTCTGGTACATTAATTGGTGCAACCCCTTTATTTTCCCTATTGTAGCTGTGGGGAATCGGAACGTAATCCGCCCTATCAAGTCCAGCACTAGAAACCTCTAAACCAACTAACAACTGGTATTTTATTTTATTTTTGCAAGTTTTACAACAGTTGGGTTAAGTGCCCGTGTGAGAGTCACCTAGATCAAGAGTTATAATCCATATTTTTAATTTATTAGAAGAGAATAAAAAAAATAGGATCATTCACTTATTTTTATTGGCTTTCTTACATAGAGCACACTGAAGCTGGAGCTGACTGCTAAAATAAACTACTTAAGGGTTTATTTGGGTGATAATTAAGGCTATAACATAGTAGGTATCAGGGTCAGTTCCTATAATCAAGAAGCTTACGATGTTAAGATGATATCGATTTTTCAAAAGTTTTCCCAAGTCTTCACAGGATATCCCAAACTTGTCTGACAACCCAAATTAAAAAAAAAAGTTATTTTCTTTGTCAAATTTTTTTGGTAAGGCTCAAGAAATGGGAAAGTAAGGATACACTACACAAATGACTCGTCAAGCACATGTAATTTATTGAAAGCAAACTAACAAAACAACCTAAATAAATAAATAAAAATCAATAAAAACTAAAAACAAAGGAAAAGGAAAACAAAATAAATCTCCTCCCATACTTAAATTGAACATTGTCCCCAATGTTTCGATAAAAGATGAGGAAGATGTAACTTGGAAGATACTACTGGTTACCACTGGTACCCTCGCCTCCCTTCTCTGAATGCCTAGGACGATGACTCCTGCTGTGACGATGATCACTCTGTGAAAGCTCAAGTTGCTCAACTCTAGCTGATAGTGCAACATTAGACTCTTGCAGTTGTTGAAGGTTACCCAGTACGGAGCCTTGAGTGGCCTTCATTAGGGTGAAATGTATTTGAAAATAGAGCTTGTTAGTGTCGCTACTCATAAAGGATGGCATTTTGAGATTCCATAATACTACAAAGAGAGCGATCAGTTTGTTGATGCGATTCACACATGAAGTCCAAGTTGTTCACAAGCTACCGATTCATGGTAGAAAATAGTCCATCCTATATTTCTTCTCGAGCTTGCTGCTCTCTCCATATTTCTTCAGTAATATGGAAACTACAATCTGTATCTGCAGAAGGGTGAGTAAAAAGTGGTGCAGTGTGTGTAGGTGATGCATGGTGTTGAGGCTCGGTCTGAATGGGAGACTGGTCTCTCTGCTCATACTCATCATTGGTCTTATTACCTTCTCCTAATAGGATGTTGGGTGGCAACGGGCCAGTAAAAGGTGGAGCTTACAGGTCATAAATCCAATTTCTCTCAAACCGCACATATGTACATCGAGAGCAAGGTAATACTACACTAGGGATAGCTACACTATGGACCATGAGGTTATAACCTCCTTCTTTCCTCACCCTGCATAATCGCATGTCTTTCAAAAAAAATTAATTTATTATGCGGTTAGGTAATGGATCTAATGTAGCTAGCTCAGTGTCAAGCTACAAAGCTCTGGCAATGGAGGTAATTAACCCTCCAAATGAAATGGTCCCCCTCTTTTTCAGAATGGCACGCATATGTGCTAGCATAAATGGGACATAGTTGATTTTTCTATTTGTGAGGCTACCCTACAAAAATAGTAGTTATTTGGCATTAATTTTATTTGAATTCTCCCGGCCAAAAATGGTGTAAGCTAAAAGATAGCGAAGAATGCGTATGGTCGGGTTATGGATATTTGAGGCTAGGTTCCCCTCAAAAGAATCAGTGTTTTTACCTGTCAATTTTTTCCGAATTTCAAATGCCTCAGATGACCAATCAGAATCCAAGGGTGCCTCACAAAGGACACCTTCCTATGAGGAGTTCCCAACAAACCTGCTAACTCATCGGTAGTGTACTCATATTCAACCTTAAACAATCTAAAATATACCGTACTAAACATGCTAGCAATGTTAGGATTGACTTTATAGATTAGTAAACTTAAAAATCCAGGGTCAACTTCTCAAAGGTAAGTTCCTTCTTTGCAAAAATATCATGCAATCCTAAATTATCTAACATGTAAAAGACAATATGATAAATCCCCAAATTGTACAAACAATCTTCATCGATATACCTGGTGAAGTAGATTTCTCGTGTCTGTAATTCTTTGAATATTTTCCTTTGCCTATCTCTAGGATTTCCTCCATGAAAAATGACTCCATTATGCTCCATTTCTTCCATTGATGATGAATGAGGAAGAAAATAAGGGTTTTATAGGGGAAGATGGTGAATTGGGTTTTATGGGATTTTAATGGTTGAAATTGAAAAGGGATGTGGGAATGGTAGTAGGTTAATGTTTGAATGGAAGCTTAATGGGTTGTTGGTGGATTTTAATGGTGGTCAAAAATGGATAAAATGAGGGGTTTTGAGAGGTTAAAGACGAGCTAAGGATGAAAAAATGAAGGGTTTTTCAGTTCTGTCCCGTATAACTCCCAGACCCCGTGGAGTCCATTAAGGTCCAGATGGCGTGCGCCATCTTTGTTGGGTTTTGTTGGGCCGAAATTTTGAATGGGTTTTGGGTTTTGTTTTTTTTCTTGTTTGGTGGTGTGTATAACATCTTTTAATTGTTCTTCTTCCATTTTTTATTGTACATGCATGATATAGTTAATAATTTTTTTAGATAAAATATTAGATAAAATAAATAGAAAAGTTTAAGAAATAATATAAATATAAGTATCAAAGAAATAAAATTATATAACTGTGATAATATCATGTAGCTGAAAATAGAGAAATACGGGAAGACAAATCTATGCAAAATAAAACAAGTCTAGAATGCAAGAAAACATATATTAATATGCCTGAATAGGTGAAATAAATAAATCTATAAATATTGCATTTCTCCCATGAACAGCGGAAGCAATGTCCTCAGTGTGTTGGTGGCTCCTTGGTGCTCCTGGAATCTTGTGCCTCTGCTAGATGATGATGGAGATTTCTGATTTCCTAATATAGGCTATCACCCTTCGTGACATTAGTAGCGTCGGACACCTCTAACTGCAAGGTGAGATCAACAAGCTCCTGGCAAAGGATGAACATCTCCCTGTGCAACTCATTGAGCTCTGTGTAGACGTTGCATCTCTGCAGACTGAAATTATTAGAAAGAATTGTGGTCCTAACTAAAGGTAGAAAATGATGGTATTCAAGTACTGGATAGGGTCTGGGCTCATCAGGTGTGTCATACTGGCCTTCTAAGGCCTATGTCCAATTTTCTCTGTCATAGGCACTAGTCTTTGTGTGATCAGGTAGGGTGAAGTAGTGAATAGTTTCATTGTCTATCAGGAGCCTATAATATTTTGGGTTAAAATATGCTCTCCTCATCAGGCCATAGTCTAAACAGTAGGTAATATCCATCAGGGTGTAGCCACAGTGTTGTACCCCAAAATTTGCCCTCCCATATTCTTCAAGAAATTGCCAAGTCAAGCTTCAAATCTCCCCAAGGGATGCACAGTGCAAGGGCCTCCTAAGCAGGCAAAATTAGGGTTTTGGTTCTGATCAAGAAAATGAAGTTTAAAAGGGCCCAATCAAGTCCCACATGCCTACAAATATGGTCAAGCATCCTCATATCAAGTTTCAAGACTTTCAGCACAAAGTTGCACAGTCAAAAACCCTAATTGCACTACAGTCAACTGTAGGGGTAAAATGGTCATTTGACAGTCAAAAGTTCAAATTTTTGGTCAACATATCATTTTGAAGCCACAAACATCATTTGATCAATGCTTGATCATGATTCTCAAAAGCTTGGCTCAAAAATCATCAAGATGCAAAAGTTTTCTATTTTTGGACAGCTGAAAAAGTCAACTGAAATTGACCAGGGCATAACTTTCACATGGATTATCATAAAAATTCCATCCAAAGCTCATTTTTAAGAGAAAGACATTTCCTACAACTCATCTTCATACTTCAAGTCCAAGAAATGCTCTCACAAAAAGTTATCAATTTCAACATTATAGGTCATTTTCAAAAGTCAACAAAAAGGGACTTTAAGTCAAAGGCCATAACTTGAGATTGGTAAATCAAAATGACATGGGACCAAAGGCATTGTTTAGAGGACTTCAAGACCTTTCTAAAATGTCCAAGAACATGAGCAAAGCTTAAAAATTGAGCAAGTTATGCATTGGAGAAGTTGGGAAATTTTTGTGAAATGGCCAAAATCATTTATCCTTGAAATCTCATTTTTGACAAAAGGGGCCCACTTTTTCCACTTGAATTAACTTGTCCATGCTTCCCACGTGTCCCACCTTTTATTTCAGATTTTTTTATTAATTTTTTCATTTTTATTGATTTTTATTGGATTTAATTAATTTTAAATCTTTTAAAATCAAAAGAAATTCAAAAATTAATTTAAAAGGGAATATTTGGTTTTTACTAGCCTTGAAACATCATTATGTGCCTACCAAATTCGTGCAAAGGAGTAAACAAGGCAAGAATTCAAAATGAGGCAAAAAATGGAAAGTGTGATAATGGTGGTTTATGTGAAAATCCAAAACATCAAAGCAAGGCTTTATTGGCCATAACTATCATTCATACACATTGCATAAGACATGTACAAGTGATAGAGACCAAGATTAGACGCACAACTGCTCCAGAAAGACATTATCAAACTTGAATTTTTTCTCTAAAAACTCAAATCTGAAAAACACTTTTTAGGTGGATTCAAGGCACAAAACCTATCCCATTAGCTTCCTTGAGCAATATAGGACGTATTCCAATCAAAAACCTCAAGCCTTACGCATTGAAACGGTATACAGAAGTCACTCTTGTTCCATTTTTTTTCATTATTGTGTTTCAATATTTACGCACATTCATGGCATTCTAATTATATATTCATGATCAGTGAAAGGTTTGCAAGCTAACCAATATGATTAATTGCATTTTTATGTTGTGTACGCGATTATGCCATGTTTGAGTTTTAGGGTTTGCAGGTTTTTAAATTGGGGATTTTGAAACGAGGAAAAATTGGAACCTTTGGCCACCACCATTAGAATCATCATGACCGGACGATCTTAAATATACTCTCGCGCCTAATTTATGAGTGACCTAGGCTTATTCGCTATTTTCTCAAAACTGGCCTAAGAGAACATTAGCAGAAACCGTTGCCTCATGTTTTTGTGTTTCAGGAAGGTGGAGAAGACGAATGCGTGGCACACGGTGACTGGTTGGTTTAAAATTCGCGCGCAATAATCCATTAACGCGTTATTTCATATTATATTATTTGTTGATTATTTATTTAACAAAAGAGTTCAGTGGTTCAGCTGGCAAGCGTTGAGTGCATTCACGTCCAAGACCTGGGTTCGAGCCCCAGGTCTGCATTATTCTTCATATTATTTTTCAAACAAGGTTCACATGCCGTTTCACTTACTGAGGACCATGATACGCTTCCAAATCAAGCGTGACACGTCCCTCTCAAGATCAATCCAAAGGCATAGAGTGGAGGAACACCATAAGCTCAGGTCAACATTGCTACACGCTAGTGGGAAAGTCAAACGGACCTGAAGGTCATTGGGCCTGAATTACCAAGGCCAAACCTCCCATTTGGGGACTACCACCCCCCCTGGTTTACAATTCTCTATATTTCTTATATTTTATTTTCAATTATTATTTTATTTTCTTTATTGTTTTAAATTAATTAATTATTTCTACAAAACATAAAAAAACATAAAAAATCAGAAAAAAGTAAAAAAATAATAAAATATTTTATTTTAAGTATTTTCATAAATAAATTTGTATGTAATTAATTTAGATTTAATTTTAGGTTATAATTTAATTCTTTTTTCATAATAAACCAAAAATAACAAAAATAGGCCTTTAGCACTTTTATTTTTTTTTAATTAATTAAATATTTTTATTATAAATATCATTAACCATTAATTTTGTAAATAAATTTTATAATTAATTAGTTTTAATTCTAGGTTTTAACTTTAATGCATTTTCTTTAATAAATTAAAAACAATTAGAATTAGAATTAATTACTTGACTTTTAATTAATTTAATTTTATTTAATGTCATAAATACAAAAAAACATAAAAATAAGTTCTTTTTTATTTAATTTAATTATTTTAACTTAATTATTTTAAATTCCTTCAAAGGGTTCAACGCCCTCGCATTCGATTATGTTTTTGTTCGCGCGTTTTATTTATTTCTTTTGTGAATATAATGTACTTGTTCCAAAGCCATGTAATAACTATTAGACATTTATTTTCCGCACTTTATTTTAAATCGGGTATGGATTAATTTGGCGTTGTAGACCCGCGCCTTTGTAATAGCGTAGGATCCTTTATCTTTCCCGCACTTTAAATTCCCGCACCTTTAACTGTTAAACAATGACATGAAAGAATGAATGCCCAAAAATAAAATCGAAACGTAGATCACTAATGCATGACAAGACAAACAATAAACTGAAAATGACACACAATTCACACACCACCCCTAGGGTACGCTTCACTGTTGCCTTGCCCCTCGAAAGGTGATCGTCGAGTAGAGGATGTCTTAGTAAGTCCTCATGATCCGGGAACCTGGCATGAGGGTAGCTTCTAAAGTGTCTTCCCATTGCTCTGGTGATCACCATGTCCCGAACCTCGAATTGACCCGAACACCTCCAACGGTGGTGCTACCTACCTCTCAATGGTGGGATGGCACTACCTTAAGGACATTTACACAGACTAATTCCTTAGGGTAGGTATATGACTCGTAGATACTTGCTCTAATTCAAAACAAATCAAAAACTTCTTTTCATACCGACACTTTTCAAAAAGCTTTCAAAAACAACTTTTCAAACACTCTTGAGGACTGATACAAGAGTCGAACTGAAATTTTAAACGAAACTTTTTCAAACCCACTCACACTTGAAAAGCAAGCAAACATTCTGAAAACACAATGAGCAAGTATCTAAGAGCCCATGGATAACCATGGATAGAAAGGGTGCTAACACCTTCCCTTTCTATAAATCTACCTCCCGAACCGAGAGCAATCTCTATAAGGAATTTTTCTGTGCTTTTGTCCTTTCCATTTGGAGAAAATAAAAGACGGTGGCGACTCTTGCTTACTGCGACATTTCGCGAAACCAGCTTTAAAAACAGTCAGCTCCAGATCCACCGATCACAGAACTGGCGACTCTGCTGGGGATATCTTTAAAGTGAGGTGTACCTTAGGACTAAGATCACTGTGTTTTCAATTGCTTTGACTTGTTTGCTTTAAATTGTGGGTACTGTCTTGGGAGTTCTATAGATCCTAACCCGGATCTGGGGATACCTTCTTAGAAAGTAGCAACAAGGCTGTGAGGGAACTGTGCGGGGTATACCGACATGGTTGAAGCAGTCTGCTACGTTGATGTGGCACTTTGGTGTGTACCGATAACCCTTGAGTCAATCAAGGAGAGTACGGGGCCTCCATGTGGTGTCGTGAAGCATCAACAGACCTTAGGAACCTTAATTGAACCATCTTGGCCTCTTTAGGGTAGTGAGATAACTACTTTGGTGTACTCCGAAGTCGGTTGATACTCGATACTACACTCAATTGAGGGTTGTTTTCTTGGGATATTTTGATCGCCAGTCAGTGGCTAAATCGAAACGATGAACAATGAAAGCAATCCAATGATATTGAGATCCTTAGAACCCGGTTACTTCTAATAGGACAGGTTGAGCCCACCAACTTCAAGAGGGTAATACCCAGACCCCATGCTGGCCTGAACTCTAAGGGTTTCCCTTGTGTGACTTGTGTGCCTTCCAACTTGACTACTTGCATGCTTGTTATCTGACATTTGAGTTTCTTGCAGGTTTTGTTTATAGTCCTTAATTAGGACTCATAACATGGTTTACTAAGTTTCTCGCAAGTTTTGTTTACAGTCCTTAAATGGGACTCATAACAGGGTTTACCTACATTACCCCACGCATAGCATAACATCATGACATCATGCCATTGCATGCATCCTACATAAGGACTAATCCATTTCAAGGATCTCAAGGGTCTGTGGTGCAGGTCACGATGGACCAAACTGCCTAGCCAGGGGCAAAGGGGATTTATTTTCCTCTAAGCCAAGGTTGTCAGAGGCTATGACCCACTGGATATGGTGAGCCTTTGACCCTTGAAGAAAGATTCCCAACAAAACATGAAGCTCTTTCAATCAAGCTACTGGATCCAAATGCTAACAAATTTTCTTGTTTATCCCGCGAGGTCCTTGAAAACATTACATGCATGTCATACATATCATTGCATAACAGGTACCCTTGTTGTAGGTTACTTACCCTTCCCGCTGTTTATTTCAGCAATGGCTTTCCAACCAGACAACCAGGATCTTCTGGCTCAAGAGACTCGGTTCGGGGAAATCCTCATGAATTTATCTAAGGGGCAGGAGGAGCTAAGGACACTTCTCATGGGGACCTTTGTCAGGAACAGTGCTGAGGATGAAAGGCTGAAACACCTACAAGCTGAGGTGGATGCATTGAAAGCCCAAATGCTGGGGCAGAGGAATGCCATTCAAGGTTTAGCTCAAAGACAAGATGAGCTCCGGTTTCTCGTCAACCAACTGCTTCAGGGTAACCAACTGGGGCAAACATCTAAGGGTAAAAAGCCAGCCATCGTTCGACCGTCTTTGAGACAAAGAAGCAAGGAGAAAGTTCCTCATATGGCCCCAGTATCACCAATTCAGTATCAACCTCACCAGCTTCAGCCAGGCGAGCCCAAAAGACAATTCACCCAGCTCAACACGTCGCTGTCCCAAGCTTTGCAACACCTGTTGAAGTTGAATCTGGTGACGTTGATAGGACCTCACCCTAATCCTAAGACTTCTTCACCCAACTATAATCCCGAGGCCAGGTGCGCATACCATTCTAACAGCCCGGGGCATGATACTGATGACTGTTGGAAGTTGAGGTACAAAATCCAAAGCCTGATTGATGAAGGAGCTGTGGAATTCACCCCAGGTGGTCAGGTCGAGTTCTTCTACTATCCCTGCGAGGTTCACCATTTGAAGTAACAAGCCCTGAGGCTAGAAGACTTGTGTTTATTAGAATTTTCAAGTTGTAATTTTCTTTTGATTGTTCAAACATTTACTCATTGTTAAAACATTGTTATTTCATTAATGCATCGCTTATGTCTATTTTGAATCAATATATTCGTATTCACTATACGCAAATTATTTTCATATTTTTTCTGATAATCAACTCTCAATCAATAATTCTAAGCCTCTTGAGGGAGGATGACGAAAACGATACCACAATGTACAGTATGCTTTTGAACAGACCCCGCTTATGAGGTACAGGCATTGTTTCAATCCCTAAACACTGGAGTTATAAGGATGATAATCCCTCGTCAACCCCTTTGAGCCAAAGAAGTAGGAGTTTTTCTTTTCGAAATTAAAACCCTTAATCATAACCTGGGGCAGGGTAGTCTCTCAATTGATCCAAGTGCATAACGAATGGCACCAAAGAGGTCCTTACAAAACAAAAGACAGTGATGGTTCCGAACAATCATACAGATAGGCAGTCATTATATCTCAAAAAATAAAAACCCATTAAGTCAAAACCTATGAAGGAGACTTACAAAACTGGGGCATCCCGCTGACTGTAATCACAAAAGAAACAGTTCAGGCAAAAAAAATAGGGATAACAAAATCAAAAACAGAGGTCACACAAACCCTCAACAAAAAGAAATGACTGCCCATTCAGAATAAATCATCATTATTTGAACCATCATTGGTATATCAAAGCAAAGGCTCAAACAAGGTCTAACGCACGATCAGCTGAGTTTAGGTTTGAAGAACATCACGAAGAACGGGTGGGTACAAATAAAATTTGAGCCTTTATCCTTTGTTTCTTAAACCGCGAACCAGGCCACGTTATAACCCTTAAAAGTCCTAGTTGAAGCATGGGTTAGTTCGAAAGCATACTGTTACGAAAGGTATCCTGACTCCTGAAGGCCTACGGTAAATACGGATTTGACATCACGTTTTACAAACATTCACTTGTTTTATGAAAAATAATGCATTTTCAAAATCTTCAAGACAGACATAAGCTTTGCATTTTTGACATAACTTTGTTTGCATATGACTTTTTGTTTGAACAGCAGGGAAATTCGCACGACGAATGCCTAATGAACAGAAGTACCTCCAATCAAGGGGCACAACATGATCATGGTCCAATCATCTGGGGCAGTCCAATCAAGATTCGGAGAATCTCTCAAAGGCCAAATAGCCTGGGGCAAATCTCCACCTAAGTCACTTGGGGCATTTCAACAACGAATCTTGCACGATCAGACATCTTCTGGTAACATGGCAACATAAACAGCCAGGGGCACCTCCCTGCATTCTAAGAACATAGACATAGTCGAAAGAATACTACGCATAATCAAAGACCCGCTAGGTTGACATACCTAGGCAAAAATAAGGGCTTCCCGGCGAACCAAAAAGAGTTCGGGCAAAATGAAGGGATGAAATGAAAAATCTGTACACCCGGCAAGTCGAAAACCTGAAAAGGCGGCTTGGGCAAAAATGGGTATCCCGGTGGACTGAAAACCCGAAAGGGCGGTCCAGGCAAAAGTTAGGGATCAAAGCGTACGACTATGTCTTGTCATCTTGTCGCCTGCCTACCAGAAGAAGTTTGGTCTATCAACAACTATCAGCATCCCACAGGTGCCTCCCCCATAGAAACAGGGGCAATAAAGAGTTGTCTAAGCAATCTAATTGTTCTGTCCTCCAAGGTATCAAGGTGAGTACAGCTGAAGAACATAACCAGTACATCCCAATTCCCCAGAGAGTGAGCCAGCAAGTTAGTACACTCTCCTCAAGTAAAGCTATACAATCAAACCTTAAGGAAGTTGGGTATCCTCCGACAGATCTCAACGTTCCCCAGCAGCATATATGCACTCTTAACAGGCATCCCCGACAGTCTTGGTCTAAAGATTGTTCCCCGGCGGTATATCAAACATTCAAAGGAATCACTTCCCCCAGCATATCAAAACTTCCCCAGAAAGTCCAATCCAGTTTCCCCAGGAAAGATGGAATTCATATCCCCAAGCAATAAGCTTATCCCCAGTAGATTCTGGAAGCTTATCCCCTCGCAGAGCACGAACACGTCGTCCGGCTTGATTTAAAGAGTTATTTCCTTAACAGGATATAACTGGGTTATCCTCAGCCAAAAGCCACGGAAAGAGCGTCCCCGACGAAATCTCTTTACCCCCAGCAAAGTCTATCAATACTTCCAACAACAAGGGTATCCCCAGCAAATTATTACCAACACTCAGCAAGGCGTCCCTCTCCCCACAGAGTATCACTCCCCAGCATGGTCGCTAGAGTATCTTTTCTCCCCGCAGAATCTTCCATTTGCCAAGTTTATTCCGCGACGGAGTCATCTTCTCCTACCGGTATTCTTGCAGTTATTATCCCCGGCGGAGGCAAAATCTATTCTTCAACATCAGCCCAGGATATGACTTCCCGGCACCCGTCAAGGGTTTACTTTCCTAGACGAAAGCATACATTCATAAAACATCACATACATCATTATAGCATGCGTAGACGCATTATGTCATACAAACCTCATTTATGTTAAAGAACCTCATTGCTTGATCCATATCATGCATTGCATATGACTGACCTTTACCTTTCAGGAAAGATGCAGTTGAAATTCTCAATCATATTGCAAGACCTAGACCGGTTCAGTTAATCGACTCCGAAGATTTCTTATCCAGTCCCAGGCCTTCTCTAGTCCAGCTAAATCGACTCCCAACAGATTTTTCTGATAAAGACTCAGTAGAAGTTATCCCAGGTTATAATTTCCTATTGGTTCTCTCTCCGACGGTGCATGAGATTTCCTTTTTAGGTAATTCCTTTCCTAATGGGTTCCCTCTCCGACGGTGAGTGAGGTGGTAAGTCCTTTTCAGATGTTTCCCTCTCCGACGGTGAGTGAGGTGATAGTCTCCTATGGTTCCCTCTCCGACGGTGAGTGAGGTGGTAAGTCCTTTTCAGATGTTTCCCTCTCCGACGGTGAGTGAGGTGATAGTCTCCTATGGTTCCCTCTCCGAAGGTGAGTGAGGTGGTAAGTCCTTTTCAGATGTTTCCCTCTCCGGCGGTGAGTGAGGTGATAGTCTCCTATGGTTCCCTCTCCGACGGTGAGTGAGGTGGTAAGTCCTTTTCAGATGTTTCCCTCTCCGGCGGTGAGTGAGGTGATAGTCTCCTATGGTTCCCTCTCCGACGGTGAGTGAGGTGGTAAGTCCTTTTCAGATGTTTCCCTCTCCGACGGTGAGTGAGGTGATAGTCTCCTATGGTTCCCTCTCCGACGGTGAGTGAGGTGGTAATTCCTTTTCAGATGTTTCCCTCTCCGACAGTGAGTGAGGTGATAGTCTCCTATGGTTCCCTCTCCGACGGTGAGTGAGGTGGTAAGTCCTTTTCAGATGTTTCCCTCTCTGACAGTGAGTGAGGTGATAGTCTCCTATGGTTCCCTCTCCGACGGTGAGTGAGGTGGTAAGTCCTTTTCAGATGTTTCCCTCTCCGACGGTGAGTGAGGTGATAGTCTCCTATGGTTCCCTCTCCGACGGTGAGTGAGGTGGTAAGTCCTTTTCAGATGTTTCCCTCTCCGACGGTGAGTGAGGTGATAGTCTCCTATGGTTCCCTCTCCGACGGTGAGTGAGGTGGTAAGTCCTTTTCAGATGTTTCCCTCTCCGACGGTGAGTGAGGTGATAGTCTCCTATGGTTCCCTCTCCGACGGTGAGTGAGGTGGTAAGTCCTTTTCAGATGTTTCCCTCTCCGGCGGTGAGTGAGGTGATAGTCTCCTATGGTTCCCTCTCCGACGGTGAGTGAGGTGGTAAGTCCTTTTCAGATGTTTCCCTCTCCGGCGGTGAGTGAGGTGATAGTCTCCTATGGTTCCCTCTCCGACGGTGAGTGAGGTGGTAAGTCCTTTTCAGATGTTTCCCTCTCCGACGGTGAGTGAGGTGATAGTCTCCTATGGTTCCCTCTCCGACGGTGAGTGAGGTGGTAAGTCCTTTTCAGATGTTTCCCTCTCCGACGGTGAGTGAGGTGATAGTCTCCTATGGTTCCCTCTCCGACGGTGAGTGAGGTGGTAAGTCCTTTTCAGATGTTTCCCTCTCCGACGGTGAGTGATGTGATAGTCTCCTATGGTTCCCTCTCCGACGGTGAGTGAGGTGGTAAGTCCTTTTCAGATGTTTCCCTCTCCGACGGTGAGTGAGGTGATAATCTCTTATGGTTCCCTCTCCGACGGTGAGTGAGGTGGTAAGTCCTTTTCAGATGTTTCCCTCTCCGACGGTGAGTGAGGTGATAGTCTCCTATGGTTCCCTCTCCGACGGTGAGTGAGGTGGTAAGTCCTTTTCAGATGTTTCCCTCTCCGACGGTGAGTGAGGTGATAGTCTCCTATGGTTCCCTCTCCGACGGTGAGTGAGGTGGTAAGTCCTTTTCAGATGTTTCCCTCTCCGACGGTGAGTGATGTGATAGTCTCCTATGGTTCCCTCTCCGACGGTGAGTGAGGCGATAATTCCTTTTCATATGGTTCCCTCTCCGACGGTGAGTGAGGTGATAATTCCTTTTCTTATGGTTCCCTCTCCGACGGTGAGTGAGGTGACAATTCCCTTTCAGATTATAATTTCCTATGGTTCTCTCCCCAATCTTGCAGAGACGATAATTCCCACCAAGATTTTCTCAACGAGCGTTGTTGAAGTTAAAGTCACCCAAGGTTCTCTTACCATTCATGCTGAGGTAATAACCATCCCTGGTTCATTAATCATCTTGTGAAGCTCCAGATCCAGCTCCTGTGACCAGTCAGGACATATCCATACCAAGCATCTGAAGACCAGCTCCTGCAACATGACAGGTACTCATTTTTCTTTTGCAGGTATGCAGGTTCTCGCTAAGGAATCTCTTACGCGATCAACGTCCAGATGGCATCTATAAGCCCATCATCCTATTCATCAATCTCTAAATGGCATCTATAAGCCCATTCCCACCACATCACTGCCACCATGTGAGCGCAAATTTCTGGGCACTCTAGTGTTCAATCATCTTCTACCCTCAGATTACGAAAGGCACGTCAGCCAATCTGCATCCTCAGGTCTAAGAAGATTGAACAGGGGCAACTGTTGTACCCCAAAATTTGCCCTCCCATATTCTTCAAGAAATTGCCAAGTCAAGCTTCAAATCTCCCCAAGGGATGCACAGTGCAAGGGCCTCCTAAGCAGGCAAAATTAGGGTTTTGGTTCTGATCAAGAAAATGAAGTTTCAAAGGGTCCAATCAAGTCCCAAATGCCTACAAATATGGTCAAGCATCCTCATATCAAGTTTCAAGACTTTCAGCACAAAGTTGCACAGTCAAAAACCCTAATTGCACTACAGTCAACTGTAGGGGTAAAATGGTCATTTGACAGTCAAAAGTTCAAATTTTTGGTCAACATATCATTTTGAAGCCACAAACATCATTTGATCAATGCTTGATCATGATTCTCAAAAGCTTGGCTCAAAAATCATCAAGATGCAAAAGTTTTCTATTTTTGGACAGCTGAAAAAGTCAACTGAAATTGACCAGGGCATAACTTTCACATGGATTATCAGAAAAATTCCATCCAAAGCTCATTTTGAAGAGAAAGACATTTCCTACAACTCATCTTCATACTTCAAGTCCAAGAAATGCTCTCACAAAAAGTTATCAATTTCAACATTATAGGTCATTTTCAAAAGTCAACAAAAAGGGACTTTAAGTCAAAGGCCATAACTTGAGATTGGTAAATCAAAATGACATGGGACCAAAGGCATTTTTTAGAGGACTTCAAGACCTTTCTAAAATGTCCAAGAACATGAGCAAAGCTTAAAAATTGAGCAAGTTATGCATTGGAGAAGTTGGGAAATTTTTGTGAAATGGCCAAAATCATTTATCCTTGAAATCTCATTTTTGACAAAAGGGGCCCACTTTTTCCACTTGAATTAACTTGGCCATGCTTCCCACGTGTCCCACCTTTTATTTCAGATTTTTTTATTAATTTTTTCATTTTTATTGATTTTTATTGGATTTAATTAATTTTAAATCTTTTAAAATCAAAAGAAATTCAAAAATTAATTTAAAAGGGAATATTTGGTTTTTACTAGCCTTGAAACATCATTATGTGCCTACCAAATTCGTGCAAAGGAGTAAACAAGGCAAGAATTCAAAATGAGGCAAAAAATGGAAAGTGTGATAATGGTGGTTTATGTGAAAATCCAAAACATCAAAGCAAGGCTTTATTGGCCATAACTATCATTCATACACATTGCATAAGACATGTACAAGTGATAGAGACCAAGATTAGACGCACAACTGCTCCAGAAAGACATTATCAAACTTGAATTTTTTTCTCTAAAAACTCAAATCTGAAAAACACTTTTTAGGTGGATTCAAGGCACAAAACCTATCCCATTAGCTTCCTTGAGCAATATAGGACGTATTCCAATCAAAAACCTCAAGCCTTACGCATTGAAACGGTATACAGAAGTCACTCTTGTTCCATTTTTTTTCATTATCGTGTTTCAATATTTACGCACATTCATGGCATTCTAATTATATATTCATGATCAGTGAAAGGTTTGCAAGCTAACCAATATGATTAATTGCATTTTTATGTTGTGTACGCGATTATGCCATGTTTGAGTTTTAGGGTTTGCAGGTTTTTAAATTGGGGATTTTGAAACGAGGAAAAATTGGAACCTTTGGCCACCACCATTAGAATCATCATGACCGGACGATCTTAAATATACTCTCGCGCCTAATTTATGAGTGACCTAGGCTTATTCGCTATTTTCTCAAAACTGGCCTAAGAGAACATTAGCAGAAACCGTTGCCTCATGTTTTTGTGTTTCAGGAAGGTGGAGAAGACGAATGCGTGGCACACGGTGACTGGTTGGTTTAAAATTCGCGCGCAATAATCCATTAACGCGTTATTTCATATTATATTATTTGTTGATTATTTATTTAACAAAAGAGTTCAGTGGTTCAGCTGGCAAGCGTTGAGTGCATTCACGTCCAAGACCTGGGTTCGAGCCCCAGGTCTGCATTATTCTTCATATTATTTTTCAAACAAGGTTCACATGCCGTTTCACTTACTGAGGACCATGATACGCTTCCAAATCAAGCGTGACACGTCCCTCTCAAGATCAATCCAAAGGCATAGAGTGGAGGAACACCATAAGCTCAGGTCAACATTGCTACACGCTAGTGGGAAAGTCAAACGGACCTGAAGGTCATTGGGCCTGAATTACCAAGGCCAAACCTCCCATTTGGGGACTACCACCCCCCCTGGTTTGCAATTCTCTATATTTCTTATATTTTATTTTCAATTATTATTTTATTTTCTTTATTGTTTTAAATTAATTAATTATTTCTACAAAACATAAAAAAACATAAAAAATCAGAAAAAAGTAAAAAAAATAATAAAATATTTTATTTTAAGTATTTTCATAAATAAATTTGTATGTAATTAATTTAGATTTAATTTTAGGTTATAATTTAATTCTTTTTTCATAATAAACCAAAAATAACAAAAATAGGCCTTTAGCACTTTTTATTTTTTTTAATTAATTAAATATTTTTATTATAAATATCATTAACCATTAATTTTGTAAATAAATTTTATAATTAATTAGTTTTAATTCTAGGTTTTAACTTTAATGCATTTTCTTTAATAAATTAAAAACAATTAGAATTAGAATTAATTACTTGACTTTTAATTAATTTAATTTTCTTTAATGTCATAAATACAAAAAAACATAAAAATAAGTTCTTTTTTATTTAATTTAATTATTTTAACTTAATTATTTTAAATTCCTTCAAAGGGTTCAACGCCCTCGCATTCGATTATGTTTTTGTTCGCGCGTTTTATTTATTTCTTTTGTGAATATAATGTACTTGTTCCAAAGCCATGTAATAGCTATTAGACATTTATTTTCCGCACTTTATTTTAAATCGGGTCTAGATTAATTTGGCGTTGTAGACCCGCGCCTTTGTAATAGCGTAGGATCCTTTATCTTTCCCGCACTTTAAATTCCCGCACCTTTAACTGTTAAACAATGACATGAAAGAATGAATGCCCAAAAATAAAATCGAAACGTAGATCACTAATGCATGACAAGATAAACAATAAACTGAAAATGACACACAATTCACACACCACCCCTAGGGTACGCTTCACTGTTGCCTTGCCCCTCGAAAGGTGATCGTCGAGTAGAGGATGTCTTAGTAAGTCCTCATGATCCGGGAACCTGGCATGAGGGTAGCTTCTAAAGTGTCTTCCCATTGCTCTGGTGATCACCATGTCCTGAACCTCGAATTGACCCGAACACCTCCAACGGTGGTGCTACCTACCTCTCAATGGTGGGATGGCACTACCTTAAGGACATTTACACAGACTAATTCCTTAGGGTAGGTAGATGACTCGTAGATACTTGCTCTAATTCAAAACAAATCAAAAACTTCTTTTCATACCGACACTTTTCAAAAAGCTTTCAAAAACAACTTTTCAAACACTCTTGAGGACTAATACAAGAGTCGAACTGAAATTTTAAACGAAACTTTTTCAAACCCACTCACACTTGAAAAGCAAGAAAACATTCTGAAAACACAATGAGCAAGTATCTAAGAGCCCATGGATAACCATGGATAGAAAGGATGCTAACACCTTCCCTTTCTATAAATCTACCTCCCGAACCGAGAGCAATCTCTATAAGGAATTTTTCTGTGCTTTTGTCCTTTCCATTTGGAGAAAATAAAAGACGGTGGCGACTCTTGCTTACCGCGGCATTTCGCGAAACCAGCTTTAAAAACAGTCAGCTCTAGATCCACCGATCACACACAGTAAGAAGTCAAGTGAGATAATTTGTTGTCGAGACCCAGGGCGGATACTATATGCGTCACTGTTCCTCCCACACGAATAAGTCCCTCAGAGGATAAGGCAGTAAGGTAAAGGTTCTCAATTAGAACATTTCTAGAGGTTACAGAGCGCGACTGGGTGGTGCAAAACATAATGAAGATCTCCTCAGCACTAACATGGTTATCAGTATCACTCTTTCCAAGGAAAGTATGGGCTAGGGTCACCTGGAAGTATCAGAAAGTTGGGTTGTGGATTTTGTTGGACAGCTGGGTAGATGGGTCAGGGCTCCCTCCACCCGTGATATCACTATAAAATTTATCCATCTCATCCTGTATAAAATAGCCTACAGGGAGTTCAGGCATATCATTAAGGCCACACTGAAAACCTAGTAAATCAACAAACTCCTTATGATTAAAGGTGTACTCAATTCCAAACATTTTGAAGTTTATATAGAATCTATGAAAACCTATACCAATGTATGGTTCATAATTGAGTGATCTTAGGAGATCCAAGGTAAAGTTCCCGTAGGTAACATTCATGGCATAAGCATATTCTTCCTATTGAAGTTGATTGCATATGTACCTCACACTTGCCTCAAGACCCAAGGTTTCAATGTATTCAGGGTCAGGGTATCTGGTTGGTAACGTGAGACGCTCAGATAGGACCATATACCGCTTTCTTTGAATTTCATCTCTGAACACAACATGCATATCATCGAAACTCTGCACCCTGAAAAAATATGGTTAGTGTAGAATGTTATGGAGAGCGGTGGGATCTGAAACCTGAAATATAACATTATGAAAGTTAGTCCAGTTAAGTACATAAATAAATCACCTTTTAAAAATAATGCAAGAAATAATAAAGTGAGAAAATAAATAAAAATCATGGGTTGCCTCCCAGGCAGCCCTTGTTTAATGTCGTTGGCTCAACCGTTAGAGAGTGTAATCACTCATAGAGGTTCTCTCGAGAATGATTTTTGGTCAAACTTTTAATAATCTTCGGTTTCCATGGCCACTTATCTAGCCATCTCTCATATCCCTCGCCTTTTCTTTTCTTCCTTCTGTGGGGTAGTTCATTCTTACAAACTTGTGAGGGTGGTTCTGGATCTATCTGAGTATTAGCTTTTCAAGTTTGGGTTTAGTTCTTTCATCCACCATCTCAAAGGTTAACATTCCCCTCTTAACACTAATGATCTCCCTAGTTTCATGGTCATCTAATTTTCTCTTTTTGTGCAGACCCTCTGATAAAGGTGCATTAACATGGACATTTTCCAATACCTCCACATACCTTTTGGATTGGGAGTCTACCTAGCTTCCAAAAATATTTTAGGAAAAGAAATAGGTCGTTTATAGGGATGAGGAACAACATAAGGCGTTTCCTCATCAACCCCTTTGACAACCTCCCTTTCGGGTAGTGTCGATGGATTTTTCTTAATCTCTACTCTTTTCTCACCAGGATTTTCCTCAACCTCATTATTACTCTCATTATGGTTTTCAATTTGTTTTTACTATTGGTTGTTACAACATCCACATGCTCCTCAAGGAAGGGTCCTAGAGTTTTTTGTTCAAGCAAAGAGATTTGAGTCTCCAAGGACATGTTGTGAGTCGCTAGGGACTCAACAACATTGTTCAGTTGCCTAAGGGTTTCATTAATATGGAGATTTTGTTTTCTAAACTCTTCACTGTAGACAGTTTGTGTTGCTACAAAGTGCTCCATCATAGATTCTAGCCTAGAGAGAGTTTACGTCTTAAGGAAATTCTCCATTATCATTTCGAGGTCGGATTTATGAGCATTTTGTGGTTCCTCAAAATATTGGGAGTGATAATTATAGAGAAAATTTTGGTGATACATAGTAATAGAGACAAAAGTGCCTTAGTCTATACGGTATAACAACATGGTACAAAGTTTGACGTAGTTGGTCCCCGACAACAATGCCAAAAACTTGTTGGATTGTATCCGCAAGTGTACGGAAAACGCCAAAGTGATACAAAAGATTATCGTTTCCTCATAGACCAATTATCAATCTATCGATTACTATTATTAAGGTGTTTATCTAAGGCAGATCAAATAAGTATTTTGAGTGCAAAGGAAAACAAATAATGAAGAAAATAAATTAAGATAAAATACAAGCTTGAATTTAATTAGCATCAGTCAGGAAATACTCTAATTGTTTCTAAATAGAACTACCTATGGGGCAATATTTTCTACTTTGAGAAGAATCAATTTGATAGGAACTGTCGCTTTCGCATATTCAGAACCAAGTTTACTCTCTAATTAATGCCTTCCATTTTCATTTATGAAAGGTGCTTGTCGCGTTAAAGTAGTAAACCTATTTTTAAGAAATTAAACTCTTGACTAAGTTGAAAAGTGATTTTGATTTGGAACGTTTAACTTAAAAGGGATCCACGACTTTCGCTCAAGGAACCAGATTTTAAACCTATAAACGCGTATGAAAATAGTTTCAAAATTGTTTTCTAATAGTGTTAAAAACTCCTAATTAACTAGACAAAGTGCTTTTGCTATCTTTGACAAGTTAAAACTAATCAAGTTTATCTTTAAGAGCCGGACGACTTTCGATCTTACCCAACTATACCTCGGCTCTACTTTTATAGTTACCGATCAAACTAAATACTAAAAACTTGTATTAAAATTAAAATAGCCCCTAAAGGATTTGTACAGATACGATATGTGGAGTACCATCATAACAATGATCCTTACATCCTACCCTTTAAAACTTTAGCCAGACACGGAAATAGAAATCAACATAGCAGAATAAATCATGTTGAAAATAAGTGTTGGGTGTGCGAATGGTTTTCAAAAATAGGCAGCGGTAAAGAAAATGCTTTGAAGATAAAGGTTTTTGGTAAAACTTAGCAAGCAAGTACATTGTACAAGACAATAAATAAATAGACAAAGACAAAGCAAGGAAATAAATAAAGTAAATCAAGTGCAATGTAAGTAAAATGTAAATGTGAAAACTTGAATAAGAAACCTGCTCTAAATCAGAGACTTTAATCTGATACAACTGGAAAGTAGACTTTAAACTGGTACACTTGAAAGTAAACTTGTATGGAAAATAAAATGGTGGCAAGATTACAAGTACAGTGATCCAACCTAACTACGACTAAGGTACAATAATCCTCCGATGTGACGAATTATCGCTTTTACAATTGTGAGTTTAGGCTTAGAGTTGCAGACTAAGTTGGATGAAGAAGAATTGAAATGAGAAACGCCTATTTATAGAAAATCAAAATCCCTTGAAAAGACAAAGCTGCCCTCCAATCGCTTTTGAGTGGGACAGACTCAAGAAAGATGGCGCCTGCCATCTCTTCTTGGTGCCCGCCATATGAACACATGAAGAGGATCATGGTTGCGTGGCAGTTAACCATCGGTTGACAGCTTACACATCATGGCGCCTTCCTTGGCGGCCTCCATGTTGAACGCCACATGTGTATTTTTCCATAAAATTCTCGACTTGTCGCTATTTTGGATTCGTTTCCTCAAGAAGGGCTCTTGCAAGGCAAAGTACCTGAAAATAAGACAAAAAGCAAACATAATACAAGAAAAAAATAATAAAACTCTAATAAACATGTGCAATCCAAGTCAAATACACAGTGTGTTTCAGTGTACTAATATATTAATTTACTAACTGAAACAGGTTGAGCAAGAAGTCATATCCTATGTTTGGGACATGTTGAGTTAAAGTGTTTCAACATCTAAAACAACATGTCGAATAAGATGTCCTATGAAGGAGCATACTACATCACGCCTGAGCTGAAGTGATTCTGTTAAATCTGTTATGATTTAATAAGTGTAGAATATTCAGGAAGTATTATGCAATCCTATGTGGCGCTGAATTAAAGGTCAAGATAATCAAGTCAGAATATCGAAGATTATACAATTTCTAAATATGAAGATTATTTAGGAAACTAATGATTGAAGACCTCGTTTGTAGCAGAAGTTACTGCTGGTTTGTAATAGTTAATATGTTGTTATTAGAAATCCCAAGTCCAGTTTGGAATAGGTTATAAATAGAAGGGTTTGTAACCTAGTTTGGCACAGGTTTAATATGTAGAAGTCTAGGGCTTTGTCAAGGTGAACCACTCGGGTTGTGGGATGGTCAACATGTTCTCACTCATAAACCTGTAGGTAATGAGATGAGTATTGTTCTTAAAGGAAGATTTTAAGTATCTCCAAGTTATTATTCTTGGTTAGGAGAAAGGTTGTAAATATGGGATTTTAACCTTGAGTCTTAGCTAGGTATGGTCATGGAAGTGTGTCTTCTGGTTTGTTCAGAATTGTGTTGATCCAATCATTGTCTGTGATTTATGAGGGATTGAGGATTTCCTCATATCTAGGTGAGTATTATATAGAAATCTAGTGAGGGTAGTGATTAAGTGATAATTTGTAAATGAGGGGGTTTAGCTTTGAATTGATACTACTATTAGTGGATTTGTCCCTGACTTGGTCTGCCTCTAGAGTAAGAGAGTTTCTCTGAACTGGGTTAACAATTCTGGTGTGTTGTTATTGCTTTTCAGTACTGTTTTTAATGTTTATATCTTGCCGTTATTGTTTGTGTCAGATCAGATGTCTCGACATCCTTTTAGGACATTTGATTTCTGTCATACCATAATTTCAGTTCTAGCCTTGTTCAAACGTAGAACCGATTCAGAGATAGGGTGACCCAATCGAAATTCAAATGTGGCATTCAACCAATTTTATAGAAACCAAAGAGGTCCTTAGAGGGTTAAACATGTGTCATGATCAAGAAGCGCCTTCAGCTACATGGAAGCATTGCTTAAAGTTTAGTAGTGATGCCCCAGAAAAGCTTGCCCAGTGAGAGGTTTCGTCCTTCGTGAAGTTGAATCGCTAGAGGTATGAAATCCTGAACTATTTTTAAAGAGCATCTGTAAAATAAGAAATGGGAGAGCCAGAGGGACAAAAAGGCTATGTGCTCAGTGTTAGAGACGTCTTCCGTGTCCATAATATGATGATTAGTGATATAACGGGTGAAATCCGAATGGTCGAAGCAAAATGTGTGTTTCGGCGGCTCAATTGAGTCGAAGCTCATACCCATTAGGGAAAGCCCAGTGATAGATGCCACATCAAATAGGGTAGGTGTCAACATCCCACAGGGAAGTTGGAAAGTGTTGGTCGTGTTAGAACAAAGTTTGAATCTACTACCCTATATTTAAGTTTTGATGATAACAAAGTGAAAAGATATAGTATTTATAAGTTTCATGTATGAACTATCTGCTGCCTAAAATTATTATGTTCTGACTTGCAGATACTCTGATTGATATAAGCAAGATCACATCTATTCAGCATCAGAATTTGATTTCATACACCAGCATCAGAAGTTGCTACATCAGAACGTCAAAATCAGATGATCAACTCACGTACATGCTGAAGCCTGATGAACAAGACTGCGCTCAACACTCTGATACAGAAACACAATAGTTCATCAGCAGCGAAGCAGAGTCAGAATGAGCCAAGCCAGAACTTGCATTAAGTAAGCAACGGTACTGTGCATTGAAAGCAAATTAATTCCAACGACTTCATTCCAGACAAGATCTGCTCAATAAGGAAAGTTTATTATTAGCATTGAATCAAGAATATTGCATCCAACGTTCATCATCTCAGCGCTATATATAAACAAAGCTTTGAAGATTGAAATGGTTAATGCTCTCAAAATCTCTACACGCACAAAAGCTGAACCATAATCTTCGTTCTACCAGTTTTGCTAAACCATACACTCTGATATTCCATTACTGTTTAGCAATCTAGTTTCTAAGCTTCAATTTGTGTATACATCACAGTTGTGATAAAGTTTTGTAGAAAACATCCACACACATAGTCTTATATCTTTGTAAGAAAGTGTTACCTTGACAAACCGGGTTGTGGTTTGAATCAAGAAGGCTTTAGCAGTTGTTAAAGCAGTCTGTAATATTCAGTTGAATATAGTGGATTAAGACCTCGTTGGAGAGAGGCGAAATCACCTTGACGGGTGGACTGGAGTAGTTTGAGATCAAACGAACCAGGATAAAAATATCGTGTTCATTGCTTTAGATTTCAGTTTTACAATTCAACCCCCCCTTCTTGTGTTTTTCACCACTTCAATTGGCATCAGAGCGCCTGGTTCTGAGCTAAAACACTTAACCGTGTCAGTACAAGATCCAGCGTCAGAAAAACACAATGGCAGGAAACAATTCTCACATCAGCAATGACAACAATGAGGACAGAGACAGATTCAGTGGCAAACCTCCAGTCTTTGATGGAGAAAACTTTGATTACTGGAAAGACAGAATTGAAAGCTTCTTTCTGGCACATGATGCTGATCTGTGGGATATGGTGACAGATGGATACACGCACCCTGTGAATGCAAGTGGTCAGAAGATTGATAGAAAAACAATGTCTGATCAACAAAAGCGTGACTTCAAGAATCACCACAAGGCCAGAACCATCCTCCTCAGTGCCATCTCCTATACTGAGTATGAAAAGATCTCCAACAGAGACACAGCAAAGAATATTTTTGATTCTCTCAGAATGACGCATGAGGGAAACGTTCAGGTCAAAGAAATAAAAGCTCTGGCGCTCATTCAGAAGTATGAGGCGTTCAAAATGGAAGAATCTGAATCCATTGAAACTATGTTCTCTAGATTCCAGATTCTGGTAGCTGGTCTCAAAGTTCTGGACAAAGGATACTCTACTGCTGACCATGTCAAGAAAATCGTCAGAAGTTTACCCAAGCAGTGGAGGCCTATGGTTACTGCTCTGAAGCTAGCTAAAGATCTCAACAAAATCACTCTGGAGGAACTTATCAGCTCCCTCAGAAGTCATGAGATAAAGCTAGAAGCTGATGAGCCTCAGAAGCAAGGTAAGCCTTTAGCATTAAAATCTAACAGAAAATTTGAGTCTAAAGTTTTGCAGGCAGTTGAAGAAACATCTGATGGATCCTCATCAGAAGAAGACGAACTTTCCCTTCTCTCCAGAAGAGTAAATCAACTGTGGAAGCAAAGACAAAGGAAGTTCAGGAATCCCAGAAGATCTGATAAGAACGAGTCTTCTTCCAGATACAGAAGGACAGATTCTTCCTCTGGATACAGAAGATCTGAAGGCTCCTCCAGTAGCAAGAAGCCAAACACCAAAGACATCATCTGCTATGAGTGCAATGAGCAAGGACACTACAAGAGTGACTGCCCAAAGCTTCAGAGGGAAAAGCCCAAAAAGAAGTTTGGAAGAGAGAAGAAGAAAAGTCTCATGGCCACATGGGATGACTCTGACTCGTCTGAAGCTGACTCAGAATCAGATGATGAAAGGGCAAACATAGCTCTCATGGCTAACATTTCAGAAGATAGTGAAGCTTCTGAATCAGACTCAGAATCAGACACTGAAGAGGTATTTCCTAACTTCACTGTTAACTTTACAAAGGCTGAACTTGCTGAAAGCCTTAATGAAATTTTGGAACGTTATCAGCAAATTAGAGCTAAATTCAAAGACCTGAAAAGGAATCTTGAATCTGACTCTAATAAGTCTGAGAGTCTCAAATTGGAAAATTCTGAGCTGAGAAATAAGATTTCAAAATTAGAAAACAATTTACAAAACTCTCAGAAGGAACCAATTTCTGAAACTCCCAGCAACGCTGATGAGATCATCAAGGAGTATGATCACAGTTTCCAGAAGTTCCTAGCTAAAAGCATAGATAGAAGCAGAATGGCTTCAATGATCTATGGAGTTAGCAGAAACGGCAGGAAAGGAATAGGATACCAAGGTAAGGTTCCTACACCAAAGAATGTCATGGACTTAACCATTAAACACACTCCTCTGAATTCACATTTTGTGTATGGTCACACACATGATATCAAATATACTAGCAGTAAGCACTCTGTGAAACCAAAATTCAACCAGAGTTTTGGTAAAACTAACAAATCAGGACCCAAGAAAATCTGGGTACCTAAGGATAAAATAATACATGTTGCAGATATCTTTAGCAGCAAGTCAGAAACACCAGTCATGGTACCTGGACTCTGGCTGCTCACGACACATGACGGGAAGAAGGCATATGTTCCAAAGCCTGGAACTTAAGCCTGGAGGCCACGTTGGCTTTGGAGGCAATCAGAGGGGAAAGATAATTGGCTCTGGAACTGTAGGTAATGGAAATCTTCCCTCTATTAATAATGTTCTGCTAGTGGATGGATTGATGCATAATCTGTTATCCATAAGTCAATTAAGTGATAACGGTTATGATATAATCTTTAATCAAAAATCATGTAAAGCTGTTAGTCAGAAAGATGGGACTATCCTGTTTAATGGTAAGAGGAAAAACAACATTTACAAAATCAAACTTTCTGAACTAAAGAGTCAGAATGTAAAATGTCTTCTGTCTGTTAACAACGAGCAGTGGATCTGGCACAGAAGATTGGGGCATGTTAGTATGAGAAGAATATCTCAGATTAACAAACTCAATCTGGTCAGAGGACTTCCTAATTTGAAGTTCAATTCAGATGCTCTGTGTGAAGCATGTCAGAAAGGCAAATTTGCAAAACCTTCTTTTAAATCCAAAAATGTTGTTTCTACCTCTAAGCCATTAGAACTTCTGCACATTGACTTATTTGGACCAGTTAAAACTGCTTCAGTCAGTGGTAAGAAGTATGGGTTAGTAATCGTAGATGACTATAGCAGATGGACATGGGTAAAGTTCTTAAGACACAAGGACGAGTCACACTCTGTGTTTGTTACCTTCTGTAACCAAGTTCAGAATGAAAAGGATCTTAGAATCGTTAAAGTCAGAAGTGATCATGGTGGAGAATTTGAAAATAAAGATTTTGAGTCATTCTTTAATGACAGAGGCATTCTGCATGATTTCTCTTGTCCTAGAACTCCCCAACAAAATGGAGTTGTAGAATGAAAGAACAGAACATTGCAAGAAATGGCCAGAACCATGATCAATGAGACAAACGTTGCTAAGATCTTCTGGGCAGAGGCAATAAACACAGCGTGCTACATTCAGAATAGAATCTCAATAAGACCTATTCTGGAAAAGACTCCATATGAATTGTGGAAGAACAGAAAGCCCAACATTTCATATTTTCATCCATTTGGATGTACTTGCTTTATATTAAATACAAAGAATTATTTGAACAAGTTTGACTCTAAGGCACATAAGTGTATTATGTTAGGATACTCTGAACGCTCAAGAGGGTACAGAGTATACAATACAGAAACACAGATTGTGGAAGAATCAATCAGTGTTCGTTTTGATGATAAGCTTGACTCTGAAAAGTCAAAGCAGAATGAAATTTTTGCAGGTATAGAAATTGAATTTGCAGGTTCTGAAGACAAGTCATCAGAAGCTCTCAACACAGACATTCCTTCAACGTCTGAAAGGAGCACTGCTAGAAATCCTACAACAGCTGCTGATCAACCTCAGAAGAGATTACCCAGAAGCAGCTTGGATCACCCAGAAGAGACTATCCTAGGAAGAAAGGAAGATCCAATCAGAACAAGAGCAAGCTTCAGAAACTCTGAAGAAACTCTTATGGGACTGGTGTCTCTGATTGAACCTTCTTCTATTGATAAAGCACTTCTGGATAATGACTGGATTCTGGCAATGCAAGAAGAGCTGAATCAATTCACCAGAAACGACGTATGGGATCTCGTTCCCAGACCAAAAGGATTCAACGTCATTGGAACAAGATGGGTGTTCAGAAATAAGCTAAATGAACAAGGTGAAGTCATCAGAAACAAGGCACGACTGGTTGCACAAGGTTATAGTCAGCAAGAGGGGATAGACTATACAGAAACCTTTGCCCCAGTCGCTAGGTTAGAATCTATCAGACTTTTAATTTCATTTGCTGTTAATAGAGGCATCACTCTGTATCAGATGGATGTCAAAAGTGCATTCTTAAATGGTTATATAGAAGAAGAAGTTTATGTTCACCAACCCCCAGGTTTTGAAAATACAAAACATCCAGAACATGTTTTCAAACTAAAGAAGTCACTGTATGGTCTGAAACAAGCTCCCAGAGCTTGGTATGAAAGGCTAAGTAACTTTCTGCTTGAAAATGAATTCACCAGAGGGAAAGTGGACACTACTCTATTCTGTAAAACAGTTAAGAGTGACATCTTAGTCTGTCAAATTTATGTTGATGATATCATTTTTGGTTCTACTAATCCTTCTCTTGGAAGAAAATTTGCTAAGAGTATGCAGGCAGAATTTGAGATGAGCCTCATGGGGGAACTGAAATTCTTTCTGGGAATTCAGATCAATCAAACTCCAGAAGGAACTTACATTCATCAGAGCAAATACATCAGAGATCTTCTGAAGAAATTTGACCTGTCAGAATGTAAGCCATCAAAGATTCCAATGCATCCCACGTGCATTCTGGAAAGAGAAGAGGTAAGCAAAAATGTAGAACAGAAAGTCTACAGAGGTATGATTGGTTCTCTCCTCTATCTGACTGCTTCAAGACCTGACATATTATTCAGTGTTTGTATCTGTGCTAGATTCCAATCAGATCCTAGAGAATCTCACTTAACAGCTGTTAAGCGAATTTTCAAGTATCTGAAAGGTACTACTAATCTGGGTTTGTTTTATAGAAAATCTAGTGATTACAGCTTAGTAGGCTACTGTGATGCTGATTTTGCTGGAGACAGAGTGGAACGTAAAAGCACTTCTGGAAGCTGCCAGTTTCTGGGAGAAAATCTGATCTCTTGGTCCAGCAAAAGGCAATCAACAATTGCTCTGTCAACAGCAGAAGCTGAGTATATAGCAGCAGCAGGATGTAGCACACAAATGCTCTGGATGAAAAGTCAGCTTGAAGACTTCCAGATTTTTGAGAGTAACATTCCTATACTTTGTGATAATACTTCTGCTATTTGCTTAAGTAAGAATCCCATTTTACATTCTAGAGCAAAGCATATAGAAATAAAACATCACTTCATTAGGGACTATATTCAGAAAGGTATTTTGAACTTAAAATTTATAGATACAGACCATCAATGGGCTGATATATTTACTAAACCCCTTTCAGAAGATAGGTTTAATTTCATTCTGAAACATCTCAGCATGAAAGTGTGCCCAGAGTGAAAATGTTTTAATTCCATATATTTTCCTTCAGAATGTAATTATTTTACTGTGAACTTCTGATCAATCTCCTTTCAGAAAGATAGAACATGCAGATTGTATCAGATGCAAGTCTAAAGATCTGAGAGTCTAAGCTCAAAGACAGACGTGCTGATCACTACATCAAACAAGTGTCATCCAATCATCAGCATATCTCTGAAGCAGAACGCGTGCACGCTTCTGAGAAGGCAAAGCGCTGATTGGGTGCATTGAGACACATGTCTGGTAACCGTTTTTAAGTATCTTTCTCAAATCCCCCAAAATCAGCAAGCATTTAATGAAAAGTAATCATGCTTTTAAATGGCAATCATGATTTTTCTCTCTCTTAAAAACGTTTATCTTTTCAAAATAGTTTTGAAAACTCTATTTAAGCACATTAATCTCTCATTCAATCAGAAGAAGACAAGACCATTCAAGCTGAAGACAGTCAAGCAGAGGATGTTGCTGAAAGTTCTGAGAAGCCTCCTCCTTCTGATGCTTCTCAAGCTGCCTTGGACAGGCAGACTCTGGAAGAACTAAGGCTGAATGACATGCGTCTGCAGCAGCGGATGGATGAAAGATTGACACTGTTGTCAGCATGGTGCATAAACAGAATGAGACTTCTGAAAAGATTCAAGCGATGCTGGAGAGCCCGTTCACACGCTTGCCTCCTCAACCTTAAATCTTTTCTTTCATGCATAACCTTTTTCATGTTTTCCTTGATTTTCTGATGTACTGTTTGATTATGTTTTTGTAATATTTTTTTGTTTTGATTCTGAACTATATTAATATGATTAGTTTTTTCTGATCTTAATTGTTTTAGCACATCACCAACACTTTTTGATTGCTGACAAAAAGGGGGAGAACAAGAATGATATTTAAATCAATAACGGCTAACTAGACAGAAATTCTCAAACATTCTAACTTTATTACTTGAAATGTTTTTTCTGTTTTGTTTAAAGTCTACAGGCACAAGGAAGCTCCTGGACACTCTGAAGACTAGAAGCTCTAATCAATATGAAGTTGCTCTGATCAATATGAAGTTCTGATCCGCCCTAATATTCTGATCCAAAGCAAAGCTCTGACAAGAAAAGCTCTGAAGCTCTACTCTGACATAAAGCTTCTGATAAGTCAAAGACTCTGATACTCTGATGTTCAAAGAAAGGCAAAAAGATCTGATCCTGAAGAACACGTATAATCAAAGGGAAGTAATAAACTCAGGGGGAGTATTTCCTTACTCCTTATTCTTTTACTTCTTATTCTGATACATATTCCAGATACCTTTTCACGTTATTTTCATTTAAAATATCTAGTTTTTGTCATCATCAAAAAGGGGGAGATTGTTAGAACAAAGTTTGAATCTACTACCCTATATTTAAGTTTTGATGATAACAAAGTGAAAAGATATAGTATTTATAAGTTTCATGTATGAACTATCTGCTGCCTAAAATTATTATGTTCTGACTTGCAGATACTCTGATTGATATAAGCAAGATCACATCTATTCAGCATCAGAATTTGATTTCATACACCAGCATCAGAAGTTGCTACATCAGAACGTCAAAATCAGATGATCAACTCACGTACATGCTGAAGCCTGATGAACAAGACTGCGCTCAACACTCTGATACAGAAACACAATAGTTCATCAGCAGCGAAGCAGAGTCAGAATGAGCCAAGCCAGAACTTGCATTAAGTAAGCAACGGTACTGTGCATTGAAAGCAAATTAATTCCAACGGCTTCATTCCAGACAAGATCTGCTCAATAAGGAAAGTTTATTATTAGCATTGAATCAAGAATATTGCATCCAACGTTCATCATCTCAGCGCTATATATAAACAAAGCTTTGAAGATTGAAATGGTTAATGCTCTCAAAATCTCTACACGCACAAAAGCTGAACCATAATCTTTGTTCTACCAGTTTTGCTAAACCATACACTCTGATATTCCATTACTGTTTAGCAATCTAGTTTCTAAGCTTCAATTTGTGTATACATCACAGTTGTGATAAAGTTTTGTAGAAAACATCCACACACATAGTCTTATCTCTTTGTAAGAAAGTGTTACCTTGACAAACCGGGTTGTGGTTTGAATCAAGAAGGCTTTAGCAGTTGTTAAAGCAGTCTGTAATATTCAGTTGAATATAGTGGATTAATACCTCGTTGGAGAGAGGCGAAATCACCTTGACGGGTGGACTGGAGTAGTTTGAGATCAAACGAACCAGGATAAAAATATCGTGTTCATTGCTTTAGATTTCAGTTTTACAATTCAACCCCCCTTCTTGTGTTTTTCACCACTTCAATTGGCATCAGAGCGCCTGGTTCTGAGCTAAAACACTTAACCGTGTCAGTACAAGATCCAGCGTCAGAAAAACACAATGGCAGGAAACAATTCTCACATCAGCAATGACAACAATGAGGACAGAGACAGATTCAGTGGCAAACCTCCAGTCTTTGATGGAGAAAACTTTGATTACTGGAAAGACAGAATTGAAAGCTTCTTTCTGGCACATGATGCTGATCTGTGGGATATGGTGACAGATGGATACACGCACCCTGTGAATGCAAGTGGTCAGAAGATTGATAGAAAAACAATGTCTGATCAACAAAAGCGTGACTTCAAGAATCACCACAAGGCCAGAACCATCCTCCTCAGTGCCATTTCCTATACTGAGTATGAAAAGATCTCCAACAGAGACACAGCAAAGAATATTTTTGATTCTCTCAGAATGACGCATGAGGGAAACGTTCAGGTCAAAGAAATAAAAGCTCTGGCGCTCATTCAGAAGTATGAGGCGTTCAAAATGGAAGAATCTGAATCCATTGAAACTATGTTCTCTAGATTCCAGATTCTGGTAGCTGGTCTCAAAGTTCTGGACAAAGGATACTCTACTGCTGACCATGTCAAGAAAATCGTCAGAAGTTTACCCAAGCAGTGGAGGCCTATGGTTACTGCTCTGAAGCTAGCTAAAGATCTCAACAAAATCACTCTGGAGGAACTTATCAGCTCCCTCAGAAGTCATGAGATAGAGCTAGAAGCTGATGAGCCTCAGAAGCAAGGTAAGCCTTTAGCATTAAAATCTAACAGAAAATTTGAGTCTAAAGTTTTGCAGGCAGTTGAAGAAACATCTGATGGATCCTCATCAGAAGAAGACGAACTTTCCCTTCTCTCCAGAAGAGTAAATCAACTGTGGAAGCAAAGACAAAGGAAGTTCAGGAATCCCAGAAGATCTGATAAGAACGAGTCTTCTTCCAGATACAGAAGGACAGATTCTTCCTCTGGATACAGAAGATCTGAAGGCTCCTCCAGTAGCAAGAAGCCAAACACCAAAGACATCATCTGCTATGAGTGCAATGAGCAAGGACACTACAAGAGTGACTGCCCAAAGCTTCAGAGGGAAAAGCCCAAAAAGAAGTTTGGAAGAGAGAAGAAGAAAAGTCTCATGGCCACATGGGATGACTCTGACTCGTCTGAAGCTGACTCAGAATCAGATGATGAAAGGGCAAACATAGCTCTCATGGCTAACATTTCAGAAGATAGTGAAGCTTCTGAATCAGACTCAGAATCAGACACTGAAGAGGTATTTCCTAACTTCACTGTTAACTTTACAAAGGCTGAACTTGCTGAAAGCCTTAATGAAATTTTGGAACGTTATCAGCAAATTAGAGCTAAATTCAAAGACCTGAAAAGGAATCTTGAATCTGACTCTAATAAGTCTGAGAGTCTCAAATTGGAAAATTCTGAGCTGAGAAATAAGATTTCAAAATTAGAAAACACTTTACAAAACTCTCAGAAGGAACCAATTTCTGAAACTCCCAGCAACGCTGATGAGATCATCAAGGAGTATGATCACAGTTTCCAGAAGTTCCTAGCTAAAAGCATAGATAGAAGCAGAATGGCTTCAATGATCTATGGAGTTAGCAGAAACGGCAGGAAAGGAATAGGATACCAAGGTAAGGTTCCTACACCAAAGAATGTCATGGACTTAACCATTAAACACACTCCTCTGAATTCACATTTTGTGTATGGTCACACACATGATATCAAATATACTAGCAGTAAGCACTCTGTGAAACCAAAATTCAACCAGAGTTTTGGTAAAACTAACAAATCAGGACCCAAGAAAATCTGGGTACCTAAGGATAAAATAATACATGTTGCAGATATCTTTAGCAGCAAGTCAGAAACACCAGTCATGGTACCTGGACTCTGGCTGCTCACGACACATGACGGGAAGAAGGCATATGTTCCAAAGCCTGGAACTTAAGCCTGGAGGCCACGTTGGCTTTGGAGGCAATCAGAGGGGAAAGATAATTGGCTCTGGAACTGTAGGTAATGTAAATCTTCCCTCTATTAATAATGTTCTGCTAGTGGATGGATTGATGCATAATCTGTTATCCATAAGTCAATTAAGTGATAACGGTTATGATATAATCTTTAATCAAAAATCATGTAAAGCTGTTAGTCAGAAAGATGGGACTATCCTGTTTAATGGTAAGAGGAAAAACAACATTTACAAAATCAAACTTTCTGAACTAAAGAGTCAGAATGTAAAATGTCTTCTGTCTGTTAACAACGAGCAGTGGATCTGGCACAGAAGATTGGGGCATGTTAGTATGAGAAGAATATCTCAGATTAACAAACTCAATCTGGTCAGAGGACTTCCTAATTTGAAGTTCAATTCAGATGCTTTGTGTGAAGCATGTCAGAAAGGCAAATTTGCAAAACCTTCTTTTAAATCCAAAAATGTTGTTTCTACCTCTAAGCCATTAGAACTTCTGCACATTGACTTATTTGGACCAGTTAAAACTGCTTCAGTCAGTGGTAAGAAGTATGGGTTAGTAATCGTAGATGACTATAGCAGATGGACATGGGTAAAGTTCTTAAGACACAAGGACGAGTCACACTCTGTGTTTGTTACCTTCTGTAACCAAGTTCAGAATGAAAAGGATCTTAGAATCGTTAAAGTCAGAAGTGATCATGGTGGAGAATTTGAAAATAAAGATTTTGAGTCATTCTTTAATGACAGAGGCATTATGCATGATTTCTCTTGTCCTAGAACTCCCCAACAAAATGGAGTTGTAGAATGAAAGAACAGAACATTGCAAGAAATGGCCAGAACCATGATCAATGAGACAAACGTTGCTAAGATCTTCTGGGCAGAGGCAATAAACACAGCGTGCTACATTCAGAATAGAATCTCAATAAGACCTATTCTGGAAAAGACTCCATATGAATTGTGGAAGAACAGAAAGCCCAACATTTCATATTTTCATCCATTTGGATGTACTTGCTTTATATTAAATACAAAGAATTATTTGAACAAGTTTGACTCTAAGGCACATAAGTGTATTATGTTAGGATACTCTGAACGCTCAAGAGGGTACAGAGTATACAATACAGAAACACAGATTGTGGAAGAATCAATCAGTGTTCGTTTTGATGATAAGCTTGACTCTGAAAAGTCAAAGCAGAATGAAATTTTTGCAGGTATAGAAATTGAATTTGCAGGTTCTGAAGACAAGTCATCAGAAGCTCTCAACACAGACATTCCTTCAACGTCTGAAAGGAGCACTGCTAGAAATCCTACAACAGCTGCTGATCAACCTCAGAAGAGATTACCCAGAAGCAGCTTGGATCACCCAGAAGAGACTATCCTAGGAAGAAAGGAAGATCCAATCAGAACAAGAGCAAGCTTCAGAAACTCTGAAGAAACTCTTATGGGACTGGTGTCTCTGATTGAACCTTCTTCTATTGATAAAGCACTTCTGGATAATGACTGGATTCTGGCAATGCAAGAAGAGCTGAATCAATTCACCAGAAACGACGTATGGGATCTCGTTCCCAGACCAAAAGGATTCAACGTCATTGGAACAAGATGGGTGTTCAGAAACAAGCTAAATGAACAAGGTGAAGTCATCAGAAACAAGGCACGACTGGTTGCACAAGGTTATAGTCAGCAAGAGGGGATAGACTATACAGAAACCTTTGCCCCAGTCGCTAGGTTAGAATCTATCAGACTTTTAATTTCATTTGCTGTTAATAGAGGCATCACTCTGTATCAGATGGATGTCAAAAGTGCATTCTTAAATGGTTATATAGAAGAAGAAGTTTATGTTCACCAACCCCCAGGTTTTGAAAATACAAAACATCCAGAACATGTTTTCAAACTAAAGAAGTCACTGTATGGTCTGAAACAAGCTCCCAGAGCTTGGTATGAAAGGCTAAGTAACTTTCTGCTTGAAAATGAATTCACCAGAGGGAAAGTGGACACTACTCTATTCTGTAAAACAGTTAAGAGTGACATCTTAGTCTGTCAAATTTATGTTGATGATATCATTTTTGGTTCTACTAATCCTTCTCTTGGAAGAAAATTTGCTAAGAGTATGCAGGCAGAATTTGAGATGAGCCTCATGGGGGAACTGAAATTCTTTCTGGGAATTCAGATCAATCAAACTCCAGAAGGAACTTACATTCATCAGAGCAAATACATCAGAGATCTTCTGAAGAAATTTGACCTGTCAGAATGTAAGCCATCAAAGATTCCAATGCATCCCACGTGCATTCTGGAAAGAGAAGAGGTAAGCAAAAATGTAGAACAGAAAGTCTACAGAGGTATGATTGGTTCTCTCCTCTATCTGACTGCTTCAAGACCTGACATATTATTCAGTGTTTGTATCTGTGCTAGATTCCAATCAGATCCTAGAGAATCTCACTTAACAGCTGTTAAGCGAATTTTCAAGTATCTGAAAGGTACTACTAATCTGGGTTTGTTTTATAGAAAATCTAGTGATTACAGCTTAGTAGGCTACTGTGATGCTGATTTTGCTGGAGACAGAGTGGAACGTAAAAGCACTTCTGGAAGCTGCCAGTTTCTGGGAGAAAATCTGATCTCTTGGTCCAGCAAA
The DNA here is from genome assembly GCA_948472305.1 of Vicia faba. NCBI lineage: Eukaryota > Viridiplantae > Streptophyta > Magnoliopsida > Fabales > Fabaceae > Vicia > Vicia faba. The sequence continues at coordinate 1,081,820,946 of OX451739.1, read as the reverse complement.
AGGCAATCAACAATTGCTCTGTCAACAGCAGAAGCTGAGTACATAGCAGCAGCAGGATGTAGCACACAAATGCTCTGGATGAAAAGTCAGCTTGAAGACTTCCAGATTTTTGAGAGTAACATTCCTATACTTTGTGATAATACTTCTGCTATTTGCTTAAGTAAGAATCCCATTTTACATTCTAGAGCAAAGCATATAGAAATAAAACATCACTTCATTAGGGACTATATTCAGAAAGGTATTTTGAACTTAAAATTTATAGATACAGACCATCAATGGGCTGATATATTTACTAAACCCCTTTCAGAAGATAGGTTTAATTTCATTCTGAAACATCTCAGCATGAAAGTGTGCCCAGAGTGAAAATGTTTTAATTCCATATATTTACCTTCAGAATGTAATTATTTTACTGTGAACTTCTGATCAATCTCCTTTCAGAAAGATAGAACATGCAGATTGTATCAGATGCAAGTCTAAAGATCTGAGAGTCTAAGCTCAAAGACAGACGTGCTGATCACTACATCAAACAAGTGTCATCCAATCATCAGCATATCTCTGAAGCAGAACGCGTGCACGCTTCTGAGAAGGCAAAGCGCTGATTGGGTGCATTGAGACACATGTCTGGTAACCGTTTTTAAGTATCTTTCTCAAATCCCCCAAAATCAGCAAGCATTTAATGAAAAGTAATCATGCTTTTAAATGGCAATCATGATTTTTCTCTCTCTTAAAAACGTTTATCTTTTCAAAATAGTTTTGAAAACTCTATTTAAGCACATTAATCTCTCATTCAATCAGAAGAAGACAAGACCATTCAAGCTGAAGACAGTCAAGCAGAGGATGTTGCTGAAAGTTCTGAGAAGCCTCCTCCTTCTGATGCTTCTCAAGCTGCCTTGGACAGGCAGACTCTGGAAGAACTAAGGCTGAATGACATGCGTCTGCAGCAGCGGATGGATGAAAGATTGACACTGTTGTCAGCATGGTGCATAAACAGAATGAGACTTCTGAAAAGATTCAAGCGATGCTGGAGAGCCCGTTCACACGCTTGCCTCCTCAACCTTAAATCTTTTCTTTCATGCATAACCTTTTTCATGTTTTCCTTGATTTTCTGATGTACTGTTTGATTATGTTTTTGTAATATTTTTTTGTTTTGATTCTGAACTATATTAATATGATTAGTTTTTTCTGATCTTAATTGTTTTAGCACATCACCAACACTTTTTGATTGCTGACAAAAAGGGGGAGAACAAGAATGATATTTAAATCAATAACGGCTAACTAGACAGAAATTCTCAAACATTCTAACTTTATTACTTGAAATGTTTTTTCTGTTTTGTTTAAAGTCTACAGGCACAAGGAAGCTCCTGGACACTCTGAAGACTAGAAGCTCTAATCAATATGAAGTTGCTCTGATCAATATGAAGTTCTGATCCGCCCTAATATTCTGATCCAAAGCAAAGCTCTGACAAGAAAAGCTCTGAAGCTCTACTCTGACATAAAGCTTCTGATAAGTCAAAGACTCTGATACTCTGATGTTCAAAGAAAGGCAAAAAGATCTGATCCTGAAGAACACGTATAATCAAAGGGAAGTAATAAACTCAGGGGGAGTATTTCCTTACTCCTTATTCTTTTACTTCTTATTCTGATACATATTCCAAATACCTTTTCACGTTATTTTCATTTAAAATATCTAGTTTTTGTCATCATCAAAAAGGGGGAGATTGTTAGAACAAAGTTTGAATCTACTACCCTATATTTAAGTTTTGATGATAACAAAGTGAAAAGATATAGTATTTATAAGTTTCATGTATGAACTATCTGCTGCCTAAAATTATTATGTTCTGACTTGCAGATACTCTGATTGATATAAGCAAGATCACATCTATTCAGCATCAGAATTTGATTTCATACACCAGCATCAGAAGTTGCTACATCAGAACGTCAAAATCAGATGATCAACTCACGTACATGCTGAAGCCTGATGAACAAGACTGCGCTCAACACTCTGATACAGAAACACAATAGTTCATCAGCAGCGAAGCAAAGTCAGAATGAGCCAAGCCAGAACTTGCACTAAGTAAGCAACGGTACTGTGCATTGAAAGCAAATTAATTCCAACGGCTTCATTCCAGACAAGATCTGCTCAATAAGGAAAGTTTATTATTAGCATTGAATCAAGAATATTGCATCCAACGTTCATCATCTCAGCGCTATATATAAACAAAGCTTTGAAGATTGAAATGGTTAATGCTCTCAAAATCTCTACACGCACAAAAGCTGAACCATAATCTTCGTTCTACCAGTTTTGCTAAACCATACACTCTGATATTCCATTACTGTTTAGCAATCTAGTTTCTAAGCTTCAATTTGTGTATACATCACAGTTGTGATAAAGTTTTGTAGAAAACATCCACACACATAGTCTTATCTCTTTGTAAGAAAGTGTTACCTTGACAAACCGGGTTGTGGTTTGAATCAAGAAGGCTTTAGCAGTTGTTAAAGCAGTCTGTAATATTCAGTTGAATATAGTGGATTAAGACCTCGTTGGAGAGAGGCAAAATCACCTTGACGGGTGGACTGGAGTAGTTTGAGATCAAACGAACCAGGATAAAAATATCGTGTTCATTGCTTTAGATTTCAGTTTTACAATTCAACTCCCCCTTCTTGTGTTTTTCACCACTTCAGGTCGAACCTTCCCAAAAGAAGAGTGAAGCGAGAATAAAGTTGGGATCAATTGTATGGATGCTCCGCAAAATTTGAATAACATCAAAAATGCCAAGCTTCTTCCGTTGAGATCTCAGTTTACCCTGGACTTTATTGAGCCAAGAGAGATACACCATATCTCCTGGAACATATATGGAGGTGAACACCATGTCATCAGAAACCATAAACCTAACATTAATGGGTTTTGTATGGTTGAACGTAGAGGGAATAATAGGGGTAAGACAAGGGAAATACTTATTGACAGTTTTAAGATACGTCTCTTGGGTTGGATAAGGCCCATGGAATGCGAAGAGTTTCTTCACAAAAATAAAGGGAATGAGCATTTGGTGTTTCCATTCTTTGATCTTGGATTTCACCTTAGACGGGGGCTCTGGGATGAAGTCCAAACTTTGTTCCGAAGAAATAGAGAAGGCTATGGGGTTATTACCAGTGTTGAAGGGAGTACCAGATGGAATGTCCATTGTAAAGAACAGAGTAGGTCTCTTCAAGATTTTCAGAGATTGTAGAGTTTGAAGAAATGAAGCAGAAGGAGAGAAGAAAGGAACTGAAATTTTTTAAAGATCTATTTAAATAGAGTTTAAAGCTGTTAAAATAGAAATAAGTGTCACTCGATATGGAGTGAGCATGCCAAAAAATGGAAAAGTTAGTGGGGTTCATTGGAAAACCTGCACCCTAAAACCTAGGAGTAATCATGGAAAGTGATTGATTGATATGGGAAACTGTTGCGCAGAAAGTAGTCATGATTATGCATGACGTCATACTGAGGAGACATGTGGTCGAAAACTTGGAAGAGAAAATGCCAAAGTTCTCTCGTCGACATAGGCTCCATTGAACGTGGCGTTTTTGGGGGAGATTTGTTGACAAGCAATGTTCGATAAAGTAAGTAAGCCCTCAAGTTGTAAGGTATCTTGGTTTAGATAGGCACGTTTCCATAAAGAGCAATGAGATATGTCGACAAAGGCAAAAGAAATGTTTAAACTAGGAAGTCTAGTCGACAAAGACACCGGTGTTGAAGGCAGGATTGGCATACATAAATGTCGATAGGCAATGATAAGTTGTGGCAATAGTAGTTATCAACTCACAAGCCAGCAAGAACGTGGGAATGTCTTAAAGCAGTTTATGGCAGTTTCTCCGTGAATCCCAATGTGGGACTAGTAACCGTCGACGGTTACACTTTTAGAATTTATATTTAAGAAAACATTTATATTTGTGTTAGAGGTTGCATTTATTCACATTTAGAGCATTACACTCAAAGTACCTGCATCTAAGAGAGAAACGAATTCAAGCTTAACAATGTATGAATGCTTCCACATTTCAATTCAAAGTAATTTCCAATTTTCATTTTAAATTACAAGTCTTGTCATTTATTTTCTTTACCTTGTAATTGTCCTTTACTTTTTCCCTTTTATCCAGTTTCAACTCAAAATACTCAAAACACTAAGTTTAGGATTATTGTAGCCGATTCTGCAAGTAACCTTTAATAAGAGGCTAGTGATTGTTCGCGAGAAACATCACTACGATATCTATATCCAAACCAAGAATATCTCGGTAAGACCAAGCAAATATATCCATGTATTTATGTAGAATATTGATCAACCTTTATTTAACACTTTCCTCCAACTTTGCATCTAGCTTAATTTCTTTTGGGTCCTTTTCGGTCCCAAGATTGATGGTCTCAATAGATTCCTGGTACGGTTGAATGTTATCTTCCTTTTGCTCTAGTAACCTCACCAATTTTTCGGAGAGTTCAAGATCTTCCTCATCTTCCTCTTTAGCTTGGTTAATTGGCGTATCAAAATCATATCAGATTGTAGTAGTATCATTATCAGTGAATTTAGACGTGGATCTGCATATTTTATCATGTTTTAGTGCTTTTTAGAATGCAAATTTGGAAAGTGCGTATGAAGAAAAAGTATTTCCATTTTGAAAAATAAAAGAGAAATGCAAGAGAAAGACAAGGATCTTAATTGAATGCAAAACATAACTTTTATTAATTGAAAACATTTTTTGAAAATAAATGGGGCCCTTAGCAACCCCTCAGTCGTACACTTTCGTTTAGACCTTTCTTTTTCAGCCAATTCACGGTCATTATTAATTTGTTGGTATTTCAACAAAAAAATTTGTTGTAACTGATTCTTCTCAATAGTAAGGTCATAAAGGTCATGTTCTAAATTCTCCTTGTCCCTTTGAGCTTTCTCAAGGGTATTCTTTAGCTCTTCTATCTCCTCCACTGACATCAGAAGGGGATCTGGTATGTCTAGTGTGTATGTAAGATCATTATCAAATGTCAGCTTGATGATTCAGACTCTCTCCAAAATCCATTGAGTATAAGGTTCCCTTGCCACAACATTCTTCCTATCAAACTCAGCACCTTTCTTGTGAACCTTGCCCCAAGTTTGTATGACTTTCTTGAGTAGCTCGGGGTTGCTCTTATCCATGTCATAAAAAACCAATTATTGAAGTTGCTTGTTGGAAGGTTTATCTTCCAAAGAATACACAAGTTAACATAAAGCCAAATGGGGTTATAGTTGATATATACTCTTGTCCCAATCAGAGGAGCATTTGGAAATTCCCCATAATTAAAGAAAATTTCTCCTATATTCATTTTCCATGCATACCACAAAACAGAATCAGCACTAAGAGCTCTCAACTTTTGGGACCATTCATTCTTTGTTAAGTCCTTAACCATGTAATCCTCTTTGTAGAGGTGAAAAATGAGCCAAGAGTATAAGAGAGGAATACAACAATTTATCACACCCCTCCACTTTTCATAACGTGTATGAAGGGCGTAATAAACATCAGAAAGTAGAGTAGAAGTAGGATAATCATTTATCACCTTTACGGTCCAAAATATTTTAATGGCCACAGAATTAATATAGTTGATAGTATTTGGAAATAAAACCAAACCCAAAATTAGTAGTGCCAAACAGTCCACAAAAGCTTCTCATTATTTCTTATCAGTAAAAGAAAGAGTCTTGGATTCTAAGTATTGTCTTTTAATCCCTTGGACTTCACCATCTTTTTTATAATTGAGCACCAAATCAGTAAACAATATCCCTATCTATTTAGCCAAATTTTTCACTGATAGTCTGGCCAATCCCTATGTAAGCTTCACCTTTGATCCTAGAGAAATCAAGATCCTATTAAATTCTTCCAAGATAGGCGCTAGTTGAAAGTTCTGGAAAGTGAAACATCCTAGTGGAGGATCTAGAATTGAGCAAGGGCAGTGAATGCTTCCACTTGCACAGTTATCTTGGTCAACTCAAGGGTGTCCCTATAGCGCCGAACAAACATCTTCATAGCTTTCTCTGTTAGTTTCCCCCTAATCAGTTTAATCTTCTTCATATTAGGAACCACGATGTTAACTCAGATGGTTTGTTTCTTATTGGTATTTATCTTTAGGATACTCACCAAACACCTTTGATTATTTTTTCTTATGAATCTTGTGAATAAGATAACACAAATGAAAAAATAATGATTTTTTTGAAAATGTAAGATGTATGTATGCATGATGATGTAACATGGTGGTGAGATTATGAAATATATCCTTAGTAGGTAGGTTCCTAGTTTTGTCCTACGGATATTCTACCCTCCGCATAAGGGTGACTTCCTTAAGGTCATAGATAACACCAAAGGGAAAAGGAACAAGGGCCTTCCTTAAGTGAAGCCTCTTTGTGGATCAAGACTTTCGTCTCTTAGTTCGTACAATGTCTCACCATGAGATTTTATTTTAGGGTTATACAAAGAGTCATTGGTCAACTCCCCAAGTCCTACCTCCAAGAGAGTCTAGTCGTCTAAAAGATATTGCTTGGAACCCAACCGAATCTAGGCGAAGTCGATGCAAAAACTGACAGGGATGTTAAACCCCCTTGGCCAATTGACAATCCTTCTTTCTAAGGTTTGATATTTTTAAAATTTAAAATCCACCAACAATAATATGATAACAAAATGATAATAAAGCGGTAAACAAATAAATAAATAATAAACCAATAAAAAATGGAAACAAAACACCATAAATAAAAAGAACCCATAAAACCCTAGACCTAAAACATAAGGGAAAACTCTAACCCTAGGGTTGTGTCCCCAGCAGAGTCGACAACTGTCGTAACTGACAAAAATACGAGTCGCCACCATTAATTTTTATCCTAAGGACGAGAAAATAACGGGTAACCCTAATTTGTACAGAGATTCTAAATTCGTGAGTTGATTAGACGAAGGGAATGTGTTAGGCACCCTTCATCTCCCTTGTTCCCAAGGGGCTCCATTTCTAGGTCTAAGGGTAGATCGAGAATTTTCTATTTAACTGTTATTGTTTCCATATATTTGAGAAAAAGTTTAATTTTTTAGTTATGAACTCACCTTGCTTTTAACTGTGTGCCTACGTATCTCCTTGCGAAGAATCAATGTTCAAATTCATGGTTCGTATGTGTTTGGTTAGTTTTTTTTTATGGATTGTGGAAATATTTTAGAATTATCCTTGAACCTTGTCTGAGTTTGAAAAATATCGTAGTCGTAAATGCAGTTCACAGTTAATTTAGAAAATATACCCACAATCTTTTTTTTTGAAAATAATATTGAAATTGAAATTATGTTAGTGAAAAATATTAGGTTTGATTGGTTAGATGTCTTGAATATATGATGCAATTTTGAAAAAAAAAAAAGTTTGAATGATGAAAGAAATATTTGATGAATTGATAAAAAATGGTTAGTATTTTAGAAAATAGTTAGTAAATAATTAATTCCTTATTATTAGAAATATATTGAATATTTATAAAAATAGGTAAATATTTATTTATCAACATGATTTTTTATGATAAATAAAAAAATATATTTTAATGCAAATGATAAAAGATGATATGAGAAGAAAATTGATCAATATATGATATAAATAGATTAAATAAATTAAATAAAACAAATGAATAAATTAAATAAATAATCTAAATAAACACAGAGGTGTATTTTATTGAGTGTAGTAAAATGGGGTGTGTAAAACGAAAAAGGCTTAAGCCCATATATTTAGCCTGATCCAAAGGCGCCAGGGGGTGTGAATTATAGTTAAAGAAGTAATTTGGGGGTGCTAATATAATGGGTTGAGGTACAGATAATGTTATCAGATCCGTTTGGATGTGGTAGGGACAACCCAGAAGACTACTATGTGTTGAAGTAATAGAGAACGCTTGATCGAGATCAGAAGGCTGCCAGGAGTTAATCCTGGAGCGCTGATCTTGAGTAATCCAAACGAATGGCCATGATCAAATGTTGACTACGAGTGTATGGTGGAAGAGCGTGCATGAGATGATTAGAATGAACATAGGAGTATTTAAATGCTATCTCTTCACAAAAATCATTTTTTTCTTTTCTCCTCCCTCTCTCTACTCGTTCCCATCTTCCCACTTGAACAATCTTAGAGAGAGAGACTCTGACCTCTCTCTAAGATTTCCTCACCGGAAATTGCCTCAGCCGACTGAGGTGCCACGAACCACCACCCATTCGCCGTGAATACCCAGATCTCCGGTTGAAGTTCAACCAGGATCTTCAACCAAAACCCAGAAACCTTAAAACCCTAGGTGGCGCTTAATAACCCTAACCCTTGTCCGCCGTGGGTGGCCGTCAAGGTCACTATCACGAATGAACGTCTGTCGGGAACGTCATCCAAACCCTAAGAACCCTATGAATTTAAACCCTAACCCTAACAACAAATACTCTAACCCCAAGAATCACATGAACTAAAATTCTAACGAGGAACCCTAACCCTAAAAACTCAGAAAAATTCCCAAAATTCGAGAGATACCACAATCCAACATCAATCACGCGAACACAACAACAATTAAAAAACCCTAAAGCTAAGTGTTCTAAAGTTACTCTCCTGTCGTGAGACTTCTTGTAATTTGAATTCCTTTGTATTTCTCTGATCTTCTTCTTCTAATCCATTTCTTCTTCTTTTCGCAGGTACGATGATGAGGCCTAGCTCAAAGGGGTTAGGGTTCTAATGATGAATCCTAATCCACTTTTTTTAATGAAGAGTTTTGATGAGGGTAGGGATTGCACAACAACAATGCAAGGGTTCCTCCAAGTTTTTTTGTCTTTATTTCTGTTTTAGTCTTAGGTTTAAATATGTTTTAGAGTTAGACCAATTAGAAAACTTGTATCAGTGATTTGCAATTTCGATTTAGATTGATTTGTAATTGATTGTAATTGCAGATTTGATTTAGAATTTAAGATTTGCGAAATTTGTAATATATCTAGACTATATCTGTTGTAAGTTCAAATTCAATCAATAAAATAATTTCCACAATCAAATATTTTGAAAAGATTTAATTTTCAATCCATGAAATTCTAAGCTTTGACGAAGAGTCCAAAAATCTAAAAAGCTTTTGACATTAAAGTTTTAAACCCTTTATTAACTTAGTCAACAAAGTAATAATAATAATATAATAACCGTTAAACAAATAATAAAAATAATAATAAATTAACAATGTAAAATAAAATAAAAAATATTACGCAAAGAATATATAATAATTTAAGATAAATGTTGACCCTAATCAACACTAATAATAATTATTTATAAAACCAAAGTTTATGTCGACAGAATGGCACCATCGCAAAAATTCAAAATTATGTAAAATCAAAACCAGTTTCAGTTAAATTAATTTTAACAAAAAAAAAAAAATACAAATAATCAATTAAAGCTGTTAAAAAAAAGCGTAAGAATGGTATTGTAAAGACATAATTGCCACGCTAATGTAAGGTTTTGGTAACACGTGGTTTTCCATCTTCATCCTTTTATCTCATTCTCTCACACAACCTTCTCCCCTTTTATATTTATATATATCTTTTCCTAACTCTCTCTACCACCTCTCTTTCTTCCTTTCTTTCTTCTTTTCTTCCCAATCACTCTTATCCCAAACGCCATCGCGTAACGCCGTTTAGGGTTTCAGGCAAGCCTTCATTTCTCACTCTCACTTCCTCATTCTCAATTAACCTTTTCAATTTTGTGTATAAATCCTCTCCTGGGTTTTGATTTTCCACTATTTGAATTTTGAACCATACTTTAAATTACCGATTCTTTTTCTTCGTTTTTGGTTCAATAAGCCGCCGTAGATCTTTGAATCGGTGGATTCTATTTTGTTTTTCTTTTTTTGTTAATTAATATTTTTATTTTACCTTTTTATTGCCGCATTGGTTTTTGCGAAGTTGATTAAAGTCAAATAAGAATTTCCGGGAATTTAGAACTTTGAAATGCACATAGTCGTGTGCAAAAGATGTTAACATTCATGTGTTTGTACTTTGTGCCTGATGAAGCTTGAACTTGTGCCACATTGGTTCTATCATTGCAATAACTATTTGATTCATCTTTTCTTACCCTTTATTGGAGTTTAGTGTAAATTTGTCATTAAACTTCTAACTGCATAATTGGCAGCAAGATTGATTTGGCAAAAGCTATACACTTTGTACCTTTAACAGAATCACTGTCACCGTGATTTTGCTTTTGCTGAACTCATAATCCAATCATCCAATAATCATCTGTTCGTATGTATAGTGATCTATTAGTTAATATGCATAGTGATCTGACTGAAATTTAACCATGTTATGCTGCTGTTTGTTTACTTATAGTTGACGTGATTGCCTAGTGGGCAATGCATACTTTTTAAGTAATGGTAGTTTCTATCCTAAGATGGATCTCAACTTCCTCTTTGTTCTTTTTGTTTTGATTTGATGATTAAATGTTAGATTGATCATTCATGGTTCCGAGCCCAATGTTGTATATGTTCCCTTGTATACTATGTCCTTTTGTAAATGTTACTTTGTATATTATGTCCTTTTTGTTATTGGGTCTATATCCATCATGAATAAGTGAAAGTTATTGGTTTGTCTGAGATTTAACTTGCTGTCCTATATATGTATATGTCTAGTTTGGATCCACATTACAACAACAACTACGCCTTATCCCACTAGGTGGGGTTGGCTACATGAATCAACTTTCGCCATAATGTTCTATCAAGGACCATGCTTTTATCCCAATCATTAATTTCGAGATCCTTCTTGATAACTTCTCTTATAGTCTTTTTGGGTCTTCCTCGAGTTGTTTGTCTTCTCTCCATCTGGATCCGCATTGTTGATTGAAAATGTTTAGTTTGTTTTATTTGAGGCCATTTCCTTCATTTGTATCTAATTTTTAGCTTTTTCATTGCTTTTGTCTTGTGATTTTTGATCATTCATAGCATGTTTGGATATGAGTTAAGCAAGGTTCTCTCAAGTGCATATGTTTTCACCGTGGTTTATTAATTTTTCAAACACACACTCAATGCAAAAGTTTTCTTTTCTGTTATACTATATTTTTCTATGGTTATTCAGTGCCTTTGTTTCTTGATGCATTGGTATATACACACCTGTTTATCCTAGATTTTAACATCAAATCAATTTTCATGTTTTTTCATCTACTCTGGCTTTCTGCTTCTCTATATCTTTTAGCATAATCTGGCAAAAGTTTTTCTCATTTAACCCTGGCTTTCTTTTTTATTTCTTTCGCATTATCTTCTAAATTTAATGGAAATTTATTGAGCTTAAAGGGTGCTTATTGGAATAGAGACCTTTCATTGTGGTGAAGGCATAACAAACATGCATACTTAGCCAGAAAAGTAACTTACCTTAATTGTCTGTGGCAGGTTGAAATAAGTGGGTTTATTGTTGTCAAAATGTCATCTCCAAGCAAGAGACGGGAAATGGATGTAATGAAATTGTGAGTTAACTGTTTTACTGCTGAATTTTTTTTACAAGTTGCTGGAAATCTGTATTTTATCAAATTAATTGAAATATGTTCTAGATTAGATTGAATTTTATTTTGACTATTAATGTGGTGAAGAAGAAAATTTGGCACACTGATATGGTTATATCTATGGAGGTATTGCTTGATCCATAAATTAAGTTCAAAATATGGGTGAACTTTTTTAATTGGTTATTTTACTTCCAGGGAAGAATCTATAGTTTTTCTATTCATGGTTGAGTCGATCTAAAAGCTAAACTGCCATTTTACAGGAAATAAACTGCTCGTTTGCAGTAAGACAGTCATTATAGGAAAATATGTGATGTATAAGAGACAAGATGCATTTTAATCACTTGAAGTATAGCTCGCCCAGCTTGCTTTCTTAAAGATATTTTTGTTGTTACTTAACCCTGTGTAGTTTAGTTTCAAGTAAAAGTACATTCTCATTACAAAATGATTTCATTCTCCCTGCATTCTCTTTACCTTCCTCTACCAATCTTATTAATTACATCTAATGCTTTCTGTCGTAGTTGTCCCACTTTTTAGTTATGATTTAGTTTTAACTTTGCAGTGGCATTATTGATACAGTAAGTTAGGGCAGCTTTGTCAGTGTTCTGATGGGGAAACTATATAGTATCATAGTAGACTGGTAGGTGGTGTTTTAGATACTTGGATCAGAGTGTGCGGCCCAAGTTTGAATTAGTTGCTAAATGTATTATTTAATTAGAGTAAACAACTAAAATTTACGACAGGGATTGATTATGAAAACATATGGATGTACTTAGTTTAGTATTTAGTAATACAGAATAAAAATGTGAAGCTACATGCTTTCAAAGGCATTACTAAAATGGTGGTTGGGAAGTGTCTGCCTTTATAAGGAGTGAAAAACAAGCTGACAATGGATTGGTCAGGCGGAACCCAAGAACTGAATGTAATAGAAAGTACAATTGCATTAAGAAAATTAGAATAGGAGAGAATCTCTCCAACACCAAAATCTCCTATTTATACAAGATAATTCTAACAAACTTCCCGAATTAGCTCCTCATTATCCTATATTGTTACCAAACTCATCTTATCACACATCCTAATTAACTTCACTCTTGTCCCATGTCCTAACAAACTCCTCATTATCTTAAATCCTAACAGGATTGGACTTTTGAGGCATTGTTCAAACAATCCTAATTGTATGTGAATTGGCATTGCTCAGACAAGCCCAATTATGATTTCATCATCAGTCTTGAGCTAGCAAGCGAATGAGTGTGATTGTTCACTTTTATATCTATTAGGTGAATTGAGACTATCACTTACTATCATACTAACATATTATCTATTTCTGTTGATAGCATGATTCATTCCTAGCAAAAGTTTTCAGTCATATTTCTCTAATATTCCTTTCCTTTCTACAGGATGATGAGTGATTATACAGTGGAGACGATAAATGACGGACTCACGGAGTTCAATGTGGAGTTTAATGGTCCTAAAGAAAGTACTGTCAATATTCTAGAGCTGACCTAGTCTTTTGTTTGATGAAACTGCACTTAAAGTTGAAAAAGAGAAGTGTTGGCAACACGTTGCTTAGCACCACTCTTCCTCCGATACTCCCATTATTAGGTGAAATTTATGTGGGTCCCACCCGCCACTTTGAAAATGTATCCTTTAAATTGTGGGACTTGTGTAAAGTTTACCTAAGCATAAAGGAAGTGTCTGAGGGAGAGTGTTAGAGAGTGTGTTGCTATCACTCTTGAAAGTAAAAATAATTAAAAATATAGTGCTTAGATGAAGATTTTCTTTAAAAAATCCTTTTTACTCCCTCAAGGAAAACAAAAGGAGGGGCAAACCTTAATTAGAAGTTCCTTTATCTCTGTATCATGAATTTCCGTCTATACCTTAATTAGTTGTGTGTTGCTATCCCTGAAGATTTACATTTCTTATACTTCTCTTTAAGTTATCCGGTTATTCATTGATCTGTTACATTTGTAATTGTTGCAGGCCTTTATGAAGGTGGAGTTTGGAAGATTCGTGTTGAACTTCCTGATGCATATCCTTACAAATCCCCTTCTATCGGCTTCGTGAACAAAATATACCACCCGAATGTTGATGAGTTGTGAGCACTTCATTTGCTTATCAATCTTTTTATTTAATGTAATTTTTGCACTGTTCTGGGTTGGCACTGGATTTAATACTTGAACCCTTTACCTCCAACTCCTTTTAACCCTTAGTTCAATTAGTTCATGGCAGTTGAGCTATCCTTCCTACCCATGGGCCCATGATATATGAACTGCTTTCTTTTATTTTTCTGGTGTACACACCACTATTCTCTTGTTTTTGGCCTTTATTTTGGGGTTTTTACAAGCGGGGTATACAAATTCTTCACAGAAACCTGTGGATTATGACTGATTCTAAGTTTACATTTTGTCCACTGCAGATCTGGCTCTGTATGCTTGGACGTAATTAACCAATCATGGAGTCCAATGTTTGGTAATTTTGTTGCAGGCTTTTTTCATTGTAAAAAGTTTTTCAAGTATCTGACGTTTCAAATTCTATTGATCTGTCATTTTTGTTCATATGTTGGTAAATAATTATGTGAAAAGTTCAACAGGATTATATGGAATCTCATCCTTAATGTGTATAGATGACCAAGATTTCCGTTGTTTCAGATCTTCTAAACGTCTTCGAAGTTTTTCTTCCACAACTCTTGCTCTATCCAAACGCTTCAGATCCTTTGAATGGCGACGCAGCATCCTTAATGATGAAGGATAGAAAGTTGTATGACCAAAAAGTTAAAGGTGAGTATCTTTTTATTTATGGTGATTTTTTCTAATAACTTAAGACCTAAATAATGTTTTATTTATGAGAGGAACTATACATAATGAATTGTTTGAGTCAATGATCCTACTGCATTGCTTGCCTCAAATCTATTACAGTAATCCATAAAATCAATCTCCTAAATTTGAAGAGTTCAAGTTGCAGATAGAATGGTTTAATATCTTGGGCAGAAAGTCATCTAGATTTTGGTCTATGATATTATTAAGGGTCTGTTTGTATTGATTTACCTTAGCTTATTAAAAATGTTAATGTGGTGTTTATGGGGACAGAGTATTGTGAGCGGTATGCTAAGAAGGAAAACATTTCCAACAATGGTACAGGCGATGATGAGGACAGCGATGAGGAAGACATCAGTGAAGCAGGCACCCAATCAAGTGATGATGAAATTCCTGGTCATGCTGACCTTTAAATAGTGCTCTTCAAGTTTAAGGGTCCATGTATTTACTTGTTTAGTTATAATTATAAGATGTAGAGTTATTTCTATGTACTATTTTTCTACCCTTATAATAACAGTTATTATTCCTGTATAATAAATAATTTCTTATCAAATGTCTCATAGGGCTTTAAACTTTAAATTGTAATTTGTACATTAATATTTAACATATTTTTCTTTCTAAATTTAAGGAAACCAGAAATGTATCGGTAAAAGATACATGATGAAGATTTTAGTTTTGTCTCATAATTAGCCAACTATATATTTTACAATTGTTGATATATTTCTTCCTTGCTATGTTGGATTGATGTATGATTCATGAGCACGCAGACAGATGGTTTTGAAAATTGTGAATACTTGCGATTTCTTCACGGTAAGCATATTTTCTTTCATTCATTCATAACTTTGTAATAAATCTTTGGACTCATTCATAACTTTGTAATAAATCTTTGGAGATTGAGCAATTTTCAAGCGTTGTATTTCTGAACACATACCAAACACATACTTCATCTTGTACAATACGGAAGAAATATCATGAGAGCTTAGGATGTTGTTAGCAATCCCATGAATTTGTATTTTCTTTATGGGATAGAACTTAAGTGAGATTTGTTACAATTAAAAACCCGAAATTTTGTATGTGGTTTTATGGAAAATGGTTGAAAAGAATTAAGAAAAGAAGAAATAAATGGGTTCTCCCCGTTTGCATCACAAAGTAGAGATGGAAAACTTTCGAGGGGATACATAATTTCCTTTTTTTTTTCCTTGGCATATATCCGAAATAAAACTAAAAACGTTAGTTCATGACACTAGAATCACATGTTCTTTAAAAATAAATAAATTAGAATTGCTTTAACCTTCGTATTATAATAAATTGTTAGATAAGCACTGAGCCTCTAACTCCACTAGTAGTAGTACATAATGTTTGTTCCAATATTTTTTGAGTTTCAATATTTTTTTTATTGGATCGTCATTAAGTATACTCGGTCACTAGGATTTGGCTTATCCTACAAAATCACGTTCTCATGCAGAAAGTCCATTTATCTGACTTCTTGCATTGCCAATCTAGTCTTCACTAAAGCATAAATTTAATTAGTTGCAATGCTTGCAAGAAAAGTAGACCCTTCATTTGCTTTTGTCATGTTTTGATTTGAACATCACTTATTGAATACATAAGTAGTTTAGTTCCTATTTATGTTTATGTATTTGATTGGCAGCTGTAAGTTATAGTGTGCCCTAACCTGTAATAGCAGGTTATCCTTGATGCTGTATATAAAGCATCAAGGAGTCTTTTGTAACTAACTGAAAAAAAATAGAAAACAGAATAACATAATTCTGTTATAGATGAAAAACTCTTCTCTTCTCTATTCTTCTTTCTAATATGGTATCAAATTACTGAGTCGATCCATGGCTTCAATTGCTTCGCCATCGCCTCCGTCTTCTGTTAGGGTTTCGCCTGAATCAACACCGTCTCCAGCGTCGATGGTGGATGATTCTCGCCGCTTGCACTTCTCGCTCAAGATTGTGCAGAAGCTAGATGAAAAGAACTTCCATCTCTGGCGTCAACAGGTAGAACCTTACATTAATGCGCATGATCTCACAGATCTGGTGGTATGTGCTCGTGTTCCAGCAAAATTTGTTGATGATGCCGCTCGTCGTTCCGGCTCTGTCAATCCAGCGATTCTCGCTGGATTCAGAAGGACCAATTGTTGTTGTCCTGACTTCAATCTACACTTTTCAGTGAAATTCTCTCACGCGTGCTTGGTTGTAACCACTCTCATGAACGGTGGAATCGTCTCTTCATCTATTTTCATAAACAAACTCGTGTTAGAGCACGCCACCTGCATGTTGAATTACGTGCTCTTACACTTGATACTCTTTCTGTTCAAGACTATTTGCTGAAGATTCGTACCATTGTTGATGCGCTTGTATCCATCGGTGATCCAATTCTTGTGTCACATCATATTAATGTGATTCTTGAGGGCTTGCCTGCTAAATTTTCTCTGGTTGTGTCTGTTGTTGAAAGTAAATTTGGAATTATGGATATTAATGAGGTTGAATTTCTTCTATTGGCTCATGAACTGCGCTTGAACAAGTTCAAGAAGCAGCCAATTCCAGATCTGGTTTTTCTCAACCTAACTCATGTTGCGCCTCAACCACCAACAAAGATGAGTCTCCAACACCTGCCACTGATTCTTCCTCTGCTCACACTGGTCAGTCTAATTAAGTGCAAGATTATCAACCTTTTAGAGGTGGAAAAGGTCATCGTGGTGGTAGGTTTGGCCGTGGCAGAGGTGGCAGATTCTCCAATTCTAATGTCCAGTGCCAAGTCTGCTCCAAACCTGATCATTCTGCCATGCAATGCTGGCACAGGTTTAACTATCAGTTCCAATCTGCTGGTGCAAACATGATAAAGATTCATCTGCAACCCTAATCATTTTAATTATGGCATAAATGAATAATAATAACAGAAATACTTGTCCCACCTTATATGATGCGTCCAATTCAAAAATGCCTTGATGTGTTCAGAGATGTATCTCTAGATCCACTCAAAATCACATCAGTTTTAGTATTTCAGGTAATCACCCTATTTTTTCAAAATCTATTCCGGAGATGCATCTCCGTATATTATTTGGGGTGTATCCGAAGAAGCATCTTCGTAAAACCCTATGTACGTTATGGTGTTTTAATTTACTGAGTTGATTTCTTTAACAATTCAGTGAAGATTTTGGAGATGCATATCCGAAAATATCGAACGAGAAATTAAATAAAACACTCTCTTGCATGTTCATCTTCCTCGTAATCAAAGGGAGCTTCACTATCAAACCCCTTAACAAAATTTCTCCCATTCTCAAATAATTTTTCAACATCAAAACATATTTCTTGTGTTTTTTCAACACTAAGACCTATGTCTATTCAGCAAGGACAGATCACCAATATTCTCTCGCAAAACACCAAGTTCTTTCTAAAATAGATCAAATAATGAACTCTTGAACTCATGGAGACATCAAAAGTTATCAGACCTGCCACTAAATGTCACACTACTCTTGCGACCGTTGAAGTTGACAAAGCTCATACTCTTCCTTCGGTAAAGAAAGATTCAATTCTAGTGATTTTTTTGTCTGCTCATGCGTAAGAAGATCTTTCTCTTCTATTTCAAGCCTTTATGTTCTTCTAACCTATGCAATGGCTTTGCAGGCCAACCTTCGTAGTAACCTCTTTCACAATTGTTAATGCTTGGACACGAGATACTCATGAACATTCAATAACTGCAAGTTAACTTAGGCATGAAAAGAGAAGCTGACCTATTTAATAATGTCTAGAATTAGTACAAAAGCAAAACTCTTAAGCTTTAGCAGACAAGATACTCATAATTAAAGAGAATATGTAATGAGTTCCTACAATAAACAACACTATGCGCGAGGAGACTTCTGGAAAAGACCATATAGTCATATCATAATCGACTTCGGTAGACGCAACCTCACTGTCTGAATCATTTTAAAACCAAAAGACATTAGACTCCTCCACTGACTCTAGAGGGAGGAGTAACAACCACAGCTCACCTGAAATTCACCATCTTCATAATTTGACAACACACCGTTCCTAGAGAATGGGAAAGGTATAACACATATGTCACGACCTCTAAGCGGAAGAGGAACCCACTATCATGCATTATAGACAATGATTCCAAAGTTCCTTGAGAAGCCCCCAAAGTTAGAAAGTTACGATAATATTGGGGATTCAGAGGAAAACGTCGAACATGTGGAGAATAAGCTAAACTATTACCATATCCTGGGAGTTGTGAAGTGTGAACTCTTTGGTTAATTCTCAACGGAGATTCCATGCCTTGGTTCAACCCCCCCCCAAACAGGAGCATAGACTCATGGAAGAAATTGTACGATTTCTTCATGACTTAATTCACAATTTGAAAGAGGAAACCTCTCATAATGGTCATACTCAGCGGGATCATGCAAAATATGAAATAAACTCTATGAGAGTACGTCAATCGATTCACCTAGGTAGTAATTAAAGTGATAGGTACAAGTGACAAATTAAAATTCTAGATATTTAAAAAAGGATTGAGATTAGACTGTATGTTTTAAGAGAAATTAAGGTTGAAGGGAGCTTGCAATTTAAGTAACCTGATGAATAGGGCTCAAACCTATATCAATTATGAAGAAGAAATCCAAGCTGAAGATAAAATCCAAGAAGAGAGAAACCCTAGATATGTATGGGCTTTAGAAAAGGATAATAATTATCGTAGAGATGATAGAGAGCGAGGACCCCAATCTAGATTTTTTGCATACATTCCTTTTAACACATAAAGGGAAAAATATATCGAGAATGCGTAAACACTGAGTTCAAAGAGGTCTCTTTCATCACTATAAGTCTCCATATAGAAAAAACCCCTAAAAGAACTATGAATAATAGGATTTCTGAGTTAATGACAATCAGCAAAGAAGAAAGAACAACCCCCTAATGGGAAGCCAAAAAGGACAATCCTCGGATTCTGAGATAGAAAAAAGGTAGGTGGAATTTAGAATGAGATATTCTCCTTGGTGATAACGATAACCATGGCTAATTTTGGGGTATTCATGACCTTAATTTATTTGGGAGGGGAGGGGAGGTCTTGCGACATTATGTATGCGAACTTTTCAAGAAATTTGGACTGAGAAGAGTAGTGAAGTTGTGTCTATATGAGGGATCCGATCTACATGTGTTTAAAGACATGGGAACTCATTTATAGGGGTATAAAGAGTTGATGGTTACATTGGGAGAAGGGAGAAACACTAAGACGGTTGACCTATAATTCTTAGTAATTTCCTGCAATAACTTCTACAAATGTAACTCATGCAAAACCTTCGCAGAAATGTTGGACGTGGTGGACTTCTCGGTCCATCCCAAGTTAAAGTATCACAATATTCACGACGAGCCTGTAATAACTTGCACCAATGTTTAGGGAATAGAGGAAACTCAAATCCTTGCAACGCGACGAAAAAGAAAAAAGACAAAGAGAAGGAAATGAAGATTAATGAGGTTTCTCTCATAAAGTAACTTAAATAAATGGTAACCAAACCCCTAAAAGAAAGGATAAGGGATCCCGACAATCATGAGACGAGTAATCCTGCCCTGATAGATGCGGGAGACAAATCTAACTAAAACCTATGCTTGATTGGGGAACTCCGTATTAAACCATATGAAGGATAATAAGTGTAACACCTCGTTTTTCTTTAGTAATTATTTTAATATTTATTTATTTTATTAGTTATTATTTGAGGTAGTAATTAATTAAATTATATGATTTTATGAATATTTAAATTAATTATTTAATTGTGTTTTGGGTTAATAAGTGTTAGAATATCAATATTGAGTATTGGGATTTAAGTGTCACATTAGAATGAGTGGGTGAGATAAGCCCATTTGTGAAATAAGGGTTAGTAAGGTGTTATGAAATAAAAGAGATAAAATTGTAAAACAAGATAAGAGAAGAAAAGGAGAAAGAAGGGAGAAAAAGAGAAGATAAGAGAAAAAGCTTAGAAAGAGTCTATATCTAAGATAATGGTGAGACATATTGTTATTATGGAATTATATATGAGTATGTAATGAGTAGTAACATGAAACTAGGATTTTTTTCTTCAATTTTTAGATTTTGACATGTTAGAGTTTGAATGTGAAATCATGAAATTGATGTTAGAAATAATGTTTTGATGTTTATGATGGAAGCTATATGTTAGATATAGATTGTAATGTGTTTAATTGGTGAAAAATATGAGTTTGAACGAGTTTTTAAAGTTAAGACTCAGACTAGTGCGCTGTTGACTTTGCATATTTTTTTGCATTAGTGTAGAATCTCGTGCTTAGTGTGAAACTCACTGACTTGGAGGGCGCTTAGTGCGACCTGTAATGCAAAATTTTGTATTTTGTTTAAATGAATGGGGATCTTGTATGCTTATGATTTATGAAGGATTTCCATGAATTTTAATAATTTATTCGATGTGTTTTGGATTGGTTTTGGATGACTTTCAATAAGAAATATAACACTTGATTTTGTGTATATGTATGTTGTGAAGTGATGATAAAGGTGAGTAATGTGGTTTGACATTGTTGCTATGTGTTTTTTGTAAGAACAAGAAGTATTTTTACATCTGGCCTTGAGATTTTGATGATAACTTTACATGTTATCTTAGAGAACAATTGTATACACTAATGGTTTCATCTAGTGTGTAGCTGCTTCTATAATATTCTGACTCTGTTACACGGCGTGTGACATCATCAGGTTCTGAACATACACTACTGGAAGAAAACATATGGTTATGTGTTTCGTTGAAGTCAAGGTTCTGAACTTATCTTCTACAACGTGTCTTAGGAAGGTTAGTAAGAGAAGTTCTGATCGTGACTTTGTGGTTAAGATTTGAAGGCCTTCTAAAGCTTTACTCCTGTGTTACAAGTTTTGAAGATTATGAAGACAAGGTTCTGCTAAACAAGTTATGATGATATGTAGAAAATCAATTTCTTACAACCAAGTGCTGAAGACTGAAGACTGAAGACAAGGTTTTGTGTGATAAGTAATGAAGACCCTAAGACTTAGGTTCTAAAGATTAAGAAATATTCTTCTATAACAAGCTTCAACGGTCAACATTCAAATATCTGAAGCCTCTGAAATTAAGAACAAAGTTCAAAATGATTAACGTGTGGCGGTGTACAAAAAGTTACATAAAGTGTCTGTGACCTATACTCTTCTGGAGTGGAGCAAGGATAGTCCTTTCATACTTTATTGTGACCACTGTCATTATAATTATTGAGAACCAACAACTCGATTTTCAATTTACCTTTCTACCCTTTCAATGGATCTCTTTTACAAGCTATAAAAGGAAGACTTGGAAGT
This sequence comes from Vicia faba, assembly GCA_948472305.1. Classification (NCBI taxonomy): domain Eukaryota; kingdom Viridiplantae; phylum Streptophyta; class Magnoliopsida; order Fabales; family Fabaceae; genus Vicia; species Vicia faba. The sequence goes on along the minus strand of OX451739.1, from coordinate 1,081,799,319 downwards.
TGATGAAAAGTAAGAAATAACACTACAATGACAAATCTATTGGTTCAAATAAATCTCAACAAAACTACACCAAAGTATTGTGCAAACTCTAGAGAAATCATCTTTGTATAGTTTTATAAATAAGCAAAGAGCTGATGCTCATATCTTGTAGTAGGACACTTAGGTGTTTTTCATTGTACTAAAGAGTCAGTGTAATCTGCAATACACTAAAAGTAATCAACTGTTGTTGAATGATACCTTGAGAGATTGAGTAAAGGTCTGATCTAAAAAAGACTCTTGCTGCGGCTTGAGTGGATTCACAATAAGGGTCAACGAACTTATTGAGGGTGCTAATAAGATAGATCAAACTTATTGTGGATTGTTTTGTAATCAGTTTGGTTATAGTGAATTAAGTCCTTGTTGAATGCAAAATCATCCTTGAGGAGGTGGACTGGAGTAGCTTAGTTAACAGTCAACCATGATAAAAATTATTGTGTTCATTTACTGTTATGTTCTAAGCTAACTTTTTCTGTCACCAACAAAAATATTTAATTTGGTGAAACCCAATTAAAACCCCCTATCTTGTGTTTCTCACACCTTTAATTACATCAGAGCTCTGATTCTGGTATTGATAATTATCAAATACTTAAATGTGTCAGATAAATATCTATACGATTTTTTTTCATTGAAGAAACACAATGGTTGAAACCATACTAGCTGTTGCTGGAATAGATTCAAATGACAAAAGTTATAATGTTAAACCTCCCATCTTTGATGGAGAAAAGTTTGAATACTGGAAAGATAGACTAGAGAGTTTTTTTTAGGTATTGATGTTTATCTTTGGGATATGGTAGTTGATGGCTACGCACCTTCCACAGATGCTACTGGAAAAGAGATAGCTAGAAGAGCTATGACTGATCAACAAAAGAAAGATTGTAAGAATCACCATTGTTGTACCCCAAAATTTGCCCTCCCATATTTCTCAAAATATTTCAAGAAAATTCACAAGTCCAACCCGGCGCGTCATATTCAGGTATTCTTTCGCCAAGATATCTCTGATAACATATTCTCAAATTCAGGTTCGGCTCAAGAGTCAATTCTTTAAAGAAGGTATCCGAATGTGTGAGTTTTCTCGAAGAAATATGGTGAAAAAGTATGCTGAAAGTGCAGTTTTTATGCGCTAAAAAATTCATAACTTGAAGATCGTGACTCGTTTTGAACCCATTCCGGTGGACAAAATTCCGTCTTGACATTATCTACGTTTTCATATCTCACGACTGGAAGCCAATTTCGATCAGAAGGTCTTCAAAAATGTGGATTTATCCAGTATTTTCGTACAGAAAATTTGTGACAGAAGTTTATTTGCGTCATGTTCAGAAAATCATAACTTGGTCAATTTTCATCGTATCGAGCTGGTTCCGGCGCCAAAATTTCAAAAATTGAGTTGGCTACATTTTCACAGGAGGTATTGAGTTCAAACGGTATTCAAAAGGCCTTCGTTTTTTGCTCAGAGTGCGTGACACGCTGAAAATCCTGAATGCTGAATATTATTTCATCTGGGCCGAAACTTCGAAAATTCATAACTCGGTCAATTTTTATCGGATTGGGCTCATATTTTTACACAAGGTCACTGACTCATAGATCTACAACTTTGCTTCAAAAGTCGAGACCGGATTATGCTCCGATCAATACCAGTTTTTTATTGAAGAACGTGTCAGAGTCGACACTGGAGCCCAAAATAAGTTTGTCTGAGCTGAAACTTCAAAAATTCATAACTAATTCACCGTTTATCCGATTGAGCCGATTTTCGGATAGGAGTTAGTTATCGATGTCGGCTACATTTTGTTTTCACATTTCAACTTCATAAATTGCACTTAAGTCCCTGCGATTTAGCCTGGAAAGTGACGAACTCAAGTGAACATTGGAGGCCCAATTGCACATTCAAAGCCCATTTTCTTTACCCTAATTTCCATTATATAATCACCTTCTTTTCACACAAACAAGAGAGGAAAAAAAGAGAGAAAAAACTTTGCCACAACACTGTTAGAATATCAAATTCTTTCAAGAACCCTAAAACCTTGAAATCCTTATTACAAATCCCTCTCTCACTACAAACAAGCCATCTCAGTTACGAACCAACATCTCACTACTTCTTCAGTAAGGGTAAGGCTGGCTTGATCTCCATGATCAAAAGGGTATAATCATTCATACATGCCATATTGTGCCTAAACATTAAATTTCTTCATATATTGGCTTTATTTGCATTTTATGATTTTATTTAATGTGTTCATGAGATTCAACACTGCAGATTTAGACAGGATCCCATGCAAGTTCATTAAGGAACGTTGAGGCCAAAAGTCAAATGGCCAAAAGCCAAAAGCCAAAAGGCAAAAGCCAAATGGCCAAAAGAACAACTTATGCATGACACCAATACATGGCGAGATAGACATCCTGAGAAGATTAAGGAACGTTGAGGCCAGAACACAAATGGCCAACAGCCAGAACACAAATGGCCATGAAACCCAATCCAATGGCCAAAGAATGCAGACCACGGTACTCAGGAGTCAATGAACACGCACGTGATGCCAGAAAGTCAAACAAGACTTTTTGTCTAATGGGCCAGATTTCTCACAAAAAACCTCCCTTTGGGTCTGAATACCCCCCATGGTTTGCACATTTTTATTTTTTTATTTGATTTTCCTTTTTATTCTTTTAATTGTTTTCAATTGTTTTCTTTAATTTCATAAATTAATTTTCATAAGATAAAAAATCAGAAACTAAAATATATTTAATTATTATTATTTCACTATTAATTTATTTTGTAAATAAACTTTAATAATTAGTTTAGTAAATTAGGTTTTAAAACTTTAATCTTTTTCTCAATAAATTAAAATATGTAGAAATTAGGTTTTTTAACTTTTTATCACTTTTCTTAATAAATAATTTTTTCTTATTATTATTGTTATTAATTATTAAATATTTTTGTAAATAAACATGTACATTAAATATCTAGTAAAATTAGGTTAAACTTTAATGTTTTCTTAATAATTAAAACAACTTAGAATTAGGGTTTCTTTTAATTTTAATTTTAATTTTCTTTATTTTCATTAAATACAAAAAAACATAAAAACATTTCTTTTCTTAATTAAATAATTAATTAGCTTTTTAATTTCATTTAATTTCTCAAAAGGGTCCAACGCCCTCGAACGTTTTATTTCTATTCTTTCGCGCATTTATTTTATTTTATTGTGAATATTACGTAATTGCTCAAGCCTTGTAATAGTAATTAGGAATTTATTTACTTTCCGCATTTTTATTAAAAACGGGTCTTTGTTAATTTGGCGATGTATAGACCCGCGCCTTGTAATAGCGTAAGATTTTACTTTCCGCATTTAAATTTCCGCACTTTTAAACTGCTAAACTTTGCATGAAAGAATATATGGCCTAAAATAAAAACAAGCGTAGATCACCATGATGCATGTACAAGATAAATATCAACATGAAAATAACACACAAATTCACACACCACTCTTAGGGTACGCCTCACTGTTGCCTTACCCTTGAAACGTGGTCGTCGAGTATAGGACGTTTTAGTAAGTCCTTATGTCCATGACATGATCCAGTTGCCTCGAAATGGTTGCCTCGGAATTAAAAAGGATCAATGACATAAGGGTAGCTTCTAAGGTGTCCTACTGTTGCTCTAGTGACCACACTGTCCCTAAACTCGAATTGACCCGAACACCTCCAATGGTGGTGCTACCTACCTCTCAATGGTGGGACGACACTACCTTAAGGAAATTTACACAGCCTAATTCCTTAGGGTAGGTAGATGACTCGTAGATACTTGCTCTATTTCAAAAACAAATCAAAAAACTCTTTTCACACCGACACTTTTTCAAAAAGCTTTCAAAACAATTTTTCAAACACTCTTGAGGACTGATACAAGAGTCGATCTGAAATCTTTAAAACGAAACTTTTTCAAACTCACTTACAATTTAAAAGCAAATACATTTTGAAAACACAATGAGCAAGTACCTAAGAGCCCATGGATAACCATGGATAGAAAGGGTGCTAACACCTTCCCTTTCTATAAATCTACCTCCCGAACCGAGAAACTATCTCATAAGGAATTTTGATGTGCTTTTGTCCTGTCCATGTTGGAGAAAATAAAAGACGGTGGCGACTCTTGATTCCGCGACATTTCGCGAACCAGCGTTAAACAGTCAGTTCCAGATCCACCGATCACAAAACTGGCGACTCTGCTGGGGATACTTAAAGTGAGGTGTACCTTAGGACTAAGATCATTTGTGTTTTCAATTGTCTGAATTGTTTGCTTTATTATTGTGGGTACTGTCTTGGGAGTTCTATAGATCCTAACCCGGATCTGGGGGATACCTTCTTAGAAAGTAGCAACAAGACTGTGAGGGAACTGTGTGGGGTATACCGACATGGTTGAAGCAGTCTGCTACGTTGATGTGGCACTTTGGTGTGTACCGGTAACCCTTGAGTTCAGTCAAGGAGAGTAGGGGGCCGCCGCGTGGTGTCGTGAAGCATCAACTGACCTTAGGAACCTTAATTGAACCATCTTGGCCTCTTTAGGGTAGTGAGATAACTGACTTTGGTGCAGTCCGAGGTTGGTTGATACTCGATACTACACTCAATTGAGGGTTGTTTTCTTGGAATATTTCGGTCGCCAGTTCAGTGGCTAAATCGAAACAATGAACAATGAAAGCAATCCAATGATATTGGGACCCTTAGAACCCAGTTACTTTGATAGGACATGTTTGAGCCCACCAACTTCAAGAGGGTAATACCCAGACCCCATGCTGGCCTAAACTCTAAGGGCTATGGTGTGACTTTTGTGCTTTCATACTTGACTACTTGCATGCTTGTTATCTGACACTTGAGTTTCTTGCAGGTTTTGTTTATAGTCCTTAATTGGGACTCATAACAGGGTTTACCTACATTACCCCATGCATAGCATGCCATCATACCATTGCATACATCCTACATAAGGACTAATCCATTTCAAGGATCTTAAGGGTCTGTGATGCAGGTCATGATGAACCAAAATGTCTAGCAAGAGGCAAAGGGGATTTATTTTCCTCTAGCCAGGTTGATGATTCGAGTCAGGGGCTATGACCCACTTGACATGGTGAGCCTTGACTCTTGAAGAAGGTTCCCCTAACCAAGGTTGTTTGGAAATCAAAACCAGACATGATGACTAAAGTCAGGGGCTATGACCCACTAGATATGGTGAGTCTTGACTCTTGAAGAAGGACTCTAAATAATATGAAGTTCCTTTCATCAAGCTACAAATTCAGACTCTAACAATTTTCTTGTCTACCCCGCGAGATCCTTGAAAACATTGCATGCATATATACATATCATTGCATTACAGGTATCCCTTTTTACAGGTTGCTTACCTTCTTCGCTGTCTATTTCAGCCGATCGTCATGAATCCTGAATCATCTACTGAGCAATCCATCAAGGCTCTCCAGGCTCAGAACGCCCAGTTCCAAGAGTTGATCATGAGTTTGGCCCAGGGGCAACAAGATCTGAAGACCCTGCTTTTGAAAAAGAAGAAGAAGAGGACGGTGCTGTTCAACCCTAGACGCAAATCTGGGAATGGATCACAAAATGAAGTTGAGCAGACTACCCCATCTGTTGGGAAAGACAGTCCCCAAGAAAGGGAGGTTCCTAGTCCAGTGGTCTCCGACAACGAGACCGAATACAATGACGAGCAGTACCCTCCAGCTGAGGACAGGTATAAACAGTTGGAAGACCGGCTAAGTGCCATGGAGATACAAAAAGTGCCCCGCCTGGACTTCGAGGATCTAGGTCTGTCTTCTGGGGTAGTAATCCCGCACAAATTCAAGACACCTGCCTTTGCCAAGTACGACGGGGCATCCTGTCCTAAGCTGCATCTTAGGTCTTACACAAGAAGGATTTAACCCTACACGGCTGACAAGAATTTATGGATTCACTTCTTTCAGGATAGTCTGTCTGGAACCCAACTCGACTGGTTCTATCAACTGAATGGAGCTAACATCCGCAGCTGGGAGGATTTGGCCACTGCATTCTACAAGCAGTACCAGTACAATGCCGACCTTGCTCCCACGCGCACTCAGCTTCAGGGAATGTCTATGGGTACAGGCGAAGGCTTCAAAGAATATGCTCAAAAATGGAGGGACCTTGCTGGAAGGGTACAACCACCTCTGACTGACCGCGAGCTCGTCGACATGTTCTTGGGGACCCTGTCTGGTCCATTCTTCAACCACCTGATTGGGAATTCTGCTGCTGGGTTTACATATTTGATCTTAACCGGGGAAAGAATAGAAGATGGCATCAAGTCGGGGAAAATACATAATGGTGATTCCTCAAACATTGAGAAGAAACCATCCAAGAGAGAATCTAGTGCTGTCTATGGCTCAAGAGGGCAGAATAGGTCCCAACACCGCCAAGATGTCAATGCGGTGGTTATTGCAAAACCGGACGGCGCTCCTCAGCGTCACAATCAGCAAAGGGAAGAGAGACCCAAAAGGCAATTCACTCCCCTCGGCATGACTGTCACAAATATTGCCACAGTTGCTGGAAACCAAGTTGGTAACTCTCATGGACCCTCCAAAGAATCCCTATAGGACGCCTTCAAGGTATAACCCCAATGTTCGCTGCGCTTATCATTCTGACAGCCCGGGGCATGCTACAGATGACTGTTGGACTTTGAGAAATAAGATCCAGGATCTGATTGACGCAAAGGAAGTCCAACTCGACTCTCCAGAGACTCCCAATGTGATCACTGCTCCCTTGTCAAAACATGGCTAGGATTGGAAACTTTTGTTCATTTGAATGTTCAGATTGTAATTTTCTTTGATTGTTCAAACATTTTATTTCATGTCAAACTTGGTTATTTCATTAATGCATTACACATGTCTGTTTTGAAGTAATTATTTCCTATTCACTATATGCAAACTGTTTTCATATTTTTGTGATGATCAACTCTTGATTGAAAATTCTAAGCCTCTTGAGGGAGGATGACGAAAACGATACCACGATCTTTACAGTATGCTTTTAAACAGACCCCGTTGATGAGGTACATGCATTGTTTCAATTCCTAAACACTGGAGTTATAAGGAAGATAATCCCTCGTCAACCCCTCTGAGCCAAAGAAGTAGGAGTTTTTCTTTTCGAAATTTAAAACCCTTAATCATAACCTGGGGCAGGGTAGTTCTCTCAGTTGATCCAAGTGCATAACGAATGGCACCAAAGAGGTCCTTACAAAACAAAAGACAGTGATGGTTCCGAATAATCATACAGACAGGCAGTCATTACCTCTCAAAATAAAAGCCCAATAAGTCAAAACCTATGAAGGAGACTTACAAAACTGGGGCATCCCGCTGACTGTAATTCCAAAAAAGAAAACAGCTCAGGAAAAAGACAGGGATAATAAAATCAAAAAGAAAGAGGTCCTAAAAAAAAAGAAAAAGAAAAACTCTCGACAAAAAGGAAACGACTGCCTATTCCAAATAAACTGTCAATATCCGAATCATCACTGGTATATCAAAGCAAAGACTTAAACAAAGTCTAACGTATGATCAACTGAGTTTAGGTTTGGAGAACATCACGAAGAGCGGGTGGGTACAAATAAAATTTGAGCCTTTATCCTTTGTTTTTTAAACCGTGAACCAGGCCACGCTACAACCCTTAAAAGTCCTAGCTGAAGCATGGGTTAGTTCGAAAGCATACTGTTACCAAAGGTATCCTGACTCCTTAAGGCTTGCTATAAAATATTGAGTTGACATCACATTTTACAAAATTTGCTGGTTTTACTGAAAAATGCATTTTTCAAAAACTTCAAGACAGACATAAGCTTTGCATTTTTAACATAACTTTGTTTGCATATGACTTTTTGTTTGAACAGCATAGAAATTCGCACGACGAATGCCTAATGAACAAAAGCACCTCCAATCAAGGGGCATGGCCTGATCATTGTCCATCATCTGGGGCAGTCCAGTCAAGATTCAAGGAATCTCTCAAGATGCCAAACAGCCAGGGGCAAACCTCCGCCTGAGCCACTTGGGGCATTGGACATGAATTCCCAGCAACAAATCTTGCATGACCAAACATCTTCTGGTAGCATGGCAACACAATAACAGGGGCACCTCCCTACATCCTGAGAGCATGGATATAGTTGGAAAAAATACTACGCGTAATCAAAGACCCACTAGGTTGACACACCTAGGCAAAAATAAGGGCTTCCCGGCGAACCAAAAGGGTTCGGGCAAAAATGAGGGATGAAATGAAAAAAATTTGTATACCCGGCAAGTCGAAAACCTAAAAAGGCGGCTTGGGCAAAAATGGGTATCCCGGTGGACTGAAAACCCGAAAGGGCGGTCCAGGAAAAAGTTTGGGATCAAAGCGTACGACTATGTCCTGTCATCTCGTCACTTGCCTACTAGAAGAAGATTTGTCAATTGGCAGTCATCAAACACCTTCACAGGTACCTTCTTCTCCAACAGAAACTGGGGCAATAATGAGTTGTCTAAATGATCCGGTTGCCCTGTCCACCGAAGTGCCAAGGTAAGTTCAGCTGAAGAATGCGACCAAGATACCTTCATTTCCAACAGAGCACAACAACGAAATCCCCAGCGGAGTTATCATCAAATCTCAGCGAAGTATCTCTTCCCACAGAGTAATTCCCTGCAGAGTAATATCTTCGCCAAGTTTATTCCCCAACGGAGTTATCTTCTCCGACCGGTATTCTTGCAATCATCATCCCTAACGGAAACGAAGAATCTCACTCTTCAACATCAGCCCAGGATTTGACTTCGCGACATCCGTCAAGGATCTATTTTCCTAGACGCAGATACATTCATAAACATCACATTGTTATACATCATGATACATGCATATACGCATCATATCATACAATCTCATGTGTTGAAAAATATTATTGCTTGATCCATATCATGCATTGCATATGGCTGACCTTTACCTTTCAGGAAGGATACAGTTAAAAGACCAGCTATGTAGACGAATACAGTCAAAGAATACAAATCCAGTTAAATCAATGCCTAAAGATTTCTCTGATACAACTCGTCGTTATAGACACTCATCGTTATAGACACTCGTCGTTATAGACACTCGTTGTTATAGACACTCGTCGTTATAGACACTCGTCGTTATAGACACTCGTCGTTATAGACACTCTTCGTTATAGACACTCGTCGTTATAGACACTCGTCGTTATAGACACTCGTCGTCATAGACACTTGTCGTTATAGACACTCGTCGTTATAGACACTCGTCGTTATAGACACTCGTCGTTATAGACACCCGTCGTCATAGACACTCGTCGTCATAGACACTCGTCGTTATAGACACTCGTTGTTATAGACACTCGTCGTTATAGACACTCGTCGTTATAGACACTCGTCGTCATAGACACTCATTGTTATAGACACTCGTCGTTATAGACACTCGTCGTCATAGACACTCATCTTTATAGACACTCGTCGTTATAGACACTCGTCGTCATAGACACTCGTCGTTATAGACACTCGTCGTTATAGACACTCGTCGTTATAGACACTCGTCGTTATAGACACTCGTCGTTATAGACACCCGTTGATAAAGACCACCAGTCCATGGAAATAACCTGTCAGTAGAGACAACTCACCAACCTTTCTGAATTCCAGACTCGATTCCTGTATCCGGCCAGGGCACGTCTGAAGAGTTCGAAGATCCGATTCCTGTATCTCGCCAGGGTGTATCTATTGACGACTAACATTACCAGACTCGATTCCTGTATCTTGCCAGGGCACGTCTGAAGAGTTCGAAGATCCGATTCCTATATCTTGCAAGGGTGTATCTGTTGACGACTAATATTCTCCGGACTCGATTCCTGTATCCTGCCAGGGCACGTCTGAAGAGTTTAAAGATTCGATTCCTGTATCCAGCCAGGGCACATCTACGTAAAAAGTTTGAAGATCAACTCCTGTAACAGGCCAGGTAATTATTTTTCTTTCTCAGGTACGCAAGTTCTCGCTAAGGAATCTCTTACGCGATCGACACCTAGATGGCATCTATAAGCCCATCCTCCTATCCATCATCTCTCAACATGGCATCTGTAAGCCCATTCCCTACATCATACTGCTAACACACTCTATGTGAGCGCAAATTTCTGGGCACTTTAGTGTTCAATCATCTTCCACCTTCGGATCACGAAAGGCACGCAAGCCAATCTACATCCTCAGGTTTAAGAAGATTGAACAGGGGCAACTGTTGTACCCCAAAATTTGCCCTCCCATATTTCTCAAAATATTTCAAGAAAAATTCACAAGTCCAACCCGGCGCGTCATATTCAGGTATTCTTTCGCCAAGATATCTCTGATAACATATTCTCAAATTCAGGTTCGGCTCAAGAGTCAATTCTTTAAAGAAGGTATCCGAATGTGTGAGTTTTCTCGAAGAAATATGGTGAAAAAGTGTGCTGAAAGTGCAGTTTTTATGCGCTAAAAAATTCATAACTTGAAGATCGTGACTCGTTTTGAACCCATTCCGGTGGCCAAAATTCCGTCTTGACATTATCTACGTTTTCATATCTCACGACTGGAAGCCAATTTTGATCAGAAGGTCTTCAAAAATGTGGATTTATCCAGTATTTTCGTACAGAAAATTTGTGACAGAAGTTTATTTGCGTCATGTTCAGAAAATCATAACTTGGTCGATTTTCATCGTATCGAGCTGGTTCCGACGCCAAAATTTCACAAATTGAGTTGGCTACATTTTCACAGGAGGTATTGAGTTCAAACGGTATTCAAAAGGCCTTCGTTTTTTGCTCAGAGTGCGTGACACGCTGAAAATCCTGAATGCTGAATATTATTTCATCTGGGCCGAAACTTCGAAAATTCATAACTCGGTCAATTTTTATCGGATTGGGCTCATATTTTTACACAAGGTCACTGACTCATAGATCTACAACTTTTCTTCAAAAGTCGAGACCGGATTATGCTCCGATCAATACCAGTTTTTTATTGAAGAACGTGTCAGAGTCGACACTGGAGCCCAAAATAAGTTTGTCCGAGCTGAAACTTCAAAAATTCATAACTAATTCACCGTTTATCCGATTGAGCCGATTTTCAGACAGGAGTTAGTTATCGATGTCGGATACATTTTGTTTTCACATTTCAACTTCATAAATTGCACTTAAGTCCCTGCGATTTAGCCTGGAAAGTGACGAACTCAAGTGAATATTGGAGGCCCAATTGCACATTCAAAGCCCATTTTCTTTACCCTAATTTCCATTATATAATCACCTTCTTTTCACACAAACAAGAGAGGAAAAAAAGAGAGAAAAAACCTTGCCACAACACTGTTAGAATATCAAATTCTTTCAAGAACCCTAAAACCTTGAAATCCTTATTACAAATCCCTCTCTCACTACAAACAAGCCATCTCAGTTACGAACCAACATCTCACTACTTCTTCAGTAAGGGTAAGGCTGGCTTGATCTCCATGATCAAAAGGGTATAATCATTCATACATGCCATATTGTGCCTAAACATTAAATTTCTTCATATATTGGCTTTATTTGCATTTTATGATTTTATTTAATGTGTTCATGAGATTCAACACTGCAGATTTAGACAGGATCCCATGCAGGTTCATTAAGGAACGTTGAGGCCAAAAGCCAAATGGCCAAAAGTCAAAAGCCAAAAGCCAAAAGCCAAAAGCCAAATGGCCAAAAGAACAACTTATGCATGACACCAATACATGGCGAGACATACATCCTGAGAAGATTAAGGAACGTTGAGGCCAGAACACAAATGGCCAACAGCCAGAACACAAATGGCCATGAAACCCAATCCAATGGCCAAAGAATGCAGACCACGGTACTCAGGAGTCAATGAACACGCACATGATGCCAGAAAGTCAAACAAGGCTTTTTGTCTAATGGGCCAGATTTCTCACAAAAAACCTCCCTTTGGGTCTGAATACCCCCCATGGTTTGCACATTTTTATTTTTTTATTTGATTTTCCTTTTTATTCTTTTAATTGTTTTCAATTGTTTTCTTTAATTTCATAAATTAATTTTCATAAGATAAAAAATCAGAAACTAAAATATATTTAATTATTATTATTTCACTATTAATTTATTTTGTAAATAAACTTTAATAATTAGTTTAGTAAATTAGGTTTTAAAACTTTAATCTTTTTCTCAATAAATTAAAATATGTAGAAATTAGGTTTTTTAACTTTTTATCACTTTTCTTAATAAATAATTTTTTCTTATTATTATTGTTATTAATTATTAAATATTTTTGTAAATAAACATGTACATTAAATATCTAGTAAAATTAGGTTAAACTTTAATGTTTTCTTAATAATTAAAACAACTTAGAATTAGGGTTTCTTTTAATTTTAATTTTAATTTTCTTTATTTTCATTAAATACAAAAAAACATAAAAACATTTCTTTTCTTAATTAAATAATTAATTAGCTTTTTAATTTCATTTAATTTCTCAAAAGGGTCCAACGCCCTCGAACGTTCTATTTCTATTCTTTCGCGCATTTATTTTATTTTATTGTGAATATTATGTAATTGCTCAAGCCTTGTAATAGTAATTAGGAATTTATTTACTTTCCGCATTTTTATTAAAAACGGGTCTTTGTTAATTTGGCGATGTATAGACCCGCGCCTTGTAATAGCGTAGGATTTTACTTTCCGCATTTAAATTTCCGCACTTTTAAACTGCTAAACTTTGCATGAAAGAATATATGGCCTAAAATAGAAACAAGCGTAGATCACCATGATGCATGTACAAGATAAATATCAACATGAAAATAACACACAAATTCACACACCACTCTTAGGGTACGCCTCAATGTTGCCTTGCCCTCGAAACGTGGTCGTCGAGTATAGGACGTTTTAGTAAGTACTTATGTCCATGACATGATCCAGTTGCCTCAAAATGGTTGCCTCGGAATTAAAAAGGATCAATGGCATAAGGGTAGCTTCTAAGGTGTCCTACTGTTGCTCTAGTGACCACACTGTCCCTAAACTTGAATTGACCCGAACACCTCCAACGGTGGTGCTACCTACCTCTCAATGGTGGGACGACACTACCTTAAGGACATTTACACAGCCTAATTCCTTAGGGTAGGTAGATGACTCGTAGATACTTGCTCTATTTCAAAAACAAATCAAAAAACTCTTTTCACACCGACACTTTTTCAAAAAGCTTTCAAAACAATTTTTCAAACACTCTTGAGGACTGATACAAGAGTCGATCTGAAATCTTTAAAACGAAACTTTTTCAAACTGACTCACAATTGAAAAGCAAATACATTTTGAAAACACAATGAGCAAGTACCTAAGAGCCCATGGATAACCATGGATAGAAAGGGTGCTAACACCTTCCCTTTCTATAAATCTACCTCCCGAACCGAGAAATTATCTCATAGGGATTTTTGCTGTGCTTTTGTCCTGTCCATGTTGGAGAAAATAAAAGACGGTGGCGACTCTTGCTTCCGCGACATTTCGCGAACCAGCGTTAAACAGTCAGTTCCAGATCCACCGATCACAAAACTGGCGACTCTGCTGGGGATACTTAAAGTGAGGTGTACCTTAGGACTAAGATTATTTGTGTTTTCAATTTTCTGAATTGTTTGCTTTATTATTGTGGGTACTGTCTTGGGAGTTCTATAGATCCTAACCCGGATCTGGGGGATACCTTCTTAGAAAGTAGCAACAAGACTGTGAGGGAACTGTGCGGGGTATACCGACATGGTTGAAGCAGTCTGCTACGTTGATGTGGCACTTTGGTATGTACCGGTAACCCTTGAGTTCAGTCAAGGAGAGTACGGGGCCGCCGCGTGGTGTCGTGAAGCATCAACTGACCTTAGGAACCTTAATTGAACCATCTTGGCCTCTTTAGGGTAGTGAGATAACTGACTTTAGTGCAGTCCGAGGTTGGTTGATACTCGATACTACACTCAATTGAGGGTTGTTTTCTTGGAATATTTCGGTTGCCAGTTCAGTGGCTAAATCGAAACGATGAACAATGAAAGAAATCCAATGATATTGGGACCCTTAGAACCCAGTTACTTTGATAGGACAGGTTTGAGCCCACCAACTTCAAGAGGGTAATACCCAGACCCCATGCTGGCCTAAACTCTAAGGGCTGTGGTGTGACTTGTGTGATTTCATACTTGACTACTTGCATGCTTGTTATCTGACACTTGAGTTTCTTGTAGGTTTTGTTTATAGTCCTTAATTGGGACTCATAACAGGGTTTACCTACATTACCCCATGCATAGCATGCCATCATACCATTGCATACATCCTACATAAGGACTAATCCATTTCAAGGATCTTAAGGGTCTGTGATGCAGGTCATGATAAACCAAAATGTCTAGCAAGGGGCAAAGGGGATTTATTTTCCTCTAGCCAGGTTGATGATTCGAGTCAGGGTCTATGACCCACTTGACATGGTGAGCCTTGACTCTTGAAGAAGGTTCCCCTAACCAAGGTTGTTTAGAAATCAAAACCAGACATGATGGCTAAAGTCAGGGGCTATGACCCACTAGATATGGTGAGCCTTGACTCTTGAAGAAGGACTCTAAATAATATGAAGTTCCTTTCATCAAGCTACAAATTCAGACTCTAACAATTTTCTTGTCTACCCCGCGAGATCCTTGAAAACATTGCATGCATATATACATATCATTGCATTACAGGTATCCCTTTTTACAGGTTGCTTACCTTCTTCGCTGTCTATTTCAGCCGATCGTCATGAATCCTGAATCATCTACTGAGCAATCCATCAAGGCTCTCCAGGATCAGAACGCCCAGTTCCAAGAGTTGATCATGAGTTTGGCCCAGGGGCAACAAGATCTGAAGACCCTGCTTTTGAAAAAGAAGAAGAAGAGGACGGTGCTGTTCAACCCTAGACGCAAATCTGGGAATGGATCACAAAATGAAGTTGAGCATACTACCCCATCTGTTGGGAAAGACAGTCCCCAAGAAAGGGAGGTTCCTAGTCCAGTGGTCTCCGACAACGAGACCGATTACAATGACGAGCAGTACCCTCCAGCTGAGGACAGGTATAAACAGTTGGAAGACCGGCTAAGTGCCATGGAGATACAAAAAGTGCCCGGCCTGGACTTCGAGGATCTAGGTCTGTCTTCTGGGGTAGTAATCCCGCACAAATTCAAGGCACCTACCTTTGCTAAGTACGAAGGGGCATCCTGTCCTAAGCTGCATCTTAGGTCTTACACAAGAAGGATTCAGCCCTACACGGCTGACAAGAATTTATGGATTCACTTCTTTCAGGATAGTCTGTCTGGAACCCAACTCGACTGGTTCTATCAACTGAATGGAGATAACATCCGCAGCTAGGAGGATTTGGCCACTGCATTCTACAAGCAGTACCAGTACAATGCCGACCTTGCTCCCACGCGCACTCAGCTTCATGGAATGTCTATGGGTACAGGCGAAGGCTTCAAAGAATATGCTCAAAAATGGAGGGACCTTGCTGGAAGGGTACAACCACCTCTGACTGACCGCGAGCTCGTCGACATGTTCTTGGGGACCCTGTCTGGTCCATTCTTCAACCACCTGATTGGGAATTCTGCTGCTGGGTTTACAGATTTGATCTTAACCGGGGAAAGAATAGAAGATGGCATCAAGTCGGGGAAAATACATAATGGTGATTCCTCAAACATTGAGAAGAAACCATCCAAGAGAGAATCTAGTGCTGTCTATGGCTCAAGAGGGCAGAATAGGTCCCAACACCGCCAAGATGTCAACGCGGTGGTTATTGCAAAACCGGCCGGCGCTCCTCAGCGTCACAATCAGCAAAGGGAAGAGAGACCCAAAAGGCAATTCACTCCCCTCGGCATGACTTTGTCACAGATATTGCCACAGCTGCTGGAAACCAAGTTGGTAACTCTCATGGACCCTCCAAAGAATCCCAACAGGACGCCTTCAAGGTATAACCCCAATGTTCGCTGCGCTTATCATTCTGACAGCCCGGGGCATGCTACAGATGACTGTTGGACTTTGAGAAATAAGGTCCAGGATCTGATTGACGCAAAGGAAGTCCAGCTCGACTCTCTAGAGACTCCCAATGTGATCACTGCTCCCTTGTCAAAACATGGCTAGGATTGGAAACTTTTGTTCATTTGAATGTTCAGATTGTAATTTTCTTTGATTGTTCAAACATTTTATTTCATGTCAAACTTGGTTATTTCATTAATGCATTACACATGTCTGTTTTGAAGTAATTATTTCCTATTCACTATATGCAAACTGTTTTCATATTTTTGTGATGATCAACTCTTGATTGAAAATTCTAAGCCTCTTGAGGGAGGATGACGAAAACGATACCACGATCTTTACAATATGCTTTTGAACAGACCCCACTGATGAGGTACAGGCATTGTTTCAATTCCTAAACACTGGAGTTATAAGGAAGATAATCAGCTGTACCTTTCTTGTACCACAAAGTTGCTCACTCAATTGCCCAGATGACTGAAAATCAGCTGTATTGGGTAAAAAGTCAACTATGGTAAATATACAGTCAAACTTCATGGTTTTTGGCCAAACAACAACATTTGAATTCATATTCATCAATTTACCAAGGGTTGATCATGATTCCTCAAGAAAAGCATTCAAATCATCAAAGGGGCAAAATTGTCAAAATTAGGGTTTTGATTGAGAATGATTGATCATTGAGTTTTGACCTAGTACATGACCTAAATGGCTTGAAGAATAATCTCAAGGACTCAAATACAACATGTTTACATAATTTCATGACTCAAAACATTTCTCAAGATCAATTGATTGATAGTTGAAATTTGGATAAACTAATGAAAAGTCACCTGATACACAAAAAGTCAAACTTTGACTTTTTGGTCAACATTGAATTTTAAAGGTCAAGATTCATCAAGACATTCAAAAATATCAAACTTGGTCAACAAGAATCAAGAAAGTCAAGAAAGTCCATAAAAAGTTAAAGTTTCAAGACTTAGAAAAAATTTGTAAGTGTTTTTAACCTTGATAATTTCACTACTTCATGACAATTTTTCACCAAGATGCAAGATGAGTCAAGGAAAACTTTAAACATGAATGTTTTAGATATTTATGTGTGATACGGTGGGAGAACTGACTTGAGGTTTTACGTTTTGTGTTCGCAAATGTTTCGGTTTAGCAAGAGTCGCCACCGACTTTTTATTTTATCCTAAGGAAAGGTAAAAAAGCACAGGAAAGACCTTTGAGATGTTTTCTTGGGTTCCGGAAGTAGATTATAAAAAGGGAAGGTGCAAGCACCCTTTTCATCCATGGTTATCCATGGGCTCTTAGTTACTTGTTTAGATCACTTGCTTTTGCTTTTCAATTGTTTGAAATGGTGCTTTGTGTGTGGTTTTGAAAGATGTTTTGAAAGGAGGCCATCGTTGTGGCAACCTTTGTAATGATTCTTGTTTGAATGTATACAAAGATGTTTTTGTCTTTTGAAAAGATTTCAATGTTTGAAAGTTTGATTTGGGGAATGTTTTGAAATTGTGTTGTGAAGTGTGTTTGAAAATAGCAAGGATGTTTTGCAAGTTTTGATCAAGTAACTAAAAGTTATCTACCCTATTTTACTCAAAGATCTTTCCTATATGTTTTTAACCCTTTTGACAGTGTTGTTTTACCATTGCATTTGGTAAACAACCTTGTATTAGGATGTTAAACGGGACAGGCGCGGGTCATCGTATAGACCATGATAGCAATTGTGTCAAGTATTTTTGGCAAATTTTTGAGGGACTTGATCATTTTGTTTAGGCAACCAAGATAGCGTCATCGAGGGACTATGATCTTTTGTTTTTGTTTTGCCAAAGTACCCAACATGCATAACATGGCCCATATTTGAGGCAACAAGTGGATTGTAACCCTAGGAGTGCAAGTGTGCATTGTGTATTAATTTTCATGCATTTTTGTCTTTGTATTAGGTCAAACTACTTGTTGATTTTGGATTTTTGCATACAAACCCTAATCTCTAATCATGGCATAATTGAAAGCATAAAGCGCGAGAATTAAAAATCTAAGCTATTACAACATGATTATGGGGATGGGGGTACAATTTTTGAATGGGGGTGTATTTGACAAGAAATATAAACCCTAATTTACTATTACATCCAAATTGAATAATGGCATGAATAATAAATGGACAATATTTAAATGAACCAAAATAAATAAATATGCCAAATATATGAATATGCAAAAAGTTTATGTTTATTTTCCAAGCATGCAAAAATATTTAATGTAAAAATAAAGAAATAAATAAAAGATTAATTTTATTAGGTTAAGGGTAAAACCCTAATTTTATTTAAGAAAATAAATTCATTATATTATTTATATACAATAAAATAAAATAATATATACAAAAATAAAATATATTTAGAAAAAAAGTATTTTTTTAAGTATATTTAATAATAAAAATAAAAGTGTAATATTTTTATATTTTTATTCTAAATATATAATAAATGTTCCTAAATAGAAAGATAGGAAGTTGACAAAAACCTGTTTCAGCTGACTTCGTGTAGACCAATGTGGAGCTTTTCAACAAGGCTTGAGATGTCTGGGAGCTTTCTTGATCTTCACTTGACCTTCTCCAATACCCTTCTTGCCTTGAATATGCTTGAATCAACCTACAGAACTCAAACTGCACAAGCTCAAAATGAAAATGGAAAACCCTGTAAATGGATTTATAGTTGGTGTTTGAGGTTTGGGATAGCTTGGATGAGTTGAATGGAAGGTGTTTGAACCAACTTGGGGCAAAACGCACGAGCAAAATATGCTATGGAAGTCAAGTTGCAGGTTCTGCCCTGTTTTTCCAATGGAAAGTGATTTCTGGCTATGGGATGTTTGAGGGCTTAAGAGATCGTGTTTCTGGCTCAGAGGGATGTGAGAAAGATGTTTCAAAAGCTTACACAAGTTTTCTTTGGCTGATGTTTCTGTTCTAATGTTTTGGACATATTTCTTGTATATGAAGCAAAAGTGGGAAATGATGTGTAGCAGGCCTGTACAGGCTATCCACCACCTTGCACACTTTGCCCTTGGCCCCTCAAGTTTGTAGATTTGATTTTCTGTATGAGATATGGACCAATGCTCAAGGGATTCAGTTTTGACATAAAGCACATTTAAGCAAAAATGGAAATGTACCTTTTTCTACTTAGGGATTAATTTTGTGTACAATGCCCTAATGACCAAAACAATGCCTTAGACCAATGGATTTGCATTAAATTATTGAGTGTGAGATGGTTTAGAGGCCTGTAATCTAGTGCAAAGCAAGCTGACTTAAAATTGCAACTTGTATGAACATGAACATGCCATGGATGAAAAGTGAGTTTTTGCCAACTTCAAGCCTTCGATTCTCCCTAAACACAAATGAGTTTGGAGAGTTCTTGGACATTTTGGAAATCTTGCAACCTGCTCTACAATCCATATTTGAAATGAAACTTGATATTCCAAGTGGAACTATGTGAAAAATGTCCATGAAGATAGGTCAAAATCCTGCCTAAACTAGGGCAAAATTTCACTAAGTTAAAAGTTTTAGGGACCCTTGTTCCAAAAATCATAACTTGAGATCCAAGATTATTTTTAGAAAACTTTGTGAATGAAAGTTGTATACTTTGTGGAGGACTACAACTTTAATGTTGGAAGTTTTGTTTGAATCCAATTTCATCATGGTGAAAATGTTGGGCAAAGTTAGGAAAAATTAAGAAAATTTCATAACTTAGAAAAATTCTAAGTTATATAATTTTTCAATTTTAAACCCTAATTTGCAAAAATGGGTTTCTTGATGAACAAGTTTCATGTTGTGACACATATTGATGAAAAATGACCCTTGGCACTTGATTTTGACCAAAAAGTCAAAGTTTGACTTTTCAGTGTACAGTCAAATTTTGATCAGTTGACTGAAAAATTCATCTGTCAATCCAATGCAATTGAGGTCTCTTGGACTTGTTGAATAGGTCAAGATGATTCCATTGAGTCCTTGAGTCCATTCTTGAACCCATTTTTCCATTGGCCGGGTCAAAAATCAGAAATTGCCTTTGTGCAGTCAAAACCTTAAAAATGACCATTTTGCCCTTTTGATGATCTGATCAAATTTCTTGAGGAGTTGTGGTCCAAACTTGATCAAATGGTTCATATGAGTTTATAATGTTGATGTGGATCAAAAATCATGAGGTTTGACTGTAAATTGGCCACAATTGACTTTTTCCCCAATATAACTGATTTCTAGGTCAACTGTCCAATTGATTGGGCAAAAATTTGATTCAAGGCTTAAAACTTGGTATGGACAAACTTATGAGTACAACATGAAGTATGAAAGTCACTTTGAGCATTAGAAGTCCAAAAATCCCTGTGCAAACTCAAACCCTAATTTAGGTCATCAGTGCAAGGAGATGTCTTGAGCAGTGCAAACCCTAGCTTGGTCTTGATTCCAAAGAGTCTTGTGAGGGGAAAAAATGAGAGGGAAAATTTTGGGGTACAAAAACTGCCCCTGTTCAATCTTCTTGAACCTGAAGAGTTAGATTGGCGAATTTTGCCTTTCGTGACTCAAAGGTAAAAGAGGATTGGACACTAGAGTGCTCGTAAATTTGCACTCGTCAAACTGTAAGTTGAGGGAATGGGCTTAAAGATGCCATTTGGAGATGATAGAATCTTGCTGGAGATAGGCTTAGAGATTCCATCAAAAATGTTTGTTGAATATCAGTAGAATGAACTTCAGAATGGTATCCGTATCTAGAACGTATATGAGTTGTATCTGGAGATTGGATTCGTATGAGCAAAGGAATGGCGTCCGTGTCTGGAGCGTATCCGTACTGTAATTGTATTTGATTCTTGAATGAATATCAGAATGACTTCCGTGTCTGGAGTGTATCTGTATTGTATCTGAATTCTGAATGGGTGACAGAGAAACATCTGTGTATGAATGAGTGATAGAATGGCAACCGTGTCCGGAGCATTTCTGGACTGTATCTGAAGTTGAGATCTGTATGAGTAGTAGAATGACTTCCGTGTTGGGAGTGTATCTGTACTGTAACTGGGATCCGGACAAGTGACAAAATGACTTCCGTGTCTGGAGTGTATCTAATCTGTATCTGATTTCTGAAATCTGAATGAGTAATAGAACGACCGCCGTGTCTGGGGTGTATCCATACTGTATCTGAGATCTTTGAATATTTGTTAAAGATAGCTTTTAATCTTATTCTGAAAAGGGTAAAATGTTAGTTAAAACACAAAGTTATGTTGCATGACATGTATGATGCAATAAAGTGTGTTCTATCAATGTTTATGATATATGAATGTAATGTATGCGCATGTAAGCTAATTAGTTGTCTTGTTGAGGAAAATATATCCTTGATAACTGAAGATAATGAAATATTTGACCGCTGCTGGGGAAAATAAACCCTTGACTGCTGTTGGAGATTCAGAACCTTTGATTGTTGAGACCGAGAAATCCTTTGGACTTACTGATGGGGATTAACAAGAGCTTTGACAAACTTCTGTGGGGAATTGAGAATCCTTTATGACTTTCCTGGGGAAATAAGGATAAATTCGACGATCTCTACTGGGGAATTAAAACCTGGGAGGCTTCAACTGGAGAAATGAGAACAAGAATCTTCATTCTGTTGGGAAATGACTCTGTGGAGACTTCACTGGGGATCTGTAGTTCAAAATTTTCTGGCTCCGCCGGGGATTGAGGAGTTTTAGAACCTTAGTCCTGAGGGCTATATGTTTTTAACTCCGCTGGGGATTTTGAACTTTAACTCTGCTGGGGATGTGAATGACCTACTGTAGGGGATTTCCTCTGGAATAGCCTAAAGACGTTTTCCTATACTTTCGACCTATCAGTAATTATCCTTTCTCATTTCATTTTATTTGTAAGCGGTGATTATATTCAAATGCATATGCTTATTTAACAAATCATTGGACGTTTTCAAATAAAACATAATTGTAAAAATAAAGAAAAGGAAAACAAATTTCTGCACTTTGAAGTATCTTTGTATTAACTTTGTAAGTATTTTTGTACAAAGGAGACAAACATCCTAGTAAGAGAATGTTGTCATAAAAAATGAGAGAAATTTATACAAAGAAAGATGGCTATGTGTAACAATTCCATGGGGTTCCCATTCTGCTATAACCTTCATAACTCTGAGTATCTGTTCATTCGTTGCTTCATCCGCAGATGATTGGATTGATCAGAAGCCCAAAGCTTGTCCGTGAAGAGATTGCCCTTAAAGTGATCCGACGAGACATAGTCATACGCTTTAATTCCCTAACTTTTGCCTGGATCTCCCTTTCGGGTTTTCGATCCACCGGGAAACCCTTTTTTGCCCAAGTCGCCCTTTCAGGTTTTCAACTTGTCGGGTGTACATATTTTTTTATTTATCCCTAATTTTTTTCCTGAACCGCCCTTTCGGGTTTTCGATTCACCGGGATGCCCATTTTTTCCCAAGTCACCCTTTCGGGTTTTCAACTTGTCGGGTCGTTTTATGCGTAGTATCTTTTGACTATGTCTGTGTTCGCAGGGTGTGGCAGGTCGTCGCCGTCCATGGTGGTCAAAATCATTGCCCCACCAAAAAAGATGGTCTTGATCACAAATGGTCCTTCATAAGTAGGAGTCCATTTTCCCCTGGGATCACTTTGCGGCAAGATGATTCGCTTGATTACAAGGTCCCCGACTTTATATACTTGTCTCTTGACTCTCTTGTTGAAGGCCTTGATTATACGTTTTTGATATGCCTGACCATGGCAAACAGCAATAAGTCGCTTCTCGTCAATCAAGTTAAGTTGATCAAGCCGGGTCTGAATCCAATCGTCTTCACTCAAACCAGCATCCTTCACGATCCTTAGGGAAGGGATCTGAACTTTCACAGGTAAAACAACTTCCATGCCATATACCAAAGAAAAGGGTGTTGCCCCAGTTGAAGTGCGTGCCGTGGTACAGTACCCGTGCAGAGCAAACGATAACATTTCATGCCAGTCCTTGTAGGTGACTGTCATCTTTTGAATGATCTTCTTGATATTTTTGTTCGCGGCTTCGACAACACCGTTCATCTTAGGCCGATAGGGAGATGAATTGTGATGTTGAATCTTGAACTGCTCGCACAGAGCGCTGATCATAGTATTATTCAAATTTGTACCGTTGTCCGTGATGATCCTTTCGGGGATACCATATCGACATATGAGGTTTTGCTTGATGAAGCGGGCAACCACATTCTTTGTAACAGAGGCGAAGGAAGATGCTTCGACCCACTTGGTAAAGTAATCAATGGCCACCAGGATGAAACGGTGTCCATTGGATGTTGTAGGCTTAATCTCTCCAATCATGTCAATTCCCCATATCGCGAATGGCCAAGGAGCTGTTAAGACATTGAGAGGAACTGGAGGAATATGTACCTTGTCAGCATAGATTTGGCATTTGTGACAAGTACGGGAATGTTGATGACAATCAGCTTCCGTGGTAGACCAGTAGTAGCCTGCCCTTAGAATCTTCTTAGCCATCGTGTGACTGCTAGAGTGGGTGCCAAAGGTGCCATTATGTACTTCAGCCATGATATGCTCAGCCTCAACCTTGTCCACACAACAGAGTAGGACACAATCAAGATTACACTTGTATAAGATACCATTGCTCAGAAAGAACTTGGTTGCGAACCTCCTTAAGAACTTTTTATCGTTGACTGAAGCTCCTTCAAGGTATTCTTGTGCTTCGAGATACCTTTTGACGTCATGAAACCAAGGTCGGTTCACCACTTCTTAGGTATTAATCTCGTGACAATGTGCTGGTTCGTCCATTCGTTCAATGGTGATTTGAGGTGCCTCATTATCCCAGTTGAGTTTAAACATGGAAGACATTGTAGCCAGAGCATCCGCTAGCTGATTTTCTTCTCGCGGGAAGTGCTCAAAGGTAATCTGCTCGAAATGAGACAACAATGTCAGGACATGTTCTTTGTATGGGATAAGATTAGGATGTTTAGTGTCCCACTCTCCTTTGATTTGACTGATAACCAAAGCTGAGTCCCCAAATACAATCAGAGATTTGATTCCCAAGTCAATAGCAGCCTTGAGACCAAAGATACAAGCTTCATACTCGGCCATGTTGTTGGTGCAGCTGAAGTAGAGTCTAGCAGTGAAAGGTGTATGGCAACCTTCTGGAGAGATAAGTACCGCGCCGATACTGTTTCCAAGTGCATTTGAAGCACCATCAAAGTACAAGGTCCATTGGGATCCTTGTTCAGGTCCGTCATACAGTCCGTTACCTTTAATGTTGTCCAAAGTCATAATATCCTCGTCAGGGAAGTCAAACCTCATATATTGATAATCTTTGAAGGCTTGATGAGCTAGATGGTCAGCTAGTACACTCCCCTTTATAGCTTTTTGGGTTGTGTACTGGATATCGTACTCAGTCAGGATCATCTGCCATCTAGCGATTCTTCCGGATAAAGAAGGCTTTTTGAAGATGTACTTGATCGGATCCATTTTGGAAATCAACAAAGTGGTATGTGTCAACATATACTGCCTTAGCCGACGAGCAGCCCATACCAAAGCGCAACAAGTTTTCTCGAGCAGTGAGTAGCGAGTCTCACAGTCGGTAAACTTTTTGCTAAGGTAATAAATGGCATGCTCTTTTCGGCCAGACTCCTCATGTTGGCCCAGTACACACCCCATTGAATTATCCAAAACAGTCAGATACATGATTAAAGGCCTTCCTTCGACGGGTGGCATCAAGATAGGAGGTTCCAACAAATACTCCTTGATCTTATCAAAAGCAACTTGACAATCATTGTTCCATTCAACCACCCGATCTTTCTTCAACAGCTTGAAGATTGGCTCACAGGTAGATATTAGGTGAGAGATGAACCTTGCAATACAGTTTAAGCGTCCCAAGAAACCTCTAACCTCCTTCTCAGTACGTGGGCAGGAATTTCTTGTATAGCTTTGACTTTGGCAGAATCAACCTCGATGCCTTTGTTACTGACGATGAATCCCAAAAGTTTACCGGACCTAACTCCGAAAGTGCACTTGCTAGGGTTCAGTCTGAGCTTATATTCCTTTAACCTGACAAACAGATTTTGCAGATGGTCGAGGTGTTCTTCTTCTGTCTGTGAATGGGCTATCATGTCGTCTACGTAGACTTTGATTTCATGATGTATCATGTCATGAAACAAAGCTACCATGGCTCGCTGATAGGTTGCCCCGTCATTCTTCAGTTCGAATGGCATCACTTTATAGCAGAAGGTACCCCACTGCGTAACAAAAGTAGTCTTCTCCATGTCTTCGGGGGCCATTTTGATCTGGTTGTATCATGAGAATCCATCCATGAAGGAAAATTCCTTGTGTTGAGCTGTGTTGTCAACCAATATGTCAATGTGTGGTAGTGGAAAATCATCTTTAGGGCTAGCCCTATTTAAGTCTCTGTAGTCCATACACATTCTGACTTTGCCGTCCTTCTCAGGCACGAGCACAATGTTAGCAACCCATTGTGGATAGGAAGTAACAGCCAGAAAGCCAGCATTGAACTGTTTCATCACTTCAGCTTTGATCTTCTCAGACATATCGGGCCTCATTCGGCGGACTTTCTGTTTGATGGGTGGACAGTCTTCTCTTGTAGGGAGACGGTGAACCACAATATCTGTATCCAATCCTGGCATGTCTTCATAGGACCAGGCGAAGATCTCAACATATTCATTCAACAACTGAACTAAGCGCTCTTTGACACTTGGCTCCAGGTTGGCACCCACCTTAACCTCTTTTCTGTCTTCCTCTGTTCCCAAATTGATAGTCTCTAACAACTCTTCATGGGGTAGAATAGCCCTTTCTTCTTGTTGCAAAAGTCTAGCTAACTCTCCAGGCACTTCACAGTCTTCATCACCTTCGTACTCGGCATGGTTTACCAAATCTTCAGAGTCACTAAAGGCCAAAGCAGAATAGTCACCCATGGAATCTGGAGTGGATGGGTACCTGCATTTTGTGAGTGTGGGTGTGTGTAAGGGATAGCCATCCTTAAAAAAATGAAATGTAAGAAGAAATAAAATAAACACAAAAGTTTATAGATGAAAACGTCCATGATTCATTAAAAATGACATATGAAAATGAAGAATCAAAACCCTTACAAATGGACCTATATGCCCCGGGTAAGGCATAAGACGAAAAGAGTGTACGAATTGTTTAATAATTATTACAGACCAAACAGGAAATGTTCAAAAGATAAATTACTGATTGATGAAAGTAATGGGAATAAAGTCTTTCGCCTCCCAGTTGTTCAGTCCCCCTTCAATGGTTGGAAAGATCCAATCTTCAAAATTGCCTTCTTCATCATTATCTTCTAAAGCATGAACTCCATGGTGAGTGATTTTTAAGGGTGGTCCTCCAGCCAGGGAGCGACACACAGCTTTCTGGCTAGCAGCAGTGAAACCCAATCCAAACTTGTCTGTCTTGTGAGGAAAATCTGGCAGTTGTCCCCACACTGTACTCCCTCCTTCCTTGATTACAGCCTCCACATCTTTAAGGGATGACATCCGGGACACAAGCTTGGTAATGATTGGAACATCAGTCATTGTCTTGGCTACCGCAACTTCAGGAGAAACCTCTTCAAAGTGTTGGAAAGGTGTTTCTACGAATTCACCATCTAACTCCACGTAGCGGAAAGAGTTAAGGTGACTTATCATATACTCCTCCTCACCATGAACTGTTATGATTTTACCCTGGACTGGGTACTTGAGCATTTGGTGTAGAGAAGAAGTGACTGCCCCAACGTTGTGGATCCATGGCCTTCCCAACAAGCATGAATATGAAGGACGGATGTCCATCACATAAAATGTAGATTTGAAAATTTCCGTTCCCACCTTAATTGGGATGTCCACTTCTCCGTGAACCATCCTCTTAGAGCCGTCGAAGGCTCTAACAATGATATTACTAGGCTTTAGGGTTAAACCTTCATAGTCTAATTTGTCCAACGCTTTCTTTGGTAGAACATTTAAAGATGAACCGGTATCGACCAGAACATGAGCAAGTGTGGTCCCTCTGCACTCTACCGAGACATGCAGTGCATCATTGTGCTTTCTTCCCTTAAGGGTCAAATCAGCATCAGAGAAGCCAAGACCATTGTCGGGTGTAAGGCTAGCCATGCACTCTTGAAACTAATATGCAGAAGTTTCTTGAGGCATGTGTGCCGTCTTTAGAAATTTGATCAAGGCTTTAGCATGAGCCTCAGAGCAGAGTAATAGAGCCAGCATAGAGATTTTTGAAGGGGTTTGCCCCAGCTGCTCTACGACATCATAGTCGCTCTTCTTAATTATCTTTAAAATTTCCTCCATATCCTTTTGGGTGGTCTCAGGGATAACCAAAGTCTGAGCCCTCGTCCTAACGGGCGCTTATTGGATCCCCTTACCTTTATTGGCATTAACAGCAGAGGGTATAGCTTCAGGAGCATCAATTTCTTCAATAACCGGACTTTGCACAGATATCTTGACAGGCACAAGAGCACTTGAGGGTCCGAAGACTTCCCGTGGAGGAGCAATCTCCGGAGAGAAGATTCTTCTGCTATGAGTTATCTTACTTGTTCCCGTAATATTCCCTATGTCAGGAGTTTCTTCATCAGAATTCTCTTGGACTGATTCGATCTGCTTAACACCATGGTAGAAGATCTCTCCTCCATAATTCCATGGTATCGTCTTGTTGGACTTATATGGGATAGGCCCCGGCATGGTAATCTTCAGTGGTACGAACTTTTGGATCAGGCGTAATCTTAACAGGCCTTTTGCAGGTCTTGGAAAGATTGTTGGAAATGGTGATTATAGCAATGTCATTGATTGGAGTAACAAAGGTAGTAGGAGTAACATGAGTGATAGTAGCAACAAGAGTTTTCTGAAAAAGGATCTCTTGAGTATCCATCAGGCGTTGGATGCCTGATTTCAATAGTGGGCAGTCGGATTGCAAGGTTGAACAGAAGTAACAATCTTTTTCACATCCCGGGAAAATCCCGGCTTTCAACAGATTCATTTTAATTATCGGCAACAGAGTCATTAATTCATTAACATCGGTAACATGAAGATCTTCCACAATTGCATGGACATTATGACCATGTTTTGGCATAGGAGCGGATATCACATTAGGTTTTTCGGGGGCATCAAACTCTACCTCCTTGGCATCTATCAAATCTTGGATCTTATTTTTAAGGGCCCAACAGTTGTTGGTGTCATGCCCTAC
Source organism: Vicia faba (assembly GCA_948472305.1). NCBI lineage: Eukaryota > Viridiplantae > Streptophyta > Magnoliopsida > Fabales > Fabaceae > Vicia > Vicia faba. Next base: position 1,081,771,073 of record OX451739.1, on the reverse strand, counting down.
ACTGTCCGAATGGTATGCACATTTTGCATTGGAATGATAATAAGGAGAAGAGGTATTTGGGTTTTTCATCGCTTCTTTCAAGTTGGCAAGGTTTAACTTTAACAGATGAGGGAGGACCTGAGCCGGTTTCATATTGATCCGGGTGAATTGCTGTTGTGGCCTTTCTATCCTTTGTTGGTTAGCTCTTGGTTGATTGCTGCAAGGTTGATCGGCTGAGGAGTTCTGGATCATCACAGCCCCTACCGCTGGTCGGTGCTCCATTCTCCCTTGATTTCTCTGAGTATGAATATAAGAAACTTCCTTCTTGGCTGGGAAGGTCTTCTTGATAGCAGAGGAAGCGGAGGCATCCTTCTGAGTTTTACCACTCTTAATGCCAGCTTTGACCCTTTCACCGGTCAGAATTAATTCGGTGAACCCTGCAGATGAGCTCCCAATCAAGTGATTGAAGAATGGACCTGACAGAATCCCTAAAAATATGTCAACCAGCTCTCTATCCGACAATGGTGGCTGCACCCTACCAGCCAGATCCCGCCACTTCTGGGCATACTACTTAAATCCCTCATTAGAAGTAATACCCATACTATGTAGTTGAGTACGAGTAGGCACTAAATCTGCGTTGTATTGGTATTGTCGGTAGAAAGCAGCAGCCAAACCTTCCCAGTTATGGACATCATATCTCTCAAGTTGATAGAACCAGTCCAATTGCGTGCCCGACAAACTATCTTGAAAAAAGTGGACCCACAGATCCTTATCAGAAGAGTGAGGTTGGATCTTTCTGACATAGGATCTCAGATGCATCTTCGGACAGGACAAACCGTCATATTTAGCAAATGTAGGCACTTTGAACTTGGTAGGAATGACGATCCCAACAACCAACCCTAGTTCTTCGAAATCTAGCCCAGGCACCCTTTGCACTTCCATGGCTGCCAACCGGTCCTCAAGATTCTTATACTTATCGTCCGCCGGAGGATACTGCTGTTCGGAGTAATCTTCATCCTCTTCCTCTTCTTCTTCTTCAGCTTCAGACTCAGAGGGCATTGCAACTCCCTTTCCTTTACCAACCCCTTCGTCAGACATCGAGGGGAATTCAAGAACTCTCCTAGCCTGATGCTCAAATCTTCTTCCCATAGTGGCCACACCAATTCTTTTCTTTTTCTTCTTTTCTGGTTCCTTCTCTTTCTCTAACAGTGCTTTAAGATCCTCTTGACCCTTTGCTAAGGTCATGAGGAGTTGTTGGAATTGCGAATTCTGTGCTTGCAGATCTTTAACCGTCTGCTCTATATCCATCTTGCTGAAATAAACAGCAGAAAGATAAGGAAACCTGGTGTGAAGACTGTTTATGCATATGATGAATGATATGTTATTCATGTAATGCATTCAAGGATTCATAAATTCAAATTTGTTGCAAACAAAAGAACACACGTCATATTAATAAGAAGAAATTTGTTAGTACATAAATTCCCCATGGGCAAAATATTACAAAGCTTCTTAATGTAAAAAGACGTTGCGCATCCTATTTGGCGCGATGTAAGTGTTAAGAGTCTCCTCTTCGTGAAGTCGGCGGGTAAGCTCCAAAACCTTCTTCTCACTGGCATAGAAGCTGGCTTCAAAAGTGTTCCGCTCTTCCTTGAGTTGTATCCAACTCTTTTGCAATTCTTCCAATGATGTTGGCATGTCTAGATGTAGGAGGGTGTATGGAACCTCTCCTTCCATAGCAGGCTCTTTGATCACGGGGAGAATGTGAGGGTATGGCATCATAAGATTCTGGGCGCGGGTTCGTACCCACTTGAGATAAGGCTCAAGGGGGATGGAATTCTTGTGCCCCACTGTCTTACTATCCACTTTGTTGGGCATCCTCCAAGCTCGGATAAACCTTTGTCGAAGTCCTTGAGCGTCATTGTCGAAGTCAAAAACCAAGTCAGGAATCAGCATATCATGAGGGCCATCCCTTCGGGCATACCCAAATTGCCTCAAAGCTAAACAGGGGTTGTAGGTAATGCCTCCCCTAATGCCAAGTAATGGGACATTAGGGAATTCTCTGCAACGATCAATGATGATGACATTTTCTCTGGACCGAGAACACCAATAAACATCAGAATGTGTGAGGGTCATCAACCGTTGTGACCACCTTAAACCCTGCTCATTCTTCAAAACTGATTGGGGAAGGTGAGAAATAAACCACCTTGCTAAAAGAGGAGTACAACACATGAGAACACCTCTTTTCCTCATTGTTCGTGTGTGAAATGAGTGTAGGATGTCCCCAAGCAATGTAGGCACAGGATTTCGAGATATGAAAATCTTGACAGCATTCACATCTATAAGTTGATCAGGGTTTGGGAACAAGACCAACCCATAGATAAGAAGTGCCACAATCTCCTCAAAGGCTTGTAGATCTAGAGAATTCCAGCAGTCTTGTGCCTTCTCAAACAAAAACTTTGCCAAGAAACCCTTGACACCACTTCTGGTTTCCCAATGACCTTTGATATCAGATGGTTGCAAGTGTAAGGCTTGAGCAACATCTTCAGGCTTTGGTTCTCTTTCCATACCGTTGTAGGGTAGTTGATGAATAATAGGAATCCTCAGGAGTTGAGAAAATTCCTCCAAAGTAGGTACTAGTTGGTAATCAGGGAATGTGAAACAGTGGTGTAGGGGGTCAAAGAACTGGAAGAGGACTTTCACCATGTCTTCTTCAATGTTGAAGTTGACCAAGTTGGGAAGTCTACCATGTCTTTTACTGAAGAGAGAATTCTCTGGAATCTTGGAAGTAAGTTCCTTGAGTTGAGGAGGGATTCTCACAAGGTTTACTTGGATTGCTTTCCTCCGAAGAGATTCCATGACCTACAAAACAAGAACAAAGATGAAGATCCAAACTCTTGAAATGGTTAGTGGATGTATATGATGCTTTATGATGTTCATGATGTATGCACAAGCACATGTACAAGCAAGTCACACAAGTTCCTAGTTTCAGGCTTGCATGGGGTTTCATAGGTAAGTACCCTCTTGAAGTTAGTTGGCTCAACCTGTCCTATAAATAGTAACCAGGTTCTAAGAAGCTCAATATCACATGATTATTTTCTGTGTTTATTGTTTCAGTTTATCCACTTAACTGGCGACCGAAATATTCCAATAAAACAATCCTCAATGAGTGTAGTATCGAGTATCTACCAACTTCGGACTGCACCAAAGCCGGTCATCTCACTACCCCTAATAAGGCCAAGATGGTCAAGTAAGGTTCTAAGAGTTCATTAGTGCTTCATGACATCACTCAGCGGCCCCGTATTCTCTTTGATTGACTCAAAGGCTACCAGTACCCACAAATATGTCGCACTAATATAACTATTGCTTCAACCGTGTTGGTATACCCTGCACAGTTTCCACAACGTATTGCTATTTATCTATGAATGTTTCCCAAAAATCCGGGTGGAGGATTTAAAACCAAAACAAGAGAACCAATTGTAAGGAAATCAAAGCAAACAAGATAAGCATGCAAAGGTGATATAAACCCTAAGGTTACTCCACTTTTAGAATTTTCCCAGCAGAGTCGCCAGTTCTGTGATATGGTGGGAGAACTGACTTTAGGTTTTGCGTTTTGTGTTCGCAAATGTTTTGGTTTAGCAAGAGTCGCCACCGACTTTTTATTTTATCCTAAGGAAAGGTCAAAAAGCATAGGAAAGACCTTTGAGATGTTTTCTTGGGTTCGGGGAGTAGATTATGAAAAGGGAAGGTGCAAGCACCCTTTTCATCCATGGTTATCCATGGGCTCTTAGTTACTTGTTTAGATCACTTGCTTTTGCTTTTCAATTGTTTGAAATGGTGCTTTGTGTATGGTTTTGAAAGATGTTTTGAAAAGAGGCCATCGTTGTGGCAACCTTTGTAATGATTCTTGTTTGAATGTATACAAAGATGTTTTTGTCTTTTGAAAATATTTCAATGTTTGAAAGTTTGATTTGGGGAATGTTTTGAAATTGTGTTGTGAAGTGTGTTTGAAAATAGCAAGGATGTTTTGCAAGTTTTGATCAAGTAACTAAAAGTTATCTACCCTATTTTACTCAAAGATCTTTCCTATATGTTTTTAACCCTTTTGACAGTGTTGTTTTACCATTGCATTTGGTAAACAACCTTGTATTAGGATGTTAAACGGGACAGGCGCGGGTCATCGTATAGACCATGATAGCAATTGTGTCAAGTATTTTTGGCAAATTTTTGAGGGACTTGATCATTTTGTTTAGGCAACCAAGATAGCGTCATCGAGGGACTATGATCTTTTGTTTTTGTTTTGCCAAAGTACCCAACATGCATAACATGGCCCATATTTGAGGCAACAAGTGGATTGTAACCCTAGGAGTGCAAGTGTGCATTGTGTATTGATTTTCATGCATTTTTGTCTTTGTATTAGGTCAAACTACTTGTTTATTTTGGATTTTTGCATACAAACCCTAATCTCTAATCATGGCATAATTGAAAGCATAAAGCGCGAGAATTAAAAATCTAAGCTATTACAACATGATTATGGGGATGGGGGTACAATTTTTGAATGGGGGTGTATTTGACAAGAAATATAAATCCTAATTTACTATTACATCCAAATTGAATAATGGCATGAATAATAAATGGACAATATTTAAATGAACCAAAATAAATAAATATGCCAAATATATGAATATGCAAAAAGTTTATGTTTATTTTCCAAGTATGTAAAAATATTTAATGTAAAAATAAAGAAATAAATAAAAGATTAATTTTATTAGGTTAAGGGTAAAACCCTAATTTTCTTTAAAAAAATAAATTCATTATATTATTTATATACAATAAAATAAAATAATATATACAAAAATAAAATATATTTAGAAAAAAAGTATTTTTTAAGTATATTTAATAATAAAAATAAAAGTGTAATATTTTTATATTTTTATTCTAAATATATAATAAAATAAGAGTATATATATATATATATATATATATATATATATATATATATATATATATATATATATATATATATATATATATATATATATATATATATATATATATATATATATATATATATATATATATATATATATATATATATATATATATATATATATATATATATATATATATATATATATATATATATATATATATATATATATATATTATATTAAATATGTACAATAAATAAAATATATACAAAAATAAAATATATTTAGAATAATATTTTCAGTGTGAATAAAAATAAAGAATAAAAATAAAAGTATAATTTATATATTATTTTCAAGTTTTTAATAAATAAGATAAAAGTCATTAAATTGCTTTTTATGTTAGAAAAATAAAAATAAAATGCAAAACAAATGTGAAAAAATTATAAAAATATTTTTGAGTATTTTTTATATTTGGAAATAATAAAATATAATCAGAAATGAAAATAAAAATGCAAAAATATAAAATAACAAGAAATTGGGCCAGGGGGTGCAAAAAGGAAAAGGGAGGTGTCAAAAGTGAAAGGACCAAAGCCCAGCCCAAGCCATTTCATCTTCAACCTCTGACTTTGAAAACGCGCGCGCCCTGTACAATTTCTAGATCCTGTATACGAGCTCTATTGCAAAAACACATAACATCAAAGTTGTAGAGCATTTCAAGACGAATCCAACCATATAAACAACTTGTCCTAACTCTCAAAGACCAGAGAGAATTTCTCTGGCCCTAAAATCTAACCTAATTTTTTCAGTATGTTCATGGATCAAATTCTCTTAGCATACTTAATATAAATGAAAACTGAGCATATGTACAGCTTCATGGCAATGAATACTACATTTCTTATTCACAAACCTAAGGCTAAATGTTCCTAAATAGAGAGATAGGAAGCTGACAAAAACCTATTTCAGCTGACTTCGTGTAGGGCAATGTGGAGCTTTTCAACAAGGCTTGAGATGTTTGGGAGCTTGCTTGAACTTCGCTTGACCTTCTCCAATACCCTGCTTGCCTTGAATATGCTTGAATCAGCCTACAGAAATCAACCTGCACAAGCTCAAAATGAAAATGGCAAACCTTGTAAATGGAGTTACAATTGGTGTTTGAGGTTTGGGATAGCTTGGATGAGTTGAATGGAAGGTGTTTGAACCAACTTGGGGCAAAACACACGAGCAAAATGTGCTATGGAAGTCAAGTTGCAGGTTCTGCCCTGTTTTTCCAATGGAAAATGATTTCTGGCTATGGGATGTTTGAGGGATTAAGAGATCGTGTTTCTGGCTCAGAGGGATGTGAGAAAGATGTTTCAAAAGCTTACACAAGTTTTCTTTGGCTGATGTTTTTGTTCTCATGTTTTGGACATATTTCTTGTATATGAAGCAAAAGTGGGAAATGATGTGTAGCAGGCCTGTACAGGCTATCCACCACCTTGCACACTTTGCCCTTGGCCCCTCAAGTTTGTAGATTTGATTTTATGTATGAGATATAGACCAATGCTCAAGGGATTCAGTTTTGACATAAAGCACATTTAAGCAAAAATGGAAATGTACCTTTTTCTACTTAAGGATTAATTTTGTGTACAATGCCCTAATGACCAAAACAATGCCTTAGACCAATGGATTTTCATTAAATTATTGAGTGTGAGATGGTTTAGAGGCCTGTAATCTAGTGCAAAGCAAGCTGACTTAAAATTGCAACTTGTATGAACATGCCATGGATGAAAAGTGAGTTTTTGCCAACTTCAAGCCTTCGATTCTCCCTAACCAAAAATGAGTTTGGAGAGTTCTTGGACATTTTGGAAAGCTTGCAACCTTCTCTACAATCCATCTTTAAAATGAAACTTGAGATTCCAAGTGGAACTATGTGAAAAATGGCCATGAAGATAGGTCAAAATCATGCCTAAAGTAGGGCAAAATTTCACTAAGTTAAAAGTTTTAGGGACCCTTGTTCCAAAAATCATAACTTGAGATACAAGATTATTTTGGGAAAACTTTGTGAATAAAATTTGTAGAATTTGTGGAGGACTACAAGTTTCATGTTGGAAGTTTTGTTTGAATCCAATTGCATCATGGTGAAAATGTTGGGCAAAGTTAGGAAAAATTAAGAAAATTTCATAACTTAGACCAAGTTATGAAAATTTTCAATTTTAAACCCTAATTTTCAAAAATGGATTTCTTGATGAACAAGTTTCATGTTTTGACACATATTGATGAAAAATGACCCTTGGCACTTGATTTTGACCAAAAATTCAAAGTTTGACTTTTCAGTGTACAGTCAAATTTTGATCAGTTGACTGGAAAATTCATCTGTCAATCCAATGCAATTGAGGTCTCTTGGACTTGTTGAATAGGTCAATATGATGCCATTTAGTCCTTGAGTCCATGCTTGAACCCAATTTGCCATTGGCTGGGTCAAAAATCAGAAATTGCCTTTGTGCAGTCAAAACCCTAAAAATGACCATTTTGCCCTTTTGATGATCTGATCAAATTTCTTGAGGAGTTGTGGTCCAAACTTGATCAAATGGTTCATATGAGTTTATAATTTTGATGTGGATCAAAAATCATGAGGTTTGACTGTAAATTGGCCACAATTGACTTTTTCCCCAATACAGCTGATTTATAGGTCAACTGTCCAATTGACTGGGCAAAAATTTGATTCAAGGCTTGAAACTTGGTATGGACAAACTTATGAGTCCAACATGAAGTATGAAAGTCACTTTGAGCATTATAAGTCCAAAAATCCCTGTGCAAACTCAAACCCTAATTTAGGTCATCAATGCAAGGAGATGTCTTGAGCAGTGCAAACCCTAGCTTGGTCTTGATTCCAAAGAGTCTTGTGAGGGGAAAAAATGAGAGGGCAAATTTTGGGGTACAACATTATGAATTATACAACTTTGTACCTTATGTTTGATGTCCAAAAAATGCTTAGATTTGAAGATATAAGCTCATAAAGTCATGACACTTTTCATGAAACACTTAGTGAAAATTTTAGCAAGTTTAGGCATATTTTTGTCCTAAATTCTTGGCCAATTTTTACCAAGCTCCAAGATGATTTAGCCAAAATGGTCAACATTAAGGTTGTAGATAATGTATCAAGCTTTCCAAAATGTCCAAGAATTTAAAGAGATCATTTTAGAGCTAGGAGATTCGAAGAGATGGAGTTGAGCATCCATTCTTGAGTTACAAGTCATTTTCTTGATGAACACATAATTCAATATCAATGTTATGCCGCATAATCTTGCTTTTCAGGACTTATAACTTGTGTATCTACCCATAATTAATGGATTACACAAAATTTTGAGCTATGATCCAAGTGGTTTAAGCATTGTCTAAGTCAATTTGCCATTTTGGGGAGAAAGTTAACATTGCCATTCTTGAAAAGCAAGCTTTATACATAAAGTGAAATAATGAGCCTCTCACTTGTTCCTTCTGATCACACTCCATCTACAAGGTCAAGAGAATTGTGATTAAAGTGTTTAACCATTCTATGATCAAAGGTACAAGGCATTGGAACTTAATTTTTCAAGAAAATCACATGTTGAGCTTAACATTTGATTTTTGAAATCTGATTACTTGAGCCCTCAAAACCTCTTGACTATAAATATAGGAGTCATTTACATACCAAGACACGAATTCAATAGCCCTCAAACTCACTCAAACTCCCTAAAACTCATAATTGCACAAAAACCTCCATTGTTGGCATTTCTGACCAAAAACTTCAAACACTCAAATCCCTCGCGCGTTTTCACTTATAATCATTTACAAATCATCTATACATCATAAACAACTCATCCCCTCCCTTGTTTCACAATTGTAACATCATATTCCTCATCTTCCAAACTCAAAAACAGAACTCTGCACATTGACTTCTCCAACACGTTTCAGGCACTTTCAGCATAAAGTAAGAGTTGCATTAGCTTCCTAGAAGTCTAGAGAAGCTATCTAGATCATCACCACACCTCCAGAAGTGCTCAAACTCCATACACAATTTTCCGGTTTTGAGGTAATTTTTATCAACTTTGAACTCTCTCCACAAGCATCATTAATTGTTACTTTGTGAATAAAAAATGTAGACATCATAACCCTGAAGCTAACCATACCTTTAGTTTTCATTTATGTTGCCTGAGTGATGCGGATTTTGAGTTTGAACTTTCTGAAAAAATTAGGTTTTATTTGGTACCAAACAAAATTAATGTTCATCTTTGATTTATAGCTCATGAAATTTATATGTTTGAATTCGTTTGAAAAATGGAGCAAGTTTCATGTTTATACTTTTGCAAACGGTTGAGAAATGAGGAAGTTACAAAATTCAAAAATGGTGTTGAAACTTCTGGCGCGAGGAAGAAGATGAAGCACAGTCAGAAATGAGTTCATTACATATTTAATAATTGTTGTCTTAACTACTGGATGTATCACCACTCAGTGGTTAAAGCGCGCACATATGACCTTTGTGACCAGGGTTCGAGCCCCAGCGGTACTTTTGTTTTTGTTTTTTTACATTTTTTCTTTCAGATTTCATACATACAAGCCATGCGTGCCTACCATGCGCTTCACACTAATGCCATCAGATCTGCCAACTATCCAATCCCACGCTCCAAGCTCACATGTGCATCATGGACACTTTGAAAGTCAGCCACACATGATCACAAATAGGCGATGGACTCTCTCTTATGGGCCTTGACTCAATTTTTTTTCCACCCCCATTTTACTTTATATTGTGCATGCCTATAACTTTATTTATTTATTTATTTTCTGATTCGAAACAAATTCATTTTTGGGCCTAACTCTTTTTGCTACTTTTAACCCTCCTTTTACCTTTTAACACCCATCCCATATATTTTATATTTTTATTTATCTATTTATTTATTTTATTAAAACCGAAAAATACAAAAAACATATATTTTTATTAAATAATCTAATTCAAGCATTTTATTTTATTTTTGTCAAATTAAATATTATTATTTCTTTTACATTGTAGAATATTTTTCTAATTAACATTAACAAAATTTATTTTCTAAACAAATTAAATTAAATTTAGGTTTTTATTTTAGCTAACTTAGATTTTAGATTTTGTTAAATATTAATTAACTTCTCTATAATTAAATTTAATTAGTCTAATTAGGTTAACTATTAAATCTTTCTTTCTATCAAAAAAACCCTAAAAAACAATTTCTCATTCATCTTTACATTTTGTACATTCTATTATAATTCATGATCAATGGTTTGTAATAGTAATTAGGATTTTATTGCTATCCTCCCCCTATTCACAAACTTGTATCCCCCATTTCCAAAGTGTTTTAATAGCATAAGACATTTAAATTCCGCAATTTATCGCTTTCCTTATTATTGCTAGTTATTATGGTTTGCATGACAAGACTAAAATCAAACCTAGCAAAACACTAATTCAAAATATAAAATACTTGAAAACAAAACACTTTGCACACATGCACCTCTAGGGTAACCCACACTTGTTGCCTCGGATAAAAAACAATCATGTCCCCTCGAACGTGGGATGTTTTAGCAAAATACCTTTGATTAAAAGATCATAGTCCCTCGATAACCCTTCAATGTTGCCTTCGCTAAATAATCTTAGTCCCTTTCTACAAATTGATAAAACATCTTACATGTTTCCTTCTATGACTGTACGACGACCCACGCCTGTCCCTCACATTCAATGATATGGCTATCTACTAACTAATGGTAGACGAGCACTATCTAAAGGAAGAGGAAAAGAACAGAGACTTTTTTGAGTAGGTAGATTGCCCGTGATTGCTTGCTCACAAACATAACCATTTCCACACCTCACACTTTCAAAACATTTATTGAAACAAACATTTTGTATATATTCTCAACGATACGAGAATTATTACAAAATTGTCTTACATTGGCATTTTCAAACATCTTTTCAAATATCCCCTTTCAACCAATATTTTCAAAAAACAACACTTTGTATACATTCTCAACGATACGAGAATCATTACAAAGTTTTCCGAACTAAGGCGATTTCAAAATATTTTCAAACATACACAAAACACAAAGCATTTCAAAGTGAGCTAGAAATTAAGAGCCCGTAGATAACTATGGATGAAAAGGGTGCTAACACCTTCCCTTTTCATAACCTACCCCCCGAGCTCAAGAAAATTCTCAAAAGGTCTTTCCTGTTCTTTTCACCCTTTCCTTTATTAGATAAAAGAAAAGTCGGTGGCGGCTCTTGCTATCTGCAACAATTGCGATAAAACGCAAAACACCCAAGTCAATTCTCCTACCGTATCACATAACTGGTGACTCTGTTGGGGAAAATACTAAAAGTGGGGTTACCTTAAGATCTAGATCACCTTTATTTTCTTTACTTGTTTGCCTTGTTTGCTTTACATTTTGGGTTATGCTTGAGTTTATTTCTTGTGTAGATCCTATACCCAGATCTGGGGCATATTAGGTGATTAGCAATAGATCATGGAAACTGTACGACATAGACCGATATGGTTGAAGCGATGGCTACTTTAGTGTGACACATTTGTGGGTACTGGTGTCACTTGAGTTAAATCAAGGAGAATACGGGGCCACTGAGTGGTGTCATAAAGCGCTAACTGACTGTAGAACCTTAGTTGAACAACTTGGCCATTAGAAAGTAGTGAGATAGCTGGATTTGGTGCAAGAATGAAGTTGGTTGATACTTGATACTACACTCATTAAGATCAAGCTTTTTGGATATTTTGGTCGCGAAAAAAAGATTGCTTGTGCTGAAACAATGCTCGGTGAAGAAAGATCAATGATATTGAGATTCCTTAGAACCCGATTACTTTCTTTTAGGATAGGTTAAAGCAACTAAAACTTCAAGAGGATACTTACCTATAAACCTCATGCAAGCGTAAACCTAAAGCCTTGTGTGCTTTGTGTGTATATGATTATTTGTTCATAACATCATAAATATCATGACATCATTCCATAGCATTTTCACTAACCATTTTAAGGACCTAAGGATTTATCTTTGTCCCGTTTTATAGTACATGGCTTCCACTCACAGAAATACCATCCGAATCAGCTTTGTAAAAGTGCCTCCTCAACTCCAAGAGTTAGCATCAAGGGTTTCTGAGAATTCTCTGTTCACCAAAAGACACGATTGACTTCTCAATCTGGTTACCTCGAGCTTTAAAGAAGACATGATGTGTGTGCTCTTTTAATTCTTTGACCCCGTACATCATTGTTTCACCTTTCCTGATTATCAGTTGGTGCCCACAATGGAGGAGTTCTCTCAACTATTAGGAGTACCTATTCTTGATCAAGTTCCCTTCACTGGTTTAGAGAAAGATCCACAACCTGAGGAGATTGCATCAACCCTACATTTGAAAAGGTCTGACGTTGTAGCCAATTGGGAAACAAGGAGCAGAGTCAAGGGTTTTTTAGCTAAGTTTCTATTAGAGAAGGCTCAAATGTTTTGGGAGGATATGGATTTTCAAGATTTTGAAGAAGTCTTGGCTTTTCTAATCTATGGGTTAGTACTATTCCCTAATCCAGACCAACTCATAGATGTGAATGCTGTCAAGATCTTCCTTTCTCGTAACCCTGTGCCTACTTTACTCAGAGACATTTTGCACACTCTTTACACTCATACCATGAGGAAGAGAGGAGCTCTTATGTGTTGCATACCGCTGCTATCTAGGTGGTTTATTTCGCACCTTCCCCAATAACTTTGAAGAATGAACAAGGTCTGAATTGGTCGCAAAGGGGAAATTGTAACTTTTGAACTTATTAATACAATTGTTGTTTCTATTTCCTTTTTGGATAGAAAATTTATATCTCTTAAGGTCTTTGAAAACATTGCATCCATATAGCATGCATCATATCATAAGCAGGTTTTTTGATATAGGTTTCTTCATCTTTTTACTATTTATTTTAGTATAAGATGGCTCTAGAGTAAACCGTCAAAGATATGCAAACTCAACATGCACAGTTCCAAGAGACTCTCCTCAACCTAGCTAAAGGTCAACAAGAGATGATGGCACTCCTTGCCACCAAAAAGAAGACCAAGAAATGGGCTGTTATTCTCAACATGGGAAGAAGGTTCAAGGGGCCCGCTCGATTGGCTCAAATAGAAGAGGCTTCTTATGAGGAAGAAGACAATCAAGACGAGGAAGTTAGAAGCACTAGAACTGGGGGTGGAAATAACCATATTTCTGAGGACGAAGATTACTCCAATGAGTAGTACCCACCGACAGAGGATAAATACAAACAACTGGAAGACTGACTTAAGGCTGTAGAGATCTAAACAGTGCCTGATTTAGAATTTGGAGACTTAGGTCTGGTCCCTGGGATGGGTCTCCTGTCCTAAAATGCATCTGAGGTCTTATGTCCGCAAGATTCAACCACACACCGCCGATAGGAAGTTATGGGTTCATTTCTTCCAAGAGAGCTTATCTGGGACACAGTTGGATTGGTTCTATAAACTAGAAGGGACTAATATCCACATATGTGAGTATCTGGCTGCTGCCTTCTACAGATAATACCAATACAATGCTGATCTTGCACCAACTCGCGTGCAATTACAAAATATGACTATGAGTTCAAATGAAGGCTTTAAGGAGTATGCTCAAAAGTGGAGGGACCTGGATGGAAGGGTGCAACCCCCTTTGACTGACAGAGAATTAGTGAACATGTTCATGGGCACCTTGACCGGTCCATTCTTTAATTTGCTGATTGAGAGTTCTTCGTCAGGGTTTACTGAGTTGATTTTGACTAGCAAACAAGTTGAAAGTGGAATCAAAAGCGGAAAGATCTCCATGGCCTCAACCTCTAATGCTGTAAAGACACCATTTGTTGGTAAGAAAGAGACTAATGCTATTTATGGACAAAGGAGCCGTATCAAGAGTGATCGTCATCAGTCAGTAGGAGTTGTATTTATTTCAAACCCGACCCCAATTCAACGATCACAACAATTAAACAATCAACAAAGGCCTGATGCCCCGAGGAGGAAATTCACTAGAATCAACATGCCACTATCTCAAGCTTTACAACATCTGTTGGAGGCAGATTTGGTAACACTGAGGAATCCTCCTAAAAACCCCAATTTCATCTCCAAAATACAACCCGAATGCAAAATATGCCTATCATTCCAATAGCTCTGGGCACGATACAAATTATTGTTGGGCCTTAAAGAGCAAGATCCAAGATTTGATCGATAACAAGGTGATTGAGTTTGACCCTACACAAACCCCTAATGTCATTACTGCTCCCATGCCCAATCACGGTAAAAGTGTTAATGCTATTGACAATGTCTCTTTTGTCTCCACCATCGATGATTTGACTACTCCATTATTGACCCTTAAGAAGAATATGCTAAGAGCCGATTTATTTCCTGGCTTCCTTGAAAATTGTTACCATTGTGCTCCCAAATTAATGGTTGTATATGGCTGAAGAAAGGCATTCAACGCCTGATTGATAGCCATCAAATTTTGTTCGAGAAAACTCCGTCCGTGAAGAGTTTACCTGAAAGTATACCTCAAGATGTTTCCATAATCACCATTTCAAATGCCCCTATTAGGATCACCTATAAAGGCCCTATAAGGATTCCTGCTGAGCCGAGAGTGGCTCCCCTGATTATCACTACACTGAGGCTAGTCCCCTATTCCTCCGACAAAGCTGTTCCTTAGAACTATGGGGCAGAATTTTATTACCATGGTGTCAAGCAAGAGCCATGGATTATTGAAAATGAAGAGCCTGAAATTACAAACATTGTTGGAACTAGTAAGGTCACTAGGACAGGAAGGGTCTTATCTCCGGAGATCTCTCCTCCAACAACTACTACAACACCTATTCGCATTCCTACTGCTGGGCCAACTGCCAATGCCTGAGGTAAAGAGAAAGTTACTGAGCCTGCCCTGATGGAGGCACCCTTAAAAGAAGTGACAATTCAAGATCCATCTAGACAAGAGGTGGAAGAAATTCTAAAGATCATCCAAAAAGGTGACTACAAAATAGTTGAGCAACTGGGGCAGACACCCTCAAAGATATCCATGCTATCCTTGTTACTATGCTCCGAAGCATATGCCCAAGCTTTGCGGAAATTCCTGAAGAATGCCCATGTACCACAAGCGACCACCATTGATCAATTTGAGAATTATGTTGCAAGCCTAACCGCTGATAATGGCTTGGGATTTTCTGATGTAGATTTAACTCTAGCAGGGAAGAATCACAACAAGGCTCTCCACATCTCTATTTAATGCAAAGGCACCACCTTGGCGCATGTGTTAGTAGATATTGGGTCCTCCCTCAATGTTTTATCTAAAGGTGCTTTGGATAGGTTGGATTGTGATGGACTAGTGCTGAAACCCAACGATATTATGGTAAGAGCCTTCGATGGTTCAAAAAGAATGGTCCAAGAAGAGGTTGATCCCCCGATCAAGGTGGGATCTTAAGTCTTCAATTCAACTTTTTATGTAATGGATATTCACTCGGCCTATTCATGCTTGCTCGGACGCCCATGGATTCATGGGTCAGGTGCAATTATCTCTACATTGCATCAAAAGCTGAAGTACCCAGTAAAAAGGGAAGATTGTTACAGTCCGTGGAGAGGAAGAATATATGGTCAATCATTTGAATTATTTCAAATATGTTGAAATGGATGGCGAATTCATTGAAACCCCCTGTAAAGTATTTGAAGTAATCCCTCCAACGATTGTTGTTGCTAAAGCTACTATTCCTGAGATCTCTAAGGGCACACAAAAATGGTCTCTTTGAAAGATGCTAGGGTTGTTGTAGAAGATGGAGGCTGTACTATCTGGGGATAACTTCCTGATATCGCCTACAAATCCGACAAATTTGGGTTGGATTTTATTTCAAAGGCTCAGAAAAAGGTTCGACGTGCTCGTGCTGGGGGGGGGGGGGACACCTCTCTGTATTAGCAACAATGAAGTCAATGCTCTGGAAGATGATACTGACAGTGATGGTGACTTGGACGACTGGATATTGCTAACTACTAACGGAGGACTCAACAACTAGAAGGCCAAAGACTTCATCTCAATCTTCTTTAGTCAGGAGTAATTGCTATTTCCTGTTTTCCTATTGCTTTAAGAAGTTTGTCTGTATAATTTCTATTTAAAACAATGACTTTAAACCATGTGCCTTGCCCGGGGCACAATGGTCCATTTGTTAAGGGTATTTTGCATTTAGAATTTGCACTCCTTATCTTTCTTTTACTTTATTGCATTTTTCAAAATATCCATGTGAACTTACATGCATACACACACATTTGAAGATCCACATCCACTCCGGATCTTATTGACAATAATTCTGCTATTGTCGTTTATGACTTTGAAAATCCAATCTATCAAGCCGAAGGTGAAGAATATTGTGAGATACCTGGAGAACTCTCCAGACTCTTGATACAAGAGGAAAAGGCTATCCAACCGCACGAAAAACCGTTCGAAGTGATAAACTTGGGTACTGAGGCAGATAAGAAAGAAGTCAAGATTGGCGCCAACCTGGAAGACAGTGTTAAGAGCAGATTGGTTCAGATGTTGCACGACTATGTTGAGGTATTCGCTTGGTCATATGAAGACATGCCAGGACTCAATACTGATATTGTGGTTCATCGTCTGCCAATGAAAGAAGGTTGTTCTCCGATCAAACAAAAGGTTCACCGCATGCATCCTGATATGTCTGAGAAGATCAAGGATGAGGTAATGAAAAAATTCAATACAGGTTTCTTGGAAGTGACGTCATATCACTAATGGGTTGTAAATGTTGTTCCAGTGCTGAAGAAAGATGGTAAGGTCTGTATGTGTGTAGACTACATGGATTTAAATAGGGAGAGCCCCAAAGATGACTTCCCATTACCACATATTGATGTCTTGGTTAGAAACACTGCTCAACACAAGGTTTTCTCCTTCATGGATGGCTTCTCGGGTTACAACAAAATCAAAATGGCGCCCGAAGACATGGAGAAGACTACTTTTGTCACATAGTGGCGCACCTTCTATTATAAGGTCATGCCTTTTGGGCTGAAGAACACAGACGCAACTTATCAAAGGGCTATGGTGGCTTTATTTCATGATATGATTCATCATGAGATAGAAGTCTATGTTAATGAAATGATAGCAAGATCCCAAAATGAAGAAGAGCACCTTGATCATCCGCACAAGCTGTTTGAGAGGCTGAAGAAATATAAGCTGAGGTTGAATCCCAACAAATGCATCTTCATGGTAAGGTCTGGTAAGCTCCTAGGCTTTATCGTCAGTGGCAAAGGAATTGAAGTTGATCCCACCAAAGTCAAGGTTATCCAAAAAATGCTAGCTCCTCATACTGAAAAGGAGGTTAGAGGTTTCTTAGGATGACTCAATTACATTGCCCGGTTCATCTCTCACTTGACTGCTACTTGTGAGCCACTCTTCAAGCTGTTAAAGAAAGATTAAGTAGTAAAATGAAATGACGACTGTCAAATAGCTTTTAACAAAATCAAAGAATAATTAAAAGAGCCTCCAATCCTGATTCCACCAGTTGAAGGAAGACCTATGATCATGTACTTAACCGTGTTAGAGAATTCAATGGGGTGTGTGCTGGGGAAGCATGACGAGTCTGGTCGAAAAGAGCATGCAATATACTACCTTAGAAAAAAGTTTACTGACTCTGAAACAATATATTCATTGCTCGAGAAAACTTTCTGCACTTTTACGTGGGCTGCTCGCCGACTAAGACTGTATATGTTGACTCATACCACTTTACTGATCTCTAAGATGGATCCCATCAAGTACATCTTCGAGAAGCCAGCTCTCTCCGAAAGGATAGCCTGATGGAAAATGATCTTAACTGAATATGACATCCAGTACACTGCACAAAAAGAAATTAAAGGAAGTGTACTGGAAGATCAGTTGGTGCATCAAGCTGTAGACGGCTACCAATCTATGAACTTTGAATTTCCAAACGAGAATATCATGCTGATTACAGATTGTGAAAAGACTGGACCGTATGAAGGACCTGAGCAAGGATCCCGATGGACTATGATTGATGGAGCTTCCAACGTATTAGGTAACCGAATTGGTGCTGTGATCATTTCCCTCGAAGGTTGCCATATGCCTTCCACTGCCAGACTCTTCTTTGACTGTACCAATAATATGGCCGAGTACGAAGCATGCATCTTGGGTCTTAAAGCTGCTATTGACCTAAGAATCAAATTATTAAGTGTATATGGAGACTCAGCCTTGGTGATCAGTCAAGTTAAAAGAGAGTGGGATACAAAACATCCAAATCTGATCCCTTACAAAGAACTTGTGCTAGCCTTGATCCCATACTTTGAAGAGGCTACCTTTTGAACATATCCCGAGGGAAGAGAATCAGTTGGCAGATACTTTAGCTAAAATGTCTTCTATGTTCAAGGTCAAATGGGACAACGAAGCCCCTAGAATTATTGTCGAAAGATTTGACGAACCAGCACACTGCTATGAGATTAACACTGATGAAGTAGAGGAGATGCCTTGGTTTCATGAGGTAAAGAGGTACCTTGAAGCTCAAGAGTACCCTGAAGGAACATCTATCAACAAAAAGAAATTCATGCAGAGGTTCTCAGCCAAGTTCTTCCTGAGGAACAAAATTTTATACAAGCGCAACCATGATTCAATTCTGCTCCGTTGTATGGACAATAAGGAAGCAGAGAAGATCATAGAGGATATGCATGAAGCTATCTTTGGAACTCACTCCAGTGACATACTATGGACAAGAAGATTCTGAGAGCTGGTTACTACTGGTCAACCATGGAAACCGACTGTCATCACCACTCGAGGACTTTCCATAAGTGTCAAATTTATGCTGATAAGGTTCACGTGCCTCCAGTTCCCTTGAATGTCATGACTTCTCCTTGGCCATTTGAAATGTGGAGTATTGATATGATAGGAGAAATCAAGCCTACTGCCTCTAATGGACATTGTTTCATTCTTGTCGCCATTGACTACTTTACAAAGTGGGTTGAAGCAGCCTTATTTGCCTTAGTTACCAAGAACATCGCGGCCCAGTTCATCAAGCATAACCTCATCTACCGATATGGTATCCTTGAGAGGATCATCACTGACAATGGTACCAATTTTAATAATGCCATGATCACTAAACTCTGCATGCAGTTCAAGATCAAGCATCATAACTCTTCTCCATACAGACCTAAGATGAATGGTATAGTGGAAGCTGGCAACAAGAATATAAAGAAGATTGTGCAAAAGATGATGGTGACCTACAAAGACTGGTATGAGATGCTACCATTTTATCTTCATGGCTATCGTGCTTCGGCGCGAACATCAACTGGGGCAACCCCATTCTCTCTAGTCTATGGCATGGAAGCTGTCTTTCCTGTCGAAGTTCAAATCCCTTCTCTAAGAATCACGAAAGAAGAAGACTTAGACGAAGACGAATGGATTCAGACAAGGTTGGATAAGTTAAATTTAATTGACGAGAAAATGCTGACTACTGTTTGTCATGGTCAGATGTACCAGAACCGCATGATCAAAGCTTTTAACAAGAAGATCAAGCATCGGGTATACCAGGCTGGTGACTTGGTAATAAAGCGCATCATTATACCACAAGGCGATCCTAGGGGAAAATTGACTCCCACCTACGAAGGGCCATTTGTTGTTAAGAAAGTATTCTCGGGCGGTGCTATGATGCTAACCACTATGGATGGCGAAGATTTCCCAAACCCTGTGAACGCGGACATACTCAAAAAATACTATGCATAAGAACGACCCGCTAGGTTGACACACCTAGACAAAAATAAGGGCATCCCAGGAAATCAAAAAGGTTTGGGCAAAAATAAGGGATATATACAAAAGATTGTACACCCGGCAAGTCGAAAACCTGAAAGGGCGGCTTGGACATAAAAGGGTATCCTGGTGGACTGAAAACCCGAAAGGGCGGTCCAGGCAAAAGTTAGGTATTAAAAGCGTATGACTATGTCCCGTTGGATCACTTACATGCAAGCTTTATTACCAAAGTCAAAAGTTCAAATGGTGCAATCAACTTCTTCTGACGGTGATGGATGAGATATTCAAAGGAATATGGGCAATAACGAAGGTGGAACCCCAATGAGATCACTTCCACATGGCTATATACACTTGTTTTAACTTTGTATTCTTTTTATTTCACAACGAATTCCTCTTACAAGGATTTCTGCCTCTTTGTACAAAATCTTCTGTTTATAGGAAAATTATCAATATAAATATATTTTAAAGTCCAAACTTTTTTTTTGTTTGCAAAAACGTACAATGACTAAAATTAAATGAACATATGCATATGAACATGATCAAATGTTAACAAATATATGCATAAGAACAGGAATAAGCGTTCACTCAAGATTCTAGGAGTTGGGATGACACTCAAGTTGTCCATAAATCCCCACAGAATCTCTTTCATAAGGGTATCCCCAGTGAAGTCGTTAAAGCCACTTACATGAGATTATCCCCACAAAGTAATCTTCACAAATTCATTCCCAATAAAGGTACATTCCCTGCAATCTCCTCGACAGATCACTCCAGCAAATAAAGAAGTATAATATCTTTCCCGGTAATATCACCAACCTACAGAGTTCCAATCAGTACAATTCATATAAGTTCTCTTCCTCAGCCGAGTTTGGCCTTCCAAAACTGAACCTTGTAGATTTCTTCTCCTTAGAAAATTTAATTTCCCCCAAGAGAGTTAGTTTCCTCAGTAGAGCATCTCTCCATCAACAAGGGTTTATTTCCTCAACATGATTTATTTCCCCAACAGACTACAAATTCCCCCTCTCGAGTCTACTCCTCAGATTGCTACAAATCACTGACAAAATTCTTCTCCCCAGTAAAATTACCACTATCCCCAGAAAGTTGCTGCAAAGCTTGGAATTCAACCAGATACCCGTTAACTTTAACCTCCCTAGACAAGTCAGAAGATTTTCCATCTCTTTTATCCCCAGTCAGGGTATATAAGAAATAAATTCCCCAATAGAGCAACAGACGACCAATGTTCCTAAACTCTACTCCCCAATCAGAAATCAATACATCCCCTACAAAATTTCCTCAAACAAGTAACCAGGAATCCCCAACAGAAGTATTCTAGACAAGGTTGAAGATACACATACTCTTCATCCCCAACAATAGTCAGGGATTTATTTTCCAAGACAAATACACTTCAACAACATTGCACATTCACACATCATAGCATATGCATATGAAACGCATATAGCACAATATCATTTACTTTGAGAATATCATTATGCAATGCATTTCATACATCATGACATTTCATACAACTAACTCTTCACCTTTCATGAAAGATCAATCAACAGACGAATATCATCAACAATTTTCAAACAGTTCCAGATTAATTCCCAGAACAAGACGGGGTAACTATCCGGATAACCAGCCACAAATTAATCCCTGAAACAAGACAGGGCAATTATCTGTGAAGAATAAGCAAATTGAAGATTAATTCCCGAAACATGACGAGGAAAATACCTACATGATGAACACTCCCTTTAGACCTTTTTCTGGCTCAGATTAAATCGACCAAAGATTTATTCTGATACTTCTCTCAGTTAAAGATTTAAAGACCTCTACTGGTTTAGATTAAATCGACCAAAGATTTATTTTGATACTTCTCTCAGTAGACCTTTTTCTGGCTCAGATTAAATCGACCAAAGATTTATTCTGATACTTCTCTCAGTTAAAGATTTAAAGACCTCTGCTGGCTCAGATTAAATCGACCAGAGATTTATTCTGATACTTCTCTCAGTAGACCTTTTTCTGGCTCAGATTAAATCTCCCAAAGATTTATCCTGATACTTCTCTCAGTTAAAGATTTAAAGACCTCTGTTGGTTCAGATTAAATCGACCAAAGATTTATTCTGATACTTCTCTCAGTAGATCTTCTTATGGCTCAGAGTAAACCGACCAAATATATATTTTGATACTTATCTCAGTAGACCCTTTTCTGACTCTGACTAAATCAACCAAAAATTTATTCTGATACTTCTTCAGATACAGTCGAGTGTAGACTCATTATGATACTTCATTAATAATTACCTCTGGATGGCATCTATAAGCCCATCTCCGATGATTCTCCTCCACATATCCAAATGGCGTCTTTAAGCCCATTCTCGACATAATCAAAAAATAGTTTTCACTTCGTGCACAGGAGGGTGCAAATTTCCGGGCACTTAAGTGTTCAATCCTCTTCTACCTTCAAGTTACGAATGGCGAACATGCCAATCTAACTCTTCAGGTTTAAGAAGATTGAACAGGGTAAGCTGTTGTACACCAAAATTTCTCCTCTCTATTCTTAAGACATTTCTCACAAAAGAACTCAAATGCTCAAGAAGTTTCAAGAGTTTGATCAGACAAGTTCACCTCCTAAGCACTGAACCCACAAATTAGGGTTTTGTTTTTCTCAAGGATAATTGGACTTTTGATGCCTAAATTGACTTTCATGGTTCATTATAGGTCTCTAAAAATGCTCATACCAATTTTCAAGTCTTGCAGCACAAAGTTGCTCAGTCAATTGCTCAGATGACTGAAAATCAGTTGTATTGGGTAAAAAGTCAACTATGATAAATATACAGTCAAACTTCATGATTTTTGGCCAAACATCAACATTTTGAAGTCATATTCATCAATTTACCAAGGATTGTTCATGATTCCTCAAGAAAAGCATTCAAATCATCAAAGGGGCAAAATTGTCAAAATTAGGGTTTTGACTAAGAATGATTGATCATTGACTTTTGACCTAGTACATGACCTAAATGGCTTGAATCATAATCTCAAGGACTCAAATACAACATGTTGACCTAATTTCATGACTCAAATCATTTCTCAAGATCAATTGATTGATAGTTGAAATTTGGATCAATTGATGAAAAGTCAACTGATACACAAAAAGTCAAACTTTGACTTTTGGTCAACATTGAATTTTAAAGGTCAAGATTCATCAAGAAATTCCAAAATATGAAACTTGGTCAACAATAATCAAGAAAGTCCATAAAAATTCAAAGTTTCAAGACAAAAAAATTTCTAAGTGTTTTTAACCTTGATAATTTCACTACTTCATGAAATTTTTTTACTAAGATGTAAGATGATTCAAGGAAAAATTTCAACATAAAAGTTGTAGATCTTGATGAATTCTACAACTTTTTCCCTTAGGGTTGATGTCCAAAAAATGCTTAGATTTGAAGATATAAGCTCATAAAGTCATGACATTTTTCATAAAACACATAGTGAAAATTTTAGCAAGTTTAAGTAGATTTTTGTCCTAACTTCTTGGTCAATTTTCACCAAGCTCCAATCTGATTTAGCCAAAGTGGTCAACATAAAGGTTGTAGAAAATGTTTCAAGCTTTCCAAAATGCTCAAGAACTTGAAGAGATCATTTTTTAGCTAGGAGATTCGAAGAGATGAAGTTGGGTATCCATTCTTGAATTACAAGTCATTTTCATGATGAACACATAATCCAATCTTAATGTTATGTTGCATAATCTTGATTTTAAGGCCTTCTAACTTATGATCTACCCATAATTAATGGATTATAGTAACTTTTAAGCTATGATCCAAGTGGTTTAAGCATTGTCCAAGTCAATTTTCCATTTTGGGGAGAAAGTTAACATTGCCATTCTTGAAAAGCAAGCTTTATGCACAATGTCAATTCTTGAGCCTCTCACTTGTTACCTCTTATCACACTCCATCTACAAGTTCAAAAGCATTGTGGTTAAAGTTTTTAACCACTCTATGATCAAAGGTACAAGGCATTGAAACTTGATTTTTCAAGAAAATCACATGTTAAGCTTAACATTTGATTTTTGAAATTTGATTACTTGAGCATTAAAAAACTATTGCCTATAAATAGAGGAGTCATTTACAAGCCAAGACACGAATTCAATAGCCCTCAAACTCACTCAAACTCCCTAAAACTCAGAATTGCACAAAAACCTCCATTGTTGGCATTTCTGACCAAAAAATTCAAACACTCAAATCCCCTGTGAGTTTTCACTTATAATCATTTAAAAAGCATCTATACATCATAAACAACTCATCCCCACCCTTGTTTTACAACTGTAACATCATCTTCCAAACTCAAAAACAGAACTCTGCACATTGATTTCTCTAACACGATTCAGGCACTCTCAGCACAAAGTAAGAGTTACATTAGCTTCCTAGGAGTCCAGTGAAGCTATCTAGATCATCACCACACCTCCATAAGTGATCAAACTCCATACACAATTTCCAGTTTTGAGGTAAGTTTTCTCAACTTTGAACTCTCTCCACAAGCATCATTAATGGTTACTTTGTGAATAAAAAATGTAGACATCATAGCTTTGAAGCTAACCATGTCTTTAGTTTTCATTTATGTTGCCTGAGTGATGCGAATTATGAGTTTGAACTTTCTGAACAAATTAGGTTTTATTTGGTAGAAAACAAAATTCGTGTTTATCTTTGATTTATAGCTCATGAAATTTACATGTTTGAATTCGTATTGAAAAATGGAGCAAGTTTCATGTTTATACTTTTGCAAACGGTTGAGAAATGAGGAAGTTACAAAATTCAAAAATGGTTTCATTACATATTTAATAGTTGCTGTCTTAACTACCAAATGTATCACCACCCCAGTGGTTAAAGCGCGCGCCTATGACCTTTGTGACCCGGGTTCAAGCCCTAGTGGTCCTTTTGTTTTTTTTATACATTTTCTTCTTTTAGATTTCATACATACAAGCCATGTGCGCCTACCATGCACTTCACACTAATGCCATCAGATCTTCTAGCTATCAATCCCACACTCCAAGCTCACATGTGCATCATGGACCATTTGAAAGTCAGCCACACAAGATCACAAATAGGCACTGAACTCTCTCTTCTGAGCCTTGACTGAATTTGTTTTTGCACCCCCATTTTACTTTATATTGGGCAGGCCCATAAATTTATTTATTTATTTATTTTCTGATTTCAAACAAATTCATTTTTGGACCTAACTCTTTTCGCTACTTTTAACCCCTTTTTTACCTTTTAACACCCAACCCATATATTTTTATATTTTAATTTTAATTTATCTATTTATTTATTTTATTAAAACCAAAAAATACAAAAAACATATATTTTTATTAAATAATCTAATTCAAGCATTTTATTTTATTTTTGTTAAATTAAATTTTATTATTTCTTTTACGTTGTAGAATATTTTTCTAATTAACATTAACAAAATTTATTTTCTAAACAAATTAAATAAAATTTAGGTTTTTATTTTAACTAACTTAGATTTTAGGTTTTGTTAATTATTAATTAACTTCTCTATAATTAAATTTAATTAGTCTAATTAGGTTAACTATTAAATCTTTCTTTCTATCAAAAAACCCTAAAAAACAATTTCTCATTCATCTTTACATTTTGTACATTCTATTATTATTCATGATCAATGGTTTGTAATAGTAATTAGGGTTTTATTGCTTTCCTCCCCCTATTCACAAACTTGTACCCCCCATTCCCAAAGCGTTGTAATAGCGTAGGACCTTTAAATTCCACAATTTATCGCTTTCCTTATTATTGCTAGTAATTAGGGTTTTCCTGACAAGACTAAAATCAAACCTAGCAAAACCCTAATTCAAGATATAAAATACTTGAAAATAAAACACTTTGCACACATACACCTCTAGGGTAACCCACGCTTGTTGCCTCAGATAAAAAATAGTCATGTCCCTCGAACGTGGGATGTTTTAGCAAAATACCCTCGATTAAAAGATCATAGTCCCTCGATGACCCTTCAATGTTGCCTTCGGTAAATGATCTTAGTCCCTTACGACAAATTTCTAAAACATCTTACAAGTTGCCTTCTATGACTGTACAACGACCCACGCCTGTTCCTCACATCCAATGATATGGCTATCTACTAACTAATGGTAGACGAGCACTATCTAAAGGAAGAGGAAAAGAATAAAGACTTTTTGAGTAGGTAGATTGCCCTTGATTTCTTGCTCACAAATAAAACCATTTCCACACCTCACACTTTCAAAACATTTGTCAAAACAAACATTTTGTATACATTCTCAACGATACGAGAATCATTACAAAATTGTCTTACATTGGAATTTTCAAACATCTTTTTCAAATATCCCCTTTCAACCAATATTTTCAAAACCCAACACTTTGTATACATTCTCAATGATACGAGAATCATTAGAAAGTTTACCGAACTAAGGTGTTTTCAAAATATTTTCAAACATACACAAAACACAAAGCATAGTGAGCTAGCAATTAAGAGCCCGTAGATAACTACGGATGAAAAGGGTGCTAACACCTTCGCTTTTCATAACCTACCCCCCAAACTAAAGAAAATTATCAAAAGGTCTTTCCTGTTATTTTCACCCTTTCCTTTATTGGATAAAAGAAAAGTCAGTGGCGACTCTTGATATCCGAAACAATTGCGATAAAACCCAAAACACCCAAGTCAGTTCTCCCATCATATCACAGAGACTATTCTAAGTTTATTTTTTATTCTCTCAAAATGACTCATTAAGTAAATTATCAATTCAAAGAAACCAAGGCGTTGGCCTTGATTCAGAGTCTGAAGCTTTCAAAATGAAGGATGATGAAAGCGTTGAAGTTATGTTCTTAAGATTTCAAACCTTAGTTGCAGGACTGAAAGTTCTGAACAAAGGCTATTCAACGACATATCAAGTGAAGAAGATTATCATAAGCTTGCCATCCAAATAGAGGCCTATGGTAAATTCACTCAAGCTTGCAAAGGATCTAAACAAAACTTCTCTAGAAGAACTGATAAGTTCTTTAAGAAGTTCATGAGATTGAGCTAGAGCAAGATGGACCACAAAAGAAGACAAAATCTATTGCACTCAAGTCCATCAAGAAATCTGAGAAGTCGAAAGCTCTTCAAGCAGAAGAAATAGAGGATTAATAAGAATATTAGTTGTCTCTGCTAACCAGGAGGGTTAATCGTCTCTAGAAGAGAAATCAAGGCAACATGTTTAGAAGTTCAAGAAGGACCGGAGGTCGCTTCGAATCAATGTTTGGTCAAAGGACGTCCAGTGGCAACGAAGTCATTTGTTATGAATGAAATAAGCTAGGACACTACAAGAATGATTATCCTCAGATTCAAAAGGACATACCAAGGAAGGAAGCTCTCAAAGGCAAGAAGAAAGGGCTAATAAAAACATGGGATGATTCAGACTCTTCCGACTGCGACTTAGATGAAGAACATGCTAACATGGTGCTGACAGCTCATGTTGGAACATCTAGTGAAGTATTCCCCTCTGAAGATGAACCTAATTCAGAAATGGAAGAAGTATTCTGCAAAGAGGTATTCTCTGATTTTACTCATTCTTATTAACATACTCCTTAGTTTAAATTCTGGAAAAACATGAGTCACTCAAGATTCGATTCAAGGGTCTTAAAAAGACCCATGAATCTGTATCTGTTTAAAACAGTAAGCTTAAGGAAGAAATATTTGTTTTAAAAGAATTTTTTTATTTATTAAAAGATAAAAAATCTACCCTTAAAGGCACGAGAACTCTTCCATAAGCCACACATAGTAATGATGGTGTCATTGAGAAATATGACAAAGCTTTCCAAAAATTTCTAACTAAGAGCATATGGAAAAGTGTGCTAGCTTCCATTATCTATGGTGTAAGCAGAAATAGATATAATGGTATTGGTTATGATCCTCATGAAAAATCTAAATATAATAAGGAAAACATACCAACTACCTTATACTCTCATTTTGTACCTGCTGGGTTTGTGCCAAAAGAAGATGGAAAAGATGAAGAGAAATCTGATTCTGAATCTGGTGAAAATTAATTAGCTAAACCAAATGGATTTAACTCTTGAAAATATGATTATTCTTCTGCTAAAACTAAAGTTGTTCACAACTCTGGTAGATCTAACAAGAAATGACCTAAGAAATTATGGGTACCAAAGGATAATATAATATATGTTGCAAACATCCTTAACAGTGCAATTGAGACACCTGTCTTGGCACCTGGACTCTGGCTACTTGTAACACATGATGGGAAAAAGGCATATGTTCCAAAGTCTAGAACTTAAGCCTGGAAATATCATGGGTTTTGGAGGTGATCAAAAGGAAAAAATCACAAGCTTTGGAATAGTAGTTGTTAGGATGGATATATCCTTTTTCAATGAAAGGAAGAGAAACAACACTTATAAGATCAGACTTTCTGACCTTGTAAAACTAAAAATAGATTGTCTTATGTCTGTTAATACAGAGCAGTGGACTTGGTTTAGATATTTAAAAGTTACGATAGCTTTGGAAAGATCTCTCAGCTGAACTAGCTTGAATTTATTAAAGACCCACCTTAACTGAAGTTTACTTCATATGCTTTCTGTGAAGCATATCAGAAGGGAAAAGTTTTCAAAAACTTATTTTGTTTCTTTCTCTAATTTATTGGAGCTTCTGGACATTGATTTGTTTGATTTATTGAAAACTATATCAATCAATGGAAACAAGTAAGGATTAATTATTTTAAATAACTACAACTAGTGGACTTAGATGAAGTTTCTCTTACACAAGGATGTGTAACATTATGTATTCATCGCCTTTTGTACTCAAGTTCTATTTAAGATAAATTCTCAAACCTTGTCAAGCCTATATAGCAAAACACTTCTGGGCAAAGGATGTAAGCACAACATGTTACTTTCAGAACAGTGTCTTCATATGACCTATTCCTGAAAAGAGTTGCAATGAATTGTGGAAAAACAAGAAACCAATATTTCCTATTGTGATACGGTGGGAGAACTGACTAGTGTTTTGCGTTTGTATTCGCACTTGTTCGATTGAGCAAGAGTCGCCACCGACTTTTTATTTTATCCTAAAGGAAAGGTTAAAAAGCACAGCAAAAACCTTTTGAGATATTTCGTGGGTTCGGGGGGTAGATTATGAAAAGGGAAGGTATTAGCACCCTTTTCATCCATGGTTATCCATGGGCTCTTAGTTACTTGGTTTTTAGATCACTTGCCTTGATTTTTGATTGCTTGAAAATGGTGTGTGTGTGTGTGTGTGTTTTGAAAAATGTTTTTGAAGAGATGCCTTGTCTTAGGCAACCAATGTATTTGACTCGTGTTTGAGTGTTTTACAAAAGTGTGTATCTTTTCGAAAAGATATTTCAAATGTTTTGAAAGAGTTTGTTTTGAAAGTGTGTATGAAGTGTGGTTTTTGAAAAGAAGGCAAGTGTTTTTGCAAGTTGATCTCAAGTAACTAAGAGTTTTGTCTACCCCTATTGTACTCAAAGGTTTTCTCTATGTTTTCAACCCTTTTTAACAATTTTGTTCCACCATTAAATTTGGTGGACAATCTTGCGTTTAGGATGTTTTAACGGGACGGACGCGGGTCATCGTACGGACCATGAATGCAATGATGCCAAGTATCTTTGGCAATTTGCTTTGAAGGGACTATGATCATTCCATTTAGGCAACTTTCGAAAGCGTCATCGAGGGACTTATGATCATTTTGAATTCGTTTTGCCAAAGAAACTCGACGTGCAAGCATGGCCCATTTTGGAAGGCAACATGTGGGATTACCCTAGAGGGTGTAAGTGTGATTGTGTATTGATTTCATGTATTTGTCTTGTATTAGGTTATCTAGCGTTTGATTTTATGTACATGCAAACCCTAGGTCTAACCATGCTATAATTTGGAAAGCGATAAATTGCAAGAATTTAAAGTCTACGCTATTACAAATAGTATCCGGGAGTGGGGGTACAAATTTACAAATGGGGATGAGACTTTAGGAATATAGTGTCCAATAATTTACAACCAAATCGAATTGCGATAAAATGTAAATAATGTATAGCAAGGTATAAGAATAGTAATTGTATGTGTATCAAGTGTATAATGTGAAATATATTGTATATTGTGTAAGTGTATATGTGTATGTAATTTATTTACAAGTGCGGAATGTGATTTTTACATGTATTATTAAGTATTGTTAACCTAAATGAAAAGAATTAGATGTTTATTTATTTAATCTTTGTAATCTTTGTATTTTTCTTTAATATGTACAAAAAGAAAATTTAAGAAAAGAAAATGTTCTAAGTTTGAAAATTGTTATTTACATTTGATATAAATTTGTATCTTTATATTTTTATTTAATATATACAAAAGAGGTATTTTAATTAAAAGAAAGAAAAAAAGTGTTTTAAATTTTAATTATATTGTGTAATATCGTTTTATGTACAAAGAGAATATTTTAATTAAATGTTTTAAATTTTAATTAAATTATGTATAAAAAATGTATTTTTAGAAACAAAAGAAAAGTATTATCTTAAGAAAAATTAATATTCAATGTATAAAAAATTTAAAGAAAATATAAGTTTAATTGTAAAGAAAAATATTAGTTTCTATATAAAATTTAATTATGATATATATATGAAAAAGTATTGTTAATGTAAAAAATGTTATGTTAATTTAACAAAAGAAAATGAAAAATGTTTTATACTCTAAAAAAAGGTTTGGAGATTTGAATGGGCTTTTGGGAACCTTATGGCCCACATGTAATTCGAACAGAAGCCAAAAGGGGGGGTGTCAACGCGTTTGGGCTTAAGGCTGAATGGGGTAAGGCCCATTAGCATTTTAACAATGTTTTTAGGGTTCTTGCATTTTCGTTTCACTTGGACTATGGCTTAGGCTTGACATGCAGAGGCGCCGTTTGTACATCGTTTCACTTCGTCTTCTTCGCCTTTGCCTTTGCCTGAGCTTCTCTTCCATCTAGGGCCACCGGTGCTTCAGTCAGCTCCTTCTCCTCCAAGGTCACATAGGCAATGGTCTACAAGGTACTGATTTTCATCTTTGTTTGTTTTACGGCTTCGCATGTTTTTATTTTCTTCTGATTCTTTTATATTGTTCAATGTTTGCACAAGATGTGGAAAAGAAAAGAAACGAGGGGTTATACCTTTGGGAGGGGAAGTGAGGAGGACCGGAGGCACCTAGGGCGGCCAAGGGCGGAGGAGAATGAGATGGGGCTGTGCTTGCTTTGACCCTGGTATTTCGTTTCTTACTTCTTTTTGTTTGGTGATGAAATCCTGAAAACAAATCTTTATCCTCTTCCTCTTACTACTTCTTTGCTTCGTCTCTTAGTTGCCTTTTGGAATACTTGCTTAGTTGCCTTTGTTATCTCCTCTTCCTCTTGGTAGCCTTTGTATGCTTCTTTTCCTTCTCCTTTCTGTGGGCTTGCTGAGTTGTCTTGATGATGATTGTCTGAGAGTTTGTTGTACTGAGATGCTTCTTTTTACTTCTCTTCTGGTTGCCTCGATACTTTGCTTCTGTTGCCTATTTGATTTGCCTTGTATGTTTATTTAATGGCTTGTGGATTAACCCTACGATGAACTCCTTGAGTTTTGAGGGTTTGATGGGTTGGTTCTGTATGTATGCTTCAGTATGCTTTGATGATTCTTTTCTGGTTGGCTTGATACGTTTTAGCGACTGAGTTGTTGTGATATTTGTTGAGGTTGGTTATGGCTTTTGATTCATATGATTGCCCAATGATGAAGGTTTTCTGGGGGCCCTGTGGTTTGGTTATGATATTTGGATTTTGTTAGGCTGAAAAGCTTCCAGGTTAGGCTTATGCTGGTGCAAGTTTTAGGCTTGGAAGGTTTTTGACAGGTTTTAGAACTTTTTGCTCTTTTGCTTGGATACAGGTTTGGGAGGCCTTGAAATGGATGTGACTTGATGTTATTTTTGGGTATACTGGTTGTTTTTGGATGCAGGGTCTTTGAACTTTGACAATACAGGTTTTTTTGGCTTGACAGGGTTAAGGTTTTAGGCTTATGAGGTTTAAGCTTATGGCTTAGCAGGTTGTACTGTTTTTTGGCCTTGAATGGTTAGGCTTGGTATCTGGTACAGGTTTGCATCAGTTTGTGATTGTTTGTTCTAATCTTGACACAAGTTTTAGGCTTTAGGTTTGAACTGGTTCTTGGCCTTGAATGGTTGGGCTGGTATGCTTGCAGGTTATGTGTTTTGATGATAGGCAGGTCTGTTACGAGTATACTGGTGGTACAGGCTTGATACCAGTTTTTGCTTTGTGGTGTTTCAGGCTTATGTGGTTTTGATGAGAGGCAGGTCTTGTGGTTATTATCTCAGTTCTGCTTCTGTTTTGTGATATCCCCTGCCTTTTGATATCTCTCTACTGTTTTATTGACCACTTGCTTTATATTTTCTTTTCCCCTTTATCCACTGTGTTATTGCAGTTTTATTTTCTATATTCTTAAGCCTCAAAGCAAAACCTGTAAGCCTAAACACTTTTTCTCTCTTCTCTCTCTCCAGTACACTTCAAAAATATTAAAATATGTTTTATGTGTACTTAAAGCTGAAAGGGCAGCACTGGGAAATGATGAAAATGAATTAGCTTGCTTGCATAACATGCTTACTCTGCATATTTTATGTCTTCTTGATATCTTTCCAAATCTTCTTTTTGACAGCTTTGAGTAGCCTTGTACTTGTTTGACATCTTTGACAGTTTGTTGGACAGTTTGGAATTTGTGATTCAGTTTGGACTTTGTAGTTTGATTTGGACTTTGCATCATGCTGTTTGAGACTTGAACTATGCAGTTTGACAATTTTGACTTGTGCATTCTTTATATTTGTGCATTCAAAGTTTAGCAAATAAATATTCATCCCTCTTTGTGAACCGGAGGAAATCCCGTGATTTGCAGAGAGGGCTAACTGATCCCAGTCAGTTGCCCTTAATGATGACCCCTTTTTTATCTGTCTGTCTCTATTTATTTTATCTGCAATTGACTTTTCTTTCTCTTATTTGTTTTTTGCAGATAAAATTTCATGGACCACTGGAGCAATGGGCGGAAGATGAAGACTTAAGAATTTTCTTAAGATAATTTTGTTTCAATTTTAATTATTGTAATCATTATTAGAATACTTTGTAAATAAATACAGTACTCGAATAAAAATTGTAACGAATAATTAAAGATGAATAAAATCCAATCTTTTATCATTTAATTCCTTTCCTTCCTTTTCAATTATTTATTTATTATTTATAGTTCTTTAAATTAAAATAACTGAAAATTAAATTCCAGCTATTTAATCTTTAGAATAATAAATAATTAACTAAACATTGATTCAGCGTTGATCAATTAATAAACTTGGCGCTTCCAACATCCAAAGCAAAGCACAGTCAAACACAACAACTGATCAGACGCATTCCCCTTTTTACTGATTTTTACCAAACACTGCAAATTCAAACTGAATGTATCCTTTCACTGATTTAATCACACAGTGCGAACTCAATCCAAATGTTTCAATCCACATCTCAACATAACTTGAAAAGTGCTGTAGAATTTAAATCTTTCTGAGAACGCGCGCACAAAAACCCTAATTCCTGATCAAATGCCAAAGAAGCGTTCGCCTGATCAAAATTGATCCAAAATCAACCAAACCTTAAACAAACTGTATGAACTGTTCCAGAGCCATGAAAACCAATAAAACCCTAATTGTGTCTGACTGACGAGAAAAGTCCGTTTGACCGATTCTTGAGCCGGTTTGAAAAATCAGGAAACGCCTGAAGCTGTGATTTCTTGTGAAAAAAATGCGAGGGCAAATTTTGGGGTACAACAGTTGCCCCTGTTCAATCTTCTTGAACCTGAAGAGTTAGATTGGCAAGTTTGCCTTTCGCGACTCGAAGGTAAAAGAAGATTGGACACTAGAGTGCCCTAAAATTTGCACTCGGTGATGTGATGGTAGAGGGAATGGGCTTAAAGATGCCATTTGGTGATGGGCTTAAAGATGCCATCTGATGCGATAGAATCTTGTCGAGGGATGGGCTTAGAGATGCCATCTGAGAATGGGCTTAAAGATGCCATTTGGTGACTGCTGGTAGGAGGATGGGCTTATAGATGCCATCTGGAAATGGGCTTAAAGATGCCATCTGGAAATGGGCTTAAAGATGCCATTTGGAAATGTTGAACTGTATGTCAATGGTGAGTGGACGAGTATCAGAAAGGCCTCCATGTTTCGAAACATCTCTGAACTGGGGGTCTGAATAAGCAATAGATTGACATCCGTGTCTGGAGAATCCGTGAACTGTTTTCAGGAGTGGAGATTGAATAAGAAATAGATTAACATCCGTTGTTGGGAAGCGTCCGTAAACTGTTTTCAAAAGTTGCATCTGAACAAGCGATAGATTAACATCCGTTGTTGGGAAGAATCCGTAAACTGTTTTCAGAAGTCTTGAAGTTGAATAAGTAATAGAGCAGCATCCGTTGTTGGGAAGCGTCTGTAAACTGTTTTCAAAAGTTGCATCTGAACAAGCAATAGATTAACATCCGTTGTTGGGAAGAATCCGTAAACTGTTTTCAGAAGTCTTGAAGTTGAATAAGCAATAGAGCAGCATCCGTTGTTGGGAAGCGTCCGTAAACTGTTTTCAAAAGTTGAGAAGAGTCTAAACAAGTGATAGGTTAACATCCGTTACTGGAGAACCCGTGAACTGTTTTCAGAAGTCTTGAAGTTGAATAAGCAATATAGCAACATCCGTTGTTGGGAAGCGTCCGTAAACTATTTTCAAAAGTTGCAGCTGAACAAACGATAGATTAACATCCGTTGTTGGGAAGAATCCGTAAACTGTTTTCAAAAGTCTTGAAGTTGAAGAGGAACCGGTGTAGGATTTCCTGGTGATGCGTCCGTGTAAAACTGCATCTGAGTGAATCTGGAATAAGTATCAGAATGTCGCCGTGTTTGGGTCACATCTGAACTACTTCTAGAAAGAATCTCGGAAGGTGATCTTTTTCTGTCGACTGATCTTACCTGAAAAGGCAAAGGCTTAGTTGTATGCAATGTTATGATGCATGATGCAATGTATGTGACATCAATGTTTATGACATGAATGTGATGAATGCGCATGTAAGCTGATAAGCCATCTTGCTGAGGATAAATGAATCCTGGATTGCTGAAGATAAAAGAATCTTGACTGCTGCCAGGGAGAACAACTCCTGGGCTGCTGCTGTAGAGGGCAAGAATCTTCAATTGTTAAAAATGAGAAGTCTTGGGACCACTGTTGGGGAAATCAGAAGCTTGGGTTGTATGCCAAACTACTGGGGACTTCCTGTTTTAAGGAGATCTGTGTAGGATTTCCTGATGATGAGTCCGTGTAAAACTGCATCGGGGGTTGAAAGGGAACCGGTGTAGGGTTTCCTGACGATGAGTCCGTGTAAAACTGCATCGGGTTTTTGAACACTTTTGACATTCGAATGCCCCAAGTGGTGATGTAGATAATTTCCTGGCTTGTTACAGGTGTTAATCCATAATCGGTCGTTCACAGATATTTTCCTGGCTTGTTACAGGTGTTGATCTGGAACTTAAGAAAAGTTGGTCAAGGAGATATTGTCCTGGCTTGTTACAGGTGTTGATCTCTGACCTGAGAAAGAAAGATGGTTTCCTGGCTTGTTACAGTTGTTGATCTTCAATCTCTTCAGATGTGCCCTGGCTAGATACAGGAATCTAATCTGGGAATAGTCGTCAACAGATATGCCCTGGCTGGATACAGGTATCGAATCCTCAAACTCTTCAGACGTGCCCTGGCTAGATACAGGAATCGAGTCTGGAAATAGTCGTCAACAGATATGCCCTGGCTGGATACAGGAATCGAATCTTCAAACTCTTCAGACATGCCCTGGCTAGATACAGGAATCGAGTCTGGAATTAGTCGTCAACAGATATGCCCTGGCTAGATACATGAATCGAATCTTCAAACTCTTCAGACGTGCCCTGGCTAGATACAGGAATCGAGTCTGGAAATAGTTGTCAACAGATATGCCCTGGCTGGATACAGGAATCGAATCTTCAAACTCTTCAGACGTGCCCTGGCTAGATACAGGAATCGAGTCTGGAAATAGTGATAGTTGATTTATTGGTGGTTGTAAATTCCAGCAGGTGGTGAAGGAATGATTGAACACTTTTGATATTCGAATGTCCCAAGTGATGATGAAGGAGTCTTGAATCAGATTACTCTGCGAATTGAGAGATTTCTTGAAATCTTGACTGGACTGCCCCAGGTTAACTGAATTTTGAAAGATCTGTTGAAACCTTGACTGGACTGCCCCAGGTTAACTGGACTTTGAAAGATCTGTTGGACCTTGACTGGACTGCCCCAGGTTAACTGAATTTTGAAAGATCTGTTGAAACCTTGACTGGACTGCTACAGGTTAATTGGATGGTGACATGTCATGCCCCTTGTTGATAGCAGATTTATAATGGAAGTGTCGTCCTTTTGAAGTGATTCTGTTCACTGAGAGAGTTTTCGTTCCTCCGAACATTCGCTGTATGAAATTCGTCGCTGTCAAGCAAAAAGCCAAATGCAGATAGTGATATTCAAGCAATGCAAAGTTTATGTTTGTCTCGAAGTTTTGAAAAATGCGTTTTTAGTAGAAAACTTTTTATAAGACAGATCAACACAAGATTTAGAGCAAAGCCTTACAGGAGTCAGGATACCTTTTGTAACAGTATGCTTTCGAACTAACCCATGCTTCAATTAGGACTTTTGAAGGGTTGTAACGTGGCTTGGTTCACGGTTTTAAGAAACAAAGGATAAAGGCTCAAAGTATATTTGTACCCACCCGCTCTTCGTGATGTTCTTCATACCTAAGCTCGGTTAATTGTGCGTCACACTCTGTTTTGAGTTTGGAACGACTTTTGGGCGATGGTTCACCAGTTGAATTTGGGGAGACAGTCATCATCTCCTTTTTTCTTTTTCAACATTTTTTTCATGTTGTTGAGGATTTTGTAATTACCTCACTATTTTGATTTTGATTTGTTATCCCTAACTTTTGCCTGATTGTTCCCATTTTTCGAGATTACAGTCAGCGGGATGCCCCAGTTTTCTTAAGCCTCCTTTATAGGTTTTGGCTTGGTGGGCTTTTCTCTTTTGAGAGATTGACTGTCTATGTGATAGGGAACCACCCTTGTATTTTGATTCCAAAGGAATTCTTTTCTTTTTTTGACGTCGTTCGTTGTATTACGAACTGAGAGTTTGCGACCTCAATGCGCATTTCTCTTGAATTAACCGAGATACTACCCTGCCCCGGGTTTATATCAAAGGTTTTGATCGTTTAGAACAGAAAACTCCTACTTCTTTGGCTCGAAGGGGTTGACTAGGGATTATCTTCCTTATAACTCCAGTGTTTGGGATTTGAAAGAAATGCCTGTACATCATCAGCAAGGTCTGTTCAAAAGCATACTGTATGAGATTATGGTATTGTTTCGTCATCCTCCCTCTAAAGGCTTGCAGCTTTTTATCAAGAGTCAGATGTCATAAAGAAAAGCATAAGAGTAGTGAAACGAATGGATGAATTCAAGACAAACATATGCAATGCATTAATGAAAATAGAGTTTAACATCAACAGATAATTGTTTGACAACAAAAGAAATTACAACTTCGAAAATTCAAAATGAAGCAAAAGTCTTTCAGCTTGAGCTTTGTCACTCCAGGTGGAGAACCCCTTAACGGAAGATTTTCATCTCACCGTCTGGCATGAATTCCAGCACCCCAATGTCGATCAGATCTTGAATCTTGTTCTTCAAGGCCCAACAGTCGTTGGTGTCGTGTCCCGGGCTGTAGGAGTGGTAAACACAAAATGCGTCGAGACGATAGTTAGGAGAGGAGGTATTGAGCTTCTGAGGAGGATCCCTTAAAGTAAGCAGGTTGACCTCCAACAGGCGCTTCAATATGAAGAATGATGGTATTTCAGTCTCCGTGAACGGTCTTCCCGACGTTTCTTGCTTACACCGATTACCCTGTTGACGCTGGCGAGGTTGTTGATGGGCTTGTGACCCTGAAGCAAGCGAAGGAGCCTTCCCCTTGTCTTCTTGAGTGGATGGAGGCTAAGCGGTGACTTGCTCTTCAACCTCAGATGTTTGCCCCAATTGGTTGTTTTGAAGCAGTTGGCGGACGAGAACTCTGAGTTCCTCTTGTCTTTGAGATAGGTCTTGGATGAGAGCCATCTGGCCCACTAACTGCCCCATCACTTGGATCTTCAGTGTTGCCAGATCAAACTGCAGCCCTGCAAGCTGATCACTCCTGGCATTGTTTGAATTCTCCAAGCCCTTTGTGAGGAGAGCTTTCATTTCTTCTTGCCCCAGAGACAAGTTCAGGAACATTTCCTGCAGCTGAGCAGTCTGGTCTTGGATGTCTTTGACAGACCTTTCTAGAGCCATCTCTTACTGAAATAAACAGCAGGAGAGTAAGGAAACCTGAAAAAGGAAAGATCGTCAAGATGCAATGCATGATATGTGGATGCATGCTTTCAAGGATCTCTTGGGGTAAACACAAGAAAATGTTAGAGGTTGAACTTTGATCTTTGATTGGAGATCTTTGCACCGGTGGATGTCTTTCCACTAGAATCAAGCTCACCATGTCAAGTGGGTCATAACCATTGATTCAAGTTGTTGCACTTGATCTTTGACTGGAGAACTTTGTATCGGTGGATGTCTTTCCACGAGAATCAAGCTCACCATGTCGAGTGGGTCATAGCCCCTGATTCAAGTTGTTGTACTTGATCTTTGGTTGGCATTGGTTAGAGGAGAAACCTCTTGCCCCTTGGTAGACGTCTGGTTCAACGTAACCCTGCATCAAAAGAACCTTCGAGATCCTTGAAATGGTTATCGAAAATGCTATGGTATGATGTTATGATGTTATGTACATGTATGCAAAAAGCAAGTGAGTGTATATACAGGCAAACATATTCACACAAAGCAAACAAGTCCTTAGGTTAGGCTTGCATGGGGTTTAGGTAAGTACCCTCTTGAAGTTAGTTGGCTCATCCTGTCCTAAAATAGAAACTGGGTTCTAAGGAGCTCAATATCATTGGATTGTTTTCTGTGTTCATTGTTTCGGTTTAGCCACTTACTGGCGACCAAAATATTCCAAGAAAACAACCCTCAAATGAGTGTAGCATCGAGTATCTACCAACTTCGGACTGCACCAAAGTCGGTCATCTCACTACCCCTAAAAAGGCTAAGATGGTCAATTAAGGTTCTAAGAGTTCGTTAGTGCTTCACGACATCACTCAGCAGCCCCGTACTCTCGTTGACTGAACTCAAGGGTTACCGGTACTCGTAAATATGTCACACTAACATAGCTTACTGCTTCAACCATGTCGGTATACCCCGCACAGTTCCCTCACAATTTTTTTGCTATTTACCTAAGAAGGTGCCCCAAATTCGGGTGTAGGATTTACAACAAACCCAAACAAGAACCCAAAAGATAAAGCAATCAAGTCAATCAAAGCAAGAAAGTAAAGGTGATCTAAACCCTAAGGTAACCCCACTTTTAAATTACTCCCCAGCAGAGTCGCCAGTTCTGTGATACGGTGGGAGAACTGACTAGTGTTTTGCGTTTGTATTCGCACTTGTTCGGTTGAGCAAGAGTCGCCACCTACTTTTTATTTTATCCTAAAGGAAAGGTTAAAAAGCACAGCAAAAACCTTTTGAGATATTTCGTGGGTTCGGGGGGTAGATTATGAAAAGGGAAGGTATTAGCACCCTTTTCATCCATTGTTATCCATGGGCTCTTAGTTACTTGGTTTTTAGATCACTTGCCTTGATTTTCGATTGCTTGAAAATGGTGTGTGTGTGTTTTGAAAAATGTTTTTGAAGAGATGCCTTGTCTTAGGCAACCAATGTATTTGACTCGTGTTTGAGTGTTTTACAAAAGTGTGTATCTTTTCGAAAAGATATTTCAAATGTTTTTGAAAGAGTTTGTTTTGAAAGTGTGTATGAAGTGTGGTTTTTGAAAAGAAGGCAAGTGTTTTTGCAAGTTGATCTCAAGTAACTAAGAGTTTTGTCTACCCCTATTGTACTCAAAGGTTTTCTCTATGTTTTCAACCCTTTTTAACAATTTTGTTCCACCATTGAATTTGGTGGACAATCTTGCGTTTAGGATGTTTTAACGGGACGGACGCGGGTCATCGTACGGACCATGAATGCAATGATGCCAAGTATCTTTGGAAATTTGCTTTGAAGGGACTATGATCATTCCATTTAGGCAACTTTCGAAAGCGTCATCGAGGGACTTATGATCATTTTGAATTCGTTTTGCCAAAGAAACTCGACGTGCAAGCATGGCCCATTTTGGAAGGCAACATGTGGGATTACCCTAGAGGGTGTAAGTGTGATTGTGTATTGATTTCATGTATTTGTCTTGTATTAGGTTATCTAGCGTTTGATTTTATGTACATGCAAACCCTAGGTCTAACCATGGTATAATTTGGAAAGCGATAAATTGCAAGAATTTAAAGTCTACGCTATTACAAATAGTATCCGGGAGTGGGGGTACAAATTTACAAATGGGGATGAGACTTTAGGAATATAGTGTCCAATAATTTACAACCAAATCGAATTGCGATAAAAGGTAAATAATGTATAGCAAGGTATAAGAATAGTAATTGTATGTGTATCAAGTGTATAATGTGAAATGTATTGTATATTGTGTAAGTGTATATGTGTATGTAATTTATTTACAAGTGCGGAATGTGATTTTTACATGTATTATTAAGTATTGTTAACCTAAATGAAAAGAATTATATGTTTATTTATTTAATCTTTGTAATCTTTGTATTTTTCTTTAATATGTACAAAAAGAAAATTTAAGAAAAGAAAATGTTCTAAGTTTGAAAATTGTTATTTACATTTGATATAAATTTGTATCTTTATATTTTTGTTTAATATATACAAAAGAGGTATTTTAATTAAAAGAAAGAAAAAAAGTGTTTTCAATTTTAATTATATTGTGTAATATCGTTTTATGTACAAAGAGAATATTTTAATTAAATGTTTTAAATTTTAATTAAATTATGTATAAAAAATATATTTTTAGAAACAAAAGAAAAGTATTATCTTAAGAAAAATTAATATTCAATGTATAAAAAATTTAAAGAAAATATAAGTTTAATTGTAAAGAAAAATATTAGTTTCTATATAAAATTTAATTATGATATATATATGAAAAAGTATTGTTAATGTAAAAAATGTTATGTTAATTTAACAAAAGAAAATGAAAAATGTTTTATACTCTAAAAAAAGGTTTGGAGATTTGAATGGGCTTTTGGGAACCTTATGGCCCACATGTAATTCGAACAGAAGCCAAAAGGGGGGGTGTCAACGCGTTTGGGCTTAAGGCTGAATGGGGTAAGGCCCATTAGCATTTTAACAATGTTTTTAGGGTTCTTGCATTTTCGTTTCACTTGGACTATGGCTTAGGATTGACATGCAGAGGCGCCGTTTGTTCATCGTTTCACTTCGTCTTCTTCGCCTTTGCCTGAGCTTCTCTTCCGTCTAGGGCCACCGGTGCTTCAGTCAGCTCCTTCTCCTCCAAGGTCACATAGGCAACGGTCTACAAGGTACTGATTTTCATCTTTGTTTGTTTTACGGCTTCGCATGTTTTTATTTTCTTCTGATTCTTTTATATTGTTCAATGTTTGCACAAGATGTGGAAAAGAAAAGAAACGAGGGGTTATACCTTTGGGAGGGGAGGTGAGGAGGACCGGAGGCACCTAGGGCGGCCAAGGGCGGAGGAGAATGAGATGGGGCTGTGCTTGCTTTGACCCTGGTATTTCGTTTCTTACTTCTTTTTGTTTGGTGATGAAATCCTGAAAACAAATCTTTATCCTCTTCCTCTTACTGCTTCTTTGCTTCGTCTCTTAGTTGCCTTTTAGAATACTTGCTTAGTTGCCTTTGTTATCTCCTCTTCCTCTTGGTAGCCTTTGTATGCTTCTTTTCCTTCTCCTTTCTGTGGGCTTGTTGAGTTGTCTTGATGATGATTGTCTGAGAGTTTGTTGTACTGAGATGCTTCTTTTTACTTCTCTTCTGGTTGCCTCGATACTTTGCTTCTGTTGCCTATTTGATTTGCCTTATATGTTTATTTAATGGCTTGTGGATTAACCCTATGATGAACTCCTTGAGTTCTGAGGGTTTGATGGGTTGGTTCTGTATGTATGCTTCAGTATGCTTTGATGATTCTTTTCTGGTTGGCTTGAAACGTTTTAGCGACTGAGTTGTTGTGATATTTGTTGAGGTTGGTTATGGCTTTTGATTCATATGATTGCCCAATGATGAAGGTTTTCTGGGGGCCCTGTGGTTTGGTTATGATATTTGGATTTTGTTAGGCTGAAAAGCTTCCAGGTTAGGCTTATGCTGGTGCAAGTTTTAGGCTTGGAAGGTTTTTGACAGGTTTTAGAACTTTTTGCTCTTTTGCTTGGATACAGGTTTGGGAGGCCTTGAAATGGCTGTGACTTGATGTTATTTTTGGGTATACTGGTTGTTTTTGGATGCAGGGTCTTTGAACTTTGACAATACAGGTTTTTTTGGCTTGACAGGGTTAAGGTTTTAGGCTTATGAGGTTTAAGCTTATGGCTTAGCAGGTTGTACTGTTTTTTGGCCTTGAATGGTTAGGCTTGGTATCTGGTACAGGTTTGCATCAGTTTGTGATTGTTTGTTCTAATCTTGACACAAGTTTTAGGCTTTAGGTTTGAACTGGTTCTTGGCCTTGAATGGTTGGGCTGGTATGCTTGCAGGTTATGTGTTTTGATGATAGGCAGGTCTGTTACGAGTATACTGGTGGTACAGGCTTGATACCAGTTTTTGCTTTGTGGTGTTTCAGGCTTATGTGGTTTTGATGAGAGGCAGGTCTTGTGGTTATTATCTCAGTTCTGCTTCTGTTTTGTGATATCCCCTGCCTTTTGATATCTCTCTACTGTTTTATTGACCACTTGCTTTATATTTTCTTTTCCCCTTTATCCACTGTGTTATTGCAGTTTTATTTTCTATATTCTTAAGCCTCAAAGCAAAACCTGTAAGCCTAAACACTTTTTCTCTCTTCTCTCTCTCCAGTACACTTCAAAAATATTAAAATATGTTTTATGTGTACTTAAAGCTGAAAGGGCAGCACTGGGAAATGATGAAAATGAATTAGCTTGCTTGCATAACATGCTTACTCTGCATATTTTATGTCTTCTTGATATCTTTCCAAATCTTCTTTTTGACAGCTTTGAGTAGCCTTATACTTGTTTGACATCTTTGACAGTTTGTTGGACAGTTTGGAATTTGTGATTCAGTTTGGACTTTGTAGTTTGATTTGGACTTTGCATCATGCTGTTTGAGACTTGAACTATGCAGTTTGACAATTTTGACTTGTGCATTCTTTATATTTGTGCATTCAAAGTTTAGCAAATAAATATTCATCCCTCTTTGTGAACCGGAGGAAATCCCGTGATTTGCAGAGAGGGCTAACTGATCCCAGTCAGTTGCCCTTAATGATGACCCCTTTTTTATCTGTCTGTCTCTATTTATTTTATCTGCAATTGACTTTTCTTTCTCTTATTTGTTTTTTGCAGATAAAATTTCATGGACCACTGGAGCAATGGGCGGAAGATGAAGACTTAAGAATTTTCTTAAGATAATTTTGTTTCAATTTTAATTATTGTAATCATTATTAGAATACTTTGTAAATAAATACAGTACTCGAATAAAAATTGTAACGAATAATTAAAGATGAATAAAATCCAATCTTTTATCATTTAATTCCTTTCCTTCCTTTTCAATTATTTATTTATTATTTATAGTTCTTTAAATTAAAATAACTGAAAATTAAATTCCAGCTATTTAATCTTTAGAATAATAAATAATTAACTAAACATTGATTCAACGTTGATCAATTAATAAACTTGGCGCTTCCAACATCCAAAGCAAAGCACAGTCAAACACAACAACTGATCAGACGTATTCCCCTTTTTACTGATTTTTACCAAACACTGCAAATTCAAACTGAATGTATCCTTTCACTGATTTAATCACACAGTGCGAACTCAATCCAAATGTTTCAATCCACATCTCAGCATAACTTGAAAAGTGCTGTAGAATTTAAATCTTTCTGAGAACGCGCGCACAAAAACCCTAATTCCTGATCAAATGCCAAAGAAGCGTTCGCCTGATCAAAATTGATCCAAAATCAACCAAACCTTAAACAAACTGTATGAACTGTTCCAGAGCCATGAAAACCAATAAAACCCTAATTGTGTCTGACTGACGAGAAAAGTCTGTTTGACCGATTCTTGAGCCGGTTTGAAAAATCAGGAAACGCCTGAAGCTGTGATTTCTTGTGAAAAAAATGCGAGGGCAAATTTTGGGGTACAACACCTATCTTCATCAATTTGATGCTCTTGTTTTATCCTGGACTCTAAAGAAAATCCGAACTTGATTTATTCTAATGCTCAAAGTGGTATCATGTTATGATGTTCAGAAACCTCAAAAGGCTGTAGAGTATATAACACTGAAACATTTTTTGGATCAATTCATGTCAGACTTAATGATAAGCTTGAATATGAAAACTCAAAGCTAGTTGATAAACTTGCAGGTACATAGATTACCATTTCAAAATCTTAAGGTAATGGAGTTGCTACTGAAGAACAAGAAGAAAGAAGATCAGAAGATGTTCAATCAGAAGCCTCTATTGATCAAACTCATGTAAAGCGAACATTTCTAGAAGGATGTTTCAAACCAAGTGTCTTATCAGAAAGGAACTCATGATGTTGCAATCAAACGGAAGATCAGAAACAAGGTGGATGAAAAAGGTGACCTCACGATAGTCAAAATACATCAGGTCAATATTTATATGCTTTCTGACAAAGTACTTATAGATAATTTTACAAGTTAAAAGTTATTATATCAAGGAAAGGTCAAAATATTCCTGAGCAGATATATCTTTTATAGAAATCTCTGCATTACGGATACTGAAGAGTCGTGTCTTTAATTAATGTTAGACCTTAACTATCTGACATTTTTGGTAAACTACCTCA
Source organism: Vicia faba (assembly GCA_948472305.1). Taxonomy (NCBI): domain Eukaryota; kingdom Viridiplantae; phylum Streptophyta; class Magnoliopsida; order Fabales; family Fabaceae; genus Vicia; species Vicia faba. The sequence continues at coordinate 1,081,726,317 of OX451739.1, read as the reverse complement.
CCGGGAATGATAATTGTTAGCTCGTTATTCAATTTTATTATAAGTGTCTATCATGTGTCTTATCTTGTGTCTTGGAACTCGTATTATACCCATTTTTCTCTAAATTCTCATTTATTGAGTTGTCATCTTTCGTGGGGTATCTGAACCGTATCTTTTATACAGTCAGTTACATTTTCCTTTCCTCTATTTGAAGTTTTGGTCTCTCTACCCTAGTCATTCATCTTTTGCTCCTCATGGATTCAAGAATCCTTTTCGGTGAGGATGGTCTTCTTGTAATTATCTACGAACAACGTCTAAAATTCTAAGATCAGTCGGTGTTAATCTAGGTATTACTCAAAATATAATCACTCAAGGATGGTCCAACTACTTTTCCATGTTAACTGGACCAATCTATCTTGACCAAGGACTTCTGGATGAATGCTAAAGTTAGGATATTTAGCTCTTCCATTCACTATTCTGCCTTTGGAAACCCCATTATCATCACTCCAACATCAATTGTAGTTGCTATTGGCTGTACCCAAGATGGAGTTATTGTAGAAAACTTTAAAAATAGATACTCTTTTGCTGATAGACTCCACTTTATTCACAACATCACTGATGATTATGGTCACATAAATCATGCCAATATTCTTCCAGGTGTCTCAGTTTGGTTTCAGCTGGTGATATCAAACTTTAGACCTAGAACACCCTATGATGATAGTGTCTTCATCTACCTCCTCATCCATCATTTTATAATCAACTTACCTCAATCCATTTTTAACTACCTAAGAAACTCTACCATTAATTCCAGATCTAGATGCCAGATCTTTATACCTTTTGCTAGATTTCTCTCTATTCTCTTCACAATGGCTAGGATTGTTGAGGCAATTCTTCAAAATGGTCTAAAGGATGTTCTTGAGGAAGTTCGTTGTTAAATTCTCCAAGTTTATTTTTATTCTCTTAGGGTTGTTCCTACTTATCGTGTGTCTATCTCTTTTGCTTTAGCAGTGTTGTGTCATACTTGTTGTCCTTGTTTATTCAATGAAATGCTTTTGTTTTGTTGTATGATTTTATTGGATATATGTGTGCTGAATCAATGTTTTCATAAAATCTTACCAAACATTTTTCTCATGTTTAAAAGATAGAACTTAATTCGATTCTTTATCTAAACAAAGTCTCTAGAATGAATATGTTATCTTCAAAGATTCATTTTTCTATCACCTTTTTGATTTCCGACAAAGGGGGTGAAAGTAAAATGATTTTTTGATAATGCTTATGCTTAGAACATTAAACTCAAACATATAAAATGTTGTTGCTACTAACTGTTTGGTAGATGTTTCTATCCAGGAACTCTAAACAAGTTCATTGAGTTTATTCTAAGACATACCGAAGATGAAGATCCTAATGCAAAGGTTGAAAACCTTATGGATGAAATCAACTCTGATTTTATGCAGAAGATGTTATACACTTTGTGAGTATATATGTATATATTCAAACAGATTTACCAAATACAATTCGGGAGTTATAAACTTACTAAAATTAAGGTAATCTTGCTTGATATCATAGTATTCAGAAGTTGTTAACTTTCTGAAAGTATGAAATTCAGACTTAAAGCTCAGAAGTTGTGCTCTCCTGAAAGGAAGACAAGTCAACATTCTGATGCATGCTCTCATACAAAGATGCCACTTAGAAGATATGCTATGATACGTGTGCTTCATCAACGTACACTCTATTCAGAAGTTGTGAATTGTCTGAATGTATGATACAATGGAATATATCAGATCATACATTGATGCTTGAGAAGTATAATATTTTAGTTGTGATATTAGAATCATGGAACAAAAGCTCTAATACATGATGCATGTTATTATTTAATCAGGATCAAATCAAGTTTTGATTCTTTATCAAGTGCTGATAGAAACCAGATTCTAAGATGAAGACCAAGTGTTCTAGTCATACTCTAATGAGTTGTTGTAGGGAAGTTCTAATTCTCTATTCTATGTTCTGAACACTCAAAATTTATTTTGTGAGTCTTAGGCTCAGGGGGAGACTCTGAACAAGCTTAAATGAAATTTTGGGGCTTAATAGATTCAGGGGGAGCTGTGAGCTTAACTCTCAATTTGTCGGTTACGGTGATTACCCTATATAAACTGTTCAATCAAAATACATGGTTTTGTTATCATCAAAAAGGGGGAGATTGTAAGAACAAGAAGTGTTTCTACATCTGGCCTTGAGATTTTGATGGTAACTTTACATATTATCTTAGAGAACAATTGTATACACTAATAGTTTTGTCTAGTGTGTAGCTGCTACTATAATGTTCTGACTCCGGTACAAGGCGTGTGATGTCATCAGGTTCTGAATATACACTATTGAAAGAAAACATATGGTTACGTGTTTCATTGAAGTCATGGTTATGAACTTATCTTCTTCAACGTGTCTTAGGAACATTAGTACAAGAAGTTATAATCGTGAATTTATGGTTAAGATTTGGAGGCCTTATAAAGCTTTACTTTTGTGTTACGAGTTATGAAGATTATGAAGACAAGATTCTACTGAGCAAGTTCTGATGATCTGAAGAAAAGAAAGTTCTTACAACCAAGTGTTGAAGACTCTGAAGACAAGGTTCCGTGTGATAAGTTATGAAGACTCAAAGACTTAGGTTCTAAGGCTTAAGAACTATTCTTCTACAACAAGCTTCAACAGTCAATATTAAAATATTTGAAGCCTCTGAAATTAAGAAGAATGTTCAAAATGGTTAACGCGTGGTGGTGTACAAAAAGGTACATAAAGTGTCTGTGACCTCTACTCTTCTAGAGTAGCGCAAGGACAATCCTTTCATACTTTATTGTGACCACTATCATTATGACCGTTGAAAACCAACAACTAGATTTCTGATTTACCTTTCTACCCTTTCAACAAATCTCTTTTATAAGCTATAAAAGGTAGACTTGGAAGCTGAAGAAAAGTAAGAAATAACACTACAACGATAAATCTATCGGTTCAAATCAAGCTTAATAAAACTATACCAAAGCATTGTGCAAACTCTGTAGAGAAATCATCTGTGTATAGTTTTGTAAATAAGCAAGGAGTTGTTGTTCGTATCTTGCAGTAAAACACTTAGGTGTTTTTCGTTGTACTGAAGAGTCTGTGTAATCTACTTACAAGAAGCAAATCCGTAATACACTGAAAGTAGTCAAATATTGTTGAATGATACATTGAGAGACTGAGTGAAGGTCTAATATCAAGAATACTCATGCCGCATCTTGAGTGGATTCATAATAAGGGTCGACAGACTTATTGGGGGTGCCAATAAGGTTGATCAGACTTATTATGGAATCTTGATCAAACTGATTACAGAATAACCCATAATAAGTCTGATCAAGATTCTGTGATGAATTCATTTGATGTATGTTTTTATGTATTACTTATTATTATATATTTCTATAATGATATGAATTCTCACCCTTCTGTTGGAATGATGTTTTATATGACATCACTCAGATACCGAGGATAGTGGTGGTACTTCTAGCAAGGATTAGTCGGAGATATTAGATTCTTGTTTGTCGGTTTACTAGGTAGAGAGTCATGCTCTGGTCTATGTAACACATGGAACCTTTGGATTCTTGTTATGTTTATGATATTCATGTTTATTTGAGAGGTGTTGTTATACTCTCTGGATATTTATGTTTGATTTAGATGCATGTGATGATGACCTTCAGTGCCTAGTATTTATAATATGATTGTCAGTATGGGATTTCAATCATTAATATTATTATTTTGAGTTAATAATTATTCCGCTGCGAGATGCTTATGAGTTATGTTATGAAACATGATTCTAAATGCGTGTTATGAATATGACCAGTGTATTAGATTTGTTTTTGTGAAGTAAATGTGACCTCCTTTTATGATGTGCATGCTAATTTACTCTGATTATGTTATATATTTATGCGAGATAGAAAGAGGGTGTTACTAGAGCTGTCAAAATGGGCTATCCGGCCCTAAATGGGCCGGCCCATGCGGGCCTCAAGCTTTTCAAGGTCGGACCCAAAAAGCCTATATTTAAATGGGCTCTATTTTTACTACCCATGCCGACCCTGTCTGGGCTACGGGCTACCCGATCTTAAACGGTCCCCGGCCCTAAACAGGCCTTTTTCTAAAAAAAATTAAAAATTTCTCCTTATTTTTGTAAGTAATCATACAATTGTATGCAATAATACTTATATATATATATATATATATATATATATATATATATATATATATATATATATATATATATATATATATATATATATATATATATATATATATATATATATATATATATATTAAATTTCATATCCAAAATTAGGATTTCTAAATAATCCATATAAGTTAACAATTAAAATGTAAAATAATACATTAACTTAATTCAAACTATCCAAAATACATCACAAATTATTCAATGTAGCATACAAAATTAAATAACTTATTCGAACAAGTTTTAAGTTATAAATATTCATGACAATTATAATTTTTATAGCAATTATAACAATAAACGGTTATAAAATTTTATAACAATTATATTTTTATAATAGTTATAATTAGATTGATGAAATATAATTTTATAATAAATTATTATATATTTGATTTGTACTAACTCTATACTCCCATAAAAATTATATTAGAACTTTTTAAATCTCATTTCAAACTTATTTTTAATTAGAATACATCATTGTGTCTTTTTTAAACTATCTACATAATTATATTAGGATAAAACATTTTAGTTTGAAATTAAGTCAAGCCAAAAACTTTTGTTTGATATTAATACCTTTATAATACCACAAAAATTAAAATACATCTGTGATACGGTGGCAGAACCGACTGTTTAATACTGGTTTGCATTTTGTATACGCAAATATGCGGTAAGCAAGAGTCGCCACCGTCTTTTCTTTTATCCAACAAAGGAAAGGGTGAAAAGAACAGAAAAAGACCTTTTCAAGATGTTTTCTGATAAGGGGGGTAGATTATGGAAAGGGAAGGTGTTAGCACCCTTTCCATCCGTGGTTTTCCACGGGCTCTTAGAGGTTTGCTCAATTTTTAAAATACCTTTGTGCTTTATGTTTCAAAATGTTTTGAAAACGCGTTAGTACGACGAACTTTGTAATGTTTCTCGGGATAGTGGAGAAAGTATACAAAATGTTTTGAAATTGTTTTTGAAAAGTATTTTTTTGTGTAAGTGCAAAATGTTTGAGAAAACTTCTAACAGCTATCTACTTTGTTACTCGAAAAGGGTTGTTCTTTTCCTCTTTTCCTTTAGACAATGCTATCCTACTATTAGTGAGTAGGTAGCCTTATCGTTGGATGCTGAGGGATATTCAAAGGGACGTTTTACAGTCATAAAGACAACATATGGAGACGCTTTAACAACTTTTGTTTAAGGGACGAGATCATTTACCAAAAGGCAACACTGTAGGGTCATCGAGGAACTATGATCTTTTGATTTTACGGGTCTTTGCTAAAGCGTCTCCATTCTCGAGGGACATGACTGCTTTATTTTCCAAAATGCAACCAAAGAGGGGATACCCTAGAGGTGCATATGTGCATATGTGTTGAGATTCAATTATTTTTATCTTTTTGTTAGGTGAGCTAACATTTTAATTTACAGTCTTTTCATACACGCCTATTTACTAACAGTAATATAGCAAGATAATAAAGCAGTAAATGTGCGGGAAATAAAATGCAGAAAAATAAATCCTAAACTATTACACGCCTTTGGGATAGTTACATAAAAAAATGCATGAAATAAAGTGCGAAATTTTAAATCTAAAACTATTACATCCATAAGCAGTTACAATATTTATATAAAATGCGAGAATAAAAATAAACGCGCGCGAAATAAATATTAAGTCTAAAAAAAACCTAAAAAAGTTCTAAGTAAACAATAATTATATTTTTTTGGTTTTGTTAACAAAACAATTAACTATAAATTTAATTTAAGAAAATAAATATTGAATGAAATTAAACTAATTCTAATATTTTTTGCATTTTTTTATTTAAGAAAGCATTTGAAACATAAATTAAATCCTACGTTTTAATTCATTTTTAATTTAAGAAAGTAGTTAAAATTTAATTAATTAATTAATTAATTAATTAAAGTAATTAATTATTTAATTTTAAAAAAAAGTCTAAGCCTAATTTTTTGTGATTTTTGATTTAAAGTTAATTTAAATGATAAAAAAGTCAAATAAAGAAAAGGACAAAAGCCAAATAAGAATACAAAAGGGGAGCCTTCGATCAGGGAGAAAAGGGGGCAACCTTCGATTGCCACCTTTTCTGCTTCCTTCGATTGGCCTATAAAGCAGTATAGGTCTACAGAGCAGCATGAGGGTAGGTCCTTTGTTCACACCCTTTTTGTATTTCATTTGAGTTGGTCTAGGTTAGTTGGGCAAGAAAAGCAAACAAACCAAAAAATACAGAAACAAAGAAAATAAATAAAAGGCCATTTACATGTTATGCTAAAACGAAAGATGCAAGGTCAAGAGGACTTACCTTGCTTGAAACTGGAATTTGTGTGTGTGGAATGAGTTGTTAGATGCTTCGGTTTGACACCCCTTGGGCGTGGAGACACTTGCTTAGGGGCTGGTGTGGACTCCTGGATATCTCAGGAACGAGAATCTGGTCTTTGTTTGGGCTGAAGGTGTCTTCCAAAAAAGTGCTTCGATGGGGACACTTTTAGGATTTCTTTGAGAAATGTGGCAGCGTGATCTATTCGTGTGCAAAGAATCTCCTATTTTTTGTCCCCTTAGCACTGTGTCCTTGGCCTTGTATTTATAGGAGTGTGATGGTGCATAGTAATGGCAAGAGACAACCATTTAACTAGGCTTTTAAAGCTATGAGACAAGAATCGGACATTTTAAAAGATTTCCTTTTTTGAAATATTCATGCCCTTTTTCAAATCTTGGATGAACCTGGACATTTGACTCCTTCGAACGCCCTCCAACGTTGCTCTTCGATTGACCTATTGTTACTTCCTTCGAATGGCTTTCAAACCAATCGAAACATCAACTCTCCCTTTTAACTGGTCGAAGGTTGCTTCAGCTTTCTATCAATCGAAGGCTTTGAACTTGATTCGAATGGCTCATATTCTCAGAATCAGAGTTTCTTCGATTAGCCCTTAAACATTATTCTTCTAGATGGCGCTGAGTCCTAATCCGAATTTCTCAAGGCTCCCCTCAGCAGAGCTTCTTCGCTTGAGCCATGGTTTATATGGATTCGAATGGCCCATCATCAGAATTTCTGGAAACCACTCAGTTCTTGCTCTTTTTGATCTCATTTTCTCTAACTTGGACAATCAGAATATTACCCTATTGATATGCCAATCGAAACATCACCTGGTTAACATGCCTGTTGAAAGACACTTTGTACGCTCTAACGAAAAACAACTTTATTTAAGATTCCCGTCAAAGTTGCCTTGTTTGAGATGCCCATCAAAAGGCCCTATACCAATCGAAAGACCTTTTGCAGATGTTAATCGAAGGACCTTTTGTAGATGCCAATCGAAGGACATTTTGCAGATGCCAATCGAAGGGCACTTTGTAGATGCCAATTGAAGGACCTTTTGTAGATGCCAATCAAAGGATCTTTTGTAGATGCCAATTGAAGGGCACTTTGTAGATGCTAATCGAAGGGAATTTTGTAGATGCCAATCGAAGAATACTTAACCATCATTCAAAAAAAATTCTTTTTCTTTAGGAAAAGGTTTGTAACCACCTATGCAAGAGGAAATCTTGGAAAAACATGAGAGGGAAAATTTTGGGGTACAACAGCTGCCCCTATTCAATCTTCTTAAACCATAGGATATAGATTGGCTTGTCTGCCTTTCTTAATCTAAAGATGGAAGATGATTGAACACTAGAGTGCCCAAAAATTTGCACTCGTCTGAGATGATACTTGACTGTTTAGATGGTATCAGGAATGGGCTTATAGATGCCATTTGGAAAAGATGACGGAAGATCGTCAGAGATGGGCTTAAAGATGCCATATAGAACAAAGTTGACTTCATGAGATATTCCTTTATGGGGATCCCTATTCCTGTTGTTGAGGAGGATTCCGCTAAAGAAGTTTGGTCTTTGTTTGGGAAGTAAAGTTTAGGAGCTTCAATTGTCCATCACTCTACTGCGGAGTATCTCTTGATTGAAGAGGAGGAAGTGAACTGTTATCTGGTCAGGATCTAGGCTTCACAGTGACTTGTTGAGGATGATAAGGATGACTGCCATCTGGTCGTATTCCAGGCTTCTCAGTGATTTACTGGGGGAACATGGAATTAACTGCTATCTGGTCGGACTCCAGGATTTGCAGTTTCTTTAACTGGAATAGAAATTAGAAAAATCTTAGTGTCGATTTAACTCAACCAGAGAAAGGTCTTGAGTTGTCTTCAAATTCAACTGGAATAGAAATCAGGAAGATCTTAGTATCGATCTAACTGAACCAGAGAAGGTCTTAAATTAACTTTGACTGGAATGAAAATTAGAAAAATCTTAGTATCGATTTAACTGAACCAGACAAAAGTCTTGGAATATTTTTAACTGGAATAGAAATTAGAGAGATCTTAGTATCGATCTAACTGAACCATAGAAGGTCTTGAATTAAATTTGACCGGAATGGAAATCAGAAAAATCTTAGTATCGATTTAACTGAACCAGACAAAAGTCTTGGAATATCTTCAACTAGAATAGAAATCAGAGAGATCTTAGTATCGATCTAACTGAATTAGAGGAGGTCTTGAATTAACTTTGACTGGAATGGAAATCAGGAAAATCTTAGTATCAATTTAACTGAACCAGACAAAATTCTTGGAATATCTTCAACTGGAATAGAAATCAGAGAGATCTTAGTATTGATCTAACTGAACCAGAGAAGGTATTTTAAGAACATATTTCTGAGGAAAATGCTAAAATAGCCCTTCGTCAGACGCAACCTTTGAGAAGACTGCCAGGTCATGCAAGTAGTCAACAATGTTTGTTGATTTGATCCTTCCTAAAAAGGTAAAGAGTTAGTCGTATGCAATGTCACGATCTATAGAATGAATTGTGTAATGACATTCTCAAAATAAATGAGATTATGCTGTATGCAACACGTATGCGCATGCCGTGATGTACGAATATGGAAGGCTATTTCAATATCTCTTAGTATGGGAAAATAAATCCCTGACTGCTACTAGAGAATACTGGGAAGCTGAATCCTAGACTATTTTTTGGTAGATGAGGAAAATGATTCTTTTACTTCCGTTGAGGATGATGAATAAAGATGATTTACTGAGGATTTTCTCTTTCTGTTTGAGGATATTCTGCCGGGGATCTTTGGCTCCTGCTTGAGAATGACTCTGTAGGGAGAAAGATGCTCGGTTGGAAGATTTTACTGATGTAGAGAAATAAACTCTGTTGGGGGATAAAATTTCGCAGTTAGTGAAATAAACTTTGTTGGGGAAGGAAAGCTTTGTGAACTGAATTGTTTCTAGAAGATAGTTTGAATAAGTATCAGGATGACATCCATCTCTGGATCGTACATGCACTGTTTCTAGGAGAGAATCTGGAGTAAGTGTCAGGATGACATCCGTCTTTGGATCGTACCTGAACAGTACTTGAAACATGTGTTAAATGAGTGTCAGAATGACATCCGTCTCTGGATTGTATCTGCACTGTACTTGAAACATGTGTTAAATGAGTGTTAGAATAACATTCGTCTCTGGATCGCATCTGCACTATACTTGAAACATGTGTTGAATGAGTGTCAGAATGACATCCGTCTCTGGATCGTATCTGCACTGTACTTGAAACATGTATTAAATGATTGTCAAAATGACATCCATCTCTGGATCGTATCTGCACTATACTTGAAACATGTGTTGAATGAGTGTCAGAGTGACATCCATCTCTGGATCGTATCTGCACTGTACTTGAGAGAATCTGGAGTAGGTGTAGGATGATATCCGTTTCTGGATCGTACCTGAACCGTTTCTAGATGAGAGTCTGGAGTAAGTGTCAGGATGACAACCGTCTTTGGATCATACCTGAACTGTTTCTAGATGGTAGTCTGGAATAAGTATCATGATGACATCCGTCTCTAGATCGTACCCGAACTGTTGCTAGAAGATAGTCTGGAATAAGCGTCAGAATGACATCTGTCTCTGGAGCATATCTACACTGTTTCTAGGGGAGAATCTGGAGTAAGTGTCAGGATAACATTTGTCTCTGTATCGTACCTGAACTGTTTCTAGAGGAGACTCTGGAATAAGTGTCAGGATTACATCTGTTTCTAGATCGTACCTGAACTATTTCTAGAAGAAAGTCTACTTTATTTAGAATGTTTCCGCTGGGAATTCTTGTTTTGTTGTTTTGAGAAGAAATCCGTTGAGGAACATTGATTTTGCTTGATTGTACGTGATTCATTGTTGGAATTCATGTCTAATGCCCCAAGTGATTCAAATGGAGATCTGCCCCTGGCTGTTTGGCATTTTTGAGAGATTCCTTGAATCTTGACTTGACTACCCCAGATGATGGACAATGATCATGATGTGCCCCTTGGTTGGAAGTGTTTTTCCACTTGAGGTGAAACTTTTTATTGAGAAAGTTTTTGTTCACTAGATATTCGTCATGTGAATTTCTATGTTGTCGAACAGATAACTATATGCAAACAATGATATTCAAATAATGCAAAGTTTATGCTTGTCTTGAAGTTTGATAATTCATTTTTTAGTAAAACATTTTGCAAGAGGGTGATATCAACTCATGATTTATAGCAGGCCGTACGGGAGTCAGGATACCTTTTGTAACAGTATGCTTCCGAACTAACCTATGCTTCAGTTAGGAATTTTAAGGGTTGTAGCGTGGCCTGGTTCACAGTTTAAGAAACAAAGGATAAAGACTCAAAGATTATTTGTATCCACCCATTCTTCGTGATGTTCTTCATTCCTATGCTCGGTTAATTGTGCATTTTGAATCCCAGTTGAGTTTTGGAATGTCCTTGATGTTCCGGAGATGGTTCGGAAATTGAACGTTTGAGAAGGAAGTAATTTTTGTGACCTTTATTTTTTGTTGAGGATTTGTAGGACCTCTTTTTTTTTTTGATTTTGTTATCCCTTCTTTAGCCTGGACTGTTTCTTTTGTGATTACAGTCAGCGGGATGCCCAAATTTTCCTTAAGTCTCCTTCACATGTTTTGACTTATTGGGCTTTTCTGCCTGTTCTTGATGATTACGTAGAACCTATCACCATATTTTGATTTGGAAGGACGTCTTCGATGCCATTCGTTGTGTATGAAGCGGAAGATTGCGACTGAATGCGCGTCTGAATTGACTGAGAAACTACCATGCCCCAGGTTATGATTAAGGGTTTTAATTTGTGTGAAAATAAAAACTCCCACTTCTTAGGCTCAAAGGGGTTGACTAGGGATTATCTTCCTTATAACTCCACTGTTTGGGATTTAAAACAACGCATGTACATCGTCAGCAAGGTCTATTCAAAAGCACACTGTGTGAGATTATGGTATCGTCTTTGTCATCCTCCCTTTAAAGTCTTAGAGCTTTTAATCAAGAGTTGAATATCACAAAAGGGAAGTAACAAAGCAGTTTAAGCATAATGACAATGAAACCATTCAAGACAAACATATGCGATGCATTAATGGGAAAACCAAAGTTTGACATGACATTAATTGTTGAACAACAAATGAAATTACAAAATAATAATAAAAATAAATAAAAAATGAACTGGACGTTCTCAATGATTTTCCCTAGGAGCAGTGGTCACTTTGTGAGTTTCTGGAGGGTCGAATTCAATCTCTTTGGAGTCATCATATCCTGAATTTTGTTCTTCAGAGCCCAGCAGCCGTTTGTATCATGTCCAGGACTATCAGAATGGTATGCACACCTTTCGTCGGGGTGGTAGATAGGAGCAACAGTATTAGGATTTCGCAGAGGAGCCTTTAAGGTAATCAATCATGCTTTCAACATGTGTTGTAACACTTGAGCTAGTGACATATTTATTCTGGTAAATTGTCTCTTAGGCATGACCTCTTTATGTTGGTTCCCCTGTTGGTGTCGTTGCATAGGCATAGGATTAGAGACCAGTATTGCCCCTACAGATTAATTGTGGTCGTCTGCCTTATTACGACCCTTCAGGCCATACACAACATTAGCTTCCCTCTTACCAGCAAATGGCTTCTTCTCAGCATCAGAAGATGTAGCCATTGGGATTTTCCCACTCTTGATACCACTTTCGATCCTTTCTCCAGCCAGAACCATTTTTATGAACCCGGATGAGGAACTCTCAATCAACAGATTAAAGAATGGGCCTATCAGAGTGCCCATGAACATGTCTACCATTTCCCGATCATTCAGAGGAGGTTGTACCCTGCTAGCTAGATCCCTCCATTTCTGGGCATATTCCTTGAACCCTTCTCTTGAGCTCATGGATATATTCTGCAGTTGCACTCGAGTTGGTGCCAGGTCAGCATTGTATTGGTACTGCTTGTAGAACGCAGCAGCCAAGTCTTCCCAGGTATGGATGTCAGTTCCTTCTAGCTGATAGAACCATTCCAGTTGCGTGCCAGCTAAACTTTCTTGGAAGAAATGGACCCATAAATTCTGGTCAGCAGTGTGAGGCTAGATCTTTCTGACATAGGGCCTTAAGTTCAACCTAGGGAAGGAGACACCATCATATTTGGCGAACGTGGGAACCTTGAATTTTGGTGGGATGATCACACCAGAAACCAACCCTAATTCTTAAAAGTCTAAGCCAGGTATCTGATAAATCTCCATAGCATTGAGACGATCCTCCAGCTGTTTGTATTTTTCATCAGCATGAGGATATTGCTCCTCAGAATAATCAGCTTCGTCTTCATCAGTCCCCAGGTTGTTATCTTCTTCATGATTGTCCCCTTTATTTGATGGAGTTAAAAGATCTAGATCTCCTTTAACCGGTCCTCTGAGTCTTCTTCCCATATTCAAGATGTCAGCCGATTTCTTTGCCTTTCTCTTCTTCTCTTTGACGATCAGAGCTTTTAGGTCATCCTGCCTCTAGGTCAGAGTCAGGAACATTTGTTGGAACTGAGCGTTTTGAGCTTGAAGGTATTTGATTGTTTGCTCAAGAGCCATTTCTTTACTTGCTGAAATAAACAACGAAGAAGATGAGAACCCTGCTTTGAAACCTGTTTATGCAATGACATGTATGATATGCGTATGTAATATTTTCAAAGACTCACGGGGTAAACAAGAAGATGTCAGAAGTTGAAACTTGCATCTTTGATTGAAAAAAATCGTATTGTTGGACGTCCTTCTACAAGAATCAAGCTCACCATGTCAAGTGGGTGATAGCCCCTGACTCAAGTTATAGTGTTTTTATCTTTTGGAGGTATTGGCTAGAGGAAAATAAATCCCCTTGCCCCTTGCTAGATGTATGGTTCATCATAACCTGCATCACAGGCCCTCGAGATCCTTAAAATGGTTAACGAAATGCTATGGTATAATGATATGATGTATATGTTATGTACCAAAGCAAAAGTGTAGGATGATAAATACAAGTGAAACTTGCAAGAGATCTAGGTTAATGAATATAAACAAATCCTGCAAGGAAATTACGTTGATAGATAATGAAAACAAACCCTGCAAGGAGTTCAAGTGGTTAGATAATGAAAGCAAACAAGTCACACAAGTAGCCTTAGGTTCAGGCTTGCATGGAGTTTGTAGGTAAGTACCCTCTTGAATGTTCAGTTGGCTCAACTCGTCTTATTAATAGTAACCGGGTTCTAAGGACCTCAATATCACTAACCTTCCCTTCAGAAATTGTTTCAGCTCCGCACCAAAGTATTACGGAAAAAAAATCCCGAAAGTCCAGTCTCAATGAGTGTAGTATCGAGTATCAACCAATATTCGATTGGAAACAAAGCCGGTTATCTCACTACTTCCTAATGGCTAGGATGAGTCAATTAAAGGTTCTAAAGGTCAGTTAGTGCTTAGTGACACTATGAGGAAGCCTAATATTATCCTCGACTTACTCAAAGAATATTAGTATAATCCAAATTATCGCACTAATGTAGCCACCACTTTATCCGTATCGGTCTACGACGTACAACCTCCATGATTTATTGCTACTTACCTAATAAGGTGCCCCATATCCGGGTGTAGGATCTTTTAGTAACAACCCAAGCAAACCCTCAAAATTAAAGCAAACAAAGCACAAAAAAGCAATTTAAAAATGAACTAACTCTAAGGTAAACCCCACTTTTATTTAAGCTCCCCAGCAGAGTCGCCAGTTCTGTGATACGGTGGCAGAACCGACTGTTTAATACAGGTTTGCGTTTTGTATTCGCAAATGTGCGGTAAGCAAGAGTCACCACCGTCTTTTCTTTTATCCAACAAAGGAAAGGGTGAAAAGAACATAAAAATACCTTTTTGAGATGTTTTCTGAGTAAGGGGGTAGATTATGGAAAGGGAAGGTGTTAGCACCCTTTCCATCCATGGTTTTTCACGGGTTCTTAGAGGTTTGCTCATTTTTAAAATACCTTTGTGCTTTGTGTTTGAATTTTTTTGAAAACGCCTTAGTACGGCGAACTTTGTAATGTTTCTCTGGATAGTGGAATAAGTATATAAAATGTTTTGAAATTATTTTTGAAAAGTAATTTTTTGTGTAAGTGCAAAATGTTTGAGCAAACTTCTAACAGCTATCTACTTTGTTACTCAAAAGTGGTCGTTCTTTTCCTCTTTTCCTTTAGACAATGCTATCCTACTATTAGTGAGTAGGTAGCCTTATCGTTGAATGTTGAGGGACATTCGAAGGGACGTTTTGCATTCATAAAGGCAACATATGGATACGCCTTAGCAACTTTTGTTTAAGGGACGAGATCATTTACCGAAAGGCAACATTGTAGGGTCATAGAGGGACTATGATCTTTTGATTTTACGGGTCTTTGCTAAAGCGTCCCCATTCCCGAGGGATATGACTGCTTTATTTTCCGAAAGGAAACCGAAGAGGGGATACCCTAGAGGTGCATATGTGCATATGTGTTGAGATTCAGTTATTTTAGTCTTTTTGTTAGGTGAGCTAACGTTTTAATTTACAGTCTTTCTATACACGCCTATTTACTAACAGTAATATAGAAAGATAATAAAGTAGTAAATGTGCGGGAAATAAAATGCAGAAAAATAAATCCTAAACTATTACACGCCTTTGGGATAGTTACATAAAAAAGTGCATAAAATAAAGTGCGTAATTTTAAATCTAAAACTATTACATCCATAAGCAGTTACAATATTTATATAAAATGCGAGAATAAAAATAAACACGCGCGAAACAAATATTAAGTCTAAAAAAAACCCTAAAAAAGTTCTAAGTAAACAAAAAAATCTTTTTTTTTTGGTTTTGTTAAGAAAACAATTAACTCTAAATTTAATTTAAGAAAATAAATATTGAATGACATTAAACTAATTCTAATATTTTTTGCATTTTTTATTTAAGAAAGCATTTGAAACATAATTTAAATCCTACATTCTAATTCATTTTTAATTTAAGAAAGTAGTTAAAATTTAATTAATTAATTAATTAAAGCAATTAATTATTTAATTTTTAAAAAAGTCTAAGCCTAATTTTTTGTGATTTTTGATTTAAAGTTAATTTAAATGATAAAAAAGTCAAATAAAGAAAAGGACAAAAGCCAAATAAGAATACAAAAGGGGATCCTTCGATCAGGGAGAAAAAGGGGTTTTTTGATCCAGAGGGGAAGCTTCCTTTCGACCCAGGCAGTAGACCCCTTAGATTCACCATTTTTACTTCCTTTCAATTGAGTTTGGGAGTTGGTGTGAGCAACCTTTGATTGCCATCTTTCCTGCTTCCTTCGATTGGCCTATGAAGTAGTATAGGCCTACAGAGCAGCATGAGGGTAGGTCCTTCGTTCATACCCTTTTTGTATTTCATTTGAGTCTGTCCAGGTTAGTCGGGCAAGAAAATCAAACAAACTAAAAAAATACAGAAACAAAGAAAATAAATAAAAGGCCATTTACATGTTATGCTAAAACGAAAGATGCAAGGTCAAGAGGACTTACCTTGATTGAAACTGGAATTTATGTGTGTGGACTGAGTTGTTAGATGCTTCGATTTAACACCCCCTGAGCATGGAGACACTTGCATGGGAGCTGGTGTAGACTCCTGGATGTCTCAGGAATGAGAATCTGGTCTTCGTTTGGGCTGAAGGTGTCTGCCAAAAAAGTGCTTCGATGGGGACACTTTTGGGATTTCTTTGAGCAATGTGGCAGCGTGATCTGTTCGTGTGCAAATAATCTCCTTTTTTTTATCCCCCCTAGCAGTGTGTCCTTGGCCTTGTATTTATAAGAGTGTGATGGTGCATAATAACAACAAGAGACAACCATTTAACTAGGCTTTTAAAGCTATGAGACAAGAATCAAACATTTTAAAAGATTTCCTTTTTTGAAATGTTCATGCCCCTTTTAAAATCTTGGATGAACCTGGACATTTGACTCCTTCAAACGCCCTCCAGCGTTGCTCTTTGATTGAACTATTGTTACTTCCTTTGAATGGCTTTTAAACCAATCGAAACATCAACTCTCCCTTTTAACTGGTCGAAGGTTGCTTTAGCTCTCTATCAATTGAAGGTTTTTAACTTGATTCGAATGGCTCATATTCTCAGCATCAGAGTTTCTTCGATTAGCCCCTAAACATTATTCTTCTTGATGGCGTTGAATCCTGATCCGAATTGCTCAAGGCTCCCCTCAGCAGAGCTTCTTCGCTTGAGCCATGGTTTATATGGATTCGAATGGCCCATCACCAGAATTTATGGAAACCTCTCATTTCTTGCTCTTTTTGATCTCATTTTCTCTAACTTGGACAATCAGAATATCACCCTGTTGATATGCCAATCGAAACATCACTTGGTTAACATGCCTGTCGAAAGGCACTTTGTATGCTATAACAAAAAACAACTTTATTTAAGATTCCCGTCGAAGCTGCCTTATTTGAGATGCCCATCGAAAGGCCCTATACCAATCGAAAGACCTTTTGTAGATGCTAATCAAATGACCTTTTGTAGATGTCAATCGAAGGACCTTTTGCAGATGCAAATCGAAGGGCACTTTGTAGATGCCAATCTAAGAACCTTCTGTAGATGCCAATCGAAGGATCTTTTGCAGATGCCAATCGAAGGGCACTTTGTAGATGCCAATCGAAGGGCATTTTGTAGATGCCAATCGAAGAATACTTAACCATCATTCAAAAAAATTTCTTTTTCTTTAGGAAAAGTTTTGTAACCACCTATGCAAGAGGAAATCTTGGAAAAACATGAGAGGGAAAATTTTGGGGTACAACAACATAATACGCACATTTTTTTAGCATATCTAAAATTTAATCACTTTTAACATCAAAATTGTCTATTTATATCAATTTACCATTTATACTACATGGGCTCAAAAAATAAGGTATAAATTATTTATGCAAATTGTTTATAACTTTATTCACTAACACTATATCTAAAATTTCATACATAATCAATTATAATTTTTTTCTTTTGTTTAATTTTTTTTATGAATTAGGAAAGGAAAATTTTTAATTATATAAAAAAATTATTTTTATCGGGCCGGCGGGATACCCATGGCCCATATGGGTTGGCCCATATTTTCAGGACTTTTTTCGGGCTGGGCTAAAAAAGGTATGGAAGTAAATGGGCTCAAAAAATAAGACCCAGGCCCTAAATTTTTTCGAGCCTGATGGGTCGGCCCATGGGCTTCAGCCCATTTTGACAATTCTAGGTGTTACATTAGTGGTATCAGAGCATGGTTGGTCAGTTGGCCAGGTTATTAATGTATTTATTTCCTTTTTGTATTCGATATGTGCTGTATACACAATCAGTAATGTTTGTCTAATGAGTGTTGTTTGTTGTTTGGTTGTTTGGAGTATTAGGACGATGGTTGCCAGAAGGAATGAAGATGCTCTTGCTGAGGCATTGGCTATGTTGGCTAGTGCGATTGGAAAACAACCACACGTCAATGCTGGTAACAGGAATGAAGATGATAAATTTAGTGCTTTGGGGAAGTTCCAAAGGAACAATCTGCCATTTTTTTGAAGGAGCTCATGAATCTGACAAGGCACATATTTGGTTGAAAGAGATTGAGAAGATTTTTCGTGTCATGAATTGTTCTGATGCGCAGAAGGTGCAGTTTGGTACTCATATGCTTGAGAAGGAAGCTGAGGATTGACGGAACAACACTGCTCAGAGATGTGATAAAGATGGGATTGAGGTTACTTGGGCACTTTTTAGGGATGCATTCCTGGAAAAGTATTTCCCTGAAGATGTGTGTAGCAAGAAGGAGCTTGAGTTTCTTGAGCTGAAGCAGGGCAATGGTATAGTGGCAAAGTATGCTACAAAATTTGAGGAGAAGATAAAGTTTTATCCTCATTACAACACTGCTAATGCTGAAAGATGTAAGTGTCTTAAGTTTGTGAATGGTTTAAGACATGAAATCAAGAAGGCTATGGGTTATCAGCAGATTACTAGATTTTCTGAGATGGCTAACAAGAGTAGGATGTATGATGAGGATAGTAGAGATATTTCTGCTTACTATAAGGCTTTGCATGACAAGAAAGGAAAGGGGAAATTTAGAGGGAAGTCGTATGTGACTGTTGCGGGTAAAAGGAAACAAAGAGTTGGGGATGAGAAGAAGCCAAGTGGGATAGGAGCTTCTACTCCGATTAGGTTCTACAAGTGTGGTGTCGAAGGACATCGTGCTCCTGAATGCACAGGTACTGATGTGAAGTGTTTCAAGTGTGGAAATCTAGGTTATAAGTCTCCTGATTGTAGAGGTGTTTTAAGTGTGACTTGCTACAAATATGGTGAGCAAGGTCACATTAGTTCCAAGTGTGACAATCCGAAGAAGGACCAAACTAGAGGAAAAGTGTTTGCTTTATCTGGTTCTAAGACTGCTGTTGAGGATAGACTAATTCGAGGTACGCGCTTTATTAATGGTACGCCTTTGATTGCTATTATTGATACCGATGCAGAATATTCTTTCATTTCTTTGGATTGTGTTAAGAGGTTAAATCTTGAGTTATCTGATATGAATGGAAGTATGGTTAATGAAACTCCTGTTATGGGTTCAGTGACTACTTCTTACATGTGTTTGAATTTTCTGTTGAGTATTTTCGATAAAGACTTTAGGGTTGATTTAGTGTATCTTCCGTTAGATCAACTTGATGTTATCCTTGGGATGAAATAGTTGGAATTCAATCATGTTTATATCAACTATTTTGACAAGACGATTATCTTTCTTGATTCTAGTTTTGAGAGAGATTTGTTTATGCCTGCCAAGCAAGTGAATAAGTCTGTGTAGGATGGTATGGTGTTATTGGCTTTGATGGAAACATTGCAAATTGGTGGAAAGAGAACGATTGGTGAATTGTCAATAGTTCGTGATTTTCCAGAGGTATTTCTTGAAGATGTAAGTGATTTTCCACCAGAGCATGAGGTGGAATTTGCGATTAATTTAATTCCTAGTACTAGTCCGGTATCAATGGATCCATATCAGATGTTAACATCTTAATTGAAAGAGTTGAAGAGTCAACTTAAGGATTTGCTTGAGAAGAGATTTATTTTTCCTAGTGTGTCACCGTGGGGTGCAGCTGTTTTGTTGGTTAAGAAGAAATAAGGTACTATGAGGTTATGTGTGGATTATAGACAATTAAACAAGGTGGCTATCAAGAATAAGTATCCACTTCCTAGGATTAATGATTTGATGGATCAATTGGTGGGTGCTTATGTGTTTAGCAAGATAGGTATGAGGTCTGGGTATCATCAGATTCGTGTGAAGGATGAAGATATTCATAAAACTGCTTTTAGAACAAGGTATGGTCATTATGAGTATTATGTGACGCCTTTCAGTGTGACCAATGCACCTGGTATATTTATGGAATATATGAACATGATTTTTCATCAGTATTTGGATAAGTTTGTGGTTGTTTTCATTGATGATATTTTGATCTATTCAAAGAGTGAAGAAGATTATGATGAGCATCTGAAGATTGTGTTATCTGTGTTGAAAGTGAAGCAATTGCATGCTAAGTTTTCTAAGTGTGAGTTTTGGTTGAAGGAAGTGAGTTTCCTTGGTCATGTAATATTAAGTGGTGATATTTTTGTTGATCCGTTGAAGATTGAGGCTGTATCTCAATGGGAAGCTCTAAAATTTGTTTATGAGATTAGAAGTTTTCTTGGTTTAGCGGGTTATTATCAGAAATTTATTGAAGGCTTTTCCAAGTTAGATTTGTCGTTGACGTAGTTGACTAGGAAGGGTCAAGCTTTTATTTGGATTGCATATTATGAAGCTAGTTTTAAAGAGCTTAAGAGAAGGTTGACAACCAATCCTATTTTGATTTTTCCTAATCCGGAAGAACTGTTTGTTGTGTATTGTGATGCTTCATTGATGGGTTTAGGAGGCGTGATGATGCAGAATTGACAAGTTTTAGCTTATGCTTCAAGGCAACTTAAAGTTCACGAAATGAATTATCCAACTCATGATTTAGAGTTAGTTGTTATTGTGTTTGTATTGAAACTTTGGAGGCATTATTTGTTTGGATCAAGATTTGATGTGTTTAGTGATCACAAGAGTTTGAAGTATCTGTTTGATCAGAAAGAGTTGAATATGAAGCAAAGAAGATGGTTGGAATTCTTGAAGGATTATTGTTGTACACCAAAATTTTCCCTCTCTTTTTCTTCAAAACATTCTTCTAGGGTTCTCAAATGCTCAAGGTTGCTCAAGAATTGATCAGACAAATTCTTCTCCTAAGCAATGGACTTACAACTAGGGTTTCATCTTTCTCAAGGAAGTTTGGGTTTATAAGACCTCAAGTGGTTTCCATGGTTCCTTATATGTCTCTAAGAATTCTCATACTAAGTTTCATGCTTTACATTACAAGTTTGCTCAGTCAATGGCTCAGATGACTGAAAATCAACTGTATTGGATAAAAAGTCAACTATAGTCAACATACAATCAAACTTTAAGATTTTTGGTTAACATCAATATTTTGAAGTCATATTCATCATTTTATCAAGGGTTGATCATGATTCTTCAAGGAAAACTCTCAAATCATCAAAAGTCAAAAGTTGCCAAATTAGGGTTTTCCTAAGGATAAGTCAGCTAAACTTTGACCAAGCATAAATTTCATATACTTAATTATATTTTCTTCAACCAAAGCTCATTGGGAAGGAAGTTTGATTCTCTACAACTTTGTCTCTTTAAGCTCAAGTCCAAAAAATGCTTCATTTGAGAGATATGAGCCAAAACATTATAGGTCATTTCAAAAGTTAACAAAAAGACACTTTTTGTCAAGGCAACTTACATCAAAATAAAGTCTTCAAATGAAAAAATGATAAACATACAGATTGTAGGGTACATCTTGAGCTTTCCAAAAAGTCAAAAATCACCATCATATAATAAAAATTGAGAGAGTTATGATTGGCACAAGTTGGGAAATTTCGAGAAAATGCATGAAACCCAAATTGATCAAACTCGAAATTTTAGGCTAATGGGCTTGAGTTTCAAGGTCCAAACGTGTATTAGACCTCATAGTGAACCTATGAACCTATTCATACACCCCTTTGATTTTTATTCCATTTATTTTTTATTTTATTTAATTAAATTCAAAATTAAATAAGATAAAGTCAAGGCTTTTCTTACAAGGTCCAAGCCCACAATGGTTTAACCTAATTCTTCTCTACATATTTCTCTTCATTCATACATCACATCACACAAAAACCCTTGCAGAGAAAACTATTCCAAAACTTCCAAAAATTCAAGAAACTAGGGAAACACAAAACCCTTATTTCCAGTCCTTCTCAATTGAAACCAAGCATTGCATTATCATCTTGAAGTGCCCAGGAATCCATCCCAATTCTTAAGCAGTCAAGATCGTGCCCAAAACATCATATTCATCCTCACCGGTTTTGGTAGTTTTTTTTTAAAAATTCAAACCTTTTATTTATGCATTGTTAACTAATTTGATACGTTTACATGTGTTCATATACATCATTAGAGCAGGTTTGATGCATAATATGTGAGCTCTGGCGCAGTGGCAAGGCAGGCAGTGATAAAGGCTAAGGGTGTGGATTCAACACCCACCCCTAACATTTTGTGTGATTTTGCGTCTAACTTATTCTTTTCCCTATTTCCCCCCTTAATGCAGTGTGGAAGGCTAAGGGCGTGGGTTCAACACCCACCTCTGACATTTTGTGTGATTTTTCTTCCAACTTGTTCTTTTTCCTTATTTTTTCCCCTGAAACCCTAAATTCACCTAACCATAAAACGACAAACCTTTTTTTTTATAAACCTAAAATAATTGTTATTTTTGTAAACCCTAAAAGTAATTAATTTTTAGGTTGTTTATAATTATCCTTTTTTTAATTTAACTAATCATTTATTTTGTTAATTAAAATTAATTAATTTTTAGGTTTTTCATCATTAACCCTTTTTATTAATCAATTATTTTGTTAATTAAAATTAATTAATTTTTTGGTTTTTCATCTTTAACATTTTTTATTAATTTAATTAATCAATTTTTTATTAATTAAAATTAATTAGTTTTTAGGTTTATTCATCACTAACCTTTTTTTATTAATTTAATTAATCAACTATTTTTGTTAATTAAAATTAATTAGTTTTTAGGTTTATTTTAATCTTCATTAAAAAAACCTTTTCCATAAAAAAATCATCAAAAACATTTCTTTTGTTCTCTATTTTAATTTAATTTAATTTTCATAGATAAAGTGTATGGGGTTCGCAATTTGTAATAGCTTAGATTTCTCGCTTTCTTTTTTCATTATTATGTAACTGTTTTCCGGGTTGTAATAGCTTATGGTTTTTACTTTCCGCTTTTTATTATGTAACTTTCCCAAAGCCGTGTAATAGGTTTAGGTTTTACTTTTCGCACATTTATTACTTTCCTATTTTTACTGTTACTGTTAGTAATTAGGTCATGTATGACAAGATAAAATAAAACGGTAGCAAACCCTAACTTTAAGATAAAATAACAGAACACAAAACACTTGCACATGCGCACCTCTAGGGTAACCTCTCTTGTTAGCTTTCGATTAAACAGTCATGTCCCTCGAACGTGGGGATGCTTTAGATCATAGTCCCTCGATGACCCTTTCGATGTTTCCCTCGGTAAATGTTCTAGTCCCTTTGAAATTCTGGCTGCAGATACTCAATGTCATGTTCAATGTTATGACACCGTATCTGACTTTCTATAAGACAGTAAATACAAAAACAGTAAAGAACACAGTCAATTGTTTACCCAGTTCAGTGTGCAACAACACCTACTCTGGGTAAATAATTGACTGTGTTCTTTACTGTTTTTGTATTTACTGTCTTATAGAAAGTCAGATACGGTGTCATAACATTGAACGTGACATTGAGTATCTGCAGCCAGAATTTCAATTGGCATCAGAGCAGGCACCCTGCCTGTATTACTGGGTGAGATCTAGGGATATCACTTTCTGGCACTATGGACAAAGAAGGAGTTTTTGGAAACAGACCACCCATTCTGGATGGAACAAATTATGACTACTGGAAACCTCGTATGATTGCCTTCTTAAAATCTCTGGACAAAAAGGCCTGGAGAGCTGCTGACAAAGGATGGAACCATCCCACCATAACTGAGAAAGATGGGACAATCAGTCTGAAGCCTGAGGAAGAATGGAGTAAAGAAGAAGATGAGTTAGCCCTGGGAAATTCCAAAGCTTTAAATGCCTTGTTCAATGGAATTGATAGAAACATATTCAGACTAGTACATCAATATGAACTGGCCAAGGAAGTTTGGGACACTCTCAAAACTACCCATGAGGGAACTTCCAAAGTAAAAATGTCAAGGCTTCAGATGCTGACTACCAAGTTTGAGAATCTAAAAATGATGGAAGATGAAACCATTCATGAGTTTCACATGAACATCTTGGAGATTGCCAACACCTCAGGAGCACTGGGAGAAAAGATGTCAGAAGAAAAACTGGTGAGAAATATTCTCAGATCCTTGCCTAAAAGATTTGCAATGAAGGTAACTGCTATAGAGGAAGCCCAGGATATTAGCAAGTTGAAAGTGGATGAACTCATTGGGTCTCTTCAGACTTTTGAGATGGGGATCACTGAAAATGGTGACAAGAAGAACAAGAGCATAACACTTGTATCCAACACTGATGTTGAAAACAAGGAGGATGAAGTAGAAAATATCTCAGAAGCTATAGCCATGCTTGGAATACAATTCAACAAACTTATCAAAAGAATAGATCCAAAGTCAAGGTCTAATGTTCATAACATCCCCTTTGACATTGACAGTTCCAGCAGAAGACCAAGGTCAGAAGAGAAGGGAAATCAAGGCAGAGGAATTCAATGCCATGGTTGTGAAGGATATGGGCATATTCGAGCTGAATGTCCTACCTTTCTTAAGAAACAAAAGAAAGGAATGACTGTTACTTGGTCTGACTGTGATTCAGAAAGTAATTCTGAAGAAGAATCTTCCAAACTAGTTACTGCTCTAACTGGTGTTTGTACCTCTGAAAGTGACACTAGTGATGAGGAAGTGACATTTGAAGAACTGGCTGATACTTACAAGAAATTGTGTATCAGAAGTGCTGAAGTCTGTGTGCAGAATGAGAAACAAACAAAACTCATCATAAAGCTGGAGGCTGAAAAAAGGGCAGACCTTGAAACTATAAGTCATCTAGAAGGGGAAGTTCAATTGCTGAACTCACAACTGAACCAAATGACCAAATCTGTCAAGATGCTGACAAATGGAACAGACAAATTGGAAGAAATCCTTCAGGTTGGACAAACTGCGGGAAACAAATCTGGACTAGGATTTGTGGAAGCAAAGAAATCTGGTGCAGACAAGAAGATCAGGCCTGTTAAACAAATGTCAAAGCAGATGTCTCAACACAACTCTCAACATCAGGAACAGAGATATATGAAGAAAAAGTACCAAAGATGGAGATGTCATCATTGTGGGAGGTATGGTCACATTAAGCCTTTCTGCTTCAGATTGTATGGATACCCTAATCAGAGCCCAGGTGTTAAACCTAAGTCTAAAATGGTACCACATTCTCCTCAATGGAAGAAAAAGGCTACTGCCCTGATAGCCCACACTTCCCTGAGGGTATCTACAAAGGAAGACTGGTACTTTGACAGTGGGTGTTCTAGGCACATGACTGGAATCAAGAACCTCCTCAATAATGTTAAACCTCACACCACTAGTTTTGTGACCTTTGGAGATGGTGCTAAAGGTGAAATCAATGGAGTTGGTAATTTGGACTGCCCTGGAGTTCCAAACCTAAATGAAGTACTACTGGTAAAAGGCCTGACTGCTAATCTCATTAATATCAGTCAATTGTGTGATCTAGGATTCAAGGTCAATTTCTCAAAATCTGAATGTCTTGTAATTAATGAAAAACAAGAAGTTATAATGAAAGGAGTCAGATCTAAAGACAACTGTTACTTGTGGGAGCCTGAGAACACTAATTTCTCCACTGTGTGTTCCATTGCAAAAGAAGAAAAAGAGGTGAAACTATGCCACCAGAAACTTGGCCATCTTCATCTAAGAGGAATGAAAAGGATTATCTCCATGGAGGCAGTCAGAGGGATTCCAAGACTGCAAATTGATGAAGGGAGAGTTTGTGGTGAATGTCAGGTTGGTAAGCAAACTAGGATGTCACATCCAAAGTCAAGACATCTGACCACCTCTAAGGTTCTAGAACTGCTTCATATGGATCTGATGGGACCAATGCAGGTGGAGAGTCTTGGTGGAAAAATATGCCTATGTTGTTGTGGATGATTTTTCCAGATTCACCTGGATTAACTTCATTAGGGAAAAATCTGATGTATTTGAAGTTTTTAAAGAATTGTGCAAAAGAATTCAAAGAGAAAAAGAAGGGTGTATTGTCAGAATCAGAAGTGATCATGGCAAGGAATTTGAAAACAACAAGTTTGATGAATTCTGTTCCTCAGAAGGAATTAGTCATGAATTTTCTTCTCCTATAACTCCTCAGCAAAATGGAGTCGTGGAAAGAAAAAACAGGACCATACAGGAATCTGCCAGAGCAATGATACATGCCAAAAGACTTCATATGTATTTTTGGGCTGAAGCTATGAATACAGCCTGCTATGTCCATAACATGGTCACCTTGAGAAAGGGAACCTCATCCACCATATATGAACTCTGGAAAGGAAGAAAACCAACTGTGAAGTACTTCCATGTGTTTGGTAGCAAATGCTATATTTTGGCAGATCGTGAACAAAGAAGAAAACTGGACCCTAAAAGTGATGAAGGCATATTTCTAGGATACTCCTCAAACAGCAGAGCTTATAGGGTATTCAATTCCAGGACCAAAGCAATGATGGAATCAATAAATGTCATAATTGATGATTATCATGAGGAAACAGATGTCCCTTGTAATGTTGAGACATTCTTTGAGACTTCAACTCAACAGAATGATCTACCCAACACCACCACAGCAGAATCTGAATCAAAGGAAGCTAGCAAGATCCCTTCCATCAGAATTCAGAAGGATCATCCAAAAGAGCTCATCATAGGAGATCCCAACAGTGGAGTCATTACAAGATCTAGAGAAATCATCTCAAACTCTTGTTTTGTGTCTAAAATTGAACCAAGAAATGTCAAGGAAGCTTTAACTGATGAATACTAGATTGGAGCAATGCAGGATGAATTGAACCAATTCAAGCAACATGAAGTTTGGGAACTAGTTCCTAGACCTGAAGGAACTAACATCATTGGCACAAAATGGATTTTCAAGAACAAATCAGATGATGAAGGAGTTGTCACTAGGAATAAGGAAAGACTTGTTGCTCAAGGATACACTCAGGTTGAATGGGTTGATTTTGATGAAACCTTTGCACCTGTAGCCAGGCTGGAATCAATCAGACTCCTATTGTCAATTGCTTGTCTTCTGAAGTTCAAGTTATTTCAGATGGATGTGAAAAGTGCCTTTCTAAATGGGTACTTGAATGAGGAAGCTTATGTGGAACAGCCTAAAGGCTTTGTGGATCCAAACCACCCTGATCATGTCTACAAATTGAGAAAAGCTCTATATGGCCTGAAACAAGCTCCTAGAGCATGGTATGACAGGTTAACAAAATTTCTCTCAGACAAAGGATACAGAAAAGGAGGCTTGGACAAAACCCTCTTTGTCAAAACTGAAGGAGGGAAGTTGATGGTAGCCCAAATATATGTTGATGACATAGTATTTGGAGGAATGTCAGAACCTATGGTTAAACATTTTGCTGACCAGATGCAGGCTGAATTCGAAATGAGTCTCATGGGAGAACTGACTTATTTTCTTGGACTGCAAGTCTCACAGATGGAGGACTCAATCTTTTTATCTCAAAGCAAGTATGCAAAGAACATTGTAAAGAAGTTTGGTATGGAGAATTCCAGTCACAAAAGGACTCCTGCTCCTACTCATTTAAAGCTTTCCAAATATTCAAGTGGGGTTAAGGTGGATCAAAGTCTGTACAGAAGCATGATAGGAAGTTTGCTGTACTTAATAGCCAGCAGACCTGACATTGCTTTTGCAGTTGGAGTTTGTGCAAGATACCAAGCTGATCCTAAAGTCAGTCATATCAACCAAGTGAAGAGAATTTTGAAGTATGTGAGTGGAACTTACAACTATGGTTTACTATATTCTCATGGCTGTGAACCAACTCTGACTGGTTATTGTGATGCTGATTGGGCTGGTAGTGCTAATGATAGAAAAAGCACCTCTGGAGGATGTTTCTTCTTGGGAAATAATCTGGTTTCCTAGTTCAGCAAGAAACAAAAGTGTGTGTCTCTCTCTACTACTGAAGCTGAATACATTGCAGCTGGTAGTAGTTGTTCTCAAATGATCTGGATGAAACAGATGCTTACTGAGTATAATGTCACACAAGATGTTATGACATTGTACTGTGACAATCTGAGTACAATCAACATTTCCAAGAATCCCATTCAGCATAGTAGGACCAAACATATTGACATAAGACATCACTTTATCAGAGACCTTGTAGAAGAGAAGACAATTAAACTGGAACATGTTGCCACTGAGCTACAGCTGGCTGACATTTTTACCAAGGCACTTGATGCAAATCAATTTGAAAACTTGAGGGGTAAGTTGGGTATTTGCCAACATGAGGAATTGTAGCAATTAATTTTGCTTAAAACAAGGGTTGAAGGAGTTATGCTTGTTAAGTCTGTTCTGATTGGGTTAAACTTATATTTTCCCATTTCCCTCAAATTTTTTAAGAAGTTGAATAGACACTCTTTTTCCTCCTTCCCCTCTCGTCTCCGCATCAAAACCCAGTCTCTCAATCAGAATTTTCTCTCCAATTGCTATTGGTCTTCTAAGACTATCAAAATGTCTCAAACACCACCATCATCCAATACGACTATTTCATCCTCTTCCTCTGATCAAGATTCTAGGGCAATCTCATCTTGCCTGGATTCTGAAGTCCTGGAGATCGCTCCTCTTAGAGAAGTGGAAACTAACCCCACCAAGGTCAAAGAGCTGAGAACAAGGCATGCAGAAAGGTCCCAAGCTACTGCCTCTGGTAATCCCTCTCATCCTTCTTCTTCTGTTCCCTCTGAAATTGCAAATAAGGAAGGGTCAGCCTATGTACGTCAAGCAATAGCTAAAATTGTTACAAGAATTCTGAATGAGAACCACTTAGTTCCTGGCATTTCTGTCCCTTTAAATCAAGAAAGTTCAAATGCTGAAACAAATCCAGATGTCTCTAAGGATGTTGAAACATCAGACAAAGAGAAGAATGTTGATATTGCTCACAAGAAAAGGAAGAAGCCCGAACCTTCTGAGTCTGATGACAGTGCTTAAAGGTTGGTTGAGTTGATGCTGGTTCCTGGTGGAGTTTGCAAGTGTGTTCAGATTTTAGTTGTTGTTTTTACTACTTTGTTTGGGATGACTGTATAACTTTTAAGAACATGTATCTTTGGCCCATTTGTGGCTAAAGAGGGGGAGATATTATTCTTTGGTCAATTACTTGATAAACACTATATTTTTCTGCAGTCACATTTTGTCTGCTGCTATCTCTGATTGCTTAGGGGCTTTAGCCAAAAATCTGCCAAAGGGGGAGTTTGTAGTTGTTTAGTTATTGTCACGCATTTTTGGTAAAACCAGGTGTGTGAATGCCATGACTAATGTCATAACATTCTGATTTATTAGGTACTGGTTTATTAGGTACCTTTGCAGAAAAATAGTGGCATACAGGTACTGATGTTTATGAGTGTGTATCTGATCATTTTGCAAAATGATCACATTTACCAAAATCAGTAAACAGGAATTCAGATGTCATAACAAATGTTAAGACATCCTGTTCTGATCTAACAGTTATGCAGTTTGGTTAATTCTGAGATTTTTCAGGAAAATGACTCAGTCTTTCCAGAACAGAATCTCTCGTGGACCTTGGGTTAACCTAGCTCAACCCTAACCTGGTTGATAAAGTCCTGTGACCAAGTCTTAAGGTCAAACGGAATTAACCCTAGCTTTTTGTGGAAACCCTAACTGAAGAAGCAGCTGCTATATATTCAACAGGGCTGCTATTTGGAATTTAATCCCTTTTGACAGAAGATCATTTAGAAGCTGTATAGTTTTAACTATTGTAATCCAAGCAAGTATCATTTGTGATAAGTGACTTGGAATAGGTTTTAATTGTAAGAGTTTTGTATCACTCAAAGCTTTGAAGCAAGAGTGTTTTGTGTCTCTTGACTAAAGCTTTGAAGCAAAGTCAAGTTAGGTTTATGTATCACTCAAAGCTGTGAAGCAAGAGTGTTTGTGTTGCTTGATTAAAAAGCTGTGAAGCATAATCAAGTGTATGTTTTGAAGAGTGTCTTCATTAAATCATTAGTCAATTGTTTTAAGTATCACTGCTGTGATTGAGGGGGAGTGAGTAGGAACTCAGGTTTAAGTTGTACTTAGATTGAAGTTGCATTGGGTAGGTCTTAAGTGAAGGAGATAAACTGGTTGGTTTATTCCTGAATTAATATCTCTTATAGTGGATTTCCTCCCTGGCTTGGTAGCCCCCAGAGTAGGTGTTGTTGCACACTGAACTGGGTAAACAATTGACTGTGTTCTTTACTGTTTTTGTATTTACTGTCTTATAGAAAGTCAGATACGGTGTCATAACATTGAACGTGACATTGAGTATCTGCAGCCAGAATTTCACCCTTAAACGATAATTGCTAAAGCGTCTTTACGAGTTGCCTTTAATGACTGTACGATGACCCACACCCGTCCCTTCACATCGAACGATAGGGCTTCCTACTAACTAATGATAGGGTAACACTATCTAAAGAAGGAGGAAAAGTACAATAAAGACCTTGAGTAGGTAGACCGCTCTTAATCGCTTGCTCACAAATCTCTTCAAAACAAACTGAGCATTTTTCACACTACACTTTCAAACGAAATATTTTCTAAAACACTTTGTACGCATTCTTGAGGACAGATACAAGAATCATTACAAAGTCTTTCCTTACAATTGGAATTTTCAAAATATTTTCAAACACACATTCACAAAGCAATTTTCAAAACAAAGTGAGCTAGAGATTAAGAGCCCATAGATAACTATGTATGTAAAGGGTGCTAACACCTTCCCTTTTCATAACCTACCCCATGAACTCAAAATCATCAAGGTCTTTCCTGTTCTTTTCACCCTTTCCTTATTGGATAAAATAAAAGTCGGTGGCGACTCTAGTTATCCGCAACATTTGCGATAAAATGCGAAATATGTCAGTTCTCCCACCGCATTACAATTATGATTTTGGTTTGAATTACCATCCTGGTAAGGCGAATGTTGTGGCTGATGCGTTAAGTAGAAGTCTTTGTATATGTCGATGTTGATGGTGTGAGAGTTAGAATTACTTGAGAAATTTTAAGATATGAGTTTGGTTTGTGAATAAAGTTATTCTTGTGTTAAGCTTGTGTTGTACCCCAAAATTTGCCCTCTCATTTCTCAAGGCATTTCTCACAACGATTCTCAAAATTCAAACTTGCACAAGTACAACTGAATTTTTCAGCATCAAATTAAAGAGGAATCTGTTAAAAAGGGGAAAATAGATAAAAATAATATTTTTCACAAATTGGAGAAAAACAAGCCTTCTTCGATTCATCTCTTCCGATTGGCCTTTTAGCCTCTTTCGATGCAATATTGGCTTGCATCCTTCGACTGAGCATGGGCCTCTAGCATGCTGGCTTTGATTCATAAGGCAAGAGCTTCCTGCATGCAACCTTTGATTGCACATTTGGCCTCATATGGCTCACAATACAGTGGCTGCCTAGGAGCCTGCTTCGATTGGATGTTTTATGCTTGCATGCCTGTGTTGATTGGACAAATATTCCCCTCTATTTTTTCTTTGACTCACAAAGTGATGGATGGCTATATGTAGCCTTCGATTGAACCACAGATTCCTTCTTGCATGCAAGAGGCTCCCACCAGGCCAGCAGGCACAAGGAAAGAGCCTCCTTCGATTCCAAGGCAAAGAGCCTCTTGATTGATGTCCTTTGATTCAGGAGGCAAAGGCCTCTTTTCTGGTCTCCTTCGATTGCACATTTTGCCTCCTACATGCCTCTTTTGCTTGGGGCATGTGGCCCTCCTTTGTTGCAAGCTTCGATTGTGCCCTTTATCCTCTACATGCATTCTTCGTTTGGGGCGTGTGAATCCTTCAGTACAAGTCTTTGGTTACACCTTTCGTTTGGGCACGTGTCTCCCTTCATGCAAGCCTTCGTTTGAGAAAAGATTTCTTGCATGTTTGCATGAAGTCACAAAGCAGGGACCCCTTACATACACCCTTTCGTTTGGCCATATGACCCCTTGCAGGAAAGTTTTAGTGGGCAGTATCTCCCTTGGAAATAGTTTGCTTTAACACACAAATTTTACACTATGCCATTGTCTCGTGCGAAAGAAGTACCATGGTGGCACATTCGAAGGACTTTCCAGACATGTCTGGATGTCCCAATCGAATGACATGTTTTGTTGGTCTACTCCAGGAGCATGTATTTGGACCATTAGAAGGAACCCACAAAAGGCCTGGTAGAAAGACACCCATTGGGGCCCCTTCAAAGGATACCCATATGAGTCCTTCGAAGGACACTTTAATTAGAAAAAAAGGAAATGTTTTTGAGGAGTCTAGTCGAAGGATAGGGCTAGGGGGTCAAAACAAAAGGTTGAGATGCCCAAAGGTAGTTGCTGACCAAGTCCCACGCGCTGCCAAGTTAAGACCTGATACACTGGCCATAAAACTCCAAAACTGCTGCACAGTAGTCCTGCAACACCGCCTTATTTCTTGCACCAATTTGGCATACGAATACTGCCCCTCGAAAGCTATAAACACAACATGCGTTTTTTGTTTAAACCTTTTGTTTTCCCTCCTAAAATATCAGCCAAAATCTCCTATAAATATAAGCCTCCGCCACACATCTTAGGGGCCCCTGGATAGTTGCAAGAAAACTCTTGTGAGAAATTCCTCAAAAAACTCTCAAACATCCACCCAACGTTTTTTAAATATTCCTAACACTCCTAAAAAACTCAGCCCCCTTGTACACTAAGTGAATCCTTCGATTCACTCCCCAAGTAACCAGATAACTAACCTTCGATCCACTTCCCCAACTACAATATAATAATCCTTTGATTTACTCCTTTAATTGTTATAGAAAAAACCTTCGATTAACTCACACACCCTCCTTCGATTCAGTGACTACTTGAACAAAGTAGTAACTGGATTAGTCTCAGGAAGGCCCCAACAAACTTCCATTCACCACCAAGGAAGACACTTGCAGTTTCCTTCGATTTAAGAACTTCAGGAGGTAAGTTCTCTTTAAAATTGGAACTATTTCATTTAAATATCATGTGCACATGCCAATAAAGAAAAATGTAGATATTTCATATAGGGAGCTTGACCATGTTTTAACCTTCGATTCTGACTTCCTATGTGTTGAAAATCTCAACTCTGACTAGTTAGGATTTGGACTTTGAGACCCAATAATTTTGTGCTAACCCCTGGCCTGTAGCTTTTGAAAGTTACACTTGAATGTTGCATTTTAAAAGTTTAAAACATGTTCTCTATACCCTTTGATTAGATAAGTACTCAAGCCTTTCGAATCTCAACCTGAGGGCCTAGCATGCCTACAGTCAAAGGAGGCAGCAAGGAGCCTAAGGCAAAGAGCGCATCTCAAGTTGACCCCAGGCCTCAAACGAAGGAAGTAGCCAGTAGGATGTCCATGCTAACTGCCAAGTCTCAAACAAAAGAAGCAGCCAGAAGGGTAGTCATGCTGACTTCCAGGTCCCAATCAAAGGAAGCAGGCAAAGGGTGAAATCGAAATACATGACCTTGCTGACTCCAGGCCCAAATCGAAGGAATCAAAGAAGTGAAAAATCGAAGAGGGTGGCTTCCTGAATCGAAAGAGGTCATTTTTCTTCCTTTTATTTTTGTTTTGCCTTTACATTTCTTGCTCTTCAATATGGTTGTAATAGTGTAGGATTTAATTTATGCATTTTTATTATTTTGGTATAAATGTTAGTAATTAGGATGTATGGCAAGATAAAACCAACAAGTAGATAACCTAAAATTCAAAGGCAAAATGCATGTAACCAAACACACTATTCACACACATGCACCCCTAGGATAATCTCACTTGTTGCCTCGAAAAAATAATCATGTCCCTCCAATATGGGCATTTTAGCAAAGACCCTTGGTAAAAGATCGAGTCCCTCGATGACCCTTAATGTTGTCTTTGATAAACGATCTAGTCCCTAGACGACATTGCTAAAACGTCCCATAGGTTGCTTTATATGACTATACAAACATCCCACGCCCCTCCTTTCACATCCAATGATGGGGATTCTTACCAAATCAATGTTAAGACATCAACATCTAAAGGAGGAGGAAAATAATACTAGACCTTTTGAGTAGGTAGGATGCTCCTAGTTGCTCGCTTTCTCACAACAAAAACATTTTATACACCAACACTTTCATTTGAGACATTTTCAAAAGACAAAGCTCTTTGTACGCATTCTTATAGAGACGAGAACAATTACAAAGTCACTTTTCAAAATACTTTCAAAACCCGCACCACAAGCACATTTTCAAACAAAAGCAAGTGATCTAGCAAGCAACTAAGAACCCATAGATAACTATAGATGAAAAGGGTGCTAACACCTTCCTTTTTCATAATCTACCCCCCGAACTCAAGAAAATATCAAAGGTTTTTCCTGTTCTTTTCACCCTTTCCTTATTGGATAAAAGAAAAGTCGGTGGCGACTCTTGCTATCTGTAACAATTATGATCAAACGCAAAACAACCAAGTCAGTTCTCCCACCGTGTTACAAAACTGGAGACTCTGCCGGGGGAAAATTAAAAGTGGGGTTACCTTAGGGCTAGATCATCTTTACTTGCTTTTCATTGTTTAACTTGTTTGCTTTACATCATGGTTCCCTGTTTGGGCTTGTTTTGATCCTCTACCCGGATCTGGGGCACCTTTTTAGGTAAGTAGCAATAAGTTGTGGAAATTGTGCGTGGTATACCGACATGGTCAAAGCAATAGCTATGTTAGTGTGACACATTTGTTGGTACCGGTAGCTCATGAGTAGTCAAGGAGAATACGGGGCCGTTGTATGGTGTCATGAAGCACTAAATGACTGTAGAACCTTACTTGAACAACTTGGACATTAGGAAGTAGTGAGGTAGCTGGCTTTGGTGCAGTCCGAAGTTGGTTGATACTCGATACTACGCTCATTGGTATCGGACTTTCGGGATATTTCGGTCGCCAATAAAGAGGCTTGCACTGAAACAATGCCCGATGAACAAAGATTAGTGATATTGAGATTCCCTAGAACCCGTTTACTTTCAAGGACAAGTTGAACCAACTCAACTTGAAGAGGGTACTTACCTATGAACCTCATTCAAGCCTAAACCTAAGGACTTGTTTGATTAACTTCTGCATATGCTTGTACATAACATCATGGCATCATACCATAGCATTTTAGACTAACCATTTCAAGGATCTTGATATTCATCTTTGTTCTATTTTGTAGGACATGACTCCCACTCGCAGGAATACAATCCAAGTCAATCTCATACGAGTACCTTTTCATCTCAAAGAATTAGCATCAAGGGTCCCTGAGAATTCTCCGTTTACCAAAAGACGTGGATGACTTCTCAACCTGGTTACCTCAAGCTTTGATGAAGACATGATGAAGGTTCTTTTCCAGTTCTTCGACCCTTTGCACCATTGCTTTACCTTCCCCGATTACCAACTTGTGCCTACTATGGAAGAATTATCTCAACTCTTAGGAATTCCTATTCTCAATCAATTACCTTTCAACGGTATTGAGAGAGACCCAAGCCCTGAAGAGATTTCCCGAGCTTTACACTTGCAACAATCCGACGTCACGGCTAATTGGGAAACAAGAAGTGGTGTCAAAGGATTCCTAGCCAAGTTCCTGTTGGAGAAAGCTCAAGATTGTTAGAACCATCTGGATTTACAAGCTTTTGAATAAATCTTGGCTCTTCTCATCTATGGGATGGTACTATTTCCAAATCCTGACCAACTTATAGATGTGAATGTTGTCAAAATTTTTATATCTCGCAATCCAGTGCCTACTTTGTTGGGAGATATTCTGCATTCTCTCCACTCTCGCACCATGAAGAGAAGAGGATCCCTCATGTGTTACACTCCTCTGTTGGCTAGGTGGTTTGTTTCGCACCTACCCCAATCCATTGTGAAGAACGAGCAAGGTTTGAGATGGTCCAATAGGTTGATGTCACTCAGACATTCAGATATTCACTGGTGTTCTCGATCCTTGGAGGACATTACTATCATCGACCATTGCGGGGAATTCCACAATGTCCCTTTTCTTGGCATTAGGGGAGGTATCACTTAACCCTTGCTTAGCTTGGCGACAATTTGGGTATGCACGAAGAGATGGTCCTCATGATGCGCTCATCCAAGGTGTGGTGTTCGAATATGAGAGCGACGACCAAGGCTATCGTCAAAGGTTTATACGAGCTTGGAGGATGGTAAACAAAGTGGATAGTAAGACATTAGGACACAAAAATTCGATTCCCCTTGAGCCTTACCTTAGGTGGGTGCGAGCTCGTGCTCAGAGTCTTGTAATGCCTTACCGTTCCATCCTACCTGTTATCATGGAGCCTGTTGTTGAAGGAGATATTCCGTATACTGTCCTTTATCCCAACATGCCTACCTCGCTTGAAGACTTGTAAAATGATTGGATTTAACTAAAATAAGAGTGAGACACCTTTGAAGCCCAATTCCACGCCAGTGAGAAGAAGGTTTTGGAACTCACAAATCAGCTTCATGAAGAGTGGAGTTTGAACGCCTATATTGCACCGAAGAGGATGCGTTCAACCTTTTTGTCTTAGGAGTTTTGTTTTTGTATTTTATTTCTTTCGTTGTAAGACCAAAGAGGCATGATGTACTCAAACTTGGATTTATTAATACAATGTGTGTTTCCTTTTGTCTAAACAAATTTAAATCTCTAAATTTCCATGAAATAATTTGCATATGCATTCTCATTCATCATAACACAAACAGGTTTTTCATGACAAGTCTCCTTATCTTTCTATTGTTTATTTCAGTGAGATGGATATTGAACAGACAGTAAATGACCTTCAAGTGCAGAATGCTCAATTCCAACAGATGTTCTTGTCACTGGCTAAAGGACAAGAGGACCTGAAGGCTCTTATGATCAAAGATAAAAAGAAGAAGGCGAAAAAATCAGTCAATGTTTTGAATTTGGGAAGAAGGTTCAGAGGACCCGCCAAGCGAACTCTAGAATTTGAAACCTCGTCGGGTGAAGGAGATAATTAAGAAGGAAAGAACAAGAAAGAAAATACAACCTAGAGTCTGAAGAAGAAGAAGAAGTTGACTACTCTGAAGAATAGTATCCTCCTGCTGATGATAAATATAAATAGCTGGAGGATCTCCTCAATGCTATGGAGATACAGAGGGTACCCGGGCTGGATTTTGAAGAGCTAGGACTTGTCTCAGGGTGGTCATCACGCATAAATTCAAGGTCCCCACATTTTCTAAATATGACGGTGTCTCTTGTCCTAAGCTGCATTTAAGGTCATATGTCAGGAAGATTCAACCCCATACTGCTGATAGGAACCTATGGGTACATTTCTTCCAAGAAAGTTTGTCAGGGACGCCGTTGGATTGGTTCTATCAGTTGGAAGGAACCAATATTCACAATTGGGAAGATTTGGCTGCTGCTTTTTACAAGCAATACCAGTATAATGCTGACCTAGCTCCAACACGAACACAATTGCAAGGTATGTCTATGGGTGCTGGTGAGGGTTTCAAAAGTTATGCCCAGAAATGGAGGGATCTCACAGGAAGAGTCCAACCCCCCTTATCTGACAGAGAGTTGGTGGATATGTTCTTGGGAATGTTGTCTGGTCCATTCTTCAACCATCTGATTGAAAGCTCTTCGGCTGGATTTACTGAACTAATCATGACTGGTGAGCGGGCAGAAGCCGATATTAAGAGCGGAAAAATTCAAAGGGATGCATCCTCAAGCATGATGAAGAAACCCTTTGCTGGAAAGAAGGATGTCAATGTTGCTTATGACCATAAGAATCAAAACAAAACTGAATGCCTCCCGAAGGTAGGGGCTGTTATAATCTCCAATCCTGTATCAAATTAACAACGAAACTATCAACGCAGGCCAGAGGTGCCCATAAGACGATTCACCTGGATCAACATGACCTTGTCCCAAGTTTTGCCGCATATATTGAAGTCCAATCTGGTGACTCTAAAGGAAGCTCCCAAGAACCCCAATACTACTTCTCCCTGCGACAACCCGAATGCTCGATGTGCCTATCATTCTTAAAGTCCGGGGCATGATACAAATGATTGTTGGGCCTTGAAGAATAAGGTACAAGACCTTATCGAGGCAAAAGAGATTGAGTTTGACCCCCCAGAAACACCTAATGTGATAATGGCGCCAATGCCCAAACATGGCCAAGGTGTCAATGCTGTTGATGATGGCTGTTTTGTTTTCTCCATGGATGATTTAACTACTCCCCTTTTGACTGTTAAACAGAACCTATTGCAAGCCGGTCTATTTTCGGGTTGTGATGAAAGTTATCACTTATGTATGTCTCTACCAGATGGCTGTTTGTTACTGAAGATGGGCATCCAGTGCCTGATGGTTAACAAAGAAATCTTGTTTGAGAAAGTTCCTCTTGCCAAAAGTTCATATGAAGATGTTTCAATAATCACCATTTTCGACAATCCTCCCAGGGTCTCCACCAAAAGACCCATCAGGATTAAATCTGTTCTGAAGTCTGCTCCCCTAATCAACACCATGCCAGGGAGAATACCATATTCCTCAGATAAAGATGTTCCCTAGAACTATGGGGCTAACGTCTATTACCCTAGCGTCAAGCAAGATCTATTGGTTATCAAAGACAAAGTTGCTGATGGTACTAATCCTGGAATCGACAATATCGTTGGGACCAGTAAGATAACAAGAAGTGGAAGGGTTTTATCCCTTGAGATATCTCCAAAGACCATTTCTACTCTTGTAATTATTCTCGCTACCACTCCTGTTAGTATTCCTAGTGTTACTCCCATTGTTAGTCCTACTGTTATCCCTGCTACCGAGACACGGGGCAAAGAGGTATTGTTTGAGCCTGTCCAGACGAAGGCGTATCTAGAAGTCATTCCCGAGGCTTCTAGGAAGGAAATGGAAGAGATATTAAATATAATCAAGAAAAGTGATTACAACATCGTGGAGCAGTTAGGGCAAACCCCCTCAAAAATATCAATGCTGGCTTTACTTTTGTGCTCTGAGGCCCACACTAAGGCCTTAGTAAAATTTCTGAAGACCGCACACGTGCCCCAAGAGACCTCCATTAATCAATTCGAGAATTGTGTGGCCAGTCTAACTGCTGATAATGGACTGGGTTTTTCTAACACTGATTTAACTCCCAAAGGAAGGAAACACAATGATGCCTTACATGTCTCCATTGAGTGCAGGGGCACTATATTAGCCCATGTTCTGGTGGATAAAGGTTCGTCACTGAATGTCTTACCCAAGAATTCTCTTGACCGGTTAGATGGAGAAGGACTCACATTAAAGCCCAACAACATTGCGGTGAGGGCCTTCGATGGTTCTAAAAGAACAGCGCACGGAGAAGTAGACATCCCTATCAAAGTTGGAACTCAGACTTTTGATTCAACCTTCTATGTGATGGATATCCGCCCATCCTATTCCTGTCTATTGGGCCGACCCTGGATCCATGGGGATGGTGCCGTCACTTCTACCTTACATCAAATGTTAAAGTACCTAATCAAGGGAAAGATCATCACAGTCCATGGGGAGGAGGAATACATGGATAGCCACCTGAACTCTTTCAGGTATGTTGAAATGGACAGCGAGTTCATCGAGACCCCCTGTTAGAATTTTGAGGAGGTTCCACAGACAGTTACTGTGACCAGGACTGCTACCAAGGCTCCGAAGATTACCAGACCTCCATTGAAAATAGCCTCTCTGAAGGATGCTAGAGCAGTAGTTGAGGAAGGTGGATGTGTCATCTGGGGTCAACTTCCGGATATTCCCTACAAATCCAACAAATTTGGTTTTGGTTTTACTTCGGAGGCCAAAAGAGATGTTCGAAGTACTCGCGCTGGGGGACCACCATTACACATCAGCAATCAGGGAGTCAATGCATTGGAAGACAGTGATAACAGCTGTGACATGGACGAGTGGATTTTTCCAACCATCAGCAGTGGACTCAACAATTGGGAGGCCAAAGAATTTGTTCCTATTACTTTTATTAAAGAGTAATTGTCTTTAAATTTTTGGACTTGTAATATTTAAAAAATTTAGACTTTAAAACCTTGTGTCTTACCCGAGGCACAATGGTCCATCTGTGAGGGTTGTTACTTCATCTTCATATGTCATTAATAAATCATGGGACGTTTTTGCATGCAAATTTTACGCTCTTTGTTTTCTTTTTTTCTATCTTTTATTTTATCAAAGATATATATGCTCTTACACGCACTCACATATCATAATGCATATCCACATCCACTCAGAATCCCATTGGTAACGGTTCTGCTATCGCCTATTATGACTTTGAAAATCTGATCTACCAAGCCGAGGACGAAGGTGAGGAAGATTGTGAGGTACCGGGGGAACTTGCCAGATTATTACAACAGGAAGAAATGACCATACAGCCCCATGAAGAGCCAGTTGAAACAGTTAACTTAGGTACTGAAGAGGACAAGAAAGAAGTCAAGATAGGTGCAAACCTGGAGCTTAGTGTCAATAAGCTCATAACTCAGATACTACATGATTATGTTGAGGTCTTTGCCTGGTCATACGAAGACATGCCATGTGTTATACCCCAATTTTTGCCCCTAAGATCCCTCATCATACTCTGTATATCTCACACATAGCAATGGTCTCAGGGTTATAAGATCGAAGAGCTTTGGCATTAGGGTTTCTCTCTCTGAATTGAGGTTGTTGTCTTACTCAAAATTGATTCAGCTAGTGCTCTCATTATTCTTGGTACGAGATTAGGTTTTTGGGATCTCAAGCAGCATAAATGTCTTTGCTATCAGGTTCCCTCAAGATACAAATTTTTCTTCATCAGAGTTCTTTCAAGGAATAATGGAATTAGGGTTTAACTCAGCCAGATAATCAGGATTTCTCTTCATTTTTATTTGAGCTTGGTAGGGATTCTTCTATGGAGGTTTATTGAATTAATGTCTCACTTCAAGGCTACATTGAGCGCTACTCTTCCCTTGTAATGCTATTTGTTACATGGTTAAGGATTGATTGAAGATTTCATCAAGATGATTCTTGGTGCTTAAGCTGTGAATTAAGGTAGCATTACTTCCTGAATTTTGATTAAACTGGAGATCCAGATTAAGGGTTCCCTTAGAGCTGATTGGAAGATTCGTTCAAGAAATTTCTTTAAGCCCAGATTAATTCAAGAAAATTCATATAATGGTTTACGTGGAGTTCAAAGTTGGTGATTCGAATATCATTCAAAGTCAATGCGAATCCAAGTTCATCTTATGAGAATTTCTTTAAAGGAGAATTATTTGAAGTTTAGGACATTTCTCATTCATTCTGATTCTATTCAAATTCCTTTCAAGTGAATATTTTGGCGTAATTTGTCAAATGGATTTATATTGTAAAGATAGAAGCTTTGACTCATTAGTATCCTTAAATCATTACAAGTGGAAATACTAAAAAAAAAGAGAGAAGGAATTGCAATACAAAGTTTCTCTTAAAAGGCCAAAAACCATTTCAATACACAAAAAGAAAAAGATATTGATAGTTCTTACATGGAGATCAAATTAAATAAGATTGAGATTTCAAGTTCATAATGAAAGAAGAATGTTGAATATTACAGAGTGTCATCAATTAAATTCAAAAAAGTACAAAAGACTTGGTTCCATTGCTATTATAAATTTTGTCCCAAATATCCATTCAAGCTTCAAAGCGTAGTCCATTACAGGAAGAAAAATTCAAAAGAAAAATACTACTACAAAACCTAGTCCTAGTTTCCAAGTTGTTCAACTCCTGTTTTACTTGAGCCTAAGTTTCGCGCCATGTCCAAGGTTCAAATCTTGCATCAAGGTGGAAGCGAGCTTGTTGTTACCCATTCAATTAACAGTCCTGCCGTCATAAGAAAAAAGAAAGAAGCAGATCAAGGAGAGTCAAGCTGGCATTTAGTAGAACACAACAAAAAAAAAGAGGGAATTATCCATAAACTACGATAGAAAATACAATTCTATGCCTGTCAATACAAAACACGTTTTCTATTAGTCAAATGCCTGCATCAGCATCCCAAACAGTTAAATTGGAGGAAACTTGTTCATAATTAAAGGATACCAGTTTCATAACAGCTTTTGGTGCAGTAGTTTGATAACGGAAAAAGGATTATTAAAAGAGTTCGAAACTCAGGAAAACAAGGAAAGGTGAAAATAGAATAAGATTCAAGTCTAATTCTCAGATTGGCCTGTAAAAAAAAACATGTCAGAAGGTTCTAACAGCTCCAACAGACTCAGAAACTTTCTAATCAAGTTCTTTTCTACTCTCTACTAACCAACTAACAGTACTAACTGTTTTAAAAAGAGAGAATTAACTTCCAACACTTCTAACTATTTCCTAACTATTTGTTAACAACAATAACAGAATGGCCAGGTTTTTTTGGTAACAGAATAGAGCAGGTCATAACATAATGGCTAGAGGTTTTGTAATAGAATTGGGAGGGCTAACAGTTTTGTAACAGAATTGGGAGG
Source organism: Vicia faba (assembly GCA_948472305.1). Lineage (NCBI taxonomy): Eukaryota > Viridiplantae > Streptophyta > Magnoliopsida > Fabales > Fabaceae > Vicia > Vicia faba. Next base: position 1,081,683,973 of record OX451739.1, on the reverse strand, counting down.
GCTAACAGTTCATAACAGAAGGGGGGATTCATAACAGAAGAGGGAAGAAAAATGAAAAAGAAAAAACTCACTTTTGGATTATCTCTGCCTTCTTTCAATCTCCATTCTTGCTATCTTCATCGATCTTCACTCTCTCTTCCATACTTTAACCTTCAACAGGATTACCAAGAAAAGAGGGCTCCATCTTCATTTTTCATTTGATAACAGAAAACCATAAATTCTCTCCATCTTCATAAACCTTGATCTCTCAAGAAATCTGGAGGATTCATCTTGATCTCCTTCAACTCTCCATTCCTTTTTCTCCATTCAGAACCTCTTCTTCTCTGCAACTCTGTAACCGCATCATTACTTCTATCACCTTCATCACACGGTATCATCTTCATGTGATTTCAAACTTCTACTTCATACTTCACGATTCCCTCAATCATCATGGACCTCCAAACCAAACTTCACGCATCAGGTTCTACATCATCAATGCAAAGAAACCGCAAGCATCAACGTCAACATTTGTACAAGTAGAAAAGCAGAAAGGCAAAGAAGTAGAAGAAGATTGCGTACCTGATTCAGACTTCTCACTGATTTTCTCTTGTGCTTTCACGATTAAGCTTGTCTGTCTTGGTAAGCCTTCAAGTTTATAACGTTTCTATTTTCATATGTTGTTATTCCCTTCTTTAATCGGCGATGAAGGAAGAGAAGACCGAAGAAAGTGGTGAATGTGTGAGACTGAGAGGAGGTGTTGATCTGCAAGGCAATCGGAGGAGAAACGTTACAGTGGTGCCTGTGATATGGTCGGTGGTGGTCTGAATCGAGGATGATGAGAATAAGGTTATGTCGAATTTGTGAATTGATGAGGGCGAACCGAATCAGAAGCTCAGAGAAGCATGAAGTTCGCGGTGAGTACGAACGGCGCCGTGAATCATTTGTGAAGAAAAAGAGTTTAGTGGTGCCGCGACGGGAGGAGGTAAGGGTTAGGTTCGACTGGGATTGAGTTGAAGGAAGCTGAGTCGTCGCCCCTCTCTTTTAAACCCTAATCTCTTTCCCTATTACGATTAATTACTCTAATTTGTTTTATTCAATAAAAAATAAAAAGAAATGCAAAATAGGTACAAGCTTGCTGGGCTGTTCCTTGAGCCCATTTTTTTTACGCTGGATGAATGGAAAAGAACTCAATGGATTTGGACCAGATCATTCACCATTAGGCCTGTTTCAACTTTTTTTTGAAAGCTGAGATTTCATTTGACAAAAAAGTGGTTCAGTGGGTGTTGTACTCCAAAATTTGCCCTCTCATTTCATCAATATTTCTCATCACAAGACTCTTGGAATTCAGTATCAAGTTAGGCTTTGCTCTGCTCAAGACACCTCCTTGCATTGTTGACCCAAATTAGGGTTTGAGTTTGCATAGGGATATTTTGACCTACAATGCCCAAATTGACTTTCATACTTCATGTTGAATTCACAAGTTTGTCCATACCAAATTTCAAGCCTTGATTCAAGTTTTTGCCCAGTCAATTGGATAGTTGACCTAAAAATCAGTTGTATTGGGGAAAAAGTCAACTGTGGCCAATTGATAGTCAAATCTCATGAAATTTGACCCACATCAACATTATGAACTCATATGAACCATTTGATCATATTTGGACCACAATTCCACAAGAAATTTGATCAAATCACCAAAAGGGCAAAATGGTCATTTTTAGGGTTTTGACTGCACAAAGGCAATTTTTGACTGTTTGACCTAGCCAAGGGCAAACCAAGCTCACATATGGACTCAAGGACTCAATGACATTGTCTTGATCCATTCAACAAGTTCAAAATATCTCAAATGCATAGGGTTGACAGATGAATTTTTCAGTCAACTGATCAAAATTTGATTGTACACTGAAAAGTCAAACTTTGACTTTTTGGTCAAAATCAAGTGCCAAGAGTTATTTTTCATCAAGACGTGTCAAATTATGAAACTTGTTCATCAAGAAACACAAAAATGCAAATTAGGGTTTAAAATGGAAAAATTTCATAACTTAGAAATTTTCTAAGTTATGAAATTTTCCTATTTTTTTCCTAACTTTGTCCCGTTTTTTCACCAAGATGCAAATAGATTCAGAGAAAACTTACAACATGAAAGTTGTAATAAATCAAAAATTATACAACTTTGATTCACAAAGTTTTCTCAAAAGAAGTTTGTATCTCAACTTATGATTTTTGGAACAAGGGTACCTAAAACTTTTAACTTGGAGAAAATTTGCCCTAATCTAGGCAGGATTTTGATCCATCTTCTTGGCCACTTTTCACATAGTTCCACTTGGAGTTTCAAGTTTCATTTCAAATATGGATTATAATACATGTTCCAAGATTTCCAAATTGTCCAAGAACTCCTCAAACACCCTTGTGGTTAGAGAGAATCGAATGCTTGAAGTTGGCAAAAACTCACTTTTGTCCATGACCAATACATGTTCATACAAACTTGCATTTTCAAATCAGCATGTTTGGTTCTAGCTTGCAGGCCTCAAAACCAACCTGCATTTCATAATTTAATGCATAACCATTGAATTAAGGTGTTATCTTGGCCTTTTGGACATTACATACAAGATTAACCCTTATTTGGAAAAAGGTAAAATGCCATTTTTGTAAAAGTGCACTTTATGTCAAACCAAAATCCTTGAGGTATGGGGCCATATCTCTGAAGCAAGATTGAAGCTATCAATTCCAAGAACCAAGAGCAAAAGATACAGCATGATAGGAGGGCCTGTACCAAGCTATAACATCACTTCCACATGTTTGCTTCAAGGAGAAGAAAAGTGGAAAAACATAGACCATCTCTCATATCTGTTAAGACAAGCTTACACAAAGATTGTAGACAAGTTCCAGACCTCCCAACAAGCCTGAAACACGACCCATTTGCCTATCAAACTCCCTTGTACACAGAATCACTGTTTTTCTGCAAAACAGGGCAAGTTCTGCATTTTGCAAGCCATAACCAAATCCCATTGTGCGTTTTGTCCAAAGATAGTTCAAACACCTTCCAATCAACTCACCTGAACTATCCCAGGCCCCCATTACAAGCTGTAACACCTCTAACACACTTTTCCATTTTTGTTTCAAAGCTCTGCAGGTTGAGTTCTACAGCACGATTCAAGCTGTTTCAAAACAAGCCAAGCATTGGAAAAGCTTCCTTGGACCTCAGGCAAGCTCAAAAGAAGCTCAAACACCATTGAAGGTTGCTACATTGTCCAGCTCGAAGTCAACTAAAACAGGTATTTCATGGACTTCTATATCTCTATTTAGGAATTGTTAGGCTTAGGTTTGTGAATGAAATATGTTATACTCATAGCCCTGAAGCCATACATATGCTTAATTTTCATTTACATTAATCGTGCTAAGAGAATTTCACTCATGAACTTTCTGAAAAAACTAGGTTAGAAATTAGGGCCAGAGAAATTCTCTCTGGTCTTTGAGAGTTAATCCAAGTTTTTTATATGGTTGGATTCGTTGTTTAATTCTCTACAATGTTCATGTTATGAGTTTTGTAAAAAAATCAAAGAATCAGGAGCTAACCATTGATGTACAGAGGCACGTGTTTTGTGAACAAGAGGAAGAAGATGAAGTCTGACTGGGCTGGGCCTGTTTGTTCTTTGCTTTTGACACCCCCATTTTCTGTTTACACCTCCCTGGCCCATTTATTTAAATATTTATCATTTTGACATTTTTATTTTTTATTCTGACTTTATTATTTTTTTCTAAATATAAAAAATGCCAAAAATATTTTTCTATATTTTTTCATATTTATTTGATATTTATTTTTTATCTTACTAGTATAAATATATAAATAGTTTATTTTTTCTTTTATTAAAAAACTCAAAAGTAATATAAAAAAAATATACTTATTTTTATTTATTATTTTTTATATACTTCAAAACATTTTTCTTGAATATACACATTTTTTTTATATATATAAATTAATTTTTATTTTTCTTTTTTTACATAGTTAATATATTTAATATACATATATATATTTATATGTTTTTACTTTATTAAAAAATTAGGACAAAAATACAAAAATACCACATTTTCATTTTTATTGATATTGTGTACTAAAAATATCATTTTTATAATATACCTTTATTTTTTTTTGTATAAATTAGTATATTACTGTATATAATTAATAAATGATATTATTTATTAAGAATTAGGGTTTTTTTTCCCTAAATAGAAAAATGATTAAAATTGACCCTTTTTTTTTCATTTATTTATATTTCACATTGAAAAAATACTTTTTTTTACATACATAAAAATCTTTTTTTGCATAATACATTTTATTTGATATTTGTTTAATTGTATTTATTTAAATATTAAATATTGCCTATACATTCAATATGGTTGTAATAACTTAGAATTTATTTTCTTGTCAAATACCCCCAATTCAAATTTGTACCCCCTCCCTATATCATGTTGTAATAGTGTAGTATTTAAATTCTCGCACATTTAAAAGCTTCCAAATTATGCCATGTTTAGACCTAGGGTTCGTATGCAAAATAAATAACTAGGTTGACCTAATTCAAGATAAAACATGCATGAAAAACAAACACAATGCACACTTGCACCCCTAGGGTTTCATCCACTTGTTGCCTTCAAAAATGGGCCATGGTTGCATGTTGAGTACTTTGGCAAAACAAAAAACAAACAAAAAGATCATAGTCCCTCGATGACGCTATCTGAGTTGCCTAAACAAAATGATCAAGTCCCTTAAGAAAATTGCCAAAGATACTTGATACCATTGCTATCATGGTCTATACGATGACCCGCGCCTGTCCCGTTTAAACATCCTAACACAAGGTTGTTCACCAAATACAATGGTGAAGCAACACTATTAAAAGGGTTAAAAACATAAGAAAGATCTTTGAGTAAAATAGGGTAGATAGCTCTTAGTTACTTGATCAAGCTTGCAAAAAACATCCTTGCTACTTTTCAAAACACACTCCACAACGCAATTTCAAAACCCTAATTTCAAACATTGAAAACCTGTCAAAAGACAAAAAACACCTTTGTATACATTCAAACAAGAATAATTACAAAGGTCGCCACAACGATGGCCTCTTTCCAAAACATCTTTCAAAATCACACACAAAGCACCATTTCAAACAATTGAAAAACACCATTTCAAACAATAGAAATACAAAGCAAGTGATCTAAGCAAGTAACTAAGAGCCCATGGATAACCATGGATAGAAAGGGTTCTAATACCTTCCCTTTCTATAATCTACTCCCCGAACCCAAGAAAACATCTCAAAGGTCTTTCCTGTGCTTTTTGACCTTTCCTTAGGATAAAATAAAAATTTGGTGGCGACTCTTGCTAAACCGAAACATTTGTGAACACAAACGCAAAATCCCAAGTCAGTTCTCCCACCGTATCATAGAACTGGCGACTCTGCTGGGGAAATATCTATAAGTGGAGTAACCTTAGGGCTTAGATCACCCTTTGCATGATTATTGATTGTTTTGATTGCTTTACATTTTGGTTCTCTTGTTTGGGTTTGAAATCCTCTACCCGGATTTGGGAAACATTCATAGGTAAATAGCAATACATTATGGAAACTATGTGGGGTATACCGACACGGTTGAAGCAATAGATATATTAGTGCGACATATTTGTAAGTACCGGTAGCCTTTGAGTCAATCAAAGAGAATATGGGGCCGCTGAGTGATGTCATGAAGCACTAATGAACTAGAACCTTACTTGACCATCTTGGCCTTTTATTAGGGGTAGTGAGATAACCGGCTTTGGTGCAGTCCGAAGTTGGTAGATACTCGATACTACACTCATTGAGGGTTGTTTTCTTGGAATATTTTGGTCGCTAGTTAAGTGGCTAAACCAAAACAATGAACATAGAAAACAATCCAATGATATTGATCTCCTTAGAACCCGATTACTATTTATAGGACAGGTTTTGAGCCAACTCAACTCAAGAGGGTACTTACCTATGGAACCTCATGCAAGCCTGAAACTAGGGTTTTGTGTGACTTGCTTGTACATGTGTTTGTGCATACATCATGAACATCATAAAGCATCATATGCATCCACTAACCATTTCAAGGGTTTGGATCTTCATCTTTGTTCTTGTTTTGTAGGTCATGGAATCTCTTCGCAGGAAAACAATTCAAGTCAACCTTGCGAGAATCCCTCCTCAACTCAAGGAGCTTACATCCAGGATTCCAGAGAATTCTCTCTTCAGTGAAAGACATGGTAGACTTCTCAACTTGGTCAACTCTAACATTAAAGAAGACATGATCAAAGTTCTCTTCCAGTTCTTTGACCCCCTACACCACTGTTTCACATTCCCTGATTACCAGCTAGTACCTACTTTGGAGGAATTTTCTCAACTCTTGAGAATTCCTATTCTTCATCAACTACCCTACAACGGTACAGAAAAGAACCAAAGCCTGAAGAGGTTTCTCAAGCATTACGCTTGCAACCATCTGACATCAAGGGACATTGGGAAACCAGAAGTGGTGTCAAGGGTTTCTTGGAAAAGTTTATGTTTGAGAAGGCACAAGACTGCTGGAATTCTCTTGATCTACAAGCCTATGAAGAGATTGTGGCACTCCTTATCTATGGGCTGGTCTTGTTCCCAAACCCTAATCAACTTATAGATGTGAATGCTGTCAAGGAATCCTGTACCTACATTGCTTGGGGACATCCTACACTCATTTTACACACGAACAATGAGAAAAATAGGTGTTATCATGTGTTGTACTCCTCTCCTATCAAGGTGGTTTATTTCTCACCTTCCACAATCAGTTTTGAAGAATGAGCAGGGTTTAAGATGGTCACAACGGTTGATGACCCTCACACATTCTGATGTACATTGGTGTTCTCGGTCCAGAGAAAATGTCATCATCATTGACCGTTGTGGGGAATTCCCTAATGTCCCACTACTTGGCATTAGGGGAGGAATTACCTACAACCCCTGTTTAGCTCTAAGACAGTTTGGATATGCTCGGAGGGATGGCCCTCATGACATGCTGATTCCTGACCTAGTTTTTGACTTCGACAACGATGCGCAAGGACTTCGACAAAGGTTCATCAGAGCTTGGAGGATGCCCAACAAAGTGGATAGTAAGACACTGGGGCACAAGAATTCCATCCCCCTTGAGCCTTACCTCAAGTGGGTACGAACCCGCTCCCAGAATCTTATGATGCCATATCCTCACATTCTCCCCTTGATCAAAGAGCCTGTTATGAAAGGAGAGGTTCCATACACCATCCTACATCCTGACATGCCAACATCATGGGAGGAAATGCAAAAGAGTTGGATCCAACTCAAAGAAGAACGGGATACTTTTGAAGCCAGCTTCTATGCCAGTGAGAAGAAGGTTTTGGAGCTCACCCGCCGACTTCACGAGGAGGAAACTCTCAACACCTACATCGCACCAAAGAGGATGCACAATGTCTTTTTACATTAAGAATTTTGTAATATTTCGCCCATAGGGCATTTATGTACTAACAAATTTCTTCTTAATATGACGTGCGTTCTTTTTGTTTGCAACAAATTTGAAATTTTGAACCCTTGAATGCATTACATGAATAACATACCATTCATCATATGCATAACCAGGTCTTCAAGCCAGGTTTCCTTATCTTTCTGCTGTTTATTTCAGCAAGATGGATTTGGAGCAAACAGTAAAGGATCTACAGGCACAAAATTCACAATTTCAGCAACTCCTCATGACCTTGGCAAAGGGTCAAGAGGATCTCAAAGTTCTGTTGGAGAAGAATAAAGAGAAGAAAAAGAAAAAAAGATCAGGGGTAGCCACTTTCGGAAGAAGGTTTGAGAGCGATGCTAGAAGGACTCTTGAGTTCCCATCGACGTCTGACGAAGGGGCTGGCAAGGGGAAAGGAGTTACTGTACCTTCTGAGTCTGAGGTAGAAGAAGAGGAAGAGGAAGAAGACGAAGACTATTCCGAGCAACAGTATCCACCAGCAGATGACAAATATAAGAACCTTGAAGATAGATTGGTAGCTATGGAGTTGCAGAGGGTGCCCGGATTGGATTTTGAGGAACTAGGGTTGGCAGCTGGGATTGTTATCCCTCCCAAGTTCAAAGTGCCAACATTCGCCAAGTACGACGGTCTGTCTTGCCCTAAGATGCACTTGAGGTCGTATGTCAGAAAGATCCAACCTCATTCATCCGATAAAGACCTCTGGGTACACTTTTTCCAAGACAGCTTGTCTGGCACTTAGTTAGATTGGTTTTATCAACTCGAGAGATCTGATGTTCACAATTGGGAAGACTTGGCAGCTGATTTTTATTGTCAGTATCAATACAATGCTGATTTGGCGCCCACTCGTACTCAGTTACAAAGTATGGGGATGGCTTCCAATGAAGGGTTTAAGGAGTACGCCCAGAAGTGGCGTGATCTGGCTGGAAGGGTGCAGCCACCGCTATCAGATAGGGAATTAGTTGACATGTTTCTGGGGACCCTGTCTGGCCCCTTCTTCAACCATCTAATCGGAAGTTCTTCCGCGGGATTTACTGAGCTAATTTTGACCGGCGAAAGGGTTGAGGCTGGAATTAAAAGTGGAAAGATTCAAAAGGATGCTTCCGCATCCACAAATGTCAAGAAACCCTTTCCAGCTAAGAAGGAAGCATCTGCTATGTATTCTCAAAAGGGAGTGGGAAGAACTGAGCGCCGGCCGACTGTAGGGGCCGTGCTGATTCAAAACTCGTCAAATGATCAACCTCGTAACAATCAGTCGAGACCTAATCAACAACGGGTGGAAAGGCCACAACGGCAGTTCACCCGCATCAACATGACGCCCGCTCAGGTACTTCCCCATTTGTTGAAGCTGAATCTTACCAGTTTGAAGGAGGCGCCAAAGAATCCTAACACTTCCTCTTCGTACTACCACTCCAATGCCAAGTGTGCTTACCCTTCCGACAGTGCTGGACACGATACCAATAATTGTTGGGCACTTAAGAACAAAATTTAGGACCTAGTTGACGCCAAAGAGGTTGAATTTGATGCTCCTGAGAAGCCCAATGTTATATCCGCTCCGATTCCTAAGCACGGCCACAATGTGCATGCTGTTTTGGAAAACCTCCATGTTACTGATGTTGCCGATCTGTTGACTCCATTGTTAGTGATTAAAGAAAATTTGTTGAGAGTCGGGATCTTTCCTGGTTGTGGTAAAGACTGTTATTTTTGTTTGAACATTCAAGGTGATTGTCCAATGTTGAAGTCAGATGTCCAACGCCTGATGGATACTCAAGAGATACTTTTCCAGAAAACCCCTGTTGACACTTTCAATCCTATAACTCCTGATACTTGTGTTACTTCAACCAACGATATTGCTATCATAACCATTTCCGAAAATCCTCCCAAGGCTTGCAAAAGGCCTGTCAGGATTACACCCAACTCTGAATGTGTACCTTTAAAGATCACCATGCCGGGACCTGTCCCGTACAAATCCAGCAAAACGATACCGTGGAACTATGGGGGAGAAATCTTCTACCACAGCATCAAACAAATCGAAACAGTCCAAGAGATTTCTGAAGAAGACCCTGATATAGGGAACATCGCGAGTACAAGCAAGATAACCCGCAGTGGTCGGATCTTTTCTCCAGAAATTTCTCCCCCTCGAGCAGTTTTCGGACCCTTAAAAGCTTCTACACCTGTTGGACCCTCTGTGCAAGGCCCAGTGATTGAAGAATTGGATACTCCCGAAGTAAGACCATCTGCTGATAATACCGACAAGGGTAAGGGGGGTGTTGGAAATGCCTGTCAGGACGAAGGCTCATGTTGTGGTTATCCCCGAAACCACTCAGAAAGAAATGGATGAAATCTTGAAAATAATCAGAAAAAGTGACTATGACGTTGTGGAACAATTAGGGCAGACCCCTTCTAAAATTTCAATGTTGGCTCTTCTGCTCTGTTCTGAGGCCCACGCTAAGGCCCTGATCAAATTCTTGAAGGTGGCACATGTTCCCCAAGAGACTTTGGCTGACCAGTTTTAGGAATGTGTTGCCAGTCTTACTGCTGACAATGGCCTGGGCTTATCCGACACTGACTTAACTCCCAAAGGAAGGAAGCACAATGACGCGCTACACATCTCAGTTGAATGCAGGGGAACTACCCTCGCCCATGTCTTGGTTGATACTGGTTCTTCCCTGAATGTTCTGCCAAAGAAGGCCTTAGACCGTTTGGATTGCGAAGGTTTGACCCTCAAACCTAGTAACATCTTCGTTAGGGCTTTTGATGGTTCCAAAAGAATGGTTCATGGAGAGGTTGATATTCCTATCAAGGTAGGCACCGAAGTGTTCAACTCCACCTTCTACATAATGGACATCCGTCCGTTATACTCGTTTTTATTAGGAAGACCGTGGATCCATTACGTCGGGGCAGTTACCTCATCTTTGCACCAAATGCTGAAATATCCTGTTAAGGGTAAGATTATAACAGTGCACGGCGAGGAAGAGTACATGATAAGTCATCTCAATTCCTTTCGATATGTGGAGTTGGATGGCGAGTTCATCGAAACGCCTTTCCAACATTTTGAGGAAGTTTCTCCCGAGGTAGCAGTTGCAAAGACAATGGTTGAGGTGCCTATCATTCCCAAGCATGTATCTAGGATGGCATCTCTCAAGGACGCGTAGGCTGTGATTAAGGAGGGGAAGAGCACAGTATGGGGGCAGTTGCCTGACTTTCCCTATAAGACAGACAAGTTTGGGTTAAGGTTCACTGCTGAAGGACAAAAGGCTATGCGTCGCTCCAAGATTGGAAGACCACCCGTCAAGATCTCTCACCATGGAATAATTGCTGTAGAAGATGAGGATGAAGAGAGCCACTTTGAAGATTGGATCTTTCCGACTGTCGAAGGGGGTTTGAGCAACTGGGAAGCAAAGGATTTTGTTCCCATCACCTTTATCAACCAGTAATTTTATCTTTGAACAATTTCCCATTTTATGGTCTGTAATAACTAAAACAATTCGCACACTATTTTCACCTCATGCCTTGCCCGGGGCATGTAGGTCCATTTGTAAGGGTTTGATTTTCTTCATAATCATATGCCATGTTTTAATGAATCATTGGACGTTTTTCATCTATAAACTGCTGTGTTCATTCTCTTTCCTTTTGCATTTTTGTTTGTTTAAAGGATGGCTATCCCTTACACACACCCACACTCACAAATGCAGGTACCCATCCATTCCGGATTCCATGGGTGACTATTCTGCTTTACACTTCGATAACTCTGAAGATTTGGTCAATCATGCTGAGTACGAAGTTGAAGAAGATTGTGAAGTGCCGGGAGAGTTAGCCAGACTTCTACAACAAGAAGAGAGGGCCATTCTGCCTCATGAAGAGTTGCTAGAAACCATCAACTTAGGGACAGAGGAAGACAGGAAGGAAGTAAAAGTGGGTGCCAACCTGGAACCAAGTGTCAAGGAATGCTTAGTGCAGTTGTTGAACGAATACGTTGAAATCTTCACCTGGTCTTATGAAGACATGCCAGGGTTAGACACAGATATCGTGGTTCACCGTCTCCCTACAAGAGAAGACTATCCACCGATCAAGCAAAAGGTTTGCCGAATGAGGCCTGACATGTCTGAAAAGATTAAGGCTGAAGTAATGAAGCAATTCAACGCTGGCTTTCTGGTTGTTACCTCCTATCCACAATGGGTTTCTAACATCGTGCCCGTGCCTAAGAAGGACGGCAAAGTCAGAATGTGTGTGGACTATCGGGATTTGAACAGGGCTAGCCCTAAAGACGACTTTCAGTTGCCATATATCGACATTTTGGTTGACAACAAAGCTCAGCACAAGGTTTTTTCCTTCATGGATGGATTCTCGGGCTACAACCAGATTAAAATGGCCCCCGAGGACATGGAGAAAACTACCTTCGTCACACAATGGGGTACCTTCTGCTATAAAGTGTTGTCGTTCGGACTGAAGAACGCAGGGGAAACTTATCAACGCGCCATGGTAGCTTTGTTTCATGATATGATACATCATGAGATCGAAGTTTACGTAGACGACATGATAGCTCGATCACAGACAGAAGAAGAACACCTTGGTCATTTACAAAAGCTGTTTTCCAGGTTGAAGGAGTATAAGCTCAGGTTGAACCCAAGCAAGTGCACTTTTGGAGTTAGGTCTGGTAAACTTCTGGGATTTATTGTCAGCAACAAAGGCATTAAGGTCGATCCAGCTAAAGTGAAGGCTATACAAGAAATTCCCGCCCCCGTACTGAAAAGGAGGTTAGGGGATTCTTGGGACGCTTAAACTATATCGCAAGGTTCATCTCTCACCTGACATCTACATGTGAGCCAATTTTCAAACCGTTGAAGAAAGATTAGGTAGTTGAATGGAACAAAGATTGTCAAGTTGCTTTTGATAAAATCAAGAAGTACTTACTAGAACCTCCTATCCTGATAACTCAATGGGGTGTGTGATGGGCCAACATGACGAGTCTGGCCGAAAAGAGCATGCCATTTATTACCTTAGAAAAATGTTTACCGACTGTGAGACTCGCTACTCACTGCTCGAGAAAAATTGCTGCGCTTTGGTATGGGATGCTCGCCGGCTGAGGCAGTATATGTTGACTCACACCACTTTGTTGATTTCCAAAATGGATCCGATCAAGTATATCTTCGAGAATCCTGCTTTATCTGGAAGAATCGCTAGATGGCAAATGATCCTGACAGAGTATGATATCCAGTACACTACCCAAAAAGCTATAAAAGGGAGTGTACTAGCTGACCATCTAGCTCATCAAGCCGTCGAAGATTACCAGTCTATGAGATTCGACTTCCCTGACGAGGACATCATGACTTTGGACAACATCAAAGGTAACGGACCGTATGACGGACTTGAACAAGAATCCCGATGGACCCTGTACTTCGATGGTGCTTCAAATGAACTTGGCAATGGCATTGGTGCGGTACTCATTTCTCCGGAAGGTTGCCATACACCCTTCACTGTCCGACTTTGCTTCAGCTGTACCAACAACATGGCCGAATATGAAGCTTGTATCTTTGGTCTCAAGGCTGCTATAGACTTGGGGATCAAATCTCTGGTCGTATTTGGGGACTCGGCTTTGGTTATCAATCAAGTAAAAGGAGAGTGGGACACCAAACATCCTAATCTTATCCCATACAAAGAACATGTCCTGACATTGTTGCCTCATTTGGAACAGATTACTTTCGAGCACTTCCCGTGAGAAGAAAATTAGCTAGCAGATGCTCTGGCTACAATGTCTTCCATGTTTAAACTCAACTGGGATAACGAGGCTCCCCAAATTACCATCGAGCGAATGGACGAACCTGCGCAGTGTCATGAGATTAATACCGAAGAAGTAGTGGAACAACCCTGGTTTCATGAAATCAAAAGGTATCTCCAGACTAGAGAATACCCCGAAGGAGCTTCCGTCAATGACAAAAAGTTCTTAAGGAGATTTGCTGCCAAGTTCTTCCTAAGCAATGACATCCTTTATAAGCGCAACCATGATTGTGTTCTACTTCATTGTATGTACAAAGCTGAAGCAGAGTTGATCATGACTGAAATACACAGTGGTACATTTGGCACCCATTTGAGCGGACATACGATGGCTAAGAAGATTCTAAGGGCAGGCTACTACTGGTCTACCATGGAAGCTGATTGTCATCAACATTCCCGTACTTGCCACAAGTGCCAAGTCTATGCCGACAAGGTACATATTCCTCCTGTTCCTCTCAACGTTCTGACAGCTCCTTGGCCATTCGCAATGTGGGGCATTGACATGATTGGAGAGATCAAGCCCACGACGTCCAATGGATATCGCTTCATCTTAGTCGCTATTGATTATTTTACCAAGTGGGTCGAAGCAGCTTCCTTTGCCTCTGTTACAAAGAATGTGGTTGCCCGCTTCATCAAGCAGAACCTCATATGCCGGTATGGTGTCCCCGACAGGATCATCACAGACAACGGTACAAATTTGAACAATACTATGATCACCGCTCTATGCGAACGGTTCAAGATTTATCATCACAATTCATCTCCCTATCGGCCGAAGATGAACGGTGCTGTTGAAGCCGCGAACAAAAATATCAAGAAGATCATTCAAAAGATGACAGTCACCTATAAATACTGGCATGAGATGTTACCGTTTTCTCTGCATGGATATCGTACCACGACATGTACTTCAACCGGAGCAACCCCATTTTCCTTGGTATATAGCATGGAAGTTGCGTTACCCATGGAAGTTCAGATTCCTTCCTTAAGGATCATGAAAGACGCTGGTTTGAGTGAAGACGATTGGATTCAAAACCGGCTTGATCAACTCAATTTGATCGACGAGAAGCGACTTACTGCTGTTTTTCATGGTCAGGCGTATCAAAAACGCATGATCAAGGCTTTCAACAAGAAAGTCAGGCGCCAAGTATATCAAGTCGGAGATTTTGTAATCAAGCGGATCATATTACCGCAAAGTGATCCCAGGGGCAAGTGGACTCCTACTTAAGAATGACCATTTGTGATCAAGAGCATCTTTTCAGGAGGGGCAATGATTTTAACCACCATGGACGGTGACGATTTGCCACATCCTACAGACGCAGACATAGTCAAAAGATACTATGCATAAAACGACCTGGTAAGTTGAAAACCCGAAAGGCCGACTTAGGCAAAAATGGACATCCCGGTGAATCGAAAACCCGAAAGGGCGGTTCAGGAAAAAATTAGGGATAAAACAAAAAATCTGTACACCCGGCAAGTTGAAAACCCGAAAGGGCGACTTGGGAAAAAAAGGGTTTCCCGGTGGATCGAAAACCCGAAAGGGCGGTCCAGGCAAAAGTTAGGGAATTTAAAGCGTATGACTATGTCTCGTCGGATCACTTTAAGAACAATATCTTCACCAACAAGCTCCAAGCTTCTGATCAATCTAGTCATCTGCGTACGAAGCAGCGAATGGACAAGATATTCAGAGTTGTGAAGGATATATCAGAATGGGAATCCCATGGAATTGTTACACATAACCATATTTCTTTTGTATAGAATTTTTCAAATTTTACGACAACATTCTCTTACTAGGATGTCTGTCTCCTTTGTACAAAAATACTCACAAAAGTTAATACAAATATACTTCAAAATATGGAAATTTGCTTGCCTCTCTTTTCTTTTTTACACTTATGTTTTATTTGAAAACGTCCAATGTTTTGTTAAATAGGCATATGCGTTGGAATATAATCACTGCTTACAGACAAGATGAAATTGAAAAAGGATAATTACTGTAGCGGTAGAAATGTGCAAGACTAAGCCATTGGATTGACTAAACTTTATACAAATCAAAATAAAAATCGCCACCGCGCTTTATTATTTCCAAAGGAATGGGAAAAGAGCAAATAACCCAAAAGAGGGGGAAAGATTCAAGGTAAGGGGGTTGGTTATGCAAAGGGAAGGTATTAGCACCCTAAACATCCACGGTACTACGCAGGAACCTCTTTGAAAAATCTGTATATTTTGGCTATAAAAATGTGTTGTATATAAAATGGATGGTGGAGGTGAGAAAAGAAATATTTTTATGATTTTTGCACCCGCCGCGGTTGCGAACCTTTAGTGCCTACGTACCACCTTTCGTGCAATAGGGGATCAGGGTACACGTAGTTCCTCTTTTAAAAATTTGAAACACAAGTGTGTTGGTTGATTTTATGAGATAAGACATCATCGCAATTGTCCGTGTGAAAAACATACTTACTACCCACAATCATGAGAAAGGAGAATTTGCATCATCTCAAAGTGGAGGATATGGCTTGGATTTTAAAATCAACAATGCCTCACTCAACACCCAAGTGGAAAATATCTCACTTCACTATATATTGTAGAAGTATAGTTGTTTGCATCATTACAATGATTGACAAGAGTCTAATCTTTTGAGAAAAGTTTAAAGATAAAAGCCAAAGTGGCAAAATGGTTTGAAATGAGATTGATTGACTTTTAGTCTTCTCACAAAAAAATGTCAAGATATTATTAAATTGATTGAAGTTTATTTATGAAAATGTTTTGAAAATGCATGGACCTAAGTCCAAGTTTATTATGAAAATGTTTCAAGTTTCAAAACAAGAAGAGTTTTTTTTAAAGGAGGGAGAAGATTTTTGAAATTAAAGAAGATGGGAGGAGAAGAAGAGGCTATCCTAAAGCATAAGGTAAAAGCTAGGGATAAGAACCATCTAACCAACAAGAAGCCAATACTTGACATTATGAGTCAATATAGAATTCCCATTCTTTGGATTGAAACCAAGCGAGCAAAGATACTAGACCTCTTGAGAGAACCAAACTTCAAGTGTTTTAAGTCTTCGCAAAAATTGGGCAGAGTAACGGCTGTATACGGGTGAATTCCAGATTACAAACAAAGATCGTAATCTCAATAACTTGCACACAAAACAAACAAACAACCCAATATCTTGAGGTAAACCTCAAGAACTCCAGACAAAATAATGAATTAAGGTCACAAAGTCTCCAAGATAGGCCAAGGTCTCTAATCCTAAGTCCAAGAAGTCCATCACTCCATAATGCAAAGGATAGTAACCATGTAGTCCAAGTATCATTAATGATTTTTTATGGTTCATGTTGATTATTAGGTGTCTTTTAAAATGAAAGAAAAGCTCAAGTGAGCAAAATAAAAAATGACATAAAAGTAAATGCTCAAGTGAGCAAAGATGAAAATAGCATGAAATGTAAAATGCTAAAAGTAAATGGTACATAAAGCATAAAAATAAAAGCATAAAGTAAAGTTAATTGTTAGTAATTAGTGGTTAGTTGGATGACCATCTTGAAACTTGCATTTGGAACTCATTAGGGGATTGGTAGAACCAAAGCCTCTACACAACAAGTTGCATTTGCTTTTTGTCAAGTATATCATCCATTTTGGAATTCTCATAAGGCAACATGTAATAATCAACGATGTTTAAGTGATCCGCATTGACCAAAGGTGTTGTAGATCCATCAGAGGATTGGTAGAACCAAAGCCTCTACACAATGAATCTCAAGGTTATTGGATCAAAGAGATCAAATTAACATACTTGGGCTTGCAATCATAAGTTTGGGCCACGAATGATCATTTATTCGAATTGGGACAAAATTTAGCGCTATGTTAAGCAATCGTAAGTGGACTTATGTAGAAGTCGCACCTATTTTGAGGCCGGTCAATAGCAATCTATGTACTTCATGTTTGGATAAATGATATAGAGATCACCACACCTTAACATGTAGCACAATTAAAAGATAAAGGGATAAGATGAAAAGGGAGGGAAATTATAAGCTAATTTGGATCACCATTTCAAAATTCTTTCATCTTTAAATTCAACCACTCCTCTAGATGGATTAAAGCACTAAACATATCATTAATTCAAAGCACCAAAAATGAATTAAATAATTCACTCTTAGGTAGATTTGAATTGATGAACATTTATCCAACTTCATCTACATCACAAAGTCCATTGAGTTTAAAGACAAATTGGACATTTAAAATTGCAATCCAAACCAACAATCAAAAGGAGTGAGTAGCAAAAGCATTTTGGATCAAAGCTGCCCCAAAACAAGGCAAAAAATACATTTTGTTCTGGTGTAAATCGATTTACACTACTATGTAAATCAATTTACACAGTATAATTTTCAAAAATTCGTGCAAAATTGTGCTGTGTAAATCGATTTACACTTAATGTAAATCGATTGCACACAGAAGCAGTAGCAAAAACAGCATTTTAAAAGGGCAATTGCTTGTTCAAACTTTCCATCAAACACCTTATGATCATGGATCCACTTGAGCACGAAAATTCTATCAAATTATGATAAAATAACACCATTGGAATCACAAAATAATGCTCAAAGAATCAATCCCAAAGATCATCAAGAGATCACATTGTGAAAGATGAATTATCCAAACTTACCAAAGGTAGATCTAGAGAATTATCAAACAACTTCAAGATTTTGCTTCAATTAAACCACAAGAATCAATTGACCAAGCTTGGATGTAGAGAATTGATGGAGAAAAAGTGTTTGGATTAAGGTTTAGCTCAAAGATTAGAAAGCTTCAATGAAAAGCTTACTAAATTTTTGAAAATGGAGCTTTGAGTGAATTTTGGTAGATGGAGAGAATTGAGAGATTTTTTAGCAAGGTGGATTTGGCTATCAAAAGCTTGAAATTTGAATGAAATGAGGGCTCTATTTATAGAGTTTTAAATTGGGATTAGTGGTAATTTGGTAATTGATTCTTGGAGCCAAAATTTGAATTAATGATAATTATTTCAAATATTAGAGCCAAAATTTGAATTAATGATAATTCTTTCAAATATTAGAGTCAAAATTTGAATTAATGATAATTCTTTTTTAAAAATGAAAGATTGGCACTAAAATTTGAATTAATTATACATCTTTCAAAAGTGAAGGAAAATTGGAGCCAAACATTTGACAAGTTTAAAATGCTGATTTTTTTCAAATTTTCACTCTATGCAAATCGATTGGACTATATTGCAAATCGATTTGCACAGTGTATTTTTCCAAAAATTGTGCAATATTCACTTTGTGCAATCGATTGCACTCTAGGAGCAATCGATTGTACAGTGAAAAAAAATGAAAATTTTTAATTCTTTTTCTTTGCAAATAGAGATTTCAGGAAAATAATACCAGAAATCCTTATTTGTCAGATGCTTCGACTTGGTACCTACAAAACAAAAATATACAAAGACAAAGACAAATATTTTTTTGTATTTCAATTAGAAGTTAGTCAATAACACGTATACAAAATACACAACCAAGGTGCTTGGAGATTCCTCAAGAGCAAACTTAAAGATAGGAAAAAGAGGAAGAACCAACCCTAATGTGATCTTGTTATGATCGAGTTGACATGATATGATAGAGGAATCTTAGGGGCAAAAATTGGGGTACAACAGCTGCCCTTATTTAAATGTCTTCTATCCGGAGATACGAAGGTTACAAATCTTCGTGTCGACGCGATTGAAGATACTTAAATATAAAACAAGCCCAATTTTTGTCTCTAAGATGCCATGCAATGCTTATGATTATGGATGCATATGAACAGAACAAAAGAGACGCAAAGTAACACTGGGGATGCCACAAAAATTAAGAAACAAATGAGCAACCTCACCAGGAAAATAAATCACTGGTGGACCAAAAGAATAGAACCAGAGAGGAGGATAACAAGCATTGACGTTCACTGCCGATGTCTACCAACGTTCACTGAAGGTAGAGAGAAGAAATATCATATCACCGCCGTTCACTGACGAGGAACCACCACCGTTCACTGATGATAGCAAAAAGATAACAAACACCAACGTTCACTGCTGATGTACTACCAACGTTCACTGAAGGTAGAGAGAAAATATAATATCACCGCCGTTCACTGACGATGAACTATCAATGTTCACTGAAGATAGCAAAAAGATAACAAACACCAACGTTCACTGTCGATGTACTACCAACGTTCACTGAAGGTAGAGAGAAAATATAATATCACCGCCGTTCACTGACGATGAACTATCAACGTTCACTGAAGATAGAAAAAAGATAACAAACACCAACGTTCACTGCCGATGTACTACCAACGTTCATTGAAGGTAGAGAGAAAAATATAATATCACCGCCGTTCACTGACGATGAACTATCAACGTTCACTGAAGATAGAAAAAAGATAACAAACACCAGCGTTCACTGCCGATGTACTACCAACGTTCACTGAAGGTAGAGAGAAAATATAATATCACCGCCGTTCACTGACGATGAACGATTAACGTTCACTGAAGATAGCAAAAAGATAACAAACACCAACGTTCACTGCCGATGTACTACCAACATTCATTGAAGGTAGAGAGAAAAATATAATATCACCGCCGTTCACTGACGATGAACTATCAACATTCACTGAAGATAGAAAAAAGATAACAAACACCAGCGTTCACTGCCGATGTACCACCAACGTTCACTGAAGGTAGAGAGATAATATAATATCACCGCCGTTCACTGACGATGAACGATCAACGTTCACTGAAGATAGCAAAAAGATAACAAACACCAACGTTCACTGCCGATGTACTACCAACGATCATTGAAGGTAGAGAGAAAAATATAATATCATCGCCGTTCACTGGCGATGAACTATCAACGTTCACAGAAGATAGAAAAAAGATAACAAACACAAACGTTCACTGCCGATGTTACTACCAACGTTCACTGAAGGTAGAGAGAAAATATATCATATCACCGCCGTTAACTGAAGATGAACTATCAACATTCACTGAAGATAGAAAAAATATAACAAACACCAACGTTCACTGCCGATGTTACTAGCAACGTTCACTGAAGGTAGAGAGAAAATATAATATCACCCCCGTTCACTGACGATGAACTATCAACATTCACTGAAGATAGAAAAAAGATAACAAACACCACCGTTCACTGCCGATGTACTACCAACGTTCACTGAAGGTAGAGAGAAAATATAATATCATCGTAGTTCACAGACGATGAACTATCAACGTTCACTAAAGATAGAAAAAATATAACAAACACCAACGTTCACTACCGATGTTACTACCAACGTTCACTGAAGGTAGAGAGAAAATATATCATATCACCGCCGTTCACTGACGATGAACTATCAACGTTCACTGAAGATAGCAAAAAGATAACAAACACCAACGTTCACTGCCGATGTACTACCAACATTCACTGAAGGTAGAGAGAAAAATATAATATCACCGCCGTTCACTGACGATGAACTATCAACATTCACTAAAGATAGAAAAAAGATAACAAACACCAACGTTCACTGAAGGTAGAGAGAAAATATAATAACACCGCCGTTCACTGACGATGAACGATCAACGTTTACTGAAGATAGCAAAAAGATAACAAACACCAACGTTCACTGCCGATGTACTACCAACGTTCATTGAAGGTAGAGAGAAAAATATAATATTACCGCCGTTCACTGACGATGAACTATCAACGTTCACTGAAGATAGAAAAAAGATAACAAACACCAACGTTCACTGCCGATGTTACTACCAACGTTCACTGAAGGTAGAGAGAAAATATATCATATCACCTCCGTTCACTGAAGATGAACTATCAACGTTCACTGAAGATAGAAAAAAGATAACAAACACCAACGTTCACTGCCGATGTTACTACCAACGTTCATTGAAGTTAGAGAGAAAATATAATATCACCGCTGTTCACTGACGATGAACTATCAACATTCACTGAAGATAGAAAAAAGATAACAAACACCAGCGTTCACTGCCGATGTACTACCAACGTTCACTGAAGGTAGAGAGAAAATATAATATCACCACCGTTCACTGACGATGAACTATCAACATTCACTAAAGATAGAAAAAATATAACAAACACCAATGTTCACTGCCGATGTTACTACCAACGTTCACTGAAGGTAGAGAGAAAATATATCATATCACCGCCGTTCACTGACGATGAACTATCAACGTTCACTGAAGATAGCAAAAAGATAACAAACACCAACGTTCACTGCTGATGTACTACCAACGTTCACTGAAGGTAGAGAGAAAAATATAATATCACCACCGTTCACTGACGATGAACTATCAACGTTCACTGAAGATAGAAAAAAGATAACAAACACCAGCGTTCACTGCCGATGTACTACCAAAGTTCACTGAAGGTAGAGAGAAAATATAATATCACCGCCGTTCACTGACGATGAACTATCAACATTCACTGAAGATAGAAAAAAGATAACAAACACCAACGTTCACTGCCGATGTTACTACCAACGTACATTGAAGGTAGAGAGAAAATATATCATATCACCGCCGTTCACTGACGATGAACTATCAACGTTCACTGAAGATAGAAAAAAGATAACAAACACCAACGTTCACTGCCGATGTTACTACCAACGCTCGCTGAAGGTAGAGAGAAAATATAATATCACCGCCGTTCACTGACGATGAACTATCAACGTTCATTGAAGATAGAAAAAAGATAACAAACACCAGCGTTCACTGCCGATGTACTACCAACGTTCACTGAAGGTAGAGAGAAAATATAATATCACCGCAGTTCACTGACGATGAACTATCAACGTTCACTAAAGATAGAAAAAATATAACAAACACCAACGTTCACTGCCGATGTTACTACCAACGTTCACTGAAGGTAGAGAGAAAATATATCATATCACCGCCGTTCACTGACGATGAACTATCAACGTTCACTGAAGATAGCAAAAAGATAACAAACACCAACGTTCACTGCCGATGTACTACCAACATTCATTGAAGGTAGAGAGAAAAATATAATATCACCGCCGTTCACTGACGATGAACTATCAACATTCACTAAAGATAAAAAAAGATAACAAACACCAGCGTTCACTGCCGATGTACTACCAACGTTCACTGAAGGTAGAGAGAAAATATAATAACACCGCCGTTCACTGACGATGAACGGTCAACGTTCACTGAAGATAGCAAAAAGACAACAAACACCAACGTTCACTGCCGATGTACTACCAACGTTCATTGAAGGTAGAGAGAAAAATATAATATCACCGTCGTTCACTGACGATGAACTATCAATGTTCACTGAAGATAGAAAAAAGATGACAAACACCAACGTTCACTGCCGATGTTACTACCAACGTTCACTGAAGGTAGAGAGAAAATATATCATACCACCGCCGTTCACTGACGATGAACTATCAACGTTTACTGAAGATAGAAAAAAGATAACAAACACCAACGTTCACTGCCGATGTTACTACCAACGTTCACTAAAGGTAGAGAGAAAATATAATATCACCGCTGTTCACTGACGATGAACTATCAACGTTCACTGAAGATAGAAAAAAGATAACAAACACCAGCGTTCACTGTCGATGTACTACCAACGTTCACTGAAGGTAGAGAGAAAATATAATATCACCGCCGTTCACTGACGATGAACTATCAACGTTCACTGAAGATAGAAAAAAGATAAAAAAACACCAACGTTCACTGCCGATGTTACTACCAACGTTCACTGAAGGTAGAGAGAAAATATATCATATCACCACCGTTCACTGACGATGAACTATCAACGTTCACTGAAGATAGCAAAAAGATAACAAACACCAACGTTCACTGCCGATGTACTACCAACGTTCACTGAAGGTAGAGAGAAAAATATAATATCACCATCGTTCACTGACGATGAACTATCAACGTTCACTGAAGATAGAAAAAAGATAAAAAAACACCAGCGTTCACTGCCGATGTACTACCAACGTTCACTGAAGGTAGAGAGAAAATATAATATCACCGCCGTTCACTGACGATGAACTATCAACGTTCACTGAAGATAGAAAAAAGATAACAAACACCAATGTTCACTGCCGATGTTACTACCAACATTCACTGAAGGTAGAGAGAAAATATAATATGTTCCCCAAACTTCTAGTGTTTCACCTAGACCGGGTCTCAACTTCTTCCTTAACCAAGGAAATCCGCCTGGAAATGGTAATATGTAAGCTGTCTCAAATAAAGAGACTTCCACTTGCAAAGATTTCACAACGAGCAATTTCTGTGAATTTGAAAGTCTTGCCATCCACTGGCGTAAACTGACGATGGACTGCAAGCTAACCACTCATAGAGGAAATAGCAAAAAAAAAGTTACATCGACTTGTACAGGGAAGCACGAGTTACTCAAACAAAGATACCTGTTTCTTGTTATCATGGAGGATTGAAAAAAGAAGTGACTTTCTGGGGATAGAAATGTTGTTTCCTGGGGAAATGAGATATGACTTCCTGGGGAAATCAGATATGGCTTCCTGGGGAAATGAGATATGACTTCCTGGGGAAATGCCACATTATTCCTGCTGAAGAGATAAAGTCTTCTCGTGCAAAATAAATGCACAAATCAAAGCTCAAAGTCCTCAGAAATCCAGAGTAAATAATATTGTCATGCAACCACGAATCCAATTAGAAACAAACTGGAGCAAGACGGCCAAAGAAGATACATCCTTTGAGAAATAAACTCAAGAGGGAAAACCAAATCCAACTAAGCAAGAAGTGCTGCAGGAAGGTTAGAACACAATGTCAATGAAAAATGATTTGTAACAATGCATGATGCATGTATCAATGTATGAGTGATATCGTGCATATGCTGGTAAAAGGATACATAATCAAACAAAACCGCCTCAGGTACTAACAACATTGGGCTAAACTTCAACCAGAAAGATCAATCCAAGAAAGGTAAAAGCAACTGCGGAAACCAAACTTATTTCCTGTTCTAACTTCACTGAGGAGAAACATAATCCGGATGTAGATAAATCAAACAGATACCGAGATAGAACATCTTTCTTCTGTTTCATTGGAAAAACCATTTTTTTTACAAGGAACATTCCTTCTGGAGATTGTAATATCAGCCTCAAATAAAGCAGACTGACATCGAGACAACCAAACCTCACTGGGAAATTCAAACCTTTTTCCTGGAGAAAAAATTGAGGATTGAAAACTCTTCATCATGAATACTCATTCCAACAAGAGATGCCATGGGATAACCGTCCCGGGGAATAACATACAGACTTCAATAGGGAAAACAGATGTTTCACAGTCCGTACTCCTACTGGGGATTTCGATACTGATTGTGAATAAGGCAAATGGAAACCAAATTGTCAAAACATTCACTGGGGAAATCAGGCCCACTTTGAAGGAAGAAAAACATACGGACTTCACTAAGGGAGATAATACTTCATCATCGAGACCTCTACCGGAGACTTCATTGGGGAGGTCAAAACCACATCATCGAGGGGAAACCAAGATACGTTCCTCACTAGAGATACGTTCTTCACTGGGGAAACCAGAGATACGTTCTTCACTGGAGATACGTTCTTCACTAGGGAAAACAGAGATACGTTCTTCACTAGGGAAAACAGAGATACGTTCTTCACTGGGGAAACCGGAGATACGTTCTTCGAGAGTAATTATTACACCAACTTCTTTGGGGAGAAAGGACTTCTGTCACATAAACAAGGCCTTCATTGGAGAATATTGGATTGAGTCTTCATATCAACCAAACCTTTCATCATATGAGGGAAAACTTCGCTGGGGAATCTGGGACAGAGGCTTCTGACCATGCAAACCCAAAATTAAAAGTGAACCGAGACTTGGCCGGGGATAATAGGATCACAAACCAAATATTGTACCTTGCACCCACTGGTATCTTCTTCAACTATCCGAGAAACACTCAAAGATTGCGCATATACCAACAAGATGACTTGAGAGAACCTTCACGGGGAACCAAGAAGTTCACATTACATCAAGAGGTCAAAATTATGGGGATTTTAAATCAGACTCAACACTTGGTGAGAGAAAACCCAAAAAGTTGACAATTGTCTCAACACTTCTTAGAAAATATACTGCCCTGGTCTAGCTACTTGGGAAGTACATAACAACAATAATGTTGTAACAAGAGAAATCACTGCTCTACAAGAGATTCCATATCAATAAAAAGGGAGAAAGAACTCCATCAAATGAGCAAAGGCTTCATATCTCTTTTTAATCTCTGTTTGATCACCACCTGGCTGGGTAAAGAATCACACTCAGCTGGAGAAGTCTGCAGCAAGAGTGGAAAAAATGGGATTATGAACCCAACATCATAACACAACTTGAGGAAGGTTCTCAGCTTGGGGTAGACATAGTAACTATCTTGACAAAATCTGGATATGCCCTTGGAAATCAATATGGTGTCTCAAGCTTACCATGCTGATCAAGGTAACTTTCGTAACTTGCCCTTTGCTGCATGCTTTTAAGATAACCTTTCTGATCAAATGACTTTCATAGATTTGTTGAATCTTGACATAACTGCCCGAGATTGGCTGAATGTTGCATCCTTTTTGCTCCATAACTCTTCTCGGCAACATGCCTTTTGCTGACACTCAAATGTAAACTTTCATGATATCAAGCAGTTGTTTTACAAGCAGAAAATGTTTATTCTAAGAATGAAAATTCTAATGCAACAATTATGTAAGTCTTGAAGATTTTATTTGAAAAGATGTCGCAAAACCCTGTGAGCAAATCACTAGTTAGGATGCGACATGGATTTTGTACAAAAGATAACAAAAGCAATATGATACCAATCACAATAATTTAGCAAAATTAATGGGAGTCAGGAAACACTATTTCATTGGAGTATGCTTTCGAAATAAACCCTGTTTCAATTAGGACTTTTGAGGGTTGTAACGTGGCCTGGTTCACGGTTTTAGAAAAAAGATTTAAGGCTCAAAAATATTTGGTGCCCACCCCCTTCGTGATGTTCTTCAGTCCTAAGTTCAGTTAACTTGACACGAACATTCATCTCTCAAAAGAAATTTCGAGATAGTTGAGGAATCAAACAAGGTTTTCTTTGGACATGCAAGTCACTCATTCCTGCTTCTTTTGGGTTTCTTGTCACGCGACTCTGTTCTTTTCTAATGATTTCACATTGTAATCCTTTATCGCATTTTAGGTTTTCCATTTCTTCCTTGCCTTCGGGACAAATTCCTTTTGACTTTGACTCTGAAGTGCAGCGGGATGCCCTGACTTTTGCCTAAGCGACTTGTTTTTTTCAAGTTCCGACTTAGCGGGGCTTTTTGTCTCTTTATTTTTCATTATAATTTTTTTATTCATGTCATCTTTTTTCTTTTGAGCATGTCGCGTGACTTCGAGTCATTTGTTTCTTGTTGGAAGAATTGTGACTGCCCTATTTCTGGGTAGATGAAAGATAACCATTATTGTATCATTATCTATTGAGCTCCTGGTGTGCGAGAGATAGCCATTAAGATATTGTCAATTGACACACCCTCCTGATAAATGAAGATTAACCATTGTGGTTTTGACTTTCCTCAACCTCTTGGAGGATAACCATTTTTGTATCCTTAGATGCACACTCTTGATGAGATTTGAATACTCAATCAGATTAACTGAACACTACCCTTCCCCGGGTTAAAAATGAGGGTTTTTTCTGAATAGAAAAAGAAACTCCTACTTCAAGGCTCAAAGGGGTTAACAAAGGTTTCACTCCCTTATATCTCCGGTGTTTGAGGATTTGAAACAATGCTTGTACATCGACAAAAGGGTTTTATCCAAAAGCATACTACCAGAAAATTTGTGTTTTAATATCATCATCCTCCTCCCAATCTCCGCCTGGGCAAGAGAATGGGTAACAAGTTGGTATCATAAAGCAATTTAAAATTGAAAACAAATACGAGTGAAATGAATGAATTTCTTCAAGACAAACATACTCATTGTATTAAGATTAAACATTCAAATGCAAACAAGTTCTTACATGCAAACAGTGCAATGATAAACAAGAAAAATTACAAATGAAAAAGCAGTAAAAATGATAATAAACTGAGAAGGCTAATCATCCTTAAACTCCAAGTCATTCTTCAATCAAGTTTATTCTTCGGCAAAGATTTGACTTGAACCTCAAGAAAAATATCCTTAAATGACAAGATACCACTTTGGACCAACCTCTGAACTTCAACCTTCAAAGCAAAGCAATCTTCTAAATCGTTCCCAGGAGCATCCTGATGAAAGGCACAAGAAGCGCCAGCCTTATATCCTCTTGGCAGTTTTTTAGGAACAAATGGTCGAGCTCGAGTTTGAACCAGATTCTTCTTCAACAAAGAAGGATACAGCTCTGTGTATGTCATTGGAATTGGATCAAATCTCATTTTCCTCTGATGACCTTTCCCTTGATTTCCTTGTTGAGGTACCCCCTGATATGCAACAGCAGTCGGAGTCTTATTGACGAATGGAGTCACATAAGCAACTTGCTGATTCCTATTATGAGATCCTCCTCGCCTACCACGAAGTATAGCGTAGGAGTCTTGCTCTTTCTTTTTAGAAGAACCATTACCATACTCCTTAGCACCATTTGACGAGTCCCCGTCTTTGAAAGATAAAATTCCAGACTTCAACAACCTTTGCACTTCATTCCTCAAAGGATAACAACTCTCAACACTATGCCCTGGTGCTCCCTGATGAAAGGCACACGCCTGGTCTGCTTTGTAATACCACGGCAATGGTGATGGTATAGCGGGAGGTGGTCGTGTCTGGACCAACTTCTTCTGAACCAATGCTGGTAATAGCTCTGCATAGCTCATGGGAATAGGATCATAGTTCTCCCTTCTCTGATTATACCCTTGATTCCCCTGCTGGGATGGTCTCTGATAAACAACGGTAGTTGGAGCGGCATTCATAACAGGAGTAACTGAGGCGACTTGCTGATGACGCTGATAATTCTTTCTAGGAGCTTTTACCCTTCTCCCTTGCACAACAACATTTGCCCTTGTTGGTTGAGGTTGAACACTCGGTGGCTGATTCTGAGCAACCACCAGAGTTTCCATCAGAGTAGTCAAGTTGGCCAAGCCAGCCTTCAAAGTAGAAACTTCTTCGCGCAGCTCGCGATTCTCCTGTTCTAAGTTGTCCATCTTCTTTTTGAAATTAGCCCGAGTGTTGTAGTGATGAGTCAGCTTGCTGAACGAAGTAAAGAAGCTGGGTAAGGCACCTGAATATGCATAACAAATGCAAAAACATGTGCAATATGATGCATGATATGCAATATATATGATTATTATTATTTTATCATTTAATATTTCAAGGGATTTAAGATTTACAAACATATTGCAAACATCAAAATAACAACGCATTTGAAATACTGAAAACTTTTATTATAATAACTTCGAAATGGGTTACAAGTTTCAATGATCCCAAGTACAAGATGAAAATACAATCTAAAATCCTGAGAAAAGGAACTGATAGAGATCAATCTGTACGAATGCACTTCCCTGTGAGCCTGGAAATCTGAGCTCTCAACCTCTGGTTTTCTTCCCCATGTCTGATGGCAACCTCCTTCCAATCATCTGAATCAGGAAGTGAACAAACAACACCTGTTTGAGGCTTAGGAGAAAATAAATCTCCTTGCCTCTCCATAGACTCTACTGCTCGACTCTCAAGGATCTCGATCAAATCATCTCTCTCCTTCAGGTTTGCATCAACTGATAATCGGGAAAAGTAAAGCAGTGATACACCGGATCATAGAACTAGACCAAAGTTGAGAGAAAACCCTCCTTCATCTTCAGCTTCATGAGAGGAATAATGGATCCATACTTCTTTCCGAAAGTCTGCAGAACACTCGATCTCGGGAATTAGACTGATCAACTCATCTATCTTAGGATCCTTGAAACTGTATTTCCCGGTCTTTCTCTTTCCAGAATCCATGGTTTAAAAGTACCTGAGATATTCACAAATAGTCAACCTTTAAATCCCTTGAAGTATTGTTTTTTTCGAAAGATGCTTATAAGTGCATGGATGCATGATGCAACAATCACACACAAGTTATCACCTGCCGAACAAAGTTCTAGAGGTTCCCAGAGTCTACATCCTTCCTTCGGATATTACCAACTTCCCAATTAACTCGGTAATTAGTAATATTCTCAAGAAAGACTCGTCCGAGCGTAGTATCGCGTGACAACTACTTCCGGATTACTCCGTCATAGCTTCCGCACTACACCTAAAAGGCCAAGAGGGGTTAGGTAATCTACGGTCCTCAGCTTCGCAGGCTCCCAGGTCGAAAGCAGTACGTCTTCCCGATTACTCGGTAAACGATACTACAGTCAAAGGGGCCTCCACTGAGTGGGGGATCTCATGCCTCCTGTTTTGGGATTACTCCCTCAAAGTTAACATGACTATACCGCCCGTCCTATCTTAAACTTTGCCCAAGTCCGGGTATAGGACTTATGAGTAATCACCAAGCACCCTGTAAACCAGGAAAATCCAGATAAACATATATATAAAATATAACACATAAACACAATAGCACATATACAGATATACACAAAGATAGGTTTAACCCACATAGAGATGGACCAGAAAGAGGTCAATCTTTCCCCAGTGAAGTCGCCATTTTTTTCCGTAGCAGTAGAAATGTGCAAGACTAAGCCATTGGATTGACTAGACTTTATACAAATCAAAATCAAAATCGCCACCGCGCTTTATTGTTTCCAAAGGAATGGGAAAAGAGCGAATAACCCAAAAGAGGGGGAAAGATTCAAGGTAAGGGGGTTGGTTATGCAAAGGGAAGGTATTAGCACCCTAAACATCCACGGTACTCCACAGGAACCTCTTTGAAAAATCTGTATATTTTGGCTATAAAAATGTGTTGTATATAAAATGGATGGTGGAGGTGAGAAAAGAAATATTTTTATGATTTTTGCACCCGCCGCGGTTGCGAACCTTTAGTGCCTACGTACCACCTTTCGTGCAATAGGGGATCAGGGTACACGTAGTTCCTCTTTTAAAAATTTGAAACACAAGTGTGTTGGTTGATTTTATGAGATAAGACATCATCGCAATTGTCCGTGTGAAAAACATACTTACTACCCACAATCATGAGAAAGGATAATTTGTATCATCTCAAAGTGGAGGATATGGCTTGGATTTTAAAATCAACAATTCCTCACTCAACACCCAAGTGGAAAATATCTCACTTCACTACATATTGTAAAAGTATAGTTGTTTGCATCACTACAAGGATTGACAAGAGTCTAATCTTTTGAGAAAAGTTTAAAGATAAAAGCCAAAGTGGCAAAATGGTTTGAAATGAGATTGATTGACTTTTAGTCTTCTCACAAAAAAATGTCAAGATATTATTAAATTGATTGAAATTTATTTATGAAAATGTTTTGAAAATGCATGGACCTAAGTCCAAGTTTATTATGAAAATGTTTCAAGTTTCAAAACAAGAAGAGTTTTTTTTAAAGGAGGGAGAAGATTTTTGAAATTAAAGAAGATGGGAGGAGAAGAAGAGGCTATCCTAAAGCATAAGGTAAAAGCTAGGGATAAGAACCATCTAACTAACAAGAAGCCAATACTTGACATTATGAGTCAATATAGAATTCCCATTCTTTGGATTGAAACCAAGCGAGCAAAGATACTAGACCTCTTGAGAGAACCAAACTTCAAGTGTTTTAAGTCTTCGCAAAAATTGGGTAGAGTAACGACTGTATACGTGTGAATTCCAGATTACAAACAAAGATCGTAATCTCAATAACCTGCACACAAAACAAACAAACAACCCAATGTCTTGAGGTAAACCTCAAGAACTCCAGACAAAATAATGAATTAAGGTCACAAAGTCTCCAAGATAGGCCAAGGTCTCTAATCCTAAGTCCAAGAAGTCCATCACTCCATAATGCAAAGGATAGTAACTATGTAGTCCAAGTATCATTAATGATTTTTTATGGTTCATGTTGATTATTAGGTGTCTTTTAAAAAGAAAGAAAAGCTCAAGTGAGAAAAATAAAAAATGACATAAAAGTAAATGCTCAAGTGAGCAAAGATGAAAATAGCATGAAATGTAAAATGCTAAAAGTAAATGGTACATAAAGCATAAAAATAAAAGCATAAAGTAAAGTTAATTGTTAGTAATTAGTGGTTCGTTGGATGACCATCTTGAAACTTGCATTTGGAACTCATTATGGGATTGGTAGAACCAAAGCCTCTACACAACAAGTTGCATTTGCTTTTTATCAAGTATATCATCCATTTTGGAATTCTCATAAGGCAACATGTAATGATCAACGATGTTTAAGTGATCCGCGTTGACCAAAGGTGTTGTAGATCCATCAGAGGATTGGTAGAACCAAAGCCTCTACACAATGAATATCAAGGTTATTGGATCAAAGAGATCAAATTAACATACTTGGGATTACAATCATAAGTTTGGGCCACGAATGATCATTTATTCGAATCGGGACAAAATTTAGCGCTATGTTAAGCAATCGTAAATGGACTTATGTAGAAGTCGCACCTATTTTGAGGCCGGTCAATAGCAATCTATGTACTTCATGTTTGGATAAATGATATAGATATCACCATACCTTAACATGTAGCACAATTAAAAAAGAAAGGGATAAGATGAAGAGGGAGGGAAATGATAAGCTAATTTGGATCACCATTTCAAAATTCTTTCATCTTTAAATTCAACCACGCCTCTAGATGGATTAAAGCACTAAACATATCATTAATTCAAAGCACCAAAAATGAATTAAATAATTCACTCTTAGGTAGATTTGAATTGATGAACATTTATCCAACTTCATCTACATCACAAAGTCCATTGAGTTTAAAGACAAATTGGACATTTAAAATTGCAATCCAAACCAACAATCAAAAGGAGTGAGTAGCAAAAGCATTTTGGATCAAAGCTGCCCCAAAACAAGGCAAAAAATACATTTTGTTATGGTGTAAATCGATTTACACTACTATGTAAATCGATTTACACAGTATAATTTTCAAAAATTCGTGCAAAATTGTGCTGTGTAAATCGATTTACACTTAGTTTAAATCGATTGCACACAAAAGCAGTAGCAAAAACAGCATTTTAAAAGGGCAATTGCTTGTTCAAACTTTCCATCAAACACCTTATGATCATGGATCCACTTGAGCATGAAAATTCCATCAAATTATGAGAAAATAACACCATTGGAATCACAAAATAATGCTCAAAGAATCAATCCCAAAGATCACCAAGAGATCACATTGTGAAAGATGAATTATCCAAACTTAACAAAGGTAGATCTAGAGAATTATCAAACAACTTCAAGAATTTGCTTCAATTCAACCACAAGAATCAATTGACCAAGCTTGGATGTAGAGAATTGATGGAGAAAAAGTGTTTGGATGAAGGTTTAGCTCAAAGATTAGCAAGCTTCAATGCAAAGCTTACTAACTTTTTGAAAATGGAGCTTTGAGTGAATTTTGGTAGTTGGAGAGAATTGAGAGATTTTTTAGCAAGGTGGATTTGGCTATCAAAAGCTTGAAATTTGAATGAAATGAGGGCTCTATTTATAGAGTTTTGAATTGGGATTAGTGGTAATTTGGTAATTGATTCTTGGAGCCAAAATTTGAATTAATGATAATTATTTCAAATATTAGAGCCAAAATTTGAACTAATGATAATTCTTTCAAATATTAGAGCCAAAATATGAATTAATGATAATTCTTTTTTAAAAATGAAAGATTGGCACTAAAATTTGAATTAATTATACATCTTTCAAAAGTGAAGGAAAATTGGAGCCAAACATTTGACAAGTTTAAAATGCTGATTTTTTTCAAATTTTCACTCTATGCAAATCGATTGCACTATATTGCAAATCGATTTACACAGTGTATTTTTCCAAAAATTGTGCAAAATTCACCTTGTGCAATCGATTGCACTCTAGGAGCAATCGATTGTACAGTGAAAAAAAATGAAAATTTTTAATTCTTTTTCTTTGCAAATAGAGATTTCAGGAAAATAATACCAGAAATCCTTATTTGTCAGATGCTTCGACTTGGTACCTATAAAACAAAAATATACAAAGACAAAGACAAATATTTTTTTGTATTTCGATTAGAAGTTAGTCAACAACACGTATACAAAATACACAACCAAGGTGCTTGGAGATTCCTCAAGAGCAAACTTAAAGATAGGAAAAAGAGGAAGAACCAACCCTAATGTGATCTTGTTATGATCGAGTGGACATGATATGATAGAGGAATCTTAGGGGCAAAAATTGGGGTACAACAATTACTGATAGGATTGGGAAGAAATCTTTATGCCATTCCAGAAGGAATCCCCTACGATACATCATTCAGATCCTTAACAAAGATGAAACCTTGGAGTATTTCCCCAGCGAAGTTAAACTTCAAGATCCCCAGTGGAGCCAGATTGGTCTAAACCTTATTCCCCAGTGGAGCCAGAATGGTGAGTATTTCCCCCACAGATTTGTCTCCCAGCAAGATCGAAGATTCTTGGTCCCATTTCCCCAAGGCTTCAATTCCCCAGAAGAGATTTTCAGAGTTTCCCCAATATCCCAGGAAAGTCATAAAGGATTCTCATCCCCCGCAAAAGTTGTCAGAGGCCTTGTTAATCCTCAGCATCGGTCAAGGATTTACTTCCCCCAACGGCAATCAAAGATTTCATTATCTCCCATTATCAAGGATCTATTTTCCTCAGCAAGACGGCTACTCGGCTTACATGCGCAACCATTGCATTTATATATCATAAACATTGATGAAACACAATTCATTGTATCATACATATCATGCAGTATAACTTTGTGTTTTAGCTAACATTTTACCCTTTTTAGGATAAGATTAAAAGGCTATTGTTAACAAATATCCAGATAAAGTATGGATACACCCCAGACACGACGGTCATTTTATTACTCATTCACAATTTCAAGTCAAAATACAGTACAAATACACCCCAGACACGGCGGTCATTCTACTACTCATTCAGGCTTCAGCAATCCGACACAGACTAGATACGCTCCAGACACGACAGCCATTCTATCTCTCATTCAGATTCAACTATCAACCATAGGTTCAGATACGTTCCAAACACGGATGCCATTCTGGCTCTTACACCAGCAGTTTGATTCTCCCCAGTGCAATCACCACGGAAGTCATTCTGTCACTCATTCGGATCCCAGTTACAGTTCCAGATACACTCCAGACATGGAAGTCATTCTGCTACTCATATAGATCTCAACTTCAGATACAATACAGATACACTCCAGACACGGCAGTCATTCTGATATTCATTCAAAGTTCAAACGCGGTTACAACTCAGATACGCTCCAGACACGAACGCCATTCTCGTGCGCATACAGACTCAGTCTCCAGATACAGTTCAAATGCATTCCAGACACAGATACTATTTTGATGCTCATTCTTCTGACCTACCACATTGTGATTCAACAAACACTCTTGGATGGCATCTTTAAGCCCATCTCCAGCAAGATTCCACCATCTCTAAATGGCATCTTTAATCCCATTTCCTCAGCCATATTTTGACGAGTGCAAATTTACGGGCACTCTAGTGTCCAATCCTCTTTTACCTTGGAGTCGCGAAAGGAAAAATTGCCAATCTAACTCTTCAGGTTCAAGAAGATTGAACAGGGGCAACTGTTGTACCCCAAAATTTTCCCTCTCATTTCATCAATATTTCTCATCACAAGACTCTTGGAATTCAGTATCAAGTTAGGGTTTGCTCTGCTCAAGACACCTCCTTGCATTGTTGACCCAAATTAGGGTTTGAGTTTGCATAGGGATATTTTTACCTACAATGCCCAAATTGACTTTCATACTTCATGTTGGATTCACAAGTTTGTCCATACCAAATTTCAAGCCTTGATTCAAGTTTTTGCCCAGTCAATTAGACAGTTGACCTAAAAATCAGCTGTATTGGGGAAAAAGTCAACTGTGGCCAATTGATAGTCAAACCTCATGAAATTTGACCCACATCAACATTATGAACTCATATGAACCATTTGATCATGTTTGGACCACAATTCCACAAGAAATTTGATCAAATCACCAAAAGGGCAAAATGGTCATTTTTAGGGTTTTGACTACACAAAGGAAATTTTTGACTGTTTGACCTAGCCAAGGGCAAACCAAGCTCACATATGGACTCAAGGACTCAATGACATTGTCTTGATCCATTCAACAAGTTCAAAAGATCTCAAATGCATAGGGTTGACAGATGAATTTTTCAGTCAACTGATCAAAATTTGATTGTACACTGAAAAGTCAAACTTTGACTTTTTGGTCAAAATCAAGTGCCAGGAGTTATTTTTCATCAAGACATGTCAAATTATGAAACTTGTTCATCAAGAAACCCAAAAATGCAAATTAGGGTTTAAAATGGAAAAATTTAATAACTTAGAAATTTTCTGTTATGAAATTTTCCTATTTTTTTCCTAACTTTGTCCCGTTTTTTCACCAAGATTCAAATGGATTCAAAGAAAACTTACAACATGAAAGTTGTAGTCCATCACAAAGTTTACAACTTTGATTCACAAAGTTTTCTAAAAAGAAGCTTGTATCTCAAGTTATGATTTTTGGAACAAGGGTACCTAAAACTTTTAACTTAGAGAAAATTTGCCCTAATCTAGGCAGGATTTTGACCCATCTTCTTGGCCACTTTTCACATAGTTCCACTTGGAGTTTCAAGTTTCATTTCAAAGATGGATTATAGTACATATTTCAATATTTCCAAATTCTACAAGAAATCCTCAAACACCCTTGTGGTTAGAGAGAATCGAATGCTTGAAGTTGGCAAAAACTCACTTTTGTCCATGACCAATACATGTTCATACAAACCTGCATTTTCAAATCAGCATGTTTGGTGCTAGCTTGCAGGCCTCAAAACCAACTTTCACTTCATAATTTAATGCATAACCATTGAATTAAGGTGTTATCTTGGCTCTTTGGACATTACATACAAGATTAACCCTTATTTAGAAAAAGGTAAAATGCCATTTTTGTAAAAGTGCACTTTATGTCAAACCAAAATCCTTGAGGTATGGGGCCATATCTCTGAAGCAAGATTGAAGCTATCAATTCCAAGAACCAAGAGCAAAAGATGCAGCATGATAGGAGGGCATGTACCAAGCTATAACATCACTTCCACATGTTTGCTTCAAGGAGAAGAAAAGTGGTAAAACATAGACCATCTCTCATATCTGTTAAGACAAGCTTACACAGAGATTGTAGACAAGTTCCAGACCTCCCAACAAGCCTGAAACACGACCCCTTTGCCTCTCAAACTCCCTTGTACACAGAATCACTGTTTTTCTGCAAAACAGGGCAAGTTATGCATTTTGCAAGCCATAACCAAATCCCATCGTGCGTTTTGTCCAAAGATAGTTCAAACACCTTCCAATCAACTCACCTGAACTATCTCAGGCCCCTATTGCAAGCTGTAACACCTCTAACACACTTTGCCATTTTTTTCAAAGCTCTGCAGGTTGAGTTCTACAGCACGATTCAAGCAGTTTCAAAACAAGCCAAGTATTGGAAAAGCTTCCTTGGACCTCAGGCAAGCTCAAAAGAAGCTCAAACACCATTGAAGGTTGCTACATTATCCAGCTCAAAGTCAACTGAAACAGGTATTTCATGGACTTCTATCTCTCTATTTAGGAATGGTTAGGCTTAGGTTTGTGAATGAAATATGTTGTACTCATAGCCCTGAAGCCATACATATGCTTAGTTTTCATTTACATTAATCGTGCTAAGAGAATTTCACTCATGAACTTTCTGAAAAAACTAGGTTAGAAATTAGGGCCAGAGAAATTCTCTCTGGTCTTTGAGAGTTAATCCAAGTTTTTTATATGGTTGGATTCGTTGTTTAATTCTCTACAATGTTCATGTTATGAGTTTTGTCAAAAAATCAAAGAATCAGGAGATAACCATTGATGTACAGAGGCACGTGTTTTGTGAACAAGAGGAAGAAGATGAAGTCTGACTGGGCTGGACCTGTTTGTTCTTTGCTTTTGACACCCCCATTTTCTGTTTACGCCTCCCTGGCCCATTTATTTAAATATTTATCATTTTGACAATTTTATTTTTTATTCTGACTTTATTATTTTTTGTCTAAATATAAAAAATGCCAAAAATATTTTTCTATATTTTTTCATATTTATTTGATATTTATTTTTTATCTTACTAGTATAAATATATAAATAGTTTATTTTTTCTTTTTTTAAAAACTCAAAAGTAATATAAAAAAAATATACTTATTTTTATTTATTATTTTTTATATACTTAAAAACATTTTTCTTGAATATACACATTTTTTTTATATATATAAATTAATTTTTCTTTTTCTTTTTTTACATAGTTAATATATTTAATATACATATATATTTATATGTTTTTACTTTATTAAAAAATTAGGACAAAAATACAAAAATACCACATTTTCATTTTTATTGATATTGTATACTAAAAATATCATTTTTATAATATACCTTTATTTTTTTTTTGTATAAATTAGTATATTACTGTATATAATTAATAAATAATATTATTTATTAAGAATTAGGGTTTTTTTCCTAAATAGAAAAATGATTAAAATTGACCCTTTTTTTTTCATTTATTTATATTTCACATTGAAAAAATACTTTTTTTTACATACATAAAAATCTTTTTTTGCATAATACATTTTATTTGATATTTGTTTAATTGTATTTATTTAAATATTAAATATTGCCTATACATTCAATATGGTTGTAATAACTTAGAATTTATTTTCTTGTCAAATACCTCCAATTCAAATTTGTACCCCCTCCCTATATCATGTTGTAATAGTGTAGTATTTAAATTCTCGCACATTTAAAAACTTCCAAATTATGCCATGTTTAGACCTAGGGTTTGTATGCAAAATAAATAACTAGCTTGACCTAATCCAAGATAAAACATGCATGAAAAACAAACACAATGCACACTTGCACCCCTAGGGTTTCATCCACTTGTTGCCTTAAAAAATGGGCCATGGTTGTATGTTGAGTACTTTGGCAAAACAAAAAACAAACAAAAAGATCATAGTCCCTCGATGACGCTATCTGAGTTTCCTAAACAAAATGATCAAGTCCCTCAAGAAAATTGCCAAAGATACTTGATACCATTGCTATCATGGTCTATACGATGACACGCGCCTGTCCCGTTTAAACATCCTAACACAAGATTGTTCACCAAATACAATGGTGAAGCAACACTGTTAAAAGGGTTAAAAACATAAGAAAGATCTTTGAGTAAAATAGGGTAGATAACTCTTAGTTACTTGATCAAGCTTGCAAAAATCATCCTTGCTACTTTTCAAAACACACTCCACAACACAATTTCAAAACCCTAATTTCAAACATTGAAAACCTGTCAAAAGACAAAAAACACCTTTGTATACATTCAAACAAGAATCATTACAAAGGTCGCCATAACGATGGCCTCTTTCCAAAACATCTTTCAAAATCACACACAAAGCACCATTTCAAACAATTGAAAAACACAATTTCAAACAATTGAAAAACACCATTTCAAACAATTTAAATACAAAGCAAGTGATCTAAGCAAGTAACTAAGAGCCCGTGGATAACCATGGATAGAAAGGGTGATAATACCTTCCCTTTCTATAATCTACTCCCCGAACCCAAGAAAACATCTCAAAGGTCTTTCTTGTGCTTTTTGACCTTTCCTTAAGATAAAATAAAAAGTCGGTGGCGACTCTTGCTAAACCAAATAATTTGCAAACACAAACGCAAAATCCCAAGTCAGTTCTCCCACCGTATCACAGTGGGCCTTATTGAAAAGGTTTAGGGCCTGGATTTTACAGCAAATCCCCCTGACTTTGAGTTCACACCCCTGACTCTTTCTATTACCCTTTTTTAGATTTTTGTTTTTTTAGTTTAAATTACCTTTTTTTATATAATAAAAATAGCAATGAAATACGTATAATAAAGATAGTAAAAATATATAGAATTTAGGAATTCCTCTTAAATATTTTTGATAGTGAACTACGAAAATCAATAAAATTCGTTATATTTTTTATTGGATTTTTAGGAAATTAATCTCTAATGTATTCGATTACTTGAAAATTGAGATTCACCTTTGCATGTTAAGTTAAGTCTTATGCATGTTCATGGTTTGATATGCGGATGTGTTTGGATTCGGATTGTGATTTATTTTCACATCGATGAAGCTTCGACACCTATTCCAAATATTTGATCTCTCCTTGTTTGTTTGTTGATGCCAGCTCACGCGAAGAATTCCGAGTCTCTCTCCTTTGGTTGCGCTTTTTGCGGACTTTATTGTTCGTTTGGTATTATACTGTTTCCAAGTTATACTTCCGCATTTATTACTTTCTAGATATCATGAGAAGTAGGAAATAAAGAGCGTGCACTCGAAGTCGTTGTTTAAAGACCTGTAACAGGCATTCCGCACTTCATTTTTATATGTGTTATGCTTGTGTTTTTCCCCTTTCTTGTGTATCGATGAGTCACTCAATTTAGAAATTGAGATCACGACTTCGCTCTCAGTGCATGCTCCGTATAGGATATTATTGCTTTATCAATCCATGAACTTCGAATTCCCGGACGAAGACATCATGTTAGTAACTGATTGGGAAAAACCTGGATCGTATGACGGCCCTGAATTAGGATCCCGATGGACCATGGTTTTTAATAGAGCTTCTAACGCACTCAGCAACGACATATGCACTATGATCATATCTCCTGAAGGCTATCATACTCCCTTCACTGTCAGGCTGTGTTTAAACTATACCAATAATATGGCTGAATATGAAGCGTGTATTATGGGTCTCAAAGCTGCTATAGATTTGGGGATCAAATCCTTAAGTGTATTTGGCGACTCAGCCTTAGTAATCAGTCATATCAAAGGAGAATGGGACACGAAGCATCCTAATCTCATCCCTTGTAAAGAACATGTGTTAACACTGATACCACATTTTGATAAAATTACCTTTGAGCATTTTCCACGAGAGGAAAATCAACTAGCGGACGCTTTAGCCACTATGTCATCCATGTTCAAAACCAGGTGGGATAATGAGGCTTCTCAGATCACTATTGAGAGGATGGACGAACTAGCTTACTGTCATGAGATTGATACTGAAGAAGTAGTGGACAAGCCCTGGTTCTATGAAATTAAGAGATATCTCGAGGCCCAAGAATATCCGAAGGGAGCTTCAGTCAATAATAAGAAGTTCCTGAGAAGGTTCTCTATTAAATTCTTCCTCAGTAACAGAATCCTCTATAAGCGCGACCACGACTCCACTTTTCTTAGGTGCATAGACAGGAGTGAGGCAGAAAAGATCATGGATGATTTACATAAAGGTACCTTTAGCACCCATTCTAGTGGGTACACAATGGCTAAAAAGATCCTACGGGCAGGATACTACTGGTCCACCATGGAAGCAGACTGTTATCAACATTCATGGACTTGTCACAAGTGCCAGATGTATGCTGACAAAATACATGTGGCTCCAGTTCCTCTAAACGTCCTGACTTCTCCTTGGCCATTCGCAATATGGGGAATTGACATGATTGGAGAGATCAAACCTACAGCTTCTAATGGACACCGCTTCATCTTGGTTTCCATTGATTACTTCATGAAGTAGGTCGAGGCAACTTCATTCGCTTCTGTTACCAAGAACGTTGTGTCATAATTCATCAGACATAATCATATCTGTCAGTATGGTATTCCAGAGAGAATCATTACAGATAATGGTACCAATCTCAACAATACTATGATCACCGCATTATGCGTGCAATTCAAGATCCAGCATCATAACTCTTCTCTTTACCGGTCGAAGATGAATGGCATTGTAGAAGACGCTAATAAAACATCAAGAAGATCATACAAAATATGACAGTGACCTATAAGGACTGGCATGAGATGTTACCATTTTCTCTCCACAGTTATCGTACCACGGCGCACACATCAATAGGGGCAACTCCTTTCTCTTTGGTATACAGCATGGAAGTTGTCCTACTAATTGAAGTCCAGATACCTTCTTTGAGAATCATGAGGGATGTAGGGTTGAATGAAGATGAATGGATTCAAACTCGACTTGACCAGTTGGACTTGATTGATGAGAAGAGGTTTACGGCTGTCTACCATGGCCAGATGTACCAAAAACGTATGATTAAAGCTGTAAAATCAAGCTTCTCGAATGAGATTTTGTTTTGATGAAGACAAACCATGATTGACAAAGAAGGCAAAGATTTATGATCGAGCTCAAAGCATCTAAGGAAAAAATATTTAGTTCAAATCTCTCAACAACTTTCAAGGTATAATGATATTACTTACTTTGATCTTAAGATATAGATGCTCAATGATGAAAAAGAAATGTTTAAAAAAATCATTACTCGAGTTTTTCATAGTTAAAATTCATTTTTCTCTTGAGTGCAATCGATTTTCATTTTAGTGCAATCGATTTCATGCTTCAATTTTTCAGATCTTTTGCTTCTGTTTCTCTGTGCAATCGATTTACATTGTTTGTGCAATTGATTGCATACTTAAAATTTTCAGATCTTTTGCTTCTGTTTTTCAATGCAATCGATTTACATTGCTTGTGCAATCGATTGCATACTTAAAATTTTCAAAACGTTTGCATCTGTTTTTCAGTGCAATCGATTTACATTGCTTGTGCAATCGATTGCACTCACTTACTTTTTGCTACTGACTTCACATGCAATCGATTTACATTGCTAGTGCAATCGATTGCACACTTAAAACTTTTGAAAACATAGCTGTTGAAACCTTGTGAAATCGATTTACACAAAGGGTGCAATCGATTGCATGCTGCACGATTTTGAAAAACAACAGCTTTTCACATGACTGTTCATCATACCTTTTCATTGAAACCTTTTACTCAAACTTTGCATTTGTTCATGATACATTTTCAGAACTTCATGATGTTTCAAAAGGGTGTTATGAACATATAAATATTCATTTTCAAATTCAGTTTCAACACCTCTTCCATAAATATTTTATGAAATTTCAAAATACAAACTCAAGCATTCCTTCACTTTCATACATAAGTTTTCTGCACATTTTCATACATTGTTAAACAGAAAACTTTGAACAATTATATCTTGAGTCATTGTACAATAATATTATTGGAATAGAAGATCATACATTGTTAAATCACTCTAAGTGATCAATACTACTCAACTCACTCAAACTCAAATATTGATAGTTACATACTTATTTTTCTAGGATTGTTGGAAATAAGTTTAAGCGTTTTTGAAATCTTGTCTTTCCAAAATTGTTGGATACAAGTGTAGTCACTTTGAGAGGATTGTTCTCATAGTTGACATAGTGAAAATCCAAGAGGATTGTTCTTGGTCCAAGAGGATTGTTCTTGGCTTTTTGGTAGTTCTTGTTTAAGTTTGCCACAATAAGGAAATCTCTTTCATGTTGAAAGGGGACTGGAGTACACTCGGACTGTGAGGGGAACCAGGATATATCACCCGTGTCTCTTTATTTTTATACACTTTACGTTTTCCTAAACTCACCTTTAACCAGAAAAATAAGATCCATCCTCACTAAAACCATAATTTTTTAAAGTACCTAATTCACCCCCCCTCTTAGGCGTACTTCGTACATACAATTGGCATCAGAGCAAGTTATAGGTAACCTGTTCCTAAAAGATCCAGAATGGCTTCCGCAAATCAAAATCCCGTTTTCAGAGATGGTGGTAGTAACAACAAGCCTCCTCTATTTTGTGGTGAATATTTTGACTTATGGAAAATACGCATGAAGGCACATCTAGAAGCACAAGGAGAAGAAATATGGGATGTCGTCGAGAATGGTACATTTATCCCTATAACGGTAATCAATGGTGTTGGCTCATCAAAGCCTAAAACTACATGGGGCGATGATGATAAGAAGAAAGTTCTCTATGATAAAAAGGCAATAAACCTTCTTCAAGGTGCACTTAGCATGAATGAATTCTTTCGTGTCTCGGCATGCAAGACAGCAAAAGAAATATGGGATACCTTGTACAAACTCATGAAGGAACGGTTGAAGTAAAAAGATCAAGACTAAATACCCTGAGTTAAGAATATGAGTTATTTCGAATGCATCCCGGAGAAACCATTCTTGACTTACAAAAGAGATTTGCGCACTTAACAAATCATCTAAGTGCTCTTGGTAAAACTTTGACAAATGATGAACTAAATCTGAAAGTACTTAGGTCCTTAACTAGGGAATGGCAACTAAAGGTAACGACAATCTCAGAAAAGAAAAGCCTCTCCTCCATGACGTCCGCAACATTGTTTGGAAAACTTCAAGAATATGAAACAGAACTCGGAAGACTTGAAAAGCATGAAAATCAAGAGAAGAAATCCAAG
This sequence comes from Vicia faba, assembly GCA_948472305.1. Lineage (NCBI taxonomy): Eukaryota > Viridiplantae > Streptophyta > Magnoliopsida > Fabales > Fabaceae > Vicia > Vicia faba. Next base: position 1,081,640,223 of record OX451739.1, on the reverse strand, counting down.
AATATTGCTTTGAAGATAGATTCCAAGGAAGTTGAAAAGGAAGACAATCCGGAAGAAGATGAAAATTTCATGCTTCTTGTTAGAAGGCTTGGTAAGTTCTTTGGTAGAAATGACAAACCCTTTTCTCATTCAAAAGGAAAGAAACAATTTAATAAATAGGAAGCTTCCATATCAACACAAGAAATCACATGTTATGAATGTGGCAAGCAAGGTCATATCAAGCCTGATTGTCCAAAACTCTCCAAGAAAGGTGGCTTCAAAAGCAAGAAGGGATTCAAGAACAAAAAGGCTTATGTCGCATGGGAGGATAATGAAATAAGTTCCTCATCCGATTCCGATAGTGATGAAAGTGCAAATCTAGCATTGATGGCCTCACACCATTCCTATGATGAAGACAATCAGGTTAGTAATGAATTTTCTATTTTTGATAGTGATGCACAAGGTGCTATAGATGAACTATTGAATGAATGCAAAATTCTGTATAAAACTATTTCATCATAAAAGAAACAAATTTCATCCTTAGAAGAAAAATGTGATTCTATGGAAAAAGATTTCAAAGAAGAAAAACAAAAATCAAGTGATGAACAAAAATAGAATTTTGTATGCAAAAATTGTGAATCAGTCTCTTTCCAAATTGTCCAATTAAAAAGAGTCATTGAAAGATATGAAAAAGGCCAAATTGGATTGGAAGGTGTTCTTAGCCAACAAAGATACTACAATGATAAAAGTGGACTTGGATATTCAATATTTTCAAAACCAAGTTCTATCAAAACTATCTTTGTTAAGGCTAGTGATCAATCATCCAAATAGAAAGTGAGCAAACCTAAAATAGTTCATCACTATCCTAAAAAGAAAACATTTCCTAAAAAGAAATCTTATCCTTCTAGAAATAGAAGTAACTTTGAACCTACTTGTTTTTATTGTGGCATTAAAGGCCATACACCTAATGCTTGCTATGTTAGAAACTTCAGTGTGGCAAGTGAGCATGATGTGTGGGTAAATAAAGGCGCTAATTGTAGGTGTTTAGGTATTGGCTTGCATTTTTGGTAAATCCCAAGTGTATGTGTGAATGTCATGACTGATGTCATAACATTCTAGTTCAGTTTGTACTGACTCATTAGGTACCTTTGCAGAAAAATATTGTAATTGAAGTACTGATGTTTATAAGTGTGTATCTGAGCATTTTGCAAAATGATCACATTTTGCTAAATCAGTAGACAGGTTTTCTCAGATGTCATAACAGATGTTATGACATCCTGTTCTGAACTAACAGGTTTGCAGGATGGATAAGTCTGAGTTTTTTTCAGGAAATAACTCAGTCTTTCCTGAACAGAATTCTGCGTTTTCTGAGGGGTAACCTAGCTCAACCCTAACCTGGTTAATAAAGTCCTGTGACTTGGTCTTTAGGTCAAACGGAATTAACCCTAGGTTTTTGTGGAAACCCTAACTGAAGTTGCAGCTGCTATATATTCAACAGAGCTGCTGTTTTTCAACCGGCCCCTTTTGATTGATCAGAAGATCATTTGTAATCTTTATAGATTTGATTATTGTACTCCAAGCAATTATCATTGTGATAAGTGCCTTGGAATAGGTTTCTAATTGTAAGGGTTGTGTAGCACTCAAAGCTTTGAAGCAAGAGTGTTTGAATGTTCCTTGACTAAAGCTGTGAAGCAGAGTCAAGTTAGTTGTGTGCATCACTCAAAGCTGTGAAGCACGAGTGATTGTGTTGCTTGATTAAAAAGCTGTGAAGCTTAATCAAGTGTTTGTTTTTGAAGAGTGTCTTCATCAATTCTTAAGTCAAATTGGTTTATGTATCACTGCTGTGATTGAGGGGGAGTGAGTAGGAACTCAGGTTTAAGTTGTACTTAGATTGGAATTGCATTGGGTAGGTCTTAAGTGAAGGAGATAAACTGGTTGGTTTATTCCTGAATTAAAATCTCTTATAGTGGATTTCCTCCCTGGCTTGGTAGCCCCCAGAGTAGGTGTTGTTGCACACTGAACTGGGTAAACAATTGACTGTGTTCTTTATTGCTTTTGTATTTACTGTCATATAGTAAGTCAGATACGGTGTCATAACATTGAACGTGACATTGAGTATCTGCAGCCAGAATTACAATTGGCATCAGAGCAGGCACCCTGCCTGTATTACTGGGTGAGATCTAGGGATATCACTTTCTGGCACTATGGACAAAGAAGGAGTTTTTGGAAATAGACCACCCATTCTGGATGGAACTAATTATGACTACTGGAAACCTCGTATGATTGCCTTCCTAAAATCTCTGGACAAAAAGGCTTGGAGAGCTGCTGACAAAGGATGGATTCATCCCACCATAACTGAGATAGATGGGACAATCAGTCTGAAGCCTGAGGAAGATTGGAGTAAAGAAGAAGATGAGTTAGCTCTGGGAAATTCAAAAGCTTTAAATGCCTTGTTCAATGGAATTGATAGAAACATTTTCAGACTAGTACATCAATATGAACTGGCCAAGGAAGTTTGGGACACTCTCAAAACTACTCATGAGGGCACTTCCAAAGTAAAAATGTCAAGGCTTCAGATGTTGACTACCAAATTTGAGAATCTAAAAATGATGGAAGATGAAACCATTCATGAGTTTCACATGAACATCTTGGAGATTGCCAACACCTCAGGAGCACTGGGAGAAAAGATGTCAGAAGAAAAACTGGTGAGGAAGATTCTCAGATCCTTGCCTAAAAGATTTGCAATGAAGGTAACTGCCATAGAGGAAGCCCAGGACATTAGCAAGTTGAAAGTGGATGAACTTATTGGGTCTCTTCAGACTTTTGAGATGGGGATCACTGATAATGGTGACAAGAAGAACAAAAGCATAGCACTTGTATCCAACACTGATGTTGAATACAAGGAGGATGAAGAAGAAAACATATCAGAAGCTATTGCCATGCTTGAAAGACAGTTCAACAAGCTCATCAAAAGAATGGATCCAAAGTCAAGGTCTAATGTTCATAACATTCCCTCTGACATTGACAGTTCCAGCAGAAGACCAAGGTCAGAAGATAAGGGAAACCAAGGCAGAGGTATTCAATGCCATGGATGTGAAGGATATGGACATATTCGAGCTGAATGTCCTACCTTTCTTAAGAAACAAAAGAAAGGAATGACTGTTACTTGGTCTGACTATGATTCAGAAAGTAATTCTGAAGAAGAATCTGCCAAACTAGTTACTGCCCTAACTAGTGTTTGTACTTCTGAAAGTGACACTAGTGATGAAGAAGTGACATTTGAAGAACTGGCTGATACCTACAAGAAATTGTGTATCAGAAGTGCTGAAGTCTGTGTGCAGAATGAGAAACAATCAAAACTCATTATAAAGCTGGAGGCTGAAAAAAGGGCAAATCTTGAAACTATAAGTCATCTAGAAGGAGAAGTTCAATTGCTGAACTCACAACTGAATCAAATGACCAAATCTGTCAAGATGTTGACAAATGGAACAGACAAATTGGAAGAGATCCTTCAGGTTGGACAAAATGTGGGAAATAAATCTGGACTAGGATTTATGGAAGCAAAGAAATCTGGTACTGGTAAGCAAATGTCAAAACAGATGTCTCAACACAACTCTCAACATCAGGAAAAAAGACATATGAAGAAAAGGTACCAAAGATGGAAATGTCATCATTGTGGGAGATATGGTCACATAAAGCCCTTCTGCTTCAGACTACATGGATATCCTAATCAGAACTCAGGTGTCAAACCTAAGTCTAAAAAGGTACCACATGCTCCTAAATGGAAGAAAAAGGCTACTGCACTGATAACTCACACTTCCCTGAGGGTCTCTGCAAAGGAAGATTGGTACTTTGACAGTGGATGTTCCAGACACATGACTGGATTCAAAAATCTCCTCAATAATGTTATGCCTCACACCACCAGTTTTGTGACCTTTGGAGATGGTGCTAAAGGTGAAGTCAAAGGAGTTGGTAATTTGGACTGCCCTGGAGTTCCAAGTCTGAATAAAGTACTGCTGGTAAAAGGGTTGACTGCTAATCTCATTAGTATCAGTCAATTATGTGATCTAGGATTCAAGGTCAACTTCACAAGATCTGAATGTCTAGTAATTAATGAAAAACTAGAAGTTGTAATGAGAGGAATCAGATCCAAAGATAACTGTTACGTGTGGCAGCCTGAGAACACTGATATCTCCACTGTGTGTCAAATCATCAAAGAAGAAAAAGAGATGAAACTGTGGCAGCATAAGCTTGGTCTCCTTCATCTAAGAAGAATGAAAAGAGCTATTTCTATGGAAGCTGTCAGAAGAACTCCAAAACTACAGGTTGATAATATCTGTGATGTGGCAAATAAACTTGAAGAAGGATGTGTTGTCAGAACCTTAAGTCATCTTGACAAGGATGTTGGAAATAACAAGTCTAATAAATTCTGTTCTCAAAACATCTGGTCAAAACAGATGCTCCCTGAGTACAATGTTACACAAGATGTTGTGACATTGTGTTGTGACAATCTGAAAACAATCAACATTTCCTTGAACCCTATTGACTTTGAAGAGAATAAGTCATTTAAACTGGAACATAGTTTCTCTAAGCTTCAGCTGACTGATTCTTCTACCAAGGCTCTTGTTGGAAATAAACTTGAAAATTTGAGGGGCAGGTTGGGTATTCACCAACATAAGAAATTATAGCAATTAATTTTGCTTAAAACAAAGGTTGAAGGAATTAACTTTATTAAGTCTATCATTAGTGGGTTAATCTTATACTTTCACAATTCTTTCAAAATCTTTAAGAAGTTGAAAAGACTCCCTTTTACCCTCTACCTCTCTCGTCCTTGCAACCTGTTTTCTCCTCTCAATCAAAGATATTTCTCAAACTGCTGCCATTACTCAAAGTCAATCAAAATGTATCAGACATCGCCTTCAACCATGGCAACTTCGTCATCCTCATCATCGTCATCATCTGACCAAGATTCTAGGGCAATCACCACATGCATAGAATCTGAAGTTCTTGAGGTCACTCCTCTCAGAGAGATGGCAACTGACCCAGCCAAAGTCAAAAAGCTCAGAACCAGACATGCAGGAAGAGCTCAAGCTACAGCCTCTGGTAATTCTTCTCATCCTTCGTCTTCTGTACCTAATAGAGAAGGATCAGTTCAAGTTCACCAAGCTATTGCTAGGCTGGTTACTAGTATACTGAGTGGCAACCAATCTGTACCGGGGATTTCTGTCCCTTTAAATCAATCAGAAAGTCCAAATGTGGAAGTTTCTGAAAATGTAGATGTCACTGAGAATGTTGTGACACAAAAAGACAACATTCAGAACCTCTCAGAAAAGGCTGCTGATCCACCTATCATTGATGTGGATGAGGATTACTCAGATAATGATCTGATTGCTAATGTGAACCCTAGCATAGCTAGGAGATTGATGAAAAGAAAGAGTAGTCAGAATGATAAACCTAATGCTAAGAAATCCAAGGCTGAAGGCATGGCTGAGAAAAGTATTCAGACAAAAGGGAAGAAGGCCCAGGTGCATACTGCTAGACAACCAATCTCTAAGAAGAGTAAAGAACCTGCATCTTCTGATTCTGATGAGGAATCAGAATTTGAGATTGATATTGAAGAAACTCCCATCAGAAGGAAGCTCCCCTCCAGCAAAATTGCTAGAGTGCCTGAAGTGCCAACAGACAACATCTCTTTTCATCATCCTGACAATGCAAACAAATGGAAGTATGTTTGCTTAAAGAGAATAGCCTTAGAGAGAGAACTCAACAATGATGCCTTGGAGTGCAAAGACATCATGGACCTGATCAAGAATGCTGGACTAATGAAGACAGTGATAAAGTTTAACAAATGTTATGAAAATCTGGTCAAGGAGTTTGTAGTGAACTTGTCTAATGATTGTGCTGATGGAAGGTCAGCTGACTTTGAAAGTGTTTTTGTTAGAGGAAGAAGTGTCAAGTTCTCTCCATCAGAAATCAACAAGTTTCTTGGAAGAACAAATAAGGACTATCCTGATCTAGAGGCAACTGACAATGAAGTTTGTCTAACCATCACAGCCAGGCAAGTAAAGTGTTGGCCCTTGAAAGGGAAGCTGAATGCTAGTAAACTCAGCATGAAATTTGCCATCTTGCAAAAATAGGTGCAGCCAACTGGGTGCCTACAAATCACAAATCAACTATCTCCACAGGATTGGGGAGATTTATCTATGCTGTGGGAACCAAGACTGCTTTTGACTATGGGAGGTACATCTTTGAACAAACTTTAAAGCATGCTGGCAGTTATGCTGTCAAAGGACCAATTGCCTTTCCCTCCCTCCTTTGTGGAATCATCCTTGCACAATACCCTGATATCCTTGTGGTAAGAGATACAGTCTGCAAAAGAGCTCCTGCCCTTGGCCTGCACTACAAACTGTTTCAGGGATCTCATGCTCCAGACATTGTCATAACATCAGCTGAGACATCGTCTGTGAAGACCCAGTCCAAGACATCAGATGTCATAGCTGTTTTAAAAGAAACTTGCAAAGAGCTGGATGCTAGAAAAAGGACCCTAGAAATTCTAATTGCCAGGCTAGAAAAGGAGGAAGCTGAAGAAAACAGAAGGGAAGAAGGTGTAGAAGCTGAAGGACATCTCAACCTTGAAGAAACTAGCTCCTCTGAGTCTGATGACAGTGCTTGAAGGTTGATTACTGTTTGGTGGTGTTGCTGGTTGGTGCTGATATCTGGTGGAGTTTGAAAGTGTATTCAGTTGTTTTCTGCTGCTGATCTTATTATTTTGTATAATTTTATGTATCTTTGGCCCATTTGTGGCTAAAGAGGGGGAGAATATTTTGGTACATACTTAATTAGTACTTGACATTCTATTTTTCTGCTGTCACTTATTTCTGCTGCTATCTATCTCTGATTGCTTAGGGTCTTTAGCCAAAAATCTGCCAAAGGGGGAGTTTGTAGGTGTTTAGGTATTGGCTTGCATTTTTGGTAAATCCCAAGTGTATGTGTGAATGTCATGACTGATGTCATAACATTCTAGTTCAGTTTGTACTGACTCATTAGGTACCTTTGCAGAAAAATATTGTAATTGAAGTACTGATGTTTATAAGTGTGTATCTGAGCATTTTGCAAAATGATCACATTTTGCTAAATCAGTAGACAGGTTTTCTCAGATGTCATAACAGATGTTATGACATCCTGTTCTGAACTAACAGGTTTGCAGGATGGATAAGTCTGAGTTTTTTTCAGGAAATAACTCAGTCTTTCCTGAACAGAATTCTGCGTTTTCTGAGGGGTAACCTAGCTCAACCCTAACCTGGTTAATAAAGTCCTGTGACCTGGTCTTTAGGTCAAACGGAATTAACCCTAGGTTTTTGTGGAAACCCTAACTGAAGTTGCAGCTGCTATATATTCAATAGAGCTGCTGTTTTTCAACCGACCCCTTTTGATTGATCAGAAGATCATTTGTAATCTTTATAGATTTGATTATTGTACTCCAAGCAATTATCATTGTGATAAGTGCCTTGGAATAGGTTTCTAATTGTAAGGGTTGTGTAGCACTCAAAGCTTTGAAGCAAGAGTGTTTGAATGTTCCTTGACTAAAGCTGTGAAGCAGAGTCAAGTTAGTTGTGTGCATCACTCAAAGCTGTGAAGCACGAGTGATTGTGTTGCTTGATTAAAAAGCTGTGAAGCTTAATCAAGTGTTTGTTTTTGAAGAGTGTCTTCATCAATTCTTAAGTCAAATTGGTTTATGTATCACTGCTGTGATTGAGGGGGAGTGAGTAGGAACTCAGGTTTAAGTTGTACTTAGATTGGAATTGCATTGGGTAGGTCTTAAGTGAAGGAGATAAACTGGTTGGTTTATTCCTGAATTAAAATCTCTTATAGTGGATTTCCTCCCTGGCTTGGTAGCCCCCAGAGTAGGTGTTGTTGCACACTGAACTGGGTAAACAATTGACTGTGTTCTTTATTGCTTTTGTATTTACTGTCATATAGTAAGTCAGATACGGTGTCATAACATTGAACGTGACATTGAGTATCTGCAGCCAGAATTACACTAATTATGAAGGACCCAAAGCAACTTTAGTACCTAACAAAACCTAATTTGTTTTGCAGGTATGCTTGAAGACCACAGGCAATCTTTGGTATCTTGATAGTGGTTGTTCAAAGCATATGACAGGAGACATAAACCAATTTTCAAATCTAGTGCTAAAAGCCAAGGGTTTTGTCACTTATGGAGACAATAATAAGGGAAGAATCCTAGGCAAAGGCAAAGTTGGTGCTCCACCTTTCACATCCATTGAAGATGTTCTTTATGTTGAAGGACTAAAGCACAATCTTCTTAGTATTAGCCAACTTTGTGACAAAGGCTTCAAGATCAAGTTCACCAAGGATGAATGCTTGATAGAAGACGAAGTCACTCATGAGGTTATACTTAAAGGTAAAAGAATCAAAAATATATTCATAATTTCCCCTGATGATCCATCTTTGAAGGTTAAATGTCTCATGGCAAACAACGATGATTCATGGCTGTGGCACAAAAGAATTGCTCATATTCACATGGAACACTTGAATAAATTAATCAAGCATGATCTTGTCATTGGATTGCCTAAGAGAAATTTCGTCAAAGATAGACTATGCGATGCTTGTCAAAAGGGGAAACAAACAAAATAAACTTTAAAATCTAAGAATGCGGTGTCCACTACAAGGCCACTACAATTGTTACATATGGACTTATTTGGTCCATCGAGAACAAGGAGTTTTGGAGGTAATGTATATGATTTGGTTATTGTTGATGATTTCTCTAGATATACTTGGACATTCTTTTTAGTGCATAAAAGTGATGCATTCAAGGCGTTCAAGAAGTATGCTAAACAAATTCAGAATGAGAAGTCTCTAACAATTGCTTCCATAAGAAGTGACCATGGCGGAGAATTTCAGAATGCTCTATTTGAAGAATTCTGTGGAGAACATGGAATATCTCACAACTTCTAGGCACCCAGGATTCCTCAACAAAATGGAGTGGTAGAAAGAAAGAATAGGTCTCTTGTGGAACTTGCTAGAATAATGCTTAGCGACTCAAATCTTCCAAAATACTTTTGGGCAGATGCGGTGAGCACGACATGTTTTGTTAGCAATAGAGTTAACATAAGACTGGTCTTAAAGAAAACTCCACATGAACTCTTCAAAGGGAGGAAACCAAACATTGCTTTATTTCACATCTTCAGATGCAAATGCTTTGTCTTAAACAACGACAAAGATAACCTTGGTAAGTTTGATGAAAAATCTGATGAAGGTATTTTTCTTGGTTACTCACTTTCTAGTAAAGCATATAGAATATACAACAAAAGAACTTTGACAATTAAAGATTCTATGCATGTTTCTTTTGATGAAACTAACCCCTCCAAGGAGGATAATATTGTTTGTAATAATGATGATGATGAAATACTATAAGGTCCTCAAGAAAATTCTTCCAAAGATCAACCCATTCAACACGAAGAATCACCTCAACAAGAATCAAATCTCAATGATCTACCAAAAGAATGGAGAACTCATAGAGATTATTCTATTGATAAAGTAATTAGTGATATAAGTCAAGGTGTGTCAACAAGATTAAATCTCAAGGATGCTTGCCTAAACATGGCGTTTATCTCTCAAATTGAACCTTCCAAAGTTGATGAAGCCTTAGGCGATGACCAATGGATTATCGCTATGCAAGAAGAATTAAATCAATTTAAAAGGAATCAAGTGTGGGAACTTGTACCTAGGCCGAGCAACAAACACATTATTGGAACAAGATGGGTGTTCAAAAAAAAACTTGACGAGAATGGAATAATTGTTCGCAACAAAGCAAGGTTGGTAGCACAAGGCTACAATTAAGAAGAAGGAATAGACTTTGAAGAAACTTTCGCTCCGGTTGCAAGGTTAGAAGCTATTCGTCTCTTACTTGCCTATGCTTGTTCATTAAATTTTCAACATTTCCAAATGGATGTCAAAAGCGCATTCTTGAATGGATATATCACTGAAGAAGTCTACGTTAAGCAACCCCCGGGGTTCAAAGATTTCAAGAATCCATCTCATGTATTTAAATTGAGAAAAGCTCTCTATGGATTGAAACAAGCACCAATGGCATGGTATGATCGTTTAAGCAACTTCTTATGCGAAAAAGGTTTCGAAAAGGGCAAAGTTGACAAGACTCTATTTATCAAGAAAATCAAAGACGACACTTTGCTAACACAAGTCTATGTTGATGACATCATTTTCGGTTCTTCAAATCAAGAAATGTATGAATAATTTTCAGCAATGATGCAAGGATAATTTGAAATGTCCATGATGGGTAAAATGAACTATTTTCTTGGACGTCAAATAAAATAACTGAAAGATGGCATCTTCATCAACCAATCCAAATATTGCAAGGAACTCTTAAAAATATTTGACATGGATAACTGTAAGGCAATGTCTACACCAATGGGTTCTGGTTCATATGTTGATCAAGATGAATTAGGTGTTTCCATCGACATCACTAAGTATCGAGGTATGATTGGCTCCTTATTGTATTTGACGACAAGCCGTCCTGACATAATGTTGAGTGTTTGTCTATGTGCTCGCTTTCAAGCTAATCCAAAGGAATCTCATCTCACGGCGGTAAAGAGGATCATGAAGTATCTCAAAGGAACAAAAAATGTCAGATTGTGGTATCCTAAAGGTAGTGTTTGCAACTTAATTGGTTATTCTGACGCGGATTATGCAAGTTGTAAAATGGATAGAAAAAGCACAAGTGGTACTTTTCACATCCTCGGTAATGCATTAGTATCATGGGCCAGCAAGAAATAAGCATGCGTTGCTCTTAGCACGACCAAAGCTGAATATATTGCAGCGGGTAGTAGTTGCGCTCAAATTTTGTGGCTAAAACATCAACTTCGTGACTACGGACTAGATCTAGGGTGCATTCCTCTATGATGCGACAACACAGGTGCAATTAACATTACGAAGAATCATGTCATGCATTCAAGAACTAAACACATAGACATACAACATCATTTCCTCTGTGATCATGTTCTTCAAGGAGATGTCGAGGTAACCTTTGTAGATACTCATAATCAGCTTGCCGATATCTTCACCAAACCTTTGGCAAGAGAACCGTTCTACAAGATTCAACGAGAGCTTGGCATACTTGACGAACAAGACTTATAAGGTGCATTCTATCCTTGTTATGATTTTATATATATGTTTTATACATGCTATATGTGAATATATGTTATGTGGTATTTAATTTTTAAGAAAAATTTGGTTTTGGACATTTTTTTATTAATGGAAATCGATTGCACAAAGAGTGTAAATCGATTGCTCACTGAGTATTTTCAATTCTGACCTTTCTGTTTCAAGCGCAAATCGATTGCACCATCAATGCAAATCGATTGCACTCTGTGCATTTTAGTTTTATTTTGGTTCTATTTTATATGCAAATCTATTGCACCTGAAATGCAAATCGATTGCACCTACTGCAACTTGCTTTTATGACAGAAAAATTATGTTGGTCAGAATTCCTCTCTCATATTCCCAAGCTAAATACACTTTAATACAATCCACTCATTCCCTATCTACCCAAATCATTTCCAAATCTCAGCTCACAAACACCTTTCTCTCTCACAAAACCTAAAATGCTCAAAATCCTAAAACTCCATACCCATGGCTTCAAGACAAGAAAGAATGGTTCTAGCTTCAAAAAAAGGGAAGAAAAAGGTTGATTCAACATCTAATCCATTACTTTCATCTCTCACAGAAGAGAAAGAAGCCAGATTCACTAAAGACTTTCGAAGGAAAATAGTATCCAATCCCAAATATGGTATGCTATCCTCCTTTCCACAAGAATGCTTCTCTTTTCAAAATAACTTAGCTGCTTATGGTCTAAAACCATTAATTTCATCGTTCGGTCCATATTACCCGGATTTGGTAAGAATGTTTTTCAGCAATCTAACACCCCAAAAAGGCAAAATGGTGACATATGTGTTGGGTACTCGTATCTCTCTAACTTCTCAGGATGTTGGTGAGATCCTTCATATTCCTTTCACTGGAAGTTCCCTGTATGACCCTGAAAACGAGATATGGGATGACTACCAGAAAAATGATTTCTTTTACAGCATTAGGAGGTTAAGTGAAGCTGAATTCCGCGCCAAACGGATTCGTGGTCTTGGCGGAGTAATTCCATCCAGAGACTCTTGGAGTGTAGGTAACTTCTATATAGACAATCGCCTATATCATTACTTTATGGTCTATATTATGTTTCCAAGAGATGGAAACCACTGCATTGTGACCGACTTGGAAATGTAGCTGATTTATGCAAGAAAGAAAGGGATAAGTGTAAACTGGACAAGGCTTATAATGGTGCATATGCTGAGATTCGATGCAAAATCTAAATTTCTTCCATATGCTTATTTTGTTACTTTAATTATGGAGGGATTTGGTGTGGATTTTGCTGGGTTTGGAAAGGTGAATATGGATCCAAATCTGAACAAGATCTCCATCAAGAATTTTGACTCCAGGATGGGCGTACATTACAATCCAGAAACAAAAACCATCACTTACATTGGTGAAGATATTGTTGGCGATGAAGGGAATGACCAAGAAGTCAAAGGAAGTGAAGCTATGCCTCCTCCACCTACTGCTCCCTCTGGTCCAAGCAATCAAGAGCTTATGGATTACATGTCTCAACAATTTGCCTCCATGAACACCAACATCAATAATCAATGGAGTGCGATCAATGATTCAACTACAACCCGGATTAATGACTTCCGCACATATGTGAGTCAACAGTTTTCATACCTTTACTCTCATCTTCATATTCCACCATATGATCCAAATAATCCAGTTGCACCTCCTCAACACTACACATAACCCCCACTTAACCAACAATTCCCGAATCAAGGCTCTTGGTCCTATAACCACCCGGACATGCATCACCCTTGAAGTTTTGGCCAACTCTTTTTTTCTGTTATGTCATTGTCTTGTTATTCAATGTTTTGTTTGTAGAATTTCTGTGTAATTGTTACAAAATTTGTGTTACTTGTTTAAATTCAAGTTTTCTCGATATATTGCTCTATTACTATTTTGTTTTGTGCATCTTTCCCTTCTTTTTGATAATGTCAAAGGGGGAGAAAGATGTGGTATTTTATGCTTGTATTTTCCTTGTCTTATTTTTAAAGGTACTCTCCAACCAAGATGAAGAAATACAAAGGATTTCAAGCTTCTCATACATAGGGGGAGTTTTGCATCTTAGGGGTAGAAGCTCTTCCATAAAGTACATCTCATAAAGAAAGATTATTTGTCATCATCAAAAAGGGGGAGAATGTAAAATCAAGCTTCTCAAATGAGCTTTTGTTTTGATGAAGATAAACCATGATTGACAAAGAAGGCAAAGATTTATTATTAAGCTCAAAGCATCTAAGGACAAAATCTTCAATTCAAAGCTCTCAACAACTTTCAAGGTATAATAATATTACTTACTTTGATCTTAAGATATAGATGCTCAATGATAAAAAAGAAATGTTTAAAAAAATCATTACTCAAGTTTTTCATAGTTAAAATTCATTTTTCTCTTGAGTGCAATCGATTTGCATTTTAGTGCAATCGATTGCATGCTTCAATTTTTCAGATCTTTTGCTTCTGTTTCTCTGTGCAATCGATTTACATTGCTTGTGCAATCGATTGCATACTTAAAATTTTCAGATCTTTTGCTTCTGTTTCTCAGTGCAATCGATTTTCATTGCTTGTGAAATCGATTGCATACTTAAAATTTTCAAAACGTTTGCTTCTGTTTCTCAGTGCAATCGATTTACATTGCTTGTGCAATCGATTGCACTCACTTACTTTTTGCTACTGACTTCACATGCAATCGATTTACATTGCTAGTGAAATCGATTGCACACTTAAAACTTTTGAAAATATAGTTGTTGAAACCTTGTGCAATCGATTTACACAAAGGGTGCAATCGATTGCATGCTGCACGATTTTGAAAAACAACAGCTTTTCACATGACTGTTCATCACACCTTTTCATTAAAACCTTTTACTCAAACTTTGCATTTGTTCATGATACATTTTCAGAACTTCGTGATGTTTCAAAAGGGTGTTATGAACATATAAATATTCATTTTCAAATTCAGTTTCAACACCTCTTCCATAAATATTTTATGAAATTTCAAAATACAAACTCAAGCATTCCTTCACTTTCATACATAAGTTTTCTGCATATTTTCATACATTGTTAAACAGAAAACTTTGAACAATTATATCTTGAGTCATTGTACAATAATATTATTGGAATAGAAGATCATACATTGTTAAATCACTCTAAGTGATCAATACTACTCAACTCACTCAAACTCAAATATTGATAGTTACTTACTTATTTTTCCAAGATTGTTGGAAATAAGTTAAAGTGTTTTTGAAATCTTGTCTTTCCAAAATTGTTGGATACAAGTGTAGTCACTTTGAGAGGATTTTTCTCATAGTTGACATAGTGAAAATCCAAGAGGATTATTCTTGGTCCAAGAGGATTGTTCTTGGCTTTTTGGTAGTTCTTGTTTAAGTTTGCCACAATAAGGAAATCTCTTTCATGTTGAAAGGGGACTGGAGTACTCTCGAACTGTGAGGGGAACTAGGATATATCGCCCGTGTCTCTTTATTTTTCTGCACTTTACGCTTTCCTAAACTCACCTTTAACCAGAAAAATAAGATCCATCATCACTAAAACCAGAATTTTTTAAAGTACCTAATTCACCCCCCTCTTTAGGCGCACGTCGTACTTACAAAAGCTTTTAACAAGAAGGTCAAATGTCAGGTATATCAGGTTGGTCTTGGTAATAAAGTGTATCATACTACCACAAGGTGATCCCAGGGGAAAATGGACTCCTACATATGAAGGACCATTTGTGATCAAAAACATATTTTCTGGTGGAGCCATGATCTTAACCACTATGGACGGCGACGACCTTCCGCACCCTGTAAACACAGACATAGTCAAAAGATACTACGGATAAAAAAGACTCGCTAAGTTTACTGGCCTAGCTAAAAATTAGGGATAAACAAAAAAAATTTATACACCCGGCAAGCTGAAAACCTGAAAAGGCGGCTTGGGCAAAAAAGGGTATCCCGGTGGACTGAAAATCCGAAAGGGCGGTCCAGTCAAAAGTTAGGGATTTAAAGCATATGACTATGTCCCGTTGGATCACTTTACAGCTAATCTTCAGCATCAATTGTCAAACTCAAACGGTACTAATCAATCCAATTAGCTTCAGACAAGGCAGCAAGCGGATGAGATGCTCAAAGACATAAAGGCTATAGCAGAATGGAAACCCCAAGGGATTATTTCACATAGTTGTTTTTCTTTGTATTAGTTTTCATTCTTACAACGACATTCTCTTACTAGGATGTTTGTGTCTTTGTACAAAAATACTTATTCAAGTTAATACAAACCTATTCCTTTAAAAGTGCAAAACTATCTGTTTTTCTTTTACTTTCCTGTTTTGTTTGCAAAAATGTCTAGTGATTATTTTTGAACATATGCATTTGAATGTAATTACTGTTTACAAATGAGCGCATAAAAAATGGAACAGAAAATAGAAAGACAATTACTAATGGCTTTAAGAAATAGGATAATATCTATAGGCCATTCCATAAAATCCCCGCAGGTACTTTCTCCAACAAGAGCAGAAGCAAGGACATCTTGCTACAGGATCACTGGCGTATCTCCAGTATACAGCCTAACGGTATCAGGTGCTCTCATATCCCCGACATAGCATAATTTCCAATTTTCGCACCAAAGATTCCCCAATGAAAGTCGCCCAGCTTCTCAGGATTCCCTAGAAGGATTTCATAAAGTCCACAAATAACGCACGGCGTTTCCCTTCCCCAACAGAGTTTATTTCTCTAATAATAGAAACCCATCCATCAATACTTCAACTTCGACAAATATGAAGACTTACACTTTGCATTCCCAGCAGCAGTCAGGGATTTATTTCCCCCAGTCTAACAACACTGCAGCAAGACAACTAATATGTGCATACATTGCATTCATACATCATAACATCGACAACACAAATGCATATATCGCAATCTCATTTATTTTGAGAAACATCATTACGCCATGAATTTCATACATCATGGCATTGCATACAACTAACTCTTTACCTTTTCAGGAAAGTCAATCAACAGAAAATTATCATCAACAAATTTTCGACAAGACATGATAACTATCTGTGAACAAATCAATTGTAGATCAATTCCCGAAACAGGATTGGGTGACTATCTACATGACAAATACTTCCTTCATACCTCTGCTAGTTCCGTTTAGATCGATCAATGGTTTATCCTGATTCATTTTCGGTAGACACTTTCTCTGGTTTAGATAAATCACTCCAAAGATTTATCCTGATTCTTTCCAGTTAAAGATTATTCAAGACTTTTGCTGGTTCATTTTAAATCGATTAATGGTTTATCCTGATTCCTTCCTGGTAGACACTTTCTCTGGTTCAGATAAATCGCTCCAAAGATTTACTTTGATTCTTTTCCAGACCGTTGTTGGTTCAGTTTAAATCGATCAATGTTTTATCCCGATTCCTTCCTAGTAGACACTTTCTCTAATTTAGATAAATCGCTCCAAAGATTTATTCTGATCTTTTCCAGACTTCTGCTGGTTCAATTTAAATTGATCAATGGTTTATCCTGATTCCTTTCCGGTAGACACTTTCTCTGGTTCAAATAAATCACTCCAAAGATTTATCCTGATTCTTCCCAGTTAAAGATAATTCAAGACCTCTGCTAGTTCAGTTTAAATCGATCAATGGTTTATCCTAATTCTTTCCCAGTAGACACTTTTTATGGTTCAGATAAATTGCTCCAGAGATTTATCCTAATTCTTTCCTGTTAAGCATTATTCAAGACTTCTGTTGGTTCAGTTTAAACCGATCAATGGTTTATCCTGATTCCTTTCCGGTAGACACTTTCTCTGGTTCGGATAAATCACTCCAAAGATTTATCCTGATTCTTCCCAGTTAAGGATAATTCAAGACCTCTGCTGGTTCAGTTTAAATCGGTCAATGGTTTATCTTGATTTTTTTTTTCCGGTAGACACTTTCTCTGGTTTAGACAAATCATTTCAAAGATTTATTCTGATTCTTTTCCAGTTAAAATCAAGTTTAGACTTAATCTAATTTCTGGAAACAATCACCTTTGGATGGCATCTATAAGCCCATCTCCGACAATTATCCATCATTTCCCCAAATGGCATCTTTAAGCCCTTTCCCTACACAATCAACCACCACATCATCAAGTGCAAATTTCTGGGCACTCTAGTGTTCAATCATCTTCCACCTTCAAGTCAAGAATGGCAGACTTGCAAATCTAACTCTTCTGGTTTAAAAATATTGAACAGGGGCAGCTGTTGTACCCCAAATTTTGCCCTCTCATTTCTCAAGGAATTTCTCACAAGGATTCTCAAAATTTAAACTTGTACAAGTACAACTGAATTTTTCAACATCAAATTAAAGAGGAAGCTGTTAAAAAAGGGGAAAATAGATAAAGATAATATTTTTGAAAAATTGGAGAAAAACAAGCCTTCTTCGATTCATCTCTTTCGATTGGCCTTTTGGCCTCTTTCGATGCAAGCTTGGCTTGCATCCTTCAACTGGGCGTGGGCCTCTGGCACGCTGGCTTTGATTCATAAGGCAGGAGCTTCCTGTATGCAACCTTAGATTGCACCTTTGGCCTCATATGGTTCACAATACAGTGGCTGCCTATGTGCCTGCTTCAATTGGATGTTTGTTTCTTGCATGCCTGTGTTGACTAGACAAATATTCCCCTCCATGCTTGCTTTGAATCACAAAGTGATGGCTGGCTATATGTAGCCTTCAATTGAGCCACAAATTACTCCTTGCATGCAAGAGGCTCCCACTAGGCCAGCATGCACAAGGCAAGAGCCTCCTGTAGCCTCTTTCGATTCCAAGGCAAAGAGCCTGTTGATTGATGTCCTTCAATTCAGGAGGCAAATGCCTCTTTTCTGGTCTCCTTCGATTGCAAATTTTTCCTCCTGCATGCCTCTTTCGTTTGGGGCATGTGGCCCTCCTTTGTTGCAAGCTTCGATTATGCCCTTTATCCTCTGCATGCATTCTTCGTTTAGGGCATGTGAATCCTTCAGTACAAGTTTTTGGTTACACCTTTCGTTTGGGCATGTGGCTCCCTTCATGCAAGCCTTCGTTTGAGCAAATATCTCTTGCATGTTTGCATGAAGTCACAAAGCAGGGACCCCATACATACACCATTTCGTTTGGCCATATGACCCCTTGCAGGAAAGTTTGAGTGGGCAGTATCTCCCTTGGAAATAGTTTGCTTCAACATACAAATTCTACACTATGCCATTGTCTCGTGTGAAAGAAGTACCATGGTGGCACATTCGAAGGACTTGCTAGACATGTCTGGATGTCCCAATCGAATGACATATTTTGTCGGTCTACTCCAGGAGCATGTATTTGGACCATTTGAAGGAATCCACAGAAGGCCTGGTCGAAAGACACCTATTGGGGCCCCTTCAAAGAATACCCATATGAGTCCTTCAAAGGACACTTTGATTAGAAAAAAAGGAAATGTTGTTGAGGAGTCTGGTCGAAGGATAGGGCTAGGGGGTCAAAACAAAAGGTTGAGATTCCCAAAGGTACTTGCTGACCAAGTCCCATGTGCTGCCAAGTCCAGGCTTGATACACTGGCCATAAAACTCCAAAACTGCTGCACAGCAGTCCTGCAACACTGCCTTATTTCTTGCACCAATTTGGCATACGAATACTGCCCCTCGAAAGCTACAAACACAACATGCCTTTTTTATTTAAACTTTTTGTTTTCCCTCCTAAAACATCAACCAAAATCTCCTATAAATATAATCATCCACCACACATCTTAGGGGCCCCTGGATAGTTGCAAGAAAACTCTTGTGAGAAATTCCTCAAAAAACTCTCTAACATCCATCCAACGTTTTTTAAATATTCCTAACACTTCTAAAAAACTCAGCCCCCTTGTACACTAAGTGAATCCTTCGATTCACTCCCCAAGTAACCAGATAACTAACCTTCGATCCACTTCCCCAACTATAATATAGTAATCCTTTGATTCACTCCTTTACTTGTTATAGAAAAAACCTTCGATTCACTCACACACCCTCCTTCGGTTCAGTGACTGCTTGAACAAAGTAGTAACTGGATTAGTCTCAGGAAGGCCCCAACGAACTTCCATTCACCATCAAGGAAGACACTTGCAGTTTCCTTTGATTTAAGAACTTCAGGAGGTAAGTTCTCTTTAAACTTGGAACTATTTCATTTAAATATCATGTGCATATGAAAATAAAGAAAAAATATAGATATTTCATATAGGGAGTTTGACCATGTTTTAACCTTCGATTCTGACTGCCCGTGTGTTGAAAATCTCAACTCTGACTAGTTAGGCTTTGGACTTTGAGACCCAATAATTTTGTGCTAACCCCTGGCATGTAGCTTTTGAAAGTTACACTTGAATGTTGCATTTTAAAAGTTTAAAACAGGTTCTCTGTACCCTTTGATTGGCTAAGTACTCAAGCCTTTCGAATCTCAACCTGAGGGCCTAGCATGCCTGCAGTCGAAGGAGGCAACAAGGATCCTAAGGCAAAGAGCGCATCTCACGTTAACCCCATGCCTCAAACGAAGGAAGTAGCCAGTAGGATGTCTATGCTGACTGCCAAGTCTCAAACGAAAGAAGCAGCCAGAAGGGTAGTCATGCTGACTTCCAGGTCCCAATCGAAGGAAGCAGGCAAAGGGAGAAATCTAAAGACATGACCTTGCTGACTCCAGACCCAAATCTAAAGAAGCCAAGAAGTGCAGAATCAAAGAGGGTGGATGCCTGAATCAAAAGAGCTCATTTTTAATCCTTTTATTTTTGTTTTGCCTTTACATTTCTTGCTCTTCAATATGGTTGTAATAGTGTAGGATTTATTTTCTGCATTTTCATTATTTTGGTATAAATATTAGTAATTAGGATGTATGGCAAGATAAAATCAACAAGTAGATAACCTAAAATTCAAAGAAAAAATGCATGCAATCAAACACACTATTCACACACATGCACCCCTAGGGTAATCTCACTTATTGCCTCGGAAAAATAGTCATGTCCCTCGAATATGGGCATTTTAGCAAAGACCCTTGATAAAATATCGTATTCCCTCGATGACCCTTAATGTTGCCTTCGGTAAACGATCTAGTTCCTAAACGACATTGCTAAAACGTCCCATAGGTTGCCTTCTATGACTATACAAACATCCCACGCCCGTCCCTTCACATCCAATAACGGGGCTTCTTACCAAATCAATGGTAAGATAGCAACATCTAAAGGAGGAGGAAAAGAATACTAGACCTTTTGAGTAGGTAGGATACTCCTAGTTGATCGCTTGCTTACAACAAAAACATTTTATACACCAACACTTTCATTTGAAATATTTTCAAAAGACAAAGCTCTTTGTACGCGTTCTTATAGAAACGAGAACCATTACAAAGACACTTTTCAAAATACTTTCAAAACCCATACCACAAGCACATTTTCAAATAAAAGCAAGTGATCTAACAAGCAACTAAGAGCCCATAGATAACTACAGATGAAAAGGGTGCTAACACCTTCCCTTTTCATAATCTACCCCTCGAACTCAAGAAAATCTCAAAGGTCTTTCTTGTTCTTTTCATCTTTTCCTAATTGGATAAAAGAAAAGTCGGTGGCGACTCTTGCTATCCGCAACAATTGCGATCAAACACAAAACAACCAAGTCAGTTCTCCCACCGTGTTACAACTTGATATGTTGAAGCTTACTAGTGGGATTTTTGATGAGATTAGAGAATGTCAAAAATCGGATTTGATTTTGTGAGTACAAACTTCGTCGTCAAATGTTTTGAATGATGTCAAAACTGGGAAAAGCTTGCATTTCTGAGTATTGGATAATATCCTTATGTCTTGTGGCACTCCTCTATATTAGAGGTCTTAGGAATCATTAGAAAAAATTTCAAAATTGATCCAAGTCATTAAAAAACAGTTTTCTGCATATTTTTTACTGCATGTGTTGACACATGCATATTTCTGGTCAACACATATAATGCATTTTTAAAGCTTGTAACTTCTATAAGTCTCGGGTCGACACATGCATCATTTCAGGTCTACACATACTGAAGCATTTCTGAAAATACAAAAATTCTTATTTTATGTGTCGACACATCCATCCTCTAGGTCGACACATTTATTATCATTTTAAAGCCTGTAGCTTCTGTAACTTTCCGGTTGATACATGTTCCTTCATAGGTTAGCACATATTGTCCAAAAATCACGTATGTGTTGACACATACGACTCTTAGGACGACACATATGACTCTTACGTCGATACATACTGTTTTAAGTTGGTCAATTTTTTAAAATCTTTTATTCCGAATTTATCCATCTTTTTCCTACAAATTCCAAAACTTTAAATACTCTTTCATGCATCACTCCAACTTGTTGAAAACCATAAAGTTAGCCTATCTCTCTCTTCATCCTCAACCTCCAATATATGCATACACACTGACATTACATTATAACGATGTTCCGTTGGGGTGCCATCTAGACGAGGATTGCTAGTGTCCAATTGTGTATTGGGTGGAGTTTTGTAGGGGTTTTCATATGTTGTGTTCTTGGTCTCTCTCAAGATAAAGAAAAGAGAAAGGGTTGAATCAACAACAAGTTTAGGGTTTGTGGAGTTGCTCTTGAACACTTCTCTTGTATTGACATTTTTGCATAGTAAGAGTTATCCTAATTCCATTGGAATTAGGCGCAGACGTACCCATACATGAGGACGACAGTGGGGAACTGTGAAGACAAATTCCTCGTTTCACTTTTATTTTTGCTTTTACTTGCTTTGATATTCATTATTATATTTATCAAATAGCATTGCGTTATCATTTGAATTGTAAGAATTTTCCTAATCAATTTTGATTTTTTAACTCAAGTGTTGATATAGCTTATAATCACTTTTGATTATAAGTGGTTTTGTGTATCAACATAATTAAAGGAAAAATTCTGAAAATTCACTTGCACACCAAGTGTTTGATAAATTGACTTAACTAGTTCTTTTAATATTACCATTGAAAATAGCCTTGCTAAGTGAAATTGATTAAACAATAAATAAGTTGCAAAGTAATTCAAGGTTATTAATTCATATTATCATTATCATTTTATATAAATTTTGATTTACGGTTTGCATATCCGAGCTTCTAGATAACATTCGTATAGACGACAATTTGAAAAAGCTTTCGTGTTGCACTTTGATAAAACTTTTCCAAAACCAAATTTTATTTGGATATTTTTTAAAGGGGTATCTATTCAACCCCTCTCTAGATACCGTTGTCATCGTCTAACAAGTGGCATCAAGAGCCCGGTTCATTCCGACTTGGAAACTTCTTAGAAAATGGCTTATGAACCTAAAGGGGATTATAAAAGAGCCCCAATTTTCACGGGAGAAAATTATAGTTATTGGAAAGCTTGTATGCAAATTCATATCAACTCATATGACAAAGGTGTTTGGGAAGCCATTATAAATGGTCCAACACCAGTGACATATATTGTTGATGGTGTTACCATACCAAAGCCGAAAAACTTATGGGATGAGAAAGATGAGAAAAAATGGTCTTGCAATTGGAAAGCAAAGAACATCATTATATCCGCACTCGGTGTAGATGAGTTCTATCGCATTTCCCATTGTCAAAACGCTAAAGCTATGTGGGACGCTCTACAAGTAACCTATGAGGGAACTAATAAGGTCAAACAAGCTATAATTAATACACTTAATCAAGAGTTTTAAATCTTTCGTATGAAGCAAGTGGAAACCATTGCTCAAATGTAAAAGAGGTTCTCTCATCTTATTAATCGTTTAAATTTACTAGGCAATCCTATTTCCAATGTTATTGCTAATAACAAGGTGTTTATATGTCTTACTAGAAATTGGCAACCAAAGGTTACTACAATCAAGGAAGCCAATAACCTTGCTACACTCAATCTCACCGTGTTGTTTGGTAAGCTAAAAGAGCATGAGCAAGAACTCAATTGCTTAGACAAACATGAAAAGAAGCTTGAGAAAAAGAAGATAGAAAAATGGGTCGTCAAGGAGGAAGTATTGAAGTCTAAGGCTCTCAAGGCTTCAAGCTCAAAGTCCTCAAGGGAAGAGCTCTCAAATGATAGTGACTCTAGTAATGAAGAGAATTCAGATGATGAAGATATATGATTATTTGTAAAAAGATATAATCTATACATTTAAAAGAATAATGTCAAACACTCTAAAAAAATCTTATCAAATTTAGAAGACAGTCATCCTCCTCTAAAGAGGAAGATAACAAAAAGGATAAGTCAAAGGGTATATGCTATGAATGCGGAGAATCGGGTCATTGTAGACCGAATTGTCCTTCACTTGCTAAGAAGAAGGTAAAGGATCAACAAAACAACTCTATAAATTCTAGACAAGCCTATGTTACTTGGGATAGTGATAGTGAGGTCTCAAGCAATGAAAGCTCAAGTGAGAGTGATGAAGAGACAAACTATTGTTTCCTGGAAAACCATCGTCAAGACAAGAAAAATAATGTAAGTCATTCTAAATACTAAAATGTTGCAAATTTGTCTATTAATGAGCTAAAGAATCAATTTGAAAATTTACAAAAAGAAACTTTATATGTAAACAAAAAGTTGGCCTCCAAAGAAAATGTTTTTACATATTTGGAGGTCAAAGTTGAAGAAACAAATAAAATTTTTGAAGCATTAAAGAAATCCATTGTAAATGGTTCAAGTTGTGTAAATGAGGATGAACAATCTTATAAATTTGGATGTGAAACATGTCAAATTTGGCAACAAGAAATGAGTATTCTTGAAACAAAATTGGACAAAATACATCATCCTACTAACAATATTGATATTGGATGATCAAAGATTGAAGAGCCTCATAAAATCTTTAACTTGGTTAAAGAAAATTCTAACAGCATATGTGATTCTCATCATAGATTATTGTCACTATTGTTGCAAAAAGGGACACACTATTGAAAGATGCAAGTTTATGTGTTTTTTGGTGCCTAAAGGCAATTTTCAATGGTTGCCCAAAATCAACATTTATTTAACTCACTCTCAAGGACCCAATTAGAATTAGGTACCTACCACCCTTGTTTTACTTTTGTAGGATGAGTGTCTTGACGCTATGACGGGAAAATGGAATCTCGATAGTGGATGTTCAAGACACATGACGGGAGACATATCCCTTTTCTCCGACCTTGTGGCAAAGAAGAAAGTGTTTGTATCATAATGTGATCACAACAAAGGTGTGATACTTGGAAAAGGTAGTATAGATAATCCCTTAACTATTACTATCTCAAATGTTATGCTAGTTGAAGGTCTTAGACATAGCCTTCTTAGTATTAGTCAATTATGCGATAATGATTATAAAGTAACTTTTGTCAAAGATCATTGTATAATTGCACACAATGAAAAGAAGGATTGTATATTTAAGAGGGTGAGGGTTAGTAATATCTATATGCTTGACTTAAGAGAAATTTTCTTGAATAATACCCAATATCTTGTTACCTTGAGTGAAGACTCTTGGCTATGGCATAGACGTTTGACTCATGTCAACTTTGATCTACTTAACAAAATTGTTGCAAAAGATTTAGTAATCGGTATACCAAAAATGAATTTTTCAAAAGACCATCTATGTGATGCATGTTAAAAGAGTAAGCAAACATGGGTCTCTTTTAAATCAAAAAATGTTTCAACATCAAATCCACTTGAGCTCCTTCACATGGATTTATTTGGTCCTTCACGTACTAAAAGAATAGGTGTTAATTACTATGGTCTTGTAATTCTAGATGATTACTCAAGATTTTGTTGGACATTTTTCTTACATAGCAAAGATGAAATGTTCTCGGATTTTACACGTTTAGCCAAGTTATCTTTAAAAAAATTAAATTCAAAAATTGTTGCAATTCAAAGTGATCATGGAGGTGAATTTGAAAATCATCCCTTTGAAGAATATTGTGATAAGTTTGGCATTGAACATAAATTTTCAGCTCCTAGAACTCCATAATAAAATGGTTTTGTGGAGTGTAAAAACTGTGTTTTAGCGGAGTTGGCAAGAACAATACTCAATGATTATGGTCTACCTAAATATTTTTGGGCAGATGCTATTAGCACAACTTGCTACGTCATGAATAGGATACTTATTCGTCCCATTCTTGATAAAACTCCATATAAACTTTTGAAAGGTAGAAAAACAAACTTATCTCATCTTCATGTTTTTGGATGTAAATGTTTTGTTTTAAATAATGGAAAAGATAATCTTGGAAATTTTGACGCGAAAGTCGATGAAGGCATCTTTCTTGGAAACTCTCTATCTAGTAAAGCTTATAGAGTTTATAACAAAATATCATTTATTGTTGAGGAATCCGTCTATGTTACTTTTGATAAGACCTCCCCAAATAGTATTGGGAAAAGGTAGTTATTTTCATGGTGTAGGTGTATCTACATAAGAAACACTCAAAGATACCGATAAAGGAGTTGATCAACCTAAGCTGGTAAATGTTGAGAAGGATGAAGATGACAACCTAGAAAAGAAAAATTATGAAAGTCATGAAGAAAATGATGGTCTTCCATTGGAGTGGAGAACCTACAAGGATCATCCAATCGACAAAATTATTGTTGATATCACCAAAGGGGTAACGACTCATTCTAAAATAAGTAATTTTTATTATCATCATGCATATGTATCATAGGTTGAACCTAAAAACGCTAAGGATGCCTTACTTGATGAGCATTGGCTTATGGCCATGCAAGAAGAATTAAATCAATTTGAAAGAAATGACGTTTGAGACCTTGTTCCTCGTCCATAAAATCATCAAATTATAGGCACTTTATGGGTATTTAGGAATAAGCTTGATGAACATGGTGTGATAACAAGAAATAAGGCCCGTCTTGTCGCTCAAGGGTATAACCAAGAGGAAGGCATTGAGTATGAGGAGACTTATGCTCCCGTTTCTCGACTCGTGGCTATACACCTTTTATTAGCATTCGCATGTTCTAAAAATTTCAAATTATATCAAATAGATGTAAAAAGTGCATTCCTTAACGGATACATAAGTCAAGAGGTATATGTTGCTCAACCTCCTCATTTTGAAAATTATGAGTTTCCTAATCATGTGTTCAAGTTAAAATGTGCATTGTATGGTCTTAAACAATCCCCTAGGGCATGGTATGACCAACTTAGTAAATGTTTGCTTGAACAAGGTTACTCTAGGGGAAATATTGACACCACACTCTTAATTAGACGTCAATGAAAGCATATTTTACTTTTTCAAATTTATATTGATGATATCATTTTGGGATCAACTAATATGTATCTTGTCAATAAGTTCTCTAAGCTTATGCATGGAGAGTTTGAAATGAGTCTAATGGGAGAGTTAAACTACTTCCTTGGACTACAAATTAAGCAACTTGATGAAGGAACATTTGTGTGTTAAAAAAGTATTGTCTCGAATTACTTAAAAAATACGGGATGGACAGCCGTAAGGAAATTGACACACCTATGGCAACAAACAAAAACTTGGATAAAGATGAAAAGGTTAAGTATGTTAAGGTAAGGAGGTATAGAGGTATGATTGGATCTCTCCTTTATCTTACCGCATCTAGGCCAGATATTATGTTTAGTGTTTGTATGTGAGCACAATATCAATCGGCTCCTAAGGAATCACATTTAAAAGACGTTAAGCACATTCTTTGATACCTCATCAATACATCTAAGTTTGGACTTGGGTATTCCAAGGGGAACAATTGTACTTTGATTGGTTATTTCGATTTTTACTTTTCCGGTTGCAAATTGAATAGGAAAAGCATTAGTGGAACTTGTCACATGTTTTCAAAATTCTTGATAAGTTGGCATAGTAAAAAGAAAGTTTTCGTCGCGTCTTCAACGGACAAGGCGGAACACGTGGAAACTGATAGTTGTTGTGCCCAAATTATGTGGCTTAAACAACAACTACTTGACTATGATATTAAACTCTCTCTTATTCCTATCATGTGCGACAACACTACTGCGATTAATCTAACAAAAAAATATGTACTAATTCATACACTAAACATATTGAGATACGCCACCACTTTCTTCGTGACCATGTTGAAAAAGAGGATGTTGTGTTTGAGCATGTTGATAGTAAAAATCAACTTGTCGATATTTTCACTAAACTTCTCGTAACATAACCTTTTGTCAACATACAAGGGGAATTAGGGATTATCGATATCTCAAATGTTGCATAATCCTTTACTATTTCTTGCACTCTTTAATTTCACTCTAATCTTGTATTTGAGTTTTTTACATCATGTGAGTTCAACTTCGATCTCAATCAAGAGTAAGGTAATATTGTTTTAATTTTTCCTTGAAAGTAAGATTTGCCTTGATATATGTTACTAGATCCGTCCAAAAAAGCTTGATATTTTTTTTCAAATGATGAAAACCATAAATGTTCATTTCCAAAAAAGTTTCATTAATAACCATTGTGTGTTCTTAATCCATATTCTTATAATGACTTCATGTATTAATTCTTTCACATTTGTATACTTTTATTCTCATCATATGAGCATGTGCCTTTGTTTATTAGTTTTGTGTTGGAATTATTGGTTTGCATGATATTTGCAATATATGTTTCTTGTTGTTTTGCTTCCATGGCATATATATCGTCTTCATTTTGGTTTTAGTAGCGACATTTTCGTGTTGCTATGCTAGGCACATGCATGTGCAGCGTTGGGAGTTCCATTATGAAGCGTTACTTGTTCGTGACGCTACAAAAACAACTTGACATTGTTGTCATATCTTGCCTATTTAGTTTTATGCAATTCATTACATTTTTTATAATGTTGCTTGCTTGTTATTTAAAATTTTGCATCATCACATATATAGAGATATGTGTTTGTTGCTCTTCTATGTAAAATAGCCTCTGATTGATATATTAATACTGTTATGGAACTATGTTACTTTTCACAGTTTACTATCTTTATTTTTGATGTTGTGAACGAGGATGAAGCATATCCGAGTCGAAGTAGGAAAGCACAAAGTCAGGAGGAGCGTTCAATAAATACAAGGAATGCATCACTGCAAGTTTTGCCATCATAAAAAAAAGGGAGTATAAAAGTACAAACTTCGTCGTCAAATGTTTTGAATGATGTCAAAACTGGGAAAAGCTTGAACTTTTGAGTATTGGATAGTATCCTTATATCTTGTGGCACTCCTATGCATTATAGATTTTAGGAATCATTAGAAAATATTTCAAAATTGATCCAAGTCATTAAAAAACAATTGTCTGCATGTTTTTTACTGCATGTGTCGACACATGCATATTTCTGGTCGACACATGTAATGCATTTTTAAAGCATGTAGCTTCTGTAAGTCTCAGGCCAACACATGCATCATTTTAGTTTGACACGTACTGAAGCATTTATGAAAATACAAAAATTCTTATTTTATGTGTCGACATATCCATTCTCTAGGTTGACAAATTTTATGTGCCTTCATAGGTCGACACATACTGTCCAAAAATCACATATGTGTCAACACATATGACTCTTAGGTCGACACATACTGTTTTAAGTTGGTCAATTTTTTAAATTCTTTAATTCTGAATTTATCCCTCTTTGCCCTAAAAATTCCAAAACTATAAATACTCTTTAATGCATCATTCCAACTTGTTGAAAACCATAAAATTAGCCTATTTCTCTCTTTATCTTCAACCTCTAATCTATGCATACACACTAATATTACATTGTAACAATGTTTTGTTGGGGTGCCATCTAGACGAGGGTTGCTAGTGTTCAATTGTGTATTCGATGGAGTTTTGCAGAGGTTTTCATCCAGGAAAAACCGCGGGTTTGTCCTTTAAGATCATTGGTTAATTTGGGAGTTTTTGTGAAAGACGTACGAGAGGTAATTGCAGTAAAGTAAACAACCTTGGAGTGCTTAAAATCTTTGCAAGGAACCTTGGAGTGTTCAAAATCTTTGCAAGGAAGTAACTTGGAATACTAGATATAATTGATGTCTTGTGTTGCAATAGTTTGAGATTGACGGTGCGCGAAACCTTTGGAGATAAAGAATGCAATGGAGTAGCAAGATCGAGATAGTCATTTCTCATCTATTATATTATGGGTCTCTCTCAAGATTAAGGAAAGAGAAGGGGTTGAATAAAAATAAACTTAGGGTTTATGGAGTTGCTCTTGAACACTTCTCTTGTATTGACATTTTTGCATAGTAAGAACTATCCTAATTCCATTAGAATTAGGCTCAAACGTACCCACACGCGAGGACGATAGTGGGGAATTATGAAGACAAATCCCCCCTGTCGCTTTTATTTTTTCTTTTACTTGCTTTGATATTCATTGTTCGGTTAATCAAATAGCATTACGTTATCATTTGAATTATAAGAATTTTCCTAATCAATTTTGATTTTTTAATTCAAGTGTTGATATAGCATACAATCACTTTTGATTATAAGTGGTTTTGTATATCAATACAATTAAAGGAAAAATTCTGAAAATTCACTTAGACACCAAGTGATTGATAAATTGACTTAACTAGTTATTTTAATATTACCATTGGAAATAACTTTTCTAAGTGAAATTGATTAAACGTTAAATAAGTTGAAAATTGATTCAAGGTTATTAATTCATATTATAGATCTCATTCCATATAAATTTTAATTTACGGTTTGCATATCCGAGCTTCCCGATAACGTTCGTATAGGCGACAATTTGAAAAAGCGTCCGCGTTTCACTTTGATAAAAGTTTTTCAAAACCAATTTTTTTGGAAATTTTTTAAAGGGGTATCTATTCACCCCCTCTAGATACCGTTGTCGTTGTCTAGCAGATTTTGGTGGATAAGGTGACGTTGATCAACCAAGGTCGAGGAGATAATTTTCGGATTGATGAGAATGGTATTATGAGATGTCGTGATAGAGTTTGTGTTATGGTTTTGGTTGAGTTGAAGACACATATTCTTGAGGAAGGACATCATAGTGGATTGAGTATTCATCCTGGAGCTACTAAGATGTACCAAGATTTGAGGAAAATATTTTGGTGGGTAGGTATGAAGAAAGAGATTGCGGGATTTGTGTATTCTTGTTTGGTTTTTCAGAAGTCAAAGATTGAACATCAGAAACCGTCTGGTTTGTTGCAACCATTATCTATTCCTCAATGGAAATGGGATAGTATTTCTATGGATTTTATTTCTCTTTTACCTAGAACTCCGAGTAATTGTGAAGCTATTTGGGTTATTGTGGACAGGTTGACGAAATCTGCACACTTTATTCCGATGAGAATAGATTATCCAATGGAGAACCTTGCAAAGTTGTAAATTGAGAGGATTGTAAGTTTGCATGGTATTCCGTCTAGCATTGTGACAGATGGGGATACAAGGTTTACTTCGAGATTTTGGGAAGGTTTGCAGAATGCTTTGGATACGAAGTTGCATTTAAGTTCTGCTTATCATCCACAAACAGATGGTTAGATTGAGAGGAGGATTCAGTCACTTGAAGATATTTTGATAGCTTGTGTGCTGGAATAAGGAGGTGCTTGGGATAGTTATTTGACTTTGATTGAGTTTACTTATAACAACAGTTTCCATTCGAGTATTGGGATGACACCGTTTGAGGCTTTGTATGGTAAAAGGTGTAGGATGCCTTTGTGTTAGTATGAATATGTAGAGAGTGTTGTGGTTGGACATGAGATAGTTCAACAGACTACAAATGAAATTAAGATTATTTAAGAGAAGATGAAGGCTTCTCAGAGTCGTCAAAATAGTTATCATAATAAGAGGAGGAAGGATCTTAAGTTTGAGAATGGAGATCATGTTTTTCTTAGAGTTACTCCGGTAATAGGTGTTGGTTGAGCTTTGAAGTCGCGTAAGTTAACACCGCATTTTATTGGTCCTTATCAGATTCTAGAGAAGGTAGGTGAAGTGGCTTATCAGATTGCTTTGCCACCGTTACTTTCTAATCTCCATGATGTGGTCCATGTGTCTCAGTTGAGGAGATACATTGTGGACCCATCTCATGTTATCCAATTAGATAATGTGCAAGTGAGAGATAACTTGACTGTGGAGACATCACTTATGCAGATAGAGGATCGAGAGTTGAAACAACTTCAAGGTAAAGAGATTTCCTTGGTGAAGGTAGCTTGGAGAGGACCGGCGGGTGGAAACATGACTTGGGAATTGGAGAGTCAGATGAGAGAGTCTTATCCTAAGTTGTTTGTTTGAGGTAATTTTTTAGGACAAAAATATTTTAAGTGTGGGAGAGTTGTAACACCTCGTTTTTCTTTAGTAATTATTTAACATTTATTTATTTTATTAATTATTATTTGAGGTAGTAATTAATTAAATTATGTGATTTTGTGAATATTTAGATTAATTATTTAATTGTGTTTTGGGTTAATAAGTGTTAGAATAGAAATATTGAGTATTGGGCCTTAAGTGTCACATTAGAATGGATGGGTGGGATAAGCCCATTAGTGAAATAAGGGTTAGTAAGGTGTTGTGAAACAAAAGAGATAGAATTGTAAAACAAAAGAAGAGAAGAAAATAAGAAATAAGGGAAGAATGGAGAAAAGGAGAAGAGAAGAGGAAACGCTTAGAAAGAGTTTACATCTAAGGTAAGGGTGAGATTTCTTGTTATTATGGGATTATCTATGAGTATGTAATGAGAATTAATATGAAACTAGGGATTTGTTCTTCAATTTCTAGATTTTGACATGTTAGGGTTTGAATGTGAAATCATGAAATTGATGTTAGAAATCATGTGTTGATGTTTATGATGGAAGCTATATGTTAGATATAGGTTTTAATGTGTTTAATTGGTGAAATGTATGAGTTTGAATGAGTTTTTGAAGTCAAAACTCGGTCTGGTGCACTGCTGACCTCACAGATTTTTCTGCAGAAATTGCAGGGCACGCTTAGCGCGAAATTTCGTGCTTAGCGTGAAACTCACTGACTTGGAGGGCGCTTAACACCAAAAAGCGTGCTTAGCATGACCTGCAATGCAAAATTTTATATTTTGTTTAAATGATTGGGGATCTTGTATGCTTATGATTTATGAAGGATTTCCATGAATTTTAATAATTTATTCGATGTGTTTTAAATTGGTTTTGGATGACTTTCTATGAGAAACATAACACTTAATTTTGTGTATATGTATGTTGTGAAGTGATGATGAAGGTGAGTAACGTGGTTTGGCATTGTTGCTATGTGTTTTTATGATGTGTTGAGGTGATGAATGTTATGATAATACATTGTATTTGATTGATAACATGCGTTATGTATGTTTGTGCAATGGTGATGATGATTCAAATATGATGAATTAGGTGATGTATGCTTGTATGATTAAGATTGAGGGATGGTCTTAATTGCATATGATTGTTAAGATTTCACATGTACATGCATCATTTATGTCAAGAGGTAATGTTTGGTAATTCCGTGGGAATCATTGACTTGTCTCGAACCTAACACCGAAGGGGGTTTGAAAGCTTAAGACCGAATTGGGCTTTTATTGGTGGTTATCTGTCTGAGGGATGAACCCGGTTGGAATGGTAAGGATAAAATTTGGTACCACATGCATGTTGTATTGAGTTGCATTGGAGTCACATTTGTCTATGTAAACTATTGAATGGGTGTGCATTATGTGATATTTGGTGTGAATGTTACATATATGGTATTTGTGATTGATTATCTTTGAATCATGTATCGTTGAGAAATGTTATATATGTAATCATGCGAATTGTGTTGAATTATGTTAATTACTTGATTATGTGAAGTGTGACGAATTCATTTGATGTATGTTTATTATGCATTACTTATTAATGTATATTTCTGTAATGATATGAATTCTCACCCTTCTGTTAGAATAATGTTTTATACGACATCGCTCAGGTACTAAGGATAGTGGTGGTGCTTCTAGAAAGGATTAGTTATAGGAGATTAGATTCTTGTTTATTCGTTTACTATGTAGAGAGTCATACTCTGGTCTATGTAACACGGGGAACCTTTGGATTCATGTTATGTTTATAATATTCATGTTTATTTGAGAGGTATTGATATACTCTCTGGATATTTATGCTTGATTGAGATGTATGTGATGATGGCCTTCAGTGCCAAGTATTTATGATATGATTGTAAGTATGGGATTTCAATCATTAATATTATTACTTTGAGTTAAGAATTATTCCACTGCAAAATGCTTATGTGTTATGGTATGAAACATGATTCTAAATGTGTGTTATGAATATGACCAGTGTATTAGATTTGTTGTCGTGAAGTAAATGTGATACCCTTTTGTGATGTGCATGCTAATTTACTCTGATTATGTTATATATTTATGTGGGGTAGAAATGGGGTGTTACAATAAGCAACGACCATGTCACTTGGTTAAACTTTCCTTTTTCAAATATGCATGTAATAATCTCCTTTTCAAAATGAATGAGTAAAGTTTTACCAAATCCCTTCTTCATGATCATAATGAATATCTACAAATCAGGGATGTTTTATTGCCAACGCCATAAGCACACGACTAAAGAAATCAAAAACCCATAATTGAAATCAATGATGTTTTGTTACAACTGCCACTAGCGTATGACCAAAGCAATCAAAATCACGCAACAAACGTCACACAAATAAAAACAACTAATCACAAAGTGGTAATCCATGCTCACCTTATATTGTTAGCTAGCACCTACATAGGCCGAAGTTATCCCTCACTACATCTATCTCAAAACAAGTTTAAACTCGGGGAGGGGTGGAGGGAAGGGGTACTGACTTTTGGTTAAGTACAGTTCCTAGAGACGTTCAACAAAAATTGCAGGCACAATAAAAAATTCTTAGAGAAACGAATTCGGGTAACTAAAGCGACACTATGATAGGTAAAAACATCGGCAAGAAAACAAGCTGAGAGAATGCTAAAAAACAACAATTATGGTTCATTTACAACGAATATTACACCAGGTAGAACTTTCCCAGACGAAAAAAAACTACGAGGTCAACTCGCTGCTGGATGCGTTAAAGCGGCAATAAAAAAGTAAAAATATTATATTACCAGGTGATATTGGTTATATTGTATCGTGTCCATAGAGATTGGTGAGAGGGAAAAACTACCGTTAAACAATTTCAATCCTTCTAAGTTTGGAAAAGGGGGTTTGTGGAAAAAGTGCTGAAAAAGTAAATAAAGCAGTAAAGAAAGCGATAAACAATCATCTGCATCCTAAGAGAATTCATTTTGGACCGCATTTCACTCTACCTGTCAAATACCTAAACCTATGGATCAATTGCATGCAGCCTAAATCAATTGTTAATACCATCACGTATCGCTCCCACTAAGGCTATCTCTAACACAAAGTGAGGCATCACCCATATTGCTCTCGTCGGCGATCTCTCAACTGACTCAAATAACCCGGATGTATTTCATAACCGATACCCACATGAATATTAAGCCTAAATCTATGTCTAGAGTCTAGGACCTAATAAATATTCATTCAAGAAAGAGATTCAAAAAGCATATGGCTAGGACAACCCAAAATTCCACGGTTAAGCAAAAATCTAGAATAAACACCGCTATTAATTTGTAAAAGAGATTTCATACAATCCCATGATCAACAAATGTACATATAATAAGAGTAAATATACACATACAACACCCACCTTAGGAATGATACATAGGGAAGAAGAAGATGAATAAGAAACTTCTCGGCGGTGTCAACACGATCTGAGACCACCCATAGCCAGTCGACATGATGAACCACATAATGATGTTGCTTGAACCTCTAAGCTACAAAGAATTGGATCAGAGCTCCTCCAAGAGGGAAAGAGATGATAAAAACCTAAAAAAATCTATTTCTAAACTATTTACACAAAGCTGATCTCAGCAGGCCGTGCTAAGCGGGATGCACGATATTTACATATTAAATAGACCTAAACTGCGCTAAGCGGGCTCAAAAACTAAGCTTATGCCAAAATGTAAAAACGCAAGCAGCACGCTACAAAATGCGTTGAGCGCACTCGCGCTTAGCGGCCTTTTGCGCGTTAAGTGGGTCTCCTGGGCAAAACTTCTCAAAACTGGTATTTTATTCTGAAAACGCACATCCGGAGCCATGCCTTCGACACCTTATTCCTCGATGCTTCAAAATGCAACAAATACCTACAAAATAAATGGTAAAACATCAAAAGGTACACTATGTACACAAAAACAAAAATAAACACAAACTAAATGTATTTACACAAAAGTCAAGTTTATTCAATGTTTATTAACAACAAAGAGTCTATAAGTGCAACAAAAAGTATATACAAAAATAACTACAATTTGCACTTATCAAACTCTCCTAAACATGAACTTGTTTGTCCTCAAACAAGGCCAAGCAACTCAAAGAACCAAAAGTAATCAACCAAAGTATCATGAATCAACAAGTTTTGAAAACGGAAAATAAATGTATGGTTCAAACAAAAACACACACGCAAGATAAATACTTACCATAATCCTACAACGGCAACATGTAAACGAAATAAATCCTAAGTACAAAAATTATACTAAACATTCTAAAATAAAACAAGATTGATCATGAATCACACCTAGTAAAAATTTATCGGTAGATAAAGAACACACAAAAGTGAGGGACAAAAAACACTCATCCACAATCTTACAAACAATAGACTAAATTATGCATTCATCCAAAAACTCATATTGAAAATACAAAGGAAATAATCACAACGGCTTTTTAAGACTGTAATGTGACTTGGTTAACAAACAAGGGATAAGTCATAAAGCTAATTGAAACAAAAAAATTCTTTACTCTAAGGGAGTGATCAACTCACAAAGACTTAAGCAAAATAATTTCAGTCAAGCTTCTTCTTCATTCCAAATTTCAAACCAACACACATCACTTATTATTACAACATTATTCGAACTCTTCTTTGGTTTTGTTTTTCAAAACTTTTCTCTTTTTTCTTTCTTTTTTTCTTCTTTCTTTTTCACTTTTTTTCTTTTTTTCTTTTCACTTTTTTTTCTTTCTTTTTCTCTTTCTTTCTCAACCTCATAGTAATACACACAAGCACATAAACATTTTTCTCCCCAACTCTAATTCAACCAACATCATAATATGAATACTCCCTACTTTCTAAGGCAAGGTAAAAATTCAAACCATAAATAATAGTTGAGGATTCAAGAAAACAAAGAAACAATATCCATACAAAAAGATGAACCAAACACTCATAGACAAACATTTAGCAAAAACAATATGGATATCAACAAAAAGTCAAAAGAGGATACTAATGATCACACACTCACAAGGTGAATTGACTATTTGGCCAAGGTAGTTGTGCTCAAAATGAAACAAAAAATGTCTTGATCATGTTCATGCTTTCATACAATCAACACAAACAAAATATTTAACATAATAAAATCCAGTTTAAACAAGAATTGTGGCCTCCAGCATATATGAACAATGGAAAGCTTTCTCACATTTATGAGTAAAAAGGGAACTAAAGTGATTCAAGTCATGAGAAAGTCATGCAAAAAGAATGAATGGTATGGTAATTATAGAAATGATAAATTTCCTAAACATGTTATGTTATATAAAGAGATAAACGTGTACCTGGAGAGTACCAACTTCAAAAACTATCATTACCATACATCCGCAAGTTGACACACTCAAAATTGGAAAATCACCAAATGCGACTTCAAGCTATCAGACAAAAACTTGAGTCCAAACAACAAAAGAAAGAATTAAAGATATTACTATTAATTACTATACTATAAAGCCTTGAGTGAAGTTGGAAAAAGGATAGACAAGCGAAAAATTAAAAATAATTCATTGGCTCTACACAGCAGGGCGCACTAAGCGGCACAGAGCGTGCTAAGCACGCTGCACCAGTTGTAGAAAAACAGGGCAACTGATGCAGCTACTATGCAAGCTCCACTTATACCTACACAACCTCAAACATACAATATTTACAACACAAAAACTTCCTCAAGCTAAACACAACAAGCTTATGGAAAAACTTAAAATTACATAACAAAACAAACGGGTGAAAGTGAGTTAAACAAGTTCACCACACAACATAAACGAACATAAACATGCTTGTTTTACATTGTAAGATCGACGCCTTTATTGTGTGAGATAGTAAACTCCTCTCATCATGCCATGGTATTTTCACACAGCGCAAACCTAAAGAAAGTGTCCTAACAAGCACACAGCAAACGTTACGAAAACAAGATAATTCACAACAATACGTGAAAACAAAGAAAAACACATATATGCACAAGTATGGAAAGTAAACACAAAATATGTACAAGTAAAAATAGACAAGTTTATGTACACATTCTATACAACATATACATTAATTATAAAACTCAAAAACAAAGAAACTATCGCAATGTAAAACAATAAACACCAATCCCCGACAACGACACTATTTTGCTCGATGCGGCAAGCTGCAAGCAAAAAGTAATGTGTTATTTTACTGGATGATATAGGTTATATCGTATCATGTCCACAAATATTGGTGAGAGGGAAAAACTACCGTTCAACAGTTTCAATCCTTCTAAGTTTGAAAAAGGGGGTTTGCGGAAAAAGTGCCGAAAAAGTAAATAAAGCAGTAAAGAAAGCGATAAACAATCATCTGCAGCCTAAGAGAATTTATTCTGGAATCACATTTCACTCTACCCATCAAATAATTAAACCTACATATCAATTGCACACAACCTAAATTACTTGTTAATACCATCATGTATCATTCACACTAAGGCTATCTCTAACGCAAAGTGAGACATCACCCGTATTGCTCTCGTCGATAATCTCTTAACCGACTCAAATAACTCGAATGCATTTCATAACCGATACCCACATGAACATTAAGCCTAAATCAATGTCTAGAGTCTAGGACCTAATAAATATTCATTCAAGAAAGAGATTCGGAAAGCATATGTCTACGATAAACCAAAACTCTACGATTAAGCAAAAATTAAGAATAAACATCGGTATTAATTTGTAAAAGAGATTTCACACAATCCCATGATCAACAAATATACATACAATAAGAGTAAAGATATACATACAACACCCGCCATAGGAATGATACATAGGGAATAAGGAGATGAATAGGAAACTTCTCGCAGTGTCAACATGATCCGAGACCACTCATATCCAATCGACATGATGAACCACCCAATGATGTTGCTTGAACCTCTAAGCTACAAAGAATTGGATCAGAGCTCCTCCAAGAGGGAAAGAGATGATAAAAACCTAAAAAATCAGTTTCTAAACTATTTATACAAAACTGATCTCAACAAACTGTGCTTAGCTGGCTCACCGTGCTAAACGAGCTGCGTGATATTTACACATTAAACCGACCTAAACTGCACTAAGCGGGCTACAAAACTAAGCTTCTACCAAAATGTCAAAACACAAGCAACGCGCTACAAAATGCGTTGAGTTCACTCGCACTTAGCGGCCTTTTGCGCCCTAAGTGGACTCTCCTGGGAAAAACTTCTTAAAACTGGTATTTTATTCTGAAAATGCGCATCTAGAGCCGTGCCTTCGACACCTTATTCCTCGATGCTCCAAAATACAACAAATACCTACAAAATGAATGGAAAAACATCAAACGGTACACTATGTACACAAAAACACAAATAAACACAAAATAAATATATTTACACAAAAGTCTGGTTTATACAATGATTATTAACAACAAAGAGTCGATAAGTGCAACAAAAAGTATATACAAAAATAACTACAATTTGCACTTATCACTCGCACCATTGTTGTAGGGATTTTTAAAAGAAATCTGTAGAACAAAAAAAATATCTTTCACAAACTTCACATACTCTTTGGATCGCTTAAGGTTTTCATGACGCATATCTTGAAATTATCCTTAGCTTTCTTCCAACCTGCCTGAGCCTTATCAAAGATAACTCCAAATCCTCCATCCTCATATGGCAAGATTCCAATTTCTGGTTCGCCTTTTCAAGAGCGACCTCAGTCGTGGATAACACTGATCGTGCATACAATATAGCTTCATATTTCTTCTTCATCTTTTGAACAAGAGATTGCATTATTTCAGCTAATAAATGGGGGTATACAAAATTCTACACTTCAGTCCATATCTCATTCAACAAAGTAGTTGTCTTGGTATGTTGTTCTACATATTAGTCTTGCTGGATAGTATGGGCGCTACATGTTTTTGAAGCATTTCCTTCTCCTTCTGAAGACGGTTAGGAAAGAAAATATCTCCTCTCCCAACAACATTAAAGGCCAAGACAACCGACACCTAACAAGTACGGTACACTAGTTCAACCAATTTCTGTTGTCAAACAACCCCATCAACGCCTAAAAAATATGTGTAATCCTCCTCAAAAATAGAGGATCGAATCTCTTAACCTTTCACGGACTAGGCCGGGCCACGATAAAAGGAGACAATACAGATACGTACGGTGTTGCATAAACACCAGGGCCAAGCCATCCTAAGTCTTGACGGAGCATCTGATGTCGAGTATACATGCTTAGTAATAAGGCTTCATCTAATTATGACCAACGACAAACATAGATTAATTTATACCACAACTCGATCCAAAGAATCTTAACTTTCACTTGAACCAAGACATGAAGGGTAATCATTATCAAATTGGAAAGGGATCTTAAACATAGGATTCTCCAGAAGCCTGCCTAGCATCAACAACACCCGTAGGCAAGCGACAACCCTAGACTTTCTCTTCATTTGGATCACCATGTTATAACTCTTCATCTTATATGCAAATAAAATATTAATTAAATACAAAGAAATTATGGTCACCTAAACATTTCTAGATAAAAGAGGAAACATTCCACCTTGCTCGCTGAAGATGACCTTCATGTCCTCATTCGAAACGAACTCCACTAACAACTGTGTCTCTATGGACCACTTCTTTTGTTTCATTAACACCGCTCCCGAAGGAAAAACACTGTCAATATAGCCTAAATCTTTGAAGAAGGATACCAATATACTCTTCATACAAATTTCTTCATGGGATAAGTCATTTAGTCTACAGACATAAGACCAATCATCCACTAAGAAATTGTTATGGCGCTATAACTTGGAGAACTTGTTTGAACATTAATAAGGTGACTCAAAATCTATATTATAATGGTTATCATGAGCCACCTCAGTAAGAGGGATAACTAGGTAGTACTGATCCTTGAAGTTCTTCATGCTCTATGAATAAACCTCAAACATATCATACTCTGTCTAAGGGAGATCAGAATCCGACTCCAGGCTAAATCAGCAAAACTCTATTGAACCTTGAATAGGTGGAAGAGTATTGTCTAAGAATGTAAACCTTCTTGTATTTGCACCAGTACTGAAAGACTTTTGTATAACCTAACTCAACGGGTGAAACTGTGAAGGAGAAATTACCATATGGTTTAGAGCACCCACATCAAAATTGTTAAAGGGGAGGCAAAAACCTTTCAAATAAAACAAACTATGGAGAGGGATGACTTCCTCTTCGTATTTGCTACAAATTACCTTGTCCCTTTTAAGAGGAAGCACTTCCCAATTTAAGGAATGACTCATTTTGGTTAAATCATACTTTGGGCGCCTTGTCCTATGAAATTAGAAGTAGTTTCCAATGTATCTTGATCCACCCACACTAAAGAGTTGTCTCACGTCGCCCTCTAGACTCTGAATTGAGAGTTGCCCATGTTAAAAGAAGTTGTCAAACATAGTGATGAAATGATTGTAATAAAAGTATAGGATCAACATAAAGACAAACATTTCAACCTGCCAAATCCATCTATAGAAAAAGAATTCACTAGTGCACAAAGATGAAAGAAAAAAACTCATGACTCTCCAAAAACCTTAATGAAGTAAGCATGTGCAAAAAGAAGTGAGTGTTCACACTCGAACGTTAACTCAAAAAGATATACTAAAAAAGGTGGCACTAACACAAATCATTGGCTAATGATAGGAGATTGGTGACGATATAGGAGATTGCAGAAGCGGGAGAAGAGATTTCTAAGGTTCACAAATGGAGAAAAGGGAAACATGGTTGCTACAAAACTCTTTTTATATATCACCCAAGGGTGAGGAACTATGCGATCCTTGATATTGGGAAGTGCAAACCGCACCATCAATAATTAAGATTTCATAGCACATTGTTCAAGAGAACTCAAATGCCATAGTACTAGAAATAATCATTATTGTCAGATATAGGGACACATGTTGCGACGTACCCACGAAACACTGGTAATCATGAAAGAGACATTTAATACTCCTTTTCCCAAAGACACCAACTTCTCAGTGAAACTATTTTGTTTTCTTCCACCATAGATCGGATTGAAGACGAACTCGACAAAGCCCTCACTCTACAACATAGGAATAAGTGCTCGGGGAAAACTGTATCAGGTCGTCCGCAAGGCCCACAAAAAGGGTACAATGACAAGCGTTAAAAAGAAGGAACATGAAACAGGTGAACCATCGCCCCTACCAAGGACACATGATCACCCCCCCCCCCCCCCCCCATCATATCTCTCATTGTTGGATCTAATCAGACGATAAACCACACAAGATGATGAATCACACACAAACGGTTTTAACCGCCCATAATATATAATGATCATTTCGTACCATTTTAGGTATTTAATTCATTCCCACTTTCATACTGTTTTTCACTTAGTAACTCACTTGGACATTAGAGTGTTAATCTTGTAGGTTCACCCATTTTCTGTCGTGCTGGATGCTTGCTCCACCGTACCAAGACTTCATTTCACCATTTGACAACTGTTTCGGGTTGACCAAAGTAGTCTCACAATGTTTGAAAATCAAAGCTAAAAGTAGTTTATATATAACACCCACCTTCCTCAACCTAACAAGACAACTTTTATAAAGGACAAAGTTGTGAGGGTTCTCACACTAAAAGCGAATAATACATCATAGCCACAGTGGCACAAACTTTAGATCGAGCGGAATATTGACGCTAAAAGGAGCGGAATATTGCTTGAGAATCAAGACTAAGAGTTATTTATATACAACCTCCACACTCTTCAATCCATCGAGACACCTTTTTCTAAAGAACAAAATCATGAGTTCTCATACTCAAAGCAAAAAATATCTTGTCATCGCAGTGGCACAAACTTGTGGTTGGTCGGAGCATTTACAGACTATTTCTATATTATTATTTGAATATCAACTCTAACTATAATAAGTGAGATATCCAACCCTAAACTTCCTACATGTATAAAACATTGGCTTTCATGTTATAATTGTGGAGGAACATTGTAGCAAACTAACAGTGTATGAACAAACTTATCTTGTTTTGTTTTGTCTTTTTTGTTTTTGTTCTAAGCCATGAATAGTAATTTTGGTGCAATCATGTAGGAATGGCTTGAATTCTGGTGCATGTTACATGCCACTAATATTTGCAATGATTTTACTCTATTATAAAGTAGCCACCCAACAAATATAAACAGCTTTAGAGTTTAAGACTTAGCATGCTGTGTTACATAAGTCAACATTTCAATCATTTGGTTTTTTTCTTTTGTTTTGTTTTTGCTCTTGTAGCTTTCTTGTTCCACATACAAGTCAAAATGTAACAGTTGCATGAAATTGTCAATGCACTAGATGTGGTGTACATAATCTTGTTCCCTATTCATTCCTCTTCCATTCATCATTTTAACTACATAAAAAAAGAGAAATGTTCTTATTACAAAATCTGCATAAAGAACATACATTTTTTTATGCTTCTTTTCTTAGAAACACACTGTCTCAAATGGCAGCATCTCCATCTCCTCAATCACCTCTTGCGTCGCAAACGATTAACGACGGAAATATTAGTACTGCGAAAGAAACAACAACTTCTTCACCCATAAGCAAAATGAGTCCACTTATTTTGTTAGTTATAATAGTATTAGCAATCATCTTTTTTCTCTATGGACTTGTCCAGTTAGTTTTATGGTTACTGATGAAAAGGCCATCCTCTTCATCTCATTATAATTCCAACAGATTCCAAGAATCGACCCGAACGCGGTCTCTTCAGAGGCAACTACAACACCTATTCCACTTGCATGATTCAGGTCTTGACCAAGCTTTCATAAACACTCTTCCTGTTTTCAACTACCAAGATTTATTGGGTTTGAAGGAACCTTTTGATTGTGCTGTGTGTCTCTGTGAGTTTTCTGAACAGGATAAGCTGAGATTGGTTCCTATATGCAGCCATGCATTTCATATGAATTGTATTGACACATGGCTTCTCTCAAATTCTACTTGTCCTCTTTGTAGAGCAAATATCTCTAACAATAGTTTCCCTTTGGAGAATGTTAACGTTGTTGAGGATTCTTTGGTTCTGTCACATAGGTTCAATGTCAATGGTGATAAAGAGAATATTATTGAGGAACAAATAGGTGACAAAAGGGTGTTTTCTGTGAAGCTTGGAAAATTCAGAAGTAATGGATTGGAGGATGGTAGTACTAGTAGTTATAGTTTGGATGAAAGGAGATGTTATTCAATGGGTTCATATCAGTATGTGTTTTGTGATTCAAATTTGCAAGTGGTTTTGTCTCAATCTTGTTGTGAAGATGAAAATGGGAATGTGGAGGGGAAGAGGATAGGGAGTAGAATCAAAGGTGAGAGTTTTTCTGTTTCTAAGATATGGCTTTGGTCTAAGAAGAGCAAGTTTCCTAGTTCTAATACTGTTTTTCCTTGATTTTCTTGTTGTGTAAGAAACTTAGAAAGGTAAATGTTTCATGTGAAATCTTCATTTTCTATTTTAGAGTTGCATATAATTACTAAGGTTCATGTTTAGTTCTTTTACTTTGTCTTTCAACACGTGAGTTGCATTGCATTATGCTTGTGTCTAAGGTATTAGAAGGATGATACTATTATAAATCATTGTAAGTTTTGAGATGAGAAAGAGTTATTTGTTTTGAGATTCTTGATTTAGGAAACACATTGCAAACACCTCGGTTATTATATAAATTATTTAAGTTTTTTCTATTGTATTCTTGAGTGAAATTCATTGAGAATTTGAGAGAAAGATAAATGATAATGAACTGGAGTAATTTTGCATGGGGCTTAAAAAGGCAGGCCTATTTAATAGGGGAAGAAATTGGGCGTGAAAGGGTGGAATCACACGGCGGGCACGAGATGTCGCCCAGTCCGGCCCAATATGCTTTGGACGTGGATCATCCGCTCAAGTTGAGTGTGTTTCAACTCCTAGTCACATAAGGACGTGTCAAGACACATATAGGGAAAAAATAAACTATAATATCCACTAGACCAGGAAGGTAACATCACCATCTACCAGGGGAGGAAAAAAATGATTCACATTGATGAAGAGGTCATAAAGTTAAAAGAAGCTGACTTTATAATATATATCAAATATCTCTTTTGGCTGGCAAATATGGTGCTAGTGAGAAAGGTGTCAAGGAAATGGAGGATGTGCATAGACTTCACGGACCTTAACCCAATTGCCCTAAGGTTCCTCATCTATTGCTTAACATCCACAAGTTGATTAATAGGTTGTCAGGGTATAAGGGGTATAAGGTCTTGAGCTTCACGGTGCCTACTCCGGGTACAACCAATTAAGATGGACCCCCTAGACGCTCCTCAAACTTCCATGTAAAATAACTAAAATTACTACTATGAGGTCATGTCTTTATTCCTCAAGAATGTAGGCGTTACTTACCAAAGGTTTATGAATGATGTCTTTTCAAATTGGATTGGGAAAAATATCGAGGTCTATATATATACAACTTGGCCATGAATATCTCAGAGGAGGAAAAACACTGCAATGACCT
Source organism: Vicia faba (assembly GCA_948472305.1). NCBI lineage: Eukaryota > Viridiplantae > Streptophyta > Magnoliopsida > Fabales > Fabaceae > Vicia > Vicia faba. The sequence continues at coordinate 1,081,595,355 of OX451739.1, read as the reverse complement.
GGATGACATCCTAAATTGACTCAGGAATTATAACATGTGTGTGAATCCCGCCAAGTGTTCATTCAGAGTCCAAGCAGGAAATTTCTTAGGATTCATGGTAAGTGAGAGAAGAATAAAAGCAAATTCAGATAAGTGATATAACATCATTGATATGAGGAGTCCTGCCACAATGAAGGTAGTTCAATAGTTGACATGACACATGGATGCCTTGTCCAAATTCTTGCCCTGTCCAAGAGAAGTTTGAATGGGCCGAGGAATGTGACAAGACCTTGTCAGCACAAAATAATTTCTTGGCGACTCCACTGGTCTTGACTCACACGAAGAAGGGAGACAAAGGGATTTACAACTTTGTTGCCTTTCCCTTTAATACCTTAATTGTTTGACCTTTTGTTCTTCATATTGAAATTTCCTTTATTAACCATGATAATAATCTTTCCTTTTGATTTCAGATTCAACTTAACATCTCTCAACATGCCTAACAACTCTAGCAGTGTTTTGTCCATATAATTCATGTTAATATTTAGGAAAATTTGACTGGATCTCCCCGACAACGATGGCATAACCAAATCAATTGAAATCTCCTTTTTTATGTGGCAAAAGTCGTGTCCATCATTTGGATTGCCCATGTAAATTGTTTAACGGAAACTAGTTTGCTAACTCGACCATGATAAATTCTGTCACCAACTCATGGTCCAAACAAATTTTATCCCAATGGTGAACCCTTTAGCTAAAGGATAAATCAAGTCAGCTAATAAGGCCATCCTATATGGAATAAAGAAGAATCTTGACGAGGACAAGGGTTTATGGTCCTAACAATTGAAGGGAAAATATCATCAGATATGCAACATAAAACAAAAACTTTCTTTTGGTGAATCCTTATGAATGGACCTATTCAGTGATATGATGGTTACCTCTTATAGTGATTAACCCTTGATGTTAATTCTATAGAACAATCGTGAGCAGTGAACAAATGAGAACACCTTTACACAGTCCACACGAATAAAATGTCTTTAATTTTCGTGCTACATGACTGTTGCGGTAGAAATATTTAAGACTAAGCCATTGGATTGACTAGACTTATACAGATCAAAAATAAAAATCACCACTGCGCTTTATTATTTCCAAAGGAATGGGAAAAGAGCGAGTAACCCAAAATAGAGGGGGAAAGATTCAAGGTAATGGGGTTGGTTATACAAAGGGAAGGTATTAGCATCCTAAACATCTACGGTACTCCGTAGGAACCTCTTTGAAAAATCTGTATATTTTGGCTATAAAATGTTGTATGTAAAATAGATGGCGGAGGTGAGAAAAGAAGTATTTTTTAATGATTTTTGCACCCGTCGCGGTTGCGAACCTTTAGTGCCTACGTACCACCTTTCGTGCAATAGGGGATCATGGTACACATAGTTCCTCTTTTGAAAATTTTAAAACACAAATATGTTGGTTTATTTTATGAGATAAGACATCATCGTCATTGTCCGTGTGGAAAACATACTTACTACCCACAATCATGAGAAAGGAGAATTTGTATCATCTCAAAGTGGAAGATATGGCTTGGATTTTAAAATTAACAATGCCTCACTCAACACCCAAGTGGAAAATATCTCACTTCACTACATATTGTAGAAGTATAATTGTTTACATCACTACAAGGATCGACAAGAGTCTATTCTTTTGAGAAAAGTTTAAAGTAAAAGCCAAAGTGGCAAAATAGTTTGAAATGAGATTGATTGACTTTTAGTCTTCTCACAAAAAAAATGTCAAGGTATTATTAAGTTGATTAGAGGTTATTCATGAAAATATTTTGAAAATGCATGGACCTAAGTCCAAGTTTATTATGGAAATGGTTCAAGTTTCAAAACAAGAATAGTTTTCAAAAGGAGGAAGAAGATTTTTTGAAATTAAAGAAAATGGGAGGAGAAGAAGAGACTATCCTAAAGCATAAGGTAAAAGCTAGGGAGAGGAACCATCTAACCAACAAGAAGCCAAAACTTGACATTATGAGTCAAGATAGAATTCTCATTCCTTAGATTGAAACCAAGCAAGAAAAGATACTAGACCTCTTAAGAGAACCAAACTTCAAGTGTATTAAGTCTTCACAAAAATTGGGCAGAGTAACGGTTGTATACGGGTGAATTCCAAATTACAAACAAAGTATGTAATCGCAATAACCTGCACACAAAACAAACAAACAACCCAATGTCTTGAGGTAAACCTCAAGAGCTCCAGATAAAATATCAATTAAGGTTACAAGATCTCCAACATAAGCCAAGATTTTTAACCCTAAGTCCAAGAAGTCCAATACTCCATAATACCAAGGATAGTAACCAAATAGTCCAAGTATCATTAAAGCTTTTTAGGGTTCATGTTGATTATTAGGTGTCTTGAAAAAAGAAAAGAAAGGCTCAAATGAGCAAAATAAAGATAACAAAGATATAAATGCTCAAGTGAGCAAAATACAAATGACATGAAATGTAACTCTTAAAGTAAATGGTACATAAAACATAAAAAATAAAAGCATAAAGTGAAACAAATTAATAATTAGTGGTTAGTTGGATAACCATCTTGAAACTTGCATTTGAAACTCATTAGAGGATTGGTAGAACCAAAGCCTCCACACAACAAGTTTCATTTGCTTTTTGTCAAATATATCATCCATTTGGAATCCTCACAAGTGCCATTTAATGATCAATGATGTTTAAGTGATCCGCATTGACCAAAAGTGATGTGGATCTATTAGAGGATTGGTAGAACCAAAGCCTCCACACAATGAATCTCAAGGTTATTGGATCAAAGAGATCAAATTAACATACTTGGGCTTGCAAACATAGGTTTGAGCCACGAATGATCATTTATTCGAATCGGGACAAAATTTAGCGCTATGTTAAGCAATCGTAAGTGGACTTCTATAGAAGTCACACCTATTTTGAGGTCGGTCAATAGCAATATATGCACCATTTGTTTTGAGACATGATATAGAGATCATGCTCCAATAACACTTAGTGCAATAAGAAAGGGATGAGATGAAGAGGGGTGAGGAAGAATATACAAACCACATTTGAATTAAATTTTAATCAAATTATTATTAAAATCATTCATCCATTTTTATGGAGTTAGACTCAACACCATGGATCTAATGATGTTAATAAAGTTCATAATAAAAAATTCAACCCAAGATCATCTAGAAAATAATCACAAAATAATATTGCATTTAATATACATTAAAAGGGTTTTAAAATATTTTTTAAAATAGAAATAAAAGAGGAAAATATCAACTATGTTCAAATTAATCAAGAAATAAAAAGTAAGACCGTAGAAAAATCAGAAAATGACTCAAATATTTTTATAAATTTTTTGTTAATTTTTTAAATTCAGAAACTATTTTTAAAATTAAAAGAAATAGGTAAAATAAACCAAAAATGATAAAAAAAAATAACAAAGTCAGAAATAAAAAATAAATGAGGTCGCCAATATTTTTCACAATATCATTGGATCATTCCATAATTTTTTCAGAATTAAAAAATGTATAAAAGTATTTTTAAACATTTAAAACAATTCAAATAAAGTGAAAATTTATAAAAAAAATATCAAAACACAAAATAAAAATGTGAAAAAATAAAAATCAGAAAGATAAAAACCAAAAATATTTTTCATAATTTTTTCAGATTTTTTGGACTAAAAATGAATTTTCTATAATTTTTTGAAATTTAAAACAATTAAATATAAAAATCAGAAAATAAAATAAAAACTAAAAAGATGTGGACCAATGGATCAAAGTCAAAACGCGTTAGTAATCAAATCCAAGGGATCTGGCGCACTGTACATATCCTGGTCATTAGTGAATAAAACACTGAATCATTAATTAAGTCAGATTTCAAAAAAAAAAAAACAAGTGGCGCGCCATCATTGGTTGGAAGATGACACGTTGGTCATCTTCAACCTCCAGCCAACGTAAATTGCATGTCTCTCAAACTGTAAAATTAGAAGCTCAGACCTATGTCATTCACTTCGTCTTTTCAAGACGAAGACAACCACACCTTCACGACAAATTTTATATAAACTATAGCTCAAGAAATTTGGTAGGAAAGTTTTGAAAAGGGATTTGAAATTTCATGGTCAAAACGTGTTTCTAGATAAAAGCAAGTGTTGCGACTAGAACCAGGGCAATGAGAGCATCACAATGATATCAAAATTTTGAAGAATTGATGGAGAAATCTACCTATGGAAGTTGAGTTGCAGAGCTCTGAAACTGGACTTCTATGGAGCAATATAGGGCACGATTCTTGAAGGTAATTATATGGTTAGCTTCAGGGAAGATCAAGGAAGGTGAATTGATAGTAAAATTGGATTGAAAAAGGCTTGAAAACTGATTACGAAGTTACATAAAATTGAGTTACGGAGCGAGTTTAGCAGGGTGATTCTGGCTATCCAAGCTTGATGAAATGAATGGGGGATGTCCCTCTATTTATAGGGAATCAAATAGAATGTTCAAGCGTGTGAAATGATGAAGTTTGGAGGGAAATCGTGTGAAGTTACAAACAAGAAAAGTGTGACTTCTAATTTGATCAAAACTCGTCCCAAACGCGCGTTTTGCTATGCTAATCACTTCTGGAAGTTCACTAAACATGTTTAGAAGCAAAAACGCACAGAAACAAAGTGATTAGAAGCTAAACCAATGATTTCGAATTCTGACTTTTGAAGAAACTTCAGTTTCAAGTTACCAAGTTCAAATCAATGGCATTCTCAGCTCAAGGGGTCTTAGGGCATGATTCTTGACGCTTTAGAAAGACGAGGTTACAAGCTTTGCAATGGAAAAAGAATGGGATCAAATGGATGTTTGAGCTGAAAGTTGCAATGAGTCAAAGTTGGGGAAAAAAGTTGACTTTCCATACTTAGAAATATTTTAAGTTTTTATTCAAAAATGACCTATAATGTTTTGCATCCAAACATGGCCTTGCACTTGGAATTTGCTCTTGATCAAAAAAGATGGCATGAAATAGACCTCTTGAATGACATTTTGAGACTTGAACCATTTAAAATCTCCAAAAATTGAGAGAGTTATGAATTGTTGAATTTGGAAAAAAATCATGAAATGACCTATAATCTTTTGTATCCTTTGGGAATCCTCCATCCATTTTCTCACTTTACACATAAAAGAAGGCATGAAGTTCACATCCTCAATATCATTGTGGAAAATGAGTGGGCCCGAGGTGATAAAAATTGACCAAGTTATGATCATTTGAAGTCACACATGGAAAATTGGGGGTTCATCTAGAGGACTTGTAATCTTTCTTCATCATCAAGTTTCTTCCACATGAAAATTAATTGAAACTTTTGAAGTGATTTGTCAATAACCCTTTAAAGAGAAGGATGTCTTTATAGTCACTCAAAAATACCAAAAGATTAGCAAGATATACTTCTTTGAAGTTCAAAACCCTAGCTCCTAGATCAAGAAAGTGCTTTGAGGAACTTTGACAATTTTGAACAACCTTCTTGTACCAACACTCTTGCTTTGTAAATAAAAGTTGATGAGGATGATAATGAGAACTCATATCCATCAAAACCACTTCCATATCTTGATAATTGATAGAAACATGCACTTTTGACCAATAGGAACAAGACCTTGTCCAACCATGACAACTTCTTCCATCAACCCCTTGTACTTTTGAATCAATTTTCATAACTTTGTAATGTGGTGAACCAAAATAACCTTGCCATTACATTTCTTTCAAAATAACTTCAATGGAGAGGTTTGGATTCCTCAACCTTTATTGACTAGGGTATGGAAATAAACTCATGAACCCTTGGATCAACTTGCTAAGCCACATTGCATTTACCTACATTATTAACAAGTAAGACAAACCAACATTGCATTTTATTAATTAGAAAGAGAATCAAGACAAAATATTCATGATCACAAAATAAAACAAGTCAAAGGTGCTTGGTGATTCCTCAAAGAGAAAAGCTAAATATAGGGAGAAGAACCAAAAGCCCTAATGTGATCTTGTTGTGATTGAATCAAAATGGTATGATGAAGGGATCTTAGGGGAAACAATTAGGGTACAACAGCTTACCTTATTTAAGTTTCTTCTATCCGGAGATACGAAGGTTAAAAATCTTCGTGTCGACGCGATCGAAGATACTTAAATATAAAACAAACCCTATTTTTGTCCCTAAGATGCCATGCAATGCTTATGAGTATGAATGCATATGAACAACTTCAAAGGGACACAAAACACCACTGGGGATGTAACAAAGAAAAATAAAGATCAAAAGAGAAACCCGACCAGGAAAATAAATCACCGGTGGATCAAAAAGACCCGACTCATAGAGGATGGTAAAAGGTCAAGGGATACACCAACTTTTACTGAAGACGAGACTACCAACATTCATTGAAGAGTAGAAAGGGAGAAGAAAAAAACAACATTGACGTTCACTGACGGCGAGCTACCAACGTTTATTAAAGGTAGAAGGAAAAGAAATATCATAGCACCGCTATTCATTGACGATGAACTACCAATGTTCACTGAGGGTAGCAAAAAGATAACAATCATCGATGCTCACTTCCGAAGACCTACCAACTTTCACTGAAGGTAGAAAGATAATAGATTATAGCACCACCGTTCACTGATGATGAACTACCAACGTTCACTGAGGGTAGCAAAAAGATAATAATCACCAACTTTCATTGAAGGTGGCCTACCAACTTTCACTGAAGGTTGAAAGAGAATATATCATAGCACCGCCGTTCACTGACGATGAACTACCAACATTTACTGAGGATGGCAAAAAGATAAAAATCATCGACGTTCACTACCGAAGACCTACCAACTTTCACTGTAGGTATAAAGAGAATATATCATAGCACCGCCGTTCACTGACGATGAACTACCAAAGTTCACTGAGGGTAGAAAAAAGATAACAATCATCAATGTTCACTGCCGAAGACCAACCAACTTTCACTGAAGGTAGAAAGGAAAATATATCATAACATCGTCGTTCACTGACGATGAACTACCAACTTTCACTGAAGGTAGCAAAAAGATAACAATCACCAACTTTCACTGAAGGTGACCTACCGACTTTCACTGAAGGTAGAGAGAAAATATATCATAACACTATCGTTCACTGACAGTGAACTACCAACGTTCACTGAAGGTAGCAAAAATATAACAAGTTTCCCCAAAATTCTGGCATTTCAACTAGAACGGGTCTTAACTTCTTTTTTAACCAAGGCATTCTGCCTGGAAAGGGTAGTATATATAACTGTCTCAAATGAAGAGACTACCACTTGCAAAGATTTCACAATGAACTGTCTCTGTCATGTTTGAAAAGATTTTCCTTCCACTGGAGTAATTTGACAACGAACTGCAAACTATCCACTCATAGAGAAGATAGCAAAAAAAGTAACGTCGACATTTACGGGGAAGTATAAGTTGCTCAAATAAAGAGACCTGTTACTTGCTGTTATAGGAAGGATTATAAAATGACTCTTTGGGGAAAATAATATGCCTTCCTGGGGAAAGAGACATGACTTCCTGGGGAATGTCACCATATTCCTGCTAAGGAGATAAAATCTTCTCGTGTAAAATAAATGCACATTCTCAAACCAAAACCCGAAGCTTGCAGAAATCCAAAGTGATAATATTGTTGGGAAATAAAGATTCAAACCAAAAATAAACTGGAGTAAAACAGTCTACCAAAATACATTCTTTGAGAAATAAACTCAAGAGGGAAACTCAAATCATCCAGACAAAGAGCTGTGTAGGAAGGCTAAAGTAAAAATCTTTCACGAGGGATAACTCAGTGGGGAAATTGAAAGAATATACACTTCCTGCTTATGGCTAACACTTTATTAGGGAGAGGATAACACAAATCTGCAAAATAGGGTAATATGTCAACAAAATATTAACGAAAGTGAATGAGCAATGATTTTCTAAATTTAACTATGTATAATGTATGTATGAATGTATGACTGTTATTATGTATATGCTGACAAAACAGACATATAATACTGGGATAAACAAACAAAACCAACTCGAGAGAACACAACACTCGGTCAAATCACATCCAAGATGATTATCCCAAAAGAAAATAAGCACTAACTGAGGAAACAAAGTCCTACTGCATGGCTTAACTTTACTGGGGAGAAACAAAATATAGCGACAAAACAGTACAGGTACAGGGATATAACATCCTTCTCCAAGCTTCGCCAGGGAAAAGTACTCAGACTTCAACGAGGAAATGAATGTCTTCAAGTGTATCACTTCTACTGGAGATTGGCAAAACTGATTTCGAATAAGGCAGATGGGAACCAAATCGTCAAAACATTCACTAGGGAATTCAAGCCAACTTTAAAGGAGACAACAACATACATACTTCACTAAAGGAGATAATGCTTCATCATCGAGACATCTACTGAGGACTTCGTGCTGACTTCATTGGGGTGGTCAACACCACATCATTGAGGGGAAACCAATATACGTTCTTCACTAGGGAAACCGAAGATACGTGTTCTTCGAGAGTAAGTATTGTACCAACTTCTCCGGGGAGAAAGGACTTCTATCAAATGAGCGAAGCCTTCACTAGATAATCTTGAATTGAGTCTTCAAATCATGCAAACTCAAAAAACGAAAAATGAACCAAGACTTGACCGGGGACACTAGAGTCACAAACCCAATACAGCGAAAACGTGTGAAGTTGCAAACAAGAAAAGTGTGACTTCTACTTTGATCAAAACTCATCCAAATGTGTGTTTTGTTATGCTAATCACTTATGGAAGTTCATTAAACATGTTTAGAGGCAAAAACGTGCAGAAACAATGTGTTTAGAAGCTAAATCAAGGTCAGTTTCAAGTTACCAAGTTCAAATCAATGGCATTCTCAGCTCAAGGGGTCTTAGGGCATGATTCTTGAAGCTTTAGAAAGATGGGATTACAAGCTTTGCAATGGGAAAAGAATGTAATCAAATGGATGTTTGAGTTGAAAGTTGTGTTATGTCAAAGTTGGGAAAAAGAAGTTGACTTTCCATACTTAGAAATATTTCATGTTTTTCTTCCAAAGTGACCTATAATGTTTTACATCCAAACATGGCATTCCTCTTGTAATTTGCTCTTGACCAAAAAAGATGGCATGAAATAGACCTCTTGAATGCCATTTTTAAACTTGAACCATTCAAAATCTCCAAAAATTGAGAGAGTTATGAATTGTTGAAGTTGGCAAAAAATCATGAAATGACCTATAATCTTTTGTATCCTTAGGGAATCTTCCATCCATTTTCTCACTTTGCACATAAAAGAAGAAATAAATTTCACATCCTCGAGATCATTATGGAAAACGAGTGGGCTCAAGGTGATAAAAATTGACCAAGTTATGATCATTTGAAGTCACACATGGGAAATTGGGGGTTCATCTATAGGACTTGTAATATTTCTTCATCATCAAGCTTCTTCCACATGAAAACTATTTGGAACTTTTGAAGTGATTTGTTAATAACCATTTGAAGAGAAGGATGTATTTGGAATCACTCAAAAATACCAAAATATGAGCAAGATATACTTCTTTGAAGTTGAAAACCCTAGCTCATAGATCAAGAAAATGCTTTGAGGAACTTTGGCAATTTTAAACAACCTTCTTGTACCAACACTTCTTGAATGTTCGTATATTTTTGAACCTAACACACTCCTTCCTCCTTCGCTTCAGCATAAACAGAGATATCACCGCACTGATAGGGATGGCAGGAACTTATTAGACGCATGAATCGAACGTACCAAAAGCTTTACTTCGTTCCCCTCTTGTTAAATCCTAACCTCATTTTCACAGATTCATCTTTAATTGCTCTGAATCTAACCAAGAACCTAAACCCTAAGTTGATGAAGAAAAACCAAATTAAACTATGCTAACTAAGCTTCTGGCCACGATTCCTTGGGATTCCGATTCTACTTTCGCCGTTCTTCATGTTCGTATCAAGAAATCGAAGAAAGAGCGAAGGATCACCGACCTGTGATGACGCCTAAGACCGAGTTGGAGATGATGAAGATAGGTAGGGTACGCTGAAAACTCTTCTCTGATTGTCACGGATTTAATCGATAGACAACCAAAAGACTAATCTGGTACTTGTGTTCTTTTCATTTACCTTGTGAAAACTTCTTCTTCTTTCTTCTTCTGCGTTTTTTCAATTGTTGTTGTTATTACGATGCATGCTTGAAGAAGTTTTTGAACTGTGACAGAGTGATGTGAGGATGAGTTATTGCACGTGTGTTATGTGTTAAAGATTGTTGTGTTTGCGTTGATGTTGATGAGAAATTTCAGAACGATGCTTGAATATTAAAGAACGAATGAGTAGAAGTTGCATAGAATTTATTGTAATTGATGAAGAGGAAGATTTAGTGATGAATGATGGTGCGTGAATGCAGGAAGATGAAGCAGAGAGAAAAAATAAAGAGCTTTTGGTTATTCTTCTGCATATTATGAAGAATGATGGAAGGTTTGTGGAATATTTAGAGAGAGAGAGGGTGCAGAGATAATTTTCTGGAGTTTTCTTGGTGATTCTCCAACTGATTGAAGAATGTTGAGAAAATGAAGGTGAAGGTTGAAGATGGAAGAGAGAGTAGAAGATTGTTTTTGAGAGAATTTTGGTGATTCTTTGGAGGAGACTGAAGAATGAACAGAAAAGGTAAGTTTTCTGGTTTTATTCTGTTTCTCGGTAAAAGTTAGCTAGAGCTGAATTAATCCTAAACCATTGGATATCAATTTCTGTTAGCGAATTAAAGGGTACAAATTAGGCGGTTAGAGTTTGTTGTAATGGTTAGTTAAGTAGTTTGAGATTCTGTTAGAGTTAGTTAGGAAGTAATTTAGATCATGTTTCTGTTTTTCTGTATTTCTATTGGACTAGTTTATTGGTTTTTCTTCTCACTTTTCTTGCTATTTTCTCTTATATTTTCTGATTATTCCCTCTATTTTATTGAGCTGGCTTATTATTTCTGATTTTCTAATTTTTCTTGTGGTTATTTCACGGTTTCCCTGTTTGGTTGGCTGAACTGAGTTTGTTAGTGCATGTTGAAACTCGGGCAGCACGACAGCAGGTCGTGATGACACAATTTAAGAGCACGTCAACAAATTTCATGTGAAGCTTGGAGATTGTAAAGAGTCGGATTAGAAAGTAGCATAGCGAGAAGAAATCCTTAAGATTAGATCATTTCCATAATTGTTTTCTTTGCAAATTCTTAATGTAATTGTCTTGTATTTGTAGTGATCAAAACTTTGCAATAAATTTGAATCAGTTTCCCACTTGTAATTTCCCTTCCATTCTTGCCTTTGGACTTCCACGGAATGAATCCTTTATATTCACTTGAATATGGTGAAATTTTGTTTGAATTTTATGTAAGTTGGCGGGACTTTGATATTTGAAAGAAGCTTAGAATGAATGATATTGAACTTGAAATCTTGAATCATTTTGAATGAACTTGAAAACTTGAATGGATATTTGTAAATCAATCTTCAAAGAACAAAACCACTCCACTTGTACTGTAAGTAACAAGTATAACAATGAATCTACATCATTATTCTATGTACCATGATTTAATGTTCTTGTAAATCAACCAATAAACTCTTAACTTGGTGACCAAAGATCCCACAAGGTGCCATGTCTTGAAGAAAACTTGTATCCTAAGGAAAAGTTGATTGGAAAATCCTCTTTAAATCACGATACACAAATCCCTAATTGATGAAGTAAGGAATAGATGATTCCACCGTATCAATTCCATAATAAACCTCTAGGAGCTTCAACAACAAATGTACCTTTGGATTATGAAAGATAGTTTTAATAAAACCCCAATGGAATCAATACTCTTGAAAAAACCCTTATCCCACAAAATAGGAGTAGATGATTCACAAAAGTGTTTATGCTAAAGCTCACACCCTTTAGGATAGAACCAAATGCTCATCACTTAAGAGAAAGCTTCAGATGAAAGTCAAGCCTTTGTAAGAAAATCCAAGAAGTGATGATAGAACTTGTAACACAAGTAATGGATGGAGGTCCTTAATTTTGAAGGAGAGAGACTCAACATATCCATAAGATGCAACCATAAACCATGATCCTTGGAGAAGAAACCTCAACCGAACACAGTAGCTGAAAAACCCTGACTTTGACCGTACATAGGGAAGTAAACCCTAATGGCATTATCTCTTAAGTAGAAAGAAGTTCAAGGTAACCATATGACTGAAACAACTCGATGAAAATCATCAAACAATGAAGTTGCCATCGAACGTCTTTTATGCCACATGAATGGAAAGGTAAACATCGAGAAAATCTGAGAAGGGAGAAGTCACGGTCTTGCAACCGAGAGACCGGGTAAGGGAGTCTGTTATGCGAGGGGAAGGTATTAGCACCCCACACGCCCATAGTACTCTATGGTATCCACTCTTGTTATTTATCTTATGAGTGTGTCTAATATATGATTACTATTTACTACTGAGGAAGAATGCATGCAAAAGAAAGTAAAAAATAATGTAGGGAAAATAAAGTTGTGCTTGCTTGGGCCCTACCCCAATTCCTACATATCCTTTTTGAGGAATCAGAGTTACCGTAGTTCGGCTCACATGTTTTTATATGTTTTGTGTTTTTTATGAATAATGATAATTCCGCCTTCTGCCAGAGCTCGACCTTTGGAGACTCACGCGTTGGCACAAAAGTAAATTAATCATGTCCTTATCTGAAAATGGTTTTGAGTTATGCCCTCAAAGCAAGATGCCACATTTGATTGGTTTGTGTTTTGTTACCTTGAAAAGGGTTTAAGTATGATTAGTATGTTTTTATGATTTGCTAAGAAAAAGAAAGTTTTAGTCTTAAATGCATATGCAAAAGGGAGAAAACAACTAAGGGAGACTAGCCTAGCATCACCCCTAATGTTATCATACAATGTTGGCCCCACGTCAAGGATGAAAGGGAAATATCTACCTAATGTTAAAATGTATGGTTTGCAACCTAAGGTCTAACTTGTATCCCAAAAGAACAAGCACATCCTAAGGGAACATGGTATAGAAAGCAAATAATCAAACAAGCTCGAAAGAGAACACACATGAAATGGTAAAGAAAAGAAGCGAAATGCTTTATCCAAGGGGAGCGTATCACTTGAGGAAAACAAGCGGGAGTGAAATATAAAAGAAGATAAATGTTTTAGCTAAGGGGAGTGTATCACCCGAAGCAAACAAGCGGGAGTAAGATGTAAAATAAAAATGTGATATCCAAAGCGACTGAACATCTAACCAAGATATAGGAGATCGAGGTAGACAACAAAAGGCAATATGAACAATCACGGAGCATCAACATTGGTCAATGCGAACTCCTGACAAAGTGTCGGGGTTTGATTGTGTGATACGGTGGGAGAACTGACTTGAGGTTTGCGTTTGTATTCGCAAATGTTGCGGTTAGCAAGAGTCGCCACCGACTTTTTATTTTATCCTAAGGAAAGGTTAAAAAGCACATCAAAAACCTTTTGAGATGTTTTCTTGGGTTCGGGGAGTAGATTATAGAAAGGGAAGGTATTAGCACCCTTTCTATCCATGGTTATCCATGGGCTCTTAGTTACTTGCTTAGATCACTTGCCTTTTGTTTTCAATTGTTTGAAATGGTGCTTGAGTGTGTGGGTTTGAAAATATTTTGAAAATGTTTTGAAAAGATGCCAATGTGGTGGCAACCTTTGTAATGATCCATGTGGGGATGTATACAAAGATGTATGTCTTTTGAAAAGGTTTTCATTTGTTTTTGAACGTTGTTTTGAAAGTGTAGTGTTGTGTGGTTTTGAAATTAGGCAAGTGTTTTGTTTTGCAAGTTGATTCAAGTAACTAAGAGGTTATCTACTCCTAAATTTCTCAAAAGATTATTGCTATACTTTAACCCTTTTAACAAGTTTACACCACCATTGTATTTGGTGGGCAACCTTGTGTTAGGATGTGAAAGGGACAGGCGCGGGTCATCGTTTAGACCATAATTGTAACGACGTTAAATGTCTTTGGGCAATTTCTTTAAGGGACTTGATCATTTGTTTTGTTTGTTTTGAAAAATTTTATCGAGGGACTATGATCATTCAAACTGTTTGCTTTGCCCAAAGATGTTCAACATACAATATGGCCCATTTATTTGAAGGCAACAAGTGGAATACCCTAGGGGGTGCAAGTGTGATTTGTGTGTTCATTTTCATGCTTGCTTATCTTGTATTAGGTCAAACTATTTTTTATCGTTTTTCGCATACAAACCCTAATTCTAGCATGTTATTATTAGAAAGCAATAAAGTGCGAAATTAAAATTACTAAGCTATTACACAACCAAATATGGGAAGGGGGGTACAAATGTTCAAATGGGGATATTGACAAGAATTTAAATCTAAATTATTACAACAATTGGATATTTTGCAATGCATAATTAAATGTAAATTAAATAAATATGTGAAATGTAAAAAGAAAGTTTCTATGTGTATGAGAAAATATTATTTATGTAAAAGGAAAAAGAAAATAAAAATGTATTTATTTTTTAGTATTTTGAACTTAGGGTGAAAAACCCTAATTTTTAAATAAAAGGCATTATTATCTAATTTAATTCTACTATTTATTTATTATTTATAAAAAATAAAATAAAATGAAGTGTATTGTGAAAAAGGTATTTTTGTATCAAATATTAAATAAAAATGAAAAAAATCAAATATTTTTATATTTTTGTCTTAAATATATTAATAATCATATATATATATATATATATTTTATTAAACCCTAGATATGTATTATACAAAAATAAATATTTATTTAATATTTTAATAAAATAAACAAAGAGTATTTTTGTGTGAAATATTTCAGAAAGTAAATAAAAATAAAAAGTGTGTTTACATTATTTTTACATTTATTCTAATAATCAAATATGTATATATTTATGTACAAACTAAACAAATAAACAAATAAATATGCAATAAATGCAAAAAATAATGAAAAAAATATTTTTAATTTTCTAATGGCATGAGA
This sequence comes from Vicia faba, assembly GCA_948472305.1. Classification (NCBI taxonomy): domain Eukaryota; kingdom Viridiplantae; phylum Streptophyta; class Magnoliopsida; order Fabales; family Fabaceae; genus Vicia; species Vicia faba. The sequence continues at coordinate 1,081,580,344 of OX451739.1, read as the reverse complement.
AAAAATAAATGAAGTCAGCAAAAAAAGAAAAAGTCAAAAATGTCAAAAAATGAGTAAATGGGCTCAGGGGGGTGTAAACATGAAAATGGGGTGCAAAAAGAAAACAAATCCAGGCCCAGCCCAGACCACTCCTTCTTCAACCTCTGTACAGCCTCCTTCAAGCTAAAACACGCGTTTTTTATCTCTGGATTCCTGGCTTTTTAGCAAAAACTCATAACATGAAAAATGTAGAGCATTAAGAGACGGTTTCAACCATATAAAGAACATGTCCTATCTCTCTAAGATGAGGGAGAATTTCTCTCCCCCTCTTTCCTGACCTAGTTTTTCTACCATTTTCAGAGCTCAAATTCTCTTCACTCAGATAAAAGAAATGAAAAGTAAAGCTATGTACATGTTCAGGGCTATGAGTAGGACTTTGTTTCTTCACAAACTTAAGACTAAAGATGCCTAATAAGAGAGATACGAATTCAAACTTTTACCTGTGCAGTTGAACTTCTATGTGGAGAATGAGAGACTTTCAGTGCAATGTAATGATTGGAAAAGCTTCCTTGAGGTCCAGGGATGCTTTTTCAATGCTCACTTTGTCTTGAACCTTCTTGTATCAAGCTATAGAACTTCACCTGCAAGTCAAAGATGTGAAAATGGTGGAAGTGGTTAGAGCAACTACAGATCGTGCCTTAGCTTCTGGATAGCTTGCATATGTTGTAAGGAAGGTAGAGGAACAGGTTTGGACAGAAATGCTTGAAGGGATTGAGAGATTGCACTCAAACTGCAGGGGCACCCCTGTTTGTGCAGTTTGAGGATGATTCTGAGATGGAGGGTGTTTTGGAGGTCAAGAGCTCGTGTGTTAGCTTGGATATGTTATGTGTAATGTGTTTGACAACTTTGTTCTTGTGTTTGTATGCTGGTATCAGAGATGGCATAAGTTATGGATGTTACTTCTAAGTGAAGCAAGCAAATGTCAACTTGGTTTCTAGGCCAGTACAATGCCTCAATCTATGCTGCACATTTGAGTCTTGATCAGTGGGAAATGTCCATGCCTTTTTGCCTCAAAGATCTGCATTGTACCTCATAGATTTGCAAAGTTGCCATAAAGTAGCACTTTACAAGAATGGATAATATGCTTTTTCTAGTTTAGGCTTGATTTTGTGTGTATTGTCCAAATGAGCAAGATAATGCTAGAGCACAAAGGATATGCATTGAATTATTGAGTGAAAATGGGATTAGAGGCCTGCAATGTAGCTTAAGCATGCTGAATTCAAATTTGCCAAGTTTATGAACATGCTTTGATGAAGAACAAAAAGTGAATTTTTGCCAACTTGTGAAATTCGAATATCTCAAGTTATGAGGTTGTTTGATGAGTTCTTGGACATTTTGGAAAGCTTGGAATGTGTACTACAATCCATCTTTGAAATGCAATTTGAAATTCCAAGTGGAAGGGTATGAAAAGTGGCCTTGAAGTAGGGTAGAAAACTTTGTCAAAATAGGTCAAATTTCACTAAGTTAAAAGATGGTTTAGTGCCCTTATTCAAAAAATCATAACTTGAGATACAAGCTTCAAATGAGAAAACTTTGTGAATCAAAGTTGTAGATTATGCAACAAGCTACAACTTTCATGTTTTGACTTTTGTTTGAATCCAAATGGATCATGGTGAAAAGATGGGGCAAAGTTGGGAAAAAAATTAGGGTTTTTCATAACTTAGAAAAATTCTAAGTTATGAAAAATTCCATTTTCAAACCCTAATTTGCATTTTGTGATTTCTTGGTGAACAAGTTTCATGATTTGGCATGTTTTGATGAAAAATGAATCTTGACTCTTGATTTTGACCAAAAAGTCAAAGTTTGACTTTTCAGTATACAGTCAAAATTGATCAATTGACTGGGAAATTCAACTGTCAATCTTGTGTACTTGGGATCTTTTGAGCTTGATGAACATGTCAAGATAATTCCATGGGGTCCTTGAGTCCATATGTGAGCTTGGTTTGCCATTGGCTAGGTCAAACAGTCAAAAATTGCCTTTGTGCAGTCAAAACCCTAAAAATGACCATTTTGCCCTTTTGGTGATCTGATCAAATTTCTTGGGGAATTGTGATCCAAACTTGATCAAATGGTTCATATGAGTTCATAATGTTGATGTGGATCAAATTTCATGAGATTTGACTGTCAATTGGCCACAGTTGACTTTTTCCCCAATACAGCTGATTTCTAGGTCAACTGTCCAATTGACTGGGTAAAACTTGGAATCAAGACTTGAAACTTGGTATAGGTAAACTTGGGAGTCCAACATGAAGCATGAAAGTCATCTTAGGCATTTTAGGTCAAAGCATCCTTAGGCAAATACAAACCCTAATTTGAGTCCACAGTGCAAGGAGAAGTCTTGAGCAGAGGAAACCCTAACTGGATCTTGATCCTCAAAGGTCTTGTGATGAGAAAATGTTGAGGAAATGGGAGGGCAAATTTTGGGGTACAACAGTTGCCCCTGTTCAATCTTCTTGGACCTGAAGAGTTAGATTGGCAAGTTTGCCTTTCGTGACTCGAGGGTAAAAGGAGATTGGACACTAAAGTGCCCGGAAATTTGCACTCGCATGTCGAAGTATCAGCAATGTGGTGTCGGGAATGGGCTTATAGATGCCATTTGGAAGTGTGGTTGATAGGGAGATGGGCTTATAGATGCCATCTGGAGATGTGACAGAACTTTGTCGGGAATGGGCTTATAGATGCCATTTGGAAGTGTTGATCGCATAAGAGGTTCCTTAGCGAGAACTTGTGTATTTAGGAAAGACAGATGTTTTCCTGGCTTGTTACAGGTGTTTGATCTTCAGTCTCCTTATGCAGATATGCCCTGGCTAGATACAGGTATTGAATCTGCAATCGGTTGCTCACAGATGTGCCCTGGCTGGATACAGGAGTCGAATCTTCGAACTCTTCAGACGTGCCCTGGCTAGATACAGGAGTCGAATCTGGAAATGTGGTCAACAGATATGCCCTGGCTGGATACAGGAATTGAATCTGGAGCTGTTGTAGTTGACAGATGTGCCCTGGCTGGATACAGGAGTCGAATCTTTGAACTCTTCAGACGTGCCCTGGCTAGATACAGGAATCGAGTCTGGAAACTGATCACTCTCAGATGTGCCCTGGCTAGATACAGGTATCGAATCTGGAATTGTGACAGTTAAAGGTAGTCGTTTTTGAGATTGTCTTTTTCCTGAAAAGGCAAAGACGTAAGCTGTATGCAATGTCATGATGTATGATATGCATGATGTCATGATGTTCAACATTTGATGTTGTATGTGTTTCATCATGTATGTAAGCAAGATGCATGAAAATGTGAAATGTTTATGAGTGTAATTTCATCTTAGGAAAATAAATCCTTGACGAATGGCCGGGAAGCTGCTTTGCGGAAGAGATACTTGGCCGAAACTCTGATGAGAGGCCTGCTGAGGACTTTAACGATGGATTCCGCTGAGGATAATGATGATAAACTCCGCTGGGGAACCCCAAAGATAAACTCTGCTTGGGAATACCAAAGATAGACTTCGCTGGGGATTGAAGGAACTTTTGCCGAGAACGGTCTTCCGTGGCTTTTAGCTGAGGATAACCCAGTTATAAGTCCTTGTGAGGAAATAACTCTAAATAAAACTTGGGCGAGACGTTCGTACTTCGCCGGGGATAAGCTCGCAGAATCTACTGGGGATGAGCTTTTAAGACCTGCCGGGGAATGTTGTGCCTTTTTCAGGATCGACGGGGGATCGACTCCTGCTTGGGGAAAGTGCTGCTGAACTTTGTTTTACTCTGCGGGGAGCTAAGATGATTTGGCCACATTTTCAGTTGAACCTACCTTGGTGCCTTGGTGGAAAAAACAACTAGACCGCATTAGACAACTCCACATTGCCCCTGTCTTTGATGTCACTTGTAATTAATCTCTTTTTTCATATGCAAACATTTATGAATCAGCAATTTAATGTCAAATGCATATATAAAAAATGAACATTGGACGTTCTTCGCAAGACAAAACAGAAAAAGAAAAACAATGGCAATTTGTATGGACAAGTGAATTTGTATTGATTTAAACTTTGCCTGTGAATAGGCGTTTTTTGTACAAGAGGCTGACATCCTAGTAAGAGGACATCGCCAAAAGTATAGAATTTACAATTTGAAAAAGAAAACAAAACAGCTATGTGAACAATCCCACTGGGTTCCAACTCTGCTATTGCCTTTATGTCTTCGAATGTCTCATCGCTTTGCTGCTTAGTTGAAGATGAAGCCGATTGGTCAACGCCGAAATCTGGAGCCAGATAGTTGGTACCGAATTCCGGACGCGAAGTGATCCAATGAGACATAGTGTTACGCTTTTATCCCTAACTTTTGCCTGGACCGCCCTTTCGGGTTTTCGGTCCACCGGGGTACCCATTTTTGCCCAAGCCGCCCTTTCAGGTTTTCGACTTGCCGGGTATACAGATTTTTCATTTCATCCCTTATTTTTGCCCGAACCCTTTTGGTTCGCCGGGAAGCCCTTATTTTTGCCTAGGTATGTCAACCTAGCGGGTCTTTTATTTATGCGTAGTATTTTTTCACTATGTCTGCATTGGCGGGGTGAGGAAGGTCGTCACCGTCCATGGTGGTTAGGATCATGGCTCCTCCTGAGAACACACGCTTAACCACAAATGGCCCTTCGTAAGTAGGGGTCCATTTGCCCCGGGGATCACTTTGAGGAAGGATGATGCGTTTGATTACCAGGTCCCCAACTTGATACTCTTGCGGTCTGACTTTCTTGTTAAATGCCCTGATCATCCGTTTCTGATACGTTTGACCATGACAGATATCAGTGAGCCTCTTTTCGTCAATCAGATTTAGTTGATCAAGTCGAGTCTGGATCCAATCATCTTCATTCAAGTCTGCATCCTTCATTATCCGAAGAGAGGGTATCTGGATTTCAATCGGCAAGACTGCCTCCATGCCGTAGACCAAGGAGAAAGGAGTTGCCCCGGTTGATGTCCTTGCTGAGGTGCGGTACCCATGAAGAGCGAACGGTAACATTTCGTGCCAATCTTTATAGGTCACTGTCATCTTCTGCACAATTTTCTTGATATTTTTATTGGCTGCCCTACAGCCCCATTCATCTTCGGCCGATAGGGGGAAGAATTGTGGTGCTGTATCTTGAATTGTTCACAGAGTTCAGTGATCATTTTGTTATTGAGATTGGTACCGTTGTCCGTAATGATTCTTTCCGGGACACCGTACCGACATATCAGATTATGCCGGATGAAACGCGCCACGACGCTCTTGGTTACCGTGGCATAGGAAGCTGCCTCAACCCATTTCGTGAAGTAATCGATTGCCACCAAGATGAAGCGGTGCCCATTGGATGCCGTCGGTCGGATCTCACCGATCATATCGATGCCCCACATTGCGAAAGGCCAAGGTGCCGTTAGGACATTCAAAGGAACTGGAGGGATATGCACCTTGTCAGCATAGATCTGGCACTTATGACAAGTCCGGGAGTGTTGGTAACAATCGGCTTCCATCGTGGACCAGAAATATCCTGCCCGAAGGATTTTCTTAGCCATGGTGTGTCCACTGGAATGGGTTCCAAATGTTCCTTCATGCAGTTCCATCATAATTTTCTCTGCTTCAGCCTTATCCACACAACGTAACAGAGTTGAATCATGATTCCGTTTGTAGAGAACGCCGTTGCTGAGGAAGAATTTTGCAGCAAACCTCCTCATGAACTTCTTGTCGTTGACAGATGCACCTTCAGGGTATTCCTGAGCTTCCAAGTACCTCTTCACCTCGTGATACCAGGGTTTTTCAGTCACCTTCTCGGCCTCGAGCTCGCAGCAGTATGCCGGTTCATCCAACTTCCAGATTATGATTTGGGGAGCCTCATTGTCCCATTTAACTTTGAACATCGAAGACATCGTGGCTAGTGCGTCCGCTAGCTGATTCTCTTCTCTGGGGAAATGCTCAAAAGTTATCTCTTCAAAGTGAGGGAGCAAGGTCGACACATACTCCTTGTAAGGAATGAGATTCGGGTGTTTCGTATCCCACTCGCCTTTGATCTGATTGATCACGAGAGCGGAATCTCCGAAGACACTTAGAAACTTGATCCTCAAATCGATCGCAGCTTGTAAACCCATGATACATGCCTCATATTCTGCCATGTTGTTGGTGCAGCTGAAACATAATCGGGCGGTGAGTGGAGTATGAGTCCCCTTGGGAGATATGATTACAGCGCCGACGCCGTTACCCAAAGCATTGGAGGCTCCGTAAAAATGCATAGACCATCGGGATCCTTCCTCAGGTCCTTCATCCGGTCCAGGTACTTCACAGTCAGTTACCACCATGATGTCTTCGTCCGGAAAATCAAAGTTCAATGATTGATAATCGTCCACAGGTTGGTGTGCCAAATGATCAGCCAGTACACTTCCCTTAATTGCTTTCTGAGTTGTATACTGGATATCATATTCTGTTAAGATCATTTGCCATCTCGCTATTCTCCCAGACAGAGCGGGCTTTTCAAATATGTACTTGATGGGATCCATCTTTGAAATCAATAAAGTAGTGTGAGTCAGCATATACTGTCTCAGCCGGCGAGCAGCCCATACAAGAGCGCAGCAAGTTTTCTCAAGCAGTGAGTAACGAGACTCACAGTCGGTAAACTTTTTGCTCAAGTAATAAATAGCGTGCTCTTTTCGGCCAGACTCGTCATGCTGCCCCAGCACACACCCCATTGAATTATCAAGCACTGTCAAGTAAAGTATCAGAGGTCTTCCTTCCACCGGTGGCATAAGAATGGGTGGCTCTTGGAGATATTCCTTTATTCTTTCAAAGGCGGCCTGACATTCATCATTCCAGCGTACCACTTGATCTTTCTTCAGTAATTTGAAGATTGGCTCACAAGTAGCAGTCAGATGTGAGATGAATCGGGCAATGTAATTCAGTCGTCCTAGGAAACCTCTGACTTCTTTCTCTGTTTTTGGGGTCGGCATCTCTTGAATAGCTTTAACCTTGGCAGGGTCCACCTGGATACCTTTATCACTTACAATGAAACCTAGCAATTTTCCGGACCTCACCCCGAAGGTGCATTTGTTGGGATTCAATCTCAGCTTGTACAACTTGAGTCGGTCAAACAACTTCCTCAGATGATCAAGGTGTTCCTCCTCAGTTTGAGACCTTGCAATCATGTCATCAACGTATACTTCAATCTCATGATGGATCATATCATGAAATAAAGCAACCATGGCACGCTGATAGGTTGCCCCAACATTTTTCAATCCGAATGGCATGACCTTATAACAGAAGGTCCCCCACTGAGTTACAAATGTAGTCTTCTCCATATCTTCAGGAGCCATCTTGATCTGATTATACCCTGAGAAGCCATCCATGAAGGAGAACACCTTGTGTTGAGCTGTATTATCAACAAGGACATCGATGTGAGGTAGGGGGAAATCATCCTTGGGGCTGGCCCTGTTCAGATCCCTGTAGTCGACACACATTCTGACTTTACCGTCCTTCTTCGGCACTGGCACAACATTGGCAACCCACTGCGGGTAAGAAGTTACTGCAAGGAAACCCGCATCAAACTGTTTCATCACCTCAGCTTTAATCTTCTCAGACATCTCTGGACGCATTCGTCGAACTTTTTGCTTTACTGGAGGGCAATCTTCCTTGGTTGGCAGATGGTGAACTACAATGTCGGCATCCAAACCAGGCATATCTTCATAAGACCAGGCAAAGATCTCCATGTAGTCCTGTAGCATCTGGATCAATCGTTGCTTCACGCTGAGCTCTAGATTGGCACCAATCTTGACCTCTTTCCTATCTGTCTCAGTACCCAAGTTAATTGTCTCCACAGGCTCTTCATGTGGTTGAATAGCCCTCTCTTCCTGTAGTAGCAGTCTTGCGAGTTCACCAGGCACTTCGCAATCATCTTCACCTTCGTCTTCGGCCAAGTTGATCGGATTTTCGAAGTCATAACTGGCGGTAGCAGAGCTGTTGCCAGTGAGATCCAGAGTGGATTGAAACCTGTATAAGTGAGTGTGTGTAAATATAGCTGTTTTGCAATATGTATAACACAGAAAGAAAAGGAGCACAAGATTTGAAATGCAACAAACGTCCAATGTTTTGATTGATGATATATGAAAATGTCATACAAAAAGCCCTCACAAATGGAGCTACGATGTCCCGGGCAGGACACCGAGCCAACAGAGTTTTAACATATTGTTTGTTACAAATTTGGAAATCAAAAGAAATCAATTACTGCGTGACAAATGTGATAGGGGTAAAATCCTTTGCTGTCCAGTTGCTTGGTCCGTCGCTGGCAGTCGGGTAGATCCAACTATCGAACTCAACTTCCTCCACATCTTCCTCAATAGCGTTCACCCTTGAGCTGGAAATAAACACCGGAGCCTTTCCAATCTTCTCTTTGCGCACCGCCTTCTGAGCCTCTGCAGTAAAGCCTAGCCCAAACTTGTCGTTCTTCTGAGTGAAATCAGGAAGCTGACCCCAGTGTGCACCATTGCCTTTCTGAACCACAGCCCGGGCATCCCTTAGGGAAACCATCTTCAAGGAATCATTCTCTTCGGCCATTGTCTCCGCAGCTGCTGAAACTGGATGTACCTCCTCGAAATGTTGGAAGGGGGTTTCAATGAACTCCCCGTCCATCTCGATGTACCTGAAGGAATTCAAATGGCTCACCATATACTCCTCTTCTCCTCGCACAGTGACGATCTTCCCTCTGACGGGATACTTCAGCTTTTGGTGCAAGGTGGAGGTCACTGCCCCAGCTTTATGGATCCAAGGTCGACCCAACAGACAGGAGTATGATGGACGTATATCCATCACGTAAAAGGTAGAGTCAAACACTTGAGAGCCCACGCGAATAGGGATGTTAACCTCTCCATGAACCATCCTCTTGGAACCGTCAAAGGCTCTGACGATGATATTGCTGGGTTTCAACTCCAGGCCTTCATAATCCAGGCGATCCAAAGCCTTTTTCGGTAGAACATTTAAGGAAGAACCGGTGTCCACCAATACATGTGCCAGAGTAGTGCCCCTGCATTCAATAGAGACATGCAGGGCATCATTGTGGTCCCTCCCTTTTGCGGTTAGGTCAGCATCTGAAAAGCCCAAGCCGTTGTCCGCCGTCAGATTTGCTATGCAGTCAGTGAACTGGACTGCAGACGTCTCTTGCGGCACATGGGCCGTCCTGAGAAATGAGATTAATGCCTTAGCGTGGGCCTCGGAACATAGTAATAAGGAAAGCAGGGAGATCTTGGAGGGTGTATGTCCCAACTGCTCGACAACATTAAAATCACTTTTCTTTATTATTTTCAGAATCTCCTCCATTTCTTGTCGGGAGGCCTCAGCATTCACGGGTATTGGTGCCTCCATCCGGGCAGGCTCTTCTTCAATCCCTTTGCCCCGAGCATTTGATGACTCGGCAGCAGGGGACACAATTTGATCAGCAACAGGACTTGGTAAACTTGCAGGTTTTATGAGGAGGGGTTTTCGAATAGCGGGAGGCGCAATGTCAGGCGAGAAGAGCCTGCCACTGCGGGTGACTTTAGCTGGACCGGTGATATCGCAGATACTGGCACTAGCATCAAATTCTTGCTTGATTCCATTTACATATACGTCTGCCCCATAATGCCAGGGGACAGCTTTATCAGACACGTAGGAGAGGGGTCCTGGAACAGTAATGATCACAGGCGCAACTGTCAAGATTTGAATAGGCTTCTTTGGATTTTTGAAGATGGTAATCACGGAAACTTCTTTCATCGGAACCAAATGAACGGCAGTCTTTTTGAATAAAATCTCCTTGCTATCCATTAGGCCTTGGATGCCTAACCTTAGCAAGGGACAATCAGATAGGGAAATAGCACAGAATGGGCAACCTTCGCCGCAACCCGGAAATAAACCGGCCCGCAGTAGGTTCTTCTTAACAGTCTTCAAAGGGGTAACAACTTCATCTATCGAAACAGCATACACTTCTTCCTCAATGGCATTTACCCTATGCTGGGGCATAGGAGCCGTTACAACATTTGGTCTTTCCGGCGCTTCAAACTGAATTTCTTTTGCGTCAATTAGATCTTGCACTTTGTTTCTCAAGGCCCAACAATCATCAGTAGTGTGCCCGGGACTATCAGAATGATAAGCACACCGGGCATTCGGGTTGTATTTAGGGGACGCAGTGTTGACGACCTTAGGAGCTTCTTTGAGGGTCACCAGGTTGGTGGATAACAGTTGGGGTAAAATTTGAGATAATGTCATACTCAATCGGGTATACTGCCTCTTGGGCCTTTCACTTCTTTGTTGATTGTACTGCTGAGGAGCAGCAACAGGTTTAGAGATGACCAAAGCATTGACGGCTTGGCGACTTTCGGGCTTGACTTGTCTTCTAGGGCCATAGACGGCGCTTGCTTCTTTCTTAAATGGCCTCTTCTCAGCACTTGTAGAGGCGGCCTTTTGTATCTTGCCTGACCTGATGCCAGCTTCAATTCTCTCTCCCGTTAATATCAAATCTGTGAACCCAGCGGAGGAGTTACCAACCAAATGATTGAAAAACGGACCAGACAACGTTCCCAGAAACATATCAACCAGCTCTCGATCAGTTAATGGAGGCTGCACCCTGCCAGCCAAATCTCTCCATTTTTGAGCGTACTCTTTGAACCCTTCACCCGTTCCCAGAGACATACCCTGAAGTTGGGTACGCGTAGGAGCGAGATCAGAATTGTATTGGTATTGTCTGTAAAATGCAGTTGCCAAATCTTCCCAGTGTCGGATGCTAGCTCCGTCCAATTGGTAGAACCATTCAAGTTGTGACCCCGAGAGGCTATCTTGGAAGAAGTGAATCCAGAGGTTCTTATCCGCCGTGTAAGGTTGGATTTTCCTTACATACGACCTCAGATGCAGCTTTGGGCAGGAGACCCCATCATACTTGGCGAAGGCAGGCGCCTTAAACTTATGTGGAATTACTACTCCAGAATATAATCCCAAATCTCCGAAATCCAGTCCCGGCACGTTCTGAATTTCCATAGCGCTCAAGCGGTCCTCCAATTGTTTGTATCTGTCAACAGCAGGTGGGTATTGTTCATCGTTATAGTCCGTCTCGTTGTCGGAGACTGCGGGACTAGGAGCTCCTCCCCCTTGGGGACTGTTTTTCTCAGCAGAAGAAGTGGTTGGATCAGCTTCATTGTGGAGCGTGTTCCCAAATCTGCGTCCGGTGTTGAACATCGCCGTCCTCTTTTTCTTCTTCTTCTTCAGGAGTAGAGTCTTCAACTCTTGCTGACCCTGGGCTAGGCTTAGGACCATTTCTTGAAACTGTGCACTTTGGGCCTGAAGGGCCTTGATTGCTTGCTCACTGGATGATTCCGGATTCATGATGACTGTGCAAACAAACAGCGAAGAAGATTAAGCAACCTGTGAAATAGGGTACCTGCTATGCATATGGTGTAATGGAATGCGTATGTTTTATGTTTTCAAAGACAAATAAGATTCAACTTTGTAGAAAAAAAAAGGGAAACACACTTCATTAGATTAAAATTTTTCAATTGTTCAACAATTTGCCCTTAGGCATTACAGGAATGAAAAATACGGAAAAGGAAATAAAACTACAAAAGGAAATAATCAAAGCTCATCAATGCTCCCATGGCCTCCTCCTCTCAGTGCTGATGTAGTTGTTCAGGACACGTTCTTCCTCCAATTGCTTAGTCAGCCTTTGGACCTTCCTTTCCTGCTCGTTGAACTTCTCCCGATAGAAATCCCGTTCTTCCTTTAGCTGTGCCCAAGACCTCTTCATGGTGTCAAAATCAGTAGGTATCTGAGGAGGGAGGACAGTTGGAGGAACCCCATCTTCATCGGGAGATTCAAGGATGATTGGTCTGACAGCTTCGTACGGCATACCTAACTTCTGAGCACGGATGCGGACCCATTTGCAATAGGGCTCCAATGGTAAAGAAGTCTTTGGTCCTAACTCATGTGGGTCAGCTTTGTGGATTCTGTCCCAAGCTCTAATGAATCCCTGGCGTAGTTTGTCACTGCCTGCCTGAAACTCAAAATGGAAGTGAGGAACCAGCATTTCATGAGGCCCATCTCCTCTGGCTCTTCCAAACTGACGGAGAGCTAAACACGGATTGTAAGAGATTCCTCCTTGGATGCCAATCAACGGGACATTAGGGTATTCTCCGCAACGGTCGATGACAGCTACCTCACCCAAACCTCTGAGAGTCCAAGTGATATCCTTATCTGTGAGAGACATTAACCTCCGAGCCCAACCTTTTCCTTCTTCATTCTTCAGCACGAACTTAGGAAGGTGCGAAATAAACCACCTTACTAGCAAAGGAGCACAACACCACGGAGTCCCCCGTTTTCGAGCAGTACGAGCATAGAGTTGTTGTAGAATATCACCCAAAAGAGTGGGTACCGGATTCCGAGACATGAAGATCCTTATGACATGGATACTGATGAAGGTGTCAGGGTTGGGAAACAATACCAGACCATAGATCAAAAGAGCCAGAATATCCTCATATGCTTTGAAGTCCAAGTCATTCCAGAAATCATTAGCCTTGCCAACCAGAAATTTGACCAAAAAGCCCTTGACCCCATTTCTAGTTTCCCAGTTGGACAATATCTCTTCTTTGGTCAAGGGGAGAATTGCAGCAATCTCTTCAGGCCTAGGAGTCTTTTCCAAACCAGTGAAAGGAGTTTGTTCCAAGACAGGAATCCCAAGCAAGTAAGATAATTCTTCCAGTGTAGGAACCAGCAGGAAGTCTTGAAAGGTGAAACAGTGATGCAGAGGGTCATAAAACTGGGTCAGAACACTTATCAATTGTTGGTCCCATTTTGCAGTGATCAAGCCAAGGAGAGAACCATGTCTGTTGATGAAGGAGGTAGTGTTTGGAATTCTTTCAACCAGATCTTTGAGTAAAACTGGTGGTTGAACAAAGTTGAGCCGGACAGTATTTCTACGCACGGGCATCATGATGTCCTACAAAACAAAGCAAAGATGAAACCTTTTTGTCTTTGAAATGGGTTAGCTTTTTATGCATGCAATGGTATGATGGCATGATGCTATGATGAAGCACATCACAAGTATTCACATAGGCAAATAAAGCACACAAGTCACACAAGACACCCTTAGGTTTCAGGCCAGCATGAGTTTCAGGTATTACCCTCTTTTGGTTTTGTTGGTTAAAACCTGTCCTATCAAAAGTAACCGGGTTCTAGAGGATCTCAAATCATTGGCTACCCTCAATCGGTCATAACTCCAGCATCGCAATCTTTTCTCGCGGCCAGAACCATCTCGAGAGTTTAGCCTCAATGAGTGTAGCATACTGCTACTGTCCTAATAGCCAAGTTGGTCAATTTAGGGTTCTAAGGTTGGTTGGTGTTTAATGACTCCTTAGAAGACCTATATTCTCCCCGTTACAACACAAAGGATATAGGTACAGACTAAGATGCCACACCAACGTAGCCACTGCTTCACCCATGTCGGTCTACGCCGGACAGGTCCCTCACAGATTATGCTACCTAAAAAGGGTATTTCCCAGATCCGGGTTAGGATCTATGAACTCCGATGCAAAGCCCACAAATATAAAAGCAAACAAAGCAAGCAATTGAAAACAAAAGTGATCTAAGCCCTAAGGTTACTCCACTTTAAAATTGTCCCCAGCAGAGTCGCCAGTTCTGTGATACGGTGGGAGAACTGGCTTGAGGTTTGCGTTTGTATTCGCAAATGTTGCGGTTAGCAAGAGTCGCCACCGACTTTTTATTTTATCCTAAGGAAAGGTTAAAAAGCACAGCAAAAACCTTTTGAGATGTTTTCTTGGGTTCGGGGAGTAGATTATAGAAAGGGAAGGTATTAGCACCCTTTCTATCCATGGTTATCCATGGGCTCTTAGTTACTTGCTTAGATCACTTGCCTTTTGTTTTCAATTGTTTGAAATGGTGCTTGAGTGTGTGGGTTTGAAAATATTTTGAAAATGTTTTGAAAAGATGCCAATGTGGTGGCAACCTTTGTAATGATCCATGTGGGGATGTATACAAAGATGTATGTCTTTTGAAAAGGTTTTCATTTGTTTTTGAACGTTGTTTTGAAAGTGTAGTGTTGTGTGGTTTTGAAATTAGGCAAGTGTTTTGTTTTGCAAGTTGATTCAAGTAACTAAGAGGTTATCTACTCCTAAATTTCTCAAAAGATTATTTCTATACTTTAACCCTTTTAACAAGTTTACACCACCATTGTATTTGGTGGGCAACCTTGTGTTAGGATGTGAAAGGGACAGGCGCGGGTCATCGTTTAGACCATAATTGTAACGACGTTAAATGTCTTTGGGCAATTTCTTTAAGGGACTTGATCATTTGTTTTGTTTGTTTTGAAAAATTTTATCGAGGGACTATGATCATTCAAACTGTTTGCTTTGCCCAAAGATGTTCAACATACAATATGGCCCATTTATTTGAAGGCAACAAGTGGAATACCCTAGGGGGTGCAAGTGTGATTTGTGTGTTCATTTTCATGCTTGCTTATCTTGTATTAGGTCAAACTATTTTTTTATCGTTTTTCGCATACAAACCCTAATTCTAGCATGTTATTATTAGAAAGCAATAAAGTGCGAAATTAAAATTACTAAGCTATTACACAACCAAATATGGGAAGGGGGGTACAAATGTTCAAATGGGGATATTGACAAGAATTTAAATCTAAATTATTACAACAATTGGATATTTTGCAATGCATAATTAAATGTAAATTAAATAAATATGTGAAATGTAAAAAGAAAGTTTCTATGTGTATGAGAAAATATTATTTATGTAAAAGGAAAAAGAAAATAAAAATGTATTTATTTTTTAGTATTTTGAACTTAGGGTGAAAAACCCTAATTTTTAAATAAAAGGCATTATTATCTAATTTAATTCTACTATTTATTTATTATTTATAAAAAATAAAATAAAATGAAGTGTATTGTGAAAAAGGTATTTTTGTATCAAATATTAAATAAAAATGAAAAAAATCAAATATTTTTATATTTTTGTCTTAAATATATTAATAATCATATATATATATATATATATTTTATTAAACCCTAGATATGTATTATACAAAAATAAATATTTATTTAATATTTTAATAAAATAAACAAAGAGTATTTTTGTGTGAAATATTTCAGAAAGTAAATAAAAATAAAAAGTGTGTTTACATTATTTTTACATTTATTCTAATAATCAAATATGTATATATTTATGTACAAACTAAACAAATAAACAAATAAATATGCAATAAATGCAAAAAATAATGAAAAAAATATTTTTAATTTTCTAATGGCATGAGAAAAAATAAATGAAGTCAGCAAAAAAAGAAAAAGTCAAAAATGTCAAAAAATGAGTAAATGGGCTCAGGGGGGTGTAAACATGAAAATGGGGTGCAAAAAGAAAACAAATCCAGGCCCAGCCCAGACCACTCCTTCTTCAACCTCTGTACAGCCTCCTTCAAGCTAAAACACGCGTTTTTTATCTTTGGATTCCTGGCTTTTTAGCAAAAACTCATAACATGAAAAATGTAGAGCATTAAGAGACGGTTTCAACCATATAAAGAACATGTCCTATCTCTCTAAGATGAGGGAGAATTTCTCTCCCCCTCTTTCCTGACCTAGTTTTTCTACCATTTTCAGAGCTCAAATTCTCTTCACTCAGATAAAAGAAATGAAAAGTAAAGCTATGTACATGTTCAGGGCTATGAGTAGGACTTTGTTTCTTCACAAACTTAAGACTAAAGATGCCTAATAAGAGAGATACGAATTCAAACTTTTACCTGTGCAGTTGAACTTCTATGTGGAGAATGAGAGACTTTCAGTGCAATGTAATGATTGGAAAAGCTTCCTTGAGGTCCAGGGATGCTTTTTCAATGCTCACTTTGTCTTGAACCTTCTTGTATCAAGCTATAGAACTTCACCTGCAAGTCAAAGATGTGAAAATGGTGGAAGTGGTTAGAGCAACTACAGATCGTGCCTTAGCTTCTGGATAGCTTGCATATGTTGTAAGGAAGGTAGAGGAACAGGTTTGGACAGAAATGCTTGAAGGGATTGAGAGATTGCACTCAAACTGCAGGGGCACCCCTGTTTGTGCAGTTTGAGGATGATTCTGAGATGGAGGGTGTTTTGGAGGTCAAGAGCTCGTGTGTTAGCTTGGATATGTTATGTGTAATGTGTTTGACAACTTTGTTCTTGTGTTTGTATGCTGGTATCAGAGATGGCATAAGTTATGGATGTTACTTCTAAGTGAAGAAAGCAAATGTCAACTTGGTTTCTAGGCCAGTACAATGCCTCAATCTATGCTGCACATTTGAGTCTTGATCAGTGGGAAATGTCCATGCCTTTTTGCCTCAAAGATCTGCATTGTACCTCATAGATTTGCAAAGTTGCCATAAAGTATCACTTTACAAGAATGGATAATATGCTTTTTCTAGTTTAGGCTTGATTTTGTGTGTATTGTCCAAATGAGCAAGATAATGCTAGAGCACAAAGGATATGCATTGAATTATTGAGTGAAAATGGGATTAGAGGCCTGCAATGTAGCTTAAGCATGCTGAATTCAAATTTGCCAAGTTTATGAACATGCTTTGATGAAGAACAAAAAGTGAATTTTTGCCAACTTGTGAAATTCGAATCTCTCAAGTTATGAGGTTGTTTGATGAGTTCTTGGACATTTTGGAAAGCTTGGAATGTGTACTACAATCCATCTTTGAAATGCAATTTGAAATTCCAAGTGGAAGGGTATGAAAAGTGGCCTTGAAGTAGGGTAGAAAACTTTGTCAAAATAGGTCAAATTTCACTAAGTTAAAAGATGGTTTAGTGCCCTTATTCAAAAAATCATAACTTGAGATACAAGCTTCAAATGAGAAAACTTTGTGAATCAAAGTTGTAGATTATGCAACAAGCTACAACTTTCATGTTTTGACTTTTGTTTGAATCCAAATGGATCATGGTGAAAAGATGGGGCAAAGTTGGGGAAAAAATTAGGGTTTTTCATAACTTAGAAAAATTCTAAGTTATGAAAAATTCCATTTTCAAACCCTAATTTGCATTTTGTGATTTCTTGGTGAACAAGTTTCATGATTTGGCATGTTTTGATGAAAAATGAATCTTGACTCTTGATTTTGACCAAAAAGTCAAAGTTTGACTTTTCAGTATACAGTCAAAATTGATCAATTGACTGGGAAATTCAACTGTCAATCTTGTGTACTTGGGATCTTTTGAGCTTGATGAACATGTCAAGATAATTCCATGGGGTCCTTGATTCCATATGTGAGCTTGGTTTGCCATTGGCTAGGTCAAACAGTCAAAAATTGCCTTTGTGCAGTCAAAACCCTAAAAATGACCATTTTGCCCTTTTGGTGATCTGATCAAATTTCTTGGGGAATTGTGATCCAAACTTGATCAAATGGTTCATATGAGTTCATAATGTTGATGTGGATCAAATTTCATGAGATTTGACTGTCAATTGGCCACAGTTGACTTTTTCCCCAATACAGCTGATTTCTAGGTCAACTGTCCAATTGACTGGGTAAAACTTGGAATCAAGACTTGAAACTTGGTATAGGTAAACTTGGGAGTCCAACATGAAGCATGAAAGTCATCTTAGGCATTTTAGGTCAAAGCATCCTTAGGCAAATACAAACCCTAATTTGAGTCCACAGTGCAAGGAGAAGTCTTGAGCAGAGGAAACCCTAACTGGATCTTGATCCTCAAAGGTCTTGTGATGAGAAAATGTTGAGGAAATGGGAGGGCAAATTTTGGGGTACAACAGATTGTGAAACCCTTTTCCACTTGACGACTCGATAACAAGAGTAAGCACAACTCTGGAGCATCGTGGTGCGTCACGAGCTAAGTATGAAACTGACGAAATGCGAGGGTTGATTGTGAACCCTTTCTGCCCGCCTCCTTTTGAGGACTTCAATAAGGGATGGGGAATAATGCGGGCACAAATTTAAACACACATGTGAAATACCTACTTCAAAGGCATGATTTTAAACAAACACAACTAGTATACAGAAAGCACACAATGCAGAATTTCCCTAAACAAGTATTTAAATAAACCAAAGGGGTTCTTGATATGATCAGCAACGGAAATCCCCATCATACATCTCTAGTCTTACTTCTCATGGAAGGAAAGCAGTAAAGAAATACAATAAAGTGCGGAAAAAAGTAAAAGCAGTAGTGACGACTACCAAAAGTAAGCAAATCTTCAAAAGCGGGCGAAAGCAATGAAGAAACAGGGAGTGCGCATCGAGCAAGCTCACCAAGAAGAAAACAAAGTTAGAAACGATATCTGACTAAGATAAACGCAAACGTGTGTTGCGATTGCAATGCATAATCGGAAGTTCCTGCATAAAGCATCATAAAATATCACATGCATCTGGAGAACATATAATATGATATGAATTTCTCAGGATGATGAGGAATAAGGTGTGTCGCATCAGAAGCGAGCATAAGCCATATGCTTATATCACATAACAACCTGTGATGTTACATAATCGAAAGCACCAAAATGTACCTTGCACAATGAACAAATGCATAAAAAATAACGAGGCACAACAGTATGAAAATATGGATAAAAACTAAAAGAAAAAGTATTTTTTTATTAGTTTTTATGTGCGAAAAAATTCCATCAAAAACTAAAAATTAATTCCTGAAATCGATTAAGAAAACTAACAAATTTTATTGATTTTTTACAATTCTATCATAACAAAAGTTATAGGAAAAATTAAAAGAAAAATATAAATAATTAGAAAGGGTCAGGGGGTGCTAAGTTATTTCTAGGGGTATGCAGAAGTAAGGGGCGCTAGGCCCATCAAGAACAGGGTCCATTGAGCATTTTTGTTGGAAAAGAAAATTTTAGGTTCCAGAAAAATCTAATGGGCTTGGCAAGGAGGGTGTTTCGGACCAACAACAACAAGGTCCACACAATTTTTTCAGCATTTTTGTTTCAATAATAATAAAAAAATTAAATTAAAAGGGGAATAAAATGATATGGTGCCGTTTTGGGGAAAAAGAAATAGGTTTCAAGTTGTTGGGTTTGTTTAGCTTCTTGTTCCTCATCTCACTGTCTGTGCTGCGGATTCCATATACATCGCCTTTTCTGATTCAAACTCCACCATCATAATCAACGTTCCCTCCGCCACAAAACTTCTCTCTCTAAACCCTCGTTCGTATTCTTTATTCCTTATCAAAACGATTACATTTACCTCAAAATCCCAAGCCCTAACAAGACTAAATCCAAAATCGATTGGTGTTACTACTTGTTCTGACGCAGACGAATGATGATTACGATTCAATAGGGCAAGGATTATGCTACACATGCAAGAAGGTAAATGAAATTATGTATTAACTAACCCACAGAGAAGAGACTCGCTCCAGTGAAGGTTGCGAATTGAGGATGATGCATAGAGAAGAGGAAGACCATAGATGAGGTTCTGATAGCTTAGGTATGCACTTCCCTTCGATCTTCGATTCTTTCTTCTTCTTCAAAAAGAACCACTTCTTTTTTTCGATCTCCTTCTGTGAATTTCTTTCCTGAAAACCTCTTTTTCTTCTGCTTACTCTCTATGTGAGTGTGTTGTTATTGTTGTGTTTACAATGCGACATGTTGATGCAGAAACTGTTATGGTGTTGAAGATGATGAGAGACTGAAAATGATGACAATGTGCTGAGAAATTTGTTGAAGGTTGAGATTTGAAGCAGTTATGCAGATGGTAAAGAATGTGCAGATATGATGAAGATGAAAGTGTAGCAGAGATTTCAGAGAGAGATGAATGAGAATTTTGTGAGGTTTTTCTGGTGATTCTTGAAGAAAAAATCATGAACTCAGAAAGAAAGGTGAAGATGGAGGTTATGGTGTGTGAGAGAAATCGAGAATGAGAATGAAGAAAGGTTGCAGGTGGATGAAGGTAGTTATGGGGAGAATGCAGAGTTCTGTGTTTTTGTGTGGTTCTTCAAAAGTGAAGAATGAATTTTTTCAAGGTGAGTTTCTGCTTTTTTTTCTTATTCTGTTATCGGTTGGTTAGAAACAGTTAGGGACTATTCTGAAAGTTAGTTAGGGTAGAAAATTTAGTTGGAACTATTAGCTTGGTTTTGAAGTTTCTGTTAGGATAGTTAACTAGGAAGGTTTTCTGTTATAGGTAGTTAGCAAACAGTTAGTTTTTGTTGTGAAAATTCTGTTATTTTTTCTGTTATAGGCGGCTATAGAAGTTTGTTATGATCTGTTAGATGAGCTGGTAGAATCGGTTAGGAGGTTGACGAAATTCTGTTTTTCTGTTATAGGTTAAACTGTTTTTGCCTCTTTGTTCTGCTATTTTTTGTTTCCTGAGTTCTGATTTAATTCTCTGCAATACTTTCTGCTGTGAATAAGCTCTTAAATAATTCTCATTTATTTTTCTGTACTGATTTTCCTTTGTGAACAAATGCAGGGCAAGCTTAGTGACTTATGGGATTTGTGAATTGATGCTGCAGATTTGGGAATATGACGTCAAGGCTTGCAAGTTTTATGCTTTGTCGTGGTCACGAGGAATGGTCAAAAGAAGGCGAAGTTGTGATGGGGCAAAACAGTTGTTTGAAGTTGGTTGAAATGTGGAGAAATTTGGAATATAAGTCTAGGATTTTTGTAGTCTTTTCTTTTGATGTAATGTATTGGATACTTGGATGTAATGGTTCTTAGAAACATGACTTTGTAATCTTGAACCTTCAATGGTTAAATCCAAAGAAAATTCCTCTTTCAAATGGAATACTTTTCCTTCATGATTTTGGCATTATATTGATGGCATGATGATGTAATATGTGATTAATTTTTGTATAGATTCCAACTCAAGTAATGAAGTATTTTTTTGTTTCCCTCCATTTGCACTATTTGAAATTTCAAGCTTTATCTCCACTTTGCAAACTAGAATGAACCACGGTATGAAAACCATATCAAGCTTAAAATGGACTTTGAAATTTGTTTTGAACCTTGTGTTATAACTTGGACCATGAAGGAGTTTTAATGAACTAGGATAGTTATGTAAAACTCATGAATTCCCTTGTTTGTATATGGATGCCTTGAATCAAACTTGATCCCATCTTGACATCTCATGATGAATTGAATTCGAAAAACAAATATTGTTCCTTGTTTGAATCTTGTTAAAACCTCATCTCAATTAATAAACACCGCATAGGAATATATTGATTCATAAGCCCCAAAGAAGATTTACTCCTTCATACCCTTGAATCCTTGAGAGGCAAACCATATAATAATGACTTGTGTAAACCAAGAGGTTAGGAGAATGCCTTGGATGAGAGTCATACTTGAAATTTCGAGAGAATACTACTCGGAATAATCATGGGACCGAGCCCTAGTTTGCCATGACAACATCAAGGCATCTTAAACGAATTTCGCTTTAACCATGATGGAAGTCCTTGAGACTATGATGTTTCTTGATAAATAGATTCATATGAAAAGCTTTCCTTGATGTATACATGATTAGGGAATCCTAAATCACGCGGAGATGACATGTATAAGAAGATGGATTTCAATTCCTTGAGTTCATTTGATGACCTTGAGTATAAGGGGAAAACCCTAGCCCATGACCCTAAAACCTTTAAGAGAGATAACCCTGCAAAAGATAGAGAAACCCTAATGCACAAGTGAAAACCTGATCCCAATGCCAATTTGATCGATTAATGATGCATGATGTGTTAAATGACCTAATGGGAGGTATGTACATGATGATTAAGAGACACATAAGCCAAATGACAAAAATGAAAGGGTAGGACAAATTTGAGGTATTCTAACGACACAACCCTAATTCCATACTTCACTACTTACAGAATAACCAGAAGAGTCAGACGTAATCAGCTTTATTGGGTATATACACTTCAGTCACTGAAACCCTGATATCGCACAACCACTGAACATTTAACTTCATATGCTTTATTGAAATGCAAAATGTATGCGATTTTAGTCACCTAATGAAAAGATGTGAATGTGAAGTTAAGCCTAAACCAAATAGAAGTGAAATTAGAAGGACAAATTTTGGGGTGCAACAGCTACCCCTATTTAATCGTCTTAAACCTGAAGATGAGATTGGCGCCAGCCTTTCTAACTTTCTAGGTGGAAGAAGATTAAATACTAAAAGAACCCGAAAATTTGCACTTTGTATCCAGTCAGATATTACTATAATTTTTTTCTTTCTCTATCTTTGTTTTTGTTTTTTTGTTACAGTGATTATCTGGGTAAATCTCTTGGATGTCAGGTCAAGGTTAGACATACAAGACAAAGATCAGATACTCAAGAAAAAGATCCACTACAACGGACTCTAATGAAGATATCTAACAAGAACGAGACCTAACAAAGCGGACTCAATCGAAGATGTCGGGAAAAGATGGGATCTCACAGTGGTTTCACCCAAAGATAACAAAGAAGGATGAGACCTAAAAAAGCAGACTCAAATGAAACATTGAAGAGGGAAGAGATCTAACAAAGCGAACCCGGCCAGAAATACAAAAGAAGGAAGAAATCTATCACATTAATTTCAACCAAATATATCAAAGAAGGAAGAGACCTAACACAGCGGTTTCAACCAAAAGCATCAAAGAAGGAAGAAATACAACACATCAATTTCAACCAAAGATATCAAAGAAGGAAGAGACCTAACACAACGATTTCAACCAAAGGCATCAAAGAAGGAAGAAATCTAACATAGCGATTTCAACCAAAGATATCAAAGAAGGAAGAGACCTAACACAACGGTTTCAACAAAAGGCGTCAAAGAAGGAAGAAATCTAACAACAATTTCAACCAAAGGTATCAAAGAAGGAAGAGACCTAACACAGTGGTTTCAACCAAAGGCATCAAAGAAGGAAGAAATCTAAAACAATGATTTCAACCAAAGATATCAAAGACGAAAGAGACCTAACAAAGTGGACTCAATCAAAGATATCGAAGATGAAAGAGATCTACCAAAGTGATCTCGACCAGATGTCAAGGAAGGAAGAAATCTAACACAGCAATTTCAACCGAAGATATCAAAGAAGGAGGAGACCTAACACATCGGACTCAACTGAAGATATCAAAGATGGAAGATATCTAACAAAGTGATCTCGACTAGATATATTAAAGAGAGGAAGAAATATAACACAACAATTTCAACCGAAGATATCAAAGAAGGAAGAGACCTAACACAGCGGACTCGGCCAAAGATATCAAAGATAGAAGAGATCTAACAAACTGATCTCGATCAGATGTCAAAGAAGGAAGAAATCTAATACAACAACTTCAACCAAAGGACAAACAAGGAATACTAACCGCATATAGACTTCTGGAGGTAGAACATTGATTCAAGGTGAACTGGGGATAAAATATACGTGTCTAGTCAAAATTAAATACATATAAGAAAGAGAAAGACCGAAGTAGACTCTTAACAAAGGTTGCATGCACAAAGGCGAATCAAGGGAATTTAAGGCAAAGGTAGACTCCTAATAAATTAACGCCGATCAAAGGAGAACTCCATAATGAAAAGAAGACTGCTGAAGGTAGAATTTTGGAGATAGAACGCTGACCAAAGGCGGACTTTCTAGGGATACCATGTGACATATTCCACTGGGGAAATAGGACAAGAATTTTGACCAAAGAAAATTCAAAGAGAACGCCAAATCAAAGGCGAACTTTACAGGAGAAAGAAATCAGCCAAGGGGTACTCTAACAAATATTTCCAAAACATATTGGACTTTTAAGAGGCTGCAAGTATGCAAGAATTACGATATCCCTCAAACCAAAGGCAGGGTATTAATTCTTCAAGAGTGGCAATTGTCTGAATTACTACACACCAAATATGGATACTTAAATTCTTGAGACATAAGAAAGGTTATACACTGACTCTTACTCGCACTATGATGGCAAAAAAAACACGGGTAACAGAACTGAGGGCTTGCAAGGGTAAGAGAAAACCATAAATTACTGGGGAAATGGAAGATACCAAAGGCCCGACTAGTGGTAAATCAAAACAGACTCTGTTGGGGAAACATAATAGGATCACCCAAAGCTTGTTGTAGAGATAATTCAAATCTGAGCACATATAACGATATGGTTACTGCAAGTAAATACAATTGGCTTATACTTATGCATGTTTGAATTTTTTATTATAGCGTAATGCTCCATACAATGGAAATGCTACGCTTTTTGGTAGATGCAATATAATGATGCATGTTTAGCAATGCACTGGGGAAAGCACGTCAATAATTGGCTGCTGAGAAGACAATGAATTTTTGAACGGTTATTTTTGTACATCTGATCTTCTGTAGGGAAAAGGCAATCTGAACTTCAATGGGGAACCAAGATTCAAAACCACAAACCTCTAGAGATTGATATCACTGAGGAAGTAACTTCCTAGAGAGCAATACTGCAAAAATAAATTGCAGTTCAGAGAAAATCTTGAATCCTGATCAAACTCCCAACTTCTTGGGGAGCAAATTCTTTATCTTCTGTTAGAAAGGGGAGAGCTTCGTTGGGGATGGAAACTTTCTCGCATAGAATTTCTTGACGAAGATAACTTCTACTGGGGAGTATAAAAATTCTTAAATAAAAAGAATTCTACTCATACCACACTGAGAATAACACAGCCAGGGGGTAAAAAATCTTCACTTGGGGAAGAAACAAACATCTTGGGACAAAAGCTCCACTGGGAATATCTCAACAAAATTTTCTACCAACGGGGATGAAAGAGTTATGACTGGAACTCCCATGTACACCACACTGGGGAGACATGACACTCGCTCCACTAGGGAAAGAAAACTTTATCCATTGAGGAATAATAGATAAGTTACTCTGGTAGGTTCTCGAAATTCGACTTTGACATGGGATAAATACTACCTCTTACACTGGGGAGCCAAAAAAACTTTAGATGGTAACATCAATAATATCCATTGCACTAGGTGTAGCCATCTCTGTAGGATTCAGGATGGAAAGGATTTTTATACTGGGGAGTAGAAATCATTTCATTGGGGATGCTAGTCATCCTCATGAGGATAACGAATCAGAATCTCCCATTGGTAAACATGAATCTCTTCAAGAAAATCTGATATAGACAGGTCGCATTGGAGAGAGAGGGTGCATCCCTCACTGAGTAGGAGAATGCATACTTTATAGGGATAACGAGTGTGTACCTCACTGGGGAAGCCGCAGAATATCGACTTCAAGGGGAGTATATCAAGAATCTCTGGTTGGTGAATAAAACATTTCTTCCGAGAAAACCTGGAGAGAAACAAATGATGCTGAGAAGGAGGAATTATACTCGGACGAGAGTACACCTTTTTTGGGGAAAATACTGCAAAAAAGAAATTGTAGTTCAGAGAAAATTTTGAACTCTGATCCAACTCCCAACTTCTTGGGGAAGAATCCAACATCTATTTCCAAGGATAAAGAGAACCTTGCTGGGAACTGGGACCTTCTTATGTAAGTCCTCAATAAAAGTGACTTTGGATGGGGAGTTGTAGAAATTCTTAAATAAAGGAATTCTACCCAGGACACACTGGGAATACTACCGCTGAGAATAACAATCTTCGTTTTAGGGAAGAGGAGGGCATCTTTGAACCATAAGCTAGTGGTTCAGAACTCCACTGAGGAAATATTTCAGCAATACTCTATCACTGGGGATAAAAGAGTCCTTAACGGCATTCGTCTATGCAGACCGCTCAAGAAAAACAGGAGACTTACTCCACTGAAGCATAATAAGCATGTTGATCAAACATCTCTTCAAGAAAACCTGACAGGGCAAACTTCCCTGGGGAGAAAAGATATGAACTTCATGGGGACGACGAATGACAACCTCATTGAGGAGATAAATACCAACCACAGAGATGCAGGGAATCGACTTCAAGGGGGTATAACAAAGGTATCCAATCTAATGAAACAATCCTTCCTAGATTCTTCAAAAAGAATAGACTGCACTGAAGAAGAAGATTGTATAAAATCCAGTTGAAATGCCCTTCTTTGGAGATCATCCCTCTAGAAGACACAAACTCTTAAACAAACCCTTGTCAAGAATCCCAACTTCAGTGGGGATGACACAACGGTGCGCTTACACTGGAGATAAGGGATTTTGTTTGGGCGAGAGTACACCTTTACTGGGGATACACGGTTCCATTCTGAGCAGAAGTGAGCATTTATTGGGGAAATTGGATTCCATTATGCAGAAATCCTCATATTGGTCACATACAAACCCTTCTTGATTCATTTGTTGGTATGCTTCTTATCATAAAAGACCAACAATACTTTCAAAAAGAGAAATTACAGTAATATGCCCCAGGTATGAAATGGCAACCTCTGTTGAGGAATAAACAGTTTGAACTGCCAACCACTGGGTAAAAACTACGATGCAAGATTGTAACTTCATCATTCAACTCTGAGGATGAATGCCACTAAAAAGTGGACTTTGGAGAGGATAATGCAAAAATAAATTGTAGTCCACTAAAAAGAAATCATCTTGACTTCAAACAACTTCTAAATTTATGGGGAGAAGAACCATTCTCCTCCTGTAGAGAAACGAGGATGCTTTGTTGGGGATTAGAGATCTCTGAAGAGAAACCCCTTAGTAGACAAACTTTTATCAAGTAGAAATGGATCTTTTACTGGGGAAAGGAGTCCTTTTAGGAAACAACATTTCCATCATGAAACTTGTATGGGTAACAATCTTACATGCTCTTCGCATTCCTGCTCGTATCCTTCTGAGAATAACAATCTAAACATTAATTGGAGATAATAATCCTTGACTTCTGTTGGAAGAACATCAATAAGGGGACTTAAATCTCTGATGAGCCAAGGATAACGATCCTGACTTCTCGACATGCTTTTCAAATTCACAAGTTTCTTAGCTCACGCTTTTACTTAACCTGATCAACCCTTGGAGATAAGGTAATGCGCCTGCATAATTTCTTGCCCTAATTTATAGGGCCTTTAAAAAACTTGCCTCGAGAGGACTTCTTGGGATATGTACCATAAAGATAACCTACCCCAGTATATGAATTTCAAAACACTACCCCTGACTGACCAGTTGGACATGGTTTCAACCATACTTGAGTGAATGCCCATGTATCTTCAGATTCTTAAAAGATTTTCCTCTAATCAACAAATTCTCAGAGAGATTTGTCAAATCTCGACATAGCTGCCCCAGTTTGACTGTACTTTGAGGGATCAAATCCTGACTTGAGTGCCTCAGATTGGCTGATCACTTACTCAACATAGTATTTAACATGCTTGCCCCTGCTCAACAGAGTCTTGACAAACCTTTTCTTCATCTCATGCTCACAGAGAAATGAGAAACTCACGGAGTTATGAAGACAAAACAACCTTAGGGTGGCTGACTTACATCTTGAAAGTAGGTTAGTACACAACTATACTTCTCAACTTCAATTGCCTCGTTCTCCAACCAGATACTTGAAGAAATACGTCCCTCGGGACCAACTGAAAGTAATGCACTACTGCTCGACATAGACTCCAGGCAATCAACTTTCGCAATCTGTTTTAGATCATTTATCAAACTAGTCTTCTTTTACTCAATGAAGTCAATAAAAGGTCTGTCCCATATTAAGATCGTCTTCAAAAATGCTTTGCGCTTCAACACATCCCTAAGGCAGTTTGTCCCTCAAGATAATCAAACTTCTATCTGATGCAAATTATGCAAGCTTACTTTATGTTTAAGCACTTATTCATATATAAAGAATGTTTATTCTAAGAATGATAATTCTAATGTAAAGCTTATGCTTATCTTAAAGTTTAAAAAAACTTTTATTGAAAAGATTAAACATCAAAAAATTTATGCGAAAGAAATTAAAAAGATGGTGTGATACCAACTCAAAAGTTTTAGCAAGCCTCCTAGGAGTCAGATTATCGTACTCTTGTTACAATGCGCTTTGGAATTAACCCATACTTCAGTTAGGACTTTTCAGGGTTATAACGTGGCCTGGTTCATGGTTTTTAGAAAAAAAAAGGATTTAAGGCTCAAAATATTTGGTGCCCATCCATTCTCCATGATGTTCTCTATTCCTACATTCATTTAACTCGATACAAGCACTCATATCTTGAGAGAGTTTGTGATGGTTGAGAAGTCAAATGAGGTCTTTTGCACATAGCAGTCACTCACCTCTTTCGTTCTTGGTGTCTGATCACAAGACTTTATTCTTTGCTGAGGATTTTTATTTGGTAATCCCATTTGGATTTTCGCGCTTTTTTCTTTCCTTAAATTTTGCATAGACAAATTCCTTTTGAATTTGACTCTGAAGTCCAGTGGGATGCCCTGACTTTTTCCTAAGCGACTTATTTTTTAAGTTTTGACTTAGCGGGGCTTTTTGTCTCTTTCTTTAATCATTTCCTTTTCTTTCTTTTTGAACAAGTCGTTGATCTTCATGTCGTCTTTGATTTGTTGGAAGTGATTGTGACTGCCCGAGTCACTGTTAGATGAAGGATAACCATTGTGGTATCATCATCTATTGACCTTCTGGCTTGCGAGAGATAACCATTGTAGTGTCGTTCTCTTTGATGCATCCTGCTGATAGAGTAGATTTAACCATTGTGGTTTTTACTTTCTTCGGCATTTTAATGGATAATGTTTTACCCCAAAATTTTTCCTCCCATATTTCTCAAAACATTTCAAGAAAGATTCCCAAGTTGCTCAAGGTAGTCCAAGGGTTGGCCAAACCAGCTCTCTCCTAAGGCAGTCTACCCTAAATTAGGGTTTCATGTTGCATTAAGATACCTGAGTCCAAGTGATCCCAAATGCTCACCAATGTCTTAATATGTTATCAAGACCATCCATGTCAAGTTTCAAGCCTTGTAGAGGAAGTTTCCTCAGTCAATTGCTCAAAGGCCATAAAATCGACTGTGCTAGGGCAAAAGTCATCTGTGGCCTACATACAGTCAAACTTCAAGATTTTTAGTCAACATTCTCATTTTGAAGGATATTTCATCATTTTATCAAGGGTTGATCATGATTCATCAAGGATTTCTCCTAATTCATCAAGGCTCAAAAGTTGAATAATTAGGGTTTTGTAAGAAAAGTCAACTCAACTTTGACCAAGCATAACTTTCTCATACGTTATGAGAAATGACCCATACAAAGCTCATTTTTAAGAGGATGCAATTCCATACAATCCATCTTCATCTCCCAAGTTCAAAATATGCACTCACAAGAAGTTATGAATTTGGACATTATAGGTCATTTTGGAAAGTCAACAAAAACACCTTTTTTGTCAAAGATTCATACATGAGCATGGAATATCAAATTGAGGTGAGAACAGAAGGGTTGCTTAGAGGACATCTCAAGATTTCTAAAAAGTCCAAGTACACCTCCAAAGAGTCAAAATTGAGGAAGTTATGCATTGGTGAAGTTGACCTTTTTTGCAAAATTGCCAAAAGTCAACTATTACCAAAACTTCAAATTTTGCCAAATGGGCCCAATCTTTTTCACTTGTTTTAAGTTGGCAACATAGTCCACGAGCACTAGCCCTTGCCACTTGTCCTTATCATGTCTTTATTATTTATTTTGATTTTTATTTGAATTAATTCAATTTTAATCAAAATAAATAATATAAAATCCAAAATATTGAAAGCAAGAGATTTTGTGCTTGTTTCAGGTTCCAATTACAGCTAGCAAGTAATCAAACTCGTGCAAGGCATTAGGTTGGACAAAAGATTGGATTTAAGCCATTTTTGGAAAGATTTAAAGGGGAATCAAATCAAGATCAAACTCATTGATGGAGGAAGATTGGATGCATTCTATCAACCCTAATCCATTCATTGATACATATAGAACAAAGCCATACCAAAAACAAAGGTTGGAAAGAGGCGCAAGAGGCAGAACAAAAACTTGAAAAATCAAGAAAAAGTGCAAGATCGAATTCAGTGTTCCAGGCATCCTCAAGGCCTCATATCCATCTCAATCACTTCCTGAGATTCCCAGCAAGCGAAAGCAATTGAAACCAAGTGTTTCCAGGCCCTACATCTCACTGTAAGTCCATCACGACATCTCTTCTTTTTTGAATTCGAATTTCATGATATGAACATTGTTAGCATGAATTAGCCACATATTCTTGATCTATGAAACATTTGCAAGCTTCCTGTATTGATTAATTGCATTTATATAGCCTATATTGGAATGTGCCATTGTTAGGGTTTCATAGCACGCTTTGGGGTTTTTGAATCCAGACAAAACTAGTGCATGAAAGGGCCACTAATAAACTCAGCAAGACCAGATGAATTCAACCATGGCCTTGGTTCTTATTTATCATGTTTGTGCTTGATTTTAAGAATGACAGGGGATATAGCTACGGATAAACGTCCGTAGGTAAAAGTGTTTCACTTTTACCCACGGTGCCAGGAAGAAGACAACCAACGTGGCTTCATCTGATTTGGCCATTTGAATTTCGCGCGTGGAATTGATACAAAGTGCTTTTTTAATATTTGATTATTGTTTTGCATTAATATTACAACTAACGTGAATGGCTCAGGGGTATCCAAGTTGGTGTTAAGGCGTGGGAGTGCTTGAGGTCAAGCGTTCGACCCCTGCCTCCACCAAATGCATTTTTCTTAATTTCTTTCAGGTTATCCAGCGCATTCACAAGCCTGAGGATCACCATATGTCCTCACAACCCAGCCAGCCAAATATCAGATGGCCAGATCCAAGGGCCATCCATGAGGGTACACCAAAGGCAAGGTCAAGGCGATCACACCAAATCATGAAGGTCAACATGGACCTCACTCAAATTGGCCCAGATTTTGCTTTTTGCACCCCCATATTCAGGCCCATTCTCTCTTTTTTTTTCTTTCTATTTTATGTTATTTCTTTTAATTAATTTATTTATTTTACTAACAATCAAATTATTTTCTTTTTTTTATCAAAAAAATCACAAAAAATATTATTTTTCATAAACTAGATTTAAGTTTTATTTTTATTAAAAAATTAATTAACTTAATTAGGTTTGTTAATTTAGATAACTTTGATTTCTTTTTGTAAATAACTTAAAAAATAATTAGAACAAATAAGTTTCATTACTAATTTAATTATTTATTTTTCCTAATATAACAAAAAAAAACCAAAAATAGGTCATGTAATTATTTTTATTAATTAATTTAATAACTAATTAATTTAGCATTTATTTTTAAAACCTAATTCTTTTTCTTAAAAAATATTAAAAACAACAAAAAGCATTTTCCTTTTTCATTAGGATAGAAGGGTCAAAACCCTAGTTCGCATTCGATCTAATTTGTAATCGCACGCTTTATTTTTATTTTTTATCCCAATTATTGTAATTGCCTACAGTTTGTAATAGTTTAAATTAGGACTTTATTTTAATTTATCGCTTTAATTTTAAAGGGTTTGTTTTTGGCTTTGTAAATACCTGAAGCCTTGTAATAGCTTAGTTTAAATTCCGCATTTTAAATTCCGCAAATTATTAACTGTTAGATGTATGAATAATTAGGGTTTGCATGACAAGAATGTATGTTAAACTTTAAAACAATTAGATCACCCTAAATGTGCAAAGATAAATAAACTGAAATTGAATCATTCGCACATGCGCACTCCTAGGGTACACTCCCACTTGGTTGCCTTCGGTAAACGGTCATTGAGTATAGGATGCTTTAGTGGTCGTCCTTTTGTCCAAAGATCAAAGTTGCCTAGGAAAGGTTGCCTCGGATATTGTCGCCTCGGATGATTGATCTAAGACACTAGGATTACTACTAAGACGTCCTAACATTGCTTTAGTGACCGTACATCCCTTTTCGAATTGACCCTCAAACTCCAACGACTGTGCTACCTACCCGCTAATAGTGGGATAGCATTGTCTAAAGGAAACAAACATAGAATGATTCTTTTTTCGAGTAGGTAGATTAGTTCTTAAGTACTTGCTCAATCAAAACAAACTTTTTTTCACACTTACACTCCTTTACAAATAAGTTTTCAAAAACACTTCATTACACTCTTGAAGACAGAAGCAAGAGTTAAATCAAAGTTAAAACAAAAATTTTTCAAAGCCCACAAACACAAAGAAAGAAATTTTGAAAATGATGAGCAAGTACCTAAGAGCCCGTAGATAACTACGGATAGAAAGGGTGCTAATACCTTCCCTTTCTATAATCTACCCCCCGTACTAAAAAATATCTCGAAAAAGGAATTTTTCTGTGCTTTTTTCCTTTCCTTGTTGGATAAAATAAAAGACGGTGGCGAATCTTGCTTACCGCGACACTTTGCGAACACAAACGCAAAACGCAAACCAGCAAATTCCTTAAAAAATAAGGAAACACATCCCAGTTCTAGCCACCGTACCCCAGAACTGGCGACTCTGTTGGGGACTTAATATGTGGGGAGTACCTTAGGATTAGTTCATCATATTGTTTTCAATTGTTTGATCTGTTTGCTTTATCTTTGTGGGCTTTGTATCAGAGTTACTATAGATCCTAACCCAGATCTGGGGGACACCTTTTAGGTAAGTAGCAATATACTGTGAGGGAACTGTACAGCGTAGATCGATACGGTTGAAACAGTAGCTACGTTGGTGTGACACATTAGTAGGTACCGATATCCCTTGTGGAGGAACAAGGAGAGTATGGGGCTGCTAATGGATCATTAAGCATCAACTGACCTTAGAACCTATAATTGACCAACTTGGCCATAGAAAAGTAGCAGAATGCTACACTCATTGAGACCATACTCTCGCGATGGTTTCGGCCGCAAGAAAAGGTTGCTAAGCTGAAACTATGACCGATCGAGGATGGTCAGTGATATTGAGAACCTCTAGAACCCGATTACTATCATTAGGACAGGTTGAACCAACTAAACTGCAAGAGGGTAGTACTTAAACTCCATGCAAGCCTAAAACTAAGGTTGTTTGTGTGACTTGTGTGCTTTCAACTTGAACTACTTGCACATTTT
Organism: Vicia faba; assembly: GCA_948472305.1. Taxonomy (NCBI): domain Eukaryota; kingdom Viridiplantae; phylum Streptophyta; class Magnoliopsida; order Fabales; family Fabaceae; genus Vicia; species Vicia faba. The sequence continues at coordinate 1,081,547,397 of OX451739.1, read as the reverse complement.
TATCGTCTGACAACATGAGTTCCTTGTAGGTTTTGTTTACAGTCCTTATCCAATAACTTGGATTTCTTGCCGAGTTTACTTGTTTTCATCACCTCACATTTTTGCTTAAACGCATAGCATACACATCATAACATCATGCCTTAACATTTCCTTAACCATTTCAAGGATCTCAAGGGTTTGTGATGCAGGTTATGGTAAATCAAACGCCAAGCAAGGGGCAAAGAGGATTTATTTTCCTCTAGCCAATGTCGTCTAGAGATTAAAACACGATGACTTGAGTCGATGGCTATGACCCACTCGATATGGTGATCTTAACTCTTGAAAAAGGACTCTTATCAACACGAATGTTTCTTCAATCAAGCTGCATTCAAATTCTAACAGCTTCTTGTTTACCCCGCGAGATCCTTGAAAACATTGCATACATATATCATACATATCATTGCATAAGCAGGTTTCAAAGTCGGTCTCTCATGTCCTCGCTGTTTATTTCAGCAATGGCTCTCAAATGAGACAACAAAGATCTTCATACTCAAGAAGCACAATTCAGGGAAATCTTCCTAAACCTATCCAAGGGGCAGGAAGAGTTGAAAACACTCCTCGTTGGGAACTTGGTCAAGAAAAGTCTTGAAGACAATAAGGACGGGTGGCTGAAACAACTGCAAGCTGAGGTAGATGCAATAAGAACCCAGATGCTGGGGCAGATGGCTCTTATCCAAGGCTTAGCCCGGGAACAAGAAGAGTTGAGAACCATTATCAACCAGCTTCATCAAGACCGACACAACAGTATGAAGCAAACGGTCGAGGTCGAGGACCAAGTCATTGATCAGCCTCCAAGAAGACAAGGGTTTGGTTTGGGGAAGAATGGACCTCTCCAAATTGCTACTACCTCATGGGTCCAACAACAACCTCTCCAAAAACAACGGGTTAATCAGAGTAAGCCGGATACACCCAAGAGGCAATTTACCAAGCTTAACATGCCGCTGTCTCAAGCTTTACAACACCTGTTAAGGATGAATCTGGTGACGTTGATAGGACCTCACCCGAATCCCAAGACTTCTTCACCTAACTACAATCCTGATGCGAGGTGTGCATACCACTCCAACAGTCTGGGGCATGATACTAACGACTGTTGGAAGTTGAAATACAAAATTCAAGACCTGATTGATGAAGGAGCTTTGGAATTCACACAAGATGGTCAACTGGAATGTTTCTGTCAGTCCTCCAAGGCTCACCATTTGAAGTGACAAGTTCTGACAAAAGAGGCTTTTGTTCATTAGAATTTTCAAGTTGTAATTTTCTTTTGATCATTCGAATATTTGTTCATGTCAAACTTTGTTACTTTATCAATGCATTGCGTATGTCTATTTTGAATCAATCCATTTGTATTCACTATATTTAAACTTCTTTCCTTTTTGTGATGTTCAACTCTCGATTTAAAAAAAACTCTAAGCCTTTAGAGGGAGGATGACGAAAATGATATCAAAATCTCTACAGTATACTTTTGAATAGACCCCGCTGACGATGTACATGCGTTGTTTCTAATCCTAAACAGTGGAGTTATAAGGAAGATAATCCCTAGTCAACCCCTTCGAGCCAAAGAAGTAGGAGTTTTCTTTTCACACAAATTAAAACCCTTAATTATAACCTGGGGCAGGGTAGTTTTCTCAGTTAATCCAGGTGCACAATGAATGGCTTCAAAAACGGCCTTCCAAAACAAAAAACAGTGATGGTTTCCTATAATCGTCAAGACAGACAGTCATTATCTCTCAAAATAAAAGCCCAATGAGTCAAAACCTATGAAGGAGACTTAAGAAAAACTGGGGGCATCCCGCTGACTGTAATCACAAAAAGAAACAGTTCAAGCAAAAGACAGGGATAATAAAGTCAAAAAAAGAGGTCCTACGAACTCTCAACAAAATGGCTGCCTGTACAAAATAAACTGTCAGTCTTCGAACCATCACTGGAATACCAGAGCGAAGACTCAAACGGGATCTAAATGCACAGTTAGATGAGTTTAGGATCGAAGAACATCACGAAGAAAGGGTGGATACAAATAATTTTGAGCCTTTATCCTTTGTTTCTTAAACCGTGAACCAAGCCACGATATAACGCTTAAAAGTCCTAACTGAAGCATGGGTTAGTTCAAAAGCATATTGTTATAAAAGGTATCCTGACTCCTATAAGGTTTGGTGTAAATCCTGAGTTGACATCACATTTTACAAAATTTGCCTCTTTTACTGAAAAATGCATTTTCAATTTTTTTCTCAAGACAGACATAAGCTTGGCATTTTCAAAATAACATTGTTTGCATATGACTATTTGTTCAACAGTAGAGAAATTCGCACGATGAATATCCAGTGAACAAAAACCTTCTCAATAAAAAGGATCACCTCAAGTGAAAAAACACTTCTAATCAAGGGGCACGGCATGACCATTATCCATTATCGTGGGCAGTCAAGTCAAGATTCAAGGAATCCCGCAAAGATGCCAAATAGCCAGGGGCAAATTTCCATCTGAATCACTTGGGGCATTAGACATAAATTCCAGCAACGAATCTTGCATGATCAAACGAACATCTCCTGGTAGTATGGCAACACAACACTACCGACAGTGACAACTCCCTACATTCTGAGAGCATGGACATAGTCAGAAAGTACTGTGCATGAATAAAGACCCGCTAGGTTGACTGGCCTAGGCAAAAATAAGGGCATCCCGGCGAACCAAAAGGGTTCGGGCAAAAATTAGTGATAAAAAAAAAATATATGTACACCCGGCAAGTCGAAAACCCGAAAGGGCGGCTTGGGCAAAAAAGGGTATCCCGGTGGACTGAAAATCTGAAAGGACAGTCCGGGCAAAACTTAGAGATTAAAGCGTATGACTATGTCTCGTCATCTTGTCACTTGCCTACCAGAAGAAGACTTATCATTTTGATCGAAAGTTACGAAGCACCTCATTAGGTTGGGATAACACTCGATCCACAAGGCCTCCGCAGGTACCTTCTCCCGCAGGAACAGGGGCAGAAAAGTCTCGATGCACAGTCATCGTTATATCCGCAGCATACGTCCTAATAAAATTCACTCCCCACAGAGTAAGACAAAGACAATGATATTAGTTTTCCCAAACAGGACACAACTCTCCCCAACTGAGGCTCGCAATCGCGAATGAATCGACAATAGTCTTCCCAAGTAGCATTTAGCTACCATCAGCACTAGAAAATTATCCCCAATGGAGTTTGGAGAATTATCCCTAGTAGAGGTTGGAGGATTGTCCCCTGTAGAGCCTAAAAGGTTATCCCCAGTGAAGTCGCAACTGAAAAATCATCCCCGGCGGAGTTCATTCATTTCACAAACAGAAACTCAATTCCCAATAGGTTTCATTACCGCCAACAACGGTAATCCATCCCCGGCTGAGGTTATTCTTCCAAATCAACAGATCCTCCGGCAGAGTATGTCCTCCCCACAGAGTCATTTCCTCATCAGTTTATGCCCCAACGGAGTTATCCTCTCCTGCAGGTTTATTCTCACAATCATCTTCATTCACTATCCCCAGCGGAAACGAAGAATTCAACTCTTTTTTCCAGCAGCTATCCAGGATTTATTTTCCCCAGCTAAAAACATCACATTTCCATACATCATGACATGCATACGCATCATACAACACAGTCTCATTTATTTTGAGTCATTGGCTGATACATATCATGCATTACATACAGCTAACCTTTACCTTTTAGGAAAGATACAATCAAACTCTCACAAAATTCAAGCTGTGAAGCTCGGGTACGACTAATAACAATTTAACCCCCAGTTGAATACGGACGACCGAAGCTCCTAAAATTCAACTTTCCTCTTCAATAGAGATGTTTCCTTAGTTGAATACGGACGACCAAAGTTCCTAAAATTCAACAGAGATGATTCCTCAGTAGAATACGGATGACTGAAGTTCCTAAAATTCAACAAAGATGTTTCCTCAGTAGAATACGGATGACTGAAGTTCCTAAAATTCGACAGAGATGATTCCTCAGTAGAATACGGACGACTGAAGTTCCTAAAATTCAACAGAGATGGTTCCTCAGTAGAATACGGATGACTGAAGTTCCTAAAATTCAACAGAGATGATTCCTCAGTAGAATACGGATGACTGAAGTTCCTAAAATTCGACAGAGATGATTCCTCAGCAGAATACGGACGACCGAAGTTCCTAAAATTCGACAGAGATGTTTCCTCAGTAGAATACGGACGACCGAAGTTCCTAAAATTCGACAGAGATGTTTCCTCAGTAGAATACGAACGACTGAAGTTCCTAAAATTCGACAGAGATGTTTCCTCAGTAGAATACGGACGACCGAAGTTCCTAAAATTCGACAGAGATGATTCCTCAGTAGAATACGGACGACCGGAGTTCCTAAAATTCGATAGAGATGTTTCCTCAGTAGAATACGGACGACCGAAGTTCCTAAAATTCAACCGAGATGTTTCCTCAGTAGAATACAGACGACCGAAGTTCCTAAAATTCAAACAAAGACGACTCACCAGCAGAATAACGGACGACGAAGCTCCTAAAATTCTACTTCTTTCAACAAAGGCCAGCCTTCCCCAGCAGATTCTTCCTCAACGACAGATATACAAACTCTCGCTAAGGAATCTCTTATGCGATCGACACTCCTTCAGATGGCATCTTTAAGCCCATTCCCTACGTCACAAGACAATTACCACTTCATGCGAGTGCAAATTTCTGGGACTCTAGTGTTCAATCCTCTTCCACCTTCGGATCACGAAAGGCACGAAAGCCAATCTACATCCTCAGGTTTAAGAAGATTGAACATGGGTAAATGTTGTACCCCAAAATTTGCTCTCCCATATTTCTCAAAACATTTCAAGAAAGATCCCTAAGTTGCTCAAGGTAGTCTAAGGGTTGGCCAAACCAGCTCTCTCCTAAGGCAGTCTACCTCAAATTAGGGTTTCATGTTGCATCAAGATACTTGAGTCCAATTGATCCCAAATTCTCACCAATGTATTAATAGGTTATCAAGACCATCCATGTCAAGTTTCAAGCCTTGCAGAGGAAGTTTGCTCAGTCAATTGCTCAAAGGCCTAAAAATCGACTGTGCTAGGGCAAAAGTCAACTGTGGCCTACATACAGTCAAACTTCAAGATTTTTAGTCAACATTCTCATTTTAAAGGATATTTCGTCATTTGATTAAGAGTTGATCATGATTCATCAAGAATTTCTCCTAATTCATCAAGGCTCAAAAGTTGAATAATTAGGGTTTTGTAGGAAAAGTCAACTCAACTTTGACCAAGCATAACTTTCTCATACTTTATGAGAAATGACCCATCCAAAGCTCATTTTTAATAGGATGTAATTCCCTACAATACATATTCAACTCCCAAGTTCAAAATATACACTCACAAGAAGTTATGAATTTGGACATTATAGGTCATTTTGGAAAGTAAACAAAAACACTTTTTTTGTCAAAGCTTCATACTTGAGCATGGAATATCAAATTGAGATGAGACCAAAAGGGTTGCTTAGAGGCCATCTCAAGCTTTTTGAAAAGTCCAAGAAAACCTCCAAAGAGTAAGAATTGAGGAAGTTATGCATTGGTGAAGTTGACCTTTTTTACAAAATTGCCAAAACTCAACTATGCCCAAAACTTCAAATTTTGCCAAATGGGCCTAATCTTTTTCACTTGTTTTAAGTTGGAAACATAGTACACGAGCTCTAGCCCTTTCCACCTGTCCTTATCATGTTTTTATTATTTATTTTGATTTTTATTTGAATTAATTGAATTTTAATCAAAATAAATCATATAAAATCCAAAATATTGAAAGCAAGAGATTTTATGCTTGTTTCAGGTTCCAATTACAGCTAGCAAGTAATCAAACTCGTGCAAGGCATTAGGTTGGACAAAAAGATTGGATTTAAGCCATTTTTGGAAAGATTTAAAGGGGAATCAAATCAAGATCAAACTCATTGATGGAGGAAGATTGGATGCATTCTATGAACCCTAATCCATTCATTGATACATATATAACAAAGCCAGACCAAAAACAAAGGTTGGAAAGAGGCGCAAGAGGCAGAACAAAAACTTGAAAAATCAAGAAAAAGTGCAAGATCGAATTCAGTGTTCTAGGCATCCTCAAGGCCTCCTATCCATCTCAATCACTTCCTGAGATTCCCAGCAAGCGAACGCAATTGAAACCAAGCGTTTCCAGGCCATACATCTCACTATAAGTCCGTCACGACATCTCTTCTTTTTTGAATTCAAATTTCATGATATGGACATTGTTAGCATGAATTAGCCACATATTCTTGATCTATGAAACATTTGCAAGCTTCCTGTATTGATTAATTGCATTTATATAGCCTGTATTGTAATGTGCCATTGTTAGGGTTTCATAGCTCGCTTTGGGATTTTTGAATCCATGCAAAATTAGGCCATGAAAGGGCCAGTAATAAACTCAGCAGGACCAGACAAATTCAACCATGGCCTTGGTTTTTATTTATCATGTTTGTGCTTGATTTTAAGAATGACAGGGGCTATAGCTACGGACAAACGTCTGTAGGTAAAAGTGTTTCACTTTTACCCACGGTGCCAGGAAGAAGACAACCAACGCGTCTTCATCTGATTTGGCCATTTGAATTTCGCGCGTGGAATTGATACAAAGTGCTTTTTTAATATTTGATTATTGTTTTACATTATTATTACAACTAACGTGAATGGCCCAGTGGTATCCAAGTTGGTGTTAAGGCGTGGGAGTGCTTGAGGTCAAGGGTTCTACCCCTGCCTCCACCAAATGCATTTTTCTTAATTTCTTTCAGGTTATCCAGCGTATTCACAAGCCTGAGGATCACCATATGTCCTCACAACCCAGCCAGCCAAATATCAGATGGCCAGATCCAAGGGCCATCCATGAGGGTACACCAAAGGCAAGGTCAAGGCGATCACACCAAATCATGAAGGTCAACGTGGACCTCACTCAAATTGGCCCAGATTCTGCTTTTTGCACCCCCATATTCAGGCCCATTCTCTCTCTCTTTTTTTTTTCTTTCTATTTTATGTTATTTGTTTTAATTAATTAATTAATTTATTTTACTAACAATAAAATTATTTTCTTTTTTTTTTACCAAAAAAATCACAAAAAATATTATTTTTCATAAACTAGATTTAGATTTTATTTTTATTAAAAAATTAATTAATTAAATTAGGTTTGTTAATTTAGATAACTTTGATTTGTTTTTGTAAATAACTTAAAAAATAATTAGAACAAATAGGTTTCATTACTAATTTAATTATTTATTTTTCATAAAATAACCACACAAAAAAAACCAAAAATAGGTCATGTAGTTATTTTTATTAATTAATTTAATAACTAATTAATTTAGCATTTATTTTTAAAACCTAATTCTTTTTCTTAAAAAATATTAAAAACAACAAAAAGCATTTTCCTTTTTCACTAGGATAGAAGGGTCAAAACCCTAGTTCGCATTCGATCTAATTTGTAATCACGTGCTTTATTTTTATTTTTTATCCTAATTATTGTAACTGCCTACAGTTTGTAATAGTTTAACTTAGGACTTTATTTTCATTTATCGCTTTAATTTCAAAGGGTTTGTTTTTGGCTATGTAAATACCCGAAGCCTTGTAATAGCTTAGTTTAAATTCCATATTTTAAATTCCGCAAATTATTAACTGTTAGTTGTATGAATAATTAGGGTTTGCATGACAAGAATGTATGTTAAACTTTAAAACAGTTAGATCACCCTAAATCCGCAAAGATAAATAAACTGAAATTGAATCATTCGCACATGTGCACTCCTAGGGTACACTCCCACTTGGTTGCCTTCGGTAAACAGTCATTGAGTATAGGATACTTTAGTGGTCGTCCTTTTGTCCAAAGATCAAAGTTGCCTCAGAAAGGTTGCCTCGGATATTGTCGCCTCAGATAATTGATCTAAGACAATAGGGTTACTACTAAGACGTCCTAACATTGCTTTAGTGACCGTACGTCCCTTTTCGAATTGACCCTCAAACTTCAACGACGGTGCTACCTACTCACTAATAGTGGGATAGCATTGTCTAAAGGAAACAAATACAGAACGATTCTTTTTTCGAGTAGGTAGATTAGTTCTTAAGTACTTGCTCAATCAAAAAACAAAACATTTTTCACACTTACACTCCTTTACAAACAAGTTTTCAAAAACACTTCATTACACTCTTGAAGACAGAAGCAAGAGTTAAATTGAAGTTAAAACAAAAACTTTTCAAAGCCCACAAACACAAAGAAAACAATTTTGAAAATGATGAGCAAGTACCTAAGAGCCCGTAGATAACTACGGATAGAAAGGGTGCTAATACCTTCCCTTTCTATAATCTACCCCCCGTACTCAGAAATATCTCAAAAAAGGAATTTTCCTGTGCTTTTTTCCTTTCCTTGTTGGATAAAATAAAAGTCGGTGGCGACTCTTGCTTACCGCGACATTTTGCGAACACAAACGCAAACCAGCAAATTCCTTAAAAAAATAGGGGAACACGTCCCGATTCTGGCCACCGTATCACATATAACCCTTATTGTATCCTTAGATGCGCACTCTTGATGAGTTTTGAACGCTCACTCGAGTTAACTCAAATCTACCCTGCCTCGGGTTAAATGTGAGGGTTTTTTCTGACAAGAAAAGAAACTTCTACTTAGATGGATCAAAGAGGTTGATGAGGGTCTATCTCCCTTATATCTCTGATGTTTGAGAATTTGAAACAATGCTTGTACATTGTCAGCAGGGTTTTACTCAAAAGCATACTATTTAAGATTTTTGGTATATTTTTCATCATTCTCCCTCTAGGGGTATTTTTCTTTATTTAACAAGAGTTAAGTATCAAAAAGAAAATAAAAACATTAATGAGTGAATACAAATGGGTTAATTCAAGACAAACATATTCAATGCATTATGATTAATATTCAAGAATAAGTGAATTTTGCATACAAGAAAGTACTGACAAAATAAGAAAGATTACAAATGAGAATGCAAATGAAACTAGAAAATTGCCATGTTGAAGAGACTAGTCTCCGTATGGACTTGTTGCTTCATAAGATGTGCTTCGTAATCTTGACATTCACTGAGTAAAAGGAGACTTCAAATATGACCAACCAGTGCGAGAATGATAGCTTTTGCATCAAGCAAGTCTTGCACTTCACCTTTGAATGGCTTACAACCTTCAGTTAAACGGCCAGGTACCCCAGCATGGTAATCATAAAGGATATTCCCTCAAAAGATGTGATGAATTATTTATCAAGCGGGCTTTCATAAACTACATCACAAAGTATCTTCTACCATAGAAGAAATTCCAACCATCTTCTACTACACAGAAGAGAAAAATCAATCGCTGAATTCTAGAGCACCTCCTACTACACAAAAGAAGCACCGACTTCTACTACACAAGCAAAAATCTAGAAATTCTAACAAGATATTCTACTACACATAAGATAAAGAACTTCATCTCCTACTTCACAAAATAATCTCCTTCTTCTACTATACAGAAGAAAAATCTAGCAATTGTAACAATGTCTTCTATTACATAGGAGAAACTGAATTCTGAATGTAGAACTCGACCTTTGAGGTATTTTCCTTATACAGAGTAGGAAATATCCAAGATCTTGATATCTTATATTTCATCACAGAAGCATCACCCCATCTTCTAGCACTTAGCTGAGGAGAAAAAGTTTGGAACAATTTTCCAAACATGGACTAAACCTTGGAAAAGATGCCAGATAAGTGTCAAACTTCCTACTTCAACCTCTTGTAGTTTTCAATATCATAACCAGGTTCCCCAGAATGGAATTCACACCTAGCACTATTGTCAAAGCCATGCGGGAGCCTTTCGTGCGTAGTGAAGATTCAGAGTTTAACCAAATGAAATCCTAGCAAGCGAGGAAGAAATTGTGCATACAACAATAGAATAAGATCAAATTATCGTTTGGGTTGCTTTGGCCTCTGCTGACGGACTTTAGCCTTTGGGTTCTATAGGGAAATGACAACTGGTTACAGATGGGAAGATCCTGGAAGGCAAGGTTGTGGAGGAGATACTCCCTGAGTTGAAAGAGTCCTCAGGTTATGGGGAGGAATGGTAACTCCTATTGCAGCAGGTATAGAACCATCTTATTTCTTTAACACTGTCCCCAAAATTTCCATAACCAAACTCAATCGGGACTTCAACTGAGTGTTCTCCTCCCTCTGGAGTTCTTGCCCATAGACCAAATTGTGCATGTCTAGCATCAAAAACCCCATATGTTCTTTCATCTCATCAAATTCCCCACGAAGTTGTTGCATATCTTGAATTTGATCACGAAGCAGAGATAAGTCAAGATTTGCAGTTCTGAAAAGAAAACACTGAGTCTGAATAAGGATTCCCCATTATGAGTACCTTATGAGTACTTGCTATGGATGCATGAAGATGCATGAGGTGAATGAGCGGATGCAATACCATGTTCAAATTTTTTCAAGGAACCCACGTGCTTTTAAATTTTATTTTGATCCAATAAAAGATGGGAAAACACAACATAATGTTCACAAGCACGATTCCTTGGAAATGGAAAGAACATGCGTGTTAACTTTTTTCCATGCATACAATTTTTCACATTTCTTTTTTTCGTGTAAAATAAATATGCTATGACGCAAGGTGAAATAACATAGGTTCAAAAGTTCAGCACAACATGGATACCAATAGTACAATCGGATAACATCTATACAATCCTCTGAATAACTGATGTATAAATCTGCTGAATAACTGCTGTATAGTTTCTGAAGATGTTGAATATATCAGGATCAAAGGTCCAGAACATAACCAAAGAACCAGATCACCAACAAAACATGGTCACCATCTGTACATGTAAATAATATTCCCTCCCCACTCACGGGTAAAGTCTAGGTCAGGGTAGGCAGAGGTAACTAAAAATCACGGGTCCGCCTGAAAGTACTACCGCCTTACCCACAAACGTAGGTGTCGATAGTAATTCATTTGAACCTCATCCGAATGTGGTATATGACATGACTGTACTAGTCGGACCACGTCCTATAGCGTTAATGTCCCCACTCTATTCCTAGTGTCCTAGTGTACTCCGTCTTGGGTACTGGGCCTTTTACCTCAATAGTAACATCCACCCAACATGGAAAACCAAAAGCCAACACAATAGATAATCAATATGGAAAGCGGTAAAATACAATGCAAACATATGCTCAGATAATCATGTACAAATGAATAAACTGAAAGCATAAAAATAAACACCAAGAGAAAAGAAAACAAGATCTAGAAGCGACTCTGGGATGGACCAGCAGTTGGTCGACCTGTCCCTAGTGAAGTCGCCAGCTGAAACAATCGGTTGAACATTAACTGATAATGAAATCAATGAAGTTGCCATCAAACGTTTTTTATCCCACAACAAGGGAACAATAAACATCGAGTAAACTTGAGAAGGGTGAAATCAAGGTTGGACGACCAAGAGATATGGTCAAGAGAGTCTGTTACGCGAGGGGAAGGTATTAGCACCCTACACGCCCGTAGTACTCTACATTATCTACTCATGTTGTTTTAATCAAAGGGTGTGTTTCAAATCTAAGCTTAATAGCTAAAAGAAAATGAAAAGAGGGAATGCATGTAAAAGAAAATAGAAAATAATGTAGGGAAAATAAAGTTGTGCTCGTTCGGGCCCTACCCCAATGCCTACATATGCCTTTTAAGGAATCAGAGCAGCCGTAGTTCGGATCAAAAGTTTTTGTTGGTTTGTATTTTTAATGAACAATATTAATTTTGCCTTCTGCTGCAGCTCGACCTTTAGAGACTCACGCGTCAGCACAAAAGTGAATTAACATGCTCTTTTGAAAAGTTTGAAAGAAAAGCCCGAAGGCACAAAAAGTTTGTATTGGTTGATATATTTTACCTTAAAGAAGGATTTGAAAGTTGTTAGATATTTTATGATTTTCCAAGAAAAGAGTTTTAGTCTTAATGCAAGGATGCAAAAGAAAGAAAAAACATCTAAGGGAGACTATCCTAGAATCTATCCCTAATGTTATCATACAACGATTGATCCTATCGTTGAGTTCTGAAAGGGAAATATCTACCATATGTTAGCATGAATGGATACCTATCCTAATGTCTAGCTCAAAAGCCACTCCAATCGAGTGATCCTAAGGGAAGCATACAAATTCCTATTCTAAGGGAACATGGTATAAAAAACAAATAAGAAAACAAGTGCTTTGGAAAAAGCACACAAACATAAGTAGCATATACTGACTCAAAGGGATGGGGGAAACAAGAGAGATTCTTTAGCTAAGGGGAGCGTATCACTTGAAGCAAACAAGCAGGATACATATGAAATAAAAAAGAAAAGAAATGCTTTCGCTAAGGGAAGAGGATCACCCAAAGCAAACAAGCGGGTAGCGAAGTATCAACAATGGCCATTGCGAACTCCTGACAAAGTGTGCGGGTTGGTGGAGAACCCTTCTCCACATGACCGACTCGATACACATGATATGTATGACTCTGAAACATCGACGTACAACGTGAGCTATGGATGACATGGACTAGAATATGCGGGGGTCGATTGTGAACCCTCTCCGCTCGCCTCTTTTTGAGGACTTATCATTTGTAATATAATGCGGGCATAAATGTAAACACACGTGCGAAATACCTACTTCAAAGGTAGGATTTTAAACAAACATAGATAACACACAGAAAGCGGTGTCTGCTACAAGACTTTAAACAACAACTTCAAACCCACGCTCTTTATTTCCTACTTCTCATGATATCTAGAAAGTAGTAAAATTCCTACTTCTCATGATATCTAGAAAACAGTAAAGTGTGAAATGAGATAAACAAGAGAAAATACCAAACAGATATCAATCTGTAGAAAAGCGTGTCAAAACAAAGAAACCCGACGATCTTCGCAAAATCTTCATCAATCAAATAAAAGAGTCAGAAATCAAATGCTTGGAATAAACATCGAAGCATCGTCGATGTAAAAATAAATCATAGACGGAAGGTGCACCAAGTATATCCGAATATCACACAATAAATCTACATAAGACTTAAACCTCAACAAGTAAAGGTGAATCAGAAGTCTCGAATAATCGGATAATCATGAACCGACTCCTAAAAATCAAATAAAAAATCTAACAACTTTTTATTGATTTTATCATTTTTTATCGTGAAACAAAAAAATTAGAAAAAATTAAAAGAAAGTCCTAAATTTTACATATTTTTTTATTGTCCTTATTAGTTCCTAAAATCGCCATTTTTTATAAAAAAAAAGAGTAAGAAAATCTAAGGAAAACTCTCAAATTCTAAACAGGAGGGGTAAAAATTGGAATCAGGGGGTGCTGTAGTAATGGAGGCGCTTAGGGCCAATCAATAGAGTCCAATATCCCTTTTTTATCCATAAATATCCAAGCTGGAAAAAATAATCAATGATGGGTTTGGGAACAGGTGGTATGTGGATCATTGAGTAGGTGTGAGATAGAGAGCCCAGGGGTGTATGGCCTAAGCAAAGTCCATCAGCATTTTGTTCAGCCACTGTCATCTTCAATCATTTTTTTGTATATTTATGTTTTTTGTTAAAATTTGATAAAGTCCAAGAGAACCCAAAACAATGCGTTTCTCCTCCACAGGCCTTATGAATGTTCATATATTTTTGAACCTAACACACTCATTCCTCCTTCGCATCAGCATAAACAGAGATATCGTCGCGCTGGCAGCGACAGTGGGAAGTTATCAGACGCATGAATCGAGCGCACCAAAAGCTTCACTTCGTTCCCCTCTTGTTAAATATAACCTCATTTTCACAGATTCATCTTCAATTGCTCCGAATCTAACCAAGAATCTAAACCCTAAGTTGATGAAGAAAACCCAAATTAAACGGTGCTAACTAAGCTTCTGGCCATGATTCCTTGGGATTTAGATTCTACTTTTGTCATTTTTCATGTCCGTATCAAGAAATCGAAGAAAGAGCGATGCATCACCGACCTGTGGTGATGCCTAAGACCAAGTTGGAGATGATGAAGACAGGTACAGTACGCTACAAACTCTTCTTTGATCGTCACAGATTTAATCAAATAGAAAACCAAAAGAGTAATCTGGTACTTGTGATCTTTTTCATTTACCTTGTGAAATCTTTTTCTTCTTTCTTCTTCTGCGTTTTTCAATTGTTGTTGTTATGATGCGTGCATGAAGAAGCGTTTGAACCGTGACAGAGTGATGTAAGGATGAGTTATTGCATGTGCATTCTGTGTTAAAGATTATTGCGTTTGCATTGATGTTGATGAGAAATTGAGAAACGATGCTTGAAGATTAAAGAACGAAGGAGTTGAAGTTGTAAACTATTTGTTGTAATTGAAGAAGAGGAAGATTCAGTGATGAATGATGGAGCGCGAATACAGGAAGATGAAGCAGAGAGAAAGAAGAAAGAGCTTTTGGTGATTCTTCTGTAGATTGTGAAGAATGGTGGAAGGTTTGTGGAACATTTAGAGAGAGAGAGAGAGAGAGAGAGAGAGAGAGAGAGAGAGAGAGAGAGAGAGAGAGAGAGAGAGAGAGAGAGAGAGAGAGAGAGAGAGAGAGAGAGAGAGAGAGAGAGAGAGAGTGCATAGATAATTTTCTGGAGTTTTCTTGGTGATTCTCTAACTGATTGAAGAATGCTGAGAAAATGAAGGTGAAGGTTGAAGATGGAAGAGAGTGTAGAAGATTGTTTTTGGGAGATTTTTGGTGATTATTCTGAGGAGACTTAAGAATGAACAAAAAAGGTAAGTTTTCTGGTTTTATTTCGTTTCTCGGTAAAAGTTGGTTAGAGCTGAATTAATCCTGAACCATTGGATCTCAATTTCTGTTAGCGAATTAAAAGATAAAAATTAGGTGGATAGAGTTTGTTGTGAGGGTTAGTTAAGTAGTTTGAAATTCTAGTAGAGTTAGTTAGGAATTAATATAGATCCTATTTCTATTTTTCTGTATTTCTACTGGACTGGTTTATTGGTTTTTCATCTCACTTTTCCTGATATTTTCTCTTATATTTTATGATTATTCCCTATGTTTTTTTTGAGCTGGCTTATTATTTGTGATTTTCTGATTTTTCTTCTAGTTTGATATTTCACGGTATCCTGTTTGGTTAGATGAATTGAGTTTTTTAGTGCAGGTTGAAACTCGGGCAGCATGGCTGCAGGTCGTGATGACACGATTTAAGAGAAAGTCAACAAATTTCATGTGAAGCTTGAAGATTATAAAGAGTCGGATTAGAAAGAAGCATAACGAGAAGAAATCCTTAAGATTAGATCCTTTCCATAATTTTTTTCTTTGCAAATTCTTAATGTAATAGTCTTCTATTTGTTGTGATCAAAACTTTGTAATAAGTTTGAATCAGTTTCCCACTTGTAATTTCCCTCCCATTCTTGCCTTTGGACTTCCAATGAATGAATCCTTTATATTCACTTGAATATGGTGAAATTTTGTTTGAATTTTATGTAACTTATGAAGATGTGAAAAACACAAGAAGGGGGGGTTGAATTCAAAAAACTTAAATCAAAACAGCTTAAGACACAATATTTTTATCCTGGTTTGTTTGATCTCAAACTACTCCAGTCCATCCGTCAAGGTGATTTCGCCTCTCTTCAACGAGGTCTTAATCCACTAATCTCAAAGGATTACAACAGCTACTTTAACAACTGTTAAATTCTTATTGAGTATAACCATAAATCGGTTTATCTCAAGGAAATCTTTTACAAATAATTGAACAATAGTGTGTTGTTGTTTTCTACCAAAACAGTATATCACAACTGTGATAGTTACACAAATTAAGCTTGGAATAAAATGAATTTGCTAAAGCTTTGAATATGCGTGGTTTGGAAGGCTTGGCAAATTGTTGTGTGCGTACGTACATGCTTCTTTTCACAAGCAGACTTGCTTATATAGGCAAGGCAAAGATACGTTGTCCATAAAGCAAGTTTAATGATAATAACACACTTTTCTTTTGAATAAGATCTTGTCTGAAGAAAGCCGTTAGCATTTAATTCTGTCTTGAATAATTAATAACGCTTCAGAGTCTTCTTTGCTTTAACTGCTGATAACGCTTCAGAGTGTTGATGACTTGGTAAAGATGTCTTTGATCAGAGTCAGAGTGTACTTGTTTAGGTGCAGATTCTGGTCATCAAGTTTCAGCATATAATCTGGTAGCTTCAGCGTGTAGCACATATTGCTGATCTTCTGATGCTGATTCCAATCTGATGCTGATTCCATCAGAACTTCTGCATATACAAAACATAATTTTAAGGAGCATAATTGTTCTTTGTATATATCTTTGAATTTATTTATTCTTTGTATTTTGTTATCATCAAAACTCTAATCAAGGGTTGTAGAATAAAACTAAGTTCTAACAAGTTGGTGGGACTTTGATATTTGAAAGAAGCTTGGAATGAATGATATTAAACTTGAAATCTTGAATCATTTTGAATGAACTTGAAAACTTGAATGGATATTTGTAAATTAATCTTCAAAGAACAAAACCACACTTGTACTGTAAGAAACAAGTATAACAATGAATCTACATCATTATTCTCTGTACCATGATTTAATGTTCTTGCAAATCAACCAATAAACTCTTGACTTGGTGACCAAAGATACCACAAGGTGTCGTGTCTTGAAGAACACTTGCATCCTAAGGAAAAGTTGACTGGAAAAGTTTCTTTAAATCATGATACACAAATCTATAATTGATGAAGTAAGGAATATATGATTCCACCGTATCAATGCCATAATTAACCTCTAGGAGCTTCAACAACGAATGTACCTTTGGATTTTGTAAGATAGTTTTAATAAAACCCTAATGGAATCAATGCTCTCGACAAAACCCTTATCCCACAAAATAGGAGCAAATTCTTCACAAAAGTATTTATGCTAAAGCTCACACCCTTTAGGATATAACTAAATGGTCATCACTTAAGAGAAAGCTTCATATGAAAGTCAAGCCTTTGTAATAAAATCCAAGAAGTGATGACAGAACTTGTAACACAAGTAATGGATGGAAGTCCTTAATTCAGAAGGAGAAAGACTCAGGATAGCCATAAGATGCAACCCTAAACCATGATCCTTGGAGAAGAAACCTCAACCAAACACAGTAGCTGAAAAACCCTGACTTTGACCGCACATAGGGAAGTAAACCCTAATGGCCTTATCTCTTAAGGAGAAATAAGTTTAAGGTAACCATACGATGCAACCCTAATTCCACACTTCACTGCTTGCAAAATAACCAGAAGAGTCAGAGGTAAACTTCTTTATTGAGTATATACACCTCGGTCACTGTGAAACTCTGATATCACACAACCACTGAACATTGGACTCCATGTGCTTCATTGAAATGCAAAATGTATGCTATGTTAGTGAACTAATGAAAAGATGTGAATGCGACGCTAAGCCTAACCAAATAAAAGTGAAATTAGGAGGGAAAATTTTGGGGTGTAACAATGAGCAATGACTTGTTGCTAGCATATGCGGCCATCTTTCTGCAGTAGGATCAGAGATGAGTCTCGGGACATGTAACCCCCTTATACTTGTCGAATTCTGGTACTTTGAATTTGGATGGAATCAAGACCCCTGGAACCAAACACATAGTGGAAGCACTAAATCTCAGAATTTTGGAAGTCTCCATATCCTTCAGACGTTCTCCCAAAGCCTTGTACATTTTAGCAGTTTCAGACAAATCAGCTGTAGAATCCTTTGGAGGGCCTTAGAGATCGATGACATCATGGTGATCATCCATAATCACCCGAGGGTTTTCTTTAGGAATTCCCCCATTGTCAGTCTTTGGTCCCCCATTCTCGGACATAGAGGCACTGTCAACCAACTTAGTAACCCTCAATGTGAGTGCTTCCTACCCCTGGATGACAGGAAGAAGAGTTTCTATGAGTTGATTTATTTGACTACCCATGGTGTCCTTGTCTTTGCGGAGTGCGGCCTGGTTCAAATCAATGTGCTCCATAATCCTTAGCTTGTTGGATCGAGTGTGATAAGGATGTAAGGAAGTCGTCTTGTAGATTCTGATAATAAGAGGAAAAACCGACAGATGAGAATTTCGACAAGAAAACCTGCAATTTTTGAAATGCATGATATGTATGATGTATGAAATGATTGTACATTCCTGATTTTCACAGCTTAATCAACGTCAGTAATAATTGAGCAAAGTGATAATAAGAATGGCCATCTAAAGAAAATATCCAACAATGCTCATATAATAACAAAAACGAGAGAAATCCCAAATGAAGTTCAATACAAGAAAGTTACGAAAGTACAAGATAAGCGGTTCTGCCAAACAAGCCTGGTGGTAATCAGAACAACAAGATAGGAAATACAATAATCAATCTCCTAGCTCTAAAGAATGCAATAGACTTTTCCCCAAGCGTTCAACACTCCAGGAAATAGTCCCTTCACAAGCTGCTTTGTTTCCTCCGCATCGGGCTTCAAAATTCGACTTTGAATCACCCCATCCTTCTTGACCATTACGATCTCCCAACTACAGAATCGAGTCAACAAATCAACACACTCTTTATTTGTGACATTATGCTTTCACCCCAATTATTACTTTCAATCTACTTTTTTGAGATTTTCACTCTCATTGTTGGACCGTGACATAGACTGCAGCAGCTAACAATGCGTTGAACGTGCACCAAGTACAATTTCTAGCCACTTTTCCTACTTTACCGACCAATAAGTCTAAGGGTAGGCTACTATTATTTCTCCATCTCTGTCTCACATCACCAAGGCCCAAATAAAGTTCCTTAGCAATAGCCTCAAAATCGGGCTCGTTCAGGACAACAACAAATGGCATGTGCTCGGTGATTTTAAGCAAATGAGTGTATTCTTCCGAAGTCGAAGAAATCTGATAGTTATGGAAGACAAAACAATGTAACTCATATTCGTAAAGTTGAATTAGAGTCCAGAGAGCTCCAATATCCACCCAAACACATAATAGATTCAAAGTGCCACTACGCCCCTCATTGAAGGCCTCTGCATTAGGATGGACTAGATGGTCTTTCAAACTCTTCAAAGAAGGCCAAGAACTTGAGCGGAACTGAAGAGTAAAATTGTCTCTTCTGGTCCTCTTGAGAACATCACTGTTGCTAGACGTTACTGACAAAAACTATAACTTCGTGAGATACCAGGAATGGACATGCACATGCAACATTAGTATATACTTTCATTTTTCTGACATTTCTTTTTAAAAAGTAAATATGCTATGATGCAAGTGCAAGTGATCATGGGATTACTACTTCCATAATATTGATTTCTATTGTACTGTCTCTGCATAGTCTGCTAGTACCAGGATCACGGGTTCAGAACATAACTGGAAGAACCCCATGAATATCAGATTCGAAACTCAAAATAAATTTGAGAACCTCATAGTCACAGAAAAAACATACGGTTACCATCATAACATAGTCACCAATAGAATAAGTCACCAACGGTACCTGTAAAGATTATCCCCTCCCCACTCACAGGTGAAGACTAGGTCAGGGTAAGGCAATGATAACTCAAAATTATGGATTCGCTTGAGAATACTATCATTACACACCTACGTGATAACGATAGAACCTCATTAAAACCTCACCTGAGCATGGGTGACACAACCGTCTAGGGTAATGTAGATCCACTATCTATCATGTTCCACTCTATTCCTACTGACCTAGTGCACTCAGGCCTGGGTACTGGGTCTTTTACCTCATAGAAACACCCACCTAACATGGAAAGCCAGAAGCCAGCACAGTAGATAACCAATATGGGAAGAAATAAAATGAAATGCAAACATATGCTTAGATAAACATGTAAAAATGAATAAAATGAAAACATAAAAATAAACACCCAAAGAAAAGAAAACAAGTGCTAAGAGCAACTCCAGGATGGACCAGCACTTGGTCAATCTGTCCTTAGTGAAGTCACCAGTTGAAACAACCAACTAGAAATCATCAAACAATGAAGTCACAATCGAACGTCTTTCATCCCGCATAAAGGGATATGTAAAAATTGAGAAAAACTGAGAAGGGAGAAGTCACGGTCTTGCGACTGAAAGATTGGGTAAGGGAGTTTGTTACACGAAGGGAATGTATTACCAGCCCACACGCCCGTAGTACTCTATGGAATCCACTATTGTTATCTATCTTATGAGTGTGGCTAATATATGCTTATTGTATGACTGGGGAATAACGCGTGCAAAAGAAAAGAGAAAATAATGTAGGGAAAATAAATTTGTGCTCGCTTGGGCCCCATCCCAATGCCTACGTATCCTTTTTGAGGAATCAGAGTTACCGTAGCTTGGCTCACATGTTTTTGTTTGTTTTGTGTTTTTTATGGACAATGTTAATTATGCCTTCTACCACAGCTTGACCTTTGGAGACTCATGCGTTGGCACAGAAGTAAAATAACATGTCCCTACTTGAAACTGGTTTTGAGTTACTCCCTCAAGGCAAGATGCCACATTTTATTGGTTTGTATTTTGTTACCTTTAAAAAGGTTTTAAGTGTGATTAAGATGTTTTATGATTTTCTAAGAAAAACAAAGTTTTAGTTTTAATGTGAATGCAAAAGGGGAAGAAAAGAGTCTACGGGAGACTAGCATATTTCTAATCCTAATGTTATCATACAATGGTGGTCCTAAGGTTTGGATTAATAAAAGGAAAATGTATACCTAATGTTAGCATACATGGCTTGCAACCTAAGGTCTAACTTGCACCCAAAAGGAGCAAGCACATCCTAAGGGAACATGGTATAGAAAGCAAGTGAGCACACACATAAAATGGTAAAGAAAAGAAGCGAAATGCTTTAGTAAAGGGGAGCAGATCACCCGAGACAAACAAGCGGGAGTGAAATATAAAAGAAGATAAATGCTTTAGCTAAGGGGAACAGATCACCCGAATCAAACAAGCGGGAATAAGATGTAAAACGAAAATATGATGTCCAAAGCGATTGAACACCTAACCAAGATATATAAGATAGAGGTAGGCGGCATAAGGAAATATGAACAATCATGGAGTGTCAGCACCGGCTAATGCAAACTCTTGACAGAGTATGGGGGTTCAATTGCGAAACCCTTTTCCACTTGACAACTCGATAACGAGAGTAGGCACAACTCCGAAGCATCATGGTGTGTCATGAGCTAAGGATGACACATACAAAATTGCGGGGTTGATTACTAACCCCTTCTCGCTCGCCTCCTTTTGAAGACTTATCATTTGTAACATATGTGAGCACAAATGTAAATACACCTGCAAAATACCTACACAAAGGTAGGGTTTTAAACAAACCACACACAATGGACAATAATGCAGAATTTCCCTAAAATGGTATTTAAATAAACCAGAGGAGTTCCTGACATGATCAGCAATGGAGACCCTCGTCATACATATCTATTCCTACTTCTCATGGCAAGGAAAGCAGTAAAGTTTCTACTTCTTATGATATCTAAGGAGCAGTAAAGAAATGCGATAAAGTGCGAAAAATGCAAAAGCAGTAGCAGCGACTACCAAAAGCAAGCAGATCGTCAAAAGAAGATGAAAGCAATGGAGAAGAAGGGAGTATGTGTTGAGCAAGCTTCACCAAGAAACAAACAAATTCATAAATGATAACCAAATAAGATAAAATCAAACGCGTGTTGCGAATGCAATGCATAATCAGAAGTTCCTGCATAAAGTATCATAAAATGATATGAATTTCTCAAGACGATGAGAAATAAGGCGTGTCACATCCGAAGCGAGCATAAGCCGTATGCTTCGATCACCTAAAAACTTATTATATTACATGATAGAAAGCGCCAAAAATTCACCTTGCACAATGATCAAATACGTCAAAAATAACGAGGCACAACAGTATGAAAATATGAATAAAAAAATCAAAAAGGAAAAATATTTTTTATTAGTTTTTCATGTGAGGAAAATTCTATCAAAAAAATAAAGAATTAATTCCTAAAATCGACTAAGAAAATCTAATAAGTTTTTTTTTAATAATTTTCTCATAGGGAAATATAGAAAAAGTTATAAGTAAAATCCTAAATCTTAATAAAAGAGTTAGTGAGCTCAGGGGGTGCAAGCAGAATCCAGAAGCTATAACGCAGTAAAATAGGCACAAGGACCAATGTTTGAATCCATTAGAAGGATTTTTGTAGCAATAGCTCTTTCAGTCATAAAAAGAAAATATGGTATGGGCTAAAGGAGTGTATGTGCAGTGAAGGCCCAAGGTCGGTTTAGTCCAAATGCCATAGAATCCAAATCACATTTTCTAAGTTGCAGCCTGATTACCAATTATTATTATATTAATATTAAAAAAGAAATAAAATAAAACTCAAATGAAAAAAAAACGTTTGGATTTAGGGTTAAGCGAGTAGTGACGTTTCAAATGAATGCATCTTCTTCTTTGCAAAACTCTATAAAGTCATGCTTCAGTAATTTTATGTTTTGATGATTACAAACATCATGATAAATGAAAAAGGAATTATCCAAAAGAAGAAGAAAAAGTATCTACTCAAAATGAAAATTTGGCTTGCATGATAAGTTACTCCTAAAGAAGACTTTGGTACTTGATCTTCATTATGGTACAAGACTCCAATTCTATATAGTATGTTACTATAGTGCTCAAAATATGTCTAATATTATGCATACATGTTTCATGGCTTTTAATATAACTAGCATTGTATTTCCAAGCCATTAAAAAGGTTATTTCACTTTTTCATACAGCAGTAACCCGTTACATTTTTTCGGTAACTCGTTACAGGCTTTAACATTTCAAATATTTTAACGTTACCTGCACTGGGTAACCGGTTACAACCCTACAGTAACCGGTTATCGCTAAAACGAATTTGAAAAACAAGACTATTTTGAATGTTGTTTGTTTGTTGAATTTGTCCATGAACCATTTCACTTCTACACTCATTTAGAACCTTTTGAAAGGGTGCAATACATGTATATAATTCAAATATTTCTGAAGTAGAAACACAAGAAAAAATAACAACAATCAAAACATACAATTTAACATTTTTGTTTCTCATTTTCAAACAAGTGCATGGATTAATATTTTGCAAGAAACTTTTACTCTTACATTTGCAAATACATCATTAGAAAAGTTTCATCATATGTATTAAGCACTTGAGTAATATATTCATTAAATTATTGTCTGGAAAGAGAAGAGATCAATACTTTGTATTGACATTGATTATCAACTTTCATATATACTTGAAGAAGTTGTTTCTAATAATTTTTTTCAAAGTGATTATGGTGTAACCTTGCTGTCCAAGATTGTTGGAAGCAAGAGAGTATTAAGGGAGGATTGTTCTCTTTTTACTTTATATTGGTTACCTTATTTTCAGAATTTTTAGAAACAAGTGTGTACATTGAAGAGGATTGTTCTTCATGTACTTGGTTGGATCTTAAAGGATAGTTAAAGCATTTGATCTCCCTATAGGTTAGATAGTAAGCATCACATTTGGATGTAGATAGGTTGTACAATAATTCTAACTATAGTGAAATCTCTTACATGTTGGTATGGGGACTGGAGTACTCTCAAAGTGTGAGAAGAACCAGTATAAATCTCATGTGTTCTTTATTTTGTTTATTTACCACTTTCATATTCATACACAAACAAGAAAATAAGAACATCATCATATAAAATAATAAAATTCTACAATCCACTTTATCCAGCCCTGTCTTAGACGCACTCAAAAGCCAACATTTGGTATTAGAGCAAGTTAAGGTAACTTGTGCCTATTCGATCCAGAATGACTTCCGCACAACCAACTTTCAAAGATGGTGGTAGTGACAACAAGCCTCCGTTGTTTTGTGGTGAATAATTTGACTTTTGTAAAATTTGCATAAAGATGGAGTTCCCAAAGTTGTCCAAGAAAAATGCTTACAAGGGAAGAAAATTCTCAAAATCCAACAAGGTTTACATTAAAGGAAGTGATACAAGTTCTTCATCCGACTCAAAAAACGACGAATATGCTAATCTTGCTTTTATGGAATTACAACATTCCGATGGAGAACAGGACAAAAAGGTTAAAAATTTGTATCCTAAGAAAATAGTTGCTAAAACTAAAATTTATGTTACAAGCAACTTTATTCCTACTTTTTTATATTGTGGTATTATTGGTCACACACATAATACTTGTCATACAAGAAATTCTAATTCTACTAGTGAATATTATGTGTGGGTCAAGAAAAGAACTAACCATGAAGGAGCCAAATCACTTTGGGTACCTAGCAAAACTTAAATGGTTTTGTAGGTTTTCTTGAAGACCACTTCAAAATCTTTGATATCTTAATAAGTGGTTGATCCAAGCATATGATGAGAGGTATAAGTAAATTTTCAAATCTAATAGGCCAAGGGATATTTCACATATGAGGACAATATCAAATGAAAGATTCTTGGCAAGGAAAATATAAGCACAAACTTTCATATCCAATGAAGTAGTACTCCATAATGAAGGATTAAGACAAAATATTTTAAAGGATAAGTCAACTAATATCATGCTATTCTTATATTTTGATTATTGTGATACAGTGGGAGAACTGACTTGATTGTTTTGCGTTTCATCGCAAATGTTGCGGTTTAGCAAGAGTCACCACCGACTTTTCTTTTATCCAATAAGGACAGGTGAAAAAGCACAGGAAAGACCTTTCGAGATGTTTTCTTGAGTTCGGGGGGTACATTATGAAAAGGGAAGGTATTAGCACCCTTTTCATCCATGGTTTTCCATGGGCTCTTAGTTGCTTGCTAGATCACTTGCTTTTGTTTGAAAAATATGCTTTGTATGGTTTTTGAAAATATTTTGAAAAGGTGCCAACGTTTAGGCACACTTTGTAATAGTTCTCGTTCGTAAGAGCGTATACAAAGTGTTGAGCTTTTGAAAATATTTCAAGTTTTGGAAAGTATTTTGAAAATGTTTTGAAAGTGTATGTGATTGTTTTGAAAATAGCAAGGATGTTTGTTTTAAGATTGAGCAAGCAACTAAAAGTAATCTACCTACTCAAAAGGTCTTAGGTGTTCTTTTTCCTCCTCCTTTAGACGTTGCTATCTTACCATTGATTTGGTAAGAAGCGTCATCATTGGATGTGAAGGGACGGGCGTTGGGTCATCGTATGACCATGATAGAAATGTTGTGAGATGACTTAGAACTTTTCTTTAGGGACTAAGATCATTTTGAAAGGCAAGTTTGATAGCGTCATCGAGGGACTATGATCTTGTATTTTTCGATTTGTTTGTGCTAAGACATCCCACATGCATAACATGGCCATTTTGTAAGGCAACAAGTGGAATTACCCTAAGGGTTTAAGTGTGCGAGTGTATTTGATTGCATGCATAATTTTGGTCTTGAATTAGGGTTTTCTAACATTGGTTTTAGTCTTTCCATACACACCCTAGTTACTAACAATATATGAAAGCAATAAAAGTGCAGAAATGTAAAGTCCTACGCTATTACAACATTTAGGGGGATGGGGTGTACAAATTTCAAATGGGGATTGCAAATTAAAATTCTAGGTTACTATTACAACCATATTGAAATAGATAAGAATGTACAGGAAATGTAAAATGCTTATTTATTTAAGAAAAGAAATAAATTTTGTTTAAGAAAATATTTTTTTGTCTTTTTATGTCAAAAGAAATAAAATATAATATGTGAATATGAAATATTTTTGGTATTTTTTGATTAATGAAAGATAAAAGTGATAAAAAGAAATAATAAAGGAAAGAAGACAAAATCAGCGTAAATGTTGAAACAGAAGAGGTCAGAAGTTCTGACTCTGACGTGCTGCACAAACAGAAACATGTTAGTGAAAATATGGAAGTTCAGTAGTTCTGGATCTTCTGAGAATTCAGAAGTTTTCAGAAGTTCTGATGCAACAGTCAGAACTTTTCCTCTCTCCATGCTGGTCAGAACATCTGCAACTTAGTCATTTCTTAACAGAACAGAAGTTGCACACATAACAGTTATGACAAGTTTCAAGAAATATCAGAAACACAAATCAGAAGCAACATGAATTTGCTAATCCTAATTCTGAGTCTTAATTTCTTTATGAAACTCTGAACTGAAATTCCCTCTATTTAGGCAGGCAGATCCATGAAATCTTAGAATATGTACACCATCAGAATCAGAATATCTACACTGTGTTAAATATGCAAAATATGACAATGCCTAATTAGTATGATGAGAGTCAGCAGGAACTTACCTTGTAGCTGGAAAATATTTTGGGAGCTGGAATCTGATTCTGACCACTTGTGGTGTTCTGAACAGCTTCCTCACGTTTTCAATAGGTTGGAAACTTTCAGCTTGGATTGTAAATGATTAGAAGATTTTGGAACAACCAAGGGATAAAGTTCTGATCCTTTGAAGTGGATATTGGTGGAGAATGTGTTACTGTTTGATTACAGAATTTTGGATGGCTTTTGAATATATATTAGGAACTGTATGGGTGGTTTTGTTCAGGAAACAACTTGAGAAAAATGGAGCTTTAATGCAAGAATCAAATGCTAAGGTTTTGTACTTTTGTGTTTGCAATCTTTTTGGACTCCTGGAGTTTTTGTAGGTGTTCAAGGCTTTTCTTTCTCAAATTCCACACCTTTCTCTCAAATTTTTCCGACCTCTTCTCAATGGCTAATGGTGTTCTATTTATAGGCAAAGGTTTTATAGTTTGGAGATGTCAAGTGGAACCAACATCATATGCTAGATGCTGACTTACTCTTGAAGTAATCTTAAACAAGTGTGGTTCAATGCATCAAGTTGGATGGTTAACAATGCCTAAGCTGGATTTGGCAGCGTGAATTAAGGAAAGGTAGAAGCAGCACATGGGCTTAGCATACTTTTGCATAAAAAGTTTGTCTTCCCAAGGCAATAGGGGTACACGTGGGGGAAATCCTTTGGATAAAAACTCACAAGTGGTTGTGAGCATTAAATGATGATGAGATTTATCAAATCAGAAATCCTGCCATGTGAAACTCTGCATCCTTGCTTGACTCAGGATTAGAAGTTCTGCTTCAGCGTAGCATCTAATCTTCTGATCCTCTTATCTTCTGGCTTCAGCATGTTCTGAAGGATCTTTCATACTTTCTAGAAAGCTTGCAGCATGCTTCTTAACCTTCTTTGAATTAACCTGGAAAACTCTGACTGAACCTTTGTGAAAACTGGTCCAGAAGTTCTGACCAAACTCTGTCTTGAGAATATCCAGAATTTGCTGAGGGTGAACACTGGCCCAGAAGTTCTGAAATTGTCATATTTCTTAAACACTTAAAAAAATTTCTAAATATTTAGAATTTGACTTTTCCAAAGTAAAATTTGACTTTTGAAATTCTTGATGAAACAAAACTTCATATTCCAACATGTCTTGATGAAATATGATTTTTTTGAGATTTGATTTTGATCCAAAAGCCAAAGTTAGACTTCTCAGTGTGCAAATGACCATTTTACCCTTATGAATGGTTTGCTTGAAAAAATTGATAATTCAAGGCTTGGAATTGGATGAGAGAAAACTTGAAGATCCAGTGTGATTCCTTGAGAAATGAGAGGGCAAATTTTCGGGTACAACAGCTGCCCCTGTTCAAACTTCTTGAACCTGAAGGGTTAGATTGGCGGATCCGCCATTCGTGGCTCGAAGGTGAAAGATGTTTGAACACTAGAGTGCCCAGAAATTTGCACTCGATGATGGATGGTGAATGGGCTTATAGATTCCATTTGGAGGAATGTTTGTAGACGCTAGAAGAAGTATCAGCACAAATCTCTTATTGATTTATACTAAACTTGATGTTTTACCTGTGAGAACAGGGGTTAGTATAATGCATATGCTTGCATGATGTTTACCAGATGTGGTATCATGCTAAATGCATATGGTATGTACATGCTATGATGTATGAATGTGAAATTTATGTTTTCATCCGGGAAAATAAATCCCTAACTACTGCTAAGGAAATCCTGGGAGGTTGAATCCCTGATTGCCTGTTGGAAATGAAGAACATGCATATCTTCAAATTTTGTCAAAAGGATGCTTTTTCTGGGGAACATCACTCAAATGTCAGTTGTTATCTAGTCGAATCCAGGCTTCACAGTTGCTGAGGATGAAGTAGGTGGCTGCTATCTGGTCGGATCCAGGCTTCATGACAACTTACTGGAAGAAGAGATGGATTAACTGTTATTTGGTCGGATCTAGGCTTTGTAGAAAATTCCTTGAAATTGAATAGTTATCTGGCCGAGTCCAGGCTTCAGAACAACTTGTTGGGGATGCGGAGGTTAACTGTTATCTAGTGGGATCCAGGCTTCACAGTAACTTACTGGAGGAAAGGATGAATTTACTGTTATCTGGTCGGATCCAGGCTTTGCAGAAAATTCCTTCAAATTGAATAGTCATCTGGTCAGGTCCAAGATTTATGGTCTTTTGGAAAGCTGTACTATTATCTGGTCGAACCTTGGCTTCATAGTGTCTTTCTGGGAATCATAGTTAATTGTTATCTGGTCGGGTCCAGGCTTTACAATATACTGTTTGAAAACTGTTATCTGGTCGGGTCCAGGATTTGGAGATTTCTTTGATGAGGTCAATTATTATCTGGTCGGGTCCAGGCTTCACAATAAACTGTTTGAAAACTATTATCTAGTCGGGTCCAGGCTTCACAAATTTCTTTGATGAGGTTAATTGTTATCTGGTCGGGTCCAGGCTTCACAATAAACTATTTGAAAACTGTTATCTGGTCGGGTCCAGACTTTGCAGATTTCTTTGATGAGGTCAATTGTTATCTGGTCGGGTCCAGGCTTCACAATAAACTGTTTGAAAATTGTTATCTGGTCGGGTCCAGGCTTCACAATAAACTGTTTGGGGATTTAGTTGTTATCTGGTCGGTTTCTAGGTTTCACAACAAATTCTCTGAGGGTGATTGCTATCTGGTCGAATCCAGGCTTCGCAACGGCTTTCTTGAAAGGATGGAAATGAGGACTGATATCTGGTCAGGTCCAGGTTTCTCAGCCATTTGTTGGGGATAGAGAGACAACTCTACTGGGGAAAAGAAATTAAACCTTGGTCGGATTGAGTTCAGGTTCTTCTATATATTTGAAGAGTTAGGCTATTATCTGGTCAGGTCCAGGTTTTATAGCATTTTGAGATCATTAGTTATCCGGTCGGGCCCGGGCTTCAGTAACTCAAACTGTTATCTGGTCGGGTCCAGGTTTCAGTAATTCAAACTGTTATCTGGTCAGCTCTAGGTTTCAGTAATGACTTGAAAATGGTGCTAATATCCGGTCGGATCCAGGCTTTATAGCATCTTAGAAATAGTAAAGACTTTGCTGATGACTTTACTGGGGATTAGGGATCGTGGCCCTGTGATTTGCAGTATTTTGAAAGGGGAATTCAAACTGGAGAGTACAGACTCAGTCGGGTAAGGCAGCCTCAGCTTGGGGAGGATATACCTAACTGGGGATGATGGGCTCATCCGGGGAGGATAGATTCTATTCGGAGAAAAATAGCCTTGGTTAGAGAAGATGTACTCAGCTAGGGAAGATGGATTCAGCTGGGCAATTTGGATTCAACTGGGGAATTTTGGCTCACTGGAGAAGATATACTTAGCTGGGGATGATGGGCTCATCTGGGGAAGATATACTCAGCTGGGGATGATGGGCTCATCTGGGGATGATGGGCTCATCTGGGCAAATCGTGGTGTCTTGATTGTTGTATGTTGAGAAATTTGCACTTGGCTGGGGAAATAACTCTATATGGGAAATAAATCTTGTTGAGGAGGTGAGTTTCCATTAGGAAGAGATCCCTTAGGCTTTAATCTTGTAAAAAATTGACTTAGCTGGGGAGAAAGTTGCCAGGAGATGGGGACTCTGGTCAGGGATTGTCTTATGCGAAGAGATTTTATGGGCAAGTTCGTTGGGGAAAGGTTTATTGTCACCGTCCTGGTGGGGATAATGATGATGAGATAACTCTGTGGGGCTATTTCATATATATTAAAGAGATGCTTATTGCTGTTGTGCGCTGATGCTCTCTTGTTGATGCTGCTGCTTAGCAGGACACATGTGCCAAATGGTTTTAATTATGTTCATATGCATATGTTCATTCAATTTTAGTCATTGGATAAATTTGCATTCAAAATAAAGACAGAAAATTTTGCACTTCAAAGTGTATTTGTATTGATATTTTGACCATGAATAGGCGTTTTTGTACATAGAGACGGAGATCCTAGTAAGAGGAAATCGCCAAAAGGAAAACAAAACTGAGAATGAAAACAAATAGCCATGTGAAATGATCTCATTTCCTTCCAACTCTACTATTTCCCCAATGTCTTCGAACATCCTTTGTCGTTGATCGAAATTGATTGGGTTGATCCTGGACCATTTGAACTTGGACCTTGGTGATAGAATTGATTGTGTTGATTTCACGGGACATAGTCGTACGCTTTTAATCCTTAATTTTTCCTGGACCGCCCTTTCGGGTTTTTGGTCCACCAGGATACCCTTTTTTTTTCCCAAGTCGCCCTTTCGGGTTTTCATCTTGTCGGGTGTACAATCTTTTGCATATATCCTAATTTTTGCCCAAACCTTTTGGTTTGCCGGGATGCCCTTGTTTTGCTTAGGTAGGTCAACCTAACAGGTCTCTTATGCGTAGTATTTTTTAACTATGTTTGCGTTTATAGGATGTGGGAAATCTTCACCGTCCATGGTGGTCAGCATCATGGCACCTCCAGAAAAAACTCTCTTGACAACAAACGGCCCTTCATAGGTGGGAGTCCATTTTCCTCTGGGGTCACCTTGTGGTAAAATAATGAGTTTTATCACCAGGTCACAAACTTGATATACTCGAGGCTTGTCCTTTTTGTTGAAAGCCTTGATCATCCGTTTTTGATACGTTTGACCATGGCAAATAACAGGTAATCGTTTTTGGTCAATCAAGTTCAGCTGATCCAATCTCGTTTGAATCCACTCGTCTTCGCCCAGGCCTGCCTCAGTCATAATTCTCAATGAGGGAATTTGAACTTCCACTGGAAAAACATCTTCCATGCCATAGACTAGAGAGAAGGGAGTTGCCCCAGTTGATGTTCTAGCTGAAGTACGGTAGCCATGTAGAGCAAACGACAACATCTCATGCCAATCTTTATAGGTTACTACCATTTTCTGCATAATTTTCTTGATATTTTGTTGGCCGCTTCGACTACGCCACTCATTTTTGGTCTATATGGAGAAGAATTATGATGCTTGATCTTAAACTGAGTGCAAAGCTCAATAATCATAGCATTATTGAGGTTAGTCCCATGGTTTGGATGAAACAAATGTTAACAAAATATAATGTCAAACAAGATGTCATGACATTATTCTGTGATAATCTAAGTGCCATAAATATATCAAAAAATCCTATTCAACACAGCAGGACCAAAAACATTGATATCTGTCATCACTTCATAAGAGAGATTTTTGAAGAAAAGATTGTTGCCATAGAACATGTAGCTACTGAATTACAACTGGCTAACATTTTCACTAAGGCTTTGGATGCAAACCAGTTTGAGAACTAAAGAGGAAAACTAGGGATATGTATATATGAGGTTTGTAGAAATTAAGGGCATGTGGGAATATCATTAAAGTGATATTATATTATTTATGGTTCCAATAAATCAAATTTCATAAGCAATCATTTCAAGATTATCTCAAATACTCTCTCACACGCTACGACATTGAAGCTACCGGCAAAAAACATAGAGCCGCCACCGAACTTTATTTATCCCGAAGGAAGGGGAAATATCGAGAAAACCACAAGAGGATGGATAAGGTGGTCTTACAACCAAGATAAAGGGTAAGGAAGTCGATTATGCAAGGGGAAGGTATTAGCACCCTTCACATCTGTTGTACTCAATGAGATACATTTTGTTTGTTTGCTTCTAAGGGTGTGTTTATCTATAACTTATACTTTCTAAGGGGAAAGAAATGGTTATCTTATTAGTGCGTTTGTGAGGGTCTCGTAACCCTTTGCCTATGTATCTAGTGAAGGAATCAGAACACCATAGTTCTTCTAGAAAATGTTGGTTTGTTGGTTTTTTTAGTGGGCGACGTTAACACACGTATTCTAGCAATAGGCACGGCCTGTATCGCGGTAGAATGGAGATAACATGCCCCTTTGGGGAGGTTTTTATTGGTTGAGTGTTTTGCGATTTTTAAAATGAATTTGAATAATTATTAAATGTTTTTGGATTTTTGATTTGTGGATGAGAAGTTTTAATTCTAAATGAAGAAAGAGTTTAAGAGGGGGACTAAGAAACCATAATGTTGTCATGCATGGGTTCTAACCTAAAGTCTAATTAGTTCATATCTTAAAGAAGAGGAAACTATCATCCTAAGGGAGCATGTTATAAGCATAAAGTAAAAAAGAGACAGTGTCTGTGAAGAGTGATCATGCATGGTGATCATAGAAAAAGTGACGATACAATGAATAGTATCATGAAAGGCGTAAATGGAATGCTTGGTGTATGGGAATTGAATCGGATTTTGATTAACCAAGGGGTGCACTTGATTAATCTCGTGAGAATAGGTGCTCCTACCCTCAACCATGAGACCCTTTATGCATGGAAACACTTGTTATATGGACCAAAGTGGTTGATCCGGGTTATGGTTAACCAAGGGCAAGACTTGATTAACCTCGTGAGAATGGCCATTCCCAAACTCAACTATGAGACCCTTTACGAAGATGCTTGGTATGTAAACCAAGGGGAGAGAAATTGCTTTAATGTATAAGATGAAAATCGAAACCCATACAAGGTGGATATATGCATGCTCCTAGAAAGTGGGACTAGCGTGACACTTGTATTCTAAACGACCAATTGGAACAATTGATCGAGTAGTTGTCGCTGTAGAAAATCCCAGGACCAAACTATAAAATGTGTGCAAGTGTGCATGTGTAGGTGGATACCTGCTCATTGATGATGAGCCCAAGAGAAGGCCATGTGCTCTAATTGGACAATTATGCGTATTTAATCAATAATTAAAATGCGTAAAGAAATAAAATTCTAAGCTATAAAGAAATAAAATTCTAAGCTATTACAAACCATATGGGAATGGGGGTACAAGTTTACGAATGAATCAAATCGAAAGTTCGATTAAAAATCTATATAAACAATCAATACAACCCAATCGAAATAAACAAATAAACTAATTAAACTAAACCATTTTAAATATATTTAATAAAATAAAATAATTAATAATATTAAAATAATATTTTTCAGTTTAACTGTTTATTTAAAATAAGAAAACATTTTTTATTTTTAATATTTGATAAAATAATTAAAACAAACAAAAAAACAATAAGTTTAAAAAAAGAAATGGGGCTGAGTGTAGTGTAATTTAGGGGGTGCTGAAAGGAGGGCGCTGGGTCAGTGAGTGTTAGGCCCAGCTACAAATTTTGTTTGAAGCAAAACACAAACAAAAAAGAGAAAAATAATAGAATAGGCCTGGACCATGAAGTAGATAGAGGGTGCTAAAAGCAGATCATTGGGCCCAAAGAGATGGATCTCTCTGGATTTGGTGTATATCTCCAAGAAGGTTCACCGTCTAAAAGTGTGGCTTGGAGTGTTTGATCTCTATCACAAGGCTGTTAGAGGAGGTGTATGGTATGGATTATGAGGGAGCTGCATGAAATCATAAAACAACAATTGAACAGGTGGTGACAAATGTCACCACCGTATTAGGCCGTAATCAAAGGTTATTTAACAAAACAAAAAAACAATTAACCAAATTAAACATAAAACATAACCCTCTCCCTCTCTCTCAGTCTTCATAATTTCTATCTTCCTCCTCTGATGAGGTCCTCATCGGAGACGACAATACGACCGCACCAGAAATTGCCTCACGGCGATGATGGCGGCGGCACGACACTAAAACCCATTTTTCTTACATATTCTGAATCGTCTTTCTCTACTCGTCTCTAATCTATGATTGTTTTTTTGCAGATTTCTAGCCAATAACCCTAGATCTAAAAAGGGGTGACAGAAACCCTAACTTTAAAGTTCAAGCAAATGATGCTTGTGAGTGCAAATCAGTGTAAAATAAGGAAAAGGGTCAAATAAATGGAGCCTCGTTCTCCGTGGATCGCTTACAATTTCGCTACCTCTTTCGGTGATTTCGCAGTGAGATCTCTCTTTTTCTTTCTTCTTCTTAGTTGCGAAAATCGCAATCTCTTTATCTTCTAAAGGTTTTTATGTTAGCGAAAATGATGAGTAGGTTAGGGTTTGCTTCCTTGATGGATTGTTGTGATTGCTAGTTTGTTAGCTTGCTATGTATCGGTTATTTTTGTGAGATGGATTTTCTGAAGGGGGTTTTGAGGAAGGTGATGATTGAACCTAGATCCAGGGTTTTCTGTGAGATGCGCAGCTTTTTTGTATTTGAATTATATCTCTCTTTCTCTTAAGGGTTTGAGGAAGATGGTGATGGTTAGAGTTTGTACTTTGCAGCTGCTGCTATTTTTTTGGTTCCTGCTGTTTTCTTTGGTTGCTGTTATTTTCTTTGGTTCGAACAATCCTCTCTTTTCTATCTGTTTTGTATGTTATATATTCAAGAGAAAAGAATTTTTTTTTGGGGGGGGGGGGGGGGACAATAACATGATTTTGAACTGTTTTGTTGCCCTGTTTTGTTACTTTTTGATGTTGCGTTTAGCTTACTAGTTTTGTGCATGTTTTGGATAGTTTGGACAGGTTTTTTACAGTTTGAATAGGTTTTTTGGCTTGTTATATTTGGACAGTTTGGACAAGTCTTTTTTGGCCTATTATGTTTGGACTGTTTGGACACGTTTTGGGCAGAAAATGTGTAGGGCAGCAGTCTCATTTTTGGGGCTGTTTTGGCTGACTTTGTTGCTGCAGGTTGATTTTGAATCTTTTTTCTGATTTGTTACACTTGAGATTTGGCATTTGTTATACTGCATGGACTTTCTTTTTCTCTTATTGTGAAGCAAAATGGCCTGATTTGTAGTAGGAGATAAGGCCTATGATTTAAAACTTTGAAATCTGATTTGTATGAGGCTGTGATTTAGGCTTAGCACATGATTGAAAACACCCTCTAAATTTCTGATTCCAAACACAACCCCTCATGATGAGATTAGAAGAAAAATTGTTTGACACTTCTTGTTTAAATTTCAATGAACTAACTTTCTTGTTTGTTTTTCTTTTCATGTGAGGGTTAATGGAAGGTGAAAAAGGCAAGGCAAAGCAAGGTTGAAGACTTGAAGAAGAAGTCATGGCAAGGTGTGAGGACAAGTCGCTTGAAGACGGAGAAAAGAAATTTGAAGAACAATTATCTTTTCTTTGTAAACAAGATACTTGTAACTTGTATTTCAACTATGTAAATTTATTTGTAAAATGCTCTAAATGTAATGAATATGAAACTTGAATGTCTTCTCTTTGAATTTATGAATGATGAACTTGTTATATGGAAATTGGACAAATCTTGAATCTTGGTTGAAACTTGAATGATATTTGAATCCTGAATTTCGATTGAAATTCCTTTGATGATGAATATGCTTGATACAAGCCACTTTTGAAAATAACTTTGAATCAAGGTGGACTTTGTATAAATTGAACGATGATGAATGGATAAAACTTGAATGAATCTCAAAACAATCACTCGAGTGAATCCAAATTCAAAACATGCCTTCAAATTTAAGTCCAAAATTTCTTGCATTAGAACGACAAGTGCTTGAGGAAACAAGAACGCCTTGATTACAATGAACCTAAAACATTATTTCTTGTGCCAGGATTCAACGTTCATCAATTTAACCTTCAGACTCTTAAATTGGTGACTTAAAGATCTCAAGAAGAAAACTTGAAGTGTGAGGAGATATTTGACATGAAATCCCTAACCAAATGACTTTCAGTTGATGCATGTTTACAAGCCCAATCATGATGAGTATCAAAACCCTAATTCACGGATAGATGAATCACAATCTTCAATGAATCAAAAACCTTTTGACTTGATCAATATATATCTCAATGCACCATATGATAGCTCTCGAGGAAACCTTATATGAACTGATGAATAAACACAAATTCTTAGGTAACTTGATTCACTGTCCACGGAGAAAGATCTTGAACCCATGTATACCAATAATCTTAACTATTTCCAACCAAGAAGTTAATATATCCCATCATACTTGACAAATTCTAAATGCATGATGCTCAAGATAGCCAAATTATCAAAACCCCAATTCACGTGATTCACTTGTTGAAACACTTTGAACAAGCCCTAGACATTAGCGATCTTGGAGAAATCCATAATAACCATACTTCAAAAACCTAATTCCATATAGTCCACTGCTCAAGAACCAGATGAAACTGCCTTTAACTGATGAAGGAACCTCAAAACCAACATGAAACCCTAGTCTTGCACGAATACCGCTACTTGAACCAAAGTGCTTTATTCAATGAAATACATGATATACAAATGAACTAGTGAAGATGATGTAGATGAAATGCAAAGTCTAAGCCAAACAAAAGTAAAAGGTAGGACAAATTTGGGGTATGACAGCTGCCCCTATATAATAGTCTTAAACCTGAAGGTGAGATTTGCGTCATCCTTTCAAAAGTTCAAGGTAGAAGATGATTAAATACCAGGACCTGAAGTTTGTCCTGGAGAGATGGTATGAGTGTTATTATTTGTGACGTCTGCTGGGGGATGAAAAAACGAGTTTTTCAGGTGAACTGGTCATGATGGGTAAATGCGGTTTGAATAATGATAGCTTGTACTGGGGTAATGGTACCAATACAAGGTTCTCAGGGAAGTGGGTGTTAAAGTGACCGAAAAGATAAGGTTGATGATGTCGTGGTGACGAAAAGTAAGATTAACGACAACATAAATTAGAGGAGATGGGTAGAATTGATGACAGCGAAGAATCTATCGTGTAGGATTCACGACCCAAAAGAAAGGTAAAGACAACAGGTAAAGATCGGTGTATGATCTACGACCAAAGAGAAAGGAGAAAATGAGGGTAATATTTAGGGATGACCTATGATCCATGAAAAGATAACATGAGGGCAATATCTACCGACGACCTACGACCTGGGAAAAGATAACATGAGGGTAAAGTCTATAGATGACCTACGACCCTAGAAGAGATAACGTGAGGATAAGATCTACGGATGACCTACGACCCTATAAAAGATAATGTGAGGGTAAGATCTATGGACGACCTACGACCCTGGAAAAGATAACGTGAGGGTAAGACCTACGAGCGACCTACGACCCTAGAAAAGATAACATGAGGGTAAGATCTATGGACGACCTATGACCCTAGAAAAGTTAATGTGAGGGTAAGCTCTACGGATGACCTACGACCCTAGAAAAGATAACGTGAGTGTAAGATCTACAGATGACCTATGACCCAAGGAAATATAACGTGAGGGTAAGATCTACGGATTACCTACGACCCTAGAAAAGATAACGTGAGGGTAAGATCTACGAGACGACTTACGACCCTAGAAAAGATGACATAAGGGTAAGACCTACGGGCAACATACGACCCTAGAAAAGATAACGTGAGGGTAAAATATACGGACGACCTATGATCCAAGGAAAGATAATGTGAGGGTAAGATCAATGAGACGACCTACGACCTTAGAAAAGATAACATGAGGGTAAGACCTACGAGCGATCTACGACTCTGGAAAAGATAACATGAGGGTAAGATCTACGGATGACCTACAATCCTAGAAAAGATAACACAAGGGTAAGACCTACGAGCGACCTACGACTCAAGAACATATAACATGAAGGTAAGATCTACAAATGACCTATGACCCTAGAACAGATAACGTGAGGGTAAGACCTGCGAGCGACCTACGACCCTAGAAAAGATAACATCTGGGTAAGATTTATGAGACGACCTATGACCCAAGAAAAGATAACATGAGGGTAAGACCTACGGGCGATATACGACCCTAGAAAATATAATGTGAGGGTAAGACCTACAGACGACCTACGTCCCAAGGAAAGATAACATGAGGGTAAGATCTACGAGACTACCTACGACCCTAGAAAAGATGACGTGAGGGTAAGACCTACGAGAGACCTACGGCCCTGGAAAAGATAATGTGGGGTAAGATCTATGGACGACCTACGACCCTAGAAAAGATAACATGATGGTAAGACCTGCGAGTGACCTACGACCCAAGAACAAATAACGTAAAGGTAAGATCTACGGATGGCCTATGACCCTATAACAGATAATGTGAGGGTAAGACCTCCGAGCGACCTACGACCCTAAAAAAGATAACATGAGGGTAAGACCTGCGAGCGACCTACAACCCAAGAACAGATAACGTGAGGGTAAGATCTACGGGCGACCTATGACCCTAGAACAGATAACATGAGGGTGAGATCTATGGATGACCTACGACCCTAGATAACGCGAGGGTAAGATCTATGAGACAAACTGCGACCCTAGAAAAGGTAACGTGAGGGTAAGACCTGCGAGCGACCTACGACCCTAGAAAAGACAATACGAGGGTAAGGCCTGCGAGCGACCTACGACCCAAGAAAAGATAACGCGAGGGTAAGATCTATGGATGACCTACGACCAAAGGAAAGATAATGTGAGGGTAATATCTATGGATGAACTATAACCCAAGGAAAGATAACGTAAGGGTAAGATCTATGAACGACCTACTACCCTAGAAAAGATATCGTGAGGGTAAGATCTATGGACAACCTACGACCCTAGAAAAAATAATGTGAGGGTAAGCTCTACAGATGACCTACGACCCTAGAAAAGATAACATGTGGGTAAGATCTATGGACGACCTACGACCCAAGGAAAGATAACATGATGGTAAGATCTACGGATGATCTACGACCCTAGAAAAGATAACGTGAGGGTAAGACCTGTGAGTGACCTACGACCCTGGAAAAGATAACGAAGGATATTGAGAGTTGGGGAGTACAATGTATTAGCACCATGACTATTTTGGTTGGTAGTGTAATGACAGATGTCGAATGGGAATTATGAGGATGATATTCTTGGTGGGGATGTTTTATTGATTTGGGGCTTTCGTGCAAGGTACCAAATCTGGCTCATGCTTGATATGCATTTTGAAGTGTGGCGTGATGATCAATTTTGATTGATATGTTATGCGTTTGAGAATGCAATGTAATATGAAGTGATGATTATTATATGCTGAGTGAAAAATATTAGGTTCATTGGGATCCATTTCCCGTAATCTTGAGATGCCAATAAATATTGGTGCTTGAAAACTTCGAGAATTGAGTTATAGACTTGTCAACTTCACTGGGGATTAAATCTTGCTGATAAGGAGTGGCTTGACCTGACTTTCCTTACATGCTAGACTTCTTATGGATGATTGAGTAGAGACATGGATCTCATCAAATGCCCCAAGTTTCTAGATGTTTGAAAATCGGATGCTCAACCATCTGTAAGGAGGTGGCGACGATGAAAGCTTGGTCGAGGTGACCGTTACTACTTGCTACCTGCATAGAGAAACAATACTTGAACGCCATGGCATTCCCTTGGGATGCCTTCATGTCCATGTGACGTCGTGTTTCACATATTAGCTTGTGATTATTATTGCCTTATTGTTTTCAATGAAATGCTTAATAAAGAATTTAAATCATGATTCGCATGCGAAAAATAAAGTAAAAAGGACATAACAAAGACTTTTTGGTGGAATGGCACATTTTTATTAATAAGTTTGTCCTGTGAATAGACATTCATACATGGAAACAATTCCTAAATGAGGAAGTTGCAAAGAAAATACAAAATGCAACAAGTAAAATGGCAATAAGAAAATCGCGAACTTCCATTAAAACTAATATTATTATAGTTCCCATATCCTGGATCGTCCTAGTGTCGTGCTTCTGAAGGATAATAGTTGAATTGATCCATCCAGTATTAGGAGGGTGTACTTGTTATTCATGAAGAGTTTTCAGACTGCAGTCTCTCGCTTTTTATCCCTATTTTTTTCCTAGATCTCCCTTTCGGGTTTTCAATCCACCGGAATACCCATTTTTGCCTAAGTCGCCCTTT
This sequence comes from Vicia faba, assembly GCA_948472305.1. NCBI lineage: Eukaryota > Viridiplantae > Streptophyta > Magnoliopsida > Fabales > Fabaceae > Vicia > Vicia faba. The sequence continues at coordinate 1,081,507,345 of OX451739.1, read as the reverse complement.
CGGGTTTTCGACTTAGCGGGTTATTCTAGTTTTTCTTTTTATTTTTATTTTTTTTATCCCTAACTTTTGCCTAAGCCTCCCTTTCGGGTTTTCGACTTAGTAGGTCTTTTTATGCGTAGTATTTTTTGACTGAGTCTGAATTGACTGGAAGTGGAACATGTTCCCTATCCATGTCTGTCAGGATTAAAGCACCTCTTGAGAAAGCTTTCTTCACGATGTACGACCACTCATAGTTAGGGGTCCATTTTCATCTTGGATCAAAGTGAATTGGGAGAATCTTCCTCAAGACTAGGTCACCTGTGTGAAAATCTCAAGGTCAAATCTTCTTGTCAAATTCTCTCTTGAGACGCTGTTGATATAACTAACCATGACAAATAGCTGCTAGGCACTTCTCTTTAATGAGATTGAGTTGGTCGATCCTCGTTTGAATCCATTAAAATTCATCAAGCTTAGTGTTGTACCCCAAAATTTTCCCTCTCATTTTACTCAAGACATGCCTCTAGAGGTCCTCAATTACTCAAGGATGACTAAGGATTGACCAGAGAAATCCTCCTCCTAAGGCAACAAGCTTCAAACTAGGGTTTCACTCCTCATCAAGATGGTTGAAGTCCAAAGGTCCCAAATTCATTCCATGGTCCTAATATGTTCTCAAGATCATCCATGTCAAGTTTCATGCCTTGCACAAGAAGTTTGCTCAGTCAATTGCCCAGATGCCTGAAAATCAACTGTACTAGGTCAAAAGTCAATTGTGGCCAACATACAGTCAAACTTCAATATTTTTTGGTCAAAATCAACATTTTGAAGTGATGTCAATCATTTTATCAAGGGTTGATCATGATTCCCCAAGGAATTCCCCAAATTCATCAAAACCCAAAAGTTGCTAAATTAGGTTTTCATAGGAAAAGTCAACCAAACTTTGACCAAGCATAACTTCTTCATACTTTATCAGAAAGTTTCCATACAAGGCTTATTTTGAAGAGTATTTAATTACCTACAACTCATCTTAATCCCATAAGTTCAAAATATGCACTCATCAAAAGATATAAAATTCTACATTATAGGTCCTTTTGAAAAGTCAACAAAAACACATTTTGGGTCAAAGCTTCTTACATGAATATGGAAGACCCAATTGAGATTAAACAAAAGGGTTGTTTAGGGGACATCATAAGCTTTCTAAAAAGTCCAAGAACATCTCTCTAGGGTTAAAATTGGAGGAGATATGCCTTGTCAAAGTTGACCATTTTTGCAAAATTGCCAAAAGTCAAATGTGCTCAAAAATACATTTTTTTTTCAAATGGGCCTAGCATTTCATGATTGTATCTTGTTGGAAACATGGTCCACGACCCAAATCAGCATCCACACATTATTTTCATCATTATTTGTTTTATTTTGATTTTTTATTATTTAAAATTCAAATTAAATCAAATAAATGGCAAAAAATACAAAAGACTGAATTTGATTTGATTTTTTTTGTAGGAATCAAATCAAATCAACCTAGCATGACCAAATAAAATCGTGCAAGGGTGGAATGTCTCAAATTGGCATGATTTTGATGCATTTGGAAAGATATAATACAAGAGAAAAATCAAATCAAATTTTGCTGATTCACAAAGATTTAATTTGTTTTTGTTAACCTAATCAGTTCTACTACATATATAGAACATAACCAAGCCAAAAGAACAAGGATTGGAGGTCGTGAAAGCTAGCAAAAAAACTCAAAATTTTGGCAAAAAGGTGTGGATCAATTTCAAGCTTAGAGGATGATTCAAAGTAATTCAAGGCCACAAATCCCTTCCTGGACATCTCCAGAACGTTTTCCAATCGTTTGCAACCCTTCCCAAGCCTATAAATGGGACATACGAGTCTCACAGTTTGGTTCATCTTTTGAATCTGAGTTTGATAATTTACGCATAATTAATCACTTTCAAGCATAACATTGTGTTTGTACTGACATTTGGAATGTTTTGGTTTAAGTAATTTTGCATTTTGATGTCTGTATACGTGTTTGCCATTGTTAGGGTTTTCATGGCCGTTTTAGGGTTATTCTCTACAGGTTAAATTGGCCCAAGAAATGGGTACTATGATACTCGTGAGATCAAGACGAATTGATCTATGTATTCACATTTAATTTATCATGCATTTTGATGATTTTTGAAATTCACAGATGTATAGCTATGGCGAACTATCTGTAGGTAAAGGTTTTATACCTAACACGACGGATGAGGAAGAAGATGATGATGTGTTCAATCATCATTGAGCCATTCAAATAGCTGGCGCGTGTTTTTTTTAATTCGTTAATCCACTTGTTTTTATATATTATCATTTGATATTATTATATTAACAACTAAGCATTGAAGCCCAGTTGGTCAAGCACGCGTTTGTGAAGAGAGAGACCTAGGTTCGATCCCAGGTCCCAACATTTTGTTATTTTCTTAACATTTGAATGCAGATCCTGTACTTTACACATCAAGACGTCTACCATGCGCTGTCATCATCCTACCACTGGATCATCACCATCACCAATCCAACGCCTCAGGATGCATCCCTATGGTACATCTCCAAGCTTGAACAACATTGAATCTCACGCAAAGATTGGGCTCAGCGTAATGGGCCTAAACAAATTCAGCCATCACACCCCCCTTTCAACAATACAGGCCCATCTCTAATTCTTTTATTTTTAATTCTTTTTATAATTTACTAATTATCTTTTTTCACAAAATAACACAAATCATTTTTTATCTTTAAATCAAAAATCACAAAAAAACATAAAAATCATTTTTTTCATAAAAAATATTTTATTTCCTTAATTAATTAGTTTAATTATTTAGGGAAATTTAATCCTTTTTTATATAATCTAAAATAATTATAAATTAGGGTTTAATTTGTACATAACCCAATTTTTTCTCAAAAAACTAACCTAAATATTTGTCAATTAGATTTTTTAGGTTTCCTAAATTATTCTCGCATTTAACTCGCCGCGCATATTTTTTAATTTCCTTTTTTATTATTATTGTAACTGCTCCGAGTTTGTAATAGTAATTAGGGTTTCAATTTCGCATCTTTATTTTCGGTCAAAATAATTATGTATCTGCAAAAACCTTGTAATAGCTATGACTTTTAACTTTCCCGCATTTTATTTCCACAAACTATAAACTTCTTAGATGTATGTTAATAGGATTGTATGGAAAGACTAACTGAAAATTAATATGGTAGAAAACCGTAAATGTGCAAAGATAAATTAACTTAAAACATACACTCATACATGCTCACTCCTAGGGTTTACTCCACTCCGGTTGCCTTCGGTAAACGGTCATGAAGTATAGGGTTTGTTAGTGGTTGTCCTCTAGCCCCGAAAGATCTAAAAATGACCCATTCGGATGTTGCCTCAGAAAAAGATCTTTAAGGCTTTAGGATGATTACTAACATTTCCTAACATTGCTTTTGTGATCGTACTTGTCCCTTCGAATGTCCCTAAAAACTCCAATGACGATGCTACCTATTTCTCAATAATGGGATAGCATTGTCTAAAAAAGGAAAACGAACAGTCTTTTTCGAGTAGGTAGAAAACTCTTAAGTACTTGCTCAAACAAACAAAAACTTTTTCACACAAACACTTTTCAAACAAAGTTTTCAAAAACAACTTCGTAACACTCTTGAGGACAAAAACAAGGGTTAACACGAAGTAAAACAAAACTTTTCAAAATAAAGCACACGCAAGCAATTTCAAAATGAGCAAGTACCTAAGAGCCCATGGAAAACCATGGATAGAAAGGGTGCTAACACCTTCCCTTTCTATAATCTACCCCCCGTACTCAGAAACATCTCGAAAAAGGTTTTTTCTGTTCTTTTTCCTTTTCCTAATTGAATAAAATAAAAGTCGGTGGCGACTCTTGCTTACCGCGACATTTTGCAAACAAAAAATGCAAACCAGTATTAACAGTCGGTTCTGCCACCGTATCAAAGAACTGGAAACTCTGTTGGGGATTAAATTGTAAAGTAGGGTAAACCTTAGGATCTAGGACATATTTAATTGCTTTCTCTTGATTGTCTTGATTGCTTTATATTTATGGGAACTGTTTGGGTTATTTGATCCTACACCCGGATCGAGGAACACCTTTTAGGTAAGTGGAAATAAACTGTGAGGGAGCTGCGTTGGGGTATACCGACACGGTTGAAGCAGTAGCTACGTTGATGTGGCACTTTGGTTGGTACCAGTAACCCTTGAGTCAATCAGGGAGATGTACGGGGCCGCTGTGTGGTGTCATAAAGCATCAACTGACCTTAGAACCTTTAATTGCACAACTTGGCCAGTAGGACGTAGCGAGATGGTCGACTTTGGTGTATGCCCAAGGTCGACAGATACTCGATGCTACACTCATTGAGGTTTGAATCTTGAGTTTTGTTTGGTTACGAGTCAATCGCCTATTGAACGAAGCTGGGGGAAAGATCAGTGATATTGAGATCCCTTAGAACCCGGTTACATATTTATAGGACAGGTTGAACCAATCCAGCTTCAAGAGGGTATGACCTTAAAACTCAAGCAGGCCTTAAACCTAAGGACTTGGTGTGATTTGTCTGTGTTTGCTATACCTTTGATTTATCATGACATCATAAACATAATACCATAGCATATCATACTAACTGTTTCAAGGGTTTCTAGGGCTCATCCTTGCTCTGTTTTGTATGATATGGAATCCGCCCGTAGGAACACTATACAGATCAACCTGGTGAAAGTGTATCTCCAACTAAAAGACCTGGAATTAAGGGTTCTTGAAAGTTATCATTTCACTAAAAAGCATTGTCAGTTTCTCAACTTGGTCACTGCAAAACCTGATGAAGAATTATTAAAAGTGATGTTTCAGTTCTTCGATCCTGTGCACCATTGTCTCACCTTCCTGGATTACCATCTAGTGCCTACTATGGAGGAATTTTCTTAGTTATTAGGGATACCCATTCTTGATCAGCTACCTTTCAGCAGTACGGAAAGACATCCCAAACCTGAAGAGATTGCTAAGGCTTTATCCTTACAACGGTCCGATATAGTGACACATTGGGAAACCAGAGGGAGTGTTCAAGGAATTCCGGTTAAATTTCTATTCGATAAGGCTTACTATTTTTGGGATACCCTAGATCTACAATCTTTTGAAGAGGTTTTGGCGCTCCTTGTTTACGGGATGGTACTTTTCCCTAATGCGGATCAACTCGTAGATGTGAACACTATTAAGGTTTTTCTGTCACATAACCCGGTACCTACATTACTCGGGGATATTCTACACTCTCTGCATACTCGCACTCTAAAAAGAAGGGGGACCCTCCAATGTTGCACTCCTCTATTGGCTAGGTGGTTTATTTCGCACCTACCCATATCTACTTTGAAGAATGAACAGGGTAAAAGATGGTCTCATCGACTGATGTCCCATACGTATTCCGACATTCATTAGTGTTCACGGTTCTCGAAAGATGTTACTATCATCGATCGCTATGGTGAATTCCCTAATGTCCCTCTCTTAGGCATTAGGGGAGGAATCACTTATAACCCTTACTTAGCATTACGACAATTTGGTTATGCGAGAAGGGATGGTCCTCATGATACACTTATATAAGGAATCGCCTTCAACTATGAGAATGATGTTCAGGGTTACCACAAAAGGTTCATACAAGCTTGGAGTATGGTACATAGGGTTGACAGCAAGACGCTTGGACATAAGAATTCCATACCTCTCGAGCCTCATCTCAGATGGGTACGAGCCCGCGGTCAAACTATTATGATGCCTTATCCCGCTATCCGACCTATGATTATGGAACCAGTTGCCGAGTGAGACACTCCTCATCTTGTTCTTCATCCGGACATGCCAATTGATCACAAAGAGTTACAAAAGTCCTGGGTTCAGCTTAAAGAGGAGCGGGATACGTTTGAAGCCTAATTCTACGCCAGCGAGAAGAAGGTCTTGGAACTCACTAGGCTACTTCATGAAGAGAGGAATATCAACACCTACATTGCGCCAAAGAGGATGCGCTCATGGGAAACCTAGTCTTCTTTTTGTTTTATTTTGCTTAACTGTAATCTCAAAATGCATTCTTTGTAACAATTCAAGTTTACTAATACAATTCGCGTTTTTCCTTTTTGTTTAAGAAAATTTGAGCCTTTAAGAACCCTTGAAAACATTGCATACATATCATACATATCATTGCATAACAGGATTCATAATAGGTTTCTCATCTCCTTCGCTGTTTATTTCAACAATGGCTCTTGAACAAACTGTGAAAGATCTTCAGACTCAGAACACGCAGTTCCAACAAATGATTGTGGCTCTGGCCAAAGGACAGAAAGAGCTGAAGGCTCTGATTTTTAAGAAGAACACTAAGAAGACCAAGAGGACAGCCAGTGTGGCACATATGAGCAGAAGGTTTAGAGGGCCTCCAAGACGGGTTGTTGATTTAGCTTCTTCATCTAAAGAGGGAGAGAATCAAGAGGGTGAAGCCAGAGAAGAGGACCCTAGTCCTAAAGAGTCTGACAATGAAACTGATTATAATGAGGAGAAGTACCCTCCGGCTGATGAAAAGTATAAGCAGTTAGAAGAGCATTTGAGTGCTATGGAAATCCAGAAGGTTCCTGGGATGGATTTTGAAGAGTTGGGTCTGGTCTCTGGAGTTGTCATCCCCCCAAAATTCAAGGTACCAGTATTTGCTAAGTATGATAGGGTCTCTTGTCCTAAAATGCATCTATGTTCCTATGTGAGGAAGATACAACCTCATACTGCTGACAAAGACTTGTGGGTTCACTTCTTCCAAGACAGTCTGTCTGGAACATAATTGGATTGGTTCTATTAGTTGGAAAGAGCCAATGTTCATAACTGGGAAGACCTTGCTGCTGCATTTTATAAGCAATATCAGTATAATTCAGACCTTGCTCTGAAACAACCCGGCCGAACCTGTCATTTGGATGTAATGAAATATCAATGAAGTCGCCACCGAACGTCTTTTATCCCGCCAAAAGGGAAAGGTAAACATCGAGAAAACCTGAAAAGGGAGAAATCACGGTCTTTCGACCGAGAGATCGGGTAAGGGAGTCTGTTACGCGAGGGGAAGGTATTAGCACCCCATACGCCCGTAGTACTCTACGGTATCCACTCTTGTTGTCTAATCTAATGGATGTGGTCAAAACCTATGTCTATGGCTTAAAGCTAAAAAGGGAATGCATGCGAAAGAAAATAAGAAAACAATGTAGGGAAAATAAAAGTTGTGCTCGGTTGGGCCCTACCCCATTGCCTACGTATCCCTTTTAAGGAATTAGAGTAGCCGTAGTTCGGCTCATATATTTTGGTTGGTTTGTGTTTTTTAGTTAAGAGAACAAAAACAGTCAAGATGGCAAAACATCAAATAAAACAACAAATAAATGAGATGGTAAAAAAATCGACTAACTAATAACAAAGTAACATGTCAAAAATGGCGAAACACCAAATGATAAAACATCACACCTAACAAATGACATTGAGAGTCAAAGTAGGATAACAAACATGTGCGATGGCAAAACATCGGCTTCAAACAAGTGTGCGATGGCGAAACATCGGCTAAGAGATAACAAGGTATCATGGAAAAGATGGTGAAACATCAATAAAATGGATGACAAAACATCACACCTAACAATGATATTGAGAAACAGAGTAGGATAACAAACATGTGCGATGGCGGAACATCGGCTTCAAACAAATGTGCGATGGCGAAACATCGGCTATAAGATAACAAAATATCATGGAAAAGATGGAGAAACATCAATAAAACGGATGGCAAAGCATCACACCTAACAATGATATTGAGAATTAAAGTAGGATAACAAACATGTGAGATGGAGAAACATCGGCTTCAAATAAATATGTGATGGCGAAACATGGGCTAAAAGAAAGAAAAAAAAACCAAGATGCGCACAAACAAATAAGATTGATTTGTATCTTTTACCTTGAAGAAGGGTTTGAGTTTATTAGAGGTGTTTTATGATTTGCCAAGAAAACAATTTTGTTTTAAGATGAAAAATGCAAAGGAAGAAAAAACACAACTAAGGGAAAACTAGCCTAGCACTATCCCTAGTGTTATCATACAATGATTGACTCTAAGGTTGAGGATAAAGGAAAATCCTACCCTATGCTAGCATACATGGGTTCCTACCTTAATCAACATGTCAAAGGAAGCTTAACAAAATTATCCTATAGGGAATAGGCAATGAGAGCGAAGTCGTGATCTCAATTTCTAAATTGAGTGACTCATCGATCAACAATTAAAGAAGAAAAACAATAAAAATCCTATAAGGAACATGCACTGAGAGCGAAGTCGTGATCTCAATTTCTAAATTTAGTGACTCATCGATCAACAATTAAAGAAGAAAAACAATAAACATCATATAGGGAACATGCACTGAGAGCAAAGTCGTGATCTCAATTTCTAAATTGAGTGACTCATCGATCAACAATTAAAGAAACAAACACAACACATGTATCAAACAAAAAACAGAGGGCCTTCTGACATATATCAGCAACAAAGGTCCCATCATGCAAAATAGAACTATACAAAATGAAAATAGAAGAAAGGAAATAGTGCAATACCAAACGGATAACTATCCATAGCAATTGAACAAGAATAAAAGAAACCCAGAGAACTTCAAGCAAGCTGGCATCAACAGATAAATCAAGTCAGAAATTACGCCATCAGGATATAAGTATTGGGATTTTCAGATATGAACAGATCCCATGGGCAAAGTATGGAATTCATAATCACATATACATATCCTGCATAAACTATCAAATATGCCAAGCACAAGAGTAGTGCCAATGTAATAAATTGTGTTCCACAAATAAAGTGAAACACAGTAGCCTCAAGTCAAAAATGGAAAACTTTTCTCAAAGTACCTCGCACACTCAACAGTCAAGTTAGTATTCCCATAAATAGAATGATAATTCACATAGGGGATGGATGATGACACCATAATGAAATGAGGAAACATGATAGCAACTATCCAAACATTAGATATGATAGACAAAAAGAAACAGACATATGCACAATTTGGTCAAAAAAAAGGGGAATGTTGCTCCTTTCTATCACCATGTTGGGTTGACAATTGAATATCAATCAAGGATCATGGGAGCTTGAGAAGAAAACAATCAAAGACCATGAAGGTCAGTAGTAACCACAATTCAATCATAATCAATTACTTCATCACAACTCACAAGCATAATAACAGAGGAATCCCACACATTGCATCAAAAGGTTCAATCATTCAAACATGGGGAATTTAATGAAATGACTTGAGTTTATGTGGATAAACAGAACCAACATGATCCTTAGGTGCCCAATCATAGGCCTCACTCAAGTTCATTGGCCATCAAACAAATTGCAACAAGATATGCAACATTAATTGGGGTACCTTCACTTCAAAAATACATCAAAAATAGAAAAGGATTTCAATAATTCAAACCAAAAATTTCTTAGCATCGTTGAAGTGTGTAGAAGTCAGAAAGAAAGTCTTAAGTTCATGAGTGGTTGAGGAGGGGATCAAATGAGGCCCAAAGTTCAAAACTAGTTGGCCAAACTATCAAAGCTAGACAGGTTTTCAAAACAATTCATGGAAAAATATCAAACCAAGTCAAATAATTCAAGAAAAATGGTTTTCAGATCCTCAATACATTCATGAACCATAATTAAGACCTAAATTCCATTGAAAATCCAGGGCATAATGGTTTTGAAAATGAAACTTGCAATGTAAGCTACAAAAACCTAATTGTTTGAATTTTAATCTTAAATATTAATTAGGTAAGATCAAAATTCAAACAATTCAAACCAAGATCATGCAAACCACAAGGAAACCCTAAATGTCAGAATACATATTTTTCCACATTTTTTGAATTAAAGAAAAGTAAAAAATAAAATCAAATTCAAACAATTAATAAATAAACAAATAATCACATCTCAAAATAAAATTTTAATCAAAAGTCAGAAAAATATCCAACCAAAATTATATTCAATATTAGAATTAAAAACACACATCCCTGATTTTTTGTGGAATTTTTGAATTTAAGGAAATATTAAAATAAAAATCAAACAAACAATTAACAATTAAACTATTATTTAAAGGCAAAAATGCAAACCCTAGCCAAAAGTCACAAAAAGGTCAAAGCAAAATTATATTCAGACACTATGATTAAAAACAAACTTGTATGGTTTTTTTGAGGATTTTTGAATTAAAGGAAGTATTAAAACAAAAATCATGAAACAAATATTTCAAATAAACTTTTGAAATTAAATTTCTAATCAAAAATAGAAAAAATGCTAAACAAAAATCAGAATCAATTTCTAAATCATTTTATGAGTCCAAAACATTTTTTGTGGAATTTTTTAGATCAAAGGAATATTAAAACAAAAATAAACACTAAACAAATAATTAAATAATAACTCAAATTTTTAAACCAATCAAAACATTTTCAAAAATTATTAAAAAAATGCACAAGGTCAGGAATATTATTTTTAGGTTTCCTGAATTTTTTCATAACTTTTCAACCAATTTTGAGCAAGAAATAAAATCATGAAAATCAAGTTATGAAACAAAATTCAAATGAATTAAAAAAACCAAGTCAGCCAACCGGAGGAGGCCACGCCATCATCTTCAACCTCTGGCTAGGGCAAAAACGCGCGCAAGATCAGATCCACCATCTCATGTTCTAATCCATATGACATGCTCAATTCTACACCATTTTTCATGAAATTTTGTGCAAATTAAAGCTAACATATCATACTTCATTATGCAATTCGAATCACATCAAATAATTAACCATACATCAAGAAAGAATCGCATGAAAATGATAAAAACTCACTGAGCAGAAAATTCCAGATGCATCATACATGCATATTTCATCAAATCAAAAGCTCTAAAGCTACAGAAACACTTAATGAACTTCAAACAACATGATTACGAACTCAAATCACACAATGCACGACTTGAAATCAAGATCCAAAGTTAAGAATTCTAACCTTTGAGGCAAAAACGAATCTACTATCTCCTTCACTCCAGTTGCAAACCAAGCCCCGGTCTACAATCCTTATCACTTGGAGAAGAGAATGCAAGAAGAAATACTCAAAACGCGCAAGTAAATTGAGAGAATCGAAGAAATTTGAAGAACAAGTGACTATGGAGTTTTTCGAGCTCAGGGGTGAAATGAAGTACCAATTAGGCTCAATGAAGCTTGCCTCTCAATATATAGAGCATGAGGAGGAGGGTAGAATAAGCTTTTTACGCTGAAAACCGTTAGAAAGAATGAATCCTACTTTTTGCCAAAATGAAGTGTGCACATGAAGCACTCAAATACCTCGTGCATTCTCCAGACTTTCACGTGCATTTCAGGTTTTTTTATATTAGGAAGAGATTAGCAAAAGATCAAGGCTTAATTCCTTGTATTAATCAAGTGTTGGTGATTAGGCATTTTCATGCCATTTTTTGCAAAACCATGGGTTGCCCTTTATTTGCCCATGTGCAGGTTAAACTTTGGCATGATGGGCCTTAGTACATTGTAAATTAGTCATGGGCCAAGTTTGAAGTGAAACAAATGGCCACAAGTCAGGTTATCAAGAATTTGCAATTTGCATGGTGTGCATGAATTCAATGCAATGCCTCCAAATTCCAAAGTTCATAACTTGCTCATATTTTTGAATTTGGACACAAATGAGCACAATTTGGAATGGTATTGAAAAGATATACAGTCCATTAGTTTTGAATTTTTGCAATTGAATCCATTAAGTTTCTCAAAATTGAGCTTGAAATGCACTAATTTTGGGAAATGACCTATAATTTTAACTTGGGGCATGAACTTCCAAAGACCATAACTCTTGATTCCTTGCAAATTTGGACATGAGACCAAAAGGAGATGAAAGATCATCCTCTTATATTTACAAGCATACTTCATTTGCATTTTTTTGATCAAAGGTGAATAAAATATGAATTTTTGAAGTTAAGTCCTTATTTTCAAAAATTAGAAACTTTTAGGGTTTCTTCATGAACAAGTTTCAACCCAAACCTCAATCTTTTGATCCAATGATAAAAATGGACTTGAAATATGAAAAGTACAACCTTGAATTGATGGTTGACCAAAAGTTCACTTGGTCAACCTTGACTTTGACTGATTTTGACCAAAATGACCATTTTGCCCCTTTGAATCAATTGATCCACTTCCCTTCAAAATTAATGATCAAAACTTCAAAAATATGATCTTCCAAATATATAGAGGCCATGTACAAAGTTTCACTTCAAAATTCTCAAGAAAACCTGATGAAATCCCAAACCCTAGTTTTGGTTAACACCTTAGGAGACTGATGAATCACCTCCAAAATTTCAAATCCTCTGGGCATCTTGACCAATTTCTTGTACAAAGAATTTCTAAATACCAATGAGATGTTGTAGCTTCCAAATCAATACTTATACATTAATCAATATCCTTGATCAAACAAAACCCTAATTTGACTTGTGAATCAAAAGAGTGATTCTTCTTATAATCACACACAGACTTCAATCCTCTGATGATCCAAAGAGATGGATAAAATATCTTGAGATATGCACTAAATTTTGAGCTTGAAAGATCCAGAGGTTTAGATGACAAGGTTTTACTTGAGCAACTTGTCAATGCAATCAACCTTCAAAGATTGAGGAAGGCTTGATAACCAAAGTACTTTGATCCCATCACAATGTATGAATGCAATGCAATATGATATTCATGATAAAACATAAGCCTAAATCAAGAGGGTAAATTTTGGGGTGCAACAGCTGCCCCTATTCAAATATCTTCAACATGATAAGTGAGAAAAGTGACAACTTTCGAGCGTTCAGAGTTGAAGATGATTGAATACAAAAGAACCCGAAAATTTACACACTTGAAGAAGAAAGAAAAAGAAGCAGAAAACCCCTAAGACATGCGTCAGAATGAAGCTGTAACGCAGGTTGAAACAGAACGAAACAAAGAAAGGCAAACGCAACTAAACTTCTGGACAGATGTGCCAGGGCAAAACTGGGCTTCAAAAAAAGTGAGATAAAACTCAAACCACAGAGTATAGGCGAAACTAAGCTCGGGAAAAGAAAACGTACGCGGGTGAGGAGGGGAAACTCTGAGCTCGACCCGAAGCAAAGTGGCTAGAGTGCGTGATTATAGGAGAACTTGCTAATCTCAAATAAGACAGACAGTATGAAGGAACTGAAAGAATCCCATAAATGAGGAGCAAAAGCGAGATGAAACTCGACTCAATAACCAGTTAGACGAAACCAAACTAGATGAGTACCAGGACGAAACTGGATTTCACGCACGGGTAACAAGGCGAAACTCGACCCATAGCAAAGTAATGAGAGTGCATGTCTCTCATAGCACCTGCTGGTCTCAGGTCAATGGATAAACAATGACGAAAACTTATAGAAGAATCCAAGAAACAAAAGAGACTGATTTCAAACCAAGGACGTAGTACAAACACCGCACTCGATAAACGAACACCGTTAAAGGGTCCAAGGTATGAAAGCAAAAATGAGACGAAATTCGACTCAAAAACTAGTTAGGCGAAACTAAACTAGATGAGTACCAGGACGAAACTGGATTTCACGCGTAAGGTGAGGAGACGAAACTCTGAGCACAACCCAAAGCAAAGAGATTAGGGCATGCACCTAAAAACCTGCTGAAAGAGAATATCAGGACGAAACAGGTATTCAAAAAGGTGCATCAATATACATTGGAATGAACCGGAGAGGGTAGTGAAGACTAAACCCGAGAAGACCGCGCCAGGGCGAAATTGAACTACAGTCAAGAGTAGACACACAAACAAACAAATGATTGACTTTAAAAGGATATTTGTATGAGGGGAAAACTGAGATAATGAGGACGAAGACCTTGCTGGGGATTTAATCCGACATATTAGCAAATTCACTGGGGTCAACAGAAACAATAATGGCTTATGTTCCGATGCATGTTTGAATTCTTTTTATATAGCACAATGCTCCATATAATGGAAATGCTACGCATTTTGGTATATGCAATGTAATGATGCATGTTTAAAAGTTTCACTGGGGAAATGGCCAATTGAGAAGCCAATAACCAAGAAGTCAGGATCTGACATGACTTGCAAAAATAAAATGCAAAATCCAAAGGAGAGGAGAAAATACGGGGAACCGCTAGAGAGGGAACCTCGAAGAGATGAAGCTTCGCGGGGAATAACAACTGAGTAACCAGTAGAAATGGGCCACATACATTGAGAGGAGATGCAAAAATAAATTGCAAACTCCTAGGGAAGATCAAATCGATACTGTAGCTTCTGAAGAAGACTAGGCATTGAGGGAGAAGATCAGGGAAAGACTGTAATCTCTGGAAAAGACAGTGTGCGACCGTGTTGAGGAAGACACCAAGACAACAAACCCGACGTGAGGGGTGAAAACCTTTGTTGGGAAACAAAGCTCTGCTGAGGAGACATGACTTTACCGGGGAGACGGAACTCTGTTGAAGAATTTTTGTTGGAGAGATATCTTTCATTGCAACCATTGGATGAATCATGCAGATAGTCACACAATATCGACTTTACTGGGGAGAAGGAAAGATCTTAACATAAGGATGCCCCAATCAACAAACCGGCTGGGAAATGAGAGGTCATGGCGAGGGATCTTTGTTGGTAACTCCGTTGGGGATATGCGATACCCTCAAATCCGGAGTCTCAGACTGAAGCCTTTAAAAGAAGATTCCTGGGGCAACAAAACTTCGCCGCGGAAACGAAACTTCACTGGGGATAGGTAAAGTCCTATTCATACATGGGCTCTGTCTAATAGAAGAAAACCAAATATTCTCTTCCTGGCAATCATTAAGCTCTTTACAGGTATTCAATGTGTAAACTCTTCTTCTTTTTATTATGTCAAATAAATGATTTGCATGCAGGAAGATGTTTGTTTTAGGAATGACAGACATGATGCGACGATTATTTAAGCCTTGAAGTTGAAAACATTAACAAAGTGTCGCATCTCTGTTGTGAATGAATCACTGGCTTGAGTGCAAAAATTTCAAAACTTTTCTTCCCCTCTTTTTTTTCCAACAAAAAATGAGTCAAAATGCGGGTGATAAGATACCAACATGAATATGCAGCACATATTTGGGAGTTTAGGAAACGTTATCCTGTTGTAGTATGCTTTCGAGTTAAACCCTTGTTTAATTTAGGACTTTTAGAGGTTGTAACGTGGCGTGGTTCGAGGTTTTTTAGAAAAAAGTTTTTCAAGGCTCAAGTTATTTGGTGCCCATCCCCTTCGTGATATTCTTCTGTCCTAAGTTCAGCTGACTTATCACAAGCACTCATCTTTCAAAAGGATTCATAATGGTTGAGTGATCATGAGAAGTTCTCCAACATGATTGTCGCTTAACTTTTTTTTACTGCTTTTGTTTTTGATATTATTGTTCGTCTTCTTTTGATGAAAATTTTATTGAGTAATCTTTTTTCTTTAGGATCTCTTTTCCCTAACTTTTTCCTAGACAAAATCTTTGGAATTTCAAATTTGGGAGTCCAGCGGGATGCCCTAACTTTTGCCTAAGCGACTTGTTTTAAAGTTTCAATTTAGCGGGGCTTTTTGTTTCTTTCTTATTCATACTTTCCATTTTGAACAAGTCAATGTGACTTTAGGTATTTGAACTTTTTCTTTCTTTCTCTTTTTTTTGAAGAAAACAAATGCCTAATTCCTTGGTCGGCGAGGGATAGCCATTATTGTATCGATTCGATCTCGACCTCAGGACTTTGTGAGGAAATGAACATCGTGGTTTGGACATTTTTCTGATCTCATGGCGCGAAAGATAAAAATGTGGTGATCCTCAGATGGGACATTCCTTCTGAAATTCGAATGCTTGGTCAAATTAACTGAACATTTACCCTGCCCCCTGGTTAAAAAAACAAGGTTTTTTTTGAACAAAAAAGAAACTCCTACTTCGAAGGCTTAGAGAAGTTAACGAGGGTCTAACTCCCTTATATCTCTGGTGTTTGGGGATTGAAACAATACCTGTACATCATCAACAGGGTTCTACTCAAAAGCATACCATTACAGTCATCGTTTTTAGCCAAACTCCTTCCTCCAAACTCTTGGTTAAGCAAAAGAATTGGCATAGTTGGTATCAGAATGCCCGAAAAAATGATTAAAGAGTGATACTAGATGGATTAATTAAAATGAAACAATTTCTTCAAGGAAAAAATATTCAACGCATCAAAACTGACATTTGACTATAAACAAAATCCTATATGCAGACAATGCTAAAACAATCAATCAAGAAAACACATGAAAGTGCGGTAAAGAAGCGTAATAAAAGCCATTATGGGGAAGAAATATCTCCAACTAGGTTCGCAGATCTCGCATACCTGCTGTAATCTTGATATTACCCTGACCCATTACCTTTGCCAACAACACGGAGCTGTGAAACAAATTGGCAAGGCATCCACCAGTAAAGTGAATGAGGATCCCACCAAACAGAGAAACAAACATGCCCCTTGCGCAGAAGTAGTTGTGTTTATTATCCGTATTTCAAGCGATCAACTAACCATGACTTAGATTACCATTTCCGTGTAAGGCCCACAAAGTTTATATGCACATGCTTATCAAAATATTGGATGTTTTTGCAAACAAAATAGTAAAAAGGGAGAAAAGAAACGTATACATATACTTGAAAGAAGATGTTCTATTAATTTTGAGAAATCAGCCTGTGAAAAAGGAATTTACATTTGGAAGCAAGTAATTACAAAATCAAAACAAACAAGTGTTTACAAATGGCAATGTGAATGTGAATATCCATTAAGTCCCGACTCTGCTATGACTCTTATGACTCTTATCTTTCTGCTTTCAGACAGATCATTATTGGATTAGCTTCGAGCTTATGACAGGTGACAGAACGAAGGAAAGAAACAAAGGATCTCATGCTAAGCGTAGTCGTTTTCTTTAAGACCCTAACTTTTGCCTGAATCAGCCTTTCGGGTTTTTGATTCACCAGGAAACCCTCTTTTTGCCTAAACTGCCCTTTCGGGTTTTCAGTTTAGCGGGTTTTTATTTTTTATGCAAAGTATTTTTTAACTACGCCAGCATTCACAGGGAGAGGGAAGTACTCTCCATCCATAGTTGTGAGCATCATCTCTCCTCCGGAGAAAACTTTTCTGACTACAAAAGGACCTTCATAAGTCGAAACCCACTTGCCCCTGGGATCTCCCTGGGGAAGAATTATCCTTTTTAGCACAAGGTCACCCGGCTTGTAACACTGAGGCCGTGCTCTCTTATCAAAAGCTTTCGTCATCTTTTGCTGATATACCTGACCATGACATACAACCGTCAACCTCTTCTCGTCAATAAGTTCCAACTGATCCAGCCGATTCTGTACCCATTCACTTTCATCCCGCTCAACATCCCTCATGATCCTAAGAGAAGGAATCTCGACTTCTACCGGCAATACTGCTTCCATGCCATAAACCAATGAAAATGGGTTTTCCCCAGTCGAAGTACGCACAGTGGTGCGATAACCATGCAAAGCGAAAGGCAACATCGCATGCCAATCTTTATAGGTTACCACCATCTTCTGTATGATCTTCTTAATGTTCTTATTGGTCTCTTCGACAGTGTCGTTCATCTTTGGTCGGTATGGGGAAAAGTTATGTGCTTGATTTTGAAGGACTCACAAAGCTCCTTCATCATTTTTTTGTTCAAATTAGACCCATTGTCGGTAATGATCTTTTCAGGCACTCCGTAGCGACAAATAATATTGTGCTTAATGAACCGAGTTACCACCTGCTTGGTGACGTTGGCATAGGATGCAGCTTCGACCTATTTTGTAAAATAATTGATGGCAACCAGAATGAAACAATTCCCGTTGGATGCAGTCGGTTCAATTTTGCCAATCATATCAATTCCCCACATCGCAAATGACCAAGGGGAAGTCAAGACATTCAAAGGTACCGGCAGCATATGCACTTTATCAGCGTAGACTTGACATTTGTGGCAAACCCGTGCATGATTGTAACAGTCAGTCTCCATGGTGGACCAATAATAACCTGCTCGCAAGATCTTCTTAGCCATGGTATGCCCGTTGGAATGGATCCCGAAATCACCTTCATGTATCTCCTCAATGATTCTAGCTGCTTCTTTCTTGTCAACACATCTGAGAAGTAAACCGTCATGATGCCTTCTATACAACACACCACCACTGAGAAAGAACTTGGCTGAAAATCTTCTCAAGAACTTCGTATATGTGACAAATGCCTCTTCAGGGTACTCTTGTGTTTCAAGATATCGTTTAACATCATAAAACCAAGGATTACCATATGATTCCAAACTAGCCTCAAAACAGAAAGCTGGCTCACTCAAACTTCTGATGGTAATGGAAGGTGCCTCATTAGCCCACTTAACCTTGAACATGGAGGACAAAGTTTCCAGTGCATCAGCTAGATTGTTTTCTTCTCTGGGAATGTGCTCAAACGTGATATCTTCGAAGTACGGAATCAGCTTCATAACATGCTCGCGATAGAGAATTAGGTTATGATGGTGAGTCTCCCAATCTCCATTAATCTGGCTGATAACGAGGTTGGAATCCCCGTAAACTTTCAAAAATTTGATGCGCAGGTCGATCGCCGCTTCAATGCCATAAATGCAAGCCTCATATTCGGCCATGTTGTTAGTGCAATCGAAACAAATACGAGCCGTGAAAGGAATGCGGTATCCCTTAGGAGAAGTGATAATAGCTCCGACACCGTTTCCCATGGCATTGGAGGCACCATCAAAAACAAGCGTCCAATGTGATCCCGACTCGAGTCCTTCGTCTGGGTCTGGCATATTACAATCCCGAATATACACAATTTCCTCCTTTGGAAATCAAACTTCATCGATTCATAATCATTCAAAGGCTGGTGAGCAAGATGGTCGGCCAGTACACTACCCTTAATTACTTTTTGAGTAGTGTATTGGATATCATATTCGGTGAGTATCATCTGCCAACGGGCTACCCTTCCTGTAAGAGCTGGCTTCTCGAAAATATACTTGATTGGATCCATTTTGGATATCAAGTAGGTGGTGTGAGTTAACATGTATTTCCTCAAACGTTTGGCGGCCTAGGAAAGCGCACAATAAGTCTTTTCCAATAATGAGTACCTCGACTCGCATTCTGTAAACTTCTCACTCAAGTAGTAAATAGCCTGCTCTTTCTTCCCTGTCTCGTCGTGCTGACCGAGGACACAACTCATTGAGCTCTCCAACACAGTTAGATACATGATTAGTGGCCTTCCTTCCACTGGTGGCATGAGTATCGGAGGTTCCTGCAAATACTCCTTTATTTTGTCAAAGGCCTTCTGACAATCCTCATTCCATTTCATTGTTTTACTTTTCTTCAACAACTTGAACAAAGGTTCACAGGTGGCTGTGAGATGAGAAATAAATCTGGAAATGTAGTTTAAACTTCCCAAGAAACCACGTACTTCCTTCTCTGTTCTTGGCTCAGGAATTTCCTGTATCGCTTTTATCTTGGCCGGGTCCACCTCGATACCTTTTTCACTTACAATAAAACCCAACAGCTTGTCGGATCTCACCCCGAAGGTGCACTTATTCGGATTCAACCTTAGCAAGAACTGCCTCAGTCTCTCGAACAATTTTTCCAGATGAACAAGATGTTCCTCTTCCGTTTCAGACTTAGCAATCATATCATCCACATATACCTCAATCTCTTTGTGAATCAAATCATGAAAGAGAGTGACCATGGCGCGCTGTTATGTTGCCCCGACATTTTTCAAACCAAACGACATCACTTTATAGCAAAAAGTTCCCCAAGGCGTGATAAATGTTGTCTTCTCCATATCCTCCAGAGCCATCTTAATTTGATTGTAACCCGAAAAACCATCCATAAACGAAAATACTTTGGAATGAGCAGTATTATCGACCAACACATCAATATGCGGAAGAGGGAAATCATCTTTAGGGCTGGCCCTGTTCAAATCCCTATAATCCATGCACATCCTGACCTTACCATCCTTCTTGGGCACAGGCACAATATTTGCAATCCATGGCAGATAATTGATGACCTTTAAGAAATTCACGTCCAACTGCTTCTGGACCTCCTCCTTGATCTTTTTGGACATCTCAGGATGAGTTCTTCGAAGCTTTTGCTTGACAGGAGAACAACCTTCTTTGAGCGGTAGTCGATGCACCACTATGTCTGTATCCAACCCAGGCATATCCTCATAAGACCAAGCGAAGATATCAGAATAATCACGGAGTATCTCAATCAATCTGACCTTTATACTTTCTTCAAGATCTGCCCCTATCTTGACTTCTCTTCTTCACTCTTCTGTGCCAATATTCACCACCTCAATCGAATCCTGATTCGGCTGGATAGCCTTCTCCTCTTGTTTTAACAATCTTGCTAATTCCTCAGGAAGATCACAATCCTCATATTCCTCTTCTTCAGCTTGATAAATAGGAGTATCAAAGTCATAATGAGCCATAACAGAGTTGTTATCAATATGATCGGTGGTGGAAATGCATCTACATGAATGACATTTTGACATTTTTAGTGGTAGTGTGTGAAAAGAGAAACATTGCCATTCAAATAAAAGAAAAGAAATGGAGAAAAATTTTGAATGCAAAAACGTCCTTTATTTCATGATAAACTTTTTGAGAATAAACATGGTGGCCCTACACAAATGATCCACTACGCCTTGGGCAGAGCGTAGGAATTATGATATGATAATAAAAGAAACAAGAAAATTACTCCTCAGTGCTTGAAACTTGGATAACATCCACAGAAGTCCAATTGTTGAGTGTCTGGCCTGGAATACTTGGACGAATCCAATCTTCGATATTGTAGCCATCAACCCTATTGTCGCCAACTGCATTGACATGTCCTTCTTGAGTAGCACAAGGATGGGAAAACTTCACAGGAGTAGATAAACTAGATGCTCTGGGAGTTGTACTCTGCTGACCTGGGCTAAAACCAAGACCAAATTTATTAAATTTCGGGGTAACGTCCAGCACCTGACCCCAACCTTCAGGGTTGCCATTTTCCACCACAGCTCTCGCATCCTTGAGAGAAGACATAATAGTTTCAGGTTTCCTTTTCTGCTCTGAAGGAGGAAAATTGACAGCATGAACTGTCTCAAACGCTTGAAATGGAGTCTCATGTATCTCGCCTTAAATTTCAACATAGCGGAATGATTTCAAATGACTCATGATGTACTCTTCTTCGCCGCACATAGTTATCACCTTTCCCTCTGCAGGATACTTGAGTTTTTGCTTAAGAGTAGAAGTGACTGCCCCTGCTCTATGAATCCACGGCCGCCCCAACAAACAACAATACGCTGGCTGTATATCCATCACAAAAAAATTAGCCGTGAAGGTGCAAGAACCAACCTTGATTGGTAACTCCACCTTCCCAAATACTGACCTTTGAGACCCATCAAACGCCTTCACCATCAAATCACTAGGGCGCAACTCCAGTCCAGAATAATCAATTTTCATCAATGCTGACTTTGGAAATACATTCAAAGACGATCCTGTATCCACCAAAACCCGGGATAAAGTAGTTCCCCTGCACTCCATTGAAATATGCAACACTTTGTTATGGTCTCGCCCCTCCGGAGGAAGATCAAAATATGTGAAGCCCAGACCGTTCCCGGCAGATATATTAGCACAAACATTCTCAAACTGATTGACTGTTATCTCATGTGGCATGAACACATTCTTTAATAACTTCATCAAAGCATTTTTGTGAGGTTCTGAATAAATCAACAGAGACAAGATAGACATCTTAGAAGGAGTATGGCTCAGATGATCAATTATGCTATAATCACTCTTTCTGATTATTCGCATTAACTCTTCAACCTCATCAGGAACTGAGGAAGCTTCTGGTATCGGAATTGGTTGAGTCACATTGGCTGGCGTAACCCTTGGATTACCAATCATTGCCTATTGTTTTCCTTTTTCTCTTGCAGAAGCATCTTCCGCATCTTGCACATTGGAAGGACCAAATACTCTCCCGCTTCTAGTCATTCGACTCACGCCAGAAAAATTATAAACTTCCCCTTCATTATCTGCAGCACGTTCTTCCTCTGACGAACAGGTACTTACCTCCTGCTTCACCCCATGGTAATAAACATCAGCACCGTAATGCCATGGGATGGACTTCTCACTAGTATACGGCATGGGACCAGGTACCGTAATCATCAAAGGAGGTGCCCTAGATGGGGTAGGAATGCGCACAGGGGTGTAAGGAATAGATACCACAACAACATCTTCTTCGGTAACCTTACGGTAGCTCGGTTTTCTATCGAACTGCAGGGAACCCTCCTTTATCAACAACTGGATACCGGATTTTAAATTATCACAACCCTTCGGTTATTCTCTACACTTGGCACACTCTGAAGCACAACCCGGGAAAATAGAATTGTCAAGCAAATACCTCTTAACATACCACAACAGAGTAGTTACTTGTTCCGTATTCATGATTAAATTCAACATTTCACCATTATCATCAACCACATTAACAACACCCCCTACATGCCTAGGCATCAAGTTCTGAGTAACATTTGGACCAGTCACTGGAGTAAACTCAATTGCCTTTGCATCCAACAAGTCTTGTATTTTACACTTCAACGCAAAGCAATTGTCAGTAGAATGACCAACACTGCCTGAATGGAATTGACATCTTGCATTAGCATCATAGTTAGGAGGAAGTCTTGCGGGTGGTGGTGGCATATTTCTCAAACTGATCAACTTCAAATCAAGAAAATGGTGGAGTGCTTCAGTAAGAGATATTGGAAAGGGATCTAATTTTCTCAATTGTCTCTGCTGTTGATTATTATACTGACGGGGAGCATCTTGCTATCTTTGTTGTTGAGGCACTATATTCGGTCTCTGCTGCGGAGGAGCATTAACAAGAATAGAAACATCATTGATTTGTTGGTGCTGACAATCCTCTCTTCTTCCTCTATGAGATTAAACCGTACTTGTGTCGCCTTCCCTTTTCTTAGGGTAAGTGTTGAATGGTTTCTTACTGCGTACTTCAATTCTTTCACCAATCTGAATTTTCCCCAATTTCAAACCTACTTCAATTCTTTCACCAGCCATAACCAAGTCTGCAAATCCTGCCGAAGTACTTCCTATCATGTGCTCATAGAATGGCCCTTGCAGGGTACTCATGAACATATCAATGAGTTCTCTCTCCATGAGTGGAGGTTGAACCCTCGCAGCCAACTCACGCCACCTCTGAGCGTATTCCTTGAAAGATTCTCTTGGTCCATGTGACAAATTCTATAACTGAGTGTGATTAGGCGCCATATCCATATTGTACTAATAATGTTTGACAAAAGCCCGAGCAAGATCATTCCAGCAACGAATATGAGTTTTCTCCAACTTCATGTACCACTCCAGGGATGCCCTAGATAGGCTATCCTAGAAAAAGTGAATCAAAAGCCTCTGATCCTCAGTATGTACCGACATCTTTCGGAAATAAGCAGTTGCATGAGTAACAGGACATGACATTCTGTTGTACTTTTCAAATACAGGAGGCTTGAACTTTGGAGGAACTTTCACCCCAAACACCAACCCAAGATCACTAGCATCTATACCAAGGACTCCTTTCCCTTCTACAGCCTTCAAACGTTCTTCTAACAACCGATACTTCCTATCCTCAACCTGAATTTCCGACTCTGAACGTCGGACAGAAAACTGATCTTCATCCTGGTCAAAGTCATAATCCTACTCCTGATAGCCCCTTACATCGCCCTGATTATCTCTTCTGTTCCCCACAAGACGAGGTCCCAGAGATGGGGGAAACTGTCTTACGTTGCGCACAAAAGGGTTTCCGGGCATCCCGTGAAAATTTCCAACATGATGATCTTGCACATCCCCCAATCCTACAGAAATGTCCTGATAGAGCCCCTGATTTCCACCATCCCCTGGATAGCGGCGCTGGTTGTTGACAATGGCAGCCAGTTCCTCTTGTCAGAAATTCACATTGGTGATGACCTCCATGAACTGGGTCATTTGAGTAGCCATCTGGGCCCTCATTTCAGCGAGTTCAGCTTGAACTTGTTCCATCTGTCTTGGAAAATTGTTTCTGGTGGAATACCGATGAGTAGTCGTCTTGAATTCTGAATAAGAAAAGTAGAAGAATAAGAATACCGTCTTGAGATAACCTGTAATGTTATGAAATGCATGATGTGCATGATATGTTTGTCATTTCTCGATATTCAAGAGTCCTTTTATTCATCAATCACTGCGTGCAACAATTAATCAAGCATACAATCAAAGAGAGAAAAAAAAACAAAAAGCCAAACACTTCAATTTTTTACAAACAAAAGAAACGATGTTCGAGTGACTTCGGACATTTAAGAGTGTAATGATAAAGTACGTGTTTCAAAGTAAACTTAACAAAAACTGAATAGTAAAAACAAACAATGGTCCCTTCCAACAATCCTGGGGGTGACCAAACACACCAAAGGTAAGTAACAAAAACTAAATCTCCGGAACAAGACACGCTTCAAGGTGTTGACAATACTCTTCAAGCTTGGCTTTCTCCTTTAAAAGTTGTGATGCGACTACTGTACTTTCTTGAAACCGATCCCCTGTGACACGCCTCTGGGCTACTTCCTTCTTAAGTTGAGCATCTTTATCTTTGAGCTGTTTCTCCAAGTTTTGAACCTTCTTCCTGTAGCTATTCTCAGATGCCTGAAGCTTCTGGCAATCTTGCTGGGTCTTACTCAACTCTTCTTCCATTTCAGCATGAGATCTCTTCCTAAAACTGGTTGTATCAGAAGTTTCCCCTTGAGCTTCTCTAAGTTTGCGAGATAAGTCGGCCCTTTCTTGATCTACCCAATAAAGTTTCATCCCTGCCGCCCGGTCTTTTGCACGAAGTTGAATGTTCTCAACATGAACCTGGGTGAACACCTCGGTAGGCACCGTGTTACTCAAAACAATAAGAGGTTGCTCACATATAGGAGCATACCTTGCAAATGGTAACCGTAAAATCTTAACCCTGGATCTAATCCAATCCAAGTAAGGAACCCTAGCAATAGGAACCTTCTTTCCCAAAGTAGTTCTATCCTTCTTGTGAATTCCCTTCCAAGCACTTGTCACTCTTTTCAACATCACAGGATCACTTCCTCTAACAAAATACACTGATTCAGACACCTCCTCAACGTTTGGCGGTCCATCCATTGCATATCCCAATTGACGATAAGCAAGCACCGGATTATAGTTGATACACCCCTTAGTTCCTATGAGGGGAACATTAGGGAAATCTCCGCAGCTAGTGATAATACTTCGTACTTCCCCCATGTCATAATTCCACCGGATATCAAATGAAGTAAGGTTGACAAGTCTTGATGACCATCGAAGAGAATGCCTGGTATCCACGAAAGGGCCACTTACTGGTAGGTGCAACTTAAACCATTGATACAACATTGAATGACATAAACTTACATTACCTCCTTTTCCATGCCTGAAATGAATGGTGTAAAGAGTATCTGCCAAGAGTGTCGATACCGGGTTCTTATTTCTAAAAACACAAATAGCCGTCAAATCCATAAAGTTTCTCCTGTGAGGGAAAAGGATGATCCCGTATATCATGAGAGAAAACAGAGAGTTGAAGTCATTCCAATTCCCTTTCTTTGCCCAGTCTTCATCTTTCTTTATTAAGGAATCCAAATAAAACCCTATAGTATCCTCAGTTGATTTCCAATTGTCTTTCACCTCTTTCCAACTCAAATGAAGAATTTCAGCAATAACTTCGAACTTCGGCTTCTCTGGCACTTAGACAAAAGGAACTTCATCGGACAACTTGATATTAAGTAGGTATGCTTACTCTTCTAGTGTGGGAACCAGTTGATAATCTTGAAAAGTAAAACACCGTAATTCCTTGTCATAGAACTGGACGAGGGTGATCAAGGCCATTGGGTCAACTGGAGTGTTAAGGATTAGTAACAAATTGCCATAATTTTTGTTGAAATTATTCACAACATCACCCTTTAGATAATAACTCAACCTCTTTAATTTGGACACATCAACGGTAGGAATCTGATAAGCGAATGTATGCCTGTTGGGCTCTTTAACACGAACTGAATTAAACTCATCTGATGGGAGGCCAGCCATTTCTGATGGAAAGAAGACTCTCGAATGTCCCTGGAAGATGACATGCACATGCTAGTTATTTTTTATACATCATTTTTTAGAAACAAATATGCTATGATGTAACATGACAGGATCAAAGTTTCACACTGGATCATGGCTGGACCATTATAGAACAACACCACAAAAGAAAATCCCAAAGCTTCAAAACTATCATGGGAACCTGAGTCACCTTTACAACACAAAGTCACCAACAATACCTGTACCTGTAAGAAATGTTTTCCCGCCCCTCTCACGGGTGTAGTCTAGGTCAAGGTAAGGTTAAAAGCCAAATCAGAGTACAAGAGCTCGAATGTCGGTATCACCATACGATAACACCTATCCGAACTACCTCCGAAGTCATGGGTCTCATGGTCAGGTCTACAAAGCATCTGCCTCATAGCCGCCATGGCCACTCTATTCCTAGTTCCTATGGAATTCACTCATAGCCTGGGTATGAGGCCTTTTACCTCATGGAACAACCCACCCACCAAGAAATCCAGAATCTAAATAGTCCAGCCAAATCCAGTATGCAGAAAGTAAAGCGCACATAGGATGCAATGCAAACAGATAAATATGCAAAGTGGTAAAATAAACACCCAAAAAGAAAACAAATAAGATCTAGGATCGACTCCTGGATAGACCAACAAGAGGTCAATCTGTCCCCAGTGAAGTCGCCAGCTGAAACAACCCGACCGAACCTGTCATCTGAATGTAATGAAACATCAATGAAGTCACCACCGAACGTCTTTTATCCCGCCAAAAGGGAAAGGTAAACATCGAGAAAACCTGAAAAGGGAGAAATCACGGTCTTTCGACCGAGAGATCGGGTAAGGGAGTCTGTTACGCGAGGGGAAGGTATTAGCACTCCACACGCCCATAGTACTCTACAGTATCCACTCTTGTTGTCTAATCTAATGGGTGTGGTGAAAACCTATGTCTATGGATTAAAGCTAAAAAGGAAATGCATGCGAAAGAAAAGAAGAAAACAATGTAGGGAAAATAAAAGTTATGCTCGATTGGGCCCTACCTCGTTGCCTACGTATCACTTTTAAGGAATCAGAGCAGCCGTAGTTCGGCTCATATATTTTGGTTGGTTTGTGTTTTTTAGTTAAGAGAATAAAAACAGTCAAGATGGAAAAACATCAAATAAAACAACAAACATATGAGATGGTAAAAAAATCGACTAACTAATAACAAAGTAACATGTCAAAAATGGCGAAACACCAAATGATAAAACATCACACCTAACAAATGACATTGAGAGTCAAAGTAGGATAACAAACATGTGTGATGGTGAAACATCGGCTTTAAACAAGTGTGCGATGGTGAAACATCGGCTAAGAGATAACAAGGTATCATGGCAAAGATGGCGAAAGATCAATAAAACGGATGACAAAACATCACACCTAACAATGATATTGAGAATCAGAGTAGGATAACAAACATGTGCGATGGTGGAACATCAACTTCAAACAAATGTGCGATGGCGAAACATCGACTATAATATAACAAAGTATCATGGCAAAGATGGCGAAACATCAATAAAACGGATGGCAAAGCATCACACCTAACAATGATATTGAGAATCAAAGTAGGATAACAAACATGTGCGATGGTGAAACATCGGCTTCAAACAAATGTGCGATGGAGAAACATCGGCTAAAAGAAGAAAAAAAACAAAACCAAGATGCGCACAAACAAATAAGATTGATTTGTATCTTTTACCTTGAAGAAGGGTTTGAGTTTATTAGAGGTGTTTTATGATTTGCCAAGAAAACAATTTTGTTTTAAGATGCAAAATGCAAAGGAAGAAAAAACACAACTAAGGGAAAACTAGCCTAGCACTATCCCTAGTGTTATCATACAATGATTGACCCTAAGGTTGAGGATAAAGGAAAACCCTACCCTATGCTAGCATACATGGGTTCCTACCTTAATCAACATGTCAAAGGAAGCTTAACAAAACTATCCTATAGGGAACAAGCAATGAGAGAAAAGTCGTGATCTCAATTTCTAAATTGAGTGACTCATTGATCAACAATTAAAGAAGAAAAGCAATAAATATCCTATAGGGAACATGCACTGAGAGCAAAGTCGTAATCTCAATTTCTAAATTGAGTGACTCATCGATCAACAATTAAAGAAGAAAAACAATAAACATCCTATAGGGAACATGCACTGAGAGCGAAGTCGTGATCTCAATTTCTAAATTGAGTGACTCATCGATCAACAATTAAAGAAGAAAAATAATAAACATCCTATAGGGAACATGCACTGAGAGAGAAGTCGTGATCTCAATTTCTAAATTGAGTGACTCATCGATCAACAATTAAAGAAACAAACACAACACATGTATCAAACCAAAAACAGAGGGCCTCCTGACATATATCAGCAACAGAGGTCCCATCATGCAAAATATAACTATACAAAATGAAAATAGAAGAAAGGAAATAGTGCAATACCAAACGGATAACTATCCGTAGCAACTGAACAAGAATAAAAGAAACCCATAGAACTTCAAGCAAGCTGGCATCAACAGATAAATCAAGTCAGAAATTACGCCATCAGGATGTAAGTATTGGGATTTTCATATATGAACAGATCCCATGGGCAAAGTATGGCATTCATAATCACATATACATATCCTGCATAGACTTTCAAATATGCCAAGCACAAGAGTAGTGCCAATGTAATAAATTGTGTTCCACAAATAAAGTGAAACACAGTAGCCTCAAGTTAAAAATGGAAATTTTTTCTCAAAGTACCTCGCACACTCAACAGTCAAGTTAGTATTCCCATAAATAGAATGATAATTCACATAGGGGATGGATGATGACACCATAATGAAATTAGGAAACATGATAGCAACTATCCAAACATTAGATATGATAGACAAAAAGAAACAGGCATATGCACAATTTGGTCCAAAAAAAGGGGAATGTTGCTCCTTTCTATCACCATGTTGGGTTGACAATTGAATATCAATCAAGGATTATGGGAGCTTGAGAAGAAAAAAATCAAAGGCCATGAAGTTCAGTAGCAACCAAAATTCAATCATACTCAATTACTTCATCACAACTCACAAGCATAATAGCAGAGGAATCCTACACAATGCATCAAATGGTTCAATCATTCAAACATGGGGCATTTAATGAAATGACTTGAGTTTATGTGGATAAACAGAACCAACATGATCATTAGGTGCCCAATCATAGGCCTCACTCAAGTTCATTGGCCATCAAACAAATTGCAACAAGATATGCAACATTAATTGGGGTACCTTCACTTCAAAAATACATCAAAAATAGAAAAGGATTTCAATAATTCAAACGAAAAATTTCTTAGCATCTTTGAAGTGTGCAGAAGTCATAAAGCAAGTCTTAAGTTCATGAGTGGTTGAGGAGGGGATCAAATGAGGCCCAAAGTCCAAAACTAGTTAGCCAAACTCTCAAAGCTAGACAAGTTTTTAAAACAATTCATGGAAAAATATCAAACCAAGTCAAATAATTCAAGAAAAATGGTTTTCAGATCCTCAATACATTCATGAACCATAATTAAGACCTAAACTCCATTGAAAATCCAGGGCATAATGGTTTTGAAAATTAAACTTGCAATGTAAGCTACAAAACCCTAATTGTTTAAATTTTAATCTTAAATATTAATTAGGTAAGATCAAAATTCAAACAATTCAAACCAAGATCATGCAAACCACAAGGAAACCCTAAATGTTAGAATACATATTTTTCCACATTTTTTGAATTAAAGAAAAGTAAAAAATAAAATCAAATTCAAACAATTAATCAAATAAACAAATAATCACATCTCAAAATAAAATTTTAATCAAAAGTAGGAAAAATATCCAACCAAAATTATATTCAAATATTAGAATTAAAAATGCACATCCCTGATTTTTTGTGGAATTTTTGAATTTAAGGAAATATTAAAATAAAAATCAAACAAACAATTAACAATTAAACTATTATTTAAAGGCAAAAATGCAAACCCTAGCCAAAATTCACAAAAAGGTGAAAGCAAAATTATATTCAGACACTATGATTAAAAACAAAATTGTATGATTTTTTTGAGGATTTTTGAATTAAAGGAAGTATTAAAACAAAAATCATGAAACAAATATTTCAAATAAACTTTTGGAATTAAATTTCTAATCAAAAATAGAAAAAATGCTAAACAAAAATCAGTATCAATTTCTAAATCATTTTATGAGTCCAATACATTTTTTGTGGAACTTTTTAGATTAAAGAAATATTAAAACAAAAATAAACACTAAAAAAATAATTAAATAATAACACAAATTTTTAAACCAATCAAAACATTTTCAAAAATTATTAAAAAAATGCACAAGGTCAGGAGTATTATTTTTAGGTTTCCTGAATTTTTTCATAACTTTTCAACCATTTTTGAGCAAGAAATAAAATCATGAAAATCAAGTTATGAAACAGAATTCAAATGAATTAAAAAAACCAAGTCAGCCAACCAGAGGAGGCCACGCCATCATCTTCAACCTCTGGCTAGGGCAAAAATGCGCGCAAGATCAGATCCACCATCTCATGTTCTAATCCACATAACATGCTCAATTCTACACCATTTTTCATGAAATTTTGTGCAAATTAAAGCTAACATATCATACTTCATTATGCAATTCGAATCACATCAAATAATTAACCATAGATCAAGAACGAATCGTGTGAAAATGACAAAAACTCACTGAGCAGAAAATTCCAGATGCATCATACATGCATATCTCATCAAATCAAAAGCTCAAAAGCTACAGAAACACTTAATGAACTTCAAACAACATGATTATGAACTCAAATCACACAATGCACGGCTTGAAATCAAGATCCAAAGTTAAGAATTCTAACCTTTGAGGCAAAAACGAATCTACTGTCTCCTTCACTCCAGTTGCAAACCAAACCTTGATCTACAATCTTTATCACTTGGAGAAGAGAATCCAAGAAGAAATACTCAAAACGCACAAGTAAATTAAGAGAATCGAAGAAATTTGCAGAACAAGTGACTATGGAGTTTTTCGAGCCCAGGGATGAAATGAAGCACCAATGAGGCTCAATGAAGCTTGCCTCTCAATATATAGAGCATGAGGAGGAGGGTAGGATAAGCTTTTTACGCTGAAAACCGTTAGAAAGAATGAATCCTACTTTTTGCCAAAATGAAGTGTGCACATGAAGCACTCAAATCCCTCGTGCATTCTCCAGCCTTTCACGTGCATTTCGGGTCTTTTTATCTCAGGAAGAGATTAGCAAAAGATCAAGGCTTAATTCCTTGTATTAATCAAGTGTTGGTGATTAGGCATTTTCATGTCATTTTTTGCAAAACCACGAGTTGCCCTTGCATTTTCCCATGTGCAGGTCAAACTTTGGCATGATGGACCTTAGTACATTGAAAATTAGTAATGGGCCAAGTTTGAAGTGAAACAAATGGCCACAAGTCAGGTTATCAAGAATTTGCAATTTGCATGGTGTGCATGAATTTAATGAAATGCCTCCAAATTCCAAAGCTCATAACTTGCTCATATTTTTGAATTTGGACACAAATGAGAATAATTTGGAAAGGTATTGAAAATATCTACAATCCCTTAGTTTTGTATTTTTGCAATTGAATCCATTAAGTTTCTCAAAATTGAGCTTGAAATTCACTAATTTTGGGAAATGACCTATAATTGTAACTTGGGGCATGAACTTCCAAAGACCATAACTCTTGATTCCTTGACAATTTGGACATGAGACCAAAAGGAGATGAAAGATCATCCTCTTATCTTTCTAAGAATACTTCATTTGCATTTTTTTGATCAAAGGTGAATAAAATATGAATTTTTGAAGTTAAGTCCTTATTTTCCAACATTAGAAACTTTTAGGGTTTCTTCATGAACAAGTTTCAACCCAAACCTCAATCTTTTTATCCAATGATCAAAATGGACTTGAAATATGAAAAGTACATCCTTGAATTTATGGTTGACCAAAAGTTCACTTGGTCAACCTTGACTTTGACTGATTTTGACCAAAATGACCATTTTGCCCCTTTGAATTAATTGATCCACTTCCCTTCAAAATTGATGATCAAAACTTCAAACATATGATCTTCCAAATATATAGAGGCCATGTACAAAGTTTCACTTCAAAATTCTCAAGAAAACCTGATGAAATCCCAAACCCTAGTTTTGGTTAACACCTTAGGAGACTGATGAATCACCTCCAAAATTTCAAATCCTCTGGGCATCTTGACCAATTTCTTATACAAAGAATTTCCAAATACCAATGAGATGTTGTAGCTTCCAAATCAAGACTTGTACATTAATCAATAACCTTGATCAAACAAAACCCTAATTTGACTTGTGAATCAAAAGAGTGATTCTTCTTATAATCACACACAAACTTCAATCCTCTGATGATCCAAAGAGATGGATAAAATATCTTGAGATATGCAATAACTTTTGAGCTTGAAACATCCAGAGGTTTAGATGACAAGGTTTTACTTGAGCAACTTGTCAATGCAATCAACCTTCAAAGCTTGAGGAAGACTTGATAACCAAAGTACTTTGATCCCTCACAATGTATGAATGCAATGCAATATGATATTCATGATCAAACATAAGCCTAAATCAATAGGGTAAATTTTGGGGTGCAACACGCTTCCACCCGTACACAACTCCAAAATCTGTCTATGGGTTCGAACGAGGGTTTCAAGGATTATGCTCAGAAGTGGAGAGATCTTGTTGGTAGAGTTAAACCTCCCTTGGATGATAGGGAGCTCGTGGATATGTTTCTGGGAACTTTGAATGGGCCATTCTTCAATCATCTGATTGGAAGTTCATCGGCGGGTTTTACTGAACTGATCTTAACAGGAGAAAGAGTGGAAGATGGAATCTGAAGTCGAAAAATGCAGAAGGATGCTTCTTCTAATGCTGCAAGGAAGCCGTTTGTAGGTAAAAAGAAAGTCAGTGCTGTCTATAACCAAAAGAATCAGAATCGAAACGACCACCATCCGACGGTAGGGGCTGTTATGATTCCTAAACCTGCACCTGCTCAGCAAAGAAAGAATCAGCCAAGAGCAGAAAGACCAGCCAGACAGTTCATTCAGATCAACATGACGATGTCTCAGGCTTTACCTTATTTGCTGAAGTCCAATCTGGTTACTCTGAGGGAAGCTTCGAAGAATCTGAACACCACCTCTCCCTACTATAAACTGAATGCTCGTTGTGCTTACCATTCGGAAAGTCCAGGCCACGATTCCAATGACTGCTGGGTTTTGAAGAATAAAGTACAGGATCTAATTGATGCCAAGGAGATTGAGTTCGACCCTCCTGAGACTCCCAACGTGATTACCTCTCCCCTTCCAAAATATGGCTAGGATCGAAAGCATATTTGTTCATTTGAATTCTCAAGTTGTATTTTCTTTATTTATTCGAACAATTATTGTCATGTCAAAACTTTGTTATTTCATTAATGCATTACACATGTTTGTCTTGAATTAATCTGTTTTCACTATGCTTAAACTGTTTTATACTTCCTTTTCGTGATATTCAACTCTCGATTAAAAACTCTAAGCCTTAGAGGGAGGATGACGAAAATGATACCACATTCTCTACAGTATGCTTTTGAACAGACTCTACTGACGATGTACATGCGTTGTTTCAAATCCTAAACAGTGGAGTTATAAGGAAGATAATCCCTAGTCAACCCCTTCGAGCCAAAGAAGTAGGAGTTTTTCTTTTCACACAAATTAAAACCCTTAATCATAACCTGGGGAAGGGTAGTTTCTCAGTTAATTTAGATGTGCATTCAGTCACAATATTATACTTCATAACGAATGGCATCAAAGACGTCCTTCCAAAACAAAAGACGGCGATGGTTCCGTATAATCGTCTAGACAGGCAGTCATTATCTCTCGAAATAAAAGCCCATTAGGTCAAAACCTATGAAGGAGACTTAAGAGAAAAATTGGGGCATCCCGCTGACTGTAATCACAAAAGAAACAGTTCAGGCAAAAGAAGGGATAACGAAAACCAAAAAAAGAGGTTACTACAAATCCTCGATAAAAGAAGATTACAAAAATGACTGCCTTTTCAAAAAAATGTTTAATTTCTGAATCATCACCAAGTATCAGAGCAATGATTCCAGACTCAATCGGGATCTAAACGCGTAATTAACTAAGCATAGGAGTGAAGAACATCACAAAGAGCGGGTTGGGTACAAATAAAATTTGAGCCTTTATACTTTGTTTCTTGAACCGTGAACCAGACCACGCTATAACCCTTAAAAGTCCTAGCTGAAGCATGGGTTAGTTTGAGAGCATATTGTTACAAAGGTATCCTGACTCCTGTAGGCTTTGTTATGAATCCTGAGTTGATATCACATTCTTGCAAATTTTGTTTTACTACACAAAACACATTTTCAAAAATTTTTCAAGACAAACATGAGTTTTGCATTCTTTAAATGACATTGTTTGCATATGACTAATTGTTTGACAACAGAGAAATCTGCACAATGGATATTCAATGAACAAACATCCTTTCAATGGACAGAATCACCTCAGCAGGAAAGACACTTCCAATAACAGGTCTTCCATAAGCGAGGGGCATGACATGATGTCTAAACACACCAGGGGAAGTCTCTCCAAAAATGCCAAATAACCAGGGGCAGATCTCCATCTGAATTGCTTGGGGCATTACGCACGCATTCCAATAATGAATCATGTGCCATCAAGAAAACATTTTTGACAGTACTACAACACAACACTATGGATAGTGACAACTCTCTACATCCTGAAAGCGTGGACATAATTGGAAAATACTACGCATGAAAAAAAGACCCGCTAGGTTGACACACCTAGGAAAAAATAAGGGAATCTCGGTGAACCAAAAGGGTTCGGGAAAAAGTTAGGGATATACATAAAAAAAACTGTACACCTGACAAGTCGAAAACCTGAAAAGGCGGCTTGGGCAAAAAGGTATCCCGGTGGACTGAAAACCCGAAAGGGCGGTCCAGGAAAAAGTTAGGGATTTAAAGCATACGACTATGTCCCGTCACCTGTCTATCAGTGGAAGACTTATACCTTGATCAACATTCATCAAGAGCACCAGAATCGAGAAACGGTTCAGATACGCTCCAGATACGGATGCCATTCTGATACTCATTCAAATTCAGCTTTCAGATACAGTTCAGATACGTTCTAGATACGGATGCCATTCTGATACTCATTCAGATTCAGCTTTCTGATACAGTTCAGATACGCTCCAGATGCGGATGCCATTCTGATACTCATTCAGATCCAGCTTTCAAATATAGTTCAGATACGCTCCAAATATGGATGTCATTCTGATACTCATTCAGATTCAGCTTTCAGATACAATTCAGATACGCTCCAGATATGGATGCCATTCTGATACTCATTCAGATTCAGCTTTCAGATACAGTTCAGATACGCTCCAGATACGGATGCCATTCTGATACTCATTCAAATTCAACTTTCAGATACAGTTTAGATACGTTCCAGATATGGATTCCATTCCGATAATCATTCAGATGCAACTTTCAGATATAGTCCAGATACGATCTAAAGACGGATGTCATTCTGACACTCATTCGACACATGTTTCAAGTACAGTTCAGATACGATCCAAAGACGGATGTCATTCTGACACTCATTCAACACATGTTTCAAGTATAGTTCAAATATGATCCAGAGACAGATGTCATCCTAACACTCATTAAATACATGTTCAAGTACAATCACAACATAAATCCATCCACAAAATCTCCGCATGTACTTTTTCCAGCATGGTACAAGTGGCAGAGACAATTGGAAGCAAAGTCACTATCACATATAAGCCAGTGATACCTATATTCCCTATTGTGATACGATGGGAGAAATGACTTGATTGTTTGCGTTTGTGTTTGCAAATGTTGCGGTTTAGCAAGAGTCACCACCGACTTTTCTTTTATCCAAAAGGAAAGGTGAAAAAGCACAGGAAAGACCTTTAGAGATGTTTTGAGTTTGGGGGGTAGATTATGAAAAGGGAAGGTGTTATCACCCTTTTCATCCATGGTTTTCCATGGACTCTTAGTTACTCGCTAGATCAACTTGCTTTTGTTTGAATGTGCTTTATGGTGTGGGCTTTGAAATTGTTTTGAAAATATCTTTGTAATGGTTCTCGTTTCTATAAGAACGTATAAAAAGTTTTGTTTCAAAAGATAGTTCAAAGACGTGTTTGTGGAATGTGTTTTGGAAAGTGATTTTCGAAAAGATATTTTGCAATGGTTCTCGTCTCTATAAGAACGCATACGAAATGTTATATGTTTTTGAAAATATTTTTGAAATGAAAGTGTTGGTGTGTAAAATGTTTTTGTTGTGAGCAAGCGAGTAACTAGGAGCGAACCTACCTACTCGAAAGGTCTTAAATGTGATTTTCCTTCTCCTTTAGATGTGACTATCTTACCATTGATTTGATAAGAAGCACCATCGTTGGATGTGAAGGGATGGGCGTGGGACGTTTGGATAGTCATAAAAGACAACTTATGAGACGTTTTAGCAATATCGTTTAGGGACTAGATCGTTTACCGGAGGCAACATAGAGGGTCATCGAGGGACTACGATCCTTTTCTATCGAAGGTTTTTTGCTAAAACGTCTCATATTCGAGGGACATGACTATTTTTCCGAAAGGAAACAAAGATGAGATTACCCTAGAGATGCTAGTGTGCAAGTGTGTTGGTTTGCATGTGTTTTGTCTTGTATTTGAAAGTCATCTATTTATTGATTTTATCTTGACATACATCCTATTTACTAACAATATATGAAAAGCAAGTAAAATGCGGAAAATAACATATAAGCTATTACATCGCTTTAGGGGGATGGGGGTACAATTCAACAATGGGGATGAAGTGGAGACTGAAATATTACAACCATATCGAATGATAATGAAAACAATGTAAAAACAGTGTAAAATAAAAGGAAAACTGCATTTTGAACTGCTATGTGTCGACCCATGCTGCTATGCATCGACACATAGCTTTTCCTTGCTCCTGTAAAACAAAATCTGCTCAGTATGAATCGACACATAATGGGATGTGTCGACTCATACACCTTCTTGCATCGACGCGAAATGCATATGTGTCGACTCATAGTCTTTTCCCACTTCTGTTTTGTGACCTGAAACCAGTATGAGTCAATGCATGGGGGTTCTGTGTCGACTCATACCCTGTTTTTTCACTAGGATGAGTCGACACATGAGGATATGTGTCGATACATGCTGTATTTTCCTGCTTTAAACATTGTTTTTCTTGTCTGTACAGGTTAGCTTACAACATATGATGGATGAACATAAATAACAAATGATTGAATAAGCCTAAACCATAAGCAAATGACTAGCTCAAAGGGATAATAAAATACTACATCATATCTTCAAAAACAACAAATTGTCAATGATGTATGAAAAGATATCAAGTCAAGAAGACTTACATTTCGGGCTACACCGGCTGTTTTAGATCTGAATGCTTTCAGGAAGTTGCTCCGGGCTGTTGAAACTGAGTTAGAATGTACTGTATTTGTTTTTTCTTGGTGTTTTTGAAGGTGAAGATGAATAGCACTACATGGACTGTTTTTATGTTTGGACAATCTTTTAGGTGATGAGGTGTTTAGCCTAAGGAAGAGTTTGTATGGTGGAGTAATGGGTTGGGGTCTGGTTTTGAATAAGAACAGAACTTTGTTTTGAAAATGAATGAGTCAAGTTTACCAAGGATACAATTTTTCTGTTCAAAAAAACTCTCTATTCTCTCTCTCTCCCTCCTCTTTCAAAAATCCAACCTCTCAAAAAATCCAGCCCCTTATGTCTTATGAGACAGTCCCTTTTGTAGACCCTTGACTGTGGTTTAGGGGGGAAACCAAATAAGCTATTTTGAATTGTTTTTTCTTACTATTTTAACACTTTCTTCCCACAATTTTTCTTTTCCATTTTGGTGCAATTTTGGGGCTGTTGTGATGCAGGCTTCGGCAGACTGCATAGAGCAGTTTTGGACTGTATTGGGAAGCATGTATACTTGGGGTGCAGCATGGCACAAGGTTTCTTGCAGGGCAGCATGGGGTGTTGTGGCAATGTAACATATCACACTTTGTTCAACTTTGGACAGTATGATTTGTATCATGACACAAATTTGGTCTTGTGGAATATTTCATGCACATTATGTCAAGGGAAAAAATATTGTGGCAGGGTTTTTTTTGAGAGAGCTCCATCAAGACATAATTTTAGAATTTGTAATTTTGCAAAAATACCACTTTGTAATAACTTTAATTACTTGCATCATTTTAAATTATTTGGAATTGTGGTAAAATGTTAGGAAGCAAATGAAATTAACCAAGCATAGAAAATACTTAGAAAAATTTCAAAGTCTTGCAAAGTTGGATTTTTGCTTTTCTTGATTTTTGATGATCAAATTTCATTTTTGGATGTCTTGACATAATGTGATTTTTTGGGACCCAAATTTGGTCAAAAATCAAAGTTTGAGTTTTTGGCGTCCGGTTGACTTTTTCCAGCTGAAACTCCGATTTTGCTCATTTTGCCCCCTTTTGATAATTTGAATGATTCTTCTTAGAAAATGTGGTCTAAGGCTTGAAACTTGACATAAGTAATTCCAAAAGTCCTCGAGACATGAGAGGGAAAATTTTGGGGTACAACAGCTGCCCCTGTTCAATCTTCTTAAGCCTGAGGATGTAGATTGGCTGATCTGCCTTTTGTGATCTGAAGGCAGAAGATGATTGAACACTAGAGTGCCCAGAAATTTGCACTCGCATGAAGTAATACTGATTGGTGATGTCGGGAATGGGCTTACAGATGCCATTTGGAGAAATGATGGAGAATTACCGGAGATGGGCTTGTATATGCCATCCAGAAAAGATTGGTTGCATAAGGGATTCCTTGGTGAGAAATCCTGTTCCTGCTGTCGAGGAGGACTTTGCCAGGGAATGTTGGTATATGTCCTGGGAAGTAAAGTCTAGGAGCTTCGGTTGTCCATTACTCCACTGGGGAATTAACTCCTAATTGAGGGAGTGAAAGTAGAATGTATACTTGGTCAGAGTCCAGGTTGTACAATAACTCGCTGGGGAAATGTGAAATCGACCGTATCTGATCGAGTCTAGGCCTCACAGTGTTGTAAACTATTGTCCGAGGTAAGGAAGAAGGAACCTGCGTAGCAGGGTTACTTCGTAATAAAAGCCTGGGTAGTAGGGTTGTGAGAAGGAACCTGGATAGTAGGGTTACTTCGAAATGAAAGCTTGGGTAGTAGGGCTATGAGAAGGAACCTGGATAGTAGGGTTACTTCGAAATGAAAGCCTGGGTAGTAGGGTTGTGAGAAGGAACCTGGATAGTAGGGTTACTTCGAAATGAAAGTCTGGGTAGTAGGGCTATGAGAAGGAACCTGGATAGTAGGGTTACTTCGAAATGAAAGCCTGGGTAGTAGGGCTGTGAGAAGGAACCTGGATAGTAGGGTTTGTGAGAAGAAACCTGGGTCGTAGGGTTACTTCGATATAAAAGCCTGGATAGTAGGGCTTGGTGAAGGAGCCTGGGTAGTAGGGTTACTTTTCTTGATCATGTAGATTAGTTGACCCGTTTGATTTCGGGAACTGAGTTTCCATTAGATGTCTGCAGGTATGACATGTATAATTTGCTGGAATTGTTGGTGATAACTGTATTTCCTGAAAAGAAACCAGGGTTAGTTATATGCGATGCATGAAATGCAAGGCGAGATGATGTTCTCAAAATAAATGAGATTATGCTGCGCATGGTATGTATGCATATGTCATGATGTATGTTCATGAAATGCTAGTTGTGACAAATCTGAGTCTGGGAAAATAAATCCCTGATTGCTGCTGGGGAGCAAGGCCTTTCTTGACTGTTGTAGAGAACCGTGGCTTTTCTACTTCCGCTGGGGGTGATATATGGAAGTGACTGTGCTGGGTATTTGTTCCTTATTTACGAATGTTCTGCCGGGTAGAGACTCTACTTGAGAATAACTCTACGGTGAACAACTTGGAAGGTGAATTTCCGATAGCTGAAGTAATGGGTTTTGCCGGGGAGTGAGCTCCTGTATCCAGAGAAATAAACTCTGCTTGGGGAGTTAGAAGTTTATGATGATCCACTCGTGATTATGAAATTTGACTAGGGGACATAGGTGTCAGGATTCTGGACGACCCTTAGCTGGGGAGATTACTTCCCGTTTTGAGAGAATTGATACCAATTATTTGGTTACCTCTATTATGTGGGGAGTATCGATGTTACAAGGTCATATGTACTGACGACTATGCTCCAAAGCTGTCTCTGCCCTGGTACCTGCTGGACAGGGTAACTGTCAGTTTTGACATTTTAGCTTTTCGTCCCTGTTTCTTAAGTTATGAGCAATTGTCTTTTGTTTCCTATGCAAATATTTGTGAACAATAATCATATTCAAGTGCATAGGTCAAGAATAAATCATTGGACGTTCTTGCAAAAACAAAACAGAAAAAGAAAAACAAATAGTTTTTTAAAACGACTTGTATTAATTACTGAAGTTGTCCTATAACAGGCGTTTTTGTACAAGGAAGCTGACGCTCTAGTAAGAGAATGCCGCTGTAAAATGAAAGATATACAGTATTGTGTAAAACAAAGATAAAAAATCTATGTGCAACAATCCTATTAGGTTTTAAATCCTCTATTGCCACTATTCCTTCGAGCGTCTCCTCACTTTGCACCCTTGTCCGAAGCTGATTAGATTGATTGATGTCGTTTGAGCTTGATAGTTGATACTGAGGTCAGATCGCAGGGTGATCCAATGGGACATAGTGATACGCTTTTCATCCCTAACTTTTTCTTGGACTACCCTTTCGGGTTTTCAGTCCACCGGGATACCCTTTTTTTCCCAAGTCGCCTTTTCAGGTTTTCGACTTGCCGGGTGTACAATTTTTTTTCTTCATTTTCATCCCTTATTTTTGCCTGAACCCTTTTGGTTCGCCGGGAAGCCCTTATTTTTGCCTAGGCCAGTCAACCTAGCGGGTCTTTTATCATGCGTAGTATCTTTTCACTATGTCCGCATTGATAGGGTGAGGAAGGTCGTCACCGTCCATGGTGGTTAGAATCATGGCTCCACCCGAGAAAACATTTTTTTACCACAAATGGCCCTTCGTATGTGGGAGTCCATTTTCCCCTGGGATCACCTTGCGGTAGTATAATGCGCTTGATCACTAAGTCCCCGACTTGATACTCTTGGCGTATGACCTTCTTGTTGAAAGCCTTGATCATTCGCTTTTGATACGTCTGACCATGACAGATAGCAGTAAGTCTCTTTTTGTTGATCAAATTCAGTTGATCAAGTCGAGTCTTGACCTAGTCGTCT
This sequence comes from Vicia faba, assembly GCA_948472305.1. Classification (NCBI taxonomy): domain Eukaryota; kingdom Viridiplantae; phylum Streptophyta; class Magnoliopsida; order Fabales; family Fabaceae; genus Vicia; species Vicia faba. The sequence continues at coordinate 1,081,465,782 of OX451739.1, read as the reverse complement.
TTGTTCAAACCCGTATGCTTCATAATCCTGAGAGAAGGTATCTGGACTTTGATGGGTAGGACTTCCTCCATGCCATATACCAGAGAGTAGGGTGTTGCCCATGTCGACGTCTGTGCTGAGGTACGGTACCCATGCAGAGAAAATGGTAACATCTCATGCTAGTCTTTGTATGTCATTGTCATCTTCTGTACAATCTTCTTGATGTTCTTGTTAGCTGCCTCAACAACACCATTCATCTTCGGCCGGTAGGGAGAAGAGTTGTGATGTTGTATCTTGAATTGTTTACAAAGCTTGGTGATCATTATGTTGTTGAGATTCGTACCATTGTCAGTAATGATTCTCTCTGGCACACCATATCGATAGATCAGATTATGTCGGATAAACCGCGCCACAATGTTCTTGGTTACTGTGGCAAAAGAGGCTGCTTCAACTCACTTCATGAAGTAATCAATGGCTACTAGGATGAAGCAAGGTCTGTTAGAAGCGGTGGGCCTGATCTCTCCAATCATGTCGATGCCCCACATTTCAAAGGGCCACGGAGTTGTTAAGGCGTTCTAAGGGACCAGAGGCACATGCACCTTATCAGCGTAGATTTGGCACTTATGGAAAGTTCGAGAGTGCTAATAACAATCGGCTTCCATAGTGGACCAGTAGTATCCTGCCCGTATGATCTTCTTAGCCATGGTGTGTCCACTGTAATGGGTTCCGAAGGTACCTTCATGTAGATCTATCATGATCCTCTCTGCTTCGCCCTTGTCTACACACTGCATTAAGGTATAGTCATGGTTGCGTTTATAGAGGATTCCATTATTGAGGATGAACTTTGCAGCGAACCTTCTCAGAAACTTCTTATCATTGACAGATGCCCCTTCGGGATACCTTTTGACTTCGTGAAACCAGGGTTTGTCTGCCACTTCTTCGGTATCGATCTCACAACAGTGTGTTGGTTCATCCAACCTTTCAATGGTGATTCAGGGAGCTTCATTATCCCACCAGATTTTGAACATAGAAGACATGGTGGCTAATGCGTCCGCTAACTGATTCTCCTCTCGTGGGAAGTGTTCAAAGGTTACCTCCTGAAAGTGTGGGAGCAATGTCAGTACATGCTCTTTGTATGGGATGAGATTCAGATGTTTTGTATCCTAATCGCCTTTGATCTGACTTATCACTAAGGCGGAATCCCCGAATACACTTAAGAACTTGATCCTTAGGTTGATAGAAGCTTGAAGACCCATAATACATGCTTCATACTCTGCCATATTGTTGGTACAGTTGAAACATAATCGGGCAGTGAACGGAGTATGACAACCTTCAGGAGATATGATTACAGCGCCAATGTCGTTACCCAGTGTGTTTGAGGCTCCGTCAAAATACATAGACCATCGGGATCCTTCCTCAGGTCCTTCATCTGGTCTGGGTTCTTCACAGTCGGTTACTAACATGATATTCTCATCTGGGAACTTAAAATTCATGGACTGGTAGTCATCCACGACCTGATGAGCCAAATGATCAGCCAACACACTCCCTTTGATTGCTTTTTGGATTGTATATTGTATGTCGTATTCATCTAAGATCATTTGCCACCTTGCTATCCTTCCGGAGAGAGCGGGCTTCTCAAAAATGTACTTGATCAAATCCATCTTTGATATCAACAAGGTAGTGTGAGTCAGCATATACTGTCTCAGACGGCGAGCAGCCCATGCCAAAACGTAACAAGTTTTCTCGAGCAGTGAGTATCTTGTCTCACAGTCGGTAAACTTTTTGCTAAGGTAGTATATTGCATGCTCTTTTCGACCAGACTCGTCATACTACCCCAACACACACCCCATTGAATTGTCTAGCACTGTCAGGTACAATATCAAAGGTCTTCCTTCAACTGGAGGCATCAGAATTGGTGGTTCTTGAAGGTATTCCTTGATTCTTTCGTAAGCGGTCTGGCACTCATCATTCCACTTTACCACTTGATCTTTTTTTAGAAGCTTGAAGATTGGCTCACAAGTAGCAGTCAGATGTGAAATGAACCTGGAAATATAATTCAGGCGTCCCAGGAAACCTCTAACTTCCTTCTCTATGCGGGGAGCTGGCATTTCTTGTATAGCCTTTACCTTTGCGGGGTCTACCTGAATACCTTTGTCACTGATAATAAAACCAGAAGCTTATTGGACCTTACCCCGAAGATGCACTTATTTAGATTCAACCTCAACTTGTATATTTTCAACCTGTCGAACAACTTTTGTAGATGAATAAGGTGTTCTTCCTCAGTCTGAGATCTGGCTATCATGTCATCAACGTAAACCTCGATCTCATGGTGAATCATGTCATGGAACAGAGCTACCATAGCTCGCTGATAAGTTGCCTCAACATTCTTCAAACCAAAAGGCATCACCTTGTAGCAGAAGGTGCCCCACTGTGTAACGAAAGTTGTCTTCTCCATGTCTTCGGGAGCCATCTTAATCTGGTTGTAGCCAGAGAAACCATCCATGAAGGAGAATATTTTTTGTTGCACGGTGTTGTCGACCAGAACATCAATGTGGGGAAGCGGGAAGTCATCCTTGGGGCTTGCCCTATTCAAATCTCTGTAATCTACACACATTCGTACATTTCCTTCCTTATTAGGTACCGGAACGACGTTAGCAACCAACTACGAATAGGAGGTGACATCTAAGAACCATGCGTCGAACTGCTTCATGACCTCTGCCTTGATCTTCTCTGACATTTCAGGGTGCATACAGCGGACCTTCTGTTTAACTGGCGGGAAGTCTTCCTTAGTCGGCAGGCGATGTACCACAATATCAGTGTCCAAACCAGGCATGTCTTCATAGGACCAGGCGAAGATCTCAACGTATTCGTGCAATATCTGTATCAACCTCTGTTTGACGCTAAGCTCCAGATTTGCACTTATTTTAACCTCTTTTTTTGTCTATCTCTGTGCCTAAGTTTATTGTCTCAATTGGCTCTTCATGAGGCTGTATAGCCCTCTCTTCCTGTTGTAGCAGTCTAGCAAGTTCTCCAAGTACCTCACAATCATCCTCAACTTCGTCCTCGGCTTGGTTGATCGGATTTTCGAAGTCATAACTGGCAATAGCAGGATTGTTATCAATGGGATCCAGAGTGGATATGGATCTGCAGTTTGATACGTGAGTGTGTGTAAGAGCATAGCTGTATTGATAGAGTAAAGACAAAAAAGAAAAACAGAGAGTGCAAAATTTGTATGCAAAGAACGTCCAATGCTTCATTGATGATATATGAGATGACATATAATAACCCTCACAGATAGAACCATTGTGCCTCGGGTAAGACACAAGGCTAAAAAGTTTAAATTGTTCATTACAAACTTAAAAACAAATAAGACAATTACTGCAAAATAAAATAAACTGGTATGAAATCTCTGGCCGTCCAGTTACTCGATCCACCATTGGTAGTCGGGTAAATCCAGTTGTCAATATCAAAGTCTTCCTCACTGTCTTCAATAGCATTGACCCCTCGATTGCTGATACGTAGGAGAGGTCCTCCAACTCGAGCGCTTCGAACAACCCTCTGAGCTCCTGAAGTAAAGCCCAAGCCAAACTTGTCAGTTTTGTGAATAAATTCAGGGAGCTGTCCCCAATTGGTATTCCTGTCTTCTTCAACTGTTGCTCTTGCATCCTTGAGAAAAGCCATCTTCAGAGGAGGTTTGGTGCTGGTAGTGGTCTCAGTTGACGCCAAAATCTGGGGAACCTCTTCAAAGTTTTGACAAGGAGTCTCTATAAATTATCCGTCCATCTCTACATAGCGGAAGGAATTGAGGTGGCTCGCCATGTACTCTTCTTCACCCCGTACTGTGACAATCATTCCCTTCACTGGATATTTTAGCATTTGGTGGAGTGTGGAAGTAACAGCCCCAGCTTTGTGGATCCAAGGACGACCCAACAAACAAGAGTATAATGGCCTGATGTCCATCACATAGAAAGTAGATTCGAAAGTCTGAGAGCCTACCTTGACAGGGATGTCCACCTCCCCATGCACCATTCTCTTCGACCCATCAAAAGCCCTTACCACAATGTTACTAGGCTTTAAAGTCAAACCCTCGCAATCTAACCGGTCCAACGCCTTCTTTGGCAGAACATTCAGCGAAGACCCAATATCTACCAACACATGAGCCATAGTGGTGCCCCTGCATTCGATTTACATCATATGTTAATCGATTTACATCAGTGAAAAACTTAAAATTTGTTTTATACTTTAAGTGAAGTGTTGTGGCAAGTGTGTATTTCATTTTTGAGCATTTCTAATCAATGTAGTTCAAATGAGAATTGATATACTTGATTGCTTGCCATGATCCTTGAAGATTTGAGTGAATGATGCTTTAAGCTAATTCCACTTCTTTTCCTTCTTGCCATAGTGCTTCTTTGTCTTTCATCAAACTAGCTTGTTTGTCTTTCATCAAAACTAAAGTTGAGTTGAGGCTTGAGATTATAGTATGGGGTTGAATCTTTCTGACGTATGACCTTAAATGCAGCTTCAGGCAAGAGACACCGTCATATTTAGAGAAAGTGGGGACCTTGAATTTCTGTGGGATGACAACCCCTGAGATAAGTCCTAACTCTTCAAAATCCAGTCTGGGTACCCTCTGGACCTCCATAGCATTCAAATGATCCTCTAGCTCTTTGTATTTGTTATCAGCGGGAGGATATTGTTCCTCAGAGTAGTCAGGTTCTTCCTCTTCCTCGGATGCTGGGTTTTTGTTCACTTCCTGGGTCCCGTCTCCTTGATTATCTCCTTCACCCAATGATGTTGCAAAGTCCAAAGTCCGTCTGGCTTGTCCTTTGAACCTTCTTCCCATGATCACAATACTGGTTGGTTTCTTCACTTTCTTATTCTTTTCTTTGGCCAGTAGAGTCTTCAACTCCTCTTGTCCTTTTGTTAGAGTCAAGAGCATTTGTTGAAATTGGACGTTCTGCGCCTGAAGATCTTTCACTGTCTATTCAATATCCATCTCACTTAAATAAACAATAGAAAGATAAGGAGACTTGTCGTAAGAAACCTGTATGATGTCATGATGAATGAAAATGCAATATGAAAATGATTTCAAGGAATCTAGAGATTTAAATATGTTTAAACCAAATGGAATAAACGTTATATTAGATCCAAGTTTGAATACATCATGCCTCTTCGGGCTTACAATGAAAGAAACAAAATACAACAAAAACTCCTAAGACAAGAAGGTTGAATGCATCCTCTTTGGAGCGATGTAGGCGTTCAGGTTCTTTTCCTCATGAAGAAGCTTGGTGAGTTCCAGAACCTTCATCTCACTAGCGTAAAACTGGGCTTCAAAGGTGTCTCGTTCTTCCTTCAATTGAACCCAAGATTTCTGCAGGCCTTCGAGAGAGGTAGGCATGTCAGGATGAAGGACAGTGTATGAGACGTCTCCTTCAACAACAGGCTCTATGATAACAGGGAGGACTAAAGGGTAAGGCATCACAAAACTATGAGCACGAGCTCGCACCCACCTAAGGTAAGGCTCGAGAGGGATAGAGTTTTTATGTCCCAAAGTCCTACTGTCTACCTTGTTCACGATTCTCTAAGCTCGTGTAAACCTCTGGCGATAACCTTGGTCTTCCTTGTCGTAGTCGAACACCAGACCTTGAATGAGCATCTTGTGAGGGCCGTCTCTTCGGGAATACCCAAACTGTCGAAGAGCTAAGAAGGGATTATAGGTGATACCTCCCCTAATACCAAGCAAAGGGACGTTAGGGAATTCCCCATAGTGGTCATTGATAGAGACATCTTCCAAGGATCTCGAACACCAATGGATATCAAAGTGGGCAAGGGACATCATCCTTTGAGACCATGTCAGTCTTCGCTCATTCTTCAATACGGATTGAGGTAGGTGTGAAGTGAACCACTTGGCGAGTAGGGGAATACAACACAAAAGAGTACCTCTCTTCTTCATGGTGCGGGTGTGAAGACAATGAAAGATATCTCCCAATAAAGTAGGTATGGGATTGCGAGAGAGAAAGACTTTGATGGCGTTAATATCTATGAACTGGTCCGAGTTGGGGAACAGAACCAAACCATAAATGAGAAGAGCCAAGATGTCTTCAAAAGCTTGGAAATCCATGTCGTCCCACAGTGAACGAGCCTTTTCCAATAGAAACTTGGCTAGGAAACCTTTAACCCCGCTTCTTGTCTCCCAATTGGCTATGACGTTGGCTCTCTTCATATACAAAGCTTCGGCGAGGACTTCAGGTTTTGGAATCCCTTCTAGACCGGTGAATGGTATTTGATCAAGCACGGGCACCCCTAAGATTAGAGAGAACTCTTCCAGTGTAGGTACCAACTGATAGTCCGGGACAGTAAAACAATGATGTACGGGATCAAAGAATTGGAATAGCACACACATAATCTCTTCTTGGAAACTGGATGTAGCCAAACTGAGGAGTCGACCGTACTATTTGGTAAAAGGAGAATCCCCGGGCACTCTCGAGGCTAACTCTTGAAGTTGAGGGTGTGCTTTTACAAAGTTGATTCGGATGGTGTTCCTTCGGACGGAATCCATGACCTACAAAACAAAAACAAAGATAAATTTCTAAATTCTTGAAATGGTTAGTGAGCATGCTCATGATGCTTATGATGTTATGTACAAGTAGATATACACACAAAGCAGACAAGTCCCTATGTTTTAGGCTTGCATGGGGTTTTATAGGTAAGTACCCTCTTGAAGTTTAGTTGGCTCAACCTGTCCTAGTAATAGTGATCGGGTTTTAAAGAATCTTAATATCACCGACCTTTATCTTAGGCATTGTCTCAACACAATCAATCTTTTCTTACGGCCGAGATATCCTAAAAGTCCATCCTCAATGAGTGTAGTATCGAGTATCAACCAATTTTCAGCTCTACACCGAAACCGATTATCTCACTACGTCCTAATGGCCAAGTTGTTCAATTAGGGTTCTAAAGTCAATTAGTGCTTCACGATGCCACTCAGCGGCCCCGTATTCTCCTCGATTCACGATGAGGGATACCGGTACCCACAAATGCGTCACACTAACATAGCCATTGTTTCAACCATATCAGTCTATGATGTACAGTTTCCACAATCTATTGCTATTTACCTAAAGAGGTGTCCCAGATCTGGGTGGAGGATCAAAGCAAGCTCAAACAGAGAACCATAATGTAAAGCATACAAAACAAAGAAAGCAAATAGATGTGATCTAACCCTAAGGTAACCCTACTTTTCCAATATTCCCCAACAGAGTCGCCAGTTCTGTGATACGGTGGGAGAACTGACTTGATTGTTTGCATTTGTGTTTGCAAATGTTGCGGTTTAGCAAGAGTAGCCACCGACTTTTCTTTTATCCAAAAGGAAAGGTGAAAAAGCACAGGAAAGACCTTTAGAGATGTTTTGAGTTCGGGGGGTAGATTATGAAAAGGGAAGGTGTTAGCACCCTTTTCATCCATGGTTTTCAATGGGCTCTTAGTTACTCGCTAGATCAACTTGCTTTTTTTTGAATGTGCTTTATGGTGTGGGCTTTGAAAGTGTTTTGAAAATATCTTTGTAATGGTTCTCGTTTCTATAAGAACGTATACAAAGTTTTGTTTCGAAAGATAGTTCAAAGACGTGTTTGTGGAATGTGTTTTGGAAAGTGATTTTCGAAAAGATATTTTGCAATGGTTCTCGTCTCTATAAGAACGCATACAAAATGTTTTATCTTTTTGAAAATGTTTTTGAAATGAAAGTGTTGGTGTGTAAAATGTTTTTGTTGTGAGCAAGCGAGTAACTAGGAGCGAACCTACCTACTCGAAAGGTCTTAAATGTGCTTTTCCTTCTCCTTTAGATGTGACTATCTTACCATTGATTTGATAAGAAGCACCATCGTTGGATGTGAAGGGACGGGCGTGGGACGTTTGGATAGTCATAGAAGACAACTTATGAGACGTTTTAACAATATCGTTTAGGGACTAGATCGTTTACCGGAGGCAACATCGAGGGTCATCGAGGGACTACGATCCTTTTTTATCGAAGGGTTTTTGCTAAAACGTCCCATATTCGAGGGACATGACTATTTTTCCGAAAGGCAACAAAGATGAGATTACCCTAGAGATGCTAGTGTGCAAGTGTGTTGGTTTGCATGCATTTTGTCTTGTATTTTAAAGTCATCTATTTATTGATTTTATCTTTCCATACATCCTATTTACTAACAATATATGAAAAGCAAGTAAAATGCGAAAAATAAAATCTAAGCTATTACATCGCTTTAGGGGGATGTGGGTACAATTTAACAATGGGGATGAAGTGGAGACTGAAATATTACAACCATATCGAATGATATTGAAAACAATGTAAATACAGTGTAAAATAAAAGGAAAATTGCATTTTGAACTGCTACGTGTCGACCCATGCTGCTATGCATCGACACATAACTTTTCCTTGCTCCTGTAAAACAAAATCTGCTCAGTATGAGTCGACACATAATGGGATGTGTCGACTCATGCACCTTCTTGCATCAATGCGAAATGCGTATGTGTCGACTCATAGTCTTTCCCACTTCTATTTTATGACCTGAAATCAGCATGAGCCGATGCATGGGGGTTATGTGTCGACTCATACCCTGTTTTTTCACTAGGATGAGTCGACACAAGAGGATATATGTCGATACATGCTATATTTTCCTACTTTAAACATTGTTTTTCTTGTCTATACATGATAGCTTACAACATATGATGGATGAACATAAATAACAAATGATTGAATAAGCCTAAACCATAAGCAAATGACTAGCTCAAAGGGATAATAAAATACTACATCATATCTTCAAAAACAACAAATTATCAATGATGTATGAAAAGATATCAAGTCAAGAAGACTCACCTTTCGGGCTACACCGACTGTTTTAGATCTGAATGCTTTTAGGAAGTTGCTCCGGGCTGTTGAAACTGAGTTAGACTGTACTGTATTTTTTTTTCTTGGTGTTTTTGAAGGTGAAGATGAATAATACTACATGGACTGTTTTTATGTTTGGACAATCTTTTAGGTGATGAGGTGTTTGGCCTAAGGGAGAGTTTGTATGGTGGAGTAATGGGTTGGGGTCTGGTTTTGAATAAGAACAGAACTTTGTTTTGAAAATGAATGAGTCAAGTTTACCAAGGATACTATTTTTCTATTCAAAAAAACTCTCTATTCTCTCTCTCCCTCCTCTTTCAAAAATCCAACCTCTCAAAAAATCCAGCCCCTTATGTCTTATGAGATAGTCCCTTTTGTAGACCCTTGACTGTGGTTTAGGGGGGAAACCAAATAAGCTATTTTAAATTGCTTTTGCTTATTGTTTTGACACTTTCTTCCCACAATTTTTCTTTGCCATTTTGGTGCAATTCTGGGGCTGTTGTGATGCAGGCTTGGGCAGACTGCATAGAGCAGTTTTGGACTGTATTGGGCAACATGTATACTTCGGGGTGTAACATGGCACAAGGTTTCTTGTAGGGCAGCATGGGGTGTTATGGCAATGTAGCATATCACACTTTGTTCAACTTTGGACAATATAATTTGTAGTATGACATAAATTTGGGCTTGTGGAATATTACATGCACATTATGTCAAGGGCAAAAATATTGTGGCAAGGTTTTTTTTGAGAGAGCTCCATCAAGACATAATTTTAGAATTTGTAATTTTACAAAAATACCATTTTGTAATAACTTGAATTACTTGCATCATTTTGAATTATTTGGAATTGTGGTAAAATGTTAGGAAGCAAATGAAATTAACCAAGTATATAAAATACTTAGAAAAATTTCAAAGTCTTGCAAAGTTGGATTTTTGCTTCTCTTGATTTTTGATGATCAAATTTCATTTTTGGATGTCTTGACATAATGTGATTTTTTGGGACCCAAATTTGGTCAAAAATCAAAGTTTGACTTTTTGGCGTCCGGTTGACTTTTTCCAGCTGAAACTCTGATTTTGCTCATTTTCCCCCCTTTTGATAATTTGAATGATTCTTCTTATAAAATGTGGTCTAAGGCTTGAAACTTGACTGAAGTAATTCCAAGAGTCCTCGAAACATGAGAGGGCAAATTTTGGGGTACAACACCTACAGAGCCGAGACAACCAAGGTCCGACCTCCATATCCCCAAGCAGGAATTCCTTCCCCAGCAGGTTCCTTCAGAAAGCTTATATCTGCATTCCCCAACCGAGTTTTATAATCATAAATAGTTTACAAAGCCATCTCCTGAGCAGAGCTTATTTCTCTCACATCGGAAGCTCAATCTCCAACAGAGCTCTTCTCTCCAGCAATAGAAGTTCATCCCCAGCTGAGTTTATTTATCCAAATCAGTAGATCTTCCAACAGAGTATCTCTCTTCCCCACAGAGTCATTCCCTCGCAGGATTATTCTCAGACAGAGTCTCCTCCGGCAGAATGTTCTCAAGCAGAATGGATGTAAATCCCCAGCTAATCATCTTCGGTCACTATCCCAAGCGGAAACGAAGAACTCAACTCCTTATACTCCCCATAAGTAGTCCAGGATTTATTTTCCCCAGCTAGAGAATATCACAATAGCATTGCATATCCATAAATTATGGCATGTGCACACATATTATACAGTACAATCTCATTTATTTTGAGAACATCATTACTCAATACATTTCATACATCATGACATTACATACGACTAACACTTTACCTTTCAGGGAAATATGCAATCAAGTTCTCACAAGTTCTCTCTGGTTCAGTCAAACCGACACCAAGGTTTCTATTCCAGTTGAAGATATTCCGACACTTTTCAATATTTTCTCTGGTTCAGTCAAACCAACACTAAGGTTTCTATTCTAGTTGAAGATGTTCTAAGACTTTCGTCTGGGTCAACCGAATCACCGCTAAGATTCCCCTGATTTCTATGCCAGTCAAAGTTATTCCGAGACCTCGCTCGGGTTCAGTCAAATCGATACTAAGATTTCTCTCCCAGTTGAAGACAACTTGAGACCTTTCCCTGGTTCAGTCAAATCGATACTAAGATTTCTATTCCAGTTCAATACTACGAAGCCTAGAATCGACCAGATAATGGTATATCTCAAATTCAAGCTATGAAGCCCGGAAATCGACCGGATAATATCTTGATTTCTCCAAAATACTACGAAGCTTGGAATCGACCAGATAGTGGTATATCTCAAATTCAAGCTATGAAGCCTGGAAATTGACCGAATAATATCTTAATTTCTCCAAATTACTGAAGCCTGGGACACGACCAGATAGTGGTATAAGACACCGTGAATCCTAGAGCACGACCAGATAATGGTATAAGACGCTGTGAAGACTGGAGCACGACCAGATAACGACAATAGACACTGTGAAACCTGGAGCACGACCAGATAACAATATGAGGTACTGCGAAGCTTGGAATTTGACAAGATAGCAGCTTACTCGGCCAATTACTATGAAGCCTGGAAACGACCGGATATTAGTATGCCTTAAATTTAAGTTGAAACCCGTGTGCGACCGGATAACCACTTAATTTCTTCTGAAGCCTGGAACACGACCAAATAAGAATTGAGAAATTGCAAAGCCTAGAGCACGACCAGATAGTAAATGTAATCTCATCTCCCCAGTAAGTCACTGTGAAACCTGGAGCACGACCAGATAGGAGTTAATCTTATTATCCTTAGCAAATCACTGTAAATCCTGGAGCACGACCATATAACAATTCACTTTCACCTCCTCGACTAAGAGATGATTCCCTAGTAGAGTAACGGACAACTGAAGCTCCTAAAATTCTATTTCTCCCAAGACAGAGACCAACATTCCTCAGCAGATTCCTCCTAAACGATAGGAACATGAATTCTCATCAAAGGAATATCTCGGGAAATCAACATCCTCTAGATGGCATCTTTAAGCCCATCTCCGACGATTCTCCGTCATATCTTCCGGATGGCATCTTTAAGCCCATCTCCGACGATATTCCGTCATCTCCTCCAAATGGAATCTGTAAGCCCATTCCCGATACTACCTACACAGTCCAGCACCATCTCATACGAGTGCAAATTTCTAGGCACTCTAGTGTTCAATCATCTTCCACCTTCAGATTACGAAAGGCAGACAACCAATCTACATCCTCAGGTTTAAGAAGATTGAACAAGGGCAGCTATTGTACCCCAAAATTTTCCCTCTCATTTCACTCAAGATATGCCTCTAGAGGTCCTTAATTTCTCAAAGATGATTAAGGATTGACCAGACAAATCCTCCTCCTAAGACAACAAGCTTCAAACTAGGGTTTCACTCCTCATCAAGATGGTTGAAGTCCAAAGGTCCCAAATACCTTCCATGGTCCTAATATGTTCTCAAGATCATCCATGTCAAGTTTCATGCCTTGCATAATAAGTTTGCTCAGTCAATTGACCAGATGCCTGAAAATCAACTATACTAGGTCAAAAGTCAACTGTGGCCCACATACAGTCAAACTTCAAGATTTTTGGTAAACATCAACATTTTGAAGTAATATCCATAATTTGATCAAGGTTTGATCATGATTCCCCAAGGAATGCCCCAAATTCACCAAAACCCAAAAGTTGCTAAATTAGGGTTTCATAGGAAAAGTCAACCAAACTTTGACCAAACATAACTTCTTCATACTTTATCAGAAATTTTCTATCCAAGGCTCATTTTGAATAGGATGCAATTCCCTACAACTCATCTTCATCCCACAAGTTCAAAATATGCACTCATCAAAATATATGAATTTCTACATTATAGGTCCTTTTGAAAAGTCAATAAAAACACATTTTGGGTCAAAGCTTCTACATGAACATGGAAGACCCAATTGAGATGAAACCAAAAGGGTTGTTTAGGGGACATACTAAGCTTTCTAAAAATTCTAATAACACCTCTCTAGGGTTAAAATTGGTAGAGATATGCCTTGTTAAAGTTGACCATTTTTGCAAAATTGCCAAAAGTCAAATGTGCTCAAAAATACATTTTTTGTCAAATGGGCCTAGCATTTCATGATTGTATCTTGTTGGAAACATGGTCCACGACCCAAATCAGCATCCACACATTATTTTCTTCATTATTTATTTTATTTTGATATTTTTATTATTTAAAATTCAAATTAAATAAAATAAATGGCAAAAAATACAAAAGATTGAATTTGATTTGATTTTTTTGTAGGAATCAAATTAAATCAACCTAGAATGACCAAAAAAAATTGTGCAAGGGTGGAATGGCTTAAATTGGCATGATTTTGATGCATTTTGGAAAGATATAATACAAGAGCAAAATAAAATAAAATTTTGATGATTCACAAAGATTTAATTTGTTTTTGTTAACCTAATCAGTTCTACTACATATATAGAACATAACCAAGGCAAAAGAACAAGGATTGGAGGTCGTGAAAGCGAGCAAAAAAACTCAAAATTTTGGCAAAAAGGTGCGGATCAGTTTCAAGCTTAGAGGATGATTCAAAGAAATTCAAGGCCACAAATCCCTTCCTGGACATCTCCAAAACATTTTCCAATCGTTTGCAAGCCTTCCCAAGCCCAGAAACAGGACATACGAGTCTCACGGTTTGGTTCATCTTTTGAATCTGAGTTTGATAATTTACGCTTAATTAATGACTTTCAAGCATAGCATTGTGTTTGTACTGACATTTGGAATGTTTTGGTTTAAGTAATTTTGCATTTTGATGCCTGTATACGTGTTTGCCATTGTTAGGATCTTCATGGCTGTTTTAGGGTTTTTCTCTACATGTTAAATTGGCCCAAGAAAAGGGTACTATGATGCTCGTGAGATCAAGACGAATTGATCTATGTATTCACAATTCATTTATCATGCGTTTTGATGATTTTTGAAATTCACAGATGTATAGCTATGGTGAACTGTCCGTAGGTAAAGGTTTTATACCTAACACGACGGATGAGGAAGAAGATGATGATGTGTTCAATCATCATTGGGCCATTCAAATAGCTGTCGCACGTTTTTTTAATTCATTAATCCACTTGTTTTTATATATTATCATTTGATATTATTATATTAACAACTAAGCATTGCAGCCCAATTGGTCAAGCGCGTGTTTGTGAAGAGAGGGACCTGGGTTCGATCCCAGGTCCCAGCATTTTGTTATTTTCTTAACATTTGAATGTAGATCCTGTACTTTACACATCAAGACGTCTACCACGCGCTGTCATCATCCTACCATTGGATCATCACCATCACCAATCCAGCGCCTCAGGACGCGTCCCTATGGTACATCTCCAAGCTTGAACAACGCTGAATCTCACGTAAAGACTAGGCTCAGCGTAATGGGCCTAAACAAATTCAGCCATCACACCCCCCTTTCAGCAATACGGGCCCATCTCTAATTCTTTTATTTTTAATTCTTTTTATTATTTACTAATTATCTTTTTTCACAAAATAACACAAAAATCATTTTTTATCTTTAAATAAAAAATCACAAAAAACATAAAAATCATTTTTTTCATAAAAAATATTTTATTTCCTTAATTAATTAGTTTAATTATTTAAGGCAATTTATACTTTTTTATATAATCTAAAATAATTAGAAATTAGGGTTTAATTTGTACATAACCCAATTTTTTCTCAAAACTAACCTAAATATTTGCAATTAGATTTTTTAGGTTTCCTAAATTATTCTCACATTTAACTCGTCGCGCGCCTTTTTTAGTTTCCTTTTATTATTATTGTAACTGCTCCGAGTTTGTAATAGTAATTAGGGTTTCAATTCCGCATCTTTATTTTCGGTCAAAATAATTATGTATCTGCAAAAGCCTTGTAATAGTTAGGACTTTTAACTTTCCCACATTTTATTTCTGCAAACTATAAACTGCTTAGATGTATGTTAATAGGATTGTATGGAAAGACTAACTGAAAATTAATACGGTAGAAAACTCTAAATGTGCAAAGATAAATTAACAGAAAACATACGCTCGCACATGCTCACTCCTAGGGTTTACTCCACTCTGGTTGCCTTTGGTAAACAGTCATGAAGTATAGGGTTTGTTAGTGGTTGTCCTCTAGCCCCGAAAGATCTAAAAGTGACCCATTTAGATGTTGCCTCGGAAAAAGATCTTTAAGGCTTTAGGATGATTACTAACATTTCCTAACATTGCTTTTGTGATCGTACTTGTCCCTAAAAACTCCAACGACGATGCTACCTATTTCTCAATAATGGGATAGCATTGTCTAAAAAAGGAAAACGAACAGTCTTTTTCGAGTAGGTAGAAAACTCTTAAGTACTTGCTCAAACAAACAAAAACTTTTTCACACAAACACTTTTCAAACAAAGTTTTCAAAAACAACTTCGTAACACTCTTGAGGACAGAAACAAGGGTTAACACGAAGTAAAACAAAATTTTTCAAAACAAAGCACACGCAAGCAATTTAAAAATGAGCAAGCACCTAAGAGCCCATGGAAAACCATGGATAAAAAGGGTGCTAACACCTTCCCTTTCTATAATCTACCCCCCGTACTCAGAAACATCTCGAAAAATGTTTTTTCTGTTCTTTTTCCTTTTCCTGATTGGATAAAATAAAATTCGGTGGCGACAGTTGCTTACCGCGACATTTTGCGAATAAAAAACACAAACCAATATTAACAGTCGGTTCTGCCATCGTATCACACTTAGTATCCATCAGAACCCTTAATGAAGGAATTTTAACTTCAACTGGGAGCACCGTATTCGTACTATAGACTAGTGAAAAGGGAGTTGCCCCAGTGGAAGTACACACCGAAGTTCAATAGCCGTGCAGAGCAAAGGGAAACATCTCATGCCAATCTTTGTATTTTCTCACCATTTTCTGGACAATCTTCTTTATGTTCTTGTTAGCTGCTTTGAATGCCCCATTCATCTTTGGCCGATAGGGTGATGAATTATGGTGCTCAATCTTGAATTCTTCACACATTTCCTTCATCATTTTGTTGTTAAGATTCGACGTATTATCAGTGATGATATTTCTAGGAGTTCCATAAAGACATATGATTTCTTTCTTGATGAAGTGGGTGACGATTTGCTTAGTCACATTCTTGTACGAAGCCGCTTCCACCCATTTGGTGAAGTAGTCAATAGCGACGAGAATGAACATGTGTCCATTTGAAGCGCTCGGCTCAATCCGTTCAATCATATCAATGCCCCATATTGCAAAGGGCCATGGTGAAGTTATCACATTAAAAGGAGTGGGAGGAATATGTATCCTGTCTGCGTAAACTTGACATTTGTGGCACATCTTTGCATACACACAATAGTCTCTTTCCATCGTCATCCAGAAATAACCTGTTCGTAGGATTTTCTTAGCCATGGAATATCCACTGTCATGCGTCCCAAAAGAGTCCTTTTTAATTTCTCATATGATGGATTCTGCTTTGTGTCTATCCATACATCTGAGCATAATCGAATCATAGTTTCTTTTGTAAATAACGTCTCCTGGCAGTAAAACTTGGATGCTAATCTTCTAAGAGTCCGCTTATCACAAATTATAGCACCCTCGGGGTACTCTTGCTTCTCAAGATATCTTTTGATGTCGAAATACCATGGATTTTCGTTCGACACGTCTTCAGTTATGAGACAATGAGCAAGGAAAACATGTGTTGGCTCCTTGTAACGAAGGATTCTTATATTGGGTGCTTGATTCAGATAACTGACTTTGGACATTACTGCTAAAGTAGCCAGAGCATCTGCCAGTTGATTTACTTCTCTAGGAATATGCTCAAAGGTGATCTCATCAAAAGAGGGAAATAAATCTAATATGTAATCCTGGTATGGAACTAAATTAGGGTGTCGTGTATCCCAATCACCTCGTGCTTGATATATTACTAAGGCATAATCCCCATAAACTTCAAGAATCTTGATTTTCAAATCAATGGATGCTTCAAGGCCCATTACACAAGCTTCGTATTCTGTGACATTATTCATACAATCAAAACATATCCTGGCCGTGAAAGGTATGTGAGTATTGCACGGAGAAGTCAAAACCACCCCAATACCATGGCCCATGGCATTTGATGCACCATCATACACGAGAGTTTATCGCTCCCCTGGTCCGGGTCCTTCTTTATCATCAAGTTTCATAACATCCTCGTCTGGAAAATAAAACTTCATTGATTGATACTCTTCCAATGGCTGGTGGGAGAGATGATCAACAAGAATGCTACCTTTGATAGCCTTTTGTGTGACGTACTGTATGTCATACTCGGACAAAAGCATTTTCCACCGAGCCACTTTGTCTGTAAGTGCTGGTTTCTTGAAGATGTACTTTATCGGATCCATCTTAGATATCAGAAGTGTAGAATGCGTCAACATGTACTACCTCAGACGTCGAGCTGCCCACGTAAGAGCGCAATAAGTCTTTTCAAGTAATGAATACCTCGATTCACAATCAGTAAACTTTTTTCTCAGGTAATAAATGGCGTGTTCTTTTCGTCCCGTATCATCATGTTGTCCGAGCACACAACCCATAGATCCTTAAGCACAGTCAAGTACATAATGAGAGGTCTCCCTAGAACTAGAGGTAAGAGTATTGGTGGTTCCAGAAGGTACTGTTTAATCTTTTCGAAGGCCTCTTGACAACTTTCATCCCAATGGACATCTTGATTCTTGCGTAAGAATTTAAAGATGGGTTCACAGGTAGTCGTAAGATGGGAAATGAACCTAGATATGTAATTCAACCTTCCAAGGAACCCACATACTTCCTTTTCATTTTCGGTGCCGACATATCTTGTATTGCTCTTACTTTGTTAGGATCTACTTCAATCCCTCGCCGTCTTACGATAAAACCAAGTAACTTGCCCGATCGAACCCCAAAGGTGCACTTGTTGGGATTAAGCCTTAACCTAAACTTTCATAGGCGATCAAACAACTTCTACAAATGGACCATATGTTCTTCCTCAGTTTTCAATTTGGAAATCATATCGTCCACATATACCCCGATCTCTTTATGAATCATGTCATGAAAGAGAGTCACCATAGCATGCTGATATGTTGCACCAGCATTTTTTAGACCAAAAGGCATGACCTTATAGAAAAAGGTACCCCAAGGAGTTGTGAAAGCTATTTTATCCATGTCTTCAAGAGCCATGTTTATCTGATTGTTACCCGAGAACCCATCCATGAAGGAGAACACTGAAGACTGAGCAGTATTATTAACCAATAGATCGATATGAGGCAACGGGAAATCATCTTTTGGGCTTGCTCTATTCAAGTCTCAGTAGTCAACACACATACGTACCTTACCATCTTTCTTAGGTATAGGCACAACGTTAGCAATCCAAGGTGGATAATTTATCACAGATAAGAAACCTGCATCAAGTTGTTTCTGAACTTCTTCTTTGATCTTAAAAGCCATGTCGGGTCTGGTCCTTCGCGGTTTCTGCTTTACAGGAGGACATTCTAGCCTGGGTGGCAGTCTGTGCATCACTATATCAGTATTTAAACCGGACATGTCTTCATACGACCAGGACAACATGTCAGCATAATCTCGAAGCAACTCAATCAACCCCTTCTTTTCTTCACTTTGCAAGGAAACACCTATCTTGACTTCTCTGTTTACCTCTTCAGTACCGAGATTGATAACTTTTGTTTCTTCCTGGTATGGTTGGATGACCTTCTTTTCCTGTCTCAAGAGTCTTGCCAGTTCTTTAGGGACTTCATAATCTTCCCCACTATCCTTGTTATCACGGTCAACTTAATTATCAAGGATATTAGGAACCATAACACTATCATTTTCGATGGAATTTGAGAAAGATCTGCATGATTGATGATTTTATGTTTTATTTTAGAAAGTGCAAGAAAATATTTAGAATATGAAAAGAAAAGCATTTCCATTTTATTTTGAAAAGTAAAACTAAAAGGAAAGACAAGGAACAAAATTGTATGCAAAGTGCTATTTTCATTCAATTTTAAACGAAGATTGAAACATAAGGGTCCCCTTCTACAAGCTGTCTCTATGCCTTGGGCAGGGCATATGACTTAATGGAAACAAAAAATTACACATCTAGGAAAACAACTTCAGGGATGTCCACGACAGTCCAATTGTTGAGCTCCTGGTCTGGCGTAACCTGATAGATAAATCTGGAAACATCTTTATCGTCACCTTGATCATCTGCTGCGAGCACTTGTCCTTCGTTGCTTGCACCAGCACTGATGAACACTTCATAAATTGGGAGAACCTGCTTCCCTTTGAGAGAAACCAAACTAGCTTGCACGGAGAACGGTGACTGATACCCAAGACCACAACGATCTTTCTTCTCAGGTACTTCAAAAAATTTTCCCCAACCATCATGGGGAGATCTAGCTTCCATGAGGGCTTTGGCATCATTCAAAGAGGCCATGGGTGCTTCAGACTTCTTACCTTTCACAACGTGGAACCTGTCAACAGAAACAATCTCCAGAGCTTGAAAGGGGAATTCCTGCACCTCACCTTCCACTTCCATATAACGGTAGGTTGTCAGATTGTTAATCACTACATCTTATTCTCCATAAACGATAATAACTTTTTCATTTACAATGAATTTCAAGCGTTGATGAAGAGTAGATGTCACAGCTCCTGCTAAATAGATCCACGGGTGACCCAAAAGGAAAGTATAGGAGGGACGAATGTCCATAACATAAAATGACAGATAGAAAGTGTGGAACCAATCTTGACGGGCAAGTCCACTTCCCCCTCCACAGATCTCCTTGAACCATAAAATGCTCCAACACTTAGGGTGGAAGGCCTCATCATTACCCCCATCCATATTCAGCTTAAACAGAGTAGCCTTAGGCATCACATTGAGTGAAGAACCTGTATCTACCAAAACTTGAGATAAAACTATATCCAAACACTTCATGGAAATGTGCAGCGCTTTGTTATGGGCTCTGCCTTCAACTGGGAGCTCATCATCATAGAAACCCAAACAATTTCCTACATCAATATTGGTTACGATCCCTTCAAATTGGGCCACAAAAATGTCTTGTGTAACATGGGAAGAACACAAAATCTTCAGTAAGGAATTGTGGTGGGTCTCTGAACACAAGAGGAGAGATAAGATGGAGATCTTGTACGACGTCTGGTTGAGTTGATCCACCACTTTGTAATCACTTCGCTTAAGAATCCTCAAAAGCTGCTCTGCTTCTTGTCCTGTAGAAGGTTTAGGCTGACTATCAATCACTTGCTTGCCCCTAGCGATGGCCAGAGTATCACTATTAGTTTCTTCAGGAGACGGTGGCGGGGGAGAAAAGATCCTGCCACTACGAGTCATGTTACTGGTTCCTGCAATGTTGGTAATATTCTTGTCAGCTATAGAGGGACACTCATATTTCTTCCCAAGAATATAGACCATATTATAATCCCACAGAACTGCCTTTGAGTTGTTACATAGAGGAGGAGTTTGAGTTGTCGCGGGAGTAATTGGAGCTTAAATCATTAATGGGGTAGAAGGAGTCTGAATTGTCAACGGGGGGCCTGGTGTTACTGAGATGATTATCGGATAATAAGGAATTTCCAAGACATCAATCTCTTCTTCTTGGAATATCTTCTCTACCTGTAGGATACCTTCATCCATTAGTTGTTGGATAGTCGTCTTCAAACTAGTATGCTCTTCAGGTTTAGAGGAACATTGTGATATGGTGGCAGAACTGACTGTTATACTGGTTTTTCGTTTGTGTTCGCAAATGTTGCGGTAAGCAAGAGTCGCCATCGAATTTTATTTTATCCAACAAAGGAAAGGGTGAAAAGAACAGAAAAATACCTTTCGAGAGTTTTCTGAGTAAGGGGGGGGGGGGGTAGATTATGAAAAGGGAAGGTGTTAGCACCCTTTCCATCCGTAGTTTTCTACGGGCTCTTAGATGCTTAGCTCATTTGAAAAATACCTTGTGCTTTTTGTGTGTTTTGAAAAGTATTTTGAAATGCCATAGTGCGGCGATTTCCTTTATGATAACTCTTGTATCAGTCCTCAAGAGTGTTGATAAAGTGTTTTTGAAAGGGTTTTGAAAGGATTTTGTGTATGTGTAAAAGTTTGTTTTGAGCATAACATCTAGGAACTATCTACTCTACTCGAAAGGGTCATTCTTTTCCTCCTTTCCTTTAGACAATGCTATTCTACTATTAGTGAGTAGGTAGCCATTGTCGTTTGGATGTATGAGGGACATTCGAAGGGACGTTTTATAGTCACAAAGGAAACTGGGCAAGAAACCTTAGTAACTACCCTAGGGTTTTAATATTATTGTTTACCGAGGCAACATCGAGAGGGTCATCGAGGGACTTATGATCTTTTATTAAACCAGAGGGTAGCAACTAAAATCTCTCACATTTCGAGAGTTGTGAATATTTTTCCGAAGGCAACCAAAGTGGGAGTACCCTAGAGGTGTATATGTGTAAGTGTTTTTGTTTTAGTTATTTGTCTTTGATGTTAGGTTTGCTAATGTTGCTTTTAGTTTCTTGTCATACAATCTTATTACCATACATCTAACATTTAATATCTGTATAGGAATTCAAAGTGCAGAAATTAAAGCTACGCTATTAGATGGCTTCTAGGAGGGGGATTACTTACATAGTCCAAAAATTTGGGGAGAAATAAAAAGCAGAAAATAAAGTCCTAATTTTAACTATTACAACCCATTGGGCAGTTACAATAATATGAAAAAGTGCGAAAGTGAATAAATACGCGCGTAATGGAAAAGAACGTCTATTAAAAATCCTAAGGTATGAAAATCCTTTTTTGTTTGTTTTTATTTTGGGAAAATGATTTAATTAAAATTCTAAGTCTATTTAGTTTTAAATTAAAGAAAGGTTAAAATAATTGATTAATCATTTAATAGAATAAATTTTAATTATAAAAGACTAGACGTAATCTTTGTGATTTTTTTATAATTATTTTGCTGAGTAAATAAAACAAAATAAATAAAGGGAAATATGTTAATAACACAAAACAAAATTTAAAGGGCCATGATAGTGAAGGAAACTATGCAAATTGTAGAATGCAGGCCTAGATCGAAAAGGAGCCTAGAGCTCCCTTTCGATCCAATGAGGAAACTGGTCGAAGGTGCATGATATACTCCTTCGATCTGGGAACACTGGATATGTAGGAAATTTATTAGATAAATAAAATAAAAATCTAGACTTGGATCGAATCTAGTCTTGGATTCGACTGCCCAAGGCTGCATCTCCTAGTTCCAATCCCCTGGGTCTGAATCAAAAGCTATTTCATCTTGCAACATCATGAATCCCGAGATTCTAAAGAATATAGATCGTGCCCAAGCAATGGCACGATATCATCCTTGCGCTTAACCTTGTATGTAACGCATGAAAGAAATCACAAACATCAGCAATAACATGAATGTATGATTAACATGAATTTAAAAACTGCATACTTAGATAGTTTGAGATCGAAAGCAAATTACCAACAAAGAGATTGTGTGAGTGGTACTCCAGTGTATGTTGGACCTACCTAGTGCTTGGGAATGCCTCCTACAACCTTCAGGGAGTGAGTGGAGCACTTGTTGAAGAGGCCTGTGAAGGTTGCTTCGATTTTGGATCACTTTGTGAAGATTTTGAGATTTTTGGTGTGACTTTCTGAGGGGTGTGTTTCTTATCCCTTTTCTATATCTTTGGAAATGTGCCCTTAGCCTTGTATTTACAGGGGTGTGAGGAGAGCAAGTATGGAAAGAGACAAAGGCTTTCAAGGCCATTAGACAAAAATCCAACATATTGAAAGTTGGCCATATTTGGATAATTCTTGCCATTTTGAAATCTTGAGTGAACCTGGGCATGTTTCTCCCCCTGACTCTTTCGAATGGACCATATGTATGTCCTTCGAAGGCACCATTTGTGTATCCTTCAAATGGACCAAATGTATGTCCTTCGAAGGCACCATTTGTATGTCCTTTGAATGAGCCAAATGTATGTCCTTCGAAGGCACCATTTGTGTGTCCTTCGAATGGGCCTTTTGAATGCTTCTTCGAATGGAGCATATGAATGCTTCTTTAGAAGGGACCAACTTGTGTGTCAAAGTATGGAAAACTGTGTGTTGAAGGCTTTTAGAGGCGGAGTCAGAGCAGGCCACAAGATAGACATTTACCTATGCATTGAAGGCAAGCACAGAGGAAGTTATTTCCTTGTGGGTCGAAGCACACATGAAATAAGTCCTTGCCTTGTGAATCGAAGGAAAGCATGTAGGAAGTATTTGTCTAGTGAATCGAAGGCAAGTCTGAGGAAGCCTTTGCCTTGTGAATCCAAGGCAAGCATGAAGAGGCCTTTTGCTCTGTAGATCGAAGGCAAGTCTGAAAAAGCCTTTGCCTAGTGGATCAAAGGCAAGTTCGAGGAAGCCTCTGCCTTGTGGATCGAAGGTAAGTCTGAAGAAGATTTTGCCTTGTGGATCAAAGGCAAGCATGAAGAAGCCTTTTTCCTTGTGATCAAAGGCAAGTTGAAGGAGCCTTTTGCCATATGGGTCTAAGGAAAGCATGAAGAAGTCTTTTCCTAGAGGATCAAAGGAAAACCTGAAGAAGCCTTTGCCTTGTGGGTCGAAGGCAAGTTGAAGGGGGCCTTTTCCTAAATGAAGCTTGCATGCAGGAGGCCACAACTGGTGAATCAAAGCAAACTTGTAGGGGGGTTCTTTCCTTGTGAATCGAAGTCAAGCTTGAAGCAGCCAATGCTCAGTCGAAGCTTTGTGAATTGAACTTGATCGAAGGGGCCCAGCGTCCAAGCTTGTGAATCAGTCCTGCGTCGAAGGAGGCCAAATTCCCAATCGAAGACTGGTGAGCCAAGCTTGCATCGAAGGAGGAAAAATTCCCAATCAAAGACTTTGAAACAAAAGCTCGCTCGAAGGATTCCAGATGCCCAATCGAAGTTTACTTTTTCTTTGAATTGATGCTTGAAAGACAAAAATCCAATTGTACTTGTGTAAACTTGGACTTTTGAAGACCCTTATGAGAAAATATCTTGAGAAACGAGAGGGCAAATTTTGGGGTACAACAGCTGCCCATGTCCAATCTTCTTAAACCTTAAGATTTAGATTAGCTTGTTTGCCCTTTGTGATCTGAAGGTGGAAGATGATTGAACACTAGAGTGCCCATAAATTTGCACTCGCATGACATGATGATTGACTGTGTAGGGAATGGGCTTGAAGATGCCTTTTGGAGAAGATGACTGGGAGTTTTTAGAGATGGGCTTAAAGATGCCATCCAAAGTAGATGCTGACTTCATAAGAGGTCTCCTTGTGGGGATTCCTATTCCTGTTGTTTGAGGAGGAGTCCGCTGGGGAATGTTGATTTTTGTTGTTCTCCCGCTTGAGGAAAACTCTGTGAGGAATAGAGTCTAGGAGCTTTAGCTGTCCATGGCTCTACTGAGGAGTTATCTCTGGACTAGAGAGATGAAAGTTTGTTGTTTTCTGGTTGAACTCCAGGCTTCACAGTAACTTGTTAGGGATGATAAAATTAACTGTTATCTGGAAATGTATTAGAAGGAGCCTGTGTAGGGCTGCTTCAGGATGAGTCTGTGTTAGACTGCATCTGAAAATTGAGAAGGAATCTGTGTAAGATTGCTTCAGGATGGTCATGTAGATAGTCGTCCCACCTAGTTTCGGGAATTGATCTACAATCAGCTGTTCACAAATAGTTGTCCCGTCTTGTTTCAGGTATTAATCTGGAACTTGCTTTTGTTAGTCATTGAGATAGTTATCCTGGCTGGTTTCAGGTATTAATCTCTGAACTTAGAAAGAAAGATAGTTTTCCCGTCTAGTTTCAAGTATTAATCTTCAATCTGCTCATGTAGATAGTTTTCTTGTCTGGTTCCAGGTATTAATCTACAATCAGTCATCCACAGATAGTTGTCCTGGCTTGTTACAAGTACTAATCTAGAACTTGTTTTTGTCGGTTATTGAGATAGTTGTTCTGGATAGTTTCAGGTATTAATCTTTAACCTTAGAAAGAAAGATAGTTTTCCCGTCTGGTTTCGAGTATTAATCTTCAATCTTCTCATGTAGATAGTTTTCCTGTCTGGTTCCATGTATTAATCTACAATCGGCCGTCCACAGATAATTATCCTGGCTTGTTACAGGTATTAATCTAGAACTTGTTTTTGTCGGTTGTTGAGATAGTTGTCCTAGCTGGTTTCAGGTATTAATCTCTGACCTTAGAAAGAGAGATAGTTTTCCCGTCTGGTTTCAAGTATTAATCTTCAATCTGCTCATGTAGATAGTTTTCCTGTCTGGTTCCAGGTATTAATCTACAATCGGTCGTCCACAGATAATTGTCTTGTCTTGTTTTAGGTATTAATCTGGAACTTTTGAAAATTGTTGACGATATTCATTTGTCGATCTTTCCTGAAAAGGTAAAGAATTAGCTGCATGCAATATCATGATGCATGAAGTGCAAATGATGCTCTCAAAATAAATGAGATTGTGATATATGCATTTGTGCAGCATATGTTATGACGCTTGTAAAATGGTGTACGAATGTAATGTATGAACATGTCAGTTGCTCTATTGTTGTATTGTTGAACTTAGGGAAAATAAATCCCTGATTGTTGCTGGGGATGAAGAACGTAGGTCTTCAAATTTTGTTGAAATTGAAATGCTGGGAAACAAATTTCTGATGTTAGAGAAATAAACTCTGATGGGGAAGGGAAACCCCATGAACTTCTTGGGGATTTTGTTGAAATCCTGATGAGGAATCCTGACAAGCTTGTGAACCAGGTTAGGGAATTCTTTAAGATGTCGGGGCAATAATTGGAGATTCGTGCTCCTCCGGGGATATAAGAACACCTGACATCATTAGGCTGTATGAACGGAGATGGCAGTGACTTTATAGTAGGATGCCCCTGCTTCTGTACCCGCTGGAGAAAGTATATGCGGGGATTTTGTGGATGTCCTTTAGACATTGTCCCATTTCTTAAAGCCATTAGTAACTGCCTTTCTGTTTTATATGCGTGTATTTATAAATAGTAATCACATTCAAATTCATATGTTCACAAATAATCACTGGGCGTTTTCGCAAACAAAACAGAAAGATAAAAAGAAAACAAATAGTTTTTCACTTTCAAAGAGATAATTTTGTATTAATTTGAAGAATTTGTGCCTATAATAGGCGTTTTTGTACAAGGAGACGAACATTCTAGTAAGAGAATGTCGTCGTAAGAATGGAAACTATACAAAGAAAAAGAACAACTATGTGAAATGATCCCATTGGGTTCCCATTCTGCTATTGCCTTTATATCTTTGAGCGTCTCATCTCTTTTGCTGCTTATCCGAAGCTGACTGGATTGATCAGTACCACTTGAGCTTGACAGTTGATATTGAATATTGGCTATAAGGTGATCCAACAGGACATAGTCATACGCTTAAAATCCCTAACTTTTGCCTGGACCGCCCTTTTGGGTTTTCAATCCACCGGGATACCCTTTTTTGCCCAAGCCGCCTTTTCAGGTTTTCGACTTGTTCGGTGTAAAATTTTTTCATATGTATATCCCTAATTTTTGCCCGAACCCTTTGGTTCTCCGGGATGTCCTTATTTTTCCTAGGACAGTCAACCTAGCGAGTCTTTGTTCATGCGTAGTGTCTTTTAACTATGTCCGTGTTTACAGGGTGTGGAAGGTCGTCATCGTCCATGGTAGTTAAGATCACGGCTCCACCAGAAAATATGTTCTTGATCACAAATGGCCCTTCGTATGTGGGAGTCCATTTGCCTATGGGATCTCCTTGCATAAATATGATGCACTTGATTACTAAGTCACCATCCTGATATACCCGACGTCTGACCTTCTTGTTAAAAGCTTTAATCATACATTTTTGGTACATCTGATCATGACTAACATCCGCGAGCCTTTTCTCGTCAATTAGGTTCAATTGGTTAAATCAAGTCTAGACCCATTCGTCTTTATTCAAACCTGCGTCCTTCAAGACTCTCAAGGAAGGGATCTGGACTTCGATGGGTAGGACAACTTCCATACTGTATACCAAAGAGAAAGGAGTTTCCCCTGTTGATATGTGCACTGTGGTATGGTAACCATGGAGAGCAAATGGTAACATCTCATGCCAGTCTTTATATGTCACCGTCATCTTCTGTATGGTCTTTTTAATATATTTGTTAGCAGCTTTTACAGCGCCATTCATCTTCGGCCGGTAAGGAGAAGAGTTATGATGCTGGATCTTGAATTGCATGCAGAGCTCGGTGATCATAGTATTGTTGAGATTGGTACCATTATTCATGATAATTCTTTCTGGAATACCATACCGACAGATAAGGCTATGTCTGATGAATCGGGCCACAACGTTCTTGGTAACAGAAGCAAATGAGGATGCCTCGAACCACTTTGTGAAGTGATCAATGGAAACCAGGATGAAGTGGTTCCCATTAGAAGCTGTATGTATAATCTCCCCAATCATATCGATGACCTACATTGCGAATGGCCAGGGAGAAGTCAAAATGTTCAAGGGAACCGGAGGCACATGTATTTTATCAGCATAGATCTGACACTTGTGACAAGTTCGTGAATGCTGATAACAGTCTGCTTCCATAGTGGACCAGTAGTATCCTTCCTGTAGGAACTTTTTAGCCAACGTATTCCCACTAGAATGGGTTCCAAAGTTACCTTCGTGTAAATCTGCCATAATCTTTTCTGCTTCACTTTTATCCACAGACCGGAGCAAAGTAGAATCATGATTACACTTATAGAGGATTTTGTTGCTGAGGAAGAACTTGGAAGAGAACCTTCTTAAGAACTTCTTATCATTAACTGAAGCTCCCTCGGTATACTCTTGGGCTTCAAGTTATCTTTTAACTTCATGGAACCAAGGTTTGTCCACTACTTCTTCAGTATCAACCTCGTAACAGTATGCTAGTTCATCCGTTCTCTCAATAGTGATCTGAGGAGCTTCATTATCCCATCCGAATTTGAACATGGATGACATAGTAGCTAGCGCGTCCCCTAGTTGATTTTCCTCTCATGGAAAATGCTCAAAGTTAACTTCTTCAAAGTTTGGAATCAGTGTCAACATATGCTTTCTATAAGGGATGAGATTAGGATGCTCCGTGTCCCATTCTCCTTTGATTTAGATGATTACTAAGGCCGAGTCTCCAAATACACTCAAGAATTTGATCCTCAAGTCGATAGTAGCTTTGAGACCTGTTATGCATGCTTCATATTCAGCCATATTATTGGTAAAATTTAAATATAGCATGGCGGTGAAAGAAGTATGACATCCTTCGGGAGATATGATCAGAACACTGATGGCATTGCCAAGTGCGTTGGAAGCTCTGTCAAAAACCATAATCCATCGGGATCCTTTTCCAGGTCCTTCATCCGGTCCAGGTTCTTCACAATTTGTTACTAACATGATGTTCTCATCCGAGAACTCAAAATTCATGGATTGGTAGTCGTCCACAGCCTGATGAGCCAAATGATCAGCTAATACACTCCCCTTAATTACTTTCTGGGTTGTGTACTAAATGTCGTATTCGGTCAGGATCATTTGCCATCTTTCTATTGGTTTTACCCCAAAATTTTCCCGCTCACTTATCAAGAATTTGCTCACAAGATCTCCTTTGGCTCAAGACTGCACTAGGGTTGATCAGCTCAAGACACCTCCTTAAGCACTGATCACCAAAATTAGGGTTTGAGATTGCACAAGGATATTTGAACTTCCAATGCCCCATATGACTTTCATGGATCATTATGGACCCTCAAGATTACTCATGTCAAGTTTCAAGCTTTGGATCACACTTTTGCTCAGTCAATTAAGTAGTTGACCTAAAAATTAATTGTATTGGGGAAAAAGTCAACTATGTCCAATTTACAGTCAAACTTTATAATTTTTTATCCACATCAACATTTTAAACTCATATGTATCATTTGATCAATTTTGGACCATAATTCCTCAAGAAATTTGATCAAATCTTCAAAAGGGCAAAATGGTCAAAATTAGGGTTTTGACTGGAAAAAGGAAATTTCTGATTTTTGACCTAGAAAATGATCATTTGGTTTAAGGTATGATCTCAAGAGTCCAATTGCATCATTTTTACCTAATAACATAGCTCAAAAACATTGCTCAAGTCCAATGGATTGATAGATGAATTGTTCAGTCAACTGATCAAAAGTCAACTGTATACTGAAAAGTCAAACTTTGACTGTTTGGTCAAAATCAAATGTCAAAGATCAAAATTCATCAAAGTATGTCAAAATATGAAACATATTAATCAATAAACCAAAAATTCAAGATTTCATTTTGAAAAGTTAAAATTTCTAATCTTAGAAATTTTTCTAAGTGTTGGAAATTTCTTATTTTTTCACAACTTTGAGCAACATTTTCACCATGATGCAAGATGATTCAAAAGAAACTTTCAACATAAAAGTTGTAGATCTCCATGAAATCTACAACATTTCTTTACACAACTCCTTCCACAAGTTCTTGGATCTCAAGTTATAATTTTAAGAACACATGGTCATGAAACAAAACACTTAGTGAAATTTTGCCCTAATTTGGTCAGGATTTTCACCTAACTTCATGGCACTTTTTCATATATTTACAAGTGGAATTTTCAAAAGTGATTCAAATAGGGATTATATATCACATTAAAAGCTTTCCAAAATGTCCAAGAACTCCTTGAGATCATTTTTGAGTAGGGAGAATCGAAGAGGTGAAGTTAGGGTTTTCACACTTGAATTACAAGTCATTTTGAGATGAACAAGATTCAAAATTCAAACTTATGCAGCATAACCTATACTTTGCAGGCCTCAAACTTATTACGCACTCCATAATTAATTGCTTGCATAACTGTTAGAGGTCTCAATTCAAGCATTCAATGCAAGGCCATGCTTTATATCCATTTTGGGAAGAAAGTGCACAATGCCATTTTGATAAAGTAGCTTTTTGCATAAAACTTGTTCTTGAGCCTTTCACTTGTTCTTTTCTGATCATACATGTCTTATAAATCAAGAGAAGTTGATCTCAACACTTACAATCACCCAACTCATGCTTGTACTACACATTGAAACTTGTTTTCCCACTTTTCTTCAAAATCAAGTAACCTAACAATTAGCTTGTAACTTGTACTTCTGACTCTCCAAAGCACTCAAGACCTTTTGCGTATACATACACAAGTTATTTTCCACAAATCCCATGCATGCTTAAGCCCTGAAAACACCAAGAACACAGAATCACCAAAAACACTTCAAAATTTGCCATTTCTGAGTTTTGAATCCAATCTCCAAATTTGCCTGTGCATTTCTTGGCCTTTTACTTTCAAAGACTTCTAAATAACATACACAAACAATTCCAACACCTGAAACACCACTGTAACACCTCCATCATCATCCACCATTTTCAAAAATAGCACCTTGCACCTTGACTTCTCCAGAACTCCTCAGACACTTTCAACTCAAGCTAAGCATCACATTAGCTTCTTGGGAACTTGAGGAAGCTAATCCAATCATTGGAACTCACTAAAAGCTACTCAAACTCCAAACATGATACCCTATTGCAAGGCGAGTTTTCTGACTTTTGAACTCTTCATACAAGCATCATTAATGGTTTATTTGTGAATGAAAAATGTAGATATCATTTCCCTGAAGCTAACCATGTCCATAGTTTTCATTTATATTTCTTGAGCTTAGAGAATTTTAAGATTGAATTTTCTGAATTTCTAGTGTTGTACCCCAAAATATGCCCTCCCATATTTCTCAATACATTTCAAGTGAGGTCCTCAAATTGCTCAAGGAAGGCCAAGGGTTGACCAGACAAGCTCTCTCCTAAGGCAGTCTACTTCAAAACTAGGGTTTCATGTTGCATTAAGATACTTGAGTCCAATGGATCCCAAATGCTCACTATTGTCCTAATATTTTCTCAAGATCATCCTTGTCAAGTTTCAAGCCTTGTAGAGGAAGTTTGCTCAGTCAATTGCTCAAAGGCCTGAAAATCGACTATGTTAGGGCAAAAGTCAACTGTGGCCCACATACAGTCAAACTTCAAGATTTTTGGTCATCATCCTCATTTTGAAGTATCATTCATCATTTGATCAAGGGTTGATCATGATTCATCAAGGATTTCTCACAATTCATCTAAACCCAAAAGTTGCTAAATTAGGGTTTTGCAGGAAAATTCAACTCAACTTTGACCAAGCATAACTTTCTCATACTTTATGAGAAATGACCCATCCAAATCTAATTTTGAAGAGGATGCAATGCCCTACAATCCATCTTCATTTCCCAAGTTCAAAATATGCACTAACAAGAAGTTATGAATTTGGACATTATAGGTCATTTTGAAAAGTCATCAAAAACACCTTTTTTGTCAAAGCTTCATACATGAACATGGAATACCAAATTGAGATGAGACCAAAAGGGTTGATTAGAGGACATCTCAAACTTTCTAAAACGTCCAAGAAAACCTTCAAAGAGTCAAAATTGAGGAAGTTATGCATTGTTGAAGTTGATCCTTTTTGCAAAATTGTCAAAAGTCAACTATGCCTAAAAATGCAATTCTTGCTAAATGGGCCCAATCTTTTGCACTTGTTTTGAGTTGGTAGCATGGTCCACGAGCCCTAGCCCTTCCCACTTGTCTTTATCTTATTTTTATTATTTATTTTTATTTTTATTTGAATTAAATCAATTTAAATCAAAACAAATCATAAAAAATCCAAATCATTGAAACCTCAAGATATTGTGCATGTTTCAGGTTCTATATCCAGCTAGCAAAAGATTCAAATCGTGCAAAGCCTTTGTGTGCACAAAAAGATCGGTTTTGGCCTATTTTTAGAAAGATTTTCAAGTGAATCAAATCCAAATCAAAAGCTATAATGGAGGAAGATTGAGAGCATAATTTTAAACCTAATTCATTCCTCAGTATATAGTATACAATTGCAGACCTAAAACACAAGGTTAGAGAGGCGTGAGAACAAGAACCAAACTTGGAAAAATCAAGGAAAAGTGCAGACTCGATTTCACACTTCCAGGCAATTACAAGGCTTCCTGACCATCTCATTCACTTCCTAGGAGTGCAAGCAAGCAGTACCAATCGAAAACAAGCGCGCTAGTGCCTAGAATTCGTCCCCACGACTCCCACAGTTTGCCCATATTTCCAAAACTGAATCTTATTATTCTTGCATATTCATAACATTCTAATCACATATTCTTGTTCACCATCTTGTTTGCAAGCTATTGGTACTGTTTAATTGCATTTACAACGCAGGAATTTCCATATGCCATAGCTAGGGTTTACAAGCTCGTTTTGGGGTTTCTTAACCTAGGCAAAATTGGGCCATGATTAGGGTACCATGAAGTTCGTGAGACTGAGACGAATGGATTATTACCATCACCATTGATTTATTGTGCTTGTACATAATTTTTTAAATACACAGGTTTATACCTACGATGAATGTCCGTTGGTAAAAGTCTGTCATCTAAGACAACAGATTCTTGGAGAAGAAGATGTCGTGGCAAGAAACCATTCGCCCGTTTGAAAATTCTCACGTTTGGATTTAGTATTTTGTTGTTTTCTCCTATTATATTTTATGTTTATTATATGAATAATTAACAAAGCTAGCGCGGTTGGTAGTGGAGCAGGTGGAAAAGGATTCAGGGCCTGGGTTCGAATCTCAGGTCCCCCCATATTTCAAGTTATTTTTCTTTAATTGATCAGGCATGCACACAAAGCCAAGAGACCACCATGTGACCTTAGGATCCAACCATTGGATCTCCTGGAAGTCAGATCTGAAGGCTAGCATATGAAGGACCATCATAGGCCTTGGTCAATACAACGGATGAGATTCAGGAAGTCAACATGGATCACTTTGGTTCTGGGCCAGAATTACTATCCACACCTCACCAATTGCTTTCTCAGGCCCATATCTCTTTCTATTTTCTTTTTATATTTTTCTTAATTAATTTATTTAATTATTTCACTAACATAAAAAATGTTTCTTTTTATAAAAAAATCACAAAAAATAATATTTTCATCCAATTAGATTTAGGTTTATTTTTTATCAAAAATTAATTAATTTAATTAGGTTATTTAATTTTAGGTAACTTTAATTATTTTGTAAATAAATTAAAATTAATTAGAACAATTAGGGTTTTAGTTTAATTTAATTCTATTTTCTTTTTCTTAAAAAACAATAAAATACAAAAATAGGCCATGTAAATTATTTTCCTTAAATTAATTTAATTACTCATTAATTTTGTATTTAATTTAAAAACCTTATTCTTTTTCTTGAAAATAATTTTAAAAAAAAAACAAGAATAATTTTTCCTTCAATTAGGTTAGAGGGGGTCAAAACCCTATTTCTCTCTCGTTCTCAATTCATCGCGCTTTATTTTATTTTTACCATATTAATGTAATTGCTCACAAGATGTAATAGATTAATTAGGACATTTCTTTTCCTTTTCATTTATCATTTTTTTATGGGTTGTTTTTGACTATGTAATTAATACCCGAAGCCTTGTAATAGTGTAGCTTATTTTCCGCACTTTAAATTCCGCAAAATATCAACTGTTAGATGTATGAATAATTAGGGTTGCATGACAAGAATGTATGATTAACTTTAAAACGGTTAGCAAACCCTAAATGTGCAAAGATAATAAACTTGAAATTGAATCACTCGCACATGCACACTCCCAGGGTATACTCCCACTTCGGTTGCCTTCGGTAAATGGTCATTAAGTATAGGATATTTTAGTGGTCGCCCTTTTATCTCAAAGATCAAAGTTGTCTCGGAAAGGTTGCCTTGGAAATGTTGCCTCGAATATTGATCTTAATACATTAGGGTTACTACTAAGACGTCCTAACATTGCTTTAGTGATCGTACGTCCCTTTCAAATTGACCCTTAAAACTCCGACAACGGTGCTACCTACTCACTAATAGTGGGATAGCGCTGTCTAAAGGAAACAAGCATAGAACAAGTCTTTTTTCGAGTAGGTAGATTAGTTCTTAAGTACTTGCTTTATCCAAACAAACATTTTCACACTTATACTCTTTTCAAACAAAGCTTTCAAAAACACTTCGTAACACTCTAGAAGACAGAAGCAAGGGTTAAATCGAAGTCAAAAACTTTTTCAAATTAAACACACACAAGCAATTTTGAAATGATGAGCAAGTACCTAAGAGCCCGTAGAAAACTACGGATAGAAAGGGTGCTAATACCTTCCCTTTCTATAATCTACCCCCGGTACTCAGAAAATCTCGAAAAAGGAATTTTTCTGTGCTTTTTTCCTTTCTAGTTGGATAAAATAAAAGTTTGTGGTGACTCTTTCTTACCGCGACATTTTGCAAACACAAACGCAAAACGCAAACCAGCATTTCAAAACAGTTCCGGTTCTGGCCACCGTATCACAGAAATGGCGACTCTGTTGGGGAATAAATAAGTTGGGTATACCTTAGGAATAGTTCATCATATTGCTTCTATTGGTTGATTTGATTGCTTTATCTTTGTGGTCTTTGTATTGGAGTTACTATAGATCCTAACCCGGATCTGGGGAACACCTGTTAGGTAAGTAGCAATAAACTGTGCGGGAACTGTACAACATAGACCGATACGGTTGAAGTAGTAGCTATGTTGATGTGGCACATTAGTTGGTATTGATATCCCTTGTGGAGAAAAAAGGAGAATACGGGGCTGCTATATGGGTCGTTAAGCATCAACTGACCTTAGAACCTATAATTGACCAACTTGGCCATAGGAAGTAGTGAGATGTCGGCCTCGGTATAGAGCTGGGAACTGGTTGATACTCGATACTACACTCATTGAGACCATACTCTCGAGATAGTTCCGACCGCAAGAAAAGATTGCGTGAGCTGAAACCATGACCAATGGAGGATGGTCAGTGATATTGAGAACCTCTAGAACCTTGTTATTATTATTAGGACAGGTTGAAACCAACTGAACTTCAAGAGGGTAGTACCTAGACTCCATACAAGCCTGAAACTTAAGGGCTATTGTGTGACTTGTGTGCCTTTACCATGTTTGTGACCTGTTATACCTGTTGTGTGTTTTATCATGACATCATGCATCATGACATAGCATGCATACTTCATTAGACTAACCATTTCAAAGACCGAGGGGATTTATCTTTGTTCTGTTTTATAGATTAAGGCTTCAGTATGCATAAATGCCATTCGAGTTAACTTTGTGCAGACACCTGTTCAGCTCAGAGAGTTAGTCTCAAAAGTTCCTGATACTTCTTCATTTGTTAGAAGACATGGTCACCTCCTTAGCCTGGTCACTTCAAAGTTGGATGAGCAGATGATGAGTGTGCTGTTCCAGTTCTTTGATCTATTGCATCATTATTTCACCTTCCCGGATTATCAAATAGTTCCTACTTTGGAGGAGTTTTCTGATTTATTAGGCATATCTATCCTCGAGCAGACACCCTTCACAGACTTGGAGGAGGTTCCTAGACCTGAGGACATTGCTTCAGCCTTACATCTAAAAAAGGATGATGTAGTATCCAACTGAGAAACACGGAGCGGGGTTAAAGGTTTCTTGGCCAAGTTTCTAATTGATCAAGCTCAACAGTTCTTGGATAACTTGGATTTTCAAGCTTTCGAAGACATCTTGGCTCTCCTCATCTACGACTTGGTACTCTTCCTGAATCCAGATTCCTTCATAGATGTGAATGCGGTTAAGATCTTCCTGTCTCGCAATCCAGTGCCTACTCTTCTGGGTGATATCCTACACGCTCTCTACACTCGTACTATGCGAAGAAGGGGGGACTCTCATGTGTTGCATGCTGCTGCTAGCGAGGTGGTTTATTTTGCACCTCCCCAAGTCTGTATTGAAGAATGAGGAAGGTGTAGGTTGGGCTTACAGAATCATGTCCCTTGCTCATACGGACATCCTTTGGAGTTCTAAGGATATGGAAAGAGTAGTTGTCATTGATCGATGTGGGGAATACCCTAATGTCCCGTTGCTTGGAATTCGAGGGGGTATAACCTACAGTCCTTGTTTGGCTTTACGACAGTTTGGACACGCTCAAAGAGACGGTCCCCATGAGCTGCTTCTTACAGATATTGTCTTTGACTACAAGGGGGACATGGATGAGCATCGTCGAAGGTTTATACGGGCCTGGGGCATGGTGAACAGGTCTGACCCTCAAGATCTAGGACTAAAGACTTCTCTCCATATGCAACCTTATCTCCAGTGGGTTTGAGCCCGTGCTCAAAAGCTGGGGATGCCTTATGAAGCTGTTTTGCCAGTGATTGTAGAGCATACTAATGAAGAAGGTGTTCCTTATACAGTCCTCCATCCCTATATGCCTACTGATCTTGGGGCATTGAAGAGATCTTGGATCTAGTTAAAGGAAGAAAGGGATACCTACAGGGAGAAGTATCATGAGCAAGAAAGGAAGATCTTGAAGCTCACGAGGCAGCTTGAGAATGAAAGGACAATCAATGATTATGTCAGCACGAAGGGAAAATGACCATGGGATTTTGATGTCTTTTATTATTTCTAGTTTAGATTTGCTTTTCAGTTATTTCTTTTGTAATGCCTTAAAGGCATTGTTAAACATTGTTACAAGTTTAATCTAATAAAGTTTGTTTCATTTTTTGGTTTACAAATATAAATCTCCCAAAGTCTTTGAAATCATTTCATACGCATTCCATTATCATGCACCTCATTACAGGTACCATTACGGGTTTCTTATCTTCTTCCCTGTTTATTTCAGCACATAATGTCTTCTGAAACACCTATCGATCAAGCCATCAAAGCTCTTCAAGCTCAGAATGCTCAATTCCAGGAGATGTTCTTGAACTTGGGTAAAGGACAACAGGATTTGAAGACTCTCATCTTGAAGGAGAAGAAGAAGAAGAAGAAGAAGAAGAAGGTGGTTCTGCTGAATATGGGTCACAGGTTTGGGAATAGGTTGCAACAGGAAGCTGATCTGTCTCATTCATCTGGAGGAGGAGAGAATCAAGGGGAAGGAAAGGGTCCTAGTCATGTGGTCTCTGATAATGACACTGATTTTGATGATGAACAATACCCTCCTGCTGAGGATAGGTACAAACAACTTGAAGACCGTCTAAGTGCTATGGAGATTCCGAAGGTTCTCGGTTTAGACTTTGGAGATTTGGGGCTGGAATCGGGAGTGGTGATCCCTCACAAGTTTAAGGCTCCTATTTTTGCTAAGTACGATGGGGTATCCTGTTCAAATCTCCATCTTCGCTCGTATGTCAGAAAAATCCAACCCTACACTACTGATAGAAATCTCTGGGTTCATTTCTTTCAAGATAGTCTGTCAGGGACTCAACTTAAATGGTTCTATCAATTGGAAAGAGCTAACGTTCGCAACTGGGAGGACCTTGCTGCTGCTTTTTACAAGCAATACCAGTATAACGCCGACCTTGCTCCCACTCATACTCAGCTTTAGGGTATGTCTATGGGTACAGGTGAAGGCTTTAAATACTATGCTCAGAAGTGGAGAGATCTGGCCGGAAGAGTCCAACCCCCTCTGTCTGATAGGGAGTTGGTTGATATGTTTCTGGGGACCTTGTCTGGTCCATTTTTCAATCATCTAATCGGTAGTTTGTCGTCCGAGTTTACTGAATTGATAATGACTGGGGAGAGAGTAGAGGCTGGTATCAGAAGTGGAAAGATACAAAAAGGTGCTTCATCAAGTACAGAAAAGAAGCCTTTCAGAAAGAAGCTAGTGCAGTTTACGGCTCGAGGAGCCAAATCAGACCTGAACGCCGCCAAGCATTGAATGCGGTAGTAATATCAAAACCTACAGTTGCCCCACAATGCAACAATCAGCAAAGAACGGAGAGGCCGTAGAGACAATATACTCGGCTTAATATGACCTTATCCCAAATTCTACCGCAATTGTTGAAAACCAACCTGGTAACTCTGAGGGAAGCCTCGAAGAATCCCAGCACCACATCTCTGCTGTATAATTCAAACGCCCGTTGTGCCTATCACTCTGATAGCCCGGGTCATGATACGAACAACTGCTGGGCCTTGAGGAATAAGGTGCAAGATTTGATTGAAGCTAAAGAAATTGAGTTTGACGCACCGGAAAAGCCTAATGTCATGACTGCTCCTATGCCCAAGCATGGAGTGAATGTTGTGGATGATGATTCATTTGTGACCTCTGTAGAAAACATTTCTACTCCGTTAATGACAGTTAAGAAGAACCTATTTTTGGATGGTTTATTTCCAGGCTGTGGTGAAGGTTGCCACCTATGTTCCGTCCTACCTGCTGGTTGCCATTTATTGAAATCAGGTGTTCAACGCCTGATGGATAACAAAGAGATCATGTTCGAGAAAACTTTGATTCTGTTGATTCCTGTTGAAGATGTGTCCATCATAACCATTTCTGCCAATCCTTCCAAGGCTTCCTCGAGAAAGCATGTTAGGATTACACCCGTTACAAGAGTTTCTCCATTGATTATTACTATTCCTGGTCTTATCCCTTACACTTCGGATAAAGTTGTCCCGTGGCACTATGGGGCCTATGTGTATTATCATGGGATCAAACAAGATTTGAAGGTTGAAGAAGCTGATACTGATGTCAGCAATATTACCGGGGCTAGTAAGGTCACAAGAAGTGGAAGACTCTTCTCTCCTGAGATTTCTCCTCCGACTGTTCAAAAGCATGTTGCCATTCCATCTGCCAGTACATCAGCTACTGTTCCAATCCGTACTCCAGTCATCACCCCTGTCATCGAGTCATCTGACACTCAGGGAAAAGAAGTTACAGGTGAGCCTGCCCAGATGGAGGCACCTAAGAAGATTATTGTAGAGACCTCTAAGCAGGAGATAGAGGGAATTTTGAAGATTATCAAGAAAAGAGACTACAACGTAGTCGAACAGCTGGGGAAAACCCCGTCGAAGATCTCCATGTTATCCTTATTGTTGTGCTCAGAAGCCCATGCAAAGGCTTTAATTGCTTTCCTTAAAATTGCGCATGTGCCGCAGGAAACATCTGCTGATCAATTCAAAGACTGTGTGGCTAGTTTGACCACTGACAATGGGTTGGGTTTCTCCGAAGCAGATCTGACTGCCAAAGGAAGAAATCATAATGAAACTCTGCATGTCTCGATCGAGTGCAGGGGCACTACTCTGTCTCACGTACTGGTTGATATTGGGTCATCATTGAATGTTTTACCCAAGAAAGCGTTAGACCGGTTGGACTGTGAAGGGTTAGTTCTAAAGTTAAGTAATATTGTGGTTAGGGCCTTTGACGGGTCCAAAAGGATGGTGCACAGGGAGGTGGATGTCCCTGTTAAAGTCGTCTCTCATACTTTTGCATCTACGTTCTATGTGATGGACATTCGACCATCCTATTCATGTTTGCTGGGTCGCCCTTGGATTCATAAGGCTGGGGCAGTAACTTCTACGCTCCATCAGATGTTGAAATATCTAGTAAAAGGGGAGATTGTTACGGTACGAGGAGAAGAGGAGTACATGGTGAGTCATCTCAACTCCTTTCGGTATGTGGAGATGGATGGAGAGTTCATTGAAACCCCGTGTCAGAATTTTGAAGAAGTCCCCCAGACTATGGCGTCGACTGAAGTTGCTGTTGAAGAACCTCCAATGAAGATGGATTCCCTCAAGGATGCCAGGGCTGTTATTGAAAAAGGTGGGTGTGCAAATTGGGGCCAACTCCCTGACTTTGCACACAAGACTGACAAGTTTGGTTTGGGTTTTACTATAGAAGCTCAAAGGGTTATTCGGCGTGCATGAATTGGAAGACCTCCTCTGCGCATCAGTAATCCCGGAGTGAATGCAATTGAAGATGATGAAGAAGAGTCAGAGTTCGACAGCTGGATTTACCCAACTACCGACAGTGGATTGAACAATTGGACGGTAAAGGACTTTGTGTCCATTTCTTTTATTACACAGTAATAGACTTTTGTTTTGAAATTTGTAACAGACAGTTTAAAGCTTTATGGCTCGGTGCCTTGCCCAAGGCACCTTGGCTTTGTTTGTGAGGGCTTATTATTTGTCATTTTCATATATCATCAATAAAGCATTGGACATTTTTCTTGCATTACAAATTTTGCGCTCACTGTTTTTATTTTCTATCTTGCACTTTATCAAAACAGCTATTGTCTTACACACACTCACATATCATAATGCAGATCCACATCCACTCTGGATCCCACTGATAACGACTTTGCTACTGCCAGTTATGACTTTGAAAATCTGATCAACCAAGCCGAGGACGAAGGTGAGGATGATTGTGAAGTGCCTGGGGAACTTGCTAGACTGCTACTACAGGAAGAGAGGGCCATACAGCCGCATGAAGAGCCAGTGGAATCAGTAAATTTGGGTACGGAGGAAGACAAGAAAGAGGTCAAGATCGGTGTGAATCTGGAGCCTAGTGTCAAGCAACGGTTGATACAGATGCTGCGTGACTATGTTGAGATCTTCGCTTGGTCTTATGAGGATATGCCTGGGTTGGATACAGACATTGTGGTTCACCGCCTGCCAACCAAAGAAGACTGTCCTCTGGTAAAGCAGAAGGTTCTCCGTATGCACCCCGAGATGTCTGAGAAAATCAAAGCTGAGGTCATGAAACAGTTTGACATAGGTTTTATAGCGGTTACTTCTTACCCATAGTGGGTTGCCAACGTGGTTCTGGTACCGAAGAAAGATGGTAAGGTGCGGATGTGTGTAGACTATAGGGATCTGAACAGGGCGAGCCCCAAGGATGATTTCCCTATGCCTCATATCGACATTCTTGTTGACAACACCGTGCATCATAAGATCTTATCCTTTATGGATGGTTTTTCCGGTTACAACCAGATTAATATGGCTCCCGAGGATATGAAGAATACCACTTTCGTCACACAGTGGGGTACCTTTTGCTACAAGGTCATTCCGTTTGGATTGAAGAATGCTGGGGAAACTTATCAGCGCGCCATGGTCGCTTTGTTCCACGACATGATTCACCATGAGATTGAGGTGTACGTTGATGACATGATTGCAAGGTCCCAGACTGAAGAAGAACATCTTGACCATCTTCAGAAGCTATTTGACAGGTTGAAGACGTACAAGCTAAGGTTAAACCCGAACAAGTGCACCTTCGGGGTAAGGTCTGGTAAGCTGTTGGGTTTCGTCATTAGTAATAAAGGTATTCAAGTGGATCCTGCAAAGGTGAAGGCTATATAGGAGATGCCAGCTCCTCGAACAGAAAAGAAGTCAGAGGCTTTCTGGGACGTCTGAATTATATTTCCCGATTCATCTCACACCTGACTGCTACTTGTGAGCCAATCTTCAAGCTACTGAAGAAAGATCAAGTGGTAAGATGGAATGATGAGTGTCAGGCCGCTTTCTAAAGGATCAAGGAATATCTCCAAGAGCCACCTATCATGATGCCCCTAGTTGAAGGAAGACCTTTGATCTTATACTTGACAGTACTCAACAATTCAATGGGGTGCGTGTTGGGGCAGCATGACGAGTCTGGCCGAAAAGAGCATGCTATTTACTACCTTAGAAAAAGGTTTACCGACTGTGAGACCCGATACTCATTACTTGAGAAAACTTGTTGCGCTTTGGCATGGGCTGCTCGTCGGCTGAGACAGTATATGCTGACTCACACTACCCTATTGATATCAAAGATAGACCCAATCAAGTATATCTTCGAAAAGCCTGCCTTGTCCGGAAGAATAGCAAGATGGCAGATGATCTTGACTAAGTATGACATCCAATACACAACCCAAAAATCCATCAAGGGGGTTATATTGGCAGATCATTTGGCACATCAGGCCGTGGATGATTACCAGTCTATGAATTTCGAGTTCCTGGATGAGAACTTCATATTGGTGACCGACTGTGAAACTCCTGGACCGGATGAAGGACCTGAGGAGGGATCCCGATGGTCTATGTACTTTTATGGAGCTTCAAACGTGTTGGGTAATGGCATTGGTGCCGTGATCATATCTTCTGAAGGCTGTCATACTCCGTTCACCGCCCGATTATGATTTAACTGTACCAACAACTTGGCGGAGTACGAAGCGTGCATCATGGGCCTTCGAGCAGCTATTGACCTAAGGATTAAGTTCTTCAGTGTATTCGGATATTCCGCTCTCATGATCAGTCAGATCAAGGGCGAGTGGGATACGAAGCACCCAAATCTTATTCCTTACAAAGAGTATGTATTGACTTTGCTTCTGCACTTCGAGGAGATAACCTTTGAACATTTCCCAAGAGAGGAGAATCAGTTAGCGGACACGCTAGCTACCATGTCTTCTATGTTCAAGGTCAGATGGGACAATGAGGCTCCCCAGATTACCATTGAGAGGTTGGACGAACCCGCACATTGCTTTGACATCGAGACTGAAGAGGTAACTGATAAACCCTGGTTTCACGAGGTAAAAAGGTACCTTGAGGCTCAAGAATACCCCGAGGGTGCATCTGTTAATAATAAGAAGTTTCTGAGGAGATTCACGGTGAAGTTCTTCATCAGTAATGGTATCCTGTACAAGTGTAATCATGACTCAATCTTACTGCGATGTATGGACAAGAACGAGGCAGAAAGGATTATGGCGGAGTTACATGAAGGTACTTTCGGAACTCATTCCAGTGGACATACCATGGCGAAGAAAATCCTACGGGCAGGATATTATTGGTCTACTATGGAAGTCGATTGTTATCAGCATTCTCAGACCTGTCATAAGTGCCAAGTATATGCTGATAAGGTGCACATACCTCCAGTTCCTCTGAACATTTTGACAACTCCTTGGCCTTTTGCAATGTGGGGCATCGATATGATTGGCGAAATCAGACCTACTGCGTCCAACGGGCATCATTTCATTCTGGTAGCTATTGATTACTTTACA
This sequence comes from Vicia faba, assembly GCA_948472305.1. Classification (NCBI taxonomy): domain Eukaryota; kingdom Viridiplantae; phylum Streptophyta; class Magnoliopsida; order Fabales; family Fabaceae; genus Vicia; species Vicia faba. Next base: position 1,081,423,059 of record OX451739.1, on the reverse strand, counting down.
AAGTGGGTTGAAGCAGCTTCCTTTGCTACAGTAACCAAGAACGTCGTGGCGTGGTTTATTCGACAAAACTTGATCTGTCGATATGGTGTACCAGAGAGGATCATTACGGACAATGGTACAAATCTCAACAATACAATAATTATCGAGCTCTGCAAGCAGTTCAAGATATAACATCACAAATCTTCTCCTTACCGGCCGAAGATGAATGAGGCTGTTAAAGCGGCTAATAAGAACATCAAGAAGATTGTGCAGAAGATGACAGTGACATATAAAGATTGGCACGAGATGTTACCATTTGCTCTTCATGGGTACCGAACCTCAGCGCGGACTTCAACAGGGGAAACACCCTACTCTTTGGTATATGGCATGGAGGCAGTTTTACCCATTGAGGTCCAGATACCCTCTCTTTGGATTATGAAGGATGCAGGTTTGAGCAAGGACGATTGGATCCAGACCTGGCTTGATCAGCTGAATTTAATCGATGAGAAGAGACTCACTGCTATTTGTCATGGTCAGACGTATCAAAAACGAATGATCAAGGCATTTAACAAGAAAGTTAGACGACAAGAATATCAAGTCGGGGATCCTGGTGATCAAGTGCATCATACTGCCGCAAGGTGATCCCAGGGGAAAATGGACCCCTACGTACGAAAGGCCATTTGTTCTTAAGAACGTTTTCTCGGGAGGGGCTATGATTCTAACCACCATGGATGGTGACGACCTTCCTCACCCCGTCAATGCAGACATAGTGAAAAAATACTACGCCTAATCAAAGACCCGTTAGGTCGACTGGCCTAGGCAAAAATAAGGGCTTCCCGGCGAACCAAAAGGGTTCGGGCAAAAATAAGGGATGAAAATGAAAAAATGTACACCCGACAAGTCGAAAACCTGAAAAGGCGGCTTGGGAAAAAAAGGGTATCCCGGTGGACTGAAAACCCGAAAGGGCGGTCCAGGAAAAAATTAGGGATTAAAGCGTAACACTATGTCTCATTGGATCATCTTGCAACCAGACTTCGGTATTGACTATCAAGCTCGGACGGCGCCAATCAATCTTATCTACCTTCAACCAAGTAGCAAAGTGATGAGATGCTCGAAGATATAAAGGCAATAACAGAGTTAGAACCCAATGGGATTGTTCACATAGCTGTTTTTTCTTTGTTTTTTCACAAATTGTATAAATTCTATCCTTCGGCAGCGTTCTCTTACTAGGACGTCAGCCTCTTGTACAAAAAATGCCTATTTATAGGCCAACTTCAAAATTAATACAATTCATTTTCACAAAGAAATTTCAAATTGTTTTTCTCTTTTTTCTGGTTTTTTTTGCAAGAAAGTCCAATGGTTCATTTTTGATATATGCATTTGACAATAATTGCTGCTCATAAATATTTACATGCGAAACAAAAGACGATTACTCGTAATTTCAGGAACAGGGGCAAACAAGAAATGTCTGAGCCTTGCAGTTGTTCTATTCACCAAGTACAAGGACAAACCTGGCTGAAGAATGTGACTAAAAATGCATACACTCCCCGCAGACTAGGAAGTACCAGAATACAGTATTATCAACTCTCCCCAGCTGAGGTTCGCAATCGCGAATGAGTCGGTAAGATTCTCCCCAGCAGAGTTCATCTTTCACCAGTAATGAAGACCATCCCCAGTGGAGTTTATTTCTCCCACAAACAGAAAATTCATCCCCGACGGAGTTCATCATTTCCAGCAACGATAATTCATCCACAGCCGAGGTTATTCCTCCAAATCAGTAGATCTTCTGACATAGCATCTCTTCCCCACAGAGTCATTCTCTCACCAATATATTCTCCAGCAGGATTATTCTCCCAATCATCTTCGGTCTTTGTCCCCAGAGAGCGAAACTCTTTATATTCTCCAGCAGCAATCCGGGATTCACTTTCCCCGGCTAAAAAACATCACATTTCCATACATCATGGCACATGCATACGCATCATACAGCACAATCTCATTTATTTTGAGAACATCATTACTCAATACATGTCATGCATCATGGCATCACATACGACTAATTCTTTACATTTCAGGAAAAGATACAATCAAATTCTCACAAAGTTCAAGCTATGAAGCCCGGGTACGACCGGATAGTATCTTGATTACTCCATCATATTGTGAAGCCCGGAGAATGAACAGATAACAGTATCAGAATATCGTGAAGCCTGGATTACGACCAGATAGTGGTATCTCTTAAAAGCAAGCTATGAAGCCCGGATTCGACCGGATAATAGTTTAATCCCCAGCAAGCCGTGAAGCCTGGATTACGACCGGATAACAGCTCAGCAAGTTATTGTGAAGCCTGGATTACGACCAGCTAGCAATGCAAGTTTCTGTGAAGCCTGGATTACGACCAGATAGCAGCCAAGAATACTATGAAGCCTGGATTCGACCAGATAATGGTATATCTTTAATGCAAGTTATGAAGCCCGGGTTCGACCGGATAGTATCTTGATTTCTTCGAACACCATGAAGCCTGGATTTGACCAGATAATGGTATATTACATCGTGAAGCCTGGATTATGACCAGATAGCGGTAAAAGACACTGAAGCCTGGATTACGAACAGATAACAGTGAGGGACACTGTGAAGCTTGGATTTCGACCAAATAGCAGTTCACCCGGCCAATTACTATGAAGCTCGGATTCGACCGGATATTAGTAGGCCCAACAGTCAAAGGGAAGCTCGGATGCGACCGGATAACCACTTGATTTCTTCTGAAGCCTGGATTATGACCAGATAAGAAGTAAGACGTCGTGAAGCCTGGATTACGACCAGATAGCGGTAAAGGACTGAAGCCTGGATTACGACCAGATAATAGTATAAGACACTGCGAAGCTTGGATTTCGACCAAATAGCAGTTTACCTGGACACTTACTAAGAAGCCCGGAGTCGACCAGATATTAGTGTGCCCTAAATTCAAGTTGAAGCCCGGATGCAACCGGATAACAACTTAGTGCCTTTTGAAGCCTGGATTACGACCAGATAAAAATTGAGAAATTGCGAAGCCTGGATTACGACCGAATAGCAAGTTTAATCTCATCTCCGTAGTAAGTCACTGTAAAGCCTGGATTACGACCAGATAGACGTCGATCTTATCACTATGAAGCCTGGATCACGACCAGATAATAGTATATTTTCACCTCTTCAACTAAGAGACGATTTCCCAGTAGAATAACGGACGACCGAAGCTCATAAAATTCAACTTTCTCTCAAGACAGAGACCAGCATCCCCCAGCGGAATCCTCCTCAAAAACAGGTATACAAGCTCTCACTAAGGAATCTCTTATGCGATCAACACTCCTTCGGATGACATCTTTAAGCCCATCTTCCGTCATCAATCTCCAAATTGCATCTATAAGCCTATTCCCAACATCACAAGACAAATACCACTTCATGTGAGTGCCAATTTATGGGCATTCTAGTGTTCAATCATCTTCCACCTTCGGATCACGAAAGGCAGACAAGCCAATCTACATCCTCAGGTTTAAGAAGATTGAACAGGGGCAGCTGTTGTACCCCAAAATTTTCCCTCCCATATTTCTCAATACATTTTAAGTGAGGTCCTTAAATTGCTCAAGGAAGACCAAGGGTTGACCAAACAAGCTCTCTCCTAAGGCAGTCTACTTCAAAACTAGGGTTTCATGTTGCATTAAGATACTTGAGTCCAAGGGATCCCAAATTCTCACTATTTCCCTAATATGTTCTCAAGATCATCCTTGTCAAGTTTCAAGCCTTGCAGAGGAAGTTTGCTCAGTCAATTGCTCAAAGGCCTGAAAATCGACTGTGCTAGGGCAAAAGTCAATTGTGGCCCACATATAGTCAAACTTCAAGATTTTTGGTCAACATCCTCATTTTGAAGTATCATTCATCATTTGATCAAGGGTTGATCATGATTCATTAAAGATTGCTCACAATTCATCCAAACCCAAAAGTTGCTAAATTAGGGTTTTGCAGGAAAAGTCAACTCAACTTTGACCAAGCATAACTTTCTCATACTTTATGAGAAATGACCCATCCAAAGATCATTTTGAAGAGGATGCAATTCCCTACAATCCATATTCAGCTACCAATTTCAAATTATGCACTCACAAGAAGTTATGAATTTGGACATTATAAGTCATTTTGAAAAGTCAATAAAAACACCTTTTTTGTCAAAGCTTCATACATGAACATGGAATACCAAATTGAGATGAGACCAAAAGGGTTGCTTATAGGAAATATCAAGCTTTCTTAAAAGTCCAAGAACACCTTTAAAGAGTCAAAATTGAGGAAGTTATGCATTGGTGAAGTTGATCCTTTTTGCAAAATTGTCAAAAGTCAACTATGCCTAAAAATACAATTTTTGCTAAATGGGCCCAATCTTTAGCACTTGTTTTGAGTTGGTAGCATGGTCCACGAGCCCTAGCCCTTCCCACTTGTCTTTATCTTATTTTTATTATTTATTTTGATTTTTATTTGAATTAAATCAATTTAAATCAAAACAAATCATAGAAAATCCAAATCATTGAAACCTCAAGATATTGTGCATGTTTCAGGTTCTATATCCAGCTAGCAAAAGATTCAAATCGTGCAAAGCCTTTGTGTGCACAAAAATATTGGTTTTGGCCTATTTTTAGAAAGATTTTCAAGTGAATCAAATCCAAATCAAAAGCTATAATGGAGGAAGATTGAGAGCATAATTTTAAACCTATTTCACTCCTCAGTATATAATATACAATTGCAGACCTAAAACACAAGGTTAGAGAAGCGTGAGAACAAGAACCAAACTTGGAAAAATCAAGGAAAAGTGCAGACTCGATTTAACACTTCCAGGCAATTACAAGGCTTCCTGACCATCTCATTCACTTCCTGGGAGTGCAAGCAAGCAGTACCAATCGAAAACAAGCGCGCTAGTGCCCAGAATTCGTCCCCACGACTCCCACGGTTTGCCCATATTTCCAAAACTGAATCTTGTTATTCTTGCACATTCATTTTATTATAATCACGTATTCTTGTTCACCATCTTGTTTGCAAGCTATTGGTACTGTTTAATTGCATTTACAATGCAGGAATTGCCATATGCCATAGCTAGGGTTTACAAGCTCGTTTTGGGGTTTCTTAACCTAGGCAAAATTGGGCCATGATTAGGGTACCATGAAGTTCGTGAGACTGAGACGAATGGATTATTACCATCACCATTGATTTATTGTGCTTGTACATAATTTTTAAATACACAGGTTTATACCTACGATGAATGTCCGTTGGTAAAACTCTGTCATCTAAGACAACAGATTCTTGGAGAAGAAGATGTTGTGGCAAGAAACCATTCGCCCGTTTGAAAATTCTCACGTTTGGATTTAGTATTTTGTTGTTTTCTCATATTATATTTTATGTTTATTATATGAATAATTAACAAAGCTAGCACGGTTGGTAGTGGAGCAGGTGGAAAAGGTTTCAGGGCCTGGGTTCGAATCCCAGGTCCCCCCATATTTCAAGTTATTTTTCTTTAATTGATCAGACATGCACACAAAGCCAAGAGACCACCATGTGACCTTAGGATCCAACCATTGGATCTCTTGGAAGTCAGATCTGAAGGCTAGCATATGAAGGACCATCATAGGCCTTGGTCAATACAACGGATGAGATTCAGGAAGTCAACATGGATCACTTTGGTTCTGGGCCAGAATTACTATCCACACCTCACCAATTGCTTTCTCAGGCCCATATCTCTTTCTATTTTCTTTTTATATTTTTCTTAATTAATTTATTTAATTATTTCACTAACATAAAAAATGTTTCTTTTTATAAAAAAATCACAAAAAATAATATTTTCATCCAATTAGATTTAGATTTATTTTTTATCAAAAATTAATTAATTTAATTAGGTTATTTAATTTTAGGTAACTTTAATTATTTTGTAAATAAATTAAAATTAATTATAACAATTAGGGTTTTAGTTTAATTTAATTCTATTTTCTTTTTCTTAAAAAACAATAAAATACAAAAATAGGCCATGTAAATTATTTTCCTTAAATTAATTTAATTACTCATTAATTTTGTATTTAATTTAAAAACCTTATTCTTTTTCTTGAAAATAATATAAAAAAAAACAAGAATAATTTTTCCTTCAATTAGGTTTGAGGGGGTCAAAACCCTATTTCTCTCTCATTCTCGATTCATCGCGCTTTATTTTATTTTTACCATATTAATGTAATTGCTCACAAGATGTAATAGATTAATTAGGACATTTCTTTTCCTTTTCATTTATCATTTTTTTATGAGTTGTTTTTGGCTATGTAATTAATACCTGAATCCTTGTAATAGCGTAGCTTATTTTCCGCACTATAAATTCCGCAAAATATCAACTGTTAGATGTATGAATAATTAGAGTTGCATGACAAGAATGTACGATTAACTTTAAAACGGTTAGAAAACCCTAAATATGCAAAGATAATAAACTTGAAATTGAATCATTCGTACATGCACACTCCCAGGGTATACTCCCACTTCAGTTGCCTTCGGTAAACGGTCATTAAGTATAGGATATTTTAGTGGTCGCCCTTTTACCTCAAAGATCAAAGTTGTCTCAGAAAGGTTACCTCGGAAATGTTGCCTCGAATATTGATCTTAGGACATTAGGGTTATTACTAAGACGTCCTAACATTGCTTTAGTGATCGTACGTCCCTTTCGAATTGACCCTTAAAACACCGACAACGGTGTTACCTACTCACTAATAGTGGGATAGCGCTGTTTAAAGGAAACAAGCATAGAACAAGTCTTTTTTCGAGTAGGTAGATTAGTTCTTAAGTACTTGCTCAATCCAAACAAAAGTTTTCACACTTACACTCTTTTCAAATAAAGCTTTCAAAAACACTTCGTAACACTCTTGAAGACAGAAGCAAGGGTTAAATCGAAGTCAAAAACTTTTTCAAATCAAACATACATAAGCAATTTTGAAATGATGAGCAAGTACCTAAGAGCCCGTAGAAAACTATGGATAGAAAGGGTCCTAATACCTTCCCTTTCTATAATCTACCCCCCGTACTCAGAAAATCTCGAAAAAGGAATTTTTCTGTACTTTTTTCCTTTCTAGTTGGATAAAATAAAAGTCGGTGGCGACTCTTGCTTATCGCGACATTTTGTGAACACAAACGCAAAACACAAACCAGTATTTCAAAACAGTTCCGGTTCTGGCCACCGTATCACATCTAGGATTCAGATTTGGGCCATTAAAATGAATATTTGTCTTTGATCTATAATTTTATTGCTTTGCATTTCTGAAATCGTGAGGAAATTTGCTACAAGTTTCCTATTTACAGTTTTCATTTTTGTTGAGAATTGAATGAGATACAGAGGTTCAGGCTAGGCGTGAGGTTGAAGATGAAGTTGGCCTCAGGAACGTGTTTACCATATATATTTATGGTTTGATATTAATAAACGGATGTATAGCCACCCCAGTGTTAGAAGCGCGCGCCTGTGACTATAGGGACTTGGGTTCGAGCCCTAGTGGTACCCTTTTTGATTTTTCAAAACTTTCACACATTCTGACTTTTTTGGCAGCGCCGAGCCTCATCCTTGGGCCTTATGTTTTTCTTTTCACTTCTGACCCCCTTGCTGGTTATTCACACCCTGGCCCATTTTATTTTATTTTATTTCATTTTTACTTATGTGTTTTCTTAAATATTTTATCTAATACTAAAAAAAATTAGAAAAAATATAAAAACATTAGAGTTATATTTTGATATAGTTTATTTATTTTTTACACAAAAAAATTATTTTATTTAATCATACTCTATTTATTTCACTAGTTAATTTGTAATTTTAATTAGAAACTAGGGCTTTAGTTTACTTCTTTCACAATTAAAAAAAACTCTTTTTAAACCCAAAAAAGACCAAAAATATTTTATAATACTATAAATTATTTTTAAGACAAAAAATACCAAAAAATATTCTTCTTATAAACTTAATTTATTTTTTTAATCAATTAATAGATTAGGGTTTTATTTAAATTCTTTTCCTAGTAAATTTAGGTTTTACTTCTTTACTAATTTAATTAATTATTTTTTATTTTAGTTAATTAGGTTGAAACAAAACCCCTTTTCCCTAAAAAAATCCAAATAAAAGTCAATTTTCTTTATATTTACATTCTTGTATTTATTCATTTTGTACATTATTTATCCAAATTCAATATGGTTGTAATAGATAATTAAGCTTTATTTTCTTGCAATCCCCATCTGTAATTTGTACACCCCTCCCACAAGTATTGTAATAGCGTAGTAATTTTAAATTTCGCAATTTATCGCTTTATATACAAATGCTAGTAATTAGGGTTTGTATGGAAAGACTAAAACCAATCAATTAGAAAACCCTAATCAAAGACAAAACCAAGCATGAAAAATAATACCCTTGCACACAAGCACCCTTAGGGTAAAATCCACTTGGTTGCCTTACGAAATGGTCATATTACGCATGTGAGGTATCTTGGAAAAAGTAAGAAAAATATAAGATCATAGTCCCTCGATGACGCTATCTATGTTGCCTTTCAAATGATCTTAGTCCCTAAAAGAGAATGCTAAGATACCTTGCAACATTGCTAATCATGGTTATAGGATAACCCACGTCCGTCCCGTTTACATCTAAAGATAGGGTTACTTTCCAAATCAATGGTAAGATAACAATGTCAAAGGAAAGAGGAAATGAACATGAAAGACTTTTGAGTAGGTAGAATGCTCCTAATTACTTGCTCCATTTCAAAACAAAAACATCCTTGCTATTTTCAAAACAAACACCTACACTTTCAAAAACATCTTACAAAACTTGAAAACATTTCCAAAAGATCAACATCTTTGTATACATTCTTACGAACGAGAATCATTATAAAGTTTGCCTAAATAATGGAACATTTCCAAAATACTTTTAAAAACCACACAAAGCACAATTTCAAACAAAAGCAAGTGATCTAGCAATTAACTAAGATCCCATGGAAAACCAAGGATGAAAAGGGTGCTAATACCTTCCCTTTTCATAATCTACCCCCTGAACTCAAGAAACAATCTCAAAGGTCTTTCCTGTGCTTTTTCACCTTTCCTTTTGGATAAAAGAAAATTCGGTGGCGACTCTTGCTAACGGCAATATTTGTGATAAAATGGAAAACCTTCAATTCAGTTCTCCCATCGTATCACAGAACTGGCGACTCTGCTGGGGAAAATTCTAAAAGTGGAGTTACCTTAGGGTTAGATCACATTTACTTGCTTTCATTGTTTGACTTGTATGCTTTACATTATGGTTCTTTGTTTGGGTTTGAATCCTCTACTTGAATTTGGGATACCTTATAGGTAAGTAGTAATACATTGTGGAAACAGTGCGGGGTATACCGACATGGTCTAAGTAATAGCTACATTAGTGCGACATATTTGTGGGTACCGGTAGACCTTGAGTTAATCAAGGAGAATACAGGGCCGCTGAGTGATGTCATGAAGCACTAATGAACTTTTAGAACCTTTACTTGACCAACTTGGCCATTATGACGTAATGAGATGACCGGCTTTGGTGCAGTCCGAAGTTGGTAGATACTCGATACTACACTCATTGAGGTTTGGTTTTTTGGGATATTTCGGTCGCCATTAAAGAGGCTTATGCTGAAACGATGACCAAAGAAACAAACCGGTGATATTGAGCTCCTTAGAACCTGGTTACTATTACTAGGACAGGTTTGAGCCAACTAAACTTCAAGAGGGTACTTACCTATGAGACTCCATGCAAGCCTAAACCTAAGGACTTGTTTGCTTTGTTTGTATATACATACTTGTATATGACATCATGAACATCATAACATCATACTCATTCACTAACCATTTCAAGGATCTTGGGATTTATCTTTGTTCTGTTTTATAGGACATGGATTCTATCCGCAGGAAAACTATTCAAGTCAATCTTGTAAGGATCCCTCCATAACTTAAAGAGCTAGCATCAAGGATTCTTGACAATTCTCCATTTACCGAAAGACATGGTCGCCTACTAAACTTGGTCACCTCCAACACTGATGAAGACATGATGAAGGTGCTCTTTCAGTTCTTTGATCCTTTACACCATTGCTTCACATTTCCCGATTATCAACTTGTGCCAAATTTGGAAGAATTCTCCCAACTCTTGAGGATTCCCATTCTCAATCAACTAACTTTCAACGGTACGCAAAGAGATCTAAAGCCAGAAGATATTGCTCAAGTTCTACACTTGCAATCATCTGATATCACAACTAATTGGGAAACAAGAAGTGGTGTCAAACGTTTCCTAGCAAAGTTCTTGTTTGAGAAAGCCCAAAACTATTGGAACTCTTTGGATTTGCAAGATTTTGAAGAAATTATAGCTCTCCTCATCTATGGGATGGTTTTGTTTCCAAATCCTGACCAACTCATAGATGTGAACGCCGTCAAAATCTTCATATCCCACAACCCGATGCCTACTTTGCTAGGGGACATCCTACATTCTTTTCACACTCGCACTATGAGGAAAAGAGGTGTCCTTATGTGTTGTACTCCTCTCTTGGAAAGATGGTTTATTTTGCATCTTCCCCAATCTGTATTGAAGAACGAGCAAGGCTCAAGGTTGTCACAAAGGTTGATGACGCTCAAAAATTCAGACATCTATTGGTGTTCCCGATCTATAGATAATGTTACTATTATCGACCGTTGTGGAGAATTCCCTAATGTCCCTTTACTTAGCATTAGGGGAGGTATCACCTACAACCCCTGCTTAGCCTTAAGACAGTTTGGTTACGTCCGAAGGGATGGCCCACATGAGATGCTCATTCAAGGTTTGGTATTTGACTACGAGAACGGCGATCAAGGTCATCGCCAGAGATTCATCCGAGCTTGGAGGATGTTGAACAAGGTAGATAGCAAGACATTGGGGCATAATAATTCCATCCCTCTCAAGCCTAACCTCAAATGGGTACGAACTCGTGCTCAGATTCTTATGATACCTTATCCCTCCATTCTCCAGGTAATCATTGAGCCTGTTAGGGAAGGAGATGTTCCATACATCATCCTGCATCCTGACATGCCCACCTCTCTTGAAGACTTACAAAAATATTGGATACAACTCAAGTGGGAGAGAGACACTTTCGAGGCCCAATCCTATGCTAGCGAGAAGAAGGTTTTGGAGCTCACTAAGCAACTTCATGAGGAGTGGACTCTGAATTCCTACATCGCACCAAAGAGGATGCGTACAACCTTTTTATCTTAGAGTTTTTGTATTATTTTTCCCAAAGAGGCATTGATGTACTCAAACTTTAATTTGTTAATATAACTTGTAATTCCTTTTTGTCTAAAACAAATTTGAATCTTTAAAATCCTTGAAATTATTGCATATGCATCTACCATTCATCATAACATAAGCAAGTTTCTTTCAGTAAGATGGATCTCGAGCAAACGGTGAAGGACCTCCAAGCATAAAATGCTCAGTTTCAACATATGTTCTTAACTCTAGCCAAAGGACATGAAGAGTTGAAGACCTTGTTGGTTGAAGAGAAAAAGAAGAAAATAAAGAAAATAACCGAAGTTCTAAATATAGGAAGAGGATTCCAAGGACAAGCAAGAAGGACCCTAGACTTTGCAACGTCATCTGGTGAGAAAGACAATCAAGATGGGAAAGGCAAGGAAGCAGTTGTCCAACCAGATTCAGAAAAGGAAGAGGAAGAAGAAGATTATTCTGAAGAACAATATCCTCCAGCGGACGACAAGTATAAGCATCTGGAAGAACGGTTAAGTGCAATGGAAATTCAAAAAGTTCCTGGATTAGACTTTGAGGAGTTGGGTTTAGTAACTGGGATTGTCATTCCTCCAAAATTCAAGGCACCGATGTTCTCTAAGTACGACGAAGTTTCATGTCCCAAAATGCATCTCCGGTCCTATGTGAAGAAAATACAGCCTCATACTGCTGACAAGGATTTATGGATACACTTCTTTCAAGACAGTCTATCTGGAACTCAACTTGATTGGTTTTATCAGCTAGAAAGAGCCAATGTTCATAATTGGGAAGATCTTGTCGCTGCCTTTTACAAACAATACCAGTACAATGCAGACCTTCCTCCCACCTGTACTCAACTCCAGAGTATGGCCATGGTTTCAAGTGAAGGCTTCAAAGACTACGCTAAAAAATGGAGGGACTTAGCAGGAAGAGTCCAGCCTCCCCTATCTGAAAGAGAGTTAGTAGATATGTTTTTGGGTACACTGTCCGGTCCTTTCTTTAATCACTTAATTGGGAGTTCCTCGGCAAGTTTTACCGAATTGATATTGACCGGAGAAAGGGTGGAAGCCAGGATAAAGAATGGGAAGATTCAAAAAGATGAATCCTCTGCTGCTGTAAGAAAACCATTCATTGGAAAAAAAGAAGTTGTTGTTGTATATCCTCAGAGAAATCAAGATAGGACTGAATATGATTCCTAAACCTGCACCTGCTCAACAAAGAAGCAACCAGCCAAGAACGGAAATACCAGTCAGACAGTTCACCCGAATTAATATGACACTATCTCAAGTATTTCCACATTTGTTAAGATCCAATCTAGTGACTTTGAAAGAAGCTCCAAAGAATCCTAACACAACCTCTCCTTATTATCATCCTAATGCCTGATGTGTATACCATTCTGAGAGTCCTGGCCATGACACTAACAACTGTTGGGCTCTGAAAAACAAGGTACAATACCTTCTTGAAGCCAAAGAGATTGAATTCGATGTGCCAGAAATTCCCAATGTCATCACTGCCCCTATGCCCAAGCACGGCCGTGATTTCAATGTCGTTGAGGAAGATATGTTTGTTACTTTGGTTGATGAACTTGTGACCCCACTCCTGACTATCAAAAAGAACTTGTTAAATGCCGGTGTATTCCCAGGCTGTGATGAAAGCTGTCATTTCTGTTTATCCTCACCAACCAGCTATCCTTTGTTAAAAGCAGGCATTCAATGCCTAATAGATGACAAGGAGATTTTGTTTGAGAAGACTTCTATTCTGACTGTTTCTTATAATGATGTTTCCATAGTGACCATTTCCTCTAATTCTTCCAGGGGCTTCACCAAAAGACCCATTAGAATTGTATCAGTTCCTAAAGTAGCTTCGTTGATAATTACAATGCCTGGACCAATCCCATATTCGTCAGACAAAACCGTCCCATGGAATTATGGAGGTGATGTCTACTATCACGGTATCAAGCAAGATTGGCCAGCTGCTGAAATTCAAGTTCAGAGAAAGTTGACTCTGATATCAGTAATATCGCAGGGACTAGCAAGATAACCCGAAGTGGAAGGGTATTCTCTCCAGAAATTTCTCCTCCAAAAGCTATTTCTGGACCTATAATCATTCATGTTGTTGTTGCTCCTCCAAAGGCTATTCCCAGTCCTGTAATCATCTCTGCTAATACTCCTGTTGACAAAACTGTTACATTCCCTGTTATCACCCCTACTGACATTCCTAATGCCGAGTCAACTGAGACTCGAGGCAAAGGTATTTTGGTTGAGCCTGTTCCGACGAAGACACAATCAGTAGCTATCCCCAAGACCTCCCAAAAAGAGATGGAGGAAATTCTAAAGATTATAATAAGAAGCGACTACAACATAGTCGAACAACTGGGGAAAACTCCATCAAAATTTCCATGCTGGCTTTATTGTTATGTTCCGAGGCTCATGCAAAGGCCTTGGTAAATTTCCTTAAAACTTCCCATGTACCCCAAGAAACATCTGTCGATCAGTTCCAAGACTGCGTAGCCATCTTGACCGCAGATAATGGTTTAGGTTTTTCGGATGCTGATTTAATGCCAAAGGGGAGGAAGCATAACGAGGTATTGCATGTCTCAGTTGAATGCAGGGGCACGATTTTGGCTCATGTCTTGGTTGATACCGGTTCGTCTCTGAATGTGTTACCTAAAAAGGCTATTGATAGGATTGACTATGAAGGATTGACCTTGAAACCTAGAAACATAGTAGTGAGGGCCTTCGACGACTCAAAAAGGATGGTGCATGGGGAAGTGGACATCCCCATAAAAGTTGGAACCCAAACATTTGATTCAACTTGTTATGTAATGGATATTCTCCCTTCATATTCCTGCTTATTAGGCCGACCGTGGATTCACAATGCTGGTGTCGTTACCTCTATGTTGCATCAAATGCTGAAATATCCAGTTCAGGGGAAAATCATCATTGTTCATGGAGAAGAAGAGTATATGGTCAGTCATCTAAATTCCTTCAGATATATGGAATTAGATGGTGAATTTATTGAAACTCCATTCCAGCACTTTGAAGAAGTCCCGCAAACTGTAGCAGTAACCAAGGCTGTTTCCCAAGTCCCAAAAACTATAAGGCCTCTGCTCAAGATGTCGTCTTTGAAAGATGCTAAGGCAGTGATCGAAGAAGGTGAGTGCACTATTTGGGGCCAACTCGCTGATATCCCATACAAATCTGACAAATTTGGTTTGGGTTTCACTTTGGGAGCCCAGAAAGTTATACGCCGTGCTCGTGTCGAAGGACCACCCTTGAAGATCAGCAACCACGAAGCCAATGCAGTGGAGGATGATGAAGATAGCTATAACCTGGAGGATATGATTTTTCCAACTGTCAATGGAGGGCTCAGCAACTGGGAAGCTAGAGATTTCATCCCAATCACTTTTATCCAATAGTAATTTGTCTTTAAATTTTGTCGGATCTGTAATATTAAACAATTCAGACTCTTAAAACCTTGTATTTTTCCCGAGGCACAATGATCCATTTGTAAGGGTTATTATCTCATTTACATATGACATCAATGAATCATGGACGTTTTTGCATACAAACTTTATGCTCATTATTTTTCTTTTTACATTTTCATTTCTTTCAAAGATAGCTATAATCTTACACACACTCACATTCAAATTGCAGATCTACATCCATTCGTGATCCCATGGGTAACGATCCCGATATGGCCTTTTGTGACTCTGAAAATCTAAACTACCAAGCCGAAGACGAAGGTGAGGAAGATTGTGAAGTACCAGGGGAACTCGCCAGGTTACTACAACAAGAAGAGAGGACCATACAGCCCCACGAAGAACCAGTGGACACAATTAACCTAGGTACCGAAGAAGACAAAAGAGAAGTCAAGGTGGGTGCCAACCTGGAACCCAGTGTCAAAGAGCGTTTGATTCAGTTGCTACACGATTATGTTGAGGTGTTTTCCTGGTCGTACGAAGACATGCCAGGGCTTGATGCAGATATCGTAGTACATCATCTACCTACAAAAGAGGACTGCCCTCTGGTAAAACAAAAGGTCCTTCGTATGCGACCAAACATGTTAGAGAATATTAAAACTGAAGTCATGAAACAATTCAACGCCAAATTCTTGTATGTCACGTCCTATCCGCAATGGGTCGCCAATGTTGTTCCCGTGCCCAAAAAGGACGGCAAAGTATGAATGTGCATGGACTATAGAGATTTGAATAGGGAAAGCCCTAAGGATGATTTCCCACTTCCCCACATTGATATTCTAGTTGACAATACGACACAGCATAAAGTGTTTTCCTTCATGGACGGTTTCTCAGGCTACAAACAAATCAAAATGGCGCCTGAGGACATGGAGAAAACAACCTTTGTCACACAATGGGGCACATTCTGCTACAAGGTTATGCCATTAGGGTTGAAGAACGTTGGGGCAACCTATCAGCGTGCCATGGTAGCTCTATTTCACGACATGATACATCACGAAAAAGAGGTCTACGTGGACGACATGATAGCTAGATCTCAAACAGAAGAAGAGCATCTTGATCATTTACAGAAACTGTTTGAGAGGTTAAAGAAATACAAGCTGAGGTTGAACCCGAATAAATGCACATTTGGGGTGAGGTCTGATAAACTCCTAGGCTTTGTCGTCAGCGGTAAAGGTATCGAAGTGGATCCCACCAAGGTGAAAGTGATACAAGAGATGCCTGCTCCTCGTACTGAGAAGAAAGTCAGAGGATTCTTGGGACGGTTAAACTGCATTTCCAGATTCATTTCTAACCTGATAGCTACTTGTGAACCAATCTTCAAATTACTGAAGAAATATCAAGTAGTCAAATGGAATGACGAGTGCCAAACTGCCTTCGACAAGATCAAAGAGTACTTGCAAGAGCCTCCTATTTTGATGCCACCAGTCGAGGGAAGACCATTGATCATGTATCTAACTGTTTTAGAAAATTCAATGGGGTGTGTGCTGGTGAAGCATGACGAGTCTGGCTGAAAAGAGCATGTTATTTATTACCTGAGCAAAAAGTTTACCGACTGTGAAATAAGATATTCACTGCTCGAGAAAACTTGCTGCGCTCTGGCATGGGCTGCTTTCCGGCTAAGACAATATATGTTGACCCATACTACCTTATTGATATCTAAAATGGATCCAATAAAATACATCTTCGAGAAACCTTCCCTCTCTGGGAGAATTGCAAGATAGAAGATGATCCTGACAGAATATGGCATACAGTATACTACCCAGAAAGCAATAAAGGGCAGTGTACTAGTTGATCACCTTGCTCATCAATTTGTGGATGACTACCAGTCCATGAAGTTTGAATTCCCAGATGAAGACATCATGATGGTAAACAAATGTGAAGAATTCAGACCATATGAAGGACCTAAACAAGGATCCCGATGGATCCTGGTTTTTGATGGGGCATCCAACACACTCGGAAATCGTATAGGTGTTGTACTCATATCTCCTGAAGGATGTCATACTCCCTTTACGGCAAGACTCTTCTTCAATTGTACAAATAACATGGCAGAATATGAAGCGTGCATTTTTGGTCTCAAAGCTGCCATAGATTTAGGGATCAAATCCTTAAATGTATTCAGAGATTCAGCTTTGGTCATTAGCCAGATCAAATGGGAATGGGACACCAAACACCCTAACCTTATCCCCGACAAAGAACATGTGTTGACATTGATCCCACATTTTGAGAAGATTAGCTTCGAGCATTTCCCGCAAGAAGAAAATCAGCTAGCAGACGCACTAGCCACAATGTCATCCATGTTTAAACTTAAATTGGATAACGAGGCTCCCCAGATTACCATTGAATGAATGAACGAACCAACTCATTATCACGAGATTAATATTGAAGAAGTAGTGGACCAGCCTTGGTTTCACGAAGTCAAGAAGTATCTCGAGGCTCGAGAATATCCGAAAGGAGCTTCAATCAATGATAAGAAGTTCTTAAGGAGATTCTCTGCTAAATTCTTCCTTAATAATGGAATTCTCTACAAACACAACCATAACTTCGTTTTACTCCGTTGCATAGACAAGGTTGAGGCAAAAAAGATCATGGTTGATCTACATGAGGGCACTTTTGGCACCCATTCCAGTGGGCATACGATGGCAAAGAAGATCCTACGGGCAGGCTATTACTGGTCTACCATGGAAGCAGATTGCTATCAACACTCTCGAACCTGTCACAAGTGTCAGGTCTATGCTGACAAGGTGCATGTACCTCCGGTTCCTCTGAATGTCTTGACGACTCCTTGGCCTTTTGCTATGTGGGGTATCGACATGATTGGGGAAATTAAAAAACCAACAACCTCTAATGGACACCGCTTTATCTTAGTGGCCATTGACTATTTTACAAAGTGGGTTGAGGCAGCCTCATTCGCTTCCGTCACCAAGAATGTTGTAGCCCGGTTCATTAAATAGAATCTCGTATGTCGGTATGATATCCCGGAGAGGATCATCACAGACAATGGTACGAATCTAAACAATACTATGATCACCACCCTGTGCGAGCAATTTAAGATCCATCATCACAATTCTTCCCCTTACCGGCCAAAGATGAATGGTGCTATCGAAGCCGCAAATAAGAACATCAAAAAGATCATACAGAAAATGACAGTCACATACAAAGATTGGCATGAGATGCTACCATTTTCTCTCCACGGGTATCGTACCACAACGCGCACATCAATCAGGGAAACACCCTACCCTCTGGTATACGGCATGGAGGTTGTCTTGCCTATTGAGGTCCAGATCCCCTCTTTAAGAATCATGAAGGATGCAGGTCTGAACGAAGATGATTGGATCTAGACTCGACTTGATCAACTGAACTTGATTGATGAGAAAAGGCTTACTGTTGTCTGTCAAGGCTTTCAACAAATAGGTCAGACGCCAAGTGTATCAAGTCAGGGATTTGGTGATCAAACGTATCATACTACCGCAGGGTGATCCCAGGGGCAAATGGACTCCTACATACAAAGTACCATTTGTGATCAAAAGCATATTCTCTGGTGGAGAGATGATCTTAACCACTATGGATGGAGACGACCTGCCGCACCCCGTAAATGCGGACATAGTCAAAAGATACTACGTATAAGAGACCCGCTAGGTTGACACACCTAGGAAAAACAAGGGCATCCCGATGAACCAAAAAGGTTAGGGCAAAAATTAGGGATAAAATAAAAAAATATGTACACCTGGCAAGTTGAAAACCCGAAAGGGCGGCTTGGGCGAGAAAGGGCATCCCGGTGGAATGAAAACCCGAAAGGGCGGTCCAGGAAAAAGTTAGGGAATTAAAGCGTATGACTATGTCCTATTCGATCACCTTACAGACAATCTGCAAACTCGACGGTTCTGATTAATTCATTCAGCTTCGGACAAAGCAATAAACAAATAAGATGCTCAGATACATGAAGGCTATAGAAGAATGGGAACCCCATGGGATTATTTCACATAGCTATCTTTTCTTTGTATCAAATTTCCATTTTTTACGACGGTATTCTCTTACTAGAATGTTTGTCTCATTGTACAAAAATACTTATTCAAAGCCAATACAAAAATATCCCTTTGAAAGTGAAAAACTATATGTTTTTCTTTACTCTTGTGTTTTGTTTACGAAAACGTCCAATGATTTATTTTTGAACATATGCATTTGAACGTAACTAGCGTTTACAAATGAACAAAATAGAAAGATAATCACTAATGGCTTTAAGAGATAGGGAAATATCTCTAAGTTATTTCAATAAAATGCCTCGCAGTGTGCAGTTTAATCCCCAGTGGAACAAAACTTCCAGTTATCACTCCCCGGTAGAAGTCGCCAAATTTCTCAGGATTCCCCAACAGGATTTTACAAGCAGTACACGACATTTCCTTTACAACAAAGTTTACTTCTCTAAGTGAAAATTCACCAACACTTCAAAACATAAAGACTTGCACTCAATATCCTCAGCAGCAGTCGGGGATTTATTTTCCCCAATCCAACAAGCAGTGCAGCAAATTAACTCACATATGCATACATCTTATCCATATATCATAAACATCGATAAAACGAATGCATGTATCGCAATCTCATTATACCATGCATTTCATGACTTTTCATATTAGCTAACATTTTACCCTTTTCAGGATAAGGTTAATCAATAGCTACCATTAACAATGTTCAAAGGCTTTTCAGATACAGTTCAGATACGCTCCAGATACGGATGCCATCCTGATACTCTTTCAGATACAGTTTAGATACGCTCCAGACATGGATGCCATCCTGATACTCATTCAGATTCAACTTTCAAATATAGTTCAGATACGCTCCAGATACGGATGCCATCCTGATACTCATTCAGATACAGTTCAGATACCCTCCAGACACGGATACCATCCTGATACTCATTCAGATTCAACTTTCAGATACAGTTCAGATACGCTCCATATATGGATGCCATCCTGATACTCATTCAGATACAGTTTAGATACGCTCGCCACAGACGCCATTCTAATACTCATTCAGATTCAGTTTTCAGATACAGTTCATATACACTCCAGACACGGACGCCATTCTGATACTCATTCAGTTTCAGCTTACAGATACGGTTCAACAATCATTTCTGGATGGCATCTACAAGCCCATATCCAACAAATTTCCATCATACGTCTAAATGGCATCTTTAAGCCCATTCCCTATACCATCAATCATCATATCACCGAGTGCAAATTTCTGGGCACTCTAATGTCCAATCATCTTCCACCTTCGAGTCACGAATGGAAAAACTCGCTAATATAACTCTTCAGGCTTAAGAAGATTGAACAGGGGCATCTGTTGTACCCCAAAATTTTCCCTCTCACTTATCAATAATTTTCTCACAAGATCTCCTTTGGCTCAAGACTGCACTAGGGTTGATCAGCTCAAGACACCTCCTTAAGCACTGATGACCAAAATTAGGGTTTGAGATTGCACAACGATATTTGAACTTCCAATGCCCCATATGACTTTCATGGATCATTATGGAACCTCAAGATTACTCATGTCAAGTTTCAAGCTTTGGATCACACTTTTGCTCAGTCAATTAAGCAGTTGACCTAAAAATCAGTTGTATTGGGGAAAAATTCAACTATGGCCAATTTAGAGTCAAACTTCATAATTTTTTATCCACATTATCATTTTAAACTCACATGTATCATTTTATCAAGTTTGGACCATAATTCCTCAAGAAATTTGATCAAATCTTCAAAAGGGTAAAATGGTCAAAATTAGGGTTTTGACTGGGAAAGGGCAATTTCTGATTTTTGACCTAGCAAATCATCAATTGGTTTAAGTTATGATCTCAAGATTCCAATTTCATCATTTTTACCTAATAACATAGCTCAAAACATTGCTCAAGTCCAATGGATTGGCAGATGAATTTTTCAGTCAACTGATCAAAAGTCAACTGTATACTGAAAAGTCAAACTTTGACTTTTTGGTCAAAATCAAATGTCAAAGATCACAATTCATAAAAGTATGTCAAAATATGAAACTTATTCATCAAGAAATCAAAAATT
This sequence comes from Vicia faba, assembly GCA_948472305.1. Taxonomy (NCBI): domain Eukaryota; kingdom Viridiplantae; phylum Streptophyta; class Magnoliopsida; order Fabales; family Fabaceae; genus Vicia; species Vicia faba. Next base: position 1,081,402,271 of record OX451739.1, on the reverse strand, counting down.
CTAGATTTCATTTTGAAAAGTTAAAATTTCTAATTTTAGAAATATTTCTAAGTGTTGGAAATTTCTTACTTTTTCACAACTTTGAACAAAATTTTCACCATGATGCAAGATGATTCAAAAGAAACTTTCCACATGAAAGCTGTAGATCTCCATGAAATATACAAAATTGCTTTACACAACTCCTTCCAAAAGTTCTTGGATCTCAAGTTATAATTTTAAGAACACATGGTCATGAAACAAAACACTTAGTGAAATTTTGCCCTAATTTGGTCAGAATTTTGACCTAACTTCATGGCACTTTTTCATATAGTTCCAAGGGGAATTTTCAAAAGTCATTTAAAGAGTGATTGTAGAGCACATTAAAATCTTTCCAAAATGTCCAAGAACTCCTTGAGATCATTTTTGAGTAGGGAGAATCGAAGAGATGAAGTTAGGGGTTTCACACTTGAATTACAAGTCATTTTGTGATGAACAAGATTCAAAATTCAAACTTATGTTGCATAACCTCTACTTTGAAGGCCTAAAACTTATTAGGCACTCCATAATTAATTACTTGCACAGCTGTTAGAGGTCTCAATTCAAGCATCCAATGTAAGGCCATGCTTTATATCCATTTTGGGAAGAAAGTGCACAATGCTATTTTGATAAAATAGCTTTTTGCATAAAAATTGTTCTTGAGCCTTGCACTTGTTCTTTTCTGATCATACATGTCTTATAACTCAAGATAAGTTTATCTCAACACTTAAAATCACCCAGCCCATGCTTGTACTACACATTGAAACTTGTTTTCTCACTTTTCTTCAAAATCAAGTAACCTAGCAATTAGCTTGTAACTTGTACTTATGACTCTCCAAAGCACTCAAGACCTTTTGCTTATACATACACAAGTTATTTTCCATAAATCCCACGCATGCTTAAGCCCTGAAAACACCAAGAACACATAATCACCAAAAACACTTCAAAACTTACCATTTCTGAGTTTTGAATCCAATCTCCAAATTTGCTCGTGCGTTTCTTGGACTTTTACTTTCAAAAGCTTCTAAATAACATACACAAACAATTCCAATACCTGCAACACCACTGTAACACCTCCATCACCATCCACCATTTTCAAAAACAACACCTTGCACCTTGACTTCTTCAGAACTCCTCAGACACTTTCAGCTCAAGTTAAGCATCACATTAGCTTCCTGGGATCTTGAGGAAGCTAATCCAATCATTGGAACTCACTAAAAGCTACTCAAACTTCAAACACGACACCCTCTTGCAAGGTAAGTTTTCTGACTTTTGAACTCTTCATACAAGCATCATTAATGGTTTATTTTTGAATGAAAAATGTAGATATCATTGCCCTGAAGCTAACCATATCAATGGTTTTCATTTATATTGCTTGAGCTTAGAGAATTTTAAGATTGAAGTTTCTAAAAATTTTAGGGTTTAGATTAGGGCCATTAAAATTCATGCTTGTCTTTGATCTATAATTTTATTGCTTTGCATTTCTGAAATCGTGAGGAAATTTGCTACCAGTTTCCTGTTTACATTTTTCATTTTTATTGAGAATTAAATGAGATACAGAGGTTCAGACTGGGCGTGAGGTTGAAGATGAAGTTGGCCTCAGGAACGTGTTTACCATATATATTTATGGTTTGATATTAATAAACGGATTTATAGCCACCCTAGTCTTAGAAGCGCGCGCCTGTGACTATAGGGACCTGAGTTCGAGCCCCAATGGCACCCTTTTGGATTTTTCATATTTTTCACACATTCTGACTTTTTTGGCAGCGCTGGGCCTCATCCTTGGGCCTTATGTTTTTTTTCACTTCTGACCCCCTTGCTGGCTATTCACACCCTGGCCCATTTTATTTTATTTTTTTTCATTTTTATTTATTTGTTTTCTTAAATATTTTATCTAATACTAAAAAAAACAAGAAAAAATATAAAAACATTAGAAACTAGGGCTTTAGTTTACTTCTTTCACAATTAAAAAATACTCTTTTTAAACCCAAAAAAGACCAAAAATATTTTATAATACTATAAATTATTTTTAAGACAAAAAATACCAAAAAATATTCTTCTTATAAACTTAATTTCTTTTTTTAATCAATTAATAGATTAGGGTTTTATTTAAATTCTTTTCCTAGTAAATTTAGGTTTTACTTCTTTACTAATTTAATTCATTATTTTTTCTTTTAGTTAATTAGGTTGAAACAAAACCTCTTTTTCCTAAAAAATCCAAATAAAAGTCCATTTTCTTTATATTTACATTCTTGTATATTTATTCATTTTTGTACATTATTTATCCAAATTCAATATGGTTGTAATAGATAATTAGGCTTTATTTTCTTGCAATCCCCATCTGTAATTTGTACACCCCCTCCCACAAGTATTATAATAGCGTAGTAATTTTAAATTCCACAATTTATCGCTTTATATACAAATGCTAGTAATTAGGGTTTGTATGGAAAGACTAAAACCAATCAATTATAAAACCCTAATCAAAGAGAAAACCAAACATGAAAAACAATACACTTGCACACAAGCACCCTTAGAGTAAAATCCACTTGGTTGCCATACAAAATGGCCATATTACGCATGTGAGGTATCTTAGCAAAAACAAGCAGAATATAAGATCATAGTCCCTCGTTGAAGCTATCTATGTTGCCTTTCAAATGATCTTAGTCCCTAAAAGAGAATGCTAAGATACCTTGCAACATTGTTAATCATGGCTATACGATGACCCACGTTCGTCCCGTTTACATCCAAAGATAGGGTTACTTACCAAATCAATGGTAAGATAACAATGTCAAAGGAAAGAGGAAATGAACATGAAAGACTTTTGAGTAGGTAGAATGCTCCTAATTACTTGCTCCATTTCAAAACAAAAACATCCTTGCTATTTTCAAAACAAACACCTACACTTTCAAAAACATCTTACAAAACTTGAAAACATTTTCAAAAGATCAACATCTTTGTATACATTCTTACGAACGAGAATTATTACAAAGTTTTCCTAAATAATAGCACCTTTTCAAAATACTTTCAAAAACCACACAAAGCACAATTTCAAACAAAAGCAAGTGATCTAGCAAGTAACTAAGAGCCTATGGAAAACCATGGATGAAAAGGATGCTAATACCTTCCATTTTCATAATCTACCCCCCGAACTCAAGAAACAATATCAAAGGTCGTTCCTGTGCTTTTTCACCTTTCCTTTTGGATAAAAGAAAAGTCGGTGGCGACTCTTGCTAACTGCAACATTTGTGATAAAATGCAAAACCTTCAAGTCAGTTCTCCCACCGTATCACACTATTCTTCCGGACAAAGCAGGCTTCTCAAAGATGTATTTGATAGGATCTGTTTTAGATATCAATAAGGTAGTGTGGGTCAACATATACTGTCTTAGTCAGCGAGCAGCCCATGCCAAATTGCATAAAGTTTTGTCGAGCAGTGAGTATCTTATTTCACAGTCAGAAAACTTTTTGCTAAGGTAGTATATTGCATGCTCTTTTCGACAAGACTCGTCATGCTGCCGCAACACACACCCCATTAAATTCTCTAATACTGTCAAGTACATGATCAAAGGTCTTTCTTCAACCGGCGGCATCAACCTTGAAGGCTCTTGAATATATTCCTTAATTTTGTCAAAGGTGTTCTGGCAATTGTCATTCCACTTTACTGCTTGATCTTTCTTCAGTAATTTGAAGATTGGTTCACAAGTAGCGGTTAGATGGGAAATGAATCTGGAAATGTAATTTAGACGTCCCAAGAATCCCCTAACCTCCTTCTCAGTGTGTGGAGTTGGCATTTCCTGTATAGCTTTAAACTTTGCAGCGTCTACTTCAATACCTTTACCGCTGACCACGAAGCCTAAGAGCTTACCAGATCTTACTCCAAAAGTGCACTTATTAGGGTTCAACCTCAATTTGTATTTCTTCAGCCTTTCAAACCGCTTCTGCAGGTGATCAAGGTGATCCTCTTCATTCTGAGATCTGGCTATCATATCATCGACATAGACCTCTATCTCGTGATGGATCATATCATGAAACAAAGCTACCGTGGCACACTAATAGGTTGCCCCAGCATTCTTTAACCCAAATGGCAAAACTTTGTAACAGAAAGTGCCCCACTGCGTGACGAAGGTTGTTTTCTCCATGTCCTCAGGTGCCATTTTGATTTGATTGTACCCGGAGAAACCATCCATAAAGGAGAATACCTTATATTGTGCGGTGTTGTCAACCAGAACATCAATATGGGGAAGCGGAAAGTCATCCTTGGGGCTTACCCTATTCAGGTCTGTGTAATCCACACACATACGTATTTTACCGTCCTTCTTAGGTACTGGAACAACATTAGCGACCCATTATGGATAAGAGGTAACATCTAAGAAACCAGCATTGAACTGTTTCATGACTTCAGCCTTGATATTTTCTGACATCTCTGGCCGCATGCGACGAACCTTCTATTTCACCGGAGGGAAGTTCTCTTTTGTCGGTAGGCAATGAACCATAATATCAGTGTCAAGTCCTGGCATGTCTTCGTATGACCAGGAAAAGACCTCAACATAGTCATGTAGCATCTGAATTAACCGCTCCTTGACACTATGCTCCAGATCGGCACCTATCTTGACTTTCTTCTTATCCTTTTCAATACCCAAGTTCACTGTCTCAACTGGCTCTTCATGGGGTTGTATTTCCCTTTCTTCCTGTTGTAACAGTTTGGCAAGTTCCCCTGGTACTTCACAATCTTCGTCACCTTCGTCCTCGGCTTGGTAGATCGGATTTTCAAAGTCATAATTGGAAATAGCAGAATTGTTATCAATGGGATCCAGAGTGGACGTGGATCTGTAATTGGATATGTGGGTGTGTGTGTAAGAGAGCATAGCTACTTTGATAAGGTAAAAGCATAAAAGAAAAATAAAGCGCGTAAAATTTGCATGCAAAACGTCTAATGATTTATTAATGACATATGAATATGAAGTAATAACCCTCACAAAATAGACCATTGTGCCTCGGGTAAGACACAAGGCTTTAAAGTTTCAATTGTTCAAATATTACATATCCAAAAAAAACTAAAAGACAATTACTCTTGAATAAAAGTAATAGGAACAAAATCTTTGGCCTCCCAATTGTTGAGTCCACCGCTGATAGTTGGGAAGATCCACTTGTTTGTGTCACTGTTGCTATCACTGTCATCCAAAGTATTGACTCTATAGTTGCTGATGCGTAGTGGTGGTCCCTTGGTGCGACCACGACGAACAACTCTCTGGGCTCCTGAAGTAAAACCCAAACCAAACTTGTCAGATTTGTAGGGAATGTCTGGAAGTTGGTCCCAAATGGTACACCCACCTTCTTCGACTACTGCTTTGGCATCCCTCAAATAAGCCATTTTCAATGGAGGTCTGGTAGTCTTTAGAACACTGGTAGCAGTCTTGGTCGCAATAACTGTCTGTGGAACCTCCTCAAAGTTCTAACATGGGGTCTCAATGAACTCGCTGTCCATTTCAACATACCTGAAAGAGCTCAGGTGGCTCACCATGTATTCTTCCTCGCCATGGGCTGTGATAATCTTTCCATTGACTGGGTACTTCAACATTTGATGCAGAGTAGAAGTAACAACAGCGGATCCATAGATCCAAGGTCGACCCAATAGACATGAGTAAGATGGGCGGATGTCCATCACATAGAAAGTGGAGTCAAAAGTATGAGTACCAACTTTGATAGGGATATCCACTTCCCCGTGCACCATTCTCTTGGAACCATCGAAGGCCCTCACCACAATATTACTGGGCTTCAGTGTGAGTCCTTCACAATCCAACATGTCCAAAGCATTCTTGGGTAAGACGTTCAATAATGAACCTGTATCTACCAGGACATGAGCTAGGGTAGTGGCCATGCATTCAATGGAGATATGCAGGGCATCATTATGCTTTCTTCCCTTGGATGTCAGATCTGCATCAGAGAAACCCAGTCCATTGTCAGCTGTCAAACTAGCAATGCAATTCCCGAATTGATCAGCGAAGGTCTCTTGAGGCACATGGGAAGACTTCAGGAATTTTAATAAAGCCTTAGCATGGGCTTCAAAGCATAAAAGTAAGGCCAGCATTGAGATCTTCGAAGGGGTCTTCCCTAACTACTCCATAACGTTGTAATCACCTTTCTTTATTATCTTTAGTATCTCTTCCATTTCCTTTTTAGAAGCCTCAGGAATGACTTCTTTGTACGCCTTCGTCTGGACAGGCTCCACCAATAACTCTTTGCCTCGAGTCTCGGCTGACTCAGTAGCAGGGACAACAACAGGGATAACAGTAGGAGTAGCAATGAGAGTACTAACAGGAGTAGCAGCAGGAATAATCACAGGAGTAGCAGCAGTTTTTAGAGAGATTTAGGGAGAGAAAACCCTTCTGCTTCTCGTAATTTTACTGGTCCCAACGATGTTGTCGATGTCAAGATCAATATCTTTGGCCACTTTATCTTTAACAACCAATAGATCTTGCTTGACGCCATGGTAGTAGACATCAGCCCCATAATTCCAAGGAACAACTTTATCAGAGGAATATGGTATTGGCCTAGGAAGGGTGATAATCAAGGCAGCAAACTTAGGAACGGATGTAATCTAGACGGGTCTTTTGGTGAATACCCTGAGAAGATTGTCGAAAATGGTGATTATTGAGACATTTTCACACAAATTTCTTGCAAGGGGAACTTTCTCAAACATAATTTCTTTGTTAATCATCAGGCGTTGGACACCCATCTTTAATAACAAATAACCATCTGGTAGAGACATACATAAGTGGAAACTCTCGCCATAACTCGGAAATAAACCGGCTCGCAACAGATTCTCTTTAACGATCAAAAGAGGAGTAGCCAATTCATCCACAGAAGAAACAAACAAGTCGTCATCAAAAACATTTACGCCCTGGCCATGTTTGGGCATTGGCGCAGTTATTACATTAGGTGTCTCTAGAAGGTCAAACTCAATCTCCTTCACCTTGATAAGATCCCGCACCTTATTTTTCAGAGACCAAGAATCGTTTGTATCGTGCCCCAGACTTTTGGAGTGGTAGGCACATCGAGCATTTGGGTTGTAGCGGGGAGATGCATTATTAGGATTCTTGGGAGCTTCCTTTAGAGTCACCAGATTGGACTTCAGCAAATGTGGCAAAACTTGGGATAAGGTCATGTTGATCCGGGTGAGCTGTCTTCTGGGCGCATCTGGCCTACGTTGATTGTTTCGTTATTGATTTGATGCAGGATTGGAAATCATAACAGCCCCTACCGTCGGACGATGTTCAGTTTTTCTTTGATTTCTCTGTCCATAAGCAGCACTGACCTCCTTCTTTCTAGTGAAGCATTTCTTTGCTGTACTGGAGGATGCATCTCTCTAGATCTTACCACTTTTAATACCAGATTCTACTTGCTCACCGATCAATATAAGTTCAGTGAATCCAACATAAGAGATTCCAATCAGATGGTTAAAGAATGTACCAGACAATGTGCCCGAGAACATGTCTACCAACTCCCTATCAGACAGAGGAGGCTGGACTCTTCCCTTAAGGTCTCTCCACTTTTGGGCATAATCTTTGAAACCCTCGTCGGAACCCATAGACATACTTTGCAATTGTGTATGGGTTGGAGCGAGGTCAGTGTTATATTGGTAATACTTGTAGAAAGAAGCAGCCAAATCTTCCTAATTGTGGATATTGGTTCTCTCCAGCTGATAGAACCATTCCAGCTGAGTCCCTGCCAAACATTCCTGGAAGAAATGTACCCATGGATTCCTATCAGTAGTGTGGGTTTGAATCTTCCTGACATATGATCTTAAGTGCATCTTAGGACAAGAGACACCATCATACTTAGCAAATACGGGGACCTTAAATTTCTGCGGGATGACCACCCCTGAGACCAGTCCTAGCACTTCAAAATCCATCTTGGGTACCCTCTGAATCTCCATAGCATTGAGACGATCCTCTAGTTGTTTGTATTTATCATCAGCAGGAGGATATTGTTCTTCATAGTAATCAGCCTCTTCCTCATCAGTTCCGGGATTGTTGTTTTTATCTGTTGGCTTTTCTTCTTGATTGTTCCCCTCATTTGACGGGGTTACGAAATCTAGAGCTCACTTAGTCGGTCCTCTGAACCTTCTTCCCAAGTTCAAGACACCAGCTGGTTTCTTTGCCTTCTTGGTCTTCTCCTTGATGATAAGAGCTTCCAGATCTTCTTTCCCCTTAGCCAGAGCCAGAAACATTTGCTGGAATTGAGCATTTTGAGCTTGAAGATCCTTTACTGTTTGTTCAAGAGCCATTTCTTTTGCTGAAATAAACAGTGAAAAAAATAAGAAACCTGTCTTGAAATACCTGCTTATGCAATGAAATGCGTGATATGATTATGCAATGTTTTCAAGGACTTTTAAGATCTTAAATTTGCTTAGTCAAAGAGAGAACAAACATTAATTGCATTCATAAGTTTAAATGATTACAGCGATTCCTCTTGGGCTTATAATGGAAGAAACAAAGATAAAACAAAACTCCTAAATCAAACAGGACTCATGCTTCCCATGAGTGCATCCTCTTTGGTGCGATGTAAGCATTCAAACTTTGTTCTTTATGTAGTTGTATTGTAAGCTCCAAAACCTTCTTCTCTCTTGCGTAGAACTGGGTTTCAAAGGTGTCTCGTTCCTCTTTGAGTTGAATCCAAAATCTTTGCAATTCCTCGAGAGTAGTCGGCATGTCAGGATGGAGAATAGTATGAGGTACATCTATCCCAGCGATAGGTTCCATGATGATAGGTAGGATGGCGGGGTAAGGCATCATGATATTTTGAGTGTGTGCTCTACCCACTTCAGATAAGGCTCAAAAGGGATGGAGTTCTTATGTCCCAATGTCTTTCTATCCACTTTGTTCACCATGCCCCGAGCTCGAATGAACCTCTGACGGTACCCTTAGATATCATTCTCATAGTCGAACACGATTCCCTGAACCAATGCATCACGAGGACCATCCCTTCTAGCATACCCAAACCGTCGCAAATCCAAACAAGGGTTAAAAGTGATTCCTCCCTTAATTCCTAGGATAGGGACATTAGGGAATTCCCCACAGCGATCAATGATGGTAACGTCTTCCACAGATCGAGGACACCAGTGAATATCTGAATGCGTGAGAGACATCAACCTATTAGACCACCTCATGCCTTGCTCATTCTTCAACACAGATCGAGGTAGGTGCGACATAAACCACCTAGCCAATAGAGGAGTTCAACACATGAGGGTTCCCCTTCTCTTTACAGTGCGAGTGTGAAATGAATGTAGAATGTCTCCAAGTAATGTAGGCACCGGATTACGAGACATGAAAACTTTGACGGCATTCACATCTATGACTTGGTCTGGATTAGCGAACAATACCATCCCATAATGAGAAGGGCCAACACCTCTTCACTGGCTTGTAAGTCCAAAGTATCCAAAAAATGGTGAGCTTTCTCAGACAAAAACTTGGCTAGAAACTCTTTGACACCGCTTCTTATTTCCCAATTTGTCACAACGTCGGACCATTGTAAATACAGGGCTTGAGAGATCTCCTCAGGCTTTGGGTATCTTTCCATACCGTTGAAGGGAAATTGATTGAGAATAGGTACACCCAATAACTGAGAAAACTCTTCCATAGTAGGCACCAACTGGTAATCGGGAAATGTAAAGCAATGATTTAAAGGGTCAAAGAACTGAAAGAGAAATTTCACCATGTCTTCATCAGGGCTTGAGGTGACCAAACTGAGGATTCGACCATGTCTTTTAGTGAATGTGGAATTCTCAGGAACCCTTGATGCCAACTCTTTGAGTTAAGGAGGCACCCTTACAAGATTGACTTGGATGTTATTTCTGCGAATGGGAGCCATGTCCTACAAAACAAACACAAAGATAAGTCCTAAAAGCCCTTGAAATGGTTAGTGTGGCATGCCATGTTATGATGTTATGTACAAACAGATATATACAAGCACACAACAGATCCTTAGGTTTAGGTTTGCATGGATTCCATAGGTAAGTACCCTCTTGAAGTTTAGTTGGTCCAACCTATCCTATTAATAGTAACCGGGTTCTAGGGGATCTCAATATCACTGATCTTTCTTCATCGGGCATTGTTTCAGCGCAAGTCTCTTTATTGGCGACCGAAATATCCTGGAAGTTAGATCTCAATGAGTGTAGTATCGAGTATCAACCAACTTCGGACTGAACCAAAGTCGGCTATCTCACTACTTCCTAATGGGCAAGTTGTTCAATTAAAGGTTCTAAGGTCAGTTGGTGCTTCGTGACACCACACAGTGGACCCGTATTCTCCTTGACTACTCAAGGGCTACTGATACCAACAAATATGTCACACCAACGTAGCTATCATTTCAACCATGTCGGTATACCCTGCACAGTCCCCATGATCTATTGTTACTTACCTAAAAGGTGCCCCAGATCTGGGTGTAGGATCTTTACAAGTAAACCTAAGCAAAAACCCTTAAAGATAAAGCAATCAAAGCATACAAGGAAAGCAAATTAAATATGACATAAGCTCTAAGGTAACCCCATTTTATAAGTATATCCCCAGCAGAGTCTCCAATTCTATGATACGATGGCAGAACCGATTGTTATACTGGTTTTGCATTTGTGTTTGCAAATGTTGCGGTAAGAAAGAGTCGCCACCGACTTTTCTTTTATCCAACAAAGGAAAGGGTGAAAAGAACAGAAAAAGACCTTTCGAGAGTTTTCTAAGTAAGGGGGGTAGATTATGGAAAGGGAAGGTGTTAGAACCCTTTCCATCCGTAGTTTTCTACGGGCTCTTAGATGCTTAGCTCATTTGAAAAATACCTTGTGCTTTTTGTGTGTTTTTGAAAATCATTTTGAAATACCATAGTGCAGCAATTTGCTTTATGATAACTCTTGTATCAGTCCTCAAGAGTGTTGATAAAGTGTTTTTGAAAAGGTTTTAAAAGGATTTTGTGTATGTGTAAAAGTTTGCTTTGAGCATAGCATCTAGGAACTATCGACTCTACTCGAAAGGGTCGTTCTTTTCCTCCTATCCTTTAGACAGTGATATCCTACTATTAGTGAGTAGGTAGCCATAGTCGTTTGGATGTATGAGGAACATTCAAAGGGACGTTTTATAGTCACAAAGGTAACTGGGCAAGAAACCTTAGTAACTACCCTAGGGTTTTAAGATCATTGTTTACAGAGGCAACGTCGAGATGGTCATCGAGGGACTTATGATCTTTTACTAAACCAGAGGGTAGCCACTAGAATCTCTCACGTTTCGAGAGTTGTGACTACTTTTCCTAAGGCAACCAAAGTGGGAGTACCCTAGTGGTGTATATATGCAAGTGTGTTTGTTTCAGTTATTTGTCTTTGATGTTAGGTTTGCTAACATTGCTTTTAGTTTCTTGCCATACAATCCTATTACCATACATCTAATAGTTAATATATGTACAGGAATTTAAAGTGCGAAAATTAAAGCAATGCTATTACATGGCTTCGGGGAGGGGAATTAATTACATAGTCCAAAAATTTGGGGAGAAATAAAAAGTCGAAAATAAAGTCCTAATTGTAACTATTACAACCCATTTTGCAGTTACAATAATACGAAAAAGTGCGAAAGTGAATAAATGTGCGCGTAATGGAAAATAACGTCTAAAAAAATCCTAAGGTATGAAAATCCTTTTTTGTTTGTTTTTATTTTGGAAAAATGATTTAATTAAAATCCTAAGTCTATTTAGTTTTAAATTAAAGAAAAGGTTAAAATAATTGATTAATTAGTTAATATAATTAATTTTAATTATAAAAGACTAGACCTAATCTTTGTGATTTTTTTATAATTATTTTGCTGAGTAAATAAAACAAAATAAATAAAGGGAAATAATTTAATAACACAAAACAAAATTTAAAGGGCCAGGATAGTGAAGGAAACTATGAAAATTGTAGAATACATGCCTAGATCGAAAAGGATCCTAGAGCTGCCTTTCGATCCAGTGAGGAAACTGGTCAAAGGTGCATGATATAATCCTTCGATCTGGGAACACTGGATCTGCATGAAATTTATTAGAGAAACAAAATAAAAATCCAGACTTGGATCGAATCTAGTCTTGGATTCGATATCCCATATAGATCATGCCCAAGCAATGGCACGATCTCATCCTTGCGCTTAACCTTGTATGTAACGCATGAAAGCAATCACAAACATTAGAAATAACATGAACGTATGATTAATATGAATTTAAAAACCACATACTTAGATAGTTTGAGATTGAAAGCAAATTACCAACAGCGAGATTGTGTGAGTGGTACTCCAGTGTATGTTGGACCTGCCTAGTGCTTGGGAACGCGTCCTACAACCTTCAGGGAGTGAGTGGAGCGCTTGTTGAAGAGGCATGTGAAGGTTGCTTCGATTTTGGATCACTTTGTGAAGATTTTGAGATTTTTGGTGTGACTTTCTGAGGCAGTGTGTTTCTTATCCCTTTTTCTGTCTCTTTGGCAATGTGCCCTTAGCCTTGTATTTATAGGGGTGTGAGGAGAGCAAGTATGGCAAGAGACAAAGGCTTTCAAGGCTATGAGACAAAAATCCAACATATTGAAAGTTGGCCATATTTGGATAATTCTTGCCATTTTGAAATCTTGAGTGATCCTGGACATGTTTCGCCCCCTGACTCTTTGGAATTGACCACATGTATGTCCTTCAAAGGCACCATTTGTGTATCCTTCTAATGGACCAAATGTATTTCCTTCGAAGGCACCATTTGTATGTCCTTTGAATGGACCAAATGTATGTCCTTCGAAGGCACCATTTGTGTGTCCTTTGAATGGGCCTTCTAAATGCTTCTTCGAATGGACCATATGAATGTTTCTTTGGAAGGGATCATCTTGTGTGTCAAAGTATGGAAAACTGTGCATTGAAGGTTATTGGAGGTGGAGTCAGAGCAGGCCTGAAGATAGGCATTGCCCTGTGCATTGAAGGCAAGCACAGAGGAAGTTATTTCCTTGTGGGTCGAAGCACACATAAAAGAAGTTCTTGCCTTGTGAGTCAAAGGCAAGCATGTAGGAAGTATTTGTCTAGTGAATCGAAGGCAAGTATGAGGAAGCCTTTTCCTTGTGAATCCAAGGCAAACATGAAGAGGCCTTTTGCCTTGTAGATCGAAGGCAAGTATGAAGAAGCCTTTGCCTAGTGGATCGAAGGCAAGTCTGAGGAAGCCTCTGCCATGTGGATCGAAGGAAAGTCTGAAGAAGATTTTGCCTTGTGGATCAAAGGCAAGCATGAAGAATCCTTTTGCCTTGTGGATCAAAGGCAAGTTGAAGGAGCCTTTTGCCTTATGGGTCCAAGGTAAGCATGAAGAAGTATTTGCCTAGTGGATCAAAGGCAAACCTGAAGAAGCCTTTGCCTTGTGGGTTAAAGGAAAGTTGAAGGGGCATTTTCCTAAACGAAGCTTGCATGCAGAAGGCCACTACTGGTGAGTCGAACAAACTTGTAGGGGGTTCTTGCATTATGAATCGAAGGTAAGCTTGAAGAAGCCAATGCTCAGTCGAAGCTTTGTAAATTAAACTTGATCGAAGGGGCCCAGCACCCAATTGAACCTTGTGAATCAGGCCTACATCGAAGGAGGCATAATTCCCGATCAAAGACTGGTGAGCCAAGCTTACATCAAAGGAGGCCAAATTCCCAATCGAAGACTTTGAAACAAAAGCTCACTCGAAGGATTCCATATTCCCAATCGAAGCTTACTTTTCTTTGATTTGATGCTTGAAAGCCAAAAATCTAATTGTACTTGTGTAAACTTGGACTTTTGAAGACCCTTATGAGAAAATATCTTGAGAAATGAGAGGGAAAATTTTGAGGTACAATAAACATGTTAAGAAAAACTCATGGAGTTCCTGCAGCATCTCGTGCTCCAACAAATGTTCTCTAATGGTTTCTAATGACATCTTGATCTCGTCAACCTTAGTTACCAGAGTCTGTTCACTACTTTCTTCAATAGCATTGACCGATGACCTTGGGTGAGGAGGCATGGGATTATTCTGAGTATTGGGGCCAACAGAGTTGAAATTTATGGCCTTTGCATCGAGGAGGTCTTGAACTTTACATTTAAATTCTCTATAATTCTCAATCGTGTGGCCTGGGGCTCCAAAATGAAATTTACAATGAGCATTAATGTCATACCCCCTGGGAAGAGGATTTGGTGGTGGACCAAGTTCACACAGTTGAACCAACGGATTGGAAAGTAGTTGAGGGAGAAGATGAGCATAGAACATATGAATAAGATCAAATCTTCTTTCGGGCGCTCTTTTTCTCTGTGGAGCTCTCGTACCTTGAGGTTGTTGATTCTTTTGTTAATAATTCGGAGGTGGTGCAAATTGTTGTTGTGGAAGATATTGTGGTTGAGGAGTGAAAGGCCGTTGTTGGGCCATCGAGGGTGCTGGAATTGTAGCAACGTACACTTGGGGAACATATTGATTAGGAACAGCAGCAGGTGTTGGGAAATACGAAAATCAAACTTGAGGATATGCAGGAGCTTTTCCTTGGTTGATTATGACAACACTAGTCTTACCTTCTTTCTTCTTGATGAAACTAGAAAGTGGCTTCCTACCAATGCCAGTATTGTTGTTGGTATTGTTAGGGACACCTTGGATCGTTCCATCCTTAATACAATTTTCAACATGTTCTCCAATAATGACCATATCAGACAAGGAAGTAGAGGTACTGCTGAGCATGTATTGGAGATAAGGACCTTGTAAAGTACCCATGAACATATCAATCAGTTCACGATCCAAGAGAGGAGGTTGGACCCTTGCATCCAGTTCACATCACCTTTGGGTTTACTCTTTAAACGACTCTTCAGATTTCTGTATCATCCCTTAAAGCTGAGTGCGGCTAGGAGCCATGGTAGTATTATAATGGTAATGTTTCAAAAAGGCGTCATTAAGCTCTCCCCAAGTACTGACATGAGTTCTTTCTAGTTTCATATACCAGTCCAAAGGTTCCCCAGTCAGGCTATCTTGGAATAGGTGCATGAGTAACGGTTCATTTTCAGCATAGGCTGCCAATCATACGACAGTAGGAACGAAGATGAGTCTCTGGGCAGGAGGTGCCTTTGTATTTGTCAAAATCAGAAACCTTGAATTTGGGAGGGATAACTACCCCAGGAACGAGACACATTGCAGCAGTATTGAATCCTGAAGTCTTGATACCCTCCATGGATTTGAGACACTCTTCAAGAGCTTGGTACATATTTGTAGTTTCTTCAGCTCCAGCGGAGAGATTCACGTGGGGATCATTAAGATCAATGACGTCGTGATGATCATCAACATCATTTTGAGGAACTCCAGTAGGAGTCTTAACATTTGCATTATTATTCTCTCCATTTGAAGAAGTGGAGGGGGAAGTAGTGGCAAGCTTGGCAACACTTTGATGTAGCTCTTCTTGACCCTTGATAACTACATGAAGAGTTTCCATAAGATGATCCATTCGAGTGCCAATGGTGTTCATATCCCGACGGAGAGAATTCTGATTTTCTTCGAAAAGATTCATAAGTCTCAGTTAGTTGCTTCTTGTACGGTAGGGATGTGGAGAACTTGTCTTTGTTGTTCACTAAAGCTGATGGAAAAGGGACCCCAATAAGTTTTTATTGTGAATAATGAACGCATGATAGTATGAATGAATGTTTTATCTTCATTTCCGAGGAAATCAAAAGATTTGTCTATATTTTTTAAAAAAATTGTTTTCATTTTTTAAGAGCTCGACCAACGAGACTTGTCTTTGGAATTCCTTAGATATGAGATGTATATACATGATGGTATGATGTCATGGTATGCTATGGCATGAGATTTCATTTCCACATATTCTGGATAACCACTGCGTAGTCCTCTGCATAAGCTGAAAGTAACAGGATCAAAGGTCTGACGTCACAGGCATGGAGTCAAAGTAACCACCCATAAGGTATGTACTAGGGGTTTATCACCTGCCGAACAAGGTTCTAAGGAAACCTTAGAGTCTACGCTCTTCCTTTGGATATTACCGACATTCCAATTACTCGGTAATCAGTAATATTCATAGGAAAAACTTATCCGAGTGCAGCATCGCGTGACAACTACTTCTGGATTACTCTGTTATATTCTCTTCACTATACCTAAAAAGGCCAGGATGGGTTAATGGTTCTACGACTCTCAGCTTCTCTGGTTCCCAGGTCGAAAGCAACAATGTCTTCCCGATTACTCGGTAAACAACCATATATTCAAGGGGACCTCCACTGAGTGGGGCATCTCATACCTCCTTCTTTTATATTACTCCCTCAAAGTTAGCATGACTATACCGCCCGTCCTAATCCTAAATATAACCCCAAGTCCGGGTACAAGACTTATCAAATGTAATCACCCAACCCAATATCAACATATCCAGAATATGTGAGTAGCCACAGTATAATGCAATATACAAAAGAAAATAAAGTAATAAATAATGCGGTAAAGCAAATAAAGAAATAAATTAGTAAAGCAAATAAAGTAAATAAATAAACACCCAAAGAGACAAATACACAAAACTAGGAAAGACTTGCAAAAGGTATCCCCAGCAAAGTCGCCAGCTCAAGCTACCGGCAAAAAACACAGAGCCTCCACCGAACTTTATTTATCCCGAGGGAAGGGGAAATATCGAGAAAACCACAAGAGGATGGATAAGATGGTCTTACGACCAAGAGAAAGGGTAAGAAAGTTGATTATGCAAAGGGAAGGTATTAGCACCCCTTACATCCATTGTACTCAACGAGATCCATTTTGTTTGTTTTCTTCTAAGGGTGTGTTTATCTATATATTATACTTGCTAAGGGGAAATAAATGGTTTTTTTATTAGTGTGTTCGTGAGGGTCTCGCAACTCCTTGCCTATGTATCTAGTGAAGGAATCAAAATGTTGTAGTTCTTCTAGAAAATATTAGTTTGTTGGTGTTTTTAGTGGGCGACTTTAACACAGCCATTCTAGCAATAGGCACGGCCTGTATCGCAGTAGAACGGAGATAACATGCCACTTTGGAAAGGTATTGATTGGTTGAGTGTTTTGTGAGTTTTAAAATGAATTTGAATAATGATTAAATGTTTTTGGATTTTTGATTTGTGGATGAGAAGTTTTAATTATAAATGAAGAAAGAGTTTAAGAAGGGGACTAAGAAACCTTAATGTTGTCATGCATGGGTCCTAACCTAAAGTCTAATTAGTTAATATCTTAAAGAAGAGGAAACTATCATCCTAAGGGAGCATGTTGTAAGCATAAAGTAAAAGGAGATAATGTTTGTGAAGAGTGATCATGCATGGCGATCATAGCAAAAGTGACGACACAACGAGTAATATCATGAAAGGCGTAAATGGAATGCTTGGTGTATGGGAATTGAACCGGGTTATGATTAACCAAGGGGTGAACTTGATTAATCTCGTGAGAGTAGGTGCTCCTATCCTCAAACATGAGACCCTTTATGCATGAAAACACTTGGTATATGGACCAAAGTGGTTGATTCGGGTTATGGTTAACCAAAGGCAAGATTTGATTAACCCCGTGAGAATGACCTTACCCAAACTCAACTATGAGACCCTTTACGGAGATGCTTGGTATGTAAACCAAGGGGAGAGAAATTGCTTCAATGTATAAGATAAAAATCGAAAGCTCATACAAGGTGGCTATATGCATGCTCCTAGAAAGTGGGACTAGCGTAACACTAGTATTCTAAATGACCAATTGGAATAATTGATCGAGTAGTTGTCGCTGTAGAAAATCCCATGACCAAACTATAAAATGTGTGCAAGTGTGCATGTGTAGGTGGATACCTGTTCATTGATGATGAGCCCAAGAGGAGGCCATGTGCTCTAATTGGAAAATTATGTGTATTTAATCAATAATTAAAATGCATAAATAAATAAAATTCTAAGCTATAAAAAAATAAAATTCTAAGCTATTACAAACCATATGGGAACGGGGGTACAAGTTTACGAATGAATCGAATCGAAAGTTCGATTAAAAATCTAAATAAATAATCAATACAACCCAATTAAAATAAATAAATAAACTAATTAAACTAAACCATTTTAAATCTATTTAATAAAATAAAGTTATTAATAATATTAAAATAATATTTTCAGTTTAATTGTTTATTTAAAATAATAAAATATTTTGTATTTTTAATATTTGATAAAATAATTATAAAAAAAAAACAATATGTTTAAAAAAAGAAATGGACCTGAGTGTAGTGTAATCTGAGGGGTGCTGAAAGGAGGGCGTTGGGCCAGTGAGTGTTAGGCTCAGCTACAAATTTTGTTTGAAACAGAAAACAAACAAAAAAGCACAAAATAATAGAATGGGCCTGGACCATGAAGTAGACAGGGGGTGCTGAAAGTAGACCGTTGGGCCCAAAGAGATGGATCTCTCTGGATCTAGTGTATTTCTCTAAGAAGGTTCACCGTGGGGAAGCGTGGCTTGGAGCGTTTGATCTCCATCACAAGGCTGTTGGAGGAGGTGTATGGTATGGCTGATGAGGAAGCTGCATGGAATCATAAAACAACAATTGAATAGGTGGTGACAAATGTCACCATCGTATTAGGCCGTAATCCATGGTTATTTAAAAAAACAAAAAAACACTTAACCAAATTAAACATAAAACATAACCCTCTCTCTCTCAGTCTTCATACATTCTATCTTCTTCCTCTGATGAGGTCCTCGCCGGAGACGACAATGCGACCGCGTCATAAATCGCCTCACGGAGGTGACGACGGCGACACGACACTAAAACCCATTTTTATTACATATTCTAAATCGTCTTTCTCTACTCGTCTCTAATCTATGATTGTTTTTTGCAGATTTCTAGCCAATAACCCCAGATCTAAAAAGAGGTGACAGAAACCCTAGTTTTCAAAGTTCAAGCAAATGATGATGGTGATGATGGTGATGTTGGTGAATGCAAATCAGTGATAAAATAAGGAAAGGGGTCAAAGAAGCGAAGCCTCGTTCTCCACGGATCCCTTACGATTTTTCTACCTCTTTCGGTGATTTCGTGGTGAGATCTCTCTTTTTCTTTCTTCTTCTTAGTCGCGAAAATCACGATCTCTTTTCTTCTGAAGGGTTTTTTGTTAGCGAAAATGATGAGTAGGTTAGGGTTTGCTTCCTTAATGGATTGATGTGATTTCTAGTTTGTTAGCTTGTTATGTATCAGTTATTTTTGTGAGATGGATTTTCTGAAGGGGGTTTTGAGGAAGGTGATGATTGAACCTAGATCCAGAGTTTTCTGTGAGATTTGCAGCTTTTTGTATTTGAATGATATCTCTCTTTACTGAAGGGTTTGAGGAATATGATGATGGTTAGAGTTTGTACTTTGCGATTGTTGCTATTTTTTTGGTTGCTACTATTTTCTTTGGTTGCTGCTATTTTCTTTGGTTTGAACAGTCCTCTCTTTTCTATCTATTTTGTCTCTGTTATATATTGAAGAGAAAAGAATTTGGGGAGGGGGAACAATAACATGATTTTGAATAGTTTTGTTGCCCTGCTCTGTTACTTTTTTATGCTTCTTTTATCTTGCTAGCTTTGTGCAAGTTTTGGATAGGTTTTGGACAGTTTAGGTAGGTTTTTGACGTTTGGACAGGTTTTTTGGCCTGTTATGTTTGGACAGTTTGGAGAGGTTTTTGACAGTTTGGACAGGTTTTTTTTGGCCTGTTATGTTTGGACAGGTTTTGGGCAGAAAATATGCAGGGCAACAGTCTCATTTTTGGGACTGTTTTGGTTGACTTTGTTGCTGCAGCTTGTTTTTGAATCTTTTTTCTGATTTGTTACACTTGAGATTTGGCATTTGTTATACTGCAGGGACTTTCTTTTTCTCTTATTGTGAACCAAAATGACCTTTTCTGATTTGCAGTAGGAGATAAGGCCTATGATTTAAAACTTTGAAATTTGATTTGTATGAGTCTGTGAGTTAGGCTTAGCACATGATTGAAAACACTCTAAATTTCTGATTCCAAACACAAACCCTCATGATGAGATTAGAAGAAAAATTGCTTGACACTTGTTTAAATTTCAATGAACAAACCAATTTTCTTGTTTGTTTTTCTTTTCATGTGAGGGTTGATGGGAGGTGAAAAAGTCAAGGCAAAGCAAGGTTGAAGACTTGAATAAGAAGTCATGCCAAGGTGTGAGGACAAGCCGCTTGATGATGGAGCAAAGAAATTTGAAGAACAATTATCTTTTCTTTGTAAACAAGATACTTGTAACTTGTATTTCAACTTTGTAAATTTCTTTGTAAAATGCTCCAAATGTAATTAATATGAAACTTGAATGTCTTCTCTTTGAATTTATGAATGATGAACTTGTTATATGGAAATGGGATAAATCTTGAATCTTGGTTGAAACTTGAATGATATTTGAATCCTGAATTTCTATTGAAATTCCTTTGATGATGAATATGCTTGATACAAGCCACTTTTGAAAATAACTTTGAATCAAGGTGGACTTTGTATAAATTGAATGATTATGAATGGATAAAACTTGAATGAATCTCAAAACAATCACTCGAATGAATCTAAATTCAAAACCTGCCTTCAAATTTAAGTCCAAAATTTCTTGCATTAGAACGACAAGTGCTTGAGGAAACAAGAACGCCTTGATTACAATGAACCTACAACATTATTTATTGTGCCATGATTAGACGTTCATCAATTTAACCGTCGGGCTCTTAAATTTGTGACTTAAAGATCTCAAGAAGAAAAACTTGAAGTGTGAGGAGATATTTGACATGAAATCACTAACCAAATGACTTTCAATTGATGCATGTTTACAAGCCAAATCATGATGAGTATCAAAACCCTAATTCACGGATAGATGAATAACGATCTTCAATGAATCAAAAAGCTTTTGACTTGATGAAAATATATCTCAATGCACCATATGATAGCTCTCGAGGAAACCTTATCAAAACTGATGAACAAACACAAATGCTTAGGTAACTTGATTCACTGTCCACTGAGAAATATCTTGAACCTAAGTATACCAATAATCTTAACTATTTCCAACCAAGAAGTTAAGATATCACATCATACTTGAAAAATGCTAAATGCATGATGCTCAAGATAGCCAAATTATCAAAACCCTAATTCACATGATTCACTTGTTGAAACACTTTGAACAAGCCCTGGACATTAGCGATCTTGGAGAAATCCATAATAACCATACTTCAAAAACCTAATTCCACATAGTCCACTGCTCAAGAACCAGATGAAACTTCCTTTAACTGATGAAGGAACCTCAAAACCAACATAAAACCCTAGTCTTACACGAATACCGCTTCTTGAACCAAAGTGCTTTATTCAATGAAATACATGATATGCAAATGAACTAGTGAAGATGATGTAGATGAAATGCAAAGTCTAAGCCAGACAAAAGTAAAAGGTAGGACAAATTTGGGGTATGAAAAACATTAACTCATTCTATTTTCACAACCTTTTCATTCTCCTTTACAGAAAAAGAACCTTTGCTATTTTCCATCTCACTGTTCAAATTTTTTCAAAGATGTCACAACATCATGCTTCGTCTCCCTCAAAGTGCCCCTACGATGAAGCCAAGACTTCCAGGTCAAAGACTCTCAACCGTTTTGAGGAGCTCTCCCTTGATAAAGTCCTGGTCATTGCTCATCTGTAAAATATTCCACCTCTTGAGAAGAAGGTCAAGAAACCCAGATTGTCACATGCAAAGAAATCCAAAGACGAGTTTGACACTACTAAAGGTGATGCTCATACTGCTACTGATGATAGGTCAGAAGAAGAAATTGTTAATGTTGATAGGAGTATTAGAAGGCTGGTACATAGGGTGCTAAATGAAGGTTTTGTTGTGCCTGAGATTTCTACTCCTCTTGCCTGGATGCTTGCTCAGGCTGACAAAACAATTGATCCTCAAAATACTGCTGAATCATCTGCCTTAAAGAAAGATGTTTCTGAAATTAAACTTGGCAAGATTGCTACTTCTATTCTAGAAGAAGTGGAAGCTAATGTTGAGAAATATGTTGAGACATCATCTGCTGAGAAGGACTCTCCTGCTAAGGAAAATGTCGGTAGCTCCAAAATTGCAAAGAATTCAAATGTTGATAATATGGTGAATGTTGATGAGCTGTCTCACAATGACCTTATTTCCAATGTGGTGCCTGGAATTGCTAAAAGGATCAAGTCTTGAAAGGTTAAGGATGTGAATGTCACACCCCCTGTCAAGAGTATCAAGAAGAAGACTATGTAAGGTCCCCTAAAGCCCGAAATTAAAGTGGTTCTTCCCTCCAACAAAAGAAAAGTTAGACCTGATGGCTCCTCAGTTGATGATGAGGATGATGTCTAGAACATTTCTCCTATGAAGAGATCTAGAAGTAAGAAGAAAGTCGCATTAGTAGAAGAAGCTGACTCTAATTATGATGTCGAGGAAGATGTCCTAGACATCTCTCCTGTGAAGAAATCTCCAAGCCAGAAGCTTTTTGTCAGGGTGCCTGATGCTCCTCTTGACAATATTTCCTTCCATTCTGTTGGCAATGCTGAAAAATGGAAATATGTTTTCCAAAGAAGGATTGCTCTTGAAAGAGAGTTGGGAGAAGATGCACTGGAATGCAAAGAGATTATGGAGCTGATCTCATTTGCTGGCTTAATGAAGATTGTCACCAGGTTTGCAAAATGCTATGATACACTTGTTAAGGAATTTATTGTTAATATTCCTATAGATTGTGTTGATCACAGAAGTAAGGAATATATGAAGGTGTTTGTTAGAGGTAGATGTGTTGAATTTTCCCCTGCTGTCATCAATAGATATCTGGACAGCTCTGAAGATGATTACTGTGAATTGGAAGTGATTGATAATCAGGTGTGCAAAGCCATCACTGCAAACCAAGTGAGTGATTAGCCCTTGAAGAATAAGCTCTATGTTAGTAAATTAAGTGTGAAATATGCTATCTTGCATAAAATTGGAGCTGCTAACTGGGTCCCTACCAATCACACCTCAACCATTACAACTGGTTTAGGAAAATTTATCTATGTTGTTGGAAATAAGAAATTGTTTGATTATGGTGCTCACATTTTTGAATAGACTATAAAGCATGTAGGAAACTGTGCTATCATGATGCCTATTGCCTTTCCTTCTCTTATTTGTGGAATTATTCTAAATTAACATCCTGGAATTCTATCTGGCACTGATGTAGTTTGAAAAGGGAGTCTGCCTTGTCCCTTCACTTTAAGCCGTTTTCAGGTAAACATGTCCCATACATTGTTTTGACATCCGCCTCCTCTAAAAAAAAGACCTCAAGCAAGGATGATATGATTACTGAGTTAGTGGAAGCCTGGAAGGAATTGATGAGGTAATCAGAGTTAGCTCAGCAAGAAAGCTAAAATTTGAAAAGCTGGTCAACGAGCTACATAAGGATAACAGTCTTGATGATATTGTGAGTACTGAAGGAGGAGATTCTGATATTGAAGGAAGTTCTGATGTTGCCAAGTCTGATGACAGTTAGACTATGTGTTGGTGCCTTCTTTTTCTTATTTTCTTTTGTATTTTGATATTTATGCTCTTTAAGGTACTTGTATGTGCTTGACATTTGGTTATTCTTGTTTGTACCTATTTTTCTACTTCTCTCGTGATTGCATGTTATTTGGCATATTGTGTCTAAAAAGGGGGAGAGAAACTGATTGTTGACTGATTAACTTCTAAGTTTAAGGGGGAGTTGTTGACTGACTAACTGCTAAGTTTTAGGGGGAGCTTCATTTCTTTGGTTGATGGGGAGCCTCATGTCTCAGAATATGTCCTGACATCTTCCTCTGATAACCGCTAACTACTAACTGAGTTTTTCTTTTTGAGTTTTTCTTTGTTGCTGCTCTGATAATATGCTCAAATAATGTTTTAGCCAAAATTTGCCAAAGGGGGAGTTTGTTAGTGTTTGTTGGAAGCAATTTTGGTAAGACAATGCTTTGGTAATATTTTGCTTAATGTCTTGACATGTGAAGTAAAACATCTCAATTTTTTTTGAAATGATGTCAAAGAAGATGTCTTGACATCTGCTTGCTAATCTGAACGTGCCTTCAGATTTTCTGTTTCCTGTTTTTAAGCGTGGCTTATTCAGGTTTTATGGTTTATAACTTGCGAAAAATATGAAGGAATATTTTTCGATCTGTCTTATCCTTTTGAATTATATCTTGTCTTATTTTCATGGAAATATTCAAGGGATTGGAATATTTGTTTTTTAGCCCAAACCCGCTGCTGCGCCTTTATAAGGACTTGCATCCTTATTCGTTTCACTACAACTTTTGAAGAAGAATATATTCTTTGTGTGTTTTAGAAGTCTAAGTATTATAATTGTAATACACTCTAAGTATTGGTTTAATACTTGAGTTGTAATTTGAGTTGTTAATTGTGGATCATTCATAAGCTTTTAAGTATTGAATTATTGAAGTCTTTAAAACTTAATATTTCTGTTGTTCTTCACTGTTAGTGATTGAAGGGATTTGAGGAGGGCCTCATACCTAGGTGTCTCTTAGGTATAAGTATAGAACGGGTAGTGATTAAGTGATTAGATCATAAGATGGTTATTTAGTGAGGGTCTATGAATTGATACTATTTAGGGGACTTGTCCCTGACTTGGTAGCCCTCAGAGTAGGTGTTGTTGTACATCAAATTGGGTTAACAATCCCTTGTGTTTTTACTGCTTTTAATATTGTTGCATTTTATATTGTCCTCAGATATTTGTGTCATGACATCTCCTTCGACATCACATATCTGATACCAGAATTTCAAAACAATTGTAGTATTTTCCTATTAAAAATATATTTATAATAAATTATAACAGTATTTATTAATTCAAAACTTTTTTAATACTAACTCTTTTTAAATACTTTAATTGCATTAAATATTTTTCTCATGCATTAAAATCTATTTTTCTCATATTGTATCATATATTCGAAAACACCTAACCAATCAAATGCTAACTTATTTTCTACTAACATAATTCAAACATATTTATTTTCAAAAAAGGATTATGGGAACTTCTTTTATAGACAGTGAACTTCGTCTACAATTCCGCTATTCACACACCCAGACGTGGTTCAAGGAGAATTTGAGATATTTCCATAATCCATAAAAAAAACTAACCAAACAACCACGAACTACAATTTGGGACTTTGATTCCTCATAAGAGGTTACGTAGGTATACGACTTAAAAATTATGGCGAGTTCCCCTAATTAAAATTAAAACCCTATTCCTAAACCCTAGTATCCTTGTGAACAAGGTAGATGAAGGGTGCCTAACACCTTCCTTTCTTCCAAAGTGAGTAAAGACTTAGAATCTCTGATCAAATTAGGGTTATCTATTATTCACCCGTTGATAGGACAAAAAGTAATGGTGGCGACTTGTTATTTTTTGCCGGTTATTACATTATGGTGGTATTAGTTTAGCTTTTATTTCTAAAATATGATGAAATATCTCTTCTTCTAAAATCAACCACAACAAACCCTTTTGTTATTTTTACCACGAACTACGAGGTTTTGATCCTTAATTGGTACGTAGGTATAAAACTATGTCTTTCCAAAAAAAATATCCTAAAATATACTTCTTTTTCCATCTCCACACTCAATTAGAAAACAAACAATTTTAAACCAAAAAAACACAAATATTATAAGTGGTTCCTATAGAGTACTATAGATGCACAGGGTGTTAATACCTTCCCTTTGTATAACCAACCCCCGTACCTTGGATATCTTTCTTATGCTTTGCTTTTAGTATTTACTTCTTGCATTGCATGTTAAACAATAGAATTTCGATCTTTTACCTTTTCCTTTGAAACAATAAAGTTCGGTGGTGACTCCTTAAGTCTTTGTGAGTCAAGTTTCTCAATAGCTTGGTCTCCTTGATTTTTTCACCGCGACAGTAAGGCTTTTAAATACAAGGAGAGTTACCTAAATTGTAACGATACCTTGCTTGTAACAATTGTTCAAATGAAATCGTTATTGGAAGGAGATAAATCTTATGTAGTAACAGCGAACCACTCACCATAGAAGAGAGACACATTATTACTCAACTTTCTCTTTTTCAAAGTTTTTACTGCTTGAAAATGTTACAACATTTGGAATGACACTCTCTATGCAATTGAAAATGATTTTCTGAGATTGCACACTCCATTAGGTAAAAGAATATAGTCGGAAGACCGTCCAAAACAGCTACTACTATAGTTCTTCAGTAATTTAATTCCAAAATTACCCCTTATAACTTCATTGTAACTTTGACTTAAAGTTATGATAAAATCCTTCCCATATCTTATTAGACATACCAAGCTTAGGAGTGTCAATATTTGCCTGATAGCAAGATCCATGACATAATGATGATAAAACCAATGACTTTGTTCTAAAAGCAGAATAAAATCCATGTACCTTGATTGCAGTAGCGTGTCACACTACAATGTCATGACATCCAGTTTGGCACTGCACTCCTTTAGTAATCAATCCAATTGAAAAATACATCTTCATTTAGAAATACCTAATCTTCAAGATATACTAAGATTCAATTAATTATAACCTAAGAGACTAGAATATCCTCGTATAATACAATCTTCTTCAGACTTGGCCAAAAGCTTTTTTACTCCAAGACTCACCATCATTGCATATTTCATCTATGAAACAAACGATGATCACAGGACAATATAAACTCCAAATAATGAACTTCTATTTTCAAACAAAATTTTGTTTTCTTGAGAGCTTTCTTACTCATTGCCTCCTAGCCCTTTAGAGTCTTCCACAACCTCTAGAGTAACAAACTACTGAGATGATGTTCCAACATTTGGTTGAACATCAACATCTTCCTCAATATACACATCACTGATTTTGATTCTGAAGTTATCATCACTAAAAGTACCTCTCTCAATAGAGTAACTCAGAAACATACCTTATTCTCATTCAAGGACTAGACAAGAACCTTTGCAGACTTCACAGATAATAGATTCACTTTGTTAGTGATCATAAAAGAAAATTATATATATATATATATATATATATATATGTATCCATTAGGACACTTATCTTGCATTGAATTAAACAGATCCATAGAACAGGTTCTAGAGCTTTTGCAACTGTCTGATGTTGCACCTTCTGATGTGACATCTTGACTTCATCTTCCTTGAACATCAAGCAAAAAGGATAAGAAATTAAATACTTCTGGGGTTCACAAATAGCAATTGTTTTTAAATCCTCATAAGAACTTCTTGCATTTCATAAAAGACAAACATTCTTCCTCGATTACAAATACCTTCATACCTTGATCACATAACTGACTTATGTGAAACACAATAGCCATCAGTCATTCAATAAGAATAAAAATTACCAAAACTTAGAGAATCCATCCAAAATTCTTTAGCTATCCAATGACCTTAATTTTCCCTTTTAGCATTAATAAGAAAAGGATTAGTTGATTATAATGAGACTTAAACAAACCATCAGGAACACTTTTACTACAGTCAAGTGTCTGTAACAGTAAGTGCCAAAATATCAATCTTCATAGTTGAATTTCAAAGAAAGGTATAAGAGATAAGGCAAATACCACCTTCTCTGAGTATTAACCATTTCCTGGTTAATCTATGCTGATTTTGACCTTTGAGAAAGTCAAAGAAAAACAAATAAAACTGCTAAGATCAACTTTTCATAGAAGATACATCCCCAATGGAAGTATCTGCTTCTAGCATGAGTATTCTGATGTCTAGCATAATGTTGATACATTAAGATTGACATCATTGAGTCAACTTGCCTTTTGATAAAAAAGTCATTTTGTCACTTTGAGTTTTCTTTTTGCTAGTTATAGCTTGAAACCTCCATCCTCCTTCAACCATATTTCCACTAGAAGAAACCTCTCCAATTTTTCTAAACATATCCTTAAAGACTTGATCATGATATCAAGTTTTTAGGAATAATATAGTCACCTCACCTTGTAAGTCATGGATGGTAGACAATCCTTCATTCTCTTAAGACATAAAATTAGAAATAAATCACCTCATATTTCTTCATGGTTGATAACACCTTTTAATCTAGATACACAGATATTTGAATATAAATACCCAGTACATCATGAGATAATTCTTTAAAACATAAATCTTCATCAGAAGTCCATCTTCCAGTCTAACCAGTAAAACCCCTGGAACATTCATAATCAGGATCACTTTCCTAATTAATTCAAGAAATAGAAAACACACACATTTGTTCTTGAGATAAGTAGGACATTCTACTCCACAAATATCCAAGGTCTTCACACTCATATGAATGTCTTGACATTAATTGATCTACACATCAGTTCCAGCCTTTCCTTTAGCATCACAGACTTGCTGAAGTTAGTACAGATATTTTGACATTTGGTCTAGACATTCTGTCCAAACTCTTTAACACCTGATTGGATTGACTTCTAAGGAACACAATAGTAATAAGAAACTCTTCATTAAGACCAGGGCATAATTTTCTGAAGGTTGGAAACAAAAAGAATGCTCTAATTGTTCTTCAATGACTTTCATGATAAACCACTTGATTAGAAACCTGAGAAACCTTCTTCTTGATCATCCTCACATCTAATTTCTTTTCTTCCAACCACACTTAGATGTGCCTTTATGAGTGAACTTGAGAAATTCCCAAGTATCTTTGGCTACAACACAAGTGATGTAGAGAACTTACCAATTCCATAGACCATGAAGTTGATAATTTCAAAGTAACAAAAAGCCAACTCAAACTCTTCCCTTCTATCTCTTCAATACCAGGATTCTCCTATCCTGATAATTCTTCAAGATTTGTTATCCATAGATAACCAGAGTACTATTATTCCAGCCTTCCAACAAGAACAGTAGTACCAGAAAAAATACTCCTTGAAGCTCACCCAATAGACCAGGGTGTCTACTCTGATACCAATTGAAATTCTTTGGTACAGGAACACATTTTAATACTGATATTCCAACATTAGAACAATGTCACGACAGATGTTACAACATCTGTTTTGACATCCTGAACTTATTTATCATGATTCAAGTGATGCTGAAATTAAATTGTAGAATGATAAATAACACATAGAGTTTTTAAACTAGTTCAGTGAAACTCGCCTACTATGGAGGCTACCAAGTGATGCGTTCGCAAGTGCACGGAAATATCGAAGTAATATAAAAGATTGTCAAACCCAAAAAGACTAATGTCAACCTACTCTAATTTATTGTCTCTTTGTAAAGATAAGACTAATGAATGATTGGATTTGGGGAAACTAAGAACTAAAACTGAAATAAAATAAAGATTAAGATAAATATAAGAAAAGACAGACTGGAATGTGTATTTCGCGTATCTCAGGGACTCTGTAACTCGTTGGCTTGAATAAAGACAATATCTGAACAAGTTCTAATTAATTCTAAAGTGCTCTCGTTGTGCTTATGATTAATACCTAGTTTTTACTATCTGGTTCGATCCCCACGTTCTCGCAGTGCCGACTCGAACCTTAATTAATTTCCCACTCTCATGGAAAAACCGTGTTAAATAACCTCTCTCTCGTGACTAGGCTATTTAAATTAAGTTTAAAAACAAAGACCAAAACATAATTTCTAAATAAATATTAAGCCAACATTCGTTACCGAGTCCCATCGGAGACGACGGTCCTCACATACCGGATTCTAAATGATTTAGATAGACATGGAATTAAACATAAAAAATTCAATTAAAAACAACATGAAAATTAAATTAACAATCATAAACAATAATTATAATAAAGCAGCAAAGAGAACCTGTAAAAGAGAAACTTGAATTAAAACTGAAACTAATATTTAATAATCCGGCAAGCTTATGATCCAAGCGTACAAATGAAAGTTCTTAAAACAAATGGTGTGGTAGTTCCTCGATGTGAGAAACTACCACTTTTACATACTGAGTTTTCTTCCTAGAAACTAAGAATAATAATCTGTGCACAAAAACTTACATTCCAAAACAACGAGTGTTAGGTGCTTTATATAGTGAGAAATGCTAGAAGTTATCACGTGAGAAGTATTGGAGATAATGGACAAAGTGGAGAAAGAAGTGGAAATATGGGAAGTTGAAAAGATCATGGGGTGATAATGGTCTTCGTGAGTGGTTACATGAAGAAGACATGGAGAAGAACTTCTTATTTAACACTGAAATCAGCCTGTGACGAGTGCCATGCAATGTGTGTCGTGGGGCACACATATTTTTATCTTGTGCCGAGCGGGACGCGTTGTGTGTCGAGGGGCACACTAATTGAATTTGTGGCGAGCGGCATGGGGTTGTAACGACCGTCACAGTCCTCTGATGTAATTTCTTTTGTTTTCTGCTACAAAGTCACACATTTTATGTCATTTCTTCCAGTTTCTTTCTCCTTTTCATATTTAGGTTCATTTCTAGCATATACCTGAAATACAATAAAATACCAGCATAATATGACATAAATAAATAATAATAATAATAAAATGCATGCAAGTTGAGCCAGAAAATTCGATATAATTTTGTGTTATCAAATATCCCCACACTTAAACCATTACTTGTCCTCAAGCAATCGACCAACACGGTAAAAGAAATGATAAGCGAGCTTTGAAACAAGGGAACAACGCGACTCCTAATCATACGTGGCTGCTAGGCTAATGTTAGTTTGATAGTGTGATACGGTGGCAGAACCGACTGTTTAATATTGGTTTGCATTTTGGATTTTTTATTCACAAAATGTCGCGGTAAGCAAGAGTCGCCATCGACTTTTATTTCATCCAACCGGAAAGGAAAAAAGTACAGAAAAAAATTCTTTTTCGAGATATTCTGAGTACGAGGGGTAGATTATAGAAAGGGAAGGTGTTATCACCCTTTCTATCCATGGTTTTCCATGGACTCTTAGGTACTTGCTCGTTTTTAAATTGCTTGTGTTTGTGTGCTTTGTTTTTTGAAAAGTTTGACTTTGTGATAACCCTTGTATCAGTCCTCAAAGGTGTGAGGAAGTTGTTTTGAAATTTTTTTTGAAAAGTGTAAGTGTGAAGAGTTTTGATTTGAGCAATTACCTATTAGCATCTACCTACTCGAAAAAAGATCGTTTCTATTCTTGTTTCCTTTAGGCAGCATTATCCTACTATTGAGAAATAGGTAGCCCCATCGTTTGAATTTGTAAGGGTCAATTCGAAAGGGACGTACGATCACTAAAGAAATGTTAGGACAACTCAGTAATAACCCTAGAGTCTTAAGATCTTTCTCGAGGCAACATTTCCGAGGCAACATTCGAATGGGACAAATTTTGACCTTTTAGACTGGAGGGAAATCACTAAGACACCCTATGCTTAATGATCGTTTACCGAAGGCAACCGAAGTGAGAGTATATCCTAAGAGTGATGTGTGCGAGTGATTTGTTTTCATTTATTTGATCTTTGCACATTAGGGTTTTTTAACTGTATTAATTTGTCATGCATTCTTGCCATACAATCCTATTAGCATACATCTAGCAGTTAAATATTTGCAGGAATTAAAAACGCGAGAAAATAAACCTAACTATTACAAGGCTTCGGGGAGGGGGATTAATTACATAGACAAAAAAATTGGGGATTCAAACAGTAAAATAAACCCTAAATTAACTATTACAAACCATGACCAGTTACAAAAATATTGGCAAAATAATTAACAAGCGCGCAGTGAATTAAATACGAGACGATTAGGGTTTTGACCCTTGACTAAACCTAACTGCCATTGAAAAAAATGTTTTTGTCATGTTTTGTTATTTGTGAAAATGATAAACAATTAAATTAAAAAGAAAATCCTAAGTTCTAATTAATGTTAATTTTGAAAAAATAAATTAATTCATTCTAAAAATCTATTTTTGTGTTTTGGTTTATTTGAGAAAAAGAAAAGAATTAAATCAAGAATTTAACCTAGTTTTTTCTAATTGATTTTAATTTAAAAAAAAAACAAGTTAAAATTTCCCTAAATTAAATTAAACTATTTAATTGAAAATTAAATTTTATAAAAAAAAAGCCTAATTCTAATTTTGTGAATTCTTGATTTTATGATTTTATAAAAAATGATTAATGGTGTTAATTAAAATAATTAAAGGAAATATTAAAAGAATTAAAAAAAATAAGAAATAAGAAAATGTAGAGACGGGCCTGTGTGTTAGCAATTCTGGGGGGGTGCAAATCTGATTTCTCTGGGCCCAAAAACTCCAAGGCTTGGTCAACCATGCTTGATTTGGGTGTGGATGTTGACTTGAGGAATATGGTGGATCTTCAATGGAGAGGCATTGGATCTGGCTAGTTGGGCATCAAAGGATGGATGTTTGAGGTTGTATAGTGAGCCTCATGATGAGCAACGTGCTGGATAAGCTAATTGAAAATAATACAAATAAAACACTGGGACCTGGGGATCGAACCCAGGTCCTTATACTCAATTCCAACGCTTGCTTGCCAGCTGAGTTATGATGGTCAGTTATGATAATAATAATAATACAATATAATATGAGAAAAAGAAAAGGATCTGATTTCAAAACGCGCGAAATTCAAACGGGCCAGTCCCACGCTGCCACGCCTTCGTCTCCTTCCTTGACTCGTCGTTTTAGAAAACCATACTTTTACCTACAGACGTTTGTTGTAGGTATAACCCTGTTCATATCCAAAATTGCATATGATCAAGATAAATGACAAGTACTGGTACTAATCAACTCGTCTCATCCTCATGAGCATCATGGTACCAGAATCAAAGCCCAATTTTGCCTGCATTGAAAACCCTTAAACAAGAACACAAAACCCTAACCATGGCAATATCACGTACAGGCATCAAAAATGCAATTAAACGGCATGGTTAGCTTGCAAACATGATGACAAACATGAATATAACAATCAAAAGTGCTAATGATACGTAAATTGCAATAATCGAATTTGAAAAATATACCAAACCGCGTGAGGTGTAGAGCGAATTTATGAGTGTTTCAGGCCCTGGGAGTGATTGGAATAGCTTCCTGGGATGTCTGCAAGTGATTGGAATGGCTAGAACACCTTGAGTTCGCCTATGGAAGAAGATTCGTCTCACACTTTTCTTGGAAATTTTCAAGTTTTTTTTCTGGTTCTACACGACCTCTAACCCTCCTCTTTTGATCTGCAAAGCTTTATTATATAACCTAGAATGAATTAGGTTAACAAACTTGGCATCAATCTTTGCATTTATCCAAGATTTGATTTTATTTTCAATTTGTATGATATCTTTCTATTTTCATACCAATCATGCCTTTCTTGTACCAATTGCCATTGATTCGAATTGATCATGCAAGCTCAGCATATCTTGATTGCCAATCTGTAAAAAAACAAATCAAATCATATCTTTGATAATTTTCATCATTTATTTGATTTAATTCACTTTTTAATTAATGAAAAAATCAAAATAAATTAAAATAAATGAAGCAAATAATGTGTGGATAATTATTTGAGTCATGGACCACATTATAATTGAGGTGAAAGCATAAAAAGTTATGCCCATTTAGCAAAAAATGCAAATTTGAGCACATTTGACTTTTGGCAATTTTGCAAGAATGGTCAACTTGGCCAATGCATAACTCTCTCAATTTTTACCCTAGAGAGGTGTTCTTGGACTTTTTTAGAAATCTTAGGATTTCCTCTAAGCAACCCTTTTAGTCTTATCTCAATTGAGTCTTCCATGTTCATGTATGAAGCTTTGACCCAAAAGGTGTTTTTGTTGACTTTTCAAAAGGAGCTATAATGTCAAAATTCATATCTTTGTTTGAGTGCATATTCTAAACTTTGGAGATGAAGATGCATTGTAGGGAATTGCATCCTATTCAAAATGAGATTTGGATGGGTCATTTCTGATAAAGTATGAGAAAGTTATGCTTGGTCAAAGTTGAGTTAACTTTTCCTCCAAGACCCTAATTTAGTAACATTTGGGTTTTGATGAATTGTGAGCAATCCTTGCGGAATCATGATCAAAAATTGATAAAATGATTAATAATACTTAAAAATGAGGATGTTGACCAAAAATCTTGAAGTTTGACTGTATGTGGGCCACAGTTGACTTTTGACCTAGCACAGTTGATTTTCAGGCATTTGAGCAATTGACTGAGAAAACTTCTTCTGCGAGGCTTGAAACTTGACATGGATGATCTTGAGGACATATTAGGACAATGGTGAGAATTTGAGTCCTTTGTGGTTCACATATCTTGATGAAGATGGAAACCCTAATTAGAGATAGACTGCCTTAGGAGAGAGTTTGTCTGGTCAACTCTTGAACTTCCTTGAGCAATTTAGGGACCTCACTTGCCATGTGTTGAGAAATATGGGAGGAAAAATTTTGGGGTACAACAGCTTCCCCTGTTCAATATTATTAAACCTGAGGATGTAGATTGGCTCGTCTGCCTTTCGTGATCTGAAGGTGGAATATGATTGAACACTAGAGTGCCCAGAAATTTGCACTCGCATGAAGTGATACTTGATTTGTGATATCGGGAATGGGCTTACAGATGCCATTTGGTAGTTTCTAGGGAATTTTAGGAGATGGGCTTAAAGATTCCATACGAAGAGATGTCTACCGCATAAGATATTCCTTTGCGAGAACCAGTATATATGTTGTTGAGGAGGACTTCGCTAGGGAATGTTGGTCTCTGTCCTGGGAGAAATAGAGTTTTAGGAGCTTCAGTTGTCTGTAACTCTACTGGGGAATAACTCCGGTTTGGGAAGCGGAAGCGAACTGCATATCTGGTCGGGGTATATGCTCCACCGCGACTTTTTGAGGAAATGTGAAATCAATTGTGTTTGATCGGGTCCCAGTCTTACAGTGTTGTGGACTGCTGTTTGGGAATAAGAGAGGAAGAACCTGGATAGTAAGGTTATGAGAAGGAACCTGGATAGTAGGGTTACTTCGAGATGAAATCCTGGACAACAGGAATGTGAGAAGGAACCTGGATAGTAGGGTTGCTTCGATGTGAATGCCTGGATAGTAGGTCTTGAGAAGGAACCTGGATAGTAGGGTTACTTCGATACGAATTCCTGGATAGTAGGGCTTGAGAAGGAACCTGGATAGTAGGGGTACTTCGATATGAAAGCCGGGATAGTAGGGCTGTGAGAAGGAACATGGATAGTAGGGTTGCTTCGATATGAATGCCTGGATAGTAGGGCTTAAGAAGGAACCTAGATAGTAGGGTTACTTCGATATGAAAGCTTGGATAGTAGGGCTGTGAGAAGGAACCTAGATAGTAGAGTTACTTTGAGACGAAAGCCTGGATAGTAGGGCTTGAGAAGGAACCTGGATAGTAGGGTTACTTTGATATAAATGTCTGGATAGTAGGGCTTGAGAAGGAACCTGGATAGTAGGGTTACTTCGACACGAAAGACTGGATAGTAGGGCTTGAGAAGGGACCTGGATAGTAGGGTTACTTCGATATGAATGTCTGGATAGTAGGGCTTGAGAAGGAACCTGGATAGTAGGGTTACTTAGATATGAAATCCAGGATAGTAGGGCTTGAGAAGGAACCTGGTTAGTAGGGTTACTTCTATATGAATGCCTGGATAGTAGGTCTTGAGAAGGAACCTGAATAGTAGGGTTACTTCGATATGAAAGCCGGGATAGTAGGGTTGTGAGAAGGAACCTGGATAGTAGGGTTACTTCGAGATGAAAGCCTGGATAGTAGGGCTGTGAGAAGGAA
Source organism: Vicia faba (assembly GCA_948472305.1). NCBI lineage: Eukaryota > Viridiplantae > Streptophyta > Magnoliopsida > Fabales > Fabaceae > Vicia > Vicia faba. The sequence goes on along the minus strand of OX451739.1, from coordinate 1,081,366,586 downwards.
CCTGGATAGTAGGGCTACTTTGATATGAAAGCCGGGATAGTAGGGATGTGATAAGGAACCTGGATAGTAGGGTTACTTCAATATGAAAGCCTGGATAGTAGGGCTATGAGAAGGAACCTGGATAGTAGGGTTACTTCGAGATGAGTTTGGATAAAACTGCAGAGGGAACCTGGGTAAGGTTTCTTTGGGATGAGTCTGTGTAGGACTTCAGGAAGAACTTGCGTAAGTTTGCATTTGCCGCACCGATGATTACTATGTTTAGCTTCGAGTGTTGTTCATAAACCTACTGGAAATTATTGATAATAACTATCTTTCCTGAAAGAAATACAAGGTTAGTTATGTGCGATGCACGAGATGCATTGTGATGAGGTTCTCAAAATAACTGAGATTATGTTATATGTGATGTATGCACATGTCATGATGTATGAACATGAAATGCTGACGTAATAAACTGAGTCCGGGAAAATAAATCCCTAACTTGTTATTTGGAGAGTATGAGAAATGGTATTCTTGACTGCTGTAAAAAAACCATAGTTCCTCTATTTCTGTTGGGGATGGTGAACAAAGATGACTATGCTGGGGATTTGCCCCTCATTTACGGATATTCTGCCGAGGAGAGACCCTGTTTGAGAACAACTCGGCGGGAGAATAACTCTGTTGGAGAGGATATACTTTGTTGATAGATCTACTGCTAAGAAAGAACTTCTCCGCGAACCTTCTTAGAAATTTCTTATCATTAACAGATGCCCCCTCGGGGTATTCTTGGGCCTCAAGATACCTCTTTACCTCGTGAAACCAGGGTTTATCTACTACCTCTTTAGTCTCAATGTCATAGCAATATGCGGGTTCATCCATCCTCTCAATGATAATCTGGGGAGCTTCATTGTCCCACCTGACTTTGAACATAGAAGACATGGTAGCTAGCGCGTCCGCCAACTGGTTCTCCTCCCGTGGGAAATGTTCAAAGGTTATCTCCTCAAAGTTTGGGAGAAATGTCAGTATATACTCTTTGTAAGGAATAAGATTCGGGTGCTTCGTATCCCACTCGCCTTTGATCTGACTTACTACCAGAGCGGAATCTCTGAATACACTCAAGAACTTAATCCTCGGGTCAATAGCAGCTTGAATACCCATGATACACGCTTCATACTCCGCCATATTGTTGGTGCAGTTAAAACATAATCGGGCGGTGAATGGAGTATGACATCCCTCGGGAGATATAATTACAGCGCCAATGCCATTCCCCAATGCGTTTGAGGCTACATCAAAATACATAGACCATAGGGATCCCTCCTCGGGTCCTTCATCCCGTCCAGGTTCTTCGCAGTCGGTTACCAACATGATATTCTCATCCGAGAACTCGAAATTCATGGACTAGTAGTCATTCACGGCCTGATGCGCCAAATGATCTGCCAATACACTCCCCTTGATTGCTTTCTGGGTTGTGTATTGGATGTCGTACTTGGTTAAGATCATCTTCCATCTTGCTATTCTTCCAGATAAGGCGGGTTTCTCAAAAATATATTTGATCGGATCTATCTTTGATATCAACAAGGTAGTGTGAGTCAGCATATACTGTCTCAGTGAGCGAGCAGCCCATGCCAAAGCGCAGCAAGTTTTCTCGAGCAATGAGTATCGGGTCTCATAGTCAGTAAACTTTTTGCTAAGGTAATAAAATGGTGTGCTCTTTTCGACCAGACTCGTCATGTTGCCCCAGCACACACCTTATTGAATTGTCTAGCACTATCAGGTATAATATCAAAGGTATTCCTTCAACTGGAGGCATCAGAATTGGTGGTTCTTAAAGGTATTCCTTGATTCTTTCGAAAGCGGTATGGCATTCATCATTCCATTTTACCACTTGATCTTTCTTCAGCAGCTTGAAGATTGGCTCACAAGTAGCACTCAAATGTGAAATAAACCTGGCAATGTAATTCAGACGTCCCAAAAAACCTCTAACTTCCTTCTCTGTGCGGGGAGCCGACATCTCTTGTATGGCTTTTACCTTTGCAGGGTCCACCTGAATACCTTTGTCACTGACAACAAAATCCAGAAGCTTACCAGACCTTACCCCGAAGGTACACTTGTTCAGATTCAGCCTCAGCTTGTATGTCTTCAACCTGTCAAACTGTTTCTGGAGATGATCAAGGTGCTCTTCCTCAGTCTGGGACCTGGATATCATGTCATCAACATAAACCTTAATCTCGTGGTGAATCATATCGTGGAACAAAGTGACCATGGTGCACTGATAAGTTTCCCCAGCATTCTTAAACCCAAAAGGCATTACCTTGTAATAGAACGTGCCCTACTGTGTAATGAAGGTTGTCTTCTCCATGTCCTCAGGAGCCATCCTTATCTGGTTGTAGCCAGAAAAACCATCCATGAAGGAGAAGATCTTGTGTTGCACGGTGTTATCGACTAGAACATCAATGTGAGGAAGTGGGAAGTATCCTTGGGGCTTGCCCTGTTCAGATCTCTATAGTCCACACACATTCGTACCTTACCGTCCTTCTTAGGTACCAGAACAACATTGGCAACCCACTGCGGATAAGAAGTGACAGCTAAGAATCCTGCATCGAACTGTTTCATGACCTCTACCTTGATTTTCTCTGACATCTCCGGGCACTACGGCGGACCTTCTGCTTTACCAGAGGGCAGTCTTCTTTAGTCGGCAAGCGATGTACCATAATATCAGTGTCCAAACCAGGCATGTCTTCATAGGACCAGGCGAAGATCTCAACATAGTCGTGTAGCATTTGTGTCAATCTCTGTTTGACGCTAAGCTCCAAATTCGCACCTACTTTAATCTTTTTCCTGTCTTCCTCTGTACCCAAATTTACTGGCTCCACTGGCTCTTCATGAGGCTATATGGCCCTTTCTTCCTGCTATAACAGTCTAGCAAGTTCTTCAGGCACCTCACAATCATCCTCACCTTCGTCCTCGGCTTGGTTGATCGGATTTTTGAAGTCATAATTGGCAGTAGCAGAGCTGTTATCAATGGGATCCAGAGTGGATATGGATCTGCAGTATGATACGTGAGTGTGTGTAAGAGAAATAGTTGTTTTGATAAAGTGAGAGACAGGAAAGAAAAACAAGGATCGCAAAATTTGTATGCAAGAAACATCCAATGCTCTAATAATGATATATGAAATGACAAATAATAGCCCTCACAAGCAAAGCCAAGGTGCCTCGGGCAAGGCACCGGGCCATAAAGTTTCAAATTGTTTATTAAAAATCTTAAAATGAATGAGTCAATTACTGTGAAAAAGAGACAGGTATGAAGTCTTTCGCCGTCCAGTTATTCGGTCCACCGTTGGTTGTTGGGTAGATCCAGCTGTCAATGTCTGAATCCTCTTCACTATCTTCAATTGCATTAATTCCCCGATTGATGATGTGTAGAGGAGGTCTTCCAGCCTGAGCACACCTAACAACCCTTTGAGCCCCTGTAGTGAAGCCCAAACCAAATTTATCAGTTTTGTGAGTAAAATCAGGGAGCTGAACCCAATTGGTACACCCACCTTCTTCGACTACATCCCTGGCGTCCTTGAGAGAAGCCATCTTCAACGGAGGTTTGTTGGTAGTAACTTCAGTTGATGCCAAGACCTGGGGGACCTCCTCAAAATTCTGACAAGGAGTTTCTATGAATTCCCCGTCTATCTCTACGTAGCGGAAGGAATTGAGGTGACTCACCATTTATTCCTCTTTACCTCGCATTGTGACAATCTTTCCCTTCACCGGGTACTTCAACATTTGATGGAGTGTGGAAGTAACTGCCCCAGCCTCATGGATCCAAGGACGACCCAGCAAGCAAGAATACGACGGCCTGATATCCATTACGTAGAAGTTGGACCCAAAAGTCTGAGAACCCACTTTGACAGGGATGTCCACCTCCCCGTGCACCATTCTCTTTGATCCATCAAAAGCCCTTGCCACGATGTTACTATGCTTTAGAATCATACCCTCACAATCCAAACGGTCTAACGCTTTCTTTGGTAGAACATTCAGTGAAGACCCGGTATCTACTAGCACATGAGCCATAGTGGATCCCCTGCACTCAATCGAGACATGAAGAGCATCATTATGTTTCCTTCCTTTTGGTGTCAAATCCGCATCTGAAAAACCCAGCCCATTGTCAGCAGTCAGGATGGCCACACAATCTTTGAACTAATCTACTGAAGTTTCCTGCGACACATGTGCAATCTTGAGAAACGCAATCAAAGCCTTCGCATGGGCTTCAGAACACAACAGCAAATACAACATGGATATCTTTGATGGGGTCTGCCCCAGCTGCTCGACCACATTGTAGTCGCTCTTCTTGATGATTTTCAGTATTTCCTCTATTTCTTGTTTAGCGGCTTCCACAACGATTTTCTTAGGTGCCCCCGTCCGGGCAGGCTCACATATAATTTCCTTGCCCCGAGTCCCAGATGGCTTAGCAGCAGGGGTAATTACTGGAGTAGGAACAGGAGAAATGTCAAGAGTGCTGGTTGGTGCAGCAGTTGGAATAACAATAGGCTTGATGATCTGCGGAGAAATCCCAGGAGAGAAAACCCTTCCACTTCAGGTAACCTTACTAGTCCGGACAATATTACTGACATCTGTCTCAGCTTCTTCATTCTTTATATCTTGCTTAATGCCATGATAGTACACATCGGCACCATAATTCCATGGGACAACCTTGTTTGAGGTGTATGGGATGGGACCAGGAACAGTGATTATCAGCGGAGCAATTCTTTGAACAGGTGTAATCCTAACAGGTCTTCTCGAGGAAACCTTGGAAGGATTGGAGGAAATGGTTATAATGGCAACGTCTTCATTTGGAACAACAGGAATCATAGTCTTCTCAAACAAAATTTCTTAATTATCCATCAGGCTCTGAACATCTGACTTCAACAAACGGCAACCAGAAGGTATAATCGAACACACGTGGAAACCTTCACCACAACCTGGAAATAAACCGGCCAACAGCAAATTCTTCTTAACAGTCATAAGAGGAGTAGAAATTTCTTCAACAGAGGTCATAAACAAATCAGTGTCAACAGCATTAACTCCACGACCATTTTTGGGCATGGGAGCAGTTATAACATTTGGCTTTTCCGGAGCATCGAACTCTATCTCCTTGGCTTCGAGCAAGTCTTGTACTTTGTTTTTTAGAGCCCAATAATCGTTTGTATCATGGCCATGACTCTCAGAATGGTAGGCGCATCGCGCGTTGGGATTGTATCTGGGGGATGTAGTGTTTGGATTCTTGGGAGCCTCTCTCAAGGTTGCCAAGATGGATTTTAACATATGAGGCTGAACTTCGGCCGAAGTCATGCTAATGCGGGTAAACTGCCAATGTGGTATTTCTGCCCTTTGTTGATTGTTGCATTGAGGAGCAATTGCGGGTCTTGGTATCACTATAACATTTATTGTTTGACGGTGTTCATATCTGCTTTGGCCCCTCGGGCTATAGACTGCACTGGCTTCCCTCTTACCAATAAAAGGCTTCTTTGCTGAACTCGAGGAGGCATCCTTCTGTATTTTAACACTCCGAATTCCAGATTCTACTCTTTCTTCAGTTAAAATCAGCTCGGTGAAACCAGAGGACGAGTTGCCGATTAAGTGATTGAAAAATGGACCAGACAGCATCCCCAAAAACATATCAACTAACTCCCTATCATACAATAGGGGTTGAACTCTCCTAGCCAAGTCTCTCCATTTTTTAGCATAATCTTTAAAACCTTCTCCTGCACCCATGGACATACTCTGGAGTAGAATACGGGTGGGAGCAAGGTCGGCATTATACTAATACTGCTTGTAGAAAGCAACAGCAAGATCTTCCCAGTTTCGAACACTGGCTCCCTCCAACTGGTAGAACCATTCAAGTTGAGTCCCTGACAGACTATCTTGAAATAAGTTCACCCACAGATTTCTATCAGCTGTGTGGGGATGGATCTTCCTGACATATGAGCGGAGATGGAGTTTTGGACAACAAACTCCATCATACTTGGCAAAAACTAGAGCTTTGAACTTATGAGGGATGACCACTCCCGATACCAATCCCAATTCTCTGAAATCCAAACCAGGTATCTTATGAACTTCCATAGCACTCATCTTCTAGCTGTTTGTATCTATCCTCAGCAGGAGGATATTGCTCATCGTTGTAATCAGTATCATTGTCAGAAACTGCAGGACTAGGGTCCTTTTCCCCTTCTTGGTTATCCCCTTCCTTGGATGAAGAGGTCAGATCAGTTTGATGCTTCAACCTTTCTCCTAATCTTCTACCCATATTCAGAATACAAGTCTTCTTCTTCTTCTTCTCTTTCAGAATGAGGGCTTTCAGATCCTATTGCCCCTTAGCCAGACTTATGAACATCTGTTGGAATTGGGTGTTCTGTGCCTGAAGATCTTTGATGGCTTGATCGGAAGACATTTCTGCATGGAATAAACAGTGAAGAAGATGAGAAACCTGTAGTGGTACCTGTAATGATGTATATGATAATGGGATGCGCATGTAATGATTTCAAAGACTTTGGGATATTTAAATTTACAAACCAAAATAAACAAAACTTTATTAGCTTAAATATGAAAGGTTCAACATGCCTTTAAGGCGTTACAAAGGAGTAAATAAAACAAATCTAAAACTAGAAAAGAAAAACTCAAAAGTCCCATGGACGCTTCCTCTTTGTGCTGATATAATCATTGATCACTCTTTCTTCCTCGAGCTGCCTGGTGAGCTTCAAAACCTTCCTCTCTTGATCATGGAACTGTTTCCTGTAAGTATCCCGCTCATTCTTCAGCTTAATCCAAGACCTCTATAACTCCCTAAGATTGGTGGGCATGTAAGGATAGAGAAGCGTGTAAGGAATGTCTTCTTCAGTAATGGGCTCCACGATCACTGGTAATACGGCCTCATAAGGCATCATAAGCTTCTGGGCCCGAGCTCGTACCCATTGAAGGTAAGGCTACATAGGAAGGGAAGGTCTTCGATCCTAAATCTTTGGGGTCAGATCTGTTTACCATGCCCCAAGCTCGTATGAACCTCCGGCGATGCTCCTTAACATCATCCTTATAGTCGAATACAATGTCCTCAAGAAGTAACTCATGGGGACCATCCCTTCGAGCACGACCAAATTGTCGCAAAGCTAGACAAGGATTTTAAGTTATACCCCCTCTGATACCAAGTAATGGGACATTAGGGTACCCCCCATAGCGGTCAATAACAACAATGTCTTCCATAGCTCGAGAACACCAAAGAATATTCGTATGAGCGATTATGTGCGACCAACCCAAACCTTCTTTGTTCTTTAGTGCAGACTTAGGGAGGTGAGAAATAAACCACCTTGACAGCAACGGCATGCAACACATAAGAGTCCCCCTTCTCTCCATGGTACGAGTATGGAGAGCGTGTAAAATATCTCCAAGCAAGGTAGGCACAGGGTTGCGAGAAAGGAAAATCTTGACAGCATTCACATTTACAAAGGAGTCCGGATTAGGGAAGAGAACTAAAACATAGATAAGAAGAGACAAGACATCCTCAAAAGCCTGAAAATCCAAATCATCCCAAAAGAGCTGAGCCTAGTCTATCAGAAATTTGGCTAGAAAACCCTTTACTCTGCTTCGAGTTTCCCAATTGGATACCACATCGGCCCGTTTCAAATGCAAAGTTGAGGCAATGACTTCTGGCTTAGGAACTTCTTCCATACCTGTGAAGGGTACCTGTTCAAGAATGGATATGCCCAATAGCTGAAAGAATTCTTCCAAGGTGGGTACCAACTGGTAATATGGAAAGGTGAAGCAGTGATGCTTAGGATCGAAGAACAGAAAGTACGCTCATCATATGTTCATCAAGGTTTGAAGTAACCAGGCTAAGAAGTTGACCGTGTCTCTTAATGAAAGTAGAAGTTTTAGAAACTCTAGATGCTATCTCTTTGAGTTGGGAAGGTATCTGCACAAAGTTGATTCAGATAGTATTTCTACGCACGAAAGCCATGATCTGCAAAACAGAACAAAGATAAATTCCCTTGGTCTTTGAAATAGTTAGTGTAATGAAGCATGAATGCCATGTTATGATGCATGATGTCATGATAAACCACAGGTATAGCAAACACAGGTATTGCAAACACAGTCAAATCACATAAAGCCCTTAGGTTTAAGGCTTGCATGAGGTCAAAGGTAATACCCTCTTGAAGTTAAGTTGGTTTCAAACCTGTCCTAGAAAAAGTAACCGGGTTCTAGAGGATCTCAATATCACTGACCATCCTCCATCGGTCATGGTTTCAGCTCACGCAATCTTTTCTTGTGGCTGAAATATTCCGAGAGTATGATCTCAATGAGTGTAGCATCAAGTATCAACCAGTTCTCAGCTCTACACCGAGGCCGGCTATCTCGCTACTTTCTAATGGACAAGTTGGGCGATTTAAAGGTTCTAAGGTCAGTTGATGCTTAACAACACCACGCAGCAGCCCCGTGTTCTCCTCGTTTCTCCATAAGGGATACTGATACCAACCAAAGTGCCACACCAACGTAGCTACTGCTTCAACCGTATCGGTCTATGCTGTACAGTTCCCTCACAGTCTATTGCTACTTACCTAAAAGGTATTCCCCAAATTCGGGTGTAGGATCTATAGTAACCCCAAACAAAAACCCTCAAAAATAAAACAAACAAAGCAATCAAGAGAAGAAATTATGATGACCTAGATCCTAAGGTATACCCCACTTTATATATTCCCCAGCAGAGTCGCCAGTTCTGTGGTATGGTGGCAGAACCGACTGTATAATACTGGTTTGCGTTTTGTGTTTTTAATTCGCAAAATGTCACGGTAAGCAAGAGTCATCATCGGATTTTATTTCATCCAACTAGAAAGTAAAAAAGTACAGGAAAAATCCTTTTTCGAGACATTCTGAGTACGGAGGGTATATTATAGAAAGGGAAGGTGTTAGCACCCTTTCTATCCATGGTTTTCCATGGGCTCTTAGGTACTTTCTCATTTTTAAATTGCTTGTGTTTGTGTGCTTTGTTTTTTGAAAAGTTTGACTTTGTGATAACCTTTGTATCAGTCCTCAAAGGTGTGAGGAAGTTGTTTTGAAAATTGTTTTGAAAAGTGTAAGTGTGAAGAGTTTTGATTTGAGCAAGTACCTATTAGCATCTACCTACTCAAAAAACATATCGTTTCTATTCTTGTTTCCTTTAGACACCGCTATCCTACTATTGAGAAATAGGTAGCACCATCGTTGGAATTTGTAAGGGTCAATTCGAAAGGGACGTACGATCACTAAAGCAATATTAGGACAACTTATTAATAACCCTAGAGTCTTTAGATCTTTCTCAAGGCAACATTTCCGAGGCAACATTCGAATGGGACAAATTTTGACCTTTTAGACTGGAGGGCAATCACTAAGACACCATATGCTTAATGATCGTTTACCGAAGGCAACCGAAGTGAGAGTATACCCTAAGAGTGATTTGTGCGAGTGATTTGTTTTCAGTTATTTGATCTTTGCACATTAGGGTTTTCTAGCCGTGTTAATTTGTCATGCATTCTTGCCATACAATCCTATTAGCATACATCTAGCAGTTAAATATTTGCAGGAATTAAAAATGCGAGAAAATAAACCTAACTATTACAAGGCTTTGGGGAGGGGGGTTAATTACATAGCCAAAAAAATTGGGAATTTAAACAGTAAAATAAACCCTAAATTAAATATTACAAACCATGAACAGTTACAAAAATATTGGCAAAATAATTAACAAGCGCGCAGTGAATTAAATACAAGACGATTAGGGTTTTGACCCTTGACTAAACCTAATTGCCATTGAAAAAAATGTTTTTGTCATGTTTTGTTATTTGAGAAAATGATGAACAATTAAATTAAAAATAAAATCCTAAGTTCTAATTAATGTTAATTTTGAAAAAATAAATTAATTCATTCTAAAAACCTATTTTTGTGTTTTGGTTTATTTGAGAAAAAGAAAAGAATTAAATCAAGAATTTAACCTATTTTTTTTCTAATTGATTTTAATAAAAAAACAGGTTAAAATTTCCCTAAATTAAATTAAACTAATTAATTGAAAATTAAATTTGATAAAAAAAAAAGCCTAATTCTAATTTTGTGAATTCTTGATTTTATGATTTTATAAAAAAAAATTATTAATGGTGTTAATTAAAATAATTAAAGGAAATATTAAAAGAATTAAAGAAAGAAGAAATAAAAAAATGTAGAGATGGGTCTGTGTGTTAGCAATTCTGGGGGGGTGCAAATCTAATTTCTATGGGCCCAAAAACTCCAAGGCCTGGTCAACCACGCTTGATTTGGGTGTGGATGTTGACTTGAGGAATATGGGGGATCTTCAATGGAGAGGCATTGGATCTGGCTAGCTGGGAATCAAAGGATCGATGTTTGAGGTTGTATGGTGAGCCTCATGATGAGCAACGCGCTGGATCAGCTAATTGAAAATAATACAAATAAAACACTGGGACCTAAGGATCGAACCCAGGTCCTTATACTCAATTCCAACGCTTGCTTGCCAGCTGAGCTGTGATGGTTAGTTGTGATAATAATAATAATAATACAATATAATATGAGAAAAAGCAAAAGATCTGATTTCAAAATGCGCGAAATTCAAACGGGCCAGTCCCACGCTGCCACGCCTTCGTCTCCTTCCTTGAACCGTCGTTTTAGCAAACCAGACTTTTATCTACAGACGTTTGTTGTAGGTATAACCCTGTTTATATCCAAAATTTCATATGATCAAGATAAATGACAAGTACTGGTACCAATCAACTCGTCTCATCCTCACGAGCATCATGGTACCAGAATCAAAGCCAAATTTTGCCTGCATTGAAAACCCCTAAACAAGAACACAAAACCCTAGCCATGGAAATATCACGTACACGCATCAAAAATGCAATTAAATGGCATGGTTAGCTTGAAAACATGATGAAAAACATGAATATAACAATCAAAAGTGCTAATGATGCGTAAATTGCAATAATCGAATTTGAAAGATATACCAAACCGCGTGAGGTGTAGAGCGAGTTTCTGAGTGTTTTAGGCCCTGGGAGTGATTGGAATAGCTTCATGGGATGTCTAGCAAGCGATTGGAATGGCTAGCACACCTTGAGTACGTCTGTGGAAGAAGATTTGTCTCACACTTTTCTTGGAAATTTTCAAGTTTTGTTCTGGTTTTACACGACCTCTAACCCTCCTCTTTTGATCTGCAAAGCTTTATTATATAACCTAGAATGAATTAGGTTAACAAACTTGGCATGAATCTTTGCATTTATCCAAGATTTAATTTGATTTTCAATTTGTATGATATCTTTCTATTTTCATGCCAATCATGCCTTTCTTGTACCAATTGCCATTGATTCGAACTGATCATGCAAGCTCAGCATATCTTGATTGACAATCTGTAAAAAAAACAAATCAAATCATATCTTTGATAATTTTCATCATTTATTTGATTTAATTCACTTTTTAATTAATGAAAAATCAAAATAAATTAAAAAAAATGAAGCAAATAATGTGTGGATAAGTATTTGAGTCGTGGACCACATTATAATTGAGGTGCAAGCATAAAAAGTTAGGCCCATTTAGCAAAAAATGCAAATTTGAGCACATTTGACTTTTGGCAATTTTGCAAGAATGGTCAACTTGGCCAATGCATAACTCTCTCAATTTTGACCCTAGAGAGGTGTTATTTGACTTTTTAGAAATATTAGGATGTCCTCTAAGCAACCCTTTTGGTCTCATATCAATTGAGTCTTCCATGTACAAGTATGAAGCTTTGACCCAAAAGGTGTTTTTGTTGACTTTTCAAAAGGACCTATAATGTCAAAATTCTTATCTTTTTGTGAGTGCATATTCTGAATTTGGGAGCTGAAGATGAATTGTAGGGAATTGAATCATCTTAAAAATGAGCTTTGTATGGGTCATTTCTGATAAAGTATGAGAAAGTTATGCTTGGTCAAAGTTGAGTTGACTTTTCCTACAAAACCCTAATTTAGTAACTTTTGGGTTTTGATGAATTGTGAGAAATCCTTGAGGAATCATGATCAACCCTTTATCAAATGATGAATAATACTTCAAAATGAGGATGTTGACCAAAAATCTTGAAGTTTGACTATATGTGGGCCACAGTTGACTTTTGACCTAGCACAGTTGATTTTCAGGCATTTGAGCAATTGATTGAGCAAACTTCTTCTACGAGGCTTGAAACTTGACATGGATGATCTTGAGGACATATTAGTAAAATGGTGAGCATTTGAGTACTTTGTGGTTCACACATCTTGATGAAGATGGAAACCCTAATTAGAGATAGACTGTCTTAGGAGAGAGTTTGTCTGGTCAACTCTTGAACTTCCTTGAGCAATTTGAGGACCTCACTTGCCATGTGTTGAGAAATATGGGAGGGAAAATTTTGGGGTACAACAGCTGCCCCTGTTCAATCTTCTTAAACCTGAGGATGTAGATTGGCTCGTCTGACTTTCATGATCTGAAGGTGGAAGATGATTGAACACTAGAGTGCCCAGAAATTTGCACTTGCATGAAGTGATACTTGATTTGTGATATCGGGAATGGGCTTACAGATGCCATTTGGTAGTTGCTAGGGAATTGTCGGAGATGGTCTTAAAGATGCCATCCGAAGAGATGTCGATCGCATCAGAGATTCCTTTGCGTGAACCCGTATATCTGTTGTTAAGGAGGACTTCGCTAGGGAATGTTGGTCTATGTCCTGGGAGAAATAGAGTTTTAGGAGCTTCAGTTGTCCGTTACTCTACTGGGGAATAACTCCGGTTTGGGAAGCGGAAGCGAACTGCGTATTTGGTTAGGGTATATGCTACACCGCGACTTTCTGGGGAAATGTGAAATCAATTGTGTTTGATCGGGTCCTGGTCTTACAGTGTTATGGACTGCTGTCTGAGGATAATAGAGGAAGAACCCAGATAGTAAGTTTATGAGAAGGAACCTGGATAGTAGGGTTACTTCGAGATGAAGCCTGGACAACAGGGCTGTGAGAAGGAACCTGGATAGTAGATTTGCTTCGATATGAATGCCTGGATAGTAGGGCTTGAGAAGGAACCTGGATAGTAGGGTTGTTTCGATATGAATTCCTAGATAGTATGGTTTGAGAAGGAACCTGGATAGTAGGGTTACTTCGATATGAAAGTCGGGATAGTAGGGCTGTGAGAAGGAACCAGGATAGTAGGGTTGCTTCTATATGAATGCCTGGATAGTAGGTCTTAAGAAGGAACCTGGATAGTAGGGTTACTTCGATATGAAAGTCGGGATAGTAGGGCTGTGAGAAGGAACCTGGATAGTAGGGTTACTTCGAGACGAAAGCCTTGATAGTAGGGCTTGAGAAGGAACCTGGATTGTAGGGTTACTTTGATATGAATGCCTGGATAGTAGGGCTTGAGAAGGAACCTGGATAGTAGGGTTACTTCGAGATGAAAGCCTGGATATTAGGGCTTGAGAAGGAACCTGGATAGTAGGGTTACTTCAATATGAATGCCTGGATAGTAGGGCTTGAGAAGGAACCTGGATAGTAGGGTTATTTCGATATGAAAGTCGGGATAGTAGGGCTTGAGAAGGAACCTGGATAGTAGGGTTACTTAGATATGAATGCCTGGATAGTAGCGCTTGAGAAAGAACCTGGATAGTAGGGTTACTTCGATATGAAAGTCGGGATAGTAGGGCTGTGAGAAGGAACCTTGATAGTAGGGTTACTTCGAGATGGAAGCCTGGATAGTAGGGCTGTGAGAAGGAACCTGGATAGTAGGGCTACTTCGATATGAAAGTCAGGATAGTAGGGTTGTGATAAGGAACCTGGATAGTAGGGTTACTTCGATATGAAAGCCTGGATAGTAGGGTTGTGAGAAGGAACCTGGATAGTAGGGTTACTTCGAGATGAGTTTGGGTAAAACTGCAGAGGGAACCTAGGTAAGGCTGCTTTGGGATGAGTCTGTGTAGGACTTCAGGAAGAACTTGCATAAGTTTGCATTTGTCGCACCGATGATTACTCTGTTTAGCTTCGAGTGTTGATCATGAACCTACTAGAAATTATTGATAATAACTATCTTTCCTGAAAGAAATACAGGGTTAGTTATGTGCGATGCATGAGATGCATTGTGATGAGGTTCTCAAAATAACTGAGATTATGTTATATGTGATGTATGCACATGTCATGGTGTATGAACATGAAATGCTGACGTAATAAACTGTGTCCGGGAAAATAAATCCCTGACTTGTTATTTGGAGAGTATGAGAAATGGTATTCTTGACTGTTGTAAAAAAACCATAGTTCCTCTATTTCTGTTGGGGATGGTGAACAAAGATGACTATGATGGGGATTTGCCCCTCGTTTACGGATATTCTGCCAAGGAGAGACCCTGTTTGAGAACAACTCGGCGGGAGAATAACTCTGTTAGAGAGGAGATACTCTATTGATAGATCTGCTGATTTGGAGAAATAAACTCAATCGGGGATGAATTTCCGTTGCTGGTGATAATGAATCCTGTTGGAGATTGAATTTCTGCTTGTGAGAGAAATAAACTCTGCTTGGGGAAAAATTTACTGACTCACTTTTGACTGTGAACCTCGGTTGGGGAGAGTTGTTACCTGTTCGGGAAAGCTAACACCACTTTCTTTGAATACTTTTTACTCTGTGGGGAGTGTATGTACCACTACTCATGCTCTCAAGCTGGCTTTATCCCGGTACCTGATGGGCAGAGTAACTGTAAAGTTTAGGTACTTCTTGTTTTCCCTGTTTTTAGCATTACGAGTAATCGTATTTTGTCTCTTGTGTAAATATTTATGAGCAACCATTATTTTCAAATGCATATATCAAAAATAAATCATTGGACGTTTTTGCAAAACAAAACAGAAAAAGAAAAACAAATTGAAATTTCTTGTGAAAATGAATTGTATTAATTTTTGAAGTTGGCCCGTAATAGGAATTTTTATACAAAGAGGCTGATGTCCCAGTAAGAGAATGTCGTCGAAAGAAATTACAATTTATGAAATAAAGAAAAACATCTATGTAAAACAATCCCATTGGGTTCCAACTCTGCTATTGCCTTTATATCTTCAAGCGTCTCATCACTTTGCTACTTGGCCGAAGGTGGATCAGATTGATTAGCACCGTCTGAGCTTGATAGTCGATACCGATGTCTTGTTGCGAGATGATCCAATGAGACATAGTGTTACGCTTCAATCCCTAATTTTTGCCTGGACCTCCCTTTCGGGTTTTCATTCCACCGGGATACCCTTTTTTGCCCAAGTCTCCTTTTCAGGTTTTCGACTTACCGGGTGTACAGTTTTTTCATTTTCATCCCGTACTTTTTCCCGAACCCTTTTGGTTCATCGGGAAGCCCTTATTTTTGCCTAGGCCAGTCAACCTAGCGGGTCTTTGATTATGCGTAGTATATTTTCACTATGTCTGCATTGACGGGGTGAGGAAGGTCGTCACCATCCATGGTGGTTAGAATCATAACTCCTCCCAAGAAAATGTTCTTAACCACAAATGGCCCTTCGTATGTGGGGGTCCATTTTCCCCTGGGATCACCTTGTGGTAGTATGATGCGTTTGATCACTAGATCCCCAACCTGATATTCTTGACGCCTGACTTTCTTGTTAAAAGCCTTGATCATTCACTTTTGATACGTCTGACCATGACAGATAGCAGTAAGTCTCTTTTCATCGATTAGATTCAGCTGATCAAGCCGGGTTTGGATCCATTCGTCTTCGTTCAAACCTGCATCCTTCATAATCCTGAGAGAGGGTATCTGGACTTCGATGGGTAGGACTGCTTCCATGCCGTACACCAAAGAGTAGGGTGTTTCCCCTGTCGACGTCCGTTCTGAGGTACGGTACCCATGAAGAGCGAATGGTAACATCTCGTGCCAGTCTTTGTATGTCACTGTCATCTTCTGTATAATCTTCTTGATGTTCTTGTTAGTTGCTTCAACAACCCCATTCATCTTCTACCAGTAGGGAGAAGAGTTATGATGCAGTATCTTGAACTGTTTACAGAGCTCGGTGATCATTGTATTGTTGAGATTTGTACCATTGTCAGTAATAATTCTTTTTGGGACACCATATCGACAGATCAGATTGTGTCGGATGAATCGCGCCACGACGTTCTTGGTTACTGTAGCAAAGGAAGCTGCCTCAACCCACTTTATGAAGTAATCAATTGCTACCAGAATGAAGCGATTCCCGTTAGACGCAGTAGGTTTGATCTCGCCGATCATGTCGATGCCCCACATTGCAAAGGGCCAAGGAGCTGTCAAGACATTCAGAGGGACCGGAGGCACATGCACCTTATCGGTATAGACTTGGCACTTATGACAGGTTCGAGAGTGCTGATAACAATCGGCTTCTATAGTGGACCAGTAATATCCTGCCCGTAGGATTTTCTTCAACATGGTATGTCCACTAGAATGGGTTCCGAAAGTTCCTTCATGTAATTCTGCCGTGATCCTTTCTGTCTCTCTCTTGTCTATACACCGTAGTAAGGTTGAATCATGGTTACGCTTATAAAGGATCCCATTTCTAAGAAAGAACTTCGCCATGAACCTTCTCAGAAATTTCTTATCATTAACAGATGCCCCCTAAGGGTATTCTTGGGCCTCAAGATACCTCTTTACCTCGTGAAACCAGGGTTTATCTACTACCTCTTCAGTCTCAATGTCACGGTAATGTGCGGGTTCGTCCATCCTCTCAATGATAATCTGGGGAGCTTCATTGTCCCACCCGACTTTGAACATAGAAGACATGGTAGCTAGCGCATCCGCCAATTAGTTCTCCTCCCGTGGGAAATGTTTAAAGGTTATCTCCTCAAAGTTTGGGAGTAATGTCAGTACATACTCTTTGTAAGGAATAAGATTCGGGTGCTTCGTATCCCACTCGCCTTTGATCTGACTTACTACCAGAGCAGAATCTCCGAGTACACTCAAGAACTAAATCCTAAGGTCAATAGCAGCTCAAAGACCCATGATACACGCTTCATACTCCGCCATATTGTTGGTGCAATTAAAACATAATCGGGCGGTGAACGGAGTATGACAGCCCTCGAGAGATATAATTACAACGCCAATGCCATTCCCCAATGCGTTCGAGGCTCCATCAAAATACATAGACCATCAGGATCCCTCCTCGAGTCCTTCATCCGGTCCAGGTTTTTCGCAGTTGGTTACCAACATGATATTCTCATCCGGGAACTCGAAATTCATAGACTGGTAGTCATTCACGGCCAGATGCGCCAAATGATCCGCCAATACACTCCCCTTGATTGCTTTTTGGGTTGTGTATTGGATGTCGTACTCGGTTAAGATCATCTGCCATCTTGCTATTCTTCCAGATAAGGCGATTTTCTCGAAAATATATTTGATCGGATCCATCTTTGATATCAACAAGGTAGTGCAAGTTAGCATATACTGTCTCAGTCAGCGAGCAGCCCATGCCAAAGCGCAGCAAGTTTTCTCGAGCAATGAGTATCGGGTCTCACAGTCGGTAAAATTTTTGCTAAGGTAATAAATGGCGTGCTCTTTTCGACCAGACTCGTCATGCTGCCCCAGCACACACCCCATTCAATTGTCTAGCACTTTCAGGTATAATATCAAAGGTCTTCCTTCAACTGGAGGCATCAAAATTGGTGGTTCTTTAAGCTATTCCTTGATTCTTTTGAAAGAGGTCTAGAATTCATCATTCCATTTTACCACTTGATCTTTCTTCAGCAGCTTGAAGATTGGCGCACAAGTAGCAGTCAGATGTGAAATGAACCTAGCAATGTAATTCAGACGTCCCAAGAAACCTCTAACTTCCTTCTCTATACGGGGAGCCGACATCTCTTGTATGGATTTTACCTTTGCAGGGTCCACCTGAATAACTTTGTCACTGACAACAAAACCCAGAAGCTTACCAGACCTTACCTCGAAGGTACACTTGTTCGGATTCAGCCTCAGCTTGTATGTCTTCAACCTGTCAAACAGTTTTTGGAGATGATCAAGGTGCTCTTCCTCAGTCTGGGACCTGGCTATCATGTCATCAACATAAACCTCGATCTCGTGGTGAATCATATCGTGGAACAAAGCGACCATTGCACGCTGATAAGTTGCCCCAACATTCTTCAACCCAAAAGGAATTATCTTGTAATAGGAGGTGCCCCACTGTGTAACGAAGGTTGTATTCTCCATGTCCTCAAGAGCCATTCTGATGTGGTTGTAGCCAGAAAAACCATCCATGAAGGAGAAGATCTTGTGCTGCACGGTGTTATCGACTAGAACATCAATGTGAGGAAGTGGGAAGTTATCCTTGGGGCTTGCCCTATTCAGATCTCTGTAGTCCACACATATCTGTACCTTATCGTCCTTCTTAGGTGCTGGAACAACGTTGGCAACCCACTGCGGATAAGAAGTGACAACTAAGAATCCTGCGTCGAACTGTTTCATGACCTCTGCCTTGATTTTCTCTGACATCTCAGGGCGCATACGTCGGACCTTCTGCTTTACTGGAGGGCAGTCTTCTTTAGTCGGCAGGCGATGTACCACAATATCAGTGTCCAAACCAGGCATGTCTTCATAGGACCAGGCGAAGATCTCAACATAGTCGTGTAGAATCTGTATTAACCTCTGTTTGACGCTAAGCTCCAAATTTGCACCTATTTTAACCTCTTTCCCGTCTTCCTCTGTACCCAAATTTACTGACTCCACTGGCTCTTCATGAGGTTGTATGGCCCTTTCTTCCTGCTGTAACAGTCTAGCAAGTTCTCCAGGCACCTCACAATCATCCTCACCTTCGTCCTCGGCTTGGTTGATCAGATTTTTGAAGTCATAACTGGCAGTAGTAGAGCTGTAATCAATGGGATCCAGAGTGGATATGGATCTGCAGTATGATACGTGAGTGTGTGTAAGAGAAATAACTATTTTGATAAAGTGAGAGACAGGAAAGAAAAACAAGGATTGCAAAATTTGTATGCAAGAAACGTCCAATGCTTTAATAATGACATATGAAATGACAAATAATAGCCCTCACAAGCAAAGCCAAGGTGCCTCGGGCAAGGCACCAAGCCATAAAGTTTCAAACTATTTATTACAAATCTTAAAATGAATGAGTCAATTACTGCGAAATAAAAGAAACGGGTATGAAGTCTTTCGCCGTCCAGTTATTCGGTCCACCGTTGGTCATTAGGTAGATCCATCTGTCAATGTCTAAATCCTCTTCATTGTCTTTAATTGCATTAATTCCCCGATTCCTGATGTGTAGAGGAGGTATTCTATCCCGAGCACGCCTAACAGCCCTTTGAGCCCCAGTAGTGAAGCCCAAACTAAATTTATCAGTTTTGTGAGTAAAATCAGGGAGCTGACCCCAATTGGTACACCCACCTTCTTCGACTACAGCCCTGACATCCTTGAGAGAAGCCATCTTCAACGGAGGTTTGTTTGTAGTAACTTCAGTTGATGCCAAGACCCGGGGGACCTCCTCGAAATTCTGACAAGGAGTTTCAATGAATTCCCCGTCCATCTCTATGTAGCGGAAGGAATTGAGGTGACTCACCATATATTCCTCTTCACCTCGCACTGTGACAATCCTTCCCTTCACCGGGTACTTCAACATTTGATGGAGTGTGGAAGTAACTTCCCCAGCCTCATGGATCCAAGGATGACCCAGCAAGCAAGAATACGACGACCTGATATCCATTATGTAGAAGTTGTACCCAAAAGTCTGAGAACCCACTTTGACAGGGATGTCCACCTCCCCGTGCACCATTCTCTTCGATCCATCCAAAGCCCTTACCATGATGTTACTAGGCTTTAGAGTCAAACCCTCACAATCCAAACAATCTAATGCTTTCTTTGGCAGAACATTCAGTGAAGACCCGCTATCTACCAGCACATGAGCCATAGTGGTGCCCCTGCACTCAATCGAGACATGCAGAGCATCATTATGATTCCTTCCTTTTGGTGTCAGATTCGCATCTGAAAAACCCATCCCATTGTCAGCAGTCAGGCTGGCCACACAATCTTTGAACTGATCTGCTGAAGTTTCCTGTGGCACATGCGCAGTCTTGAGAAACGCAATCAAAGCCTTCGCATGGGCTTCAGAATACAACAACGGAGACAACATGGATATCTTTGATGGGTCTGCCCCAGCTGCTCGACCACATTGTAGTCGCTCTTCTTGATGATTTTTAGTATTTCCTCTATTTCTTGTTTAGAGGCTTCCACGACGATTTTCTTAGGTCCCCCGTCCGGGCAGGCTCACCTATAATTTCCTTGCCCCGAGTCCCAGATGGCTCAGCATCAGGGGTAATAACTGGAGTAGGAACAGGAGAAATGTCAGGAGTGCTAGTTGGTGTAGCAGTTGGAATAACAGTAGGCTTGATGATCTGCGGAGAAATCCCAGGAGAGAAAACCCTTCCACTTCGAGTAACCTTACTAGTCCCGACAATATTACTGATATCTGTCTCAGCTTCTTCATTCTTCAGATCTTGCTTAATGCCACGATAGTACACATCAGCACCATAATGCCATGGGACATCCTTGTCTGAGGTGTATGGGATGGGACCAGGAACAGTGATTATCAGTGGAGCAATTCTTTGAACAGGTGTAATCCTAACAGGTCTTCTCGAGGAAAGCTTGGAAGGATTGGCGGAAATGGTTATAATGGCAACGTCTTCATTTGGAACAACATGAATCATAGTCTTCTCAAACAAAATTTCTTTATTATCCATCAGGCTCTGAATGTATGACTTCAACAAACGGCAACCAGAAGGTATAATCGAACACATGTTGCAACCTTCACCATAACCTGGAAATAAACCGGCCAACAGCAAATTCTTCTTAACAGTCATAAGAGGAGTAGAAATTTCTTCAACAGAGGTCACAAACAAATCAGTGTCAACAGCATTAACTCTACGACCATGTTTGGGCATGGGAGCAGTTATAACATTCGGATTTTCCGGAGCATCGAACTCTATCTCCTTGGCTTCAAGCAAGTCTTGTACTTTGTTTCTTAGAGCCCAGCAATCGTTTGTATCGTGGCCAAGACTCTTAGAATGGTAGGCGCACCGCGCGTTGGGATTGTATCTGGGGGATATAGTGTTTGGATTCTTGGGAGCCTCTCTCAAGGTTGCCAAGATGTATTTTAACAGATGAGGCTGAACTTGGGCCAAAGTCATGCTAATGCGGGTAAACTTCCATTGTGGTCTTTCCGCCCTTTGTTGATTGTTGCGTTGAGGAGCAACTTCAGGTCTTGGTATCACTACAGCATTTACCATTTGACGGTGTTCAGATCTGCTTTGGCCCCTCGGGTTATAGACTGCATTGGCTTCCCTCTTACCAGTAAAAGGCTTCTTTGCTGAACTCGAGGAGGCATCCTTCTGTATTTTACCACTCCGAATTCCAGCTTCTACTCTTTCTCCAGTTAAAATCAGCTCGGTGAAACCAGAGGACGAGCTGCTGATTAAGTGATTGAAAACGGACCAGACAACGTCCCCAGAGACATATCAACTAACTCCCTATCAGACAATGGGGGTTGAACTCTCCCAGCCAAGTCTCTCCATTTTTGAGCATAATCTTTAAAACCTTATCCTGCACCCATGGGCATACTCTGGAGTTGAGTACGAGTGGGATCAAGGTCGGCATTGTACTGATACTGCTTGTAGAAAGCAGCAGCAAGATCTTCCCAATTTTGGACACTGGCTCCCTCCAACTGGTAGAACCATTCAAGTTGAGTCCCTGACAGAATATCTTGAAAGAAGTGCACCCACATATTTCTATCAGCTGTGTGGGGATGGATCTTCCTGACATATGAGGGGAGATGGAGTTTTGGACAGGACACTCCATCATACTTGGAAAAATCTAGAGCTTTAAACTTATGAGGGATGACCACTCCCGATACCAATCCCAATTCTCTGAAATCCAAACCAGGTATCTTCTGAACTTCCATTGCACTCAGACGGTCTTCTAGTTGTTTGTATCTATCCTCATCGGGAGGATATTGCTCATCGTTGTAATCAGTATCATTGTTAGAAACTGCAGGACTAGGGTCCTTTTCCCCTTCTTGTTTCTCCCCTTCCTTGGATGAAGAGGTCAGATCAGTTTGATGCTTCAACCTTTCTCCAAATCTTCTACCCATATTCAGAATACCAGTCTTCTTCTTCTTCTTCTTCTCTTTCAGAATGAGGGCTTTCAGATCCTCTTGCCCCTTAGCCAGACTTATGAACATCTGTTGTAATTGGGAGTTATGTGCCTGAAGATCTTTGATGGCTTGATTGGAAGACATTTCTGCATGGAATAAACAGCGAAGAAGATGAGAAACCTGTAGTGGTACCTGTAATGATGTATATGATAATGGGATGCGCGTGTAATGATTTCAAAGACTTTGGGAGATTTAAATTTGCAAACCAAAATAAACAAAACTTTATTAGCTTAAATATGAAAGGTTCAACATGCCTTTAAGGCGTTACAAAGGAGTAAATAAAACAAATCTAAAACTAGAAAAGAAAAAATCAAAAGTCCCATGGATGCTTCCTCTTTGTGTTGATATAATCATTGATCACTCTTTCTTCCTCGAGCTGCCTGGTGAGCTTCAAAACCTTCCTCTCTTAATCATGGAACTGTTCCATGTAAGTATCCTGCTCATTCTTCAGCTGAATCCAAGACCTCTGTAACTCCCCAAGATCGGTGGGAATGTAAGGATAGAGAACCATGTAAGGAATGCCTTCTTCAGTAGTGGGCTCCACGATCACTGGTAATACGGCCTCATAAGGCATCATAAGCTTCTGGGCCCGAGATCATACCCATTGGAGGTAAGGCTGCATAGGAAGGGAAGTCTTCGGTCCCAAATCTTTGGGATCAGATATGTTTACCATGCCTTAAGCTCGTATGAACCTCCGGCGATGCTCCTTAACATTATCCTTATAGTCGAATACAATGTCCTTGAGAAGTAACTCATGGGGACCATCCCTTCGAGCACGACCAAATTGTCACAAAGCTAGACAAGGATTGTAAGTTATACCCCCTCTGATACCAAGTAATGGAACATTAGGGTACCACCCACAGCGGTCAATAACAGCAGTGTCTTCCATAGCCCAGGAACACCAAAGAATATTCGTATGAGCGAGTGACATTATTCTGTGCGACAAACCCAAACCTTCTTCGTTCTTCAGTACAGACTTAGGGAGGTGAGAAATAAACCACCTTAACAGCAACGACATGCAGCACATAAGAGTCCCTCTTCTCTCCATGGTACGAGTATGAAGAGCGTGTAAAATATCTCCAAGCAAGGTAGCCACAGGGTTGCGAGAAAGGAAAATCTTGACAACATTCACATCTACAAAGGAGCCCGGATTAGGAAAGAGAACTAAACCATAGATAAGAAGAGCCAAGACATCCTCAAAAGCCTGAAAATCCAAATCATCCCAAAATAGTTGAGCCTAGTCTATCAGAAATTTGGCTAGATAACCCTCGACTCTATTTCGAGTTTCCCAATTGGATACCACATCGGCCCGTTTCAAATGCAAACCTAGGACAATGACTTCTGGCTTAGGAACTTCTTTCATACTTGTGAAGGGTACCTGTTCAAGAATGGATATGCCCAATAGCTGAGAGAATTCTTCTAAGGTGGCTACCAACTAGTAATCTGGAAAGGTGAAGCAATGATGCCTGGGATCGAAGAACTGAAAAAGTACGCTCATCATCTGTTCATCAAGGTTTGAAGTAACCAGGCTAAGAAGTTGACCGTGTCTCTTATTAAAATTAGAAGTTTCAGAAACTCTAGATGCTAGCTCTTTGAGTTGGGAAGGTATCTGCACAAAGTTAATTCGGATAGTATTTCTACGCACGGAAGCCATGATCTGTAAAACAGAACAAAGATAAATTCCCTTGGTCTTTGAAATGGTTAGTGTAATGAAGCATGAATGCCATGTTATGATGCATGATGTCATGATAAACGACAGGTATAGCAAACACAGGTATTGCAAACACAGTCAAATCACACAAAGCCCTTAGGTTTAAGGCTTGCATGAGGTCAAAGGTAATACCCTCTTGAAGTTAAGTTGGTTTAAAACTTGTCCTATAAAAAGTAACCGGGTTCTAGAGGATCTCAATATCACTGACCATCCTCCATCGGTCATGGTTTCCGCTCACACAATCTTTTCTTGCGGCCGAAATATTCCAAGAGTATGATCTCAATGAGTGTAGCATCGAGTATCAACCAGTTCTCGACTCTACACTGAGGTCGACTATCTCGCTACTTTCTAATGGCCAAGTTGGGCGATTTAAAGGTTCTAAGGTCATTTGATGCTTAACAACACCACACAGCGGCCCTGTATTCTCCTCGTTTCTCCATAAGGGATACCGATACCAACCAAAGTGCCACGCCAATGTAGCTACTGCTTCAACCGTATTGGTCTACGCCATACAGTTCCCTCACAGTCTATTGCTACTTACCTAAAAGGTATTCCACATATCCGGGTATAGGATCTATAGTAACCCCAAACAAAAACCATCAAAAATAAATCAAACAAAGCAATCAAGAGAAGCAATTATGATGACCTGGATCCTAAGGTATGCCCCATTTTATATATTCCCCAGCAGAGTCGCCAGTTCTATGATACGGTGGCAGAACCGACTGTTTAATACTGGTTTGCGTTTTGCGTTTTTTATTCGCAAAATGTCGTGGTAAGCAAGAGTCGCCACCGACTTTTATTTCATCCAACCGGAAAGGAAAAAAGTACATAAAAAATCCTTTTTCGAGATATCTGAGTACGGGGGGTATATCATAGAAAGGGAAGGTGTTAGCACCCTTTATATCCATGGTTTTCCATGGGCTCTTAGGTACTTGCTTGTGTTTGTATGCTTTGTTTTTTGAAAAGTTTGACTTTGTGATAACCCTTGTATCAGTCCTCAAAGGTGTGACAAAGTTGTTTTGAAAATTGTTTTGAAAAGTGTAAGTGTGAAGAGTTTTGATTTGAGCAAGTACCTATTAGCATCTACCTACTCGGAAAAAAGATCGTTTTTATTCTTGTTTCCTTTAGACAGCGCTATCCTACTATTGAGAAATAGGTAGCACCATCGTTGAAATTTGTAAGGGTCAATTTGAAAGGGACGTACGATCACTAAAGCAATGTTAGGACAACTTAGTAATAACCCTAGAGTCTTAAGATCTTTCTCGAGGCAACATTTCTGAGGCAACATTTCCGAGGCAACATTCGAATGGTACAAATTTTGACCTTTTAGACTGGAGGGAAATCACTAAGACACCCTATGCTTAATGATCATTTACTGAAGGCAACCGAAGTGAGAGTATACCCTAAGAGTGGTGTGTGCGAGTGATTTGTTTTCAGTTATTTAATCTTTTCACATTAGGGTTTTCTAACCATATTAATTTTTCATGCATTCTTGCCATACAATCCTACTAGCATACATCTAGAAGTTAAATATTTGCAGGATTTAAAAATGCGAGAAAATAAACCTAACTATTACAAGGCTTCGGGGAGGGGGATTAATTACATAGCCAAAAAAACTAGGGATTTAAACAGTAAAATAAACCCTAAATTAACTATTACAAACCATGAGCAGTTACAAAAATATTGGAAAAATAATTAACAAGCGCGCGGTGAATTAAATACGAGACGATTAGGGTTTTGACCCTTGACTAAACCTCATTGCCATTGAAAAAAATGTTTTTGTCATGTTTTGTTATTTGAGAAAATGATGAACAATTAAATTAAAAAGAAAATCCTAAGTTCTAATTAATGTTAATTTTGAAAAAATAAATTAATTCATTCTAAAAACATATTTTTGTGTTTTGGTTTATTTGAGAAAAAGAAAAGAATTAAATCAAGAATTTAACCTAGTTTTTTCTAATTGATTTTAATTAAAAAAAACAAGTTAAATTGAACTAATTAATTGAAAATTAAATTTGATAAAAAAAAGCCTAATTCTAATTTTGTGAATTCTTGATTTTATGATTTTATAAAAAAAAATGATTAATGGTGTTAATTAAAATAACTAAAGGAAATATTAAAAGAACTAAAAAAAGAAGAAATAAAAAAATGTAGAGATGGGCCTGTGTGTTAGCAATTCTGGGGGGGGGTGCAAATCTGATTTCTCTGGGCCCAAAAACTCCAAGGCCTGGTCAACCACGCTTGATTTTGGTGTGGATGTTGACTTGAGGAATATGGTGGATCTTCAATGGAGAGGCATTGAATCTGGCTAGCTGGGCATCAAAGGATGGATGTTTGAGGTTGTATGGTGAGCCTCATGATGAGCAACACGCTGGATCAGCTAATTGAAAATAATACAAATAAAACACTGGGACCTGGGGATCGAACCCACGTCTTTATACTCAATTCCAACGCTTGCTTGCCAGCTGAGCTGTGATGGTTAGTTGTGTTAATAATAATAATACAATATAATATGAGAAAAAGCAAAAGATCTGATTTCAAAATGCGCGAAATTCATACGGGCCAGTCCCACGCTGCCACGCCTTCGTCTCCTTCCTTGAACTGTCGTTTTAGCAAACCAGACTTTTACCTACAGACGTTTGTTGTAGGTATAACCCTATTCATCTCCAAAATTGCATATGATCAAGATAAATGACAAGTACTAGTAACTATCAAATCGTCTCATCCTCACGAGCATCATGGTACCAGAATCAAAGCCCAATTTTGCCTGCATTGAAAACCCCTAAACAATAACACAAAACCCTAACCATGGCAATATCACGTATAGGCATCAAAAATGCAATTAAATGGCATGGTTAGCTTGCAAACATGATGACAAACATGAATATAACAATCAAAAGTGCTAATGATGCGTAAATTGTAATAATCGAATTTGAAAAATATACTAAACCGCGTGAGGTGTAGAGCGAGTTTCTGAGTGTTTTAGGCCCTGGGAGTGATTGGAATAGCTTCCTGGGATGTCTAGCAAGTGATTGGAATGGCTAGCACAACTTGAGTTCGCCTGTGGAAGAAGATTCGTCTCACACTTTTCTTGGAAATTTTCAAGTTTTGTTCTAGTTTTACACGACCTCTAACCCTCCTCTTTTGATCTGCAAAGCTTTATTATATAACCTAGAATGAATTAGGTTAACAAACTTGGCATGAATCTTTGCATCTATCTAAGATTTGATTTGATTTTCAATTTGTATGATATCTTTCTATTTTAATGCCAATCATTCCTTTCTTATACCAATTTCCATTTATTCGAATTGATCATGCAAGCTCAGCATATCTTGATTTCCAATCTGTAAAAAAACAAATCAAATCATATCTTTGATAATTTTCATCATTTATTTGATTTAATTCACTTTTTAATTAATGAAAAATTAAAATAAATTAAAATAAATGAAGAAAATAATGTGTGGATAAGTATTTGAGTCGTGGACCACATTATAATTGAGGTGAAAGCATAAAAAGTTAGGCCCATTTAGCAAAAAATGCAAATTTGAGCACATTTGACTTTTGGCAATTTTGCAAGAATGGTCAACTTGGCCAATACATAACTCTCTCAATTTTGACCCTAGAGAGGTGTTCTTAGTCTTTTTAGAAAGCTTAGGATGTCCTATAAGAAACCCTTTTTCTCTCATCTCAATTGAGTCTTCCATGTTCATGTATGAAGCTTTGACCCAAAAGGTGTTTTTGTTGACTTTTCAAAAGGACCTATAATGTCAAAATTCATATCTTTTTGTGAGTGCATATTCTGAACTTGGGAGATGAATATGAATTGTAGGTAATTTCATCTTATTCAAAATGAGATTTGGATGGGTCATTTCTAATAAAGTATGAGAAAGTTATGCTTGGTCGAAGTTGAGTTAACTTTTCCTGCAAAACCCTAATTTAGTAACTTTTGGGTTTTGATGAATTGTGAGCAATCCTTGAGGAATAATGATCAACCCTTGATCAAATGATGAATAATACTTCAAAATGAGGATGTTTACCAAAAATATTTAAGTTTGAGTGTATGTGGGCCACAGTTGACTTTTGACCTAACATAGTTGATTTTCAGGCATTTGAGCAATTGACTGAGCAAACTTCTTCTACGAGGCTTGAAACTTGACATGGATGATCTTGAGTACATATTAGGACAATGGTGATAATTTTAGTCCTTTGTGGTTCACACATATTGATGAAGATGGAAACCCTAATTAGAGATAGACTGCCTTAGGAGAGAGTTTGTCTGGTCAACTCTTGAACTTCCTTGAGCAATTTGGGGACCTCACTTGCCATGTGTTAAGAAATATGGGAGGGAAAATTTTGGGGTACAATAGATAGGTACTAAGTATTCAATACCAAGGATACTGTAATGACACAATGTTCAAAGACTCCATTTTCATGTAGACGAATTTGAATCATGCCATTATAGCTCAACCTATATCTCTCGTTTTTCTGTCACTCTTTTCATTCAAGCGCAATTATATTTAGCATGTTATCTATACACACACATAGTAGGGAAATCAGTTAGTGACTATGATCTTTTTCTCGTGGTTTTGGTACGTAAGTTTGGTAACCCCTTTTATATAACCAATCGCAGTTGCGGGGAATCGGACCGTAGTCCACCCTACCAAGTTCAGCACCAGACACCTCTGAACCAACTAACGACAGGTTGATTTATTATATTTTTTTAAGTTCCACAACCATTGGATTAAGTGATCGAGTGAGGGTCACCTAACTTAATAGGTGCATTCCTTATTTTAAATTTATTATGGTAATTAATTATTTTATAATTTTTGGGATCACTCATTTATATTCATCGACTCCCTACGTAGTTTGTGCTTAAGATGGTGCTGACTGCTATAATAAACTACTTAAGAGCTACTTTGAAAACTTGAGCCTAAGGTCTCAGCATAATGGGTACCCAAATTGATATCACATAATGAGGGGGTTTAGAGTGTCATAACATTATCGATTTTATTGGAAATTTCCCAAGTCTCTCTAACAAAGCCTAGATTGTGACAACCTATATACTTTCATAGTATATGCCATGCATTATAAAAGAAAATTTTTGTTGGGAGGTTTATAAATTTTAAAATTTTGGGGAAATTCGATAACAACTGAAAAACAGACATACAGACTTGACATCACATGCAATGAATCGACCAAATACTGAAAATAGACAAAATCCTAAAAACGTGCAATAAAATAGAAAACAATGAATCAAAATAAGAAGAGATAAATGGAAAGCGGTAAAGTTCCTCCCTCACACTTAAACCAAACATTGTCCTCAATGTTTCAGTAAAAAATGGAAAAAGGAATAAGAACCTGATTAATGCTCGCCTCGATAGTTGCCTACACACAAATGATAGGTGCCAAGCGATTAATATCTTTATTTTCTACAAACTCAAACAAAAGCAAAAACATTAAATTGAAACTCGTGGGTTACCTCCCACACAACGCTTTGGTTAACGTCGATAGCTTGACGACTTAAGAGTGTCATTACTCATGGTGATTCTCTTGAGAATAACTCCTCGATTAAATTTTTAATCGTTATTGGTTTCCATGGCAACTTATCAAGCCATCTCACATATCCCTCACATTTTATTTTATTTCTTTTATGGGGTGGTTCATTCTTTTGAAATTGTAGTGGTGGTTGCGGATCAATCTTGGGTATCATCTTTTCAAGTTTGGACTTAGTTATTTCATCCACCATCTCGAATGTTAACCTTCCCTTCTTAATGCTAATGTTTTCCCTAGTTTTGTGGTCCTCAAATTTTCTCTTTTTATGTAGGACCTCAGATAAAGGTGAGTTGGTGTGGATATTGTCCACGTACCTTTTGGATTGGGCATCTACATTAGCTTCCACAAATATTTGCAGAAAATAAATAGGTGGGTTATAGGGAAGAGGAACAACAATAGATGTTTCCTTCTCTACCTCTTCGACAACCTCCCTTTCAGATGGTGTCAGTGTAATTTTCTCAATCTCTACTCTTTTCTCATCAGAACTCTTCTCAACCACATTAGTACTCTCTTCAACCTTATTATCACTCTTCTTAGGATTTTCGATTTGTTTTTCACTACAGGTTTTTTCAACATCCACATGCTCCTCAGAGAAGGGTCCTATAGGATTTTGTGAAAGCATGGATATTTGGTTCTCCAAGGCCATGTTGTGAGTCACGAGGGACTCAACCTCATTTTTCAGCTGCCTAAGGGTTTCATTATTTTGAATACTTTGATTTCTTATCTCTTCATTTTGGACAGTTTTTGTTTCTACAAAATTCTCTATCATAGATTCTAGCCTAAAGTGAGTTAGCTTCGCTTCGAAATCCTCCATTGGTTTTGCGAGGTTGAAATTATGGGATTCCTGCGGTTCCTCAAAGTGAGTTAGCGTTGCATTTTTTTTCCACAAAGTGATTTGTCATCATAGTTTCTATCCTAGAGAGATTTAGTATCGCAGTCATATCCTCCATTAAGGTTTCAAGAATGGAATTTTGGGATTCTTGTGACTACTCAAAATATTGGGCGTGGTGATTGTAGAGGAAATTTGGTTGAGGATAAGTTAGCGTCGCATTGTAATCCTCCAGTAATATTTCGAGACCGGATTTATGGGATTCTTGCAACTCCTCAAAATGTTGGGATTGGTAGTTGTAGAAGTAATTTGGGTAAGAGTGAGTTAGTGAAGCATTGAAATCTTCCATCAATATTTCGAGGTCGGATTTATGGGATTCTTGTGATTCCTCGAAATAACGAGAATGGGAGTTGTAGAAAATTTTTGGGTGATACATAGTAATTAAGTTTAGAGTGCCTTAGTCTATACGGTGCAACAACATAAATAACAATTGTAATACGGTGAGAGAACTAACTTGGTGTTTTGCGTTTTATCGCAATTGTTACGGATATCAAGAGTCACCACCGACTTTTCTTTTATCCAATAAAGGAAAGTGTTAAAAGAACAGGAAATACCTTTTGAGAATTTTTCTTGAGTTCGGGGGGTAGGTTATGAAAAGGGAAGGTGTTAGCACCATTTTCATCCATAGTTATCTACGGGCTCTTAGTTGCTAGATCACTTTGAAATGCTTTGCAAAATGTGTTTGTGTTTGTTTGAGAGTATTTTTGAAAAGTGCCTTAGTTTAGGCGATTTTTTTAATGATTGTCGTCTCTATAAGAATGTATACAAAGTGTTGAATTTTGAAAATATTTCATGAAAGTGTTGGTGTGTTTGAAAGATGTTTTGTTTTGAAATGTTTGTGAGCAAGCAACTACGAACGTTCTACCTACTCAAAAAGTATTTATTCTTTTCCTCCTCCTTTAGATAATATTATCTTACTATTAGTTAGTAAGAAACCATATCATTGGATGTGAAGGGACATGCATGGGTCATCGTACAGTCATAGAAGGAAACATTCTAGGATACCTTAGCAATTTTTCGTAAGGGTCTAAGATCGTTTACCGAAGGTAACGTTGAAGGGTCATCAGGGACTACGATCTTTTAATCGAGAGTCTTTGTTAAAGTATCCCACGTTTAAGGGACATGACTGTTTTATCCAAGGAAACAAGTGTGGGTTACCCTAGAGTTGCAAGTGTGCAAAGTTTTTTTTTTCATGCACTTTATCTTGATTAGGGTTGTCTAGTATTGATTTTAAGATCTTGTCATACAAACCCTAATTACTAGCAATAATATGGAAAGCGATAAATGGCGGAAATTAAATGTCCTACGCTATTACAATACTTTGGGGGATGGGGATACAAATTTACAAATGGGGATGACAAGTAAAATAAATCCTAATTACTATTACAAGACTTTGACAATTACATAAATTATAATGCGAAATAGTAAAATGCGCAAGAAATTGTAAAGTGAAAAGAAATTGTTTTTTAGGTTTTTTGATAGAAAAGGTTTTTGTAGTTTCAATTGTTAAGTTTTCAACCTACTTGAGTTGACACAGACCCTGTCGTGTGACACGGGCACCCGTGTCAGCCCCTGGCCTGGCTTTTTTTGCTAAGTTTTCTTTGATCTGTCCTGTTGTATCCTTTTGAAAACAAAAACAAATTATGTATGGATAAAAATATCAAAGTTTAAGGAAGCTTACCTCTCGAAGCGAAAACTTTAGAACATGTACGGCTGTTTATGGGTGAAAAGCCGTGGTTGATTGAGCTCCTTTGGACCTCCTAGAAGTTATTCCAATCCTTACTTTATGCAGAAAGTTGCTGAATCGCTCCAACCAAGTCAAGTTGGAAGGTGTTGTTTTTGAGTTTGGAATATGGTGATTGATGTTGTAGAAGTTTTTCTTGTGTTTGAACAACTTCTATATGATGTATGTGAAGTATTTGGATGGTTTGTTTGGGAAAACTTGCAAGGTGTGAGAGGTTCAAAGATTTGAATTTCAAAGTTCAAAAGTGGAGGTTTTATGGACAATTCTGGTTTTTTTAGAGTATAGGGGATCTTGAGGGCTTGTTCTTATTTTTAATCTTGCAAATGATCTCTCTATTTATAGGCAAAAGGTTTTAAGACAAGGGTTGATCAGATTTTCAAGATCACATGTTGTGACTAGGTTGGATTGTACATGAAGCAAGCTTGAAGATCATAGTTCCAAAGCTTTGTACTTTGCTTCAGAGATTTATTAGACACTTTAAGCATGCTTTTTTGATTTTGTGTGTTGAGTGTGTGTAGAAGGAACAAGTTAGAAGCTCAAGATGAGCTGACTTTGTGATTAAAGCTACTTTGCAAGAATGTCAATGTTAACTTTGTGCCAAAAATGGAAAGATCACTTGGACAATGCTTAAATCAAATGTACCGTAGCTCAAATGTTTGTGTAAACATTAAATTATGGTTAGATTTTCAAGTTAGAAGGCCTGCAACACAAGATTATGCATCATAGCATGTAGATTGGATTATATGTTCTTCACCAAAATGACTTGCAATTCAAGAATGGCAACTTCATGCTTTTGAATATTCTAAATAAAGTATGATAAATTCATGCTCTTGAATGTTTTGGAAAAATTGAAACATTGTATACAACTTTCATGTTGACCACTTTGGATAAATCAAAATGGAACTTGATGAAAATTGGCCAAGAAGTTGAGATAAAAACTGACCAAAACCTGTTGAAAATTTCTCTAAGTGTTTATACAAAAATGTCATGAATTCATGAGCCTGTATCTTCAAATCTAAGCATTTTTTGGATATCAACCCTCTAATACAAAGTTGTAGAATTCATCAAGATCTACAACTTTCATATTGAAAGTTTTCTTTGAATCATATTGTATCTTGGTGAAAAAATGTCATGAAGTAGTGAAATTATCAAGTTAAAAACACTTAGAAAATTTTCTAAGTGTTGAAAAGTTTGACTTTTTGATGACTTTTTGGTTCTTGATGATCAAGCTTCATATTTTTTAATATCTTGATGAATATTTATCTTTGAAACTTAATGTTGACCAAAAAGTCAAGGTTTGACTTTTGGTGTATCAGTTGACTTTTTCATTAGTTGACCAAATTTCAACTACCAATTATTTGATCTTGAGAAATGAATTGAGTCATGCAATTAGGTCAAAATGATGTGTTTGATTCCTTAAGATTATGCTTCAAGTCATTAGATCGTGTATTAGGGCAAAAGTCAAAAATCAGTCATTCCCAATCAAAACCCTAGCTTTAACTATTTTGCCCCTTTGATGATTTGAACGCTTTTCTTGAGGGATTATGATCCAAACTTGATGAATTGATGAATATGACTTCAAAATGTTGATATTGGCTAAAAATCTTGAAGTTTGACTGTGGGTTGACCATAATTGACGTTTTACCTAATACAGCTGATTCCCGATCATCTGATCAATTGAATGAGCAAAAATGTGATCCAAGACTTAAAACTTGGCAGGAGTATTAGAAGTCCAATTGTCCTTGTGAAAATCAAAATCCTAATTTGGGGTCCTAGTGATCAAGAGGTGATTTGGCCTAGTCAACACTTGTGCAAACTTGTGCCATTGGAGATCTTGTAAGAAATGTCTTGGCAAAAGAGAGGGAAAATTTTAGGGTACAACAACTGCCCCTGTTCAATCTTCTTAAACCTGAAGAGTTAGATTGGCAGGTCTGCCATTCGTGAATTGAAGGTGGAAGATGATTGAACACTAGAGTGCCCAGAAATTTTCACTTGCTGATGCACAAAGTAAGGTTGTTGGGTTATTGTGTCAGGAATGGGCTTAAAGATGCCATTCGGAGAGGTGATAAAGAGTTATCGGAGATGGGCTTATAGATGTCATCTAAATTAACTATTGATAGAGATTGGGAGAACTATCAGAATAAATCTTTGGTCAATTTATACTGAAATAGCAGATGTCTCTATTTGTCTTTGACTGGATAAGATCCAGGGTAAATCTTAGGGTCGATTTAACTGAACAAGAGAAAGTGTCTACCAGAAAAAAATCAGGATAAATCAACCGTCGATTTAAACTAATCCAGCAGAGGTCTTGAATAATATTTAACTGGATAGTGAATCAGCATAAATCTTAGGAGCGATTTAACTGAACCAGAGAAAGCGTCTACCGGAATGAAATCGGGATAAATCATTGGTCGATTTAAACTGAACCAGCAGAGGTCTTGAATAATCTTTAACTGGATAACAAATGAGCATAAATCTTAGGATAGATTTAACTGAACCATAGAAAGTGTCTACCAGAACTAAATCAAGATAAATCATTGGTCGATTTAAACTGAACCAGTAGAGGTCTTGAATAATCTTTAACTAGATAACAAATTAGCATAAATCTTAGGAGTGATTTAACTGAACCAGAGAAAGTGTCTACCGAAATAGAATCAGGATAAATCATTGGTCGATTTAAACTAAACCAACAGAGGTCTTTAATAATCTTTAACTGGATAATGAATCAGCATAAGTCTTAGGAGCGATTTAGCTGAACCAGAGAAACCGTCTACCGGAACGGAATCAGGATAAATCATTGGTCGATTTAAACTAAACCAACAGAGGTCTTGAATAATCTTTAACTAGATAACGAATCAGCATAAATCTTAGGAGCGATTTAACTGAACCAGAGAAAGCATCTACCGAAACGGAATCAGGATAAAACATTGGTCAATTTAAACTAAACCAGCAAAGGTCTTGAAGGAAATGTTTGTTGTTAATTGTATTCATCTGTGGACTGATCTTTTCCCGAAAAGGTAAAAAGTTAGTTGTATGCAATTCTATGATGTATGAAATGCATTGCTTAATGATGTTCTCAAAATAAATGAGATTATGTTATATGTTTCGTATGCATATGTCATGATGCATGAATATGAAATGTTATTGAAGTGTATCTTTGTCTGAGAAAATAAATCCCTGACTATTGTTGGGGAGTTACGTGACTACTGCTTGAGACGAAGAGTATGTATATCTTTAACCTTGTTCAGAGTGCTTTTGCTGGGAATTCATGTTCGCTGTTTGAGGAAATTATGCAAAGAATGTTGGTTTCTGCTTAGGGAGTAGAATTCAGGAAACTTAGTTGACCATTAATCAACTGGGGAATTTGATTCTTATATACCCTGACCGGGGATAAAAGAGATGTTTAAACTTCTGACTTGTTTGGGGAGGATGAAGTTAAACCGTTATCTGGTCAGATTCCAAGGTTTGCATCAACTTTTTGGGGATAGTAGCAATTCTATTGGAGAAGAGGAGTTATGTCAGTTGATTTGTAGTTGTCTGAGGAATAGACTTAGGTTGGGAAGATTGTGGTCTGTTGGGGAAATAAACCTTATTGAAGAAGGAATTCTGGTGACTTTTACTTGGGAAGTGAATTCTTCTGTGGAAGCACTTTTGCAAAGTTTCTTTTCTGGTCTTAGAAAACTCGGCTAGGGAAGAGAATTTCCAGGAAATATGTCATTTGGAACTCTAGATGTGGGGATAATCTTATTGAAGCAACTCTATGGGGATATACCAAATCCTTAAGTAAATGCTTATTAATGTTCTTGCGCGTACATTTATTAACAATTAATCATGTTCATATGCATATGTTCATTCAATTTTAGTCATTGGGCATTTTTGCACTCAAAACAGAAAGAACAAAAAGTTTGCACTTCAAAGTATATTTGTATTGATAATTTTGCCTAAAAACAGGTCTTTTTGTAAAGAGAGACAGAAATCCTAGTAAGAGGAATTCGTCGAAAAAATTAAAAGAATACAAAGTGAAAACAAAAATTGTATAGCCATGTGGAAGTGATCTCATTGGGTTCCGACTTCACTATTGCCCCCTATGTCTTCGAACATCATCCCTTACTGTTGGAAGGAGTTGATTAAATTGATCTTGTATCCTTTTCAACTTTTGACCTTGGTAATAAAGTTGGCTGTAGTGATTAAACGGGATATAGTCATATGCTTTAATCCTTAAGTTTTGCCTGGACTGCCCTTTCTGGTTTTCATTCCACCATGATATTCTTTTTTGCCCAAGCCGCCCTTTTAGGTTTTCGACTTGTCGGGTATACAATCTTTCATACATATCCCTAATTTTTTCCCAAACCTGTATGGTTTGCTGGAATTCCCTTATTTTTGCCTTGGTATGTCGACCTAGCGGGTCATTCTTATGTGTAGTATTTTTTGACTATGTCCGCGTTTAGAGGATGTGGGAAATATTCATCATCCATAGTGGTTAACATCATAGCACTGCCAGAGAATACTTTCTTGACAATAAATGGCCCTTCATAAGTGGGAGTCCATTTTCCCCTAGGATCACTTTGTGGTAAAATGATGCGCTTTATTACCAAGTCGCCGGCCTGGTATACTCGAGGTTTGATCTTCTTATTGAATGCCTTAATCATACGCTTTTGATACATTTGACCATGACAAACAGCAGCCAGTCTCTTCTCATCAGTCAACTTCAACTGATCCAATCTTATCTGAATCCATTCATCTTTACCTAAGTCTGCTTCTTTCATAATCCTCAAAGAAGGAATTTAAACCTCGATAGGTAGGACAACTTCCATTCCATAGACTAAAGAGAATGGGGTTGCCCCAGTTGATGTTCGTGCCGAGGTATGGTAGCCATGAAGAGCGAATGGTAACATCTCATTCCTGTCTTTATAGGTTACCACCATCTTTTTCACAATCTTCTTTATGTTCTTATTAGCAGCTTCCACTGCGCCATTCATCTTAGGTCTATATGGAGAAGAGTTGTGATGCTTGATTTTGAACTGTGTATAGAGTTCACTAATCATGGCACTGTTGAGGTTGTTTCCGTTTTGAGTGATGATCCTTTCAGGGATGCCGTACCGGCAGATGAGGTTATTCTTGATAAATCGGGCTAAAATGTTTTTAGTAACTGAGGCAAATGAAGTAGCTTCGACCCATTTGTTGAAGTAGTTAATAGCGACGAGAATGAAATGATGTCCGTTGGAGGCAATGGGCTTGATTTCTCTGATCATGTCAATGCCACACATTGTAAATGGCCACGGAGCAGTCATAACGTTTAAAGGTATTGGAGGTATATGAGCCTTATTGGCATAGATCTGAAACTTATGGCAAGTCCTCGAGTGGTGGTGACAATCATTTTCCATAGTCAACCAATAATAACTAGACCTCAGAATCTTCTTGGCCATAGTGTGTCCACTAGAGTGAGTTCCGAAGATACCCTCATTCATGTCTTCCATGATCTTCTCTGCCTCCTTCTTGGTCACACAACGGAGTAGAGTAGAATAATGGTTGCGCTTGTACATGATCCCATTGCTTAGGAAGAACTTGGCTAAGAACCTCCGCAGGAATTTCTTATTGTTGATTGAGGCTCCCTCAAGATATTCTTGTCCTTCAAGGTACCTCTTCACTGCATGATACCAAGGCTTCTCCTCATCAGTGTCGATCTCATAACAGTGCACAGATTTGTCAAATCTTTCGATGGTAATTCTGGGAGCTTCGTTGTGCCAATTGACCTTGAACATAGATGACATAGTTGCTAAAGCATCTATCAAATGATTTTCTTCCCTCGGGATATGTTCAAAGGTGACCTCCTCGAAGTAGGGGATCAAGGTTAGCACAAGCTCTTTGTAAGGGATCAAGTTTGGATGCTTGGTATCTCACTCTCCTTTAACTTGACTTACCACCAAGGTTGAGTCTCCATGTACGCTTAAGAATTTAATTCTTAAGTCGATAGAAACCTTTAGACCCAAGATACACGCTTCATACTCGGCCATGTTGTTTGTACATTCGAAGCAAAGTCTGGCAGTGAAAGGTGTATGGCAACCTTCGGGAGAAATGATCACATCACCAATTACATTACCCAATACATTGGAAGCTCCATCAAAAACCATAGTCCATCGGGATCCTTGTTCAGGTCCTTCATACGGTCCAGGCTTTTCATAGTCGGTTATCAGCATGACATTCTCGTCCGGGAATTCAAAGTTCATGGGTTGGTAGTCCTCAATATCTTGATGGGCTAAATGATCTTCCAGTACACTTCCCTTTATTGCTTTTTGTGTAGTGTACTGGATATCGTATTCAGTCAATATCATTTGCCATCTAGCTATTCATCCGGAGAGAGCTGGCTTCTCGAAGATATACTTCATAGGATCCATCTTAGAAATCAATAAAGTGGTGTGAGTCAACATATACTGTCTTAGCCAGCGAGCAGCCCATGCCAAAGCACAACAAGTTTTCTTGAGCAGTGAATATCTGGTTTCACAATCGGTAAACTTTTTGCTAAGGTAGTATATCACATGCTCTTTTCGGCTAGACTTGTCATGTTGGCCCAACACACACCCCATTGAATTCTCTAATACAGTCAAGTACATAATTAGAGGTCTTCCTTCAACTGGAGGCATCAGGATTAGAGATTCTTGTAAGTACTCCTTAATCTTGTCAAAAGCTGCTTGGAAATCGTTGTTCCATCTGACTACTTGATCTTTCTATAATAGTTTGAAGATTGGCTCACAAGTAGCAATTAAGTGAGATATGAACCGAGCAATATAGTTGAGTCGACCCAAGAAACCCCTGACTTCCTTCTCAGTGCAGGGAGCTGGCATTTCTTGTATGGCTTTGACTTTTGTGGGATCGACTTTGATACCTTTTCCAGTGACGACAAACCCTAGGAGTTTTCCAGACCTCACCCCGAAGGTACATTTGCTGGGATTCAAACTCAGCTTATATTTCTTCAATCTTTCAAATAGCTTGTGTAAATGATCAAGGTGTTCTTCCTCAATTTGCAACCTTGCAATTACATCATCAATGTATACTTCTATCTCATGATGGATCATGTCATGAAATAATGCTACCATAGCCCGTTGGTAGGTCGCACCTGCATTCTTCAAACCAAAAGGCATGACCTTATAACAGAAGGTTCCCCATTGTATGGAAAAAGTAGTTTTCTCCATGTCTTCGGGTGCCATTTTGATTTGGTTGTAACTGGAGAAACCATCCATGAAGTAGAACACTTTGTGTTGAGCAGTATTGTCGACCAAGATGTTAATATATGGAAGGGGTAAATCATATTTGGGGCTTGCCCTATTCAAATCCTTGTAGTCTACACACATACAGACTTTACCGTCTTTCTTCGGCACTGGGACCACATTTGCAACCCATTGGGGATATGACGTCACTGCCAGAAATCCTGCATCGAATTATTTCATTACCTCAACCTTTATTTTCTCAGACATATCTGGTTGCATGCGACGAACCTTTTACTTGACCGAAGGGAAACCATCCTTCATTGGCAGATGATGAACTATGATATCAATATCAAGCTCCGACATATCTTCGTATGACCAAGTGAACACTTCAACATAGTCGTGTAACATCTGGACCAAACTTCCCTTGACACCATCTTCCAAGTTTGCGCTGATCTTGACTTCTTTCTTGTCTGCTTTAGTACCTAAGTTGATCACTTCAACTAGTTCTTCGTGCGGTTGAATGGCCTTTTCTTCTTGTATCAGGAGTCTGGCGAGTTCCCCGGGTATTTCACAATCTTCTTCACCTTCGTCTTCGGCTTGATAGATTGGATTTTCAAATTCATAGATGGAAATAGCAGAGTCGCTGTCAATGAGATCCGAAGTGGATGTGGGTCTACAAATGTGTGTGTGTGCATGTAAGGTTACATGGCTATTTTGAAAATGCAATAAAGTAAAGAAAGACAATGAGGCAAAATCTGAATGCAAAATAGTCCAATGTTTTTTTATTAAAATGAGCATGTGGCATATGAAAATGACAAACCCTTAACAAATGGACCATTGTTCCCCGGGCAAGGAACATGGTTTAAAGTCATTGTTTTAACGGAAATTACAGACAAATTCTTCAAAGTAAATAAAAAAAGGAAATGACAATTACTCCTGGCTGAAGGAGATTGGGACGAAGTCCTTGGTCTACCAGTTGTTGAGTCTTCCACCAGTAGTCGAGTATATCCAGTCGTCGAATTCAGAATCAGAATCAGAGTCTTCAAGAGCATTAAACTTATGGTTACTAATGCGGAGTGGTGGTT
The DNA here is from genome assembly GCA_948472305.1 of Vicia faba. NCBI lineage: Eukaryota > Viridiplantae > Streptophyta > Magnoliopsida > Fabales > Fabaceae > Vicia > Vicia faba. Next base: position 1,081,326,208 of record OX451739.1, on the reverse strand, counting down.
TCCCTACACGAGCACGTCGAACCTCCTTTTGAGCCTTGGAAGTGGAGCCCAACTTAAATTTGTTTGACTTGAAAGGGATATCAGGGAGTTGTCCCCAAATGGTACAACCTCCATCTTTAACAACAACACGGGCATCTTTGATAGAGGCCATCCTCGGTGTATCTATAGAAGCTTTGGGAATTTCAGGAGTGGCTTTAGAAACAAAAACCATGGGAGAGACCACTTCTAAGGCTTGACAAGGAGTCTCTATGAACTCTCTATCCATTTAAATACATTTTAATGAATTTAGATGACTAATAATAAACTCTTCTTCTCTGCATACAGTGACAATTTTCCTTTGACCGGGTACTTTAGCTTTTGATGTAGTGTGGAAGTTACCGCACTTGCCCCATGTATCCATGGACGCCCCAGCAGGTAAGAATAAGTGGGACGTATCTCCATCACATAGAATGTTGAGTTGAAGACTTGAGACTCAACTTTGATAGAGAGATCAACCTCTCCATGGACCATTCTCTTTGATCCGTCAAAAGCTCTCACCACAATGTCACTGGGTTTCAACACCAAATCTTCACAATCCAACCTATCTAGAGCACCTTTAGGCAAGACATTCAGAGAGGATCCAGTATCCACCAACACATGGGCTAAAGTGGTTCCTTTACACTCGATGGACACATGCAGAGCTTTGTTGTGATTTTTCTCGGCTGGAGTCAAATCTGCATCTGAAAATATCAAACCATTGTCAGCAGTCAAACTGACTACATAATTTTCAAATTGGTCGGCCGTAGTTTCTTGAGGTACATGTTCATTTTTCAAGAATTTTATCAGTGCTTGAGCATGTGCCTCAGAGCATAGCAACAAAGATAACATAAAAATCTTCAAGGGTGTTTTCCTCAATTGTTCCACTATCTTGTAATCACTTTTTTTGATAATTTTAAGAATCTCGTCCATCTCTTGGGTAGATGGGTCCTCAATAGTAATATCTTTTATGGGCACCTTCGTCCTGGAAGGCTCAGTCATTTTTTCCTTTCCTCGATTATCAGCAACATGTTTAACAACAGTAATACAAATGGGTGTAGTTGTGGTTGTCGGAGGTGAAATCTTTGGAGAGAAGATCCTCCCCGTCCTAGTCACTTTACCTGATCCTAAATTTTTGTAATGTCAGCAGTTTCATCTTCATCAATCCATGAGTCTTGTTTGATACCATAGTAATACACTTCCGCCCCATAATCATAAGGCACAACCTTATTAGAAGAATAGGGGACTGGCCCCGATGTGGTCATAATTAGTGGAGCTATTCTTGGTTCAACGGGAATACTAATAAGACCTTTTGAGGTGATCCTAATAGGTTTATTTGATATAGTAATGATGGAAACGTCTTCAAACTCTTGAGATAAACTTTTGGTCAGACTTTTCACATATGGAGTTTTCTCAAATAGAATCTCATGGCTATTCATCATGTGTTGGACACCTTTCTTCATCCATTCACAACCATTAATTTGTACAACACAACAATAATAGTCTTCAAGGAAGCTAGGGAATACCCCAACTTTCAACAAATTCTCTTTAACAGTCTTCAAAGGAGTGGTCAAGTCATTGACAGAAGAAACAAAAGAGGCATCTTCAATAGCATTGAAACCCTTATCATGATTTGGCATGGGTGCAGTGATCATGTTGGGAGTCGGTGGAGGGTCGAATTTAATTGTCTTGTTATCAATTAGGTCTTGGATTTTGTTCTTTAGTGCCCAACAATCATTGGTATCATGTCCGGGGCTATTCAAATGGTAAGCACATTTGGCATTGGGGTTGTATTTTGGGGAAGCAGTGTTAGGGTTGGAAGGGGGGATCTCGCAAGGTCACCAAATCAGCTTTAAATAGGTGTTGCAGAGCTTGAGATAGTTGAATATTGATTCTAGTAAATTGTCTTCTTTGGGCATCCAGTCTTTATTGGTTATTATATTGACGCGGTCGTTGGGTTGGAGTTGGATTGGAAATTAATACAACCCCTACTGAATGATGACGATCATTCTTAATACGGATTCTAGACCCATACACAACATTAGTTTCTTTTTTACTAATAAATGGTTTTTTCACAGCATTTGAGGAGGTGGCCATAGGTATCTTCCCACTTTTTATCCCGCTTTCAACCCTCTCACCAGTTAAGATCAATTCAATAAATCTGGATGATGAACTTCCAATCAGTAAGTTGAAAAATGGTCCAGTCAATGTTGTTATAAACATGTCTACCAACTCTCTATCAGTCAAAGGTGGCTGCTACCTGCCAGCCAGATCTCTCCACTTTTGGGCGTATTCTTTGAAGCCCTCATTTGAACCCATGGCAATTCCTTGCAATTGCACCCTAGTTGGCACAAGATCAGCATTATATTGATATTGGCAGTAAAAGGTGGGGGCAGAATCTTCCCAAGTATGTATGTTAGTCCCTTCCAATTGGTAAAACCACTCCAACTGCGTCCCATATAGACTTTCTTGAAATAATTGCACCCATAGTTTCTTATCAGCGGTATGCAACTGAATTTTGCGGACGTAAGATCTTAGGTGAAGCTTCAGACATGATACACCATCATATTTAGCAAAAACAGGGATCTTGAATTTGTGGGGAAAGACTACCCCAGGAACCAAACCCAAGTCACCAAAGTCCAAGCCAGGCACAACTTGGATTTTTACAGCCTTCAATTTGTCTTCTAGTTGCTTATACTTGTTGTTGGCCGGTGGATATTGCTCGTCAAAATAATCTTCGTCTTTAGAAGTTTGATTGTTTCCACCCCTAGCACGGGTGCTCCTAGAATCTTCATCTTTGTTCTCATCCTCGGGGGAGGAGTCTTATTCAACTTGAACTCGTCGGATGGAGCCTTTGAATCTCTTTTCCATGTTGATTCCAGCTTTCTTCTTGGTATTCTTCTTCATGACAAGAAGTGTCATCATTTCTTGCTGCCTTTTTTCTAAGTTGAGCAAAGTCTCTTGAAACTGAGAGTGTTGAGTCTGCAAGTCCTTGATGGTTGGCTCGAGATTCATCTTATACTGAAATAAACAGTAAAAAGATGAGGAAACCTGTGTCATAAAACCTGCTTATAATATGATGCATGTAATATGGATGCAATGTTTTCAAGGACCGTAAGGAATTTAAATTTGCTTAGCCATAAAGGTAACCAACATAACAATTGTATTTATAAGTTTGAAGATTACAACTTCCCCTTGGGCTTACAATGAAAAAAGGAAAAAGGTCTCAAAGAGACAGCAAAATTAAATCCTAAAACAATAATCTCAGGTCTCCTACAGACGCATCCTCTTTGGTGGTAGGTGTAATACGGTGGGAGAACTTACTTGGGATGTTTTGCGTTTGATCGCAATTGTTGCGGTTAGCAAGAGTCGCCACCGACTTTTCTTTTATCCGATGAAGGAAAGGGTGAAAAGAACAGGAAAGACCTTTGAGATTATTTTCTTGAGTTCGGGAGGTAGATTATGAAAAGGAAAGGTGTTAGCACCCTTTTCATCCATAGTTATCTATGGGTTCTTAGTTGCTTGCTAGATCACTTGCTTTGTTGAAAGTGTGCTTTCTGATTTTGAAAGTATTTTTGAAAGGCGCCTTCGTTTAGGAAAACTTTGTAATGGTTCTCGTCTTATAAGAACGTATACAAAGTATTATACTTTTGAAAATATTTCATGTTTTGAAAGTTTTTGGTGTGTGTTTGCAAGGATGTTTGTTTTGAAAATGAGCAAGCAACTAAAAAGGTTTCTACCTACTCAAAAGTCTTTTGTTCATTTCTCTCTTCCTTTGATATTGTTATCTTACCATTGATTGGTAAGAAGCCTTATCTTTGGATGTAAAAGGGACGGGCGTGGGTCATTGTATGGACATGATAGCAATGTTGTGAGATATCTCAGCATTTCTCTTTGAGGGACTAAGATCATTTGAAAGGCAACATTTGAAGCGTCATCGAGGGACTATGATCTTGTATTTTGATTGTTTTTGCTAAGACATCCCATGTGCATAACATGACCATTTTTATAAGGCAACAAGTGGAATTACTCTAAGGGTGCATGTGTGAATAGTGTGTTTGATTTGCATGCATTTAGTCTTTTATTAGGAGTTGCCTACTTGTTGATTTTATCTTCCCATACAAATCCTTACTACTTGCATTTATAGGAAAGTGATAAGTTGCGGGAAGTAAATATTCTACACTATTACAATCAATAGGGGAATGAGGTGTACGAATTTACAAATGGGGATTCCAAGAAATTAAAGTCCTAATTATCTATTACAACCATATTGAAATAATGTACAAAAAATGAAATGGACTTGTTTTGTTTTGGTTAAGAGAAGAAATAAATTGGTTTAGGAAAATATTTTTAGTATTTTTGTTTTTAAGGAAAATAAAACAAAGTGTATGAATATAAAGTATTTTTTGTGTGTTTTTGATTAATGAAAATAAAAGTGATGATGTAAATAATAGAGAGAAAAAGTCAGAATTAGCGTATTGCTGAAAAAGGAGAGTGCAAAAGTTCTAACTCAAACGCACTGCAAATCAGAAAATAAACGTTAGTAGAAATGGGAAAGGCCAGAAGTTCTAGATCCTGGTGCATTGGAGTTCTGAGGTTGCTGGGAGAAAAGGAAGGCCTAGAAGTTCTGATTACTTAGGGGGTCTAGAAGCTCTAGTGTAGCTGAGAATCTAGAAGTTCTAATATCACTGGCAGGTCAGAAGTTCTGGTTGTTTGAGAGAGCCTAGAAGTTCTAATGCAACTGGAGACCTAGAAGTTATGGTTGTTGAGAGAGTGAGGTGATAATGCTGTTGGGTGAGGATATCTAGAAGTTCTAGTCTAGGAATATTGTCTGACAGATAAGTGGGTAAAAATGTCAATAAATAAACCTAAAAAAAAGATGCTTTTGGGGCTAGAACCAAGGACCCGTAGCACTAATGTCTTATGCGCATGCTTTCTACCACTAGGGTGGCTGTACATCCGGTATTAGAAGCAAAAGCATAAATATGTATCACAAAGTAAGTTCTAATGATGAACTTCATCTCTTTCTCCACGCCAGTCAGAGCATCTGCAACTTAGCCATTTCTCAATAAAACAGAAAATGCACACATAGCAGTTATGTCAGGTTTCATCATGGTTTTAGAAATATAAAGTATCATAACTGTAAATCAGAAGCAAGCATGAATTTTGCTAATCCTAATTCTGAGTCCTAATCTCCTCAATATGTTTTGAACTGAAATTCTCTCTACTTAGGCAAAAAAATACGTGAAATTTATGAATATGTACAGAAATCAGAGCCAGGATGTCTACATTGTATTTTTGAACATGCAAGCCTATCAATGCCTAAGTAATGAGATACAAGTCAGAATAAACTTACCTTGCAGCTGGAAATTTTTATGTGAGCTAGAACCTGGTTCTGACCATGGTAATACTCTGATCATCTTCCCTCAATTCTCAGAAAGCTATAACAACCCTTAAGTTGAACTATGAATGGCTGGAGCGTTCTGGAGCAGCCCAGAAGAAATGTTCTAATTTTTGAGATGGGGATAGATGAAGAACGTGTCACAGTCTGAAAACATAAGTTGGGACGACTTCTAAATGTGTATCAGAAGCTGTGTGGGCGATTTGGTTGGAAAATGCACAAGGAAAATTAGAGCTCGAATGCAAAAAGCCAGAAATTAGCAGGTTTTGTATTTGTATTGATAGTTTCAAGTTCTTTGAAATTTCAGCAAAGTTTCAAGGCTTTTCCTCAAATTCTCGACCTTTTTATAGTTGCAAATGAATTTCAATTTATAGGCAAAGATTTAGTATCTTAGAGAGGTCAAGAGTACAACCATCATATGCTAGGGCACTGACTTGTTCTTGAAGCAAGTTCAAACAAGTATGGTTCAAGGCACAAAGTAGGGTTGTTAGCAGCTTTTAGTCGTGCCTAAGCTGGATTTGTAAGCATGAACTAAGGAAAAGTACCCTCAGAAGCAAGAGCAAGGCATGGGCCCTACATAAACTTGTACAAAAGTTTGATTTTCAAGGACAACAATGGTACTTCTATGTCACACGCTGGAAAATCCTTTGGATAAAGACTCAAAAGTGGGTGTGATCATCAAATGATGATGAGATTTATCAAAACAGAAAACCTGCAGTATGAGATTATGTATCATAGCTTAATCTGGATCAGAAATTCAGCATTAGCATAACTTAGAACAAATATCCAACTTCTGATATTTGAATCTCCTTGCTCTAGCATGTTCTGAAGGAGTTCTCAGACTTTTCAGAAAGCTTGTAATATGCTTTGCAGACCTTCTTTGAATTACCCTTGCAAATTATGATTAAACCTTTGTGAAAACTGGCCCAGAAGTTCTAGCCAAAATCTGTTCTTGGAAATGCCCAGAATTTACTAAGTGCTTCAATTTCATGGACGTGTCTTCGAGGATTTATAACTTGAAATCCCAACACTTCTAGAAGAAGTTCTGTTCTGCAATGTTTTAGATCTCATTGAGATCTACAACTCTTGTGTTAGAAGTTCTTCCAAAATCAACTTGCATCATGGTGAAAATCTGACCAGAAGTTCTGAACCTATCATATTTCTTAAACACTTAGAAAAATTTCCAAGTATTTAGAATTTTGACTCTTTCAACATAATCTGGACTTTTGATTTTCTTGAATCAAACTTCATATTCCAACCTGTCTTGATGAAACTTGACTTTGATCCAAAAGTCAAAGTATGACTTTTTAGTGTCCAATTGACCATTTTGTCCTTGTGCCAATTCCAAACCTAAATTGATGTGTCAGTGCTGCAAACTTGATGTCATGGAAGATCTTGTGAGAAAATTCTTGAGGACTGAGAGAGCAAATTTTGGGCTACAACAACTGCCCATGTTCAATCTTCTTAAACCTGAAGAGTTAGATTGGTGAGTCCTCCATTCTTGACTTGAAGGTGGAAGATGATTGAACACTAGAGTTCCCATAAATTTGCACTCGATGATGTGTTAGTTGATTGTGTAGGGAATGGGTTTGAGATTCCATTTGGAGGGATGATGGAGATTTGTCGGAGATGGGCTTATAGATGCCATCCAAACGTGATTGTTGACAGAAATTAAACTAAGTCTAAATTTTGACTTTAACTGGAGAAGAATCAGAATAAATTGTTGGAGTGATTTATCTGAACCAGAGAAAATGTCTACGGGAAAGGAATCAAGATAAACCATTGAGAGATTTAAACTGAAACAGCAGACATAGTAGGATGAGTATCAGAATAATATCCATAAATGGATTATATCTGACTCGTATCTGAAAGATGTACTGAATGAGCGTCCGAATGACATCTATATCTGGATCGTATCTGGACTGTATTTGAGAGGTATGTTGAATGAGTGGCAGAATGAAATCCGTTTCTGGATCATATCTGGATTGTATTTGAAAGGAATGTTGAATGAGTGGCAGAATAGAATTCGTGTCTGGATCGTATCTACACTATATTTGAAAGGTATGATGAATGAGTGGTAGAATGACATTTGTTTCTAGATCGTAGTTGGACTGTATTTAGGAGAAAATTCTGGAATAAGTATCAGGATAATATCCGTCTTTGGATCGTATCTGAATTGTTTCGGAAGTAATCTAGAGTAAGTAACAGAATGTCATCCATATCTGGATCGCATCTGAATTGTTTCTAGAGGGAATCTGGAGTAAGTATCAGAATGTCATCCATATTTGGATCGCATCTGAACTGTTTCTAGAAGAAGATATGGAGTAAGTATCAGAATGTCAGCCATATCTGGATCGCATCTGAACTGTTTCTAGAAGAAATCTGGAGTAAGTATCAGAATGTCATCCATATCTGGATCGCATCTGAACTGTTTCTAGAAGAAAATTGGAGTAAGTATCAGAATGTCATCCATATCTGGATTGCATTTGAACTGTTTCTAGAAGAAATCTGGAGTAAGTATCAGAATGTCAGCCATATCTGGATCACATCTAAATTATTTCTAGAAGAAAACTGGAGTAAGTATCAAAATGTCAGCCATATCTGGATCGCATCTGAACTGTTTCTAGAAGAAATCTAGAGTAAGTATCAGAATGTCAGCCATATCTGGATCGCATCTAAATTGTTTCTAGAAAAAACTGGAGTAAGTATCAGAATGTCAGCCATATCTGGATCACATCTGAACTGTTTCTAGAAGAAATCCGGAGTAAGTATCAGAATGTTAGGCATATCTGGATCGCATCTTAACTGTTTCTAGAAGGAATCTGAGAAGGATCCCGTGTAGGATTGCTTCAGCTGGTCATGTAGATAATTGCCTTGTCTTGTTTCAGGTATTAATCTTTAACCTTAGAAAGAAAGTTACTTTTCCTGGCTTGTTACAAGTATTAATCTAAAATCAGTTGTTCTCAGATAGTCTTCCTGTCTTGTTTCAGGTGTTATTCTGGAACTGTTAAAAATTAGTGATGATAGCTATCTGTTGATTACCCTTTTCCTGAAAAGGTAAAATGTTAGTTGTATGCAATGTCATGATGTATGAAATAAATTATGTAATGGTGTTCTCAAAATGAAGCTATGTTGTATGCATATATCATGTATGTTATCTGATGTATGAATGTGAAGCATTGTTGAAATGTAACTTTGTCCGGGAAAACAAATCCTTGACAAATGCTGGGGAGCCTTGGGAAATGAAATCCCGGACCGCTGCTGTTGATGAAGAGTATACTCCTCTTCGAACCTGGTTTTAGGATGTTTCCACTAGGGATTCCTGTTTAGTTGATTGAGGAGAAACTCTGTTGGGGAACACTAGCTTTGCTTGAGAAGGCTCTGTAGAAAGTGTTAATCTTTGTTTTGGGGAAAAGAGTTCAGGATTCTCGGTTGCTCTACTGGGGAGTTATCTTGGGGAAGATTAAATTAACTGTTATCAGGTCGTATTCCAGGCTTCGCAAAAAATTTCTGAAGTTAACTGGTATCTGGTCGATTTCCAGGCTTCGTAGTAATTTATTGGGGGTTGTAGAGCAGTCTGCTGGGGAAGAGGAGTTGTGGTCCGTTGAATTGTAGCAATCAGAGAGGAAAACTCAAGTTGGGGAATCTGTAGACTGTAGGGGAAATAAATCTTGTCGCCAGTCTGTCGGAGAGATGTCTTTTTTTGGCAGAACTCTACGAGAATTCTCGAGATAAACTCAGTTGAGAAGGAGTTTTCAGAGATTGAAACCCTGGCTGGGGGTCATCCTATGAATAGGTTTTTGGGGGAGATTTTTCAATTCCCCTAGTAGCAGGTGTTTGTGGTACTTCCAGGAAATGTTTGATTGTACGTAACCCTTTGTTGGGATTCGTGTTTAATGCTCCAAGTGATTCAGATAAAGACCTACCCCTGGTTATTCAGCATTTCTTGAGATATTTCTTGGAATCTTGACTGGATTGCCCCAGGTGTGCTAGATAATGATCATGCCATGCCCCTTACTTATAAGATATCTGTCATGGGAAGCGTCTTCCTACTTGAAGTGATTTTGTTCATTGAGAGGGTTTTTGTGCACTGGATATTCGTCGTGCAAATTTCTCTGCTATCAAACAAATAGCCATATACAAATAGCGATGTTCAAATAATGCAATGTTTATGCTTGTCTTTGAAGTTTTGAAAATGCGTTTTAACAGATAAAGAATTTTTGTAAGAAAATTTAACTCAGGATTTGGAGTAAAGCCTTACAGGAGTCAGGATACCTTTTGTAACAATATGCTTTCGAATTAACCCATGCTTCATTAAGACTTTTGAAGGGTTGTAACGTGGCTTGGTTCAAGGTTTAAGAAACAAAGGCTGAAGGCTCAAATTTTATTTGTACCCACCCGTTCTTCGTGATGTTCTTTAGTCCTAAACTCAGTTAATTGTACGTTTGAACTCCAATGACATTTTGGTGATGGTTCAAACAAGTTTAGTTTATCAAAAGGCAGTCATTTTTTGCAACAGTTTTCATGTTGTTTAGGGTTTGCATTGACCTCCTTGTTTGATTTACTATCCCTGACTGTTCCTGTTTTGAGATTACAGTTAGCGGGATGCCCCAGTTTTTCTTAAGTCTTCTTCGTAGGTTTTGACTTAGTGGGCTTTTCTTTTGAGAGATAATGATTGCCTATTTGATGAGGAACCATCACCATATTTTGATTTGATAGGAATGTTTTTGATGTCATTCATTGTATTACGAAGTGAAAGTTTGCGACTGAACACGCATTTGAATTAACTGAGAGACTACCCTGCCCCAGGTTTTGATTAAAGGTTTCAAATTGTATAAAAAGGAAACTCCTACTTCTTTGGCTCGAAGGGGTTGACTAGGGATTATCTTCCTTATAACTCCAGTGTTTAGGATTTGAAATAACGCCTATACATCGTCATCATGGTCTATTCAGAAGCATAATGTATGAGATCATGGCATTGTTTTCGTCACCCTCCCTATAAAGGCTTGCAACCTTTTTTAAAACAACAGTTGAATATCATAAAGGGAGTAAACAACATAGTTTAAATGCAATGAAAATGAATGGATCGATTTAAGACAAACATATGCAATGCATTAATGAAACAGAGTTTGACATTAATAGATAAGTGTTTGAACAAGCAAAAGAAATTACAATTAAAAAATCAAAATGAACAGGATGCTCTCAATGGTTTATCATGGTAGCGGTGATCACATTAGGAGCCCCTGGAGGGTCGAACTCAATCTCCTTAGCATCAATCATGTCTTGGATCTTGTTCTTCAGAGCCCAACAACTGTTCGTGTCGTGTCCAGGACTATCAAAGTGGTATGCGCACCTTTCATTGAGATGATAGGTAGGAGCAGAAGTGTTGGGGTTCCAGAGAGGAGCCTTTAACGTAATCAACTTTGCTTTCAACATGTGTTATAGCGCTTGAGCCAGTGGCATGTCGATCTTTGTGAATTGTATTTTAGGAGCAACCTCCTTATGATGATGCCCCTGTTATCGTTGTTGCACCGATGCAGGATTGGAGATCAGGACTGCCCCCACATATTGGTCGTGATGGTTCTGGTTAGGACCCTTTTAGCCGTAAACAGCATTGGACTCTTTCTTCCCTTTGTATGGATTTTTCTGAGCATCAGAGGATGTAGCTCCTTGGATCTTTCCAATTTTGATGTCAGCTTCGAACCTTTCGCCAGTTAGTTTTATCTCGGTGAACCCGACCGAGGAGCTTCCGATTAGATGATTAAAGAAAGGTCCTGTCAATGTTCCCATAAAAATGTCAATTAGTTCCCTGTCAGCTAAGGGTGGCTGCACCCTACCAGCCAAGTCTCTCCACTTTTGGGTGTATTCTTTAAAGCCCTCGTTGGAACGCATGGCCATATTCTGCAACTACACACGAGTTGGTGCAAGATCAGCGTTGTATTGGTATTGATTATAAAAGGCAACATCTAGATCTTCCCAAGTGTGAATGTGGGAACTCTCTAACTGATAGAACCACTCAAGTTGCGTCCCAGCTAATATCTCTTGAAAGAAGTGGATCCAAAGCTTCTGATCAGTTGTGTATGGTTGAATCTTGCGAATATAAGACTTTAGATGCATCTTAGGACAAGAGACTCCATCATATGGGGAAAAGGTGGGGATTTGGAACTTTGGTGGGATGACCACTCCAGAAACCAAACCCATGTCTCCTAAGTCCAAACCAGGCACAACTTGGATCTCCACAGCTTTTAGTATGTCTTCAAGTTGTTTATATTTTTCATCTGCCAGTGGATAATGCTCTTTAGAAGAGTCATCTTCATCAGTAGCTATGTTAGCTCTATTGCTTCCAGCTTCCTCTTCTTGACTGTCTTTAGAAGAAGCATCTTCTCTTTGAGCTAGTTGGGCATGCCCCCTTGGACCTTCTTCTCACGTTGAGGATGACAGACTTTTTCTTCTTCTTGCTCTCTTTAGTGAAGAGTGTTTTCAGATCTTCCTGCCCCTAGGCCAAGTTCATGAGTGCTTGCTGGAACTGAGCGTTTTAAGCTTGGAGATCTTTAACTGTTTTCTCTAGAGCCATCTCTACTCAAATAAACAGTAAGAAGATAAGGAAACATGTACGGGGAAAACCTGTTATGATGACATGCATGATATGTGGATGTAATGTTTTCAAGGATCTCACGGGGTAAACACAAGAAGATGTTAGAATTTGAATGTTGATCAACAACTTTGATTGGAAAACTTTGTATTGGTGGATGTCCTTCCACGGGAATCAAGCTCGCCATGTCAAGTGGGTCGTAGCCCTTGACTCAAGTTACCGTGCTTTGGTCTTGATGGCGTTTGGTTAGAGGAAAATAAATCCTCTTGCCCCTTGATAGACGTCTGGTTCAACGTGACCCTGCATCATAGGCCCTTGAGACCCTTAAAATGGTTATTGAAAATGCTATGGTATGATGTCATGATGTTATGTACAAGTATGTAAAGTAAGCAAGTTATTATGTACAAATAATCATATTCACACAAAGCAGACAAGTCCTTAGGTTTAGGCTTGCATGGAGTTTGTAGGTCAGTACCCTCTTGAAGTTTTAGTTGGATCAACCCGTCCTAGTAATAGTAACTGGGTTCTAGGGGATCTCAACATCACTGGCCTTTCTTTTAGGCATTGTCTCATCACAATCAATCTTTTCTTGCGGCCGAGATATCCCAAAATTCCAATCTCAATGAGTGTAATATCGAGTATCAACTAATTTTCATCTTTCCACCGAAACTAGTTATCTCACTACGTACTAATGGACAAGTTGTTCAATTAAGGTTCTAAGGTCTGTTAGGGCTTCATCACGCTGCTCAGCGGCCCCGTATTCTCCTCGATTCAACACAAGGGATACCAGTACCAACAAAATGCATCACACTAACGTAGCCATTGTTTCAACCATATCGGTCTATGTTGTACAATCTTCACCATCTATTGCTACTTACCTAAAAGGTGTCCTAGATCCGGGTAGAGGATCAAAGTAAGCCCAAACAAGGAACCAAAATGTAGAACAAACAATTCAAAAAATGAAAGCAAATAAAGGTGATCTAGCCCTAAGGTAACCCAACTTTCAAGAATCCCCAGTAGAGTCGCCAGTTCTGTAATGCAGTGGGAGAACTTACTTGGGATGTTTTTTGTTTGATCTCAATTGTTGCGGTTAGCAAGAGTCTCCTCCGAATTTTCTTTTATTCGATGAGGGAAAGGGTGAAAAGAACAGGAAAGACCTTTGAGATTATTTTCTTGAGTTCGGGGGGTAGATTCTGAAAAGGGAAGGTGTTAGCACCCTTGTCATCCATAGTCATCTATGGGTTCTTAGTTGCTTGCTAGATCACTTGCTTTATTTGAAAGTATGCTTTGTGATGGTTTTTGAAAGTATTTTTGAAAGGAGCCTTCGTTTAGGCAAACTTTGTAATGGTTCTCGTCTTATAAGAACGTATACAAAGTGTTGGACTTTTGAAAATATTTCATGTTTTCAAAGTGTTTGGTGTGTGTTTGCAAGGATGTTTGTTTTGAAAATGAGCAAGCAACTAAAAACGTTTCTACCTACTCAAAAGTCTTTTGTTCATTTCTCTCTTCCTTTGATATTGCTATCTTACCATTGATTGGTAAGAAGCCTTATCTTTGAATGTAAAAGGGACGGGCGTGGGTCATCGTATGGACATGATAGCAATGTTGTGAGATATCTCAGCATTTCTCTTTGAGGGACTAAGATCATTTGAAATGCAACATTTGAAGCGTCATCGAGGGACTATGATCTTGTATTTTGATTGTTTTTGCTAAGACATCCCATGTGCATAACATGACAATTTTTATAAGGCAGCAAGTGGAATTACCCTAAGGGTACATGTGTGAATAGTGTGTTTGATTTGCATGCATTTAGTCTTTGATTAGGGGTTATCTACTTGTTGATTTTATCTTCCCATACAAATCCTAACTACTAGCATTTATATGAAAGCGATAAGTTATGGAAAGTAAATATTCTATGCTATTACAATCATTAGGGGGATGGGGTGTAAAAATTTACAATTGGGGATTGTCAGAAATTAAAGTCCTAATTATCTATTACAACCATATTGAAATAATGTACAAAAAATGAAATGGACTTGTTTTGTTTTGGTTAAGAGAAGAAATAAATTGGTTTAGGAAAATATTTTTAGTCATTTTGTTTTTAAGTAAAATAAAACAAAGTGTATGAATATAAAGTATTTTTTGGTGTTTTTGATTAATGAAAATAAAAGTGATGATGAAAATAATAGAGAGCAAAAGTCAGAATCAGCGTATTGCTGAAATAGGAGAGTGCATAAGTTCTAACTCAAACGCGCTGCAAATCAGAAAATAAACGTTAGTAGAAATGGGAAAGGCCAGAAGTTCTGGATCCAGGTGCATTGAAGTTATGAGGTTGCTGGGAGCAAAGGAAATCCTAGAAGTTCTGATTGCTAAGGGGGTCCAGATGATCTATTGCAGCTGAGAATCTAGAAGTTTTAATATCACTGGCAGGTCAGAAGTTCTGGTTGTTTGAGAGAGCCTAGAAGTTCTAAAGCAACTGGAGACCTAGAAGTTCTGGTTGTTGAGAGAGTGAGGTGATAATGTTGTTGGGTGAGGATATCTAGAAGTTATGGTCTAGGAATATTGTCTGACAGATAAATGGGTGAAAATGTCAAAAAATAAACCTAAAAAAAATATGCTTCTGGGGCTAGAACCCAGGACCCTTAACACTAATGTCTTATATGCATGTTTTCTACCACTATAGTGGTTGTGCATCCGGTATTAGAAGCAAACGCATAAACATGTATCACAAAGTAAGTTCTGATGATGAACTTCATCTCTTTCTCCACGCCAGTCAGAGCATCTGCAACTTAGCCATTTCTCAACAAAACAGAAAATGCACATATAGCAGTTATGACAGGTTTCATCATGGTTTCAGAAATATAAAGTATCAGAACTGTAAATCATAAGCAAGCGTGAATTTTGCTAATCCTAATTCTGAGTCCTAATCTCCTCAAGATGTTAGAACTGAAATTCTCTCTACTTAGGCAAAAAATACATGAAATCTGTAAATATGTACAGAAATCAAAGCCAGGATGTCTACATTGTACTTTTGAACATGCAAGCCTATCAATGCCTGAGTAATGAGATACAAGTCAGAAGAAACTTACCTTGCAGCTGGAAATTGTTCCGTGAGCTAGAACCTGGTTCTGACTATGGTAATACTCTGATTAACTTCCCTCAATTCTCATAAAGCTAGAACAACCCTTAAGCTGAACTATGAATGGCTGGAGCGTTCTGGAGCCGCCCAGAAGCAATGTTTTGATTTTTGATATGGGGATTGATGAAGAACGTGTTACAGTCTGAAAACAGAAGTTGGGACGACTTCTATATGTGTATCATAAGTTGTGTGGGAGATTTGGTTAGAAAATTCACAAGGAAATTAGAGCTAGAATGCAAAAAGCCAGAAATTAGCAGGTTTTGTATTTGTATTGACAGTTTCAAGTTCTTTGAAATTTCAACAAAGTTTCAAGGATTTTCCTTAAATTCTCGACCTTTTTATAGTTGCAAATGAAGTTCAATTTATAGGCAAAGATTTAGTAGCTTGGAGAGGTCAAGAGTATAACCATCATATGCTAGGGCGCTGACTTGTTCTTGAAGCAAGTTCAAACAAGTATGGTTCAAGGCACAAAGTAGGATGGTTAGCAGATTTTAGCCATGCCTAATATGGATTTGTAAGCATGAATTAAGGAAAAGTACCCTCAGAAGCAAGAGCAAGGCATGGGCCCAGCATAAACTTGTACAAAAGTTTGCTTTTCAAGGACATCAATGGTACTTCTATGTCACACGTGGTGAAATCCTTTGGATAAAGACTCAAAAGTGGGTGTGAGCATTAAATGATGATGATATTCATCAAAACAGAAAACCTGCAATATGAGATTATGTATCATAGCTTAATCTAGATCAGAAGTTCAGCATCAACATAACTTAGAACAAATATCCAACTTCTGATCTTTGAATCTCCTTGCTCCAGCATGTTCTGAAGGAGTTCTCAGACTTTTTCAGAAATCTTGTAACATGCTTTGCAGACCTTTTTGAATTACCCTTGCAAATTTGGATTGAATCTTTGTGAAAACTAGAAGAAAAAAGTTCTAGCCAAAATCTGTTCTTGGAAATTCCCAGAATTTACTGAGTGCTTCAGTTTAATGCACGTGTCCTCAAGGATTTATAACTTGAAATCCTAGCACTTCTAGAATAATTTTTGTTCTGAAATGTTTTAGATCTCATTGAGATCTATAACTCTTATGTTAGAAGTTCTTTCAGAATCAACTTGCATCATGGTGAAAATCTGACCAGAAGTTCTTAACCTATCATATTTCTTAAACACTTATTTAGAATTTTGACTCTTTCAACATAATCTTGACTTTTGATTTTCTTGAAACAAACTTCATGTTCCAACCTGTCTTGATAAAACATGATTCTTGAAACTTGATTTTGACCCAAAAGTCAAAGTTTGACTTTTTAGTGTGCAATTGACCATTTTGCCCTTGTGCTAATTCCAAACTTAAATTGATGTATCAGTGCTGCAAACTTGATGTCATGGAAGATCTTGTGAGAAAATTCTTAAGGACTGAGAGGGAAAATTTTGGGGTACAACAGTTGCCCTTGTTCAATCTTCTTAAACCTGAAGAGCTAGATTGGCGAGTCCACCATTCGTCACTTGAAAGTGGAAGATGATTGAACACTAGAGTGCCCAGAAATTTACACTCGATGATGTGTTAGTTGACTGTGTAGGGAATAGGCTTAGAGATTCCATTTGGAGGGATGATGGAGAGTTGTCGGAGATGGGCTTATAAATGCCATCCAAAGGTGATTGTTGACAGAAATTAGACTAAGTCTAAATTTTGACTTTAACTGGAGAAGAATCAGAATAATTCATTGGAGTGATTTATCTGAACTAGAGAAAATGTCTACGGGAAAGGAATCAAGATAAACCATTGAGATATTTAAACTGAAACAGCAGACATAGTAGGATGAGTATCATAATAATATCCATAAATGGATTGTATCTGACTCGTATCTGAAAGATGTACTAAATGAGCGTCAGAATGACATCCGTATCTGGATCGTATCTGGATTGTATTTGAAAGGTATGTTGAATGAGTGGTAGAATGACATCCATGTTTGGATCGTATATGGACTGTATTTGAAAGGTATGTTGAATGAGTGGCAGAATGAAATCTGTGTCTGGATCGTATCTAGACTATATTTGAAAGGTATGTTGAATGAGTGGCAGAATGACATCCATGTCTGGATCGTAGTTGGATTGTATTAAGGAGAAAAATCTGGAATAAGTATCAGAATAATATCCATCTCTGGATCGTATCTAAATTGTTTCGAAAGTAATCTGGAGTAAGTATTAGAATGTCAGCCATATCTGGATCGCATCTGAATTGTTTCTAGAGGGAATCTGGAGTGAGTATCAGAATATCAGCCATATCTGGATCGCATTTGAACTGTTTCTAGAAGAAGATCTGGCGTAAGTATCGGAATGTCAGCCATATCTGGATTGCATCTGAACTGTTTCTAGATGAAATATGGAGTAAGTATCATAATGTCAACCATATCTGGATCGCATCTGAACTGTTACTAGAAGAAAACTGGACTAAGTATTAGAATGTCAGCCATATCTAGATCGCATCTGAACTGTTTCTAGAAGAAATCTGGAGTAAGTATCAGAATTCCAACCATATCTTAATCACATTTGAACCGTTTCTAGAAGAAATCTGGAATAAGTATCAGAATGTCAGCCATATCTGAATCACATTTGAATTGTTTCTAGAAGAAAACTAGAGTAAGTATCAGAATGTCATCCATATCTGGATCCCATCTGAACTGTTTCTAGAAGAAATCTGGAGTAAGTATCAGAATGTCAGACATATCTGGATCGCATCTGAACTGTTTCTAAAAGGAATCTGAGAAGGAGCCCGTGTAGGATTGCTTCAGCCGGTCGTGTAGATAATTGCCCTGTCTTGTTTCAAGTATTAATCTTTGACCTCAGAAAGAAAGATAGTTTTCCTGGCTTGTTACAGTTATTAATCTACAATCAGTTGTTCTCTGATAGTTTTCCTGTCTTGTTTGAGGTATTATTCAGGAACTGTTGAAAATTGTTGATGATAGTTATCTGTTGATTACCCTTTTCCTGAAAAGGTAAAACGTTAGCTGTATGAAATGACATGATGTATGAAATGTATTATGTAATGGTGTTCTCAAAATGAAGCTATGTTGTATGCATATATCATGTATGTTATATGATGTATGAATGTGAAGCATTGTTGAAATGTAACTTTGTCTGGGAAAACAAATCCTTGACAAATGCTGGGGAGCCTTGGGAAATGAAATCCCGGACCGCTGCTGTGGATGAAGAGTATACTCCTCTTTTGACCTGGTTTTAGGATGTTTCCACTGGGAATTCCTGTTTAGTTGATTAAGGAAAAACTCCATTCGGGAATACTGGATTTGCTTGAGAAGGCTTTGTAGAGAGTGTTGATCTCTGTTTTGGGGCAAAGAGTTCAGGAGTCTTTGTTGCTCTACTGGGGAGTTATCTTGGGGAAGATTAAATTAACTGTTATCTGGTCATATTCCAGGCTTCGCAGAAAATTTCTAAAGTTAACTGGTATCTGGTCGCTTTCCAGGCTTCGTAGTAACTTTATGGGGTTGTAAAGCAGTCAGTTGGGGAAGAGGAGTTGTGGTTCCTTAATTTGTAGCAATCAGAGAGGCAAACTCAAGCTGGGGAATCTGTAGACGGTTGGGGAAATAAATCCTATCGCCAGTCTGTCGGAGAGATGTCTTCTTTTGGCAGAACTCTACGAGAATTTTCGAGATCAACTCAGTTGAGGAGGAGTTTTCAGAGATTAAAACCTTGGATGGGGGTCATCCTATGAACAGGATTTTGGGGGAGATTTGTCATTGCCCCTAGTAGTAGGTGTTTGTGGTATAGCCAGGAAATGTTTGACTGTACGTAACCCTTTGTTGGGATTTGTGTTTAATGCTCCAAGTGATTCATATAAAGACATGCCCCTGGTTATTCAGCATTTCTTGAGAGAATTCTTGGAATCTTGACTGGACTTCCCCAGGTGTGCTAGATAATGATCATGTCGTGCCCCTTACTTATAGGAGATCTATTATGGGAAGCATCTTCCTACTTGAAGTGATTTTATTCATTGAGAGGGTTTTTGTGCACCGGATATTCGTCGTGTGAATTTCTATGCTATCAAACAAATAGCCATATACAAACAGCAATGTTCAAATAATGCAAACTTTATGCTTGTCTTTGAAGTTTTGAAATGCGTTTTAGCAGATAAGTAATTTTTGTAGGAAAATTCAACTCAGGATTTGGAGTAAAGCCTTACATGCGTTAGGATACCTTTTGTAATAGTATGCTTTCGAATTAACCCATGCTTCAATTAGGACTTTTGAAGGGTTGTAACATGGCTTGGTTCACGGTTTAAGAAACAAAGGATAAAGGCTCAAATTTTATTTGTACCCACCCGTTCTTCGTGATGTTCTTCAGTCCTAAACTAAGTTAATTGTACGTTTGAACTCCAATGACGTTTTGGTAGTGGTTCAGACAAGTTTAGTTTATCGGAAGGCATTCATTTTTTTGCAACATTTTTCATGTTGTTGAGGATTTGCATTGACCTCCTTTTTTGATTTATTATCCCTAATTTTTTCCTGACTGTTCCTGTTTTGAGATTAAAGTCAGTGGGATGCCCCAATTTTTCTTAGGTCTTCTTCGTAGGTTTTAACTTAGTGGGCTTTTTTTTAGAGATAACGACTGCCTATTTGATGGGGAAGCATCACCATATTTTGATTCCAAAGGAATGTTTTGATGTCATTCGTTGTATTACGAAGTGAAAGTTTGTGAATGAACGTGCATTTGAATTAACTTAGAGACTACCCTTCCCCAGGTTTTGATTAAAGGTTTCAAATTGTGTAAAAAGGAAACTCCTACTTCTTTGGCTCGAAGGGGTTAACTAGGGATTATCTTCCTTATAACTCCATTGTTTAGGATTTAAAAGAAACCTTATACATCGTCAACAAGGTCCGTTCAGAAGCATACTGTATGAGATCATGGAATTGTTTTCGTAATCCTCCCTCTAAAGGCTTGCAACCTTTTTTAAAACAACTGTTGAATATCATAAAGGGAGTAAACAACATAGTTTAAATGCAATGAAAATAAATGGATTGATTTAAGACAAACATATGCAATGCATTAATGAAACAGAGTTTGACATTAATAGATGAGTGTTTAAACAAGCAAAAGAAATTACAATTGTAAAATCAAAATGAACAAGATGCTCTCAATGGTTTGGCATGGGAGCGGTGATCACATTAGGAGCCCCTGGAGGGTCGAACTCAATCTCCTTGGCATCAATCATGTCTTGGATCTTGTTCTTCAGAGCCCAACAGTTGTTCGTGTCGTGTCCAGGACTATCAGAGTGGTATGCGCACCTTTCATTGGGATGATAGGTAGGAGCAGAAGTGTTGGGGTTCCGGAAAGGAGCCTTTAACGTAATCAACTCTGCTTTCAACATGTGTTGTAGCGCTTGAGCCGGTGGCATGTTGATCTTGAATTGTGTTTTAGGTGCGACCTTCTTATGCTGACGCCCTTGTTGTTGTTATTGCACCGATGTAGGATTGGAGATCAGGATTGCCCCCACATGTTGGTCGTGATGGTTCTGGTTAGGACCCTTTTGGCTGTAAACAGCATTGGACTCTTTCTTCCCTTTATATGGATTTTTCTGAGTATCAGAGGATGTAGCTCCTTGGATCTTTCCACTTTTGATCCAGCTTTGACCCTTTCGCCAGTCAGTATTATCTCAGTGAACCCAGATGAGGAGCTTCCGATTAGATGATTAAAGAAAGGTCCCGTCAATGTTCCCATAAAAATGTCAATCAGTTCCCTGTCAGCTAAGGGTGGCTGCACCCTGCCAGGCAGGTCTCTCCACTTTTGGGCATGTTCTTTGAAGCCCTCATTGGAACGCATGGTCATATTCTGCAACTGCACGCGAGTTGGTGTAAGATCAGTGTTATATTTGTATTTCTTGTAAAAGGCAGCAGCTAGATCTTCCCAAGTATGAATGTGGGAACTCTCCAACTGATAGAACCACTCAAGTTGCGTCCCAACTAAGCTCTCTTGAAAGAAGTGGAATCAAAGCTTCTGATCAGTTGTGTATGGTTAAATCTTTCGGATATAAGACTTTAGATGCATCTTAGGACAAGAGACCCCATCATACGGGGAAAAGGTACTAATTTTGAACTTTGGTGGGATGACCACTCCAGAAACCAAAACCATGTCTCCTAAGTCCAAACCAGGCACAACTTGGATCTCCACAACTTTTAGTATGTCTTCAAGCTGTTTGTATTTTTCATCTGCTGGTGGATAATGCTCTTTAGAAGAGTCATCTTCATCAGTAGCTATGTTAGCTCTAATGCTTCCAGCTTCCTCTTCTTGACTATCTTTAGAAGAAGCATCTTCTCTTTGAGCTAGCTGGGCATGCCACTTGGACCTTCTTCTCACGTTGAGGATGACAGACTTTTTATTCTTCTTGCTCTCTTGTGTGAAGAGTATTTTCAGATCTTCCTGCCCCTTGTCCAAGTTCATGAGTGCTTGCTGGAACTGAGCGTTTTAAGCTTGGAGATCTTTAATTATTTTCTCTAGAGCCATCTCTACTCAAATAAATAGTAAGAAGATAAGGAAACCTTACGGTGAAAACCTATTATGATGACATGCATGATGTGTGGATGTAATGTTTTCAAGGATCTCGCGGGGTAAACACAAGAAGATGTTAGAATTTGAACTTTGATCAACATCTTTGATTGGAAAACTTTGTATCGGTGGATGTCCTTCCACGAGAATCAAGCTCGCCGTGTCAAGTGGGTTGTAGCCCTTGACTTAAGTTACCGTGCTTTGGTCTTGACAACATTTGGGTAGAGGAAAATAAATCCTTTTTCCCCTTGATAGACGTCTGGTTCAACGTAACCCTGCATCATAGGCCCTTGAGACCCTTGAAATGGTTACTTAAAATGTTATGGTATGATTTCATGATGTTATGTACAAGTATGCAAAGTAAGTAAGTTGTTATGTACAAATAATCATATTTACAAAAAGCAGACAAGTCCTTAGGTTTAGGCTTGCATGGTGTTTGTAGGTAAGTACCCTCTTGAAGTTTTAGTTGGCTCAACCTGTCCTAGTAATAGTAACCTGGTTCTAGGGGATCTCAATATCATTGGCCTTTCTTTTATGCATTTCCTCAGCACAATCAATCTTTCCTTGCAGC
This sequence comes from Vicia faba, assembly GCA_948472305.1. Taxonomy (NCBI): domain Eukaryota; kingdom Viridiplantae; phylum Streptophyta; class Magnoliopsida; order Fabales; family Fabaceae; genus Vicia; species Vicia faba. Next base: position 1,081,303,938 of record OX451739.1, on the reverse strand, counting down.
TGAGATATCCCAAAAGTTCAATCTCAATGAGTGTAGTATCGAGTATCAACCAATATTCAGCTTTCCACCGAAACCGATTATCTCACTACGTCCTAATGGCCAAGTTGTTCAATTAAGGTTCTAAGGTCAGCTAGTGCTTCATGACGCTGCTCAGCGGCCCCATATTCTCCTCAATTCAACACAAGGGATATCGGTACCAACAAATGCGTCACACTAACGTAGCCATTGTTTCAACCATATCGGTCTATGCCGTATAGTCTCCGCAATATATTGCTACTTACCTAAAAGGTGTCCCAGATCCTGGTAGAGGATCAAAGTAAGCCCAAACAAGGAACCAAAATGTAGAACAAACAAGTCAAACAATGAAATCAAATAAAGGTGATCTAGCCCTAAGGTAACCCCACTTTTAAGAATCCCCTGCAGAGTCACCAGTTATGTAATATGGTGGGAGAACTGACTTGGGATGTTTTGCGTTTGATTGCAATTGTTGCGGTTAGCAAGAGTCGTCAGTGAGTTTTATTTTATCCCATGAAGGAAAGGGTGAAAAGAACAGGAAAGACCTTTGAGATTATTTTCTTGAGTTCGGGGGGTATATTATGAAAAGGGAATGTGTTAGAACCCTTTTCATCCATAGTTATGTATGGGCTCTTAGTTGCTTGCTAGATCACTTGTTTTGTTTTAAAGTGTGCTTTGTGATGGTTTTTGAAAGTATTTTTGAAAGGCGCATTCGCTTAGGCAAACTTTGTAATGGTTCTCGTCTTATAAGAACATATACAAAGTATTGGACTTTTGAAAATATTTCATGTTTTGAAAGTTTTTGGTGTGTGTTTGCAAGGATGTTTGTTTTAAAAATGAGCAAGCAACTAAAAACATTTCTACCTACTGAAAAGTCTTTTGTTCATTTCTCTCTTCCTTTGATATTGCTATCTTACCATTGATTGGTAAGAAGCCTTATCTTTGGATGTAAAAGGGACGGGCGTGGGTCATTGTATGGACATGATAACAATGTTGTGAGATATCTCAGCATTTATCTTTGAGGGACTAAGATCATTTGAAAGACAACATTTGAAGCGTCATTGAGGGACTATGATCTTGTATTTTGATTGTTTTTGCTAAGACATCCCATGTGCATAACATGACCATTTTTATAAGGCAACAGGTGGAATTACCCTAAGGGTGCATCTGTGAATAGTGTGTTTGATTTGCATGCATTTAGTCTTTGATTAGGGGTTGTCTACTTGTTGATTTTATCTTCCCATACAAATCATAACTACTAGCATTTATATGAAAGCGATAAGTTGCCGAAAGTAAATATTCTATGCTATTATAATCATTAGAGGGATGGGGTGTACAAATTTACAAATGGGGATTTCAAGAAATTAAAGTCCTTATTATCTATTACAACCATATTGAAATAATGTACAAAAAATGAAATGGACTTGTTTTGTTTTGGTTAAGAGAAGAAATAAATTGGTTTAGGAAAATATTTTTAGTCTTTTTGTTTTTAAGGAAAATAAAACAAAGTGTATGAATATAAAGTATTTTTTGGTGTTTTTGATTAATGAAAATAAAAGTGATGATGAAAATAATAGAGAGAAAAAGTCAGAATCAGCGTATTGCTGAAAAAGGAGAGTGCATAAATTCTGACTCAGATGCGCTACAAATCAGAAAATAAATGTTAGTAGAAATGGGAAAGACCAGAAGTTCTGGATTCGGGTGCATTGGAGTTCTGAGGTTGCTGGGAGCAAAGGAAAGCCTAGAAGTTCTGATTGCTGAGGGGGTCTAGAAGCTCTAGTGCAGCTGAGAATCTACAAGTTCTAATATCACTGGCAGGTCATAAGTTCTGGTTGTTTGAGAGAGCCTAGAAGTTCTAATGCAACTGGAGATCTAGAAGTTCTGGTTGCTGAGCAAGTGAGGTGATAATGCTGTTGGGTGAGGATATCTAAAAGTTCTGGTCTAGGAATATTGTCTGACAGATAAATGGGTGAAAATGTCAATAAATAAACCTAAAAAAATGCTTATGGGGCTAGAAACCATGACCCTTATTACTAATGTCTTATGCGCACGCTTTCTACCACTAGGGTGGCTGTACATCCGATATTAGAAGAAAAAGCATAAAAATGTATCACAAAGTAAGTTCAGATGATGAACTTTATCTCTTTCCCCATTCCAGTCAGAGCATCTGTAACTTAGCCATTTCTCAACAAAACAGAAAATGCACACATAGCAGTTACGACAGGTTTCATCATGGTTTCAGAAATATAAAGTATCAGAATTGTAAATCAGAAGCAAGCATGAATTTTGCTAATCCTATTTCTGAGTCTTAATCTCCTCAAGATGTTATGAACTAAAATTCTCTCTACTTAGGAAAAAAAATACATGAAATTTGTGAATATATACAGAAATCAGAGCCAAAATGTCTACATTGTATTTTTGGACATGCAAGCCTATCAATGCCTAAGTAATGAGATACAAGTCAGAATAAACTTACCTTGTAGCTGTAAATTGTTCTGTGAGCTAGAACCTGGTTCTGACTGTGGTAATACTCTGATCAGCTTCCCTCAATTCTCGGAAAGCTAGAACAACCCTTAAGCTGAACTATGAATGGCTGGAGCGTTCTGGAGCCGCCCAGAAGCAATGTTCTGATTTTGGAGATGGGGATTGATGAAGAACGTGTTACAGTCTGAAAACAGAAGTTTGGACGACTTCTAAATGTGTATCAGAAGCTGTGTGGGTGATTTGGTTGGAAAATGCACAATGAAAATTAGAGTTCGGATGCAAAAATCCAGAAATTAACAGGTTTTGTATTTGTATTGACAGTTTCAAGTTCTTTGAAATTTCAGCAAAGTTTCAAGGCTTTTCCTCAAATTCTCGACCTTTTTATAGTTGCAAATGAAGTTCAATTTATAGGCAAAGATTTAGTAGCTTGGAGAGGTCAAGAGTACAGCCATCATATGCTAAGGCGTTGACTTGTTCTTGAAGCAAGTTCAAACAAGTATGGTTCAAGGCACAAAATCGGGTGGTTAGCAGCTTTTAGTCGTGCCTAAGCTGGATTTGTAAGCATGAATTAAGGAAAAGTACCCTTAGAAGAAAGAGCAAGGCATGGGCCCAACATAAACTTGTACAAAAGTTTGCTTTTCAAGGACAACAATGGTACTTCTATGTCACACGTGGGGAAATCCTTTAGATAAAGACTCAAAAGTGGGTGTGAGCATTAAATGATGATGAGATTTATCAAAACAGAAAACCTGCAGTATAAGATTATGTATCATAGCTTAATCTGGATCAGAAGTTCAGCATCATCATAACTTAGAACAAATATCCAACTTCTGATCTTTGAATCTCCTTGCTCCAGCATGTCTTGAAGGAGTTCTCAGACTTTTCAGAAAGCTTGTAACATGATTTGCAGACCTTCTTTGAATTACCCTTGCAAATTCTTATTGAACCTTTATGAAAACTGGCACAGAAGTTCTAGCTAAAATCTGTTCTTGGAAATGCCCAAAATTTACTGAGTGCTTCAGTTTCATGGATGTGTCTTCAAGGAATTATAACTTGAAATCCCAGCACTTATAGAAGAAGTTATATTCTGCAATGTTTTAGATCTCAGTGAGATCTACAACTCTTGTGTTAGAAGTTCTTCCAAAATCAACTTGCATCATGGTGAAAATCTAACCATAAGTTCTGAACCTATCATATTTCTTAAACACTTAGAAAAATTTCTAAGTATTTAGAATTTTTACTCGTTCAACATAATCTTGACTTTTGTTTTTCTTGAAACAAACTTCATAATCTAACCTGTCTTGATGAAACATGATTCTTGAAACTTGATTTTGATCCAAAAATCAAAGTTTGACTTTTCAGTGTGCAATTGACCATTTTTCCCTTGTGCCAATTCCAAACTTAAATTGATGTATCAGTGCTGCAAACTTGATGTCATGGAAGATCTTGTGAGAAAGTTCTTGAGGACTGAGAGGGCAAATTTTGGGGTACAACAGTAGGCATTCATGCTTTTCTCCTCGTGAAGTTTCCTTGTAAGCTCCAACACTTTTTTCTCGCTTGCATAGAATCGAGCTTCAAAGTTTTCTCATTCCCCCTTGAGTTGAATCCACGATCTTTGCAATTCTTCGAGGTTGGTAGGCATGTTATGATGGAGAATAGTGTGAGGAACATCCCCTTCGGCAATAGGCTCTATGACTATTGGTAAAATAGCAGGATATGACATCATGAGACTTTGAGAACGAGCTCGTACCCATTTGAGATAAGTCTCAAGAGGGATAGAATTATTATTCCCCAAAGTCTTTCTATCAACCTTGATTACCATTCCCCAAGAATGAATAAAACTTTGATGATAACCTTGAACATCATTCTCATAGTCGAATACAATTCCTTGAATGAGCGCGTCATGGGGACCATCTTTTCGAGCATAGCTAAACTATCGTAAGACTAGAGAAGGGTTATAAGTGATACCTCCCCTAATGCCCAAAATTGGAACATTAGGGAACTCCCCACAACGATAAATGATAGTAATGTCTTCTTGAGATCGAGAGAACCAACGGATATCCGAATGAGAAAGTGACATCAACCTTTAAAACCATCTTAAGCCTTGCTCATTATTCAATATTGATCGAGGAAGGTGCAAAATAAACCACCTAGACAGCAAAGGCAAGCAACACATGAGGGTCCCTAACTTCCTCATAGTGCGAGTTTGAAGAGAGTGCAAAATGTCCCCAAGCAATATAGGCATCGGGTTGCGAGTAAGGAAGATTTTGACAGCGTTCACATCTATGAGTTGGTCAGGGTTAGGAAAGAGAACCAAACCATAGATTAGAAGGGCCAATATTTCTTCAAAATCTTGTAAATCCAAAACATCCAAGAACGAACGAGCCTTCTCTATCAGGAATTTAGCCAAAAAGCCTTTGACACCGCTTCTAGTTTCCCAATTAACTATGATGTCAGAATTCTTCAACTGTAAGGCCTTGGTAATAACTTCAGACTTTGGAATTTCCTCTAAACCGGTGAATGGTATTTGGTCAAGGACTGGTATTCCCAACAGTTGAGAGAATTCTTCCATTATGGACACTAATTGATAATCGGGAATGGTGAAACAATGGTGTATAGGGTCAAAGAACTGAATAAGCACATTCATCATGTCTTCCTCAAAGCTTGAGGTAACCAGATTGATAAGTCGACCATATCTTTTGGTGAACGGAGAATTTTCAGGAACCCTTGATTCTAACTCTTTGAGTTGAGGAGGCACTCTTACGAAGTGGATTTTTATGGTATTTCTGCGAGAGGAAGCCATATCCTACAAAACAGAACAAAGATAAATCCATAGGTCTTTGAAATGGTTAGTAAAATTCTATGGCATGATGTTATGAGAAAATAATCACACACAAACAAAGCATACAAAGCCTTAGGTTTAGGCTTGAATGGGGTTTATTGGTAAGTACCCTCTTGAAGTTTAGTTGGTTCAACCTGTCTTAACAAAAGTAACCGGGTTCTAAGGAATCTCAATATCACTGATATTTCTTCATTAAGCATTCTTTTAGCTCAAGCATCCAAATTGTGGCCAAAATATCCCAAAAGTCCAATCTCAATGAGTGTAGTATCGAGTATCAACCAAATTTAGTCTGCACCAAAGTCGACTACCTCACTACTTTCTAATGGCCAAGTTGTTCAACTAAGGTTCTACGATCAGTTAGTGCTTAATGACTGGAATCAAGGGACACTGGTACCAACAAATGTTCCACACTAACGTAGTCATCGCTTCAACCATGTCGGTATACACCGCACAGTCCCCAGGATCTATTGCTACTTACCTGAAATGCCCCCAAATCCGGGTGTAGGAATTTTACAAGTAAAACCCAAGCATAACCCACAAATGTAAAGAAGACAAGGCAAAAAATGAAAGTATTTAAATATGAACTAACCTCTAAGGTAACCCCACTTTTAAGTACATTCCCTAGCAGAGTCACCAGTTCTGTAATACAGTTGGAGAACTGACTTGGTGTTTTGCATTTTATCACAATTATTGTGGATAGCAAGATTCGCCACCGACTTTTCTTTTATCCAATAAATGAAAGGGTGAAAAGAACAGTAAATACCTTTTGAGAATTTTTCTTGATTTCAGGGGGTAGGTTATGAAAAGGGAAGGTGTTATCACCCTTTTCATCTGTATTTATCTACGGGATCTTAGTTGCTAGCTCACTTTGAAATGCTTTGCAAAATGTGTTTGTGTTTGTTTGAAAGTATTTTTGAAAAGTGCCTTCGTTTAGGCAAACTTTGTAATGATTCTCGTTTCTATAAGAATGTATACAAAGTGTTTACTTTTGAAAATATTTCATGAAAGTGTTGGTGTGTTTGAAAGATGTTTTGTTTTGAAATGTTTGTGAGCAAGCAACTACGAACGTTCTACCTACTTAAAAAGTCTTTGTTCTTTTCCTCCTCCTTTAGATAGTGTTATCTTACCATTAGTTAGTAAGAAACCATATCATTAGATGTGAAGGGACAAGCGTGGGTCATCGTACAATCATAGAAGACAACATTGTAAGATACCTTAGCAATTTGTCGTAAGGGTCTAAGATCATTTACTGAAGGCAACGTCGAAGGGTCATCGAGGGACTACGATCCTTTAATCGAGAGTCTTTGCTAAAATATCCCACGTTCGAGGGATATGACTATTTTATCTGAGGCAACAAGTGTGGGTTACCCTAGAGGTGCAAGTGTGCAAAGTGTTTTTGTTTTCACGCACTTTATCTTGATTAGGGTTGTCTAGTATTGATTTTAAGATCTTGCCATACAAGCCCTAATTACTAGCAATTATATGGAAAACGATAAATTGCGGAAATTAAATGTCCTACGCTATTACAATACTTTGGGGGATGGCGATAAAAATTTACAAATGGGGATGACAAGTAAAATAAATCCTAATTACTATTACAAGGCTTTGACAATTACATATATTATAATGCGAAATAGTAAAATGTACAAGAAAATGTAAAGTGAAAGAAATTGTTTTTTAGGTTTTTTGATAGAAAAGGTTTTTGTAGTTTCAATTATTGAAGAAAAACCTAGGTCCAAATTAACTTTAAAAAGAAAACTAATTTGTTTAGGAAAATGTTTTTGATGTTTCATTTAGAAAAACGGTTTTATGGTGTTAAGTCATCTCCAAGCCTTGCAATATATCCAAAGTAAACTTAAAAACTCAAAATTTAGGAATTTTGATGCCTGAGCTGACACGGGCCATGTCAGTGGACACGTGCACCCGTGTCAGGACCTGTTTCTGGCTTCTTCTTCACATTTTTTATTCCATCCAAATTGACACGGGTCGTATCGTGTGACACGAACACCCATGTCAGCCCCTGCCTGCCTAATTATTGGACGTGTCTAAACCAGTTGAGTTACCACGGGCCGTTTCATGTGACACGGGCACCCGTGTCAAGACCTGCCCCTGCATTTTTTTAAGTTTTCAACCCAGCTGAGCTGACACGGGCTGTGTCGTGTGACACGGGCACCCGCGTCAGCCCCTCGCCTAACTTTTTTTGCTAAGTATTCTTTGATTTGTCCTGTTGTATCCTTTTGAAAACAAAAACAAATGATATATGTATAAAGATATCAATGTTTGAGGAACCTTAACTATCGAAGTGAAAACTTTAGAATATGTACGGTTGTTTCCGGGTGCAAAGTGGTGATTGATTGAGCTCATTTGGACCTCCTAGATGTTATTCCAATCCTTACTTTATGTAGAAAGTTGTTGATTCGCTCCAACCAAGTCAAGTTGCAAGGTGCTATTTTTGAGTTTGGAAGATGGTGATTGATGTTACAGAAGTTGTTCTTGTGTTTGAACAACTTCTATATTATGTATGTGAAGTATTTGGATGGTTTGTTTGGACAAAACTTGCAAGGTGTGAGAGGTTCAAATATTTGGATTTCAAAGTTCAAAAGTGGGGGTTTCATGGAGAATTCTGGTTTTTTTTAGAGTATAGGGGTCTTGAGGGGTTTTTTCTTATTTTTTATCTTGCAAATGATCTCTCTATTTATAGGCGAAAGGATTTAAGACAAGGGTTGATCAGATTTTCAAGATCACATGTTGTAGCTAGGTTGGATTGTACATGAAGCAAGCTTGAAGATCATAGTTCCAATGCTTTTTACTTTGCTTCATAGAGTTGTTGGACACTTTAATCATGCTTGTCTAATTTTGTGTGTTGAGTGTGTGTAGAAGGAACAAGTTAGAGGCTCAAGAAGAGCTGATTTTGTGATTAAAGCTACTTTGCAAGAATGACAATGTTAACTTTGTGCCAAAAATGGAAAGATCACTTGGACAATGCTTAAATCAAATGGACCATAGCTCAAAAGTTTATGTAAACATTAAATTATGGTGAGATTTGCAAGTTAGAAGGCCTGCAACACAAGATTATGCAGCATAGCATGTAGATTGGATTATGTGTTCTTCACCAAAATAACTTTCAATTCAAGAATAGATGCCCAACTTCATGCTTTTGAATCTTCTATCTCAAGTATGATAAATTCATGCCCTTGAATGTTTTGGAAAACTTGAAACATTGTTTACAAGTTTCATGTTGACCACTTTAGCTAAATCAAACTAGAACTTGATGAAAATTTTCCAAGAAGTTAACATAAAATATACTTCATGTTTATTACAATTTACACCGTGATACACTCATGTTCAAGTGCTACTCAAATTCCATTTTTTCACACAAAAACCATTTAATATTATCATTACACCATTACTAAAATACATTGATACCATTACAAAAATTCATCCATGAAAACCTACACAATCCAAAACCAAATTCCTAAGCCTATACATCTTCAAACTTCTTGATTTCTTCAACCTCCAAAATGTATCTTCTTTAATCCTTCATGAATCTCAAGCTTTCTTCAAACAACCCTGCACATCAAAGCCAAAACTTGCTGCATAATAAAAAGCCTTATTCCAAAACATAAGCAAAACCATACACTACATCAGAAAATTATTGAACTCAAAGGGTATAAAATAGAACAGAATTGAACGCAAGCTAATCAGAAATTTAGAGGGAATTTATTAACCCAGAAAATCATAGTAGAAAACATGTAACCAAATCCTTGCATTTGGAGATAATAAAACTGATTCACATAAAATAACAACTCATCATAACCATAACTATTAACAAACTACCTAACAGTTCCTACCTTCACTTATCACTTCTAAGTAACAGTAGCAAATGACCAATTCCTCTAACTTCCCCAACAACATAACCATTTTCCATCCAAAAGATACAAGATCAATCAAATCTTTTTTCACTCAATCTTCAAGATTCAATTCAGTTTTGTTAATCTAATTTATTCTGCTATATATACATAACAAACCCTGATAAAAAAAGAAGAATTTTGGCCGTGCAGATATACATAACAAACTCTGATCAAAAGAAGAAGAATTTTGGCCGTGCAGAACACACAAGACTGCTCAGAATTTTGACAAAAAATGTTGATCGAGTTTTGCTCTAGAGGGAGATTCAAGGCGTTTCAAAGACTGCAATCCATTCCTAGGCGTATTTGGAAGCTTTATGGACCACTCTCACACATCATTACATCCAAGAAATAGTCTACACAGGTATCATAGTTTGCTCTTTTTCTTGAAACTGGTCTTTGAAATATAAGCATGATAAATGATTTTTAAATAAACAGTCATGATCATATGATCATGTAGAACATATCTGCATAATTAATTAGGTGTTTTGATGCATATTTGATTGGATTCCATTGCTAGGGTTTGAAGCTTCGTTTTAGGGTTTTTTATTTCAGGTAAAATCAGGACAAACGATGAGTACCATTGTACTAACGAGACTAAACCCAATTGATCTATATATTTGGTTTGAATTTATATTGTCTGGTGTTGATTTTTGAGAATTGCAGGTTTGTAGCTACAACGCTATCTGTAGGTAAAACCTTTAGGCTAAAATGACAGTCCCAATGAGGAAGACAATGGTGTGTCCAAACCTGAGTGGCCCATTTGAATTTTGCGTATTCCATTGTTTACACTGACTTTTCATCACATATAATATATGTTGTTTATTTATATTAACGATTGAACGATTGGCTCAGTGGCAAAGGGAAAGGTTTTCAAAGCGCGCGTGTGTAGGAGGTCAGGGGTTCGATCCCTGCCTCCTACATATTATTTTTCTCATAATTTCTTTGCAGATTCAAAGTCTCCCTTCCAAGCGCGCACGCCATAGGCCTCCAGATCCTCATCCTTGGATCAATCAACACCCAGATCTAATGCTTCCAATGAAGCTCCCCGTGGTGGACACTCCTGGAACAGTCACACTGAATCACACGCAGCTATGGGCCAACTGGATTAGGCTTTGAACAGAAATTCAGCATGCACCCTCTAATTTGGGTTCATACCCCCTCAGGCTTACTCTATTTCCCTTTTAATTTTGTTTTATTTAAATTAGTTTATTTTTCTGTTTAAATCAATTTTTTCCATAAAATCATAAAATCAACATCATAAAAAAATAGGATTTAGTATTTTTTTAATAAATTAATTTTTGTAAATTAATTAATTTCATCAATGTTAATTTGTTTCATTAATTAAAATTAACTAGAAAAATTAGGTCAAACTCCAAATCTTTTTTCAAAGAAATCCAAAAAATGTTTTCAATGATAAAATCAGGGTTTTTTAGGGTTTCAAACTTATTTTAATTTTTTATTCTCACGCGTAATTATTTTTTCCGTACGATTAATTTTTACTATTGATGTAACTGCGCCCGATTTGTAATAGCTTAATTAGGGTTTTATTTCTGCATTTTGCTTTCAGTCAATTTCTTATGTATCTACACCAAAGCCTTGTAATAGCTTAGGGCCTCTATTTTCTCGCTTTTTTATTTTGTATATATTTGTATATAATTGCTAGCAACTTAGGCATGTATGAGTAATTAATCAATAGATCACTAAATTCAAGATAAATATATCTGAAAAAGCATATTATTGCACACTTGCACCCTTAGGGTATACCTCACTTGGTTGCCTTCGGAAAAAATGGTCATGTCCCTCGAATGTAGGGATACTCTTAGCAAAGACCCTCAGTTTAAAGTCGTCATAAAGATCATAGTACCTAAATGTCCCTCAAGTTGCCTACGAGAAATGATCTTATGATGATAGTCCCTTCGAAATGCTAAGGTGTCCTTACGTGTTACCTTCAATGACCATTACGTCCCTTTTGATAGTCCCTCAAAATATCCAACGACTAGGGCTACCTACTCACTAATAGTAGGATAACACAGTTTAAAGGATAGGAGGAAAAGAACAGTCTTTTTTCGAGTAGGTAGATAACTATTACGTACTTTCTCAAACAATCTTTTTTACACACTTTCAAACACTTTTCAAACAAAGTTTTCAAAACACTTTATCACACTCTTGAGGACTGATACAAGAGTTACCATAAAGTGAATCTCCGCACTGAGGAATTTTCAAAAAAATTTCACACAAACACGAAAGTAATTTCAAAAATGAGCAAGTACCTAAGAGCCCATGGAAAACCATGGATGGAAAGGGTGCTAACACCTTCCCTTTCCATAATCTACCCTCCTTACTCAGAAATCTCGAAAAAAGGTCTTTTTCTGTTCTTTTCACCCTTTCCTTATTGGATAAAAGAAAAGTCGGTGGGGACTCTTGCTTACCACGACATTCGCAAATACAAAACGCAAACCAGTATTAACAGTCGATTTTGCCACTGTATCACAATGAGGATGCATGTTGTCTTGAAACTTTTACGCTTACGGATCTTTCCCCGAGTTTGGACAATTTTATTGAATAGATCAGGATTGCTTTGTCCCACATTGTGTAGGACCAATTGTCTGAGTCTAGAATTGAAGGGTTTATCTTCCACAGGATATCCAAGTTGACGTAACACCGAAGCGGGATTGTAGTTAATACAACCACGAGTCTCAATCAAAGGAACATTAAGGAAGTATCCACAGTTAAAGATGATCTCTTTTATTTTAAGCTTCATATGACACCATATAATAGAATCAGCAGTGAGAGCCTTCAACTTTTGTGACCACTCGTCTTTCATGAAGTCTTTGATCATGTAGCTTTCTCTATCAATATGTGACAAGAGCCGCGAATATAAAAGAGGAACACAACATAGTATTACTTCATCTCCTTTCTCAAATTGTACATGGAGAGTGTAGTATATGTTGGCAAACAAAGTAGGAGTGGGGTCCTTATTTAAAAGCTTTACGGCCCAAAATTCACCAATAGCTAGTGAGTCTATGAAATCCACCATGTTCGGGAATAGAACTAAACAGAAGATCAATAGTGCCAAGATATCTCCACAAGGTTTCCATTTTTTTTACTATCAAAGTCTAAAGCTTTAGCCTCTAGATATGCTCTTTCCATTCCTTGAATTTCACCATTTGCCTTATAAGTAAGTATAAGGTCATCAAATGGTATCCCTAATGCTTGAGATATGTCTTCAGCTTTGAGGACCTGCCTAATTCATGGGTAGGCTCCTCCCTTTATCTTAGAGAAACTTAGAACTTGTTCAAACTCTTCTAGGGTCAGCGTTAACTGGAAGTCTTAGAAAGTAAAGCATCTTAATATAGGATCATAGAACTGAACAAGGGAAGTGATAACTTCCATTTTCACATTCATCCTTAGTACATCAATGATATTACCATAGCGTCAGATAAAGTCTTTTCTAGCTTTGTTGGGTAGTTTCCCTCCAAGGTATCTCACTGTCTTCAAATCAGTTATCGCATCGTTAATGCATAGGGTTGACTCCTCATCAGTATTCATTTTCAGGATGCCCACCAAAAACCCTTTATTATTTTTTCTTAGAAATCCTGTGAATAAGACAAAATAATGAAAATTGAAATGCAAGATACATGTATTCATGGTGGTGGAACATGGTAGAAGGGTTTTGTGAAAGATATCTTTAGTTGGTAGGTTCCTAGTTTTGGCCTACGGATATTCTACCCTCCTCATAAGGTAGCTTCCTTAAGCGTATCATGGATACTGTTGGAGGGAAAGGCATAAGGGCTTCCCTTAAGTGGAGCCTCTTTGTAGACCGAACTTCTGTCTCTTAGGTTGTACAAAGTTTCACCATGAGATTTTGTTTTAGGGTTATGCAAAGAGTCATAGGCTTCATTCCAAAGTCCTACCCCTGAAAGAGGCTAGATCTTGAGAGATATTCCTTTTTCGGAATTCTACCGACTCTAGGCAAAGTCGTCACAAAAATTCATAGGGATGATGTATCCCCTTGGCCAATAGACGTCCTTCTTTATAAGGTTTTGAATTTTTTTCAAATTTAAAATTGTTAGACGGTGTGGCAAGTGATCAAGAGGGGGGTGAATAGATCACCACTTACTTTTTCAAGGATTTAAAATTATTTTATCAAAGCGTGTTGAAAGCAGCTGAAAATCAATGTCCTGAATCAATTACGTCTACTTTGAAACGACTACTAGAAAACTTGACATGTGAAAAGCTTGCTGGATTTTTATTAAATGAAACAGATGAATATACAACTCAGATTTCTTAACATTTTAATGCACTTATCATTAAAGCAGTATTTCCAATGAATTAAGAAGTTTGTTAGGAATTTTGTCAAACACTTGGCATATGCTTGTTTAATGATTCAATAGTGGTGGTTTGATGAAAGTGTTTGAACCACTATGTTTATCATTAGACAGAAAAACATAGCAAGTCAATTGAATTACAAAATTATGGAATATGTAAAAATATAAAGAGAAAGAAAGAAATAACGATATGCATGAAGTTTGGTAAGGAAGTTCCCCACTGTCGTCCTCGCATGTGGGTACGTCTCCCTCTTAATTTCACAATTGAAACTGAGAACTTTCATAACAATTTGCTGAATGTTTGATAACAAGGTTACACTACACAGAAAGATAGAAATCCTTATTATCTTCTTCTTCTTGTAAGAAACATCACTTGATATGAGTTGTATCAAGATTCCCAGTAAGGTCCACAAACAATCCTCCGCTTCCACGACCTGTTTGCAAAAATCCTTCTGATTTCCAAACCCCTCGCTACGGTTGAGTCTGACTCGTGAAACCGTGACTAACAAAACCCTCAAGAACACACTCATTATTGAAGGACAAACCCCTTGGTTTATTTCTTGAAGCCTCCTTTTCAACCTTCAACTCAGCTGAGATTCTTTTAATACACAGTTGAACATTATCTCTGACCGCTTGATTCACTTCAACAAGGATGTTTGATTTTCGTTGTTGTTGTTGAATGAAGATGGTTAAGAAGATGATGAAGATGAAGTTTCTTTAGGCTTATGGTTGCTCACAAATGTTTGCACACAATTATAATATGTTGCAATGCTTCTGCTGAGAAAAATACTTGCTTATATATGTAACAGAAAAAGGTTAGCCAAAAAGAAAGTATCATGAGTTGATGCATGTTAGTCATGAGTCGACTCATGTTAGTTATGAGTTGCAGGATAGGTCGACACGTGTTGTTTTGAGTCGATGCAAAATCATATTATAACATTTTACAGAACTAACAATTTTATATTTGTCGATACATACTGATTGTAATTTTAATTTTTTGAACATAAAATGTGGTATGAGTCGACACATGATATTATGTATCGATGCATATAAATTCAAGAATGTTTTCCAGGAGCATCAGAATTTCATGTATCGATGCATGAGGTTCTGTGTCGATGCATACACGTTTAAGTTTGCATTACAGGGGCATCAAAGTGTTATGTGTCGATGCATAAGATTTTGTATCGATGCATGCAAGTTTAAGTTTGCATTACAGGGGCATCAAAATGTTATGTTTCGATGCATAAGCTTTTGTATTGATGCATAATAGTTTGAGATAGTATTCCAAGGACTTCAGTAAGTTATGTATCGATGCAAAACCTGTTGTGTCGACTCATAATGATGCATTATGAGTAAAATTCATTTTTAGCTTATTTTAAACATGTTATATTATATTTTTGTAATGCACATATGTATTTGTTATTTCACATGTATTTGCAATCATTCAAAATCAATTATGAAGGGGTTGCTCAGAAACTCCCCCTTTTTGTTGATGGCAAATATCTGATGATGTATGGTGATATAGTGTAGATGAATAAGCTTGCTCCCCTGAGTTTGTGCATCTTCTTTCTAACACAAACACAATCTTCTTCTCCCCCATTGACCACATCAAAAAGATAATAAGCAATATTTTCAGTAATCTTAGCACATAAGAAAATTGATATACAATTTCAGCAAATAATTGTCTTGGCATTCACACAGAATGTCTTGGCATAATGTTATCAATAACTGAGTAAATAATAGAGTAAAAAGGAAGTAATCAAGTTAAAAGTAATTAATTGCAGATAAGAGTTAGATTACATAGGCAAAATAGATTGTTTGAAGCAAAATAGATGGGTAGGCCCAATTCAAATTAATGGAATTTATTACTCTTATGTGTCGACACGAAATTCGTATGTGTCGACACATCCTATGTTAAAGAATCATTTTTATTTGTTTTAAATGTTTTGCATCGACACAAGAATCCTATGAGTCGACGGGAAGGAATATGTGTCGATGTCTTGATGTGTCAATCTGAAACCAATTCTTACTTTCTGTTTTTTTATAAAAAAAATTATATGAGTTGACTCATAACACAGATTTTGACAGAAATGCAATTTTTCACAAGTTCTTGTTAACAGATGGATATGGTACCCAATTCCAATTTAAATGATTATGAGAAATGAATTATCTGAAGAGTATTATGCATGCATAATGATGTAATGCAAATTGCATATGTCAAGTTCAAACAATTTATGTAAAATAGATATACGTAGACATTATCAATGGAACATTTAGATCAACTTATAAGTAATTGAGAAAGTAGATAGGAAGATTATTACCTCGTTTGATGAGATGTTAAGACACATGTACTAAAGCTGAAAACACATCTCAATAGTATGGTGAGACATAGATATATTTCAACTACATATATGCTTAAGACATCACGTAAAAATCCCTAGCTCATGACGAATGTGGAAGAAGAGTTTCGTTGCTAGTGGTTTTGTAAAAATGTCAGCAAGTTGATTTTTAGTATCAACATGCTCAAATGTAACATCTTCCTTTTCAACATGATCGCGAAGAAAGTGATGTCTAATCTCTATGTGTTTAGTTCTTGAGTGTAAGACTGGATTCTTAGTGAGATTTATAGCACTTGTGTTGTCACATTTTATTGGAATACATTTTAATTGAATACCATAGTCTTGTAATTGTTGCTTCAGCCATAAGATCTGAGCATAACAACTACCGGCTGCAACGTATTCAGCCTCGGCAATTGAAAAAGCAACAAAAACTTGCTTTTTGCTATGCCAACTTACTAGAGAGTTTGAAAACAAGTGACATGTTCCACTAGTGCTTTTCCTATCTGATTTACAGCCAGCAAAATCAGAATCGGAGTAACCTACTAAACTGCAATCGCTTCCCTTGGAATACCATAGCCCATACTTAGATGTATTATTGAGATACCTAAGTATACGCTTGACATGTTTCAAGTGGGATTCCTTAGGATCCGATTGATATCGTGCACACGTGCAAACACTAAACATGATGCCAGGCCTAGATGTTGTAAGATACAAGAGGGATCCGATCATACCTCTATATTTCTTGACATCAACATTCTTACCATGTTCATCCTTGTCTAAATTTCTGTTGGTAGGCATGGGGGTGTCAATTGGTTTTGAGTTGTTTATCCCAAATCGTTTAAGCAACTCTTGGAAATATTTTGTTTGACATATAATTGTGCCTTCATTGAGCTGCTTTATTTGGAGACCGAGGAAGTAGTTTAGCTCCCCCATGAGACTCATCTCAAATTCACCCTGCATTACTTTGGAAAATTCCTCGACCAAGTGTAGATTAGTTGAACCAAAAATAATATCATCTACGTATATTTGAACTAAAAGGATGTGCTTTCCTTTACATTTAATGAAAAGAGTGGTATCCACTTTACCTCTTGAATAACCATGATCAAGTAGAAATTTACTAAGTCTTTCATACCAGACCCGAGGGTCCTGTTTAAGACCATATAAAGTTTGTTTTAATTTGAAGACATGATCTGGATATTCGTTATTCTCAAAACCAGGAGGTTGTGAGACATACACCTCTTCATTTATGACTCAGTTAAGAAAGGAACTCTTTACGTCCATTTGATAAAGCTTAAAATCTTTTGCACACGCATAAGCGAGCAAGAGACGTATAGCCTCAAGGCGAGCAACTGGAGCATAAGTCTCCTCATAATCAATGCCCTCCTCTTGGTTATACCCTTGTGCTACTAAGCGTGCTTTATTGCAGGTTATCATTCCATTTTCATCAAGTTTATTTCTAAAAACCCATTTAGTGCCTATGATATGATGGTCTCACAAACGAGGGACAAGTTCCCAAACGTCATTTCTTTTAAACTGATTTAGATCTTCTTGCATGGCCATTAACCAAAATTCATCAATCAAGGCCTCTTTAGCATTTTTAGGTTCTACTTGTGAAACGAAAGAAAAATGATAACAAAAATTACTTATCTTGGAGCGAGTCATTACTCCTTTTGAGATATCTCCCAATATGTTGTTAATGGGATGGTGTTTATAGGACTTCCAAGCTAGTGGACGATCATTAGATTCCATTTTCTCTTCTTCCTCATCTTTTGAAAGGCTTGTATCTTTTTCTTCCTCATCATCAACTATTTTGGACTGAACAATTTCCTCAATAGTTTCTTTGAGTATATCTTCAGTAGATACACCTGCACCATCAAGAGAAATACCTTTTCCGACATATTTCGGATAAGATTCATCAAAAGAGACATTAACTGACTCCTCAATCGTAATTAAATGTTTATTGTATACCCTATATGCTTTGCTTGATTGTCAGTATTCGAGAAAGATACCTTCATCTGCTTTTGCATCAAATTTTCCAAGATTTTCATTTCCATTATTCAAAACAAAACATTTACAGCCGAATACATGAAGATGTGACAAGTTTGGCTTCTTCCTTTTAAAATTTCATAAGGTGTTTTATCCAAAATGGGACGAATTAATATTCTGTTTAAAACATAACAGGTTGTGCTAATTGCATCAGCCCAAAAATATTTTGGTAATCCACCTTCATTGAGCATTATTCTCGCCAACTCCTCTAAGACGCAGTTTTTGCGCTCCACAACTCCATTCTGCTTTGGAGTTCGAGGTACTGAAAAGTTATGCTCAATACCATGCTTGTCAAAATACTTATCAAAGAGATGGTTTTGAAATTCACCACCATGATCGCTTCGAATTGCAATTATTTTCAATTCCATTCTATTTTGAGATAGTTTTGCAAAACTCTTAAAAGAAAAAAAAGTTTCATTTTTGCTATGAAGGAATATAGTCCAAGTAAATCTAGAGTAGTCGTCAACGATCACAAAACCATAATAATTTCCTCCTAGACTTTTTGTTCTAGAAGGTCCAAAGAGGTCCATGTGGAGAAGCTCAAGGGGTCGTGAAGTGGAAATCATATTTTTAGATTTGAAAGAGACCCTTGTTTGCTTTCCCATTTGGCACACATCACATAGGTGATCCTTTGTAAACTTTATCTTTGGAAGACCTACTACTAGATCCTTGGATACAACATTATTAAGCAAATCAAAGTTAACATGCGCTAGACGTCTATGCCAAAGCCAAGAATCATCATTCAAGGTGACTAGACACTTAGTGCTTGTTAAGGATACATCAAAAAGGTCAAGCATATAGACGTTGTTTACTCTAATACCCTTAAACACAATATCCTTTTCAGTATTTTCAATCATGCAGCAAGTGTTTGTGAAGGTAAGTTTATAACCCTTGTCACACAATTGACTAATACTCAGCAAATTATGTTTAAGCCCCTCTACTAAATGGACATCAGAAATAGTAGTGGTAGAGGGATTACCTACACTACCTTTACCGAGTATAGCTCCTTTGTTATTGTCTCCATAAGTGACAAATCCTTTCTTCTTTTCTTTGAAGTCAATGAAGAGCGATATGTCACCGGTCATGTGCCTTGAACACCCGCTGTCTAGAAACCATCTTTTATCCATGGATGTAAGACACTTTTCCTGCAATATCAAAAGAGAGAGGTAGGTACCCAATTTTTATTGGGTCCACGTGGGTAAGTGGTAACATGGTTGCCTTTAGGCCTCCATTGGTAAATGCCTTTAGGAACAAGAAACCTCCTAAACTTGCATTTTTCAATGGTATGACCAAAACGACAATAATAATGGCATAAACCATGATGATGATGTATTGTTTTACTTCTGCTCATTGAATCCTTTGGTATCTTTTCAACAAAAGAATATTTTGAATATGGTGGATTCAACGTTTTCTTAAAAATTCTAGGATCGACTGCAAAAGTAACCTTGGGCTATAAAGCTTTTTCTAATTTGGCATTAAGAGTTCTAACCTCTTGTTGCCAAATATGGCAAACTTCATATTACCTTATGGGAATACATCCTGTAACATTCTTATCTTTTGAACTTTCTGCAATACTAGCTTTTAGACTTTTTAAGTCTTTTTCAGCTTTATAGACTTTACTCTCCAGAAATGAAAATATTTGTTTATCGGAGGATAATCTCTTAAAAGCATCTTCGGCTTTGTATTGCAGTTTTTCAAAAGCTATTTTTAGTTCAAAAAAGGTCATAGAAGAAAAGTTGTTAGGATATGTTTGTCTTACTTGCTTGTTGTGGTTGTCTTTCTTGTGGTGGGATTGATTTTTGGTATGTGCCATCAGACATAAATTTTCACTTTCATCACTACCACTTGAATTGTCGTTGTTTGATGAATCACTATCGCTTTCCCACGCAATGTAAGCTCTTCTTTGTTTGTTGAACTTCTTTGGTGGAGCTTTTCCTTTATCCTTTTTCATCTTTGGACAATCTGGTTTGTAGTGTCCAACTTTACCACAATTGTAACAAGGTCCTTTACCTCTTTGCTTTTTATTTTCTTCTTTCCTTGTCTCTTTGGATTGTTTTCGAAAGCTTATGAGATTCTTATCGGAGTGCTTGATTCCATTCTTTCGAATAAACCTATTATATCTCCGAACAAAAAGTCCCATTTCTTCATCATCATAATTTTCATCACTAGTTGAGTCATTATCATCTTGCTCTTTGGTTGAGGACTTAGAGCTATAAGCCATTAGAGATATTGACTTCTTCTCACCCTCCTTGTCTTTGTTCCTCTCCTTCTTACTCCTATTTTCATATTTTTCAAGACTTTGTAATTCTTGTTGATGTTCTTCCAGCTTTCCAAACGGAGTTGTAATGGTAAGCGTAGTGAGGTCATTTGCTTCCTTGATAGCTGTTACTTTAGGTTGCCATTCCCTGCTAAGACATCTCAGAATTTTATTAGTAGCAATTTCATTGGAAACAGGTTTACCAAGTGCATTTAAACGGCTCACAAGATGAACGAATCTCTTCTGCATGTCAGAGACATATTCTCCTTGTTTCATGCAAAAGAGATTGAACTCTTGATTGAGTGTATTGATGCGGAACTGTTTAACTTCAGTAGTGCCTTCATGGGAAATTTATAAAGCATCCCACATTTCTTTAGTGGATGTGCAATGAGACACCCTATAATACTCATCAACACCAAGTGCTGAGATTATCATATTTCTGCCTCTCCAATCACACGACCATTTCTTTCCATCCATTTCATTCCATTGATCCTCAGGTTTAGGTATTATTGCACCTGCATCATTCCTCATGGTAATTTTAAAGGGACCATTTTGAATGGCAGTCCATACATTCCTGTCAAAGGAATTTATGTGTACTCACATGCAGTCTTTCCAGTAGCCATAGTTTTCACCATTAAAAATAGGAGCTCTATTATACGCCTCCTTTGGTTTAAAGGCCATAGCGTTACTAGTAGATACAAAGCACCAACTAACTGGTGCTCTGATACCACTTATTAGACGGTGTGGCAAGTGATCGAGAGGGGGTGAATAAATCACCACTTACTTTTTCAAGGATTTAAAATTATTTTATTAAAGCGTGTTGAAAGCAGCTGAAAATCATTGTCCTGAATCAATTTCATCTACTTTGAACCGACTACTAGAAAACTTGACATGTGAAAAGCTTGATGGATTTTTATTAAATGAAATAGATGAATATACAACTCGGATTTCTTAACGTTTCAATGCACTTATCATTAAAGCAGTATTTCCAATGAATTAAGAAATTTGTTAGGAATTTTGTCAAACACTTGACATGTGCTTGTTTAATGATTCAATAGTGGTGGTTTGATGAAAGTCTTTGAACCACTATGTTTATCATTAGACAGAAAAACTTAGCAAGCCAATTGAATTACAAAATTATGGAATATGTAAAAAGAAAAAGAGAAAGAAAGAACGATACGCAGGCAGTTTGGTAAGGAAGTTCCCCACTGTCATCCTCGCGTGTGGGTACGTCTCTCTCTCAATTTCATAATTGAAATTGAGAACTTTTATTACAATTTGTTGAATGTTTGATAACAAGGTTACACTACACAGAAAGATAGAAATCCCTATGATCTTCTTTTTCTTGTAAGAACCACCACTTGATATGAGTTGTATCAAGATTCCCTACAAGGTCCACAAACGATCCTCCACTTCCACGGCCTGTTTGCAAAAATCCTTCCGATTTCCAAACCCCTCGCTACGGCTGAATCCGACTTGTGCGACCGTGACTAAAAAAATCCTCAAGAACACACCCTTTCTTGAAGGACAAACCCCTTGGTTTATTTCTTGAAGCCTCCTTTTCAACCTTCAACTCAGCTGAGATTCTTTCAATACACAGTTGAACATTATCTCTGACCGCTTGATTCACTTTAACAAGGATATTTGATTTTCGTTGTTGTTGTTGAATGAAGATGGTTGAGAAGATGATGAAGATGAAGTTTCTTTAGGCTTCTGGTTGCTCATAAATGTTTGCACACAATTCTAATATGTTGTAATGCTTATGCTAAGAAAAATACTTGCTTATATATGTAACAGAAAATGGTTAGCCAAAAAGAAAGTATTATGAGTCGATGCATGTTGGTCATGAGTCGACTCATGTTAGTTATGAGTTGCAGGATGGGTCGACACATGTTGTTGAGTCGATGCAAAATCATATTATAACATTTTACAGAACCAACAATTTTATATCCGTCGATGCATAACACGTATGTGTCGATACATATTGATTGTAATTTTAATTTTTGAACATAAAACGTGGTATGAGTCGACACATGATATTATGTATCGATGCATATAAATTCAAGAATGTTTTCTACGAGCATCAGAATGTCATGTGTCGATGCATGAGATTTTGTGTCGATGCATACAAGTTTAAGTTTGCATTACAGGGGCATCAAAGTGTTATGTGTCGATGCATAAGATTTTGTATCGATGCATGCAAGTTTAAGTTTGCATTACAGGGGCATCAAAATGTTATATGTCGATGCATAAGCTTTTGTATCGATGCATAATAGTTTGAGATAGTATTCCAGGGACTTCAGTAAGTTATGTATTGATGCAAAACCTATTGTGTCGATTCATAATGATGCATTATGAGTAAAATGCATTTTTAGCTTATTTTATACATGTTATATTATATTTTTGTAATGCACACATGTATTTGTTATTTCACATATATTTGCAATCATTCAAAATCAATTATGAAGGGGTTGCTCACAAAAATCCCACCAACAATGATAATAAAGATAATGTAAACAAATAATATAATAAATGAATAAACAAAAAATAATAGATATAAAAACAAAAGCATACCAAAAATAGAAAAGAAACCCTAGAAAAACCCTAAACCTAAAAAAGAGAGAAGTTTCTAAACCATAGGGTTGTATCCCCACAGAGTCGCCAACTGCCGTAACTGGCGAAAAATAATGAGTCCACACCACTACTTTTTATCCTAACGACAGGGTGAATAATGGAATAACCCTAATTGTACAGAGATTATAAGTTCTTGATTGACTTTAGACGAAGGGAAGGTGTTAAGCACCCTTCATCTACGTTGTTCTCAAGCAAGTCCTAGGGTTTAGGTTAAAAGGGTATGATATGGTTTTAATTTTTTAATTATGGGAACTCACCACGGTTTTTAAGTCGTATGCATATGTATCCTCTTATGAGGAATCATAGTCTCAATTTGTAGTTCGTAGTATTTGGTTAAATTTTTTTATGGATTGTGGAAGTATTTTGAGTTAATCCTTGAACCAAGTATGAGTTAAAAATAACGGAATCGTAGACGCAGTTCACAGTTAATATAAAAGATCTTCACAATCCTTTTTGAAAATAATATTGAATTTTATGTTAGTAGAAAAAAGGGGTTAGTATATAGATGGATTAACTGTATTAGAATATGTCATGTAATATGTAAAAAATAAATTTGAATGAGAAAAAGATTTAATACAATTAGAAAAATAGGATTAGTGTTTTAGAAAATATTTTGATTAATAAATAACTATTTTATAATTTATTTAAAAATACATTAAATATTTTTAATAAAAAATATAATAATTACTCAATAATTATGCAAAAGTTGTTTAATGCAAATGCTAAAAATATGTGATAATTAAATAAGAAAATAAAAGAAATAAATTAAAGAATATAGTAAAATTGATTATTGAAAATTAATTAATTTAGTTAAGTGGGTGTAAACATTAAGACTGAGTGGTGTTGTAGAAATTTATTTTGGCCCAAAAGAAACTTTGAACCTAAATTGGTTGGGGTGTGTTTTGTAACTAGATAGTAAAATAAGGGGTCTGGCAAGTAAGGACCCAAGTGCATATATTGAACTGGGTCCAAAATGCAGGTGAGGGTGTACTCTTAGCTTCGTAGTAATTCCTGGGTGTGTAACTAGTAAGGGGCTTAACCCATAATTTAACTCTAATTAAGAAATCCTAATTAGTTTACACAATAATATAAATATATATAAAAAATAGAAATATACAAACATGACAATGAGAAACCGACACATGATGGATAATCATTTAAAGTAAAATAGAAATAAAGCCTAAAATAATAATGAGCTAACAATATACAATTATCTCTTACTAGTTCTCAACTTATCACCATCTATATTTAAAAACCAATTTGCTATTTCTGCTCTTTAACGCCTAGCATTCATCAACCATGATTCTCATGAAAAACCAAAATCAAAAAACTCAAAAGCAATAATCAAAATCTCAATCAAAACACCATAATATATTAATCATACATAAACTTATAGTATGCACACAAAAAAACATACCAGAAGAAAAAATAGAAATACCTGCAATGACACTTTTATGCGACGACTGGCGGCGTAACAGGTGTGTGACGGATCGATCCATTGTTGTTGTGGAGGTTGTCGCCAGTTCGGAAGGTTGAACGCTAATAAGAATTGTTAATTAGTTTTTGGTCATTATTTATTAAAGACAACAACAGTCAACAAAGTTTGTAAGAGAGAGATTGAAAAATTATTGGTAATTGAATGGTTGTTGATCTGCAAATGATTATTGATTCTCCAAATGGTTGTTGGTGATAAATTTAGGGTAAAGAGAGCCCTATTTATAAATTTAAAATTAGGTTAAAGACACCTCCAAAAGAAAATAGTACACACCAAGAAAAGTCTAAAGTTTATGATTTTATCTTGGTCAGCAAGCTGACCAATCAGAAGTAAGTTATGACACAAATTGACACACCTTGACCAATAAGAAACAATTCATAATATTTTTGGTAATTATTATAATTTTTGTACTCAATTTTAATAAAAAATGCATAAAATCAAATAAATAGTTATTTTTAAAAATACATTAATTAAAAATATGAAAATAATATTTAAATAATAAAAAAATATGATTTTGTGATTTTGAAAATAATTAGAAAATAGAAATAGTTAGTAACAAATAAATAAAAAATATCCAAAGTGCACCAAGTGAGATTGATCTATTTTTGGCATGATTTTGAAGATTATGAATCTAGCATTGTTTATGACTATTCCAAATATTGAGATTAGTTTGAAAATATTTTATTTATTTTTTCCAAATATAACTATTAAGTGCATAAAAATAAAATATTTTAAAAATAAAAAATAAATTTAAAATAGCTTTAAAATAGAAAGCAAAAATAATAATAAAATAATCTAAAAATGACCTTTTTATCCTTTTTAAATAAAAAAACACAAAAGGACAATAAAATATAAAAGGTAGCGTAATGAGAACTGAACACACAACCTTATGCTCAATATTCTTACCGATGCTCCCTTATCAAGTGTGTTATCTTAATCATTTGAAATAAAAGTAGTATTTAAAATTTAAAAGTATGATATAATATTGACTATTTTAAAAGAAATATATAAATAATTAAAAATAAACTATTATATACTTTTTAAATAAGAAAAACTAAATAAATCAATATTAAAAAAATATTAAACATAGATATAAAGTGAACAAAGATGATAAATAAATATATTTGTTATTTTTAAATAATAATTTCATTTATTATATCAAAAAGTCACTTGAAATTCCTAAACCTAGAGACTTTTAAATGATTGGGTATTTGACTATAGATAACGAGAAAAATAGGCGGACAAATTTGGGGTATTACAATCTGTTATGAAAGCTATCTTTGGAGCGTCAATCAGGCTCAAACGAATTTGATTGTACCCAGAGTAAGCATCCATAAAGCTGAGTAACCGGTACTTGGAGGATTCATCAATGAGTCTGTCTATTTGAGGCAGCGGGTAAGGATCTTTGGGGCATGCTTTGTTGAGATCTGTGAAATCATCACACATCCTCCATTTCCCGTTCTTCTTCTTTACCATCTTAGTGCCACGTATTTTAAACATTTTATTTAATTATTTTTAATTAAAAATTAATTTTTGAAAATCTTTAATTTTTTTTAATTAACCCCTAAATCCCTAATTAGTGTGAATATATATATATATATATATATATATATATATATATATATATATATATATATATATATATATATATATCGTTCTTCACCTGAATCCCTAAATCCTCTTCATCTTAGTTCTTCATATTTGTTCTTCAGCTCCGTGCAATAATCATTGTTATTCAGCTCTGTTCAATCAACTGTGTTCATTCTTTAGCTTCGTTCGTCCAGCTTCGTTCGTTCTTCAGTTACCATGTATAGGTATTCTGAAACAAGTAGTCGAACCAAATCTCCCTCCATCCATGGCGAATGTAGATGTGGTCTCGATGGATCGTTGATGACATCATAGACTGATGCTAACCCAAAATGTTGTTTTTACGGGTGTGGGATGTACAAGGTTATAAAATATCTAAATTTATGTAAATTCCATATGTAATTTTCACCAGTTATCACTGAGAATTGCTGTAAATTTCTTCTGTAAATTTATGTAAATTTAGGGGTATAAGTGATGCAATCATTTTGTTTGGTATGATGAAGAGACGGACCCTAGAGCAAAAGACATGATTTCAACATTGAACCATAGACTGAATATTGCAAAGCTCAAAATTGATGAAGGGAAGATCCAAGAAAATGAATTGAACAGGAAGATCATGGATTTGAAGACTGAGATCAAGTATTTGAAGTTATCGATTGCTATGGTTGTTGTGTTGGTAGTAGGACTAGTTGTAAGACTTGTAATGAATTAGGATGTCAAATGTTGTTCAATGTTTTGTCTCAATTTTTTCCAAATGAAACAGTTAATGTAATATCAATGTTGTTCCAAATGTAATTTCAGTTTGTTATATCAATATTTTGTTCCAATTGTATCACTTATATCAATGTTGTTCCAAGTGTATCAAGATTTACATGTTCATTACAAGTCATTTTTAACAATTTATTATATCCTACAGACCAATTCATTAATGCTTTCATGACAGATAACAAAAGGTACCAGAATAACAACACAAATTAACCATAAAACTTGTTCATTAAACATAATACCATAATAATATTACAACTTAACCATAATACTTGTTCATTACTAGTTAACCAAAAGGTACCCAAACTAACAAAAGATACTTGCTCATTGCTCATAGTACTAGAGCATTACATTACAAAAGATACTCAAACTAGAAATAAATACTTGATCATTGCTCATAGTACTTGAGCATTACATTACAAAAGGTACTCAAACTAACAACAAATATTTGTATAACACTACTGCTGAGATGGTTGTGTAGATGGAGGGGCTTGTGATGAGCTTTCAATCTCAACTCGAGTTGTCTTTTTCTTCTTCCCTTGGCCACCCTTTTTAGACTTCTTATTATTGCCACCTTTTGGAATGGCTCTTCAGCAACCCTCTTTCCCTTACATCTTCTTTTATTGTGACCCATTGCTCCACACTTATGACAAGTGATAGTTGTCAATCTTCTAGGAAGGACATTTAGATTTTTTGGTTCATTATTACCCTTATTTCTCATTTTCTTTGGACGACCTATAAGCCTTCTCATAACTGGTGGATTCATAATGGACTGCTCGTCCAAAGGCCACAGTTGTGGACCATTATTAGGGTAAATAATGTGTGAGTAAATGTTCTTAAAATTACTCTTCCTGCAAGTCAGATTGCAATTAAACATAAACAAGTCAGATTTCCATTAAACATAAACCAGTCAATTTTTAACTAATACTTGTAATATTGAAAAACATATTCTCCAGGTTTTCTCTTGATTTGCCACATACATGTGATAGAATGACTGCAAGATATGCTAGTTAAATCCCATTTCTTACATGCACAAGTATGTTTCTTTAGATTAACAATATATCTGCCTCTTCCATTAGTCACAACATATATTGCCATGTCATCATCACCATGCCATGTAGGAGTCCAATGATCTGTATTCTTCTTGTTCTTTTCAAGCACCAGTTGTATCTTAGGGCATATGTCACCACTGTAGTTACTCGTGACTTCCTTTTGCTTAGTTATCCTCTTAGTAAGGTAATGTTTAACCCCTTCCAGCAAATTGATGATTATCTTATCCCTATATTCTAGAATAGCCCTATCAAAAGCCTCACACATGTTGCTTACCTGAAGATCACATTTAGAATATGTTTTTAAGTGAGATCGACTCCAATAATGTGCAGGGATATCCATCATTTTCTTTCGTCCAGATGGTTTCATACTCTTCATCTTTGCCATTGTCGTTTCCCATTCTGGTACAGTTGTTGCTCTTATTGCACTCCAGATAACCTCTTTGAATTCAAGCCCAAGATTTTTCTTCTTCCAAATCCCATATAGGTGCTTTGCACAAATGCGTTGCTCAACATGAGCACTCATACTTTGAATTACTGGTATAATCCCTAACATACAAACCAGACAAACTACAATGTTACAAACAAGACCAATGATTAATTTCAAGTCAGAAAATAATAACTAGAGCATTACATTTTGTTTGTCATAAATACAAACATAATCTCTTTTGTTTATAGCTTCCAAATCTTCCAATAGAAGTTTGATGAACCAATCCAAAGAATCTTTTGTCTCAGCTTCCACAACGTCATAAGCAATAGGAAATTTTTTATTGTTTCCATCTCTCCCAACAACAACCATCAATTTCCCTCCAAAATCACCCATAAAGAAGCAGGCATCCAACCCAATCAATGGCCAACAGTAATTTGCAAAACCATATTTGCAAGCCTCTAGACATACATAAATCCTTTCAAACACAGGGCCTTCATTTGAAGGAGAACATCTGATCACATTACTGCTATTAGGGTTAGATTTCAGTAACTCTTGTGCATAGCTTCTCAAATGGTTGAATTGATCCATAACAACACCTTGTAACAAATCCATAGCCTTTATTTTAGCTCTATATGCATGATCATGTGATAACTTCACTCCCCATCTATCAATAGCTTGAGCAATTAATCTTGTTGGCTTCATATCAAGGTTGTGTCTTAGAATGTGACCAAACTGCTTAGCCAAATATGTAGTCTCTGCTTGCCTGTTATTTGGAGTTCTATAACAATTGTGTTCATCAACTAAACTAACTACTTGCCAAAATTGATTCCCAACCCTTTTACTAACCCTCATGTGAAAATTTCATCCTTTTATACATTTCATCACCATCCTCTTTGCATCATTTTTCTTAATGTAAACATTTTTGTTCATCTTCAAAGCATAGTTTGCCACAACCTCATGAACCTTTTCTTTGTCACTAAACTCCATACCTAACTCAAACTTTGAGGAGTCACTTTTTAAAGAAGGAAACTTCTCTTGTTCCTCATCACTGCCACTCTCATTAGGTGTATGCAACACATCATAATCATCATCATCCTCAGAATTTATAGCCTTATCACCAACCTCATCATGATGAATGACAGTTGTCTAATCCAAATCCACATGCTCTTTAACATTCTCACTTTCAGCATCATGCTCATTTAACTGATGACTAGAACTACTTATCTCACCCTCACTTACAATATAGTCATCATCATCATCATCATCATCATCATCATCGTCTGTAGCGGTAGAAATATTTAAGACCAAGCCATTGGATTGAGTGGACTTATACAAATCAAAATCAAAATCGCCATCGCGCTTTATTGTTTCCAAAGGAATGGGAAAAGAGCAAATAACCCAAAAGAGGGGGGAAAGATTCAAGGTAATGGGGTTGGTTATGCAAAGGGAAGGTATTAGCACCCTAAACATCTATGATACTCCGCAGGAACCTCTTTGTAAAAATCTGTATATTTTGGCTATAAAATGTTGTGTAGAAAATAGATAGTGGAGGTGAGAAAAGAAATATATTTTTATGGTTTTTGCACCCGCCACAGTTGTGAACCTTTAGCGCCTACGTACCACCTTAACATGCAATAGGGGATCAGGGTACACGTAGTTCATCTTTTTTAAAATTTTAAAACACAAGTGTGTTTGTTGATTTTAAGAGATAAGACATCATCGTCATTGTCCGTATGGAAAACATACTTACTACCCACAATCATGAGAAAGGAGAATTTGCATCATCTCAAAGTGGAGGATATGGCTTGGATTTTAAAATCAACAATGCCTCACTCAACACCCAAGTGGAAAATATCTCACTTCACTACATATTGTAAAAATATAGGTGTTTGCATCACTACAAGGATTGACAAGAGTCGAATCTTTTGAGAAAAGTTTAAGATGAAAGCCAAGCTGGAAAAATGGTTTGAATGAGATTGATTGATTTTTAGTCTTCTCACAAAAAATGTTAAAGTATTATTAAGTTTATTAAAGTTTATTTATGAAAATGTTTGAAAATGCATGGACCTAAGTCCAAGTTTATTATGAAAGTGGTTCAAGTTTAAAACAAGAAGAGTTTTCAAAAGGAGGGAGAAGATTTTTGAAATTAAAGAAGATGCAAGGAGAAGAAGAGGCTATCCTAAAGCATAAGGTAAAAGCTAGGGATAAGAACCATCTAACCAACAAAAAGTCAATACTTGACATTATGGGTCAAGATAGGATTCCCATTCTTTGGATTGAAACCAAGCAAGCAAAGATACTAGACCTCTTGATAGAACCAAACTTCAAGTGTATTAAGTCTTCACAAAAATTGGGTAGAGTAATGGCTGTATACGGGTGAATTCCATATTACAAACAAAGAGTGTAATCAGAATAACCTGCACACAAAACAAACAAATAACCCAATGTCTTGAGGTAAACCTCAAGAGCTCCAGACAAAATAATCAGATAAGGTTACAATGTCTCTAATCATAGGCCAAGGTTTCTAATCCTAAGTCAAAAAAAGTCCAATGCTCCATAATGCCAAGGATAGTAACCAAACCGTCCAAGTATCATTAAAGATTTTTAGGGTTTATGTTGATTATTAGGTGTTTTGAAAAAGAAAAGTAAAGCTCAAGTGAGCAAAAATAAAAATGACAAGAAAGTAAATACTCAAATGAGCAAAGATGAAAATGGCATGAAATGTAAATGCTAAGAGTAAATAGTGCATAAAAATAAAGGGGCATATAATAAAAATAAAGAATAAAGTGAATTATTAGTGATTAGTGATTAGTGTAGAACAAAAGCCTCCATACAACAAGTTGCATTTGCTTTTGGTCAAGTATATCATCCATTTAGAATCCTCATGAGTATCATTTAATGATCAACGATGATTAAGTGATCCGCGTTGACCAAAGGTGTTATAGATCCATTAGAGGATTGGTAGAACCAAAGCCTCCACACAATGAATCTCAAGGTTATTGGATCAAAGAGATCAAATTAACATACTTGAGCTTGCAAACATAAGTTTGGGCCACGAATGATCATTTATTCAAATCGGGACAAAATTTAGGGCTATGTTAAGCAATCGTAAGTGGACTTATATAGAAGTCACGCCTATTTTGAGGCTGGTCAATAGCAATCTATGCATCATTTGTTTTGAGACATGATATAGAGATCATGTTCCAATAACACTTAGTGCAATAAGAAAAGGGATGAGATGAAGAGGGGTAGGAGAAAATATACAAACCACTTTTGAACTAGATTTAATCAAACTATTATTAAAATCATTCATCCATTTTTGTGGAGTTAGACTCAACACCATGGATCCAATGATGTTAATAAAGTCCATGATCAGAAATTTAACCCAAGATCAGCCAGAAAATAGTCACAAAATAATATTACATTTAATATATACAAAAAAAGGTTTTAAAAATGTTTTAAAATATAAAGAAAAGAGAAAAATATCAACTATGTTCAAATTGATCAAAAAATAAAAAGTAAGTCCATAGAAAAATCAGAAAAGGACTCAAATGATCTTATAATTTTTTTGGTAATTTTTTAAAGTCAGAAACTATTTTTAAAATTAAAAGAAATGAGTAAAATAAACTAAAAATGATTAAAAAAATACCAATGTCAAAAATAAAAAATAAGTGAGGTCACCAATATTTGTCACAATATCATTGGATCATTCCATAATTTTTTTAGAATTTAAAAATGCATAAAAGTATTTTTAAACATTTAAAACAATTCAAATAAAGTGAAAATTTATTAAAAATACCAAAACACAAAATTAAATTTTGAAAAAATAAAAATCAGAAAAAGAATAATCAAAAATATTTTTTATAATTTTTTCAGTTTTTTTGGACTTAAAATGAATTTTTTTATGATTTTTTGAAGTTTAAAACAATTAAATATAAAAATCAAAAAAGAAAATAAAAGAAAAAAATATGTAGACCATTGGATGAGAGTCAAAACGCGTTAGTAATCAAATCCAAGGGATCTGGCGTGCTGTGCATATCATGGTCATTAGTGAATAAAGCATAGAATCAAAAATTAAATCAGATTTCAAAAAATACAACTGGCGTACCATCATTGGTTGGAAAATGACACGTAGGTCATCTTCAACCTCCAGCTAACGTGAATTTCAGGTCTCTCAAACTGTAAAATCAGAAGCTCAGACCTATGCCATTCGCTTCGCTTCATCAAGATGAAGACAACCACACCCTCGCGCCAAATTTATATAAATTGTAGCTTAAGCAATTTGGAAGGAAAGTTTTGAAAATGGATTTGAAATTTCATGGTCAAAACGTGTTTCCAGTAAAAAGAAAGTGTTGCGACTAGAACCATGATAATGAGAGCATCATAATGATATCAAAGTTTTGAAGAATTGATGAAGGAATCTACCTATTGAAGTTGAGTTGCAAAGCTCTGAAACTAGACTTCTATGGAGCAATATAGGGCACAATTCTTGAATGTAATTATATGGTTAGCTTCAGGGAAGATCAAGGAAGGTGAACTGATGGAAAAATTGGATTGAAAGGGCTTGAGAATGGATTTCTAAGTTGCTGAATTTTGAGTTATGGAACAAGTTTGGCAGGGTGATTCTGGCTATCCAAGCTTGAGGAAATGAATGGGGAATGACCCTCTATTTATAGGGAATCAAATGGAATGTCCAAGCGTGTGAAATGATGAAGTTTGGAGGGAAATTGTGTGAAGTTGCCAACAAGAAAAGTGTGACTTTCAATTTGATCAAAACTCATCCAAAACACGCTTTTTGTTGTGCTAATCACTTCTGGAAGTTCACTAAACATGTTTAGAGGCAAAAACGCGCAGAAACAAAGTGTTTAGAATCCAAATCAAGGATTTCAAACTTCTGACTTAGTGAAAAATTCAGTTTCAAATTGCCAACTTCTTACCAATGGCATTCTCAACTCAAGGGGTCTTAGGGCATGATTCTTGATGCTTTAGAAATATGAGGTTACAAGCTTTTCAATGGAAAAAGAATGGGATCAAATGGATGCTTGAGCTGAAAGTTATAACGACTCAAAGTTGGAAAAAAAAGGTTGACTTTCCATACTTAGAAATATTTCATTTTTTTCTTCAAAAATGACTTATAATGTCTTGCATCCAAACATAGCCTTCCACTTGGAATTTGCTCTTAACCAAAAAAGATGAAATGGAGTAGATCTCTTGAATGACATTTTGAAACTCGAACCATTCAAAATCTCAAAAAATTGAGAGAGTTATGACTTGTTGAAGTTGCAAAAATTTCATAAAGTGACCTATAATCTTTTGTATCCTTAAGGCAACTTCCATCCATTTTCTCACTTTGCACATAAAAGAAGGCATAAAGTTCACATACTCAATATCATTGTGGAAACAAAATAGGCTCCAGGTGATAAAAATTGACCAAGTTATGATCCTTTGAAGTCACACATGGAAAATTGGGGATTCATCTGGAGGACTTGTAATCTTTCTTCTTCATCAAGTTTCTTCCACATGAAAACACCTTGGAACTTTTGAAGTGATTTGTTAAAACCCTTTGAAGAGAATGATGTCTTTAGAATCACTCAAAAATAACAAAAGATGAATAAGATATACTCCTTTGAAGTTCAAAACCCTAGCTCCTAGATCAAGAAACATGCCTTGAGGAACTTTGACAATTTTGAACAAACTTCTTGTACCAACACAAATTATTTGTAAATATAAGTTGTTAAGGGTGATAATGAGAACTCATAGCAACCACAACCACTTCCATATCTTGATAATTGAGAAAAATATGCATTTGTGACCAATGGGAACAAAGCCTTGTCCAAGGAAGCCAACTTCTCCAATCAATCCCTTGTGCTTTTGAACCAAATTTTATAACCTTGAAATGTGGTGAACCAAAATAATCTTGCCATGCCATTCCTTCCAAAACAAATCCAATGGTGAGGTTTTAACTTCTCAAGCTTTATTGACTAGGGCATGGAAATAAACTCATGAACCCATGGAGCAACTTGTTAAATCTCATTGTCTTTACCTACATGGATAACAAGCAAGACAAACCAACATTGCATTTTATTAATTAAAAGAAGAAATCAAGACAAAAAATTTCATGATCACAAAAGAACACAAGTCAAGGTGCTTGGTGATTCCTCAAATAGCAAAGCTAAGTATATGGAGGGGAACCAAGAACCCTAATGTGATCTTGTTGTGATGGAATCAACATGGTATGATGAAGGGATCTTAGGGGCCAAAATTAGGGTACAACAGCTGCCCTTATTTAAGTTTCTTCTATCCGGATATACGAAGGTTAAAAATATTCGTGTCGACGCAATCGAAGATACTTAAATATAAAATAAACCTTATTTTTGGCCCTAAGATGCCATGCAATATTTATGAGCATGGATGCATATGAACAAGACCAAAGAGACGCAAAACACCATTGGGATGTAACAATAATAAAGAAACAAGAGAGCAGCCCGACCAGGAAAATAAATCATTGGTGAATCGAAAGACCTGACTTAGAGAGGGTGGTAAAATGGTCAAAGGATACACCAAATCCTACTGAAGACGAGACTACCAACATTCACTGAAGGTAGAAAGAGGAAAGAAATAAGAACACCGACGTTTACTGACGGTGAACTACCAACTTTCATTGAAGGTAGAGAGAAAGAATCATCGACGTTCACTGACGATGAACTACCAACTTTCACCGAAGGTAAAAGGAAAAGAAATATCAGAGCATCACCGTTCACTGATGATGAACTACCAACGTTCACTGAGGGTAGCAAAAAGATAACAAGCACCAACTTTCACTGAAGGTGACCTACCAACTTTCACTGAAGGTAGAGAGAAAGTATATCATAGCATCACCGTTCACTGATGATGAACTACCAACGTTTACTGAGGGTAGAAAAAAGATAACAAACACCAACTTTCATTGAAGGTGACCTACCAACTTTCACTGAACGTAGAGAGAAAACATATCATAGCATCACCGTTCACTGACGATGAACTACCAACATTCACTGAAGGTAGCAAAAAGATAACAATCACCAACTTCCACTGAAGGTGACCTACCAACTTTCACTGAAGGTAGAGAGAAAATATATCATAGTATCGCCGTTCACTGATGATGAACTACCAACGTTCACTGAAGGTAGCAAAAAGATAATAATCACCAACTTTGACTGAAGGTAGAGAGAAAATATATCATAGTACCATCGTTCACTGACGATGAACTACCAACGTTCACTGAAGGTAGCAAAAAGATACAAGTTCTCCCTAAAATTATGGTGTTTCGCCTAAAATGGGTCTCAACTTCTTCTTTAACCGAGGCACTTTGCTCGGAAAGGGTAAGTTGTCTCAAATAAAGAGACTTCCGCCTGCCAAGATTTCACAACGAACTGTCTCTGTGAATTTTGAAAGTCTTGTCATCCACTGGCGTAAATCGACGACAAACTACAAACTATCCACTCGTAGAGGAGGTAGCAAGAAAATTCCGTCGACTTTTACAGGGAAGTTCAAGTTTCTCAAATAAAGAGACATGTCACTTGTTGTCATGGAGGATTGTAAAAAGAAATGACTTTATGGGGAGAACAGTGTGGCTTCCTGGGGAGTGAAATATGACTTCTTGGGGGAAATGCCATGATATTCCTGCTGAGGAGATAAAGTCTTCTTGTGCAAAATAAATGCACGAACCAAAACTCGAAGCTTTCAGAGATCCGGAGTAAATAATATTCCTGGAAAACCAAAGATTCAAACCAAAAATAAACTGGAATGAAATAGTCAACCAAAATACATCCTTTGAGAAATAAACTTAAGAGGGAAAACCAAATCCATCCAAACAAGGAGTTGTACAAGAAGGCTAAAGCAAAAAAAGTCTTCCACGAGGGATAACTTAGTGGGGAAATTGAAAGAATATATGCTCTCTGCTTAAGGCCAACACTCTATTGAAGAGAAGACAATGTAACTCTGTAAAACATGGTGATATGTCAACAAAAATATTAACAAATGTTAATGAGCAATGATTTACCAATTTTATCTATGTATGATGTACGTATGAATGTATGAGTGTTGTCGTGCGTATGCTGACAAAACAGATGTACGACACTGGGAGTAAACAGTCAAAACCAACTCGGGCACAAGCAACACTCGACTAAATCACATCCAAGATGATCATTCCAAGAAAAAGTAAGCGCCAACTAAGGAAACATAACCTACTACCTGCTTCAGCTTTACTGGGGAGAAACACCATCTGGAAGTAAACAAAACAAAGTGACAGAATAGTATAGATATAGGGATAGAACATCCTTCTCCAGGCTTCACCGGGGAAATAAATGTTTTCAAAATTAACACTTCTACTGGGGATTGCAAAACCAATATCAAGTAAAGTAGATGGACACCAAATCATCAAAACATTCACTAGGGAATTCAAGCCCACTTCAATGGGGATATTAACACCACATCCTCAAAGGGAAAACCAAAATACGTTCTTCACTAGAAAAACCGGGGACTTGTGTTCTTCAAGAGTGATTATGGTACCGACTTCTCTGGAAAATAAGAACTTCTATTAGGCCGAATAAAAACTTCACTAGAGAAATCTCAGATTAAAACCTTACATCATGAAAAATCAGACAAGGAGGAGGAATGAATCTAAACTTGACCGAGGATACCAGAGTCTCAAAACCAATACGGAGAATCATCCTGAGTAAACTTTCCTTAGGGGAACAAAAACTCCTTAAAACAACTGGAGTTCGTCCATTCCTGGGATCACCATTTTTGTTGTTGTTATTTTTTTCGCATCACAAGTTCTAAAGTAAAAGCAAATTGTAAATTCTTTTTGAAAAATGGATTTTGTTATTTAATCTTTTTCCTTTGAAAGTTATTATCAATAATAAATGGAGTCTTTGCAAGCTAAATAAAATAAGAAACACAAAGAATTGGGTAACAACTCAAACTTTATTAATAGAATGGTAGTCTGCGAATGGCGAGACTCCATAAATGATTACAAATTTTATAAAATAGTAATATATAATGGAAAAGATAAATTGAGATACAATAACCATTATTCCCTCTAACAATTTTTGAAATCCTGAGCAGTAGCTTCCGTTGAAGTGTGATGAGGATTCGAGAAGATTGTTGCTTCAATGATCAGATCTTGCATGATGCAGTTACTTGCCAAGAAAGTCCCTAACTTTTGCCTAAGCTGCCCTCGCGAGTTTTCAACTTAGCGGGAAATTTATTCTGTTTATGTCTCTAATTTTTTCCTAGACCACCCTTTTGGGTTTTCGGCCTACTGAGACGCTCTTTTTTGCCTAAGCCGCCCTTTCGGGTTTTTAACTTAGCGAGCTGTTCTTTTATTTCTTTAGGCGAAGTATTTCTTGACTGCATCAGCATTCATAGGACGTGGGAACTCTTCGCCATCCATAGTTTCGAGAATTAATGCACCGCCAGAGAAGGCTTTCTTGACAACATATGGGCCTTCAAAATTGGGAGTCCACTTGCCCTTAGAATCAGTGTTAAAAGACATGATCTTCCTGAGCACGAGGTCGCCTTCTCTGAATTCCCAAGGTTTGACCTTTTTATCAAAAGCTTTCTTCATTCTTTTCTAATATAACTGTTGTGATCGGTGGATCTGGAACTGACTGTTTAACGCTGGTTCGCGAAATGTCGCGGAAGCAAGAGTCGCCACCGTCTTTTATTTTCTCCAAATGGAAAGGACAAAAGCACAGAAAAATTCCTTAAAGAGATTGATCTCGGTTCGGGAGGTAGGTTATAGAAAGGGAAGGTGTTAGCACCCTTTCTATCCATGGTTATCCATGGGCTCTTAGATACGTGCTCATTGTGTTTTCAAAAATGGTTTGTTTGCTTTTCAACTGTGGGTTTTAAAAAGTTTCTTTGAAAATTTCAGTTCGACTCTTGTATCAGTCCTCAAGAGTGTTTGAAAAGTTGCTTTCGAAAGCTTTTTGAAAATGTGTTGGTGTGAAAAGTATTTTTTGAATTTGTTTTGAAATTAGAGCAAGTATCTACGAGAACCTACCTACCCTAAGGAATTCGTCTGTGTAAATGTCCTTTAAAGTAGTGCCATCCCACCATTGAGAGGTAGGTAGCACCACCGTTGGAGGTGTTCGGGTCAATTCGAGGTTCGGGACATGGTGATCACCAGAGCAATGGGAAGACACCTTAGAAGCTACCCTCATGCCAGGTTCCCGGATCATGAGGACTTACTAAGACATCCTCTACTCGACGATCACCTTTCGAGGCAAGGCAACAGTGAGGCGTACCCTAGGGGTGGTGTGTGCGATTTGTGTGTCGTTTTCAAGTATTTTGTCTTTTGTCATGTTATTGGTGATCTAACATTTGTTTTTATTTTTTGTCCATTCATTCTTGCATGCCTTGATTAACAGTTAAAAGTGCGAGAAATAAAAATTCTAAGCTATTACAAAAGGCGCGGGTCCACATCGCCAAAATTTCCAAGACCCGATTTGACAGAAAATAAATAAATAAAGTAAATAAAGAATTAAAAGTGCAAGAAATTAATTACATGGCTTCGAGAGAGATACATAAATATTTAAACGAAATAAAATAAATATGCGAATTAATAAGAATTAAAAACGAGGGCGTTGGACCCTTTTTGCAAAATTAAATTAAATGGTGACATTAATTAATTAAAAAAAGAAAAGAAATTGTTTTTTTTTTTGGTATTTTATGATTCTAATGAAAAAAGAGAGTTAATTAAAATTAAAATAAGATGCTAACCCTAATTCTAATTATTTTTAATTTATTAAGAAAAATGTTGAAGTTTTTAACCTAAAATTAACCCTAATTTTTATATACAATTTAATTATAAAAATAAACATCTAATATTTAATTATTATAAAAGAAAAAAAAGATGAAAATTAATTAAACCCTAATTCTATGTTTTTTAGATTTTTATTATGAAAATATTAAATTAAACCCTAATTTAAAACTAATTAATTTACATGCAAATTTATCTAAAATATACATACTAAAATAAAATATTTATTATTTTTCTCTTTTCTGATTTTTATGTGTTTTTGGTTTTTATGAAAATAATTAATTAATTGAACAAAACAATAATTAAAAGGAAAATAGAAAATAAAATAAAAATCAAGTAGAAAGAATTGCAAGCCTAGGGGATCTGCCCCTTAATATGGAGGTTAAGTCCAATAATTCTGGCCCATTAGCAATTGGCCCTTTTGACTTTTTCCAGGCAGCGTGCTGGCGTGTTGACTGGGGCTCACCATGGTCTTCAACTCATGGCCTTCTGATTAATCCCCTTGGGCACGTGGACGTTGGATTTTGAAGGTGCATCATGGAACAACAACATGGAACCTGCACACGAATACCAATTGAAAAAAAATATATGGAAAGGGTGGGGACCTGGGATCGAACCCAGGTCCTAGGTGTTACCAGTCCAATGCCTTGCCAACTGCTCCAAACGCGCTTTCAATATATTAGATAACCAACAAATATTATAATATGAAACAACGCGTTAGTGGATTTTGCGCGCAAAAATTCAAATGAACCAGTCAGACCTCGCCACCTAAGCGTCTTCTTCGTTTGTTTATTTTTTTTCTGAAACAAGAACAAACTAGCAACGGTTTTCAAACGTTGCCATAGATGCCATATAAGAAAATAGCGAATAGGCCATAAGGCCTCATAAATTGAGCGCGAGGGTAGCTTCTTCTTCGTCCAAGTGTACTGGTTGCAACCATGGCATCGTGATTCTCCAATTTTTCCTTATTTTAAAACCCCTAATTTGAAATCCTGTAAACCCTAGAAAACAATAATGGCATCTTTGCATACAGTGCGTAAAACTTCAATTAAAACATAGAATAAGCTTCAGAATCATGAGAGCAACACAAAACGAGCGTTAGAATTTACAATTATGCTATGAATGACAAGATACGATTTGTGTAAAAGAGTGATACAATTCACCCTCGAATTACCAATTCTTTGAGTATGGGATTAAAGTTTTGATTGGAATCGTTTCCTGATGACCCTGGCAAGCTAATGGAACAAGTTTGGAGGCTTGAATTGACCTGCAAGTGTGTTTTCAGTTATGGAGTTTTCTTGAAAAAAAAGCAAGTTGGTGAATGGAGTTCCTGCGCAGCTTAATGGTTAATTGCATTAGGTTTGTGTTCTCTACTTATGTAAGAATGAATTAGGTCAAAGAAAACCATCCAAATCCTTGGCATTCATGATTTTTGAGATTTGATTTTCAAAGATCTTTTTTCAATCTTTTTTCATGTGCTTTTGCTCTCAATCATATCCAATCAATCCAATTCCTTCCATATCTGATTATGCACGAATTATTGAGTATATTTCATGCACAAAAAGATTGAAAAAGTTAGGTTAAATATTTTTCATGTATTTAATTGATTTAAATGAATTATTATTAATAAAAAAATCCAAATAAATAAATAAAAATAGAGAAAAACTTCCCTTTGGGCCAAATGGTCGTGTGCATGCTTGGGATAATGAATTGTGGAAGAAAAATAGGCCCATTAGCAATTTTAGGTCATTTGAACCAATGTTGACTTTTCAAAATATCCAAAAATTTCCCAACTTCCACAAGGAATAACTTGCTCAATTTTTAAGATTTTCTCATGTTCTTGGACATTTTGGAAAGGTATTTGAGTCCTCTAACCAATGCCTTTGGTCCCATGTCATTTTGATTTACCAATCTCAAGTTATGGCCTTTGACTTAAAGTCCCTTTTTGTTGACTTTTGAAAATGACCTATAATGTTGAAATTGATAACTTTTTGTGAGAGCATTTCTTGGACTTGAAGTATGAAGATGAGTTGTAGGAAATGTCTTTCTCTTCAAAATGAGCTTTGGATGGAATTTTTCTGATAATCCATGTGAAAGTTATGCCCTGGTCAATTTACAGTTGACTTTTTCAACTGTCCAAATAAGGAAACTTTTGCATCTTGATGATTTTTGAGCCAAGCTTTGAGAATCATGATCAAGCTTTGATCAAATGATGTTTGTGGCTTCAAAATGAGATGTTGACCAAAAATTTGAACTTTTGACTGTCAAATGACCATTTTGCCCCTACAATTGACTGTAGTGCAATTAGGGTTTTTGACTGTGCAATTTTGTGCTGAAAGTCTTGAAACTTGATATGAGGATGCTTGACCATATTTATTGGCATGTGGGACTTGATTGGACCTTTGGAAACTTTATTTTCTTGATCAGAACACAAACCCTAATTTTGACTGCTTAGGAGGCCCTTACACTATGCAACCCTTGGGGAATTTTGAAGCATGAGTTGGCAAATCATTGAAGAATATGGGAGGGAAAATTTTGGGGTACAACAGTTGCCCCTGTTCAATCTTCTTAGACCTGAGGATGCATATTGGCTAATGTGCCTTTCGTAGTCCGAGGGTAGAAGATGATTGAACACTAGAGTGCCCAGAAATTTGCGCTCACATAGTGGAAATGGGCTTATAGATGCCATTTAGAGATTGATGAATAGGGTGATGGGCTTATAGATGCCATCTGGATGTTGATCGCATAAGAGATTCCTTAGCGAGAACTTGCGTACCTGCAAAAGAAAAAATGAGTACCTGACATGTTGCAGGAGCTGGTTTTCAGATGCTTGGTATAGATGTGTCCTGACTGGTTACAGGAGCTGGATCTGGAGCTTCAAACGGTGATGAATGAACCAAGGATGGTTACTACCTCAACAGGAACGGTGAGAGAACCTTGGGTGACTTTAACTTCAACAACGCTCGTTGAGAAAATCTTGGTGGGAATTACCATCTTCGCAGTATCGGGAAGAGAACCATAGGCAATTATAATCTCAAAAGCGGACGTTTGAGAAAAACCTGGGCTGGAATTATCATCTCACGCGCCGTCGGGGAGAGAACCATAGGAAATTATAATCTCAAAAGCGAACGTTTGAGAAAAACCTGGGCTGGAATTATCATCTCACGCACCGTCGGGGAGAGAACCATAGGAAATTATAATCTCAAAAGTGGATGTTTGAGAAAAACCTGGGCTAGAATTATCATCTCACGCACCGTCGGGGAGAGAACCATAGGAAATTATAATCTCAAAAGCGGACGTCTGAGAAAAACCTGGGCTGGAATTATCATCTCACGCACCGTCGGGGAGAGAACCATAGGAAATTATAATCTCAAAAGCGGATGTTTGAGAAAAACCTGGGCTTCTACTGAGTCTTCATCAGAAAAATCTGTTGGGAGTCGATTTAGCTGGACTAGAGAAGGCCTTGGACTGGATAAGAAATCTTTGGAGTTGATTAACTGAACCGGTCTAGGTCTTGAAATATGATTGAGAATTTAACTGCATCTTTCATGCATGCTATAATGATGTATGTGATGTTTATGTATGCTTTCGTTTAGGAATGTAAATCCTTGACGGGTGCCGGGAAGTCACTCCTGGGCTGATATTGAAGAATAAGCTTTTACTCCTGCTGGGGATGATAGTTGCAAGAATACCGGTGGGAGAAGATGACTCCGTTGGGGAATAGACTTGGCGAACGGATTACTCTGCGGGGAGAAAAGATACTCTAACGGTCTTGCTGGGAAGCAATACTCTGTAGGGAGAGGTACTTTGTTGAGTGTTGATAATAACTTGCTGGGGATACTCTTGTTGCGTTGGAAGTGTTAATGGACTTCACTGGGGATAAGAAGACTTTGTCGACGACGATCTTTCCATGGATTTTAGCTGAGGATAACCCAGTTATATCCTGTTAAGGAAATAACTCTTTAAATAAAGCCGGGAGACGCGTTCGTGCTCTGCGAGGATAAGCTTCCAGAATCTACTGGGGATAAGCTTACTGCTTGCGGAGATGAATTCCAACTTTCCTGGGGGAAATGGATTGGATTTTCCTGGGGAAGTTTTGATATGCTGGGGAAGTGATTCCTTTGAATGTTGATATGCTGCCGGGGAACAATCTTTAGACCAAGACTGCCGGGGATGTTTGTTAAGAATATGTATGCTGCTGGGAAATGTGAGATCTGCGGGAGGATACCCAACTTCCTTGAGATTTGATAACTCTGCTTGGAGAAGAATGCACTGACTGCTGACTTACTCTCTGGGGAATTAAGATGTACTGGTCATATTCTTTAGCTGAACCTACCTTAGTACCTTGGAGGACAGAACAATTAGATTGCTTAGACAACTCTTTATTGCCCCTGTTTCTAATGTTACCTGT
The DNA here is from genome assembly GCA_948472305.1 of Vicia faba. Lineage (NCBI taxonomy): Eukaryota > Viridiplantae > Streptophyta > Magnoliopsida > Fabales > Fabaceae > Vicia > Vicia faba. The sequence goes on along the minus strand of OX451739.1, from coordinate 1,081,260,538 downwards.
AATTAATCCTTTATTTCGTATGCAAATATTCATGAGTTAGCAAATTATTGTCAATGCATATATTACAAATTGAACCTTGGACGTTCTTCGCAAAACAAAACAGAAAAAGAAAAACATTTGGCACTTTTAACTGAAAGATATATTTGTATTGATTTTTGAATGGCCTGAAAATAGGCGTTTTGTGTACAAGAGGCTGACGTCCTAGTAAGAGAACGCCGCCGAACAAAAGAGTTTATACAAATTTTGTACAAAAGAAAATAAAACAGCTGTGTGAAATATGAATGATCCCACTGGGTTTCAACTCTGCTATTGCCTCTATGACTCCGAGCGTCTCATCACTTGATGACCTAAACGAAGAATGAAGCTGACTGATCGATGCCGTCTGAACTTGATACAGATACCGGATTCTGGATGCAAAGTGATCCAATGAGACATAGTATTACGCTTTTATCCCTAATTTTTGCCTGGACCGCCCTTTCGGGTTTTCAGTCCACCGGGATACCCATTTTTGCCCAAGCCGCCTTTTCAGGTTTTCGACTTGCCGGGTGTACAGATTTTTTCATTTCATCCCTTCATTTTGCCCGAACCCTTTTGGTTCGCCGGGAAGCCCTAATTTTTGCCTAGGCGTGTCAGCCTAGCGGGTCTTTTTTTATGCGTAGTATCTTTTTACTATGTCTGCATTGGCGGGGTGAGGAAGGTCGTCACCATCCATGTTGGTTAGAATCATGGCTCCTCCTGAGAACACATGTTTAACCACAAATGGCCCTTCGTACGTAGGGGTCCATTTGCCCCTTGGATCACTCTGAGTAAGGATGATTCTCTTGATTACCAGATCCCCAACTTGATATTCCTGTGGTCTGACCTTTTTGTTAAATGCCCTGATCATCTGTTTCTGATACGTCCGACCATGACAGATAGCAGCAAGTCTCTTTTCATCAATGAGGTTGAGCTGATCAAGTCGTGTCTGGATCCAATCGTCCTCGTTCAGATTTGCATCCTTCATTATCCGGAGAGAGGGTATTTGCACTTCAATCGGTAAGACTGCCTCCATACCATAAACCAGCGAGAAAGGAGTTGCCCCGGTTGACGTCCTAGCTGAGGTACGGTATCCATGTAGAGCGAACGGTAACATCTCGTGCCAATCTTTATAAGTCACTGTCATTTTCTGCACGATTTTCTTGATGTTCTTATTCGCTGCTTCTACAGCCCCATTCATCTTCGGTCTGTAAGGAGAAGAATTGTGGTGCTGTATCTTGAACTGCTCGTAGAGCTCAGCGATCATCTTGTTATTCAGATTGGTACCGTTGTCTGTAATAATTCTCTCTGGGACACCGTACCGACAGATCAGATTATGCCGAATGAACCGTGCCACAACAGTCTTGGTTACCGTAGCATAGGATGCTGCCTCGACCCACTTTGTAAAATAATCAATCGCCACTAGGATGAAGCGATGCCCATTGGATGCCGTAGGTTTAATCTCGCCGATCATGTTTATGCCCCACATTTCAAACGGCCAAGGCGCAGTCAGAACATTCAGGGGAACTGGAGGAACATGCACCTTGTCTGCATAAATCTGGCATTTATGGCATGTCCTAGAATGTTGGTAGCAGTCAGCTTCCATTGTGGACCAGTAATACCCTGCCCGAAGGATCTTCTTAGCCATAGTGTGCCCACTGGAATGTGTACCAAAGGTCCCTTCATGTAGTTCTTCCATGATTCTTTCTGCTTCCGTCTTGTCCACACAACGCAGTAAGGTTGAATCATGGTTTCGCTTATACAAGATGTCGTTGCTAAGGAAGAACTTTGCTGCGAACCTTCTCAGGAACTTCTTATCGTTGACAGATGCACCTTCAGGGTATTCCTGAGCTTCCAGATATCTCTTTACCTCATGGTACCAAGGCCTCTCAGTCACCAATTCAGTCTCGAGATCACAACAGTATGCCGGTTCGTCCAGTTTCCAGATGATGATCCGGGGAGCCTCATTATCCCATTTGACCTTGAACATAGAAGACATTGTAGCTAACGCGTCCGCCAGCTGATTCTCTTCTCTTGGGAAGTGTTCAAAGGTTATCTCTGTAAAGTGGGGGATCAGGGTCAACACACATTCTCTGTAAGGAATAAGGTTCAGATGTTTCGTATCCCACTCTCCTTTGATCTGATTGATCACAAGAGCGGAATCTCCGAAGACATTTAGAAACTTGATCCTTAGGTCAATCGCAGCTTGAAGACCCATGATGCACGCCTCATACTCCGCCATGTTGTTGGTACAGTTGAAACATAGCCGGGCAGTGAGTGGAGTATGAGTGCCTTGAGGGGATATGATGATGGCGCCGATACCATTTCCCAAAGCGTTGGAGGCTCCGTCAAAGTGCATAGACCATCAGGATCCTTCCTCAGGTCCTTCATCCGGTCCAGGTACTTCACAGTCAGTCACAATCATGATGCTTTCATCCGGAAACTCAAAGTTCATTGATTGATAATCGTCGACGGCCTGATGTGCCAAGTGGTCTGCCAATACACTTCCTTTGATGGCTTTCTGGGTTGTGTACTGAATGTCGTATTCCGTCAAGATCATTTGCCATCTTGCTATTCTCCCAGACAGAGCGGGCTTTTCGAATATGTACTTTATAGGATCCATCTTTGAGATCAACAAGGTAGTGTGAGTCAGCATATACTGTCTCAGCCGGCGAGCAGCCCATACCAAAGCGCAGCAAGTTTTCTCAAGCAGTGAGTATCGGGTCTCACAGTCGGTAAACTTTTTGCTAAGGTAATAAATGGCATGCTCTTTTCGGCCAGACTCGTCATGCTGCCCCAGCACACACCCCATTGAATTGTCAAGCACTGTTAGATATAGTATCAGAGGTCTCCCTTCAACCGGTGGCATAAGGATGGGTGGTTCTTGGAGATACTCCTTGATTCTGTCAAAAGCAGCCTGACATTCATCGTTCCATCGTACTACTTGATCTTTCTTCAGCAGCTTGAAGATTGGTTCACATGTAGCAGTTAGGTGTGAGATGAACCGAGCAATGTAATTCAGGCGTCCTAAAAAGCCTCTGACCTCTTTCTCTGTCCTGGGAACTGGCATCTCTTGAATAGCTTTGACCTTGGCAGGGTCCACTTGAATGCCCTTGTCACTTACAACGAATCCTAGCAACTTTCCAGATCTTACCCCGAAGGTGCACTTGTTCGGGTTCAATCTCAGCTTGTACAGTTTCAACCGGTCAAACAACTTCTGCAGATGATCTAGGTGCTCTTCCTCAGTCTGGGACCTTGCGATCATGTCGTCAACATACACTTCTATCTCATGATGGATCATGTCATGAAATAAAGCAACCATGGCACGTTGGTAGGTTGCCCCAGCGTTCTTCAACCCGAATGGCATGACCTTGTAATAGAAGGTGCCCCACTGAGTAACGAATGTAGTCTTTTCCATGTCTTCAGGCGCTATCTTGATCTGATTGTAACCTGAAAAGCCATCCATGAAAGAGAATACCTTGTGCTGTGCTGTATTATCAACAAGGACATCAATGTGGGGTAGAGGGAAGTCATCTTTGGGGCTGGCCCTATTCAGATCCCTGTAGTCGACACACATTCTGACCTTACCGTCCTTCTTAGGTACCGGCACCACATTAGCAACCCACTGAGGGTAAGAAGTCACTGCGAGGAACCCGGCATCAAACTGCTTCATCACCTCGGCTTTAATCTTTTCAGACATCTCTGGACGCATCCGGCGGACCTTTTGCTTAACCGGAGGGCAGTTTTCCTTAGTTGGCAAGTGATGGACCACAATATCGGTATCCAATCCGGGCATGTCTTCGTAGGACCAGGCAAAGATCTCCATGTAATCATGCAGCGTCTGAGTCAACCGTTGCTTCACGCTGAGCTCTAGGTTGGCACCAATCTTTACCTCTTTCCTGTCTGCCTCAGTACCCAAGTTTATTGTTTCTACTGGCTCTTCATGGGGTTGAATTGCCCTTTCTTCCTGAAGCAACAATCTTGCAAGCTCGCCAGGCACTTCGCAATCATCTTCACCTTCGTCTTCGGCTAAGTTGATCGGATTTTCGAAGTCATAACTGGCAGTAGCAGAGTCGTTACCAGTGAGATCCAGAGTGGATTGAAACCTGTATGAGTGAGTGTGTGTGTAAATACAGTTGTTTCGAAATATATGTAAAAGAAAGAAAGACAGAAAAGGAGCATAAGATTTGCAATGCGAGAACACGTCCAAGATTTTCATTCATGATATATGAAATGACAATTTATATGCCCTCACAAATGAAACCACGGTGCCTCGGGTAAGACACCGGGCCATAGAGTTTATTTATTGTTTATTACAGATACCAAAAACATAGGAATTCATTACTTAGTAACAAGAGAAACAGATAGGTTGTCCTTTGCACTCCAATTGTTAAGTCCACTGTCGGTTGCCGGGTAGATCCGGCTATCAAACTCAGCTTCGTCCACTTCCTCTTCGTCCCCAATAGCATTCACTCCATGAGTAGGCAGGGGAGCTGTCACTACATTAGGCTTCTCAGATGCCTCAAACTGTACCTCCTTGGCGTCAATAAGATCCTGCAGCTTACTCCTTAAAGCCCAACAGTCGTCAGTGGGGTGCCCCGGGCTATCAGAATGGTAAGCACAACGAGCATTTGGGTTGTACTTAGGAGATGCAGTATTTGGAAACTTCGGAGCCTCTCTGACAGTCACTAAATTGGTGGATAGCAACTGTGGCAGAATCTGCGATAGGGTCATGCTTAACCGGGTAAACTCTCTCCGGGGTCTTTCAGCCCTTTGAGGATTGGTCGGCCGAGGAGCGGCAACAGGCTTAGCAATCATTACCGCACTGACAGATTGGCGGCACTCAGGTCTCTCTGATCTCTTGGAACCATACACGGCACTAGCCTCCTTCTTGAAGGGTTTCTTCTCAGAACTAGACGATGCACCCTTCGGAATCTTTCCAGACTTCAACCCAGCCTCAATTCTCTCTCCAGTCAGAATCAGATCAGTGAACCCTGCAGACGAATTCCCGATGAGATGGTTGAAAAATGGCCCAGATAGGGTCCCCAAGAACATGTCTACCAACTCCCGATCGGTCAACGGAGGCTGCACCCTGCCAGCCAGGTCTCTCCACTTCTGAGCGTACTCCTTAAAACCTTCACTTGAACCTAACGACATACCCTAGAGTTGGGTACGTGTAGGGGCAAGGTCGGCATTATATTGATACTGCTTGTAGAAAGCAGTAGCCAACTCCTCCCAGTTACGAACCTTGGTCCCATCCAGCTGATAGAACCATTCGAGATGAGTCCCTGAAAGACTCTCCTGGAAGAAGTGGATCCACAAATTCTTATCCGCTGAGTACGGTTGGATTTTCCGAACATAGGACCTGAGATGTAGCTTGGGACAAGACGCCCTGTCATATTTGGTGAAAGATGGCGCTTTGAACTTATGGGGAATGATCACACCAGTTGACAAACCCAGATCTCCAAAATCCAGCCCAGGTACCTGTTGGATCTCCATAGCATTCAGCCTATCCTCCAGTTACTTGTAACGGTCTTCTGCAGGAGGATATTGCTCTTCATCAAAATCAGTCTCGTTGTCGGAGACTACCGGACTAGGAACCCTTGCCTCTTGAGGAGTGCCCTTGCCAACAGAAGAACCAGCCTCTTCCTGCTGCAGAGTATTGCCAAACCTTCGGCCCGAGCTAAACAGAACAGTCCTTCTTTTCTTCTTCTTTTCCTTCTTCAGGAGCAGAGCCTTCAGCTCTTCTTGGCCTTGAGCCAGACCCTTGATTAATTCCTGAAATTGCACATTCTGCGCCTGAAGAGCTTTGATGGATGTCTCAGTTGATGACGAGTCAGGATTCATGATGCTGAAATAAATAGCGAAGAACTGTAAGCAACCTGAAAAGAGGAAAAACCTGCTATGCACATGATGAATGATATGTGTTTATGCAATGCATTCAAGGGTTCGAAAGTTCAAATTTGTTGTAGACAAAAAAGAACACATGTTATCATTAAGGAAATAACTGTTTAGTACATCAAAGCCTCATGGGCAAAATAATACAAAAGTAAATCAATCCCAAAATACACTGCGCATCCTCTTTGGAGCTATGTAAGTGTTGAGATTCCTCTCCTCATGCAACAGGCGGGTGAGCTCCAAGACCTTCTCAAGACTGGCTCTTTGATTACTGGGAGCATATGAGGATAGGGCATCACTAACTTCTGGGAGCGGGCTCGTACCTACTTGAGATAAGGTTCCAACGGGATGGAGTTCCTGTGCCCCAGTGTCTTGCTGTCTATCCTACTTGGCATCCTCCAAGCTCTGATAAATCTCTGGCGAAGTCCTTGAGTATCGTTGTCGAAGTCAAAAACTATGTCAGGAATTAACATGTCATGAGGGCCATCCCTCCGAGCATAACCAAACTGTCTCCAAGCCAGGCATGGGTTATAAGTAATACCTCCTCTGATTCCAAGTAAAGGAACATTAGGGTACTCCCCGCAACGATCAATGATAGTGACATCTTCTCTGGACCGAGGGCACCAATGTATATCTGCATATGTAAGAGTCATCAACCGTTGTGACCATCTCAAACCCCGCTCATTCTTCAAAACTGATTGTGGAAGGTGCGAAATAAACCACCTTACCAGGAGAGGAGTGCAACACATAAGGACACCTCTTTTTCTCATGGTTCGAGTGTAACATGAGTGAAGGATGTCCCCCAGCAACGTAGGTATAGGATTCCTGGACATAAAGATCTGGACAGCATTGATATCTATAAGCTGATCTGGGTTAGGGAACAACACCAAACCATAGACGAGGAGGGCCACAACCTCTTCAAAAGCTTGCAAGTCAAGGGAGTTCCAACATTCATGGGCCTTTTCAAACAGAAACCTGGCTAAGAACCCTTTGATACCACTTCTAACTTCCCAATGTCCCTTGAGGTCAGATGACTGTAGGTGCAAGGCTTTAGCAATCTCTTCAAGCTTGGGTTCCTTTTCTGTACCGTTGAAGGGTAGCTGATTAAGGATAGGGATCTTCAGGAGCCGGGAGAACTCCTCCAATGTAGGTACCAGCTGATAGTCCAAGAAGATGAAACAGTGATGCAGAGGGTCAAAGAACTGGAACAGGACCTTTATCATATCTTCCTCCATGTTGGTATTGACCAAGCTGATGAGACTTCCATGTCTTTCACTGAACGAAGAGTTCTCGGGAATCCTGGATATAAGTTCCTTAAGCTGAGGAGGGACCCTTACAAGACTGATTTGAATTGTCTTTCTACGAACGGTTTCCATGTCCTACAAAACAAGAACAAAGATGAAAATTCGAACCCCTGAAATGGTTAGTCAATGCATATGATGCTGGATGATGTCATGATGCTATGATTAAACACACCACAGATATTTACAAAGACAAACATGTAAGGCACACAAGGCACACAAGACAAGCCCTTAGGGTTTAAGGCCAACATGGGGTCTGGGTAGTACCCTCTTGAAGTTGGTGGGTTCAACCTGTCCTATCAAAGTAACCGGGTTCTAAGGGTCCCAATATCACGGGATTGCTTTCATTGTTCATCGTTTCGATTTAGCCACTGAACTGGCGACCGAAATATTCCAGGAAAGCAACCCTCAATTGAGTGTAGTATAGAGTATCAACCAACCTCGGACTGCACCAAAGTCAGTTATCTCACTACCCTAAAGAGGCCAAGATGGTTCAATTAAGGTTTCTAAGGTCTGTTGATGCTTCACGACACCACGCGGAGGCCCCGTACTCTCCTTGACTGAACTCAAGGGTTACCGGTACACACCAAAGTGCCACATCAACGTAGCAGACTGTTTCAACCATGTCGGTATACCCCGCACAGTTCCTTCACAGCCTTGTTGCTACTTTCTAAGAAGGTATCCCCCAGATCCGGGTTAGGATCTATAGAACTCCCAAGCAACCCACAATTTAAAGCACACAAGGAAAACAATTGAAAACACAATTATGAACTAGCCCTAACGTACACCTCACTTTTATAAGAATCCCCAGCAGAGTCGCCAGTTCTGTGATCGGTGGATCTGGAACTGACTGTTTAACGCTGGTTCGCGAAATGTCGCGGAAGCAAGAGTCGCCACCGTCTTTTATTTTCTCCAAATGGAAAGGACAAAAGCACAGAAAAATTCCTTAAAGAGATTGATCTCGGTTCGGGAGGTAGGTTATAGAAAGGGAAGGTGTTAGAACCCTTTCTATCCATGGTTATCCATGGGCTCTTAGATACGTGCTCATTGTGTTTTCAAAAATGGTTTGTTTGCTTTTCAACTGTGGGTTTTAAAAAGTTTCTTTGAAAATTTCAGTTCGACTCTTGTATCAGTCCTCAAGAGTGTTTGAAAAGTTGCTTTCGAAAGCTTTTTGAAAATGTGTTGGTGTGAAAAGTATTTTTTGAATTTGTTTTGAAATTAGAGCAAGTATCTACGAGAACCTACCTACCCTAAGGAATTCGTCTGTGTAAATGTCCTTTAAAGTAGTGCCATCCCACCATTGAGAGGTAGGTAGCACCACCGTTGGAGGTGTTCGGGTCAATTCGAGGTTCGGGACATGGTGATCACCAGAGCAATGGGAAGACACCTTAGAAGCTACCCTCATGCCAGGTTCCCGGATCATGAGGACTTACTAAGACATCCTCTACTCGACGATCACCTTTCGAGGCAAGGCAACAGTGAGGCGTACCCTAGGGGTGGTGTGTGCGATTTGTGTGTCGTTTTCAAGTATTTTGTCTTTTGTCATGTTATTGGTGATCTAACATTTGTTTTTATTTTTTGTCCATTCATTCTTTCATGCGTTGATTAACAGTTAAAAGTGCGAGAAATAAAAATTCTAAGCTATTACAAAAGGCGCGGGTCCACATCGCCAAAATTTCCAGGACCCGATTTGACAGAAAATAAATAAATAAAGTAAATAAAGAATTAAAAGTGCAAGAAATTAATTACATGGCTTCGGGAGAGATACATAAATATTTAAACGAAATAAAATAAATATGCGAATTAATAAGAATTAAAAACGAGGGCGTTGGACCCTTTTTGCAAAATTAAATTAAATGGTGACATTAATTAATTAAAAAAAGAAAAGAAATTGTTTTTTTTTTTTGGTATTTTATGATGTTAATGAAAAAAGAGAGTTAATTAAAATTAAAATAAGATGCTAACCCTAATTCTAATTATTTTTAATTTATTAAGAAAAATGTTGAAGTTTTTAACCTAAAATTAACCCTAATTTTTATATACAATTTAATTATAAAAATAAACATCTAATATTTAATTATTATAAAAGAAAAAAAAAGATGAAAATTAATTAAACCCTAATTCTATGTTTTTTAGATTTTTATTATGAAAATATTAAATTAAACCCTAATTTAAAACTAATTAATTTACATGCAAATTTATCTAAAATATACATACTAAAATAAAATATTTATTATTTTTCTCTTTTCTGATTTTTATGTGTTTTTGGTTTTTATGAAAATAATTAATTAATTGAACAAAACAATAATTAAAAGGAAAATAGAAAATAAAATAAAAATCAAGTAGAAAGAATTGCAAACCTAGGGGATCTGCCCCTTAATATGGAGGTTAAGTCCAATAATTCTGGCCCATTAGCAATTGGCCCTTTTGACTTTTTCCAGGCAGCGTGATGGCGTGTTGACTGGGGCTCACCATGGTCTTCAACTCATGGCCTTCTGATTAATCCCCTTGGGCACGTGGACGTTGGATTTTGAAGGTGCATCATGGAACAACAACATGGAACCTGCACACGAATACCAATTGAAAAAAAATATATGGAAAGGGTGGGGACCTGGGATCGAACCCAGGTCCTAGGTGTTACCAGTCCAATGCCTTGCCAACTGCTCCAAACGCGCTTTCAATATATTAGATAACCAACAAATATTATAATATGAAACAACGCGTTAGTGGATTTTGCGCGCAAAAATTCAAATGAACCAGTCAGACCTCACCACCTAAGCGTCTTCTTCGTTTGTTTATTTTTTTTCTGAAACAAGAACAAACTAGCAACGGTTTTCAAACGTTGCCATAGATGCCATATAAGAAAATAGCGAATAGGCCATAAGGCCTCATAAATTGAGCGCGAGGGTAGCTTCTTCTTCGTCCAAGTGTACTGGTTGCAACCATGGCATCGTGATTCTCCAATTTTTCCTTATTTTAAAACCCCTAATTTGAAATCCTGTAAACCCTAGAAAACAATAATGGCATCTTTGCATACAGTGCGTAAAACTTCAATTAAAACATAGAATAAGATTCAGAATCATGAGAGCAACACAAAATGAGCGTTAGAATTTACAATTATGCTATGAATGACAAGATACGATTTGTGTAAAAGAGTGATACAGTTCACCCTCGAATTACCAATTCTTTGAGTATGGGATTAAAGTTTTGATTGGAATCGTTTCCTGACGACCCTGGCAAGCTAATGGAACAAGTTTGGAGGCTTGAATTGACCTGCAAGTGTGTTTTCAGTTATGGAGTTTTCTTGAAAAAAAAGCAAGTTGGTGAATGGAGTTCCTGTGCAGCTTAATGGTTAATTGCATTAGGTTTGTGTTCTCTACTTATGTAAGAATGAATTAGGTCAAAGAAAACCATCCAAATCCTTGGCATTCATGATTTTTGAGATTTGATTTTCAAAGATCTTTTTTCAATCTTTTTTCATGTGCTTTTGCTCTCAATCATATCCAATCAATCCAATTCCTTCCATATCTGATTATGCACGAATTATTGAGTATATTTCATGCACAAAAAGATTGAAAAAGTTAGGTTAAATATTTTTCATGTATTTAATTGATTTAAATGAATTATTATTAATAAAAAAATCCAAATAAATAAATAAAAATAGAGAAAAACTTCCCTTTGGGCCAAATGGTCGTGTGCATGCTTGGGATAATGAATTGTGGAAGAAAAATAGGCCCATTAGCAATTTTAGGTCATTTGAACCAATGTTGACTTTTCAAAATATCCAAAAATTTCCCAACTTCCACAAGGCATAACTTGCTCAATTTTTAAGCTTTTCTCATGTTCTTGGACATTTTGGAAAGGTCTTTGAGTCCTCTAACCAATGCCTTTGGTCCCATGTCATTTTGATTTACCAATCTCAAGTTATGGCCTTTGACTTAAAGTCCCTTTTTATTGACTTTTGAAAATGACCTATAATGTTGAAATTGATAACTTTTTGTGAGAGCATTTCTTGGACTTGAAGTATGAATATGAGTTGTAGGAAATGTCTTTCTCTTCAAAATGAGCTTTGGATGGAATTTTTCTGATAATCCATGTGAAAGTTATGCCCTGGTCAATTTACAGTTGACTTTTTCAGCTATCCAAATAAGGAAACTTTTGCATCTTGATGATTTTTGAGCCAAGCTTTGAGAATCATGATCAAGCTTTGATCAAATGATGTTTGTGGCTTCAAAATGAGATGTTGACCAAAAATTTGAACTTTTGACTGTCAAATGACCATTTTGCCCCTACAGTTGACTGTAGTGCAATTAGGGTTTTTGATTGTGCAATTTTGTGCTGAAAGTCTTGAAACTTGATATGAGGATGCTTGACCATATTTATTGGCATGTGGGACTTGATTGGACCTTTGGAAACTTTATTTTTTTGATCAGAACACAAACCCTAATTTTGACTGCTTAGGAGGCCCTTACACTGTGCAACCCTTGGGGAATTTTGAAGCATGACTTGGCAAATCTTTGAAGAATATGGGAGGGAAAATTTTGGGGTACAACAACTGTCCATGACACAAAGTTGTCATCCTCTTCTCTTTGATCAGATTCATTTAATCAAACCAGTTTTGGACCCATTCAGCCTCTATCAACTTGGTTTCCATTATCACACGCAAAGAGGGAATCTCAACCTCGACTAGGAGTACAGCTTCCATTCCATACACCAGGGAGTACGGGGTTGCTCCTGTTGAAGTGCGGACAGATGTTCGATATCCATGCAAAGCAAAAGGGAGCATTTCATGCTAATCCTTATAAGTAACGACCATTTTCTGGATAATTTTCTTGATATTCTTATTAGCAGCTTCAATAGTCCCATTCATCTTTGGCCTATACGGAGAGGAATTATGATGGACAATCTTGAATTCTTCACACAACTTTGTCATTATTTTATTGTTCAAATTTAAGCCATTGTCGGTGATAATTCTGCTCGACACACCATACCGACATATAAGATTATTCTTGATGAAGCGTACAACCACCTACTTAGTAACATTGGCATATGAAGCAGCCTCCACCCACTTGGTGAAGTAATCAATTGCTACCAAGATAAAATGGTGTCCATTCAAAACTTTGAGTTCTATCATCCCGATCATGTCAATACCCCACATAGAGAAAGGCCATGGGGAAGAGATCACATTAAGAAGTGTCGGAGGCACATGAACCTTGTCCGCATAAATCTGGCATTTATGACACTTCTTTGCAAATTTGTAACAGTTAGATTCCATTTTCATCCAATAGTAATTTTCCCTTAGCATCTTTTTATCCATCGAATGTGTTGTACCCCAAAATTTGCCCTCCCATATTCCTCAAGATTTGTCAAGATTGATTTTCAAATTGCTCAAGATGGCTCAAGGATTGTACAGCCAAACCACCTCCTAAGACAGCTAAAATTAGGGTTTTGGTTCTTTCAAGGAATTTGGGGTTTTCAATGGTTCAATCAAGTCTCATAGGCCTATATACATCCTCAAGCACCTACATGCCAAGTTTCAAGACTCACAGTGCCAATTTGCACAATCAAAAGCCCCATTTGATCCACAGTCAACTGCAAGGGCAAAATGGTCATTTTGCAGTCAAAAGTCAGAACTTTTGGTCAACATCTCATTTTGAGCTCACAATTATCATTTGATCAAGTCTTGATCATGATTCCACAAGAATAGCTCAAAAATCATCAAGGTGCAAAAGTTACTATTTTTGGACAGCAGAAAAATCAACTGTATCTTGACCAGGGCATAACTTTTCATGGTTTGTCAGAAAAATCCCATCCAATTCTCATTTTGAAGAGGATGCAATTTCCTACAATCCATCTTCACACTCCAAGTTCAAGAAATTCTCTCACAAGAAGTTACCAATTTTGACATTATAGGTCAATTTCAAAAGTCAACAAAAGTACACTTTGAGTCAAAGGCCATAACTTGAGATTGGTAAATCCAAATGACATGGGACCAAAGGCATTGGTTAGAGGACTTCAAGAGCTTTCCAAAATGTCCTAGAACATGGTCATATGATCAAAATTGAGCAAGTTGTGCATTGGAGAAGTTGGGAAATTTTCATGAATTTGCAAAAGTCAACTTTGCTCAAAACACCTTCTTTTTGCTAATGGGCCTCAAATCTCTTCTTGAAACTTCACCCATGACCTATGCATGACCCATCAAGCTTAATTTAATTTATTTTCTTACTTTTATTGATTAATTGGATTTTTAATTGATATTAATTCATTTAATCAATTTAAATTGTAGGAAAATACAAGATTTGGTTTTTAAATCTTTTTGTGAAGCAAATAGGACCTAATCATGCTGGCAAATTCGTGCACAAGTCAAAGATATCAAAAAATCCATATTTGGCAACATTATTCAATCATGAAGAATAAAAAATATTTGATTTCCAATCAAAGATTTAAACTTGAATGCACATGGATTGGATCCAATTTTTTGACTTAATTTGTTTCCTTTATATGTATGCAAGCTAACCTGACCTAGGGGACGTGAAAAAAACTGCAGAAACAACCATAAGCATATTCGAGAATTTCCAAGAAAAGTGAAAACTGATTTTTGCATTCCAGGCCAATTCAAGGCATTCTATTGATTCAAACACATTGCAGGAAGTGTCAGGAACGTTTTGCAATTGAATTCACGCACCAAAGCTCAAAGAATCGTCATCTACAGAACCACGGTTTGCATTTTTGAGTCATAATCGTATCTCCTAATTCATGCATAATTAACATGTTTTTGTGTTTGTTCTGCATTGCTAGAGACCATATGAAGCTAATGGCATAATTTAATTGAATTATAATGCACTGAATCAAAAGATGCCATGAACGATTTTCTAGGGTTCTTGAGCTTTGAATTAGGCTTTCTGAACCAGGCAAAATTAGGACTAATAAGACATATGACTGAACTCGTGTGGCCCAGACGAACATGATTCACCCCTCGCGAAATATTTATATTTGCTGGATTGCTAATCGCTATTTTTCCTTGCAGTATATAGTGGGGGTTAAAAACCCCCGCTATCTGATATTATTTTTACAGGTACAAAGGAAGAAGACGAGGACGTGTTAGCATCTGGTTGGATTATTTGAAAAGCGCGCGTTTTTTTATAATTTCAGTATATTAATTTGTTTGCATATATAATCAATACTTGTTATTCCAATGACAATTGAGGCAGCATGGTGGAGTGGTTGAGCAAGCGTCCAATAAGCATTGGGACCTGGGTTCGAGTCCCAGGTTCCCCAAAACATTTATTCTATTTTGTTTCATATGATCACATGCAGGTTTCAAAAGATGGTTTACCATGTATCTCCAATTCACAAGCGCCATGTGTGTCCAAGCCTAGATCCAGTGGCCATGAGTGAAGATCACCATACACCCTAGTCATTGAGTATGCAGGGAGTTGCAAAAGTCAACGTGGCTGGAAGATTAATGGGCTTGAGAATTCCAGAATCACCTCCAGAATTTGGCCCACACCCCCTTTAGGTTTCTTCCTTTTCTTTTCTATTTTCTTTTATTTCTTTTATTTTAATTATTTATTATAATTATTATTTTCACTAACCAAATTAATTTTTTCATAATAAATCCAGAAAACATAAAAAATAATAATATTTTTATTTATTAAATTTAATTAGTTATTTTTGTAAAAAAATATTAACACAATTAATTTAGTCTTTTTAATTAGGTTAATTTTAATATTTTCACAATAATTTAAAATCAACATAGAATTAGGGTTTTTGATAATTTTAATCATCTTTTTTATTTATTTCCTAAAAAACATAAAAAACTCAAAAAATATCTTTCTTTCTTTCTTTTAATTAATTAACTAGTTTAGGATTAATTTAATTAAATGCATAATAATAAAAATTTCTTTCTTTCTCAAAAAGGGTCAAAACTCTAGAACTTCTCCGATTCAATTTTCTCTCGTGCGTATGTTTATTTTATTCATGTTTGATCCATTATTATGTAATTGTTCCGAGGATGTAATAGCTTTAATTAGGACTTTTTATCGCTTTATTTATTTTCCGCAATTTACTTTTTCAAAGGGTTTGTTTTTGGCGATGTAAATACCCGACGCCTTGTAATAGCTTAGTTTATTTTCCGCAACTATTAACTGCTAGATGTATGCTAACTAGGCTATGCATGACAAGACTTCTCTTAAAATTAAAATCAATCGTAGCTCACCATAACATGTACAAAGATAACGTAACTGAAACCTGACACACTCGCACATGCCACTCCTAGGGTACGCCTCACTTGGTTGCCTCGACGTGGTCATTGAGTATAGGGTGTTTTAGAGGTCGCCCTCCTGTCTAAAGATCAAAAAGTTGCCTCGAAACAGTTGCCTCGATAAAAAATGATCTAAGACATTAGGGTTACCGCTAAGGCGTCCTACTATTGCTTTAGTGACCACATGTCCCTATAATCGAATTGACCCGAAAAGTCCAATGACGGTGCTACCTACTTCTCAATAGTGGGATAGTACTGTCTAAAGGACATTTACACAGCTTAATTTCTTTTGAGTAGGTAGAGGTTCTCAGGTACTTGCTCTTTCAAAACAAAAATAATTTTCGCACTTACACTTTTATGACAAAAGTTTTCAAACAAACACTTCATACACTCTTGAGGACAGATACAAGAGTTAAATCGAAGTTTTCAAACGAACTTTTTTCAAAACCCACAAACACAAGAAAAGCAAAATCTTTTGAAAACATAATGAGCAAGTACCTAAGAGCTCGTGGATAACCACGGATAGAAAGGGTGATAACACCTTCCCTTTCTATAATCTACCTCCCAAACCGAGAAACATCTCGAAAAGGAATTTTGTTGTGCTTTTGTCCTTTCCTTGTTGGAGAAAATAAAAGACGGTGGCGACTCTTGCTTACCGCGACATTTTGCAAAACGCAAACGCGAACCAGCATTAAAAAACAGTCAGTTTTATTTCCACCGATCACAGAATGTCCATTGGCATGAGTGCCAAATGAACTTTCATGAGCCTCAAGCAACAACATGCCTGCTTCGTGTCTATCCACGCTTCTGAGCAAGACCATGTCATAATTTATTTTATACAACACATTTTCACTAAGGAAGAAACTGCCAGCCAATCTTCTCAATGTCTTTCTATCCTTCTATGATGCACTGATCGGGTATTCCTGAGTCTGAAGAAAATGCTTAATGTCATGATACCAAGTTTTTTTATCTACTACCTCTTCTGTTATAAACATATGAGAGGGCCTATCCAGTCGCCGAACCATAATTCGAGGTATATCATTCCAAGTATTTACTTGGTACATAGAAGCCAGAGTTGCCAGAGCATCCGCCATCTGATTTTCATCTCTTGGAATATGATAGAATTCAACTTTATTGAAGAAGGGTAACAACCTTCTAGGATAATATTTGTAAGGGATCAAGTCGGGGTGACGAGTATCCCATTCTCCTTTAATATGATTTATTACCAAAGCTGAATCACCATACACATCTAGATTTTTAATTCTGAGATCAATAGCTTCTTCGAGACCCATGATGCAAGCCTCATACTCTGCCATATTATTAGTACAATCAAATGTCAACCTTGCAGTAAAAGGAATGTGAGATCCATGTGGAGTGACGGTCACAACACCAATTCCTCTACCATAAGCATTCACAGTTCCATCAAATATCATACTCCAACGAGATTCAGGGTCAGGACCTTCCTCCGGCAATGGTTCCTCACAATCTTTTATTTTCAGGAACATCACATCCTCATCAGGGAATTCATATTCTACAGACTAATGGTCCTTCATTGGTTGGTGAGCAAGATAATCTGCCAACACACTGCTTTTAATAGCTTTTTGAGTGCGGTATTCGATATCATATTCAGATAAAGACGTCTGCCAGCGGGCAATTCTCCCGGTAAGAGCAAGTTTTTCAAAAATGTACTTGATTGGATCCATTTTGGAGATCAACCAAGTAGTGTGATTCAACATATACTGCCGCAAACACTTTACTGCCCAGGCCAAAGCACAACATGTTTTTTCCAGCATGGAATACCGCGATTCGCAATCAGTAAACTTTTTACTGAGATAATAAATGGCGAACTCTTTCTTCCTTGTTTTATCCTGTTGTCCCATAATACAACCCATGGATTTATCTAACACTGTCAGATACATAATCAACAGTCTTCCTTCGACAGGAGGGAGCAAGATAGGAGGTTCAAGCAGATATTCTTTAATACTTTCAAATGCCCTTTGGCAGTCATCCGTCCACATACAACCTTGATCTTTCTTTAACAACTTAAAGATCGGTTCACATGTTGCAGTCATGTGGGAAATGAATTTGGAAATATAATTCAAACGCCCGAGGAACCCTCTGACTTGCTTTTCAGTTCTTGGCGCTAGCATCTCTTGAATTGCTTTGACTTTATCAGGGTCAACTTCAATTCCTTTCTGGCTAACAATGAAACCCAACAATTTCCCTTATCGAACACCGAAGATGCATTTATTTAGATTCAAGCAGAGACGATACTTCGTCAAACACTGAAACAACTTCAACAAATCTTCTACATGCCCTTCTTTAGTCTGGGATTTAATGATCATATCATCAACATATACTTAGATTTCCTTGTGCATCAGATCATGGAATAAGGTTATCATAGCCCTCTGGTACGTTATACCAGCGTTCTTCAACCTGAAGGGCATCACTCTGTAATAGAATGTTCCCCAGGGTGTGATAAACGTTGTTTTTTCCATGTCCTCCGGAGCCATTCTTATTTGATTATACCCGGAAAATCCATCCATGAACAAGAATACTTTGAATTTTGTTGTGCTATCCACTAACATATCAATGTGTGGTAATGGAAAATCATCTTTTAGACTAACTTTATTTAGATCTCTGTAATCTACGCACATGCGAACTTTTCCGTCTTTTTTCGGTACTGGGACAATATTGGCAATCCATTGAGGATACACTGACGTCACAAGAAAACCAATATTAATCTGCTTTAGAACCTCCTCTTTGATCTTTACTGCCATATCTGAGTGAGTTCTTCTCAACTTTTGTTTAATTGGCGGAAACTCTGGCTTCAACGGCAAACAATCCTCTACAATATTTGTATCTAGACCTGGCATATCTTGATAAGACCAAGCAAAAATATCCACATACTCTTTCAACAGCTCAATCATCCCGCTCTTCACATCAGGATGCAACAATGCTCCAATCTTGACTTCCTTCGGATCTTCTTCTGAACCCAAATTGATCACCTCCAATGGCTCTTTATATGGCTGAATGGTATTTTCCTCGTGCTCAAGCAACCGTGAGACCTCTTTTGGAATCTCATCATAATCTTCTTCTTCAGACCCATACACAGGACATTCAAAGTTGGGAGAGGGTGCAGGATCATTGTATTCAACGGGTTTTTTAATTAATCTGCACATATGATTTATGATTGCTTTTAGAAACTGATACATATAACAAGTGATCATGTAGATTTAATTTCAGTTATTTATTTATTTTGAAAGTTTTTTTTATGATTACCATGTTCCAAGAAAAAACAGAAAATAAAGACACAATTTGGGAAGCAAAGACAACTTTTATTATTGATTTTAAAAGTCACAGCAAACAGATAAGCCCTACAACATTAATACTTCCACCTTGGGCAGAGTGAAAGCTTTTAAAAAAGATTAACAAAATAAATTACTTTGAAACATGTATGCAAAAGGGAACATCAATGGTGATCCAGTTCTGAACCCTAACTCCGTGCGTCACATAATTTGGCATTTCCAGCTCTGCTTCATCTTCTACAATAGCATTAACCCCGGAAACAGTTGGATGAAGATAACCCCCACTATGGAAGATGTTTTGATACTTGCCTGCAGCAGAATTCAGCTTCATGCTCTTACCTTTGTCATTCTTCAAAGAGAACCACAATCCGGATCTGTTCTTGTTCACAGGTGGATCCACAATCTGTCCCCATACCTTTCTATGACCCTTTCACACAACTTGTTGCGCATCCTTAAGTGAAACCATGGAATTCTCATTTCCTCTTATGTTGTCAATAGATAAGGCTTGGAACTGGGTTCCAACAACAGCTTCATCCGCCTCCACAATCCTGAAAGAGGACAAATGAGATATAAATAATGCATGTTCCCCATTTATGATTACCACTTTCCCTTCATGTACAAACTTCAGTTTCTGGTGTAAAGTTGAAGTGACAACCCCTGCCTCATGAATCCACGGCCTTCCTAGCAAACAACTATAAGCGGGTACAATATCCATGACCTGGAAAGTTATCTGAAACAAATGTGGTCCTATATGAATAGGCAAGTCCACTTTACCAATAACAAATTTCCTCGATTCATCAAACGCTTTCACAATGATGCCACTCGGGCACATAGGCGTTCCTTGATATTTCAACTTCATAAGAGTGCTCCTCGGTATAACGTTCAAAGTTGATCCATTATCAATTAGCTCATTGGATAATGAATCATTCTTGCAACTCATAGAGATGTGGAGGGCCAGGTTGTGATTCCTTACTTCATCTGGTAATTCATCATTGCAGAAACTCAGGTTATTACATGATGTAATGTTCCCTACTATACTGTTGAATTGGTCTACATGCATGTTACTCTCCACGAAAGCTTGGTCCAATACCTTCATCAAAGATTCTCTATGAGCAGAGGAGTTCATCAATAAAGCCAAGATAGATATTTTTGAAGGAGTCTGCAGTAGCTGATCTACAATTCTATAGTCGCTCATCTTGATTATCTTCAAAATATCATCCACCTCTTTCTCTAGCGTAGCTCCACTAGTCTCACCCGTAACCTTCTTGGGTTCAACATTCTCAACAATTTTCTTTCCAGCATTAACATCTCCTCGAACAACTGGTGAAAACAAACGACCGCTGCGGGTCACCCTTCTATTTTCAGAAATATTTCCAACATCAGGCATTGGCTGGATGGGAACTTCCACTCCATCCTCTAATATTGTAGCGTTGTATTTGCAGGCCACAGCCTTATTTGATTTGTAAGGGATATGACCCGACAAACTAATCACCAATGGGGTAATAACTGGCTTGCTATAATATTACACTTCAAGATGGGAAGGTGCGCCAAAATAAGGCACAATAACGTTTACCCCTTCTTCAACGCAATCAGTCATTATTGTGTCATTTCTGGAAAACACATCCTCATCTGAGGAGAAATACTCATCTGCAGAGGCATACTCTTCATCCGACTCTTCTTCAGTCAAGTAAACCTCAATCAAATCAACTTCATGGTAATCATCCCTTTGACCTGTAAACTTGATAGTTCCATTGTTCAACAACAACTGAACACCCTTCTTCACGATTGAACACCCTTGGGAGTCCCGGCAGCAAATTCGGCAAGATCCATACTGGTGTTCTATCTAACCAGCCATATGGCAGAAAGTAGCATGCAATTACACAAGGTCCTCATTCATATACTCTACATCAAAAATTATGAATTCTCTAAGACATCCAGAAACCATATTCACCTCCACTTCATACTCTTCCCTAGGCCTGATTATGTGGATGAGGCCCTCATCCATCATTTCCTGTAAATCAGTTTTTATCTTATCGCAACCCTATATGCCTGTACTGCAAATAGCACAAACGGAATGGTCATGCGTATATTAGCTAAATTCACAAAGGTCTACATGCATTTTCACCAAATATCCTCTAACCATATTAATATCAAAAATATGGAAGTCGCATGGACAACCAACCACCATATTCACAACGTTTACTCCTCCATGCTTGGGTAGAGGATTGTCTTTCACATTAGGTCCCACATCCTTGAAAGATAGAATACCATACTTCACCAATTTCTATACCTCAGTCTTCAAAGGATAACAACTCTCAATATTATGCCCTGGTGTTCCCTGATGAAAAGCATATGTTTGGTCTACCTTGTAATACCAAGGCAATGGTGATGGTACAACGGGAGGTGGTCGGGTATGAACCAACTTCTTCTGAATTAACGTCGGTAGTAACTCTATATAGCTCATAGGAATAAGGTCATAACTCTCCATTCTCTGATTATACCCTTGATTCCCCTGCTGGAATGGTCTCTAATAAGCAACGGTAGTTGGAGCTGCTCCCACAACTGGAGTAACTGAAGCGAATTGCTGATGACACTGATAATTCCTTCTAGAAGTATTAACCCTCCTATCTTGAATAACAGCATTTGCATCCCCTTCATTCTTCTTGATAAACCCATAAGATGGTTTCTTCATACCTCCATAACTTTCACTCTTCGTTAAACGACCCTCTCTTACAGCCTCTTCTAAGTGGATACCCATTCCTACCATTTCAGTAAAGTCACTTGGCGCACTTGCTACCATCCTCTTGTAGTAGAAAGCACCCAGGGTTTTCAAGAAAATCTTAGTCATCTTCTTCTCTTCCATGGGAGAAATCACTTGGGCGGCTACCTCACGCCATCTCTGTGCATATTCTTTAAATGATTCCCCGTCTTTCTGAACCATGGCCCTGAGTTGATCACAGTCAGGCGCCATGTCTACGTTGTACTTGTATTGTTTGATGAACGCTTCTCCCAAATCATTGAAAGTATGGATGTTAACACTGTCCAAACTCATATACCACTTTAGTGCATCACCAATCAAACTATCCTGAAAAAAGTGAATCAGCAACCGCTGATCATCAATATGGGTAGACATTCTCCTTACGTACATCACCAGATGAGCACGAGGGCAAGTGTTGCCCTTGTACTTATCAAACTCCGGGACCTTAAACTTAACAGGTGTCTTAACATTCGGGACCAAGCATAATTCATTCACATTCTTCCCAAATAGGTCTTTTCCCCTGAGGGCCTTCATCTCTCTCTGCATCTTTTCAAATTGCTCTTGAAAATCATCCATTATGTTATAAAGACCCAAATCTTCACTCGGTGGAGGGAAAGGAAGACACACATCATCATTAACAAATGGAACCATATTCACCTAAGGAGGCGCAGCAGGAGCAGCATGCACCATAGGAGGTGCCAGAGTAACAATAGTCTGAACAATCGAATTATCTTGAGGACCAAGATTGAAACCTTCAGGTGAAACATTCTCTGGCATTCCCCAAGGGTAACCTTGAGGCATGCAATTTTGAACAACAGTTGGAGTAGCAGATACGGGAACAGCCGGAGCTTCAGTAGTTTCCCTTGTTGGTTGAGGTTGAACACTCGGTGGTTGATTCTGAGCAGCCACCAGAGCTTCCATCAGAGCAGTCAGATTGGCCATGCCGGCCTTCAAAGCAGAAACCTCCTCGCACAACTCACGATTCTCTTGTTCTAAGTTGTCCATCTTCTTTCTGAAATTAGCCTGAGTGTTGTAGTGGTGAGTCAGCTTGCTGAACGAAGTAAAGAAGCTCGGTAAGACACCTGGATATGCATAACAAATGCAAGAAATATGTGCAATATGATGCATTATATGCAATGCATATGATTTTATTTTATTTAATATTTCGAGGGATTTAAAATTTATGGACATATTGCAAATATCAAGGTGATAACGCATTTGAAAATACTGAAAATTCCATTATAACAAATCCAAAATGGATTACAAGTTTCAATGATCCCAAGTACAAGATAAAAATAAAATTTAAAACCCTAAGAAGTAAAACTAATGGAGATCACTCTATACGCTGGCTCTTCCCTGTGAGCCTGGAAATCTGAGCCTTCAACCTCTGGTTTTCTTCCGCATATCTGGTGGCAACCTCCTTCCAATCACCTGAATCGGGATGTGAGTAATCAGTACCTGATTGAGGCTTAGGAGAAAATAAATCTCCTTGTCTCTCCATAGACTCTACCGCTCGACTCTCAAGGATCTCAATCAAGTCGTCTTTCTCCTTCAAGTTTGCTTTATAGGAAATCTCTAAAGTTTGGCACTTGTTCTTCCAGGCATCCTTTTCCTGTTGCATCCTGACCAAAACAAGTTGCAACTCTTCTAGATCATATAATAAGGGAGGAGTGGTCTTCACAAATAGATCAGGCATAGGTGTTTTCGGGAATACGGCATCTTCAACTGAATAACTCTTGTTTGGACCCACTGAAGATATGGCTCCAAAGAAACAACATCCCTATGTCCCAAATCCTTCATACTCTTCTTATGAATGTGACGTCAGGCCTTCGCAATCTTCTCCTAAGCTTCCCTATGGCCTTCTCCTTCCTTCAGAAAGAAACTACTCAAATAAATACTATTTGGTTTATCCCTCATCGGATAACCAAGTTGTCATCACGTAAGAACAGGGATATAGTTAATTCCTCCTTTTGTACCAAGAAGAGGTACATTGGGGAAACTACCACAACTGTCAATAATATCTATATCCTGGTAAGCTCGATGATACCAATCAATATCCGAGTGATTAAGTGCCATGATCTTAGGAGCCCAACGGGGTTCCTTCTTGACATCCCAAAAAGCATCAAATTGAGACATATGAGAGATAAACCACTGGTACAACAGGGGCGTGCAACAGATAATCATCCCCCCATGATAATAATTCCGAAGATGAATATAGTAATAAGCATCACCTAACAATGTAGGAACTGGGTTTCCAATCATGAAGATCCTAATAGCATGAACGTCAACAAACTTGTCCATATTAGGAAATAAGAACAACCTGTAAGCAAGTAGAGAAAAATGGCCTCAAAAGCGACTGTACTCTTCATCATGGCAAAGTAACGAGCTTTCTCCAATAAGAACTGAGCTGGTAATTCTCTAATCCCTCCTTTAGTAGTCATATGGGCTTCTACCTCAGACATCCCCAAATGAATCAAAGCAGCAATCTCATGTGGTTTTGGCTCACCCTCTAAACCAGTAAAAGGAACACGATCGGTAACAGGTAAATCTAATAGATAAGAATACTCCTCCAATGTAGGCATCAACTGATAGTCGGGAAAAATAAAGCAATGATACATCAGATCATAGAACTGGACCAAGGTCGAGAGAATACCCTCCTTCATCTTCAGCCTCATGAGAGGAATGATGGATCCATACTTCTTCCGAAAGTCTGCAGAATACTCAATATCAGGAATTAGACTGATCAACTCATCTATCTTGGGATCCTTGAAACTGTACTTCCCAGTCTTTCTCTTTCCATAATCCATGGTTAAAAAGTACCTGAGATATTCACAAATGGTCAACTTTTAAATCCCTTGAAATAAGATCTCTTCAAAAGATGCTTATGAGCGTATGGATGCATGGATGCAGCAATCACACACAAGATCACACATATAGGGTTTATAGGTTCAACGTCACGAGTATGAGGTCGAAGGTACTACCCATAAGGTGTTGGTCTAAAAGTTATCACCTGCCGAACAAGGTTCTAGAGGTTCCCAGAGTCTACATCCTTCCTTCGGATATTACCAACTTCCCGATTAACTCGGTAATTAGTAGTATTCTCAAGAAAAACCCGTCCAAGCGTAGTATCACGTGACAACTATTTCTGGATTACTCTGTCATAGATTCCGTACTACACCTAAAAGGCCAAGATGGGTTTGGTATTCTACGGTCCTCAGCTTCAGCAGGCTCCTAGGTCGAAAGCAGTACATCTTCTCGATTACTTGGTAAACGACACTACAGTCAAAGGGGCCTCCACTGAGTGGGGGATCTCATGCCTCCTTTTTTGGGATTACTCCCTCAAAGTTAACATGACTATACCGCCCGTCCTATCTTAAAGTTTTCCCAAGTCCGGGTATAGTACTTGTAAGTAATCACCAAGCACCCTGAAAACCAGGAAAATCCAGGAAAACATATATACAACAAATAATATAACACGTAAACAACAATAGCACATATACAGATATAAATAAAGACAGACTCAACCCACTTAGGGATGGACCAGCAAGAGGTTAATCTTTTCCCAGTGAAGTCACCATTTTTCTGTAGCAGTAGAATTGTTTAAGACTAAGCCATTGGATTGACTGGACTTATACAGATCAAAATAAAAATTCGCACTGCGCTTTATTGTTTCCAAAGGAATGGGAAAAGAGTGAATAACCCAAAATAGGGGGGAAATATTTAAGGTAAGGGGGTTGGTTATGCAAAGGGAAGGTATTAGCACCCTAAACATCTACGGTACTCCGCAGGAACCTCTTTATAAAAATCTGTATATTTTGGCTATAAAATGTTGTGTAGAAAATGGACGGTGGAGGTGAGAAAAGAAATATATTTTTATGGTTTTTGCACCCACCGCAGTTGCGAATCTTTAGTGCCTACATACCACATTTTCATGCAATAGGGGATCAGGGTACACGTAGTTCCTCTTTTTTAAAATTAAGTGTGTTGGTTGATTTTAAGAGATAAGACATCATCATCATTGTCCGTGTGGAAAACATACTTACTACCCACAATCATGAGAAAGGATAATTTGCATCATCCCAAATTGGAGGATATGGCTTGGATTTTAAAATCAACAAGGCCTTACTCAACACCCAAGTGGAAAATATCTCACTTCACTACATATTATAGAAGTATAGTTGTTTGCATCACTACAAGGATTGACAAGAATCAAATCTTTTGAGAAAAGTTTAAGATGAAAGCCAAGCTGGCAAAATGGTTTGAATGACATTGATTAATTTTTAGTATTCTCACAAAAAAATGTCAAAGTATTATTAAGTTTATTGAAGTTTATTTATGAAAATATTTGAAAATGCATGACCTAAGCCCAAGTTTATTATGAAAGTGGTTCAAGTTTAAAACAAGAAGAGTTTTCAAAAGGAGGGAGAAGATTTTTGAAATTAAAGAAGATGGGAGGAGAAGAAGAGGTTATCCTAAAGCATAAGGTAAAAGCTAGGGATAAGAACCATCTAACCAATAAAAAGCCAATACTTGACATTATGAGCCAAGATAGGATTCCCATTCTTTGGATTGAAATCAAGCAAGCAAAGATACTAGACCTCTTGAGAGAACCAAACTTCAAGTGTATTAAGTCTTCACAAAAATTGGACAGAGTAACGACTGCATACGGGTGAATTCCAGATTACAAACAAAGAGTATAATCATAATAACCTGCACACAAAACAAACTAACAACCCAATGTCTTGAGGTAAACCTCAAGAGATACAAACAAAATAATCAGATAAGGTCACAAGGTCTCCAATCATATGCCAAGGTTTCTAATCCTAAGTCTAAAAAAGTCCAATGCTCCATAATGCCAAGGATAGTAACCAAACAGTCCAAGTATCATTAAAGATTTTAAGGGTTTATGTCGATTATTAGGTGTTTTGAAAAAGAAAAGTAAAGCTCAAGTGAGCAAAAATAAAAATGACAAGAAAGTAAATACTCAAATGAGAAAAGATGAAAATGGCATGAAATGTAAATGCTAAGAGTAAATAGTGCATAAAAATGAATGGGCATATTATTAAAATTAAGAATAGAGTCAATTATTAGTGATTAGTGGTTAGTTGGATGATCATCTTGAAACTTGCATTTGGAACTCATTAGAGAATTGGTAGAACCAAAGCCTCCACACAACAAGTTGCATTTGCTTTTTATCAAGTATATCATCCATTTGAAATCCTCATGAGTACCATTTAATGATCAACGATGTTTAAGTGATCCACATTGACCAAAGGTGTTGTAGATCCATTAGAGGATTGGTAGAACCAAAGCCTCTACACAATGAATCTCAAGGTTATTAGACCAAAGAGATCAAATTAACATACTTGGGCTTGCAAACATAAGTTTGGGCCACAAATGATAATTTATTAGAACCGGGACAAAATTTAGCGCTATGTTAAGCAATCATAAGTGGACTTATATAGAAGTCGCACATATTTTGAGGCCAGTCAATAGAAATCTATGCACCATTTGTTTTGAGACATGATATAGAGATCATGCTCCAATAACACTTAATGCAATAAGAAAAGGGATGAGATGAAGAGGGGTGTGAGAGAATATACAAACCACTTTTGAATTAAATTTAATCAAACTATTATTAAAATAATTCATCCATTTTTATGGAGTTAGACTCAACACCATGGATCCAATGATGTTAATAAAGTTTATGATAAAAAATTTAACCCAAGATCAGCCAGAAAATAGTCACAAAATAATATTACATTTAATATATACAAAAAAAAGGTTTTAAAAATATTTTAAAATAGAAATAAAAGAGAAAAATATCAACTATGTTTAAATTGATCAAGAAATAAAAAGTAAGTCCATAGAAAAATCAGAAAAGGACTCAAATGATCTTATAAATTTTTTGGTAATTTTTTAAAGTCAGAAACTATTTTTAAAATTAAAAGAAATGAGTAAAATAAACTAAAAATGATAAAAATACCAAAGTCGGAAATAAAAAATAAGTGAGGTCGCCAATATTTGTCACAATATCATTGGATCGTTCTATAATTTTTTCAGAATTTAAAAATGCATAAAATTATTTTTAAACATTTAAAACAATTCAAATAAAGTGAAAATTTATTAAAAATACCATAACACAAAATTAAATTGTGAAAAAATAAAAATCAGAAAGAGAATAATCAAAAATATTTTTCATAATTTTTTCAGATTTTTTGGACTTAAAATGATTTTTCTATGATTTTTTGAAGTTTAAAACAATTAAATATAAATATCAAAAAAGAAAATAAAAGTAAAAAATATGTGGACCATTGGATGAGAGTCAAAATGCGTTAGTAATCAAATCCAAGGGATCTGACGCGCTGTGTATATCATGGTCCTTAGTGAATAAAGCATAGAATAAAAAATTAAATCAGATTTCAAAAATATAAGTGGTGTGCCATCATTGGTTGGAAGATGACACGTAGGTGATCTGCAACCTCCAGCCAACATGAATTACATGTCTCTCAAACTGTAAAATCAGAAGCTCGGACCTATGCCATTCGCTTCGTCTCTTCAAGACAAAGACAACCACACCCTCGCGCCAAATTTATATAAACCGTAGCTTAAGCAAATTGGAAGGAAAGTTTTGAAAAGGGATTTGAAATTTCATGGTCAGAACGTGTTTCCAGTAAAAAGCAAGTGTTGCGACTAGAACCAGGGAAATGAGAGCATCACAATGATATCAAAGTTTTAAAGAATTGATGAAGGAATCTACCTATTGAAGTTGAGTTGCAGAGCTCTGAAACTGGACTTCTATGGAGCAATATAGGGCACGATTCTTGAATGTAATTATATGGTTAGCTTCAGGGAAGATCAAGGAAGGTGAATTGATGGAAAAAATTGGATTGAAAAAGGCTTGAGAATGGATTTCGAAGTTGCTAAATTTTGAGTTATGGAACAAGTTTGGCAGGGTGATTCTGGCTATCCAAGCTTGAGGAAATGAATGGGGAATGACCCTCTATTTATAGGGAATCAAATGGAATGTCCAAGCGTGTGAAATGATGAAGTTTGGAGGGAAATCGTGTGAAGTTGCAAACAAGAAAAATGTGACTTCCAATTTGATCAAAACTCACCCAAAATGCGCGTTTTGTTGTGCTAATCACTTCTGGAAGTTCACTAAACATGTTTAGAGGAAAAAACACGCAGAAACAAAGTGTTTAGAAGCCAAATCAAGGATTTCAAACTTCTGACTTGGTGAAAAAACCAGTTTCAAATTGCCAACTTCTGACCAATGGCATTCTCAGCTCAAGGGGTCTTAGGGCATGATTCTTGATGCTTTAGAAAGATGAGGTTACAAGCTTTGCAATGGAAAAATAATGGGATCAAATGGATGCTTGAGCTGAAAGTTATAACGAGTCAAAGTTGGAAAAAATGTTGACTTTCCATACTTAGAAATATTTCAAATTTTTCTTCAAAAATGACTTATAATGTCTTGCATCCAAACATAGCCTTCCACTTGGAATTTGCTCTTGACCAAAAAAGATGGCATGAAGTAAATCTCTTGAATGAAATTTTGAAACTTGAACAATTCAAAATATCCAAAAATTGAGAGAGTTATGACTTGTTGAAGTTGGAAAAATTTCATAAAATGACCTATAATCTTTTGTATCCTTAAGGCAACTTCCATCCATTTTCTCACTTTGCACATAAAAGAAGGCATAAAGTTCATATCCTCAATATCATTATGGAAAACAAATGGGATCAAGGTGATAAAAATTGAACAAGTTATGATCCTTTGAAGTCACACATGGAAAATTGGGGATTCATCTAGAGGACTTGTAATCTTTCTTCTTCATCAAGTTTCTTCCACATGAAAAATCCTTGGAACTTTTGAAGTGATTTGTTAATAACACTTTGAAGAGAATGATGTCTTTAGAATCACTCAAAAATAACAAAAGATGAGTAAGATATACTCCTTTGAAGTTCAAAACCCTAGCTCCTAGATTGAGAAACATGCCTTGAGAAACTTTGACAATTTTGAACAAACTTCTTGTACCAACACAAATGCTTTGTAAATATAAGTTGTTGAGGATGATAATGAGAACTCATAGCAACCACAACCACTTCCATATCTTGAGAATTGAGAAAAATATGCATTTGGAACCAATGGGAACAAAGCCATGTCCAAGCAAGCCAACTTCTCCAATCAATCCCTCGTGCTTTTTAACCAAATTTTATAACCTTAAAATGCGGTGAACCAAAATAACCTTGTCATGCCATTCCTCCAAAACAAATTCAATGGTGAGGTTTGAACTTCTCAAGCCTTATTGACTAGGGCATGAAAATAAACTCATGAACCCATGGAACAACTTGTTAAATCTCATTGTCTTTACCTACATGGATAACAAGCAAGACAAACCAACATTATATTTTATTAATTAAAAGAAGAAATCAAGACAAAAAATTTCATGATCACAAAAGAACACAAGTCAAGGTGCTTGGTGATTCCTCAAAGAGAAAAGCTAAGTATATGGAGGGGAACCAATAACCCTAATGTGATCTTGTTGTGATGGAATCAACATGGTATGATGAAGGGATCTTAGGGGCAAAAATTGGGGTACAACACCGTCATCCATTCCAACAGGTTCACTTCCAACTTCAACTTTAGCCTCAATAGGTCCACTTTCAACTTTAACTTCAGCCTCAAGAGGTTCACTTCCAACTTCAACTTCAGTCTCAATAGATTCACTTCCAACTTCACCTTCAGCCTCATCATGATTACTTATAATTTCAACATCAGAGTCAGCTTCATCATCAGCATAATTTGGACAACCATCAACATCATCCTCAACATGAGTCACTTCTATTGAGTGCTCAACATACACATCAACCAATTCAAAACCCTTAATATCTCCAGCAAACTTAAGAACATCACTATCATTGTTTAGGGGTCTAAGGACACGATTAAAGCTATACTTGAGGTTCCAATACCATATACATAGAGGGATCAAAAATGCATTTAAGTCGTTTTAGATATATAGATATGTCAAATTTTTTCTTAGATATACTATTGACAACACGCCAGTGTCTCTAAGTCAAGTAATAAAGCGACCCAAACCCTTTCCCTTCCTCACGTGAGCAAGTGTTTAGTTGAAAAAGAAACAGAACGACTCACTCTCACTCCCACGGACCCTAATCATCTGCCATGGGAACTTCTTCATCGGAAACACCCACAGTCCGCGTCTACAACATCCCACAATGCGCAACCGCCAAAGACCTCCTCAACTTCCTTGAATCCACCCTAGGTCCTTCCTCCGTCTTCGCCCTAGAAATCTTCACCGACCACTCCAACTGGAAATCTCGCGGTTCCGGCCGTATCCAGTTCGAAACCTTCCAACACAAATCAAATGCCCTATCTCTTTCCCTCAACGACAAACTCCTCTTCAACTCCCACTTCCTCCGCCTCTCTATTTACTCCGATGACATCGTTCCTAGACCTCACCTTCCTAGCAACCGTCTCCATAATGGTGTTCTCCATGCCGGTTTCCCTGTCGGCCCTGATTGCATGACTGTTCTTCATTCATGGGAAGGCGTTCAAGGCTGGATCATGCCTGAAAGGAATAGGCTTGACTTCTTGGTTACTCATAATGATCAGTGTTTCAAACTTGAGATTCCTTTTGAAAATATGTTGGAGTGTGATGGATATTGTTCTGATGATTCTAAACCTAATGCCCTCCTCTTGAAGGTAATCTATCTATATGCCTTACTGCATGTTTGGATTCATTCATTTCACTTTTTCTTATTTGGTGTATCTACTTTTAAGATCCTTTGAAAATGCTTATCATTTGTCATTAACTTTTTTCCAGCTTATTTTCAAGATAGCTTATGAAAATAGTTTATAACTTATATTATACTAGTTCAACATTATAACTTAAGACCTATTTGAATAAACAGCTTATTTGCTGCTTTTAACAGAAGTGCTTACGAAAACAAGCGCTTATGTATAAGCTTGTATAAGTCATTTTAATAGCTGTTCTCATAAGCTATCTTGAAGAACTTATAAAATTAAGCTAAAAAATATCATAAGTTGTTTTGATAAAATCTCTCCAAGGTGTCACAACTTATGTCAGTATATACTTAAAGTGCTTATGTATAAGCTTGAATATGCCAATCCAAACAGGCTCTTATACTTAAAGCACTTATTTGATAAGCGCTTATGGTATAGTTATGCTATTTATTCAAACAGGACCTTGCTCTCGTGGTCTTCTACCCTACTTCAATTGAAGTTACTATATTGATTTTTTGGAAGACTGTTATATATATATTTTGTTTGGTTCTGTTATTGATTTATAGTATTTGTCAACAAAGTTACAGCTGATTTCTCCTTTTTATTGTTTTTTCTCAGCTGAAATATGCGCCAAGGATATATCAGAAAAAGGAGGGGCCAAATGTAGCTTCCAAGTTTAAGGCTAATAGGTATCGATTTTGTAAGGATAATTTTGAGTTTACGTGGGTGCGCACCACTGACTTCACAGCTTTAAAATCAATTGGGCACTCTACCTCGTTTTTCTGGGAAATTGCCGAAGAATCGTTTGATTCTGAGGTTTTTCAAAGTTTTCCGCTTTACAGAGAGAATTTGAAGGATTTAAATCTGGAAGATGGGGAGGAATTATGTTCTCCAACTGAAACGGTTCCGCTTGTAAAGTGTCGTTCGGATTCTAAGTTGCCTTACGAGACTCTTTTTCAATTGAATTCTCTTGTTCATACTCAGAAAATTAGTCTTGCTTCAGTGGATGATGAGTTGATTGACTTGTTGGCAAGTTTGGATGAAGAAACTAATGCCGTGATTTTTCAAAAATTTCACAAGTTGAATTCCACTTGTTATGAGCCTCTAAAATATGTGAAGACTCAATTACATGTGCTTAGTATAAAGAAAAAAAGTGTTCTGCCATTGCAACAGAAAAGGTTGTCGGATAATAACATAATGAGATGTCATCGAGCCTTGATTACCCCGTCAAAAATTTATTGCCTTGGTCCTGAGCTTGAAACCTCAAACCATGTGGTAAAACATTTTGCGTCATATGCTTCAGACTTTATAAGGATTACATTTGTCGAAGAGGATTGGAGTAAGCTTCCAACTAATGCAGTATCAACTAGTTTGCAAAGGGGGATCTTCGCAAAGCCTTTTAAAACTGAAATATATAAGCGGGTATTGAATATTCTTCGAGAGGGCGTTTTAATTGGATCAAAAAGATTTGAGTTTCTTGCCTTCTCTGCTAGTCAACTGCGGTCAAACTCTGTTTGGTTATTTGCTTCTAATGACAAAGTGAAAGCAGCAGATATCAGAGAATGGATGGGAAGCTTCAATAATATCCGTAGTGTTTCTAAATGTGCTGCACGAATGGGTCAGTTGTTCAGTTCTTCCCGACAAACTTTTGAAATGGCCCCTCAAGATGTGGATTTAATTCCAGATATTGAACTCACCTCTGATGGTATAAAATACTGTTTCTCAGATGGTATTGGAAAGATTTCCCAAACTTTTGCACGGCAACTTGCTCAGAAGCTAAAATTGGACCAAAACCGGATTCCTTCTGCATTTCAAATTCGGTATGGTGGATATAAAGGTGTCATTGCTGTTGATCCCCATTCTTTTAGGAAGTTATCATTGCGTAACAGTATGCTGAAGTTTGAATCCAAAAACAGTATGCTTTGCGTCACCAAATGTAGTGAATCAATGCCATGCTTTCTTAATCGAGAGATTATATCCCTGCTGTCCACTTTGGGAGTAAAAGATGAGGCGCTTTTGGCATTGCAAGAGGATCAATTGCAGTTGCTAGGAAAGATGTTGACTGATAGGGAGGCGGCTTTGGATGTTCTAGAAAGTTTAAGTGGAGCTGATTCAAAAAGCATTCTAGTGAAGATGTTGCATGGATTTTATGAGCCAAACAGTGAGCCTTACCTATCAATGATGCTCAAGGCTCATTATGCATACCAGTTATCTGATTTGAAAAGCAGATGCCGGATATTTGTCCCCAAGGGCCGAGTCTTGATAGGCTGCTTGGATGAAACCGGTATTTTGAACTATGGCCAAGTATTTATCCGCATAAGTGTGACAAATACTAAGGAAAAATCTGGAGATGAAAATTTAAGGAACGTCAATTGTGATGATAACACATGTATTATAGTTGGTAAGGTGGTGGTCACTAAAAACCCTTGTCTTCACCCAGGAGATATCAGAGTCCTTGATGCTGTCTACAATGAAGAGTTAGAAGAAAATGGATTAAAGGATTGCCTTGTATTTCCACAAAAAGGACCTAGGTATGTATCTAATGGATTAGATTTGTAAGCATTTGACTGCAATAATTTGTTTTATTCAAGATAGAATATTATTCACTTCTTTTACATTAATCTTTGGTCATGTCCTGTGGGGGTGGGGGGATTTAAAGAGTTATTCGCTAGGCCATTGTATGGCATGACATTTCAAATTTGGAACATCTTGCCAGTGCTATCAAATAGCAGCACCATGGCCGCTATTGCGGATATACATGGTGGTTTTTGGGCTCGCTGCAATGGTAAATATCAGCCAATATTGCAGGTTCTTCCTCCATAATCCGCTATAACGGCGGCGCAAAGCAGTCGGTATGGTGGGATTTTGGCTCTCTATCATGGACTGCCATCCACCATCCACACGGCTGCTTCTTGCTCAGTGCTATCATTTGGTTTTGCAAAAACAAAAATCTTCGGGTTACATGAATTTGGTGCCAATTTGTTATAGTTTGTCCACTGTATTCACATCCCTTACGTTTTGCTGTCCGCATAAGCAGTTCCTTAGATTCATTGTTTGGTGGACAAGTTGATAGTGATATGATATGATCTTTTTTACTGTTCTTTCCTTGTTAGATATAAAACCACTCATAAGCTATTAGGCTTCCACCTGACAATTTAAACTGTTAGGAGAGTTGGTTCTTGACATGGTTTCAAAGTATTGATGACTGAATGATCAGAAGTTTTAGCATAAAGTAATGTAGGAAAACACAAAGGGCTATTGCATGAGGGGGGTGTAAGACTAAAAACACCATTTGCAGGCTTTCAATTAACCATTTCTGTTATTTTTAAATTATTTCTCTTATATTGATGTTTATTGCTTTCTAATAATTATTGGGCCCTACAGGCCTCATCCAAATGAATGTTCTGGAGGCGATCTTGACGGGGATTTGTTTTTCGTAAGCTGGGACAATGATCTAATCCCAGCTCAAACTGATAATCCAATGGACTACACGGGGAGAAGACCTCGTATAATGGACCACCAGGTAACACTTGAGGTAATTTCTCAACAAAGTTGCTTGATTTTTACTTGTTTTCTGTTTATTATAGGTACTTCAAGTTGAAGTATTGTCTGAGCCTGAGACACCTGGTTATATTCAACCATTTCCATTTGACATTTTCTCATATTACTACCGGTGTCTTTGTCAGGGTTATTCTCGGTGTCCATGCATTATTAATTTTTCTTTTGATGAATTAAAATTGCTCCTTTTTCGTTTGTTACCTATGTGTAGGAAATACACCAATTTTTTGTTGATTACATGATCAATGATACTTTGGGCGCCATCTCCACCGCACATCTGGTTCATGCTGACCGGGAACCAGAAAAGGCCAGGAGTAGAAAATGTCTGGAGTTGGCTGAGCTTCATTCCATGGCTGTTGACTTTGCAAAGACGGGAGCTCCTGCAGAAATGCCTAGAGCTTTGAAACCAAGAGAGTTTCCAGATTTCATGGAGAGGTTTGAAAAGCCTATGTATGTATCTAAAGGGGTACTAGGAAAACTATACCGCGCCTTAGTTGAATCAACATTGCAAGTGAGGTCTAACATCGTCTTGTCGGAGAAGCTTACTGAAGAAGCATATGATCATCAACTTGAGGTTAATGGTTTTGAGGTCTTTCTTGAGACTGCCTTAAGTCACAGAGAAATGTATGCACAGAAGATGATCTCTTTAATGAGCTTCTATGGTGCAGAGACCGAGGATGAAATGCTAACGGGTAACTTGCTAAAACGTGCTTCATATTTGCAGCGCGATAACAGGAGATACGGAGATATGAAGGATCGAATTCTGATTTCGGTAAAGGATCTTCAACGTGAAGCTAAAGGATGGTTTGAAAGTGATTGTCAGCCGGATGACTATCAACTTATGGCATCTGCATGGTATCATGTGACTTATCATCCCAAACATTACCACGAAAGTTCCACCTTTTTAAGCTTCCCATGGATCGTTGGTGACATTTTACTGCATATCAAGTCTGCAAATAGCTCAGTATAGCTATTGCTCTGCAGAAAATAATGTCTTAAAAGATTTGTCACTGGTTTTCAATGTAATTTTAATTGTATCATCTTCATCTAACTAGAACATTATGTGTGGAATTGAATCCATAGTAGCCAATCCGACTTAGGGGAACAACAAGGCTTAGTTATTGTTGTATCTAACTAATATTATACTCTCTCTAATCGCTGTTATAAGCAAATATTTTATTTTCATATTAATTGAATTATTTATATATTTAATCTATATATAGATTAGATATGCCAATTATTCAATACACTTGAAAATAGAATAATGTTTATAATACTGACTGTTGGAAATATGTAAGCATCACTATTTGAAGTTGTTATTTTCCACTTGTATTTATTATATTAATGGAAAATCACTAATGATTAATACATTTAGCTTGGTAATATGACTGGAGGAAATATGTAAGCATCACTATTTGAAGTTATTTTCCACTTGTATTTATATTAATGGAAAATCACTAATGATTAATACATTTAGCTTGGTAATATTTCTGTTAATGATTTTCTCTAGTTTTGGGAATAGTTTTGTAAATAAACTAACTTCTAAAGAAATAAAATAGGTGCACAAAAAATAGAAAACATGATATCAAATGAAATGTAAGATTTAGGATAAATAAAAGATAACATTAAAAAAAGACAAACATTTTAAACATAACTTAGGTGTATTAATTACTAAGTGAAGTCGCATAGTATGAACACTGGAGGTAAATGAGGTCACAGGGGTAACAACAATGTAGTCAAATGGCCATTGTCATTGCTTCTAGTCTAGACGGGCATCTCAGCTTATAGGAGCACTTGTTAACAGATGAATAAGCTGATATCGATGGCTGTATCTGCTGCCAGATACAAGTGAGGTGTAGAATTCATTTGGCGATGCAAATGAACTATGGGGATCGAAGGACCTACATAGAGCGCATGAACTATTTAACTGTATTGATGCAAATGAGATTCAGTTATGCTGTGACAAATATGATATGTGGATTGTGATTAATGACTCTCTGCAGAGCCACATATACTATTTGCTGCTATCCAAGCTGGGGTGTGTTAGTTGAAAATAATAAATCAAGTGCCTGTATCAAATTATTGGAGATTGAAGACAAGTTACAACTTTTGAAATAAGCACTTTTGAAAAGTTAAAAAAAAAAAACACCTTTTCGAGTTGGTGACCGATTACATGCAGACAAATTTGGATAATTTATTTCTATCAGTTACAGTGGTAACCGATTATATAAAATGATGTAATCAATTACCAACCCGAGTTTTTGTATTTTCAGCTTGTTTATTTGATGTTTTTAGCTCCCAATTGATGTAATTTACTTGTATAAATATCCTTTATGGTATAATGTGTAAATTAATGATAATTTCTCTTCTCATTCTCAATTACTCTCTTTCACTCTAATTTTATTATTTTCTCACTTCATCTTCTCCACAAATACCAAAACCTCAATTGATTCACCAATTAAGTTTCATGTTCTAACATTTGGTATCAAGATCATTGATTCTGATCAATAATCCACTGTGCAAATATGAACACCGTCTCCAATGGTAGAGTCCCCACAAACCTACCAATCCTTGAATTGAAGAATTATGACAAATGATGCAAGCAAAGGAAAGTATTATTTGGCTACTAAGATGTTTTGAAGTGGTCAACAATGGAGTAACTCCTCTTGTTGTAGAGGCAACTGATGCCTAAAAGGCTACGTTCAAGGAAAAAAAGAAGAAAGATTACAAGGTGCCGTTCTTGATCCATTCTTGCGTTAATAGTGACAACTTTGAGAAAGTTGGTGATTGTGATTCTGCAAAGCAAGCAAGCATGAGAGATCTTGAAGAAGGCATATGAAGGGACTGATAAGGCAAATGTGGTGAGGTTACAAACTCACAAATGACAATTCAAATTAACTCAAATGGAGGAGAAAAAGACAATCAACGATTACGTAACACGAATTACGCGATTGGTGAATCAAATCAAGTCTTGTGGAGAAACTATTTTGGAGCAGAATGTTGTGTCGAAAATCTTGCGTTCTTTGACACTAAGATTTGACAACATCGTAGTGGCGATTGTAGAGTCGAAGGTTATTCTAGCGTTGAGCAAATAAGAGCTTCAAAGCTCTCTTGAGGCTTATGAACAAAGGATGGATGAGAAGAGTAGTGATAAGGCAAAGGCGGAGATTGTTTTGCAACTTTGAAAGCTCGTTTCAATGAAAAGAACAAGAAGTCAAAAGGAAAATGGCCCATGAAGAGTAAAAGGAATTTTCAGAATTTTGATGGAAGAGAATCACAAAATTTGAAAAATTCGAGCAGCTGCAACAAACATGGTGGTCAAGGCAACTTTAGAGGTGAAGTAAGAAAGGTTGACAAGAGTAAGGTGCAATGCTTTAACTGTCAAAAGTTTGATCATTTTGCAAGAGATTGCAATGCGAACAAAGAAGGAATCTCAAGAAGATGAAGTCAAGGTTGAAAGACAATATGTGGACGAAGATAACACACTCTTGGTAATGATCACAAAAGGTATTTGGAGCAGAAGTGAGCTGTAGGGTAGCAACAACAACCCTGGTAACACTGCAGAAACGTATTTAGAGGAAAATGCTATGGTAACTATATGAGATGGAGTCCAATGCAATGAGAAATGGTACTTAAATTCTGATTGTTCTACGCATATGACGGGTAGGAAGGATTGTTTTGTCAAAATCAATCAAGTCACAAAGAATAAAGTGAAATTCACGGATGACATCACTTTAGCGACCGACGAGGTCAAGGATGTTTTGATCATGAGAAGGAATGGTGGTCATTCCTTGATCAAAGACGTGTTATACATTTCTGAAATTAAATATAATATTCTAACTATTGGCCAATTACTTGAAAATAATTACAAGATTCACATTGAAGACAAGATTTTGTGCATTTTGAATGCAAACGGGGTTTTGGTCCTTAAAGCTCTTATGGTTTCCAATAGGACTTTTAAAATTGAGTTGAAAGTGATGGAGCATAAGTGTCTTGCTTCAGCAGCAAATCGAGATGAGTGGTTGTGGTATTACTAGCTTGGGCATCTCAATTTTAGAGATCTCAATGTGTTGCAAAGAAATGGTATGACAAATGGGTTACCATCCATTAATATTCTAGCTGAGATTTGTGAAGAGTGTGTGTAAGGGAAGTAACACAAGAGTAAATTCAGCAAGGATGCATGTCATAGAACCAAGCATCACCTTGAAGTGGTGTATTTCGATGTGTTTGGGCCGATGCAAGTTGATTCATATGGTGGCAATAAGTATTTTGTCACTTTTATCGATGCTTATAGTAGAAAGCTACGTGCATACCTAATCAAGAGAAATGATGAGGTAATTGAAGTGTTTAAGAAGTTTAAGTCCATGGTTGAGCGGAAAAGCGGTCACAAGCTCAAAATTCTCAAAACAGATTATGGAGGCGAATATGTCTCAAAGGATTTTGGGAAGTATTGTGTAGTCTGGATTCAAACCGAATATAAAAAATTTGAGAGTTTTCAGTTTGATAGCATATCGACATGTTTCGGGTCATCTTAGAAAGAAGTTGGATGACAAGGATAAGATGATGTTACTTGTTGGTTATCATCTGTTGTACCCCAAAGTTTGCCCTCCCATTTTCTTCAAAATATGCTCACAAAAGGCCTCAAATACTCAAAGCCACTCAAGAGTTGACTGATCAAACCTCCTCCTAAGCAAGGGTCTTCAACTAGGATTTGATGCTTCTTAAAGAAGATTTGGTTGTAAGGATCTCAAATTACTTTCATGGTTCATCATAGGTCCCCAATAATACTTATGTCAAGTTTCAAGTCTTGCATCTTATGTTTGCTCAGTCAATGGCTAAGAAGATTGAAAGTCAACTATATTGGGTAAAAAGTCAACTGTGATCAACATACAGTCAAACTCCAATATTTTTTGTCAACATCAACATTTTGAGGTGATATTCATCATTTGATCAAGGGTTGATCATGACTCTTCAAGGAAAGCTCTCAAATCATCAAAGGTCAAAAATTGCCAAATTAGAGTTTTGATTGAAGCTGACTAATCATTGACTTTTGGCCTAGTGCATAACCTAATGGCTTAAAGCATGATCTCAAGGGATCAAATACAATATTTTGACCTAATTACATGGCTCAAGACATTTCCAAAGATACAAGTGATTGATAGTTGAAGAATTGAATCAGTTGATGAAAAGTCAACAGCCACACAAAAGTCAAACTTTGACTTTTTTGGTCAATATTGGAATTCAAAAATCAAGAATCATCAAAACATTCAAAACTATCAAACTTTGTCATCAAGAATCAAGAAAGTCAACAAAAGTCAAAATTGAAGATTTTCAAACACTTAGAAAAATTCAAGTGTTTTGTGCCTAAAAAACCCTAACTTCACAAGCAAGTTTCCTCAAGATACAAGTTGATTCAAAGAAAGCTTTCAACATGAAAGTTATAGGTATTAATGAGTTCTACAACTTTGCTAATGTGGGATTATCCTCAAAAAGTGCTTGGATTAAGAGATATGGGCCCATGAAGTTCTGATATTTTTACCCAACACTTAGAAAAAATTCTAAGTGTTTTGTTCTTAACAAAGTCACTACTTTATAGCCATTTTCACTAAGATCCAAATTGATTCAGGAAAAACTCAAAACATGAAAGTTGTAGGTCTTGATTCAAGCTTTCCAAAATGCCCAAGAACATAAATTTATCAAACTTGAGCTAGAAGTTTCGAAGAGATGAAGATGGCATGCCAAACTTGAATTATAGGTCATTCTTTTGAAAACCTTATAGCCAAATATCAAACCTAAGCTACATGATCTTACTTTACAGTCCTCTAAACTTGTAAATCTATCTCTAATCAGAAGATTGCACAAGCTTTTGAGCTATGGTCCATTTGATTCAAGCAATATCCAATCCATTTTGCCATTAAGGGGAAAAATGTTACACTTCCATTCTAGTAAAGCAAGCCTTTTGCAAAATGTCAATGCATTGAGCTCATAATTTTTCTCTCTCTGATAACATTCAATAGGAAAGTGAAGAAGTAAAACTTCTGCACCCAACAACTACAGAGCACACTTGTACTCCTCCATTGGAATCACCATTTTCACATAAACTTGGTTTTTTACTTCCAACCAAGCCATAACTTGTTATTTTAAGATTCTGGTTAATTCAAACTCTCAAACCTCTTGCCTATAAATAGTATAGTCATTTGTAAGCCAAGACACGATTTTATAAGCCTCATAAATCTCTCATACTCTCAAAAATCAGAATTGGCTTCAAACCTCCATTCTTGAGCTTCAAGGTCCAAAAACTTGGAAACTCATAGTTCTTGCAATATCTTTGCAAACCAACCACCAAAGCATCATTAATACATCATGTATAAGTGATCTAAACTCCTGTTTCATCACTGTAACATCATCTTCACCATCCACCAGAGTGCCTTTCGATTGGCCACTTCAGAGCGCCTTTCAATTGACATCCCCAAAAATGTCTTTCGGTTGGTGTGATGCGGTGGGAGAACTGACTTGAGGTTTTGTGTTTTGTCGCAAATGTCGCGGTTAGCAAGAGTCGCCACCGACTTTTCTTTTATCCAAAAGGAAAGGTGAAAAAGCGCAGGAAAGACCTTTGAGATTATTTCTTGAGTTCGGGGGATAGATTATGAAAAGGGAAGGTGTTAGCACCCTTTTCATCCATGGTTTTCCATGTGCTCTTAGTTACTTGCTTAAATCACTTGCTTTTGTTTGTTTGAAATTGTGTTTGGTGTGGTTTTGAAAGTATTTTTAAAAGAGGCCATTCGTTTAGGAAATCTTTGTAATGATTCTCGTTCGTAAGAATGTATACAAATATTTTTGTCTTTTTGAAAATGTTTTCAATGTTTGTAAGATGTTTTTGAAATGTGTGTGTTTGTTTTGAAAATAGAAAGGATTGTTCTTTGAAATAAAGCAAGTAACTAGAAGCTATCTACATACTCAAATATCTTTCTTATGTATTTTCTATTCCTTTGACATTGTTGTCTTACCATTGATTTGGTAAGAAACCCTATCTTTGGATGTAAACGAGACGGGTGTGGGTCATCGTATAACCATGATTAGCAATGTTGCAAAGTATCTTAGCATTTTGAGGGACCAAGATCATTTTGTAAGGCAACTTTTGAATAGCGTCATCGAGGGACTATGATCTTATATTTGTTTTGTTTTGCCAAGATACTTCGCATGCGTAACATGGCCATTTTTGTTTTAGGCAACCAAGTGGGGAAACCCTAAGGGTGCTTGTGTGAAAGTGTGTCATTTTCATGCTTTGATTTTTGTCTTGTAATTAGGGTTTTCTATTTGCTTTGTTTTGTTCTTGTCATGCAAACCCTAATTACTAATCATGGCATATAAAGCGATAAATTGCATAATGTAAATATTTCTAAGCTATTACAACAATTTATGGGAGGGGGGAATACAAATTTGAATAGAGATTTGCAAGAATATAAACCTAAATAAATTATTACAACCAAATCGAATTTGTACGAATTAAGATAAACACAATACAATATTCAAAATGCAATGCAATGTACATGTAAGAAAAGATTTTCGTGTCTTGTTTTTATGTAAAAGAAAATTTAATCTAAACCTAAAAAGATAAGGGAAAAGATTTAATTTTTGAAAGGGGTTTAACCCTAATTTTTATTTAAAAGAAAATAAAGTTTTTATATGTATTATTTTGTGCATTTTCTTGTGTAAAAAATAAT
This sequence comes from Vicia faba, assembly GCA_948472305.1. Classification (NCBI taxonomy): domain Eukaryota; kingdom Viridiplantae; phylum Streptophyta; class Magnoliopsida; order Fabales; family Fabaceae; genus Vicia; species Vicia faba. The sequence goes on along the minus strand of OX451739.1, from coordinate 1,081,217,941 downwards.
AAATAATATTGTATATAAATATTAAAATTATATATATGCAAAAATAGGTATTTATAAGTATGAAATGAAAAATAAATTAAACTAAATATATTTAATTATATTTACAAGTTTATTAAGAAAATAAATGATATATATTAAAAATAGAATATATTTTTATGTGAGAAATAAAATAAAAAAATAAAATAAAAGTACAATATTATTAATTTATATTTTTGGGATTTTTATTCATTAAAGAAAATATTTTAAAAAATTAAATGTGAAAATAAAACAAAATAAAAATGAAAAATAGAACGTTAGCAAAGGGGGTGATATAGCAGATTTGGTGGTAGTGTACTAGCAAAAATTCCTGGCCCAAACAGACCAAGCCCATCCTGCAAAAAAATGAAATGGAAAAGAAAAAAGAGTGAAAAAAATACAAAAGTAGCGCGCCCAGGTTCGAACCCAGGACACGGGTCTCACCAGCGCGCTACTTTGCCACTGGGGTGGCTATACTTCCATTATCTTTACTGAAATGAAAATAATATATTACAAAACGTGCCCTATGCCCTGTTTCATCTTCTTCCTCAAGCTTTGGCCAGACACCCTGTAACTTCTTCATACTTCCATAAAAATGTAAATGCATAACATGAAAATTATAGTACTTGAACTCACGATTCCAACCATGTAAGCTATGTAATCTAACTATCAAAGATAAAAGAGAATTTTAAAATCCCTAAATCTTGACCTAATATTTCCAGAAATTTCAAGTTCCAAATTCTCTCAGCACAAGTAAAATCAATGCAATATAATGGTATGTACAACTTCATTATGATGAGGACTACATTTTTATTCAAAGATCGTGGCCTAAGGTTTCCTGTACAAGGAGATAAAGTTTGAAATTTTACCTCCTTCAGTTGGAATCGTGAAATGAACTAGGGTGAGTTTGAGGGAGGCCTGATGCTTGCTTGAGCTTCCCTGAATCTATTCCAACCCTTGCCTTGCTCTGAAAGTAGATGGAACTCCTTGGCCAAGTCAATCTGCAAGCTCTGAAGTCAACAATGGCAGATGATGGAGGAGTAATTACAGAACAGGGATGATGGCCTCGATTGACTAGGTATCAAGTATGTAAGGTGTTTCAAAGATCTAAACACAAAACGCACGAGCCAAATGGGAGATGGATGTGCTTATTCCAAGTCTGTAGTTTTTGGACAGTTTTTTGGTGTTTTGCTGGTTGAGAGTGTTTCAGGTCCTTGCCAATCGTTTTATGTGTTGTATATTGTTTGTATATTAGTATTGAAATGGTTTTGTGTCAACCCTCTATCAGCTGTGCAAGCCCCAACCTTTTTGCAACTTTTCTTGTACTTGAAGCAAAGTGATAAGACAAAGCTCACATGCTTGTACTGGCTTCCTTAGGGTTGGTATTTATTCCCTACAAGTTGCCTTTGGTCTGTGGTACTTGTATGTATCAAGGGGACATGTCCAATGCTCAAGATTGCAAAGTTTGCAAAAGTTGCTCTTTTTCAAAATGGCAATGGAACCTTTTTGCCATAAATGGAATTACAAGTTGGATAAAGGTTCAAAAGCATGGATCAAAGCTTTGTCAACTGAGTAAGAATTTAATTAATGAGTGTGGAACAAGTTTAGGACCCGTACAACATGAATTAGCCAGCATAGGATTGATTTGCAACTTTGTTCTTCATGAAATGGCTTGGACAAAAAGTGAGAAATTGCCAACTTCATCTCTTCGATTCTCCCTACTCAAAAATGATCTTGAGGAGTTCTTGGACATTTTGGAAATCTTGAAATGTGCTCTATAATTAATCTTTGAAATTAATTTTGAGATACCTCTTGGAACTAGGTGAAAAATTTCCATGAAGTTGGGTCCAAAACCTGCCTAAATTAGGGCAAAATTTCACTAAGTTAACAAGTTCATGACCATGTATTTACAAATTTATATCTTGAGATCCAAGCATCTTTAGGGAAAAGTTTTTGAAGCAAAGTTTTATATTTCATGGAGGTCTACAACTTTCATGTTGGGAATTTTCCTTGAATCATTATGCATCATGGTGTAAAAGTGGCCTAAAGTTGAGAAAAAATAAGAAAATTTTCTATACTTAGAAAATTTCTAAGTTAGGAAAAATTTCAAATTCAAACCCTAATTTTCAAATTTGGTTTTCTTGGTGAACAAGTTTCACATTTTGGCAAGTTTGATGAATCATGACCCTTGGTACTTGATTTTGACCAAAAAGTCAAAGTTTGACTTTTCAATATACAGTTGACTGCAAATTTCATCTGTCAATCTAATAAATTTGAGATGTTTTGAGCCATGTAATTAATTCAAGATGATGCCATTGAATCCTTGAAATCATGCTTGAACTCAATTGGTCACTTGCTAGGTTAAAAATCAGAAATTGCCCTTCCTCAGTCAAAACCCTAATTTTGACCATTTTGCCCTTTTGATGATTTGATCAAATTTCTTGAGGAGTTGTAATCCAAACTTGATCAAATGGTACATATGAGTCTAAAATGTTGATGTGGATAAAAAATTATGAAGTTTTACTGTAAATTAGCCATGATTGACTTTTTCTCCAATACAACTAATTTTTAGGTCAACTGTCCAATTGACTGATAAAAAATGTGGTTCAAGGCTTTGAAACTTGTCATGAGTGATCTTAGGGGTCCATAATGATGTTTTAAAGTCATATAAAGCATTGATAGTCCAAAAATCCTTGTGCAAACTCAAACCCTAATTTTGGGTTATCAATGCAAGATGAGATGTCTTGAGCTGACCAAACCCTAATCTTGTCTTGAGTTAAAGAGATCTAGTGAGAGAAGTCTAGATAAATGAGAGAGAAAATTTTGGGGTACAACAGCTGCCCATGTTCAATCTTCTTAAACCTGAAGAGTTAGATTGGCGAGTTTTGCCGTTCGTGACTCGAAGGTGAAAGATGATTGGACACTAGAGTGCCCATAAATTTGCACTCGACGACGTGTAGTTGAGAGAACGGGCTTAAATATGCCATTTGGAGAGTTGATAGAAAGTTGTAGGAGATGGGCTTGTAGATGCCATCCAAGAATGTTTGTTGAATTGTGAGTTGCAAGCTGGAAGAATGAGTATCAGAATGGTGTCTGCGTCTGGAACGTATTTGAGCTGTATCTGATAGTTGAGATCTGAATGAGTAACAGAATGGCATCCGTGTCTGGGGCGTATCTGAACTGTATATGGACTTGAAATTGAATGAGTAACAGAATGGCATCTGCGTATGGAGCGTATATGAACTCGAAATTAAATGAGTAACAAAATGGCATCCGTGTCTGGAGTGTATCTGAACTGTATCTAGAAGCTGAATCTGAACGAGAATCAGAATGGCATCCGTATCTGGAGCGTATCTGAAATGTATCTAGAAGCTGAATCTGAATGAGCATCAGGATGGCATCTGCATCTGGAGTGTATCTGAACTTGAAGTCTGAATAAGTGTTAGAATGGCATCCGTATCTGGAGCGTATCTGAACTGTATCTGAACTTGAAGTCTGAATAAGTGTTAGAATGACATCCGTATCTGGAGCATATTTGAACTGTATCTAAACTTGAAGTCTGAATAAGTGTTAGAATGGAATCCGTATTTGGAGCGTATCTGAACTGTATCTGAAGGTTGAATCTGAATGAGTATTAGAATGGCATCCGTATCTGGAGCGTATATGTACTGTATCATGATTGCATATTGTTAGCGCTAGCTGTTAATCTAATCTGAAAAGGGTAAGATGTTAGCTGAAACATAAAATTATGTTGCATGAAATGTATGATGCAATATGTATTTTATCAATGTTTATGATATATGGATGTAATGTATGCGCATGTAACCTGATTTGCTGTATTGCTGAGGAAAATAAATCCTTGACTGCTGCTGAGGATATATGGACTCTTCATGTCTTGAAGTTGGAGTATTGACAAATTTTTTGTTGTTAGAGCAATGCCGTATACTGCCTGAGGAATCTGCTTGGGGAATCCAGAGAATTTTGATGACTTCTACTGGGGATAGATAGGAGTCTTGGCTCCGCTAAGGCGTAACAGAAGTCAATTGTCATCCGAATGGATTTCAGGCTTCAAACAATTTGCTGGGGAATTTTGGAGGAACTGGATGGTTTCCGCCGGGGATTGATAATTTGAAGTTTTAGTTCCGCTGGGGATTTAAGTGACATACTATGGGGATTGCTCATGGAATAGCCTAAAGACATTTTCCTATTCTTTCAATCTGTCAGTAATTGTCTTTTTTCATTTTGTTTATTTGTAAACAGTAATTATATTCAAATGCATATGTGTGATAATCCCATGGGCTTCCCGTTCTGCTATAGCCTCCGTATCTCCGAATATCTTGTCAATTTGTTGCTTCGTCCGAAGATGATTGAATTGATCAGAAGCTTCGAGTTTGTCATTGGAAGTCAAGGGGTTGTCCATAAAGTGATCCGACGGGACATAGTCATACGCTTTAATTCCCTAACTTTTGCCTGGACCGCCCTTTCGGGTTTTCAGTCCACCGGGAAACCCTTTTTTGCCCAAGTCGCCCTTTCGGGTTTTCAACTTGCCGGGTGTACAGATTTTTTTAATTTTTATCCCTAATTTTTTCCCGAACATTTTGGTTCACCGGGATGCCCTTTTTTTCCTAGGTGTGTCAACCTAGAGGGTCTCTTATGCGTAGTATCTTTTGACTATGTACGCGTTCACAGGGTGTGGCAAGTCATCGCCGTCCATGGTGGTTAAGATCATTGCCCCACCGGAAAAGATGTTCTTGATTACAAATGGTCCTTCATAGGTAGGAGTCCATTTGCCCCTGGGATCACTTTGTGGCAAGATGATACGTTTGATCACTAGATCCCCAACTTGATATACTTGGCGTCTGACTTTCTTGTTGAAAGCCTTGATCATCCGTTTTTGATACATCTGACCATGGAAAACAACAGTAAGTCTCTTTTCATCAATTAAGTTCAGTTGATCAAGTCGAGTCTGGATCCAATCGTCTTCATTCAAACCTGCATCCTTCATAATTCTCAAAGAGGGGATCTGAACCTCAATAGGCAAGACAACCTCCATGCCATAAACCAAAGAATAGGGTGTTTCCCAGTTGATGTGCGAGCCATGGTACGATACCCTTGGAGAGAAAATGGTAGCATCTCATGCCAGTCCTTGTAGGTGATTGTCATTTTTTGTATGATCTTTTTAATGTTTTTATTTGCAGCTTCAACGACACCATTCATCTTTGGCCGATAGGGGGATGAATTATGATGCTGAATCTTGAACTGCTTGCACAAGGTGGTGATCATAGTATTGTTAAGGTTTGTACCATTATCAGTGATGATCCTTTCTGGGATACCGTACCGGCAAATGAGATTCTGCTTGATGAAGCGAGCAACAACATTCTTAGTAACTGATGCGAAGGAAGCTGCTTCGACCCATTTTGTAAAATAGTCAATGGCCAATAGAATGAAGCGGTGTCCATTGGAGGCTGTAGGCTTGATCTCCCCAATCATATCGATTCCCCACATAGAAAAGGGCCAAGGAGCTGTCAAGACATTTAGAGGAATCAGAGGCACATGCACCTTGTCTGCATAGATTTGACACTTATGACAGGTCCGAGAGTGTTGATAGCAGTCTGCTTCCATGGTAGACCAGTAATAGCCTGCCCGTAGGATTTTCTTTGCCATCGTATGCCCATTGGAGTGAGTGCCAAAGGTACCTTCATGTAATTCAGCCATGATCTTTTCAGCCTCAATCTTATCCACACAACGGAGAAAAATAGAGTCATGATTGCGCTTGTACAGGATGCCATTACTCAGGAAGAACTTAGCAGAGAATCTCCTTAAGAACTTTTTATCATTGATTGAAGCTCCTTCTGGATATTCCCGAGCCTCGAGATACCTTTTGACTTCATGAAACAAAGGTTGGTCCACTACTTTTTCAGTATTAATCTCGTAACAGTGTGTTGGTTCATCCATTCATTCAATGGTTACCTGGGGAGATTCGTTATCCCAATTAAGTTTAAACATAGATGAAATTGTGGCTAGAGCATCTGCTAACTGATTTTATTCTCGCGGGAAATGCTCGAAGGTAATCTGCTCAGAATGTGGTTGCAATGTCAAAACATGTTTTTTGTAAGGGATAAGGTTTGGATGCTTAGTGTCCCACTCTCCTTTGATCTGACTGATGACCATAGCTGAATCTCCAAACACATCTAAAGATTTGATTCCCAAGTCTATGGCAGCCTTGAGACCAAATACGCATGCTTCGTATTCTGCCATGTTGTTCATACAATTGAAGCAAAGTCTGGCAGTAAAGGGAGTATGACACCCTTTCATATATATGAGTAAACAGTGCCGATACCGTTACCAATTGCATTGAATGCCCCATCAAAGAACAGGCTCCATCGGGATCCTTGTTCAGGTCCATCATATGGTCTGACTTCTTCACAGTTGTCTAATGTCATGATGTCTTCATCTGGGAATTCAAACTTCATGGATTGATAATCCTCTACAGCTTGATGAGCAAGATGATCAGCTAGCACACTGCCCTTTATAGCTTTCTGAGTAGTGTATTGTATGTCATATTCTGTCAGGATCATCTGCCATCTAGCTATCCTCCTAGACAGAGCAGGCTTTTCGAAGATGTACTTTATCAGATCCATCTTAGATATTAACAAAGTGGTATGAGTCAACATATACTGTCTTAGCCGGTGAGCAGCCCATGCCAGAGCGCAACAAGTTTTCTCGAGCAGTGAATATCTGGTTTCACAGTCAGTAAACTTTTTGCTCAGGTAGTAAATAGCGTGCTCTTTTCGGCCAGACTCGTCATGCTGCCCCAATACACACCCTATTGAGTTCTCTAAAACGGTCAGATACATGATTAATGGTCTTCCCTCGACTGGTGGCATCAAAACAGGAGGCTCTTGTAAATACTCCTTGATCTTGTCAAAAGCAATTTGGCATTCGTCGTTCCATATGACTACTTGATCTTTCTTCAATAGTTTGAAGATTGGCTCACAAGTAACTGTCAAGTGAGAAATGAATCTGGCAATATAGTTCAGGCGTCCCAAGAATCCTCTGACTTCCTTCTCAGTGCGAGGAGCAGACATTTCTTGTATCGCTTTAACCTTGGAAGGATCAACCTCGATGCCTTTGTTGCTGACAACGAAACCTAAGAGTTTATCGGACCGGACTCCAAATGTACACTTGTTTGGATTCAATCTTAACTTGTACTCCTTCAACCTCACGAACAACTTTTGCAAGTGATCAAGGTGCTCCTCTTCAGTTTGTGATCGGGCTATCATGTCATCCACGTAGACCTCTATCTCATGATGTATCATATCATGAAACAAAGCTACCATGGCGTGTTGATAGGTTTCCCCAACATTCTTCAGTCCGAATGGTATCACTTTGTAGCAGAACGTGCCCCACTGGGTGACAAATGTAGTTTTCTCCATGTCCTCAGGTGCCATTTTAATCTGGTTATAGCCTGAGAATTCGTCCATGAAGGAAAACACTTTGTGCTGGGCCGTATTGTCAACCAGGATATCAATGTGGGGAAGTGGAAAATCATATTTAGGGCTGGCCCTGTTTAAATCTCTATAATCCATGCACATTCTTACTTTGTCGTCCTTTTTAGGCACGGGAACAATGTTGGCAACCCATTGAGGATAGGAAGTGACAGCCAAAAATCCAGCATTGAACTGCTTCATGACTTCCGCTTTGATCTTCTTTGACATGTCAGGTCTCATGCGGGGGACTTTTTGTTTTACTGGTGGACAGTCTTCTCTTGTGGGTAGACGATGTACCACGATGTCTGTATCAAGTCCTGGCATGTCTTCGTATGACCAGGAAAAGATTTCAACATAGTCATGTAATAGCTGAATTAGATGCTCCTTGACACTCGGCTCTAGGTTAGCACCTACTTTGATTTCCTTTTTATCTTCCTCGGTACCCAAGTTGATTGTATCCAACAGTTCTTCATGAGGATTAATAGCTCTTTCCTCTTGTTGTAGTAGTCGGGCCAATTCCCCTGGCACTTCACAATCTTTCTCACCTTCGTATTCGGCTTGATAGATTAGATCTTCAGAGTCACTGAAGGCTATAGCAGTATCGTTACCCATGGGATCCGGAATGGAGGGGTACCTGCATTTGTGAGTGTGGGTGTGTGTAAGGGTATAGCCATCTTTAAACAATAAAAATGTAAAAGAAACACAATGAGCATAAAAGGTTTGTATGTGAAAAAAGCGTCCATGATTCATTGAATGTCATATGAAGATGAAATAAAAACCCTTACAAATGGACCATTGTGCCTCGGGTAAGACACAAGGTTTTTAAAGTGAAAATTGTTTGTGAATATTACAAGTCCAACAGAAATGCAAAAGATAAATTACTGAGAGATGAAAGTGATTGGGACAAAGTCTTTGGCTTCCCAGTTGCGAAGTCCTCCGTTGACAGTAGGAAATATCCAATCTTCTAAGCTGCCATCTTCTTCAGCATCTTCCACTGCGTTGACCTCCCGGTTACTAATCTTCAAAGGTGGCCCTCCAGCACGAGCACGACACACAACCTTTTGAGCAGTTGAAGTAAACCCCAAGCCAAACTTGTCTGATTTATACGGGATGTCCGGAAGCTTCCCTCAGATGGTGCATCCACCCTCCTCTACCACTGCCTTGGCGTCCTTTAGAGATGACATCCGAAGCAGAGGTCTTGTGATCTTGGGAATTGAGGATACCGCCTTGGTTACCGCTACTTCTTGAGAGACCTCTTTGAAATGTTGAAAAGGGGTTTCAATGAACTCTCCATCCAACTCCACATATCGGAAGGAATTTAGATGACTAATCATGTACTCCTCCTCTCCATGGACAGTTATGATCTTTCCTTGGACCGGGTACTTCAGCATTTGGTGTAGCGTGGAGGTGACAACACCGACATTGTGGATCCAGGGCCGTCCTAACAGACAAGAGTAAGAGGGACGGATTTCCATCACATAGAAAGTTGATTTGAAAATATGAGTTCCCACCTTTATCGGGATGTCCACCTCCCTGTGGACCATCCTCTTCGAACCATCAAATGCTCTCACAACTATGTTACTGGGTTTTAATGTCAGCCCCTCGCAATCCAATCTTTCAAGGGCTTTCTTCGGTAAGACGTTCAAAGATGAACCCATGTCTACCAAGACATGGGCCAGAGTCGTTCCTCTACACTCCACAGAGACATGTAATGCCTCGTTGTGCTTTCTCCCTCTGGGTGTCAAATCAGCATCAGAGAAGCCTAGGCCGTTATCAGCTGTCAAACTGGCCACACAATCTTGGAATTGGTCAGCAGACGTCTCTTGTGGCACATGGGCTGTCTTCAGAAATTTTACCAGAGCTTTCGCATGTGCCTCAGAACACAGCATCAATGCTAGCATGGAGATCTTGGAGGGAGTTTTCCCCAACTGTTCAACCATATCATAATCACTCTTCTTTATTATCCTCAAGATCTCTTCCATTTCCTTCTTGGATGTTTCGTGGATAGCTTGTAATTGAGCCTTCATCCGGACATGCTCTTCTTGAATGCTTTTTCCTCGATTTTCAACAGTAGAAGTATTGGTAGGGATAACAACAGGGGTCGCGTCGTCTTTGTCGGTAGGTGAACTTGCAGGTATGATTATTGGTACAAAGGTCTTCTTCGGAACGGCCACGGGTCCAAAAACTGCCTTTGGAGGGGCAATTTCTAGAGAGAAGATTCTACCGCTACGGGTAATCTTGCTGGTTCCAGAAATATTGCTAATGTCGGAATCTTCTTCTTCGGAGCTCACTTCTTCGGCGGTCAGCCTGTCTTGTTTAATACCATGGTAATAGATTTCTCCACCGTAATTCCACGGTACTGTCTTGTCTGATTTGTAGGAGACCGGCCCGGGCATTATAATTATGAGGGGAGTAGTCTTCGGAACTGACGTAATCCTAACGGGTCTTTTGGGGACCCTGGAAGGATTGGCGGAGATGGTTATGATTGAAACGTCATTAATAGGAATGGGTGAAACAGGAGCATTTTCGAACATAATTTCTTGGTTGTCTATCAGGCGTTGGATACCTGTCTTCAATAGAGGGAAATCAATTGATGAGGATAAACAAAGATGGTAGTCTTTATCACAACCTGGGAATATGCCAGCTTTCAGCAAGTTCATCTTAATGATCGGGAGCGGATTCGAGAGTTCATCCACTGTAGCAACAAACAAATCTTCATCAATAGCATTGGCGTTATGACTATGTCTAGGCATAGGAGCGGAAATGACATTTGGTTTCTCTGGCGCCTCAAACTCGATCTCTTTTGCATCTATGAGGTCCTGAATCTTGTTTTTTAAAGCCTAACAGTTGTTGGTGTCATGGCCCGGACTTTCGGAATGGTATGCGCATCTGGCATTCAGGTGATAATGGGGGGACGCCATATTGGGATTCTTTGGAGCCTCCTTCAAAGTCACCAAATTAGATTTCAGCAGATGTGGTAAAACCTGGGCTAGAGTCATATTAATTCTGGTGAATTGTCGGATTGGCCTTTCCACCCTTGGTTGATTACTTCTTAGTTGATCAGATGCAGATTTTGGGATCATAACGGCCCATACCATTGGTCGGCGTTCAACTCTCCCTTGGTTCCTTTGTGGATAAACAACAGATACCTCCTTCTTTCCAGTGAAAGGCTTTCTCACAACTGTAGAGGCAGATGAATCTTTCTGAATCTTTCCACTTTTTATGCCAGCCTCTACCCTTTCTCCGGTTAATATTAACTCAGTAAATCCAATAGATGAACTCCCAATCAAATGGTTGAAGAAAGGGCCTGATAGAGTACCTAAGAACATATCCACCAACTCCCTTTCAGACAGAGGGGGTTGCACTCTCCCATCTAGATCTCTCAATTTTTGCGCGTACTCTTTGAAACCTTCATTTGAAGCCATAACCATACTCTAAAGTTGAGTACGGGTAGGCACCAAATCTACATTATACTGGTACTGTTTATAGAAAGCCGCGACAAGGTCTTCCCAGCTGTGGACGTCAGCCCTTTCTAATTGGTAAAACCAATCGAGTTGTGTTCCGGATAAACTATCTTGGAAAAAAATGCACCCACAGGTCTTTATCGGTAGAGTGCGGCTGAATCTTTCTCACGTATGATCGGAGGTGCATTTTAGGACATGACACCCCATCATATTTTGCAAACAACGGCACTTTGAACTTTGGTGGAATTACAATTCCTGACACCAACCCCAATTCTTCAAAATCTAGACCTGGTACCCTCTATATTTCCATAGCGCTTAAACGCTCTTCAAGATGTCTGTACTTATCATCAGCCGGAGGATATTTCTCCTCAGAGTAGTCTTCCTCTTCTTCCTCTTCTTCAGATTCTGATGGTACTGCTGTTTCTTTTCCTTTCCCTTCTCCTTCCCCGGAAGTGGTTCCAAAATTCAAGGTCCTTCTAGTCTGTCCCTGAAATCTTCTCCCCATATTCAAAACCCCAGTGGCTTTCTTTGGTTTCTTCTTTCTCTCTTCAACAAACAGAGTCTTCAATTCATCTTGCCCCTTGGCTAGGGTCATGAGTAACTGTTGAAATTGCGTGTTTTGAGCTTTAAGATCTTTGACGGTCTGTTCGAGATCCATCTTACTAAAATAAAGAGTAGAGAGATAAGAAAACTCGTTGCAAAAGACCTGTTTATGTTATGATGAATGATATGTATATATGCAATGCTTTCAAGGATTTAAAAATTCAAGTTTGCTTTAAACAAAAAGAAACGCACGTTATATTAATAAGATAGAAATTGAGTACATCAATGCCCCTTGGGCAAAACAATACAAAATTCCAAGATAAAAAGTATTGCGCATCCTCTTTGGTGCTATGTAGGTATTTAGAGTCTGCTCCTCATGAAGTAGCCTAGTGAGTTCCAAAACCTTCTTCTCGCTTGCGTAGAATTGGGCTTCAAAAGTATCTCGCTCTCCTTTGAGCTGTATCCAATCCCTTTGTAGATCCTCGAGTTATGTGGGCATGTCAGGATGTAGGATAGTGTATGGAACTTCTCCTTCCTTAACAGGCTCAATAATCACTGGGAGAATGGACGGATAAGGCATCATAAGACTTTGAGCGCGGGTTCTTACCCACTTGAGGTAAGGCTCAAGAGGGATGGAATTCTTGTGTCCCAAAGTCTTTCTATCCACCTTGTTTAGCATCCTCCAAGCTCGGATGAATCTTTGGCGAAGACCTTGATCGTCGTTGTCGTAGTCGAAAACCAAGCCTTGAATCAGCATATCATGTGGTCCATCCCTTCGGGCATAACCAAACTGTCTTAGAGCTAAACATGGATTGTAGGTGATGCCTCCCCTAATTCCAAGTAGAGGGACATTAGGGAATTCCCCACAACGGTCAACAATGATAACATTCTCTTTGGATCGAGAGCACCAATGAATATCTGAATGTTTGAGCGTCATTAACCTTTGTGACCACCTTAATCCTTTCTCATTCTTTAAGACTGATTGGGGAAGATGAGAAATAAACCATCTTGCCAGGAGAGGAGTGCAACACATAAGATCACCTCTTTTCCTCATTGTACGAGTGTGAAAAGAGTGTAAGATATCCCCAAGCAATATAGGCACCGGGTTGTGTGACATGAAGATTTTGACGGCACTCACATCTATGAGTTGGTCAGGATTGGGGAACAAGACCATCCCATAGATAAGAAGAGCCATAATCTCCTCAAAAGCTTGCAAATCTAGGGAATTCCAACAGCTTTTGGCCTTCTCAAACAGAAACTTTGCTAAGAAGCCTTTGACACCACTTCTAGTTTCCCAATGGGTTGTGACATCAGATGAGTGCAAGTGCAGGGCTTGAGCAATCTCTTCTGGCTTTGGATCTCTTTCCGTACCGTTGAAAGGTAGTTGATTGAGAATAGGAATCCTCAAGAGTTGAGAAAATTCTTCCAAAGTAGGCACAAGCTGATAGTCAGGAAATGTGAAGCAATGATGCAAAGGGTCAAAGAACTGGAAAAGAACCTTCATCATATCCTCCTCTGTGTTGGAGGTGACCAAGTTGAGTAGACGATCATGCCTCTCGGTGAATGGAGAGTTCTAAAGGATCCTAGAAACTAGCTTCTTGAGTTGTGGAGGAATTCTCACAAGGTTGATTTGGATAGTTTTCCTGCGAAGTGAATCCATATCCTACAAAACAAGAACAAAGATGAATCTCCAAAATCCTTGAAATGGTTAGTGGATGCATATGATGTTCATGATATCCATGATGTTATGTACAAGTATGCATACACAAGAAAATCAAACAAGTTCTTAGTTTAGGCTTACATGGGGCTTTATAGGTAAGTATCCTCTTGAAGTTTAGTTGGCTCAACCTGTCCTAATAATAGTAACCGGGTTCTATGGAGCTCAATATCACTGGATTGTTTCCTTGGTCATTGTTTCAGCTCAAGCCTCTTTAATGGCGACCGAAATATCCCAAGAAACCAACCCTCAATGAATGTAGTATCGAGTATCTACCAACTTCGGACTGCACCAAAGCCGGTTATCTCACTACATCCTAAAGGCCAAGTTGGTCAAGTAAAGGGTTCTAGAAGTTCATTAGTGCTTCATGACATCACTCAGCGGCCCCGTATTCTCTTTGATTAACTCAAAGGCTACCGGTACCCAAAAATATGTCACACTAACATAGTTATTGCTTAGACCATGTCGGTATACCCCGCACAATTTCCACAACGTATTGCTATTTATCTATAATGTTTCCCAAATCTGGGTGGAGGATTCAAACCCAAACAAAGAACCATAATGTAAAGCAAACAAGTCAAACAATGTAAGCAAATAAATGTGATCTAAACCCTAAGATAACCCCACTTTTATAATATTCCCCAGCAGAGTCGCCAGTTCTGTGATGCAGTGGGAGAACTGACTTGAGGTTTTGCGTTTTGTCGCAAATGTCGCGGTTAACAAGAGTCGCCACTGAATTTTCTTTTATCCAAAAGGAAAGGTGAAAAAGCATAGGAAAGACCTTTGAGATTATTTCTTGAGTTCGGGGGGTAGATTATGAAAAGGGAAGGTGTTAGCACCCTTTTCATCCATGGTTTTCCATGGGCTCTTAGTTACTTGCTTAGATCACTTGCTTTTGTTTGTTTGAAATTGTGTTTGGTGTGGTTTTGAAAGTATTTTTAAAAGAGGCCATTCGTTTAGGCAATCTTTGTAATGATTCTCGTTCGTAAGAATGTATACAAAGATGTTTATCTTTTTGAAAATGTTTTCAATGTTTGTAAGTTGTTTTTAAAATGTGTGTGTTTGTTTTGAAAATAGCAAGGATTGTTGTTTGAAATAGAGAAAGTAACTAGAAGCTATCTACCTACTCAAATGTCTTTCTTATGTATTTTCTATTCCTTTGACATTGTTGGCTTACCAATGATTTGGTAAGCAACCCTATCTTTGGATGTAAACGGGACGGGCGTGGGTCAATGTATAACCATGATTAGCAATGTTGCAAAGTATCTTAGCATTTTGAGGGACCAAGATCATTTTGTAAGGCAACTTTTGAATAGCGTCATCGAGGGACTATGATCTTATATTTGTTTTGTTTTGCCAAGATACTTCGCATGCGTAACATGGCCATTTTTGTTTTAGGCAACCAAGTGGGGAAACCCTAAGGGTGCTTGTGTGAAAGTGTGTCATTTTCATGCTTTTATTTTTGTCTTGTAATTAGGGTTTTCTATTTGCTTTGTTTTGTTCTTGTCATGCAAACCCTAATTACTAATCATGGCATATAAAGCGATAAATTGCATAATGTAAATATTTCTAAGCTATTACAACAATTTATGGGAGGGGGGAATACAAATTTGAATAGGGATTTGCAAGAATATAAACCTAAATAAATTATTACAACCAAATCGAATTTGTACGAATTAAGATAAACACAATACAATATTCAAAATGCAATGCAATGTACATGTAAGAAAAGATTTTCGTGTCTTGTTTTTATGTAAAAGAAAATTTAATCTAAACCTAAAAAGATAAGGGAAAAGATTTAATTTTTGAAAGGGGTTTAACCCTAATTTTTATTTAAAAGAAAATAAAGTTTTTATATGTATTATTTTGTGCATTTTCTTGTGTAAAAAATAATAAATAATATTGTATATAAATATTAAAATTATATATATATATGCAAAAATAGGTATTTATAAGTATGAAATGCAAAATAAATTAAACTAAATATATTTAATTATATTTACAAGTTTATTAAGAAAATAAATGATATATATTAAAAATAGAATATATTTTTATGTGAGAAATAAAATAAAAAAATAAAATAAAAGTGCAATATTACTAATTTATATTTTTGGGATTTTTATTCATTAAAGAAAATATTTTAAAAATTAAATGTGAAAATAAAACAAAATAAAAATGAAAAATAGAAAGTTAGCAAAGGGGGTGATATAGCAGATTTGGTGGTAGTGTACTAGCAAAAATTCCTGGCCCAAACAGACCAAGCCCATCCTGCAAAAAATGAAATGGAAAAGAAAAAAGAGTGAAAAAATACAAAAGTAGCGCGCCCAGGTTCGAACCCAGGACACGGGTCTCACCAGCGCGCTACTTTGCCACTGGGGTGACTATACTTCCATTATCTTTACTGAAATGAAAATAATATATTACAAAACGTGCCCTATGCCCTGTTTCATCTTCTTCCTCAAGCTTTGGCCAGACACCCTGTAACTTCTTCATACTTCCATAAAAATGAAAATGCATAACATAAAAATTATAGTACTTGAACTCACGATTCCAACCATGTAAGCTATGTAATCTAACTATCAAAGATAAAAGAGAATTTTAAAATCCCTAAATCTTGACCTAATATTTCCAGAAATTTCAAGTTCAAATTCTCTCAGCACAAGTAAAATCAACGCAAGATAATGGTATGTACAACTTCGTTATGATGAAGACTACATTTTTATTCACAGATCGTGGCCTAAGGTTGCCTGTACAAGGAGATAGAGTTTGAAATTTTACCTCCTTCAGTTGGAATCGTGAAATGAACTGGGTTGAGTTTGAGGGAGGCCTGATGCTTGCTTGAGCTTCCCTGAATCTATTCCAACCCTTTCCTTGCTCTGAAAGTAGCTGGAACTCCTTGGCCAAGTCAATCTGCAAGCTCTGAAGTCAACAATGGAAGATGGTGGAGGAGTGATTACAGAACAGGGATGATGGCCTGGATTGACTAGGTATCAAGTATGTAAGGTGTTTGAAAGATCTAAACACAAAACGCATGAGCCAAATGGGAGATGGATGTGCTTATGCCAAGTCTGCAGTTTTTGGACAATTTTTTGGTGTTTTGCTGGTTGAGAGTGTTTCAGGTCCTTTCCAATCATGTTATATGTTGTATATTGTTTGTATATTAGTATTGGAATGGTTTTGTGTCAACCCTCTATCAGCTGTGCAAGCCCTATCCTTTTTGCAACTTTTCTTGTACTTGAAGCAAAGTGATAAGACAAAGCTCACATGCTTGTACTGGCTTCCTTAGGGTTGGTATTTCTTCCCTACAAGTTGCCTTTGGTCTGTGGTACTTGTATGTATCAAGGGGACATGTCCAATGCTCAAGATTGCGAAGTTTGCAAAAGTTGCTCTTTTTCAAAATGGTATTGGAACCTTTTTGCCATAAATGAAATTACAAGTTGGATAAAGGTTCAAAAGCATGGACAAAATATTTTTCAATTGATTAAGCATTTAATTAAGGAGTTTGGAACAAGTTTAGGACCTGTACAACATGAATTAGCCAGCATAGGATTGATTTGCAACTTTGTTCTTCATGAAATGGCTTGGACAAAAAGTGAGAAATTGCCAACTTCATCTCTTCGATTCTCCCTACTCAAAAATGATCTTGAGGAGTTCTTGGACATTTTGGAAATCTTGCAATGTGCTATATAATTCATCTTTGAAATGAATTTTTAGATACCTCTTGGAACTAGGTGAAAAATTTCCATGAAGTTGGGTCCAAAACCTGCCTAAATTAGGGCAAAATTTCACTAAGTTAACAAGTTCATGACCATGTATTCACAAATTTATATCTTGAGATCCAATCATTTATAGGGAAAAGTTTGTGAGGAAAATTTGTAGATTTCATGGAGGTCTACAACTTTCATGTTGTGAATTTTCCTTGAATCTTTATGCATCATGGTGTAAAAGTGGCCTAAAGTTGAGAAAAAATAAGAATTTTCTATACTTAGAAAATTTCTAAGTTAGGAAAAATTTCAAATTCAAACCCTAATTTTCAAATTTGGTTTTCTTGGTGAACAAGTTTCACATTTTGGCATGTTTTGATGAATTATGACCCTTTGTACTTGATTTTGACCAAAAAGTCAAAGTTTGACTTTTCAGTATACAATTGACTTTTGATCAGTTGATTGCAAATTTCATCTGTCAATCCAATGAATTTGAGATGTTTTGAGCCATGTAATTAAGTCAAGATGATTCCATTGAATCCTTGAAATCATGCTTGAACTCAATTGGTCACTTGCTAGGTTAAAAATAAGAAATTGCCCTTCCTCAGTCAAAACCCTAATTTTGACCATTTTGCCCTTTTGATGATTTGATCAAATTTCTTGAGGAGTTGTAATCCAAACTTGATCAAATGGTACATATGAGTCTAAAATGTTGATGTGGATAAAAAATTATGAAGTTTGACTGTAAATTGGCCATGGCTGACTTTTTCCTCAATACAGCTGATTTTTAGGTCAATTGTCCAATTGACTGATCAAAAATGTGGTTCAAGGCTTGAAACTTGTCATGAGTGATCTTAGGGGTCCATAATAATGTTTGAAAGTAATATAAAGCATTGATAGTACAAAAATCTTTGTGCAAACTCAAACCCTAATTTTGGGTTATCAATGCAAGATGAGATGTCTTGAGCTGACCAAACCCTAATCTTGTCTTGAGTTAAAGAGATCTTGTGAGAGAAGTCTAGATAAATGAGAGGGCAAATTTTGGGGTACAACATCTGCCCATGTTCAATCTTCTTAAACCTGAAGAGTTAGATTGGCGAGTTTTGCCGTTCGTGACTTGAAGGTGAAAGATGATTGGACATTAGAGTGCCTATAAATTTGCACTCGACGACGTGTAGTTTAGAGAATGGGCTTAAAGATGCTATTTAGAGAGGTGATAGAAAGTTGTAGGAGATGGGCTTGTAGATGCCATCCAAGAATGTTTGTTGAATTGCGAGTTGCAAGCTGAAAGAATGAGTATCAGAATGGTGTCCGTGTTTGAAACGTATCTGAGCTGTATCTGATAGTTGAGATCTGAATGAGTAACAGAATGGCAATCGTGTCTGGGGCGTATCTGAACTGTATATGGACTTGAAATTGAATGAGTAACAGAATGGAATCCGCGTCTGGAGCGTATCTGAACTCGAAATTAAATGAGTAACAGAATGGCATCCGTGTCTGGAGCGTATCTGAACTGTATCTAGAAGCTGAATCTGAACGAGTATCAGAATGGCATCCGTATCTGGAGCGTATCTGAACTGTATCTAGAAGCTGAATCTGAATGAGCATCAGGATGGCATCCGCATCTGGAGTGTATCTGAACTTGAAGTATGAATAAGTGTTAGAATGACATCCGTATCTGGAGCGTATTTGAACTGTATCTGAACTTGAAGTCTGAATAAGTGTTAGAATGGCATCTGTATCTGGAGCGTATCTGAACTGTATCTGAACTTGAAGTCTGAATAAGTGTTAGAATGGCATCCGTATCTGGAGCGTATCTGAACTGTATCTGAAGGTTGAATCTGAATGAGTATCAGAATGACATCCGTAACTGGAGCGTATCTGTACTATATCATGATTGCATATTGTTAGCGGTAGCTGTTAATCTTATTCTGAAAAGGGTAAAATGTTAGCTGAAACATAAAATTATGTTGCATGAAATGTATGATGCAATATGTATTTTATCAATGTTTATGATATATGGATGTAATGTATGCGCATGTAAGCTGATTTGCTGTATTGCTGAGGAAAATAAATCCTTGACTGCTGCTGAGGATATGTGGACTCTTCATGTCTTGAAGTTGGAGTATTGACCAAAATTCTGTTGTTAGAGCAATGCCGTATACTGCTTGAGGAATCTTCTTGGGGAATCCAGAGTATTTTGATAACTTCTACTGGGGATAGATGGGAGTCTTGGCTCCGCTAAGGCGTAACAGAAGTCAATTGTTATCCGAATGGATTTCAGGCTTCAAACAATTTACTGGGGAATTTTGGAGAAACTGGATGGTTTCCGCCGGGGATTGATAGTTTGAAGTTTTAGTTCCGCTGGGGATTTAAGTGACATACTGTGGGGATTGCTCATGGAATAGCCTAAAGACGTTTTCCTATTCTTTCAATCTGTCAGTAATTGTCTTTTTTCATTTTGTTTATTTGTAAACAATAATTATGTTCAAATGCATATGTTCATTAATGAATCATTGGACGTTTTTGCAAATAAAACACAAGTGTAAAGAAAAAGGACAAATATTTTTCTGTATTTGAAAGAGATATCTTTGTATTTACTTTTGAATAAGTATTTTGTACAAAGGAGACAGACATCCTAGTAAGAGGATGGTGCCGTAAAAGTAAAATTTTTTACAAAGAAAGATAGCTATGTGTGATAATCCCATGGGGTTCCCATTCTGCTATAGCCTCCGTATCTCCGAATATCTTGTCCATTTGTTGCTTCGTTCGAAGATGATTGAATTGATCAAAAGCTTCGAGTTTGTCATTGGAAGTCAAGAGGTTGTTCACAAAGTGATCCGACGGGACATAGTCACACGCTTTAATTCCCTAACTTTTACCTGGACCGCCCTTTCGGGTTTTCAGTCCACCGGGAAACCCTTTTTTGCCCAAGTCGCCCTTTGGGGTTTTCAACTTGCCGGGTGTACATATTTTTTTATTTTTATCCCTAATTTTTGCCCGAACCTTTTGGTTCGCCGGGATGCCCTTTTTTTGCCTAGGTGTGTCAACCTAGCGGGTCTCTTATGCGTAGTATCTTTTGACAATGTCCGCGTTCGTAGGGTGTGGCAAGTCATCGCCGTCCATGGTGGTTAAGATCATTGCCACACCGGAAAAGATGTTCTTGATTACAAATGGTCCTTCATAGGTAGGAGTACATTTTCCCCTGGGATCACTTTGTGGCAAGATGATACGTTTGATCACTAGATCCCCAACTTGATATACTTGGCGTCTGAATTTCTTGTTGAAAGCCTTGATCATCCGTTTTTGATACATCTGACCATGGAAAACAACAGTAAGTCTCTTTTCATCAATTAAGTTCAGTTGATCAAGTCGAGTCTGGATCTAATCGTCTTCATTCAAACCTACATCCTTCGTAATTCTCAAAGAGGGGATCTGAACCTCAATAGGCAAGACAACCTCCATTCCATAAACCAAAGAATAGGGTGTTGCCCCAGTTAATGTGCGAGCCGTGGTACGATACCCGTGGAGAGCAAATGGTAGCATCTCATGCCAGTCCTTGTAGGTGATTTTCATTTTTTGTATGATCTTTTTAATGTTTTTATTTGCAGCTTCAACGACACCATTCATCTTTGTCCGATAGGGGGATGAATTGTGATGCTGAATCTTGAACTGCTCGCACAAGGTGGTGATCATAGTATTGTTAAGGTTTGTACCATTATCAGTGATGATCCTTTCTGGGATACCATACCGGCAAATGAGATTCTGCTTGATGAAGCGGGCAACAACATTCTTAGTAACTGATGCGAAGGAAGCTGCTTTGACCCATTTTATAAAATAGTCAATGGCCACTAGAATGAAGCGGTGTCCATTGGAGGCTGTAGGCTTGATCTCCCCAATCATATCGATTTCCCACATAGCAAAGGGCCAAGGAGTTGTCAAGACATTTAGAGGAACCGGAGGCACATGCACCTTATCTGCATAGATTTGACACTTATGACAGGTCCGGGAGTGTTGATAGCAGTATGCTTCCATGGTAGACCAGTAATAGCCCGCCCATAGGATTTTCTTCGCCATTGTATGCCCATTGGAGTGAGTGCCAAAGGTACCTCCATGTAATTTAGCCATGATCTTTTCAGCCTCAATCTTATCCACACAACGGAGAAAAACAGAGTCATGATTGCGCTTGTACAGGATGCCATTACTCAGGAAGAACTTAGCAGAGAATCTCCTTAAGAACTTTTTATCATTGATTGAAGCTCCTTCTGGATATTTCTGAGCCTCGAGATACCTTTTGACTTCATGAAACCAAGGTTAGTCCACTACTTTTTCAGTATTAATCTCGTGACAGTGTGCTGGTTCATCCATTCGTTCAATGGTGACCTGGGGAGCTTCGTCATCCCAATTAAGTTTAAACATAGATGACATTGTGGCTAGAGCATCTGCTAACTGATTCTCTTCTCACAGGAAATGCTCGAAGGTAATCTGCTCAAAATGTGGTAGCAATGTCAAAACATGTTCTTTTAAGGGATAAGATTTGGATGCTTAGTGTCCCACTCTCCTTTGATCTGACTGATGACCAAAGCTGAATCTCCAAACACATATAAAGATTTGATTCCCAAGTCTATGGCAGCCTTGAGACTAAAGATGCATGCTTCGTATTCTGCCATGTTGTTCGTACAATTGAAGCAAAGTCTGGCAGTAAAGGGAGTATGACCATTCGAATATGAATTCAGAAAGCCGTTCGAAGGAAGTAACAAGGCCCATTCGAAGGAGGCCATCAGCCATTCGAAGGAGCCTCGTCAGGGAATTTGAAGGTCAGTTGCACAATCATTCAAATTCAAAAGGGACAAGATCCCTTAACTTTGGCCAAGGTTACGTTTTACATTCATGGCATTCAAACGACCGTTACCAGCATCATTTCTCTTGTCCCCTCACACCCCTATAAGTATGAGGCCAATGACACATTACAGAGGGATGAAAAAAAAGAGGAAGACGAAGAAGGAGGAAGCACTAAGAATTCCTCAAATTTTCAAAGAATTCCAGAGTTTCCACAACCCTCGTTGCAGGATTTCCCACACTCAGGATTCCAAATCGAAGCATCCCGCTGTTGGTAGACTTTCAAATCTTCGGTTATAATTTCATAATGCATTAGTGTTTGTTCATTGGCTTTGCTCGATTTAGTTTCAGAACTGAGGGCCTGGTTTTCGACACCAGGTCCACTTTGGTTTTATTTTGTCTCTAGCACTCCAAATATGGCCCTAATAGACTGATGTATATAGGATCGAAGGTCCTGAGTTTGACACCCAGGTCATATTTTTCGCTAACGTCTGTCTTGCAGGTTTAGATCGAAAAACCATGCCTCCCCCAGATTGAAAGGGATGACTCCCTTCCCTGGATCGAAGAGGACCTTTTCCCCTGGGTCGAAGAACCAGACCTTGCCCAGGATCGAAGAACCATGCCTGGCCCAGGATCGAAGAATCATACCTGGCCCAGGATCAAAAGACTGTCCTCTCCTTGGATCGAAGAACCATGCCTGGCCCAGGATCGAAGAATCATACCTGGCCCAGGATCGAAAGACTGTCCCCCCTTTGATCGAAATAGCCTTTTCCCATTTTCATTTTTTTGGCTTTTTTTTGCTTGTTTCTCTTATTTTCTTGCTTTTTTTATTATATTGAAACAAAAAACCACAAAAAGACATTAGGATAGTTTTTTTTCTATTAAATTAATTTTATTAACTAATCTTTTAATTATCTTAACATTTTCCCAAAAAAATAAAATGAAACAACAAAAAGATTTTTATTCTTAGGATTTTTAGACGTTATTTTCAAATTCGCATGCATTTTATTTTACCGTAACTGCTCACAGCTGTAATAGCTTTAGATTTAAAATTTTTGCACTTTTAGTTTCTCGCATTTATATGTAATTATCCTGAAGCCTTGTAATAGAGTAGGACCTCTATATTATGCATTTTACTGTTTTTCTTATTAATTGCTAGTAATTAGGATTGTATGATACAACTAATAAGTAAACTCTAGCAAACTTAACAAAAAGACAAAAAATAACTGAAACACAACACAATTGCACACAAGCACCTCTAAGGCACGCCTACTTTGGTTGCCTTTAAAAAATAGTCATGAGGCAGGAATGCTTTAACAAAGACCCGTAAAAATCAAAATATCATAGTCCCTCGATGACCCTACAGTTGCCATATCGGTAAATGATCTAGTCCCTAAGAACAGAATTGCTAAAGCATCTCCATAATTGCCTTCGTGACTGTAACGTTCCTTCGATTATCCCTCAACATCCAACGATAGGGATACCTACTCACTAATAGTAGGATAACACTGTCTAAAGGATAGGAGGAAAAGAATGACCCTTTTCGAGTATAAAAGTAGATAGCTGTTAGAAGGTTTCTCAAAACATTTTGCACTTACATAAATACTACTTTTCAAAAACAATTTTCAAAACATTTTCTTTGTTAACACTCTTGAGGACTGATACAAGAGTTAAATGCAAAGCAAATTTCCGCACTAAGGCATTTTCCAAACATTTTCAAAACACACAAAGCACAAAGGTATTTCAAAATGAGCAAATCTCTAAGAGCCTGTGGAAAACCACAGATGGAAAGGGTGCTAACACATTCCCTTTCCATAATCTACCCCCCTTACTCAGAAAATCTCGAAAAAGGTCTTTTTCTATTCTGTTCACCATTTCCTTTGTTGGATAAAATAAAAGTCGGTGGCGACTCTTGCTTACCACAACATTTGCGAACATAAACGCAAAACCAGTATTAAATAGTCGATTCTGCCACCGTATCACAGAACTGGCGACTCTGCTGGGGATTATAAAAGTGAGGTTTACCTTAGGGTCTAGATCATTTCTAAATTGTTTGCTTGTTTGTTTGATTTAATTTTAATGGATTATTTGGGTTACTATAGACCCTACACCCGGATCTGGGGACACCTTTTAGGTAAGTAGCAATAGATCGTGGAAACTGTGTGGGGTATACCAACATGGTTGAAGCGATGGCTACGTTGATGCGACACTTTGGTTGGTACCAGTATCCATTGAGTTAATCAAGGAGAATACGGGACCGTCGTGTGGTGTCATAAAGCGTCAACTAACCTTAGAACATTGAAATGAACAACTTGTCTATTAGGACATAGCGAGATGGCCGTCTTTGCTGTATCCCCAAAGTCGACAGATACTCGATGCTGAGACTTGACTCTTGGGTTTTGTTTGGTTGCGAGTCAATCACCTATCGAAAAAAGCTTATGGGAAAGGTCAGTGATATTGAGATCCCTTAGAACCCGGTTACTATTTATAAGACAGGTTGAACCAATCCAACTGCAAGAGGGTACTACCTTAAAACCCATGCAAGCCTTAAACATAAGGTCTTGGTGTGATTTGCTTGTTGCTTGATATGCATGTGATTTCTTACCATAATCATGACATCATAACATGGCATATCATACTAACCATTTCAAGGATTTTCTAGGGCTTATCTTTGTCTTGTTTTGTAGGACATGACATCCACTCGCAGGAACATTATCCAAATCAATCTTGTGAAAGTGCATCCTCAACTCAAGGAATTAGCGTCAAGAATTCCTGAAAGCTCTCCCTTCACTGAAAAACATGGTCGACTTCTCAACTTGGTCACTTCAACCCCTGATGAAGAAATGTTAAAGGCGCTATTTCAGCTCTTTGACCCGTTGCACCACTGCTTCACTTTTCCAGATTACCAGTTAGTGCCTACTATGGAGGAATTCTCTCAGTTATTGGGGGTACCTATCCTTGATCAGCTACCATACAACGGTACAGAAAGAGACCCAAAGCCTGAAGAGATTTCTCAAGCTCTGTCTTTACAACAGTCTGATGTAGTGACAAATTGGGAAACCAGAAGATGTGTCCAAGGATTTCCAGCTAAGTTTCTTCTTGAGAAAGCCCATTATTTTTGGGATATCCTGGATTTACAAGCTTCTGAGGAGGTGTTAGCCCTTCTCATCTATGGGATGGTACTATTCCCTAACACAGACCAACTCATAAATGTGAATGCAGTTAAGATTTTTCTATCGCATAATCTGGTACCTACTTTACTTGGAGATATTCTACACTCTCTGCATACTCGCACTCTAAAGAGAATAAGGACCCTTATGTGTTGCACTCCTCTATTGGCTAGGTGGTTTATTTCTCACCTACCCTGGTCTATCTTGAGAAATGAGCAGGGTATGAGATGGTCTCATAGGCTGATGTCCCTTACACATTCAGGCATTCATTGGTGTTCCCGGTCCTTGGAGAGTGTCACCATCATTGATCGCTGTAGGGAATTCCCTAATGTCCCTCTCTTAGGCATTAGGGGAGGAATCACTTATGATCCTTGCTTGACGCTGCGACAATTCGGTTATGCTAGAAGGGATGGTCCTCATGACACACTCATCCAAGGAATCATGTTTGACTATGAGAATGATGTTCAGGGTTGTCGTAAGAGGTTCATTCGAGCTTGGGGCATGATAAACAGAGTTGATAGCAAGACATTGGGGCACAAGAATTCCATCCCTCTTGACCCTTGCCTCAAATGGGTGCGAGCTCGTGATCAATGTCTTATGATGCCTTACCCTGCCATTTTACCTGTAATTATGGAGCCAATTGCTGAAGGAGACACTCCTTACGTTGTTCTTCATCCCGATATGCCAACTGACCTTGAGGAGCTACGGAAATTCTGGATCCAACTCAAAGAAGAACATGATACTTTCGAATCCCAATTCTACGCCAACGAGAAAAATGTTCTAGAACTCACCCGGTTACTTCATGAGGAGAGGAGCATAAATGCCTACATTGCACCAAAAAGGATGTGTCCATGGGAAGCTTAAAGTTTTTCTTTTGCTTTGTATTTTTTATTGTAGCTTTAATCCCTTTGTAAGCCTAAGAGGCATCGTTGTGACCAATAAAAACTTCTTGATGCAATTAATGTTTGCTATCTTTTTGTTTAAGAAAATTTGAGTCTTAGAAATCCTTGAAAACATTACATACATATATCATACATATCATTGCATAAACAGGTTTCACAACAGGTTTTCTAACACCCCATTTCTACCCGGCGGATAATAATAAAATCAGAGTTCAACATAAATAGGATGCTACATTTACAACTTAAAATCAACATCATTTACCTGCATATAAAACAAATACATAACACTTAATTCGGATGAACCGATAACAGCCTGATTTATTCTTTAAAATCAAACAACTTTTTATTGATAAGAAGCGGAATATACATACTCAACTTCAATTCACTTAACATCTTTTATTCAACTAAAACAACCTCAAGACAACAATTATTTCATGTAATCAACTTAAAAATTTAGCAACTGAAATAATAATCAACAACTAAACATCAAACGTTCATCCCCTCGAGTGCTACGTATCAGAGCGACAACACCGACTCGAACTAACGAGGTAATAACTATCCTTCTTGATTACCTGCATATTACCAACAGAGGGAGACATTCATACAGAAGGGGTGAGATATCAAACTATATAATTAGTCATATGATAAATAGTATATTAAATCATATCATATAAAATCACCACTTCACAACTTACAAACAACTTTAATCACAATAAAACATCAACACTGCATAAATACTAAATTCACAACTTTTAGATAATACTTGTCACAACAAGTCAACAACATAAAGCAACAACAGATCTATCTTCACCACAACTCAAGATGCAACATCAAATGCGACTCAATCACAATGCACATGCATGTGGTACCATCAGAGCAGAACTCCCAACTTAAAAATTGCCAATTAATAAAGGCATCAACAAGGCATAAGCCTTCTTTGCAGTTTTACAATATAGGCCTTCATAAAATCCGCCAATATAGGCCATCACAGAGTATGCAAATGTATGTGACTTAATGAATGCACCATCACATACTAACAACAATCATCATTCATTGCAAGGCATAAGCCCACATCACCATTATTACCAGTAAATAGAGGTAATTCATCATCATATAAAATCTCTGCAACTTCACATTATCAATAAGAATTCACAGAGACAATCACAACAACATAACATCTCAATATTGGCCATAGGCCTACAACATAATATTGCCCATAAATAGAGGCAATTCAACCAAATTCATCATCACCTGCAATTTCATATTTTTCAGCAAGGTATACAACACAATTCCATAAACCGGAACCATTCAAATTAATTCGACTTCACCTGTAAATCAACTTTACTCAACATAATTCTAATAAAACAAACCAACTAAAAATACCCATATGTATATACAACTCACTCCGACAATTTCAACCAATTCCGGTTAACTACTTTTACCGCCTAAATCTACAAATTCGGCTAATCGGTACTGTTTTATATACTGTTATTACTACTATTTATTTATACGGCTACTAATCAATTTATTCTACTAAATTATGCTACCTCGGTTATTCAGCTTACTGCTATTATTGGTCTATGCAAAATTACTTGTTTGCTATCTACAACTTCTATTACTACAACTTTCTGCCAGTGACAAATATTAGTTATAAACCAAAACCAATTTCAACTTATTCCTCCTGTTACTGAAATTCTCTGTTATCCTTTCTGTATGATATTTTTCAATTTCTATATCTACTGATACTTCCTAACTGTGCTCAGCTAAATTATTCCATACACTATTATTTCTGCTACTGATGCATATACATCCTGGTATTCATTTGACTAAAGCATTACAATTTATTCCTGCAACTTCTTTAATCCAATTTGATACTAAATTATTTTACTAATTATATTAACTTATTAATAATATAAGATATGACATAGTCTTTCCACCATGCCTATATGTTCTTTCGAGTCTCATCTCAGGACAACAACTCAATAATAGCCATAACAACATCATAACAGAAATACAATTTAAATAAATTGCAGAAGAACTTCATCAACACATTATGAACATTCACTGACAACAAAAATAGCAGGACAGATAATCTTCACAGAATCACAATATAACCGAATCGACAACAATTCATGGCACAAATTTATATAACCCAACCCCACATACGGTTTATCATATACCCGGTTATAGAGATTGAACCCCACCCTTACCTAGTTTGGATTAAAGGTAACTCTAAGGGTCTCCGATTAAATCTCCTCTTGGCCGCTTGGTGTAACTTCCACGTATCCCTCTTCTTCTCCTCAAAACCTTATTTTTCTCTTCTCTGCAACTTCTCTTGTACCAAAACCTTCCAAGATTTTTTCTCTCTAGATCAGAATCAAAGCTGCAAATTTCCCAAATATGCAGCTACAGTGCGATGATGATATCTCCCAACTAAGACCTTATTTTGAAGAACCCAACGGTCAAAAGTTAGATGTAGGTGTTGCGAACCTACCCTCAAAATTTGAGCATGATCCAACGGTTGAAAATCAGGGATTGTCGATTTAGTGAGATTGTTGCAATAAAAAAGGGAATGAGTTTCTCCCATATATTATCTCACTTTTTCTCAATTAACCTAATTCCTTTTTTTATATCCACTTAACCTTGTAATTCTAGTAATTCTTATTGGATCAATATCCACACTCCCATATTTACTACATGACATCACTTAAATAAGCCCAACAATTAATCTTATAATGCTCCAATATATTTAATATTATTAAACCACCATTTAATCAAATAATGTCACAGAGTAACTTAACAATAATTCACAATATTTCTCAACTCCAACTAATAATTTTAATTAAATAATTAATTAAATTATCGGGGCGTTAAAACTCTCCCACACTTAGGATATTTTCGTCCTCGAAAATCTACCCGATACTTCCATCCTTAACGCGAACCTCGTATCCAACTCTCTAATCCTCAAACTCCGCATTTACCAACACTTAGGCCACTACTTTTTGACATAGTAACAACTCAATCATGATGTAAATCTACTAAACGCATGCTAATCACTCAACACCTTCATGACATACCCGTTAATAACTTACCAACCTTTTCGGCAACACTCTGACATAACAACTCCCACAAGAGAAATGTAACAACCATAACTCAATTATACTTGGATATACCACGTCACCTTTTAACAACTTTCCCAACACCAAAGCGCGTATGCAACTTTATTCTCATACGTATATGTATATCAACTATCGATAAAATATCAACAACTCTATTCACCATTATAGTGACATCAACATAGTCAACAAAATTAACTTCATCATATTATAGGATATTATTCATCACTTACGGTAACCAACAATAACATCTCAATAATGATAACAAAATCATTACAACATCAACTTAACTGTATAACTCAACAAGCATACCCATAGCTCATCATCAACCAACAATCCACAACAATCTTCTTATAAAATCCGCAAATATTTACTAGCAAACATAGTGCCCTAGCACAACATCTCTATATCAACCATCCATAAAATCAAGCATGTAAATTAAGACACACCATTCCCATAGGCTTCTGATGTTTTAATCTTTCATTTCTAACGAGTCGTACACGCATAACAATTGCGCCACATCACGCTTCAGCTGCGCAACTCTGATCATCCATCTTAAGTTATCGTCCTCATTAAATTTGTTGTCGATTATATGGTTTACAAGTTTCAATCTAATCCTAAACTTTCTTTAACATCTGTCATAAAATTGTTGTTCACTTGATATTCTCAATCTTTCACTTTGCGACATTAGCTCGCATACAAACCCACTACTCTGAATTGTTCATTACGTCTCAACTCTCACTCAACGAATCCTCTACTATTTCACACAACTAGTGAGCGATTATTCTCGCGATATAACATCCATACTTTTTCACACTATTAAGATAGCAATACAAATCTATAACATCCAACATAATCTCATCTACTATTAACAATGGATTGAGGGTGATCAATTCCTCTATTTGTCAATTAGTATTCGATAACCATAAGGGAGTATAAATCGTCGTACCAAACTATAATAGCGTTTCCTTAAAACTCGTATTCAAGTTTTCTAAAACACAACAGGTTTAATCCTCATTCACCCACCATCCCACAATGATCAATCCTTTTCTAACTCGAGATCTGTTGGCATATCAATACATTGCAAATCCTTCCACTCTAGTCCGAGTCTTTATCTATATAAAGGATTCTAACAACATTCTTAAACTCTTAATCCTCTTCCGAATTTCACAACATCAAAAATATATGTATCTCCACCTCTCAAACTCATTCCAATCACACTCTCAATATTATCATCTTATCTAACAACATTTCATATATATATACATCTCAAACAACTACGATAGTAATCATCTAAGCTCAACAAGCTACTAACCTCTATAACAGACTTCATCGTTCTCCAACTTAGAACTGCATTCACCTTGAATGGATCTACATACACTTTCACTTGGAAATAAAATTACTCAAGATAACTCTTCTCCCAAAACTATAACATACATCCTGACAACTTAGCATAAATCTTCCTCCTTTTCGACACCGTAAATTCCACACATCTTTGCACTATCGTATTTCATTCTAATTAATAACACCAAATCTTTCCAAATGATACCTTTGATTTCAAAAATTACTTTAAATAAATCTTTCAATTACTCCTTTAATTCACCCAACTCGGACGTTGACGTCCCGTACAACACTGAAGAACAAGTCTAGTCCCAAAGACAAGCTTAACAACAAACTGCACTTACTTCCAATATTATCACGTGATAAATGAATCTATTACAGCTACTGGAAACATTTTTAAAATGAATCTAATTTTGTTAGCTTTCCAACACTTCAAATGGAACTCAAATCGGATGCCCGAAACTCTAGTTATGAATTTTTGAAGTCCCATAATAATTCTACAGTTTCCTGCGATTCGCTTACGAAAATTCCACTCCGAAACTCATTTGTCTTCAACTTAGACATATTCCAAATAACTCTTAATATATCTCGTGCTCTCAAACTTATTATAACTCAACAGATGCATTCCTTCGCCAAAGTTCAGGTTCCAAAACACAAGGGCAACAATTCTTTTTGCAACGCTACTCACTTCTTCAAGTTTCGACTCAGACTCGCGATTCACAACTACTTATCAATGTCAACTACTTCCGACAATCACTTATGTGATCCCAACACAAAAGTTACAACAACTTTATTACTCTATCATTGTTCAAACATTGACATCTTACACTTGCTTCGTAAATAAACAAATATTACACCGCTCTTCATTCTTCGAGAAGTAAGCACCAACAATGTCTGATCAATTTCTCTCAAGGCGCTCTAACTCGACTAACAACAAGACCTTGAATCCAAGTCACCTTCAAATTCGGGAACAACAAGACTCCAACAATTCTTGCATTGTCGTTTTCGGTAGCACACCGAACCAACACCTTTCAATTGAACATATCCGAGAAGCAAAGCTTGTCCCCCACTTATCTTCAACCAACTTCCCGCAATTAAGGCAAACAAGCACCGACAGTGCTTCACACACTTGTTGTGCACTAAAGAACAAACAACATTAGACAACTTGGTCAGACGGACCGACCTGCTATATTACCACTAATATAACACCTTATTTCTACCCGACGGATAATAATAAAATCAGAGTTAAACATAAATAGGATGCTACATTTACAACTTAAAATCAACTTCATTTAACCGCATATAAAACAAATACATAACACTTAATTCGGATGAACCGATAATAACCTGATTTATTCTTTAAAATTAAACAACTTTTTATTTATAAGCAGCGAAATATACATACTCAACTTCAATTCACTTAACATATTTTATTCAACTAAAACAACCTCAAGACAACAATTATTTGATGTAATCAACTTAAAAATTCAGCAACTGAAATAATAATCAACAACTAAACATCAAACGTTCATCCCCCCGAGTGCTACATATCAGAGCGACAACACCGACTCGAACTAACGAGGTAATAACTATCCTTCTTGATTACCCGCACGTTACCAACAGAGGGAAACATTCAAACAGAAGGGGTGAGATATTAAACTATATAATTAGTCATATGATAAATAATATATTAAATCAGATCATATAAAATCACCACTTCACAACTTACAAATAACTTTAATCACAATAAAACATCAACACGACATAACTACTAAATTCACAGTTTTTAGATAATACTTGTCACAACAAGTCAACAACATAAAGCAACAACGAATCTATCTTTACCACAACTCAAGATGCAACATCAAATGCGACTGAATCACAATGCACATGCATGTGGTATCATCGGAGCAGAACTCCCAACTTAAAAATTACCAATTAATAGCGGCATAAACAAGGCATAAGCCTTCTTCGCAGTTTGCCAATACAGACTTTCACAAAATCCGCCAATACATGCCATCACAAAGTATGCAAATGTATGTGACTCAATGAATGCACTATCACATACTAACAACAATCATCACTTATCGCAAGGCATAAGCCCACGTCACCATTATTACCAGTAAATAGAGATAATTCATCATCATCTAAAATCTCTGCAACTTCACATTATCAACAAAAATTCACAGAGACAATCACAACAACACAACATCTCAATATTGGCCATAGGCCTACAACATAATATTGCCCATAAATAGAGGCAATTCAACCAAATTCATCATCACCTGTAATTTCATATTTTTCAGCAAGGTATACAACACAATTCCATAAACCGGAATCATTCAACTTAATTCGACTTCACCTGCAAATCAACTTTACTCTACATAATTCTAACAAAACAAACCAACTAAAAATACCCATATGTATATACGACTCACTCCGACAATTTCAACTAATTCCGGTTAACTACTTTTACTGCCTAAATCTACAAATTCGGCTAATCGGTACTGTTTTATATACTGTTATTACTACTATTTATTTATACGGCTACTAATCAATTTATTCTACTAAATTATGCTACCTTTGTTATTTAGCTTACTGCTATTATTGGTCTATGCCAAAACTACTTGTTTGCTATCTACAACTTCTATTACTACAACTTCCTGCCAGTGACAAATATTAGTTATAAACCAAAACCAATTTCAACTTATTCCTCCTGTTACTGAAATTCTTCGTTATCCTTTCTGTATGATATTTTTCAATTTCTACATCTACTGATACTTCCTAACAGTGCTCAGCTAAATTAGTCCATACACTATTATTTCTGCTACTGATTCATATACATCCTGCTATTCATTTGACTAAAGCATTACAATTTATTCCAGCAACTTCTTTAATCCAATCTGATACTAAATTATTTTACTAATTATATTAACCTATTAATAATATAAGATATGACATAGTATTTCCACCGTGCCTATATGTTCTTTCGAGTCTCATCTCAGGACAACAACTCAATAATAGCCATAACAACATCATAACAGAAATACAATTTAAATAAATTGCAGAAGAACTTCATCAACACATTATGAACATTCACTGACAACTAAAATTGTAGGACTGATAATCTTCACAGAATCACAATATAACCGAATCGAAAATAATTCATGGCACAAATTTATACAATCCAACCCAACACACGGTTTATCATATACCCGATTATAGAGATTGAACCCCACCCTTACCTAGTTTGGATTGAAGGTAACTCTAAGGGTCTCTGATTGAATCTCCTATTGGCCGCTTGGTGTAACTTCCACGTATCCCTCTCATTCTCCTCAAAACCCTTATTTTTCTCTTCTCTGCAACTTCTCTTGTACCAAAACCTTCTAAGATTTTTTCTCTCTAGATCAGAATCAAAGCTGCAAATTTAACCAAATATGCAGCTACAGTGAGATGATGATATCTCCCAACTAAGACCTTATTTTGAAGATCCCAACAGTCAAAAGTTATATGTAGGTGTTGCGAACCTACCCTCAAAATTTGAGCATGATCCAACGGTTAACAAATCAGGGATTGCCGATTTAGTGAGACTGCTGCAATAAAAATGGGAATGAGTTTCTCCCATATATTCTCTCACTTTTTCTCAATTAACCTAATTCCTTTTTTTATATCCACTTAACCTTGTAATTCTAGTAATTCTTATTGGGCCAATATCCACACTCCCATATTTACTACATGACATCACTTAAATAAGCCCAACAATTAATCTTATAATGCTCCAATATTTTTAATGTAATTAAACCACCATTTAATCAAATAATGTCACAGAGCAACTTAACAATAATTCAAAATATTTCCCAACTCCAACTAATAATTTTAATTAAATAATTAATTAAATTATCGGGGTGTTATAGGTTTCTCATCCTCTTCGCTGTTTATTTCAGCAATGGCTCTAGAACAAACAGTGAAGGATCTGCAGACTAAGAATGCCCAGTTTCAACAAATGATCATGGCTCTGACCAAAGGGAAAGAAGAACTGAAAGCCCTGCTTATTAAAGAGAAGAAGAAGACAAATAAGCCTACTGGTTTAGTGAATATGGTAAGGAGGATCAGAGGACCAGTGCAGCAAGCCTCTGAACTGATAACTTCTTCAAGGGCAAGAAATAGTCAAGATGAGGAAACAAGAGAGGAAGACTCCAGTCCCAGGGAATCCGATGATAAATCTGACTATCATGAGGAGTAGTATCTTCCTGCTGATGAAAGGTATAAACAACTGGAGGATCGTTTAAACGTAATGGAGGCCAGGAAGGTACCAGGTCTAGATTTTGAAAAGCTAGGTTTGGTCTCTGGGGTTGTCATCCCTCAAAAGTCCAAGGTGCCAATATTCGTCAAATATGATGGGGTTTCATGTCCCAAAATGCACCTCCGATCTTATGTGAGGAAGATCCAACCTCACACTGCTGACAAGGACTTAGGGGTCCACTTCTTTCAGGATAGTCTGTCCAAAACTCAACTAGAATGGTTCTACCAGCTGGAAGGAGCCAACATCCATAATTGGGAGGAATTGTCCGCTGCTTTCTACAAGCAGTACCAGTACAACGCATACCTTACTCCCACCCGTACACAACTCCAAAATATGTCTATGGGTTCGAGTGAGGGCTTTAAGGACTACGCTGAGAAGTGGAGGGACTTAGCAGGAAGAGTCCAACCTCCTCTGTCTGATAGGGAGCTGATGGATATGTTTCTGGGGACCCTGTCTGGTCCATTTTTCAATTATCTAATTAGAAGTTCATCAGCCGGCTTCACTGAGTTGATTCTGACATGAGAACAGGTGGGAGCTGGAATCAGGAGTGGGAAGATTCAAAAGGATGCATCCTCCAGTGATGTAAGGAAGCCTTTAACTGGGAAGAAAGAGGTTAGTGCTGTATACCATCAAAGAAATCAGGACATAACTGAACGCCGTCCAGCGGTAGGGGTTGTCATGATTTCTAAGTCTGAACCTACCCAAGAAAGGAATAATCAATTGAGGACAGAAAGGCCGGCAAGACAGTTTACCTGGATAAACATGACTCTATCTCAAATCTTGCCACAATTATTGAAGACCAATCTGGTAACCCTGCGGGAAGCTCCAAAGAATCCCAACACCACTTCTCCTCACTACAACCCCAAGGCTCGTTGTACTTACGATTCAGAAAGTCTGGGCCATGATGCCAACAACTGCTGGGCTTTGAAGAACAAGGTGCAGGATCTGATTGAGGCGAAGGAAATTGAATTCGACGCCCCTGAGACTCCCAATGTTATAACTGCACCCGTGTCCAAGCATGGCTCAGGAATTAATGCTATTGAGGTTGTCTCCGCCACAGAAGATGCTGATGATGGTGACGAGGACATGGACAACTAGATCTTCCCAACCATCAACGGTGGACTCAGTAATTAGGAGGCTAAAGATTTTGTTCCCATCTCTTTTATTCATAAGTAATTGTCTTTCTTGTTTTTGGATATGTAATAAACAATATAAACTTTATGGCCATGTGTCTTACCCGGGGCACAATGGTTTATTTGTGAGGGTTATCATGTTTCAATCTCATATGGCATTAATAAAGCATTGGATATTTATGCATACAAATTTTGTGCTCTCTGTTTTTCTTTTCTGCTTTTTAATTTGTCTATACAGCTATGCTCTTACACACACCCACATATCAAACTGCAGATCCATATCCACTATGGATCCCATTGATAACAGTTATGTTATCACCGGTTATGACTTTGAAAATCCGATCAACCAAGCCGGGGATGAAGGTGAGGAAGATTGTGAGGTACCCGGAGAACTTGCTAGACTGTTACAGCAGGAAGAAAGGGCTATACAGCCCCATGAAGAGCCGGTTGAGACAGTGAACTCGGGCACAGAGGAAGATAGAAAAGAAGTCAAGATCGGTGCAAATCTGGGACTTAATGTCAAACAGCGGTTGATACAGATGTTGCATCAGTATGTTGAGATATTTGCTTGGTCATATGAAGACATGCCCAGACTAGATACGGATATCGTGGTTCATCTCCTGCCAATAAAATAGGAATGCCCTCCGATAAAACAGAAGGTCAGTCGCATGCGCCCTGAGATGTCAGAGAAGATTAAAGCGGAGGTTATGAAACAGTTTGACGCTGGGTTCCTAGTTGTCACTTCTTATCCCCAATGGGTTGCTAATGTGGTCCCGGTGCCTAAAAATGATGACAAGGTACGGATGTGTGTGGACTACCGAGATTTGAATAGGGCGGTCCCTAAGGATGACTTTCCGCTTCCCCACATTGATATTCTGGTTGAAAACACTGCGCAGTACAAGGTCTTTTCCTTCATGGATGGTTTCTCTGGTTACAATCAGATTAAGATGGCACCTGAAGACATGGATAAGACAACCTTCGTCACACAATGGGGCACTTTCTGCTACAAAGTGACACCGTTTGGGTTGAAGAACACTGGGGAAACCTATTAGCGAGTCATGGTAGTGTTGTTCCATGACATGATTCACCATGAAATAGAGGTCTATGTTGATGACATGATAGCCAGGTATCAAACAGAGGAAGAGCATCTTGATCATCTACACAATTTGTTTGACAGGTTGAAGACTTATAAGCTGAGGTTGAATCTGAACAAGTGCACCTTCGGGGCGAGGTCTGGTAAACTCCCAGGATTCATTGTCAGTGACAAAAGCATTCAGTTAGACCCTACAAAAGTGAAGGCTATACAAGAGATGCCGGCTCCTTGCACTGAGAAGGAGGTTAGAGGCTTCTTAGGATGCCTAAATTACATTTCCAGGTTCATTTCCCATTTAACTGCTACTTGTGAGCCAATCTTCAAACTCTTGAAGAAAGATCAAGTGGTAAAGTGGAATGACGAATGCCAGACTACTTTCGAAAGAATCAAAGAATACTTTCAAGAGCCTCCAATTATGATACCCCCGATTGAAGGAAGACCTTTAATAATGTACTTAACAGTGTTAGATAATTCAATGGGTGTGTGTGCTGCATGACGAGTCTGGTCGAAAAGAGCATGCAATATACTATGTTAGCAAAAATTTTACCGACTGTGAAACAAGATACTCACTGCTCGAGAAAACTTGCTGCGCTTTCGCATGGACTGCTCGCGACTGGGACAATATATGTTGACCTACACTACCTTGCTGATATCTAAGATGGATCCGATCAAGTACATCTTCGAGAAGCCCGCTCTCTCCGGAAGAATAGCAAGATGACAAATGATCTTGACCAAATATGATATCCAATACACAACCCAAAAATTAATCAAGGGAAGTGTATTAGCCGATCATTTGGATCATTAAGCTGTGGATGACTACCAGTCCATGAATTTTGAGTTCCCAGATGAGAATATTATGACAGTAACTGATTGTGAAGAACCTGGACCGGAGGAAGGACCGGAGGAAGGATCCCGATGGACTATGTTTTTGATGGAGCCTTGAATGCACTCGGTAATGGCATTGGTGTTGTAATCGTATCGACTGAGGGCTGTCATACTCCTTTTACTACCAGATTATGCTTCAACTGCACCAACAATATGGCGGAGTATGAAGCATGCATCATGGGTCTCAAAACTGCTATTGACCTGAGAATCAAGTTCTTGAGCGTTTTCGGAGATTCAGCCTTGGTAATAAGCCAGATCAAAGGTGAGTGGGATACAAAGCACCCAAATCTCATCCCCTACAAATAACATGTGCTAACACTACTCCCACACTTTGAAGAGGTTACCTTTGAACACTTCCCACGAGAAGAGAATCAGTTAGCGGACGCGCTAGCTACCATGTCATCTATGTTCAAGGTCAGGTGGGATAACGAGGCCCCTCAGATCACTATTGAAAGGTTAGATGAACCGGCATACTGCTACGAGATTGACACTGAAGAGGTAGCCGACAAACCTTGGTTCCATGAAGTGAAAAGGTATCTCAAAGCTCAATAGTATCCCGAGGGGGCATTTGTCAATGATAATAAGTTTCTGAGAAGGTTCGCCGCAAAGTTCTTCCTCAGTAATGGAATCCTCTACAAACACAAACAAGAATCAACTTTGCTTCGGTGCGTAGACAAGAGAGAAGCAGAGAGGATTATGGAAGATCTACACGAAGGTACCTTCGACACCCATTCTAGTGGACACACCATGGCTAAAAAGATCCTACGGGCAGGCTACTACTGGTCCACTATAGAAGCAGACTGTTATCAGCATTCTCGAACTTATCACAAATTCCAGATCTATGCTGATAAGGTGCATGTACCTCCATTTCCTTTGAATGTCTTGATGGATTCTTAGCCCTTTGCAACGTGGGGAATTGACATGATCAGAGAGATTAGGCCTACCGCTTCCAATGGGCATCGCTTTATCTTAGTGGCCATTGATTACTTCTCGAAGTGGGTTGAGACTGCCTCTTTTGCTTCTGTTACCAAGAACGCTGTGGCATGGTTTATCAAGCATAACCTGATTTTTCATTATGGTGTGCTAGAGAGAATCATCACCTACAATGGTACAAATCTCAACAATACAATAATCACCGAACTCTGTAAGCAATTCAAGATCCAACATCATAATTCTTCCCCTTACCGGCAAAGATGAATGGCACTGTGGAGGCTGCTAACAAGAACATCAAGAAAATTGTACAGAAAATGATGGTGACATATAAAGACTGGCATGAGATGTTCCCATTTACTCTTCATGGCTATCGCACCTCAGCACGCACGTTGATAGGGGCAACGCCTTATTCTCTAGTATATGGTATGGAGGCTGTCCTGCCTATTGAGGTCTAGATCTCTTCTCTGAGGATCATGAAGGATGCGGGCTTGAACGAAGACGATTGGATCCAGACTCGACTTGATCAACTAAATATGATTGATGAGAAAAGGCTTACTGTTGTCTGTCATGGTCAAATGTATCAAAAACAGATGATCGAGGATTTTAACAAAAAGGTCAGACGTCAAGTGTATAAAATGGGTGATCTGGTAATCAAGCGCATCATACTGCCAGAAGGTGATCCTAGGGCCAAATGGACTCCCACATACGAAGGGACATTTGTGATCAAAAGCATATTTTCAGGTGGAGCCATGATTTTGACCACCATGGATGGTGACGACCTTCCTCACCCTGTTAATGCGGAAATAGTGAAAAGATACTACGCATGAATAAAGACCCGCTAGGTTGACTGGTCTAGGCAAAAATAAGGGCATCCCGACGAACCAAAAGGGTTCGGGCAAAAATTAGGGATAAGCAAAAAAAAATGTACACCCGGTAAGTCGAAAACCTGAAAAGGCGGCTTGGGCAAAAAAGGGCATCCCGGTGGACTGAAAACACGAAAGGACGGTCCTGGAAAAATTAGGGATTTTAAGCGTATCACTATGTCCCCATTGGATCACCTTGTGATCAGACTTCAGTATCAACTATCCAGCTCAAACGGTACCGACCAATCCAGTCAGCTTCAGACAAGCAGCAAAGTGTTGAGACACTCGAAGACATAGGGGCGATAGCAGAATTGAAACCCAATGGGATTGT
The DNA here is from genome assembly GCA_948472305.1 of Vicia faba. Lineage (NCBI taxonomy): Eukaryota > Viridiplantae > Streptophyta > Magnoliopsida > Fabales > Fabaceae > Vicia > Vicia faba. The sequence continues at coordinate 1,081,178,099 of OX451739.1, read as the reverse complement.
TGCACATAACTATTTTCTTCTCTTTGTACACTATTTTGTATAGTTTCACTTCTTACGGTAGTGTTCTCCTACTAGAACGTCAGCCTCTTTGTACAAAACGCCTGTCATAGGCAAAATTCAGAAATCAATACAAATCATTTCTTTGAAAGTACAAAACTATTTATTTTTCTTTTTTCTGTTTTGGTTTTGCAAAGAGTCCAATGATTTACTCTTGACATATGCATTTGAATATGATTACTATTCACAGATATTTACATAGAAAAACAGAAAGACAATTGCAGACGACTTCAAGAAATAGGGGCAAAGTCTAAAAGACCAAGTTACAGTCCCGACAATTATTCCTTCTAACAGGTACAGGGGGCAGAGACAGTTTGAGACGAAGTCACCATTGCATACGACCCCATGACATCTATGTTCCCCAACAAAGTTTATTTCTCTACATCGGCAGAATCTTCCAACAAACATCTTCTCTGCAGAGTTATTTCCAAGCAGAGTCAATCCCCAGAAAATTATCCTCAAACAGAAAGAGAAAATCCCCAGTGAATCATCTCTATTTATCATCCCCCATGGAAATAAAGGATTCAACTTCCCAATACTCTCCAACAGTAGTACGAGATTTATTTTCCTAGATCAGGAAATGTCTCAATAACATCCCATGTTTCATACATCATGGCTTGTGCATACACATCACATACAACATAATCTCATTTATTTTGAGAAGATCGTCACAATGCATTTCATACATCATGACATTGCATATGACTACCTCTTTTCCTTTTTTCCTGGAAAGATCAAATCAAAGAACACCGCTACTTATGCGACCAGGTAGTCTTCTCAAAAGCTACGTCTGATGGAGGGTTACTTTCAGCAATTTCCTCAGAAAGATGTCCTCCCAAGATTTTCTCTAGTTCAGTCAGATCGACACTAAGATCTCTCTGATTTCCATTCCAATTGAGAAACAACGTGAAGCCTGGATTTCGACCAGATAACAGTATAAAGTGTTGTAAAGCCTGGAATCCGACCAGATAGCAGTTTACCCTGTCAGTTACTATGGATCCTAGATCCGACCGAATAATAGTCAACCGACAATTTAAGACGTTGTGAAGCCTGGATTTCCATCAGATAACAGTATAAGGTGCTGCGAAGCCTGGAGTCCAACCAGATAGCAGTTTACACTGTCAATTACTATGAATCCTGGATATGACTAGATAATGGTACACCTCAGATTCAAGTTGAAGCCTGGACCCGACCAGATAACAACTTAATTTCTTCAAATTACCGAAACCTGGATACGACCAGATAACTGTACACCTCAGATTCAAGTTAAAGCCTGGACCCGACCAGATAACAGCTTAATTACCGAAGCCGGGATATGACCAGATAACGGTACACCTCAGATTCAAGCTGAAGCCTGGATACAACCAGATAACAGCTTAATTCCTTCAAATCACTAAAGCCTGGACACGACCAGATAATAGTTTAATCTCATTTCCCCAGTAAGTCACTGTGAAGACTGGAATATGACCAGATAGCAGCCAGCTTTATCATCCTCAACAAGTCACTACAAAGCCTGGATCCTGACCAGATAGCAGCTCACTTTAATCTCTTACGTCAAGAGATGATTCCCCAGTAGGGTAATGGACAACCAAAGCTCCTAGACTCTATTCCCATGAAAAAAGTTCCCCAGCGGACTCCTCCTCAGACAGCAGGAACATGAATCCCCGCAAAGGAGTACCTCATGAAATCAACAGTCGTCTGGATGGCATCTTTAAGCCCATCTCTGACGACTCTCCATCATGTTCCATAGATGGCATCTTTAAGCCCATCTCCGATAGTCTCCTGTCACCTTTTCCAAATGGCATATGTAAGCCCATTCCTGATATTATCCACCAACAATATCACTTCAGACGAGTGCAAATTTCTGGGCACTCTAGTGTTCAATCATCTTCCATCTTCAGATCACGAAAGGAAGGCAAGCCAATCTACATCCTCAGGTTTAAGAAGATTGAACAGGGGCAACTGTTGTACCCCAAAATTTTCCGTCTCATTTTTACAAGATCTTCTCCTACATGGGTGGTTACAAACACTTGTTTGAAGAAAAACAACAAATTTTGAAATTGGCCAAAGTGCCTTTCAATTGGCCACTTCAGAGTGCCTTTCTATTGGCCACTCCAAAGTGCCATTTGATTGGCCACTCCATAGTGCCTTTCGATTGGCCACTCCAAAGTTCCTTTCGATTGGCCACTTCAGAGTGCCTTTCGACTGGAATCCCCAAAAATATATTTCGATTGGCATCCACATAGTGCCTTTCGATTGACATATACAAAGGTCTTTCGATTGACCTGTTAACAAGGTCTTTCGACTGACCTGTTGACAAGGCCTTTCGATTTCCATTTTAACAAGGTCCATTCGAAGGAGCTTCATCAAATCCATTCGAAGATGCATTTAGAAATCCGTTCGAAGGAAGTAACAAGGCCCATTTGAAAGATCCATTCGAAGGAGGCCATCAGCCATTCGAAGGAGCCTCATCAGGGCATTTGAAGGTCAGTTACACAATTGTGATACGGTGGGAGAACTGACTTGAGGTGTTTGCGTTTGTGTTTGCAAATGTTGCGGTTTAGCTAGAGTCACCATCGACTTTTCTTTTATCCAAAAAGGAAAGGTGAAAAAGCACAGGAATGACCTTTAGAGATGTTTTTGAGTTCGGGGGGTAGATTATGAAGAGTGAAGGTATTAGCACCCTTTTCATCCATGGTTTCCCATGGGCTATTAGTTACTTGCTAGATCACTTGCTTTTGTTTGAAAATATGCTTGTGGTGTGTGTTTTTGAAAGTGTTTTAAAAACGTCTTTGTAACGGTTCTCGTCTCTATAAGAACGCGTACAAAGTGTTTGTTTGGAAAATAGTTCAAATATGAAAGTGTAAGTGTAAAAAATGTTTTGTTGTGAGTAAGAGAGTAACTTAGAGCAAACCTACCTACTCGAAAGGTCTTAGATATGCTTTTCCTCTTTCTTTAGATGTTGCTACCTTACCATTGATTTGGTACCCCATTGTTGGATGTAAAGGGACGGGCGTTTGGGTCATCGTGTGGCCATGATAACAATGTTGTGAGATGGCTTAGAATTTTTCTTTAGGGACTAAGATCATTTCGAAAGGCAACTTTGATAGAGTTATTGAGGGACTATGATCTTATATTTCGATTGTTTTTGCTAAGACACCCCACATGCATAACATGGCCTTTTTTTAGGCAACAAATGGAGTTAACCTTAAGGGTGCATGTGTGAATAGTGTGTTTGATTGCATGCATTTTAATCTTGATTAGGGTTGTCTATTTTGTTGTTTTCATGTCTTGCCATACATCCTATTTACTAGCAATATATGAAAAGCAAGTAAAACGCGAAAAATAGAATCTAAGCTATTACATCGCTTTAGGGGGATGGTGATACATATTTATGAATGGGGTTGTAAGTAAAATTAAATCCTAAGTTATTATTACAGCAATATCGAACTGGATCAGAATGTGCAAGAAATGTGAATTGCTTATTTATTTTAGAAGAAAAATAAGTTTTTGTCTAAGGAAATATTTTTTGGTCTTTTGTTTTAAGAAGTAAAGTAAAGCATGGAAAAACTGTTTTTGGTGTTTGTTTATTAATGAAATAGAAAATGATAGCAAAGATAGTAAGAAAAAGTAAAAATAGAATCAGCGTGTTGCTGATTAAGGGAGGTCAGAAGTTCTGATTCTGGCACACTGCAAAACAAAATTCCTGTTAGTAAAAAAAACATAAGCAGAGTCAGAAGTCCTGAGTCCATCGACAACATAGTAGGTTTCAAAAGTTCTTATACCACCAACAACAAAGTAGATCTCAGAGATTCTGATATCACTGCCAGAACTTGGTCTCTCTTTTCATGGTAGTCAGAACATCTGCATTTGGTCATTTCTCCATAAAACAGAAGATGTACATATGACAGTTATGGCAGATTTCATAGCATTTCAGAAACAATAAATATCAGAACCATAAATCAGAGGCAAGTGTGAATCTGCTAATCCTAATTCCGAGTTCTAATTTCTTTCAGAAGTTCTGAAACTGATTTATTCCATACTTAGGCAAGCAAATACGTGAAGCCTTAGAATATGTATAACGTCATAAACATGATATCTACATTGTATTTTTTGAACATGCAAATCTGATAATGATTAAGCAACGTGATAAGAGTCAGCAGAAGCTTACCTTGAAGCTGGAAAAGATTCTGTAAATTGGAGGTTGGTCTTAGACTCTGGTGATGTTCTGAACAACTTCCTCACGTACTCAACAGGATGGAGGTTTTCAACTTCTGGAGCAGCCAAAGGGTGATACTCTGACTTCTTTAAGGTGGAGGTGAATGGAGAGTGTATGGAAATATGAATACAAAAGTTGAAATATCTTCTAGTATATGAATCAACAATTGTGGGGATGGTTTTAGTCAAGGAACAATGGAGTTTTAATGCTAGAATCAAATGCTAAGGTTTTGGTATTTTTTCGCTTTTCGGATTCTTGGAATTTTTCAAAGATTCAAGGCCTTTTATTTCTTTTTGTGATTCTCTCTCCAAAAACTGACCCCTTGAACGTGTGATGGAAAAAACTATTTATAGATGGATTTGCTGTGGTTTTGGGGGGAAAAACAAATGAGTTTTTAAATTTTTTTGGCATACTGTCCCTTTATTTTTAAATTACAGTTTTTGTAGGCTAATTTGGTGCAAGAAAAACGCAGGCGTGGACTGGATCAGCAGCACCTTGGAGTGTTGTGGCAGCTGGTTGCAGGACTGTGCCATAGCAGGGTAGCAGGTTAAGGTTTGGGATTTGGTGATGTTCTGATTGCAGAAAATCAGAAACGTAAACTCCAAACGCTGAAGGGGCATCTTCTGACCAGAGCGTTGAACATAGCCTCCATATGCTGAAGAATCATGTTCTAACTGAAGCATTATGTTCTGGCCAAAGAGCAATGCTTCTCATGTTCTGATTGAAGCGTCGTGTTCTGGACCGTGTTTGCAACTTCTGACGGCACTTGCATAGAGGTTGGCCCAGAAGTTCTGAAGTATCATATTCTCTAGACACTTAGAAAATTTTCTAAATGTTTAGAAAATTTGATTTTTTTTTCAAAGTAACTTATGACTTCTTATTTTTGATGAACCAATTTTATGCCTTAATGAAATGTGATTCTTGGAACTTGATTTTGATTTAAAAGTCAAGGTTTTGACTTTTTCAATGTACCTTTGACCATTTTTCCCTTATGGATGATTTCCTTGAAAAGTGATGATTCGAGACTTGGAACTTGATAAAAGCAAAACTGAGAGTCCAGGATGAATCCCTGAGAAATGAGAGGGCAAATTTTGGGGTACAACAACAATCATTCAAATTTAAAAGGGATAAGATCCCTTAACTTTGGCCAAGGTTACGTTTTACATTCATGGCATTCAAATGACCGTTACCAGCATCGTTTCTCTTGTCCCCTCACACCCCTATAATTATGAGGCCAAGGTTACATTGCAGAGGGACGAAAAAAAGAGGGAGATGAAGAAGGAGGAAGCACTAAGAATTTCTCAAATTTTCAAAGAATCCCAGAGTTTCCACAACCATCGTTGTAGGATTTCCCACACTCAGGATTCCAAATCGAAGCATCCTGCTGTTGGTAGACTTTCAAATCTTCGGTTATAATTTCATAATGCATTAGTGTTTGTCAGTGTCTTTGTTCGATTTGGTTTTAGAACTGAGGGCCTAGTTTTTGACACCAGGTCCACTTTGGTTTTCTTTTGTCTCTAGCACTGCAGATATGGCCCAAATAGACTGATGTATGCAGGATCGAAGGTCCTGGGTTTCACACCCAGGTCATATTTTTCGCTAACGTCTGTCTTGCAGGTTTAGATCGAAAAACCATGCCTCCCCCAGATCGAAAAGGATGACTCCCTTCCCTGGATCGAAGAGGACCTTTTCCCCTGGGTTGAAGAACCAGACCTTGCCCATGATCGAAGAACCATGCCTGGCCCAGGATCGAAGAATCATACTTGGCCCTGGATCGAAAGACTGTCCTCTTCTTGGATTGAAGAACCATGTCTGGCCCAGGATCGAAGAATCATACCTGGCCCAGGATCGAAAGACTGTCCCCCTCTTGGGTCGAAAGAGCCTTTTTCCATTTTCATTTTTTTTGGCTTTTTTTGCTTGTTTCTCTTATTTTTTGCTTTTTTTTTAATTATATTGAGAAAAAAACCACAAAAAGACATTAGGATAGTTTTTTTCTATTAAATTAATTTTATTAACTAATCTTCTAATTATATTAACATTTTCCCAAAAAAATAAAATGAAACAACAAAAAGATTTTTATTCTTTGAATTTTTAGACGTTATTTTCAAATTCGCGCGCATTTTATTTTACTGTAACTGCTCACAATTGTAATAGGTTTAGATTTAAAATTTCCGCACTTTTAGTTTCTCGCATTTATATGTAATTGTCCTGAAGCCTTGTAATAACGTAGGACCTCTATATTCTCATTTTACTATTTTTCTTATTAATTTATAGTAATTAGGATTGCATGATAAGACTAATAAGTAAACGCTAGCAAACTTAACAAAAAGACAAAAAATAACTGAAACACAACACAATTGCACACAAGCACCTATAAGGTACACCTACTTTGGTTGCCTTTAAAAAACAGTCATGAGGAAGGAATGCTTTAGCAAAGACCCATAAAAATCAAAAGATCATAGTCCCTCGATGACCCTACAGTTGCCTTCTTGGTAAATGATCTAGTCCCTAAGAACAGAATTGCTAAAGCATCTCCATAATTGCCTTCGTGACTGTAACATCCCTTCGATTGTCCCTCAACATCCAACGGTAGGGATACCTACTCACTAATAGTAGGATAACACTGTATAAAGGATAATAGGAAAAGAATGACCTTTTTCAAGTATAAAAGTAGATAGATGTTAAAAGTTTGCTCAAGACATTTTGCACTTACATAAATACTACTTTTCAAAAACAATTTTCAAAACATTTGCTTTGTTAAAACTCTTGAGAACTGATACAAGAGTTAAATGCAAAGAAAATCACCACACTAAGGCATTTTCCAAACATTTTTCAAAACACACAAAGCACAAAGGTATTTCTAAATGGGCAAACCTCTAAGAGCCCATGGAAAACCACAGATGGAAAGGGTGCTAACACCTTCCCTTTCCATAATCTACCCCTTAGAAAATCTCGAAAAAGGTCTTTTTCTGTTCTTTTCACCCTTTCCTTTGTTGGATAAAAGAAAAGTCGATGGAGACTCTTGCTTACCACAAAATTTGCAAACACAAACGTAAAACCAGTATTAAAGAGTTGGTTCTGCCACTGTATCACAATATCATTACACATGTCTTTTTCAATAACCATTTCAAGGACCTAGGGATTTATCTTTGTTCTGTTTTGTAGGTTATGGCCTCCGCTTGTTAAAATACTATCCGGATCAGTTTTGTGAGGATACCTTCTCAACTTAAGGAGTTAGTCTTAAAAGTTCCTGAAAGCTCCCAATTAACCAAAAGGCATGGTCATCTACTCAGTTTGGTTACCTCAGGTTTTGAAGAAGACACAATGAGTGTTTTATTCCAGTTCTTTGATCCCGCACATCATTGTTTCACCTTTTCGGATTATCAGCTGGTAACCACAATGGAAGAATTCTCTAAGCTGCTGGGAATACTTGTTCTTAATCGAACACCTTTCACCGATTTAGAGGAAGCTCAGAGACCTGAAGATATTGCAACAGCCTTACATCTGAAGCGGTCCGATATTGCATCTAATTGGGAAACAAGAAGTGGGGTCAAAGGTTTTCTGGCTAAATTTCTGATGGAAAAGGCTCAATTGTTTCTGGATGCTATGAGTTTCCAGGCTTTTGAGGAAATCTTGGATTTTCTAATCTATGGTTTGGCGCTGTTCCCTAATCTAGACCAACTCATAGATGTGAATTTCGTCAAAATATTTCTCACTCATAACCCTATGCCTACCTTGCTCGAAGACATTTTGCATTCTCTTCACACTCGTACTATGAGGAAACGAGGGACTCTTATATGTTGCATACCTCTTCTATCCAGGTGGTTTATTTTGCACCTTCCCCAATCAGTAATGAAGAATGAACAAGGTTTGAGGTGGTCGTAAAGAATAATATCACTTTCTCATTCAGATATCTATTGGTGCTCCCGATCACAAGAGGATATTACTATCATCGACCGTTTTGGGGAATTCCCTAATGTTACAATTATTGGCATTAGGGGAGGTATTACCTACAACCCTCCTCTAGCTCTACGCCAATTTGGTTATGCTCGAAGAGATGGTCCTCATGACATGCTTATCCAGGGTATTGTATTCGATTACGAGAGCAATTTTCAAGGTTATCGTCAAAAGTTTATACGTGCTTTGGGCATGGTAAACAAGATTGATAGAAAGACTTTAGGACAAAAGAATTCCACCCCTTTGGAGCCCTACCTCAAATAGGTACGAGCTCACGCTTAAAACCTCACGATGCCATATCCAGCTGTTCTACTGGTGATCATAGAGCTTGTTGACGAAGGAGACATTTATCGTACCATCCTCCATCTAGACATGCCCACCGACTTCGAAGAATTGCAGAAGTCTTGGATTCAACTCAAATAAGAGAGGGACACCTTTGAAACTTAATTCTATGCAAATGAGAAGAAAGTGTTGGAGCTCACAAAGCAACTTCATGAGGAGCGAAGTCTTAATGCATACATCGACAAGAAAAGGAAGCGTACATGGGAGATTTGAATCTTAGGTTATAGGAGTTTATATTGTTGTCTCATTGAGACCCTTTTGTTTTCATTGTAAGCCTAAGAGGCAATTGTAATTTTGGACTTATTAATGAAATCTTTGTTTCTATTTCCTTTTGGCTAGAAAATTTAAATCTCTTAAGGTCCTTGAAAACATTGCATCTCCTAAGTTTTCCATTTCATAAACATATCATGCATCATTTGTTTATTTCAGTATAAGATGGCCCCCAAACAAATTGTCAAAGACCTCTAAGCTCAGCATGCACAATTTCAAGAGACTCTTCTGAATCTGGCCAAAGGGCAATAAGAGATGATGGCGCTCCTCACCAAGAAAAAGAAAACTAAGAAGCGTACTGTTATCCTCAACATGGGGAGAATATTCAAAGGTCCTGCTCAACTAGTTCAAGCAGATGATGTTTCCTCTGAGGAAGACAACAACCAAGAGGAGGATGGTATAAGTGTCAGGGGTGAAGGAAAAAATAACCAGGGCTCTGAGAATATTCCTGAAGATGAAGACCGTCTCAAAGCTATGGAAACCCAGAAAGCACTTGGATTGGATTTTGGAGAGCTAGGTCTGATCTCGGGGTGGTCATCCCTCACAAGTTCAAGGTACCTGTCTTTGCTAAATATGATGGGGTCTCTTGTCCCAAACTTCATATGAGGTCGTATGTTCGAAAAATCCAATCTCATACTGCTGATAGGAAATTATGGGTCCATCTCTTTCAAGAAAATTTATCCGGTACTCAACTTGAATGGTTCTACCAGCTGGAAGGAACCAACATTCACACGTGGGAAGACTTAGCTGCTGCTTCTTACAAGTAATATCAATATAATGCTGACCTTGCATCGACTCGTGTACAATTGCAAAACATGTCCATGGGCTCGAATGAAGGGTTCAAGGAGTATGCCCAGAAGTGGAGAGACTTAGCTGGAAGGGTCCAACCTCCATTGTCTGACCGGGAATTAGTTCATATGTTCATGGGTACTCTGACAGGCCCATTCTTTAATAATTTGATTAGGAGTTCTTCATCTTCCTTTACTGAGCTAATTCTGACATGAGAAAGAGGTGAAAGTGGTATCAAGAGTGGGAAGAGTCCAATGGCTGCAACTTCTAATGTTGTGAAGAAACCATTCAATGGTAAGAAAGAAACCAACATTGTCTATGGCCAGAAGGGTAGTAGTAAAAATGATCGCCATCAGTCAGTGGGAGCGGTGTTGATCACTAATCTGGCGCCTGTTTAACAACAATAACAACAGATGTAGGTCAGACGCTCCGTGGAGGAAGTTCACCAAGATTAATATGCCATTGGCTCAAGCATTGAAACATTTGGTAAAGACTGAACTCATTTCACTACGGGATCCCCCTCAGAATTACAACACATCCTCCTAAAAGTACAATCCAAATACGAGGTGTGCCTATCATTCAAACAGTCCTGGGCACGACACCCACAACTGCTGGCCCCTGAAAAATAAAATTCCAGATATGATTGATAACAAGGAAATTGAATTTGACCCTCTAGAGACTCCAAACGTGATTAATGCTCATATGCCGAAGCATGACAAATGCATAAGTGCTATTGAAGATGTTTTGTATGTTACCTCTGTAAGTGATGTGGTTACTCCTCTCTCAATAATCAAGAAGAATTTGCTACAAGCCGGTTTATTTCCGAGTTATGTTAAAGAATTTTATTACTGTGCAGTTCAACCTAATGTCTGTGGGTTACTGAAGGAAGGCATTCAGCGCCTGATGGATGAACATGTAATTTGGATTGAGAAAGTTCTGTATGCTGAGAATTTGTGCCAAGATTTGTCTGTCATAACTGGTACTCCTTTCAGGATCACTTCCAAGGGTCCTGTAAAGATTAATGCCAATCTAAAAGATGCTCCTTTAATCATTACAACACCTGGGCCCATCCCATATTCCTCGGAGAAGTCTATTCCATGGAATTATGGGTCTGACATCTATTACCATGACATTAAACAAGAGTTGTATGACGAAGATGATGAAGAGGCTGATCCCAATATTGACAATATTGAGGGGACCAACAAAATTACTAGAAGCGGAAGGATTTTCTCCCCAAAAATCTCTCCACCTGTTCAATTCACAATTACCAAGACAACTGCCGAGGCTTAGGGTAAAGATCCAATGATAGATCCTGCCCAGATGGAGGCGCCAAAAGAAGCTATAGTCAAGGACACCTCTGGAAAATATTTGGAAGAGGTTTTGAAAATCACCCGCAAGAGCAACTATAAAATTGTTGAACAGCTGGGGCAGACCCCGTCCAAAATATCCATGCTATCTTTACTACTGTGTTCTGAAGCCTATGCACAAGCTTTAGTAAAATTCTTGAAGACTGCTCATGTGCCGCAAGAAATTTAAGCTGATCAATTTGGAAGTTATGTGGCTAGTTTAACAACTGATAATAGATTATGCTTCTTCGATGCTGACTTGACTCCAGAGGGGAGAAATCATAATAGGGCCCTGTATGTCTCCATTGAATGCAGGGGCACTACATTGGCTCATGTGTTAGTTGATACTGGCTCTTCTCTGAATGTTCTACCAAAGGGCGCTCTTTACAGACTGGATTGTGAAGGGGTTGTGCTAAACCTCAATGACATTATAGTTCGAGCCTTTGACGGGTCCAAAAGAATGTTACATGGAGAAGTGGATCTTCCTATCAAAGTGGTTTCACAAATCTTTAAATCCACCTTCTATGTAATGGACATCCGTCCAGCTTATTCTTGTCTATTAGGATGCCCCTGGATCCATGGGGAAGGCGTTGTTACCTCCACCTTACACCAGAAATTAAAATATCCTCTAAAAGGGAAGGTTGTTACTGCCTGCGGAGAGGAGGAGTACATGATCATCCACCTGAATTCATTCCGGTACGTGGATTGGACGGAGAATTTATCGAGACTCCACGTCAGACCTTTGAAGTAATTTCCTATGCTGCTATTAAAGATGTTTCTGCCATTCCAAAGACTACCTCGGTTCCTCACAAGATGGTTTCCTTAAAAGATGCCAAAGCAACTATAGAAGAAGGTGGTTGTACAATTTGGGGTCAGTTTCCTGATATCCCCTATAAATATGATAAATTTGGTTTGGGCTTTACTGGCGAGGGTCAGAGGGCTGTTCGTCGCGCTCGTACTGGAAGACCTCCATTCCGTGTCAGCAACAATGGAGTCAATGCAATAGAAGACGCTGATAGTGATTGTGATTTCGATAGTTGGATATTCTCTACCATTGGTGATGGACTCGACAATTGGAAGGCGGAAGACATTATCTCTATATCCTTTAGTCAGGAGTAATAACTATTTCTGTTTTATTGCTTTAAGAAGTTTGTTTATGTAACTTCTTTTAAAACAATGACTTTAAACCTTGTGTCTTGCCCGGGGCACAATGGTTCATTTGTTAAGGGTAGTCATTTCATATGTCATATTTTCATTTAATGAAAACATTGGATGTTTTGCATTCAGATTTTACTCTCGCTGTCTTTCTTTTACTTTATTGCACTTTCAAATAGCTATGTGTTCTTACACACACCTACGCACTATATTGCAGACCCCCATCCACTCTGGATCTCGTTGATAACGATTCTGTTATTTCTGCTTATGACTTTGAAAATCCGATCTACCAAGCCGAGGACGAAGGTGAGGAGGATTGTGAAATACTTGGAGAACTAACCAGACTCTTAATACAAGAAGAAAAGGCTATCCGAATGCATGAAGAGCCAATCGAAGTTGTAAAATTGGGTACCGAGGCAGACAGAAAGGAAGTCAAGATTGGCACTAACTTAGAGAGCAGTGTCAAGAATAGGATAATTCAGATGTTACACAAATATGTTGAGATCTTTGCTTGGTCATATGAAGACATGTCAGGGCTCGATATTGATATTATGGTTCACCGTCTACCAATGAAAGAGGGTTGTTCTCCGATTAAACAGAAAATCTTTCGCATGCGACCTGAGATGTCATAGAAAATCAAGGCTGAGGTTATGAAACAATTCAATGCAGGTTTCTTAGCAGTGACGTCATATCCTCAATGGGTTAAAAATTTTGTTTTCGTACCAAAGAAAGATGGCAAGGTACATATGTGTGTAGATTACAGGGATCTGAACAGGGCGAGCCCCAAAGATGACTTCCCGCTGCCACATATTGATGTCTTGGTCGACAACACTGCTCAGTACAAGGTATTATCCTTCATGGATGGTTTCTCGGGTTATAATAAGATCAAGATGGTGCCGAAGACATGGAGAAAACTACCTTCATTGCATAGTGGGGCACTTTCTATTACAAGGTCATGCCTTTTGAGTTGAAGAACAAGGGGGAAACTTATCAGCGTGCCATGGTAGCTTTGTTCCATGACATGATTCATCATGAGATAGAAGTTTACATCGATGATATGATAGCCGGATCACAAACTGAATAAGAACATCTTGATCATCTGCATAAGTTATTTGAAAGGCTAAAGAGGTACAAACTAAGGCTAAATCCGAACAAATGCACTTTTAGGGTGAGATCCAGTAAACTCTTGGTTTTTGTCGTCAGTGGTAAAGGTATTGAAGTTGATCCTGCAAAAGTTAAAGCTATTCAAGAAATACCGACTCCCCGTACTGAGAAGGAAGTCATAGGTTCCTTAGGTCGACTGAATTACATTTCCCGATTCATTTCTCATTTGACTGCTACTTGTGAGCCAATCTTCAAGCTAATGAAGAAAGATCAAGTGGTAAAGTGGAACGGCGACTGTCAAATAGCCTTTGATAAAATCAAGGAGTAATTACAAGAACCTCTGATTCTAATACCACCATATGAAGGAAGACCTCTAATCATGTACCTAACAATGCTAGAGAATTCAATGGGTGTGTGTACTGAGGCAACATGACGAGTCTGGTCGAAAAGAGCATGCAATATACTACCTTAATAAAAAGTTTACCGACTGTGAAACAAGATATTCACTGCTCAATAAAACTTGTTACGCTTTGGCATGGGCGGATCGTCGACTAAGACAACATATGTTGACTCATACTACTCTATTGATTTCTAAAATGGATCCCATCAAATACATACTTGAGAAGCCAACCCTCTCTAAAAGAATATCCCGATGGAAAATGTCCTTAACATAATACGACATTCAGTACACCACTCAAAAAGCAATCAAAGGAAGTGTACTGGCATATCATTTGACACATCAAGCTGTAGACGACTATCAGTCTATGAACTTCGAATTCCTGGATGAGAACATTATGCTAGTTACAGACTGTGAAGAGCTTGGACCGTATGAAGGACCTGAGCTATGATCCCGATGGACTATGGTTTTTGATGGAGCTTATAACGCACTTGGCAACGGGATATGTGATGTAATTATCTCTCTCCAGGGTTGTCATACGCCTTTCAGTTCCAGACTTTGCTTTGATTGCACCAATAATATGGCTGAATATGAAGCGTGCATCATGGGTATTAAAGCTGCTGTTGACCTGAGAATCAAATTCCTAAGCGTATATAGGGATTCAGCCTTGGTAATCAGTCATGTCAAGGGAGAATGGGATATGAAGCATCTGAATCTTATCCTTTACTGAGAACATGTGGTAACTTTGACTTCGTACTTCGAAGAGATTACTTTTGAGCATATCCCAAGAGAAGAGAATCAGTTGGCAGATGCATTAGCTACCATGTCATCCATGTTCAAGGTTAGATGGGACAATGAGGCTCCCAAAATTACCATTGAAGGATTCGACGAACCGGTACATTGCTACGAAATTGATACTGATGGAGTAGAAGAAAAACCTTGGTTTCATGAAGTGAAATGGTACCTCGAAGCTCAAGAATCTCCTGAAGGGGCATCGATCAATTACAAGAAATTCCTACCAAGGTTCTCGGCTAAGTTATTCTTGAGCAATGGAATTTTGTACAATTGTAATCATGATTCAACTCTGCTTCGTTGTGTGGACAAGAAGGAAGCATAGAAAATTATAGAGGATATGCATGAAGGCATCTTTGGTACTCATTCCAGTGGACATACTATGGCTAAGAAAATATTGAGAGGGGGTTATATTGGTCGACCATGGAAACTGATTGCCACCACCACTCGAGAACTTGTCATAAGTGTGAGATTTATGCTGATAAAATTCACATGCCTACAGTACCTTTGAACGTCATAAATTCTCCTTGGCCATTCACAATGTGGGGCATTGATATGATCGGATAAATTAAGCCTACTGCTTCTAACGGACATCGCTTCATTCTCGCTGCCATTAACCACTTCATAAAATGGGTTGAAGTGGCCTCATTTTCCTCCGTTACCAAGAATGTGGTAGATTGATTCATTAGGTATAACCTCATATGCCGGTATGGCATCCCCGAGAGAATCATCAAGGACAATGGTACCAACTTCAACAACAATATGATCACTGAACTCTGCATGCAGTTCAAGATCAAGCACCACAAATCTTCTCCGTATCGACCAAAGATGAATGGTGCAGTGGTAGCCGCCAACAAGAATATTAAGAAGATCATACAGAAGATGGTTGTGACGTACAAAGACTGGAACGATATGTTACCATTTTCTCTTCATGGCTATCACACTTCAGCGCGAACATCAACTGAGGCAACCCTATTCTCTCTGGTCTATGACATGGAAGCAGTCCTACCTATCGAAGCTCAGATTCCTTCTATGAGGATTATGAAAGATGCATACTGTGATCGGTGGGAATGAGAACTGACTGTTTTGGAATGCTGATTCGCGTTTGCGTTTGTTTTCGCAAAATGTCGCGGTAAGCAAGAGTCACCATCGTCTTTTATTTTATCCAACAAGGAAAGGACAAAAGCACAAAAAAATTCCTTTTTGAGATATTTCTCGGGTTCGGGAGGTAGATTATAGAAAGGGAAGGTATTAGAACCCTTTCTATCCGTGGTTATCCATGGGCTCTTAGGTACTTGCTCATTTGTGTTTTCAAAAGTTTGCTTTTCTTTGTGATTGTGGGTTTGAAAGAGTTTTTGTTTTGAAAGGGGAGTAAGTGCGAAAAGTTTTGTTTTTGTTTTAAAAGGAGCAAGTACTTGAGAACATCTACCTACTCAAAAAGGAATTAAACTGTGCAAATATCCTTTAGACAATGCTATCCCACTACTGAGGAGTAGGTAACATCGTTGTTGGAGTTTAAGGGTCAATTCGATTAAGGGACGTGTGGTCACTAAAGCAATGTTAGGACGCCTTAGCGGTAACCCTAATGTCTTAGATCATTTCATCCGAGGCAACCGTTTCGAGGCAACTATGATCTTTGGACAAGAGGATGACCTCTAAAACTTCCTATACTCAATGACCACGTTCGAGGCAACCAAGTAAGGTGTACCCTAAGAATGGCATGTGCGAGTGTGTTATTTTTCAGTTATATTATCTTTGTACATGTTAATGGTGAGCTACTGTTGATTTTAGGTTAAAGTTTAATCTTGTCATGCATTGCCTATTTATCAAACATCTAACAGTTAATGGTTGAGGAAATTAAATTGCAGAAAATAAATCTAAGCTATTACAAGGCGTCGGGTATTTACATCGCCAAAGACAAACCCTTTTAAAATTAAATTGCGAAGAATAAATAAAAGCGATAAACAAATAAATAAAATCCTAAGTTAAAAACTATTACATTCCCGAAGCAGTTACAATATTGAAATATGGATCAAAAATAATTCGCGCGCGAGAAAATTAAATCGAAGTGTCGTAGGATTTTGACCCTTTTTATTAAATAAAGCATATTTTTTGTTATTTTTTGAATTAAAAATTAGTCTAAATTAATAATCGAATTAATTAATTAAATGAAAATATTTTTGGGTTTTACTTTAATTAAGGAAATAAAATAAGAATGGTTAAAATTTTAAAAAAAAAACCTAATTCTAAATTAATTTTAATTTATTGCAAAATATGTTATTGTTGAACTTATTTAAACTAAATAAATTAATTAATTGTTATTTACAAAAATAAATAATAAAATTAATGGAATTAAAAATATTATTTTTTTTGTTTTCTGATTTTTTATGAAAAAGGTTAATTAGTTAATTAATTAATTAAGATAGTAATAATAATAAAATATAAAAAATAATGAAAAGAAAATAAAATAAAGAACAAACTCAGGGGGGTGTGGGCCTGAAAAGGGTGTTTGAATGGCAATTCCCAGGCCCAGAACGTCCAGCCTTGTTGGACTTTTGTGATTCAATGCATGCTTGTTGACCAAGGAGTATGATGAGCGCGCAATCTAGGCCCCTGGATCTGATCTGAAATCCATCTGGCAAGTGGATCTCTTGAGGTGCATGATGGACCATCCTTTGAGAATTGCACATGAATACCTGAAGAAAAAACAAATAAAGTGTTTTGGGGGACCTGGGATTTGAACCCAGGTCCCAATGCTCATTGACACGCTCCCTTGGCCAACTCATCCACGCTGCTTAATTGTTAGTGGAATGGAGAATAAATAATATAAGACAAATAATTAATTATGCCTGGTGTGATATGGTGGGAGAACTGACTTGAGTTTTGCGTTTGTATTCGCACTTGTTCGGTTTAGCAAGAGTCGCCACCGACTTTTTATTTTATCCTAAAGGAAAGGTTAAAAAAGCACAGGAAAAACCTTTTGAGATGTTTCGTGGATTCGGGGGGTAGATTATGAAAAGGGAAGGTATTAACACCCTTTTCATCCATGGTTATCCATGGGCTCTTAGTTACTTGGTTTTAGATCACTTGCCTTGATTTTTGATTTGCTTGAAATGGTGTGTGTATTTGTGTTTTGAAAATGTTTTGAAATAGACGCCTTTGTTTCGGCAACCGTTGTAATGACTCGTGTTTGAGTATATACGATGGTGTGTATCTTTTCGAAAAGATGTTTTAAATGTTTTTGAAAGTTTGTTTTGAAAGTGTTTGTGGAGTGTTGTTTGAAAAGTAGGCAAGTGTTTTTGCAAGTTGATCAAGTAACTAAGATTTTTGTCTACCCCTAAGTTTACTCAAAGGTTTTTCTCATGTTTTAACCCTTTTTAACAATTTTATTCCACCATTGTATTTGGTGGACAATCTTGCGTTTAGGATGTTTAACGGGACAGGCGCGGGTCATCGTATGGACCATGGATGCAATGATGCCAAGTGTCTTTGGCAATTTTGCTTGAAGGGACTATGATCATTTTGATGGGCAACTTTCGAAAGCGTCATCAAGGGACTTATGATCATTTGAATTGTTTTGCCAAAGAAACTCGACGTGCAAGCATGGCCCATTTTGGAAGGCAACAAGCGGGATTACCCTAAGGGTGCAAGTGTGATTGTGTATTGATTTCACGTATTTGTCTTGTATTAGGTTATCTAGCGTTTGATTTTATGTACATACAAACCCTAGGTCTAACCATGGTATAATTCAAAAGCGATAAATTGCGAGAATTTAAAGTCTACGCTATTACAAAATAGTATCCGGGAGTGGGGGTACAAGTATACAAATGAGGGATGAGACTTATAGAAGAATAGTATCCAAATAATTACAACCAAATCGAATTGCGCAAATGTAAAATCTAATGTATAGCAATGCATAAGAATAGAAAATGTATATGCGTAAAGCAAGGTAAGTGTATCGACGTATTTGTATATTGTAAATGTGTAAGTGTATGTGTAAATGTATGAGGTTTATTTACAAGTTTGAGAAATGTTAACTTAATGAGAAAATTAAGTATTTGATTTAATTTTGTATTCTTGTATTTTACTTATGTATTGTTATCATGTTTTATATTTTTGCTAATATGTACAAATAAGAAAATTTAATTTAAAAGAAAAGAAAATGTTTTAAGGTCTATTTTTTTTATGTATTAAAAAAATTAATGTATTTTAATTGATTATGTACAAAGTTTTAACTAAAAAATGTTTTTAAGAAAAAATTAATGTTTTGGTGTATTTTAAATAATGTATTATATATAGAATTATAATTATATTATATATAAAGGTATTATTAATTAGCAATTAATGTAAAGAAAACAAAATTAATGTATTAAGTAAATTATAAACAACAAATGGTATATATTAGTTTGAATCATAAAAATAAATGATAAATAAAATGTTAGTTTATAAGTGTTTAAAATAAAAGTAAAGGAAAAATTGAATGGGCCAAAGAGGTTTAGGGCCCAAACAATAAACACTCAGAAGTGGGATGGGGGGGGGGGTACGTTTGGCAAAAGGCAAATGGGCTTAGGCGCTTTAGAAAGGGGCAAGGCCCAGGTTCTGAACAATTGTTTTTAGGGTTAAATGATTTTGTTTGTATTTGGGAAGATTAGGGTTTCAGATTGAGGCGCGTCGTCCTCTTTGTTTACGTCTTCGTCTTTGTCCTTCTCGCCATAGCCACTGAACAAAGCTCACCCTTTTGCCCATGGCCACCAAGCTGCTTCCTTCGTCCTCTTCTTCCCTCCTTGGTCCAGCGAGGCAAGACTGTAAGGTGAAGGCTTCTGTTTCCTTTTTTTTAAACGCGTTTAGGGTTTCGATCTTTATGTGTCTTGCATGTTAATTGTTTATTGATTTTGATTAAGTGTACGTTGTTATTTGTTTTCCATTTGAGGCGCGTAAAAAGGGAAGGAAAATATACCTTTGAGGAATGGAGACTTTTGGGAGATGGAGGAGGAGCTGGGTTGGAAGTTGCTTCAGGCGGCTAAGGGCGAACGAAGCAGTGCTGAGCTAGCTCCGGTAACCACGGTACTCTGTGTCTTTCTTTGCCTTTTTTGTCTGCTTGCCTGAGATGCCCTGTATATCTCTCTTCCTCTTCTTTTCTGGTTGCCTCGCCTTTTGTATGTTCTGAGATGATTGATATGTTGCCTCTGAATATGCTTGTTATGAAATGCTTGCTATCCTATGATGATTCCAAACTGAGGGTTTATGTTGCCTGGGTGTACTTGTTTATTGCTGATATGCCAATATTGATGCTTCTTTATCCTCTTCTCTTTCACTTTCTTCAGTTGCCTCTGAACATTTTGTATGCTTCTGAGGTGTTTGATATGTTGTGCTTGATCTGTTGCCTTGAAATGTTTGCCCTGTGATGAGGCTTCCTCTGAGGGCCTTGATTGCTTGTTGGTATTGAGTTGAATGCTATTGTGTTTGATTTGTGTATTTGCCCAATGATGAAATTTTTCTGAGGGCTCGTGTTGGTTTGGAAACTGGTTCTGGAAAGGGCTTGGCAGTTTGATGCTTAGGCTTGCAAACTTGGTCTGAATGCTTTTGTGTTAGTTCTAGTTTACAGGCTTTTGGCTTGGTATACTTTAGGCTTTTGTTTGGCTTCAGCAGGTTGAGTGTTCTTTGAATCAGGTAAGGTTTGGGTGAGCTTTGGATACAGGTTTCTGTTTGTGTTTGAATGGTAAGGCTTTGGTGAGTTACTGGTTTATGCAGATTTTTTGAAAAGGTTGAGAGCTTTTTGGTTTTTGCAGGTTCAGGTTTTGAGGCCTTAGGCGTGTATGCTTAAATGCTTAAGGTTTGATGGACTTTTTGTATATATCTTTAGGGTCTTTGCCCTCTTGTTTTTTAAGGGCAGGAGGCGCTATATTTTCTTGGTCAAATTTGTGGACAGGTTTGCAAGGCTTAAGGCTTTCACTCTTTGTGATCACTTCTGCTGCATATGTTCTGTCTCCTTTTGAATAGCTCTGATACATGCTCTTTTTAGCCTTTAGCCTGCTGTACTGTAATCTGCTTTCCTCTCTCTTTCTCTCTCCGGATTAAAGAAAGCATTTTTATTGCTTTAATTTCGTCTTTTCTGAAAAAACAAATGGCCTAGGAATATGATGCATTCTGAATATTGCTTGCAATTGTCCCTTTTCCACTGCATATTTCCATGTTTCTTGCATACTTTATGTACTTTCTCTTGATAGCTTTTGGAGTTGTTGAGACTTTGATATCCTTGGACAGCTTTTGGCTTAGTTTGAAAATGTAATTCAGTTTGCCTTTATTTGTACATGCTGTTTGGAAACTTGGTTGACAATTCTTTTGATTTATGCAACATGCTTAAGAATTTGAATTTGTGCAAAAATCATAACTTTGTGCATTCACGTCTTTTTCTTTTGCAAGCAACTTTCATCCCTCTTTGTGAACCGGGAGAAATCTCGTGATTTGCAAAGAGGGCAAAACTGATTCCGGCCATTTGTTTTTAATGATGAATCTTTTTAATTGTCTATCTTTAATTATTTTTTTCTGCTTTGACTTTTCTTTTGTTTCTTGTTTTGCAGATGAAAAATAAATGAGCAACAAGGGAGCATTGGATAGAAGATGAAGACTTAGAAATTTTAGAACATAGTTTTATTTCAATTTAAATTACTGTAACATTATTATTGTAAATACTTTGTAAACAATAACAATTATACAAATAATTTAAAGGTAAATAAAAAAAAGTCCTTTTATTGACATTCATTTTTAATTCTTCTTCAGATATTTATCTAATTGTTTATAATTCTTAAATTATAATAAAATGGAAATAAATTCCAATTATTCTAACTTAAAAAAAAAATCAATTGATAAACACTGTGGTCTTATCATCAATCAATAACAAACCTGGCGCTCCAATTATCCAAAGCAATGCATAGTTAATCAAACCAAACGACAGTTAATCAAACAAAACGTCCACATGTCTTCTTTCACTGATTAAATCCAAACAACTGCAAATTAACAAACAACAGCCTCAGTTCTTATTTCAGAGTAATTTGAAAAGCATTGATAGAACTAATTCTTCTTGAGAAATATGTGCACAAAACCCTGATTTTTGACTTAGCACTGGAGAAACGCCTGCCTGATCAAACTTTGAGCCAATTCAACCAATCCTAAGCAATCTATTTGAGCTGTCTTAAAATCAATGATAACCCTAAATTTTGTCCGACTGACGAGAAAAGTCTGTTTGACCGATTCTTGAGCCAGTCTAACAATCAGGAAAAACTCGAAACTGCGATTTCTTGTGGAGAAAGAGGAGGGCAAATTTTGGGGTACAACAATTACCCCTGTTCAATCTTCTTGAACCTGAAGAGGTAGATTGGCAAGTTTGCCTTTCGTGACTCGAAGGTAAAAGGAGATTGGACACTAGAGTGCCCAAAAAATTTGCACTCGGTGAGGTGATGGTAGAGGGAATGGGCCTACAGATGCCATTTGGTGATGGGCTTAAAGATGCCATCTGGTGACTTCTGGTAGGAGGATGGGCTTATAGGTGCCATCTGGGAATGGGCTTAAAGATGCCATTTGGAATTGTTGGTAGGAGGATGGGCTTATAGATGCCATCTGAAGATGATTGTTGAACTGTATGTTATTGGTGAGTGGACGAGTATCAGAAAGGCATCCATGTTTTGGAACATCTCTGAACTGGGGGTCTGAACAAGCAATAGATTGGCATCCATGTTTGGAGAATCCGTAAACCGTTTTCAGAAGTTGTAGTTAAATAAGCAATAGAGCAGCATCCGTTGTTGGGAAGCGTCCATAAACTGTTTTCAAAAGTCTTGAAGTGGAGAAGGAACCGGTGTAGGGTTTCCTGATGATGAGTTCGTGTAAAACTGCATCTGAATGAATCTGGAATAAGTATCAGAATGTCGCCGTGTTTGGGTCACATCTGAACTATTTCTAGAAAGAATCTCGGAAGATGATGATCTTTGTCTGTTGACTGATCTTTCCTGAAAAGGTAAAGAGTTAGTTGTATGCAATGTCATGATGCATGATGCAATGTATGTTATCAATATTTATGATATGGATGCGCAGATAAGCTGATGAGCTGTCTTGCTGAGGATAGATGAATCCTGGATGGCTGGAGACAAAAGAATCTTGATTGCTGCCGGGGAAAATAATTCCTTGGCCGCTGCTGGGGAGGGCAAGAATCTTTTGATTGCTGCAGATGAGAAATCCTGGGACCACTGTTGAGGGATCAGGAGCTTGGGTTGTATGCAAATCTACTGGGGAATTCCTATCTCGAGGAGATCTTCACTGGGGAATATTCAAATATTCTGTGAGGAACTGAGAATGAGAGTCTCCACTCTGCTTGGGGATTGATAGCTGGAAGTTTTAGCTCCGCTGGGGATATTGAAACTTGATTCTGAGGGGAATTAGATTCTGGAAGGTTCTCCGGCTGGGGATTGCAAGAATCTTCGGGTGCTGCAGGTGTTGATCTGGAATAAGTTACTGAATGTCGCCATCTCTGGGTCACATCTTGAACTATCTCTAGATGCAAATCTGGAAAGAGTATCGGAATGTCGCCAAATCTTGGGTCACATCTGAACTATTTCTGGGAGGAAATTCTGAATAAGTTATAGAATGTCGCCAAATCTTGGGTCACATCTGAACTATATCTGGAAGGAAGTCTGAATGAGTTATAGAATGTCGCCAAATCTTGGGTCACATCTTGAACTATATCTGGAAGGAAATCCTGAATAAGTTATAGAATGTCGCCAAATCTGGGTCACATCTGAACTATATCTGGAAGGAAGTCCGAATGAGTTATAGAATGTCGCCAAATCTTGGGTCACATCTGAACTATATCTAGAAGGAAATCTGAATGAGTTATAGAATGTCGCCAAATCTTGGTCACATCTGAACTATATCTGGAAGGAAGTCCGAATGAGTTATAGAATGTCACCAAATCTTGGGTCACATCTTGAACTATATCTAGAAGGAAATTTGAATGAGTTATAGAATGTTGCCAAATATTGGGTCACATCTTGAACTATATCTAGAAGGAAATCTGAATAAGTTATAGAATGTCGCCAAATCTTGGGTCACATCTTGAACTATATCTAGAAGGAAATCTGAATGAGTTATAGAATGTCGCCAAATCTTGGTCACATCTTGAACTATATCTAGAAGGAAATCTGAATGAGTTATAGAATGTCGCCAAATCTTGGGTCACATCTTGAACTATATCTAGATCTTGATTTTGTTGAGGGTCAGACATTGGGAGTTTTAATTGCCCGTTATTCTGTTGGTGGTTGTAATTTCCAGCAGGTGATGAAGGAATTGTTGAACACTTTTGACATTCGAATTCCCCATGTGATGATGAAGGAGTCTTGAATCAGATTACTCTGCGAATTGAGAGATTTCTTGAAATCTTGACTGGAATGCCCCAGGTTAACTGAACTTTGAAAGATCTGTTGAAACCTTGACTGGACTTCCCCAGGTTAATTGGACGGTGACATGTCATGCCCCTTGTTGATAGGAGACTTGTAATGGAAGTGTCATCCTTTTGAAGTGATTTTACTCACTGAGAGGGTTTTCGTTCCTCCGAACATTCGCCGTATGAATTTCTTCGCTGTCAAACAAATAGTCAAATGCAAACAGTGATATTCAAGCAATGCAAAGTTTTATGTTTGTCTCGAAGTTTTGAAAAATGCGTTTTTTAGCAGAAAACTTTTTATAAGACAAATCAACACAAGACTTAGAGCAAAGCCTTACAGGAGTCAGGATA
This sequence comes from Vicia faba, assembly GCA_948472305.1. Taxonomy (NCBI): domain Eukaryota; kingdom Viridiplantae; phylum Streptophyta; class Magnoliopsida; order Fabales; family Fabaceae; genus Vicia; species Vicia faba. Next base: position 1,081,153,887 of record OX451739.1, on the reverse strand, counting down.
CCTTTGGTAACAGTATGCTTTTGAACTAACCCAAACTTCAATTAGGACTTTTGAAGGGTTGTAACGTGGCCTGGTTCACGGTTTAAGAAACAAAGGATAAAGGCTCAAAGTATATTTGTACCCACCCGCTCTTCGTGATGTTCTTCAACCCTAAGCATAGTTAATTGTGCGTCGCACTCTGTTTGAGTTTGGAACGACTTTTGGGTGATGGTTCACCAGTTGAGTTTGGGAGATAGTCATCATCTCCTTTTTTCTTTGCAACACTTTTCATGTTGTTGAGGATTTGTAATGACCTCTCTATTTTGATTTTGATTTGTTATCCCTAACTTTTGCCTGACTGTCTCTGTTTTCGAGATCACAGTCAGCGGGATGCCCCAGCTTTCTTAAGCCTCCTTTACAGGTTTTGGCTTGGTGGGCTTTTCTCCTTTGAGAGATTGACTACCTATATGATAGGGAACCTTCACTGTCTTTTGATTCCAAGGGAATGCTTTTCTATTTTTTTTGACGTCGTTCGTTGTATTACGAACTGAGAGTTTGCGACTTCAATGCGCATTTTCTTTTGAATTAACTGAGAGACTACCCTGCCCCAGGTTTATATCAAAGGCTTCGATTGTTTAGAACATAAAACTCCTACTTCTTTGGCTCGAAGGGGTTGACTAGGGATTATCTTCCTTATAGCTCCAGTGTTTGGGAATTGAAAGAACTGCCTGTACATCATCAACAAGGTCTGTTCAAAAGCATATTGTATGAGATTATGGTACTGTTTCGTCATCCTCCCTCTAAAGGCCTGCAGTTTTTTATCGAGAGTTAAATATCATAAAGAAAGCATAAGAGTAGTGAAAACGAATGGATGAATTCAAGACAAACATATGCAATGCATTAATGAAACAGAGTTTGACATTAAAAGATAATTGTTTGAATAATACAAGAAGTTACAACTTGAAAATTCGAATGAAACAAAAACAATCTCAATGATTTGGCATATGAGGAGTGATCATGCTAGAGTCTCCGGAGGACCAAACTCAATCTCCTTGGCATCAATCATGTCTTGGATCTTGTTCTTCAGAGGCCAACAGTTGTTGGTGTCATGCCCCGGGCTATCAGAGTGGTATGCACACCTTTCATTGGGATGATAGGTAGGAGCAGAAGTATTTGGGTTCCGGAGAGGAGCCCTCAATGTAATCAGATCCCTCTTCAATAAGTGTTGCAGTGCCTGAGACAGTGACATGTTGATCCTGGTGAACTGTCTCTTAGGTGCGACCTCCTTATGCTGATGCCCCTGTCTTTGTTGAGCAGGCGTAGGACTGGAGATCAAGACTGCTCCTACGTGTTGGTCATGACGACCCTGTTGACTGTTCGCAGCATTTGACTCTTTCTTTCCGTTGTAGGGAATTATCTGAGTATCCGAGGATGTAGTTCCTTGGATCTTTCCACTTTTGATGCCAGCTTCGACCCTCTCGCCGGTCAGTATTAGCTCGGTGAACCCGGCTGAGGAGCTTCCAATTAAGTGATTGAAGAAAGGCCCGGTCAAAGTTCCCATGAAGATGTCAATCAACTCCCTATCAGTTAAAGGAGGTTGCACCCTACCAGCCAAATCTCTCCACTTTTAGGCATATCCCTTGAAGCTCTCGTCAGAACCCATAGTCATGCTCTGCAATTGCACACGAGTCGGTGCAAGATCAGCATTATACTGATACTTCTTATAGAAAGCAAAAGCTAAGTCCTTCCAGGTGTGGATGCGAGAACTCTCCAATTGATAGAACCACTCGAGTTGAGCTCCTACCAGGCTTTCTTGGAAGAAATGGATCCAAAGCCTTGGATCAGCTGTGTATGGTTGAATCTTGCGAACATAAGACTCTAGATGCATCTTAGGGCAAGAGACTCCATCGTACATGGAAAAGGTAGGGACCTTAAACTTTGGCGGGACGACCAATCCAGGAACTAAACCCATGTCTCCCAAATCCAAGCCAGGTATTTGTTGGACTTCCATGGCGTTGAGGCGATCCTCCAGCTCTTTGTACTTGTCATCAGCGAGAGGATATTGTTCCTCAGAGTAGTCAGCCTCCTCTTCATCAATCTCCACATTGTGGTCTTCTTCAAGACTAGCCCCTATGCTGGGTGGAGTTGCAAGGTCCAGGGTCTTAGGTCTTCTTCTCAAGTTCAGGATGCGGGCGACCTTCTTGGACTTCTTCTTGTCTTTGAGAAGGAGAGCTGTCAGATCCTCTTGCCCTTTCCCCATAGCCAGAAGCGTTTGTTGGAATTGAGCATTTTGAGCCTGGAGATCCTTCACCGTTTGTTCCATATCCATCTTACTGAAATAAACAGTAGGAAGAATAAGGAGACCTGTATGGGAGAAACCTGTTATACAATGATATGTGTGATATATATGCAATGTTTTCAAGGATCTCTTGGGGTAAACACAAGAGAGTGTTAGAGGTTGAACTTCGATCTTTGATTGGAGAACTTTGCACCGGTGGATGTCTTTCCACGAGAATCAAGCTCACCATGTCAAGTGGGTCATAACCCCTGATTCAAGTTGTTGTACTTGATCTTTGATTGGAGAACTTTGCTTCGGTGGATGTCTTCCCACGAGAATCAAGCTCACCATGTCAAGTGGGTCATAGCCCTTGATTCAAGTTGTTGTACTTGATCTTTGGTTGGCATTTGTTTAGAGGAGAAACCTCTTGCCCATTGGTAGACGTCTGGTCCAACGTAACCCTGCATCAAAAGAACCCTCGAGATCCTTGAAAAGGTTATTGAAAATGCTATGGTATGATGTTATGATGTTATGTACATGTATGCAAAAGCAAATGAGTGTATATATAGGCAATCATATTCACACAAAGCAAAACAAGTCCTTAGGTTCAGGCTTGCATGGGGTTATAGGTAAGTACCCTCTTGAGTGTAGTTGGCTTAAAAACCTGTCCTATAAATAGTAACCGGGTTCTAAGGAGATCAATATCATTGGATTGTTTTCCATGTTCATTGTTTTGGTTTAGCCACTTAACTAGCGACCAAAATATTCCAAGAAAACAACCCTCAATGAGTGTAGTATCGAGTATCTACCAACTTCGGACTGCACCAAAGCCGGTCATCTCACTACCCCTAATAAAAGGTCAAGATGGTCAAGTAAGGTTCTAGGTCATTAGTGCTTAGTGACATCACTCAGTGGCCCCGTACTCTCCTTGATTGAACTCAAGGGTTACCGGTACTCACAAATATGTCGCACCAATATAGCTATTGCTTCAACCGTGTCGGTATACCCCACACAGTTTCCACAACGTATTGCTATCTATGAATGTTTCCCAAATCCGGGTGTAGGATTTCAAGCCCAAACAAGAGATCCACAAAGGTAAAACAATCAAAGCAAACAATTAATCATGCAAGAGGGTGATCTAAAACACTAAGGTAACCCCACTTTTAAGTTTCAATCCCCAGCAGAGTCGCCAGTTCTGTGATACGGTGGGAGAACTGACTTGAGTTTTGCGTTTGTATTCGCACTTGTTCGGTTTAGCAAGATTCGCCACCGACTTTTTATTTTATCCTAAAGGAAAGGTTAAAAAAGCACAGGAAAAACCTTTTGAGATGTTTCGTGGGATCGGGGGGTAGATTATGAAAAGGGAAGGTATTAGCACCCTTTTCATCCATGGTTATCCATGGGCTCTTAGTTACTTGGTTTTAGATCACTTGCCTTGATTTTTGATTTGCTTGAAATGGTGTGTGTATTTGTGTTTTGAAAATGTTTTGAAATAGACGCCTTTGTTTCGGCAACCGTTGTAATGACTCGTGTTTGAGTATATACGATGGTGTGTATCTTTTCGAAAAGATGTTTCAAATGTTTTTAAAAGTTTGTTTTGAAAGTGTTTGTGGAGTGTGGTTTGAAAAGTAGGCAAGTGTTTTTGCAAGTTGATCAAGTAACTAAGAGTTTTGTCTACCCCTAAGTTTACTCAAAGGTTTTTCTCATGTTTTAACCCTTTTTAACAATTTTGTTCCACCATTGTATTTGGTGGACAATCTTGCGTTTAGGATGTTTAACGGGACAGGCGCGGGTCATCGTATGGACCATGAATGCAATGATGCCAAGTGTCTTTGGCAATTTTGCTTGAAGGGACTATGATCATTTTGATGGGCAACTTTCGAAAGCGTCATCGAGGGACTTATGATCATTTGAATTGTTTTGCCAAAGAAACTCGACGTGCAAGCATGGCCCATTTTGGAAGGCAACAAGCGGGATTACCCTAGGGGTGCAAGTGTGATTGTGTATTGATTTCACGTGTTTGTCTTGTATTAGGTTATCTAGCGTTTGATTTTATGTACATACAAACCCTAGGTCTAACCATGGTATAATTCAAAAGCGATAAATTGCGAGAATTTAAAGTCTACGCTATTACAAAATATTATCCGGGAGTGGGGGTACAAGTATACAAATGAGGGATGAGACTTATAGGAGAATAGTATCCAAATAATTACAACCAAATCGAATTGCGCAAATGTAAAATATAATGTATAGCAATGCATAAGAATAGCAAATGTATATGCGTAAATCAAGGTAAGTGTATCGACGTATTTGTATATTGTAAATGTGTAAGTGTATGTGTAAATGTATGAGGTTTATTTACAAGTTTGAGAAATGTTAACTTAATGAGAAAATTAAGTATTTGATTTAATTTTGTATTCTTGTATTTTACTTATGTATTGTTATCATGTTTTATATTTTTGCTAATATGTACAAATAAGAAAATTTAATTTAAAAGAAAAGAAAATGTTTTAAGGTCTATTTTTTTTATGTATTAAAAAAATTAATGTATTTTAATTGATTATGTACAAAGTTTTAACTAAAAAATGTTTTTAAGAAAAAATTAATCTTTTGGTGTATGTTAAATAATGTATTATATATAGAATTATAATTATATTATATATAAAGGTATTATTAATTAGCAATTAATGTAAAGAAAACAAAATTAATGTATTAAGTAAATTATAAACAACAAATGGTATATATTAGTTTGAATCATAAAAATAAATGATAAATAAAATGTTAGTTTATAAGTGTTTAAAATAAAAGTAAAGGAAAAATTGAATGGGCCAAAGAGGTTTAGGGCCCAAACAATAAACACTCAGAAGTGGGATGGGGGGGTACGTTTGGCAAAAGGCAAATGGGCTTAGGCGCTTTAGAAAGGGGCAAGGCCCAGGTTCTGAACAATTGTTTTTAGGGTTAAATGATTTTGTTTGTATTTGGGAAGATTAGGGTTTCAGATTGAGGCGCGCTGTCCTCTTTGTTTCCGTCTTCGTCTTTGTCCTTCTCTCCATAGCCACTGAACAAAGCTCACCCTTTTGCCCATGGCCACCAAGCTGCTTCCTTTGTCCTCTTCTTCCCTCCTTGGTCCAGCGAGGCAAGACTGTAAGGTGAAGGCTTCTGTTTCCTTTTTTTTAAACGCGTTTAGGGTTTCGATCTTTATGTGTCTTGCATGTTCATTGTTTATTGATTTTGATTAAGTGTACGTTGTTATTTGTTTTCCATTTGAGGCGCGTAAAAAGGGAAGGAAAATATACCTTTGAGGAATGGAGACTTTTGGGAGATGGAGGAGGAGCTGGGTTGGAAGTTGCTTCAGGCGGCTAAGGGCGAACGAAGCGGTGCTGAGCTAGCTCCGGTAACCATGGTACTCTGTGTCTTTCTTTGCCTTTTTTGTCTGCTTGCCTGAGATGCCCTCTATATCTCTCTTCCTCTTCTTTTCTGGTTGCCTCACCTTTTGTATGTTCTGAGATGATTGATATGTTGCCTCTGAATATGCTTGTTATGAAATGCTTGCTATCCTATGATGATTCCAAACTGAGGGTTTATGTTGCCTGGGTGTACTTGTTTATTGCTGATATGCCAATATTGATGCTTCTTTATCCTCTTCTCTTTCACTTTCTTCAGTTGCCTCTGAACATTTTGTATGCTTCTGAGGTGTTTGATATGTTGTGCTTGATCTGTTGCCTTGAAATGTTTGCCTTGTGATGAGGCTTCCTCTGAGGGCCTTGATTGCTTGTTGGTATTGAGTTGAATGCTATTGTGTCTGATTTGTGTATTTGCCCAATGATGAAATTTTTCTGAGGGCTCGTGTTGGTTTGGAAACTGGTTCTGGAAAGGGCTTGACAGTTTGATGCTTAGGCTTGCAAACTTGGTCTGAATGCTTTTGTGTTAGTTCTAGTTTACAGGCTTTTGGCTTGGTATACTTTAGGCTTTTGTTTGGCTTCAGCAGGTTGAGTGTTCTTTGAATCAGGTAAGGTTTGGGTGAACTTTGGATACAGGTTTCTGTTTCTGTTTGAATGGTAAGGCTTTGGTGAGTTACTGGTTTATGCAGGTTTTTTGAAAAGGTTGAGAGCTTTTTGGTTTTTGCAGGTTCAGGTTTTGAGGCCTTAGGCGTGTATGCTTGAATGCTTAAGGTTTGATGGACTTTTTGTATATATCTTTAGGGTCTTTGCCCTCTTGTTTTTTAAGGGCAGGAGGCGCTATATTTTCTTGGTCAAATTTGTGGACAGGTTTGCAAGGCTTGAGGCTTTCACTCTTTGTGATCACTTCTGCTGCATATGTTCGGTCTCCTTTTGAATAGCTCTGATACATGCTCTTTTTAGCCTTTAGCCTGCTGTACTGTAATCTGCTTTCCTCTCTCTTTCTCTCTCCGGATTAAAGAAAGCATTTTTATTGCTTTAATTTCGTCTTTTCTGAAAAAACAAATGGCCTAGGAATATGATGCATTCTGAATATTGCTTGCAATTATCTCTTTTCCACTGCATATTTCCATGTTTCTTGCATAGTTTATGTACTTTCTCTTGACAACTTTTGGAGTTGTTGAGACTTTGATATCCTTGGACATCTTTTGGCTTAGTTTGAAAATGTAATTCAGTTTGCCTTTATTTGTACATGCTGTTTGGAAACTTGGTTGACAATTATTTTGATTTATGCAGCATGCTTAAGAATTTGAATTTGTGCAAAAATCATAACTTTGTGCATTCACGTCTTTTTCTTTTGCAAGCAACTTTCATCCCTCTTTGTGAACCGGGAGAAATCTCGTGATTTGCAGAGAGGGCAAAACTGATTCCGGCCATTTGTTTTTAATGATGAATCTTTTTAACTGTCTATCTTTAATTATTTTTTTCTGCTTTGACTTTTCTTTTGTTTCTTGTTTTGCAGATGAAAAATAAATGAGCAACAAGGGAGCATTGGATAGAAGATGAAGACTTAGAAATTTTAGAACATAGTTTTATTTCAATTTAAATTAATGTAACATTATTATTGTAAATACTTTGTAAACAATAACAATTATACAAATAATTTAAAGGTAAATAAAAAAAAGTCCTTTTATTGACATTCATTTTTAATTCTTCTTTAGATATTTATCTAATTGTTTATAATTCTTAAATTATAATAAAATGGAAATAAATTCCAATTATTCTAACTTAAAAAAAAAATCAATTGATAAACATTGTGGTCTTATCATCAATCAATAACAAACCTGGCGCTCCAATTATCCAAAGCAATGCACAGTTAATCAAACCAAACGACAGTTAATCAAACAAAACGTCCACATGTCTTCTTTCACTGATTAAATCCAAACAACTGCAAATTAACAAACAACAGCCTCAGTTCTTATTTCAGAGTAATTTGAAAAGCATTGATAGAACTAATTCTTCTTGAGAAATATGTGCACAAAACCCTGATTTTTGACTTAGCACTGGAGAAACGCCTGCCTGATCAAACTTTGAGCCAATTCAACCAATCCTAAGCAATCTGTTTGAGCTGTCTTAAAATCAATGAAAACCCTAAATTTTGTCTGACTGACGAGAAAAGTCTGTTTGACCGATTCTTGAGCCAGTCTAAAAATCAGGAAAAACTCGAAACTGCGATTTCTTGTGGAGAAAGAGGAGGGCAAATTTTGGGGTACAACACCTGGCAAAAAATAAAAACACGCTAATGATTCAAACGAACCAATGGACGCAAGCCACGTTATCGTCTTCCTTAAACACCCTGGTTATTTACCTGCGGATTGTTATCCGCAGGAAGATTCGTAGGGCATCTCAAAAACCTTCTCCAGGCCATGTAAACAAAACCTAAGAGTACCAATGTACTCGTCTCTTCCTCCTGGTCATTCCTATATCCATCATTGGCCTCAATTTATCCTGCATCAAAAACGCCTAAAAAGCAAGAACAAGAACCTTAGTTCTAGATACAGGGTTATAAGCCATAAAAATAAAATTAAATATTACAGAATCGTTGGAAATTGAATGGTGAGTATGAATGTACAAGAAAATTGGCAAGAGGATGCAAGAAAATGATTTCACGATGCCATGTTCAGAGCTTGGTTCGTGATGACTTACAGTGCAATTTAGGCAACGAGAAGGCTTGGTTTTGATTGGTATCGCTTCAGGGGATGGCCGGGAAGAGAGCTACGTCAAGCTTTTGCTTTGTATCGAGCTCCAAGATGGATTTCAGAATTTAAGTTTCCAAGCTTTTTTCCAAAGTTGTCCTGGCCGTTTCAGCAGTATCCTGTGCGTATTCTTGGTCTGCCTCTCTTGTGTCCATATAATAGAATGTGTTTTGGTCAAAATTTGGGCATTAAACCTTATGCATTAAAGAATCAAGATTTGCTTTTGATCACCATAATCAAGTTGCCATATTTGCATCAAATCTGAGATTTTGTGCTTGTTTTGACTTGGCACGAGTTTGATTGAGTATCACATGATATTTGCAAGCTGTAATGATCACAAGAATCCCATTACATCAATTTTTAGATTTTATTTGATTTAATATTGATTTAAAATGAATTAAATCAATAAAAATAAAATAAAATAGAAAAATAAATTAATGGCCATGAAATTAAAGATGGAACACGTGTGTGGCATGACAAGACCATATCAAGTGGAAAAAAGTGGGCCCCTTTGTCAAAAATTGGAGTTTTGAGGATAGTTGACTTTTGGCAATTTTGGAAAAATGCCCAACTTCAACAATGCATAACTTTTTCAATTTTGAACTTTTGGAAGTGTTCTTGGACTTTTTAGAAACCTTGATATGTCCTCTAATAAACCCTTTTGGTATCCTCTCATTTTGATGTGCCATGCTTAAGTTATAAGCTTTGGAAAAAATGTGTTTTTGTTGACTTTCAAAAATGACCTATAATGTCCAAATTTGTAACTTTTTGTGAGTGCATTTTTTGATCTTGGGGTGTGAATATGGATTGTAGGAGATTGCATCCTATTCAAAATGAGCTTTGTATGGGTCATTTCTCATAAAGTATGAGAAAGTTATGCTTGGTCAAAGTTGAGTTGACTTTTCCTGCAAAACCCTAATTTAGCAACTTTTGAATTTTGATGAATCTTGAGCAATCCTTGATGAATCATGATCAACCCTTGATCAAATGATGAATTATCCTTCAAAATGAGAATGTTGATAAAAAATCTTGAGGTTTGAGTGTATTTAGGACACATTTGACTTTTGCCCTAGCACAATCGATTTTTGGACCTCTTGAGCAATTGACTGACCAAACTTCCTCTGCAAGGCTTGAAATTTGACATGGATGAACTTAAGAACATATTAAGACATTGGGAAGCACTTGAGGCCATTTGGATGTAAGGACCTTGATTCAAAATAAAACCCTAATTTGAGTTTGACTGCCTTAGGAGGTGATTTGACTGTCCAACCCTTGAGCCAACTTGAGCAACTTGAAGATTATTCTTGACAATTCTTGAGGAATATGGGATGGAAAATTTTGGGGTACAACAGTTGCCCCTGTTCAATTTTCTTAAACCTGAGGATATAGATTGGCTTTCAAGCCTTTCGTGATCCGAAGGTGGAAGATAATTGAACACTAGAGTGCCCAGAAATTTGCACTCACATGGTGTAGTATCAGCATTGTGATGTCGGGAATGGGCTTACAAATGAAATTTGGAGATTGCTGGTAGGAGGATAGGCTTACAGATGCCATCTGCAGGAGTGTCGATCGTGTAAGAGATTCCTTAGCGAGAACTTGCATACCTGTTGTCGTAAAAGATTTTGCTGGGGAAGTCTAACCTTTGTTGAGATTTAGGAATATGGCCTGTACTTCAACTGAGAGAACGCCTCGGCTGAGTCTTAAGAACCTGTCCATAATTCAACTGGGGGGAAACATCTTCATCAAGATCTAGGAACTGTCTCGTGCTCAACGTAGTATACCGCTGAGGTTATAGAACTTGTCCACACTATGACGGAGGAAAACATCAAGATCTAGGAACTGACTTGTGCTCCATGGAGTATACCGTCGAGGTTATAGTACTCGTCCACACTATGACGTAGGGAAACATCTTCATCAAGATCTAGGAACTGTCTCGTGCTCAATGGAGTATACCGTTGAGGTTATAGAACTCGTCCACACTATGACGGAGGAAAACATCAAGATCTAGGAACTGACTCGTGCTCCACGAAGTATACCGTCGAGGTTATAGTACTCGTCCACACTATGACGTAGGGAAACATCTTCATCAAGATCTAGGAACTGTCTCGTGCTCAATGGAGTATACCGTTGAGGTTATAGAACTTGTCCACACTATGACGGAGGAAAACATCAAGATCTAGGAACAGACTCGTGCTCAATGGAGTATACCGTTGAGGTTATAGTACTCGTCCACACTATGAAGTAGGGAAACATCTTCATCAAGATCTAGGAACTGTCTCGTGCTCAATGGAGTATACCGTTGAGGTTATAGAACTTGTCCACACTATGACGGAGGAAAACATCAAGATCTAGGAACTGAATCGTGCTCAATGGAGTATACCGTTGAGGTTATAGTACTCGTCCACACTATGACGTAGGGAAAATATCGAGATTGAGAACCTTATCTGAAATTCAACCGAGGATAATTCAAATGAGATTTAAGAACCGGTCAGGTCTTCGACGTAATTGAGAACTTTAACTGTATCTTTCCTGAAAGGTAAAGGTCAGTCATATGCAATGCATGATATGGATCAGGAAATGATGTTCTCAAAATAAATGAGATTGTATTCGTGTGATGTGTATACGCATGTATCATGATGTATGGGGATATAATGTTTTAGCTGGGAAAGTAAATCCCGGAGCTGCTGGAGAATAGAGTTGAGTTCTTCGTTTCCGCTGGGGATGATGAACGAAGATGATAAACCTGTAGGAGAGAAAAAATCCGTTGGGGGAATAAATTGATGAAGAGATTACTCTGAGGGGAATTAATCTGTGGGGAAGAGACGTTCTGCTGAAGATTTTAACGATAACTCCGCTGGGGATTCTGTTGATAAGCTCTGTTGGGGATTTTAATGATGAACTCCGCTGGGGGTAGAAAGAACTTCGCTGGGGATGATCCTTTAGTTGCAACTTGCTGAGGATAACCCAATTAGACTCTTGTGTGGATAACCCTTTGAATTTGGCTGGGGAAATTTATTTGTGCTCCGCAGGGGATAAGCTTCCAGAATCTACTGGGTAAGATGATTCAACTCTGGCGGGGAAGCCTTCTTTCTTTTTTTTTTAAACTGCGCTGGGGAAATGGCTCCACTGTGGATATCTTGTATTCTTCCGGGAAACATCCTTATATTCTGTTGGGGAATATTAAGGCTGCCGGGGATTCTCTTATACTTGCTGGAGGATATCTTTATACTCCGCTAGGGAAGATTAAGACCTTCTGGGGATACCCAACCTTTTTAAGGCTGATGGTAGATTAACTCTGCTTGGGGAGAGCATTGCTGATTCATTCATAGTTATAAGTCTCAGTGGGGAGAGCTACCATTACTGTTTTACTTTGCGGGGAGTAATGGTATCTTGGTCATATTCTTCAGCTGAACCTACCTTGGTACCTTGGTGGACAAAGTAACTACACAGTTTGGACATTTCTTATTTGCCCCTGTTTTTGCGGGAGAAGGTGCCTGCGGAGGCCCTATGGATCGAATATTATCCCCACCTATGAGGTGCTTGGTATCTTTCGGTCAAAATGACAAGTCTTCTTCTGGTAGGCCAGTGACGAGATGACGAGACATAGTCGTACGCTTTGATCCCTAATTTTTGCCTGGACCGCCCTTTCGGGTTTTCAGTTCACCGGGATACCCTTTTTTGCCCAAGCCGCCTTTTCAGGGTTTCGACTTGCCGGGTGTACAGATTTTTTTCATTTTCATCCCTTATTTTTGCCCGAACCCTTTTGGTTCACCGGGAAGCCCTTATTTTTGCCTAGGCCAGTCAACCTAGCGGGTCTTTAATTATGCGTAGTATCTTTTCAATATGTCTGCATTGACGGGGTGAGGAAGGTCGTCACCATCCATGGTGGTTAGAATCATAGATCCTCATGAGAAGATGTTCTTAACCACAAATGGCCCTTCGTAAGTAGGGGTCCATTTGCCCCTGAGATCACCTTGAGGTAGAATAATGCGCTTGATTACCAGGTCCCCAACTTGATACTCTTGTCGTCTGACTTTCTTGTTAAATTCCTTAATCATCCGTTTTTGGTACGTATGACCATGACAAACAGCAGTAATCTTCGCTCAAACCTGCATCCTTCATGATCCGGAGAGAGGGTATCTGAACTTCGATGGGCAAGACTGCCTCCATGCCATAAACCAAGGAATAGGGTGTTGCCCCTGTTGACGTCCGTGCTGAGGTACAGTACCCGTGAAGAGCAAATGGTAACATCTCGTGCCAGTCTTTGTATGTCACTGTCATCTTCTGCACAATCTTCTTAATGTTCTTATTTGCCGCTTCGATAACCCCATTCATCTTCGACCAGTAGGGAGAAGAGTTATGATGATGTATCTTGAATTGCTCGCAGAGATCAGTGATCATCTTGTTGTTAAGATTGGTACCATTGTCCGTAATGATCCTCTCTAGTACACCATATCGACAGATCAGGTTGTGCCGAATGAACTGTGCCACGACATTCTTGGTTACGGTAGCAAAGGAAGCTGCTTCAACCCACTTGGTAAAGTAATCAATCGCTACCAGGATGAAACGATGCCCGTTGGATGCCGTAGGTCTGATCTCGCCGATCATATCAATGCCCCACATTGCAAAAGGCCAAGGTGCTGTCAGAATATTCAGAGAAAATGGAGGAATGTGCACCTTATTAGCATAGACCTGGCATTTGTGACATGTCCGAGAATGCTGATAACAGTCGGCTTCCATTGTGGACCAATAATATCCTGCCCGAAGGATTTTCTTTGCCATGGTGTGTCCACTGGAATGAGTCCCGAAAGTACCTTCATGTAGATCTGCTATGATCCTTTCTTCTTCATTCTTATCCATACAACACAGTAAGGTTGAATCATGGTTACGCTTGTAAAGAATTCCATTGCTGATGAAGAACTTTGCCGCGAACCTCCTCAGAAACTTCTTGTCGTTAACAGATGCATCCTTGGGATACTCCTGAGCTTCAAGATACCTCTTCACCTCATGATACCAGGGCTTTTCTGTTACTTCTTCAGTCCCAAGATCACAGCAGTGTGCAGGTTCGTCCAACCTTTCAATAATGATCCGGGGAGCCTCGTTGTCCCAATTAACTTTGAACATAGAAGACATCGTAGCTAGCGCGTCCGCCAACTGATTCTCTTCTTTAGGGAAGCATTCAAAGGTTATCTCCTAGAAATTGGGAAGCAATGTCAACACATACTCCTTATAAGGGATAAGATTCGGGTGTTTCGTATCCCACTCGCCTTTGATCTGACTGATCACGAGAGCGGAATCTCCGAAGACACTTAGAAACTTAATCCTTAGGTCAATTGCAGCTCGAAGACCCATTATGCACGCTTCATACTCCGCTATGTTGTTGGTGCAGTTGAAACATAGTCGGGCGGTAAACGGAGTATGAGAGCCTTTAGGAGATATGATCACAGCGCCAATGCCATTACCCAAAGCGTTCGAAGCTCCATCAAAGTACATAAACCATCGGGATCCTTCTTCAGGTCCTTCGTCCGGTCCAGGTGTCTCACAATCAGTTATCAACATGATATTCTCGTCCGGGAATTCAAAGTTCATAGAATGGTAATCATCCACTGCCTGATGTGCCAAATGGTCTGCCAATACACTTCCCTTGATTGCTTTTAGAGTCGTATGCTGGATGTCATACTCAGTCAGGATCATCTTCCATCTTGCTATTCTTCCGGAAAAGGCATGCTTTTCAAAGATATATTTGATTGGATCCATCTTTGAAATCAATAGAGTAGTGTGAGTCCACATATACTGTCTCAGCCGGCGAGCAGCCCATGCCAAAGCGCAACAAGTTTTCTCAAGCAGTGAGTATCGTGTCTCACAGTTGGTAAACTTTTTGCTAAGGTAATAAATAGCATGCTCTTTTCGGCCAGACTCGTCATGCTGCCCCAGCACACACCCCATTGAGTTGTCAAGTACTGTTAAGTATAAGATCAGAGGTCTCCCTTCAACTGGTGGCATTAGGATGGGTGGCTCCTGGAGATACTCTTTGATTCTTTTGAAAGCGGTTTGACATTCATTATTCCAACGTACCACTTGATCTTTCTTCAGTAGCTTAAAGATTGGTTCACAAGTAGCAGTCAGGTGTGAGATGAATCGGGCAATGTAATTCAGTCGTCCTAGAAAGCCTCTGACTTCTTTCTTTGTCTTGGGAGCTGGCATCTCTTGTATGGCTTTCACTTTGGCAGGGTCCACTTGAATATCTTTGTCGCTCACGACGAAACCCAGTAGCTTACCATACCTCACCCCGAAGGTGCATTTGTTCGGGTTCAATCTCAGCTTGTACAACTTCAACCTGTCAAATAGCTTCTGTAGATGGTCAATGTGTTCCTCCTCAGTCTGGGACCTCGCAATCATATCGTCAACGTATACTTCAATCTCATGATGGATCATATCATGAAACAAAGCAACCATGGCACACTGATACGTTGCCCCAGCATTCTTCAACCCAAAAGGCATGACCTTGTAGCAAAAGGTACCCCACTGAGTAACAAAAGTGGTCTTCTCCATGTCTTCGGGAGCCATCTTTATCTGATTATAACCGGATAAACCATCCATAAAAGAGAACACCTTGTGCTGAGCAGTATTGTCAACCAGAACATCGATGTGAGGTAGGGGGAAGTCATCCTTAGGGCTTGCCCTGTTCAAATCCCTGTAGTCAACATACATTCGAACCTTACCATCTTTCTTCGGTACCGGAACCACATTGGCAACCCACTAAGGGTAAGAAGTCACTGCTAGAAAACCGGCGTCAAACTGTTTCATAACTTCGGCCTTGATTTTCTCGGACATCTCTGGGCGCATACGACGAACCTTCTGTTTTATCAGAGGACAGTCTTCCTTGGTAGGCAGGAGATGAACCACAATGTCAGTATCCAACCCAGGCATATCTTCGTAAGACCAGGCAAAGATCTCAACATAGTCATGCAGCATCTGAATCAACCGCTGTTTCACACTAAGCTCCAAATTTGCACCGATCTTGACTTCCTTCTTGTCTGTTTCAGTACCCAGATTCACTGTTTCCATTGGCTCTTCATGTGGCCGAATGACCCTCTCTTCCTGGAGTAGCAGTCTTGCAAGTTCACCAGGCACTTCGCAATCATTTTCACCTTCGTCTTCAGCTAAGTTGATCGGATTTTCAAAGTCATAACTGGCAGTAGCAGAGTCGTTACCAGTGAGATCCAGAGTGGATTGAGACCTGTATATGTGAGTGTGTGTAAAATAGCTGTTTTGCAATATATAATAAAGAAAAACAAGGAGCGCAAAATTTGAAATGCAAGAAACGTCCAATGCTTTTATTAATGATATATGAAAATGGCACACAAAAAGCCCTCACAAATGAAGCCACGGTGCCCCGGGTAAGACACTGGGCCAAAAACATTGTCTATTACAAATTCAAAACAAAGAGTTCATTACTGGTTAACAAAAGTAATAGGGATGAAGTCCTTTGCTGTCCAATTGTTTGGTCTACCGTTGGTCATAGGATAGATCCAGCTGTCGAATTCAGACTCCTCCACATCATCTTTAATGGCATTTACTCCCGAGTTGCTGATGAACACAGGAGGTCTTCCAATCCTTGTATTATGAACAGACCTTTGAGCTTCTGCAGTGAAACCCAAACCAAACTTGTTAGTCTTCTAAGTAAAATCAGGGATTCGGCCCCAATTTGCACACTCACCCTTCTCAATAACAGCCCGAGCATCCTTTAAGGAAGCCATCTTCATAGGAGAATCTTTAACCACAGTCTCAGCTGATGCCAGTGTCTGAGGAACCTATTCAAAATGCTGAAATGGGGTCTCAATGAACTCCCCATCCATCTCTACGTATCAGAACGAGTTGAGGTGGCTGACCATGTACTCTTCCTCCCCTTGTACTATCACAATCTTCCCTCTGACCGGGTACTTCAGCTTCTGATGGAGCGTTGAGGTTACATCTCCTGCTTTATGGATCCATGGACGACCCAGCAAACAAGAATAGGACGGCCGAATGTCCATCACGTAGAATGTAGAATTGAAGACCTGAGAACCAACTTAAATTGGAATATCAACTTCACCATGCACCATCCTTTTAGACCCGTCAAAGGCCCTGACAATGATGTTACTTGGCTTTAGCTCCAACCCTTCGCAATCCAACCGGTCTAGAGCTTTCTTGGGTAAGACGTTCAATGAGGAACCAATGTCAACCAATACATGTGCAAGAGTAGTGCCCCTGCATTCAATGGATACATGCAGAGCATCATTATGGTTCTTCCCTTTAACAGTCAAATCGGTGTCGGAGAAACCCAAACCAATATCACCAGTTAAATTAGCCACACAATCTGTAAACTGATCAGCTGATGTCTCTTGTGGCACGTGGGCAGACTTCAGGAAGGTAATCAGAGCCTTAGCATGGGCCTCTGAACACATCAATAGTGACAACATAGAAATCTTGGATGGGGTTTGCCCCAGTTGCTCAACTACGTTGTAATCACTCTTCTTAATAATCTTCAGAATCTCTTCCATCTCCTGTTTGGAAGCTTTAACAGTAATGGTCTTCGGTGCCTCCGTCTGGGCAGGCACATCAGTGGTGATCCCTTTACCCCGAGCGTTAGATGACTCGGCGACAGGGGTAAGGATAGGAACTTGATCAGGAATAGTGATAGGTACACTTGCAGGTGTAATGACAACAGGTCTGCGGACAGTTGGTGGAACAATATCAGGTGAGAAAAGTCTACCGCTGCGAGTGACTTTAGCAGGACCAGTAATGTTGCTGACGCCGGTATCAGCATCCAACTCTTGCTTAACTCCAAGAACATAAACATCAGCCCCATAGTGCCAAGGGACAGCTTTGTCAGAGGTATAGGGGATGGGCCCCAGAACAGTGATGATTACGGGTGCGATCTTCGGAGTAGATGTAATTCTAACAGGCTGCCTTGAGGGAGCCTTGGAAGAATTATTGAAAATGGTAATGATGGCAACTTCTTCAGAATGAACAGAAGGAACAATAGTCTTTTCAAACAGAATCTCTTTGCTATCCATCAGGTTTTGGATACCTGACTTTATAAATGGGCAACCAGTAGGTAAAACAGAACACATTGGCAGCCTTCGCCACAACCCGGAAATAAACCGGCTAGTAACAGGTTCTTCTTGACAGTCATCAGAGGGGTAACAATATCATCCACGGAAACTACAAACAAGTCTTCCTCTACAGCATTTACTCCATGTTTGGGTATGGGAGCAGTCACAACATTAGGCCTTTCGTGCACCTCAAACTCAATCTCCTTTGCATCAATTAGGTCTTGCACCCTGTTCCTCAAAACCCAACAATCATCTGTATTATGCCCCAGGCTATCAGAGTGAAAAGCGCAGCGAGCATTAGGGTTGTACTTTGGTGATGTGGTACTTGGATTCTTCGGAGCTTCTTTTAGAGTCACCAGATTGGTCTTCAGCAACTGTGGCAGAATCTGAGACAAAGTCATGCTGAGACGAGTGAATTGCCTTCGAGGTCTCTCGTCCTTTTGTTGATTGTGATGCTGAGGAGCACCAACAGGTTTTGAAATAACAACCGCATTGACAGCTTGGCGGTGTTCAGGTCTATTTTGTCTTCTCGAACTGTAGACAACACTGGACTCTTTCTTAAACGGTTTCTTCTCGGTGCTCGATGAGGCACCCTTATGTATCTTCCCAGCCTTAATACCAGCTTCAATCCTTTCACCGGTCAAAATAAGATCTGTAAACCCAACTGAAGAGCTTCCAATTAGATGGTTAAAGAACGGACCAGACAGGGTCCCCAAAAACATGTCAACAAGCTCACGATCAGCCAACGGTGATTGCACCCTTCCGCAAGGTCTATCCATTTTTGAGCATACTCTTTGAATCCTTCACCCGTTCCTATTGACATACCCTGGAGTTGGGTATGCGTAGGAGCAAGGTCGGAGTTGTACTGATACTGCCTATAGAATGCAGTAGCCAAGTCTTCCCAGCTACGGATACTGGCTCTGTCCAACTGATAGAACCACTCGAGCTGATTCCCTGAGAGACTGTCTTGAAAGAAATGGATCCATAAGTTCTTATCAGCAGTGTAAGGCTGGATCTTCCTCACATATGACCGGAGGTGCAACTTCGGACAGGAAACTCCGTCATACTTGGCAAAGGCAGGTGCCTTGAATTTATGGGGAATCACCACCCCAGAGGATAGACCTAGATCTCCGAAGTCCAGACCGGGCACCTTATGTATTTCCATAGCGCTCAAACGGTGTTCCAGCTGTTTGTATTTATCCTCAGCAGGAGGATACTGTTCTTCATCGTAGTCCGTCTCGTTGTCGGAGACCATAGGGCTAGGAGCCCTCCTTTCTTGTGGATTATCCTTCCCTCCAGATGAGGTGGTCAGATCAACTTCATTCTGCAGCCCGTTTCCAAACCTGCATCCAGTATTGAACAGGATGGTCCTGTTCTTCTTCTTCTCTTTCAGAATCAAGGTCTTCAGGTCCTGCTGACCCTTAGCTAGATTCATGAACAACTCTTGAAATTGGGCATTCTCGGCCTGGAGGGCCTTGATAGCTTGCTCAGTTGAAGGTTCAGCAGACATGATGTTTGCTGAAATAAATAGCGAAGAAGATAAGAGACCTGTAAAAGGTACCTGTTTATGAAGTGCATGGGATGAAATGCGTATGACTTATGATTTCAAAGACAATCGAGATTCAAATTTGTAAACAAGAAAGGAAACACACTTTATTAGATTTAAACTTCAAAATTTAAATTGTTCAACAAATTGCCCTTAGGCGTTACAAGAATGGAAATACTAAAAAGTAAATAAAAACTGTAAAAGAAATCATCAAAGGTCCATCAATGCTCCCATGGTCTCTTCTTCTCAGTGCGGAAATAATCATTCAGAATCCGCTCATTCTCCAACTGTCGAGTCAGCTTCTGGATCTTTTGCTCTTGTTCATTGAACCTCTCTCGGTAGGAATCTCGTTCATCCCTCAACTGCATCCAAGACCTCTTCAGTGTCCCAATATCAGTGGGCATATAAGGGTGGAGAATAGTTGGAAGAACCCCCTCCTCATTAGCAACTTCAAGAGTAACAGGCCTGACAGCTTCATATGGCATACCTAGCTTCTGGGCACGGATGCAGACCCATCTGAGATATGGCTCCATTGGCAGAGAAGTCTTTGGTCCCAACTCATGTGGGTCAGATTGGTGAACTCTGTCCCAAGCCCATATGAATCTATGACGCAGCTCGTCGCTATCTCCCTGAAAATCAAAGATGATATGAGGCATCAACATCTCATGAGGCCCTTCTCTTCTGGCTCTTCCAAACTGACGGAGAGCTAAGCATGGGTTGTAAGAAATCCCTCCATGGGTTCCGATCAATGGAACATTAGGATACTCTCCACAGCGATCAATGACAGTCACCTGATCCATACCTTTGAGAGTCCAGATAATGTCATTATTAGAAAGAGACATCACCCTATAAGCCCACCCCATTCCTTCTTTGTTCTTCAGTACGGACTTAGGGAGGTGCAAAATAAACCACCTCGACAATAAAGGAGCACAGCACATCAAAGTTCCTCGCTTTCGGGCAGTACGAGCATATATCTGATGAAGGATATCACCCAAGAGAGTGGGTACCGGATTCTGAGAGATGAAGATCTTTATGGCATTAATATCAACAAAAGTGTCAGGATTCAGAAACAATACCAGACCATAAATCAAGAGAGCCAAAATGTCCTCGTACGCCTTGAAGTCTAAGCTGTCCCAGAAGTAATTAGCTTTGTCAACAAAAAACTTAGTCAGAAAACCCTTAGCTCCACTTCTAGTCTCCCAGTTAGCCATTACCTCTTCTTTGGTCAAGTGAAGAGCTGCAGCAATTTCTTCGGGCTTAAGAGTCTTTTCCCAACCAGTAAACGGAGTCTGTTCCAGGACGGAGATACCGAGCAGCTCAGAGAACTCTTCTAGGGTAGGCACCAGCTGGAAGTCCTGGAAAGTAAAACAATGGTACATCGGATCATAGAATTGGACCAGAACACTCATCATTTGTTCGTCCAATTTTGAGGTGACCAAACTGAGGAGAGAACCATGCCTTCTGATGAAGGAAGTAGTATATGGAATCCTGACAACCAAATCTTTAAGCAGGGTAGGTACTTGGACAAAGTTGATCCGGATAGTATTCCTACGCATGGGCATCATGATGACCTACAAAACAGAGCAAAGATGAAACCCTCTTGTCTTTGAAATAGGTTAGTCTTTATGCAAAATGTATGCAATGCTATGATGTCATGATGTCATGGTAAAGGCACACCACAAGTATCCACAAAAGGCAAACATGTTAAAGGCACACAAGTCACACTGAGAGCCCTTAGATTTCAGGCTGGCATGGAGCTTAGGTACTACCCTCTTTCAGTTCAGTTGGTTTAAACCTGTCCTAAAAATAGTAACCGGGTTCTAGAGGATCTCAATATCACTGACTACCCTCAATCGGTCATAATTCCAGTTTAGCAACCTTTTCTTGCGGCCGAAATCATCACGAGAGTTTAGTCTCAATGAGTGTAGCATACTGCTACTGTTCTATGGCCAAGTTGGTCAATTTAAAGGTTCTAAGGTCAGCTGGTGCTTAATGACTCCTTAGAAGACCCATATTCTCCTCGTTCCAACACAAGGGATATCGGTACAGACTAAGGTGCCACACCAACGTAGCTACTGCTTCATCCGTGTCGGTCTATGTCGGACAGATCCCTCACAGTTTATTGCTACTTACCTAAAGGGTATCCCCAGATCCGGGTTAGGATCTATAGAACTCCGATACAAGCCCACAAAATTAAAGCATACAAAGCATACAATTGAAAACATAGTGATCTAATCCTAAGCTACACCTCACTTATAGATGTCCCCAGCAGAGTCGCCAGTTCTGTGATCGGTGGGAATGGGAACTGAATGTTTTGGAATGCTGGTTTGCGTTTGCGTTTGTTTTTGCAAAATGTCGCGGTAAGCAAGAGTCGCCACCGTCTTTTATTTTATCCAACAAGGAAAGGACAAAAGCACAGAAAAATTCCTTTTTGAGATATTTCTCAGGTTTGGGAGGTAGATTATAGAAAGGGAAAGTATTAGCACCCTTTCTATCCGTGGTTATCCACGGGCTCTTAGGTACTTGCTCATTTGTGTTTTCAAAAGTTCGTTTTTCTTAGTGATTGTGGGTTTGAAAGAGTTTTTGTTTTGAAAGGGGAGTAAGTGCGAAAAGTTTTGGTTTTTGTTTTAAAAGGAGCAAGTACTTGAGAACATCTACCTACTCAAAAAGGAATTAAACTGTGCAAATGTCCTTTAGACAATGCTATCCCACTATTGAAGAGTAGGTAATATCGTCGTTGGAGTTTAAGGGTCAATTCGATTAAGGGACGTGTGGTCACTAAAGCAATGTTAGGACGCCTTAGCGGTAACCCTAATGTCTTAGATCATTTAATCCGAGGCAACTGTTTCGAGGCAACTATGATCTTTGGACAAGAGGATGACCTCTAAAACTTCCTATACTCAATGACCACGTTCGAGGCAAACAAGTGAGGTGTACCCTAAGAATGGCATGTGCGAGTGTGTTATTTTTCAGTTATTTATCTTTGTACATGTTAATGGTGAGCTACTGTTGATTTTAGGTTAAAGTTTAATCTTGTCATGCATTGCCTATTTATCAAACATCTAACAGTTAATGGTTGCGGAAATTAAATTGCAGAAAATAAATCTAAGCTATTACAAGGCGTCGGGTATTTACATCGCCAAAGACAAACCCTTTTAAAATTAAATTGCGAAGAATAAATAAAAGCGATAAACAAATAAATAAAATCCTAAGTTAAAAACTATTACATTCCCGAAGCAGTTACAATATTGAAATATGGATAAAAAATAATTCGCGCGTGAGAAAATTAAATCGAAGTGTCGTAGGATTTTGACCCTTTTTATTAAATAAAGCATATTTTTTGTTATTTTTTGAATTAAAAATTAGTCTAAATTAATAATTGAATTAATTAATTAAATGAAAATATTTTTGGGTTTTATTTTAATTAAGGAAATAAAATAAGAATGGTTAAAAAATATTTAAAAAAACCTAATTTTAAATTAATTTTAATTTATTGCAAAATATGTTATTGTTGAACTTATTTAAACTAAATAAATTAATTAATTGTTATTTACAAAAACAAATAATAAAATTAATGGAATTAAAAAATATTTTTTTTTTGTTTTCTGATTTTTTATGAAAAAGGTTAATTAGTTAATTAATTAATTAAGATAGTAATAATAATAAAATAGAAAAAATAATGAAAAGAAAATAAAATAAAGAACAAACTCAGGGGGGTGTGGGCCTGAAAAGGGTGTTTGAATGGCAATTCCCAGGCCCAGAACGTCCAACCTTGTTGGACTTTTGTGATTCAATGCATGCTTGTTGACCAGGGAGTATGATGAGCGCGCAATCTAGGCCACTGGATCTGATCTGAAATCCATCTGGCAAGTGGATCTCTTGAGGTGCATGATGGACCATCCTTTGAGAATTGCACATGAATACCTGAAGAAAAAACAAATAAAGTGTTTTGGGTGACCTGGGATTCGAACCCAGGTCCCAATGTTCATTGACACGCTCCCTTGGCCAACTCATCCACGCTTCTTAGTTGTTAGTGGAATGGAGAACAAATAATATAAGACAAACAATTAATTATGCCTGGCAAAAAATAAAAACACGCTAATGATTCAAACGAACCAATGGACGCAAGCCACGTTATCGTCTTCCTCAAACACCCTGGTTATTTACCTGCGGATTTTTATCCGCAGGAAGATTCATAGAGCATCTCAAAAACCTTCTCCAGGCCATGTAAACAAAACCTAAGAGTACCAATGTACTCGTCTCTTCCTCCTGGTCATTCCTATATCCATCATTGGCCTCAATTTATCCTGCATCAAAAACGCCTAAAAAGCAAGAACAAGAACCCTAGTTCTGGATACGGGGTTATAAGCCATAAAAATAAAATTAAATATTACAGAATCGTTGGAAATTGAATGGTGAGTATGAATGTACAAGAAAATTGGCAAGAGGATGCAAGAAAATGATTTCACGATGCCATGTTCAGAGCTTGGTTCGTAATGACTTACAGTGCAATTTAGGCAACGAGAAGGCTTGGTTTTGATTGGTATCGCTTCAGGGGATGGCCGAGAAGAGAGCTACGTCAAGCTTTTGCTTTGTATCGAGCTCCAAGATGGATTTCAGAATTCAAGTTTCCAAGCTTTTTTCCAAAGTTGTCCTGGCCGTTTCAGTAGTATCCTGTGCGTATTCTTGGTCTGCCTCTCTTGTGTCCATATAATAGAATGTGTTTTGGTCAAAATTTGGGCATTAAACCTTATGCATTGAAGAATCAAGGATTGCTTTTGATCACCATAATCAAGTTGCCATATTTGTATCAAATCTGAGATTTTGTGCTTGTTTTGACTTGGCACGAGTTTGATTGAGTATCACATGATATTTGCAAGCTGTAATGATCACAAGAATCCCCTTACATCAATTTTTAGATTTTATTTGATTTAATATTAATTTAAAATGAATTAAATCAATAAAAATAAAATAAAATAGAAAAATAAATGAATGGCCATGAAATTAAAGATGGAACACGTGTGTGGTATTACAAGACCATATCAAGTGGAAAAAAGTGGGCCCTTTTGTCAAAAATTGGAGTTTTGAGGATAATTGACTTTTGGCAATTTTGGAAAAATGCCCAACTTCAACAATGCATAACTTCTTCAATTTTGAACTTTTGGAAGTGTTCTTGGACTTTTTAGAAACCTTGAGATGTCATATAATCAACCCTTTTGGTCTCATCTCATTTGGATGTTCCATTCTCAAGTTATAAGCTTTGGCAAAAAAAGGTGTTTTTGTTGACTTTCAAAAATGATCTATAATGTCCAAATTTGTAACTTTTTGTGAGTGCATTTATTGATCTTGGGGTGTGAAGTTGGATTGTAGGATATCTCAGCCTCTGCAAAGTGAGCTTTGGATGGGTCATTTCTTATAAAGTATGAGAAAGTTATGCTTGGTCAAAGTTGAGTTGACTTTTCCTACAAAACCCTAATTTAGCAACTTTTGAATTTTGATGAATCTTGAGTAATCCTTGATGAATCATGATCAAACCTTGATCAAATGATGAATTATACTTCAAAATGAGAATGTTGACAAAAAATCTTGAGGTTTGACTGTATTTAGGACACAGTTGACTTTTGTCCTAGCACAGTTGATTTTTGGACTTCTTGAGCAATTGACTGACCAAACTTCCTCTGCAAGGCTTGAAATTTGACATGGATGAACTTAAGAACATATTAAGAAATTGGGAAGCACTTGAGGCCATTTGGATGTAAGGACCTTGATGCAACACAAAACCCTAATTTGAGGTTGACTGCCTTAGGAGGTGATTTGACTGTCCAACCCTTGAGCCAACTTGAGCAACTTGAAGATTATTCTTGACAAATCTTGAGGAATATGGGAGGGAAAATTTTGGGGTACAACACATACTTAGACGAAGACGAGTGGATTCATACCAGGCTATACCAATTGAATATGATTGACGAAAAGAGACTTGCGGCTGTCTGTCAAATTCAAATGTATCAGAAACGTATGATAAGGCATTCAATAAGAAAATAAAGCATCGGGTATATCCGTCTGATAACTTGGTAATAAAGCGTATCAGTATACCGCAAGGTGATCCCATGGGAAAATGGACTCCAACCTATGAATGACCATTCATTTTCAAGAAAGTATTTTTGGGTGGTGCTATGATACTAACCACCATAGACGGTGAAGATTTCCCGCATCATGTGAACATGGACATAGTTAAAAGATACTACGCATGAAAACGACCCGCTAGGTTGACTGACCTAGGAAAAAATAAGGGCATCCCGGCGAACCAAAAGGGTTCGGGCAAAAATTATGGATATATATAAAAGATTGTACACCCGGCAAGTCGAAAACCTGAAAAGGCGGCTTGGGCAAAAAAGGGTATCCTGGTGGACTGAAAACCCGAAAGGGCGGTTGTGATATGGTGGGAGAACTGACTTGATGGTTTTGCATTTGTGTTTGCAAATGTTGCAGTTTAGCAAGAGTCGCCACCGACTTTTCTTTTATCCAAAAGGAAAGGTGAAAAAGCACAGGAAAGACCTTTAGAGATGTTTTTTTGGGTTCGGGGGGTA
Organism: Vicia faba; assembly: GCA_948472305.1. Taxonomy (NCBI): domain Eukaryota; kingdom Viridiplantae; phylum Streptophyta; class Magnoliopsida; order Fabales; family Fabaceae; genus Vicia; species Vicia faba. The sequence goes on along the minus strand of OX451739.1, from coordinate 1,081,128,245 downwards.
GATTATGAAAAGGGAAGGTATTAGCACCCTTTTCATCCATGATTTTCCATGGGCTCTTAGTTACTTGCTAGATCACTTGCTTTTGTTTGAAGGTTCTTGTGGTGTGTGTTTTGAAAGTATTTTTGAAAATGGAACTTCGTAATGGTTCTCGTTTCTATAAGAACGCCTACAAAGTGTTTGTTTCGAAAATAGTACAAAAGTGTGTTTGTGAGATGTGTTTTTGAAAGTATTTTGAAAATGGAACTTTGTAATGGTTCTCGTTTCTATAAGAACGCCTACAAAGTGTTTGTTTCGAAAATAGTTCAAAAGTGTGTTTGTGAGATGTGTTTTTGAAAGTATTTTGAAAATGGAACTTCGTAATGGTTCTCGTTTCTATAAGAACGCCTACAAAGTGTTTGTTTTGAAAATAATTCAAAGGTGAGAGTGTGAGTGTATAAAAATGTTTTTGTTGTGAGCAAGTGAGTAACTAAGAGCGAACCTACCTACTCAAAAGGTCTTAAATGTGCTTTTCCTCCTCCTTTAGATGCGGCTATCTTACCATTGATTTGGCAAGAAGCCCCATCGTTGGATGTGAAGGGACGGGCGTTGGGACGTTTGTATAGTCATAGAAGGAAACATATGGGACGTTTGCAATATCGTTTAGGGATTAGATCATTTACCAAAGGCAACATCGAGGGTCATCGAGGGACTACGATCCTTTTTTATCGAAGGGTTTTTGCTAAAACGTCCCATATTCGAGGGACATGACTATTTTCCGAAAGGAAACAAAATGAGATTACCTTAGAGATGCTAGTGTGCAAGTGTGTTAGTTTGCATGCATTTTGTCTTGTATTTGAAAGGTTATCTATTTGCTGATTTTACCTTTCCATACATCCTAATTACTAGCAATATATGAAAGCAAGTAAACATGCAGAAAATAAGTCCTAAGCTATTACATCACATTAGGGGGATGGGGGTACAAATTTACAATGGGGATGATGTGGAGACTGAAATATTACAACCATATCTAATGATAATGAAAACAATGTAAAAACAGTGTAAAATAAGAGGAAAACTGCACTTTGAACTGCTATGTGTCAACCCATGCTGCTATGCATCGACACATAGCTCTTCCCTGCCCCTGTAAAACAAATCAGTTCAGTATGGGTCGACACATAATGGGATGTGTCGACTCATGCACCTTCTTGTATCGATGCGAAATGTGTATGTATCGACTCATAGGCTTTTCCCTGCTCCTGTAAAACAAAATCTGCTCAGTATGAGTTGACACATAATGGGATGTGTCGACTTATGTACCTTCTTGCATCGACGCGAAACGCGTATGTGTCGACTCATAGTCTTTTCCCACTTCTGTTTTGTAACCTGAAATCAATATGAGTCGATGCATGGGGGTTATGTGTCGACTCATACCTTGTTTTTTCACTAGGATGAGTCGACACATGAGGATATGTGTCGATACATGCTGCATTTTCCTGCCTTAAACATTATTTTACTGAATGTACATGTTAGTTTATGGCATATGATGGATAAACATGAATAACAAATGATTAAATAAACCTAAACCTTAAGCAAATGACTAGTTCAACAGGATAATAAAGTACTACATCTTGTCTTTAAAGAACAACAACTTGTTAATAATGTAATGACAAGATATCGAGTCATGAGGACTTACCATTGGGCTGCACTGGTTGTTTTAGATCTGAATGCTTTTCCAAATGATGTGATAACCTTGTGAGTCTTCAGGAAGCTGCTCTGGACTGCTAGAACTGAGTTGGGCTGTACTGTAATATTTTTGGTATTTTGAAGATGGAGATGAATAGCAACACAAGAGCTGTTTTTTGTGATGTTTTGGACCACCTTTGTATGTGATGAGTTGTTTGGTTTAAAGGAAAGTTTGTATGCTGAGCAATGGGTTGGATTTCTGTTTTGAGCAAGAGCAATTTTTTTGTTTTGAAAATGAGTCAAGGTTGCACAGAATATTGTTTTTCTGCTCAACAAAACTCTCTATTTTTCTCTCTCTTTCAAAATCCAACCCCTTTGTCTTATAAGACAGTCCTCCTTTGTAGACCCTTTTGACTGTGGTTTAGGGGGGAAACTACATAAGTTATTTTGAATTCTTTTTGGTTACTGCTTTGACACTTTTTGTACACAAACTTCCTTTTCCATTTTGGTGCAATTTTGGGGCTGTTGTGGTGCAGGTTTGGGCAGACTGCATAAAGCAGCAGTTTTGGACTGTAGCATGGCACAAGCTTTCTTGCAGGGAAACATAGTTGTAGCATGTGATACATCATATTTTATTCAACTTTGGACAACATAGTTTGTAGCATGTCACAAATTTGGTCTTGTGCATATTATGTCAAAGGCAAAAATATTATGGCAAGGTTTTAATCAAGACATAGTTTTAGAATTTGTATTTTTGCAAAATGTCACTTTGTAATAACTTGAATTACTTGCATCATCTTGAATTATTTGGAATTTTAGTAAAAGATGTCATGAAATAAATGAATTTAACCAAGTATAGAAAATACTTAGAAAATATTCAAAGTCTTGCAAGGTTGGATTTTTTATTCTCTTGACTTCTTAATGATCAAGCTTGATATTTTTGAATGTCTTGATGAAATTTGATCTTTGGGTTTTAATGTTGACCAAAAAGTCAAAGTTTTACTTTCCAGTATGCAATTGACCATTTTGCCCTTGTGCCAATTTCAAGCCTAAATTGATGTATCAGTGCTGCAAACTTGACGTCTTAGAATATCTTGTGAGCAAATACTTGAAAAATGAGAGGGCAAATTTTGGGGTACAACAGCTTCCCCTGTTCAATCTTCTTAAACCTGAAGAGTTAGATTGGCGAGTTTTGCCATTCGTGACTCGAAGATGGAAGATGATTGGACACTAGAGTGCCCAGAAATTTGCACTCGGCGATGCGATGATAGGAAGAATGCGCTTAAAGATGCCATTTGAAGAGGTAATGGATAGTTGTTGGAGATGGGCTTAAAGATGCCATCCAAGAATTCTCGTTGAATTGTAATTTTGTAAGTTGAAAGAATGAGTATCAGAATTGCGTCCATGTCTGGAGTGTATCTGAACTGTATCAAAAGGTTGGGTTGTTTGATGATGAGTCCGTGTAAAATTGCATCTGGAATTGAGAAGGAACCGATGTAGGATTGCCTGATAATGAGTCAGTGTAAAACTGTATCTGGGAAGGAGGAACCTGTGTAGGGTTGCCTGATGATGAACCCGTGTAAAACTGCATCTGGAAGGAGGAACCTGTATAGGGTTGCCTGATGATGAATCCATGTAAAACTGCATCTGGAAGGAGGAACCTGTGTAGGGTTTCTTGATGATGAGTCTGTGTAAAACTGCATCTTGGAAAAAAGGAACCTGTGTAGGGTTTCCTGATGATGAGTCCGTGTAAAAACTGCATTTGGAAGGAAGGAACCTGTGTAGGGTTGCCTGATGGTGAGTCCGTGTAAAACTGCATCTTGGAAAAAAGGGACCTATGTAGGGTTGCTTCATGATGGGTCAGTGTAAAACTGCATCTTGGAAAGGAGGAACCTGTGTAGGGTTGCCCGAGTTGGTAAAATAAATAGATGTCCTGTCTAGCTTTAGGTATTAATCTAAAATCAGTCGTCCATAAATAGTTTTCCTGGCTTGTTACAGGTATTAATCTGGAACTTGAAAAGGCTGCTGGTAGAACTGTTGATTGACCTTTTCCTGAAAAAGGTAAAATGTTAGTTGTATGCAATGTCATGATGTATGAAATGCACGATGTCATGATGTTCTCAAAATAAATGAGATTGCGTTGTATGCACCTATCATGTATGTAAATAGGAGGTATGAAATGTGAAATTTTAAAGAATGTATTTTTGTCTGGGAAAATAAATCCTTGACAGATGCCGGGGAACCATTAAATCCTGGACTGCTGTTGAAGAGTTGGTGTGTCTTCAAACTTTGCTTAGAATGTTTCCATTGGGGATTCCTGTTTTGTTGTTTGAGGAGAAATCCGCTGGGGGATATTGAAAACTCTGTAGGGAGCATGTTTATTCCTGCTTGGGAAAAGAGTTTAGGAGTCTTAGTCGTCCGTTGCTCTACTGGGGAGTCGAAGTTGAACTGATATCTGGTCGGGTCCAGGTTTCGCAGTAACTTGTTAAGGAATGTAGAGTAGTCTACTGGGGAAGAGGAGTTGTGGTCCTTTGATTTGTAGTAGTCGGAAAGGCTACCTCAAGCTGGGGAATCCTGTCGTTTGTTGGGGAAATAAACCCTATTGTCGGTCTGCTTGAGAGGCGGCAACTTTAGTGGAGAAAAATCCTCGAGGATTCTTGAGGTCGACTTAGCTGGGAAGAGGTTATCAGAGATTGAAACTCTGGCTGGGAGTCATCCTATGAGAAGGATTTTGGGGATATTTGTCACTACCCCTAGTAGCGAGTGTTTGTGGCACTACCTGGAAATGTTTGACTATATGTAAACCTTTGTCGGGATTGACGTTCAACGCCCCAAGTGATGGAGATGGAGACTTGCCCCTGGTTACTCTGCAATTCTTGAGAGATTTTCTTGGAATCTTGACTAGAATTCCCTAGGTGTGCTGGATAGTGACATGTCATGTCCCCTTGTTGATAGGAGATTTGTCAATGGAAGTGTCATCCTTCTTGAATTGATTTTGTTTACTGAGAGAGCTTTCGTTCACTGGACATTCATTGTGTGAATTTCTCCGCTGTCAAACAATTAGCCATATGCAAGCAGTGATATTCAAGTAATGCAAATTTTATGCATGTCTTGAAGTTTTGAAAAATGCGTTTTTAGCAAGTAAAGAAGTTTTGTAAGAAAAAATTAACTCAGGGGATTTTGAGTAAAGCCTTACAGGAGTCAGGATACCTTTTTGTAACAGTATGCTTTCGAACTAACCCATGCTTCAATTAGGACTTTTGAAGGGGTTGTAATGTGGCTTGGTTCACGGTTTAAGAAACAAAGGATAAAGGCTCAAATGTATTTGTACCCACCCATTCTTTGTGATGTTCTTCAGTCCTAAGCTCAGTTAATTGTACGTTTGGACTCCAATTGAGTTTGGGATGACGTTTTGGTGATGGTTCAAACAAGTTAAGTTTGTTGGAAGGCAGTCATTTTTGCAACAATTTTTTTATGAGAGATAATGACTGCCTATGTGATAGGGAACCATTACCATCTTTTGATTCCAGAGGAATGTTTTGATGTCATTCGTTGCATTACAAGATGAGAGTTTGCAGCTAAACGCACATTTGAATTAACTGAGAGACTACCCTGCCCCAGGTTTTGATTAAAGGTTTCAATTTGTGTTAAAACAGAAAGCTTCTACTTCTTTGGCTCAAAGGGGTTGACTAGGGATTATCTTCCTTATAACTCCAGTGTTTAGGATTTGAAAGAACGCCTGTACATTGTCAGCAAGGTCTGTCCAAAAGCATACTGTATGAGATTATGGCATTGTTTTCGTCATCCTCCCTCTAAAGGCTTGTAACTTTTAGCAAGAGTTGAATATCATAAAGACAGTAAAAAGCACAGTTTAAATGAAATGAAAATGAATGAAATAATTCAAGACAAACATATGCAATGCATTAATGAAACAAAGTTTGACATTAATAGATAATTGTTTGAATAACAAAAGAGATTACAACTTGAAAATTCAAATGAATAAAAGCTCTTAATGACTTGGCAAAGGAGTAGTGATCACGTTTGGAGTCTTTGGAGGGTCGAACTCGATCTCCTTAGCGTCAATCAAATTCTGAATCTTATACTTCAATGCCCAACAATCGTTAGTGTCATGCCCGAGACTGTTAGAATGATAAACACATGTTGCATTAGGATTGTAGTTGGGAGAAGAAGTTTTGGGGTTTGGATGAGGTCCTATCAATGTAATCAGATTCATCCTCAACAAGTGTTGCAGTGCTTGAGACAACGACATGTTGATGTTGGTGAACTATCTTTTAGGCTCGTCTGGCCTTTGTTGATTTCCCTTTTGCTGTTGTCGGTGTGACGCAGAACCAGAGATCAGGACTTCCCCTACGTGTTAGTCACTGCGACTCTTTTGACTGTACACAACATTGGACTCTTTCTTCCCACTGTAAGGCTTTTTTTGAGCATCAGAAGGTGTAGCTTCTTGAACCTTTCCACTTTTGATGCCAACTTCGACCCTTTCGCCGGTCAGTATTAGCTCGGTGAACCCGACTGAAGAGCTTCTGATCAAGTGTTTGAAGAAAGGCCCTGTCAAAGTTACCATGAAGATGTCAATCAGCTCCCTGTCAGTTAAAGAGGGCTGCACCCTACCAGCCAGATCTCTCCACTTTTGGGCGTATCCTTTAAAGCTCTCGTTGGAACCCATTGTCATGTTCTGCAATTGCACACGAGTTGGTGCAAGATCAGTATTGTACTGATACTGCTTATAGAAAGTAGCAGCTAAATCCTCCCAGGTGTGGATGCGAGAACTCTCCAATTGATAGAACGATTCGAGTTGAGTCCCTACTAGGCTTTCTTGGAAGAAATGGATCCAAAGCTTTGGATCAGCTGTGTATTGTTGAATCTTGCGGACATTAGACTTTAAATGCATCTTAGGGAAAGAGACTCCATCGTACAGGGCAAGGTATGGATTTTGAACTTTGGCGGGATGACCACTCCAGAAACCAAACCCATGTCTCCTAAATCCAAGCCAGGTATCTGTTGAATCTCCATAGCACTGAGGTGATCCTCCAACTGTTTGTACTTGTCATCAGCGGGAGGATATTGTTCCTCGGAGTAGTCATCTTCAACTTCATCAATCTCTAAATTGTGGTCTTCTTCAAGGCTATCCCCTATGTTGGATGAAGTTGAAAGATCTAGGGCTTTAGGTCTTCTTCTCAAGTTCAAGACGCCTACTGACTTCTTGGACCTTTTCTTCTTTTCTTTGAGAAGGAGATCTTTCAGGTCCTCTTGCCCCTTAGCTATAGCCAACAACATTTGTTGGAATTGAGCATTTTGAGCTTGGAGATCTTTCACTGTTTGTTCCATATCCATCTTACTGAAATAAACAGCAGGAAGATAAGGAGACCTGTATGGGAGAAACCTGTCATGATATGATGCATGATATGTGGATGCATGTTTTCAAGGATCTCGTGGGATAAACATAATAAAAAGTTAGAAGTTGAACTTTGATCAACAACTTTGATTGGAGAACTTTGTATCGGTGGATGTTTTTCCACGAGAATTAAGCTCACCATGTCAAGTGGGTCATAGCCTTTAACTTAAGTTTTCTATACTTGATCTTTGGCGGCATTTGGTCAGACGAAAATAAATCCCCCTTCCCCTTGCTAGACGTTTGGTTCATCATAACCTGCACCACAGGCCCTTCAGATCCTTGAAATGGTTATCGAAAATGCTATGGTATGATGTTATGATGTTATGTACAAGTATGTGAGGTAAGCAAGTTTATATACAAGTAATCATATTCACACAAAGCAAACAAGTCCTTAGGTTTAGGCTTGCATGGAGTTTGTAGGTAAGTACCCTCTTGAAGTTTAGTTGGCTCAACCTGTCCTAGTTAATAGTAACCGGGTTCTAAGGGATCTCAATATCAGTGACCTTTCCCACAAGCTTCATTCAATAAGCAATTGACTCGCAACCGAACAAGACACAAGGGTCAAGTTTCAATGAGTGTAGCATCGAGTATCAACCAATTTTCAGATCTGCACCGAAACCAGTCATCTCACTATGTCCTAATGGCCAAGTTGGTCAAGTAAGGTTCTAAGGTCAGTTGATGCTTTACGACACCATGCGGCGGCCCCGTACTCTCCTTGATTCAACTCAAGGGTTACCGATACCAACCAAAGTGCCACATCAACGTAGCTACTGCTTCAACCATGTCGGTATACCCCGCACAGTGCCCTCACAGTCTATTGCTACTTACCTAAAAGGTGTCCCCAAATCCGGGTGTAGGATTTAAAACAAACCCAAACAAGGAACCAAAATGTAAAGCATACAAATCAAATAATGAAAGCATGTAAAGATGATCTAACCCTAAGGTAACCCCACTTTTAGTTTAATTCCCCAGCAGAGTCGCCAGTTCTGTGATACGGTGGGAGAACTGACTTGATGATTTTGCGTTTGTGTTTGCAAATGTTGCGGTTTAGCAAGAGTCGCCACCGACTTTTCTTTATCCAAAAGGAAATGTGAAAAAGCACAGGAAAGACCTTTAGAGATGTTTTTTGGGTTCGGGGGGTAGATTATGAAAAGGGAAGGTATTAGCACCCTTTTCATCCATGGTTTTCCATGGGCTCTTAGTTACTTGCTAGATCACTTGCTTTTGTGTGAAGGTGCTTGTGGTGTGTGTTTTGAAAGTATTTTTGAAAATGGAACTTCGTAATGGTTCTCGTTTCTATAAGAACGCCTACAAAGTGTTTGTTTCGAAAATAGTTCAAAATTGTGTTTGTGAGATGTGTTTTTGAAAGTATTTTGAAAATGGAACTTCGTAATGGTTCTCGTTTCTATAAGAACGCCTACAAAGTGTTTGTTTCGAAAATAGTTCAAAAGTGTGTTTGTGAGATGTGTTTTTGAAAGTATTTTGAAAATGGAACTTCGTAATGGTTCTCGTTTCTATAAGAACGCCTACAAAGTGTTTGTTTCGAAAATAATTCAAAGGTGAGAGTGTGAGTGTATAAAAATGTTTTTGTTGTGAGCAAGCGAGTAACTAAGAGCAAACCTACCTACTCGAAAGGTCTTAAATGTGCTTTTCCTCCTCCTTTAGATGCGGCTATCTTACCATTGATTTGGTAAGAAGCCCCATCGTTGGATGTAAAGGGACGGGCGTTGGGACGTTTGTATAGTCATAGAAGGCAACATATGGGACGTTTGCAATATCGTTTAGGGATTAGATCATTTACCGAAGGCAACATCAAGGGTCATCGAGAGACTACGATCCTTTTTTATCGAAGGGTTTTTGCTAAAATGTCCCATATTCGAGGGACATGACTATTTTACGAAAGGCAACAAAATGAGATTACCTTAGAGATGCTAGTGTGCAAGTGTGTTAGTTTGCATGCATTTTGTCTTGTATTCGAAAGGTTATCTATTTGCTGATTTTACCTTGCCATACATCCTAATTACTAGCAATATATGAAAGCAAGTAAACATGCGGAAAATAAGTCCTAAGCTATTACAACACATTAGGGGGATGGGGGTACAAATTTACAATGGGGATGATGTGGAGACTGAAATATTACAACCATATCGAATGATAATGAAAACAATGTAAAAACAGTGTAAAATAAGAGGAAAACTGCACTTTGAACTGCTATGTGTCGACCCATGCTGCTATGCATCGACACATAGCTCTTCCCTGCCCCTGTAAAACAAATCAGTTCAGTATGGGTTGACATATAATGGGATGTGTCGACTCATGCACCTTCTTGTATCGACGCGAAATGCGTATGTATCAACTCATAGGCTTTTCCCTGCTCCTGTAAAAGAAAATCTACTCAGTATGAGTCAACACATAATGGGATGTGTCGACTCATGCACCTTTTTGCATCAACGCGAAACGCGTATGTGTCGACTCATAGTCTTTTCCCACTTCTGTTTTGTAACCTGAAATCAATATGAGTCGATGCATGGGGGTTATGTGTCAACTCATACCCTGTTTTTTCACTAGGATGAGTCGACACATGAGGATATGTGTCGATACATGCTGCATTTTCATGCCTTAAACATTATTTTACTGAATGTACATGTTAGTTTATGGCATATGATGGATAAACATGAATAATAAATGATTGAATAAACCTAAACCTTAAGCAAATGACTAGTTCAACAGGATAATAAAGTACTACATCTTATCTTTAAAGAACAACAACTTGTTAATAATGTAATGACAAGATATCGAGTCATGAGGACTTACCTTTGGGTTGCACTGGTTGTTTTAGATCTGAATGCTTTTCCAAATGATGTGATAACCTTGTGAGTCTTCAGGAAGCTGCTCTGGACTTCTAAAACTGAGTTGGGATGTACTGTAATATTTTTGGTATTTTGAAGATGGAGATGAATAGCAACACAAGAGCTGTTTTTTGTGATGTTTTGGACCACCTTTATATGTGATGAGTTGTTTGGTTTAAAGGAAAGTTTGTATGCTGAGCAATGGGTTGGATTTCTGTTTTGAACAAGAGCAGTTTTTTTGTTTTGAAAATGAGTCAAGGTTGCACAGAATATTATTTTTCTGCTCAACAAAACTCTCTATTTTTTTCTCTTTCAAAATCCAACCCCTTTGTCTTATGAGACAGTCCTCTTTTGTAGACCCTTTTGACTGTGGTTTAGGGGGGAAACTACATAAGTTATTTTGAATTCTTTTTGGTTACTACTTTGACACTTTTTGTACACAAACTTCCTTTGCCATTTTGGTGCAATTTTGGGGCTGTTGTGGTGCAGGTTTGGGCAGTCTGCATAGAGCAGCAGTTTTGGACTGTAGCATGGCACAAGCTTTCTTGCAGGGCAGCATAGTTGTAGCATGTGATACATCATATTTTCTTCAACTTTGGACAACACAGGTTGTAGCATGTCACAAATTTGGTCTTGTGCACATTATGTCAAAGGAAAAAATATTATGGCAAGGTTTTAATCAAGACATAGTTTTAGAATTTGTATTTTTGCAAAATGTCACTTTGTAATAACTTGAATTACTTGCATCATCTTGAATTATTTGGAATTTTAGTAAAAGATGTCATGAAATAAATGAATTTAACCAAGTATAGAAAATACTTAGAAAATATTCAAAGTCTTGCAAAGTTGGATTTTTTATTCTCTTGACTTCTTAATGATCAAGCTTGATATTTTTGAATGTCTTGATGAAATTTGATCTTTGGGTTGTAATATTGACCAAAAAGTCAAAGTTTGACTTTCCAGTATGCAATTGACCATTTTGACCTTGTGCTAATTTCAAGCCTAAATTGATGTATCAGTGCTGCAAACTTGACGTCTTAGAATATCTTGTGAGCAAATACTTGAAAAATGAGAGGGAAAATTTTGGGGTACAACAACGGTCCAGGAAAAATTTAAGGATTAAAAACGTACAATTATGTCCCATTGGATCACTTACTGCAAGCTTTATTACCAAAGTCAAAAGTTCAAATGGTACATATCAGTTCAATCAACTTCTTCCGACAACAAGGGATGAGATGTTCGAAGACATAGGGGCAATAGTGGAGTCGGAACCCAACAAGATCATTTCCACATAGCTATAGGTTTTGTTTTTGTACTCTTTTCATTTCATAACAATTTCCTCTTACTAGGATTTATGTCTCTTTGTACAAAATCTCCTATTTATAGGAAAACTATCAATACAAATACAACCTAAATCCAAACTTTTTGTTTTTTAACTTTTCTGTTTTGTTTGCAAAAACGTCCAATGACTAAAATTGAATGAACACATGCATATGAACACGATTAACTGTTAACAAATATATGCATAAGAACAGGAATAAGCATTTTCTCAAGGCTCTAGGAGTTGGGATAACGTCCAAGCCATCCACAAATCCACCTCCATGAGATTATCCCCACAAAGTAATCTTCATAAATTCATCTTCAATGAAGATACATTCCCCGCAATTTCCCTGGTAGATCACCCCAGCTGATAAAAGAATATGATCTTTCCCCCCCGGAAATATAACCAACCTACCGAGTTCCAATCAGTACAGTTCATGGAAGTTCTCTTCCCCAGCTGAATTTATTCCTCCAAAACTGTAAAACCCCTGCAAATTTCTTCTCTCTAGTAGAGCTTGTTTCCTCAACAGAGTATTTCTCCGTCAACAAAGTTTATTTCCCCAACAGATTACAGTCCCCCCAACTTGAGTCTATTCCTCAGATGGCTATGAATCACCAACAAAATTCCTCTCCCCAGTGAAGTCGCCACTATCCCCAGAGAGTTGCTATAAAACCCGTAACTAGACAAAATATCAGCTAACTTTATATTCCCCAGACGAGTTGGAAGGTTATCCATCTCTTTTATCCCCAGTCAGAGTATATAAGAATTAAACTCTCCAGACGAGTCAGAAGGTTATCCATCTCTTTTATCCCCGGTCAGGATATATAAGAATTAAACTCTCCAGACGAGTTGGAAGGTTATCCATCTCTTTTATCCCCAATCAGGGTATATAAGAATTAAAATCCCCAGATGATTCGAAAGGTTATCCATCTCTTTTATCCCCAGTCAGGGTATATAAGAATTAAACTCCCCAGACGAGTCGGAAGGTTATCCATATATTTTATCCCCGGTCAGGGTATATAAGAATTAGAATCCCTAATAGAGCAATGAACGACTAATGTTCCTAAACTCTTCTCCCCAAACAAAAGTCAACATTTCCCAGCAGAATTTCCTCAAACAGCAAGCAAGAATCCCTAGTAGAAGCATTCTAGATAAGGTTGAAGATTACACATGTTATTCATCCCCAACACCAGTCAAGGATTCATTTTCCCCAACAAGATGTCATACAGAACTTTTGATACACTTCCAACAACATTTCACATTCGTACATCATTTACCAATATCATAACATATGCATACGAAATGCATATAGCACAATCTCATTTATTTTGAGAACATCATCATGCAACAAAGTGAAACATATGACCATTTTCATATGAGGGCTCTTCAAGAAATCCCTAAAACAGACTTGGAAGGGTCTCAAGTTGAGCAGAAAATTATGAAGGAATGCAATGTCAGACAAAATGTCATGACATTGGACTATGAGTCCTTGGGTAACACTAATATTGAAAAATTTGTTATTCAACAGGACATGACAAGGAAAAATGGTAGTCTGAATCATTCCATCAAAGATATGATAAGGAACAAAGTTGTTGATGTTAAGGAGGTTACTTCAAGTGATTCAGAGGATGATGTTGATGTTCAGGACATCTTGCATGACACCAAAGGAAAATTTGTGATAATGAACATGCTTCCAAATATCCCAGATGTTCCTATAGATAATGTGTCATTTCATCTTGCCAAAAATATGGAGAAGTGGAAATTTTTGTATCAAAGGTGTATTGCTCTGGAAAGGGAATTGGGGAAAGATTCCTTCAAATGTAAGGAGGTTATTGATCTCATTAATAAAACTATATTAATAAAGAATCTCTCCAGGCTAGGTAACTGTCATGAGAAATTTCTAAATGGGTTTGTTGTAAACATAACTCAAGAATGTATTGACAAGACAAACAAGGAGTATAGAAAAAAATTTGTAAGAGGAAAATGCGTGGAATTTTCTCCAACTGTGATTAATAGGTTTCTAGGAAGGAGTGAGAAAGATCAACCAAAGGATCTAGTGTCTGATGATAAAATTTGTTGAGAAATCATTGAGAAGCAGGTTAAGAAGTGTCCTCTAAAAGATAAACTGTGTATAAGCTACCTGAGTGTGAAGTATGCAATTCTCCAAAAAATTGGAGCTGTAAACTATGTACCTACCAATCATACTTCCTCAATTTCTACTGGTTTGAGAAGGTTCATCTACATTTTTGGAACCAAGAAAAACTATGATTTTGGAACCTGTATCTTTGAAGAAACCATGAGGCAAGGCACTTCCTGTGCTGTGAAAATTCCCATTGCTTTCCCAACCTTAATTTGTGGAGTCATTTTAAGCCAACATCCAGGAAGCCTAACTGATGCAGATGATATATGTCGAAGGGATTCACCTCTTTCTTTCCATTATAAGCTGTTTGAAGGAACACATTTTCCATACATTGTCAAGACATTTGGAAAGAAAAATGTCATTTCCACTACCAAGAATGATGTAATATCAGAGTTAAAAGATACTTGCAAGGGGTTGGATGAAACCATTAAAACCTGGGCTGCTGGAAAAATCAAACTTGAAATATTGATTGAGGCTCTAGCTGAACGAGATGTTCAAGAAAACTCCGCTGAGGGTAATGGACAGGGAGAGAAGAGTGCTGATAAGGATGATGAAAATGAAGAATGAAGTAAAGATGAAGAAACAGCTAGCAGTACTAGTGCTTAAAAAGTTTTGTTTCTTTCTATTTATTTGATTTTATAACCTTCTGTTTAAGGGCTTATGACCCAGTATTTTATAAGGAACCTTATGCTTTTATGGTGTAGTTCCTGACAGTATTATATGTTTCCAATGTATTACTTTTTGTTTGGTTCCATCAACTAATGTATGTTTCCTATTTGTGCTTCCATCCGTGTTTATTGCTTGTGTGCAATATGTGTGCTTCCATTTTGTGTGTATTTACATTTACTCCATTTTTGTCAACTTTTGGCTAAAAAGGGGGAGTGAAGTGTTAGTGCCTTATGTGAGTCATGATGCTATTTAAACATGTCTTGACATGTTAATTAGCATATTGCTAGGACTATACTACTTCTAAGTAGAGAGTAGTGATTGTGGTTGCTTGTTGGATGCAACTATTTAGGGAGAGCATGATAGTCTATCATGCTGGTTTAGAGCTTTCTACTGCTGCTGACTGCCGGTGAAGGTTGTATGCATGATGTCTTATCTAATGTTCTGACATCTTGCCTGATGTTAGGAAATCCTTATGTGAGGCTGCTTTTATCTTATGCTGATGCTTCCTCTGATGTGTGAAATTGGGTAGTTCATATTTGGTGATTTATGTTCTTCCTATTGAGGGGGAGAAATGATTGTTTAAAATAGGGGGAGTAATGGTCCTGTTTTGTAATTGCATATTATCGTGACATATCTTTATGATTGCAGTTTATATCTCCCGGATTATCATGTTTTGGTTGTTTTAGCCAAAATTTTCCAATGGGGGAGATTGTTAGTTCCATGGTTTTATGATTGACTAAATTTTGGCAAAACATGGTTCTATATTGATATTGATCAAGATGTTGTAACATCTTCATCAACTGTCATGACAGTTTGGCTAACTTTTCAACCAGATGCCGAAGACAAATGTCATGACATCCTGGTCTGTGTACAACAGGCGCTGTTGTTGTTTATCTCTTGACATATTTGTTTTGATTTAATGAGATCCTTTTGGATATACCTCATCATTATGTGCAAGTCAAGGATATTATTTAGGAATAAAATGCATGTTTAATTGGATTTCTTAAAAAGGATCTTGGATACTTTTTAGGAAGATTTAAAAAGATTTATTCCTATTTTTATGAGAAGGTCTTGCAGCTGTTTTTAAATGTGAAGATTTGTTCTATTTGAAGACTCCAAGCCCATTATATAAGAGTCTATAAAATAAAGACTTGCTATACCTAAAATAGCAAGCATTCACAATAACAAAACGTGAGTGCAACATAAGGTTTTTTGGTTTTAGGAGTCTATCAAGTTCTTTGTGTTTGTGTTCTTTGTATGTCACTCATATATCTTTTGATGCATTGAGTTGACTGATTGTTGCTTGTTTATCAAGCTATTATTCTCACTCATAATATTTTAAGCAAAGAGTTAAGTATTATTCTTAGTTAAAGCTTTTAAGAAAAACTAAGTATTGTTTATTGGAAGTGAAATATTCTTTTTGGTTTTTAAGTCTAGTCACAAGATTTGTGGTTGTAGGTATATCACTGCGGTGATTGGAAGTGAGAGGTTCTCATATCTAGGAGGTTCATAGGTAGAAGTTGCACAAGGTAGTGATTATGAGAAAAGTTGTAAACTGGAACTGTTTAGGTTTCAAACTAATATTATCATAGTGGACTTCCTTTATAGCTTGGTAGCCCCCAGAGTAGGTGACGTTGCACTAAACTGGGTTAACAATTGATTGTGTTATTTACCTTCTGCAATTTATTTCTACATTGTTTCTGTTTTTTGTAAAAAAAATTGTCAGCAGGTGATGGTATAACATCTGTCATGGCATCACGTTTTATGTTGAGACATATGTTTTAACACTTTTTTAAAGTGCCATAATTTCAATTTTCTAAGATGTCACGTTCTAGCATAGACACAAATACTTCTGACCATGCATATAATACTTCACAGAATATGGATGTCATGCCGACGACTTCCACAATATAGGGTTCAACAATTTTGTCCCCTGTTAGGACATCTGCTACTGGTTCAGCGACAACACTCGCAATTGGACTAAGATATGTGGGAGGGTCTCCTTTTAACCCCACTAGAGCGCTATTCCAAGTAAGGTCAATGCCTCTGGGACAATTCCAATACACCATGCTCTATTCGATGATGTTTGGCCTTTAGTGATGGAATTAAGACAACAAATAGATGAAAGTAATCTTGTGTTAGTAAATAATCTAACTCAACAAATAAGTATCATTTTCAATGCAATAGTAGATCAAATAGGCTAAATGCTTGAGTCATTAGGTGTTCAACCAATACAAATGTGCCAAAGACCTTTGAGATCAAACATAAGGAAAGTTGAGATAGTAGAGGAAGAAGTTCCTCTAGTAAACCAAGAACTTCCTGCTAGGTTTTGATTGCAAGAACCAATTCCTGACGAGGAATATGAGTTTGTAGAACAGTAAGAACCTAGGCCAGTTTTGGAACGAAGGAACCAAGATGCGGACTGCATCCTCAAGAACGTGAATAATCTCGTAGGACAAAATAATACAGTGAATGTAGTCGAGGAGGTTTTAGCATGAAGTGGGCTTAATGTTGGCTTACACAGGCCAATTATACATCCCCTTTTCTGATTATATTCGACAGGAAAAATTACCCAGAGGATGTAAAGTTCCTAAATTTACTAAGTTTGCTGGTGAGACTAATGAGTCAACTGTCGAACACATAGCTAGGTTTGAAATTTAAGCTAGGGATATCACTAATGATGAAGGGTTGAAAATGAGGTATTTCCCCAGTTTGTTGACAAAAAATGCGTGCACTTAGTTTACAACTTTTACCCCAAACTCTATACGAACCTGGGACCAATTGGAACACATTTTTCATGAACAATTTTACATGGGTCAGTCTAAGATAAGTCTTATGGAGTTGTCCAGTGTCAGGAAAAAACAGACTGAGTCGATAGATGATTACCTGAACATGTTTAGATTATTCAAAGCCAAGTGTTACACTAGAGTACCAGAACACAAACTGGTCGAAATGGAGGCTAGAGGGTTAGTTTATTCCAACAGGAAGAAACTAGATACCCAGTACCTTAGGGATATGGCGCAATTGGCTGATAGGGTTCGACAAGTCGAACACTTAAGAGTTGAGAAAGCCAGAACTTTAAAAAGTCATAAAAAATAGAAAATTGCGTATGTCGACACTGAAGAATATCCTTCAGAGTGAACGGACGAATACACGGAGGAAGGAGAAGCTAACGTGGCAAAACTCAAACCTGGCCCTCCATATTCCTGTAAAGATTTAAAACCCTCAAATGGGAAAAGTTCTGAAGATCCTAAAAATGAGAAAATTGTTGCTAAAACTTTTACTTTCAATGTTACGAAATATGATCAAATATTTGATGTGTTAATATCAGATGGTCAGATTATAGTACCTCCGGGTTTAAAGAATCCACCATTAGAGAAAAATAAAAAAAAGAGGCTTTTGTAAATATCATAATTTCATGGGTCATAAAACTTCTCAATGTGTTCTTTTCATGGATTTGGTTCAGAAAGCGTAGAAAGATGGCAGGTTGCAGTTTGGCGAAAAACCAAAAGTGACGATGAAGGTAGACAATAACCTTCTGCATGGTATTGATGCTAACTTTGTCAAACTTGTGGAGATCATGATGATCGAGGCTACTGAAGGCCTCAAAGGTGGAGATAATGTTAAGAGGTAGATGGAAGCTGGCGAATAGAATGCGGAGATGTCAGAAAGTATTGTGGCTGAGTTGATGAAAGTTGCGTTTCCTCAGCCTGAAGAGGAACTCGTCAATTTTTGAACATGTGCAAGTTATTAAACTCTCGACCCATGTTGTGTCCAAAGTGAAATGTGGTATATGATGAAAGGCTACAAAGGATATTGAAGAGGTCAGGAGAGAATAATTGAAGAAGAGTCGTATTAGGGAGAAATGAAAGGTTCATAGTCGACAAAGATGAAGTGCCTTACAAGACCCATTTTCCTCAGGGAAAGACTAAATTCCCTATCAAAGGACGTCCGTACCTCCAACCAATTCTCCCAAAGATAAGTGGGTTCTCCCTGCATGCCAGTGGGAGTAAATTAGAAGTGGAAGGTGGTCGAAAAGGGATCAGGATCAAGCCAAAATTGGAAATAATTGAAAAAGGGCCGAGTTTGTCTCAGCTAGGTCAAACTGGAATGAACATAAAAATGCTCATGTCCCCCAGACCTATAACCGGAAGAATCTAATGACCATAACTCAATGGAGGCGATTCCAAAGGAACAAGAAGCCAACAAAAGAAGCTATGCAGAAACTTGGTCCAACAAGAAGTGAGGTCGAAGGAAGAGAGTCGACAAGGAGGCCAGCAAAAGAAAGATTGAATTTAGCTGCCCCAACTGCAAGTGCTTCAAGGTAGAAGTCTGAGAGTCCTATGATGAACCTTGATGATGAAATGGTCTCTGAAAATTACGACGACAACTCAGAAGATGATCTTATCATCCATTGTAACATCATGTTAGTATTTCCAATGGAATACAATTGTTTATTTGAGGTATTTGAAGCTGAAGACAAAGCGGTTGGTGAAGAGGCGACAAACTAGAAGCCTTTATGCTACTTTGTCATGAATAACAGTGTCATTGAAGAATAACAAGTTGTCTTCGAGAAGAAAAACTAAAACATGATGTACCACTTGAAGCCTTTATTTATCAAGGCCAATGTAGAAGGTTTTACCGTCAACAAAGTATTCATTGACAGTGGCGCTACAATGAATCTAATGCCATATTCATTGTTGAAGAAGATAGGAAAGTACGAAATATATCTGAGGCCTCACAATATGGTCCTCTCAAACTATGAAGGTAAAACAAGTCACATCTTGGGAGTACTCCGAGTAAACTTATCAGTTGGTTCGATTATTAGGCCAAATTTATTCACGGTGATCACGTCCAAAGCTAATTACAACTTATTGCTAGGACACAAATGGATTCAGGGAATAGGCGCAGTCCCATATACTCTACACCAACGGTTATCGACCTGGCGCCCATATAGGATATAAATAATATTGAGGCCGATCAAAGTTACTTTACGACCGATGTTATTGTGGTAAACAGAAAGAATTTCGACTGGAATATGGCCAAGATTCCTCTATATTGGCCAGAAGATTTTACATTTGCGTCTCATCTAGAAACTATGAATTTTTTGACTTTGCACCCAACTCGTGATTTTATCTGGGACCAAGAGAAGATGGATAATTACCCCATCACAGAGGGACAAGTTGACCCACGGGGTGGGACAACGAGGATTATGATGATGCTTGAGTCAAACACTATGGAAAGAATTACGGCTTATCTAGTCGAAAACAGGTTAAATTCGGCCTTAGAGGCTGATCATTTGCAAAACATGGCCCATGAAGCCATCTTTGTCAAACAAAAAATTGGCCAACATGGATAACAAACAATTTCATAATGCTAGAGGCTTGATTGTATTTATGATGAAGAGCCTTTGGGGTTTGAAAAAGACCCAATGGATTTTACTTACAAAATGAAGGCACAAGACCCTTTAGAAGAAGTCGGCCTAGGAGATAGAATGATTAAACATCTTACTTATGTGAGTGCCAAAGTCAAAATAGAATTTAAAAGTAAGGTGGTGAAGGTTCTCAAAGAGTTCAAAGATTGTTTCTCCTGGGATAACATTGAAATGTAAGGGCTGAGTCGAGATATGGTAGAAATGAGATTACTAATTCGTCCGGGAAAGAAGCCAGTGAAACATATGCCAAGAAGGTTTGCTCTGGAAGTACTGTCAAAGATAAAAACATAGACTTAATGTCTATTGAAGAGAAAGTTCATTAGAACTTCAAGTTATGTCGAACGACTAGCCAATATAGTGAATGTTATTAAGAAAAATCGGAGTCTCAGGGTTTGTATAGATTTTAGGGATTTAAATAATGAAACCCCAAAGGACGAATACCCTATGCTTATGGCAGAAATGTTAGTCGATTCAGCCTCAGGACATGAGTACCTTATCCTTTTGGATGGACATTCTGGTTACAATCAAATCTTTATTGCTGAAGAGGATACTCCTAAAATGGCATTTCGATGCCCAGGAGCCTTAAGGACCTATGAATGGGTAGTAATGTCTTTTGGGTTAAAAAATGTTGGGGCCATATACCAAAGAGCCATGAATTCGATCTTCCATGATTTTATTGATACATTCATGCAAGTTTACATCAATGATATTGTTGTAAAGTCCTCATCAAGGGATGGTCACATATACCATCTTCGAAGGTCCTTTGAAAGGATGAATAAATATGGATTGAAAATGAATCTATTAAAGTGTGCTTTTTGTGTTCATGCAGGTTATTTTATAGGTTTTGTTGTGCATAAAAAAGGCATATAGATAAATCAAACAAGACAAAAGTGATCCTAAATACGCAGGAGCCATCAACCAAGAAACAACTTCAGTCGCTCTTGGGAAAAATAAACTTTCTGAGGCGCTTCATATCAAACTTGAGTGGAAATACGTTATCGTTTTCACCATTGCTTCGACTTGGTAAAAAACAGAGTTTCGATGGGATAAAGAGCACCAGGAAGCTTTCAAAAAAATAACTAAATGTTTAGTTAATCCGTCCATTTTGTTGCCACCCAGCAGAAACAAATGTATGCAGTTGTATATTTTAGCATCCGATTCAACATTGGGAAGTATGCTAGCCCAAGAGGACGAAGATGGCGTCGAAAGATCCATTTACTACCTCAGTCGTGTCATGAATGATTATGAAACTAGGTATAATGCTATAGAGAAATTATGTCTTTGTTTGCACTTCTTGTGTAATAAACTTAAGCATTATATAAAACCAGTTGAAGTTTCTGTGTATTCCTGTTTTGATGTTGTTAAACATATGCTTCCGAAACCAATTTTACAAAGTCATATTGGTAAATGTGCATTGGCCTTAACAAAATATCCACTTACACACTTTCCTTTAATGGACGTAAAGGGGAAGATTGTTGATGATTTCATTGTCGATCATTAGGTAGTCGATTCAAATGAATGTTACGTAAGTACGAGACCTTGTCAGTTATACATTGATGGATCCAGACATAAACATGGAGCATGAGTAGGCATCTTTATTATGTCTCTAGATCAAACTCCTAGACGGTTTAAGTTTAAAATCAATGCAGAATGTTATAATAATGAGATTGAATATAAAGCCTTAATAACAAGACTTCAAATTTTATTGGAACTGGGAGCAAATAATATGGAGATAAAAGGTGACTCTGAGTTGGTCGTGCGACAAATTAACAAAGAATATAAGTGCATAAAAGATAACTTAATGATGTACTTCACCACTGCGTTGTCGTTGTTGACTAAGTTTGATAATGTGTCGATAAGTCATGTCTGTCGCATAGAAAACCAAGAGGCTAATGAATTAGTCCAAGTAACCTCAAGTTATAGAATCTCCAGAGAGAAATTAGAAGAATTAATAGAAATAAAGGATAAGTTGGTGTCTGATAATCTCTCACCAGGAGAAGCGTCAACCTTAAAAAATAGGGGACAGGAGGGGTAGAAAAGTCCCAGATTTATTAAATTTTGAATACTTCAGAAATTTTGAAGTTTTGGAAGTTTTTGCCATTGACGCTTTATCAGAAGGCGATTGGAGGAAACCTATAGTCGATTATTTGAACAACCTAACGGGATCGATGAACCGTAAAGTTAAATATAGGGCATTAAGTTATAGAGTCATGGGGAATGAGTTGTTTAAGAAAACATATGAAGGAGTCTTGTTGAAATGCTTGGGGGAGAGTGAGTCATATATAGAAATATCAGAGGTGCACAGCGGTTCATGCAGTGCTCACCAAGCAGGCCAAAAAAATTAAATGGTTTCTTTTTTAAACAAGAATATATTTACCAATTATGTTAAAAGATTGCATATAGTTCTCCAGGGGGCGTCAAGAGTGCCATAAGCATTCAAGGATTCAGCATGTACCCGCAAGAAAAATACATTATATTGTGAAACCTTTTCCTTTTAGAGGATGAGATTTAAATATCATAATAGAAACCAATCCTACTTCATCAAAGGAAAACATGTATATCTTGGTGGGGATAAACTATTTCACCAAGTGGGTAGAAGTTGTGGAATTAACCAATGTCGACAAAGAGGATGTAATAAGTTTCATACAAAACCACATCATGCACATATTTGGGTTACCTAAAACTATTACAAATGATCAAGGAACAATGTTCACCGTGCGAAAGATGGTGGAGTTCACCACAAAAACAGGTTTTAAGCTGTTGACGTTGACACCATACTATGCACAAGCTAATGGTCAGGTCGAAGCGGCCAACAAAACTATAATTGGTTTGATTAAGAAACATATTGGTCAAAAGCCCAGAAATTGGCACAAAACTTTAAGCCAAGTATTATGGGCATGTCAAAACTCACCCAAATAATCCACAAGTACAACACCATTTATATTAGTATATGGACATGATGCAGTATTATCGTTGGAGATGCATATGTAGTCTGTAAGAATTCAGAGGTAGGCATAAATCTCAACTGAATATTATTGGGGAATGATGTTCGACGCGTTGGCTGATGTTAACGAAGAAAGGTTGGATGCGTTGAATGTTTTACATAAACATAAAGAACAAGTGGCCAAAGCCTACAATAAAAGGGTAAAATGTAAGTTGTTCGTCTTAGGAGAGTTAAATTGGAAAGTTATTTTGGTAATGGATAAAAGGGATAGAGTTTTTGGAAATTGGTCTCTTAATTGGGAAGGGTCATTCCGTGTGTCACAAACCTTTAGTAATAATGCGTATGAAATTGAGGAACTTAAAATTCTGGTATGCAGATATCAGATTCCCTAAGAGATGCTGAGACACTGATATCTGATCAAAACACAATGACAACACAGTTAAGAATACTGAAAGTAAACGAACACACAAAATTGTCTACCCAATTTGGTGTACAACAACACCTACGTTCAGGGGCTACCAAGCCAGGGAGGAAGTCTACTAAATAATATCAATTTATAGACCCACAACAAACTATCACCAGTTTACAATCTACTCATCTAATCACTACCCGTGCTTAACTTCTACCTAAGACTCACCTAGGTATGAGACCTTTCTCAATTCTATTTCAATCACAACAGTGATGAAAACTCTAATACTTAGAATATTTTAGAAGTCACACTTCAAATACACACAATCACTCAATGTTTAAAAACTTATGAATGATTAATAGAACTTACAACTCAATAGAGACCGTGTTGTACCCCAAAATTTGCCCTCTCATTTATCAAAACTTTTTCTCACAAGATTTTTGACTCAAGACTAGATTAGGGTTTGGTCAGCTCAAGACATTTCATCTTGCACTGATAACCCAAAATTAGGATTTGAGTTTTCACAAGTATTTTTGGACTATCAATGCTTAATATGACTTTAAAACATCATTATGGATCCCTAAGATCACTCATGACAAGTTTCAAGCCTTGAACCACATTTTTGATCAGTCAATTGGACAGTTGACCCAAAAATCAACTGTATTGGGGAAAAAGTCAACCATAGCCAATTTACAGCCAAACTTCATGATTTCTCATCCACATCAACATTTTAGACTCATATGTATCATTTGGTTAAGTTTGGATCACAATTCCTCAAGAAATTTGATCAAATCATCAAAAGGGGCAAAATGGTCAAAATTAGGGTTTTTGACTAAGGAAAGGCAATTTTTTTTAACCTAGAAAATGACCAATTGAGTTCAAACATGATTTCAAGGTTTTAATGGCATCATATTTACTTAATTACATGTCTCAAAACATCTCAATTACATTGGATTGACAGATGAATTTTACAGTCAATTGATCAAAAGTCAACTGTACACTGAAAAGTCAAACTTTAACTTTTTGGTCAAAATCAAGCACCAAGGGTCATAATTCATCAAAACATTTCCAAATGTGAAACTTGTTCATCAAGAAAACCAATTTTGAAACTTAGAGTTTAAATTTGGAAATTTTCATAACTTAGAAATTTTCTAAGTATGAAAATTTTCTTATTTTTTCTCAACTTTAGGCCACTTTTACACCATGATGCATATTGATTCAAGGAAAGTTCCCAACATGAAAGTTGTAGATATCCATGAAATCTAAAACTTTTCATCACACAGTTTTCCCTAAAGATGCTTGGATATCAAGATATAAATTTGTGAATACATGGTCATGAACTTGTTAACTTAGTGAAAATTTTGCCCTAATTTAGGCAGGTTTTTGACCCAACTTCATGGCAATTTTTCACCTAGTTCCAAGCGGTATCTCAAAATTCATTTCAAAGATTAATTATAGATCACATTTCAAGCTTTCCAAAATGTCCAAGAACTCCTCAAGATCATTTTTGAGTAGGGAGAATCGAAGAGAGGAAGTTGGCATTTTCTCACTTTTTGTTCAAGCCATTTCATGAAGAACCAAGTTGCAAATCAATGCTATGCTGGCTAATTCATGTTGTACATGTCTTAAACTTGTTCCACACTCCTTAATTAAATGCTTACTCAGTTGAAAAAGCCTCTATCCATGCTTTTGAACCTTTATCCAGCTTGTAATTCCATTTATGGCAAAAAGGTTCCATTGCCATTTTGAAAAAGAGTAACTTTTGCAAACTTTGTAATCTTGAGCATTGGACCTGTCCCCTTGGTGCATACAAATCTCACAGGTCTTAAGAAAGTTGTACAAACTCATACCAACCCTAAGCAAGCTGGTACAAGCATGTGAAGCTTGAGTCTTATCACTTTGCTTCAAGTACAAGAAAGTTGGCAAAAAGGCTAGCATTTGCAGATCTGTTGGGAAGCTGACCTAAGACCATTTCAATACTAATATACAAACCATATGCAACACAAAGCACACTTAGCCAAGACCTGAAACACTCCCAAACTGAAAAACACTAAAAACCTATTTATACCTACAGTTTCTGCAAAAACACATCCAGCTTCCATTTGGCTCGTGCGTTTTCTGTTTAGATCATTAAAACACCTCACATACTTGATATCAAGACCATCCAAATCATCATCCTTGTTCTGTAATCACTCCTCCACCATCTTCCATTGTTGACTTCAGAGCTTGCAACTTGACTTGACCAGGGAGTTCTAGCTACTTTCAGAGCAAGGCAAGGGTTGGAATAGATTCAGGGAAGCTCAAGGAAGCTCAAGCAAGCATCAGGCCTCCATTAAAGTCACTACATTTCCATACACGATTCCAGTTGAAGGAGGTAAATTTTCAAACTCTATCTCTTTGTACAGGTAACCATAGGCCACGATTTATGAATAAAAAATGTAGTCCTCATCATAACGAAGTTGTACATATCATTATCTTGCATTAATTTTACTTGTGCTAAGAGAATTTGAAACTTGAAATTTCTGGAAATATTAGGTCAAGATTTAGGGCTATTTAAATTCTCCTTGATCTTTGATAATTAGTTTACATAACTTATATGGTTGGAATCGTGAGTTCAAGTACTACATTTTTCATGTTATAAGTTTTTATTTTCATGAAAGTATGAGGAAGTTAGAGGGGGTCCGGCCAAAGCTTGAGGAAGAAGATAAAACAGGGCATAGAGCGTGTTTTGTAATATGTTATTTCTGTTTTAGTAAAGACAATGGATGTATGGCCACCCCTGTGGCAAAGCAGCGCACTAGTGAGACCCATTTCTTGTGTTCGAACCTGCGCGATACTTTTGCATTTTTACATTTTTTCCTTTTCAGTTTTTGATATTTTTTTGCAGATTGGGCTTAGCTTCATGGGCCAGTGTTTTTTCTAACTTTGCCACAAATCTGCTACATCACCCCCTGCCAACTCTTTTCTATATTTTTTTATTTGTTTTATTTTCATATTTAATATTTTGAATATTTTCTTTAATGCATAAAAAAATCTTAAAAAATATAAATTAATAATATTGCGCTTTTATTTTATTTTTATCTTATTTCTCACATGAAAATATATTTTATTTTTAATATATATCTTTTATTTTCTTAATAAACTTGTAAATATAATTAAATATATTTAGTTTAATTTATTTTGCATTTCATACTTACAAATACTTATTTTTGCATATATTTAATTTTAATATTTATATACAATATTATTTATTATTTTTACACAAGAAAATACTGAAAATAATACATATAAAAACATTATTTTCTTTTAATTAAAAATTAGGGTTGAACCCCTTTCAAAAATTAATTCTTTTTCCTTATATTTTTAGGTTTAGATTAAATTTTCTTTTACATAAAAATAAGACATAAAAAAAATCTTTTTACATGTACATTGCATTGCATTACATTTTAAATATTGTATTTGTATTTATCTTAATTCGTACATGTTCGATTTGGTTGTAATAATGTATTTAGATTTATATTTGTGCAAATCCCCATTCAAACTTGTATTCCCCCTTCCCATATATTGTTGTAATAGCTTAGAAATATTTACATTACGCAATTTATCGCTTTCATATGCCATGATTAGTAATTACGGTTTGTATGACAAGAACAAAACAAAGCAAAAATAGAAAACTCTAAATACAAGACAAAATCAAAAGCATGAAAATGACACACTTGCACACAAGCACCCTTAGGGTTTCTCCCACTTGGTTGCCTAAAACAAAAACAGCCATGTTACGCATGCGAAGTATCTTGGCAAAACAAAACAAATTTAAGATCATAGTCCCTCGATGACGCTATTCAAAAGTTGCCTTACAAAATGATCTTGGTCCCTCAAAATGCTAAGATACTTTGCAAACATTGCTAATCATGGCTATACGATGACCCACGCCCGTCCCGTTTACATCCAAAGATAGGGTTGCTTACCAAATCAATGGTAAGACAACAATGTCAAAGGAATAGAAAATGCATAAGAAAGACATTTGAGTAGGTAGATAGCTTCTAGTTGCTTGCTCCATTTCAAAACAAAAACATCCTTGCTATTTTCAAAACACATACACATTTCAAAACATCTTACAATCATTGAAAACTGTTTCAAAAGACAAACATCTTTGTATACATTCTTACGAACGAGAATCATTATAAAGATTGCCTAAACGAATGGCCTCTTTTTCAAAATACTTTCAAAACCACACCAAGCACAATTTTAAACAAACAAAAGCAAGTGATCTAAGCAAGTAACTAAGAGCCCATGGAAAACCATGGATGGAAAGGGTGCTAATACCTTCCCTTTTCATAATCTACCCCCCGAACACAAGAAACAATCTCAAAGATCTTTCCTGTGCTTTTTCACCTTTCCTTTTGGATAAAAGAAAAGTAGGTGGCGACTCTTGCTAACCGCAACATTTGCGATAAAACGCAAAACCTCAAGTCAGTTCTCCCACCGCATCACAGAACTGGAGACTCTGCTGGAGACTATTATAAAAGTGGGGTTACCTTAGGGTTTAGATCATATTTATTTGCTTACATTGTCTGACTTGTTTGCTTTACATTATGGTTTTTTGTTTGGGTTTGAATCCTCCACCCGAATTTGGGAAACATTATAGGTAAATAGTAATACGTTGTGGAAACTGTGCGGGGTATACCGACATGGTCTAAGCAATAGCTATGTTAGTGTGACATATTTGTGGGTACCGGTAGCCTTTGAGTCAATCAAAGAGAATACAGGGCCGCTGAGTGATGTCATAAAGCACTAATAAACTTCTAGAACCCTTTACTTGACCAACTTGGCCTTTAGGATGTAGCGAGATGACCGACTTTGGTGCAGTCCGAAGTTGGTAGATACTCGATACTACACTCATTGAGGTTTGGTTTCTTGGGATATTTCGGTCGCCATTAAAGAGGCTTGAGCTGAAACAATGACCAAGGAAACAATCCAGTGATATTGAGCTCCTTAGAACCTGGTTACTATTATTAGGACAGGTTGAGCCAACTAAACTTCAAGAGGGTACTTACCTATAAAACCCCATGCAAGCCTAAACTAAGAACTTCTTTATTTTGTTTGTATATGCATACTTGTACATAACATCATGGACATCATGAACATCATATGCATCCCTAACCATTTCAAGGATTTTGGAGATTCATCTTTGTTCTTGTTTTGTAGGATATGGATTCACTTCACAGGAAAACTATCCAAATCAACCTTGTAAGAATTCCTCCACAACTCAAGGAGCTAGCTTCAAGGATCCCTGAGAACTCTCCATTCACCGAGAGACATGGTCGTCTACTCAACTTGGTCACCTCCAACATAGAGGAGGATATGATGAAGGTTCTCTTCCAGTTCTTTGACCCTTTGCATCATTGCTTCACATTTCCTGACTATCAGCTGGTGCCTACTTTGGAAGAATTCTCTCAACTCTTGAGGATTCCTATTCTCAATCAACTACCTTTCAACGGTACGGAAAGAGATCCAAAGCCAGAAGAGATTGCTCAAGCCCTGCACTTGCACTCATCTTATGTCACAACCCATTGGGAAACTAGAAGTGGTGTCAAAGGTTTCTTGGAAAAGTTTCTGTTTGAGAAAGCCCAAAGCTGTTGGAATTCCCTAGACTTGCGAGCTTTTGAGGAGATTGTGGCTCTTATTATCTATGGGATGGTCTTGTTCCCCAATCCTGACCAACTTATAGATGTGAGCACCGTCAAAATCTTCATGTCATGCAATCTGGTGCCTACATTGCTAGGGGATATCCTACACTCTTTTCACACTCGTACAATGAGGAAGAGAGGGGTCCTTATGTGTTGAACTCCCCTCCTGGCGAGATGGTTTATTTCTCATCTTCCCCAATCAGTCTTAAAGAATGAGCAAGGATTGTCACAAAGGTTAATGACGCTCAAACATTCAGATATTCATTGGTGCTCTCGATCCAAAGAGAATGTTATCATTGTTGACCGTTGTGGGGAATTCCCCAATGTCCCTCTACTTGGCATAAGGGGAGGCATCACCTACAACCCATGCTTAGCTCTAAGATAATTTAGGTATGCCCGAAGGGATGGCCCACATGATATGTTGATTCAAGGCCTGGTATTCGACTACGACAACAACGATCAAGGACTTCGCCAGAGATTCATCTGAGATTGGAGGATGCTAAACAAGGTGGATAACAAGACTTTGGGACACAAGAATTCCATCCCTCTTGAGCCTTACCTCAAGTGGGTACGAACCCACGCTCAAAGTCTTATGATGCCTTATCCCTTCATTCTCCCAGTGATTATTGAGCCTGTTAAGGAAGGAGAAGTTCCATATACTATCCTACATCCTGACATGCCCACATCACTCGAAGATCTACAAAGGGATTGGATACAACTCAAAGGAGAGCGAGATACTTTCAAAGCCCAATTCTACACAAGCGAGAAGAAGGTTTTGGAACTCACTAGGCTACTTCATGAGGAGCGGACACTGAATAC
Source organism: Vicia faba (assembly GCA_948472305.1). NCBI lineage: Eukaryota > Viridiplantae > Streptophyta > Magnoliopsida > Fabales > Fabaceae > Vicia > Vicia faba. The sequence goes on along the minus strand of OX451739.1, from coordinate 1,081,098,892 downwards.
CTACATAGCACCAAAGAGGATGCACAATACTTTTTTATCTTAGAATTTTTTATTATTTTGCCCAAGGGGCATTGATGTACTCAAGTTCTATCTTATTAATATAACGTGTGTTTCTTTTTGTTTAAAACAAATTTGAATTTTTAAATCCTTGAAAGCATTGCATGTATACATATCATTCATCATGACATAAGCAGGTCTTTTTGCAACCAGTTTCCTCATCTCTCTACTGTTTATTTCAGTAAGATGGATCTCGAACAAATGGTCAAAGATCTTCAAGCTCAAAACACGCAGTTTCAACAGTTACTCATGACCCTAGCCAAGGGGCATGATGAATTGAAGACTCTGTTAGCTGAAGAGAGAAAGAAGAAACCAAAGAAAGCCACTGGGGTTTTGAATATGGGGAGAAGATTTCAAGGACAGACTAGAAGGACCTTGAATTTTGCAACCACTTCCGGGGAAGGAGAAGGAAAAGGAAAAGAAACAGCGGTACCATCAAAATCTGAAGAAGAGGAAGACTACTCGGAAGAGCAATACCCTCCGGCTGATGATAGGTACATACATCTTGAAGAGCGTTTAAGCGCTATGGAAATATATAGGGTACCGGGCCTAGACTTTGAAGAATTGGGGCTGGTGTCAGGAATTGTAATCCCGCCAAAGTTTAAAGTGCCATTATTTGCAAAATATGATGGAGTGTCGTGTCCTAAAATGCACCTCCGATCATATGTCAGAAAGATTCAACCTCACTCTACTGACAAAGACTTATGGGTCCATTTTTTCCAAGACAGTTTATCAGGAACGCAACTCGATTGGTTTTACCAATTGGAAAGGGCCGACGTCCACAATTGGGAAGACCTTGTCGCAACTTTCTATAAACAATACCAGTACAATGCAGATTTGGCGCCTACCCGTACTCAACTTCAGAGTATGGCTATGGCTTCAAATGAGGGTTTCAAAGATTACGTACAAAAATGGAGAGATCTAGCTGGGAGAGTGCAACCCCCTCTGTCTAAAAGGGAGTTGGTGGATATGTTCTTGGGTACTCTATCGGGCCCTTTCTTCAACCATTTGATTGGGAGTTCATCTGCTGGATTTACTGAGTTAATATTAACCAGAGAAAGGGTAGAGGCTGGCATAAAAAATGGAAAGATTCAGAAAGATTCATCTGTCTCTACAGCTGTGAGAAAGCCTTTCACTGGAAAGAAGGAGGTATCTGCTGTTTATCCACAAAGGAACCAAGGGAGAACTGAACGCCGACCAATGGTAGGGGCCGTTATGATCCCAAAATTTGCATCTGATCAACCAAGAAGTAGTCAACCAAGGATGGAAAGGCCAGTCCGACAATTCACCAGACTTAATATGACTCTAGCCCAGATTTTACCACATCTGCTGAAATCTAATCTAGCAACCTTAAAAGAAGCTCCAAATAATCCCAACATGGCGTCCCCTCATTATCATCTGAATGCCAGATGCGCATACCATTTCGAGAGTCCGGGTCACGACACCAACAACTATTGGGCTTTGAAGAAAAAAATTCAAGACCTCATATATGCAAAGGAGATCGAGTTTGAGGCGCCAGAGAAACCAAATGTCATTTCCGCTCCCATGCCTAGACATAGTCACAATGCCAATGCTATCGAGGAAGATTTGTTTGTTGCTACAGTAGATGAACTCTTAACTCCGCTCCCGATCATTAAGATGAATTTGTTGAAAGCTGGTATATTCCCAAGTTGTGATAAAGACTGCCATGTTTTCCTATCCTCATCATTTGATTGCCCTCTGCTAAAGACAGGTATCCAACACCTGATTGACAACCAAGAAATTCTGTTCGAAAATGCTCCTGTTTCATCCGTTCCAGTTAAAGACGTTTCAATCATAACCATCTCCGCCAATCCTTCCAGGGTCCCCAAAAGGCCTGTTAGGATTACATTAGTTCCGAAGACTACTCCTCTCATAATTACAATGCCCGAGCCGGTCCCATATGAATCGGATAAAACAGTACCGTGGAATTACGGTGGAGAAATCTACTACCATGGTATTAAACAAGATGGGTTGACCACTAAAGAAGTGAGCTCCAAAGAAGAATATTCCGACGTTAGCAATATTGCCGGAACTAGTAAGATTACCCGTAGTGGTAGAATCTTCTCTCCAGAGATTTCCCCTCCAAAGGCATTTTTTGGACCCGTGGCCGTTCCGAAGATTACCTCTGTACCAATACCTGTAAGTGCACCTACCGACAAAGACGATGCGACCCCTATTGTTATCCCTACCAATACTTCTACTATTGAAAATCGAGGAAAAAGCATTCAAGAAGAGCCTGTCCAGACGAAGGCTCAATCACTAGCTATTCTCGAAACATCCAAGAAGGAAATGGAAGAGATCCTGAGGATAATAAAGAAGAGTGACTATGATGTGGTTGAATAGTTGGGGCAAACTCCCTCCAAGATATCCATGCTAGCATTGCTACTATGCTCTGAGGCACATGCGAAAGCTCTGGTAAAATTTTTGAAGACAACCCATGTGCCACAAGAGACGTCTACTGACCAATTCCAAGATTGTGTGGCCAGTTTGACAACTGATAATGGTTTAGGCTTCTCCGATGCTGATTTGACACCCAGAGGGAGAAAGCACAACGAGGCACTACATGTCTCTGTGGAGTGTAGAGGAACGACTCTGGCCCATGTCTTGGTAGACACGGGTTCATCTTTGAACGTCTTACCGAAGAAAGCCCTTGATAGATTGGATTGCGAAGGGCTGACCCTAAAACCCAGTAACATAGTTGTGAGAGCATTTGATGGTTCGAAGAGGATGGTCCACAGGGAGGTGAACATCCAGATAAAGGTGGTAACTTAGATTTTCAATTCAACCTTCTATGTGATGGACATATGTCCCTCTTACTCCTGTCTGTTAGGACGCATCTGGATCCACAATGTCGGTGCTGTCACCTCCACACTACACCAAATGCTGAAATACCCGGTCCAAGGAAATATCATAATTGTCCATGGAGAGGAGGAGTACATGATTAGTCATCTAAATTCCTTCCGATATGTGGAGTTGGATGGCGAGTTCATAGAAACACCTTTCTAAAATTTCGAAGAGGTCTCTCAAGAAGTAGCGGTAACCAAGGTGGTATCCTCGATTCCCAAGATCACAAGACCTCCGCTTCGGATGTCATCTCTAAAGGACGCTAAGGCAGTAGTGGAAGAGGGTGGATGCACCATCTGGGGGCAGCTTCCTGACATCCCGTATAAATCAGAAGAGTTTGGCTTAGGGTTTACTTCAACTGCTCAGAAGGCTGTGCACCGTACCCGTGCTGGAGGGCCACCTTTGAAGATTAGTAACCAGGAGGTCAACGCAGTGGAAGATGCTGAAGAAGAGGGCAGCTTGGAAGATTGGATATTTCCTATTATCAACGAAGGACTCCGCAACTGGGAAGCCAGAGACTTTGTCCCAATAACTTTCATCTCTCAGTAATTTATCTTTTACATTTCTGTTGGAATTGTAATATTAACAAACAATTCGCACTTTAAAAACCTTGTGTCTTACCCGAGGCACAATGGTCCATTTGTAAGGGTTTTTATTTCATCTTCATATGACATTCAATGAATCATGGACGTTTTTCCACATATAAACCTTTTGTGCTCATTGTCTTTCTTTTACATTTTATTGTTTAAAGATGGTTATACCCTTACACATACCCATACTCACAAATGCAGGTACCCCTCCATGCCGGATCCCATGGGTAACGATACTGCTATAGCCTTCAGTGACTCTGAAGATCCAATATATCAAGACGAATACGAAGGTGAAGAAGATTATGAAGTGCCAGGAGAATTAGCCAGACTACTACAACAAGAGGAAAGAGCTATTCAACCTCATGAGGAACCGTTGGATACAATCAACTTGGGTACCGAGGAAGATAAAAAGGAAATCAAAGTGGGTGCCAACCTAGAGCTGAGTGTCAAGGAACGTCTAATTCAGCTATTGCATGATTATGTTGTGATCTTTGACTGGTCATACGAAGACATGCCATGACTTGATACAGACATCATGGTACATCGTCTACCCACAAGAGAAGACTATCCACCAGTGAAGCAAAAAGTCCGTCGCATGAGACCTGACATGTCAGAGAAGATCAAAGCGGAAGTCATGAAGCAGTTCAATGTTGGGTTCTTAGCCGTCACTTCCTATGCTCAATGGGTTGCCAACATTGTTCCTGTGCCTAAAAAGGACGGAAAAGTAAGAATGTGCGTGGATTATAGAGATTTAAACAGGGCCAGCCCTAAAGATGATTTTCCACTTCCCCACATCGACATCCTGGTCGACAATACGGCCCAACACAAAGTATTTTCCTTCATGGACAGATTCTTAGGCTATAACCAAATCAAAATGGCACCTGAGGACATGGAGAAAACTACATTTGTCACACAGTGGGGCACGTTCTTCTACAAAGTGATGCCATTCGGACTGAAGAATGCTGGAGCAACCTATCAATGCGCCATGGTAGCTTTATTTCATGATATGATACATCACGAGATAGAGGTCTACGTAGATGACATGATAGCCCGATCACAAACTAAAGAGGAGCACCTTGATCACTTGCAAAAGTTGTTTGTGAGATTAAAGGAGTACAAGTTAAGATTGAATCCAAACAAGTGTACATTCGGAGTCCGGTCCGGTAAACTCTTAGGTTTCATTTTCAGCAACAAAGGCATCGAGGTTGATCCTGCCAAGGTTAAAGCGGTACAAGAAATGCCTGCTCCTCGTACTGAGAAGGAATTCAGAGGATTCTTGGGACGCCTGAACTATATTGCCAGATTCATTTCTCACTTGACAGCTACTTGTGAGCCAATCTTCAAACTATTGAAGAAAGATCAAGTAGTCAGATGGAATGATGAATGCCAGATTGCTTTTGACAAGATCAAGGAGTACTTACAAGAGCCTCCTCTTTTGATGCCACCAGTCGAGGGAAGACCAATAATCATGTATCTGACCGTTTTAGATAACTCAATGGGGTGAGTATTGGGGTAGCATGACGAGTCTGGCCGAAAAGAGCACGCTATTTACTACCTGAGCAAAACATTTATCGACTGTGAAACCAGATATTCACTGCTCGAGAAAACTTGTTGCGCTCTAGCATGGGCTGCTCACCGGCTAAGACAGTATATGCTGACTCATACCACTTTGTTGATATCTAAGATGGATCCGATAAAGTACATATTCGAAAAGCCTGCTCTATCTGGAAGAATAGCTAGATGGCAGATGATCTTAACAGAATATGACATACAATACACTACCCAGAAAGCTATAAAAGGTAGTGTTCTAGATGATCATCTTGCTCATCAAGCTGTAGAAGATTATCAATCCATGAAGTTTGAATTCCCGGATGAAGACATCATGACACTAGACAAATATGAAGAGATCATACCATATGACGGACCTGAACAAGGATCCCGATGGACCCTATTTTTTGATGGGGCATCAAATGCACTTGGTAATGGTATCAGTGTTGTACTCATATCTCCGGAAGGGTGTCATACTCCCTTTACTGCCAGACTTTGCTTCAACTGTACGAACAACATGGCAGAATATGAAGCATGCATCTTTGGTCTCAAGGATGCCATAGACTTGGGAATCAAATCTTTAGATGTGTTTGGAGATTCAACTTTGGTCATCAGTCAGATCAAAGGAGAGTGGGACACTAAACATCCAAACCTTATCCCTTAAAAAGAACATGTTTTGACATTCCTACCACATTTTGAGCAGATTACCTTTGAGCATTTCCCGCGAGTAAAAAATCAGCTAGCAGATGCTCTAGCTACAATGTCATATATGTTTAAACTTAATTGGGATAACGAGGCTCCCCAGATCACCATTAGACGAATGGATGAACCAACACACTATCACGAGATTAATACTGAAGAAGTAGTGGACCAGCCTTGGTTTCATGGAGTCAAAAGGTATCTCGAGGCTCAGGAATATCCAGAAGGAGCTTCAATCAATGATAAAAAGTTCTTAAGGAGATTCTCTGCTAAGTTCTTCCTGAGTAATGGCATCCTGTACAAGCGCAATAATGACTCTGTTTTGCTACGTTGTGTGGATAAGATTGAGGCTGAAAAGATCATGGCTGAATTGCATGAAGGTACCTTTGACACTCACTCCGGTGGGCATACAATGGCGAAGAAAATCCTATGGGCAGGCTATTACTGGTCTACCATGGAAGCAGACTGCTATCAACACTCCCAGACCTATCATAAATGTCAAATTTATGCTGACAAGGTGAATGTGCCTCCGATTCCTCTGAATGTCTTGACGACTCCTTGGCCCTTTGCTATGTGGGGAATCGATATGATTGGAGAGATCAAGCCGACAACCTCCAGTGGACACCGCTTCATTCTAGTGGCCATTGACTATTTTATAAAATGGGTCAAAGCAGCTTCCTTCGCATCTGTTACTAAGAATGTTGTTGCCCGCTTCATCAAGCAGAATCTCATTTGCCGGTACGGTATCCCAGAAAGGATCATCACTGATAATGGTACAAACCTTAACAATACTATGATCACTTCCTTGTGCGAGCAGTTCAAGATTCAACATCATAATTCATCCCCCTATCGGCCAAAGATGAATGGTGCCGTTGAAGCTGCAAATAAAAACATAAGATTGTACAAAAGATGACAGTCACCTACAAGGACTGGCATGAGATGCTGCCATTTGCTCTCCACGGGTATCGTACCACGGCTCGCACATCAACTGGGGCAACACCTTATTCTTTGGTTTATGGCATGGAGGCTGTCTTTCCTGTTGAGGTTCAGACCCCCTCTTTGAGAATTATAAAGGATGCAGGTTTGAATGAGGACGACTGGATCAAGACTCGACTTGATCAATTGAACTTAATTGATGAAAAGAGACTTACTGCTATATGCCATGGTCAGATGTATCAAAAATGGATGATCAAGGCTTTCAACAAGAAAGTCAGACGCCACGTATATCAAGTTGGAGATCTAGTGATCAAACACATTATCTTGCCACAAAGTGATCCCAAGGGAAAATGGACTCCTACATATGAGGGACCATTTGTAATCAAGAACATCTTCTCCGGTGGGGCAATGATCTTAACCACCATGGACGGTGATGACTTGCCACACCCTACGAATGCTGACATAGTCAAAAGATACTACGCATAAAAGACCCGCTAGGTTGACACACCTAGGAAAAAAAAGGGCATCCCAGCGAACCAAAAGGTTCGGGAAAAAATTAGGGATAAAAATAAAAAAATCTGTACACCCGGCAAGTTGAAAACCCGAAAGGGAAACTTGGGCAAAAAAGGGTTTCCCGGTGGACTGAAAACCCGAAAGGGCGGTCCAGGCAAAAGTTAGGGAATTAAAGCGTATGACTATGTCCCGTCGGATCATTTTGTGGACAACCTCTTGGCTTCCAATGGCAAACTCGGAGTTTCTGATCAATTCAATCATCTTCGGACGAAGCAATAAATAGACAAGATATTCGGAGATACGAAGGCTATAGCAGAATGGGAACCCCATGGGATTATCACACATAGTTGTCTTTCTTTGTATAATTTTTTTCTTACTTTTACGGCACTATCCTCTTACTAGGATGTCTGTCTCCTTTGTACAAAATACTTATTCAAAGTAAATACAAAGATATATCTTTCAAGTATAGAAAACTATTTGTCCTTTTTCTTTACACTTGTGTTTTATTTTCAAAAACGTCCAATGATTCGTTAATAAACATATGCATTTGAACATAATTACTGTTTACAAATAAACAAAATGAAAAAAGATAATTACTGACAGATTGAAAGAATAGGAAAACGTCTTTAGGCTATTCCATGAGCAATCCCCACAGCATGTCACTTAAATCCCCAGCGGAACTAGAACTTCAAACTATCAATCCCCGTTGGAAACCATCCAGTTTCTCCAAATTCCCCAGCAAGTTATTTTGAAGCCTGAAATCTGACTTTTGATACTCCCCAATGGAACCAAGACTCCCATTTATCCCCAGTAGAAGTCATCAAAATTCTCTGGATTCCCCAAGCAGATTCCTCAAGCAGTATATGGCTTTGCTCTTACAACCGAATTTTTGTCAAATAATCCACCTTCAAGACATGAAGAATCCACATATCCTCAGCCAAACAGCAATACAACAAATCATCTTACATGCGCATACATTACATCCACATATCACGAACATTGATAAAACACATATATTGCATCATACATTTCATGCAACATAATTTTATGCTTCAGCTAACATTTTACCCTTTTCAGGATAAGATTAACAAGCTACCATTAACAATATGCGATCTAGATACAGTACAGATACGCTCTAGACCCAATTGCCATTATTTTACTCATTCAGATTCAGCTTTCAGATACAGTTCGGATACGCTCCAGACACGGATGCCATTCTGTTACTCATTCAGATTCAGCTTTCAGATACAGTTCAGATACGCTCTAGACACGGATGTCATTCTGTTACTCATTCAGATTCAGCTTTCAGATACAGTTCGAATACGCTCTAGACACGGATGCCATTCTATTACTCATTCAGATTTCAACTTTCAGATACAGTTCAGATACGCTCCAGACACGGATGCCATTCTGTTACTCATTCAGATTTCAACTTTCAGATACAGTTCAGATACGCTCCAGACACGGATGCCATTCTGTTACTCATTCAGATTTCAACTTTCAGATACGGCTCAGATACGCTCCAGATACGGATTCCATTCTGATACTCATTCAAATTTCAACTTTCAGATACAGTATAAATACGTTCCAGACACAGACATCATTCTGATACTCATTCTTCCAGATTACAAGTTACACTTCAACAAACAGTCATGGATGGCATCTGCAAGCCCATCTCCAACAAGATTCTATCACTTTTCCAAATGGCATCTTTAAGCCCATTCCCTCAACTACACATCGACGAGTGCAAATTTATGGGCACTTTAGTGTCCAATCGTCTTTCACCTTTGAGTCACGAACGACAAAACTCGCCATTATAACTCTTCAGGTTTAAGAATATTGAACAGGGGAAGCTGTTGTACCCCAAAATCTTACCTCTCATTTATCAAAACTTTTTCTCACAAGATTTTTGATTCAAGACTGGATTAGGGTTTGGTCAGCTCAAGACATTTCATCTTGCACTGATAACCCAAAATTAGGGTTTGAGTTTGCACAAGGATTTTTGGACTATCAATGCTCCATATGACTTTAAAACATCATTATGGATCCCTAAGATCACTCATGATAAGTTTCAAGCCTCGAACCACATTTTTGATCAGTCAATTGGACAGTTGACCTAAAAATCAACTGTATTGGGGAAAAAGTCAACCATAGCCAATTTACAGTCAAACTTCATGATTTCTCATCCACTTCAACATTTTAGACTCATATGTATCATTTGGTCAAGTTTGGATCATAATTCCTCAAGAAATTTGATCAAATCATCAAAAGGGGCAAAATGGTCAAAATTAAGGTTTTTGATTGAGGAAAGGAAATTTTTTTAACCTAGCAAATGACCAATTGAGTTCAAACATGATTTCAAGGTCTCAATGGCATCATCTTGACTTAATTACATGGCTCAAAACATCTCAATTACATTGGATTGACAGATGAATTTTACAGTCAATTGATCAAAAGTCAACTGTACACTGAAAAGTCAAACTTTGACTTTTTGGTCAAAATCAAGCACCAAGGGTCATAATTCATCAAAACATTTCCAAATGTGAAACTTGTTCATCAAGAAAACCAATTTTGAAACTTAGGGTTTAAATTTGAAAATTTTCATAACTTAGAAATTTTCTAAGTATGCAAATTTTCTTATTTTTTCTCAACTTTAGGCCACTTTTACACCATGATGCATATTGATTCAAGGAAAGTTCCCAACATGAAAGTTGTAAATATCCATGAAATCTACAACTTTTCTTTACACACTTTTCCCTAAATATGCTTTGATCTCAAGATATAAATTTGTGAATACATGGTCATGAACTTGTTAACTTAGTGAAAATTTTGCCCTAATTTAGGCAGGTTTTGGACCCAACTTCATGGCAATTTTTCACCTAGTTACAATAGGTATCTCAAAATTAATTTCAAAGATTAATTATAGAGCACATTGCAAGCTTTCCAAAATGTCCAAGAACTCCTCAAGATCATTTTTGAGTAGGGAGAATCGAAGAGAGGAAGTTGGCATTTTCTCACTTTTTATTCAAGCCATTTCATGAAGAACCAAGTTGCAAATCAATGCTATGCTGGCTAATTCATGCTGTACATGTCTTAAACTTGTTCCACACTCCTTAATTAAATGCTTACTCAGTTGACAAAGCCTATATCCATGCTTTTGAACCTTTATCCAACTTGTAATTCCATTTATGGCAAAAAGGTTCCATTGCCATTTTGAAAAAGAGTAACTTTTGCAAACTTTGTAATCTTGAGCATTGGACCTGTCCCCTTTGTGCATACAAATCTCAGAGGTCTCAAGAAAGTTGTATAAACTCATACCAACCCTAAGCAAGCTGGTACAAGCATGTGAAGCTTGGGTCTTATCACTTTGCTTCAAGTACAAGAAAGTTGGCAAAAAGGCTAGCATTTGCAGATCTGTTGGGAAGCTGACCTAAGACCATTTCAATACTAATATACAAACCATATGCAACACAAAGCACGCTTAGCCAAGACCTAAAACACTCCCAAACTGAAAAACACCAAAAACCTGTTTATACCTACAGTTTCTGCAAAAACACATCCAACTTCCTTTTGGCTCGTGCGTTTTGTGTTTAGATCATTAAAACACCTCACATACTTGATATCAAGACCATCCAAATCATCACCCTTGTTCTAATATCACTCCTCCACCATCTTCCATTGTTGACTTCAGAGCTTGCAACTTGACTTGTCCAAGGAGTTCTAGCTACTTTTAGAGCAAGGCAGGGGTTGGAATAGATTCAGTGAAGCTCAAGGAAGCTCAAGCAAGCATCAGGCCTCCATTAAAGTCACTACATTTCCATACACGATTCCAGCCGAAGGAGGTAAATTTTCAAACTCTATCTCTTTGTACAGGCAACCATAGGCCATGATTTGTGAAAGAAAAAATGTAGTCCTCATCATAACGAAGCTGTACATATCATTATCTTGCATTGATTTTACTTGTGCTAAGAGAATTTGAAACTTGAAATTTCTGGAAATATTAGGTCAAGATTTAGGGCTGTTTAAATTCTCCTTGATCTTTGATAATTAGTTTACATAACTTATATGGTTGGAATCGTGAGTTCAAGTACTACATTTTTCATGTTATACGTTTTATTTTCATGGAAGTATGAGGAAGTTACAGGGGGTCCGACCAAAGCTTGAGGAAGAAGATGAAACAGGGCATAGACAATGGATGTATGGCCACCCCAGTGGCAAAGCAGCGCGCTGGTGAGACCCATGTCATGGGTTCGAACTTGCGCGCTACTTTTGCATTTTTACATTTTTTCCTTTTCAATTTTTGACATTTTTTTGCAGATTGGGCTTAGCTTCATAGGCCAGTGTTTTTGCTAACTTTGCCACAAATTTGCTACATCACCCCCTGCCAACTCTTTTCTATATTTTTTTATTTGTTTTATTTTCATATTTAATATTTTGAATATTTTCTTTAATGCATAAAAAAATCTTAAAAAATATAAATTAATAATATTGCACTTTTATTTTATTTTTATCTTATTTCTCACATGAAAATATATTTTATTTTTAATATATATCTTTTATTTTCTTAATAAACTTGTAAATATAATTAAATATATTTAGTTTAATTTATTTTTCATTTCATACTTACAAATACTTATTTTTGCATATATTTAATTTTAATATTTATATACAATATTATTTATTATTTTTACACAAGAAAATACACAAAATAATATATATAAAAACATTATTTTCTTTTAATTAAAAATTAGGTTTGAACCCCTTTCAAAAATTAATTCTTTTTCCTTATATTTTTAGGTTTAGATTAAATTTTCTTTTACATAAAAATAAGACATAAAAAAAAAATCTTTTTACATGTACATTGCATTGCATTACATTTTAAATATTGTATTTGTATTTATCTTAATTCGTACAAATTCGATTTGGTTGTAATAATGTATTTAGCTTTATATTTGTGAAAATCCCCATTCAAACTTGTATTCCCCCTTCCCATAAATTATTGTAATAGCTTAGAAATATTTACATTATGCAATTTATTGCTTTCATATGCCATGATTAGTAATTAGGGTTTGTATGACAAGAACAAAACAAAGCAAAAATAGAAAACTCTAAATACAAGACAAAATCAAAAGCATGAAAATGACACACTTGCACACAAGCACCCTTAGGGTTTCTCCCACTTGGTTGCCTAAAAACGACCATGTTACGCATGCGAAGTATCTTGGCAAAACAAAACAAATTTAAGATCATAGTCTCTTGATGACTCTATTCAGAAGTTGCCTTACAAAATGATCTTGGTCCCTCAAAATTCTAAGATACTTTGCAAACATTGCTAATCATGGCTATACGATGACCCACACCCGTCCCGTTTACATCCAAAGATAGGGTTTCTTACCAAATCAATGGTAAGACAACAATGTCAATGGAATAAAAAATGCATAAGAAAGACATTTGAGTAGGTAGTAGCTTCTAGTTACTTGCTCCATTTCAAAACAAAAACATCCTTGCTATTTTCAAAACACACACACATTTCAAAACATCTTACAATCATTGAAAACATTTTCAAAAGATAAACATCTTTGTATACATTCTTATGAACAAGAATCATTACAAAGATTGACTAAACGAATGGCCTCTTTTACAAAATACTTTCAAAACCACACCAAGCACAATTTCAAACAAACAAAAGCAAGTGATCTAAGCAAGTAACTAAGAGCCCATGGAAAACCATGGATGGAAAGGGTGTTAATATCTTCCCTTTTCATAATCTACCCCCCGAACTCAAGAAATAATCTTAAAGGTATTTCCTGTGATTTTTCACCTTTCCTTTTGGATAAAAGAAAAGTCGGTGGTGAATCTTGCCAACCGCAACATTTGCGATAAAACGCAAAACCTCAAGTCAGTTCTCCCACCGCATCACAGACAATCTTACTCTTATATCAAGATGATATCAGAGAGGCTCACAATTAACACACAAAACCTAAAACAATAATACATGTTCCAAACATATATAGTTTTGAGATCTTCTATTTATAAAACAGCTTCTGGACTGGATTTGGGCTTCAAAAACACAGCAAGGCAGCTGTTGAAAGTCTCCATAATTTTCTGCATAACAATATGTCTTCAATCAAGAGTTTCCTAAAATGTCTCCATATTTAGAAACACATAATATATTTGAATATCAAATAGAATCTCTGATTCCTCAATCTTGGACGCCACATAGGATAACATAATATTCCTAGAATATTCAGAATCTATTATAAACCAAACATATCCAAATGCACATATGTTAAAATGTAACAGACACGATGTCAAATCTTTTGGATAAGACATATTTTTCCACATGATTCTCTGCAAGTTATAACATCTTATTCAACATTGTTGTACCCCCGAATTTACCCTCCGATTTTCTTCAAGACATTTTCATGAGGTCCCCATTTGCTCAAAACTACTCAAGAGTTGAGTGGTCAAAACCACCCCCTAAGCAAGGGCCTTTAACTAGGGTTTGGTGTTTCTCAAATAAGATTGGGTTGAAAGGGTATCAAATGACTTTCATGGTTCATCATAATTCCTCAATAATGCTTATGTCAAGTTTTAAGTCTTGCATCACATGCTTGCTTAATCAATGGCTCAGATGATTAAAAATCAACTGTATAAGGTAAAAAGTCAACTGAGGTCAACATACAGTCAAACTTCAATATTTTTGGTCAACATCAACATTTTTAAGTGATATGCATCATTTGATCAAGGGTTGATAATGATTCCTCAAGGAAAGCCCTCAAATCATCAAGGTCAAAAATTGCCAAATTAGGGTTTTGAGTGAAGATGACTGACCATGGACTTTTGGACTAGTGCATGACCTAATGGATTAAAGCATGATCTCAAGGGCTCAAATACAACATCTTAACATAATTACATGGCTCAAGACATTTTCAAAGATGCAAGTGATTGATAGTTGAAGAATTGAATCAATTGATAAAAGTCAACAGTCACACAAAAGTCAAACTTTGACTTTTTGGTCAACATTGAAATTCAAAAATCAAGAATCATCAAAACATTCAAAAATATCAAACTTGATCATCAAGAATCAAGAAAGTCAACAAAAGTCAAAAGTTGGAAAATTTTCCAACACTTAGAAATTTTTTAAGTGTTTTGTTCTTAACAAAATCACTACTTCATGGCCATTTTTCACTAAGATCCAAGTTGATTCAAAGAAAACTTCCAACATGAAAATTGTAGAGATTGATGAATTTTACAAATTTGTTATTGTGGAATGATCCTCAAAAGTGCTTGGATTAAGAGATATGAGTCCATGAAGTTGTGATATTTTTATCTAACACTTAGAAAAAATTTCAATTAGTTTTGGTCACTTTTTTATCCCAACTTCTTGGCCAATTTTCACCAAGTTCCCATTTGATTTAGCCAAAGTGGTCAACATGAAAGTTATAGATCTTGATTCAAGCTTTCCAAAATGTCCTAGAACACAAATTTATCATGTTTGAGCTAGAAGTTTCGAAGAGATGAAGATGGCATGTCCAACTTGAATTATAGGCCATTCTTTTGAAAGCCTTATGATCAAATCTTCATACCATGCCTTGTAATCTCCCTTAGCAGGCCTCTAAACTTCCAAATCTATCCATAATCAAAAGATTACACACACTTTTGAGTCATGACCAAAGGATTAGAAGCTTTGTCTAATGCATCATTCCATTTTTGGCACAAAGTTAACATTGCCATTTTGATAAAGTTGCTTTAATCACAAAAGTCCACTCCTTGAGCCCATACATTGTTGCTTCTGACTTCAAAATATCTCAGCACTGAGAAGCAACCATCTACAATCTACAAAGCACCCCTAAAATCAGGCCATGCTCACATTGGAACCATAACTCTCATGTATCTTCATTTGCAATCCAACCAAACCATAACTTGCTATCTTGAAAACCTGGTTACTTCAGCTCCTCAAACATTTTCTCTATAAATAATATGGTCATTTACAAGCCAAGAAACGAATTGACAAGCCCTCAAACACCCTCAAATTCTCTAAAACTCAGAACCACTAAGAAACCACCATTGTTGCACATTTGGAGCTTCCAACACCCAACTCTCAATCCACTCGTGCGTCTTCTCTTTTTATCATTCAAACATAATTTATATGTCATATGTAACTCATCCATACCCTTGTTACACTTCTGTAACATCATCATCACCATCCTCCAAACTCCAAAACAGTGGCCTGCAACTTGACTTGGCTAGAGCATCTCAGTAACTTTTAAAGCAAAGTAAGGGTTAGAATAGATTCAGGAAGGCCCCAGCAAGCTCATAGGATTATCACTTTGCACTGAAAGTCCATAGAAGAAGCATTGGACTTTCTTCAACTTGGTAAAAAACTCAAACTTTGAACTTCTTACTCGTGCATCTTTAGTGCATACATACAAAAGAGAAAATGTAGATATTGATGTCCTGGAGCTAACCACGTGCTTACTTTTCATCTATATTGCTTGTGTATTGAGAATCATATCTCTGAACAGTTAGGTTTTCATTTTGGTACTGATAAAAATTTGTGAGTCATAGTCCATATCAATTCATGATGCTTGCATATTTGAAATCCTTGTTAAATTCTGAGTAATTTTGGTTTTTACAATTTTCAAAATGGTTGAGAAATGAAGGTTTTATATGTTTGAAAATGGTGATGCTATGGTTATCCACGCGCGGAAGAAGAAGAAGGAGAGTGACGCATTTTTAAAATTTGAAAAAATTGAGTTCATTTTATGTTTATTGCAAGTGGTATAATGACCGGATGAAACAACCATCCCAGTGGTAAGCGTGTGTGTATGTGTGTAAGGCGTTAGTGTGCTAGGGCAGGGGTTCGATCCCTGCCTCTAGCATTTTATTTCTAACATTTCTCTTGCACATTCCATGCCATGCAATCCAATGCGCACACCATGCATCCTCATATCTTAACCATCAAATCTCAACTATCCTGATCTAACATTCCCAAATCAGCATGCCTATGGTGCACTCCAAGGAATTGTCCACACATGATCATCACAGGTGCCTGGCCTCCTTGATTTGGGCCTTTAATTTTTGCTTTCTAACACCCCCCATATTTCTTTTACCGACACAAGCCCATTTTTATTTTCTTTCTCTGTTTTAACTAACTTTTTCTTTTCTAAATTATTTTTATTTAATTAGAAAAATAATAAAATCACAAAAATTTAGATTTAGGTTTTTAATTAATTAATTTAATTTTTCATAAATAAAAATTAATTTAATCACTTTGTTTTATTTTATTAATTAATTTGTAAAATAATTAAAATTAGGCTCTTTCTATTATTTCACACTATAAATTATTTTTCTAAACAAAAACACCAAAAATACCTTTTTTTCTAGAAAAACTTAGAAAATGTTTTAGGGTTTTGACATATTTTCACTTCATCATCTCCGTGCGTTTGCTTATTTTTTACATTTATATAATTATGTAATTTCTCAAAGTTTGTAATTGATTAATTAGGGTTTACTTTACTTTTCATCCCCATTCCTGAATTTGTACCCCCATTCCCAAAACATTGTAATAGCGTAGTATATTTAATTTCTGCAATTTACTGCTTTCCTTATTACTGTTAGTAATTAGGGTTTGTATGACAAGATTAAAATCAATCATTACAAAAACTAATCCAAGATACAAATAACTGAAACATAACACACTTCACACACGTGTACCTCTAGGGTGACCCTCACTTGTTGCCTCAGATATAAATAGTCATGTCCCTCGAATGTGGGATGTTTTAGCAAAGACCCTCAGTTAAAAAATCGTAGCCTCTCGATGACCCTTCGATGTTGCCTTCGGTAAACAATATTAGTCCCTTACGACAATTGCTAAACGTCCTACAAGTTGCCTTCTATGATTGTACGATGACCCACGCCTGTCCCTCACATCCAATGATATGGCTTCCCACTAACTAATGGTAGGGTAGCACTATCTAAAGGAGGAGGAAAAGAATAAATTTTTTTTGAGTAGGTAGAACGCTCGTAGTCGCTTGCTCACAAACATTTAAAACAAAACATCTTTTCACAAGATAACACTTTATCTCAATAAATACTTTTTAAAATAAATATTTTGTATACATTCTCAATAATACGATAATCATTACAAAATTGTCGTACATTGGTATTTCCAAAAACATTTTCACAAAATGACACTTTCTTTCAACAAATATTTTCAAAATAAATATTTTTTATACATTCTCAACGATACGAGAATCATTATAAAATTGATGTACTTATGAACTTTCAAAATATTCTCAAACATACACAAACACAAAGCATTTCAAAAGTGAGCTAGCGATTAAGAGTCCTTAGATAACTATGGATGAAAAGGGTGCTAACAACTTCCCTTTTCATAACCTACCCCCCGAACTCAAGAAAATTCTCAAAAAGTATTTCATGTCCTTTTCACCCTTTCCTTTATTGGATAAAAGAAAAGTAGGTGGTGACTCTTGCTATCCACAACATTTACGATAAAACGCAAAACCCAAAAGTCAGATCTCCCACCATATTACAGAACTGGCGACTCTGTTGGGGAAAGTCTAAAAGTGGGATTAACTTTAGAGCCATTTCACCTTTATTGCTTTACTTGCTTTCTTTGTATGCTTTATATTTCGAGATATGCCTGGGTTTATTTCTTGTATAGATCTTATACCCGGATATGGGGGAATTTTAGGTAAGTAGCAATAGATCGTGAAAATTGTACGACATAGACCGATATGGTTGAAATGATGGCTACGTTAGTGTGACACATTAGTTGGTGCTGGTGTCCCTTAAGTAAGTCAAGGAGAATGCTGGGCTGGCGCATGGTGTCATAAGCATTAACTGACCTTAGAACCTTAGTTGATACAACTTAGCCATTAGAAAGTAGTGAGATGGACGACTTTGGTGCAGACTGAAGTTGGTTGATACTCGATGCTACACTCATTGAGATTGGACTCTCGAGATATTTTGGTCGCAAATTAGATGCTTATGCTGAAACAATGCCTGAGAGAAAGATCAGTCATATTGAGGTTCCTAGAACCCTGTTACTTCTTTTATGACAGGTTGAGCCAACTAAAACTTTAAAAGGGTACTTACCTATAAACTCTTTGCAATATTAAACCTAAGGCCTTGCGTGTTTTGTTTGTGTATGATTAAATTATTCGACCATGACATCATAACATCATGACATCATTACACATGTCATTTTCACTAACCATTTCAAGGACCTAGGGAATTATCTTTGTTCTGATTTGTAGGTTATGGCTTCCGCTCGCAGAAATACTATCCGGATTAGTTTTGTGAGAATACCTTCAGAACTTAAGGAGTTAGTCTCAAAAGTTCTTGAAAGCTCTCAATTTACCAAGAGGTATGGTCACCTACTCAGTTTGGTTCCCTCAGGTTTTGAAGAAGACATGATGAGTGTTTTATTCCAGTTCTTTGATCTCGCGCATCACTATTTCACCTTTCCGGATTATGAGCTGGTACCTGAAGCTATCGGCAAAAAACACAGAGCCGCCACCGAACTTTATTTATACTGAAGGAAGGGGAAATATCGAGAAAACCACAAGAGGATGGATAAGATGGTCTTACGACCAAGAGAGAGGGTAAGGAAGTAAATTATGTAAGTGGAAGGTATTAGCACCCCTCACATCCATTGTACTCAACGAGATCAATTTTGTTTGTTTTCTTTTAAGGGTGTGTTTATCTACAACTATACTTGCTAAGGGGAAATACATGGTTTTTTATTAGTGCATTCGTGAGGGTCTCGCCACCCTTTGCCTACGTATCCAGTGATGGAATCAGAACACCGTGGTTCTTCTAGAAAATGTTGGTTTGTTGTTTTTTTTAGAGGGCGATGTTAACGCACACATTCTAGCAATAGGCACGACCTGTACCACGGTAGAACGAAGATAACATGCCCTTTTGTGGAGGTTTTGATTGGTTGAATGTTTTGCGAGTTTTAAAATGAATTTGAATAATGATTAAATGTTTTTGGATTTTTGATTTGTAAATGAGAAGTTTAAATTTTAATTACAAAAGAAAAGTCAAAGGGGAAAGTTTACCCTAATGTTGTCATGCAATTGATGGGCTAAAAGTCTACCTCAACATAAGACAATCGAAAAGGGATTTAATCACCTCATGGAGTTACCTAAGGGAGTATGGTTTCAAGGTTTGAACAAGCAAATGAATAAAGAAACTTAAATTCTAAATATTTTTTATGATTTTTATCAAGTGAATTAGAACATAATTCTAAATATTCTAATTTTTTTTGTGATTTTTAAGGAAAGAAAATATTGAAAGAATATTAAAATCTAACTCTAAATGTTTTTGTTATTTTCATGTACAGAAATTAAAGCAATATTCTAAAAATAATTATATTATCATGTCAAGAAATATTAAAACTAAAAACTAATTGAAATCTTATTCGAATATTTTTGTATCCTTTTTCAATATTAATAAATTAAAGTCAATTCCTAATATATTTTTTATTATTCTTTTTAGCATTAGAATCTAGAAAGGAAAATAATAAAATAAAACAATTAACAGAAAAAAAATAAAGAAAAGAGGTACTAAAACAAATGTTGGATGTGCAAACAAAATTTAAATTCAATGGGCTGAGAAACTTAGGCCCAAATAAACAAAGAAGCATATTAGATAATAAATAAATAAAATATTGGGTCGGACCGGGTCGGGGAGGTCCAGACCCAGCTTTTACTCAAGGAAACAGGTTGGTGAACTGGGCTCGGATCATGTTGAGTTAATGGCCCGACGAAATTGAAAGTCATGGAAACCCTAGCCACTAAGAAGACGGAACGGCTGCCACAAATTTATCTTGGAAAAGGTCCAACAATTAAATCATTATTATTCCCAATAAATTTTATGTTAAGACAAATTAAACCTAACATAAATCTCCTTTTTCTCATCTTCACACTACTTTCTCTCCTCCATCCTCACACTTCTATTCATCTCTCCCTCTCACCGTTAACTCTCTCTTTCTCTTGCGACTCAAACTCTCCACTAAATAACAATAATGGCCTATTATATCTCTTTTGTTCTCACTCCTATTCTCTCTGTTATTTTTCTTTTTAAACCTTCCCAAACTCTGCTCCGATTTTATCATTCACACCAACATCAACCAAGATCTCAAGAACTGAAATAAGTAATAGTAATAATCTTCAAGAAAATCGTAAAAGAAGATTCAACATAGAAAAAAAAAACGCACGGCCAAAGCAAAATCAAATGACGACAAGTGAAGAAGGAATGACAAATCTGAAACGAAAAATTACCGACGGAGAGGAGAGTTTCTTAGGAAATGTTCAGGTATAGCCTCTGATATTCTTCCCTCTTCTCATCTTTGTCACCTTTGTCTTCTTATCTCCTGCTTCTGACGTTGAAGTAGCTTGCGATTTTGTCGCCAATTCTGAACGTCTTGTTGTTGTTGGATGTTATATGTGTCAATGTTAAGGAAGGTTGTTACAGACGTGTTTGGATGAAGTTAATGTAAGTTGAGTTAGTGTTTAATGCGTGAAATTGTTTTATTGTAACTGTATGGTTACGGAATGTGATGCAGGTTTGTGGGAGGTTAAAGGATTGCAGTGATTAGGTTAATGACTTATGAGTTATGCACTGAGGTAGTAGAGGTTTAGGTTGATAATTTCTATAAGTTTGATGGTGTTTTTCATCTTGTAGTTGGTGTACAATGAGATGAACCAAGTCCCCTTTTCTATGTAATCTGAAGTTTTTATATAAGGGAATTGGTGAGTGTTTTGGGGGGAGTTTGCTGTATGAATTTTTGGATAAATTACCAAATGTTTTTTTGCTTCCTTTGGTGGCATTTATTGCTTTGCTAATTTGGTGTAATCTCCGACTGCTTGTGGATTGATGCAAGGTTATGTTATGCAGGTTTTGGCAAGTTTTAGAGTGATATGGGTAACATAATGGACTGGTATGCAACATAATGGACAGCAGCAATTTTGCCCTTTTTTTGGGACTGTTTTTGTGGTTTTATGCAGGGATAGGGACTGGTTATGCAGAAGTTGCAACAAGATTTTTGGACAGTCTTTTGGGCAGCAACAATAGGAGCAACAACAAGGTTGTTTTGTGGACAAGCTTTAGCAAATATTTTGCAGGTTTAGACGGTTTGGTGCAAGTTGCAGCAGGTTTGGAACATACATGAGAGGTTAAGCATGAAGACAATAATTTTGTTTGGAATATGGAATCAAAATGAAAACCATGGAATGTCTAAGTCTTAGGATTTTGTTTGGAATTTGAAGTATGCTTTATAAATTATTTCCTCTTTTTGCTCCATGACTTGTAATTGAATGAATATGAAAGGTTCTTGAATGAATTTGGACCTATTCGAATATTTTAACATGAAGTTTGAATTTGCTCATCTGTTTTGAATAATTGTAAATGAAACCCATACATGAATCGTGCTTGGAGCTTTCGGATTCCATGTGTATTTCTCATGAATGCCTTTGTAGATTGAATCATTTTTCTCACATGATCTCCACATTTCCTTTTGCCAATTTTGAATCCTTTTTCGATGCTTCTTAAAATGATGCTGAGCCTATTAACACTATATAGAAGCCATGGGTTTATATCCATGTGTTTATGAGATTTGAGTCAAATTGTAGGAAACTGGATACAATTTGAAAGGTTTTTAAGTATATGACTTTGGAAGTTTAATGATGATGATGCCTTCTTCAAATACTTCTTTACTTCTCATCTTATAACTTTAATCCTTCATGCCTTCCTTTTCTTGATTCACATAGTTCACATCACACACAATCTTTTCTCTCAAAGATGCCTTTTTCAAATGGGCTATACAAGCTAGACAAATTTGAACCAAAATAAACACTTGAATGAATTTCGAATGAATGAATATTCTTTGCAACTTGAATTGGAACTAAATATTGCAAGGGTCTTGTAACTTGTGACTTATTCTCTAAGAAATCCAAATCCATTTGATAAATATTCAACCCCTAACTTCAATATTCTAAATCCAAGCTATCTTGCAATTGAAGTGACAAAAGATGACAATGCCATGATAACAACATAAGTACACAACATCATCCTTGTACCATAATTTAAACCTTGCAATTCAATCCGCAAAGGCATTCCACTTGATAAAATCATTTCCTTGAATAGTTCTTGAAAAAGAAATGGCTTGAGGTATTGAAAAAAAGGCCAAACCATAACTCACAAGATCCTCCTTTGAAACATTGAAGAAAAACCCTAGCATCTTGGAGCTCTTGAAGGAACCTTGTAATGACTTGATGAGAGAAGAAAATCACACACAACCTCTAGTCCCATAAAACCTTAATTCCTTGACCTTGGTAGGGAAATAAACCCTAATCCTTGGTACCAATGAATTTGGATGGAGAATAGATTTGTAACTTGATGAGAAAGAAATCCATGACAACCAAACTTAAAAACCTAATTCCACATAGTCCACTGCTCAAGAACCAGATGAAACTGTCTTTAACTGATGAAGGAACCTCAAAACCAACATGAAGCCCTAATTAGCATAACCACTGATACTGAACCACTTTCTTATGGAATGAAGGAATGATGTGTGATTGACCCAATGATGCAAATAAAATGCAAAACCTAAGCCAGGTAAGAGCAAAATGGGTAGGACAAATTTGGGGTATGACAACTACCCTTATTTAATCGTCTTAGACCTAAAAGTCATATGGCGGCAGCCTTTCGATTATTTAAGGTAGAAGAAGATTAAATACCAAGACCTGAAATTTGTTCTGGAGAGATGGAGTGAGTGTTATTTATTTGTGATGTCTGCTGGGGATGAAATTTGTTTTCTGGTGAACTGGTCATGATGGGTAAATATGGTTGAATAATGATAGCTTGTACTGGGGTAACAATGCCAATACAAGGTTCTCGGGGAAGTGGGCATTAAAGTGACTGAAAATATATGGTGTATGATGTCGTGGTGACGTAAAGTAGGATTAATGACAATATGATAACTTAGAGACGATGGGTAGAACGCGACGACATTGGAGAATCTATCGTGTAGAATTCACGACCCCAAAAGAAAGGTAAATACAATAGGTAAAGATCGGCGTACGATCTATGACCCAAGAGAAAGAATAACATGAGAGTAAGATCTACAGACGACCTACAACCCTAAAAAAGATAATGTGAGGGTAAGATCTACGAACGACCTACGACCCTAGAAAAGTTAACATGAGGGTAAGATCTACGGACGACCTACGACCCTACAAAAGATAACACGAGGGTAAGACCTACGAGCGACCTATGACCCTAGAAAAGATAATGTGAGGGTAAGATCTACGGATGACCTACGACCCTAGAAAAGATAACGCGATGGTAAGATCTACAGACGACCTACGACCCTAGAAAAGATAACTCGAGGGTAAGATCTATGGATGACCTACGACCCTAAAAAAGATAACATGGGGGTAAGACCTATGAACGACCTACTACCCAGGAAAAGGTAACATGAGGGTAAGACATGAGAGCTAGCTACGACCCTAGAAAAGATAACGTGGGGGTAAGATCTACAGGCGACCTACGACCCTAAAAAAGATAACGCGGGGGTAAGATCTACGAAGGACCTACGACCCAGGAAAAGGTAACGTGAGTACGAGTGACCTACGACCCAGGAAAAGGTAATGTGAGGGTAAGACATGCGAGCAACCTACGACCCTAGAAAAGATAACATGAGGGTAAGATCTATGGACGACCTACGACCCTAAAAAAGATAACGCGAGGGTAAGATCTACAGATTACCTACGACCCTAAAAAAGATAACGTGAGGGTAAGACCTACAAATGACCTACGCCCATGAAAGGTAACGCGAGGGTAAGACATGCGAGCAACCTATGACCCTAGAAAAGATAACATGATGGTAAGATCTATGGACGACCTACGACCCTAAAAAAGATAACATGAGGGTAAGACCTACGAATGACCTACGACCCAGGAAAAGGTAACGTGAGGGTAAGACCTGCGAGCAACCTACGACCCTAGAAAAGATAACGTGAGGTTAAGATCTATGGACGAACTACGACCCTAAAAAAGATAACGCGAGGATAAGATCTATGAACGACCTATGACCCAGGAAAACGTAACGTGAGGGTAAGACCTGCGAGTGACCTACGACCCAGGAAAAGGTATCGTGAGGGTAAGACCCACGAGAAACCTACGACCCTAGAAAAGATAACGTGAGGGTAAGATCTATGGATGACCTACTACCCTAAAAAAATAACGTGAGGGTAAGACCTATGAGCTACCTACAACCCTATGAAAGATAACGGAAGGGAATTGAGAGTTAGGGAGTACAATGTATTGGCACCATGACTTATTTGGGTTGGTAGTTTAATGACAGATGTCAACTGGAAATTATGAGGATGATATTCTTTGTGGAGATGTTTTATTGATTTGGGGATTTCGTGCAAGGAACCAAATATGGCTTATGCTACGTATGCATTTTGAAGTGTATGGTGTAATGATCCATTTTGATGGATATGCTATGCGTTTGAGGTTGTAATGTAATATGCAGTGATGATTATTATATGCAGAATACGAGCAATGGGGCTCATTGGGGTCCGTTACTTGTTTTCATTGAGATACCAATATAGATTGGTGCTTGAAAACTTCGAGAATTGAGTTATAGCCTTGGCGACTTCACTGGGGATTAAATCTTGCTAAGGAGGAGTGGCTTGATCTGACTTTCCCTACATCTTGGACTTCTTGTGGATGACTGAGTAGAGACATGGATCTCATTAAATGCCCCAAGTTTCTCGGTGTTGGAGAATCAGACGCTCAACCATCTGTAAGGAGGTGGCGAGGATAAAAGCTTGGTCGAGGTGACCGTTACGGCTTGCTACCTGCTTAGAAAAACAACACTTGAATGCCATGGAATTCCCTTGGGAAGCCTTCATGTCCATGTAACATCGTGTTTCACATCTTAACTTGTGATCATTATTTCCTTATGGTTTTCTATGCAATGCTTAATAAAGAATTTAAATCATGATTCACATACGAAAAAATAAAGTAAAAAGGACATAACAAAGAATTTTTTTGGTGAAAGGGAACATTTTTAATAATGAGTTTGGCCTGTGAATATGCATTCATACATGGAAACAACTCCTAAATGAGGAAGTTGCGAAGAAAATACAAAATACAACAGGTAAAATGGCAATATGAAAATCTCAAACTTCCATTAAAACTGATATTACTATAGTTCCCATATCCCTGATCGTCCTAGTGCGGTGCTTCCGAAGGATAATAGTTGAATTAACCCATCCAATATTATGAGGGTGTACTTGTTATTCATGAAGAGTTTTCAGACTACAGTCTCTCGCTTTTTGTCCCTAATTTTTTCCTGGATCGCCATTTTGGGTTTTCAATCCATTGGGATACCCATTTTTGCCTAAGCCGCCCTTTCGGGTTTTCGAATTAGCTGGTTATTCTTTTTTTTCCTTCCTTTTTTAGCCCAAACTTTTGACTAAGCTGCATGTGATGTGGTGGGAGAACTGACTTGAGGTTTTGTGTTTTGTCGCTAATGTCGCGATTAGCAAGAGTCACCACCGAATTTTCTTTTATCCAAAAGGAAAGGTAAAAAAGCACAGGAAAGACCTTTGAGATGTTTTCTTGAGTTCGGGGGGTAGATTATGAAAAGGGAAGGTTCTAGCACCCTTTTCATCCATGGTTTTCCATGGGCTCTTAGTTACTTGTTTATATCACTTACTTTGTTTTGTTTGAAATGGTGTTTGATGTGGTTTTGAAAGTATTTTGTAAAAGAGGCCATTCGTTTAGGTAATATTTGTAATGATTTTCGTTCGTAAGAATGTATACAAAGATGTTTGTCTTTTGAAAATGTTTTCAATGTTTTGTAAGATGTTTTGAAATGTGTGTGTGTTTGTTTTTGAAAATAGCAAGGATTGTTTTGAAATGGAGCAAGTAACTTAGAAGCTATCTACCTACTCAAATGTCTTTCTTGTGCATTTTTATTCCTTTGAAATTGTTGACTTACCATTGATTTGGTAAGCAACCCTATCTTTGGATGTAAACGGGATGGGCGTGGGTCATCGTATAGCCATGATAACAATGTTGCCAAGTATCTTAGCATTTTTGAGGGACCAATATCATTTTTCTTAGGCAAATTTTGAATAGCGTCATCGAGGGGCTATGATCTTATTCTTGTTTTGTTTTGCCAAGATACTTCACGTGCTTAACATGGCCATTTTATTTTAGGCAACCAAGTGGGAGAAACCCTAAGGGTGCTTGTGTGCAAAGTGTATCATTTTCATGCTTTTGTCTTGCATTTAGGGTTTTTCTATTTGTTTTGTTTTGTTCTTGTCATGCAAACCCTAATTTACTAAACATGGTATATAAAGTGATAAATTGCATAAAATAAACTAAGCTATTACAACAATTTTTATAGGAGGGGGGAATACAAGTTTGAATGGGGATTTACAACCAAATCGCATATGCGCGAATTTAAATAAATATAAGACAAATATTTAAAATGCAATGCAATATGTTCATGTTAGGAAAATGTTTTATGTCTTGTTTTTTTTTTTTGTGTAAAAGGATATTTAACTTAAACCTAAAAATAAGGAAAAATAAATAATTCTTTTTTGAAAGGGATGAAACCCTAATTTTTATTCAAAGAAAATAATGTTTCATATTATTATTTTGTGCATTTTTTTGTATAAGAAAATAATAAATAATATTATATGTAAATATTAAAAATTAAATATGTGTAGAAAATAAGTATTTATGAGTATAAAATGTATAAGAAAAATATTAAGTATTTTTAATTATGTTTATAAGTTATTTAAGAAAATAAATTTTATTTATCAAAATAAACTATTTTTCATGTGAGAAAATAATAAAAAAAATAAAATAAAAGTGTGAAAATAAATAAATCATTTTTTGGTATTTTTTATCATTAAGAAAAATAAACAAAAGTATTAATTATGAAAATATGAAAAAAATGCAAAATATAAAAAGTTAGCCAGGGGGGTGCAATAGCAAGTCGGGGGTGCAAATAGCAAAAACAAAAAGGCCCAGGCGCCAAAAAGTCCAGAACTTCATCCCTGTCCTTTGTTCAGCTTCCTGCGCGCGTTTTCCAGTTCAAACTGTACCTTGCTTATGTTTGCATAAAAACAAAAACTCATAACATGAAAAATGTGGCATTTGAGCCCACTATTCCAACCATATAAATTATGTAACCTAACTCTTAAAGATCAAAGAGAATTTTTGAATCCCTAATTCGTGTCATAACTTTTTCAGAGTTTTCAATCTTCAAATTCTCTTAGCACAAGTAATATAAATGAAAAGTAATGATATGTACAGCTTCGTTATGATGAGAGCTACATTTTTTCTTCACAAATCGTGGCTTGAAGTTGCCTATATACAGAGATAGAGTTTAAGAAAATACCTCATTCAGCTGGAATCGAGTAGGGCAATGTAGGGACTTTAATGGAGGCATGGTGATTGTTTAAGCTTCCTTGAACTTCCCTGAACCTATTCCAATGCTTATCTTGCTCTGAGGATGGCTGAAACTCTCTGACCAAGTCCAACTGCAAGCTTCCAAATTGAAAATGGCAGATGCTGAAACAGGGGTTATAGAACCAGGGTGATGGCTTGGAATAGCTAGGTAGCAAGTGTATAAGATGTTTGAAGTCATTAAACACAAAGCGCACGAGCCAAATGAGAGTTGGCTGTGCTTTTGCAGAAAACTGTGAGCTTGGGCACTTTTGTGGTGTTTTTCAGTTTCAGAGTGTTCTAGGTGCAAGCCAAACGTGTTATGCCTTGTACCAAGTTTGCAAATATGTATAGAAGTGATCCAAAGTCAACTCTTACTAGTTGTGCAAGCTTTGGACCTTTTGCCAATTTTCTTGTACTTGAAGTAAAGTTGACAAGACCAATCCCGCATGCTTGTACTAGCTTGCTTGAGGGCTAAAATGATCTTGTACAATTTTCTTGAGAGCTGTAGAGTTTGTATGCATCAAGGGACAGGTTCAATGCTCAAGATTGACAAAGTTGCAAAAGTCCATCTTTATGAAAATGGCATTGTAACCTTTTTGCCCAAAATGGAAATACATCTTGTGTAAAGCTTCAAAAGCAAAGATAAAGGCTTTAGCTTCTGAGTATGCATTTAATTATGGAGTGTATAACAAGCTTAGGACCTGTAAAGCAAGATATAACCAGCATAGGTTTGATTTGCAACTTGATTCTATCTGAAAATGGCTTGAACAAAAGTGAGAAAATGCCAACTTCCCTTCTTCGATTCTCCCTACTCAAAAATGATCTTGGAGAGTTCTTAGACATTTTGGAAAGCTTAAAATATGCTCTGTAATCCATCTTTGAAATGCATTTTGAGATACCTCTTGGAACTAGGTGAAAAATTTCCATGAAGTTGGGTCCAAAACCTGCCTAAATTAGGGCAAAATTTCACTAAGTTATCTAGTTCATGAGCATGTATTCACAAATTCATAACTTGAGATCCAAGCATCTTTAGGGAAAATTTTGTGAAGAAAAGTTGTAGATTTCATGGAGGAATACAACTTCCACGTTGGAAGTTTTTCTTGAATCAAAATGCATCATAGTGAAAAAGTGGTGAAAAGTTGAGAAAAAATAAGAAAATTTTTATACTTAGAAAAATTCTAAGTTATGAAAATTTTCAAATTAAAACCCTAATTTTCAAATTTGGTTTTCTTGGTGAACAAGTTTCATATTTTGATACATCTTGATGAATTATGACCCTTGGCACTTGATTTTGACCAAAAAGTCAAAGTTTGACTTTTCAGTGCACAGTTGACTTTTGATCAATTGACTGTAAATTTCATCTGTCAATCCAATGAACTTGAGATCTTTTGAAACATGTTATTAGGTCAAGATGATGCCATTGAACCCTTGAAATCATGTTTGAATCCAATTGGTCATTGGATAGGTTAAAAAATCAGAAATTGCCCTTTCTCAATCAAAACCCTAATTTTAACTATTTTGCCCTTTTGATGATTTGATCATATTTCTTGAGGAGTTGTGATCCAAACTTGATCAAATGGTACATATGAGTCTAAAATGTTGATGTGGATAAAAAATTATGAAGTTTGTCTATAAATTGGTCATGTTTGCCTTTTTTCCCAATAAAGTTGATTTTTAGGTCAATTGTCCAATTGACTGATAAAAAATATGGTTCAAGGCTTGAAACTTAACATGAACAATCTTAGGGGTCAAAAATGATGTATGAAAGTCACATGAAGCATTGATGGTCCAAAAATCCTGGTGCAAACTCAAACCCTAATTTTGGGTTACCAGTGCAAGATGAGGTGTCTTGAGCTGACCAAAACCCTAATCTTGTCTTGAGTCCAAGAAGTCTTGTGAGAAAAGTCTTGATAAATGAGAGGGAAAATTTTGGGGTACAACAGCTGCCCCTGTTCAATCTTCTTGAACCTGAAGAGTTATATTGGCGAGTTTTGCCGTTCGTGACTCGAAGGTAAAAGATGATTGGACACTAGAGTGCCCATAAATTTGCACTCGTCAAAGTGTAGTTGAGGAAATGGGCTTAAAGATGCCATTTGGAGAGGTGATAGAATCTTGTTGGAGATGGGCTTGTAGATGCCATCCAAGAATGTTTGTTGAATTGCAAGTTGTAAGTCAAAAGAATAAGTATCAGAATGGTGTCTGTATCTGGAACGTATATGTACTGTATCTGGAGACTTGAAATCTGAATGAGAAATAGAATAGCATCCGTGTCTGGAGCGTATCTGTACTGTATCAAGAGTGTGAAATCTGAATGAGTATCAGAATGGCTTCTGTGTCTGGAGCGTATCTGAACTATATCTAAGCTTAAATCTGAATGAGTATCAGAATGGCATCCGTATCTGGAGCGTATCTGAACTGTATCAAAAGGTTGAATCTGAATGAGTATCAGGATGGCATCCGTGTCTGGAGCGTATTTGAGTAATCTGATGACTTCTACTGGGGATTTAAAAAACTCTGTGGGGAAGAAAACTTATTCCTGTTTGGAAAAAGTTCAGGAGTTTCGGTCGTCTGCCATTCTACTGGGGAGTTATCCTAGGTTAAGGAGAAACAGAAGTTAGCTGATATCCGATTGATTTTCAGGCTTCAAGACAACTTGTTGGGGAACTTGGAGAAACTGGATGGTTTCCGCAGGGGATTGAAAGTTTTAGCTCCACTGGGGATCTTAATTATGTACTGTAGGGATTGCTCATTGAATAGCCTAAAGACATTTTCCTATTCTTTCAACCTGTCAGGAATTGTTCTTTTCCATTTTGTTTATTTGTAAACAGTAATTTTGTTCAAATGCATATGTTCATTAATGAATCATTGGACATTTTTGCAAATAAAACACAAGAAAAAGGCAAATAGTTTTCTGTACTTTGAAAGAGATATCTTTGTATTTACTTTGAATAAGTATTTTATACAAAAGAGACAGACATCCTAGTAAGAGGACAGTGTCATAAAAGTAAGAAAAATTTATACAAAGAAAGATAGCTATATGTGATAATCCCATGGGGTTCCCATTCTGCTATAGCCTTCGTATCTCCGAATATCTTTTCCATTCGTTGCTTCGTCCGAAGGTGATTGAATTGATCAGAAGCTCAGAGTTTTTCAGTGAAGAGATTATCCTCAAAGTGATCCAACGAGACATAGTCATACGCTTTAATTCCATAACTTTTGCCTGGACCACCCTTTCGGGTTTTCGATCCACCGGGAAACCCTTTTTTGCCCAAGTCGCCCTTTCGGGTTTTCAACTTGCCGGGTGTACAGATTTTTTTTATTTTATCCCTAATTTTTGCCCAAACCTTTTGGTTCACCGGGATGCCCTTGTTTTGCCTAGGTGTGTCAACCTAGCGGGTCTCTTATGCATAGTATCTTTTGACTATGTCTGTGTTCGCAGGGTGTGGCAGGTCATCGCCATCCATGGTGGTTAAGATCATTGCCCCACCGGAAAAGATGTTCTTGATTACAAATGGTCCTTCATAGGTAGGAGTCCATTTTCCCCTGGGATCACTTTGTGGCAAGATGATGCGCTTGATCACTAGATATCCAACTTGATATACCTGGCGTCTGACTTTCTTGTTGAAGGCCTTGATCATCCGTTTTTGATACATCTGACCATGGCAAACAGCAGTAAGCCTCTTTTCATTAATTAAGTTCAGTTGATCAAGTCGGGTCTGGATCCAATCGTCTTCACTCAAACCTGCATCTTTCATAATTCTTAAAGAGGGGATTTGAACCTCGATAGGCAAAACAACCTCCATGCCATAAACCAAAGAATAGGGTGTTGCCCCAGTTGACGTGCGAGCCGTGGTACGGTACCCGTGGAGAGCAAACGGTAGCATCTCATGCCAGTCCTTGTAGGTGACTGTCATCTTCTGAATGATCTTTTTAATGTTTTTATTAGCAGCTTCGACTGCACCATTCATCTTTGGCCGATAGGGGGATGAATTGTGATGTTGAATCTTGAACTGCTCGCACAATATGGTGATCATAGTATTGTTAAGGTTTGTACCATTATCGGTGATGATCCTTTCCGGGATACCATACCGGAAAATGAGATTCAGCTTGATGAAGCGGGCAACAACATTCTTAGTAACTGATGCGAAGGAAGCTGATTCGACCCACTTGGTGAAATAGTCAATGGCCACTAGAATGAAGCGGTGTCCATTGGAGGCTGTAGGCTTGATCTCCCCAATCATATCGATTCCCCACATAGCGAAGGGCCAAGGAGCTGTTAAGACATTTAAAGGAACCGGAGGCACGTGCACCTTGTCTGCATAGATCTGACACTTATGACAGGTCTGGTAGTGTTGATAGCAGACTGCTTCCATGGTAGACCAGTAATAGCCTGCCCGTAGGATTTTCTTCGCCATCGTATGCCCACTAGAGTAAGTGCCAAAGGTACCTTCATGCAATTCGGCCATGATCTTTTCAGCTCCAATCTTGTCCACACAACAGAGCAGAATAGAATCATGATTACGTTTGTACAGGATGCCATTACTTAGGAAGAACTTAGCAGAAAATCTCCTTAAGAACTTTTTATCATTCATTGAAGCTCCTTCTGGATATTCTTGAGCCTCGAGATACCTTTTGACTTCATGAAACCAAGGTTGGTCCACTACTTATTCGGTATTAATCTCGTGACAGTGTGCTAGTTTGTCCATTCTTTCAATGGTGATCTGGGGAGCCTCGTTATCCCAATTAAGTTTAAACATAGATGACATTGTAGCTAGAGCATCTTCTAGTTGATTTTCTTCTCGCAGGAAATGCTCGAAGGTAATCTGCTCGAAATGTGGTAGCAATGTCAAGACATGTTCTTTGTAAGGGATAAGGTTTGGATGCTTAGTGTCCCACTCTCCTTTGATCTGACTGATGACCAAAGCTGAATCTCCAAACACATCTAAAGATTTGATTCCCAAGTCTATGGCAGCCTTTAGACCAAAGATGCATGCTTCGTATTCCGCCATGTTCTTTGTACAGTTGAAGCAAAGTCTGGCAGTAAAGGGAGTATGACACCCTTATGGGGATATGAGTACAACGCCGATACCGTTACCAAGTGCATTGGATGCCCCATCAAAGTACAGGGTCCATCGGGATCCTTGTCCAGGTCTGTTATATGGCCTGATTTCCTCACCGTCGTCTAATGTCATGATGTCTTCGTCAGGGAATTCAAACTTCATGGACTGATAATCCTCTACAGCTTGATGAGCAAGATGATCAGCTAGCACACCACCCTTTATCGCTTTTTGGGTTATGTACTGTATGTCATATTCTGTTAGGATCATCTTCCATCTAGCTATCCTCCCAGACAGAGCAGGGTTCTCAAAGATGTACTTTATCAGATCCATCTTAGATATCAGCAAAGTGGTATGAGTCAACATATACTGTCTTAGCCGGCGATCAGCCCATACCAGAGCGCAGCAAGTTTTCTCGAGCAGTGAATATCTGGTTTCACAGTCAGTAAACTTTTTGCTCAGGTAGTAAATAGCGTTCTCTTTTCGGCCAGACTCGTCATGCTGCCCCAGTACGCACCCCATTGAATTCTCTAAGACGGTCAGATACATGATTAGTAGTTTTCCCTCGATTGGTGGCATCAAGACAGGAGGCTCTAGCAAATACTCCTTTATTTTATCGAAAGAAATCTGACATTCATCATTCCATCTGACTACTTGATCTTTCTTCAACAGTTTGAAGATTGGTTCACTAGTAGATGTTAGGTGAGAAATGAATATGGAATTATAGTTTAGGCATCCCAAGAATCCTCTGACTTCCTTCTCAGTGCGAGGAGCAGGCATTTCTTGTATTTCTTTAACCTTGGCAGGATCAACCTCGATGCCTTTGTTGCTGACAATGAAACCTAAGAGTTTACCGGACCGGACTCCGAATGTGCACTTGTTCGGGTTCAACCTTAATTTGTACTCCTTCAATCTGACAAACAACTTTTGCAAGTGATTAAGGCGTTCTTCTTCAGTTTGTGATCGGGCTATCATGTCATCTACGTAGACCTATATCTCATGATGTATCATATCATAAAACAAAGCTACCATGGCACGTTGATAGGTTGCCCCGACATTCTTCAGTCCGAATGGCATCACTTTGTAGCAGAACGTACCCCACTGTGTGACAAATGTAGTTTTCTCCATGTCCTCAGGCGCCATTTTGATCTGGTTATAACCCGAGAAGCCGTCCATGAAAGAAAATACTTTGTGCTGGGATATATTGTCAACCAGGATGTCAATGTGTGGAAGTGGAAAATCATCTTTAGGGCTGGCCTTGTTTAAATCTCTATAATCCATGCACATTCTTACTTTGCCGTCCTTTTTAGGCACGGGAACAATGTTGGCCACCCATTGAGGATAAGAAGTAACAGCCAGAAATCCAACATTGAATTGTTTCATAACTTCCGCTTTGATCTTCTCCGACATGTCAGGTCTCATGCGGCAGACTTTTTGCTTCATTGGTGGACAATCTTCTCTTGTGGGTAGACGATGTACCACGATGTCTGTATCGAGTCCCGACATGTATTCGTATGACCAGGCAAAGATCTCAACAAAATCATGTAACAACTGAATTAGGCTCTCTTTGACACTCGGCTCTAGATTGGCACCCACTTTGATTTCCTTTTTATCTTCCTCGGTACCCAAGTTGATTGTATCCAACGGCTCCTCATGAGGCTGAATAGCTCTTTCCTCTTGTTGTAATAGTCTGGCCAATTCCCCTGGCACCTCACAATCTTCCTCACCTTCGTATTCGGCTTGGTAGATCAAATCTTCAGAGTCACTGAAGGCTATAGCAGTATCGTTACCCATGGGATCCGGAATGGAAGGGTACCTGCATTTGTGAGTGTGGATGTGTGTAAGGGTATAGCCATCTTAAATCAATAAAATGTAAAAGAAAGACAATGAGCACAAAATGTTTATATGTGAAAAAGCGTCCATGATTCATTGAATGTCATATGTAGATGAAATAAAAACCCTTACAAATGGACCATTGTGCCTCGGGTAAGACACAAGGTTTTTAAAGTGCGAATTGTTCGTGAATATTACAAGTCCAACAGAAATGTAAAAGGTAAATTACTGAGAGATGAAAGTTATCGGGACAAAGTCTTTGGCTTCCCAGTTGCAAAGTCCTCCACTGAAAGTAATAAATATCCAATCTTCCAAGTTTCCATCTTCTTCACCGTCTTCCACTGCATTGACCCCTTGGTTACTAATCTTCACAGGTGGCCCCACAGCACGGGCACGACGCACAACCTTCTGACCAGTTGAAGTAAACCCCAAGCCAAACTTGTCTGATTTGTACGGAATGTCTGGAAGCTGCCCCCAGATGGTGCATCCTCCCTCTTCCACTACTGCCTTTGCATCCTTTAGAGATGACATCCGAGGTGGAGGTCTTGTGATCTTAGGAATCGAGGATACCGCCTTGGTCGCCGCTACTTCTGGAGAGACTTCTTCAAAATGTTGGAAAGGGGTTTCAATGAATTTGCCATCCAACTCCACATATCGGAAAGAATTCAGATGACTAATCATGTACTCCTTCTCCCCATGGACAATTATGATCTTTCCTTGGACGGGGTACTTCAGCATCTGGTGTAATGTGAAGGTGACATCACCGGCATTGTGGATCCAGGGGCGTCCCAACAGACAGGAATAAGAAGGATGGATGTCCATCACATAGAAGGTTGAGTTGAAAACCTGAGTTCCCACCTTTATTGGGATGTCCACCTCGCCGTGGACCATCCTCTTCGAACCATCAAAGGCTCTCACCACTTTGTTACTGGGTTTTAAGATCAGCCCCTCACAATCCAATCTGTCAAGGGATTTTTTCGGCAAGACGTTCAAAGATGATCCCGTGTCCACCAAGACATGGGCTAGGGTTGTTCCTCTACACTCCACTGAGACGTGTAATGCCTCGTTGTGTTTTCTCCCTCTGGGTGTCAAATCAACATCGGAGAAACCCAAGCCATTATCAGCTGTCAAACTGGCCACACAATCCTGGAACTGGTCAGCAGACGTCTCTTGCAACACATGGGCCGTCTTCAGAAATTTTACCAGAGCTTTTGCATGTGCTTCAGAGCACAGCAACATAGCTAGCATAGAGATCTTAGAAGGGGTTTGCCCCAACTGTTCAACCACATCATAATCACTTTTCTTTATTATCCTCAGGATTTCTTCCATCTCCTTCTTGGATGTTTCTGGAATAGCTAGTGATTGAGCCTTCGTCCGAACATGCTCTTCTTAAACTCTCTTTCCTTTATTCTTAGCAGTGGAAGTAGGGATAGGGATTGTATTGTCTTTGTTGGTAGGTACGCTTGCAGGTATAATCACTGGTGCAGATGTAATCTTCGGAATGGCCACGGTCCAAAGACTTCCGTTGGAGGGGCAATCTCGGGAGATAAGATTCTACCACTGCGGGTAATCTTGTTAGTTCTGACAATATTGCTAATGTCGGAATTGTCCTCTTCAGAGCTTTCTTCTTCGGAAGTCAGTTCATCCTGTTTGATACCATGGTAGTAGATTTCTCCACCATAATTCCATGGTACTGTTTTATCTGATTTGTAAGGGGCCGGACTGGGCATTATAATCTTAAGTGGAGTAGTCTTTGGAGTAGGTGTAATCCTAACGGGTCTTTTAGGGGCCCTGGAAGGATTGGCGTAGATGGTTATGATAGAAACTTCTTTAACTAGAATGGGTGAAATAGGAGCACTCTCAAACATAATTTCTCGGTTATCAATCAGTCGTTGGATACCTTTTTTCAATAGAGGGAAGTCAAATGATGAGGATAGGCAAGCATAGCAGTCTTTGTCACAACCTGGGAATATACCAGCTTTCAACAAATTCAACTTAATAATCGGGAGCGGAGTCATCGGTTCATTCACGGTAGAAACAAACAAATCTTCTTCGATAGCGTTGGCATTGTGACCATGCCTAGGCATTGGAGCGGAAATAACATTTGGTTTCTCATGCGCTTCAAACTCAACTTCCTTCACATCTATCAGATCTTGAATTTTGTTCTTCAGAGCCCAACAGTTGGTTGTGTCGTGCCCTGGACTTTCAGAATGGTATGCACACCTGGCATTCGGATGGTAATGTGGAGACGCAGTATTTGGATTCTTTGGGGCCTCTTTTAAAGTGGCCAGATTCAACTTCAGAAGATGTGGTATAACTTGAGCTGGAGTAATGTTAATCTTGGTGAATTGCCGAGCTGGCCTTTCCACCCTTTGCTGGTTATTTCTTGGATGGTCTGATGCAGGCTTTGGAATCATAACAGCCCCCACCGTTGGTCGATGTTCAGTTCTTCCCTGACTCCTTTGTGAATAGATAGTAAATACTTCCTTCCTACCAGTGAAGGGTTTTTTCACAGCTGTTGAGGCAGACGCGTCCTTTTGAATCTTCCTGCTTCTTATACCAGCTTCCACCCTTTCGCCGGTTAAAATCAATCCGGTAAACCCTGCAGAGGAACTCCCAATCAGATGATTGAAGAAAGGGCCTGATAGAGTTCCCAGGAACATGTCCACCAACTCACTTTTAGATAGAGGGGGTTGCACCCTTCTGGCTAGATCTCTCCACTTTTGTGCGTAATCTTTGAAGCCCTCATTGGAAACCATGGCCATACTCTAAAGCTGAGTACGGGTAGGCGCCAAATCGGAGTTGTACTGGTATTGTTTATAGAAAGCTGCTTCCAGGTCTTCCCAATTATGGACGTCAACCCTTTCTAATTGGTAGAACCAATCAAGTTGCGTCCCTGATAAACTGTCTTGGAAAAAGTGGACCCATAAGTCTTTGTCGGCAGAGTGTGGTTGAATCTTTCTAACATATGATCTGAGGTGCATTTTAGGACAAGACAACCCATCATACTTGGCAAATAATGGCACTTTAAACTTTGGCGGGATTACAATTCCTTACACCAGCCCTAACTCCTCAAAATCTAGCCCTGGTACTCTCTGGATTTCCATAGCGCTTAATCTCTCTTCAAGGTGTTTATACTTGTCATCAGCCAGAGGGTATTGTTGTTCACAGTAGTCCTCCTCTTCCTCTTCTTCTTCAGAATCTGATGGTACTGCCGTTTCTTTTCCTTTTCTTTCCCCTTCATCATATGTTTTTGGAAAATCTAAGGTCCTTCTGGCTTGTCCCTGAAACCTTCGGCCCATGATTACCACACCAGATGGCTTCTTCTTCTTTTTCTCTTTCTCTTTCTCTAGTAGAGTCTTCAGCTCCTCTTGCCCCTTGGCCAAGGTCACGAGTAACTGTTGAAATTGTGTATTCTGAGCTTGTAAGTCTTTGACCGTTTGTTCGAGATCCATCGTACTGAAATAAACAGTAGAGAGATGAGGAAACTTGTTGCAAAGACCTGCTTATGCTTATGATGAATGATATGTATTCATGCAATGTTTTCAAGGATTTAGAAATTCAAATTTTGTTTTAAACAAAGAAGAAACATACGTCATATTAATAAGATAGAATTTGAGTACATCAATGCCCCTTGGGCAAAATAATACAAAATTCTAAGGTAAAAATACATTGCACATCCTCTTTGGTGCAATGTAGGTATTGAGAGTCTGCTCTTCATGAAGTAGCCGAGTGAGTTCCAAAACCTTCTCCTTGCTTGCGTATAATTGGGCTTCTAAAGTATCGTGCTCTCCTTTTAGTTGTATCCAATCCCTTTGTAGGTCTTCGAGTGATGTAGGCATGTCAGGATGTAGGATAGTGTATGGAACTTATGCTTCCTTAACAGGCTCAACAATCACTGGGAGAATGGAGGGATAAGGCATTATAAGACTTTGAGCGCGAGTTCGTACCCACTTGAGGTAAGGCTCAAGAGGGATGGAATTCTTGTGTCCTAAAGTCTTGCTATCCACCTTGTTTGGTATCCTCCAAGCTCGGATGAATCTCTGGCGAAGTCCTTGATTGCAGTTGTCGTAGTCAAATTCCAGGCTTTGAATCAGCATATCATGTGGGCCATCCCTTCGGGCATAACCAAATTGTCTTAGAGCTAAGCATGGGTTGTAGGTGATGCCTCCCCTAATGCCAAGTAGAGGGACATTATGGAATTCCCCACAATGGTCAATAATGATAACATTCTATTTGGATCGAGAACACCAATGAATATCTGAATGTTTAAATGTCATTAACCTTTGTGACCACCTCAAACCTTGCTCATTCTTCAAGACTGATTGGGGAAGATGAGAAATAAACCATCTTACCAGGAGAGGAGTGCAACCCATAAGAACACCTCTTTTCCTCATTGTACGAGTGTGAAAAGAGTGTAGGATATCCCCAAGCAATGTAGGCACCAGGTTGCGAGACATGAAGATCTTGACATCGTTCACATCTATGAGTTGGTCAGGATTAGGGAACAAGACCATCCCATAGATGAGAAGAGCTACAATCTCCTCAAAAGCTTGCAAGTTTAGGGAATTCCAACAGCTTTAGGCCTTCTCAAACAGAAACTTTTCCAAGAAGCCTTTGACACCACTTCTAGTTTCCCAATGAGTTGTGACATCAGATGAGTGCAAGTGCATGGCTTGAGCAATCTCTTCTGGCTTTTGATCTCTTTCTGTACCGTTGAAGGGTAGTTGATTGAGAATAGGAATCCTCAGAAGTTGAGAGAATTCTTCCAAAGTGGGCACAAGTTGATAGTCAGGAAATGTGAAGCAGTGATGCAAAGGTTCAAAGAACTGGAAGAGAACCTTCATCATATCCTCCTATGTGTTGGAAGTGACCAAGTTAAGTAGACGACCATGTCTCTCGGTGGATGGAAAGTTCTCAGGGATCCTTGAAGCTAGCTCCTTGAGTTGTGGAGGAATTCTTACAAGGTTGATTTGGATAGTTTTCCTGCGAAGTGAATCCATAACCTACAAAACAAGAACAAAGATGAATCTACAAAATCCTTGAAATGGTTAGTGAATGCATATGATGTTCATGATGTCCATGATGTTTATGTACAAGCATGCATATACAAACAAATCAAGCAAGTTCTTAGTTTAGGCTTGCATGGGGTTTCATAGGTAAGTACCCTCTTGAAGTTTAGTTGGCTCAACATGTCCTTACGATAGTAACCGGGTTCTAAGGAGCTCAATATCACTGGATTGTTTCCTTGTTCATTGTTTCAGTTCAAGCCTCTTTAATGGCGACCAAAATATCCCAAGAAACCAACCCTCAATGAGTGTAGTATCGAGTATCTACCAACTTTGGACTGCACCAAAGCCGGTCATCTCACTACATCTTAAAAGGCCAAGTTGGTCAAGTAAAGGTTCTAGAAGTTCATTAGTGCTTTATGACATCACTCAGCGGCCCGTATTCTCTTTGATTGACTCAAAGGCTACCGGTACCCACAAATATGTCACACTAATATAGCTATTGCTTAGACCACGTCGTTATACCCCACACAGTTTCCACAACGTATTGTTATTTACCTATAATGTTTCCCAAATCCGAGTGGAGGATTTAAACCCAAACAAAGAACCATAATTGTAAAGCAAACAAGTGAAACAAATGTAAGCAAATAAATGTGATCTAAACCCTAAGGTAACCCCACTTTTATAAATTTCCCCAGCAGAGTTGCCAGTTCTGTGATGCCGTGGGAGAACTGACTTGAGGTTTTACATTTTTTCGCAAATGTCGCGGTTAGCAAGAGTCGCCACCGACTTTTCTTTTATCCAAAAGGAAAGGTAAAAAAGCACAGGAAAGACCTTTGAGATGTTTTCTTGAGTTCGGGGGGTAAATTATGAAAAGGGAAGGTGCTAGCACCCTTTTCATCCATGGTTTCCCATGGGCTCTTAGTTACTTGTTTAGATCACTTGCTTTGTTTTGTTTGAAATGGTGTTTGATGTGGTTTTGAAAGTATTTTGTAAAAGAGGCCATTCGTTTAGGCAATCTTTATAATGATTCTCGTTCGTAAGAATGTATACAAAGATGTTTGTCTTTTGAAAATGTTTTCAATGTTTTGTAAGATGTTTTGAAATGTGTGTGTGTTTGTTTTTGAAAATAGCAAGGATTGTTTTGAAATGGAGCAAGTAACTTAGAAGCTATCTACCTACTCAAATGTCTTTCTTGTGCATTTTTATTCCTTTGACATTGTTGACTTACCATTGATTTGGTAAGAAACCCTATCTTTGGATGTAAACGGGACGGGCATGGGTCATCGTATAGCCATGATAGCAATGTTGCCAAGTATCTTAGCATTTTTGAGGGACCAAGATCATTTTGCTTAGGCAACTTTTGAATAGCGTCATCAAGGGGCTATGATCTTATTCTTGTTTTGTTTTGCCAAGATACTTCGCGTGCTTAACATGGCCATTTTATTTTAGGCAACCAAGTGGGAGAAACCCTAAGGGTGCTTGTGTGCAAAGTGTATCATTTTCATGCATTTGTCTTGCATTTAGGGTTTTTCTATTTGTTTTGTTTTGTTCTTGTCATGCAAACCCTAATTTACTAAACATGGTATATAAAGCGATAAATTGCGTAAAATAAACTAAGCTATTACAAAAAATTTTATGGGAGGGGGGAATACAAGTTTGAATGGGGATTTGCACAAATATAAAGCTAAATATATTATTACAACCAAGTCTAATATGCGCGAATTTAAATAAATATAAGACAAATATTTAAAATGCAATGCAATATGTTCATGTTAGGAAAATGTTTTATGTCTTGTTTTTTTTTTGTGTAAAAGGATATTTAACTTAAACCTAAAAATAAGGAAAAATAAATAATTCTTTTTTGAAAGGGATGAAACCCTAATTTTTATTCAAAGAAAATAATGTTTCATATTATTATTTTGTGCATTTTTTGTATAAGAAAATAATAAATAATATTATATGTAAATATTAAAAATTAAATATGTGTAGAAAATAAGTATTTATGAGTATAAAATGTATAAGAAAAATATTAAGTATTTTTAATTATGTTTATAAGTTATTTAAGAAAATAAATTTTATTTATCAAAATAAACTATTTTTCATGTGAGAAAATAATAAAAAAAATAAAATAAAAGTGTGAAAATAAATAAATCATTTTTTGGTATTTTTTATCATTAAGAAAAATAAACAAAAGTATTAATTATGAAAATATGAAAAAAATGCAAAATATAAAAAGTTAGCCAGGGGGTGCAATAGCAAGTCAGGGGGTGCAAATAGCAAAAACAAAAAGGCCCAGGCGCCAAAAAGCCCAGAACTTCATCCCTGTCCTTTGTTCAGCTTCCTGCACGCGTTTTCCAGTTCAAAATGTACCTTGCTTATGCTTACATAAAAACGAAAACTCATAACATGAAAAATGTGGCATTTGAGCCCACGATTCCAACCATATAAATTATGTAACCGAACTCTTAAAGATCAAAGAAATCTTTTGAATCCCTAATTCATGACCTAACTTCTTTAGAGTTTTCAATCTTTAAATTCTCTTAGCACAAGTAATATAAATAAAAAGTAATGATATGTACGGCTTCGTTATGATGAGAGCTACATTTTTTCTTTATAAATCGTGGCTTGAAGTTGCCTATATACAGAGATAGAGTTTAAGAAAATACCTCCTTCAGCTGGAATCGAGTAGGGCAATGTAGGGACTTTAATGGAGGCCTGATGATTGTTTAATCTTCCTTGAACTTCCCTGAACCTATTCCAATGCTTATCTTGCTCTGAGGATGGCTGGAACTCTCTGACCAAGTCCAACTGCAAGCTTCCAAATTGAAAATGGCAGATGATGAAACAGGGGTTACAGAACCAGGGTGATGGCTTGGATTGGCTAGGTAGCAAGTGTATAATATGTTTCAAGTGATTAAACACAAAACGCACGAGGCAAATGAGAGTTGGCTGTGCTTTTGTAGAAAATTGTGAACTTGGGCAGTTTTGTGGTGTTTTTCAGTTTCAGAGTGTTCTAGGTGCAAGCCAAACGTGTTATGCCTTATACCAAGTTTGCAAATATGTATAGAAGTGATCCAAAGTCAGCTCTTACTAGCTGTGCAAGCTTTGGACCTTTTGCCAATTTTCTTGTACTTGAAGTAAAGTTGACAAGACCAATCCCACATGCTTGTACTAGCTTGCTTGAGGGATGAAATGATCTTGTACAATTTTCTTGAGAGCTGTAGATTTTGTATGCATCAAGGGGACAGGTTCAATGCTCAAGATTGACAAAGTTGCAAAAGTTCATCTTTATGAAAATGGCATTGTAACCTTTTTGCCCAAAATG
This sequence comes from Vicia faba, assembly GCA_948472305.1. NCBI lineage: Eukaryota > Viridiplantae > Streptophyta > Magnoliopsida > Fabales > Fabaceae > Vicia > Vicia faba. The sequence continues at coordinate 1,081,055,943 of OX451739.1, read as the reverse complement.
GAAATACATCTTGTGTAAAGCTTCAAAAGAAAAGATAAAGGCTTTAGCTTCTGAGTATGCATTTAATTATGGAGTGTATAACAAGCTTAAGACCTGTAAAGCAAGATATAACCAGCATAGGATTGATTTGCTACTTGATTCTATGTGAAAATGGCTTGAACAAAAGTGAGAAAATGCTAACTTCCCTTCTTCGATTCTCCCTACTCAAAAATGATCTTGGAGAGTTCTTGGACATTTTGGAAAGCTTGCAATGTGCTCTATAATCCATCTTTGAAATGAATTTTGAGATACCTCTTGGAACTAGGTGAAAAATTGCCATGAAGTTGGGTCCAAAACCTTCCTAAATTAGGGCAAAATTTCACTAAGTTATCTAGTTCATGAGCATGTATTCACAAATTCATAACTTGATATCCAAGCTGAAATTCCTGGTATGTCACAGACTCAGGATGTCTAATGAAATGTTAAGACATCTGATCTGACATTAAGCGCTGTACAGGTAGAATAGGCTGTACTTTTGATATCAGTTCTACAACAGACACTGAACTATCATACCAGAACCTACAACACCTTTGACGAATGCAGATTCTGATTTACTGAAGTTCAGAACAGTTAAGGTTAATCATATACATTGATGTCATGAAGAATGCTGTGACATCAAACAAATAACCAATGCAGAAAGTAAATAACGCACAGAATTGTTCACCCAGTTCGGTTCAACCAACCTACATCTGGAGGCTTCCAAGCCAGGGATAAAGTTCACTATTAGTAGTATCAATTCAAAGACCCTACAGCCAACACACCCGTTGACAGCCTTCTCACTTAATCACTACCCAATGACACTTTTACCTAAGATCCAATCCTAGATATGAGACCCCTCTCACTCCCCCTCAATCACCGCAGTGATAACTTTCTACAGTACATAAACTGTTCAGAAGATACACTTCCATTACACATCTTGATCATGCTTAAAAGCTTCAATCAAGTACAATGCATACATCCTCTAACCTACAGGTTTCAAGGAGTATGGTGACCATCCCACAGCCCGGGTGGTTCACAACAAAACTAGCCCTAAAATATTACATCTTGTCAATATTCGACCTCACTTAAATTAGGTTACAATGCTTCTATTTATAACCCTTTTTACCCAACTGGATTTGGGCCTTCATATGACAGCAATGCAGCTTTAACGACCTGCATAAAGTAAGCAGAAAACTTCTGCTGTAAGTTAGGTCTTCCATCGAGCTTTTCTCCTTATCCTTAGCTTCTGATTGAATCTTCTAGGGCTCCACATATGCCTTCAATTTTCGCTACTTGTTATGCATTCTATTTGGCAGAATATTCTGCATAACTTCAGGAACAGAACTGCATCAGACTTGACAGTTCAGTAGCTTGATGTCTGGTATGATGTTATGACATCTCTTGAGACATGTTGTTCCAGATGTTGATTCAACACAACATGTTTAGGCATTTACAATAGGATTTTCAGGCTGTTCCTATTGTACATTACATTACATTATTGTTGTTACTATTTGTTTTACAAGAAATGAGCCAATCCTAAACGAAGGCACTTACAATCTCCCCCTTTGGCAAATTTTGGCTAAAACAAATACAACAATAAAAGTGTTCAGGATACACACAGAGGGATGTCTTGACATTGATCTTGACATCTTTGGTTGTAACCACACTAACCATTCAGGACCTCTTGAAGCACAGGAGGAAGAGGATGCACCTCATTCCCTTTTAGACCACGAACCATTTCTTGTCACTGGTGGTGGAAAAAGAGGACCGTGGGAGATAAACTATCCTTTCAGAGGCATCAGAGAACCTTTAAGGAGTGACCAGAATATCTCCCTTGTAACTCAGAACACAGGTCACAACTGTGTTCATAACTCAGATCACAAGTCACAAAGAAATTCACGCCATTTGAATTTCTGCTGAGTTTGTGACAAGTCTTTGTGATCAAAATTTTGAGTAGCTGCTGCAACGAGGACAATGTCAAACTGTAACATTACTCCTTTACTCCTTTCTCCCCCTTTTTGGCCAAAAATTGACAAAGAAAGCCCTCACAAAACCAGATCCAAGAACAGTTTTCCCAGATCCGTACAAACCCCATGATGGTTGTGAGAGAAAAGAATGTGTGACAGGAGGTTATATAAGGAGATAACAGGTTCAAGAAGATGGCAATATAAAATCTTGGTCAAGGATACCTGTTAAAGTTGTTGCATGTTTCAGACTGACTGTGCATGAAATTTAGACGCATTTGTTTGTTTCTGCAAAAAGAACCAGTCCTAATACATGCATAAGTTTAGGTCAAAGCAATTCCTGAATAAAATCAGCCTTTGACCGACTTTTAAGGTTGAAGATTCTTTTGGGAAACAAAATACCAAATATAGCTCCTGAATAGCTACAATTACATGGTGAAGTTATTTTCCACGTATTCTTCTTGATTTCCCCAAGGTTGCAATGTCGTTGGTAATGTCATGACACTTACTTAGACATTCTTCAACAACAGCAGCCTTCTTTTTACTTCTCTCAGTTAGGCACAGAGAAGGACACTTTAAACAGCCAGTAGCAAGAGACTAGTAGCATTAAGCATGGCCATCAATCATGCTTTCTTAAGTGTTGCTGAGATCCACCACAATTACTTTCTACCTTCTTCCAGACAGCAAAATAAGGAAGGAGGGAATAAACCAGAAGACTCCAAAATGCTTCACAAGACATCACAGATTAGTTCTAATACACAAAATTTAGATGCCACTTCAATTTCTTGTAGTCAAAGAACCCCTTGAACATATGCTGAATATATCAGATTTCTGATTTACCAGACCAAGTTGTTATTGATAAGATCTGAATCTTCCAAATTGCTCCAAAAGTATCAAAACTGCCACTTATGAGATTTTTAAGAATCTCTGAGATTTTCTTCCTAAACCCAGACAGATAACAAGAGCAATTCTTCAATCTCCTGATGTTGAGACATTATTCATGACTTCACTTAGAAGTTCACAATGTCATATTATCAGAACACATAAACATCAGCATACCACCGTCCTCTTCTGACTTCTGATCTTCAGATTAAGTCCAACAATACACATACAAAGTCTCCCTACAATGTATATTGTAATTGGGGAAAGTGCAACACTCAGTGACTCCCCTTGTTAATGCCAATCAAAACCGTAGCGTGGAAACCAGTAGCACTAGCTCTGAGGTGGTAACTTCAAGCACCCTGAACTAGTCTTAGAACAGTAAGGACATCTCTGATTCATGACTCTCTGGATGGCTGAGAAATCATGTAGCCATAGTCTGAAACCAACCTCCAACCTTCTTAGTGTGCTTACAAGCTTTACTAAGGTTCAGACTTTCTAGAAGGATTATCCTTTGATCATGTCATCCTTCTGTATAATATATTTACTAGTAGTTGCTAATACTAGTAAACTCTTCAGACCACAACAGTAGTTATGCATTGTTAAGCATACTACTTTTAAACACAAGTAGAATCTACTTATTCTAAACCAACAATAGAACTGCCACACTAGAATATTAAGATTCACAGTCCCAAGTCTCTGCCACAGACTTCTAACAATAATGATGTTACAGCATGAACCTATCTGCTTGGGTTCTGAAGTTAACATCCAGGGGATTGATGCCCTTTTATATTCCCCATAAGAAAGGTATGATTACTCACCAGAATACTCTTAGAGAGAAATAAACTCTCTACCAAGTTTTGAGAAATAGGTTCAGAATACAGCCTTGCATGCATATTATACAAACACTTAGTCTCCCATCAAAGTGCTTATATATATCTTTATGCAAGATCCTAATGAATACTTAGTCTCCCGTCAAAGTATTCATTATTAGTTAGATTATGCCATCTTCTCAAGGTAGGATAATTATTCTAACAATCTTCTGCTCCATGCATGAAGAACCAACTGGTCCTTACAAGCTTCCTTTGCTGAAGCGGCCCTTCGTTTGAGATGATGTTGCAACATCAGATCTGACATTGATCTCAACCATATGAGCCTGGCTTATACTATGGTTTTGGATGAACATCCATAGCAATCAAAGCACACTTTTCTTACATCCTTTATGATCAGACCCACAACAACCACATAACCATGTTCTATTCCTATCCTCCTAGGAAATCACTAAGATCATGAGAAATAAACTCAAGCATCTTATAGAACAAGGTAAGATGAACTCCCTTTCACATCAGCTTGATCATACTACTCCCTCTGAACAAAATGTTATCCAACTTCCCTCTTTATGGATACAGTGTTGAGCTCTTTACTTTAGACACATAGTAAGTACTCTTTATTTGGAATTTGCCACAGGTTTCAAATTAAGAGTCCTTAGTTTGCTTGCTGTACAAGTTTCAGGTTGCCACATTCTGTAACTTGTACTAGAAGAAACTTCATTATCAATCATGAGGATGTTCACTAAATCTGGAACTTATCTGTCTTTCCTCAACAACTGATGTCTTCAACAGTTGTGATGTTGTACATCCTTTATCATCACAAGCTTTAGAACTTTTGATTCTGATTTCCACATATTTATCACATAAAGATTCTGCTTCCATCATTTATTCAGTTAGAATTATCTAATCACACTAGAGGATCCTGACTGATTACTTCTTCATGCTTGCTAAGCATATTTACTTGGCTGAAGACACAGAAATGATGTTCCATCATCCATCACATGAGGGGAAACCTGGAAATCTCAGCTTTAAAGTCCTTTTAAGTGCATTTAGCTCAGCACATATACTCCCTTAAACTCACAACTGGAGTAGATGACCTATTGATCGTGTCCTGATCAATTATTTCAAAACAGATGTCTCCTCTTCCAGATCAGGAGTAGGTTCCAAACATATGTACTCACATTACATGTGTTTAGCACCCAGAACATATGTTCTTCAACTGGCAGTTGCATGATGTTCTAACATCCTTAAGAACATCAGTTCCATCTCCTTGGAACACATCATCCTTGATAATCTTCAAGGTCTTCAAGCAGCTTGCAGATGTATATGAGAATCATTGATCAATTGATACTCATCAACACTAATAATAAAAGCCTTTATGAGTGGACTTGAGGTAATCTCAAGTATCTTTGACATTATTGATAGATTGCAAAATCTGCTTACAAATTCTGTTGAAAATAATAACCCTAGAGTTCTTCTTTCACTTCAGGGGTTGTATCAGAAGCTATGCAGCGGAATAGCAGTACTTCACCAGAACTTACACAGTGCTTACTCCATATAGCAAGCATGACACATAAGGATTGAAAATAAATCAATCCTACAAGTTGTTTTCTTCTTCACCAAGCAACTTTCTAGGCCTAAATCTACAGCCCTGTTAACAGAAAGCTTTATAAACACATATGATGCCTTATCAATATCTTCACTCCCGCATGAAGGTTTTGATAATATTCTTCTCTGTGCTGAATACAGGTTGAACAATGCACTCCAAAATCTTCACTCCCGCATGAGGTCTTTGAATTTGTTAAAACATAGCTGATCTAGTTTCTCCCAAATTGGTCCATCCTCCACTCCTAGGGACCCAACAATATGAACACTACTGGTTCAAACAATATTCTACCTTGTACACAACCGGAAAGTATCCCCCATGGATCTCATCCAGAGACAGACAGGATGCCTGCTCTGATACCAATTGAAATTCCTGGTATGTCACAGACTCAGGATGTCTAATGAAATGTTAAGACATCTGATCTGACATTAAGCGCTGTACAGGTAGAATAGGTTGTACTTTTGATATCAGTTCTACAACAGACACTGAACTATCATACCAGAACCTGCAACACCTTTGACGAATGCAGATTCTGATTTACTGAAGTTCAGAATAGTTAAGGTTAATCATATACATTGATGTCATGAAGAATGCTGTGACATCAAACAAATAACCAATGCAGAAAGTAAATAACGCACAGAATTGTTCACCCAGTTCGGTTCAACCAACCTACATCTGGAGGCTTCCAAGCCAGGGATAAAGTTCACTATTAGTAGTATCAATTCAAAGACCCTACAGCCAACACACCCGTTGACAGCCTTCTCACTTAATCACTACCCAATGACACTTTTACCTAAGATCCAATCCTAGATATGAGACCCCTCTCACTCCCCCTCAATCACCACAGTGATAACTTTCTACAGTACATAAACTGTTAAGAAGATACACTTCCATTACACATCTTGATCATGCTTAAAAGCTTCAATCAAGTACAATGCATACATCCTCTAACCTACAGGTTTCAAGGAGTATGGTGACCATCCCACAGCCCGGGTGGTTCACAACAAAACTAGCCCTAAAATATTACATCTTGTCAATATTCGACCTCACTTAAATTAGGTTACAATGCTTCTATTTATAACCCTTTTTACCCAACTGGATTTGGGCCTTCATATGACAGCAATGCAGCTTTAACGACCTGCATAAAGTAAGCAGAAAACTTCTGCTGTAAGTTAGGTCTTCCATCGAGCTTTTCTCCTTATCCTTAGCTTCTGATTGAATCTTCTAGGGCTCCACATATGCCTTCAATTTTCGCTACTTGTTATGCATTCTATTTGGCAGAATATTCTGCATAACTTCAGGAACAGAACTGCATCAGACTTGACAGTTCAGTAGCTTGATGTCTGGTATGATGTTATGACATCTCTTGAGACATGTTGTTCCAGATGTTGATTCAACACAACATGTTTAGGCATTTACAATAGGATTTTCAGGCTGTTCCTATTGTACATTACATTACATTATTGTTGTTACTATTTGTTTTACAAGAAATGAGCCAATCCTAAACGAAGGCACTTACACAAGCATCTTTAGGGAAAAGTTTGTGAAGAAAAGTTGTAGATTTCATGGAGGAATACAAATTTCATGTTGGAAGTTTTTCTTGAATCAAATTGCATCATGGTGAAAAAGTGGTGAAAAGTTGAGAAAAAATAAGAAAATTTTTATACTTAGAAAAATTCTAAGTTATGAAAATTTTCAAATTAAAACCCTAATTTTCAAATTTGGTTTTCTTAGTGAAAAAGTTTCATATTTTGACACATCTTGATGAATTATGACCCTTGGCGCTTGATTTTGACCTAAAAGTCAAAGTTTGACTTTTCAGTGCACAATTGACTTTTGATCAGTTTACTGCAAATTTCATCTGTCAATCCAATGAACTTGAGATCTTTTGAACCATGTAATTAGGTAAAGATGATGCCATTGAACCCTTGAAATCATGTTTGAATCCAATTGGTCATTGGCTAGGTAAAAAAATCAGAAATTGCCCTTTCTCAGTCAAAACCCTAATTTTGACCATTTTGCCCTTTTGATGATTTGATCAAATTTCTTGAGGAGTTTTGATACAAACTTGATAAAATGGTACATATGAGTCTAAAATGTTGATGTGGATAAAAAATTATGAAGTTTGACTGTAAATTGGCCATGTTTGCCTTTTTCCCCATACAGCTGATTTTTAGGTCAACTGTCCAATTGACTGATCAAAAATATGGTTCAAGGCTTGAAACTTAACATGAACAATCTTAGGGGTCCAAAATGATGTATGAAAGTCACATGAAGCATTGATGGTCCAAAAATACTTGTGCAAACTCAAACCCTAATTTTGGGTTACCAGTGCAAAATGAGGTGTCTTGAGCTGACCAAAACCCTAATCTTGTCTTGAGTCCAAGAAGTCTTGTGAGAAAAGTCTTGATAAATGAGAGGGTAAATTTTGGGGTACAACACCGCCATTTCGGGTTTTCGACTTATCGGGTCTTTTTATGCGTGGTATTTTTTGACTGAGTCTAAATTGACTAGAAGTGGAACGTCCTCCCCATCCATGTCTGTCAGGATTAGAGCACCCCCTGAGAAAAGTTTCTTCACAATGTACGACCCCTCATAGTTGGGAGTCCACTTTCCTCTTGGATCAGAGTGAATTGGGAGAATCTTCCTTAAGACCAGGTCACCTGTGTGGAACTCTCGAGGTCAAATATTCTTGTCAAATGCTCTATTGAGATGATGTTGATACAACTGACCATGACAAATGGCTGCTAGGCGCTTCTCTTCGATGAGATTGAGTTGGTAGAGCCTTGTTTAAATCCATTCAAATTCATCAAGCTTAGTATCCATCATAACCCTTAATGAAGGAATCTCCACTTCAACTGGGAGCACTGCATCCATACCATATACTAGTGAAAAAGGAGTTACCCCGGTGGAAGTACGCACCGAAGTTCAATAGTCGTGTAGAGAAAAGGGCAATATCTCATGCCAATCTTTGTATGTTCTCACCATTTTCTAGACAATCTTCTTTATGTTCTTTTTAGCTGCTTCGACTGCACCGTTCATCTTTGGCCGATAGGGTGATGAATTAGGTTTCTCAATCTTGAATTCTTCACACATTTCCTTCATCATTTTGTTGTTGAGATTTGACCCATTATCAGTGATGATCTTGTTAGGGGTTTCATAACGGCATATGATTTATTTCTTGATGAAGCGGGTGACGACTTGCTTGGTCACATTCTTGTACGAAGACGCTTCCACCCACTTGGTGAAGTAGTTAATAGCAACAAGAATGAACCTGTGTCCATTTGAAGTGTCCGGCTCGATTCGTCCAATCATATTAATGCCCCACATTGCAAAGGGCCATGGTGAAGTCATCACATTCAAAGGAGTGGGAGGAATATGTATTCTGTTTGCATAAACTTGACATTTATGGCACATCTTCGCATATACACAACAATCACTTTCCATCGTCATCCTGAAATAACCTGCTCGTAGGATTTTCTTGGACATGGAATATCCACTGGCATGAGTCCCAAAAGATCCCTCATGAATTTCTCGTATGACGGATTCTACTTCGTGTCTATCCACACATCTGAGCAGAACTGAATCGTAGTTTCTTTTATATAGAACGTCTCCTGACAGTAAAAACTTAGATGCTAATCTTCTAAGATTCCGCTTATCACAAATTGTATCACCCTCGGGGTACTCTTGCTTCTCAAGATATCTTTTGATGTCGAAATACCATGGCTTTTCATTCGACACGTCTTCAGTTGTGAGACAATGAGCAGGGAAAATGTGTGCTGGCTCCTTGTAATGAAGGATTCTTATATTGGATGCATGATTCAGATAACTGACTTTGAACGTTGCTGCTAAAGTATCCAGAGCATCTGCCAATTGATTTACTTCTCTAGGAATGTTCTCAAAGGTGATCTCATCAAAAGCAGGCAACAACTCTAATATGTAATCCCGATATGGAACTAAATTAGGGTGTCGTGTATCCCAATCACCTCGTACTTGATATATTACTAAGGCATAATCCCCATTAACTTCAAGAATCTTGATCCTTAAATCAATGGTTGCTTCAAGACCCATTACACAAGCTTCATATTCTGCGACATTATTCGTACAATCAAAACATGGCCTGACTGTGAAAGGTATGTGAGTATTGCATGGAGAAGTCAGAACTGCCCCAATAGCATGGCCCATGGCATTTGATGCACCATCGAACGTAAGAGTCCATTACTCCCATGGTTCAGGTCCTTCTTTATCGTCAAGTTTCATAACATCCTCGTTTGGAAAATCAAAATTCATTGACTGATACTTTTCCAATGGCTGGTGGGTGAGATGATCAGCGAGAATGCTACCTTTGATAGCCTTTTGTGTGACGTACTAGATGTTATACTCAGGCAAAAGCACTTGCCGCCGAGCCAATCTTCCTGTAAGTATTGGTTTCTCGAAGATGTACTTTATCGGATCCATCTTAGATATCAGAAGTGTAGAGTACGTCAGCATGTACTGCCTCAAACGTCGAGCTGCCCACGTAAGAGCACAACAAGTCTTCTCAAGTAATGAATACCTTGATTCATAATCAGTAATCGGTTTGCTTAGGTAATAAATGGCGTGTTTTTTCATCCAGTGTTATCATGTTGTCCGAGCACACAACCCATAAATCCTTCAAGCATAATCAAGTACATAATGAGAGGTCTCCCTGGAACTGGAGGTATGAGTATTGGTGGATCCTGAAGGTACTGTTTAATCTTTTCGAAGGCCTCTTGACAACTATCGTCCCAATGGACATCTTGATTCTTGTGAAACAATTTAAAGATGGGTTCACAGGTAGCCGTAAGATGAGAAATGAACCTGGCTATGTAATTCAACCTTCCAAGGAACCCACGTACTTCCTTTTAATTTTTCGGTGCCGGCATATCCTGTATTGCTCTCACTTTTTCAAGATCTACTTCAATCCCTCATTGACTTACGATAAAAACAAGTAACTTGCCCGATCGAACCCCAAAGGTAAACTTGTTGGGATTAAGCCATAACCTAAACTTTCATAGACGATCACACAAATTATGCAAATGAACCATATGTTCTTCCTCAGTTTGCGATTTTGCAATCATATTGTCCATATACACCTCGATCTCTTTATGAATAATGTCATGAAAGAAAGTCACCATAGCACACTGATACGTTGCACCAACGTTTTTGAGACCAAAAGGCATGACTTTATAGAAAAAGGTACCACACGGAGTTGTGGAAGCTGTTTTATCCATGTCTTAAGAATCCATCTTTATCTAATTGTAACCTGAGAATCCATCCATGAAGGAGAACACTGAAGACTGAGCAGTATTATCAACCAATACATCAATATGAGGCAACCTAAAATCATCCTTTGGGCTTGCTCTATTCAAGTCTCGGTAGTCAACACACATATGCACCTTACCATCTTTCTTAGGTATAGGCACAATGTTAGCAATCCAAGGTGGATAATTTATCACAGATAAGAAACCCGCATCAAGCTGTTTTTGAACTTCTTCTTTGATCTTCAAGCCATGTCGGGCCTGGTCCTTCGCGGCTTCTGCTTTACAGGAGGATATTCTGGCTTGAGTGGCAATCTTTGCATCACTATATCAATATCTAAATCGGGCATGTCTTCATACGACCAGGTGAAGATGTCAACATACTCTCGAAGCAACTCAATCAACCCCTTCTTTTCTTCACTTTGCAAGGCAGCACCTATCTTGACTTCTCTTTTTACCTCTTCAGTACCGAGATTGATAACTTCTGTTTCTTCCTGATATGGCTGGATGACCTTCTCTTCATGTCTCAAGATTCTCGCTAGTCCTTCAGAATCTTCCCCACTGTCCTTGTTTGCATAGTCAACTGAATTCTCAAGGATATTAGGAACCATAGAACTATCATTTTTTATGGAACTCGAGTCTGATCTGCATGATTGATGATTTTATGTCTTATTTTAGAAATTTCAAGAAAATATTTATAATATGAAAATAAAAGCATGGCCATTTTATTTTGAAAAGTAAAAGTAAAAGAAAAGACATAGAACAAAATTGTATGCGAAAGTGCGATTTTCATTCAATTTTAAACGGAGATTGAAACATAAGGGGACCCTTCTACAAGCTGTCTTTATGCCTTGGGAAAGGCATATGACTTAATGGAAACATAAAATTACACATCAAGGAAAACAACTTCAGGGATGTCCACGACAGTCCAGTTACTGAGCTCCTGGTTCGGTGCAATCTGATAAATAAATATGGAAACATCTTCAACGTCACCTTTATCATATGTTGCAAGCACTTGTCCTTCTTTTCTTGTAGCAGCACTGATGAACACTTCACAAATTGGGATAACCTGGTTTCCTTTGAGAGAAACCAAACTAGCTTGCACGAAGGACAATGGATGATAACCAAGACCACAACGATCTTTCTTCTCAGGCACCTCAATTGATTTTCCCCAACCATCATGGGGATATCTGGCTTCTATGATGGCTTTGACATCATTCAAAGAGACCATGGGTGCTTCAGACTTTGTACCTTCCATGACGGGGAGCCTGTCAACAGAAACAATCTCCAGGGCTTGAAAAGTAAACTCATGCACCTCACCCTCCGCTTCCACATAACGGTAGGTTGTCAAATTGTTGATCACTACATCTTCTTCTCCATAAACGACAACAATTTTATCATTTATAATGAATTCCAGGCATTGATGAAGAGTAGATGTCACAACTCTTGCTACATGGATCCATGGGCGACCCAAAAGGCAAGTATAGGAGGGACGAATGTACATAAAATAGAACGAAAGATAGAAAGTGTGGGGACCAACCTTGACAGGAAAGTCCATTTCTCCCTCCACAGATCTCCTTGAACCATCAAACGCTTAGGGTGGAAAGCCTCATCATTACCCCATCCATATTCAACTTAAACAAAGTAGCCTTGGGTATCACATTGAGTGAAGAACATGTATCTACTAAAAATTAAGATAAAACCGTATCCAAACACTTCATGGAAATGTGCAGCACTTTGTTGTGGGCTATGCCTTCAACTGGGAGCTCATCATCACAGAAACCCAAACAATTTCCTACAACAATATTGGTTACGATCCCTTCAAGCTGGGCCACAGAAATGTCTTGTGTAACTTGGGCAAAACACAAAATTTTCAGTAAGGTGTCGCGGTGGGTCTCTGAACACAAAAGGAGAGAAAAGATGGAGATCTTGGACTGCGTCTGGTTGAGTTGATCCACCACTTTGTAATCACTTCGCTTAAGAATCCTCAAAATCTGCTCCGTTTCTTATCCTACAGAAGGTTCAGGCTGGCTAGAGCATCACCATTTGTTTCTTTGGGAGGCGGTGGTGGGGGAGAAAAGATCCTGGCACTACGAGTCATGTTACTGGTTCCTGCAATGTTGGTAATATTCTTGTCAGCTACCGGGGGACACTTATATTTCTTCCCAAGAATATAGACCACATTATACTCCCACGAAACTGCCTTTGTGTTGTTACATAGAGGAGGAATAGGAGTTCAAGTTATCGCGGGGGTAACTGGAGTTTGAATCATTAATGGGGTAGCAGGAACCTGAATTGTCAATGGGGTGCCTGGTGTTACTGAGCGCTTCTCGGATTATATGGAATTTCCAAGACATCAATCTCTTCTTCTTGAAATATCTTCTCTACCTGTAGGACACCTTCATCCATTAGCTGTTGGATAACCGTCTTCAAACTAGTACACTCTTCAGGTTTAGAGGAACATGTTAAGCAAAAATCATGGAGTTCCTGCAGTACCTCACGCTCCAACAAATGTTCTCTAACAGTTCCTAATGACATCTTGATCTCGTCAACCTTAGTTACCAGAGTCTGTTCACTACTTTCTTGAATAGCATTGACCGCTGCCCCTGGGTGAGGAGGTGTTGTACCCCAATTTTCCCCCCTAAGATCCCTTTATCATATCATCTCAATTCAATCACAACAAGATCACATTAAGGTTTGGTTCTTCTCCCTATCTTTAGCTTTTTCTCTAGGAGGAATCATCAAGCACCTTGACTTGTATTTTATGATCATTTATGTTTTGTATTGATTATCCTTTAACTAATAAATACAATGAGTGTTTTCCCCAATTGTTGATGTTGTAGGTGAAAGCACAATGCATTCCATCAAGATTGATCTAGGGATTCATGAGTTCATTTATGTGCCTTCCTGAACAAAGCTTCATTAAGGATCAAGCCTAATCATTAAATATGTTTTGAAGTAATGCCATGACAAAGTCTTTTATGATTCATCATGACTCAAGTTGTCAAATTTAGTTCAAAAGTACAAGGGTTGATTTAAGAAGTTTGACTCAAATGTACAAGTCTTTGATTTCAATGATCACAAGTGCATATCTCCTTCAATTCCCAAGATTTGGAAGTGGTTTTGGTTGCAATGGTTTCTCCTTATCATCCTCAACATCTTATAATCATATAACAAAGGTATTTGTGCAAGAAGGTTGGTCAAAATTGCAAAGGTTTCCCAAAGCATTTTCTTGCTCTAGGAGTTAGGGTTTTGAACTTCAAAGGGGTATATCTTGCTCATATTTTGTCATTTTTGAATGATTCCAATAAATACTTTTCTTAAAAGGGTTTCAAGGAAATTTTGTGTGGAAGAAACTTGATGGTGAAGAAAGAGTACAAGTCCTCCAGATGAACCCTCAATTTCCCTTGTGTGACTTCAAATGATCATAATTTGATCAATTTTTATCCCCTTGAGTCCATTCTTTTTCCATAATGATCTTAAGCAGGTGAACTTCAACTCTTCTTTTGTTTGCAAAGCTTGAAAATGGATGAAAGATGCCTCAAGGATGTAAAATATTATAGGTCATTTCATGAATTTTCACAAATTTTGCAAGACCTTAACTTTTCAGTACTTGGTATTTTTGAGTGATCCAAGCTCCACAATGCTCTTTAAGAAGTCTATTTCGAGCTAGCATCATTTATTAAGGCAAATTTTTGGAGGAAAGTATTGTTTGAGCTCAAAACATTATAAGTCACTTTTGAAGAAAAATTTGAAAATTTTCTAAGTACAAAAAGTCAGCCTCTTTTTTCCAACTTTGACTCAGCACAAATTCTTGCTTAAGCATCCATTTGGATCCATTATTTTCACATTATAAAGCTTGTAACTTACTCTTTCTAAAGCTTTAAGAATCATGCTCTAAGACCCCTTGAATTGAAAATACCATTGGTTCAAAAATGGTATCTTGAAACCTAAGTTTCCTCCCAAGTCAGAATAGGAAATTCATAAATATGGCTTCTAATCACCAAGTTTGCGCATGTTTTGCTTCTAATCATGTTTAACAACTTTCCAAAAGCGTTTAGCATCATAAAACGCATGATTTGGCTGAGTTTTGGTGCAAAACAAGTCAAACATTCCTCATGTTGCAGGTCTACACGAATTCACTCAATTACACCCTCATTCGCATGCTTAAGCATTGCTTCATCCTCTCCTATAAATAAGATGCATATCCCACCTATTTTGATAAGCTTTTGATAGCCTATTGACCCCTGTTCAAATCCTACACGAACTCTGAATTTAAATTTCTAATTTCTTACATTCTCACCTTCAAACACAAAAAGCTCCATTAAGTTAGCTTCATTGAACTTCTATGAAGCTAACCATACAATTATCCTCAAGAATCGTGACCTATATTGAGCTACAGAAGTCCAGTTTCAGAGAAACTTCTCTCTACTTTGTTCAGGTAGATTTCTTGGCCAAATTGATCCAAATAAAAGATTAATATACTCACTACAAAAAAGAAGCTTATTTGCCACGTGAAAATCACGTGGCAAACATCAAAATCACGTGGCAAAACAAAATTAGCGACGTGGTGACTTATGTCGCTGGGGAGTCAGTGGCAACCAAGTAGCGACGTGATTCCCACGTCACAAAGTTGTGACGTGGTATTCACGTCGCAACATATTTGTTAAGAGCAGCTTTATTAGCGACGTGAGAATCATGTCACTAATTTGTGACATGATTCCCACGTCGCTACAGGGGACGTTTTTATTTTTTAAAAAATTGTTTAGTAATTATTTTTTATATTAATTAATTAATGTAATAAAATTTAAATAATAAAATTTATATAATAAAATTTAAATAATAAAATTTATATAATAAAATTTATATATTAAAATTTATATAATAAAATTTATATAATAAAATTTATATATTAAAATTATTAGAATAATAGTATTTTATTTTATATTTCGAATAATAGAATTTTATAAAATAAATTCATATAATTAAATGTTATATAATTTAATAATTTAAAATGATAAAAATAAATATCTTACATACATGCAAATATAAAAACGAAATAAAAAAAATGTTTTCACGGGGCATCTTCACCCGGATAATTATCAAGATCAAAGTCATCAAGTCCGTCATCATCCGGCTGTGTATGATCAGGAACATTTTGATTTCGACCGCCTTGCATAAACTGTCTCATCTGCTCCTCCATATCAGATTGCCGCTTCCGCATGATCTCTAACTGACGCTCCTGCTCTTGCCTCATTGTCGTCATTTGGGCATCCATTTCGCGTCTCACTTCACTGGCCGCCAATTGTCGTACTATTTCAGTTGAACCTGAGTCAGATTGGGTTGACGTGACCCCCCTTCTCCATCTCTAAGTCTTTGAAACAGATTATGATCACCAACTCTCAAGCCGGCGGCCAAATTTCCTCCCGCAAAAAAGCAACCATTAGGTCCTTTTCCATTAACAACCTCATTCCAAATATAGAAATCAACATCCCCATTAAGCGGCTCCCCCTCTGCTGGCCTATATTGCGGATTGTGTTCCAGAAAACGTGCTAGCAATGTCTGATAATCATCCTACACATACATTAAATAATACAATTAAAAAAAAATTAAAACATTTATATATTAAATTATACTAAATTCAAATATATTAAAAATTTGTCACGTGATTTTCACAAATCAACTTATGAATTGCCACGTGAGTTTCCCGTGGCAATGTATCAGTTGCCACATGAAAATCAGTCACCTGGCAATTTATCAGTTGCCACATGATAATCACGCCACAACTTATAGATTGCCACGTGGAAATAACGTCACTATTTTTGTTATTAACTTAAAAAAAAAACATAAGTTTAATTACTTACAAAAGCTTTCTGGGTGCAGTCGTCGACAAAACCTCCCGATTTCTTTGTCCGAGTCCTCGTAATCAACTCAATGATCAATGGTGGTCTCCCCATCTCCTTAGTCTAAACAATAAAGTTAAAAATAATTAGTAAAAAATATTATGAATAAAAATATATATAACTTAAAAAATTAGTAATATTTACCATCCGCCGGACATGCTCTGCAGTGCTAATACTTCCAACAGTATTGACACATCCCCCCTTTTCGGATGCCCTCATCTTCTTAAAATTTTCGGATTTGGCCTTGAATTCTGGCGAACCCCAATATGTACGAAGTTCGCCAAAAACCTCTACGCCTATCCAGTTAGGACGGATACCATGCAGCTCATAATTCTCCCTAACCCGCCGCATTATATCAGAAAATCTTCTAGAAGTTCTGCTATAATAGATTTTTTCCATAATTTTCTCATTCAACGGATCCCACACACATTTTTCCTGCAATGTTGTATGACATTAAAATAAAAAGTTAAGCAATTATCATTAAAATGTGACTTAAATAACAATACTAAAAAAATATAATAAATTTACAACTTAAATAAATAACAATACCTTAAATTTTTTAAACCATTCTTCTTTATTTGTAACCTCGCCAAAGTTCTTCCAAGAGGATTTATACATCTGCTGGATTATATAATTAATAACCTTGGCAGCCGTCCGACTCGGCGCGAAACTAAACAACAAGATTTTGAATAAACAATATTAATTATAAATTTATACAAAATATTAAAATGAATATGTACTTAAATAAAAGTTTATATAAGAAACTTACTTGCTTCCTTCGGGCCAAATCCAAAACCTCTCGTCAATGACATGAATCTCACTCGGATCATCTGATCTCTCACGAATATCAGCTCCATCTATATCATCAGCTACGACATCTGCATCACCGTCAGCCTGTGTAGGACGTGGGGTGCTGGATCTTGCAGCCTGTGTGGGATGAGGGGTGCGTGACCCTCCAGTCCGTCTAGGACGTGGGGCACGGGATCCTGCAGCCTGTGTCGGACGTGGACTGCTGGGTCCTCCAATGTGTGGGGAGTGTGGGGTGCTGGACCCTCCCGCCTGCTGGAAGGATGAATACATCTGTGTGGGCCCCCCCTGTCTGCTGGAATGATGAAGGCACGCCAGTCTGTATAAATGGAAAACTGGGTCCTCCCTTCGTCTGCTGGAATGATGACGGGACACCAGTCTGCTGGAAAGATGAAGGCACCTGGGTCGGTGGGAAAGGGAAACTAGATCCTCCCGCATGCTGGAAGGAAGATGGCATCTGAGTCTGTGCGAAAGGAACACTAGATCCTCCCGCCTGCTGGAAGGATGACGGCATCTGGGTCGGTGGGAAAGGGAAACTAGATCCTCCCGCATGCTGGAAGGAAGACGGCATCTGAGTCTGTGGGAAAAGGAAACCGGGGCCTCCAGGTGGCACAAAAGATGCAGGTACCCCAGACGCGAATGTATGGGAGGAGAGTAATGGGACAAAACCCTGAGTACTGGCCAGGGACATAGGATCAACCTGACTCTGAGGGGGTGGGCACATGGCTGAGTGAGGAGACTCACATGTTACTACCCTCGGACGCTGAGACTTCTTACCGGTATCCTTATTCTTCGGTGGCATTTTACCTAGTTATATATATTTTCATAAACAAAGATAATAAAGTCATTGACATAAATATATATTCATTGACAAATTCAATATATACATGTTCAATAGATATTCATTAATATTACATTAAGTGAGTAATTAATCTAAATCTTCATGCTCGTTATCCATATCATGTTCATCATCCGATGTAATATTGTCCTCGGATTCAAACTCTTCATCATTGTCTTCATCCACATTATTATCAACCAACAATATAGACGCATCAACTTGAAGTCCCTCAACAGTTGTATCGGACAAAGTTGTAATGTCTTCAGCTGCAACCACATCATTAATCTGTTCAACGTCATCAACTTGGTAGGCAACATCTTCCACTAGATCTCCAGTTTCAATATGACCTAGCGGTTTTGTTTTTATTACAACACACCATCCTCTTTTATGTATTACAAATGAAGGATAAGGAACATAATAAACTTTCCTAACAATATGTGACATTATGAAAGGGTCATATTCTTTGTATCTCCGGTTCATTTGAATCTCGACAGAACCATATGACTTGTCTATCTTTGTGCCTCTAGTTGGATCATACCATTCACAATAAAACAAGACAACTTTATTTTCCGTGTCCAAGTAATTGTATACCAACTCGTAGATATGTTTAACAAATCCATAGAAGTCGTCTTCACCGCCATCTGTAACTCCTTTTACAAAAACACCACTATTTATGGTTTTTTTCCCTTCGGTCCATGCCTCAGTGTGAAATTTATATCCGTTCACGAAGTATGTGTGCCAATCATTTGCGCTTTGGATAGGGCCTTCTGCCGAGTTTCTCAAATGGAGTATTTCTGGAGTTAGTGCAAGAACGCTAGACAATGTTTGCTTGAACCATGAGGGAAATTGAGCATGAATGACACCTGATGTTGACTGTACCCCGGTACTATGAAAATAGGCATTGTTAAATTCCCTACAAAAAACACACAATAAGTTTAATAAGTTTGGTATACACACACCATAAGTTTAAAAAGTTTTGGTAAACTCACTCAAGATATGGTTTAACTTCAACGCAGTTGATCAAGACATGGACATGTGCAGATTGCATTTCTTTTTGGGTCAACCAATGCACACCCTTCTTTCCAGAAGGTCGACCTGGTAGCGCAAAGACTGATAAGGTGAATTGACTCCTCTGATTGACATTTACAGGATTCCGTATGATTCTAGGAGTTAACATCAAGTGATTGAAATAGTGACTGCAAAAATGTGATGTTTCCCGATGCAAGTAATGTGCACATATAGATCCTTCTACTCTAGCTTTATTTTTTACCGATCTCTTTGAATCACCCATGAACCTTTCAAACGGATACATCCACCTATATTGAACAGGTCCACCAAGATAAGCTTCATATGCAAGATGCACAGGTAAATGTTCCATGGAGTCAAAGAAACCAGGCGGAAATACTTGTTCCAACTTACAAAGAATGAGTGCAATGTTTTGGTCCAACTTAATGATGTCTTCCACTTTTAAAGCTGACGCACAAATATCTCTAAAAAATTGACTAATTTCAGTTAGTGGGTCAAGAACATGTTTGGGTAGCGATCCAAATGCAATTGGTAGCAACTGTTCCATAAAAATGTGACAATCATGACTTTTCATACCATGTAATTTTCCAGTGTTAGGGTCAGCACACCTTGCTAAATTTGATGAATACCCATCGGGCATTCTCAATTCTTTTAACCATCGACAAACCGCTTTAGCTTCTTGGGAAGTCAGACTGAAACAAGCCTTGGGTTTTAATAATTTTCCATTCGGTTGAGGCTTCAACTCCAACTCTCTTCGATTACACCAAATTCCCATGTCTTGTCTGACCTTCTCATTATCTTTTGTTTTTCCTGTCACATCCATCACTGTGTTAAATACATTATCAAAAAAATTCTTCTCAATATGCATAACATCAAGATTATGGCGCAACAAATTATCTTTCCAATACGGAAGATCCCAAAATATACTTCTTTTTGTCCAATTGTGGGTGACGCCGTATCCTTCAATTCGGCATGCTTTCCCAGTATTTGTAAATTTGGTAGTTCACATACTTGGTTCCATATAACCCCTGGTGGCAATCGAGGCGGAGGCAAATCTTTCTCTCGTACATCTTTTTTAAAATTTGTCTTGTTTCTTCTATACGGATGATTTGCTGGTAGGAATCTGCGGTGACAGTCAAACCATGAGCTTTTCCCACCTTTATCCAACGTAAATGCTTTGGTGTATCCCATGCAATGCGGACAACCCATTTTTCCATGCGTACCCCAACCAGACAACATGCCATATGCTGGAAAGTCATTAACGGTCCACATTAAGGCAGCTCGTAATGTGAAGTTATGTTTACGGGATATATCATAAGTCCATTCTCCAATCCACATCTTCTTCAAATCATCAATTAAAGGTTGTAAGTACACATCAATTCCGGCTTTTGGACTGTGCGGGCCTGGAATAACACACGTCAAAAACATGTATGGTTTTGTCATGCACATCTTAGGAGGGAGGTTGTAAGGTGTTATAATAACTGGCCAACAAGAATACGCACTTCCTGACGCTTGCACGTATGGGGCAAATCCATCAGAGCATAATCCAAGCCTGACATTTCTAGGTTCTGCAGCAAAATATGGATGTGTCCGATCAAAGTGCTTCCATGCCTCACCATCAGATGGATGTCGCATAGTGCCAGAACTTGTTTGTGAAGGGGTGAAAAACACAAGAATGGGGGGTTGAATTGTAAAACTGGAATCTTAAAGCAATTGACAAGATATTTTTATCCTGGTTCGTTTGATCTCAAACTACTCCAGTCCACCCGTCAAGGTGATTTCGCCTCTCTCCAACGAGGTCTTAATTCACTATATTCAACTGAATACAAATCTGCTTTAACAACTGCTAAAGCCTTCTTGATTCAAACCACAATCCGGTTTGTCAAGGCAACACTTTCTTACAAAGGTATAAAACAAATGTGTGTGAATGTTTTCTACAAAACTTTATCACAACTGTGATGTATACACAAATTAAGCTTAGAAACTTAGATTGCTAAACACTAATGGAGTATCAGAGTTTGTTGGTTTAGCAAAACTGGTAGATGAAGATTATTGTTCAGCTTTGTGCGTGTAGAGAATTTGGAAGCATTAGCCATTATAATCTTCGAAGCCTTGTTTATATAGCACTTGAGAAGATGAACGTTGAATGCAATATTCTTGATTCAATGCTAATAACAAGCTTTCCTTTTTGAGCAGATCTTGTCTAGAATGATGCCGTTGGAATTAATTAGCGTTCAATGCACAGTACCGTTGCTTCTTCAATGCACGTTCTGGCTTGGCTCATTCTGATTCTGCTTCGCTGCTGATGAACTTATTGTTTCTGTATCAGAGTGTTTACGCGCAGTTCTGTTCATCAAGCTTCAGCAAGTACGTGAGTTGATCATCTGATCTTGACGTTCTGATTCAGCAACTTCTGATGCTGGTGTATCAAATCAAATTCTGATGCTGAAGAAGTGATCTTGCTTATTTTAATCAGCGTATCTGCAAGTCAGAGCATAGTAATTTTAGGTAGTATATAGTTCAAACATGAAACATATAAATACTATATCTTTTCACTTTGTTATCATCAAAACTTAAATATAGGGTACTAGATTCAAACATTGTTCTAACAATCTCCCCCTTTTTGATGATGACAAAAACTAGATATTTTAAATGAAAAAATAACGTGAAAAGGTATCTGGGAAATGTTTCAGAGTTAAGAAGTAAAGAGAAATCAGAGTTTAAGAGATACTCCCCCTGAGTTTGTTACTTCCCTTTGATATGCGTGTTCTTCAGGATCAGATCTTTTTCTATCTTTGAGCATCAGATTATAGGTCTTTGACTTATCAGAGAGCAGAGCTTCAGAGCTTTTCCTGTCAGAGCTTTGCTTCGGATCAGAGTGTTAGGTCGATCAGAACTTCATATTTGATCAGAGCAACATGAGCTTCTACATTTTGATCAGAGCTTCTAGCTTCTAGTCTTCATAGTGTTCAGGAGCTTCCTTGTGCCTGTAGACTTAAAAACAAAACAGAAAAACATTTCAAGTAATAGAGTTAGAATGTTTGAGAATTTCTGTCTAGTTAGCCGTTATTGATTTTAAATATCATTTCTTGTTCTCCCCCTTTTTGTCAGCAATCAAAAAGTGTTGGTGATGTGCTAAAACAATTTAGATCAGAAAAACAAATTATATTAAAATAGTTCAGAATCAGAGCAAAGGAACATTACAAAAACTCAATCAAAACAATACATCAGAAAATGAAGAAAAACATAGAGAATGTCATGCATGAAAAAAATTTATGGTTGAGGTGGCATGCGTGAGAACAGGCTTTCCAGCATTGCTTGAATCTTTTCAGAAGTTTCATTCTGCTTCTGAACCATGGTGACAACAGTGTCAATTTTGCTGTCCTGTACATCCATTCTTGCTTTCATCTTCTGATCATTCTCTTCCATCCGCTGCTGTAGACGCAAGTCATTCAGCCTTAATTCTTCCAGAGCCTTCCTGTCCAAGGCAGCTTGAGAACTTTCAGAAGGAGGAAGCTTCTCAGAACTTTCAGCTACATCTTCTGCTGGATTTTCTTCCTGAAGGGTCTTGTCTTCTTCTGATGGTTGCACCTGTGCAGCTTGCTCTTTCTCAGACCAAGATTCACTGTCCAGAGGGAGCACAACTTCTTGAGGCAGCTGACTCTCAACTTCCTTCAGCAGCTTGCTAAAGTTCTGTTGAGCCTGCTCATAGTTGACGTCCTGCAGCTTGAGGGCTTCAGCACGTACCCATAGTCTGAACTGTGACCAGAGCTGATCAGAAGCAGCTGGGTCGATCATCCCCGGACAGACTTGCTTCAAAGAAGCAATCCATTGCAGCATACCTGTTTCAAAATTCAAAATACCAGAGCCAACATCTGGTTGCTTTGGTTTGGGTATGGCAATTTTGTGTCTTAGGTCAGCAAGACGTTCAAGACTTGTGAAGTCAATGAAAGTTCTGCTGGGGTTTTCAGCGGTTTTCTGAGAGGTTGTTTGTTTTGGAGGAGGGTTATCAGAATCAGAGTCAGATATTTCTATTGGAGTGGTTGGAGTTTTTGGAGGTGTTGATTCCTCTGAAGATGGAAACTAGGGCCTGACAATAGTGGTTCCACATGGCAACTGGATTGCCAGCGGTGAAGGTTGAGGTGAGTGAGGGTCAGAATGATGAGGAGAAGGGGTTTCATAGCGGTGAAACTCTGTTTGTGGTGCAGGTGGATTATTTTCTGGTTGAGGAGGTGGAATCTCTGATTGCTCAGGGATCAGAGGTTCTTCTGTGAGTGGTTGTTGTGATTCTGGTTCTGGTTGTTGTTGTATTTCTGGTTCAGGTTGTGATTCTGGTTGTGGAGGAGGAATATTTAGTGGTTCAGAATTTGGTTGAGCAGAAGCATGTTCACGCTCAATATCAGCTAGCACTCTATCAAGTGCTGGTGTTGTTGAAACAGTTGGTTGTTTGGGAATTTTAGTTCTGGTTCTTCTGAGTTGTAAGGCCTCAGAAGGGTCTTCTGGTATAGTTTCATCAATGGTAGGGATTGGAATGGATATTCTGTGAGAGGTTTGAGGAGGGGCAGCAGATGTTGGAATAGTAAAAGATTTTGAAATAGGGGCAGCAGATGAATTACCTCTTTTCTTTGGAGTCTGATGAGATGATCCTTCTGCTTTCCTCTTCTTTGTCTTCTTCTGAGTCACTTCTGGTTGGACTTGACTCAAATCTTTGATCTTCAGCTTTGAACCTGTATCTTCTTCCTTGTATGAATCTGGATACTTGAGAAACATATCAGGTTTGGATTCCATTTCAGAAAATTTTGGGAAATCACTCAGAGGCACTCTTCTGCTGGAGATGTCAGCAGTTGAAGTAGTTCTGGGTTCCTTCCTAATATTTTCTATCAGCTTCATCTTTTTCAGGTTCTTAGCGTTCAGCGGTTTTCCAACAGTTGGTTCCAGGGTGCTCAGCACTTGAGCTTCGCTCAGATAATCTATCAGCTTATTCTCTGTCAGAATATCTGATATGAGCCTTCCAAACGGTATCCAGTCCCTTTTGGTCCTTTCTTCTTCTCTAGTCTCTTTGACACTGGTCTTGAGATGGTTGAACAGGAAGTGTGCCAGATTGATCTTCACCCTCTGATCAATAAAGTAGATCAGAAATTGCTGATCCACGTTTATATAATCAGGAGAGCTTGTTGGCTTCCTGTGATTGAAGCAGCCCAGAACAATCTTGGCCCATACTCTGCAGTGATCCTTCAGATCCTTAATTTTGCTGCTGGGAAATCCAAGAGTGAAAATGCTGTTGGCTACCACACCTATATCAGGGCATCTATCAGCCATGTCCACACAACGGACTCCACCACCACTTTGACCGATTAACCTAGTAATGAGGTCTTCAGAAATTACTATCTTCTTTCCCATGACAGAAGAGATGACTAGATGTTTATGAATCTTGGCGTGAATCCAAAATTCCTTGACAAGCTCTGGGAATGTTGGTCCAACCAACCTATCGAAATACCTCTCCCACTTTTGAGCCCTAATTTCCTCAGTTAGGTCAAATCCATTATCCTTCAAACTTTCAAAGTCGATGATTAACTCAGAGAGAACTTCAAGATTCTTTACCGGTGTGAGAAGAGTTCTGAGGGGCACCTGATATTGTTCAGAGGTTTCTTTCTTCTGATTGCCTGCAGAAATGCTGGAGGATGCCATTGTTCTCACACAACAAAGCTTTGAGAATGATTTGAGAGAAAAAGGTTTGGGAGATAAACTCAGAAATATGCAGAAAATACTTGAATGATTATGAGTAAGCGTAAAGAATAAGAATGAAGGATTAATGTGTTTAAATAGAGTTTTCAAAAATTATTTTGAAAAATTAAACGTTTTTAAGAGAGAGAAAAAAATAATGATTGCCATTAACAAGCGTGATTGCTTTTCATTAAATGCTTGCTGATTTTGGGGGATTTGAGAAAGATACTTAAAAACGGTTACAAGACATGTGTCTCAATGCACCCAATCAGCGCTTTGCCTTCTCAGAAGCGTGCACGCGTTCTGCTTCAGAGATTTGCTGATGATTGGATGACACTTGTTTGATGTAGTGATCAGCACGTCTGTCTTTGAGATTAGACTCTCAGATCTTTAGACTTGCATCTGATACAATCTGCATGTTCTATCTTTCTGAAAGAAGATTGATCAGAAGTTCACAGTAAAATAATTACATTCTGAAGATAAATACATGGAATTAAAACATTTTCATTCTGGGCATACTTTCATGCTGAGATGTTTCAGAATGAAATTGAACCTATCTTCTGAAAGGGGTTTAGTAAAGATATCAGCCCATTGATGGTCTGTATCTATAAATTTCAAGTTTAAAATACCTTTCTGAATATAGTCCCTAATGAAATGATGTTTTATTTCTATATGCTTAGCTCTAGAATGTAAAATAGGATTCTTACTTAAGCAAATAGCAGAAGTATTATCACAAAGAATAGGAATGTTACTCTCAAAAATCTGGAAGTCTTCAAGCTGACTTTTCATCCAGAGCATTTGTGTGCTACATCCTGCTGCTGCTATGTACTCAGCTTCTGCTGTTGACAGAGCAATTGTTGATTGCCTTTTGCTGGACCACGAGATCAGATTTTCTCCCAGAAACTGGCAGCTTCCAGAAGTACTTTTACGTTCCACTCTGTCTCCAGCAAAATCAGCATCACAGTAGCCTACTAAGCTGTAATCACTAGATTTTCTATAAAACAAACCCAGATTAGTAGTACCTTTCAGATACTTGAAAATTCGCTTAACTGCTGTTAAGTGAGATTCTCTAGGATCTGATTGGAATCTAGCACAAATACATACGCTGAATAAGATATCAGGTCTTGAAGCTGTCAGATAAAGGAGAGAACCAATCATACCTCTGTAGACCTTCTGTTCTACACTTTTGCTTACCTCTTCTCTTTCCAGAATGCACGTGGGATGCATTGGAATCTTTGATGGCTTACATTCTGAGAGGTCAAATTTCTTCAGAAGATCTCTGATGTATTTTCTCTGATGAATGTAAGTTCCCTCTGGAGTTTGATTGATCTGAATTCCTAGAAAGAATTTCAGTTCCCCCATGAGGCTCATCTCAAATTCTGCCTGCATACACTTAGCAAATTTTCTTCCAAGAGAAGGATTAGTAGAACCAAAAATAATATCATCAACATAAATTTGACAGACTAAAATGTCACTCTTAACTGTTTTACAGAATAGAGTAGTGTCCACTTTCCCTCTGGTGAATTCATTTTCAAGCAGAAAGTTACTTAGCCTTTCATACCAAGCTCTGGGAGCTTGTTTCAGACCATACAGTGACTTTTTCAGTTTGAAAACATGTTCTGGATGTTTTGTATTTTCAAAACCTGGGGGTTGGTGAACATAAACTTCTTCTTCTATATAACCATTTAAGAATGCACTTTTGACATCCATCTGATACAGAGTGATGCCTCTATTAACAGCAAATGAGATTAAAAGTCTGATAGATTCTAACCTGGCGACTGGGGCAAAGGTTTCTGTATAGTCTATCCCCTCTTGCTGACTATAACCTTGTGCAACCAGTCGTGCCTTGTTTCTGACGACTTCACCTTGTTCATTAAGCTTGTTTCTGAACACCCATCTTGTTCCAATGACGTTGAATCCTTTTGGTCTGGGAACGAGATCCCATACGTCGTTTCTGGTGAATTGATTCAGCTCTTCTTGCATTGCCAGAATCCAGTCGTTGTCCAGAAGTGCTTCATCAATAGAAGAAGGTTCAATCAGAGACACAAGTCCCATAAGAGTTTCTTCAGAGTTTCTGAAGCTTGCTCTTGTTCTGATTGGATCTTCCTTTCTTCCTAGGATAGTCTCTTCTGGGTGATCCAAACTGCTTCTGGGTAATCTCTTCTGAGGTTGATCAGCAGCAGTTGTAGGATTTCTAGCATTGCTTCTTTCAGACGTTGAAGGAATGTCTGTGTTGAGAGCTTCTGATGACTTGTCTTCAGAACCTGCAAATTCAATTTCTATACCTGCAAGATTTTCATTCTGCTTTGACTTTTCAGAGTCAAGCTTGTCATCAAAACGAACACTGATTGATTCTTCCACAATCTGTGTTTCTGTATTGTATACTCTGTACCCTCTTGAGCGTTCAGAGTATCCTAACATAATACACTTCTGTGCCTTAGAATCAAACTTGTTCAAATAATTCTTTGTATTCAATATATAGCAAGTACATCCAAATGGATGAAAATACGAAATGTTGGGCTTTCTGTTCTTCCACAATTCATATGGAGTCTTTTCCAGAATAGGTCTTATTGAGATTCTATTCTGAATGTAGCACGCTGTGTTTATTGCCTCTGCCCAGAAAGTCTTAGCAACGTTTGTCTCATTGATCATGGTTCTGGCCATTTCTTGCAATGTTCTGTTCTTTCGTTCTACAACTCCATTTTGTTGGGGAGTTCTAGGACAAGAGAAATCATGCAGAATGCCTTTGTCATTAAAGAATGACTCAAAATCTTTATTTTCAAATTCTCCACCATGATCACTTCTGACTTTAACGATTCTAAGATCCTTTTCATTCTAAACTTGGTTACAGAAGGTAACAAACACAGAGTGTGACTCGTCCTTGTGTCTTAAGAACTTTACCCATGTCCATCTGCTATAGTCATCTACGATTACTAACCCATACTTCTTGCCACTGACTGAAGCAGTTTTAACTGGTCCAAATAAGTCAATGTGCAGAAGTTCTAATGGCTTAGAGGTAGAAACAACATTTTTGGATTTAAAAGAAGGTTTTGCAAATTTGCCTTTCTGACATGCTTCACACAGAGCATCTGAATTGAACTTCAAATTAGGAAGTCCTCTGACCAGATTGAGTTTGTTAATCTGAGATATTCTTCTCATACTAACATGCCCCAATCTTCTGTGCCAGATCCACTGCTCGTTGTTAACAGACAGAAGACATTTTACGTTCTGACTCTTTAGTTCAGAAAGTTTGATTTTGTAAATGTTGTTTTTCCTCTTTCCATTAAACAGGATAGTCCCATCTTTCTGACTAACAGCTTTACATGATTTTTGATTAAAGATTATATCATAACCGTTATCACTTAATTGACTTATGGATAACAGATTATGCATCAATCCATCAACTAGCAGAACATTATTAATAGAGGGAAGATTTCCGTTACCTACAGTTCCAGAGCCAATAATCTTTCCCCTCTGATTGCCTCCAAAGCCAACGTGGCCTCCAGGCTTAAGTTCCAGGCTTTGGAACATATGCCTTCTTCCCGTCATGTGTCGTGAGCAGCCAGAGTCCAGGTACCATGACTGGTGTTTCTGACTTGCTGCTAAAGATATCTGCAACATGTATTATTTTATCCTTAGGTACCCAGATCTTCTTGGGTCCTGATTTGTTAGTTTTACCAAAACTCTGGTTGAATTTTGGTTTCACAGAGTGCTTACTACTAGTATATTTGATGTCATGTGTGTGACCATACACAAAGTGTGAATTTAGAGGAGTGTGTTTAATGGTTAAATCCATGACATTCTTAGGTGTAGGAACCTTACCTTGGTGTCCTATTCCTTTCCTGCCGTTTCTGCTAACTCCATAGATCATTGAAGCCATTCTGCTTCTATCTATGCTTTTAGCAAGGAACTTCTGGAAACTGTGATCATACTCCTTTATGATCTCATCAGCGTTGCTGGGAGTTTCAGAAATTGGTTCCTTCTGAGAGTTTTGTAAAGAGTTTTCTAATTTTAAGATTTTATCTCTCAGCTCAGAGTTTTCCAATTTGAGACTCTCAGACTTATTAGAGTCAGATTCAAGATTCCTTTTCAGGTCTCTGAATTTAGCTCTAATCTGCTGATAACGTTCCAGAATTTCATTGAGGCTTTCAGCAAGTTCAGCCTTTGTAAAATTAACAGCGAAGTTAGGGAATACCTCTTCTGTGTCTGATTCTGAGTCTGATTCAGAAGCTTCACTGTCATCTGGAATGTTAGCCATGAGCGCTATGTTTGCCCTTTCATCATCTGATTCTGAGTCAGCTTCAGATGAGTCAGAGTCATCCCATGTGGCCATGAGACTTTTCTTCTTCTCTCTTCCAAACTTCTTTTTGGGCTTTTCCCTCTGAAGCTTTGGGCAGTCACTCTTGTAGTGTCCTTGCTCATTGCACTCGTAGCAGATGATGTCTTTTGTGTTTGGCTTCTTGCTACCGGAGGAGCCTTCAGATCTTCTGTATCCAGAGGAAGAATCTGTCCTTCTGTATCTGGAAGAAGACTCGTTCTGATCAGATCTTCTGGGATTCCTGAACTTCCTTTGTCTTTGCTTCCACAGTTGATTTACACTTCTGGAGAGAAGGGAAAGTTCGTCTTCTTCTGATGAGGATCCATCAGATGTTTCTTCAACTGCCTGCAAAACTTTAGATTCAGATTTTCTGTTAGATTTTAAAGCTAAAGGCTTACCTTGCTTCTGAGGCTCATCAGCTTCTAGCTCTATCTCATGACTTCTGAGGGAGCTTATAAGTTCCTCCAGAGTGATTTTGTTGAGATCTTTCGCTAGCTTCAGAGCAGTAACCATAGGCCTCCACTGCTTGGGTAAACTTCTGATTATCTTCTTGACATGGTCAGCAGTAGAGTATCCTTTGTCCAGAACTTTGAGACCAGCTACCAGAATCTGGAATCTAGAGAACATAGTTTCAATGGATTCAGATTCTTCCATTTTGAACGCCTCATATTTCTGAATGAGCGCCAGAGCTTTTGTTTCTTTGACTTGAACGTTGCCCTCATGCGTCATTCTGAGAGAATCAAAGATGTTCTTAGCTGTGTCTCTGTTGGAGATCTTTTCATACTCAGTATAGGAGATGGCACTGAGGAGGATGGTTTTGGCCTTATGGTGATTCTTGAA
Source organism: Vicia faba (assembly GCA_948472305.1). Classification (NCBI taxonomy): domain Eukaryota; kingdom Viridiplantae; phylum Streptophyta; class Magnoliopsida; order Fabales; family Fabaceae; genus Vicia; species Vicia faba. Next base: position 1,081,025,911 of record OX451739.1, on the reverse strand, counting down.
GTCACGCTTTTGTTGATCAGTCATTGATTTTCTTTCAATCTTCTGACCAGTTGCATTCACAGGGTGCGTGTATCCATCTGTCACCATATCCCACAGATCAGCATCATGTGCTAGAAAGAAGCTTTCAATTCTGTCTTTCCAGTAATCAAAGTTTTCTCCATCAAAGACTGGAGGTTTGCCGCTGAATCTGTCTCTATCCTCATTGTTGTCATTGCTGAAATGAGAGTTGTTTCCTGCCATTGTGTTTTTCTGACGCTGGATCTTGTACTGACACGGTTAAGTGTTTTAGCTCAGAACCAGGCGCTCTGATGCCAATTGAAGGGGTGAAAAACACAAGAATGGGGGGGGTTGAATTGTAAAACTGGAATCTTAAAGCAATTGACAAGATATTTTTATCCTGGTTCGTTTGATCTCAAACTACTCCAGTCCACCCGTCAAGGTGATTTCGCCTCTCTCCAACGAGGTCTTAATTCACTATATTCAACTGAATACAAATCTGCTTTAACAACTGCTAAAGCCTTCTTGATTCAAACCACAATCCGGTTTGTCAAGGCAACACTTTCTTACAAAGGTATAAAACAAATGTGTGTGAATGTTTTCTACAAAACTTTATCACAACTGTGATGTATACACAAATTAAGCTTAGAAACTTAGATTGCTAAACACTAATGGAGTATCATAGTTTGTTGGTTTAGCAAAACTGGTAGATGAAGATTATTGTTCAGCTTTGTGCGTGTAGAGAATTTGGAAGCATTAGCCATTATAATCTTCGAAGCCTTATTTATATAGCACTTGAGAAGATGAACGTTGAATGCAATATTCTTGATTCAATGCTAATAACAAGCTTTCCTTTTTGAGCAGATCTTGTCTAGAATGATGCCGTTGGAATTAATTAGCGTTCAATGCACAGTACCGTTGCTTCTTCAATGCACGTTCTGGCTTGGCTCATTCTGATTCTGCTTCGCTGCTGATGAACTTATTGTTTCTGTATCAGAGTGTTTACGCGCAGTTCTGTTCATCAAGCTTCAGCAAGTACGTGAGTTGATCATCTGATCTTGACGTTCTGATTCAGCAACTTCTGATGCTGGTGTATCAAATCAAATTCTGATGCTGAAGAAGTGATCTTGCTTATTTTAATCAGCGTATCTGCAAGTCAGAGCATAGTAATTTTAGGTAGTATATAGTTCAAACATGAAACATATAAATACTATATCTTTTCACTTTGTTATCATCAAAACTTAAATATAGGGTACTAGATTCAAACATTGTTCTAACAGTTTGGTTTGTATGATGCCATGTCATTTGACTTGCACTGTGCATTGAAGCAAACATTCTTTTTAACCTTGGTATTATAGGAAGATAAAACATGGATTTTACTGCTACACGCTTTTGCTTGCTGTTAACGGCTCTACTGCGAACTTGATATCTTGGACTATTACAAAACTTACACTCCTCTAACGATCCATCTTGAGTACCAAACTCATTGTCATAAAACAACATGCAACCGTTAATGCAACAGTCAATCTTTCTTACTTTTAAACCCAACTTCGACACCCACTTCTTTGCATCATAATAACTTGTAGGCAAATTGTCTTTCGTAGCGGTGGAGTCCAACATCATTTTTGCAAAATGTTCCAGACATTGATCAGAAACATTCCAATTTGACTTGGCGGCCAATAATCTCACACACATTGATAGCTTCGAGTCTGACGACCCCTCAAACAACGGCGTATTCATCTCGTTCAATAATTGATAAAATCTTTGCGCTTCCTCATTCGGCAACTCTTCCCCGTCAAAATCTTCAGGTTCATCATATGTCACGTTCACACCAAAAGCATCCTTAACCATGTCACCGATCAAATTAAAGTTCCCCTCATACTCCATAACCGGTCGACTACTTGAAGCATGCGTGTTGCTAGTCTCTGGTACATTAACCGGTAGTTCTTCACCATTATACGTCCAAATCCAATAATTTTCAATGAATCCCCTTCTATGAAGATGACGTGTTACTTCCTCTGGGTCACTAATTATTGGTCTACATTCACACTTAAGACAGGGACACCTAACCCCTCCTTCGCTTCGACAACAATCCTGAGCAAACGCCCACTTAATAAACCCATCAACTCCTACTATAAAATTGGGTTTAAGTCCACTTCTTCCTGGATATGTTCTATCGTACATCCAACTGCGATAATACCGATAATATTCCATACTGCACATTTATACAATCATTGTCTTTTTCATTAGAAATATTAATCAACTTAATAATATTATTCTTAAACTATTTAATACTATTCTTAAAAATATAAATTTTGCTTTTTTATATATATACTAACATATAAATAAATATTCAAATGTAAAATATATAATTTTTTATTACATAACAATAATATCAAAAAACAATAATATAACATATTTACTTTTTATTATATATACAACAATAATATTAGAAAACAAATAATGTAACATATATACTTTTTATTATATATATAACAATAATATTAAAATAATAATATAATATATATATTCTTTTTTTAATTATGTTTTTTATAAATTCTTATTTTAATATATAATTTTTTTTCCATATCTTTAACATATAAATAAAAAAATAAAACTATTATAATAAATATAATATACATCTATAAAAAATATGTTATTAAATATGTTATTAAATTTATGTGTTAACATATATATATATATATACATCTATAAATTTTTTTTTTTAATTTTATGTTTTCTAAAATTTTTTATTATCAGTACATATATACTACTAACAAAATACATATATACTTCCTAACCACAAAATACATATACAAATCTAATCTATATAATACATATAAAATCTAAAAAAAAAATGCATAAATACCTCTATATAATTTCTTCAATAAATTTGCGTCTTCTTGGATAGTTCTTGGTGTTCTTCAAATTTCTCTACAAATAATAATGAACAAACGAACAAATACCATTTTTAATATTTCATTCCAGTATAATAAATAATGAACAAACGAAATAAACATTTATCAAAATATGAATACCTTATTTTTCTTCAACAAATTGGGATGGAGGAAATTTGATTCGGGAAATTGGGTTTGAGAGGAAGAATTATGGGTTTGTGAGGAAGAAGCTGTAAAAATGAAGGTTTGAGAGGAGCAAGGAAGAAGAAAGCACGCTTCTGTAAAAATGAAAACTTTGAACATGTAACTTCTATTAGCGACGTGACTGTCACGTCGCAACGTTGCCACGTGATACTCACGTCGCTACAAACTAAACATAAATATTATTCTCTCTCCAACCCTGCAACTCTGTCATCAGCAAAATTTATTTTCCCCCAAAAAATATAGCGACGTGGCTATCACGTCGCTACAAAAATTCAAATTTCCCCCTGAAAAACATTCACAAATTTGCATTATATGTCATTAAAATATATTAGCGACGTGGTTATCACGTCGCTACTACCCACGTGATAAACACGTCGCTAATATATGTCGCTGGGGACATATATTCTTGTAGTGACTCTATGTATCATTCTGATCCCTGTGCTCTTTATAATTTTCAATTTCATTGAGGTTTGAGTAAAAAAATATCCCAAATTTTCGTACTCGCTATTTTTTCTGGTTTTCTTCAACCACAGTCTTGCAGTGTTTATATAAATTTTGCTCGATGGTACCATTAGAATCGTCTTGAAGAGACGAAACTAATGGTACTGGTCTGGTTTGCTAATTTTACAGTTTGTGGGATACGATTTGAGGCTGGCTGGAGGTTGAACATGATAACATGTCTGTCTTCAACCAATTTCTGATTTTTATATGGTCTTATTTAATTTTTCTTGATGAATTTGAACATAGTTGCTATTTTCTCTATTATTTTCATTTTTAATCATTTTAAAAAAAAAACCTCTTCTTTTATTTTAAATACAATTTTATTTCTATATATATTCGGGCTGATCTTGGATTGAAATTTTGATCATGAACTTTATTAACATCATTGGATCCATGGTGTTGAGTCTAACTCCATAAAAATGGATGAATGATTTTAATAATAGTTTGATTAAATGTTTGGTTCAAATGTGGTTTATTCATTTCCCCTTCCCCCTTCATCTTATCCCATTCTTATGGTACTAAATATTGTTGGAGCATGATTTACATATCATGTCTCAAAACATGAGGTGCATAAATTGCTATTGACCGGCCTTAAAATAGGTGCGACTTCTATATAAGTCCACTTACAATTGCTTAACATAGCGCTAAATTTTGTCCCGATTTGAGAAAATGATCATTCGTGGCCCAAACCTATGTTTGCAAGCCCAAGTATGTTAATTTGAACCCTTTGATCCAATAACCTTGAGATCCGTTGTTAGGAGGCTTTGGTTCTACCAATCCTCTAATGGATTTTCATCAATTTTGGTTAAAGTGGATCACTTAAACATCATTGATCATTAAGTGTTATTTTGAGAATTCTTAAATGGATGATATACTTGACAAAAAGCAAATTCAACTTGTTGTTGAGAGGCTTTGGTTCTACCAATCCTCTAATGAGTTCCAAGTGCAAGTTTCAAGATGCTCATCCAACTAACCACTAATTCCTAACATTTGACTTTATTTTTATGCTTTTATTTTATGCTTTTACTTTATGTACCATTTACTTTAGCATTTACATTTCATGCTCTTTTCATCTTTGTTCACTTGAGTCTCTATCTTCATATCATTTTTATTTTGCTCACTTGAGCTTTTCATTTCCTTTTGAAGATACCTAATAATCAACTTAAACCCTAAAAAACTTTAATGTTACTTGGACTACTTGGTTACTATCCTTGACACTATGGAGATTGTGAACTTCTTGGACTTAGGATTAGAAGCCTTGATCTAACTTGAGACCTTATGACCTCAATTGTTATTTTGTCTGGAGTTCTTAGGGTTTACCCCAAGATATTGGGTTATTTGTTTGTTTTGTGTGTAGGTTATTGTGATTACATGCTTTGTCTGTAATCTGGAATTCATCTGTATACAACCGTTACTCTGCCCAATTTTTGTGAAGACTTAATGCAATTGAAGTTTGGTATTCTTAAGGGATTTATTAATTATTTGCTTGGTTTCAAATCCAAAGGATGGAATTCTACATTGACTCATTATGTCAAGTATTGGCTTCTTGTTTGGTTAGGTTGTCTTTCTCCTTAGCTTTTACCTTTTTCTTTAGGATAGTCTCTTCATCTCCTCACATCTTCTTTAATTTCAAAAATCTTCTCCTTCCTTTGAAAAAAATCTTCTTGTTTTTAAAACTTGAAAACTTTCATAATAAACTTGGACTTATATCCATGTATTTTCAAAAATTATTTCTTAATCAAATTTCAATCAACTTAACAATACCTTGACATTTTTTGTGAGAAGACTAAAAGTTAATGAATCCCATTCAAACTATTTTTCCATTTTGGATTTTATCTTTAAAAACTTTTCTCAAAAAAATTAGACTCTTGTCAATCCTTGTAGTGATGCAAACAACTATACTTCTATGATATTTAGTGAAGTGAGATATTTTCCACTTAGTTGTTGAGTGAGGCATTGTAGATTTTAAAATCCAAGCCATATCCTCCACTTTAAGATGACACAAATTCTCCTTTCTCATAATTGTGGGTAGTAAGTAGGTTTTCCACACAGACAATGACAATGATATCTTGTCTCCTAAAATTAACCAACACACTTGTGTTTTAATTTTTTTAAAAGAGGAACTACGAGTACCCTGATCCCCTATTGCACGGAAGGTGGTACGTAGGCACTAAAGGTTTGCAACCGCAGAGGGTACAAAAATTATAAAAAAATACTTCTTTTCTCATCACCAAAATTTATTTTTTTCCAACATTTTATAGCCAAAATATACATATTTTTACGAAGAGGTTCCTACGGAGTACCATAGATGTGTAGGGTACTAATACCTTCCCTTTTCATAACCAACCCCCTTACCTAGAATCTTTCCCCCTGTTTTGGATTATTCTCTCTTTTCCCATTCCTTTGGAAGAAATAAAGCGCGGCGGCGATTTTTATTTTGATATGTACAAGTCAAGTCAATCTAATGGCTTAGTCTTAACATTTCTACTGCTACAGAAAAATGGCGACTTCACTGGGGAAAGATTGACCTCTTGCTGGTCCATCCCTAAGTTGGTTGAACCTATCTTTGTTTATATCTGTATATGTTCTATTATTTGTTATATATTATGTGTTGTATATGTGTTTTTCTGTATTTTCTTGGTTTTTAAGGTGCTTGGTGATTTCTCATAAGTCCTATACCCGGACTTGGGAAAACTTAAGATAGGACAGGCCGTATAGTCATGTTAACTTTGAGGGAGTAATCCCAAAAAAGGAGGCATGAGATTCCCCACTCAGTGGAGGCCCCATTGACTATAGTTTCGTTTACCGAGTAATCGGGAAGACGTGCTGCTTTTGACCTGGGAGCCTACTGAAATGAGGACCATGGAATACCTAACCTATCTTGGCCTTTTAGGTGTAGTGCGGAAGCTATGACAAAGTAATTCAGAAGTATTTGTCACACGATACTACACTCAGACGAGTTTTTCTTGAGAATATTACTAATTACTAAGTTAATCAAGAAGTTGGTAATATCCTAAGGAAGGATGTAGACTCTTGGAACCTCTAGAACCTTGTTCGGCAGGTGATAACATTTAGACCATACCTTATGGATAGTACCTTCGACCTCAGGCTCGTGACATTGAACCTATGAACCCTATGTTTGCAATCTTGTGTGTGATTATTGCGTCATGCATTCATGCACCCATGAGCATCACTTAAATACATTTTATTTCAAGGGACTTAAAAGTGGACTACTTGTGAATATCTCAGGTACATTTTGACTATGGATTCTGGAAAAAGAAAGACCGGGAAGTATAGTTTCAAAGATCCCAAGATAGATGAGTTGATAAGTCTGATTCTCGAGATTGAGTGTTCTACAGATTTTTAGAGGAAGTATGGGTCCATCATTTCTCTCATGAAGCTCATGATGAAGGAGGGTATTCTCTCGACCTCGGTCTAGTTCTATGATCCGAAGTATCAATGATTTACTTTCCTTGATTATCAGTTGATGCCTACACTAGAGGAGTATTCTTATCTGTTGGGTTTGCATATTATCAATCGTGTTCCTTTTACTGGTTTGGAGGGTGAGCCAAAATCACATGAGATTGCTGCTTTGATTCATTTGGGGAAGTCTGAGGTTGAATGCCACATGACTACCAAAGGAGGGATTAGAGGATTACCAACTCAATTCTTATTGGAGAAAGCTCGCTACTTTGCTAGGATGAAGAGTAAAATTTCTTTCGAGGCCATCTTTGCTCTACTTGCTTATGGGTTGTTCTTATTTCCCAATGTAGACAAATTTGTTGATATCAATTCCATCTGGATCTTTATGATTAGAAACCCGGTTCCTACATTGTTGGGTGATGCTTATTACTCTATTCATCTTAGGGATTCTTATCATGGGGGGATGATCATCTGCTGCACGCCTCTGTTGTATCAGTGGTTTACTTCTCATTTGCATCGATCTGATGCTTTCTGGGATGTCCGGAAGGAACCTCGTTGGGCTCCAAAGGTCATGTCACTTACTCATTCATATATTGTTTGGTATCATCAGGCTTATCGTGATGTAGATATTGTCGACAGTTGTGGTAGTTTCCCCAATCTACCTTTTCTTGGTACAAAAGGAGGAATTAACTATAATCCTGTTCTTGCACGACGACAACTTGGATATCCGATGAGGGATAAGTCAAATAATATTCATTTGAGTAGTTTCTTCCTGAAAGAGGGAGAAGACCATAAGGAAGCTAGGGAGAAGATTGCAAAGGCTTGGCGTCACATTCACATGAAGAGTAGGAAGGACTTGGGACCTAGGGGTGTTTTTTTGGAGCCTTATCTACAGTGGGTACAAGCAAGAGCTATTCAGTTGAAGATGCCATATTCTCGAGAAGAACATATGCCTGCTATGTTTGTGAAGACCACTCCTCCCCTATTGGATGATGTGGAAGAGCTACAACTTACTTTAGTTAGGATGCAACAGGAAAAGGAAGCTTGGAAGAATAAGTTCCAGACTCTAGAGGTTTCCTACCGAGCAGACCTAAAGGAGAAAGACGACTTGATTGAGATTCTTGAGAGTCGGGCTGTAGAGACGATGGAGAGGAAAGGGGATTTATTTTCCCCTAAGCCTCAATCAGGCCCTAGTTGCTCACTTCCTGATACAACTTATTGGAAGGAGGTCGTCGCAATATGTGTAGAAGAAAACCAGAGGTTGAAGGCTCAGATTGCCAGACTTACCGGGAAGTGTCAGCGTATAGAGTGATCTCCATCAGCTTTGCTTCTTAGGGTTTTAGAATTTATTTTCATCTTGTACTTGGGATTATTGAAACTTATAATCCATTTTGAAGTTATTATAATAATTTTTTTCAGTATTCCGAATGTGTTATTACTTTAATATTTGCAAGTTGTTTATAAATCTTTAAGTCCCTTAAAATAATAGTAAAATAAATCATGTGCATTGCACATCATGCATCATATTGTACATACCTCTTGCATTTTTTGTGTATATCCAGGTGTCTTACTGAGCTTCTTTACTTTGATCAGCAAGCTGTCTCACCAGTACAATACCCGAGCTAATTTCAGAAGGAAGATGGATAACCTAGAACAAGAGAATCGCGAGCTACGCGAGGAAGTTTCTGCTCTGAAGGCCGGTATGGCCAATCTCACTGCTCTGATGAAATCTCTGGTGGATGCTCAGAATCAGCCACCGGTTATTCAACCTTAACAGATAATGGTTGCTACTGAAGCTTCGATTGTTCCTGTTTCTGCTACTTCAACTGTTGTTCAGAATCGTATCCCTCTGGGATATCCTTGGGGAATTCTAGAGAACTTTATGCCATAAGGTTTTAATTAGGATCCACAGATTGCTACGCTTACTCAGACTGTTGCTGCTTCCGCACCTCCTGTGGTGCATGTTACCCCTGCTGCTAGAAACGAGATTCACTATGCTGCACCTCCCTCGGTGAATGTGGTTCCATTTGCTAACGGTGAAATGTATCACCCTATTCCTCCCCAAAGTGAAAGCTTGGGTTTCTATGATCGAATGGATGATTTCCAAGACCAGTTTGATAAGATGCAGAAAGAGTTGAAAGCCCTCAGAGGAAAAGAGTTGTTTGGGCAGAATGTGAATGATATGTGTTTGGTGCCAAATGTGAAAATACCTGCAAAGTTTAAAGTATTGGAGTTCGAAAAGTACAAGAGCAACATTTGTCCTCGTGCTCACTTGGTGATGTATGTAAGAAGAATGTCTACTCATACAGATGATTAACGCCTGTTAATTCATTTCTTTCAAGACATTTTAACTGGTGCAACGTTGAAGTGGTACATGAGCCTGGACAGTGCCAATATTCATTCTTTTAATGACTTAGGGGAAGCATTTATTAGACAATAAAAATACAATGTGGACATGGAGCTTGACTGTGATCAACTCAGGGCCATGGTTCAGAAGGAAAAAGAATCATTTAAGGAATATGCACAAAGATGGCATGAGGTAGCCACCCAAGTGATTCCTCCAATGGAAGAAAAAGAAATGACAAAGAATTTCCTGAAGACACTAGGTGCATTCTACTATGAAAGAATGGTGGCGAGTGCGCCCAGTGACTTTACTAAAATGATGGGAATGTGCGTCCGTTTGGAAGAGGCTATAAGAGAAGGTCGTCTAACAAAAAGTGAAGGTTCTAGCAATGTGAATATGCCATCATATGGATTTGTTAATAAGAAAGAGGGAGATAAAAATGTTGTTATTCAAGAAAGAAGGGTTAATCCCACTAGAAGAAATCATCATTTCCATCAACAGGTTGCCTCGGTAACTCTAGTTGTAAATACGGCTCCGACTACTGTTTCTTATCAAAGACCAGCCCCTCAGAGGAGTCAAAGGCAGAATCAGAGGAGAGAGACTTTTGAATCTATCCCTATGATTTATGTAGAGCTACTCCCAATATTTGATCCAGAAAAAGTTGGCCCAGACTAGGCCACCTCATGCTATACCATCCTCTTTACCTTGGTACTACAAGGCATATCAGACGTGCACTTTTCATTAGGGTGCACCAGGGAATACTGTAGAAAATTGTTATCCTCTAAAGTCTGAGGTACAGAAAATGGTTAGATATGGCCTTTTGTCCTTCAAAGATGCCAGTCCTAATGTGAAAGATAATCCTCTCCGAAAACACGGAGGAGCGAATGCTGTTAACATGGTTGCTGGTTGTCCAGGGGACTTTCGCATTTATGATATAAACTTGGTCAGAGGAGACTTGGTAAAGATATTTGCAGACCTTTGCGAGTTTAGTTATTATACTCATGACCATGCTAGTTGTGGTATATGTAGTACTAATATACAAGTTTGCGTTAAGGTAAAGGCTGATTTGCAGGAGATAATGGATGAGGGCCTCATCCATATAATCAGGCCTAGGGTAGAGTATGAGGAGGAAGTATACATGGTCTTTGGAAGTCCTAGAGAATTCAGGATATTTGATGTGGAACATATGAATGATGATCTCGTACAATTACATGCTACTTTCTGCCACATGGTTGGTCAGGTAGAGCACCACTATGGATCTTGTCGGGTTTGCTGCAGGGACTCCCGAGGATGTTCAATTGTGAGAAAATGTATTTAGTTGTTGTTGGATAATGGAACTATCAAGGTTTCAATCCAAAAAGATGATTACCATGAGGTTAATAAGATCGAGGTTTGCTTAGCTAAGGAAAAATCAGATGATGAATATGCATCCGTAGATGAATTCTTCTCCTCAGATGAAGGTATGTTCTTCAGTGATGATTCTTTGATGTCCATTTTTTTTAAGAAGGTGTGAATGTGATTGTGTCGTGTTTCAGTTATTCTTCCCCTGTTGAAATTGAATACTGTAGCAAGCCAGTTGTTACCCCTGTGGTGATTTGCTTTCCAGGGCCCATTCCTTACAAATCCGACAAGGTTGTACCATACAAGTATAATGATACAATTTTAGAGGATGGTGTGGAAGCTCCCATCCAGCCTTTATCTAATGTTGGAAATATTGCTGAGACTAGTAGAATGACCCGCAGTGGTCGTCTATTTGCACCGATTGTTCGAGGAAATGATAATTCCGAAAAGAATGTTGTGGAAAGTATTGGAGATAAGAAGGCTGCAGGGGAATCCAGTGGTGTTACCCTGGAACAGGACATAGATGATATTTTGAAGATAATCAAAATGAGCGACTACCAAATTGTGGATCAGTTATTGTAGACTCCTTAAAAAATATCTATCTTAGCATTGTTGATGAATTTTGCTGCCCATAGAGAATCTTTAATGAGGGTGTTGGACCAGACCTTCATGGAGTATGACATGCCATTAGATCAATTCAGCAGTGTGGTGGGTAATATTACATCATGTAATAACCTAATCTTTTGTGACGATGAATTTTCTAACGAGGGGAGGAATCACAATTTGGCTCTCCATATATCCATGAATTGTAAAATCGATTCATTATCAAATATGCTGATTGATAATGGATCCGCCTTGAATGTGATACCAAGGAGTACACTGATGAAGTTGAAATATCAAGGGGCTCATATGCGCCCAAGTGGTATTATTGTCAAATCTTTCGATGGATCAAGGAAGTCGATTATTGGGGAGGTCGATCTGCCTATTCACATAGGCCCGCATCTGTTCCAGATCACTTTCCAATATTGTATCCGCATATAGTTATCTACTGGGAAGACCATAGATACATGAAGCAGGGGCTGTCACTTCCACTATGCACCAAAAGCTCAAGTTAGTGCGCGAAGGCAAAGTTGTTATTATAAATGAAGAGAAAGCATTACAGATATCTCATCTATCATCTTTCCGTGTCGTGGAGGAAGATGAAGCTGTTGTTGGGACGCATTTCCAGGCTCTATCTGTTGATAACATAAGGGAGAATGAGAATTTTATGGCTTCATTCAAAGATGCTCAATAGGTTGTGCGCAATGGTCTGAGTAAATTATGGGGACAGGTCGTTGATCCTCTAGTAAACAAGAACAAGACTGGTTTAAGATTCTCTACCAAGAATGGCAAAGGCGAAAGTTTGAAGTCAAAGTCTATTATGAGCAGCTATCATGATGTTTTCCGCAGCGGAGGCTATCTCCATCCAACTGTTTCTGGAGTTAATGCTATTAAGGAAGATGAAGAAGATCAGGAAATGCCGAGTTATGTGACGCCTGGAATTAGAATCCAGAACTGGGCCACTTATGATGTTCCCTTTTTCATCCATGTCTCAAAGTAATTTGTTTTTTCTTTGCAAAAAGATTTCATTCTGCCTAAGATGAAAGTTAATATTGTATGGGCTTATCTGTTATCTCTGATCATTAAAATCATAAATAAAAGTTGTCTCTGATTCTCAAAATTGTGTCTTTTATTTTTTCTGCTTTTTCATGGAAAATGATAATAATAAAAAACCATTTTGAATAGAATAATAATTGAAAATAAATCTTCATAATCACTTGATATATGTGTCAGTTTCTAAAAGCAATCACAAATCACATGTGCAGATTAATTAATAAACCTATTGAATACAATGACCCTGCACCCTCTCCCAACTTTGAATATCCTGTGTTTAGGACGAAAGAAGAAGAATATGATGAGATTACATAAGAGGTTTCACGGTTGCTCGAGCACGAGGAAAATGCCATTCAGCCGTATAAAGAGTCATTGGAAACAATTAATTTCAGTTCAGAAGAAGAGCCAGAGGAAGTCAAGATTGGAGCATCATTGCATCCTGATGTGAATAACATGTTGGTTGAGCTATTGAAATAGTATGCGGACAACTTTTCTTGGTCTTACCAATATATGCCAGGTCTAGATACTGATATTGTGGAGCATCATTTGCCTTTGAAGACAAAGTGCCCGCCCGTCAAGAAGAAGTTGAGAAGAACTCACCCTGATATGGCAATAAAAATCAAAGAAGAAGTCTTAAAGCAGATTAATTCCGGTTTTTTTGTGACATTAATGGATAGGCAACATTGTGCCCGTACCAAAGAAAGACGGAAAAGTCCACATGTGCATATATTACAAAGATCTAAATAAAGCTAGTCCAAAAGATGATTTTCCATTTCCACATATTAATATGTTAGTTAATAGCACATCAAAATTTAAAGTATTCTCGTTCATGGATGGACTTTCCAGATATAATAAAAAAAGGATGGCTTCTGAGGACATGGAAAAAACAATGTTTATCACACCCTGGGGAACATTCTGTTATAGAGTGATGCCCTTTCGGGTTGAAGAACACTGGTGCAACGTACCAAAGGGCTATGACAACCCTATTCCATGATCTGATGCACAAGGAAATTGAGGTATATGTTGATGACATGATTGCCAAATCACAGAGTAGAGAAGGGAATGTGGAAGATTTGTTGAAGTTATTTCAGTGTTTAAGGAAGTATCGTCTTCGCTTGAATCTAAATAAATGCACCTTCGGTGTCCGATCAGGGAAGTTATTGGGTTTTATTGTCAGCCAGAAAGGGATTGAAGTTGAACCCGATAAGGTCAAAGGGATCCAAGAAATGCCTGCGCCAAGGACGGAGAAGCAAGTTAGAGGCTTCCTTGGGCGCTTGAATTATATTTCCAGATTCATCTCCCACATGACCATAACATGTGAACCGATCTTTAAGTTGCTAAAGAAAGATCAAGGTTGTGTGTGGATAGATGATTGCCAAAGAGCATTTGAAAGTATCAAATAATATCTGCTTGAACCTCCTATCTTGCTCCCTCCCATTGAAGGACGACCATTAATCATGTATCTAACAGTGTTGGATAGTTCTGTGGGTTGTATTCTGGGACAACAAGATGAAACAGGAAAGAAAGAATATGCCATATACTACCTCAGTAAGAAATTTACTGATTGTGAGTCACGGTATTCTATGTTGGAGAAGACATGTTGCGCTCTGGCCTAGGCGGCAAAGAGGTTGCGACAATATATGTTGAATAATACTACTTGGTTGATTTCCAAAATGGATCCAATTAAGTATATCTTTGAAAAGCCTGCTCTCACAGGGAGAATTTCCCGCTGGAAAATGTTATTGTTCGAATACAACATTGAATACCACACTCAAAAGGCCATAAAAAGCAGTGTGTTGGCGAATTATCTTGCTCACCAACCGGTAGTTGACTATCAATATGTCAAGTTTGATTTCCCTGATGAGGATGTGATGTTCTTGAAAGCGAAAGATTGTGATAAACTGTTTCCTAGGGAAGGTCCAGATCCTGAATCTTGTTGGGGCATGGTATTTGATGGAGCAGTGAATGCTTACGAAAAAGGAATGGGTGCAGTGATCATCACTCCGCATGGATCACACATTCCTTTTACTACAAGGATGAAATTTTATTGTACTAATAATATGGCGGAGTATGAGGCTTGCATTATGGGTCTCGAGGAGGCCATTGATCTCAGAATCAAGGTTCTAGATGTGTACGGTGATTCGACTTTGATTGTTAATCAGATTAAAGGAGAATGGGATACTCGTCACCCTGGCTTGATCCCTTACAAAGATTATGCTAGAAGAATGTTACCCTTCTTCAACAAAGTTGAATTCCATCATATTCTAAGAGATGAAAATCAGATGGTGGATGCTTTGGCAACTCTGGCTTCTATGTATCAAGTGAATACTTGGAATGATGTGCCGCGTATTACGGTACGACGTTTGGATAGACTGGCTCATGTGTTTACAACAGAGGATGTGGTAAATGAAAAACCTTGGTATTCTGATATCAAGCATTTTCTTCGAACCCAGGAATACCCAATTGGTGCATCAAATAAGGATAGAAAGACATTGAGAAGGTTGGCAGGCAAATTGTTTCCTCAATGAAGATGTACTGTATAAAAGAAATCATGACATGGTCTTGCTCAGATGCGTGGATAGATACTAAGAAGACATGTTGATGCATGAGGTTCATGAAGGTTCATTTGGTACCCATGCCAATGGATATTCAATGGCAAAAAAGATGCTTAGGGAAGGTTATTATTGGCTGACAATGGAATCTGACTGTTACAAATTTGTGAAGAAGTGCCATAAATGCCAGATTTGTGCTGATAAAATTCATGTACCTTCGACACTTATCAATGTTATTTCTTCCCCATGGCCTTTCTCTATATGGGGTATTGACATGATCGGGATGATTGAACCAAAGGCGTAAAATGGACATTGTTTTATCTTAGTGGCAATTGATTATTTTACCAAATGGGTGGGACAACTTTATATGCTAATGTCACTAAACAGGTGGTAGTGCACTTCATCAAGAACAACCTCATATGTCAGTATGGTGTGCCAAGCAGGATTATCACTGACAATGGCTCAAATCTGAATAACAAAATGATGTCTGAACTTAGTGAGGAATTTAAGATTTTTCACCATAATTCATCTCCCTACAGGCCAAAGATGAATGGAGCTGTTGAAGCGGACAATAAGAACATCAAGAAGATAATCCAGAAAATGGTTGTTACTTATAAAGATTGGCATGAAATGCTCCCTTTTGCTCTGCATGGGTATCGAACATCTGTACACACTTCAATAGGGACAACCCTATTCTCTCTTGTATATGGAATTGAAGCAGTGCTCCCCATTGAAGTTGAGATTCCCTCTTTCCAAAACTTTGTTGAGGAAACGAAACTTCACTAAGGGAACAAAACTCTGTTGAAGAGTGCTTTGCTGGGGATTCCTGAACCCTTGGTATGCAACCATAAAGATAAATCTCGAAGATAGTCGAACAACATCAACTCCACCGGGGAATTGGAAGTTTCATCCAATCATCAACACTACCGAGGATGGTAAGGGGTTACTTAGAAATTAACACTCTTTCATGGAAGGAATGTCCTCTGTTCAACAGAGTAGTCGAATCTTTCTCTCATGACAAAATTAAGCTCTTCATTGATGTGTCAAAGAATTGTTTTGTATGCAGAATGGTGTTTATTATGGCAATGAAAACCCTGATGCGACAATTATGTAAACCTTGAAATTAAAATCCTTGAATGAAAAGATGTTGCATCTCTGTTGTGAATGAATCACTAGTTAGAGTGCAAAATTTCAAAACTTTTTCTTCTCTCTTTATTTTCTAACACGAACACTATGCAGGCGATAAGATATGGATATGTAATACATATTTGGAAGTTTAGGAAACGTTATCCTGTTGTAGTATGCTTTCAAGTTAAACCTACATTTCACTTAGGACTTTTAAGGTTGTAACATGGCCTGGTTCACGATTTTTAGAAAAAAAAGGTTTTTAAGGCTCAAGTTATTTGGTGCCCACCCCCTTCGTGATGTTCTCCAGTCCTAATTCAGTTAACTTGACACGGACATTCATCTCTCAAGAGTAGTTTATGGTGGTTGAGGAACCACATCAATTTCTTGGACACGACAGTCACTTAACCTTTGTTTTTTTGGTGTTCGATCACACAACTTTTCTTTTGATGAAGATTTTTATTAAATAATCTTTTTCTACCTTTCGGGATTTTCAAATTCTTTTTCGCTTTCCCTAACTTTTGTCTGGACAAATTCTTTTTGAATTTCAATTTGGATGTCCAGCGGGATGCCCTAACTTTTTCCTAAGCAACTTGTTTTCAAGTTTCGACTTAGCAGGGGATTTTTTTTGTTTATTTCTTATTCATATTCTCCTTTTCAAACAAGTTGTGTGACCCTAAGTCTTTGAACTTTTCGGAGGAAAGTGACTGCCTCATTCCTTGGTCGGAGTGGTATAACCTTTGTTGTATCGATTTGATATCGACCTTAGGATCTTTTTTTTTTTATTTTTTTTGAAGAAATAACCATTGTGGTTTTTATATTTTCCCGTCCTCATAGCGCGAGGGATAAAATATGGTGATCCTCAGATGGGACACTCCTTCTGATATTTTGAAGGTTCGATCATATTAACTGAATATCTACCCTGCCCCGGGTTAAAAATAAGGGTTTTTTCGAACAAAAAAGAAACTCCTACTTCGAAGGCTCAGAGGGGTTAACGAGGGTTTATCTCCCTTATATCTCCGGTGTTTGGAGATTGAAACAAGGCATGTACATTGTCAACAAGGTTCTACTCAAAAGCATACCATCAGAGATATCGACTTTAACTATCGTCATCCTTCCTCCAATCTTTTGACTAGGAAAAAGAGTTGGCACAGTTGGTATCAAAATTCCAGAAAATCATTTAAAGAGTGATAATGAATTGTTTAAGTAAAAACAAAAGAATTACTTCAAGGCAAACATATTCAGTGCATTAGGGTTGACACTAAAAAACAAACAAGTTCCTACATGAAAACAATGTTAAAACAGATAGTCAAGATACACATGAAAATGTAGTAGATGAAAATGCCACCATGGAAGAGAATTGACTCCATCCAGACTTGTCAATCTTGACGATGCACTACAATCCTAACAGTATCCTGACCTATGACCTCTATATTATGAATATAATTTGCAAATGGTTTTCTTTCATTTGTCTTTCCGAAGAAATGAGCATTCAAAGGGGAGAGGTAAACCTTTGCCACCAGTACGGAGCCATGAAACAACTTAGTAAAATATCCACAAGAAAGTAGCTGGGTACCATCAAGAAGAAAATTAACATGCACATTGCATAGTGTTGTACCCCAAAATTTTCCATCCCCATATTTCTCAACACATGGCAAGTGATGTCCCCAAATTGCTCAAGGAAGTTCAAGAGTTGACCATACAAGCTCTCTCCTAAGGCAGTCTACCTCAAATTAGGGTTTCATTTTTCATCAGGATATATGAACCACAAAGGACTCAAATACTCACCATTGTCCTAATATGTTCTCAAGATCATCCATGTCAAGTTTCAAGCCTTGCAGAGGAAGTTTGCTCAGTCAATTGCTCAAAGGCCTGAAAATCGACTGTGCTAGGTCAGAAGTCAACTATGGCCCACATACAGTCAAACTTCAAGATTTTTGGTCAACATACTCATTTTTAAGTATTATTCATCATTTTATCAAGGGTTGATCATGAATCCTCAAGGACTGCTCACAATTCATCAAAACCCAAAAGTTGCTAAATTAGGGTTTTGTAGGAAAAGTCAACTCAACTTTGACCAAGCATAACTTTCTCATACTTTATCAGAAATGACCCATCCAAAGCTCATTTTGAAGAGGATACAATTCACTACAATTCATATTCATCTCCCAAGTTCAGAATATGCAATCACAAAAATCCATGAATTTTGACATTATAGGTCATTTTGAAAAGTCAACAAAAATACCTTTTGGGTCAAAGCTTCATACATGAACATGGAAGACATAATTTGAGATGGGACCAAAAGGGTTGCTTAGGATACATCTTAAGCTTTCTAAAAAGTCAAATAAAACCTCTCTGGGGTCAAAATTGAGAGAGTTATGTATTGGCCAAGTTGACCATTTTTGCAAAATTGCCAAAAGATAAATGTGCTCAAATTTGCATTTTTTGTCAAATGGACCTAGTTTTTCATGATTGAATCTTGCTTATGACATGGTCCAAGATCCAAATCAGCACCCAAACACCTTTTTCTTTATTTGTTTGTTTTATTTTGATTTTTATCATTTAAAATTCAAATTAAATCAAATAAATAGCAAAAAATATCAAAGATTTGTTTTGTGACCAGATTTTGGGTGGAATCAAATCCAATTATGCTGGAAAATCATATCGAAAACGTGCAAAAATAAATTGAACCAAAATTTGCATGATTTGGATTGATATGGAAAGATATCATACAAGGATAAAGACCAAATCAAATCTTCATAATGGACAAGATTCAGCTCATTTTTGTTGACCTAATATGTTGCATTACATATACATAAGGGATCCAAGGCAAGAAAGGAGGTTAACAGTCGTGCAGAGCCAAGAACAAAACTTCAAAATTTTAAGAAAAAATGGTGATCCAATTTCAATCCTAGAGGCCAATTCGATCCATTCTCACAATACCAACAGACTCCTAGACATCTCTAGAAGGAATTTCAATCAATTGCAAGCTTTATCACGCCTGGAATCGTAGGTACAGAGCCACAATTTGTCTCAAAATTTTGATTTCGTTTTCATTGATTTAAGCATCATTAGCATGTTTGATTCATATATTCTTGTTTATCATTGATTTTGCAAGCTTTTGGTATTGTTTAATTGCGTTTTTAGTACAGGAATCAAGAGATGCCATAGTTAGGGTTTCGTGTTCTTGTTTACGGTTTTTTTATGCAGGAAAAATTGGGCGTTAATTCTGGTATACTCGTGAGAATGATACGAGTTGATTGGTACCAGCCATGGTCATTTATCTTGAGCCTATGCAATTTTGGAGATGGACAAGGTTATACCTACAGCAAAAGTCTGTAGGTAAAAGCTTGATTTGCTAAGACGACGGAGAGAGGAAGAAGAAGCTGGCGTGGCAACGTATGATTCGCTTATTTGAATTTCGCGCACTGGGTTGGCTCCACTAGTTTTGTTTTACATATTATAATCTTTTTTTATTTTATTTACAAGTTAACATGCTAGCTCAGATGGTTGGGGAGAAAGCCTTTGATGCACACGTCCTGGGTTCGATCCCAGGCGTGTGCATTTTATCATTTTCTTGGTTATTTCAGGTAGATCCCATGCAATGCAGTAGCATACGCCTACCATACGCTCTTGTGTTCCACCATCATATCAATCAGCCAGTTGGATCCAACGCTCAGGTAGAAAAAGACCTACCATGCGCCTCAAGTCAACGCGCGCACTGGATCAAACAAAGTCAAGCAGACCTTAGCTATCTGGGCCCAGAAAATTCAGATTCCAACCCCCATGTTTGCTAATACACAGGCGCATCTCATCTTTCTTTCTTTATTTTTTTTAATTCTTTTAATACTTTCTCTAATTTTTTTTAATTCACTAATTAATCTCTTTTTCATAAAATCATAAAAAAATCAAGAGATCAAAATTAGAATTAGACTTTTTTTATCAAAATTAATTTTGTTAATTTAATCTAATTAGTTTAACTTAGGGAAACTTTAATTTATTTTCACAATTAAAATTAAATTAGAAATTAGGTTAACTTTTGATTTATTTTATTTTCTCTTTTTCCCAAATAGATAAAAAAACACAAAAATATGCTTTTAGATGAATTAATTAATTTATTTTTCTTAATTTAAAATTAATTAGAATTAGGATTTTCCTTTAATTTAACTATTTCATTATTTTCTTAAAAAAACATGACAAAAACATTTTTTAATCAATCGCAATTAGGTTTAGTCAAGGGTCAAAACCCTAGTCGTTTCGTATTTGATTCATTGCGTATATTATTATTTATTTTTTCAATATTTTTGTAACTGTTCATGGTTTGTAATAGTTAATTTAGGACTTTTACTTATCGCGTTTTTCCCCCTGGGTTTTTGGCTATGTAATTAATCCCCCTCCTCGAAGCCTTGTAATATCGTAGATTTGTTTTCTCGCATTTTTAATTCCCTCAAATATTTAACTGTCTAGATGTATGCTAATAGGATTGTATGACAAGAATGCATGACAAATTAATATGGTTAGAAAACCCTAATGTGCAAAGATTAAATAACTGAAAACAAATCACTCGCACATATCACTCCTAGGGTATACTCTCACTTCGGTTGCCTTCGGTAAACGATCATTAAGCATAGGGTGTCTTAGTGGTTGCCCTCCTGTCTAAAAAAGATCAAAAGTCCCTTTCGAATGTCACCTCGGAAATGTTGCCTCAGAAATGTTGCCTCGAATAGGATCTTAAGACTCTAGGGTTGTTACTAAGGTGTCCTAATATTGCTTTAGTGATCGTACGTCCCTTTCGAAATGACCCTTACAACTCCAACGACGGTGCTGCCTATTTCTCAATAGTAGGATGGCATTATCTAAAGGAACAAGAATAGAAATGATCTTTTTTTCGAGTAGGTAGATGCTAGTAGGTACTTGCTCAAATCAAAACGTTTCACACTTACACCTTTCAAACAAACTTTGAAAACAAACTTCAGCACACCTTTGAGGACTGATACAAGGGTTATCATGAAGTTAAACTTTTCAAAAACAAAGCACACACACAAGAAATTTTAAAAATATGAGCAAGTACCTAAGAGCCCATGGAAAACCATGGATGGAAAGGGTGCTAACACCTTCCCTTTCTATAATCTACCCCCCGTACTCAGAAACATCTCGAAAAAGGATTTTTTCTGTACTTTTTTCATTTCCAATTGGATGAAATAAAAGTCGGTGGCGACTCTTGCTTACCGCGACATTTTGCGAATAAAAAAAACGCAAACCAGTGTCAAATAGTCGGTTCTGCCACCGTATCATAGAACTGGAGACTCTGTTGGGGATTTAATAAGTGGGGTATACCTTAGGATCTAGTTCATCATAATTTCTTCACTTGATTGCTTTGTTTTCTTTACTTTTAAGGGTTTTGTTTGGGGTTACTATAGATCCTAACCCGAATCTGGGGAATACCTTTTAGGTAAGTAGCAATAGACTGTGAGGGAACTGTACGGCATAGAACGATGGTTAAAGCAGTAGCTACGTTAGTGTGGCACATTGGTTGGTACTGGTATCCCTTGTGGAGAAACGAGGAGAATACGGGGCCGCTGCGTGGTGTCATTAAGCATCAACTGACCTTAGAACCTTTAATCGCCCAACTTGGCCATTAGAAAGTAGTGAGATAGCCGGCCTCAGTGTAGAGCTAAAAACTGGTTGATACTCGATGCTACACTCATTGAGACCATACTCTCGGAATAGTTCCGCCTGCAAGAAAAGATTG
Source organism: Vicia faba (assembly GCA_948472305.1). Lineage (NCBI taxonomy): Eukaryota > Viridiplantae > Streptophyta > Magnoliopsida > Fabales > Fabaceae > Vicia > Vicia faba. The sequence goes on along the minus strand of OX451739.1, from coordinate 1,081,004,122 downwards.
CGTGAGCTGAAACCATGACCGATGGAGGATGGTCAGTGATATTGAGATCCTCTAGAACCCGGTTACTTTTTTCTAGGACAGGTTGAAACCAACTTAACTTCAAGAGGGTACTACCTTTGACCTCATGCAAGCCTTAAACCTAAGGGTTTTGTGTGATTTGACTATGTTTGCAATACCTGTTGTTTTCTATACCTGTGGTTTATCATGACATCATGCATCATAACATGGCATTCATGCTTCATTACACTAACCATTTCAAAGACCAAGGGAATTTATCTTTGTTCTGTTTTGCAGATCATTGCTTCCGTGCCTAGAAATACCATCCGAGTCAACTTTGTTCAAATACCTGCCCAACTTAATGAGTTAGCATCAAGAGTTTCTGAAACGTCTACTTTCATTAAGAGACACAGTCAACTTCTCAGCCTGGTTACTTCAAACCTTGATGAACAGATGATGAGCGTACTATTTTAGTTCTTCGATCCCAAGCATCATTGCTTCACCTTTCCAGATTACCAGCTGGTACCCACCTTGGAAGAGTTCTCTCATCTATTGGGCATATCCATTCTTGAGCAGGTACCCTTCACAGGTATGGAAGAAGTTCCTAGGCCAAAAGACATCGCCTCAGCTTTGCATTTGAAACGGACTGATATGATATCCAATTGGGAAACTCGAAGCGGCGTCGAAGGTTTTCTAGCCAAATTTCTGATAGACCAGGCTCAACCATATTGGGATGATTTGGATTTTCAGGCTTTTGAAGCTATCTTGGCCCTTCTTATCTATGGTTTGGTTCTCTTCCCTAACCCGGACTCCTTTGTAGATGTGAATTCTGTCAAGATTTGCCTTTCTTGCAACCCTGTGCCTACCTTTCTTGGAGATATCTTGCATTCCCTCCATTCCCGTACTATGAAGAGAAGAGGGACTTTCATGTGCTGCATGTCGTTGTTGTCAAGGTGGTTTATTTCGCACCTCCCTAAGTCTGTGATGATGAACGAAGAAGGTTTGGGTTGGTCCTACAGAATAATGTCACTTACTCATACAAATATTCTTTGGTGTTCCCGGGCTATGGAAGACACTGCTATTATTGACCATTGTGGGGGGTACCCTAATGTCCCATTGCTTGGTATTCGAGGGGGTATCACTTACAATCCTTGTCTAGCTTTGTGACAATTTGGTCGTGCTCGAAGAGATGGTCCCCATGAGTTACTTCTTGAGGACATTGTATTTGACTATAAGGATGACATTAAGGAGCATCGCCGGAGGTTCATACAAGCTTGGGGCATGATAAACAGATCTGACCTCGAAGAGTTGGGACCGAAGACTTCCCTTCCTATGCAGCCTTATCTCCAATGGGTCCGATCTCGTGCCCAGAAGCTTGGGATGCCTTATGATGCCGTGTTACCAGTGATTGTGGAGCCCACTAATGAAGAAGGAATTCCTTACACGGTTATCTACCCTTACATGCCCACTCATCCTGGGGAGTTACAAAGGTCTTGGATTCAGCTGAAGAATGAGAGGGACACTTACCGTGAGCAGTACCATGAGCAAGAAAGGAAGGTTTTGAAGCTCACCAGGAAGCTCGAGGAGGAAAGAGTGATCAATAACTACATCAGCACAAAGAGGAAGCGTCCATGGGACTTTTGATTTTGCTTTTTCTAGTTTTAGAGTTATTTTATTTACTTCTTTGTAACGCCTTAAAGGCATTATTGAACCTTTCAAAGTTAAGCTAATAACGTTTTATTTATTTTTGGTTTACAAATTTAAATCTCCCAAAGTCTTTGAAATTATTACATGCGCATCCCATTATCACGCACATCATTACAGGTACTACTACAGGTTTCTCATCTTCTTTGCTATTTATTTAAGCAGAAATGTCTTCCGATCAAGCCATCAAAGATCTTCAGGAGCAGAACGCCCAATTCTAACAGATGTTCATAAGTCTGGCTAAAGGGCAAGAGGATCTAAAAACCCTTATTCTAAAAGAGAAGAAGAAGAAGAAGAAGACTGGTATTCTGAACATGGGTAGAAGGTTCGGAGAAAGGTTGAAGCATCAAACTGATCTGAGCTCTTCATCCAAGGACGGGGAGAACCAAGAAAGGGAAAAGGACCCCAATCCTGTCGTTTCTGACAGTGATACTGATTACGATGATGAGTAATATCCTCCTACTGAGGATAGGTACAAGCAGCTAGAAGACCGTCTGAGAGCTATGGAAATTCAGAAAATACCTGGTTTGGATTTCGGAGAATTGGGACTGGTATCGGGAGTGGTCATCCCCCATAAATTCAAAGCTCCGGTTTTCGCCAAGTATGATGGAGTGTCATGCCCAAAGCTCCATCTCCGCTCTTACGTCAGGAAAATTCAGCCCCACACCGCTGATAGGAATTTGTGGGTGCATTTCTTTCAAGATAGTCTGTCAGGGACTCAGCTTGAATGGTTCTACTAGTTGGAAGGAGCCAGTGTCTGAAATTGGGAAGATCTTGCCGCTGCTTTCTACAAGTAGTATCAGTACAACGACGACCTTGCTCCCACTCGTACTCAACTCCAGGGTATGTCCATGGGTGCAGATGAAGGTTTTAAGGACTATGCTCAGAAATGAAGAGATTTAGCTGGAAGAGTTCAACCCCCGTTATCTGATAGGGAGTTGGTTGACATGTTTCTGGGGACGCTGTTTGGTCCGTTTTTCAATCACTTGATTGGCAGCTCGTCATCTGGTTTCAACGAGCTGATTTTAACTGGAGAGAGAGTAGAAGCTGGAATTCAAAGTGGTAAAATACAGAAGGATGCCTCTTCGAGTTCGGTAAAAAATCTTTTCACTGGTAAGAAGGAAGCTAGTGCAGTCTATAGCCCGAGGGGCCAAAACAGACCTAAACACCGTCAAACGGTAAATACTGTAGTAATACCAAGACCCACAGTTTCTCCCTAACACAACAATCAACAAAGGGTGTAAATACCACAACGGCAGTTTACCCGCATCAACATGACTTTGGTTGAAGTTTTTCCTCATCTGTTAAAATCCAACTTGGCAACCTTGAGAGAGGCTCCCAAAAATCCAAACACTACTTCTCCCAGATACAATCCCAAAACACGGTGCGCCTACCATTCTGAGAGTCCTGGCCACGATACAAATGATTGCTGGGCTCTAAGAAACAAAGTACAAGATTTTCTCGAAGCCAAGGAGATAGAGTTTGATGCTCCAGAAAAGCCGAATGTTATAACTGCTCCCATGCCCAAACACGGTTGTAGAGTCAATGTTGTTGACACTGATTTGTTTGTGACCTCTATTGAAGAAATTTCTACTCCTCTTATAACTGTTAAGAAGAATTTGTTGTTGGCCGGTTTATTTCCGGGCTATGGTGAGGGTTGCCGCATGTGTTCAATTATGCCTACTGTTTGCTGTTTGTTGAAGTCAGGTGTTCAACGCCTGATGGATAATAAAGAGATTTTGTTCGAGAAGACTATGACTCCTGTTGTTCCCAATGAAGATGTTGCCGTTATAACCATTTCCACCAATCCTTCCAAGGTTTCCTCGAGAAAACCTGTTAGGATTACACCTGTTCAAAGAATTGCTCCATTAATAATCACTGTTCCTGGTCCCATCCCGTACACCTCAGATAAGTCTGTCCCATGGCATTACGGTGCTGACGTGTATTATCATGGTATTAAGCAAGATCTGAAGATTGAAGAATCTGATACTGATGTCAGTAATATTTTCGGGACTAGTAAGGTTACTCGAAGTGGAAGGGTCTTCTCTCCCGAGATTTCCCCGAAGACTATCATCAAACCTACTATTATCCCAACTGTTGCTCCAACCAGCACTCCTGACATTTCTCCTGTTCCCACTCCGGTTATTACACCTGCTACTATTCCTGTTCTTACTCCAGTTATCACCCCTGCTGCTGAGCCATCTGGGACTTGGGGAAAAGAAATTATAGGTGAGCCTACCCGGACGGAGGCACCTAAGAAAATCGTCGTGGAAACCTCTAAACAAGAAATAAAGGAAATACTAAAAATTATCAATAAAAGCGACTACAATATGGTCGAACAGCTGGGGCAGACCCCGTCAAATATTTCCATGTTGTCTCTGCTATTGTGTTCTGAATCCCATGCGAAGGCTTTGATTGCATTTCTCAAGACTGCGCATGTGCCGCAGGAAACTTCAGGAGATCAGTTCAAAGATTGTGTGGCCAGCCTGACTGCTGACAATGGGCTAGGTTTTTCAGATGCGGATCTGACCCCTAAGGGGAGGAATCATAATGATGCTCTGCATGTCTCGATTGAGTGCAGGGGCACCACTATGGCTCATGTGCTGGTAGATACCGGGTCTTCACTGAATGTTCTACCGAAAAAGGTGTTGGACCGTTTGGATTGCAAGGGTTGACTCTAAAGCCGAGTAACATTGTGGTAAGGGCTTTTGATGGATCAAAGATAATGGTGCATGGAGAGGTGGTCATCCCTGTCAAAGTGGGTTCTCAGACTTTTGGGTCCACCTTCTACGTAATGGATATCAAGCCATCTATTCTTACTTGCTGGGTTGTCCTTGGATCCATAGGGCTGGGGAAGTTACTTCCACGCTCCATCAAATGCTAAAGTACACGGTGAAGGGGAAGATTGTCATAGTGCAAGGTGAAGAAGAGTATATGGTGAGTCATCTCAATTCCTTCCGCTACGTGGAGATGGATGGGGAATTCATAGAAACTCCTTGTCAGAATTTCGAAGAGGTCCCTCAGTTCTCGGCATCAACTTAAGTTACTACCAACAAACCTCCACTAAAGATGGCTTCTCTCAAGGATGCCAGGGTTGTAGTTGAAGAAGGTGGGTGTACCAATTGGGTTCAGCTCCCTGATTTCACTCACAAAATTGACAAATTTGGTTTGGGCTTTACTACAGGGGCTCAAAGGGCTGTTAGGCGCGCGCGGGCTGGAAGACCTCCTCTACACATCAACAATCGAGGAGTTAATGCAATTGAGGACAGTGAAGAAGATTCAGACATCGACAGATGGATCTACCCAACAACCAACGGTGGACCGAATAACTGGACGGCTAGGGACTTCATACCTATTTCTTTTATTCCGCAGTAATTGACTTTTGTTTTAAGATTTGTAATAAACAGTTTGAAACTTTATGGCCCGGTGCCTTGCACGAGGCACCTTGGCTTTGCTTGTGAGGGCTTATTATTTGTCATTTCATATATCATTAATAAAGCATTGGACGTTTCTTGCATACAAAATTTTGTGCTCCTTGTTTTTCTTTTTTGTCTCTCACTTTATCAAAACAGCTATTCTATTACACACACTCACGTATCATACTACAGATCCATATCCACCCTGGATCCCATTGATAACAACTCTGCTACTACCAGTTATGACTTCAAAAATCCGATCAACCAAGCCAAGGATGAAGGTGAGGATGATTGTGAGGTGCCTGGAGAACTTGCTAGACTATTACAGCAGGAAGAAAGGGCCATACAGCCTCATGAAGAGCCAGTTGAGTCAGTGAATTTGGGTACAGAGGAAGACAGGAAAGAGGTTAAGATAGGTGTGAATCTGGAGCCTAGTGTCAAACAACGGTTAATACAGATGCTACACGACTATGTTGAGATCTTCGCCTGGTCCTATGAAGAAATGCCTGGTTTGGACACTGATATTGTGGTACATCGCCTGCCGACTAAAGAAGACTGCCCTCTGGTAAAGCAGAAGGTTCGCCGTATGCACCCTGAAATGTAAAAGAAAATCAAGGTAGAGGTTATAAAACAGTTCAACGCAGGGTTCTTAGCTGTCACTTCTTATCCGCAGTGGGTTGCCAATGTCGTTCTGGTGCCTAAGAAGGATGGTAAAGTACGGATGTGTGTGGACTACAAAGATCTGAATAGGGAAAGCCCCAAGGATGACTTCCCGCTTCCTCACATTGATGTTCTAGTCGACAACACCGCGCAACATAAGATCTTCTCCTTCATGGATGGTTTCTCTGGCTACAACCAGATCAAGATGGCTCCTGAAGACATGGAGAAGACAACCTTCGTTACAGAGTGGGGCACCTTTTGTTACAAGGTAATGCCTTTTGGGTTGAAGAATGTTGGGGCAACTTATCAGCGCGCCATGGTCACTTTGTTCCACGATATGATTCACCATGAGATCGAGGTTTATGTTGATTACATGATAGCCAGGTCCCAGACCGAGGAAGAGCACCTTGATCATCTCCAAAAACTGTTTGACAGGTTGAAGACGTACAAGCTGAGGTTGAATTCGAACAAGTGTACCTTCGGGGTAAGGTCTGGTAAGCTTCTGGGTTTTATTGTCAATGAAAAAGGTATTCAGGTAGACCCTGCAAAGGTAAAAGCCATACAAGAGATATCGGCTCCCCGCATAGAGAAGGAAGTTAGAGGCTTCTTGGGACGTCTGAATTACATCGCCAGATTCATTTCACATCTGACTGCTACTTGTGAGCCAATCTTCAGGCTGTTGAAGAAAGATCAAGTGGTAAAGTGGAATGATGAATGTCAGACCGCTTTCGAAAGAATCAAGGAATACCTTCAAGAACCCCCAATTTTGATGCCTCTGGTTGAAGGAAGACCTTTGATATTATACTTTACAGTGCTAGACAGTTCAATAGGGTGTGTACTGGGGAAACATGATGAGTCTGGTCGAAAAGAGCATGCCATTTACTACCTTAGCAAAAAGTTTACCGACTGTGAGACCCGATACTCATTGCTCGAGAAAACTTGCTGTGCTTTGGCATGGGCTGCTCGCCGGCTGAGACAGTATATGCTGAGTCACACTACCTTGTTGATATCAAAAATGGATCCGATCAAATATATTTTCGAGAAGCCCGCCTTATCCGGTAGAATAGCAAGATGGCAAATGATTTTAACCGAGTACGACATCCAATACACAACCCAAAAAGCAATCAAGGGGAGTGTGTTGGCGGATCATTTGGCGCATCAGGCCGTGGATGACTACCAGTCCATGAATTTCGAGTTCCCGGATGAGAATATCATGTTGATAACCGATTACGAAGAACTTGGACCGGATGAAGGACCCGAGGAGGGATCCTGATGGTCTATGTATTTTGATGGAGCCTCAAACGCATTGGGTAACGGTATTGGCGCTGTAATCATATCTCCTGAGGGATGTCATGCTCCGTTCACCGCCCGATTATGTTTTAACTGCACCAACAATATAACAGAGTATGAAGCGTATTTCATGGGTCTTCGAGCTGCTATTGACCTGAGGATTAAGTTCTTGAGTGTATTCGGAGATTCTGCTCTGGTGATAAGTCAGATCAAAGGAGAGTGGGATACAAAGCACCCGAATCTTATTCCTTACAAAGAGTATGTACTGACATTGCTCCCACACTTTGAGGAGATAACCTTTGAACATTTCCCACGAGAAGAGAACCAGTTGGCAGACGTGCTAGCTACCATGTCTTCTATGTTCAAAGTCAGGTGGGACAATGAGGCTCCCCCAAATTACCATTGAGAGGTTGGACGAACCCGCGTACTGTTGTGACATTGAGATTGAAGAGGTAACAGATAAACCTTGGTTTCACGAGGTAAAGAGGTATCTTGAGGCTCAAGAATACCCCGAGGGGGCATCTGTTAATGATAAGAAGTTTCTGAGAAGGTTCGCTGCGAAGTTCTTCATCAGTAATGGAATCCTCCATAAGCATAACCGTGATTCAACCTTACTGTGATTAGTAGACAAGAGCGAGGCAGAAAGGATCATGGCAGCATTACATGAAGGCACCTTCGGAACCCATTCTAGTGGACATACCATGGTAAAGAAAATCCTAATGGCAGGATACTACTGGTCCACTATGGAAGCTGTTTGTTATCATCATTCTCGAACCTGTCATAAGTGCCAAGTCTATGCTAATAAGGTGCATGTACCTCCAGTTCCCCTAAATGTTTTGACGACTTCCTGGCCTTTTGCGATGTGGGGCATCGACATGATCGACGAGATCAAACCTACTGCGTTTAACGGGCATCGTTTCATTCTGGTGGCTATTGATTATTTCACGAAGTGGGTTGAGGCAACTTCCTTTGCTACAGTAAACAAGAACGTCGTGGCACGGTTCATCCGACACAATCTGATTTGTCGATATGGTGTACCAGAGAGGATTATTACTGACAATGGTACAAATCTCAACAACATAATGACCACCGAGCTTTGCAAGCAGTTCAAGATTCAACATCATAACTCTTCTCCCTACCGGCCGAAGATGAATGGGGTTGTTGAAGCGGCTAACAAGAACATCAAGAAGATTGTGCAGAAGATGACGATGAAATACAAAGACTGGCACGAGATGTTACCATTCGCTCTTCATGGGTACCTTACCTCAGCACAGACGTCGACAGGGGCAACACCCTAATCTTTAGTGTATGGCATGGAGGCAGTCCTACCCATTGAAGTCCGGATACCCTCTCTCAGGATTATGAAGGATGAGGGTTTGAACAAAGACGATTAGATCCAAACCCGACTTGATCAGCTGAATCTAATCGATGAAAAGAGACTCACTGCTATCTATCATGGTCAGACGTATCAAAAGCGAATGATCAAGACTTTTAACAAGAAAGTTAGACGTCAAGAATATCAAGTCGGGGATCTAGTGATCAAACGCATCATACTACCGCAAGATGATCCCAGGGGCAAATGGACCCCCACATACGAAGGGCCATTTGTGGTTAAGAACATTTTCTCGGGAGGAGCTATGATTTTAACCACCATGGATGTGACGACTTTCCTCACCACGTCAATGCAGACATAGTGAAAAGATACTACGCATAATCAAAGACCCGCTAGGTTGACTGGCCTAGGAAACAATAAGGGCTTCCCGGCGAACCAAAAGGGTTCGGGCAAAAGTAAGGGATGAAAATGAAAAAACTATACACCCGGCAAGTTGAAAACCTGAAAAGGCGGCTTGGGCAAAAAAGGGTATCTCGGTGGACTAAAAACCCGAAAGGGCGGTCCAGGAAAAAATTAGGGATTGAAGCGTAACACTATGTCTCATTGGATCATCTTGAAACTAGACTTCGGTATCAACTATCAAGCTTGGACAACGCCAATCAATCTGGTCCACCTTCGGCCAAGTAGCAAAGTGATGAGACGCTTGAAGATATAAAGGCAATAGCAGAGTTAGAACCCAATGGGATTTTTTCACATAGCTGTTTTTCTTTCTATTACACAAATTGTAATTTCTTTCGGCGGTGTTCTCTTACTGGGACGTCAGCCTCCTTGTACAAAACGCCTATTACAGGCCAACTTCAAAAATTAATACAATTCATTTTCACAAGAAATTTCAACTTGTTTTTTCTTTTTCTATTTTGTTTTGCAAGAACGTCCAATGATTCATTATTGATATATGCATTTGAAAATAATGGTTTGCTCATAAATATTTACATAAGAAACAAAATACAATTACTCATAATTCTAGGAACAGGGACAAACAAGAAGTGCCCAAACCTTACAGTTACTCTGCCCATCAGGTACCAGGATAGAGCCAGCTTTAGAACATGAGTAGTGGTACATACACTCCCCACAAAGTAAAAGGGTATCCAAACATAGTAATGTTGGCTGTCCCGAATAGGACACAACTCTCCCCAACTAAGGTTCACAATCGCGAGCGAGTCAGTAAATTTCTCCCCAAGAAGAGTTTATTTCTCTCACAAGCAGAAATTCAATCTCTGACAGAATGCATTATCACCAGCAACAGAAATTCATCCCCAGTTGAGTTTACTTCTCCATATCAGCAGATCTATCAACAGAGTATCTCCTCTCCAATAGAGTTATTCCCTGCAGAGTTACCCTCAGACAGAGTCTCGCCCGGCAGAATATTTACCAGCCAAAGGGAAAATCCCCAGCATAGTCATCGTTGTTCACCATCCCTAACAAAAGCAGAGGAACTATGGTTTGTTACAGCAGTCAAGAATACCATTTCTCACACTCTCCAAACAGCAGTCCGAGATTTATTTTCCCGGATTCAGATTATTACGTCAGCATTTCATGTTCATACATCATGACATATGCATACTGTGATCGGTGGATCTGGAACTGACTGTTTTAAAGCTGGTTCGCGAAATGCCGCGGAAGCAAGAGTCGCCACCGTCTTTTATTTTCTCCAAGTGGAAAGGACAAAAGCACAGAAAAATTCCTTATAGAGATTGCTCTCGGTTCGGGAGGTAGGTTATAGAAAGGGAAGGTGTTAGCACCCTTTCTATCCATGGTTATCCATGGGCTCTTAGATACTTGCTCACTTGTGTTTTCAAAAATGGTTTGTTTGCTTTTCAACTGTGGGTTTTAAAAAGTTTCTTTGAAAATTCCAGTTCGACTCTTGTATCGGTCCTCAAGAGTGTTTGAAAAATTTGCTTTCGAAAGCTTTTTGAAAAGGTGTCGGTGTGAAAAGTATTTTTTTGAATTGTTTTGAAATTAGAGCAAGTATCTAGAGTCGTCTACCTACCCTAAGGAATTCGTCTGTGTAAATGTCCTTTAAAGTAGTGCCATCCCACCATTGAGAGGTAGGTAGCACCACCGTTGGAGGTGTTCGGGTCAATTCGAGGTTCGGGACATGGTGATCACCAGAGCAATGGGAAGACACCTTAGAAGCTACCCTCATGCCAGGTTCCCGGATCATGAGGACTTACTAAGACATCCTCTACTCGACGATCACCTTTCGAGGCAAGGCAACAGTGAGGCGTACCCTAGGGGTGGTGTGTGATTTGTGTGTCATGTTCAGTTATTTTGTCTTATTCATGTCAAGGTGATCTATGCGTTTGTTTTTGTTTAGACATTCATTCTTGCATGCATTTGTTAACAGTTAAAAATTGCGAGAAAGGTAAAATTCTAAACTATTACAAAGGCACGGGTCCACATCGCCAAAATTTCCAGAACCCGATTTGACAGAAAAATAAAGAATTAAAGAGTGCGAGAAAGTATGAAATTACACGGCTTTGGGAGAGGTACATAAAAATTATACGAAAAGAAAATAAATGCGCGATTTGAATTAAGATTGGAAACGAGGGCGTTGGACCCTTTTTGATGAGATTAGATTAAATTATTAAATTAAAGAAAAAGAAATTATTTTTGGTTTTTGGTATTTAGGAGAATTTAATGCAATTAAAACCTAATTCTACAATTTTTATTTTATTATGAAAACATATTAAAGTTTAACCTAAAATTAACCATAATTAATTAATGCGATTTGATTCATAAAAATAAATAGTTAATTATTAGTGAAAGGAAAAGAAAAAGGATAAAAATTAATTAAAACTAATTCTACCAATTTTAAATTATTTAAGAAAATGTTAGGATTTAAACCTAAATTAGAACTAAAATCAATTAAAGTTATTTATTTACAAAAATACTAATTAAATAAATATATTTAATTTTTAACTTTTTCTGATTTTTTTATTGTTTTTTATGTTTTTTTTTTATGAAAAATATTAAATTAAAGGAATTAATATATAAAAGAAAAAATTGAATCAAATAAAAAAAAATGGTGAGAAGGACATTGCAAACCTAGGGGGGTCTGTCCCCAAATTGGAGGGCTTTAGTCAGTAATTCAGGCCCAATTATCCCTAGCCCCATTGACCTTTTCAGCTAGCATGTATGGGCGTTGACTGAGGCACACCCTAGTCTTCAGATCCTGGCCTTTGATTGAATGCAATGGGACGCGTGGACGCTTGATAACGTGGATAGATGGTAGATGCTAGCATTGAAATTGTACACAAGTGTTAACTGAAAATAATATGGAAAGAGTGAGGACGTGGGGCTCGAACCCAGGTCCTGGAGATTACCAACGTACACGCTTGCCAACCATGCTGCTTTGTTTATCTGTAGATAATATAATCAATAAACATAATAAAATAAACAAACGTTAATGCTCTTTTTTCCGCGCGAAATTTTGAACGGACCAACCAATGCTCTACACATCATCGTCTTCTTCCTTAGTGCGCTTTTCCCTGAAACATACAAAAGGTTAGCGGGGGTTTTTAACCCCCCCAAAACATGCTTGATTTGATAATAGCGATTAGGCCGTCCGGCCACATAAATTAGGCGCGAGGGTCCTGTTCTCTTCGTCCAAGCACGCTGATTATGGTCATGGCATTGGCATGTTCCAATTTTTCCATATTCAAAAACCCCTAATTCGAAAACTGAAAAACCCTAATATCCAACAATGGTGAAATCGCGTATGGATGATAAAAATGCAATCAAATTACACAGTTAGCATCAGAATCTATCAATTAGTCAGAATCCATAAGAAAAATGCAATGAATGTGCTTGAAAATCAAAATACGATTATGCATATTATGTGAAAAAATTTGATTTTTGTATACCAATTCAAAGGGCTATGCGTATGGAAAGCTATCCAGTTAGACTCAGTGATGTCCTAGGAAGGTAATGGGATGAATTTATTGGCTTGAATCGACCTAGAAGATGGTTTTCAGATTTGAGTTTTTCTTGAAAAATTCCAAGTTTGTTTTTTGGTATATGGCGCAGCTTGGAGTCCCTGGGCACGAGGGTTAGCATGTGTATATGTATATGAGTGATTAGGTTAAGAATTTGATCAAAAGAAATCCATGAATTGATGAAACAAATATTTGATTTTTATGGCATTAGCTTTCAAATCTTTTTCATGCAAACTTCTACCAAATCATGACAAATCATATTGATTCTTTCCAAATCTAGCTATGCACGAAATATTGAGTATATATTATGCATAAAAAGATTTAAAAACCTAGGTTTAGTATTTTTCATGTATTTATTTTAATTAAATGAATTATTGATAATTAAAATCCAAATAAATAAAATAAAAATGATAAAAACTTCCCTTTGGGCCACATGGTCGTGCACATGCCTTGGGTGATGAATTGTGGGAGAAAAAGAGGCCCATTAGCATTTTTAGGTCATTTGAATCAATGTTGACTTTTCAAAATATCCAAAAATTTCCCAACTTCCATAAGGCATAACTTGCTCAATTTTTAAGTTTTGCTCATGTTCTTGGACATTTTGGAAAGGTCTATGCGTCCTCTAACCAATGCCTTTGGTCCCATATCCTTTTGATTTACCAATCTCAAGTTATGGCCTTTGACTTAAAGTCCCTTTTTGTTGACTTTTGAAAATGACCTATAATGTTGAAATTGATAACTTTTTGTGAGAGCATTTCTTGGACTTGAAGTGTGAAGAGGAGTTGTAGGAAATGTCTTTATCTTCAAAATGAGCTTTGGATGGAATTTTTCTGATAATCCATGTGAAAGTTATGCCCTGGTCAATTTACAGTTGACTTTTTCAACTGTCCAAATAAGGAAACTTTTGCATCTTGAGACTTTTTGAGCCAATCTTTGAGAATCATGATCAAGCATTGATCAAATGATGTTTGTGACTTCAAAATGAGATGTTGACCAAAAATTTGAACTTTTGACTGTCAAATGACCATTTTGCCCCTACAGTTGACTGTAGTGTAATTAGGGTTTTTGACTGTGCAATTTTGTGCTGAAAGTCTTGAAACTTGGTATGAGGATGCTTGACCATATTTATAGGCATTTGGGACTTGATTGGACCCTTGGAAACTTCATTTTCTTTGCCAGAACCAAAACCCTAATTTTGACTGTTAGGAGGCCCTTACACTGTGCAACCCTTGGGGAATTTTGAAGCATGCTTTTGACCAATCTTGAAGAATATGGGAGGGAAAATTTTGGGGTACAACAGTTGCCCCTGTTCAATCTTCTTAGACCTGAGGATGCAGATTGGCTGACGTGCCTTTTGTAATCCGAAGGTGGAAGATGATTGAACACTAGAGTGCCCAGAAATTTGCGCTCACATAGTAGCAGTGTGATGGTGGAATGGGCTTATAGATGCCATTTAGAGATTGATGGATAGGATGATGGGCTTATAGATGCCATGCTAAGAGATGATGGAAGGTGGATGGGCTTATAGATGCCATCTGGATGTTGATCGCGTAAGAGCTTCCTTAGCGAGAACTTGCATACCTGCAAAAGAAAAAATGAGTACCTGACATGTTGCAGGAGCTGGTCTTTAGATTCTTTGTATAGATGTGTCCTGACTGGTTACAGGAGCTGGATCTGGAGCTTCAAACGATGATGAATGAACCAGGGATGGTTACTACCTCAACAGGAACGGTGAGAGAACCTTGGATGACTTTAACTTCAACAACAATCGTTGAGAAAATCTTGGGATGATTACTACCTCCGCAGTATCGGGGAGAGAACCATAGGCGACTACAACCTCAACAGCAAACATTGAGAGAATCTTGGATAACTTCAACTTCAACAGCAATCGTTGAGCGAATCTTGGGATTACCACCTCCGCAGGATCGGGGAGAGAACCATAGGCGACTACAACCTCAACAGCAAACATTGAGAGAATCTTGGATAACTTCAATTTCAACAGCAATCGTTGAGCGAATCTTGGGATTACCACCTCCGCAGGATCGAGGAGAGAACCATAGGCGACTACAACCTCAACAGCAAACATTGAGAGAATCTTGGATAACTTCAACTTCAACAGCAATCGTTGAGCGAATCTTGGGATTACCACCTCCGCAGGATCGGGGAGAGAACCATAGGCGACTACAACCTCAACAGCAAACATTGAGAGAATCTTGGTGGGAATTACCATCTCCGCAGTATCGGGGAGAGAACCATAGGCGATTACAACCTCAATAGCAATTATTGAGAAAACCTTGGATGGAATTATCATCTCTGCAGTATCGGGGAGAGAACCATAGGAGATTACAACCTCAAATAGCAATCATTGAGAAAACCTTGGATGGAATTATCATCTCCGCAGTATCGGGGAGAGAACCATAGGCGATTACAACCTCAATAGCAATCATTGAGAAAACCTTGGATGGAATTATCATCTCTGCAGTATCGGGGAGAGAACCATAGGCGATTACAACCTCAATAGCAATCATTGAGAAAACCTTGGATGGAATTATCATCTCCGCAGTATCGGGGAGAGAACCATAGGCGATTACAACCTCAATAGCAATCATTGGGAAAACCTTGGATAACTTCTACTGAATCTTCATCAGAAACATCTGTTTGGGGTCGATTTAACTGGACTAGAGAAGGCCTTGGACTGGATAAGAAACAGAGAATCTTAGGGTCGATTAACTGAACCGGTCTAGGTCTTGGAATGTCTTCAACTGGGTCTTTATCAGAAAAATCTGTTTGGGGTCGATTTAGCTGGACCAGAGAAGGCCTTGGACTGGATAAGAAATCTTTGGAGTCGATTTAACTGAACCGGTCTAGGTCTTGAAATATGATTGAGAATTTAACTGAATCTTTCCTGAAAGGTAAAGATCAGTCATATGCAATGCATGATATGGACCAAGCAATGATGTTCTCAACATAAATGAGATTTGTAAGATATGATGCGTCTATGCATGTTATAATGATGTATGGAAGTGCGATGTTTATGAATGTATTTTTCGTCTAGGAAAGTAAATCCTTGACGGGTGCCGGGAAGTCACTCCTGGGCTGATGTTGGAGAATAGATTTTGCTTCCGCTGGGGATGATAATTGCAAGAATACCGGTAGGAGAAGATGACTCCGTTGGGGAATAAACTTGGCGAATGGAATAACTCTGCGGGGAGGAAAGTACTCTAACGATCTTGCTGGGAAGCAATATTCTGTGGGGAGAGAGATACTTTGCTGAGTTGTTGATAATAACTTGCTGGGGATACCATTGTTGTGTTGGAAGTGTTAATAGACTTCGCTGGGGATAAGAAGACTTCGCCGAGAACGATCTTCCCGTGGCTTTTGGCTGAGGATAACCCAGTTATATCCTGGTAAGGAAATAACTCTTTGAATAAAGCCGGGAGACGCGTCCGTGCTCTGTGAGGATAAGCTTCCAGAATCTACTGGGGATAAGCTTATTGCTGGGGAGATGATTCAACTTTCCTGGGGAAACTAGATTGGACTCCTGGGGAAGTTTTGAACTGCACCGGGGAAGTGACTCCTTTGCATGTTGATAGAACGCCGGGGAACAATCTTAAATCAAGACTGCCGGGGATGCTTGTTATGAATATATGTATATATGCTGTTGGGGAATGTTGAGATTTGCTGGAGGATACCCAACTTCCTTAAGTTTGATAGTAGCTTTGCTTGAGGAGAGTGTACTGCTTGCTGGCTCACTCTCTGGGGAATTAAGACATACTGGTTGCGTTCTTTAGTCGAACCTACCTTGGTACCTTGGAGGATAGAACAATTAGATTGCTTAGACAACTCTTTATTGCCCCTGTTTCTAATGTTACCTGTAATTAATCCTTTGTTTCGTATGCAAATATTCATGAGTTAGCAATTTATTGTCAATGCATATATCACAAATTGAACTTTGGACGTTCTTCGCAAAACAAAACAGAAAAAGAAAAACAATTGGCACTTTTAATTGAAAAATATATTTGTATTGATTTTTGAATGGCCTGAAAATAGGCGTTTTGTGTACAAGAGGCTGACATCCTAGTAAGAGAACGCCGCCGAACAAAAGAGTTTATACAAGTTTTGTACAAGAGAAAATAAAACAGCTGTGTGAAATGAACGATCCCACTGGGTTTCAACTCTGCTATTGCCTTTATAACTCTGAGCGTCTCATCACTTGATAACCTAAACGAAGATGAAGCTGACTGATCGATGCCGTCTGAACTTGATGTAGATACCGGATTCTGGATGCAAAGTGATCCAATGAGACATAGTATTACGCTTTTATCCCTAACTTTTGCCTGGACTGCCCTTTCGGGTTTTCAGTCCACCGGGATACCCATTTTTGCCCAAGCCGCCTTTTCAGGTTTTCGACTTGCCGGGTGTACAGATTTTTCCATTTCATCCCTTCATTTTGTCCGAACCCTTTTGGTTCGCCGGGAAGCCCTAATTTTTGCCTAGGCGTGTCAGCCTAGCGGGTCTTTTTTATGCGTAGTATCTTTTTACTATGTCTGCATTAGCGGGGTGAGGAAGGTCGTCGCCGTCCATGTTGGTTAGAATCATGGCTCCTCCTGAGAACACATGTTTAACCACAAATGGTCCTTCATACGTAGGGGTCCATTTTCCCCTTGGATCACTCTGAGGAAGGATGATTCGCTTGATTACCAGATCCCCAACTTGATATTCTTGTGGTCTGACCTTTTTGTTAAATGCCCTGATCATCCGTTTCTGATACGTCTGACCATGGCAGATAGCAGCAAGTCTCTTTTCATCAATTAAGTTTAGCTGATCAAGTCGTGTCTGAATCCAATCATCTTCACTTAGATCTGCATCCTTCATTATCCGGAGAGAGGGTATTTGCACTTCGATCGGCAAGACTGCCTCCATACCATAAACCAAGGAGAAAGGAGTTGCCCCGGTTGACGTCGTGGCTGAGGTGCGGTACCCATATAGAGTGAACGGTAACATCTCGTGCCAATCTTTATAAGTCACTGTCATCTTCTGCACGATTTTCTTGATATTTTTATTTGCTGCCTCTACAGCCCCATTCATCTTCGGTCTGTAAGGAGAAGAATTGTGGTGCTGTATTTTGAACTGCTCGCAGAGCTCAGTGATCATCTTGTTATTCAGATTGGTACCGTTATCTGTAATAATTCTTTCTGGGACGTTGTACCGACATATCAGGTTATGCCGAATGAACCGTGCCACAACAGTCTTGGTTACCGTAGCATAGGATGCTGCTTCGACCCACTTTGTAAAATAATCAATTGCCACTAGGATGAAGCGATGCCCATTATATGCCGTAGGTTTAATCTCACCGATCATGTCTATGCCCCATATTGCAAACGGCCAAGGTGCAGTCAGAACATTCAGAGGAACTGGAGGAACATGCACCTTGTCTGCATAAATCTGGCATTTGTGGCATGTCCTGGAATGTTGGTAGCAGTCAGCTTCCATTGTGGACCAGTAATACCCTGCCCGAATGATCTTCTTTGCCATTGTATGTCCACTGGAATGTGTACCAAAGGTCCCTTCATGTAGCTCTTCCATGATCCTGTCTGCTTCAGTCTTATCCATACAACGCAGTAAGGTTGAATCATGGTTTCGCTTGTACAAGATGTCGTTGCTAAGGAAGAACTTTACTGCGAACCTTCTCAGGAATTTCTTATCATTGACAGAGGCACCTTCAGGGTATTCCTGAGCTTCCAAATATCTCTTCACCTCATGGTACCAAGGCTTCTCAGTCACCAATTCAGTCTCGAGATCACAACAGTATGCCGGTTCGTCATGTTTCCAGATGATGATCCGGGGAGCCTCATTATCCCATTTGACCTTGAACATAGAAGACATTGTAGCTAACGCGTCCGCCAGCTGATTCTCTTCTCTTGGAAAGTGTTCAAAGGTTATCTTCGTGAAGTGGGGGATCAAGGTCAACACACATTCTCTGTAAGGAATAAGATTCGGATGTTTCGTATCCCACTCTCCTTTGATCTGATTGATCACAAGAGCGGAATCTCCGAAGACACTCAGAAACTTGATCCTTAGATCGATCGCAGCTTGAAGACCCATGATGCACGCCTCGTACTCTGCCATGTTGTTGGTACAGTTGAAACATAGCCGGGCAGTGAGTGGAGTATGAGTGCCTTGAGGTGATATAATTATGGCGCCGATACCGTTACCCAAAGCATTGGAGGCTCCGTCAAAGTGCATAGACCATCGGGATCCTTCCTCAGGTCCTTCATCTGGTCCAGGTACTTCACAATCAGTCACAATCATGATACTCTCGTCCGGAAACTCGAAGTTCATTGACTGATAATCGTCTATGGCCTGATGTGCCAAGTGGTCTGCCAATACACTTCCCTTGATGGCTTTCTGGGTCGTGTACTGAATGTCGTATTCCGTCAAGATCATTTGCCATCTTGCTATTCTCCTAGACAGAGCAGGCTTTTCGAATATGTACTTTATAGGATCCATTTTAGAGATCAACAAGGTAGTGTGAGTCAGCATATACTGTCTCAGCCGGCGAGCAGCCCATACCAAAGCGCAGCAAGTTTTCTCAAGAAGTGAGTATCGGGTCTCACAGTCGGTAAACTTTTTGCTAAGGTAATAAATGGCATGCTCTTTTCTGCCAGACTCGTCATGCTGCCCCAGCACACACCCCATTGAGTTGTCAAGCACTGTCAGGTATAATATCAGAGGTCTCCCTTCAACCGGTGGCATAAGGATAGGTGGTTCTTGGAGATACTCTTTGATTCTGTCAAAAGCAGCATGACATTCATCATTCCAACGTACTACCTGATCTTTCTTCAGCAGCTTGAAGATTGGCTCACAGGTAGCAGTCAGGTGCGAGATGAACCGAGCAATGTAATTCAGGCATCCTAAAAAGCCTCTGACTTCCTTCTCTGTCTTAGGAACTGGCATCTCTTGAATAGCTTTAACCTTAGCAGGGTCCACTTGAATACCTTTATCACTGACAACGAAGCCTAGCAACTTCCCAGATCTTACCCCGAAGGTGCACTTGTTCGGGTTCAACCTCAGCTTGTACAATTTCAGACGGTCAAACAACTTCTGCAGATGATCTAGATGCTCTTCCTCAGTATGGGACCTTGCGATCATGTCGTCAACATACACTTCTATCTCATGATGGATCATATCATGAAATAAAGCAACCATGGCACGTTGGTAGGTTGCCCCAGCGTTCTTCAACCCGAATGGCATGACCTTGTAGCAGAAGGTGCCCCACTGAGTAACAAATGTAGTCTTTTCCATGTCTTCAGGTGCCATCTTGATCTGATTGTAACCTGAGAAACCATCCATGAAAGAGAACACCTTATGCTGAGCTGTATTATCAACAAGGACATCAATGTGAGGTAGGGGGAAGTCATCTTTGGGGTTGGCCTTGTTCAGATCCCTGTAGTCGACACACATTCTGACCTTACCGTCTTTCTTTGGTACCGGCACCACATTAGCAACCCACTGAGGGTAAGAAGTCACTGCAAGGAACCCAGCATCAAACTGTTTCATAACCTCGGCTTTAATCTTCTCAGACATTTCTGGACGCATACGGCGGACCTTTTGCTTAACCGGAGGGCAGTCTTCCTTAGTTGGCAAGTGATGGACCACAATATCGGTATCCAACCCGGGCATGTCTTCGTAGGACCAGGCAAAGAACTCCATATAATCATGTAGCATCTTAGTCAACCGTTGCTTCACGCTGAGCTCTAGTTTGGCACCAATCTTTACCTCTTTCCTGTCTGCCTCAGTACCCAAGTTTATTATTTCCACTGGCTCTTCGTGTGGTTGAATTGCCCTCTCTTCCTGAAGCAACAGTCTTGCAAGCTCGCCAGGCACTTCGCAATCATCTTCACCTTTGTCTTCGGCTAAGTTGATCGGACTTTCGAAGTCATAACTGGCAGTAGCAGAGTCGTTACCAGTGAGATCCAGAGTGGATTGAAACTTGTACGAGTGAGTGTATGTAAATACAGTTGTTTTGAAATATATGTAAAGGAAAGAAAGACATAAAAGGAGCATAAGATTTGTAATGCGAGAAAACGTCCAAGATTTTCATTTATGATATATGAAATGACAATTTATATGCCCTCACAAATGAGACCACGGTGCCTCGGGTAAGACACCGGGCCATAGAGTTTATTTATTGTTTATTACAAATAACAAAACAAAGAAGTTTATTACTGCGTAACAAAAGTAACAGGAGTATGGTCTTTGACAGTCTAATTGGTCAATCCGTCTTCAGTTGTTGGATAGATCCAGCTATTGAACTCAGCTTCATCCACTTCATTGTCCTCCCCAACAGCATTCACTCCTGGATTTGTAATGAGCACAAGAGGTCTTCTGGTCTTCGCCTTCCGCATAGCTTTCTGACCCTCTGCAGTAAAACCCAGTCCAAATTTGTCAGTTTTCTGTGTAAAATCGGGAAGCCTACCCCAGTTAGCACAGTCACCTTTTTGAACCACAGCCCGGGCATCCTTCAGGGAAGCCATCTTCAAGGGAACATCCTCTTCGACCGCTGTTTCTGCTGCTGCTGAAATTGGAAGCACTTCCTCGAAATGCTGAAAGGGGGTTTCAATAAACTCCCTATCCATCTCAATGTATCTGAAGGAATTTAGATGGCTCACCATATACTCCTCCTCTCCCTGCACAGTGACGATCTTCCCTCTGACAGGGTACTTCAGCTTCTGGTGCAAGGTAGAGGTCACTGCCCCAGCTTTATGGATCCAAGGTCGACCCAGTAGACAAGAGTACGATGGACGGATATCCATCACATAAAAAGTAGAGTCAAACACCTGAGAGCCCACGCGAATAGGAATGTCAACCTCTCCATGAACCATCCTTTTTGAACCGTCAAAGGCCCTGACGATGATATTGCTGGGTTTTAATTCCAGGCCTTCACAATCCAAACGGTCTAAAGCCTTCTTTGGTAGAACATTCAAGGAAGAACCAGTATCCACCAATACATGCGCCAGAGTAGTGCCCCTGCATTCGATAGAGACATGCAGGGTATCATTGTGGTCTCTTCCCTTCGCAGTCAGGTCAGCATCTGAGAAACCCAAGCCATTGTCCGCTGTCAGATTTGCTACGCAATCAGTGAACTGGACTGCAGATGTCTCCTGTGGCACATGGGCCGTCTTGAGAAATGAGATCAAGGCCTTAGCGTGGGCCTCGGAGCATAGCAATAAAGAGAGCATGGAGATCTTGGAAGGCGTATGCCCCAGCTGTTCCACAACATTAAAGTCACTCTTTTTTATTATCTTTAGAATCTCCTCCATTTCTTGTTGGGAGGCCTCAACATTTATAGGTATCGGTGCCTCCATCCGGGCAGGCTCATCTTCAATTCCTTTGCCCGAGCATTGGATGACTCGGCAGCAGGGGAAACAACTTGGTCAGTAACAGGAACAGGTACACTTGTAGGTGTTATAAGGAGGGGTCTTCGAGTAGCGGGCGGTGCAATGTCAGGCGAGAAGAGCCTGCCACTGCGGGTAGCCTTGGCTGGGCCAGTGATATCGCAGATACTGGCGCCAGTGTTGAACTCTTGTTTAATTCCGTTCACATACACATCTGCCCCATAATGCCAGGGGACAGCTTTATCAGATACGTAGGGGAGAGGCCCTGGAACAGTAATAACCACAGGTGCAACAGTCATGATTTGAACAGGCTTCTTCGGGAGAGCCTTAATTGGATTATTGAAGATGGTAACCACATAAACTTCTTCTACCGGAACCAACTGAACAACAGACTTTTTGAACAGAATCTCCTTACTGTCCATCAGGCTTTGGATGCCTAACTTCAGCAAGGGACAACCAGATAGGGAAACAGCACAGAATAGGCAACCCTCACTGCAACCCGGAAATAAACCGGCCAGCAGTAGGCTCCTCTTGACAGTCATTAAGGGAGTGGCTAGATCATTCACAGAGACAGCGTAAACATCTTCATCAACGGCGTTTACCCCATGCTGAGGCATAGGAGCAGTAACCACATTTGGCCTCTCAGGTGCTTCGAACTGTATCTCTTTCGCGTCAATAAGGTCTTGCACCTTATTCCTTAATGCCCAACAGTCATCAGTGGAATGCCCCGGGCTATCAGAATGATAAGCACAACGAGCATTTGGGTTGTACTTGGGGGAGGCAGTGTTCACACCTTTGGGTGCCTCTCTGACAGTCACTAAATTGGTGGATAGTAACTGCGGCAAGATTTGGGATAAAGTCATACTTAACCGGGTGAACTCTCTCCGGGGTCTTTCAGCCCTTTGAGGATTGGTTGGCCGAGGAGCGGCAGCAGGCTTAGCAATCATTACCACACTGACAGATTGACGGCGCTCAGATTTCTCCTGTCTCCTGGAACCATATACAGCACTAGCCTCCTTCTTGAAGGGTTTCTTCTCAGAACTAGACGATGCACCCTTCGGAATCTTTCCAGACTTCAACCCAGCCTCAATTCTCTCTCCAGTCAGAATGAGATCAGTAAACCCTGCAGACGAGTTCCCAATAAGATGGTTGAAAAATGGCCCAGATAGGGTCCCCAAGAACATGTCCACCAATTCCCGGTCAGTCAACGGAGGTTGCACTCTGCCAGCCAGATCCCTCCACTTCTGAGCGTACTCCTTAAAACCTTCACTTGATCCTAACGACATACCCTGGAGTTGGGTACGTGTAGGGGCAAGGTCGGCATTATATTGATACTGCTTATAGAAAGCAGTAGCCAACTCCTCCCAGTTACGAACCTTGGTCCCATCCAGTTGATAGAATCATTCGAGATGAGTCCCTGAAAGACTCTCCTGGAAGAAGTGGATCCACAAATTCTTATCCACTGAGTACGGTTGAATCTTCCGAACATAGGACCTGAGATGTAGCTTGGGACAAGACGCCCCGTCGTACTTAGTGAAAGATGGTGCTTTGAACTTACGAGGAATAATCACACCAGTAGACAAACCCAAATCTCCAAAATCCAGCCCAGGTACCTGTTGTATCTCCATAGCATTCAACCTATCCTCCAACTGCTTGTAACGGTCTTCTGCCGGAGGATACTGCTCTTCATCAAAATCGGTCTCGTTGTCAGAGACTACCGGACTAGGACCTTTTTCCGCTTGAGGAGTACCCTTGCCAATGGAAGAACCAGCCTCTTCATTCTGCAGAGTGTTGCCAAACCTTCGGCCCGAGTTGAACAAAACAGTTCTTCTCTTCTTCTTCTTTTCCTTCTTCAGAAGCAGAGCCTTCAGCTCTTCTTGGCCTTGAGCCAGACCCATGATTAATTCCTGAAATTGCGCGTTTTGCGCCTGAAGAGCTTTGATGGACATCTCAGTTGATGACGAGTCAGGATTCATGATGCTGAAATAAATAGCGAAGAACTGTAAGCAATCTGAAAAAAGGAAAACCTGCTATGCACATGATGAATGATATGTGTTTATGCAATGCATTCAAGGGTTCGAAAGTTCAAATTTGTTGTAGACAAAAAGGAACACACGTTATCATTAAGGAAATAATTGTTCAGTACATCAAAGCCTCATGGGCAAAATAATACAAAAGCAAATCAATCCCAAAATATACTACGCATCCTCTTTGGAGCTATGTAAGTGTTGATATTCCTCTCCTCATGCAACAGGCGGGTGAGCTCCAAGACCTTCTTTTCACTAGCATGTAGACTGGTCTCAAGAGAATTCCGTTCTTCCTTAAGCTGGATCCAGCTCTTCTGCATCTCTTCCCAGGATGTGGGCATATCAGGGTGCTGAATAGTGTAGGACACTTCTCCTTCCAAGACTGGCTCTTTGATCACAGGGAGCATATGGGGATAAGGCATCACTAACTTCTGGGAGCGGGCTCGTACCCACTTGAGATAAGGTTCCAACGGGATGGAATTACTGTGCCCCAGTGTCTTGCTGTCTATCCTACTGGGCATCCTCCAAGCTCTGATAAATCTCTGGCGAAGTCCTTGTGCATTGTTGTCGAAGTCAAAAACTATGTCAGGAATTAACATGTCATGAGGACCATCCCTCCGAGCATAACCTAACTGTCTCCAAGCCAGGCATGGGTTGTAAGTAATACCTCCTCTGATTCCAAGTAAAGGAACATTAGGGTACTCCCCGCAACGATCAATGATAGTGACATCTTCTCTGGACCGAGGGCACCAATGTATATCTGCATGTGTGAGAGTCATCAACCGTTGTGACCATCTCAAACCCCGCTCATTCTTGAAGACTGATTGTGGAAGGTGCGAAATAAACCACCTTCCCAGGAGAGGAGTGCAACACATAAGGACACCTCTTTTTCTCATGGTTCGAGTGTAACACGAGTGAAGGATGTCCCCCAGCAACGTAGGTATAGGATTCCTGGACATAAAGATCTGGACAGCACTGATATCTATGAGCTGATCTGGGTTAGGAAACAACACCAAACCATAGACAAGGAGGGCCACAACCTCTTCAAAAGCTTGTAAGTCAAGGGAGTTCCAACATTCATGGGCCTTTTCAAACAGAAACCTGGCTAAGAACCCTTTGATACCACTTCTAACTTCCCAATGTCCCTTGAGGTCAGATGACTGTAGGTGCAAGGCTTTAGCAATCTCTTCAAGCTTAGGTTCCTTTTCTGTACCGTTGTAGGGTAGTTGATCAAGGATAGGGATCTTCAGGAGCCGGGAGAACTCCTCCAATGTAGGTACCAGCTGATAGTCCAAGAAGGTGAAACAGTGATGCAGAGGGTCAAAGAACTGGAACAGGACCTTTATCATATCTTCCTCAATGTTGGTGTTGACCAAGCTGATGAGGCTTCCATGTCTTTCACTGAATGAAGAGCTCTCGGGAATCCTGGATATAAGTTCCTTAAGCTGAGGAGGGACCCTTACAAGACTGATTTGAATTGTCTTTCTGCGAACAGTTTCCATGTCCTACAAAACAAGAACAGAGATGAAGATTCGAACCCCTGAAATGGTCAGTCAATGCATATGATGCTGGATGATGTCATGATGCTATGATTAAACACACCACAGATATTTACAAAGACAAACATGTAAGGCACACAAGGCACACAAGACAAGCCCTTAGGGTTTAAGGCCAGCATGGGGTCTGGGTAGTACCCTCTTGAAGTTGGTGGGTTCAACCTGTCCTATTAGAAGTAACCGGGTTCTAAGGGTCCCAATATCACTGGATTGCTTTCATTGTTCATCGTTTCGATTTAGCCACTGAACTGGCGACCGAAATATTCCAGGAAAGCAACCCTCAATTGAGTGTAGTATCGAGTATCAACCAACCTCGGACTGCACCAAAGTCAGTTATCTCACTACCCTAAAGAGGCCAAGATTGTTCAATTAAGGTTCCTAAGGTCTGTTGATGCTTCACGACACCATGCGGAGGCCCCGTACTCTCCTTGACTGAACTCAAGGGTTACCGGTACACACCAAAGTGCCACATCAACGTAGCAGACTGTTTCAACCATGTCGGTATACCCCGCACAGTTCCCTCACAACCTTGTTGCTACTTTCTAAGAAGGTATCCCCAGATCCGGGTTAGGATCTATAGAACTCCCAAGACAGTCCCCACAATAATAAAGCAAACAATTCAGACAATTGAAAACACAGTTATGAACTAACCCTAAGGTACACCTCACTTTAAGTTTAAGTCCCCAGCAGAGTCGCCAGTTCTGTGATCGGTGGATCTGGAACTGACTGTTTTAAAGTTGGTTCGCGAAATGTCGCGGAAGCAAGAGTCGCCACCGTCTTTTATTTTCTCCAAGTGGAAATGACAAAAGCACAAAACAATTCCTTATAGAGATTGCTCTCGGTTCGGGAGGTAGGTTATAGAAAGGGAAGGTGTTAGCACCCTTTCTATCCATGGTTATCCATGGGCTCTTAGATACTTGCTCACTTGTGTTTTCAAAAATGGTTTGTTTGCTTTTCAACTGTGGGTTTTAAAAAGTTTCTTTGAAAATTCCAGTTCGACTCTTGTATCGGTCCTCAAGAGTGTTTGAAAAATTTGCTTTCGAAAGCTTTTTGAAAAGGTGTCGGTGTGAAAAGTATTTTTTTGAATTGTTTTGAAATTAGAGCAAGTATCTAGAGTCGTCTACCTACCCTAAGGAATTCGTCTGTGTAAATGTCCTTTAAAGTAGTGCCATCCCACCATTGAGAGGTAGGTAGCACCACCGTTGGAGGTGTTCGGGTCAATTCGAGGTCCGGGACATGGTGATCACCAGAGCAATGGGAAGACACCTTAGAAGCTACCCTCATGCCAGGTTCCCGGATCATGAGGACTTACTAAGACATCCTCTACTCGACGATCACCTTTCGAGGCAAGGCAACAGTGAGGCGTACCCTAGGGGTGGTGTGTGATTTGTGTGTCATGTTCAGTTATTTTGTCTTATTCATGTCAAGGTGATCTATGCGTTTGTTTTTGTTTATACATTCATTCTTGCATGCATTTGTTAACAGTTAAAAATTGCGAGAAAGGTAAAATTCTAAACTATTACAAAGGCACGGGTCCACATCGCCAAAATTTCCAGAACCCGATTTGACAGAAAAATAAAGAATTAAAGAGTGCGAGAAAGTATGAAATTACACGGCTTTGGGAGAGGTACATAAAAATTATACGAAAAGAAAATAAATGCGCGATTTGAATTAAGATTGGAAACGAGGGCGTTGGACCCTTTTTGATGAGATTAGATTAAATTATTAAATTAAAGAAAAAGAAATTATTTTTGGTTTTTGGTATTTAGGAGAATTTAATGCAATTAAAACCTAATTCTACAATTTTTATTTTATTATGAAAACATATTAAAGTTTAACCTAAAATTAACCCTAATTAATTAATGCGATTTGATTCATAAAAATAAATAGTTAATTATTAGTGAAAGGAAAAGAAAAAGGATAAAAATTAATTAAAACTAATTCTACCAATTTTAAATTATTTAAGAAAATGTTAGGATTTAAACCTAAATTAGAACTAAAATCAATTAAAGTTATTTATTTACAAAAATACTAATTAAATAAATATATTTAATTTTTGTCTTTTTCTGATTTTTTTATTGTTTTTTATGTTTTTTTTAATGAAAAATATTAAATTAAAGGAATTAATAAATAAAAGAAAAAATTGAATCAAATAAAAAAAATAGTGAGAAGGACATTGCAAACCTAGGGGGGTCTGTCCCCAAATTGGAGGGCTTTAGTCAGTAATTCAGGCCCAATTATCCCTGGCCCCATTGACCTTTTTAGCTAGCATGTATGGGCGTTGACTGAGGCACACCCTAGTCTTCAGATCCTGGCCTTTGATTGAATGCAATGGGACGCGTGGACGCTTGATAACGTGGATGCATGGTAGACGCTAGCATTGAAATTGTACACAAGTGTTAACTGAAAAATAATATGGAAAGAGTGAGGACCTGGGGCTCGAACCCAGGTCCTGGAGATTACCAACGTACACGCTTGCCAACTATGCTGCTTTGTTTATCTGTAGATAATATAATCAATAAACATAATAAAATAAACAAACGTTAATGCTCTTTTTTCCGCGCGAAATTTTGAACGGACCAACCAATGCTCTACACATCATCGTCTTCCTCCTTAGTGCGCTTTTCCCTGAAACATACAAAAGGTTAGCGGGGGTTTTTAACCCCCCCAAAACATGCTTGATTTGATAATAGCGATTAGGCCGTCCGGCCACATAAATTAGGCGCGAGGGTCATGTTCTCTTCGTCCAAGCACGCTGATTATGGTCATGGCATTGGCATGTTCCAATTTTTCCATATTCAAAAACCCCTAATTTGAAAACTGAAAAACCCTAATATCCAACAATGGTGAAATCGCGTATGGATGATAAAAATGCAATCAAATTACACAGTTAGCATCAGAATCCATCAATTAGTCAGAATCCATAAGAAAAATGCAATGAATGTGCTTGAAAATCAAAATACGATTATGCATATTATGTGAAAAAATTTGATTTCTGTATACCAATTCAAAGGGCTATGCGTATGGAAAGCTATCCAGTTAGACTCAGTGATGTCCTAGGAAGGTAATGGGATGAATTTCTTGGCTTGAATCGACCTAGAAGATGGTTTTCAGATTTGAGTTTTTCTTGAAAAATTCCAAGTTTGTTTTTTGGTATATGGCGCAGCTTGGAGTCCCTGGGCACGAGGGTTAGCATGTGTATATGTATATGAGTGATTAGGTTAAGAATTTGATCAAAAGAAATCCATGAATTGATGAAACAAATATTTGATTTTTAAGGCATTAGCTTTCAAATCTTTTTCATGCAAAATTCTACCAAATCATGACAAATCATATTGATTCTTTCCAAATCTAGCTATGCACGAAATATTGAGTATATATTATGCATAAAAAGATTTAAAAACCTAGGTTTAGTATTTTTCATGTATTTATTTTAATTAAATGAATTATTGATAATTAAAATCCAAATAACTAAAATAAAAATGATAAAAACTTCCCTTTGGGCCACATGGTCGTGCACATGCCTTGGGTGATGAATTGTGGGAGAAAAAGAGGCCCATTAGCATTTTTAGGTCATTTGAATCAATGTTGACTTTTCAAAATATCCAAAAATTTCCCAACTTCCATAAGGCATAACTTGCTCAATTTTTAAGTTTTGCTCATGTTCTTGGACATTTTGGAAAGGTCTATGCGTCCTCTAACCAATGCCTTTGGTCCCATATCCTTTTGATTTACCAATCTCAAGTTATGGCCTTTGACTTAAAGTCCCTTTTGTTGACTTTTGAAAATGACCTATAATGTTGAAATTGATAACTTTTTGTGAGAGCATTTCTTGGACTTGAAGTGTGAAGAGGAGTTGTAGGAAATGTCTTTATCTTCAAAATGAGCTTTGGATGGAATTTTTCTGATAATCCATGTGAAAGTTATGCCCTGGTCAATTTACAGTTGACTTTTTCAACTGTCCAAATAAGGAAACTTTTGCATCTTGAGACTTTTTGAGCCAATCTTTGAGAATCATGATCAAGCATTGATCAAATGATGTTTGTGACTTCAAAATGAGATGTTGACCAAAAATTTGAACTTTTGACTGTCAAATGACCATTTTGCCCCTACAGTTGACTGTAGTGCAATTAGGGTTTTTGACTGTGCAATTTTGTGCTGAAAGTCTTGAAACTTGGTATGAGGATGCTTGACCATATTTATAGGCATGTGGGACTTGATTGGACCCTTGGAAACTTCATTTTCTTTTCCAGAACCAAAACCCTAATTTTGACTGTTAGGAGGCCCTTACACTGTGCAACCCTTGGGGAATTTTGAAGCATGCTTTTGACCAATCTTGAAGAATATGGGAGGGCAAATTTTGGGGTACAACACATACATCATATATAACATAGTCTCATATACTTTGAGAACGTCATCATACAATGCATCTCATGCATCGCACATAACTAACCCTGCATTTCTTTCAGGAAAGACAATTATTATCAATAATTTCCAGCAGGTCCATGATCAACACTCGAAGCTAAACAGAGTAATCATCGGCGCGACAAGAACAACCTTACCCAGGTTCCCTCTGCAGTTGTACTCAAACTCATTCCGAAGTAACCCTACTATCCAGTTTCCTTCTCACAACACAACTATCCAGGATTTCATGTCGAAGTAACCCTACTATCCAGGTTCCTTCTTACAACCCTACTATCCAGGCTTTCATATCGAAGTAACCCTACTATCCAGGTTCCTTCTCACAACCCTACTATCCAGGCTATCATATCGAGGTAACCCTACTATCCAGGTTCCTTCTCACAGCCCTACTATCCAGGATTTCATATCGAAGTAACCCTACTATCCAAGTTCCTTCTCACAACCCTACTATCCAGGGTTTCATATCGAGGTAACCCTACTATCCAGGTTCCTTCTCACAGCCCTACTATCTAGGATTTCATATCGAGGTAACCCTACTATTCAGGTTCCTTCTCACAGCCTACTATCTCGGCTTTCATTTCGAAGTAACCCTACTATCCAGGTTCCTTATCACAGCCCTACTATCCCGGCTTTCATTTCGAAGTAACCCTACTATCCAGGTTCCTTCTTATAGCCCTACCATCTAGGCTTTCATATCGAAGTAACCCTACTATCCAGGTTCCTTCTCACATCCCTACTACCCAGGCTTTTATATTGAAGTAACGCTACTATCTAGGTTCCTTCTCATAGCCATACTATCCATGATTTCATGTCGAAGTAACCCTACTATCCAGGTTCCTTCTCACAGCCCTACTATCCCAGCTTTCATTTCGAAGTAACCCTACTATCCAGGTTTCTTCTCACAGCCCTACTACCCAGGCTTTCATATAGAAGTAACCCTACTATCCTGGTTCCTTCTCATAGCCCTACTATCCAGGCTTTCATGTCGAAGTAACTCTACTATCCAGGTTCCTTCTCACAGCCCTACTATCCCGACTTTCATTTCGAAGTAACCCTACTATCTAGGTTCCTTCTCATAGCCCTACTATCCCGGGTTTCATTTCGAAGTAACCATACTATCCAGGTTCCTTCTCACAACCCTTCTATCCAGGATTTCATATCAAGGAAACCCTACTATCCAGGTTCCTTCTTATAATCGTACTATCCGGGTTCTGCCTCTCTTATCCCCAGACATCAATCCACAACACTGTAAGACTGGGACACGATCAAACACGATTAGTTTCACATTTCCCCAGTAAGTCGCGGTGCAGCATATACCCCGACCAAACACACAGTTCACTTCCGCTACCCAAACTGGAATTATTCCCCAATAGAGTAATAGACAACTGAAGCTCCTAAAACTCTATTTCTCTCAAGACACAGACCAACATTCCCCAACGAAGTCCTCCTCAACAACAGGGATACAGGATCTCGCAAAGGAATCTCTTATGCGATCGACACCTCTTCGGATGGCATCAAAAACACCTCTTCGGATGGCATGAAAAGTCAACAAAAACACCTTTTGGGTCAAAGCTTCATACATGAACATGGAAGACCTAATTGAGATAAGACCAAAAGGATTGATTAAGAGACATCTTAATCTTTCTAAAAAGTCCAAGAACACCTCTCTAGGGTCAAAATTGAGAGAATTATGCATTGGCCAAGTTGACCATTTTTGCAAAATTGCCAAAAGACAAATATGCTCAAATTTGCATTTTTTGTCAAATGGGCCTAGTTTTTCATGATTGAATCTTGCTTATGACATGGTCCACGATCCAAATCAGCACCCACACACCTTTTGCTTTATTTATTTATGTTATTTAGGTTTTTATCATTTAAAAGTCAAATTAAATCAAATAAATAGCAAAAAATATCAAATATTTGTTTTGTGATCAGATTTTGGGTGGAATCAAATCCAATTATGCTGACAAATCATATCCAAAACGTGCAAAAACAAATTGAACCAAAATTGACATGATTTGGCTTGATACGGAAAGATATCATACAAGGATAAAGACCAAATCAAATCTTCATAATGGACAAGATTCAGCTTGTTTTTGTTGACCTAATGTGTTACATTACATATACAGAAGGGATCCAAGGCAAGAAAGGAGGTTAATAGTCGTGCAGAGCCAAGAACAAAACATAAAAAATTCAAGAAAAAGTGGTGATCCAATTTCCATCCTAGAGGCCAATTCGAGCCTTTCTCACAATACCAACAGACTCCTAGACATCTCCAGAAGGAATTTCAATCAATTGCAAGCTTTCTCACGCTTGGAATCGTAGGTACAGAAGCCACGGTTTGTCTCAAAATTTTGATTTAGTTTTCATTGATTTATGCATCATTAGCAAGTTTGATTCATATATTCTTGTTTATCCTTGAGTTTGCAAGCTTTTGGTATTGTTTAATTGCGTTTTTAGTACAGGAATCAAGAGATGCCATAGTTAGGGTTTCGTGTTCTTGTTTAGGGTTTTTATGCAGGCAAAATTAGGCGTTAATTATGGTACCATGATACTCGTGAGGATGATACAAGTTTATTGGTACCAGCCATGGTCATTTATCTTGAGCCTATGCAATTTTGGAGATGGACAAGGTTATACCTACAACAAACGTTTGTAGGTAAAAGCTTGATTTGCTAAGGCGACGGAGAGAGGAAGAAGAAGCTGGTGTGGCAACGTGTGATTCGCTTATTTGAATTTCGCGCGCTGGGTTGGCTCCACTAGTTTTGTTTTACATATTATGTTCTGTTTTTATTTTATTTACAAGTTAACATGCTAGCTCAGATGGTTGGGGAGAAAGCCTTTGATGCACACGTCCTGGGTTCGATCCCAGGCGTGTGCATTTTATCATTTTCTTGGTTATTTCAGGTAGATCCCATGCAATGCAGTAAGATACGCCTACCATACGCTCCTGTGTTCCACCATCAGATCAATCATCCAGTTGGATCCAACGCTCAGGTAGCAAGAGGCCTATCATGCGTCTCAAGTCAACGTGCACACTGGATCAAACAAAGTCAAGCAGGCCTTAGCTATCTGGGCCCAGAAAATTCAGATTCCAACCCCCATGTTTGCTAATACACAGGCTCATCTCATCTTTCTTTATTTTTTTTAATTCTTTTAATACTTTCTCTAATTTTTTTTAATTCACTAATTAATCTCTTTTTCATAAAATCATAAAAAAATCAAGAGATCAAAATTAGAATTAGACTTTTTTTATCAAAATTAATTTTGTTAATTTAATCTAATTAGTTTAACTTAGGGAAACTTTAATTTATTTTCACAATTAAAATTAAATTAGAAATTAGGTTAACTCTTGATTTATTTTATTTTCTCTTTTTCCCAAATAGATAAAAAACACAAAAATAGGCTTTTAGATGAATTAATTTAATTAATTTTCTTAATTTAAAATTAATTAGAATTAGGATTTTCCTTTAATTTAACTATTTCATTATTTTCTTAAAAAAACATGACAAAAACATTTTTTTTAATCAATCACAATTAGGTTTAGTCAAGGGTCAAAACCCTAGTCGTTTCGTATTTGATTCATTACGCGCTTATTATTTATTTTTACAATATTTTTGTAACTATTCATGGTTTGTAATAGTTAATTTAGGGCTTTTACTTATCGCTTTTTCCCCCCGGGTTTTTGGCTATGTAATTAATCCCCCTCCCCGAAGCCTTGTAATAGCGTAGATTTATTTTCTCGCATTTTTAATTCCTGCAAATATTTAACTGTCTAGATGTATGCTAATATGATTGTATGACAAGAATGCATGAGAAATTAATACGGTTAGAAAACACTAATGTGTAAAGATTAAATAACTAAAAACAAATCACTCGCACATATCACTCCTAGGGTATACTCTTACTTCGGTTGCCTTCGGTAAACGATCATTAAGCATAAGGTGTCTTAGTGGTTGGCCTCCTGTCTAAAAAAGATCAAAAGTCCCTTTCGAATGTTGCCTCGAAAATGTTGCCTCGAATATGATCTTAAGACTCTAGGGCTGTTACTAAGGTGTCCTAATATTGCTTTAGTGATCGTACGTCCCTTTCGAATTGACCCTTACAACTCCAACGACGGTGCTTCCTATTTCTCAATAGTAGGATGGCGTTGTCTAAAGGAACAAGAATAGAAACGATCTTTTTTTCGAGTAGGTAGATGCTAGTAGGTACTTGCTCAAATAAAGCACACACACCAGGAATTTTAAAAAGATGAGCAAGTACCTAAGAGCCCATGGAAAACCATGGATAGAAAGGGTGCTAACACCTTCCCTCTCTATAATCTACCCCCCGTACTCAGAAACATCTCGAAAAAGGATTTTTTCTGTACTTTTTTCTTTCCAATTGGATGAAATAAAAGTCAGTGGCGACTCTTGCTTACTGCGACATTTTGCGAATAAAAAAAATGCAAAATGCAAACCAACGTCAAGCAGTCGGTTCTGCCACCGTATCACACATAGCATGACAGTTATATTTATTATCCGTAATTCAAGCAATTATAACTTAGATTATCATGTTCATGTAGGGCCAACAACGTTTATATGCACATGTTTATCAAAATATTGGACGTTTTTGCAAACAAAATAGTAAAAGGAAGTTATGTGAACGTATAAAAGAGGATTTTTATTTACTTGAGAGATCAGCCTATGGAAAAGGAATTTACATTTGGAAACAGATCCTAGAAAGAGATAATCGCGAAAACAAAACAAACAAATGTTTACAAATGGAAATGTGAACACAAATGTCAAGTTTCGGCTCTGCTATAACTCTTATGACTTTAACGCTTCCGTCTTCCTTCCTTCTGACAAAACATTCTTGGACTGGCTCTGAACTTCCGCCACGTGACCGAAAGAGTGAAAAAGTAACAAGAGAACTCATGCTGAGTGTAGTCATTGGCTTTAAGTCCCTAACTTTTTCCTGAATCGCCCTTTCGGGTTTTCAATTCACCGGGACACCCTCTTTTTGCCTAAGCTTCCCTTTCGGGTTTTTAACTTAGCGAGTTTTATGCAAAGTATTTTTTTAACTACGTCAGCATTCCCAGGGAGAGGGAAGTATTCTCCATCCATGGTTGCGAGCATCATCACTCCACCAGAGAAAACCTTTCTAACCAAGAATGGTCCTTCATAAGTCGGAACCCACTTGCCTCTGGGATCCCCCTAGGGAAGAATTATCCTCTTTAGCACAAGGTCACCTGGATTGTAACACTGAAGCCACACCCTCTTGCCAAAAGCTTGCCTAATCCTTTGCTGATATACCTGACTGTGACATACAACCGTTAACCTCTTCTCATTGATAAGTTCTAACTGATCCAACCGATTCTGTATCCACTCACTTTCGTCGAGCTAAACATCCTTCATGATCCTAAGAGAAGGAATTTCGACTTCTATAGGCAACACTGATTCCATGCCATAGACCAAAGAAAATGGGGTTGCCCTAGTCGAAGTACGCACAGTGGTAAGATAACCATGTAAAGCAAAGGGAAGTGTCTCATGCCAATCTTTATAGGTTACTACCATCTTCTGTACAATCTTCTTGATGTTCTTATTGGCCGCTTTGACAACGCCATTCATCTTTGGTCTATACGGGGAAGAGTTATGATGCTTGATTTTGAATGACTCACAAAGCTCCTTCATCATTTTGTTGTTCAAATTAGACCCATTGTCGGCAATGATCTTTTCAGGAACTCCGTAACGACAGATAATGTTATGTTTAATAAACCAGGTTACTACTTGTCTGGTGGCGTTGGCAAATGATGCAGCTCCAACCCATTTAGTGAAATAATTAATGGAAAACAGAATGAAACGGTGTCCATTGGATGCAGTTGGTTCAATTTTGCCAATCATATCAATTCCCCACATTGCGAACGACCAAGGGTAAGTCAAGAAATTCAGTGGTACGGGCGACACATGTACTTTATCAGCATAAACTTGACATTTGTGGCAAATCCGCGCATGATTATAACAGCCAGTTTCCATGGTGGACCAATAATAACCAGCTCGCAAAATCTTTTTGACCATGGTATGCCCACTGAAATGAGTTTCGAAGTCAACCTCATGTATCTCTTCAATGATTCTAGCTGCTTCTCTCTTGTCAACACATATGAGCAGTAAACCATTATGATGCCTCTTATACAACACAACACCACTGAGAAATAACTTGGCCAAAAATATTCTCAAGAACTTCTTGTTTGTGATAGACGCCTCTTCAGGGTACTCTTGTATTTCAAGATATCTTTTGATATCGTAAAACCAAGGTTTATCCTCTGATTCCAAATTGGTTTCAAAGCAAAAAGCTGGCTCATCCAACCTTCTGATGGTAATGGAAGGTGCTTCGTTAGCCCACTAAACTTTGAACATGGAGGACAAAGTTTCCAGTGCATCAGCTAGGCTGTTCTCTTCTCTGGAAATGTGTTCAAACGTGATCTCTTTGAAGTACCAAATAAACTTTATAACATGCTCACGATAGGTAATTAGGTTCTGATGACGAGTCTCCCAATCTCCATTAATCTGGCTGATAACAAGATTGGAATCCCCATAAACTTTCAAATATTTGATTCGCATGTCGATTACCGCTTCAATACCATAAATGCAAGCTTCATACTCGACCATATTGTTAGTACAATCGAAACAAATACGAGCCGTGAAAGGAATTTGGAATCCCTCAGGGGAGTTGATAATAGCTTCGACGCCGTTGCCCATGGCATTGGAGGCACCGTCGAACACAAGCATCCAACATGATCCTGGCTCAGGTCCTTCATTTGGGCTTGGTATATTTCAATCCTGAATGTACAATATTTCCTCATCTGGAAATTCAAACTTCATCGGTTTATAATCGTTCATGGGCTGATGAGCAACATGATCGGCCAATATACTACCTTTGATCGCCTTTTACGTAGTGTATTGGATATCATATTCAGTGAGTATCATCTGCAAACGGGCTACCCTGCCTGTACGAGTCGGTTTCTCAAAAATATATTTGATGGGATCCATTTTGGATATCAAGTGGGTGGTGTGAGTTAACATGTATTGTCTTAAGCGTCTGGAAGCCCAAGCAAGTGCATAACAAGTTTTTTCCAGCAATGAGTACCTTGACTCGCACTCTGTAAACTTATTGCTTAAGTAATAAATGGCTTGTTCTTTCTTTCCTGTCTCATCATGCTGACCGAGGACACAACCCATAAAGTTCTCCAACACAGTTAAATACATGATTAGTGGCTTTCCTTCCACCAGCGACATGAGTATTGGAGGTTCTTGTAAATACTCCTTTATTTTGTCAAATGCCTTCTGACAATCTTCATTCCACCTTATCGTCTGATTTTTCTTTAACAATCTGAATAAAGGTTCACATGTGACCGTGAGATGAGAAATAAACTGAGAATTATAGTTTAACCTCCCCAAGAAACCACAGACTTCCTTCTCTGTTTTTGGTTCGGGCATTTCTTGTATCGCCTTTACTTTAGCAGGGTCAACCTCGATGCCTTTTTCACTTACAATAAATCCCAACAACTTGCCAGATCTCACCCCGAAGGTGCATTTATTTGGATTTAGCCTTAACAGGAACTGCTTATGTCTCTCGAACAATTTCTCTAGATGAACAAGATGCTCCTCTTCCGTATCAGACTTAACAATCATATCGTCCACATAGACCTCAATCTCCTTGTGAATCATATCATGAAAGAGAGTTACCATGGCACGCTGGTACATTGCCCCAACATTTTTCAAACCAAACAGCATCACCTTATAGCAAAAGGTTCCTCATGGCGTGATAAACGTTGTCTTCTCCATATCCTCCAGAGCCATCTTAATTTGATTATAACCCGAAAAACCATCCATGAAGCAAAACACTTTAGAGTGAGCAGTATTATCGACCAACACATCCTTATGGGGAAGAGGAAAATCATCCTTACGGATGGCTTTGTTCAAATCCCTATAATCCACACACATCCTGACTTTACCATCTTTCTTAGGCACAGACAGAATATTTGCGATCCATGGAGGATAATTGATGACTTTTAAGAAATTCGCATCCAACTGTTTCTAAACTTCTTCTTTAATCTTCTTGGACATCTCAGGATGAGTTCTTCGGAGATTTTTCTTGATAGGGGAGCAACCTTATTTGAGCGGTAGTCGATGCACAACAATATTTGTATCCAATCATAGCATATCTTCACAAGACCAAGCGAAGATATCAGAATATTCATGGAGTAGCTTAATTAATCTGACTTTCATACTTTCCTCGAGATCTGCCCCTATCTTGACCACTCTTCTTACCTCTCTTGTGCCAATATTCACCACCTCGATTGACTCTTGATTTGGCTGGTGTAATGCGGTGGGATAACTGACTAGAGGTTTTGCGTTAGTGTTCGCAAATGTTTCGGTTTAGCAAGAGTCGCCACCGACTTTTTATTTATCCAAAGGAAAGATCAAAAAGCACAGGAAAGACCTTTGAGATGTTTTCTTGGGTTCAGGAGGTAGATTATGAAAAGGGAAGGTGCTAGCACCCTTTTCATCCATGGTTTTCTATGGGCTCTTAGTTACTTATTTTAGATCATTTTCTTTTGCTTTTCAATTGTTTGAAATGGTGCTTTTGTGTGTGGTTTTGAAAGTATTTTGAAAAGAGGTCATCATTGTGGCAACCTTTGTAGTGATTCTTGTTTGAATGTATACAAAGGTGTATTGTCTTTTGAAAAATGTTTCAATGTTTGAAAGTTTGTTTTGGGAAAATGTTTTGAAGTTATGGTGTGATGTGTTTTTAAAAATAGCAAGGATGTTTGCAAGTTTGATCAAGTAACTAGGAGCATCTACCTACCTACTCAAAGATCTTTCCTACACATTTTTAACCCTTTCACATTGTTGTTTTACCATTGTATTTGGTAAACAACCTTGTGTTTGGATGTTAAACGGGACAGGCACGGGTCATCGTATGACCATGATACCAATTGTGCTAAGTATCTTTAGCAAGTTTTTTGAGGGACTAGATCATTTTGTATAGGCAACCAAGATAGCGTCATCGAGGGACTATGATCTTTTTGTTTTGATTTTGTTTTGCCAAGATACCTAACATGCATACCATGGCCATTTTTAAGGCAACAAGTGGATGAAACCCTAGGGGTGCTTGTGTGCATTGTGTTGTCATTTTCATGCATTTTGGTCTTGTTTTAGTCAAGCTATTTGTTTGATTTTGGATTTTTGCATACAAACCCTAGTCTTTCTATCATGGCATATTTGAAAGCAATAAAGTGCGTAAAAATAAATCTACAACTATTACAACATGATTAAGGGGAGGGGGATACAAATTTGGATAGGGAGATATTTGCAAGAAATTAAAACCCTAAGTCAACTATTACAACCCAATTGAACTCATTGTGCAAAATAAATAAATAGACAATATTTAAATATGCAAATAAATATGAATATGCAAAAGTGTTTTTATATTATTTTTATGTATGTAAAAATAAACTATTTAATGTATCAAAAATAAGAAAATAAAAGATTATTTTTATTAAGGGTGGAAACCCTAATTTGTTTTAAGAAAATATATATATACAAATGTACAAGCAAATAAAATAAAATATATACATAAAATAAAATAAAATAAAATATATACAAATGTTTAGAAAATAGAATATGTATGACAAAATATTATTTAAGTATATAAATAATAAAAATAAAAATATAATATTTTTTGTATTAATTATAAGTTTATTTAAGAAAAATCAAAGTACGTATTATTTAATAACTATTTCTATGTCCAAAAAAAAAAAGTGAAAATTCAAGAAATATTTTTGGTGATTTTTTATATTTAGAAAAAATAAATAAAGTCAGAAATGTAAAAGAAATAGAAAAATATACAAAAATAATTTAAATAGGCCAAGGGGGTGTAAACAGCAAGCTAAGGGGTGCAAATAGCATGGAATAGCCAGGCCCAGCCCAGATGGCCTTCATCTTTAACCTCTGATCAAACAAAAACGCGCGCTTGATGTTCAAACCTGGAAATCCTGCATACGTGCTCTAAAGCAAAAACTTGCAACATGAAAGTTATAGAGCATAATCACACGATTCTAACCATGTAAAAAACTTAATCTAACTCTCAAAGACCAGAGAGAATTTCTCTGGCCCTAATTTGTAACCTAGTTTTTTCAGAAAATTCATCATTCAAATTCTCCCAGCTCAGTTAACTTAAATGAATTCTATGCATATGTACAACTCAAGGGAAATGAGTACTACATTTTTTATTCACAAACCTAAGCATAATGATTCCTAAATAGAGAGATAGAAGTTTGAACTTTACCTGTTTCAGTCAAGCTCGAGTATGGAAATGCAGGGGTTTTCAGTGAGGCCTGAGATGCTTGTGAGCTTGCTTGAAGTTCCTTTGAGCTTTCCCAATGCTTAGCTAGCTTTGAACTTGCTAGAATCCCTCTATAGAACTCAACCTGCAAACTCAAAATTCAGAAATGGTGAAGTGTGTAAATGGAGTTACAGTGACTTGGGAATGGTTGGGATAGTTTAGGTAGGTTGTATGGAGTGTGTTGAAACTGGTTGCAAGCAAAACGCACGAGTGGTTTGTGATTTGGAAAAAAAAATGCAGAACCTGCCCTGTTTTGCAAGAAAATGTGATTTTTGTGTACAAGGGTGTTTGAGAGGTGGCTAGCTCGTGTTTCTGGCTTAGTGTGTTATGCAAAACTTGTTTGAAATGTTTACCAACTTTGGTTTTATCAGATAGCCAAGTTATATGCTTTTTGCAAGTTGACTTGGTTTTGAAGAAAAGTGATTTTAACAATGCTCAAGAGCTTGTACAGGCCTCCTTCCTAGCTGCACAAAGTTGGTGTACCTTTGCCTAAGTTTGTGGAGTTGGTTTGCTGCAA
Source organism: Vicia faba (assembly GCA_948472305.1). NCBI lineage: Eukaryota > Viridiplantae > Streptophyta > Magnoliopsida > Fabales > Fabaceae > Vicia > Vicia faba. Next base: position 1,080,963,418 of record OX451739.1, on the reverse strand, counting down.
AAGATTAGGTTCAAGGCTCAAGGGAAACAAAAATGCATAAAGTGAACTTTATCAAAATAGCATTGTGATCTTTTTGCCATTTTTAGATTAATTCAATGTGTAAACTTCTAAAGCTCAGAACAATGCCTTAATCCATTGTATTTACATTCTATTTTTGAGTGTGGAAGGGTTTAAGGACCTGTAAACAAGTACAAGCATGTCTGGGCAGAAATTGCAACTTGTATCAACAAGAAAAATGCCATGGACCAAAGTGATATTTTTCCAAATTCAAACCTTCGATTCTCCCTAACCACAAATGATTTTGGAGAGTTATTGGACATCTTGGAAAGCTTGTAACTTGCTCTACAATCCATATTTGAAATGTATTTTGATATTCCAATTGGAACTAGGTGAAAAATTTCCATGAAGATAGGTCAAAATCCTGCCTAAACTAGGGCAAAATTTCACTAAGTTAAAAGTTTCATGGAGCCTTGTTCACAAAATCATAACTTAAAATATAAGCATCTTTTGGGAAAAATTTGTGAATAAAAGTTGTAGATTTTATGGAGGACTACAACTTTCATGTTGGAAGTTTTCTTTGAATCCAATTGCATCATGGTGAAAATGTTGGGCAAAGTTGGGAAAAAAAAAAGAAATTTTCATAACTTAGAAAATTTTCAAGTTATGAAAATTTTCCATTTTAAACCCTAATTTTCAAAATTAGGTTTCTTGGTGAACAAGTTTCATATTTTGACACATCTTGATGATAAATGACCCTTGGTACTTGATTTTAACCAAAAAGTCAAAGTTTGACTTTTCAGTGTACAGTTGATTTTTGATCAGTTGACTGGAAACTTTATCTGTCAATCCATTGCTTTTTAGATCTTTTGAACCTTGTGATTAGGTCAAAATGATGCCATTGAGTCCTTGAATCCATGCTTGAACCCAATTTTCCATTGGCTAGGTTAAAAATCAGAAATTGCCCTTCTGCAGTCAAAACCCTAAAAATGTCCATTTTGCCCTTTTGATGATCTGATCAAATTTCTTGATGAGTTGTGGTCCAAACTTGATCAAATGGTTCATATGAGCCTATAATGTTGACGTGGATAAAAAATTATGAGGTTTGACTGCAAATTGGCCACATTTGACTTTTCCCCCAATATAACTGATTTTTAGGTCAACTGTCCAATTGACTGGCAAAAATTTGATTCAAGGCTTGAAACTTGGTATGGGAAATCTTATAAGTCCAACATGGAGTATGAAAGTCACGCTGAGCATTGGAAGTCCAAAAATCCTTGTGCAAACTCAAACCCTAATTTCAGGTCAATAGTGCAAGGAGATGTCTTGAGCAGAGCAAACCCTAATCCTGTCTGGAGTCCAAAGAGTCTTGTGAGGGGAAATCTTGGTAAAATGAGAGGGAAATTTTTTGGGTACAACAACTGGATAAACTTCTCTTCTTTTTTTTAATAATCTTGCTAGTTCCTCGGGAAGATCACAATCCTCGTATGCCTCCTCTTCAGCTTGATAGATCGGATTATCAAAGTCATAGTGAGCGATAGCAGAGTCGTTATCAATATAATCCATGGTGGATGTGCATATGTATAAATGATATTTTGGTGTTTTAGTGACAGTGTGTGAAAAGGAAAACATTGTCATTTAAAGAAAAATAAAAAGAAAAGAATGGAACAAAATTTTGAATGCAAAAACGTTCTTTATTCATGACAAACTTTTGAAAATAAACACAGTGGCCCTACACAAATGGTTCACTACGCCTTGGGAAGAGCGCAAGAATTATGTCATGATAATAAAAGAAAATAAGAAAATTACTCCTCATTGCTTGAAATTTGGATAACATCCACAGAAGTTCAATTGTTAAGTTCTTGGCCCGCAATACTTGGATGAATCCAATCTTCAATATTGTAGCCATTAACACTATCATCACCAATTGCATTGGTGTATCCTTCTTGAGCAGCACTAGGATGGGAAAACTTCACAGAAGTAGATAAACCAGATGCTCTGGGAGTTGCACTCTGCTGACCCGGATTAAAACCGAGACCAAATTTGTTGAATTTAGGGATAACGTCCAGCACCTGACCCCAACCTTCAGGGTTACTGTTCTCCACCATAGCTCTAGCATCTCTGAGAGAAGACATAATAGTTTTCAGCTTCCTTTTCTATTCGCGAGGAGGAAAATTAACCGCATGAACTGTCTCAAACGCCTGAAAAGGAGTCTCATGTATTTCGCCTTCAACATCAACATAGTGGAATTATGTCAAATGACTCATAATATACTCTTCCTTGCCGCACATAGTTATCACTTTTCCCTCTGTAGGATACTTGAGTTTTTGGTGAAGAGTAGAAGTGACTGCCCCTGCTTTATGAATCTACAGCCGCCCCAACAAACAACAATACACTGGCTGTTTGTCCATCATAAAAAAGGTAGCAGAGAAGGTGCGAGGACCAAACTTGATAGGTAATTCCACCTCCCCAAACACTTATCTTCTGGACCTATCAAAGGCTTTCACCATCAAGTCACTAGGACGCAGCTCCAGACCGGAATAATCAATTTTCATCAATGTTGACTTACGAAATACATTCAAAGACGATCTCGTGTCCACCTAAAACCGGGATAACATAGTTCCCTTGCACTCCATAGAAATATGTAATGCTTTGTTATGGTATCACCCTTCTGGAGGAAGATCAAAATCTGTGAAGCCCAGACCATTCCCAACAGATATATTAGCACAAACATTCTCGAACTGATTAAATGTTATCTCATGTGGCACAAATGCATTCTTCAACAACTTCATAAAAGCATTTATGTGAGGTTTTGAATAGATTAACAAGGACAAGATAGACATCTTAGAAGGGGTGTTGCTTAACTAATCAATTATGTTATAATCTCTCTTCCTAATAATTCTCATTAACTTCTCAACTTCATCGGGAACTGAAGAAGCTTCTGGTACCGGAATTGGTTGAGTCACATTGGCTTGTGCAACCCTTAGATTACCAATTATCACTTGCTATTTTCCTTTCTATCTTGTAGAAGCATCTGCCGTATCTTGTACATTTGAAGGACCAAACACTCTCCCTCTTCTAGTCATTCGACTTACACAAGATAAATTATGAACATCCCCTTCACTGTCTTCAGTAAATTCTTCCTCATAAGAATGAGGATTTACTTCCTGCTTCACCCCATGGTAATAAACATCAACACCATAATGCCATGGGATGGCCTTCTCACTAGTATACGAAATGGGTCCAGGTACCGTAATTATCAAAGGAGGCGCCCTAGAATGGGTAGGAATACACACAAGGGTGTAAGGAATAGATACCACAACAACATCTTGTTCGGTAACCTTTCGGTATCTTTGTCTTCTATCAAACTATAGGGAACCCTCATCCATCATGAATTGGATGCCAGCTTTCAAATAATCACAACCTTTCGGTTGCTCTCTACACTTGGCACAATCCTAAGCACAGCCCGAGAAAATAGAATTGTCAAGCAAATACCTCTTAACATACCACAACAGAGTAGTTACCCGTTCCACATTCATAACTAAATTCATCATTTCTCCATTATCATCAATCATATTAACAACAGCCCCTCCATAGGCATTGGGTTTTGGGTAACATTCGGACCGATCAATGGAGTAAACTCAATTGCCTTGGCATCTAACAAATATTGTACCTTGAACTTCAACGAAAAAAATTGTCAGTAGAATGACCAACTCCGCCAGAATGGAATTCACATCTTGCATTAGCATCATAATTAGGAGGAAGTCTTCCGGTGGGTGGTGGCATATTTCTCAAACTGATCAACTTCAAATTGAGCAAATGGTGAAGTGCTTCGGTAAGAGATACTGGCAAGGGATCAAATTTCCTCAACTGTCTGTTATTGACTATTATATTGACGGGGAGCATCTTGTTGTCTTTGATGTTGAGGCATCATATTCTGTCTCTGCTATTGAGGAGCATTAATAAGAATAGAAACAACATTGATTTGTTGGTGTTGATGATCCTCTCCTCTTCCTCTATGAGAGTAAACCGCACTTGTGTCACTTTCCCTTTTCTTGGGGTAAGTATTGAATGGCTTCCTACCACCCCCCTGATGAACCACTAGAACCGCTGATTTGAATCTTCCCTAATTTCAAACCCATCTTAATTCTTTCACCAGCCATAACCAAATCTGCAAATCCTGCTTAATCACTTCCTATCATGTGATCATAAAACGGCCCTTGCAAGGTACTCATAAACATATCAACTATTTCTCGCTCCATGAGTGGAGGTTGAAACCTCGTAGCCAGCTCACGCCACTTCAGGTGTATTCTTTGAAATATTCTTTTGGTCCATGGGAAAAATTCTGTAGTTGAGTGCGGTTAGGCGCCATATCCACATTGTATTGATAATGTTTAACAAAATATCGAGCAAGATCATTCCAGCATCGAATATGAGTTTTCTCCAACTTCATGTACCACTCCACGGATGCCCCAGATAGGCTATCCTGGAAGAAATGAACCAAAATCCTCTAATCCTCAGTATGTACTGACATCTTCCGGAAGTAAGCAATTGCATGAGTAACAGGACATGATGAACCGTTGTACTTTTAAAAGACCTGTGGTTTGAACTTTGGAGGAACCTTCACCCCAGATACTAGCCCAAAATCATTAGCATCTATGCCAAGGACCCCTTGCCCTTCCACATCTTTCAACCGTTCTTCCAATAACCAATACCTTCTATCTTCAATCTGAATATCCGGCTCAGAACGCCGCACAGAAAGCTGATCTTCATCCTGATAAAGATCAAACTCTTGCTCTTGATAATTTCTTACGCCACCCAGATTATCTCTTCGGTTCCCTACAAGACGAGGTCCCGAAGACGGGGGAAATTTCCCCATGTTGCACAAAAAAGAGTTGCCAGGTGGCCCGTGAAAATACCCGACTAACTGGTCCTGCACCTCCCCCAGTCCAACAGAAATGTCCTGATAGAGCCCTTGATTCCCACTATCCACTAGATAGCGGAGTTGGTTGTTGACAATGGCAGCCAATTCCTTCTATCGGCGATACACATTGGTGATGACCTCCACGAACTGGGTCATTTGAGTAGCCATCTGGGCTCTCATTTCAGCAAGTTCAGCTTGGACCTATTATATCTGTCTTGGAAAATTGTTTCTTGTGGAATACCGATGAGTAGTCGTATTGGATTCTGGATAAAAAAAAGAAAAGTCAAGATAAGAATATCGTCCTGAGATGACCTGTAATGTATGAGATGCATGACATGCATGATATGTTTTGTTAGTTCCAGGAATTTACAAGCTTTGTCAACCATCAGGAATAACAACCGAGCACGATAAAATACAAATAACAAAATTAAAATACTAGTGCAATAACAAACTTCTTTATTTACAAAAACAGTAAAACACCAATTCTCAAAGTACACAGAATTTGTATAAGATAAAACGATCCCATCCAACAAGACTGTTGGTGATCATTTAACAAAAAACAGAAAACAATTAAAAATCAAAGGGGTGGGTCCCCCATCCCAACATGAAATAAAGGCCCCTCCTCCTGGAAGTGCTCGTCACTCCACTCCTTGGTCTCTTGGAATATTTTTCTTATCCCTGGGAAGTCGCGTTCTTCAGCAAGGCCTTTAATCACTTCATCCTTTCGGAGTAGTTGTTCTTCTAAGTACTGACACTGCTCCGAAAAGTGATCACATCTTTTTCATTCTGGAAAAGAAATAGGTATTGGTTCATTTTCCAATTCTTCTATTTGATTTTTGAGCTTAGCATTTTCTTCCATCACTCGAGTCATTAGCTCTTCACGCTTCTGATCTCACAACCCGACTTTAATAAGTTGCCTTTCTAATTCTTTAACCTTTTCTCTATGACATGCTTTTAACTTCGCTTATGCTACTTGGAGACTCTTAATCCTTTGTTGTCTTTTAAAAATTGCACTATCCTAGGGATTAGTTAAGCTGGAATTCTCAATCCTTGACCTCTTTGACCGTTCACATGATCCTCGACCCTCTAGTATATGATCTTTCTCCCGGTTCTCCCTCTATAGTCTTTTCTTTTCTTGTAAAGCAAAGGATAATTCAATATTTTTATCTTCCAGATCAGCTTGTAGCTTAATATTCTCAGCTTTGGTGTTTTTAAGGCACTCCATTGGTATAACTTAGGATTCTCCTGGCACATATTGTTTAGAAGATGTCCTGCCATGAGAAAGATGATCAACCTCCGGAACATACACAGGCTGCGGGTACAATGGTTTTTCCCTCTTATAAGGCAACAACAACACCTTCACCCAACTCTGAGTCCATTTTGAATAAGCGTCAAGAGCCACACCTCTATTTCTATCAAAAGAATGCTTTCCTTTTCGATGAATGTGTGTTTTTAGGTGACTTTTACTCTTTCAAACATAGCAGCATTTCCTCCATTGCCGAAACAAACAGTTTCCCTCACCTCCCGCTCAGTAGGTCCCTTTGTCATTACGAATCAAAATTGACGCCGTGCCAAGATGGGATTATAGTTGATGCAACCTTTGGTTCCCATAAGTGGAGCATTAGGAAACTCACCACAACTCGTAATAAACTACTTCGGAATTCCCATGATGTGCCAGACAATGTCGTAATAAGTGAGTCCCATGATCCGTGGGGCCCAAAGAGATGTCTCAGTAGTGTCGACAAACTGTCCCCTGGTAGGCATGTTCATCATGAACCATTTGTAAAGTAGAACTGTACCGCATACCACATCCCCTCTATAACGCCCGTAATTTAATTATTTATTTAATTAAATTATTTTTGGAATATTTATGAAGATGTGTTTTAATTAATTGGATTTATTTTATTAAAGTGTAGAAATAATATTAGAGATATAATATTATGTGGTGAAATAATATTAGAAGTATAATATTATTTAATGTGGGCTTATTTTGAAGGAATATAAGTAATAATGGTGTGTGTTGGTTTTAAGCCCAATAAGGAATAATAGAATAAAAGGGTTATTTTATTGTTGTTGGAATAGAATAGAAAGAAAGAAGCAGTAGAAGAAATAAGGATTTGGAAGAGAACGTGCAAGCTGCTAGAGAAAGTGGAAAATGGCAAGCACGAGAATTCAACCAGAAGTTGTAGAGCGACCTTCAATCCAAGGTAAGGGTGGGGTTCTGACTCTATAATTGGGTTTATGATAATTGATATGTGGGTTTAGAGGTGATTGTTGTCTTGTTTGTGAATTGAGAATATATGATTGATGTATGATGAGGATTGATGAATTTTGATGAATATTGATGTCTTGATGCTGTTAAAATGTTGTAAGATTATAGGGTAATTATGGGAGATGAATTGACGTGATTATAATAAGTTTTAGAGCTTTAATTATGGAATCATAGTGAGATGCGGTGATGGAAAACATAGAATACTGTAGTGATGAAAACACATAATGTTATAGTGGTGAAAAACGCAGAACCGTACGTGGAGGTACCAGAAGTTGTTGTCTAGAACAATGAATCAATTAGGGATGGCATTAGGCGTATTATTCCTAATTAGGTTGATAACAGGAAAAAATCAAAATAGTAGGATAAAACAAAAAGTAGCAGTTCTGACATTAGAAGTATGTTGATAAAAGTTGCGTCAGATTAGTGCAAGGTAGAAGTTCTGATGTTATGCGTATGTTAGTAGAAGTTGCGTTGCACCATTAAAGAATAGAGGTTCTGATAGTAGAAGTTGTATTTAATCAGAATATGTGGTTAGTCGGAGGTTGTATTAGTCAGAAGATGTGGTTATTCAGAAGTTTTAACTGGTCAAAAGTTGTATTAGTCAGAAGATGGGGTAGCCAGAAGCTGTGATGATCATAAGTTGCATCTGATCAGAGGTTGCATTATTCAGAAGTTATAGTAGTAAGAAGATTGTGTCGCCCGGAGGTTGCGTCATTAGAAGTTGTGTAATTAGAAATAGCGTTGGTTAGAGGTTGTGTGGTCAGAAGTTGGATGGCCTTTGCGTTGTTTTGTACAGAGCGATGAACGTTAGATGCTTAGAAGCTGCTGTTTGAACTATAACAGTAGGACAGTGTCAGTCTTGACGTTAGAGTTACAGGATGACAAGGTTGATTTACGGTGGAAATTAAATACATCTGAGTTGTTAAATTGAGATGTTTTGAGATGATTTGAGATGTTGTTAACTTGGGTGTTATCATTACATTCATGGTTGTGTCGCATACATTGCACTTTGAGATGGAGCTTATGCTCGTTGAGGTGGCCTGGATTGGAAAATTTTGAGATGAAGGCTATGCCTTGTTAATGCCTCTATTAATTGGCAAATTTTTGAGATGGGAGTTATGCTCCAATGGTACCACATGCATTTACATAGTATTGAGTCACATTATATGATTTCATAAAGAAGTTTATTTTAATGTTGATGAATGTATATTATTATTGATATTGTCGTGGATTATGAGATGAGAAGTGGTGACGTTGTTGATCTAATATAATATATTAATTATCATGAACTTTATTATATTGTTAGATATCTCACCCCTTCTGTTTGAACGTTCCCCCTATGTTGGTAACGTGCAGGTAATCGAGAGTGAAGGCTGTATTCCTTCAATAGTTCGAGTCAGTGTCATTGCTATGATATGTAACACTCGGGGGGATGAACGTTTGCTGATTTTTGATCATTTATTTTTAGTTGTTGAATTTTAGATTGATTATTATTAAATACGAGATGTTTCAAAGTTTCTATTTTGTTGGAGAATATTATTAATAATTCTGCTGCGTAGATGATGATTTATTTGATTAAAGATGTTATATTGATGGTTCATCCGATGTTTGAAAAAGTTTTATATATCCAAGATGAATGCAATTAATTTGTTAGAAGAATTTGTGATGTCCCGATTCATTTGTATGATTGAAATTTTATAACTCTGATTTATTTTGCATAATTGCTTGGGGTAGAATTGGGGTGTTACAAAGTTAGTATCAGAGAAAAAGGTTGGTCCGACCTTGTCGTCGAGTCATAGTTGTTTAACAATCGAGTATTCTTATTTTGAGTTCTAACTATTGTTTGTGTTGTAGTGAGAAGTTGAGATGGTTGGAAGAGGTTAGTTTTCTTGGTCATGTGATTTCTGGTAGTGGCATTGTTGTAGATCCATCGAAGGTTGATGATGTGTTGCAATGGGAAACTCCAAAGTCAGCTACTGAGATTAGAAGCTTCTTGGGATTAGCTGGTTATTATAGAATGTTTATCGAAGGGTTTTCTAAGTTGTCACTTCCGTTGACTAAGTTGACTTGTAAAGGTAGAGCGTTTGTATGGGATGTTCAGTGCGAAGAAAGTTTTACAGAATTGAAGAAGAGGTTGACGTCAACTCCAGTTTTAACGTTGCCTAATCCAGGAGAGCCTTTTGTGGTGTATTGTGATGCTTCTAAGATGGGTTTAGGAGGTGTGCTTATGCAGAATGGTAAGGTATTCGCTCATGCGTCAATGCAGTTAAGGACTCATGAGAAGAACTATCCTACGCATGATTTAGAGCTTGTTGCAGTTGTTTTTGTGCTGAAGATTTGGAGGCATTATCTTTATGGTTCTAGATTTGAAGTGTTTAGTAACCATAAGAGTTTAAAGTATTTATTTGATCAGAAGGAGTTGAATATGAGGCAACGAAGATGGTTGGAATTGTTAAAGGATTATGATTTTGGTTTGAATTATCATCCAGGAAAGGCGAATGTGGTAGCTGATGCGTTGAGTCGAAAGACTTTACATATGTCAGCAATGATGATTAAAGAGTTGGAATTGATTGAGCAGTTCAGAGATATGAGCTTAGTTTGCGAGGTTACTCCGCAAAGTGTTATGTTGGGTATGTTGAAGATTAATAATGAATTTTTAGACAGTATCAGAGAAGCTCAGAAGTTGGATGTGAAACTTGTAGATTTAATGGTTGGGACTGATCAGTCTGAGAATAATGATTTTAAGCTAGATGTGCAAGATGTGTTGAGATTTCGTAGCCGAAGTTTTATTTCTGATGATGCTGAGTTGAAGAAAGTGATACTTGAAGAGATTCATAGAAGTAAGTTGAGTATTCATCCAGGTGCTACAAAGATGTATCAAGATTTGAAAGGTTTGTTTTGGTGGCCTGGGATGAAGAGTGATGTGGCTCGGTTTGTGTATGCATGCTTGACTTGTTAAAAGTCGAAAGTTGAACATCAAAAGCCTGCAGGGTTGATGCAACCGTTGGGAGTTCCAAAATGGAAATGGGATAGCATTTCGATGGACTTTGTGACAGGGTTTCCTAATACTTTAAGAGGACATGATTCAATTTGGGTGATTGTTGATAGGCTTATGAAGTCAACTCATTTTATTCCTATTAACATCAGTTTTCCAGTGCCGAAGTTGGCTGAGATTTATATTAGTGTGATTTTGAAACTGCATGGTGTTCCTTTGTGCATTATGTCAGATAGAGATCCAAGATTTACTTCTGATTTTTGGAAGATTTTGCAAGAAGCGTTGGGTTCTAAGTTGAGGTTGAGTTCAGCGTATCACCCTCAGACAGATGGTCATACTGAATGGACGATTCAATCGTTGGAAGACTTGTTGAGGGCATGTGTTCTCGAGAAGGGAGCTTCATGGGATACTTATCTTCTGTTGATAGAGTTCACGTATAATAACAATTAGCATTCTAGTATTGGGATGGCACCTTTTGAAGTGTTGTATTGTCGAAGATGTAGAACTCCGTTATGTTGGCATGAATCTGGTGAGAGTGTAATACTTGGACCTGAACTTGTTCGTGACACTACTAAGAAGGTGAAGTTGATTCGAGAAAAGATGAAAGCTTCAAAAAGTAGACAGAAGAGTTATCATGACAAGCGAAGGAAAGATTTAGAATTCCAAGCTGGTGATCATGTGTTTTTGAGAGTTACACCTGTGACTGGTGTTAGACGAGCATTGAAGTCTAAGAAGCTCACTTCTCATTTTATTGGACCGTATCAAATTTCGGAGAGAGTGGGGAATGTTGCTTATAGAGTGGCTTTACCGCCTAATCTTTCGAATTTGCATGATATGTTTCATGTGTTGCAACTTCGGAAGTATATTTCAGATCCATCTCATGTGATTCATATGGACGATGTGCAAGTACGGGATAATCTTACAGTGGAGACGATGCCTGTACAGATCGCGGATCGTGAAATGAAGACTCTGAGGGGCAAAGAGATTGCCTTGGTTAAAGTGGTTTGGCTAGGAGCTGCTGGTGAAAGCATGGCTTGGGAGTTGGAGAGCAAGATGCGAGACTCCTATCCTGAATTGTTTGCTTGAGGTAAATTTTTGAGGACGAAAATATTCTAAGTGGAGGAGAGTTGTAACACCCGTAATTTAATTAATTATTTAATTAAATTATTTTTGGAATATTTATGAAGATGTTTTTTAATTAATTGGATTTATTTTATTAAAGTGGAGAAATAATATTAGAGATATAATATTATATGGTGAAATAATATTAGAAGTATAATATTATTTAATGTGGGCTTATTTTGAAGGAATAGAAGTAATAAGGGGGGTGTTGGTTTTAAGGCCAATAAGGAATAACAGAATAATAGGGTTATTTTATTATTTGTGGAATATAATAGAATGAAAGAAGCAGTAGAAGAAATAAGGATTTGGAAGAGAACGTGCAAGCTGCTAGAGAAAGTGGAAAACGGCAAGCACGGGAATTTAACCGGAAATTGTAGAGCGACCTTCAATCCAATGTAAGGGTGGGGTTCTCACTCTATAATTGGGTTTATGATAATTGATATGTGGGGTTAGAGGTGATTGTTGTCTTGTTTGTGAATTGAGAATATATGATTGATGTATGACGAGGATTAATGAATTTTGATGAATATTGATGTCTTGATGCTGTTAAAATGTTGTAAGATTATAGGGTAATTATGGGTGATGAATTGACGTGATTATAATAAGTTTTAGAGCTTTAGTTATGGAATCATAGTGAGATGCGGTGATGGAAAACATAGAATATTGTAGTGATGAAAACGCAGAACGTTACCGTGGTGAAAAACACAGAACCGTACGTGGAGGTACCAGAAGTTGTTGTCTAGAACAATGAATCAATTAGGGATGGCATTAGGCGTATTGCTCCTAATTAGGTTGATAACAGTCAAAGAATCAAAATAGTAGTATAAAACAAAAAGTAGCAGTTCTGACATTAGAAGTATGTTGATAAAAGTTGCGTCAGATTAGTGCAAGGTAGAAGTTCAGATGTTATGCGTATGTTAGTAGAAGTTGCGTTGCACTATTAAAGAGTAGAGGTTCTGATAGTAGAAGTTGTATTTAATCAAAATATGTGGTTAGTCAGAGGTTGTATTAGTCATAAAATATGGTCAGTCAGAAGTTGTATCTGGTCAGAAGTTGTATTAGTCAGAAGATGGGGTAGCCAGAAGCTTTGATGATCAGAAGTTGCATCTGATCAGAGGTTGCATTAGTCAGAAGTTATAGTAGTCAGAAGATTGTATCGCCCAGAGGTTGCGTCATTAGAAGTTGTGTAATTAGAAATAGCATTTGTTAGAGGTTGCGTGGTCAGAAGTTGGATGGCCTTTGTGTTGTTTTGTGCAGAGCAATGAATGTTAGATGCTTAGAAGCTGTTGTTTGAACTATAATAGTAGGACAGTGTCGGTCTTGACGTTAGAGTTACGGGATGACAGTGTTGATTTACTATGGAAATTAAATACAACCGAGTTGTTAGTGAGAAGTTATTAATAATATTTTGTTGATGATTTATAATAAATGCATGATGTTTGATAAATTATTTTGATGATCTGAGATGTTTTGAGATGATAAATTGAGATGTTTTTGAGATGTTTTGAGATGATAAATTGAGATGTTTTTGAGATGTTTTGAGATGATAAATTGAGATGTTTTGAGATGTTAAATTGAGATTTTTTGAGATGATTTGAGATGTTGTTAACTTGGGTGTTATCAATACATTCATGGTTGTGTTGCATACATTGAATTTTTGAGATGGAGCTTATGCTCGTTGAGATGGCCTGGATTGAAAAATTTTGAGATGAAGGCTATGCCTTGTTAATGCCTCTATTAATTGGCAAATTTTTGAGATGGGAGTTATGCTCCAATGGTACCACATGCATTTACATAGTATTGAGTCTCATTATATGATTTCATAAAGAAGTGTATTTTAATGTTGATGAATGTATATTATTATTGAGATTGTCGTGGATTATGAGATGAGAAGTGGTGACGTTGTTGATCTAATCTAATATATTAATTATCATGAACTTTATTATATTGTTAGATATCTCACCCCTTCTGTTTGAATGTTCCCCCTATGTTGGTAACGTGCAGGTAATCGAGAGTGAAGGCTGTATTCTTTCAATAGTTCGAGTCAGTGTCATTGCTCTGATATGTAACACTCGGGGGGATGAACGTTTGCTGATTTTTGATCATTTATTTTCAGTTGTTGAATTTTAGATTGATTATTATTAAATACGAGATGTTTTAAAGTTGCTATTTTGTTGGAGAACATTATTAAGAATTCTGCTGCGTAGATGATGATTTATTTGATTAAAGATGTTATATTGATGGTTCATCCGATGTTTGAAAAAGTGTTATATATCCAAGATGAATGCAATGAATTTGTTAGAAGAATTTGTGACGTCCCGATTCATTTGTTTGATTGAAATTTTATAACTCTGATTTATTTTGCATAATTGCTTGGGGTAGAATTGGGGTGTTACACCCTCTCTTACCATGCCGAGAATGAATAGCATAGTAAGTATCAACTAATAATGTCGGTACCAGATTGTCATTCATAAAGACACAAATTGCTGCCAAACCTACCAACCTTTCTGCCACAAGTAAGAGGACTAAACCATAAATTAACATGACCAGTAACACATTGAAAGTCGTCAACTTTCCTTCTTCTGCAAATCCCTTGGCTTTGTTTATCAAATAATCCCGAGAGATACCATGCATGTCACATTTCTTGATCCAATTTCCGTCCACTTCGCTAACGGTCAAATAAAGAGCTTTAGCGATAGCCATGTAGTTGGGAATTTCAGGTACTTGAGCAAAAGGAATATTGTCCGTGACCTTTATATCAATAATATATGCATACTCTTCAAGGGTTGGTGCTAGCTGGTAATCTTGAAAAGTAAAACAATATAGTTGTGGATCATAGAACTGAAGAAGTACTCTTAACGGTCATTTCTCATAAAAATCGTTCACCAGTGGCAACAAGTTCCCATACCGTTTCCTGAAAATGTTTTCATTCGGACCATTCACAAGGGCTTCCAACTCTCGCAATTGACCCCCATAAAACACAAACTGATAGACAACCTTCTTCCTAAGAGTTTCTTCACTTGTGCTCATGTTGTTATTCATATTGATGACAACTTCTAAGTACCCTGGAAATAACATGCATATGTGAATTACACATACATACTTTTTCTTGCATTTTTTTAAAGAAAATAAATATGCCATAATGTGATGCAAACACATAGGAATTAAGGTATCTGTTGTGCTATTCTGAATATGCTGGGAAACCAAGATGCGAAACTCTGTAAAATAGCCAGTTATTCCCTTTTTAGAAATTCAGTTACCAACAGAAAAGAGTCACCAACGGTACCTGTAAGAATCAAAATTCCCTCCCCGCTCACAGGTGTAAACTAGGTCAGGGTAAGGAAATGGTAACTCAGAATCATGGGTACGCCTGAAGCCACTATCGTTGAAACACCTATGTGAAAAACGATAGCACCCCATTTGTAATCTCATATGAGCGTAGACGACATGAACGCACTAGAAAACCAAAGTCGGCTAGCCGTTCATGTTCCACTCTATTCCTAAGGTTCCTATGGTTGTCACTTGGCATGGCTATTGGGCCTATTACCTCTTGTAACACTCACCCAACATGAAAGCAGAGCCAGCACAACAGATAACCAAATATATGGAAAGCGGTAAAATGCATGCACAAACATATGCAAACAGTATATACAAAACTGGAAATAAATAAACACCTAAAGAAAACAACAAACAAAAGCTAGGATCAACTCCGGGATGGACCAGCAATAGGTCAACTTCTCCCCAGTGAATTCGCCAGCTGAAACTATCGTCCAAACCATCATCGAATATAAAAATCAATTAAGTCGCCACCGAACGTCTTTTATCCTGCAAGAAGGGAAAGGTAAACATCGAGAAAACCTGAAGAGGGTGAAATCACGGTCTTGCAACTGAGAGATCAGGTAAGGGAGTCTGTTACGCAAGGGGAAGGTATTAGCACCCCCACACGCTCGTAGTACTCTACGGTATCCACTCTTGTTTATTCTAATCCAAGGGTGTGTTAGGATCTATATCTAGGCTGTACAGGGAATGCATGCAAAAGAAGGGAGAAAAGAATGTAGGGAAAATAAAAATTGTGCTCGCTTGGGCCCTACCCTAATGCCTATGTATCCCTTTTAAGGAATCAGAGCATCCGTAGTTTGGCTCATATATTTTGGTTGGTTTGTGTTTTTTAGTTAAGAAGACAAAAACAACAATCAAGATGGCAAAACATCAGATAAAATGAGAAAACACCAACAACAATGATAAAATCGTAAAAAAAAAGGATGACAAGACATCACATGGTAACACAAACTCATATAAGATGATAAAACGTCAGCATGATAGCAAAATATCAGACAAGATGATGAAACATTACACCTAACCATGATATCAAAAATCAAAGTAGGATGACAAACATACACGATGGCGAAACATCGGCAACAAACATATGCGATGGTGAAACATCGGCTAAAAGATAACAAGATGGAAAGGCAAAAATGACGAGACATCAATAATCCAGATGATAAAACATCACACCTAACAATGATATTAAGAACCAAAGTAGGATAACAAACATGTGCGATGGAAAAACATCGGCAAAAAACATATGCGATGGTGAAACATCGGCTAAAAGATGGAAAAATAACATGGCAAAGATGGCGAAACATCAATAACTCAGATGATAAAACATCACACCTAACAATGATATTGAGAATAAAAGTAGGATAACAAACATGTGCGATGGTGAAACATCAGTAACAAACATATGCGATGGTGAAACATCGACAAAAAGATAGCAAGATAACACAACGAAGATGGCAAAACATCAATAACTCAGATGATGAAACATCACACCTAACAATGATATTGAGATTCAAAGTAGGATAATAAACATGTGCGATAGCGAAACATCGACAACAAACATATGCAATGGAGAAACATCGGTAAAAAAATAGCAAGATAAGATAGCAAAGATGGAAAAACATCAATAACGCAGATGATAAAACATCACTCCTAACAATGATATTAAGAATCAAAGTAGGATAACAAACATGTGTGATGGTGAAACATCAGCAACAAATATATGCGATGGCGAAACATCAATTTGATAGGGTTTAAAACAAAGCCAAAAGGCGCATAAGCAATTTAAGATTGGTGTGTATTTTTTACCTTGAAGAAGGATTTAAGTTTATTAGAGATGTTTTTATGATTTTCCAAGAAGAAGTTTTAGTTTTAAGATGCAATATGCAAAGAAAAGAAAACAACTAAGGGAGAGTACCATAATCTTTAGCCCTAATGTTATCATACAATGATTGACCCTAAGGTTGAGGATGAAAAGGGGAAGCTTCTACCCTATGTTAGCATGCATGGATTCCTATCCTAAGGTCTAGCTCGAAAGCTACTCTAATCGAGAAATCCTAAGGGAGCATGGTAAATACCAAACAAGTAAACAAACAAGTTTACAAACATGAGTAGAAAGAAAGGCACATATGTGGAATCGCCTTAAACATGTCTTTAAATAAACCAGAGGGACTCTTGACATATATTAGCAACGAAGGTCCCATCATGTAATAGAAAGCAATAAGGAGCGGAAACAGTAGAAAGGAAATAGTGCAATACCAAATAGATAATTATCTGTAGCAAATGAGTAAGACAAAGAAACCCAGAGAACTTCAAGCAAGCTAGCATCAGTAAATAAATCAAGTCAGAAATCACGCCATCAAATATAAGCACTGAGACTTCAAATATGAACATATCCCACAGGTGATATATATATATATATATATATATATATATATATATATATATATATATATATATATATATATATATATATATATATATATATATATATATATATATATATATATATATATATATATATATATATATATATATATATATATATATATATATATATATATATATATATATATATATATATATATATATATATATATATATATATATATATATATATATATATATATATATATATATATATATCCTGCAAGAGAATAGAAAATATACAAAGCACACGAGTGGTGCAAGCACAACCAATTATGTTCCACAAATAAAATGGAACACTACAGCATCAAGTCAAAATGGAAAACTTTCCTTAGAGTACGTCGCACATTCAACAGACAAATTAGTGATTTCACAGAGAAATAATGAACCAATAAGGGATGGATTATGATATGACAAAGAAATTGAAGAACATGATAGAAAAACATCCAAACAGTAGATGTAAGAAGCATCAAGTAGGCACATGTAACAATTAGGTCAAAACTAAAGAACTGTTGCTCCTTTCTTGTCACCATGTTGAATTGACAAGTAAATATAAATCAAGGATCAAAGGAGAAAGAGAAGAATACAAACAAAGACCTTGGAGGTCAGTAGTAAACACTGTACATCCATACTTATTCACTTCATTATGGTTCACAAGCATAACAAAAGAGGGGTACCACAAAATGTATCACAAAGCTTGGATCATAAGTTAACAAGGAAAGGAATTCAAACAAAGACAGAGTTAGAAGACTTAAACCATAAAAAGACTTGAAATCAAGTTTCTAACATGCTATGAGGATATGATCAAGAGTTTAAAATGTTGATTCTAAAGCATGTTGCACAAGTGCATTCAATTTACCTCAAAGATTCAAAAGAAAAGAAAAGATTGAACACCAAATTCATAATAAGATGAGATGGTTCAAACATTAGAGGTCAAGTGATCTCAAGTATTTATGAGAATATACTTGATGTATCATTCCCCAACATGTCATTATTGGTCATTTGATGACCTCAAACTCTAGGCAAAAAATTCAAAATTTAAAGCAAAATACACAACAAGAACATCACTTAGGAGGTATGGATCAAAAAGTACTCATCAACCAATTATGAGAAGTCAAGAGGATTGACTTAAATTGATGTGAGAAAACAGAAGCAATATGATCATTAAGTGCCAATTTATAGGCCTCACACAAGTTCATTGGTCATCAAACAAATTGCAATAAAGAATGTAACATCAATTTGTCATTTTCACTTCAAAAATACAACAAAAATAGAAAAAGATTTCCATAATTCAAACAAAAAATTTATTAGCATATTTGAGATGTATAGAAGTCAGCAATCATGTTTTAAGTTCATGGATGGATGAGGAAAGGATCAATCAAACTTCAGACATCAAAACTAGTTGATGAAACCACCAATCTACACAAGTTTTTCAAATAAATTAATGGAAAATACCAAACCTTATCAACTAATTCAAGAAAAATATTTTTAATATCCTCAATCCATCTATGAACTTCAAACAAAAGCTGAATTCAATTGAAACTCAAGGAAAGTTGGTTTTTGGAATCAAAACAAACAAGGGAATTATCAAAACCCTAATTATTTAGAAGATAAACTCAATTGTTGATTAATCAAGTTCCTATTCTAAACAATTCAAATTAAAATCATACAAAAATAGAGAAAACTCCAAAGATCAGAAAACTTATTGTTTTCATATTTTTTTAGAATTAAATAAGAGTCAAAAATAAAATCAAAATTTAAACCATTAAACAATTAAAACAATATTCACATGTCAAAATAAAAATCTAATTAAAAGTCAGAAAAATATCCAACCAAAATTATATTCAAATGTTAGAATTAAAAACTAGCATTCATGATTTTTTTTTTGGAATTTTTGGATCAAAAGGAAATATCAAAATAAAATTGAAAATAAAACAAACAATTAATTAATCACACGAGTTTTTAAACCAATCAAAGCGTTTCCAAAAATTCTAGAAAAAAAATACACAAGGTCAGAAATATTATTTTGGAGTTTTATGAATATTTTTAGAATTTTTCAACCATTTTTGAACAAGAAATAAAATCAGGAAAATCAATGATATAAAACAAAATTCAAATAATTCAAAAAAAACAAAACAGCCAACTCGAGGAGGCCACACCATCATCTTCAACCTTTGGCTAGGGTAAAAAAACGCGCGCAGAAACAGATTTGCAAGCTATATTCAAATTAATTTAACTTAAGCAATTCTCAACAAAAATTAATAAAATCAAGTGCAAATTAAAGCTGAACTAACAAGCTACATCATGATATTCTCAAATTTTCATATAGATCCAAGATTAGAGAGAAACAAGCATGAGAAAATAGCACAAAATACTGAAACACACAAGTTGCAGAGATCTCTAATGCACGATTCAAGCTTCAACAAGGCATCAAATATACATCAGACCTAAAGTATGGCCAGCTAAACCACAATACACACGATTTACATCATCAATTAAAGCTTAATCATAAGAATCAAAGTCCATTAAAACCTACCTCAAGGAAAAAGCAATCTACTGACTCCTTCTCTCCAGATGCAAACCAAGCTTGGCTTCGTCTTCCTCAGCACTTGAGGATGAAGGATCAACAAGAAAATTGAGGAAAGATCAAGCAATAATAGAAATTAGAAGAAAAGGATTTTTGAGAGAAAAGTGACTTCAGATATGAGTTTCCTCCAATGCAGCTTCCCTTTTTCTTGAATGAACGATGCAGTGTTTATATAGCCACTTTGGAGTGAGGGCAAGAGTTGTATTTCAGGCTAAGAGCCGTTGGAGGGAAAAAATGAATTTTTTGCCAAAACAAAAAAATATGATGGCCAAATGTGTTTGTGTTGCTTTGATGCATATTCCCTTGCGTTTTGATGAGCTCAGAGGTTAATGAAATGAGGTAGGTGAAACGTGAGGGGGTGAGGTGGCAATATGAGCACATGGTGTGATTTTGCTTGGGGTGAAAGTTACCAATTTTGGCAAAAAATGTAGAAATCATGGGAAGGCATGGAAAGTGTGATTGCTTTGCCAAAAGAAGTAATAAATGAGGTTTCCAATTCGAGCCAAGCATGTGCAATATCAACTTAAAATTAAATAGAATCGAAGGGTGCACAAAATCTACAATTTACAACCCATGCATGCACCAAAAGTCAGCTGACTTCCAACTGAGACCATAGAAAACTAGCTTGTGCGTTCTCAAATTTTCCTTGAGCCAATTAAAGAACATGCCCTAGGCTTATAAACAAATCTAGGTTCGAAAGAAATGATGGAGAGATGAGAAATCTATGAGGCTTAGGATTCCTGGGCAACTTAAACCAACTTGCCCAAGACTGCGCGTGTGCTGGCCTACCCATAAGGTAATACTTCGATTGGTCCAAATTGAGGGAAATCGAAGAGAGCAAGAGGAAGCTTCTACCAGCCCACAAAGTCAAGTCAATTGGTCCAAGCTGAAGGAAATCAAAGAGAGAATGAGGAAGCTTCGACCAACCCACAAAGTCAAGTCGATTGGTCCAAGCTGAAGGAAATCAAAGAGAGAATGAGGAAGCTTCGACCAGCCCACAAAGTCACTTAAACTGGTCCAAGCCGAAGGAAATCAAAGAGAGCACAAGGAAGCTTCGACCAACCCACAAAGTCAATTCAATTAGTCCAAGCTAAAGGAAATCAAAGAGAGCATGAGGAAGCTTCGACTAGCCCACAAAGTCACTTCGATTGGTCCAAGCTAAAGGAAATCAAAGAGAGCAGGAGGAAGCTTCGACCAGCCCACAAAGTCACTTCGACTGGTCCAAGCTGAAGGAAACCAAAGAGAGCCATTCTAATCCCTAGTTTCAATATCCAACTTCCTCAAATCACAACCTCTTTGATTTTAAACCAAATTGAGTGATTCCAAGTTTAATGAGAAGCTTTCATAGCCCTCTTTAAAATGCACGAGGAAATTTTTTGAATTATGCCTTGAATCAACAATTACAAGCATGTCACCAACTGTTTGATGAATTGCCTAGGCCAAATGCGTTGCCTTTCCTGGCCAGATGCTCAAGATGCCTCAAAAAAGTGCCATACTTGCCCTAAACTTCAAAGGCTCATAACTTTTGATTTTGAGTAAGAAGTGTGCTTTTTGTCCCATGTGGGTCCTTGTAGATCTCTTTCCCCTCTTCGATTGGAAAAAAAAACCACCAAACTTTCCTAAAAAATGAGAAAGTTATGCCCTTGCAAAGTAAGGCCAAAATCAATAATACTTAGTGAAATTTTCAATCACCAAGATAACTTCAAATCTAAGTAACTTCTCAAACTTGCAATTCTCATCAAAATAAATCATCAATGATCATCCCATATGAAAATACATTTCAAATGCTTCATGTTGACCAAAAGTTCACTTGGTCAACTTTGACTTTGTTGACTTTTGAGTAAAATGACTGTTTTCCCCCTTTGATTCAATTGAACCACTTCTCTTTAAAATTGGTGAACAAAACTTCAAACATATAATATTTCAAACACATAGAGGCTATGGAAATAGTTTCCACTCAAGATTCCAAAATATCCCTGATTAAAACTCGAACCCTAGCTTTACACTATGCATTAAGAGATAGATAATCAAGCTTCAAAACCCTAATTCCACTAGGCATCGTAAGAGACTCCTTAAAAAAAATTGATTACAATGATGATAATAGAATGATGCTTCAACACTTGGCTCATCTAGACCCCAATTACTCCAATTTGGGCAAAACCCCAATTTTAACTGATGAATCCAAAGGATGTGATTCTCCTTATAAACAACATAATACTCAATCTTCTGATGATCCAATGAGGTGGATAAGATATCTTGAGATATGTGATACCTTTGGGCTTGAAAGATCCATAGGTTTAGATAATAAGGCCCTGCTTGAGCAACTTTGTCAATACAATCAACTTCCAAAGCTTGAAGAAAACTTGATAACCAAGATACTTTGATCCCATCAAAATGTATTAATGTAATGCAATATGATGTTTATGATGAAACATTAGCCTAAATCAAGAGGGTAGATTTTGGGGTGCACCATCGTGCACCGGTGAGTGCAAATTTCTGGGCACTTAAGTGTTCAATCATCTTCTACCTTCAAGTCACGAATGGCGGACATGCCAATCTAACTCTCCAGGTTTAAGAATATTGAACAGGGGCAGCTGTTGTACCCAAAAAATTTCCCTCCCATTTTCTTCAAGAAATTCTCATGAGGTCCCCATTTGCTCAAAACTACTCAAGAGTTGACTGATCAAAACCACCTCCTAAGCAATGGCCTTCAACTAGGGTTTGGTGTTTCTAAATGAAGATTGGGTTGAAAGGGTCTCAAATGACTTTCATGATTCATCATAAGTCCTCAATAATGCTTATGTCAAGTTTCAAGTCTTGTATCACGTGTTTACTTAGTCAATGGCTCAGATGATTAAAAATTAACTATATTGGGTAAAAAGTGAATTGAGGTCAACATACAATCAAACTTCAAGATTTTTGGTCAACAACAACATTTTTAAGTGATATTCATCATTTTATCAAGGGTTGATCATGATTCCTCAAGGAAAGCCCTCAAACCATCAAAGGTCAAAAATTGCCAAATTAGGGTTTTGACTAAAGATGACTGACCATGGACTTTTGGACTAGTGCATGACCTAATGGCTTAAAGCATGATATCAAGGGCTCAAATAAAACATCTTGACCTAATTACATGGCTCAGTACATTTCCAAAGATGCAAGTGATTGATAGTTGAAGAATTGAATCAATTGATAAAACTCAATAGTAACACAAAAGTCAAACTTTGACTTTTTGGTCAACATTGAAATTCAAAAATCAAGAATCATCAAAAATTCAAAACTACCAAACTTGATCATCAAGAATAAAAAATTTAACAAAATTCAAAAGTTGGAAAAATTTTCAACACTTAGAAATTTTTTAAGTGTTTTGTTCTTAACAAAATCACTACTTCATGGCCATTTTTCACTAAGATCCAAGTTGATTCAAAGAAAACTTCCAACATGAAAGTTTTAGGGATTGATGAATTCTATAAATTTTTTTAATGTGGGATAATCCTAAAAAGGTGCTTGGATTAAGAGATATGAGCCCATGAAGTTGTGATATTTTTATCTAACACTTAGAAAAAATTTCAACTACTTTTGGTCAGTTTTTTATCCCAACTTCTTGGCCAATTTTAACCAAGTTCCCATTTGATTTAGCCAAAGTGGTCAACATTAAAGTTGTAGATATTTATTCAAGCTTTCCTAAATGTCCAAGAACACAAATTTATCATGTTGGAGCTAGATGTTTCGAAGATATGAAGATGGCATGTCAAACTTGAATTATAGGCCATTCTTTTGAAAACCTTATGATCAAATATTCATGCCATGCCTTGTAATATCCCTTTGGAGGCCTTTAAACTTCCAAATCTATCCATAATCAGAAGATTTCACACACTTTTGAGCCATGATCCAAGGATTAAAAGCTTTGTCCAATGCATCATTCCATTGTTGGCACAAAGTTAACATTGCCATTTTGATAAAGTTGCTTTAATCACAAAAGTCCACTCCTTGAGCCCATACATTGTTGCTTATGAATTCAAAACATCTCAGCACCAAGAAGCAACCATCTACAACCTACAAAGCACCCCTAAAATTAGGCCATGCTCACATTGGAACCATAACTCTCATCTTCATTTGCAATCCAACCAAACCATAACTTACTATCTTGCAAACCTGGTTACTTCAGCTCCGCAAACCTTTTCTCTATAAATAGTACGGTCATTTGCAAGCCAAGACACGAATTGATAAGCCCTTAAACACCCTCAAATTCTCTCAAACTTAGAACCACTAAGAAGCAACCATTGTTGCACATTTGGAGCTTCCAACACCCAACTCTCAATCCACTCGTGCGTCTTCTATTTTTATCATTCAAACATAATCAATACATTATATATAAATCATCCATACCCTTGTTACACTTCTGTAACATCATCATCACCATCCTCCAAACTCCAAAACCGTGGCTTGCAACTTGACTTGGCTAGAGCATCTCAGAAACTTTCAAAGCAAAGTAAGGGTTGGAATGGATTCAGTAAGGCCCCAACAAGCTCATAGGATCATCACTTTGCACTAAAAGTCCATAGAAGAAGCGTTGGACTTTCTCCAACTTGGTAAAAAACTCAAACTTTGAACTTCTTACTCGTGCATCTTTAGTGCATACATACAAAAGAGAAAATGCAGATATTGATGTCCTGAAGTTAACCATGTACTTACTTTTCATTTATATTGCTTGTGTGTTGAGAATCGCATCTCTGAAGAGTTAGGTTTTCATTTTGGTACTAATAAAAATCCGTGAGTTATAGTCAATATCAGTTCATGATGCTTGCATATTTGAAATCCTTGTTAAATTATGAGTAATTTTGATTTTTATAATTTTCAAAATGGTTGAGAAATGAAGGTTTTACATGTTTGAAAATGGTTATGCTATGGTTATCCGCGTGATAAATAAGAAGAAGGAAGGTGGCGAGTTTTCAAAATTTGAAAATTGAGTTCATTTTATGTTTATTGCAAGTGGTATAATGACCAGATGAAACAACCACCCCAGTGGCAAGCGTGTGTGTGTGTAAGGCGTTAGTGTGCCAGGGAAAGGGTTCGATCCCTGCCTCTGGCATTTTATTTTCTAACATTTCTCTTGTAGATTCCATGCTATGAAATCCAATGCGCGCACCATGCATCCTCATATCTTGACCATCAAATCTCAACTATCCTGATCTAACATTCCCAAATCAGCATGCCTATGGTGCACTCCAAGGAATTATCCACACATGATCATCACAGGCGCCTGGGCCTCCCTGATTTGGGCCTTTCATTTTTGCTTTCTAACACCCCCCAGATTTCTTTTACCAACACAAGCCGATTTTTATTTTCTTTCTTTGTTTTAACAAACTTTTTCTTTCTAGATTATTTTTATTTAATCAAAAATAATAATAAAATCACAAAATTTTAGATTTAGGTTTTTAATTAATTAATTTAATTTTTCATAAATAAAAATTAATTTAATCACTTTGTTTTATTTTATTAATTAATTTGTAAAATAAATAAAATTAGGCTTTTACTATTATTTCACACTATAAATTATTTTTCTAAACAAAAACACCAAAAATACTTTTTTTTTCTAGAAAAAACTTAGGAAATGTTTTAGGGTTTTGACATATTTCCTCTTCATCATCTCCGCGTGTTTGCTTATTTTTTGCATTTATATAATTCTGTAATTGCTCAAAGTCTGTAATAGATTAATTAGGGCTTACTTTACTTTTCATCCCCATTCATGAATTTGTACCCCCTTTCCCGAAGCGTTGTAATAGCGTAGGACATTTAATTTCCGCAATTTACTGCTTTCCTTATTACTGTTAGTAATTAGGGTTTATACGTCAAGATTAAAATCAATCATTAGAAAACCTAATCCAAGAGACAAATAACTGAAACATAACACACTTCGCACACGTACACCTCTAGGGTGACCCTCACTTGTTGCCTCAAATATAAATAGTCATGTCCCTCAAATGTGGGATGTTTTAGCAAAGACCCTCAGTTAAAAGATTGTAGCCTCTCTTTGACCCTTCGATGTTTCCTTCGGTAAACGATCTTAGTCCCTTATGACAATTGCTAAAGCGTCCTACAAGTTGCCTTCTATGACTGTACGATGACCCACGCATGTCCCTCATATCCAATGATATGGCTTCTTACTAACTAATGATAGGGTAGCACTATCTAAAGGAGTAGGAAAACAACAAAAACTTTTTTAATAGGTAGAACGCTCGTAGTCGCTTGCTCATAAATTTTTAAAATAAAACATCTTTTCACAAGACTTTCTCTCAATAAATACTTTTCAAAACAAACATTTTGTATACATTCTCAACCAGATGAGAGTCATTACAAAATTTTCGTACATTGGTGTTTCCAAAAACATTTTCACACAACGACACTTTCTTTCAACAAATATTTTCAAAACAAATTTTTTTAAACATTCTCAACGATACGAGAATCATTACAAAATTGTCGTACTTAGGCATTTTCAAAATATTTGCAAACATACACAAACATAAAGCATTTCAAAAGTGAACTAGCGATTAAGAGCCCGTAGATAACTACGAATGAAAATGGTGCTAACACCTTACCTTTTCATAACCTACCCCCCAAACTCAAGAAAATTCTCTAAAGGTCTTTCATGTTCTTTTCATCCTTTCCTTTATTGGATAAAAGAAAAGTCGATGGCGACTCTTGCTATCCGCAATATTTACGATAAAATGCAAAACCCAAAAGTCAGTTCTCCCACCGTATTACAAACATGTTGATGCCAAGTTATTTTTACCAAAACTAATGCAAATCATAAAAATAGAGAATTAACAATCTACCCCTTTGGAAAATTTTGACTAAAACTCACAAACAATCCTTGCACACAAACACCACAGCATAGGTTTGAAAATAAATCAAACACACATATCACAAGCACAGTAGTAGGAAATTTTAGCAGAAAAAGACTATCAGAGGCATTATCAGCAAAAATAAATATCAGAGTATCAGTCAGTGCAAGCTACTCAACACAGCAACATAGAGAAAAATAAATTCTCAGCCAGAATGATGCCAGGACATCGTGTTTGACATCTCTTCGCAACAGTCCAATCCATAGCAAAGACTCCCCTTAAAAACTACTAAGAACCACTTCAGAGAATCATAAAACTCTCTCGCTCAATAGCTGCAATCGGTAAACAAATTAGTTAGTGGTTAGTGGTTAGTGGTTAGTGGTTAGTGGTTAGAGCATATTAGATACTACTCCCCCCTTTTTAGCTAGAATATGACAAAGGTAAGAACTTTACCAAAATAGAACCACAGTAGCACATTAACACATAAACAGAAGTAGCACAAAGTTCACATAAGGTGCTAAAGAAGGTCTACACATTTAACCCTTACAGAACCATAAACAAAAAAAAAACAAGAAAAAAAATAACAATAGTCATGCATTAGCATCAACATTATCAGTAGTTTCATACTCTTCTCCTTTACCATCAGCATCATGACCATCAGATGCAACATTATCACCATCATCATCATCATTATTAGAATCATCACCTTCAAATTCATCACCTTCAAAATCAACACTGTCAATAGCAGCAACACTAGCATGTCCAGTCTGATTTTCCTCTTCTTCCATCAAAGCTATAATCAACCCCTCGAGCTTGATATTTTTAGCAGTGTCAGTCCTGATGGAGTCTTCTAATTCCCTGCACGTCTCCTTTAATTGAGCAATTATTCCTTTCTTTGAAGTGACAGAACCAGACACCTGGGAAGATGTCATAACAATGTCTGGAGCATGTGCTACACCAAACAATTTATAATACAAAGTCAAAGGGGATTCCCTTTTCCTCACACTATCAATAGCCAATAAAATACCAGGGTGTTGTTTCAAAATAATTCCAAATATGAAAGAATAAAAACAAATAGGAAACTTCACAGCATATGAGGATGCTTGCTTTAGAATTTGATCAAAGATGTATTTTCCAAAATCAAAAGCTCCTTATTTTCGAACAACATAGATGAACTTACCAAGGCTAGTAGAAATAGTAGAGGTATGGTTTTTGGGAACCCAATTAATAGTAGCAATCATATGAAGAATTCCATACTTCACACTAAGCTTTCCAGCTGAAAACTTTCCTCTATTTGGATAGTGCTTCACCTGTCCACCAGTTATCTCCCTGCAAATTGATCATCTGTAACCTCTAACTTAGGTTGAGGTTCTTCAGACCTGCCCAAAAAGTTTTTGATTACAGCAGGAGAGAATGTCACACCATTTCCCCTAACATATACTTTCCTGTAGTCTTCACTCTCCACATCATCACATCCATCACATACATTCACAACAAACTCCTTGACTAATCTTTCATAGCAAGGACCAAATTTTGTGACAGTCTTCATCAAACCAGCCAAATTTATAAGCTCCTCAACCTCCTTAAAATTTTTAAATCCTTACCCAATTCCGTTTCCAAACCTATCCTCCTTTGTTCAACATATTTCGACTTTTCAGCATTCTCCTTGGAATGAAAAATCACATTGTCCACTGAAGCCTTGTGAGCAGCAACACAAGTCTTCTTAGAATCAGACTTTTTGATGGGCATGATGTCCTGGACTTCCTCTTTGACTTCAAATTCAGAGTCACTTGAAGAAACAACTTTCCTCTTCCTTGTAAGGATAACAACTTTACTCTAAGATTCATCAGGACCACCTAAAGAGTTTCCTTTGGAACTTTCAAATTTACCTTTAATTTCCTTAGAAGGTGAGTCTTCAAAAGCCATAGTATTTCCTTTCCTTCTCTGAAGTCTATTTGCTATTACAGGATCCAAGTGTTTGGTAGTGGGTACCTCATCAGATGTTAGGTCATCAACATTGATAACAACATCAACCTTCTTCTTACTCCTTCTTTCACGAACAACTTACTTAGGGACACAATCATTAGTCTTTTCACTAGAATCACCCACACCATTAAAGATAGTTACTTTTGCCAAGGATGTTTGAACATCAGGCACAACATCTGAACCTAATTCCTTCAAAAAACAGGTAACAAACTTCCTGAAGCTCTTATCACTGTAAATCTTTTCAGCTTTAGTTGGGGTCTTCTTCTTCGAATCTTTGAATTTCAATCCCTGTTCAGCATCAGACTTACTTTTATTAAGGATTGTAGAGTCAGAAACAAATGACTTCCAGAGGTCCTGGCATTATTTGAAGCATATGATCTTGATTTATTTTGAGTAGGAGGATGGACAATGTATAATGGTGCGATATCCAACACAAGATCAAATGGGTTGATCATTAGAAAAGGTTCATCAACCCTAGAACTTGACGGAGATGACCTGGGGTTTTCAGATGATGCGTGCATGTCTCTGAATGATGAGTGTTGAGACATCTTTGAACTTACTTGGAGAAAATGATTTTTTAGAACACAAGTGAAGTAAGATGACCACAAATTTCAGAGAGAGAATACAAATGAGATGTAAGAATAGTGGGTTTGGTATAGGTAGAGTGTTTTCGTCCAATAAATTAAAATTTAGAGTAGTGGGATTAGGTAAACGTTGGAGTCATAAAATTTGAAAATATGATTGACCCACATAAATAGCAGTAATTGCTACAAGTCCTTATAAGCAAAAAAACCAAGCTTCCCTCTTAATTTTTCAAACTGTACAACATCCAAGGCCTTAGTAAAAATATCAGCAAGCTGATTTTCATTGTTGACATGCTCAAGAATTATGACTTTGTCTTTAATAAGTTCTATAATGAAATGATGCCTGATATCAATGTGCTTAGTCTTACTATGCTAAATAGGATTTTTGGAGATATTAATAACACTCAAGTTGTCACAAAATAATGTCATGACATCTTGTGTGACATTATATCAGATAACATTTGTTTCATCCACACTAGTTGAGAGAAGCAACTACCTGCAACAATTTACTCAGCTTCAGCTGTAGATAGGGATACAATTCTATTTCTTGATGAACCCTGAAATCAAGTTGCTTCCCAAGAAGAAACATCCTTCAGAGGTACTTGCTGAAGCGGCAAAACGGCAAGCAAAAGTAAGTATTTTATAGGTTATATCATATAGTCTCCATAAGAATTAGTGGTTATCGAGTCTCCGTTCGACAAGTCTTGCATTAATGAGTTTGGGTTAAAATGGATTTGAAGTAAATGCGAGAATTAAAGGTTATTAACAAGAAAATAATTCATTCTCTGGAGAAGAGACTTATCAAGCATGCATATAACCCACAATGATTATTAGCTCTAAGTCTATCTCAGAAATCTATAAACTAATAGATATCCATCCTTAATCAATATTTGTGAGGTATATGTCTATAACAACCCAAATCCAAACATAAAGCAAAAAGATCAAGAAAGACATCAACAATGATTTGGAAAGTAAACTTTATACAACACTATGATCAATACATATAAATATGTTCAAAGTAAATAAATATAAAAAACCCAAAAAATGAAGAATACACAAAGAGGAAGAGAAATGAACCAAAAATATCTCGGTTTGTATGCGCTGAAAGATGAGAAATCCACCCTAGATCATCTATGTGAGAGCTCCAATATTGTTTTCTAAGCACTAAACTACCAAGAATGAAGATTTGCTGAGTTGAGAACAAATACCCTAAAACATAACATTAAAATATGTGTTTTGGCCCTTTTAACATGTTTCTTCCCAGCAGGCCACGCTCAGTGCACACAGAGGGCGCTCAACGCGCTCTGTGTTGTTCCAAAAAAATCAGCATTATGTTTTTGCCATAACTTGAGAATCGTAACTCTGATTTACGCACAATTTGAAGTTTTGGAAAGCTTATTCAATAATATATATAACAATGCCTAAATATCAACCAAATTGATGATTTTTTATCTTCTTTAATTTGAGCCTTATTCGTTGATGGATTACTCAAAATCACCTCTTTGAAGCTATACATTTGGCTCTTCTTACTCGATGCTCCAAATATGTATGAATACATACAAAAGAGATGAAAAATTAACAAATGATACAATATTTACACAAAAACACGATTATACTCAATATGTACAAATACACACACAATTTGAGGTTTATTTAAAGGATTACAACAAAATGAGTCGATAAGTGCCACTAAAATATACAAAAATATAACGACTACTTTGCACTTATCAAACTCTCCCCAACTTACATCATTGTTTGTCCTCAAACAAGGCCAAACAAACTTAAATAACAAAAGTGATTAACCAAAGAATCATGAATCAACAAGTTTTAGAAAACAAAATAAATGTATGGTTTAACCAAAAACGCACACACAATGTCAAACTTACCACAATCCTACAATGACAACATGTAAATGAAACGAATCCTAAGTACAAAAATCATACTAAACATTCTAAAACAAAACAAGATTTATCATGAATTACACCTAGTAAAAATTTATCGGTAGATAAAGAATACACAAAAATGAGGGACATAGACACTCATCCAACAATCTTGCAAACAAAAGACTAAATTATGCATTCATCCATAAATTCATATTGAAAATACAAAGGCAAGAATCACAAGGACTTTTCAAGGTTGTAATGTGGCTTGGTTAACAAACAAGGGATAATTCTTAAGGCTAATCGAAACAAAAATTTGCCTAAACCTAAGGGAGTGATCAATTCACCAAAGGCTCAAGCAACACAGTTTCAATCAAACTTTTTCTAAATCCCAAATTGTGAAACCAAAACATCATACTTATTAACATAATTATTTGATACACTTTCTTGTTTTTCTTTTTCAAAACTATTTTCTCTTTTTTCTTTTTCTTTTCTTTCTTTTTCTTTTCTTTTTTCACAACCACATAGCAACCAACAACATAAATGAGCAAACATTACTCTCCCCAACATGAATTCAACCAACATTAAATTGAATACTCCCTAATTTCTAAGGCAAAGTAAAAATTCAAACCACCAATCATAGTTGAGGGTTAAAAAAAAAGGATCAAAATCCATTCAAAAAGTGAACTAAACACTCATAGACAAGTATCAAGTTCAAATGAAATATGGATATTGACAAAAAGGCTCAAAGGGGTTAACAAATGTTAACTCACTCACAAGGTAAATTGACTATATGGTCTGGGTAGTTATCTCAAAATGAAACACAAATGTTTTGATCTTTTTCATGCTTTCATATAATCAACACAAATAAAAGATTAAACATAAAAAAATTCAGTTAAAACAAGAATGTGGCCTCCAATATATATGAACAGTAGAAAGCTTCCTCACATTTGGGGGTAAAAAGGGAACTAAAGTGATTCAATAAAAAAGTAATTAATATAAAAGAATGAATGACATAGAATTTGTATAAATGAAAAGTTTCTTAAACATGTTATGCTATAGAAATTGATAAACGAGTACCTGACATGTACCAACTTCAAAACAATATCATTATCATACATCCATATGTAAGTTGAAACAATCAAACTCGGAAAATCACACCAAAATTCCTCAAGATATCACCTCATTTTGAAGGAAGTTCAGTACTCTACAAATTTGTATCTCTAATATCAATTCCAAAAAATGCTTCATTTGAGAGATATGAGCCAATACATTACAGGTCATTTCAAAAGTCAATAAAATGACACTTTTTTTCAAGGCAACTTACTTCATGATAAAGTCTTCAAATGCAAAAATGATCAAAAGAGGGATTGTATAGGACATCTTGTGATTTCCAAAAAGTCCAATATCACCTTCAAAATATAAAAATTGAGAGTTATGAACAATGCAAGTTAGGAAATTTTGAGCAAATGCATGAAGTTCAATTAGAGCAAAATTGATATTTTGGACTATTGGGCCATTGTTCTAAGTCCAAACGTGTATTAAACTTCTTATGCACCTCACATATTACTCATTCATCCCTTGACCTATTTTTATTTTAATTATTTTGATGTATTCATTAATAATGCAAAATAAATAAGATAAAATATGAGGTTTATTACACAAGTCCAAGCCCATGATAATTCTGACCTAAATGCAAGATATATATTCTTCCTCTTCATACAAGCCAAGGACACGAAAATCCTTTCCTCATAACTTGTCAAAAATCTTCAAACTTTTCAAGCACACTAAAATCTTCAAACCCTTATCATAAGCCCTTTCACTACAAAACAACCACTCCATTCATTCCCAACAATCATACAGAGTAAGATTGAATTAAACTTGATGGTCCAAAACGCATGAAACACCATTGCATGGCATCTCTGATTTCACATTTTTGCAAAATTCATATTTTAATTTTTGTTTAATTTTAAGCAACACTAATGTTACTAACATACTTTTGAGATGTATCTGAACAGGTTTGGATCATCATAATGATCCCATGCACGCCAAATCATAGAACACCGTGTTAGCAACGACCGATGCATTTTTCTTCATAACTTAAAAAACATTGATTTTTAGATCAAAATAATCCTTCCATTGAACTCGCAGCCCTCGATTTAGGGGGGTAGGATGTTTTTGGATTACTAATTCTGTTTATTTTGTAGGTTTGATAAAAGAAGGCAACTAGAGAAGATGACCAGAGCTAGGGCTATGGAGCCTCTCCGGTTCAGGCCATATTCTTATATTATATATTTATGGTTTGATATAAATGAACATAAGTATTACCGCCCCAATGGTTAAAGCGCACACGTTAAATCATTGGTATCAAAGGGCATGGGTTCGATACAACCTTTTGCCATTTTATTTTTCCTAATATTTTCATGTTTTGCAGGATTTAACAAAATGCGTTGGAGTTGTATCCTAACACCAAGGCGCGCTTGGCCTGATGGTGAATGTGTTGTGTGAAGCGTCTAAGGACGCGGGTTCAACACCCACCCCTACCCCCTTTGGTTATTTTTTACACTATTCTCTATTCTTCTAACTCTTTTTCCATATTTTTTCATAAACCTTTTTACAAAACCTTTTTGTCAAAACCCTAACAGTTTCACAAACCCTAACTAATTTTTAGTTTTTTATTTAATTAACCCAAATTAATTTTTAGGTTTTCATTTAATTAATTAACTCAGTTTTTAGGTTTTCACTAAACTTTTCTTTTTTTAATCAAATCAACTTAGG
Source organism: Vicia faba (assembly GCA_948472305.1). Lineage (NCBI taxonomy): Eukaryota > Viridiplantae > Streptophyta > Magnoliopsida > Fabales > Fabaceae > Vicia > Vicia faba. The sequence goes on along the minus strand of OX451739.1, from coordinate 1,080,929,682 downwards.
GTTTGTTCAAATCAATTAATTATTTTTCTTAATTAAAACTAAGTAGGGTTTTTAGGTTAATCATAAAACTTTTCTATCAAAAATCATCAAAACAAATTTTCCTTTTCCTTTTCCTTTTCTTTACGCTTCGCGTATCTTATTATTTCACATTTTTCCAATTATGTAATTGCTTACAGCTTGTAATAGTTTATTTAGGGTTTTTCTATTTTCCCCCGTTTTACTATTTGTACCCATATTCCTGAAGCCTTGTAATAACGTATAATTTTATTTCCCGCACTTTACTACTTTTTATTATTGCTATATTATTTTTCTAGTAATTAAGGTTTGTATGGCAAGACTAAAAATAATCGATATCTAACCCTAATTTCATGATAAATAAACTGAAATCAAAACACTTTTCACACATGCACCTCTACGGTAACCTCACTTGTTTCCTTCGATGAAAAAATAGTCATGCCCCTCGAACGTGGGGACGCTTTAGCAAGAGTCCCTCGAAAACAAAGATCATAGTCCCTCGATGACCCTTTTCGATGTTTCCTTTGATAAATGATCTAGTCCCTTAATGATAATTGCTAAAGCGTCCCTACGAGTTACCTTCAATGAGTGTACAATGACCCACGCCTGTCCCTTCACATCCAACGACAGGGCTTCCTACTAACTAATGGTAGGGTAGCACTATATAAAGGAGGAGGAAAACAATGCAAAATACCTTGAGTAGGTAGATAGTTCTTGATCGCTTGCTCACATTTTCAAAAACAAACATCTTTTTCACACAAAACACTTTTCTAAAATATTTTCAAAAACAAACACTTTGTACGCATTCTTAACCAATACAAGAATCATTACAAAGTTGCCTTACTTAGGCATTATTAAAAATATTTTCAAACATGCACAACATAAAGCAATTTTTAAAACAAAGTGAGCTAAGCGATTAAGAGTCCGTAGATAACTACGAATGAAAAGGGTGCTAACACCTTCCCTTTTCATAACCTACCCTCGAACTCAATAAATATCAAAGGTCTTTCCTGTTCTTTTCACCATTTTCTTATTGTATAAAAGAAAATTCGGTGGCAACTCTTGCTAACCGCAACACTTGCGATAAAATGCAGAACCAAAAGTCAGTTCTCCCAGCGTATTACAGAACTGGCGATTCTGTTGGGGGAGGACTAAAAAGTGGGGTTACCATAGATTTAGATCATTTTTAATGTTTTTACTCATTTGTTTTGATTTCTTTACAATTCAGGGTTTGCTCGGGTTTATTTCTCGCAAAGATACTATACCCAAATCTGGAGACATTTTAGGTAAGTAGCTATAGATTGTGGAAACTGTACGGCGTATACCGATATGTTTGAAGCGATAGCTACGTTAGTGCGACACATTGGTTGGTACTGGTGTCCCTCGTGTCAGTCTGGGAGAATACTAGGCTACCACATGGTGTCATAAGCACTAACTGACCTTTAGAACCTTAATTGACCCAACTTAGCCATTAGAAGCTAGTGAGATGGTCGGCTTTAGTGCAGTCCGAAGTTGGTTGATACTCGATGCTACACTCATTGAGATTCGACTCTCAGGATATTTCGGTTGCAAACCAGATGTTGTGCTGAAACAATGCCTGAGAGAAAGATCGGTGATATGAGACTCCTAGAACCCGCTTACTTTTCTTAGGACAGGTTGACCCAACTAAATTTCAAGAGGGTACTTACCTACAAACTCCATGCAAGCCTTAAACATAAGGCTTTTATATGCTTTATTTGTGTTTGATAATCTGTTCGAACATGGCATCATAGCATCATGACATAATTCCATGTCATTTTCATTGACCATTTCAAGGATCTCAAAGGCCTGTGATGAAAATTTATTATAAACCAGACGTCTAGAAAGGGGAAAGGGGATTTATTTTCCTCTAACCAATACCGTCAAAGACTGAAGTATGTCATCTTAAGTCAACGGCTAGGACCTACTTGACATGGTAATTTTGATGCTCATAGAAGGGCGTTCAACAACGCGAAGTTCTTCAGTCAAAGCTGCAGCCAGACTCGACTTCTAACACTTCTTTTTTGTTTACCCCGTGAGATCCTTGAAAACATTGCATCCACATATCATGCATCATTATATAGCAGGTTTTCCAATATAGGTTTTCTCATCTGCTTACTGTTTATTTCAGTAAAAGGTGGCTCTAGAATAGACTGTGAAGGAACTCCAGGCACAAAATGCTCAATTTAAAGAAACTCTTCTGAACTTAGCCCGGGGACAGAAAGAGATGATGGCGCTTATCGCCAAAAAGAAGAAGACCAGAAATCCAGTTGCCATCCTTAACATGGGGAGAAGATTCAAAGGTCCTGCTAAAAAAGTTTAAGCTACTTATATCTCCTCTGAGGAAGACAACAATCAAGAGGAAGACGGTAGAAATGTTAAAGCTGAGGGGGGGGGGGGGGAAGTAATCTTGGTTCTGGAAAAATTCCTGATGATGAAGACTATTCTGATGAACGGTATCCTCCCGCTGACGATAGATATAAACAACTTGAAGATCGTCTTAAGGCCATGGAAATCCAGAAAGTGCCTGAATTGGATTTTGAAGAGCTAGGTCTTATTTCGGGGGTTGTTATCCCTCACAAATACAAGACCCCCCACTTTGTCTAAATATGATGGTGTTTCTTGTCCCAAGCTTCATCTGAGATCTTATGATAGGAAGATCCAACCTCATACAGCTGACAGAAAGTTATGGATTCACTTCTTTCAGGAAAGTTTGTCTGGTACACAACTCGAGTGGTTCTATTAGCTAGAAGGAACCAACATTCATACTTGGGAAGACATGACTGCAACTTTTTATAAGAAGTATCAATTTAATGATGACCTTGCACCGACTCATGTGCAATTATGAAATATGACCATGGGCTCGAATGAAGAGTTCAAAGAATATGCCCAAAAATGGAGAGATATGGGTGGATGAGTTCAACCTCTACTATCTGGTAGGGAGCTGGTTGATATGTTCATGGGAACTTTTACAGGGCCTTTCTTTAAACATCTGATTGGAAGCTCCTCATCTGGTTTCACTGAGATGATTCTAACTAGGGAACATGTCAAAGGTGGTATCAAGAGTGGAAAGATTCTAGTGTCCGCGTCTTCAAGTGTTGTGAATAAGACATTTAGTGGTAAGAAGGAAACCAATGTTGTTTATGGCCAGAAGGTCCGTGTTAAATATGACCGCATTCAGTCTGTGGGAGCGGTGTTAATTTCTAATCTTGTGCCTGTTCAACAACAACAACAGGGCAATCAGCGTAGGCCAGACACACCAAGAAGACAGTTTACCAAGATCAACATGCCATTGTCTCAGGCATTACAACATCTATTAAAAGCACATCTGATAACGTTAAAGGATCCTCCTCAGAATCCCAACATCTCCTCTCCTTGTTATAATCCTAATTTAAAATGTGCTTATCATTCCAATAGTCTCGGACACGACACCAATAGCTACGGGATTTTGAAGAATAAAATTCAAGATCTTATTGACTCCAAAGAGATTGAATTTGATCCTCTTAAGAATCCCAATGTGATTACTGCACCCATTCCTAAGCACGACAAGGGGGTGAATGCTATTGATGTTGTTTCTGCTGAAGAAAATGCTGATAACGACTACGACCTAGATAGATGGATCTTTCCTACCATCGGCAACGATCACAACAACTGGAAGACCGAAGACCTTATCTAAATCTCCTTTAGTCATAAGTAAATTCTACTTTCTGTTTTATTGCCTTCAAAGTTTTGGTTATGTAAACTTTAAACAATGAATTTAAGCCTTGTGCCTAACCCGGGGCACAATGGTCCATTTGTTAGGGTTGTCATTTCATAAGCATATCTTTATTTAATAAAGCATTGGATATTTTGCATTCAAATTTTGAGCTCTCTATCTTTCTTTTTATAATTTAAAATAGCTATGTGTTCTTACACACACCCACACAATAAATTGAAGATCCACATCCACTCTGGACTCCGTTGATAACAATTCTGCTATTGCCAAATATGACTTTGAAAATCCGATCTACCAAGCCAAGGATGAAGGTGAGGAAGATTTTGAAATACCTAGAGAGCTTGCTAAACTGCTAGTGCAAGAGGAAAGGGCTATACAACCGCATGAAGAGCCAGTTGAGTTTGTAAACTTGGGTACTGAAGTAGACAGAAAAGAAGTTAAGATTCGTGCCAACCTAGAAGACGGCATCAAGAACAGATTAATTTAGATGTTGCATGACTATGTTGAGATCTTTGCTTGGTCATACGAAGACATGCCAGGGCTTGATACTGATATTGTAGTTCACCGTCTACCGATGAAAGAGGGTTTCTCTCTGATAAAGCAGAAGGTTCGTTGCATGCGTCCCGAGATGTCAGAGAAGATCAAGGCCAAGGTTATGAAACAATTCAATGTCAATTTCTTAGCAGTGACATCATATCCTCAGTGGGTAGAAAATGTGGTTCAGGTACCTAAGAAAGATGATAGGGTGTGTATGTGTGTAGACTACAGGGATATGAACATGGCAAGCCCCAAGGATGACTTTCCACTTCCACATATTGATGTTTTGGTCGACAACACCACTCAACACAAGGTTTTCTCCTTCATGGATGGTTTCTCAGAGTATAATTAGATCAAAATGGCACCCGAAGACATGGAGAAAACTACGTTCATTACGCAGTGGGGCACTTTCTGTTACAAGGTTATGCCTTTTGGGTTGAAGAATGTCGGTGCAACATATCAGCGTGCCATGGTAGCTTTATTCTATGACATGATTCATCACGAGATAGAGGTCTACGTCGATGACATGGTATCCAGCTCTCAGACTAAAGAGGAATATCTTAACCATCTACACAAGCTGTTTGAGAGACTGAAGAAGTATAAACTGAGGTTAAATCCGAACAAGTGCACCTTTGCGGTGAGATCCGGTAAACTCCTGGGTTTCGTTGACAGTGGTAAAGGTATTGAAGTTGATCCTGCGAAGGTCAAAGTCATTCAAGAAATGCCAGCTCCGTGTACTAAGAAGGAAGTCATAGGTTTCTTGGGACGACTGAATTACATTGCCAGATTTATTTATCATTTGAGTGCTACTTGTGAGCCGATCTTCAAGCTGCTGAAGAAAGATCAAGTAGTAAAGTAGAATGACAACTGCTAAATAGCTTTTGATAAAATCAAGGAGTACCTACAAGAACCTCTGATTCTGATGCCTCCATTGAAGGAAGACCTCTAATTATGTACCTAACAGTGCTAGAGAATTCAATGAGGTTGTATTGGGTCAGCATGACGAGTCTGGTCGAAAAGAGCATGCAATATACTACCTTAGCAAAAAGTTTACGGACTGTGAAACAAGATATTCACTGCTCGAGAAAACTTTATGCGCTTTGGCATAGGCTGCTCGCTGACTAAGACAATATATGTTAACCCTTACTACTTTATTAATCTCTAAAATGGATTTAATCAAATACATATTCAAGAAGCCATCTCTTTCTGGAAGGATAGCCTGATGGCAAATGGTCTTAACAGAATACGACATTTAGTACACCACTCGGAAAGCAATTAAGGGAAGTGTACTAGCAGACCACTTGGCTCATCAAGCTGTGGACGACTATCAGTATATGAATTTCAAATTCCCATACGAGAATATTATGCTAGTAACAGATTGTGAAGAACCTGGACCGTATGAAGGATCTAAGCCAGGATCCCGATGGACTATGGTTTTTGATGAAGCTTCCAACGCACTTGGAAACGGAACAGGTGCTGGGATTATCTCTCTCAAGGGTTGTCACACGCCTTTCACTGCCAGATTATGCTTTGACTGCACCACCAACATGGTTGAATACAAAGCGTGCATTATGGGTATCAGAGCTGCTATTGACCTAAGAATCAAGTTCTTGAGCATATATGGGGACTAGGCCCTGGTAATCATTCAGATAAAAGGATAATGGGACACGAAACATATGAATCTCATTCCATACTGAGAGCATGTGTTGACCTTAATCCCATACTTCGAAGAGATCACTTTTGAGCACATGCCACGAGAAGAGAATCAGTTGACAGACATGTTAGAAACCATGTCATCTATGTTCATAGTTAGATGGGACAACGAGGCTCCTCGAATTACTTTTGAAAGACTGGACGAACCATCACATTTCTACGAAGTTGACACTGATGGAGTATAAGAAAATCCTTAGTTTTATGAAGTGAAAAGATACCTTGAGGCTCGAGAGTACACTGAAAGAGTCTCTATCAACGATAAGAAATTCCTACGGAGGTTCTATGCTAAGTTCTTCCCGAGCAACAGGATTCTGTACAAGCACAACCATGATTAGACTCTGCTTCGTTGTATAGACAAGAAAGAGGCATAAAATATTATGGAGGATATGCACAAAGGTATCTTTGGTACTCATTCCAGTGGAAATACTATGGCTAAGAAGATTATGAGAGCGGGTTACTATTGGTTGACCATGGAAACTGATTGCCATCATCACTCAAGAACTTGTCACAAGTTCCAGATCTATGCTGACAAAGTACATGTGCCTCTGGTTCCTCTGAATATCTTGACTTCTCCTTGGCCATTTGCAATGTGGGGCATTGATATGATTGGAGAAATCAAGCCTATTTCTTCTAACGGACATCGCTTCATCCTTGTCGCCATTGATTACTTCATGAAGTGGGTTGAAGCAGCCTCGTTTGCCTCTGTTACTAAAAATGTTATCGCCTAATTCATTAAGCATAACCTTATATGTCGGTATGGCATTCCCGAGAGAATCATCACAGACAATGGTACCAATCTCAATAATACTATGATCACGAAACTCTGCACACAGTTCAAGAACAAGCACCCTAACTCTTCTTTGTATCAACCGAAGATGAATGGCGCAATGGAAGCCGCCAATAAGAACATCAATAAGATTATACAGAAGATGGCGGTTACATATAAAGATTGGCACGAGATGTTACCATTCGCTCTTTGTGGCTATCGCACTTCAGCATCAACATTAACTGGGGAAACCCCATTCTCTCTAGTCTACGGTATGGAAGTTGTCCTACCTGACGAAGTTCATATTCCTTCTCTGAGGATCCTGAAAGATGCAGATTTAGACAAAGACGAATGGATTCAGACTAGGCTGGACAATTTGAATTTGATTGACGAGAAGAGGCTTGCGTCAGTCTGTCATGGTCAGATGTACCAGAAGCGCATGATCAAAGCCTTCACCAAGAAAATAAAGCATCGGGTGTATTAGGATGGTGACTTGGTGATAAAGAACATTATCCTACCATAGGGTGATCCCAGGGGCACATGGACTCCAACCAACAAAGGGCCATTTGTAGTTAAAAATATATTTTAAGGCGGTGCTATGATACTAACCACCATGGACGGTGAAGATTTTTTGCACCCTGTGTATGTGGACATAGTCAAAAGATACTACACATGAAAGATACTCGTTAGGTTGACTGGCCTAGGAAAAAATAAGGGCATCCCACCGAACCAAAAGGGTTGGGGAAAAAATTAGGGATATATAAAAAAGACTGTACACTCGACAAGTTGATAACAAGAAAATATATCGTATAATTAACATACTTTTTACCGATTTTATATTCCATTAAGTCGTCTAACCCTCGATTATTCCGAGATTATTTGTCTTTTTTAGAGGTATAACACTTGTCGACTCAAACCGATGCAAAAGGACAACATGAAGAAAGCTAGACGAAAAACAAAGAGAAAAAGAATAAAAAAATACAAAGTGTGGACTTCTGGATAGGTGACGATCGTCACGCCCCTGTGACGGGCGTAACACCCCACAACATAACCAAACGCTCGTCACACGCACCTGACGAGCGTAAGGCACCACTTCAGCGTGTGATGACCGTCACCCACCTGTGACGACCATCACCCACCTGTGACGACCGTCACGCGCGTAAAGGAGGACGTTATGCATGGCTTGAAGACGTGGGCGTGAAGGGCAGACTACTTCTCCCGGTTTCCACTGAATCTCCTATTTTATTGCCACAACTATTACTGCTCCTAGAATTTCTCCACGAAGATTTCATCAAGAATTCAAAATTTAACTGCTGATTTTTCCTGCTATAAATATGAGTACCAAGGCACAGTCCAAGGGTCGAAGAAATTTACTCAGCAAATACTTATTTTATTTTTTTACAGTTATTTCCAATTTGTGTGTTTTGCAATTCTGCTTTCAATTCCTTGTAATTTTCATTCAAGCCTTAGTTTCTATTTTTAAGTGTTAATTCTTCTTACAAGAATTAACACGAATTTCTACTGCAAGTCAAGCTCGAAGATTTGTATTACTGTATTCCCTCAAGATTACTATAGCATCTGTAATTCTAGGTTTTTATATTGCAATTATTATTTATTTAGTTTCCATAATATGCCGTTTATTGACATGAATTATATTCTAAACTTTATTGCTGTTAAGTTAATTATGTCTGGCTAAATTATTATTACCGGAATGTGACCGTAAGAACTGAAAGAATTCAGTGATACCTTAGCCAAAAATATTTATAAAACAATTTCTGTATTCCAATTTCCAATATTAATTTAACTATCCTTGTCACGAGAGTGAGAGGTTAATTAACACGATTTTTCCACGAGAGTGGGAAATTAATTAAGGCAAGAACCTGCATGCGAGAGCTGGGGTTCAACCCAGATAGTGGTAACGAAGCATTGATTTTTAAATACACGAGAGTGTTTTAATAAATTAATTAAATTCAAATTGTTTTCAAAAAGTGTTATTAAATTTAAAGTGCATCCACTAGGTTTAGTAGCATGACTTATTTCATAAACACGAGAGTGTATGTCTCAGGTTTTTAAACAATTAGCTTTTACCGAAATACTTTATAGGCCAAGCGATTCATCGAATTCCCTAAGTCCGATTATCACATACCGGTATAATTAGTACTATTACTTTTAAAACTAAACTGTCTCCCCCAAATATCGAATATTCATTGCTTAGTTAGACAAAACTGTAGCATTAGATCGTATGCGATTGATACACAATCTCTGTGGGTTCAATAATCTTTTAAAACTAGAACGACTGAACTGTATACTTGCAGTTAATATCCCGACAGACTTATAAAGTCCCGATCAAGTTTTTGGCGCTGTTGCCGGGGACTGGTAGTCAATTAATTACGATTTTTCTGTTGCGCATTTAGACTAAGCAACAGACACCCTTTGTCGATTTGTATGCCAAGGACTCACTCACAAGGCGAACCACTTGACAAACCGACGGACGAACCTGAACGCATTCTTTCCGTAAGACGTGCAGTCAGGGATTACTGTTTAAATCATGCTATTCCCTTACCTAAACCAGAAATCAAGATTGATTCTGAAACTGATTCTAATTCTTCCTCTGAAACCGAAACCAATCCAGAATTAGACATGGCCGAAGAACAAAGGACCCGTGAACTGAAGGAGTACGCAGCTCCATCACAACAAGAGCCCCATAACAGCATTGCTGCTCCAGCAATAAACCGAAACGATTTCGAGTTAAAGCCGTCATTGATATCAGCTATCCAACAACGCCAATTCTCTGGAGATCCTTCCGAGGATCCGAATGAACACCTTACAAAATTCGTTCAATTTGCCGACACAGTTATAGCAAATGGTGTTAGTAAAGATGCTATTAGATTACGTCTTTTCCCTTTTTCACTAAGAGATAGAGCTTGGGCTTGGTTGCAATCCTTGCCATCAAATTCCGTCACTACGTGGGAAGGACTGAAGATCGTATTCTTAGCACGATACTTTCCCCCAAGCAAGACCGCTGCACTAAGAGCCCAAATCAACGGATTTAGGCAGAAGGATACTGAATCACTATTCGATGCATGGGAGCGCTACAAAGATATGATGCGAATGTGCCCACATCACGGACTAGAAAAATGGCTGATAATCCACACGTTTTATAATGGCCTCTTGTACAACACAAGACTATCTATAGATGCCGCCGCAGGTGGTACACTGATGGACAAGCCTTATGACGAAGCTAACCAACTCATTGAAAACATGGCTCAAAACCACTATCAGTGGGGAGGAGAAAGAACATCTGTGGAGAAGACTCAAGCCAAAGGCGGGATGTACGAGGTTAGTAGCCTAGATAAAGTTAATGCTAAGGTAGATGCTCTTACCCAAAAGATAGAAAGCTTTACCTTACCTCCTGCAGCTACCGTAGCTGCAGTTACCCCGAGCTGCGAAGTTTGTGGAGTACCTAGTCATGTTGGAACCGAATGTCAAATCTTAGCAGGAATAACGGCTGATCAGGTAAATTACGCTCAAGGAAATCCCTATGCCAATACCTACAATCCTGGTTGGAAGAACCATCCTAACTTCTCGTACAAGAGCAATAACGCTTTATATGCACCTGGCCAAGCACCTGCTGTACCTCCAGGATATCAAAAACCCACTGGTAATGTTCCTAACATTCCTAAGAAATCTAACCTTGAAATCCTAATGGAAAATTTTATCGCTAATCAAGCCCAACAAAACAAAGAATTCCTCAATCAAAACATTCACACCGGTGAACAATTGAAGCTATTAGCGAACAAGGTAGATGCCCTAGCTACTCATAACAAAATGTTAGAAACCCAAATCTCCCAAGTAGCACAACACCAAGCTAGTTCTGCCACTCTTGCTGGTACATTTCCTGGACAGCCACAGCCCAATCCTAAAGGACATGCAAATGCTATTACATTACGAAGTGGGACAGCCCTTGATGGACCGGTAGATCCTAGACTCCAAAACCCGACCATGTATCAAAAACCTGAGAAAGAAATAGAGAAGTCGAAAGATCAATATGAAAATGTAGAGGAAGACGCGAAAGAGAACAGAGAGGCCTCAGAAAAACCTTATGTGCCTCCACCACCATACAAACCACCAATTCCATACCCTCAAAGACTTGCAAAATCCAAGAACGAGGGACAATTCAAGAAATTTGTAGAACTTCTGAAACAACTAAACGTCACTATTCCGTTTACAGAAGCTATAACCCAAATGCCGTCATATGCTAAATTCCTAAAAGAAATATTGGCTAATAAGAAAAAAATCGTTGAGAACGAAACTGTTATGCTAACTGCCGAATGTAGCGCCATAATTCAAAATAACATGCCTCCGAAGCTAAAAGATCCTGGTAGTTTCTCCATACCATGTGTAATTGGAAAATCTGTCATAGACAAAACTCTATGCAATTTAGGAGCCAGTGTCAGTCTAATGCCCTTATCTATTTGCGAAAAGCTCAAATTAGGCGACATGAGACCTACCAAGATGTCCTTACAACTAGCCGATAGATCAGTCAAATTTCTTGTAGGTATGCTAGAGAACATTCCTGTCCGAATAGGACAAATTTACATACCGACTGACTTCATAATAATGGACATCAAGGAAGATTCAAACATTCCCATCACACTAGGAAGACCATTTTTAGCTACTGCAGGAGCCATCATTGACGTCAAGAAAGGAAAACTTACCTTCGAGGTAGGAGAAGAAAAAGTAGAATTCATTCTTTCCCAATTCTTTAAAGCCCCTGCTATAGATGACTCGTGTTGTCTCCTAGATATCATTGATGAATGTGTCAAAGAACTTGAATGCCAAGAGGACACCTACTCTGAGATGCTGAAAATTCAGACACCGACTATCCTCAAGAACGAAGACTGGAAACAAGAACACTTATATGCCAACCTAAGCGAATGTTTAGCCTTAACACCCGATCCTGACTCAACTAATAAGAAACCCGGTATAGAACTTAAAACACTACCTGAAGATCTTAGGTATGAATTCTTAGATAAAGAACTCGAACGACCAGTTATAGTCAATGCCGAATTAGGAGAGATCGAAACCGAAAAAATTCTTAATGTGTTAAGGAAATATCCAACCGCGTTAGGCTATAATATCTCAGATCTCAAAGGAATAAGCCCTTCTCTCTGTATGCACCGCATTATGCTGGAGGAGGACTACAAGACTTCTAGAGAACATCAAAGACGAATAAATCCTATCCTAAGTGAAGTCGTTAAGAAGGAAGTGCAAAAACTACTAGAGGCATGCATCATATACCGAATATCAGATAGCAACTGGGTCAGTCCAGTTCATGTGGTGCCTATGAAAGGAGGTGTTACAGTTATAACAAATACAAAAGGCGAATCGGTAGCACAACGTACGCAAACAGGATGGAGGATGTGTATCGATTATAGAAAACTAAACAAAGCTACGCACAAAGACCATTTCCCATTACCATTCATTGATCAAATGCTCGAGCGTTTAGCTAAACATTCCCATTTCTGCTATCTTGATGGATACTCAGGATTCTTCCAAATTCCCATTCATCCTGACGATCAAGAGAAAACTACGTTCACATGTCCCTATGGTACCTTTGCATACCGGAGAATGCCATTTGGACTATGTAATGCACCTGCAACTTTCCAACGATGCATGATGGCGATCTTCACAGATTTCTTAGACGGAATCATGGAAGTATTTATGGACGATTTCTCTGTCTGTGGAGAAAGTTTCGACGGATGTTTAACAAATCTTGAATTAGTACTGAAACGCTGTGTTAATGTCAACCTAGTGCTCAACTGGGAAAAATGTCACTTCATGGTAAGACAAGGAATTGTGTTGGGTCACATTGTATCAAATAGAGGGATTGAAGTTGACAAAGCAAAGATCGAAATTATCAAAAACCTTCAACCACCCAAAACAGTTAGAGAAATACGAAGTTTTCTAGGACACGCGGGTTTTTACTGACGTTTCATAAAAGATTTCTCTAAAATCACCAAGCCACTAACTGAGTTATTAATGAAAGAGGCTGAGTTTATTTTTGACGACAAATGCTTGAACGCATTCGAGACACTAAAAGAGGCCTTAATATCGACACCTATTATGCAACCTCCTGATTGGAATTTACCATTTGAGATAATATGCGATGCGAGCGATTATGCCGTAGGCACAGTCCTAGGACAACGCAAAGAAAAGAAGCTTCACGTTATCTACTACGCAAGCAGAACACTCGACCCCGCACAAATGAATTACGCCACTACGGAGAAGGAACTCTTAGATGTGGTATTCGCATTGGACAAATTTCGTTCCTACTTAGTAGGCGCTAAAATCATTATCTATACGGATCACGCTGCGATCCGATACCTACTAAGCAAGAAGGACGCCAAACCGCGATTACTCAGATGGATCTTACTCCTACAAGAGTTTGACCTAGAGATAAAAGACAAAAGAGGAACTGAGAATGTGGTAGCTGACCATTTATCGAGATTAGATGGAATCCAAGCCGAGAGTGTCCCCATAAACGAAGATTTCCCTTATGAACGCCTCATTGCCAAGCTAGAGACAAACCCTACCGACAGTTTAGATCCACGCAATGAAACTTTCACAATTGCGGTAGTAAAATCCATTTGTACTAATACCACATTACCATGGTACGCTGAATTTGTCAACTATTTAGCTGCCGGTGTTTTACCACCTGATTTGACGTACCAACAACGGAAGAAATTTTTCCATGACCTTAAACACTACTTTTGGGATGAACCACTACTATTTAAAAGAGGCGCCGATGGTATCTACCGTCGCTGCGTTCCTAATGATGAAATAAACGACGTCATTTCCCATTGTCATTCCGCCCCTTATGGTGGACATGCTAGTACATCGAAAACCTGTGCAAAAATACTTCAAGCTGGCTTCTTTTGGCCTATCTTATGGAAAGATGTCCACGTAGAAATTATGAACTGCGATAGATGTCAACGCACATGAAATATATCTAGACGTGACGAAATGCCGTTAAAAGGAATCCTCGAAGTAGAAGTTTTCGATGTGTGGGGAATTGATTTCATGGGACCTTTCCCCGCATCATTTGGAAATAAATATATTTTGGTAGCCGTCGACTATCTATCAAAATGGATTGAAGCCATCGCTGCACCCACGAACGATACACGTGTGGTACTAAAACTATTCAAGAATATTATCTTTCCAAGATTCGGTGTACCAAGACTAGTGATCAGCGATGGTGGCTCACATTTTATCTCCAGAATTTTCGAAAGGTTACTTTCCAAATACGGTGTTAAACATCGCATAGCCACACCATACCATCCTCAAACAAGTGGACAAGTGGAAGTATCAAATAGGGAGATCAAACAGATACTTGAGAAAACCGTAGCCCTATCCAGAAAGGACTGGTCCTCCAAGCTCAACGATGCTCTTTGGGCATATCGGACAACTTTCAAAACTCCTATCGGAACAACGCCGTTCAAGTTAGTTTATGGAAAATCTTGTCATTTGCCAGTAGAATTAGAACATAAAGCTTATTGGGCGATAAAACCCTTAACTTAAACTATAAGAGTGCTGGCGAGAAACGAGTGTTAGATATCCATGAACTTGAAGAATTGCGTTTAGACGCTTATGAAAATGCTAAAATATATAAAGAACGAACAAAAAAATGGCACGATAAGCGTATCTCGCGGAAAGACTTTAAGGAAGGAGACATCGTACTCCTATTCAACTCTAGACTAAAACTTTTCCCGGGAAAATTACGTTCGAGATGGTCCGGACCGTTCGAAATTAGCAAAGTTTTCCCAAGTGAGGCGATAGAAATTAAAGGTAGTTCTATCGAACCATTCATTGTTAATGGCCAGCGCTTAAAGCACTATTTTAATGTCGAAAATATCGACTTCTCGGCTTATCTTCAGTTAAGTGATCCGCCTACCCCTTTACCTAACTGAATAGGTATTTAATGTCGAGCCGTCGACATAAAATAAAGGCGCTTCGTGGGAGGCAACCCATGTTTTTACTTTAATTATTTTTCTGCTTTAATATGTTTTTATTTTTCTTTTATTTTTCTTAATCTTTAAAACATTTCCATTATTGCATTTCTTACTCCTTTCTATTTTTCTCCTGTTTCTATTTCTCCCTTTCATCTTTATTTTTCTTCTTTAATTTAACTTTGGCAATTTCCTAACCCGAAAATACTTACTTACTTTCCTTTTCTTTCAAACATTTTTCAAATATTTTCAGGGGGGTATTTCTTTCTCTTTCACTTCTCGCGCTATGGATTGTGCTAACTTCATGAATGTCAAATTGCGAAGCCGACACCAGAGAAGAAGGTTTGCAGATCTGGGTGACCGGGAGATGTGTCCTACTATATATGAATATGATCATGCTATGGCTGCCCTTGGCATTCGCGAGAGTGTCATGTACCTGCTGCACCAAATTGGTTGGGACACCGCTCCTATCCGTCGAAGGTTCTGTACCTACAAAAGGCTGACTCTGGAGTTTCTCAGCACCTTGAGTTTCATTCCAAATCATGGAATGGGATTCAACCATGGGTTGATTACATTTAGAATGTTTAACATGGATTACACTTACAACCTGCGAGAGTTTAGCCAGCTTCTTGGGTTCCCTTTTGGACCCGATGTTATCAGTATGACACAAGAGAACCTTTTGCCCGTATCTGAGCTTGACTTTTTCTGGGGAAGCATAGTTGGTGTTAACCATCCTGAGCCGTCGGATCTGTACTCTGAATGCATTCATAACTCGGCTATCAGGTATTTCTACAAGATCATAGCCCACACTATCTTCGGCAAACAGCAAAATGTCACCTCTGTATCCCGCGATGAGCTGTTTATCATGTACTGTGCATCTCAAAACCGTCCGGTGAACGGCGCAGCTTATATGCTCGCCAATATGGAGCGGATCATCGAAACTCCAAATGCACCTATCTTGTTGGGTGGGTTTAGTTACCATGCTGTCTAATGCCATCGGACTCCGCCGGCCTATGCTCGGTTCTGCTCCGCTTTATGGCATAAAGCCGATGGACATTGCTTTTTGTTTCTACACTAGCATGATTGGAAACCTTGGACCAGATTCATTTGACTTGCTAGTTAATCATCAGATCATCCATCATTTTAAGCTGCCTGACCCAAGAACCAGTGTGCACAACCGGGATAACTGGCTGTTTGATCTTCACTACCCTGCTTCACCACCCTCTTCACCATCTACAATTGACATTTATGAGGTTCCAAATAATGCTAATACTGAAGAAGATCCTGCTACACCGCCAGGCTACCATGATCTCCCTGATCCTTGGGAACAGGAGGCTACTTCCGCCGAGACCGCGCCTCAAGCTCCTGAGGCTACTCCACCTCCACCTGCTGTTACCCTGGACTCCCTACATGCAGCCATTACAGACATGCGGGGCGAGCTGACTTCCCTTAGGGTGGATTTCATTACCTTCATGGACTTGGTGACTGATCAGTTGGATTATATGCATCAGCATTTGTTTCCACCTCCCCGTGGCTAGATTGCCATCGTTATCTCATTTCCTTCTCTCTTGCATTTTTACGTACAATGAGGACACTGTAAATTTCTGTGTGGGAGGGATTTTTAGTTTAGTTATTATTTCAACATTATTTCAACATTATCATCATTTTTACTTTGAAACAATTTGTTATGCATTTATTAAATTGAAGTTTATTTTTATTTCTTTCCCAATTTACTGTTTACTGTTTACTGTCTATGTTTTATTTACTGTTGTTATTTACTGTTATTTACTGTCTATTTTCGTTAGATTTAAAACTTTAATTACTTAAAATAATTAATTACAACAAACATTTCAAATAAACCAAAAAAAAAATATAAATTCTTCAAAATAAAATTCCAATTACCAAGAAAAAAATAATAATAAACTCATCAACGGTCCTGTAACGGATCTTTCATTTAAGACCCTGTCTGTGTTACGACCGTCACACCTCTGTGACGAGCGTAACGCGCCTCTTTGCTTTGTGATGAGCGTCACAACCCTGTGACGACCGTCACACAGACAGAAACCAACGGCTGTTACAGAGAACCGTTCCAACCTTCTTCCTTATAAACCCATTTTTCCTTCCTCCATTATCAACACACCACACGAAAAACCACCTAGTCACTCCATTTTCCTTCCAATTTCTAAACTCCCAACACCAAATTAACATCCTTACAATCTCCCATTCTCACATTCCTAAATCAAATCCTTTATCACCATGGCAAACAACCCAAACGCTCAAGTTATCAATTTCAGAATCGGCGAACGTGGGGAGAATCAACGAGCAAAGTATCAAAAATTCCAACGTCGAGGTCTCCAACCCACAAGGTACGTTGACATTGACTGCCTACGAAGTTTGGGACTACACGACAGTGTCCGTAGATTACTACAAAGCGTGGATTTGTGGAACCTCTGCCGCGAACCAAGACCAATCTACAAAACTCTTACTCTTGAGTTCTTGAGTTCGTTCGCTTACCTTACTCCGCCGGGTGTCACAAACCAACTATCAGGCGTGGCAAAATTTCGCATGTTCGAAGTTGAGCATCAGTTGCCTCAATCCGACATCGCGAGGCTTATGGGATTTTGTTCGGACGAAGGTGCTCATTTTTGGGTACCAGACAGTTTTAATGAGGAGGCTTTCAACTTGTGGCACAGTTTAACGAACATCCGTGCCGGGTCCTACGACCACCTCAACGCTACCCACATCCACAATCCGGCCATCTGCTACTTTCATCGCATTCTTAGTAACACCATCTTCGCCCGCGACAACAACCATAAGCTCAACTCCAAGGAGCTCTTCTTTCTACATTGTGCGTTCACTGGGCAAAAGATAAATGCCGCCTCGTTCCTACTTGCCCACATCCACTCTATTTGTGCTAGAGGTGGAAAACCTTTCTATTTCGGAGGGCTGATTACTTCTATTGCCATTGGTCTGAATTATGGTGCTGCTCTTGCAACCTTGCCTTCTATGGCACCGGCTTTGCTAACCTTGGATCACTGCAAAGCCGCACACCTCATCTACGAGCGGGAAGACGGAAGATTCCACCCCGTAATTAGGAATATCGTCTATCAGAATATCATTTTGCTGAACAGGGACCGAATCGATCCAAGTAACCGAGCAAACTGGTTGTTCGACCCTGAAGTTCCCGCAGAGCCTGCACCTGCCCACGAAGACCAAGCTGCAGCCGCCGCAGACGATATACAAGGAGAGTTGGATAGTGCTCCGCCTGTCCATGATATCCCTGGATCCTCATCCGCACCTCCTCCTATCAATCTCGAAGACATCCTCCGCGCCCTCCACATGCAAAATCAAATGAATGCGGCGCCTGAAAGGAGGCAAGCTGACCAGTTTGAGTCTCTGTGCGCCCAAAACGCTCAGATCTTGACTGGGCAGCGAAACATGAATGAGAGGTTGGATGAGGCACTGCCAGAGCTTAACGCCTTGAGAATAGATATGAACACCTATGGCTTCCAAGACACCGACGCTGAAGCCACTCCTACCAGACGCTCTCGCACCAGGAGTAGAGGACGTGGTCACCAGTAGTTTGTCTTTCTTTAATTTCTTTATAATTTGTTATTTTTCTGTTTCATTTCTTTTCCTTTTTGTTTTTGTAATTGTACTTCCCCGCATATATATCGCAACATTGAGGACAATGTCGGATTTTGTGTGGGAGAGGTACCTTTCAATCGTTAATAAAACTAGTAAATTCTTGCGATATGTCTCGACTCAAATTCTTCGCTTTACTTTGCCATACCGAAAAAATTTTATTTTCGCATTAGCCCGACATACCTACTTTAATGAAATCCCAGTTGAGGAAGCCGAAAACGACATAACAAGATCGATACGGTTCTGTCACCGTAGACTTCCTGCTTACGCGATCCGTTTCAATAACCATTATATCGATATCTGGAGTTTCAAGTTCTAGAAGTAACCCCTAGTAGTTTATACTAGCAGTCAGCACCGTCTTGACACAAACCACGTGGAGAATCGATGAATATAAGTGTTTGATGCCTGATTCTAAAAATATCCTTCCTATCTCGCTGCTAAAAGAAAATAAAACTTGCGTACCAAAATATACGGGCACATACAAGAGCTGAGCAAATAATGAAGGAATCCAGTGTTGGTTGGTTCAGAGGTATCTAGTTCTGAACTCGGTAGGGCGTGCTACGGCCTGATCCCCCACAACCTCCAATTTGGATAAAATATGTAGGGTTGCCACATTCATGTACTAGACCCCGTGCTAAAGGATCAAAGTCACTAACCGGTTACTCCACTACGCGCGTGCTAAGGCAAAGGGCTTAATGTGATTGCGCCAGAACAAAACCGGGTGAAATAGATACGAGGAACTCCAGGCAGAGTTATAACGGAATTGTTGGATAGCTCGTTTAAAATGGAAGTCTACGAGTAAGCTTATTGCTTGCGTCATTAGCGTATCTTTAGTGTTCTACTCAAGTATTGGCCGAACCAACGAGGATTTCCCGAAACCACTTTAAAAATCCAAGGGTATGTCATGCTTATGCGCTTACCAGAAAACTTGTCCAGCCTTTCGAATGACTATTTGCTTGAGGACAAGCAAAGGTTTAAGTATGGGAGAATTTGATAACAAGAAAATATATCGTATAATTAACATACTTTTTACCGATTTTATATTCCATTAAGTCGTATAACCCTCGATTATTCCGAGATTATTTGTCTTTTTTACAGGTATAACACTTGTCGACTCAAACCGATGCAAAAGGACAACATGAAGAAAGCTAGACGAAAAACAAAGAGAAAAAGAATAAAAAAATACAAAGTGTGGACTTCTGGATAGGTGACGGTCGTCACGCCCCTGTGACGGGTGTAACACCCCACAACATAACCAAACGCTCGTCACACGCACCTGACGAGCGTAAGGCACCACTTCAGCGTGTGATGACCGTCACCTACCTGTGACGACCGTCACGCGCGTAAAGGAGGACGTTACGCATGGCTTGAAGACGTGGGCGTGAAGGGCAGACTACTTCTCCCGGTTTCCACTGAATCTCCTATTTTATTGCCACAACTATTACTGCTCCTAGAATTTCTCCACGAAGATTTCATCAAGAATTCAAAATTAAACTGCTGATTTTTCCTGCTATAAATATGAGTACCAAGGCACAGTCCAAGGGTCGAAGAATTTTACTCAGCAAATACTTATTTTATTTTTTTACAGTTATTTCCAATTTGTGTGTTTTGCAATTCTGCTTTCAATTCCTTGTAATTTTTATTCAAGCCTTAGTTTCTATTTTTAAGTGTTAATTCTTCTTACAAGAATTAACACGAATTTCTACTGTAAGTCAAGCTCGAATATTTGGATTACTGTATTCCCTCAAGATTACTATAGCATCTGTAATTCCAGGTTTTTATATTGCAATTATTATTTATTTAGTTTCCATAATATGCCGTTTATTGACATGAATTATATTCTAAACTTTATTGCTGTTAAGTTAATTATGTCTGGCTAAATTATTATTACCGGTATGTGACCGTAAGAACTGAAAGAATTCAGTGATACCTTGGTCAAAAATATTTATAAAACAATTTCTGGTTTCCAATTTCCAATATTAATTTAACTATTCTTGTCACGAGAGTGAGAGGTTAATTAACACGATTTTGCCACGAGAGTGGGAAATTAATTAAGGCAAGAACCTGCATGCGAGAGCTGGGGTTCAACCCAGATAGTGGTAACGAAGCATTGATTTTTAAATACACGAGAGTGTTTTAATAAATTAATTAAATTCAAATTGTTTTCAAAAAGTGTTATTAAATTTAAAGTGCATCCACTAGGTTTAGTAGCATGACTTATTTCATAAACACGAGAGTTTATGTCTCAGGTTTTTAAACAATTAGCTTTTACCGAAATACTTTATAGGCCAAGCGATTCATCGAATTCCCTAAGTCCGATTATCACATATCGGTATAATTAGTACTATTACTTTTAAAACTAAACTGTCTCCCCCAAATATCGAATATTCATCGCTTAGTTAGACAAAACTGTAGCATTATATCGTATGCGATTGATACACAGTCTCTGTGGGTTCGATAATCTTTTAAAACTAGAACGACTGAACTGTATACTTGCAGTTAATATCCCGACAGACTTATAAAGTCCCGATCACAAGTCGAAAACCTGAAAAGGTGGCTTGGGCAAAAAAGGGTATCCCGGTGGGCTGAAAACCCAAAAGGGGGGGGGGGGGGGGGTGGTCCAGGAAAAATTTAGGGATTAAAGCGTACGAATATGTCCCATTGGATCATCTACCTATAGCAAGATTTGTTACCAATGTCAAGTTCGAATGGTACAGATCAATTCAGTCAACTTCTTCCAACAGCAAGGGATGAGATGCTCGAAGACATATGGGCAATAACAGAGTTGAAACTTAATGGGATCGTTTCCACATAGTTGTGTTCTTTGTTTTCCTTTATACTTTTATTCATTTTTACGATGATTTCCTCTTACTAGGATTTCCGTCTCTTTGTACAAAACCGCCTGTTTATAGGAAAAATTGTTAATACAAATACCATTTCAATATCCAAATTGTTGTTTTTCTTTTTCTGTTTTGTTCGCAAAAAACGTCCAATGAATAAATTGAATGAACATATGCATATGAATATGATTACTGTTAACAAATATATGCATAAAAAAGGAATAACCATTTACTCAAGACTCTAGGAATTGGGATAACGTCCAAGTCGTCCATAATTCACCACAGAGGAATCCCCATAGAACAACCTCCATGGGATTGTCCCCGCAGAGTCATCTTCACAAGTTCATCTTCAACAGAGATATATTCCCCCACAAGTCTAAGATGCTTTCAAGACAGGAATTGGGGCATTTTCCAGCAATTAACCTAATCATATTCCCCAACATACCCCCTACCGAATAAAGGAGTATGATCTTTTCCCCGACAATGTCGCCAACCTACGGAGTCCCAATCCTGATCAGAGATTATATCATTAGATCAATCCATAAAATTTCTCTTCCCCAGCTGAGTTTATTTCTCCAAAATTGTAAAATCCACTGCAGAATTCTCTTCTCCAGCAGGGCTCATCTCCTCAACAAAGTATATTTCTTCAGCAGGGTTTATTTACCCAGCAACGTTTATTTCCCCAAACAGAATATAGTCTCCTCAGTTCGAGTCTATTCCTTTGATTACTACAAATCACCTACAAGATTCTCTTCTCCAGCAAAGGAAAGTGCATGTTGCTTTCCCCAGAGAATTACTACGGAATCTGAAACTGAACCAAATATCGTTTAACCTTATCCTCCCCAGACGAATCAGCATCCACGTCAGAAACTCGGTCAGACAACACCTTGTAAGGTTATCCACCTCTTTTATCCCCATCCAGAATACATAAAAACTAAATTCCCCATTAGAGCAGTGAACGACTAATGTTCTTGAACTCTTCTCCCTAAGCAGAAATCGAATTCCCCAGCAGAGTTTCCTCAAATAGAAGGCAGGAATTCCCAGCGGAGACATTCTAAACAAGATTGAAGATACACATATTCTTCATCCTCAACAACAGTCAGGGATTTATTTTCCCAATCAAAGATGTTATATAAAGCTACCGATACGCTTCAAACAACATCTCGCATCCATACATCATTTACAAGTATCATAGCATATGCATACGACACACATATTACACTCTCATTTACTTTGAGAACATCATAACGCAATGCATTATATACATCATGACATTGCATTCAACTAACTTTTTATCTTTTCAGGTAAAAGTCTACATACATACAAATATCATCAACAATTTTTAAACAGGACACAAATTAATTCCTGAAACAAGACATGGCAACTATTTGTGAAAAACAAATTGTAGATCGATTCCTGAAACAGGACGAGGTGACTATCTACATAAACAGGTCGAAGATTAACTCCCAAAACTGGACGGGGAAACTATCTATATGACCAAGCAAAGATTAACTCC
This sequence comes from Vicia faba, assembly GCA_948472305.1. Classification (NCBI taxonomy): domain Eukaryota; kingdom Viridiplantae; phylum Streptophyta; class Magnoliopsida; order Fabales; family Fabaceae; genus Vicia; species Vicia faba. The sequence continues at coordinate 1,080,906,908 of OX451739.1, read as the reverse complement.
CGAAACAGACAGGGAAACTATGTTTCTATCTTTATGACCAGGTGAAGATAAATTCCCGAAGTAGGACGGGGCGACTATCTTTATCACCAGGTGGTATGAATTACCGAAACAGGATGAGTTTACCAACAAAAGTATATTGTAGATTAATTCTCGAGATAGGACGGGGCGACTATCTACATGACAAATATTTCCCTTTAGAGACGGAACTGTGAAAAGGATCTCCCTCAGAAACTTAATTCTGACAAGCATCTCTCCCTCAAACTGAATTCTAACAAGCATCTCTCCCTCAAAAACTAAATTCTAACAATCATCTTTCCTTCAGAGACTAAATCTGACAAGCAACTACTCAAATACCTTCCCTATAGGTTCAATATGGAAAGCATTCTTCGAATACAGTAGAGCGTATACTCATTCTGATACTCCTATCAATAGTTACCTTGGATGGCATATATAAGCCCATCTCCGAAGACACTCTGTCACCTCCACTAATGGAATCTTTAAGCCCATTCAAGCGATATTATCAATTAATAGTGTTACTTCTTACATAGGCGAGTGCAAATTTCTGGGCACTTAAATGTTCAATCCTCTTCTACCTTCAGATCACGAATGGCGAATGCGCTAATCTAACTCATCAGGTTTAAGAAGATTGAAAAGGGGCAGTTATTGTAACCCAAATTTTCTCTCCCATCTTATTCAAGACATTCTCCTATGTTCTCAAATGCTCAAGGTTGTTCAAGAGTTGATCAGACAAGTTATCTTCCTGAGCAATGGGTCCACAACTAGGGTTTCACTTTTCACAAGGAAATTTGGATTTCTAAGGTCTCAAATGATTTGCATGGTCTCTTATAGGTCTTCAAGAATGCTCATTCCAAGTTTCATGCCTTGTATCACAAGTTTGCTCAGTCAATGACTCAAATGACTGAAAATCAACTATATTGGGTAAAAAGTCAACTATGGTCAACATACAGTCAAACTTTATGATTTTTGGTCAACATCAAGGTTTTGAAGTAATATTCATCACTTGATCAAGGGTTGATCATGATTCATCAAGAAAAACCCTCTAATCATTAAAAGTAAAAAAGTTGCCAAACTAGGGTTTCCTTTGGAGAAGTCAACTGAACTTTGACCAAGCATAACTTTCACATGCTTCATCAAATCTTCTCCAACCAAAGCTCATTTTGAAGGAAATTCAATTCTCTACAAATTTTTATCTCTAAGCTCAATTCCAAAAAAAATGCTTCATTTGAGAGATATGAGCCAATACATTACAGGTCATTTTAAAAGTCAACAAAATGACACTTTTTGTCTAGACAACTTACATAAAGATAAAGTCTCCAAATGCAACAATGATCATAAGAGGGATTGTAGAGGACATCTCGAGCTTTCCAAAAAGTCAAAGATCAACTTCAAAATATGAAAATTAAGAGAGGTATGACCAGTGCAAGTTGGGAAATTTTGAACAAATGTTTGAAGTTCAAATTAAGCAAACTTGATTTTGGATTATTGGGCCATTGTTCTAAAGTCAGAACGTGTATTACACTTATTGTACACCTCACATGTTACTCATTAACCCCTTGACCTATTTTTATTTTAATTATTTTGATTTATTCATTAATGATGCAAAATAAATAAGATAAAATATGAGGTTTATTACACAAGTCCAAGCCCATGATAATTCTGACCTAAATGCAAGATATATATTCTTCCTCTTCATACAGGCAAAGGAAACGAAAAACCTTGCCTCAAAACATGTCAAAAATCTTCAAACTTCCAAGAAACCTAAAATCTCCAAACCCTTATCACAATCCTTTTCACTACAAAACAGCTACTCCATTCATTCCCAGTAACCATACAGAGTAAGATTAGATCTAATTTGAGGGTCCCAAAGGCATGAAACACCATCGCATGGCATCTCCGATTTCATATTTTTTCAAAATTCATATTTTCATTTTTGTTTTGTTTTAAGCCACATTAATGTTACTAACATACTTCTGAGATGTATCTGAAAAGGTTTGGATCATCATAATAATCCCATGCACGCCTAATAGTAGAACACCATGTTAGCACTAATCCATGTGTTTTTTGTCTTAAATCAAAAACCATTGATTTTTAGACCAAAACAATCCTTCCATTGAACTCGCAACCCTCGATTTATAGGGGGTAAGATGTTTTTGGATTACTAATTCTGTTTATTTTGCAAATTTGATAAAAGAAGGCAACCGGAGCTAGGGCTCTGGCGCCTCTCTAGTTTAGGCCCCATTCTTATATTACATATTTATGGTTTGATATAAATGGACGGATGTATTACCGTCCCAACGGTTGAAGTGTGCACGTTAAGTCATCGGTATCAAAGGGCATGAGTTCGATACAACCTTTTGCCATTTTATTTTTCCTAATATTTTCATGTTTTGCAAGATTGAACAAAATGCGCTGGATCTGTATCCTAACACCAAGGCTCCCTTGGCTTGATGGTGAATGTGTTGCGTGAAGTTGTTGAGGGCCTGGGTTCAACACCCACCCCTACCCCTTTGGTTATTTTTTACACAATTCTCTATTCTTCTAACTCTTTTTCCTTATTTTTTCATAAACCTTTTTACAAAACCTTTTTGTCAAAACCCTAACAGTTTAACAAACCCTAATTAATTTTTAGTTTTTTATTTAATTAACCCAAATTAATTTCTAGGTTTTCATTTAATTAATTAACTTAGTTTTTAGGTTTTCACTAAACTTTTATTTTTTTAATCAAATCAACTTAGGGTTTGTTCAAATCAATTAATTATTTTTCTTAATTAAAAATAAGTAGGGTTTTTAGGTTAATCATCAAACTTTTCTATCAAAAATCATCAAAACAAATTTTCCTTTTCCTTTTCCTGTTCTTTCCGCTTCGCGTATCTTATTATTTCACATTTTTCCAATTATGTAATTGCTTACATCTTGTAATAGTTTATTTAGGGTTTTTCTATTTCCCCCGTTTTACTATTTGTACCCATATTCCTAAAGCCTTGTAATAGCATAGAATTTTATTTCCCTCACTTTACTACTTTTTATTATTGCTATATTATTTTTCTAGTAATTAAGGTTTGTATGGCAAGACTAAAAATAATCGATAGCTAACCCTAATTTCATGATAAATAAACTGAAAACAAAACACTCTTGACACATGCACCTCTAGGTTAACCTCACTTGTTTCCTTCGATGAAAAAACATGCATGTCCCTCGAACGCGGGGACGCTTTAGCAAGAGTCCCTCGAAAACAAAGATCATAATCCCGCGATGACCCTTTTCGATGTTGCCTTTGATAAATGATCTAGTCCCTTAACGATAATTGCTAAAGCGTCCCTATGAGTTGCCTTCAGTGACTGTACAATGACCCACGCCTGTCCCTTCACATCCAACGTTTGGGCTACCTACTAACTAATGGTAGGGTAGCACTATCTAAAGGAGGAGGAAAACAACGTAAAAGACCTTGAGTAGGTAGATAGTTCTTAATCTCTTGCTCACATTTTCAAAAACAAACAGCTTTTTCACACAAAACACTTTTCTGAAATATTTTAAAAAATAAACACTCTGTACGCATTCTTAACCAATACAAGAATCATTAAAAAGTTTCTGTACTTAGGAATTATTCAAAATATTTTCAAACATGCACAACACAAAGCAATTTTCAAAACAAAGTGAGTTAAGCAATTAAGAGTCCGTAGATAACTACAGATTAAAAGGGTGCTAACACCTTTCCTTTTCATAACCTACCCCTCAAACTCAATAAATCTCAAAGGTCTTTCCTGTTCTTTTCACCCTTTTCTTATTGGATAAAAGAAAAGTCGGTGGCGACTCTTGCTATCCGCAACACTTGCGATAAAACGCAAAACCAAAAGTCAGTTCTCCCACCATATTACACTATGCTTTCAATGGTAAGACCAAGCTGATGATGTAAGGAAATGTTTCAATTTCCAAATGGTGGAGAAATAAGTAAGTTAATCCATAGTCAACCCCCTCGAGTCAGGAGTTGGGGTTTTATTTTATTTTCTTAAAAAAAACCTTAATTTTAACCAGGGGTGGCGTAGATTTCAATTAATTCAATGATGCATTCAAATCCAAGGAGAATCGGTCCATCTAAGTGAAGTTTCAAGCATATATTCTTCCTCGATACATCATTCAGGATTGAGGAAGAAGTATAAGCAAAGGTTCAAGCACATCCTTTTCCTTGCACATCAACAAATATTGAAGAAGCAATCAATGAAGACAAAGTTCATGACATCTTCTTCCTCATAACAACCTTCAAGATCGAGGAAACAGTAAAGGCAAAGCTTACAATATCAGCATAGGCATCCACAAATTTTCAAAATCAAAATAAAATAAAAAGAAAGCCCGCTAAGTCAAGTAACAATCAAAAAACTTGACTTAGGCAAAATTTAGGGCATCCCGATGGACCAGATTCAGAAGAATCGGCCCATGAAAAAATAAGGGATTTGAAACAAAATTGGAGAACAATATCATGACTTCCACCTAAAAATTATCAATACTTCTCCTTAATGCTTGAACTTTATCTATGCTTCTCATCATCTGCACGACTACGAAATTTCTCTTAGAGATTGAATGCATATGTTGGATTAATTGAACTTAGGATTGGAGAACATTAAGGGGAATGGGGTGGAATAAATAAATTTTGAGCCTTATATCCTTTATTTCATAAACCATGAACCATGGGCATGTTACAACCTTCAAAAGTCCTAATTGAAGCAAGGTTAACTATGAAAGCATACTCGGCAAAATTTGTGTTAAACAGACTCCTATGTTTGTTAAAATTATTTCTAACCACTTGACTTCTTCAAATCTCTATCTCTAATCATCAATTTCTATTCAAAAATTTATTTCAAACTTGCATGTGCATCACTAAGAATTACTTTTCAAATATACACTTTTATATACGAATCAATACTTAGCATCAAGGAAATCTCAAAAATTGGTTTTATCAAAAGCGATCCTTTCCAATAAGCTCATAACTAGGGATAAAGCATCTAAAGAAGAACCATATAATAATAAGCAATATTAATGATCATAGGGTCATATCACATGAAGATCGTGTTTGACTAGGGGTGATCATTTTGAGATTCAATTAACTTAGGTCACATTTTAAAAAGTACCATTCAATCATGGGCATACTTTTCGAAAAGGCATTTCTTAAATCAAGCTCATATCTCAACAAGGTAGGACTCGATTCCCTCTTTCGACCACTTCTCAATGCTCTAATAAGCAAGGGAAAACCTTAAAGACTCAAATGTTGGGGAAGTGCATATCAAGTTTATCTTATGGAATCTAGGGTTCAAGTTCCCCTTCAAGTGACTTTAGATACAAACTCCGCAAAATTCGAATACTTAGGGTAATTCATATCGAACATATATCATAGAGATCTAAGAGTACATCCTCCAAATTCTGGAGATTGGGGGCATACCTTTCAAGAAGTGAAAATGTTGGGGCATACCGCTACGAGGCTCATTCAGAAGAAATTGGTTCAAAAAATATCCCATCAAGGGTAAATCATCCAAGAGCCCATTAGTCAAGGGCATAATGTTTCAGAATGCAAAATAGTGGGGTCATTCATACTATTATCAAACTATTTCCAAGCTCATATCAAGGAGAATATCTTCTCAGACCTGACATATTTGGGCAAGACCCTCCGTAAAGGGGCAAGCTCTCTACGTACCTTCGTGATCCCCTAGTGGATCCTTCTCCTACACCAGCAATCTTCGTATTCAAAAAAAGTATCGGGAAATCATGTTAGCATAACACTCTATCACCTACGACCCATCACAAGGACATCGATCAAAACCATATGAGTATGCGTGATACATTCACTAGGTCGCTTTAATATAGAATCAAATTATGCCTATCATTTCATCCATTTGACGAATTCTGACAACATGGATCTGATAGATAAAAAGCTCAATCCCACTTGGCGTTTAACCTTAAGCCCAATATCATTTGGTGTTTACTCCGCAAGCACAGTCATTCATTGGAATTTCAAAATTTCGATATCTATTGATGTGTGTCCAAATCACTCATTACATGCATTGTTCAAATCTTTATATACTATGCATTAACACTTGCATCTAAATACATAAAAGCAATATCAAGTACAAAGAAAATTCAATATCAATAAACAAAAGGTATTGGGGAGTCAGGAAGTTCAAAGACCCGATGATCTAAGAGGAGATGATATTTCAGAATTTCGTAACATTATGCACGTATACAAAATCATAAGCATTGTCATTTATCAATTGGCATAAGCATTGATAGCAAGCATATCCGAGCATATTCATTGGTTAACCTAGAATATTCATCAAAGTCTTGGTTGAGAATTGACACAACCGATGGCATCATCAAACTCCAGTTTCAAACCTATGTCCTTTATCCCCTACGTAGCGATAAATGTATGAATTCTACGATATAACCTTCTATGTTAGTCTCCAAGCTTTAGCAACTATTTTCCATATTTATTCGACATTTTTTAGTTAGTCCCTTGGCATAAAAAAAATTGATTCCCATGCCATCTACTCCCTAGGTTGTAGTAGACACGCAAAATTATAATCGTTCATGTTAGTCCTCGAGCAGTGATACATTATAATCTTTAGTCTTATCTGATTAATCCCTAGGCAATGATAAGATCGACCTCACATTATCCATCCCATAGGTAGTGATAGATAAATAGAGATTTGCAATATAACTTGCTTTTCTGGTCTCCAAGCTTTAGCAAATCAATTATCTGAAACATTCTCCAGTAGGCTGTTGAAGCTACAGGCAAAAAACACAGAGCCGCCACCGAACTTTATTTATCTCGAAGGAAGGGGAAATATCGAGAAAACCATAAGAGGATGGATAAGATGGTCTTGCGACCAAGAGAAAGGGTAAGGAAGCTGATTATGCAAGGGGAAGGTATTAGAACCCCTCACATCTGTTGTACTCAAAGGGATCCATTTTGTTTGTTCGCTTCTAAGGGTGTGTTTATCTATAACTATTTTCTAAGGGGAAATAAATGGTTTTTTAATAGTGCGTTCATGAGGATCTCGCAACCCTTTTCCTACATATCCATTAAAGGAATCAGAACACCATAGTTCCTTTAGAAAATGTTGGTTTGTTGGTGTTTTTTAGTGGGCGATGTTAACGCACACATTCTAGCAATAGGCATGGCCTGTATTGCGGTAGAACGGAGATAACATGCCCTTTTATGGATTTTTGATTTGTTGAGTGTTTTGCAAGCTTTAAAATTGGTTTGAATAAGGATAAATGTTTTTGGATTTTTGATTTGTGAATGAGAAGTTTTAATTACAAAAGAAAAAAAGGTTTAAGAGGGAGACTAGAAAAATCCTAATGTTGTCATGCATGGGTTCTAACCTAAGGTCTAATTGGTTCGCATCTTAAAAAAGAGGAAACTATCATCCTAAGGGAGCATGTTATAAGCATAAAGTAAAAGGAGACAATGTTTGTGAAGAGTGATCAGGCATGGTGATCATGGTAAAAGTGACGACAAACTGAGTTGTGTCATGAAAGGCGTAAATGGAGTGCTTGGTGTATCAGAGTTGAATCGGGTTATAATTAACCAAAGGGTGCACTTGATTAATCTCGTGAGACTAGGTGTTCCTACCCTCAACCATGAGACCCTTTGCACATGGAAACACTTGGTATATGGACCGAAGTGGTTGATTCAAGTTATGGTTAACCAAGGGCAAGACTTGATTAACCTCGTGAGAATGGCCATGTCCAAACTCAACTATGAGACCCTTTAAGAAGATCCTTGGTATGTAAACCAAGGGGAGAGAAGTTGCTTCATTGTATAATATGAAAATAAAAATCCCATACAAGGTGTCCATATGCATGCTCCTAGAAAGTGGGACTAGCATGACACTAGTATTCTAAACGACCAATTGAAACAATCGATCGAATAGTTGTCGCTGTAGAAAAGAATAGGACCAAACTATGAAATGTGTGCAAATGTGCATTTGTAAGTGGATACCTTTTCATTGATGATGAGCCCAAGAGGATGCCAAGTGTTATAATTGAATAAAATATGCATAATTAGCAATTTAAACATATAAAGAAAATAGCAAAGAAACAAAATTCTAAATTTTTACAAACCATATGGGGATGGGGTACAGGTTTATGAATGGGGGGATGCGTCGAATCGAAAGTTCAATTAAAATTCTAGTTAAACAAACAATATAACTAAATTTAAAATTAATTTAAATACCTAGCTAATTAAACTATCTATTTAATAATAAAATTAACTAAATAAATAATATAAAAATAATAATATTTTCTGATCGAATTATTCATTTTAACAAAATATTTTTGTATTTTATATTTTTTATGATTTCTAAGTAAAGAAAATACTAAAAGAAAATTAAACTAATTCTAAACATATTTTTGTGATTTTTAAGTAAAGAAAGTATTAAAATAAAATTAAAACTAAATCTATACTTTTTTTTGTATTTTTAATAAAGAAAATATTAAGAGAAAATTAAAATTCAATTCTAAATATATATTTTGTATTTTTAAGATTTGATAAAAATAATTAAAACAAAACAAAAGAAAATAATATGTTTGAAAAGAAATGGGCCTGAAATAACACCAAACAAGGGGGTGCATAAATGATGTGGGCATCCAGGCCCAAAAGAGTGTCCACTGATCCGTTGTGTGGGGCTCCTCAAGGTCCACCATGGGAAAGCATGGCTGGGAGCATCAAATTTTAATCACACGGTTGCTAGCGGAGATGCATGGTAAGCTTGATGGAGGGAGCTGCATGGAATCATAGAGCAATAGTTTAACAGGTGGTGACAAATGTCACCACCACGTTATGCCACAATCCATTAGTATTATTCAAAACAATAATAAAATTAATTTTAATCCTAAAAAAAACAAAACTCTGTCTCTCTCTCTCTTAGTCATTTACGCTCTGCTCTCTCCTCTCTATGAGTTGTTCCTCTTCTCTCTCTAAATAAAAACAACAAAATAAAATGTCTAACCGCTAATCAGGATCAAACATGGTGGCCCTCAAGAACAACAACGGAGGGGCAAGATGAACATGCAGTGGTGATGATGAACACCACGACGACTCCAATGAAGATCGACGGCGGCACCACCGTGGATAGCTCCAACCATCCATTTTTTTGCATATTCTGAATCGTCTCTCCTCCCTCTTCTCTAATCTAGAACTTGATTTTGCAGGGGATCAAAGATTTGGCCTAGATCTTAAAAGGGGTTTTGAAACCCTAGTTTTCAATTGTTCATGCAAATGATGATGATGATGCTGGTGAATGCAAATTGGTGATGAAAAAAGGAAAAGAGGCAAAGAAATGGAGCCTCGTGCTCCACGGACTGCTTACGGCTCACTACCTTTTATCAGTGATTTCACAGTGAGATCTTTCTTTTTTCCACTCTGTTTGCAATTTCAAAGCTTTTACTCTTCTCTTTCTCAGATTTTCTGAAGGGTTTTTAGTGTTAGTTAAAATGATGATGATTAGGGTTTAACAGTTTTTGATAGCTTGCTGTGTTTTTGTATTTGTGAGCAAACTTTTGGCTTCTCTGAAAGGTTTGTAAAAATGGAGGATGATGATGCTTAGGGTTTTGGTTTTTTCTGTATTTGGCTGTGATGATGATGATGACTTGCGTTTTCTGTGTTCATGGCTACTGCTGTTTTTTGTTGATGTTGATCGTGGTTTATGCTATTTTCTTTTGTTTTTGCTAACAATGGTTCAAAAATAGTTTTTCTGGATGCTGCTATTTTTTGGTTTTCTAAACAGTCTTATGGTCATTGTTGTTTTGTGTTATTTTCTTGTTTTCTGAAGGGTTTGATATTAATGAAGGTGATGAAAACAATTTTTAAGGCCGGTGGTTTTTTCTGTTTGTTTGAGCTGCTGGTTTTTGTTGATGCTGTTTTCAACCGTCCCCCCTATCTGTTTTTTGTGTCTGTTTTATATCAAGAGAAAGAGGCATTTTGGAGGGAGAGATAACATGATTTTAAACAAATTTGTTGCCCTGTATTTTATGCTTTTTGATGCAGCTTATGGCTTGCTAGTTTTGTGCAAGTTTGGGACAAGTTTTGACAGTTAATGTGCAGGTTTTTGGCTTGTTATGTTTGAATAATTTGGACAGTTTTTGACAGTTAATGTGCAGGTTTTTTTGGCTGGTTATGTTTGGACAATTTGGATAGTTTTTGGGACAGTTTCGACTGGCTTTATTTTTCTGTAAAGCAGATTGTTGGCAATATTTGTTTGTTGACTTTTTTTTTGCAGTAAACTTGTTTTGAATTTCTTTTCCTTTTGTGAACCAAAACATATTTATGATTTGCAATTAGGACATGTCCCATGATTAAAACAATGTGATTCTGACTTGTGTGAAACAAACATGTTGAGGCCTTAATGTTGCTCGAATGTGATAATTCTGATTGTATTTTGTGAACCTCTTTTTTGTGAACCAAAGTCAAACTTTTGTGATTTGTAAAATAGGAGAAATAATCCCATGATTGAATCAAAATTCCTATTTGTTGTGAATCAAGTGTATGAGGCTTTTGAATTTGGGCTTAGCACATGATTGTAAACACCCTTTGAATTTCTGATTCCAAACACAAACCCTAATGATGAGATGAAAACTTTCCTTTAACAATTTGTTCATGTTTGGAATTTTCATTCAAATATTGGTGGTTTGCTAACCCTTTCTCTCTTACTTGTTTCATGAGAAATTAGGATTGGATGGTAAAGGCAAGGTTGAAAGATGAAGAGGCGGTGGCTAGCATGGAGATTGAAGCTTTGAAAAAAATGAAACTTTAGTAACTTTAGGACTTAGGAATTTTTAGGTTTAGAAATGCTTCATTTGGTAGTGTTCCTTTATTTTGTACCATATTTCAAACTTGTAATAAGATGATGAGACTTGAACCATTTGTAAAGTTCACCATATTGTATGTTTGATTGTAATATTGAAGATTATATTTTGATGAATGAAAAGATAATAACTTGCAATGTTTTACTTGAAAATGATGGCAATACTTGGATGCGACAAATTTGGATTCATGATGAACTTTGTTGGAAAATTTGAATGACAATCTTCAATCTTGCAAGAAATCCTTTGAATAAATATTGCAAAGCATGAACAGGATTTAATGATACTTGAATTAAGTCAATGGATGAACTCTTTTATAACAAGCTTGGATGGAAATAATAATTTTGGATCTTGAAATCCATGAATGAACTAACTTGATCTTGATGAACACTCTTTTCGTTGAGCTTTAACACTTGCATCTTGTTTTCCAAGAGAACCTCATGAATGAATTATTCTTTCTTGCATGCTTAAAACCTTACTCAAAAGATCTCTTGACTTAACGAATCCTACTTCACTTCTCAACGAAACCTTGATCATAAAATGAGTCTACAATTAACATCTCTTGTATCATGCGTCAAACTTTTGCAAATCGAACCTTAACCTTTACTTTGATGAAGTCCCTCTTCATAAAACAAAACCTTAAAGGATATCCTTATGAAAAGAATAAATGAGGATCTTGAAACAAAAACCCTACTCTCACGATTAACAAAAGGGAAACAAATCCTAAATCTGGATCTTGATTGAAACCATTGATGAACCCTTGAGAACATACAAGCGACAACCCTATCATCTGTATTGATGGAATTCAACCAACCCATACATGAAGGACGGAAAACCCTAATCCACCCGAGCAGCACACTGAATGTAGAAAATGGTTTGATGATCCTCAATACAAAGAAAGCTTGTGATGATGGAGAGACAAAACCTTTGATATCGAGGAAATGTTGCTCAAGATAGTCACAGTATCAAAACCCTAATTCACAAGTCCACAGCTCAAGAGAAAAACCAGATGAGTCAACCTTTATTTTTAACTGAGGGAATCTTAAACCAATGGAAACCCTAATTGGCACTATAGCGGTAGAAATGTTTAAGACTAAGCAATTGGATTAACTAGACTTATACAGATCAAAATAAAAATCGCCACCGCACTTTATTGTTTCCAAAGGAATGGGAAAAGAGCGAGTAACCCAAAAAGAGGGGGAAAGATTCAAGGTAAGGGGGTTGGTTATGCACAGGGAAGGTATTAGCACCCTAAACATCTACGGTACTCCGCAGAAACCTATTTGAAAAATCTGTATATTTTGGCTATAAAATGTTGTATGTAAAATAGATGGTGGAGGTGAGAAAAGAAATATATCTTTTATGATTTTTGCACCCGCCGCGGTTGCGAACCTTTAGTGCCTACGTACCACCTTTCATGCAATAGAGGATCAGGGTACACGTAGTTCACCTTTAAAAAAATTTAAAACACAAGTGTGTTGGTTGATTTTAAGAGATAAAATATCATCTTCATTGTCCGTGTGGAAAACATGCTTACGACCCACAATCATGAGAAAGGAGAATTTGCATCATCTCAAAGTGGAGCATATGAGTTGGATTTTAAAATAAACAATGCCTCACTCAACACCCAAGTGGAAAATATCTCACTTCACTACATATTATAGAAGTATAGTTGTATGCATCACTACAAGGATTGACAAGAGTCCAATCTTTTGAGAAAAGTTTTAAAGTAAAAGCCAAAGTGGCAAAATGGTTTGAAATGAGATTGATTGACTTTTAGTCTTCTCACAAAAAATATTAAGGTATTATTAAGTTGATTGAAGTTTATTTATGAAAATGTTTTGAAAATTCATGGACATAAGTCCAAGTTTATTATGAAAGTGCTTCAAGTTTAAAAAAAACAAGAAGAGTTTTCAAAAGGAGGGAGAAATTTTTTGAAATTAAAGAAGATGGGAGGAGATGAAGGGACTATCCTAAAGCAAAAGGTAAAAGCTAAGGAGAAGAACCATCTAACCAACAAGAAGTTAATACTTGAAATTATGAGTCAAGATAGAATTCCCATTCTTTGGATTGAAACCAAGCAAGCAAAGATACTAGACCTCTTGAGAGAACCAAACTTCAAGTGTATTAAGTCTTCGCAAAAATTGGACAGAGCAATGGCTGTATACGGGTGAATTCCAAATTACAAACAAAGTATGTAATCACAATAACCTGCACACAAAATAAACAAACAACCTAATTTCTTGAGGTAAACCTCAAGAACTCCAGACAAAATATCAATTAAGGTCATAAGGTTCCAACATAGGCCAAGGTTTCTATTCCAAAGTCCAAGAAGTCCAATACTCCATAATGCCAAGGATAGTAACCAAATAGTTCAAGTATCATTAAAGTTTTTTATGGTTTATGTTGATTATTAAGTATCTTCAAAAAGAAAATAAAAGCTCAAGTGAGCAAAGATGAAAATAGTATGAAATGTAAATGCTAAAGTAAATAGTACAAAAAGCTTAAAAATAAAAACATAAAGTAAAGTCAATTGTTTATAATTAGTGGTTAGTTGGATAATCATCTTGAAACTTGCATTTGGAACTCATTAGAGGATTTGTAGAACCAAAGCCTCTCAACAACAAGTTGCATTTGCTTTTTGTCAAGTATATAATCCATTTAAGAATTATCAAAGCAACATTTAATGATCAACGATGTTTGAGTGATCCGCGTTGACCAAAATTTATAAAGATCCATTAGAGGATTGGTAGAACCAAAGCCTCCACACAATGAATCTCATGGTTATTGGATCAAAGGGATCAAATTAACATACCTGGGCTTGCAAACATAGGTTTGGTCCACAAATGATCATTTATTCGAATCAGGACAAAATTTAGCGATATGTTAAGCAATCGTAAGTGAACTTATGTAGAAGTCACACCTATTTTTAGGCCAGTCAATAGCAATCTATGCATTTCATGTTTTTATAAATGATATATATATATATATATATATATATATATATATATATATATATATATATATATATATATATATATATATATATATCATTATCCCATAACATGTAATACAATAAGAAAGGTGAATAAGATGAAGAAGGAAGGGATTAGAGTTTCAAATATCATCAACATCATTCGTCCATTTTAATGGATTTGGTTTATCAACCTATCAACACCCAAGACCCAATGATGTTGAAGAATTTTCCTCAAGATATGCTCCAATTCAGTACCACATGCTATTTCAAGAATCAAACAAGAATCATGTACAAAATTTTTCAATTTACAAACATTGTTCAAATGGAAAACCCTAAATGCACACCTAAGACAAGAATAGTTTTAAAATATGAATATGACTTGAAAAATTATGAAATTAAAACCCTAACTTCCTAAATTCCTATAAAAGTCAGAAACAAAATTTGGAGTCCCTGGATTGAGGTGAAAATTTTCTTTAGAAATGCAAACTTGGAAACTAGTAAGTTTAAGCCTTAAACTAGATGGTTTTGGAAAATAATTTATGAAAAATATGAAATCACATTGTAAAATTCAAGAAAAATGATTTTTATTGCCTCAACATGTTCAATCACTCCAAACAACTTTATCTCTCATTTTATAGGGATGGGAAGTTAGAACTTTAAATCAATTAATGTTCATGATCAAGCAAAAACCCTAAAAAAGGAAAATAAGTTCAAAAATTAATCAATTAGATCCAAAGGTCAAATACATTTGATGTAAAATAACCTAAATGTTAAGAAAACTCTAAGGATCAGAAAGCATATTTTTTTTGGATTTTATCTCAAAAGGAAAAAGAAATAGAAATTTCTTTAAACAATTCATTAAAAAAACAAGGAAAAGATGAATATGTTCAATTAAGTGAGTTAATTTGTAATCCAAAAATTTTATAAAATAGGAAAAAAATATTTTCATATAATAAGCTCGGAGAGGAGTCCAATAATATTTTTTATGGATTTTTTACTTAATAGAAATAGGATAATAAAATTCAAGATTTAAAAGAAATATTAAAACCCTAATTATTCAAATGATTTTATTTAATCATGAAAAATGATTAAAAAAATGAAATAAAAATCAAAATATGAAAATATACTGAAAAAAGAGTTTAAATTATTTTTTTGATAATTTTTTAAACGAATAAAATATTAAAATAAAATTTAAGAAAACAAAAGAAAAATTAATATATAAAGCCTTTTACACCCTTTATTCTCAATATGCGCTGTAAAAGAAAATAAAGCCATGTTCAATCAAAATGCGCCATGCAGTCATCCCTACCTAACATCCATATTCTTTCTAATTTTCAGTTTTGAAACAACAACTTCAGGTCACGATATCTCACGCATTTCTTGATGAAATTTAAAGATGTAAACATCAACATTCAAGATCAAAGTGTGCTAAACACGATAGTATCAAAAAAAAAAATATGAAATGATGCCTTAATGATGGGGAAAATAGCGCGCGAAGATGACTGCATGAACATGTTTATGATTTGGACATTTTAACAAACAATTTTCTGGTTTGATTTTCTCTTTCAATTCTCAACCAAACCACTTGATCCAAAGACCTAGATTACATTTCTTAATTCATAGAACATCAACATACTCGTGGATTCATCAAATAAGGCACCATCTGATTATGAAATGGCCATGAAAGCAGTGACATGAACTGGATTTCAAACAAGTTTGTAAAACAAAAAATCAAGCACCATATGCATATGATTATACTTCAGATATAGAATCTGGCCAGCTAAATCCAATGTGAATAGAGTTTAACGCATGATTCGATCTAGCACGGTAAGGAAATGGATTTGAGAATCTACCGTGATGAGTGAAAAATAAATCCACTCGATGCCTCTGTTTTGCAGTAGAAACACCAATGCTTCTTCTTCTCCAAGCTTTAATGGAGCTAGATGTGCAAGAGGAAAGAACATGAGTAGATATCTCTTGGAAAAGAATGCAGAAAATTATGAGATTTTGAAGAGAAAGAGAGAAGTTTCATGAGGGAGAGAGGAATAAAGCTTGCTTCTTGATTTTCTTTTCCAACCCTTTGATTGTTGAATGCACTTGCCTTTTATAGAGTGAGGAATGAGAGAGTGAAGAAAATAAGAGAAAATAGAAGTGAGAGTGAGGTGTGAGGTGCTCCGTGTTTTATGTTGGCTTGAGGGTGCAAAGCATGCATTTTGAATAAGTGAGAAAGGTTGGGATGTGAGCTGGCAGGGTGGAGCTTTGGCTGGCACGAAAGAAATCCATGCATTCCCATGCAAGTCTTGCCATTTCATGATCATTCCTTTACATCCTTATATCTTCCTCTATGGTGCGTGAAATGTCACAAAGTTTGAATCAAAAATGGAGAGGACATTTCATACTCCATCTTTCATGTTCAAAAATTTCTAAAATAAAGCTTGAATCAATGAGATAATTGAATATTAATGTGTGCTTACAAACTGCTTGATAAAATGCCAGGCTTGACTGGGCTTGCTCCACGCGCGTAAGGCCTGGCTGGGCAAAACATCTCAACTTGCATGATGCCTTCTTCTTTCAATTATATCTCAAAATTTATGGAGAATTTGGAAAAACTTTCTGAAGCAAAATTGTTCCTCACATTTAGGGCTTCAACTTTGATGTTGGACATTTCTCAAAAATAATGAATATTTCACATAGAAAAGTATTGATGAATGCGCGCCCACAACATGTTTGATGAAATGACATCCTAGCGCGTGTGACTTGCCTTGTTCTGGGCAAAAATTCAATTTTCAACTCAAAATCCTAATCATCATATCTTTCTCAACACTTAACCATTTGAGATGGACATGAAGAAGTCAAATTTTTGTATTTTTAACCAAAATTTCACTAAGTGTCAAAATCTTCCAAGCTTCATGATTTTTTTCCTTTCATTTTTTGGACTTGTGGACACTCCTACAAAGTTGGAGAATTTTTCATCCTCTTTCTGGGCATATTAAGTTTTCACATTTTCAATTAAAATTAAGAAAGTTATAGCCAGTCAAAATTCAGCCCTATGGATACTTAGAAAATTTTCAAAACTTCAAATAACTTCTTTGACAAGTTATCTCCAATTCACACTTCCTCTTGATATTTTTGCCATATTGACCATGAAATATGAGAATAGGGATATTCAATTGATGGTTGACCAAAAGTCCACTTGGTCAACAACTAATTTTGATTGTCTTCTGACAAAATGACCATTTTACCCCTTCTCACCAATTGAACCCTTTCAATCCAAAGTTGATGATCAAACTTCCAATGATAGATTCTCATAACTATGTAGAGAAGTATGGGATCATGAATTTCCCAAAAATCCATAGATCTCCTGATTAAAATCCAAACCCTAGTTTTGATCATCTGTGCTAGGAGATGGTGAGATGACTGCAATTGTGCCATGACCTACAAGATGATATTCCAAGGGACAAAATATACACACTTTGAGGTTATTTAAAAGTATACATATACAAAGTACACAATTCAAGGCTCTTTAAGGTGCTTGGTGATTCCATCGGCAAACCCTAAGACAGGGTGCAAGAGAAGATAAACCCCAAACCCTAATTTGTGATCTGATTGCATTGTGATGGTATGAGATGATAGAGGAATCTTAGGGGGAAAATTGGGGTACAACAACTGCCCTTATTTAAGTTTCTTCAATCCGAAGATACGAAGGTTAAAAATCTTCATGTCGATGTGATCGAAGATACTTAAATATAAAACAAACCCTATTTTTGGCCCTAAGATGCCATGCAATGCTTATGAGTATGGATGCATATGAAAAACTTCAAAGGGACGCAAAACACCACTGGGGATGTAGCAAAGGAAATACGGATCAAAAGAGAAACCTGACCAGGAAAATAAATCATTGGTGAAAAAAAGACCTGACTCTATTGGGGGAAAGCCCAAAGAGAGGATAAAGCAACATCAACTCAAACATTGAGGAAATACAGTAAATGATGAAAGTGATCGACAAATAACTGTGAACTACCAGCTCAATAATTGAAGGTAGAAGATCAAAAAGATATTGACTCACAGATGACGATGAACTACCAATATTCACTAAAGGCGAAACTACCAACATTCACTGAAGGTAGAAAGAGAATAACACCCATGTTCACTGAAGGTGAACTACCAACGTTCACTGAATGTAGAGAAAAGATAATAATAACCAATGTTCACTGACGATGAACTACCAACGTTCACTGAAGGTAATAAGAGAATATCATTGACATTCACTGACGATGAACTACTAACTTTCGCTGAAGGTAGAGAGAAAATAAATATAGCACCGACGTTCACTGAAGGTAGTAAAAAGATAACGCCCACGTTCACTGAAGGTGAACTACCAACTTTCACTGAAGGTAGTAAGAGAATATCATCGATGTTCACTGACGATGAACTACCAACTTTAACTAAAGGTAGAGAGAAAAGAAATATAGCACCGACATTCACTAACGGTGAACTAGAAACATGCACTGAGGGTAGCAAAAAGATAACACCCACGTTCACTGAAGGTGAACTACCAACGTTCACTAAAGGTAGTAAGAGAATAACATCGATGTTCACTGACGATGAACTACCAACTTTCACTGAATGTAGAGAGAAAAGAAATATAATCACCAACGTTCACTGATGGTGAACTACCAACGTTCACTGAAGGTAGAAAAAAGATAACAAGTTTCCCCAAAATTCCGGCGTTTCATCTAGAACGGGTCTCAACTTCTTCTTTAACCAAGGCACTCCGCCCGGAAAGGGTAATATATAAGATGTCTCAAATAAAGAGACTACCACTTACAAAGATTTCAAAATGAATTGTCTCTATAATATTGAAAAGAGTTGCCATCCACTGGAGTAATTTGACAACAAACTGCAAACTATCCACTCAGAGAGAAGATAGAAAAAAAGTAACGTCGACATTTATGGGGAAGTACAAGTTGCTCAAATAAAGAGACATGCTACTTGCTGTTATAAGAAGGATTGTAAAAATGACTTCCTGGGGAAAGCAATATGGATTCCTGGGGAAAGAAATATGACTTCCTGGGGAATTAAATATGACTTCCTGGGGAAAGAAATATGACTTTTATGGAATGAATCACGACTTCCTGGGGAATGAATCATGACTTCCTAGGGAAATGCCAATGTATTCCTGCTGAGGAGATAAAGTCTTCTCGTGCAAAATGAATGCACATTCTCAAACCAAGGCTCGAAGCTTGCAGAGATCATAAGTAATAAAGTTGTTGGGATCCAAAGATTCAAACCATAAATAAACTGGAGTAAAACAGTCAACCAAAATATATCCTTTGAGAAATAAACTCAAGAGAGAGAAATCCAAATCAACCAGATAAAGAGCTATACAGGAAAGCTAAAGCAAAAATCTTCCACGAGGGATAACTCAGTGGGGAAATTGAAAGAATATACACTTTCTGCTTAAGGCTGACACTCTATTGGAGAGAGGACAACACAACTCTGCAAAACAGGGTAATATGTCAACAAAATATTAACGAATGTGAATGAGCAATGATTTGCTAAATTCAACTATGCATGATGTATGTATGAATGTATGAGTGTTATGTATATGCTGACAAAACATACATATAACACTAGGGATAAACAGAAAAAATCAACTCGGGTACAGTCAATACTCGACTAAATCACATCCAAGATGAAAATTCCACAAAAGTAAGCACCAAATGAGGAACAAAATCCTACTTCACGGCTTAACTTCACTGGGAAAGAACATAATCCGACAGTAATCAAATAATAGTGACAAAACAGTACAAATATATGGATATAAGATCCTTCTCCAGGCTTCATCGGGGAATAGCACACAGACTTCAATGGGGAAAAATGTTTCATGTTCTGTACTTCTATTGGGGATTGCAATGCTGATTTCAAATAAGGTAGATGAAAACCATATTGTCAAAACATCAACTGAGGATCTCGTACTGACTTCATTGGGGAAATATCATATAGACCTCACTAGGGGAGATAGTGCCTCATCATCGAGATATCAACGGGAGACCTCGTGCTGACTTTATTGGGGAGGTCAACACCACATCGAAGAGAGGAAACCAAGATACGTTCTTCAATATTGAGAATAAGTATTGCATCAACTTCTCTGGGGAAAAAGTATGAAACCTCATGGGGATAATAACTTGAGGAGTTAAGAAGTCAAACATTACAGAAATAAATCAATCTTATGGGGATTTTAAATCAAACTTAGCAATTGGCGGATGAAAACTCGAAAAGTTGACAATTGTCTTAACACTTCTTAAATAAAATATTTCCCTTGCCTGATTATCGGGCAATCAAACAAAATGCAAGTACTTCCGAAATGGAGATACTTCGCAAATGAGTCCAACTCAGCATGCACGGGGAGAAAAGACTTATATCAAATAAGTGAAGCCTTCACTGGGGAATCTTGGATTCAGTATTCATATCATGCAAGCTTATTCAAACAAAAGATGCCCTGTGATAGCCTTCATGGGGAATCAAGAAGTCAACATTATAGAAAGAGGTCAAACTCATGGGGATTTTAAATCAAACCCAGCACTTGGCGGGTGAAAACCCAAAGGGTTGACAACTGTCTCAACACTTATTAGAAAATATACCGCCTTGGTCTAGTTGCCTGGGAAATAAATACCAACAATAATGCCAATACTACAGAAAGAGCGACATTTTGCAAATAGTTCCATCTCAGCACACCAAGGGAACAAGACCTTCCGTCATATGAGGGAAGACTTCGCTAGGGAATCTGGGATAGAGGCCTCAGACCATGCAAACCCAAAATAAAAAATGAACCAAGACTTGACTGGGGACAATGGGATCATAAACCCAATATTGTACCTTACGCCAATTGGTAACGTCTTCAATATACAAAAATCATGTGTGTACCAGTGAAAAAGACCTGAGGAAACATTTCTGGGGGAAACAAAACTTCCCAAAATTACTGGAGGTCGTCCATTCCTGGGATCACCGCTTTTGTTTTCCTCTTGAATCACAAAATCTAAAGTAAAAGTAAGTTGTAAATTCTTTTTGAAAAACAATTTTGTTATTTAATCTTTTTGCTTTGAAAATTATTATCAATAATAAATGGAGTCTTTGTAAGCTCAATAAAATAAGAATTACAAAGAATTGGGTAAACGCTAAAATTTTATTGATAGAATGGTAGTCTGCGAATGGTGAGACTCCACAGATGATTACAAAGTTCAGAAAATGGTAATATATAATGGAAAAGATACATTGAGATACAATAACCACTATTCCCTCTAACAACTTTGAAATTCTGAGCAGCAACTTCTGTTGAAGTATGGTGACGATCCAAGAAGATTGTTGCTTCAATGATCAAGTCTTGTCTGATGTAGTTACTTGCCAAGAAATTCCCTAACTTTTTCCTAAGCTGCCCTTGCAGGTTTTCAACTTAGCGGGAAATCTTATTCTGTTTATGTCTCTAAATTTTGCCTAGACCGCCCTTTCGGGTTTTCGGCCTACCGAGACGCTCCTTTTTGCCTAAGCCGCCCTTTCGGGTTTTCAACTTGGTGAGTTGTTATTTTATTTATTTAAGCGAAGTATTTCTTGACTGCATCAGCATTCATGGGACGTGGGAACTCCTCGCCATCCATAGTTTCAAGAATTAATGCACCTCCAGAGAAGACTTTCTTGATAACATATGGGCCTTCAAAATTGGGAGTCCACTTGCCCCTAGAATCAGCATTAAAAGACATGATCTTTCTGAGCACGAGGTCGCATTCTCTAAATTTACGAGGTTTGACCTTCTTATCAAAAGCTTTCTTCGTTTTCTTCTGATATAACTTCCCATGACACAAATCCGTCATTCTCTTCTCTTCGATCAAATTCAAATGGTCAAACCTGTTCTGGACCCATTCAGCCTCTGGCAACTTGGTTTCCATTATCACACGTAAAGATGGAATCTCGACCTCGATTGGGAGCACAACTTCCATTCCAAACACAAGGGAAAACATGATTACTCATGTTGAAGTGCGGACAGATGTCTGATATCCATGTAAAGCAAAAGGGAGCATTTCATGCCAATCTTTATAAGTAACAACCATCTTCTAGATGATCTTCTTGATATTCTTATTAGCAGCTTCAACAACCCCATTCATCTTCGGCCTGTACGGAGATGAATTGTGATGGACAATCTTGAATTCTTCACAAAGTTCTGTCACCATATTGTTGTTCAGATTTGAGCCATTATCGGTGATAATTCTGCTGGCACACCATACCGACATATGAGATTATTCTTAATGAAGTGCACTACCACCTGCTTAGTAACATTAGCATATGAAGCTGCTTCCACCCATTTGGTGAAGTAATCAATTGCTACCAAGATAAAATAATGTCCATTTGAAGCTTTGGATTCTATCATTCCAATCATGTCGATACCCCACATAAAGAAAGGCCACTGGGAAGAAATAACATTTAGAAGTGTCAGAGGCACATGAATCTTGTCCGCATAAATCTGGCATTTATGGCACTTCTTTGCAAATTTGTAATAGTCAGGTTCCATTGTCATCCAATTATAACCTGCCATTAGCATCTATTTAGCCATCGAATGTCCATTGGCATGAGTGCCAAATGAACCTTCATGAATCTCATGCATCAACATGTCTACTTCGTGTCTATCCACGCATCTGAGAAAGACCATGTCATAATTTCTCTTGTACAACACATTTTCACTGAGGAAGAAGCTGCCAACCAATCTCCTCAATGTCTTTCTATCTTTATTCAATGCACCAATCGGGTATTCCTGAGTCTGGATAAAATGCTTGATATCATAATACCAAGGTTTCTCATCTACTACCTATTCTGTTGTAAACACATGAGCTGGCCTATCTAGTTGCCAAACTATAATTCGAGGTATATCATTCCAAGTATTCACTTGATACATAGAAGCCAGAGTTGCCAGAGCATCCGCCATTTGATTTTCGTCTCTGGGGATGTGATGGAATTCAACTTTATTAAAGAAGGGTAACAATATTCTAGCATAATCTTTGTAAGGGATCAATCCGGGGTGACGAGTATCCCACTCTCCTTTAATCTGATTTATTACCAAAGCTGAATCGCCATACACATCTAGAATTTTAATTCTGAGATCAATAGCTTCCTCGAGACCCATGATGCAAGCCTCATATTCTGCCATATTATTAGTACAATCAAATGTCAACCTTGCAGTAAAAGGAATGTTTGATCCATGTGGAGTGACAATCACAACACCAATTCCTTTACCATAAGCATTCACAACTCCATCAAATATCATGCTCCAGCGGGATTCAGGATCAGGACTTTCCTCGGGAAATGGTTCATCACAATATTTCACTTTCAGAAACATCACATCCTCATCGGGGAAATCATACATCACAGACTGATAATCATCAACTGGTTGGTAAGCAAGATAATCTGCCAACACGCTGATTTTAATAGATTTTTGAGTGCGGTATTCAATGTCATATTCAGATAACAACATCTTTCAGCGGGCAATTTTCCCAGTAAGAGCAGGATTTTCAAAAATGTACTTGATTGGATCCATTTTGGAGATCAACCAAGTAGTGTGATTCAACATATATTGTCGCAAATGTTTTTCCGCCCAGGCCAGAGCACAACATGTCTTTTCCAGCATGGAATACCGTGACTCACATTCAGTAAAAATTTTACTGAGATAATAAATGGCATACTCTTTCTTCCATGTTTCATCTTTTTGTCCCAAAATACAGCCCATGGAATTATCTAACACTGTCAGATACATAATCAATGTTCTTCCTTCAACAGGAGGGAGCAAGATAGGAGGTTCAAGCAGATATTCTTTAATACTTTCAAATGCCCTTTGGCAGTCATCTGTCCACACACAACCTTTATCTTTCTTTAACAACTTAAAGATCGGTTCACATGTTGTAGTCATGTGGGAAATGAATCTGGAAATATAATTCAAACGCCCGAGGAACCCTCTGACTTGCTTTTCAGTTCTCGGCACTGGTATTTCTTGAATTGCTTTGACTTTATCAGGGTCAACTTCAATCCCTCTCTGGCTAACAATGAAACCCAACAATTTCCTTGACCGAACACCGAAGGTACATTTATTTGAATTCAAGCAAAGACGATACTTCCTCAAACGCTGAAACAACTTCAGTAAATCTTCTACATGCCCTTCTTCAGCCTAGGATTTAGCAATCATATCATCAACATATACCTTAATTTCCTTGTGCATCAGATCATGGAATAGGGTTCTCATAGCCCTCTGGTACGTTGCACCAGCGTTCTTCAACCCGAAGGGCATCACTCTGTAACAGAATGTTCCCCAGGGTGTGATACACGTTGTTTTTTTCCATGTTCTCAAGAGCCATCCTTATTTGATTATACCCGGAAAATCCTTCCATGAACGAGAAAACTTTGAATTTTGATGTGCTATCCAGTAACATATCAATGTGTGGTAATGGAAAATCATCTTTTGGACTAGCTTTTTTTAGATCTCTATAATCTACACACATGCAAACTTTTTCGTCTTTCTTCGGTACTGGGACAATATTGGAAATCCACTAAGGGTACAATTATGTCACAAGAAAACCGGAATTAATCTGCTTTAGAACTTCCTCTTTGATCTTCACTGCCATATCTGGGTGAGTTCTTCGCAACTTCTGTTTGATTGGCGGGCACTCTGGATTCAGCGGAAAATGGTGCTCTACAATATATGTATCTAGACCAGTCATATCTTGGTAATACCAAGCAAAACAAATCCACATACTCTTTCAACATCTCAATCAACCTGCTCTTCACATCAGGATGCAACAATGCTCCAATCTTGACTTCCTTCAAATCTTCTTATGAACACAAATTGATTACTTCCAATGGCTCTTTATATGGCTGAAGGGAATTCTCCTCGTGCTCAAGCAACCGTGACACCTCTTCTAGAATCTCATCATAGTCTTCTTCCTCGACCCCATACACAGGACATTCAAAGTTGGGAGAGGGTGCAGGATCATTGTATTCAACGGTTTTTTAATTACTCTGCACATACGATTTATGATTGCTTTTAGAAACTGACACATATAACAAGTGATCATGCAGATTGAATTTCAGTTATTATTTATTTTGAAAGTTTTTTTCTAATTACCATTTTCCAAGAAAAAAGCAAAAAATAAAAACGCAATTTGGGAAACAAAGACAACTTTTATTATTGATTTTAAAAATCAAAGCAAACAGATAAGCCCAGACAATTTCAATACTTTCACCTTGGGCAGAGTGAAAGTTTTTCAAAAATATTAACAAAAATGAATTACTTTGAAACATGTATACAAGAGGGAACATCAATGGTGATCCAGTTCTGAACCCTAACTTCGTGCGTCACATAATTTGGCATTTCTGGCTCTGCTTCATCTTCCATAATGGCATTAATCCCGGAAATAGTTAGAGGAAGATAACCCCTGCTACGAAAGATGTCTTGATACTTTCCTGCAGTAGACTTCGGCTTCATGCTCTTACCTTTATCATTATTCACATAGAACCCCAAACCAGCTCTATTCTTGTTTACAGGTGAATCAACAATCTGTCCCTATACTTCACTATGGCCATTACACACAACCTACTGAGCATCCTTAACGAAGCCATAGAATTCTCATTTCCTCTTATATTATCAATGGATAAACTTGGAACTGGGTTCCAACAGCAGCTTCACCCGCATCCACAATGTTGAAAGAGGACAAATAAGATATCAATAATGCTTGTTCTCCATTTATAATTACCACTTTTCCTTCACGCATAAACTTCAACTTCTGGTGTAAAGTTGAAGTGACAACCCCTGCCTCATGTATCCACGGCCGTCCTAACAAACAGGTATAAGCGGGTATAATATCCATGACCTGGAAAGTAATCTGAAGCAAATGTGGGCCTATATGAATAGGCAAGTCCACTTCACCAATAATAGATTTCCTCGATCCATCAAACGCTTTCACAATAATGCCACTGGGGCGCATGGGCGTTCCTTGATATTTCAACTTCATATGTGTGCTCCTCGGTATAACATTCAATGCGGATCAATTATCAATCAGCACATTGGATATTGAATCATTCTTGCAATTCATAGAGATGTGGAGGGCCAGATTATGTTTCCTTCCTTCATCGGGCAGTTCATCGTCGTAGAAACTCAGGTTATTACATGATGTAATGTTCCCTACCACACTGCTTAATTGGTCTACTGGCATATCACTTTCTACGAAAGCTTGGTCCAATACCCTCATCAAAGATTCTCTATGAGCAGTAGAGTTCATCAATAAAGCCGAGGTAGATATTTTTGAAGGAGTCTGCAGTAGATGATCTATAATTCTGTAGTTACTCATCTTGATTATCTTCAAAATATCATCCACCTCTTTTCTAGCGTAGCTCCACTAGATTCCCCCACTGCCTTCTTGGGTTCAACATCTTCAACAATTTTCTTTCCAGTGCTAACACCCCCACAAATGACTGATGCAAATATACGACCATTGTGGGTCACTCTGCTAGCCTCAGCAATATTTCCAACATTAGGCATTGGCTGGATGGGAACTTCCACACCATTCTCTAAACTTTTAGCATTATATTTGTAGGGTACAGCCTTGTCTTACTTGTCGGGGACATGACCTGGTAAGCTAATCACCAATGGAGTAATAGCTGGCTTGCCATGATATTCAACTTTAAAAGGGGTGGGTGCACCAAAAAAAGGCACAATAACATTTACTCCCTCTTCAACATATTCAGTCATTACAGAGTCATCTCTGGAAAACATATCTTCATCTGAGGAGAAGAACTCATCCGCAGAGACATACTCATTATCAGACTCTTCTTCAGCCAAACAAACCTTAATCTCATTAACCTCATGGTAATCATCCCTTTGGCCTGTAACCTTGATAGTTCCATTATCTAATAACAATTGAATACCTTTCCTTACAATTGAACATCCTCGGGAGTCCCGACAGCAAATTTGGCAAGATCCATATTAATGTTCTACCTGACCAACCATGTGGCAGAAAGTAGTATGCAATTGTAAAAGATCATCGTTCATATGTTCCACATCAAAGATTTTGAACTCTCTGGGACATCCAGAAACCATATTTACTTCCTCTTCATACTCTGCCCTACGCCTGATTATGTGGATTAGGCCCTCATCCATCATCTCCTGCAAATCAACCTTTATCTTGTCACAACCCTGTATATCCATACTATAAATAACACAATCGGCATGGTCATGCGTATAGTAGCTAAATTCAAAGAGGTCTGCATGCATTTTTTCCAAATCACCTCTAACAAATTTAATATCAAAAATTCGGAAGTTGCCTGGACAACCAGCCACCATGTTCACAGTATTTGCTCCTCTATGTTTTGGAAAAGGATTATATTTCACATTAGGGCCAACATCTTTGAAGGATAAGATACCAAACCTCACCAATTTTCGTACTTCAGTTTTCAAAGGATAGCAGTTCTCAACATTGTTCCCTGGTGCTCCCTGATGAAAAGCACATGTTTGGTCTGCCTTATAATACCAAGGCAATGGTGATGGTATATCGGGAGGTGGTCTGGTCTGAACCAACTTCTTTTGAATTAACGCCAGGAGTAATTTTGCATAGCTCATAGGGATAGGGTCATAACTCTCCCTTCTCTGATTATACCCTTGATTCCCCTTATGGGATGGTCTCTGTTAAGCAACAGTGGTGGGAGATACACCAACAACTGGAGTTACTGAGGCAACTTGTTGATGACGCTGATAATTTATTCTAGGAGGATTAACCCTCCTCTCTTGCATAACATCATTTGTATCTCCTTCCTTCTTTTTGGTAAACCCATTGGATGGCTTCTTCGTACTATCAGAACTTTCAATTTTTGTTAAACGGCCCTCTCTTACAGCCTCTTCCAAACGGATACCCATGCCCACCATTTCAGTAAAGTCACATGGTGCACTTGCTACCATCCTCTCGTAGTAGAAAGCACCCAGAGTCTTCAGGAAAATCTTAGTCAACTCCTTTTCTTCCATGGGAGGAATCACTTGGGAGGCTACCTCACGCCATCTCTGTGCATATTCTTTGAATGATTCCCTGTCCTTTTAGACCATGGCCCTGAGTTGATCACGGTCAGGCGCCATGTCCACTTTGTATTTGTATTGTCTGATAAATGCTTCTCCCAAGTCGTTGAAATTATGGATAACGATGTTGTCCAAACTCATATACCACTTCAATGTAGCACCAGTCAAATTATCCTGAAAAAAGTGAATCAGCAGACGTTGATCATTAGTGTGGGTAGACATTCTTCTTATATACATCACAAGATGAGCACGAGGACAAGTGTTTCCCTTGTACTTCTCGAATTTCTGGACTTTAAACTTCGCAGGTATCTTGACATTTGGGACCAAGCATAAATCATTCACATTCTGCCCGAACAATTCGTTTCCCCTGAGGGCCTTCATCTCCTTCTACATCTTGTCAAAATGATCTTGAAAATCATCCATTCTATCATAGAGACCCAAGCCTTCACTTGGTCGAGAAAAAGGAAGATACATATCATCATTAGCAAATGGGACCATATTCACCGAAGGAGGTGCAGCAGGAGTAGCATGCACCACAGGAGGTGCAGGAGTAACAATAGTCTGAATGACTGGAGTAACTTGAGGACCAAGGTTGAAACCTTCGGGCACAAAGTTCTCTGGCATTCCCCATGGATAACCTTGAGGCATGTGATTCTGAACAACAGTTGGAGTAGAAAACACAGGAACAATTGGAGCTTCACTAGTAACCTTTATCTGTTGAGGTTGAACACTCGGTGGCTGATTCTGAACAGCCACCAGAGATTCCATTAGAGCGGTGATATTGGCCATGCTGGCCTTCAGAGCAGAAACTTCCTCGCGTAACTCGCGATTCTCTTGTTCCAAGTTGTCCATCTTCCTTCTGAAATTAGCTCGAGTATTGTAGTGGTGAGACAGCTTGCTGAACGAAGTAAAGAAGCTTGGTAAGACACCTGGATATGCATAATAAATGCAAGAAATATGTGCAATATGATGCATGATATACAATGCACATGATTTATTTTATTATTAATATTTCAAGAGACTTAAAGATTTATAGACACATTGCAAATATCAAAGTAATAACACATTTGAAATACTGAAAAAGTTTTACTATAATAACTTCAAAATGGATTACAAGTTTCAATAATCCCAATTACAAGGTGAAAATAAAGTCTAAATCCCTAAGAAGTAAAGCTGGTGAAGATCACTCTATACGCTGGCGCTTCCCTGTAAGCCTGGAAATTTGAGCCTTCAACCTCTGGTTTTCTTCCGCATATCTGGTGGAAACCTCCTTCCAATCACCTGAATCAGGAAGTGAGAAACTAGCATCTGACTGAGGCTTAGAGGAAAATAAATCTCCTTGCCTCTCCATTGTCTCTACATCCCGACTCTCAAGAATCTCAATCAAGTTGTCTCTTTCCTTCAAGTCTGCTCTATAGGAAATCTCTAAAGTTTGGCACCTATTCTTCCAAGCTTCCTTTTCCTGTTGCATACTGACTAAAGCAAGTTGTAGCTCTTCCACATTATCCAATAGGGGAGGTGTGGTCTTCACAAACAAATCAGGCATAGGTGCTTCCCGGGAATACAACATCTTCAATTGAATAGCTCTTGTTTGGACCCACTGAAGATAAGGCTCCAAAGAAACAACCCCTAGGTCCCAAGTCTTTCCTACTCTTCCTATGAATATGACGTCAGGCCTTCGCAATCTTCTCCCTAGCTTCCTTATGGTCTTCTCCCTCCTTCAGGAAGAAACTACTCAAATGAATACTATTTGGTTTATCCCTCGTCGGATAACCAAGTTGTCATCGTGCAAGAATATGGTTGTATTTAATTCTTCTCTTTGTACCAAGAAGAGGTACATTGGGGAAACTACCACGACTTCGATAATCTCTATATCATGGTAAGTCCGATGATACCAATCAATATCTGAGTGAGTAAGTTCCATGATCATAGGAGCCCAACGGGGTTCCTTCCAGACATCCCAGAAAGCATCAGACTGAGGCATATGAGAAATAAACCACTGGTACAGTAGAGGCGTGCAATAGATAATCATCCCCCCGTGATAAGAATTCCTAAGATGAATAGAGTAATAAGCATCACCCAACAATGTAGGAATCGGGTTTCCAATCATGAAGATCCTAATAGCATTAATGTCGACAAACTTGTCCACATTAGGAAATAAAAACAACCCGTAAGCAAGTAGAGCAAAGATGACCTCAAAAGCGACTGTACTCTTCATCCTGGCAAATTAACGAGCTTTCTCCAATAAGAACTAAGCTGGTAATCCTCTAATTCCTCCTTTAGTAGTCATATGGGCTTCAACCTCATACTTCCCCAGATGGATCAAAGCAGCAATCTCGTATGGTTTTGGCTCACCCTCCAAACCAGTAAAAGGAACACGATTGGTAATAGGTAAATCCAACAGATAAGAATACTCCTTTAGTGTAGGCATCAACTGATAGTCAAGGAAAGTAAAGCAATGATACATCGGATCATAGAACTGGACAAAGGTCGAGAGAATACCCTCCTTCATCCTAAGCTTCATGAGAGGAATGATGGATCCATACTTCTTCCAAAAATATGCAGAACACTCAATCTCGGGAATTAGGATGATCAACTCATCTATCTTGGGATCTTTGAAACTGTATTTTCTGGTATTTCATTTTCTAGAATCCATGATCAAAAGGTACCTGAGATATTCACAAATGGTCAACTTTCAAATCCCTTGAAATAAAATTTCTTCAAAAGATGCTTATGAGTGCATGGATGCATGATAGAACAATCACACACAAGACCACAAACATAGAGTTCATAGGTTCAACGTCACGAGAATGAGGTCGAAGGTACTACCCATAAGGTATGGTCTAAAAGTTATCACCTGCCGAACAAGGTTTTATAGGTTCCTAGAGTCTACATCATTCCTTCGGATATTACCAACTTCTCGATTAACTCGGTAATTAATAATATTCTCAAGAAAAACTCGTTCGAGCATAGCATCGCGTGACAACTATTTCCGGATTACTCCGTCATAGCTTCCGCACTACACCTAAAAGGCCAAGATGGGTTAGGTATTCTACAGTCCTCAGCTTCAGCAGGCTCTCAGGTCGAAAGCAACACGTCTTCCCGATTACTCGGTAAATGGCACTACAATCAAAGGGGCCTCCACTGAGTGGGGAACTCATGCCTCCTTTTTTGGGATTACTCCCTCAAAGTTAGCATGACTATACCTCCCGTCCTATCTTAAAGTTTGCCCAAGTCCAGGTATATGACTTATAAGTAATCACCAAGCACCCTGAAAACCAGGAAAATCCAGATAAATATATATACAACGTATAACACATAAATAACAATAGCACACATACAAATATAAACAAATATAGGTTTAACCCACTTAGGGATGGACCAACAAGAGGTCAATCTTTCCCCAGTGAAGTCGCCATTTTTTCTGTAGCGGTAGAAATGTTTAAGACTAAGCCATTGGATTGACTAGACTTATATAGATCGAAATAAAAATCACCACCGCGCTTTATTGTTTCCAAAGGAATGGGAAAAGAGAGAGTAACCCAAAAAGAGGGGGAAAGATTTAAGGTAAGGGGGTTGGTTATGCAAAGGGAATGTATTAGCACCCTAAACATCTACGGTATATTGTAGAAGTATATTTTTTTGCATCACTACAAGGATTGACAAGAGTCCAATCTTTTGAGAAAATTTTTAAAGTAAAAGCCAAAGTGGCAAAATTGTTTGAAATGAGATTGATTGACTTTTAGTCTTCTCACAAAAAATGTCAAGGTATTATTAAGTTGATTGAAGTTTATTTATGAAAATATTTTGAAAATGCATGGAGATAAGTCCAAGTTTATTATGAAAGTGGTTCAAGTTATAAAAAAAAAGAAGATTTTTCAAATGGACGGAGAAGATTTTTGAAATTAAAGAAGATGAGAGGAGATGAAGGGACTATCCTAAATCATAAGGTAAAAGCTAAGGAGAAGAACCATCTAACCAACAAGAAGCCAATACTTGACGTTATGAGTCAAGATAGAATTCTCATTCTTTGGATTGTAACCAAGCAAGCAAATATGCTAGACCTCTTGAGAGAACCAAACTTCAAGTGTATTAAGTCTTCGCAAAAATTGGGCAGAGTAACGGCTGTATACGGGTGAATTTCGAATTACAAACAAAGTAAGTAATCACAATAACCTGCACACAAAACAAATAAAAACCCAATGTCTTGAGGTAAACCTCAAGAACTCCAGACAAAATATCAATTAAGGTCATAAATTCTCCAACATAGGCCAAGGTTTCTATTCCTTAGTCCAAGAAGTCCAATACTCCATAATACCAAGGATAGTAACAAAATAGTCCAAGTATCATTAAAGTTTTTTATGGTTTATGTTGATTATTAAGTATCTTCAAAAAGAAAAGAAAATATCAAGTGAGCAAAGATGAATATAGCATGAAATGTAAATTATAAAGTAAATAGTACAAAAAGCATAAAAATAAAAACATAAAGTAAAGTCAATTGTTAATAATTAGTGGTTAGTTGGATAATCATCTTGAAACTTGAATTTGGAACTCATTAGAGGATTGGTATAACCAAAGCCTCTCAACAAAAAGTTGCATTTGCTTTTTGTCAAGTATATCATCCATTTAAGAATTCTCAAAGCAACATTTAATGATCAACGATGTTTGAGTGATCCGCATTGACCAAAATTTATGAAGATCCATTAGAGGATTGGTAGAACTAAAGCCTCCACACAATGAATCTCATGGTTATTGGATCAAAGGGATCAAATTAACATACTTGGGCTCAAAGGTGATTTACTTCTCAAGGAATATGCTCAAAGGTGATCTCATCAGAAGCGGGCAACAACTCTAATATGTAATCCTGATATGGAACAAAATTAGGGTGTCATGTATCCCAATCACCTCATACTAGGTATATCACTAAGGCAGAATCCCCAAAAACTTTAAGAATCTTGATCTTCAAATCAATGGCTGCTACAAGACCCATTACACAAGCTTCATATTTTGTGATATTATTCATACAATCAAAACATAGCATGGCTGTGAAAGGTATGTCAGTATTGCATGGAGAAGTCAGAACTTACCCAATGCCATGGCCCGTGGCATTTGATGCACCATCGAATGTGAGAGTCCATGCTCCCCTGGTTCAGGTCCTTCTTTATCATCAAGTTTCATAACATCCTCGTTTTGAAAATCAAACTTCATTGATTGATACTCTTCCAATGGCTGGTGGGCGAGATGATCAGCAAGAATTCTACCTTTGATAGCCTTTTGTGTGACGTTCTGGATGTCATACTCAGACAAAAGCATTTTCCACCGAGCCAATCTTCCTATAAGTGTGTGTTTCTCGAAGATGTACTTTATCAGATTCATCTTAGATATCAGAAGTGTAGAATGCGTCAACATGTACTGCTTCAAACGTTGAGTTGCCCACGTAAGAGCACAACAAGTCTTCTCAAGTAAGGAATACCTTGTGTGATACGGTGGCAGAACCAGACTTGTTTTAGGAAAATGCTGGTTTGCATTTTGCGTTTTGCGTTTGTGTTTGCAAAATGTCGCGGTAAGCAAGAGTCGCCACCGACTTTTATTTTATCCAACTGGAAAGGAAAAAAGCACAGAAAAATTCCTTTTTCGAGATTTTGAGTACGGGGGGTAGATTATAGAAAGGGAATGTACTAGCACCATTTCTATCTGTGGTTTTCCACGGGCTCTTAGGTACTTTCTCATCATTTTAAAAATTGCTTCTGTGTTTGCGTGTTTGAAAATTTTCTGTGTTACTTCGATTTAACCCTTGCTTTTGTCTTCAAGAGTGTTACGAAGTCATTTTGAAAACATTGTTTGGAAAAGAGTGTAAGTGTGGAAAAGTTTATTTTGAGCAAGTACCTACTAGCATCTACCTACTCGAAAAAAGAATGTTTCTGTTCCTGCTTCCTTTAGACAATGCTACCCTACTATTAGTGAGTAGGTAGCGTCGTCGTTGGAGTTGTAAGGGTCAACTCGAAAGGGACATACGATCACTAGAGCAATGTTAAGACGTCTTAGTAATAACCCTAATGTCTTAAGATCATAATTGAGGCAACGTTTCTGAGGCAACCTTTCCAAGGCAACATTTCTGAACGGGACATTTGATCTTTGTTTAGACAGGAGGGCGACTACTAAAACACCCTATACTTAATGATCGTTTACCAAAGGCAACCGAAGTGGGAGTATACCCTAGGAGTGCGCATGTGCGAGTGATTTGATTTCCGTTATTATCTTTGCACATTTAGGGTTTGCTAACCATTTTAAAATTAACATACAGTCTTGTCATGCAACTCTATTATCATACATCTAACAGTTAATATTTGCGAAAATTAAAATGCGGAAAATAAAGCTACACCATTACAAGGCTTCGGGGAGAGGGATTAATTACATAGCCAAAAACCCGTAAAACGATAAATAAACGAAAAGTCCTAATTAAACTATTACATCCCATGAGCAGTTACATCAATATCGTAAAAATAAATAAATGCGCGATGAATCGAGAACGAAAGAAAACTAGGGTTTTGACCCCGTCTAACCTAATTAAAAGAAAAATTATTTTTGTTTGTTTTCGATTATTTTTTGAGAAAAGAATAAGGTTTTAAATTAAATACAAACCTAATTGCTAATTAAATTAAATTAAGAAAAATAATTAATTTTGACCTATTTTTATATTTTTGTTATTTTGAGAAAAAAGAAAATAAATGTTAAATCAAATAAAACCTAATCTTCTAATTTATTTTAGTTTATTTACAAAAGAATTAAGGTTACCCTAGAATTAAATTACACTAATTAAATTAATTTTTGATAAGAAATAAAATAAAAAGCCTAAATTCTAATTTGATGAAAATTGATTTTATGAATTTTTTGTAAAAAATAATTAAATTTGTGTGAGAAAATAATTTAATTAAATAAATAAATAAATAAAAGAGAATAAGAAAAGAGAGAAATGGGCCTGGCATGTTAGCAATTTGAGGGGTGCCAATAGCAGCTTTGGGGCCCAAAAGCAAGGGTCCACGTTTGACTTTTCTGATTCAATGTTGCAAGTTGACCAGGGTGCATCATGGTCCTTCATGTGATGGCCTGTGGATCCATATTGTGGGCCATCTGATGGTTGAAAGGTGATGGTCCATGGTGGTCTTTTGGCCTGTACATGCGTAAGATTATACAAGACAAAATGTTATGAAATAATATGGGGGACCTGGGATTCGAACCCAGGTCCTATGGCCTTTTCCACATGCCTCCGGACCAACTCTACTAGCGCGCTTTTGTTATACAATAGACAAAAACAAAGATGATATTAAAAAACACAATATGTTAACTTTCAGCGCGCGAATTTTCAAATGGGAAAATGGGGTGGTGCCACGCCACCTTCTTCTTCCCCTCTTCGTTGGTAAAAGTCAAGGATTTTTACCTACCGACGAAAATCCGTAGCTATAACCCCTGCAATTTTCCAAACTCTCACACAGGAACAATAAATCAAAACTAATGATGCAGATCAACTCGCCTTGACCTTGTGAACATCATGGTACCTTTCTTTTGGGCCAATTTTAACTGTACAAGAAAATCCAAAACTGAAACAAGAAACCCTAACAATGGTGGATCTCTGAATGGTTAGCAAAAATGCAATTAATTGTTACCATTAGCTTGCAAATGCTTCAAGGATTCAGAATATATAAATAATTCATACTACAAATTCCAAAATAATGATATTGGATTTCAAAAAGGGAGGGATGTCATGAAGCACTTACCTCGCGTTTCTGGGCACAAAAACACTTGCTTTTGATTGGTATAGACTCCTTGTACACCCAGGAAGCGAATGAGATAGCTTGGCAGGCTTGAGAATGCCTAGAAGTATGAAAACGGATTGCTACTTTTCTTGAGTTTTTTCAAGTTTTTTTCTTCACTCTACACGCCTCCAACCCTTGTGCATTTGGTCTGAATTTGTTCTATATATGGTCTTGAGTGAATTAGTTTTACCAATGTGTATCCAATCTTTGCAATTATGAAGATTTGATCCTTGATTGACACTTGTATCCAATCTTTCCAAAACAAGAGAAAATAAATTTTTTTTGTACAAACATGCCTTGCACGATTTGTTTTCATTGCTAGCTGTATAAGAGACCTGAAATATGCACAAAATCTCAAGGTTTAAATGATTTTGATATTTCCATGATTTTATTTTGATTTAATTTGATTTAATTGAAATAAATATCAAAATGAATGGAAAAAATAAAATAAAGGCAAGTGGGAATGATCATGGGTCATGGACCATGTTACAAACTCAAAACAAGTACAAAAAGTTGAGCCCATTTGGACAAAAATTGCAATTTGAGGCACTTTTGACTTTTGGAAATTTTGCAAAAAAAGGTCAACTTCACCAATGCATAACTCCTTCAATTTTGAACCTATGAGGGTGTTCTTTGACTTTTTAGAAAGTTTGAGATGTCCTCTAAGCAACCCTTTTGGTCTCATCTCAAATGAGTCTTCCATGTTTATGTATGAAGCTTTGACAAAAAATGTGTTTTTGTTGACTTTTCAAAATGACCTATAATGTCCAAATTCATAACTTCTTGTGAGTGCATATTTTGAATTTGGGAGCTGAAGATGAATTGTAGGGCATTGCATCCTCTTAGAAATGAGATTTGGATGGGTTATTCTTGATGAAGTATGAGAAAGTTATGCTTGGTCAAAGTTGAGTTGACTTTTTCCTACAAAACCCTAATTTAGCAACTTTTGGGTTTCGATGAATTGTGAGCAACCCTTGGGGAATCCTGATCAACCCTTGATCAAATGATGAATAATACTTAAAAATGAGGATGTTGACCAAAAATCTTGAAGTTTGACTGTATGTGGGCCACAGTTGACTTTTGCCCTAGCATATTCGATTTTCAGGCCTTTGAGCAATTGATTGAGCAAACTTCCTCTGCAAGGCTTGAAACTTGTCATGAATGATATTGAAAACATATTATGGCAATGGTGAGCATTTGGGATCCCTTGTACTCAAGTATCTTGATGCAACATGAAACCCTAATTTGAGGTAGACTGCCTTAGGAGAGAGTTTGTCTGGTCAACCTTTGAACTTCCTTGAGCAATTTGAGGATCTCACTTGAAATGTATTGAGAAATATGGGAGGGAAAATTTTGGGGTACAACAACTGCCCCTGTTCAATCTTCTTAAACCTGAGGATATAGATTGGCTTGTCTGCCTTTCGTGATCTGAAGGTTGAAGATGATTGAACACTAGAGTGCCCAGAAATTTGCACTCGCATGAAGTGGTACTTGTCTGGTGATGTCGAGAATGGGCTTATAGATGCCATTTGAAGGAGTGTCGATCGCCTAAGAGATTCCTTAGCGATAACCCGTATACCTGTTGTTGAGGAATATTTCGCTGGGGAATGTTGATCTCTGTCTTGGGAAAAATAGAATTTTAGGAGCTTTAGTCGTCCGTTATTCTACTGGGGAATCATCTCTTAGTTGGAGAGGTGAAAATGAACTACTATCTGGTCATGATCCAGGCTTCATAGTGATAAGATCGACTGCTATACAGTCGTGCTTCAGGCTTTATAATGGCTTACTGGGGAGATGAGATTTAAACTTGCTATCAGGTTGTTCTCCAGGCTTCTCAATTTCTCAATTCTTATATGGTCGTAATCCAGGCTTCATAAGGAATGAAGTTGTCATCCGGTCGTATCCGGGATTCAACTTGAATTTAGGGCACACTAATATTCGGTCGACTCTAGGCTTCTTAGTAGTTGTCCAGGTAAACTGCTATTTGGTCAAAATCCAAGCTTCGCAGTGTCCTTTACCATTATCTGGTCGTAATCCCGGGCATCATTGCTTTGTCGCTATCTGGTCGTAATCCTGGCTTCACGATGTCTTATACCATTATCTGGTTGAGTCCAGGCTTCATGGTGTCCTGTACTGATATCTGGTCGATTCCAGGCTTCACAATACTTTACTTCTTATCTGGTCAAATCCAGGCTTTAGAAGAAATCAAGTGGTTATCCAGTCGCATCCGGGCTTCCATTTGATTTAAGGCCTACTAATACCCGGTCGACTCCGGGCTTCTTAGTAATTGGCCGGGTAAACTGCTATTTGGTCGAAACCCAAGCTTCAGTGTCCCTTACTGTTATCTGGTCGTAGTCCAGGCTTCAGTGTTTTTTACCGTTATTTGGTCGTAATTCAGGCTTCACGATGTCTCATACCTTTATTTGGTCGAATCCAGGCTTCATGGTGCATGGAAAAATCAAGATATTATACGGTCGAACCCGGGCTTCATAACTTGCATTAAAGGTATACTACTATCTGGTCGACTCCAGGCTTCATAGTATTCTTGGCTGCTATTTGGTCGTAATCCAGGCTTCACACCGTCTTCTACCATTATCTGGTCGAATCCAGGCTTCATGGCGTCTTTGTATTTCTATCTGGTCATAATCCAGGCTTCACAATAACTTGCTGAGCTATTATCTGGTCTATTTCCAGGCTTCACATCTTGTATTTATGATATACCATTATCTGGTCGAATCCAGGCTTCATGGTGTCCTTGTACTGCTATCTGGTCATAATCCAGGCTTCATAATAACTTGTTGGGGATTAAACTATTATCCGGCCGAATCCGGGCTTCATAGCTCAATGATAAACCACTATCTGGTCGTTTCCAGGCTTCGCGGTATTTGATATTGTTATCCGGTCGTTCTCCGGGCTTCACAATATGATGGAGAAATCAAGATACTATCTGGTTAGACCCAGGCTTCATAGCTTGAACTTTGTGAGAATTTGATTGTATTTTTTCCTGAAATGTAAAGAGTTAGTCGTATGTAATGCCATGATGCATGACATGTATTGAGCAATGATGTTCTCAAAATAAATGAGATTGTGTTGCATGATGTTTATGCACATGTCATGATATATGGATATGCAATGTTTATGATATTCTCTAACTGGGGGAAATAAATCCCGAACTGCTGCTGGAGAGTGCAAGGAGTTGAATTCTTCGTTCTCGCTGGGGATAATGACCGAAGATGATTTGAGAATAAATTGGCGGGAGAATAATTCTGCTGGAGAATAAACTGGTGAGAGGATGATTCTGTGGGGAAGAGATACTTTGTCATAAGATATGATGACTTGGAGAAATAACCTCGGTTGGGGATGAATTAACGTTGCTGGCGATAATGAACCTGGTTAGGGATTGAGTTTCTACTCGTGGAAGAAATAAACCCCACTGTGGATAGTCTTTTAGTGCCGGTGATAGATGAACTCTGCTTGGGGAGAATTAACATTACTATATTCTGGTACTTCTTACTCTGCGGGGAGTGTATGCACCTTTAGTCATATTCTCCAGTTGGGTCTATCCCTGTACCTGGTGGATAAAGCAACTATGAGGTTTGGACATTTCTCGTTTTCCCCTGTTCCTGGAATTACAAGTAATCATCTTTTGTTTCGTATGTAAATATTTATGAGCAACAATTATTTTCAAATGCATATATAAATAATAAATCATTGGACGTTCTTGCAAAACAAAACAGGAAAGGAAAAACAATTTTGAAATTTGTTTGTAAAATGAATTGTATTGATTCTTGAAATTGGCCTGTAGATAGGCGTTTTTGTACAAGAGGTTAACATCCTAGTAAGAGAACGCCGCCGAAAGAACAGAGTTTATACAATTTGTATAAAAGAAAGAAAAACAGCTATATGAACAATCTCACTGGGTTCCAACTCTGCTATTGCCTTTATATCTTCGAGCGTCTCATCACTTCGCTACTTGGTTGAAGGTAGATCAGATTGATTGGCGTTGTTCGAGCTTGATAGTTGATACCGAAGTCTGGTTTAAAAATGATCCAATGAGATATAATGTTACGCTTTGATCCCTAATTTTTGCCTGGACCGCCCTTTCGGGTTTTCGATCCACCGGGATACCCTTTTTTGCCCAAGTCGCCTTTTCAGGTTTTCGACTTTCCGGGTATACAGATTTTTCATTTTCATTCCTTATTTTTGCCCGAACCCTTTTGGTTCACCGGGAAGCCCTTATTTTTGCCTAGGCCAGTCGACCTAGCGGGTCTTTGATTATGCGTAGTATTTTTTCACTATGTCTGCATTGACGGGGTGAGGAAGGTCGTCACAATCCATGGTGGTTAGAATCATAGTTCCTCCTGAGAAAATGTTCTTAACCACAAACGACCCTTCGTACGTAGGGGTCCATTTTCCCCTGGGATCACCTTGCGGCAGTATGATGCGTTTGATCACCAGATCCCCAACTTGATACTCTTGTCGTCTAACTTTCTTGTTAAATGCCTTGTTCATTCGTTTTTGATACGTCTGACCATGACAAATATCAGTAAGTCTCTTTTTGTCGATTAAGTTCAGCTGATCAAGCCGGGTCTGGATCCAGTCGTCCTCGCTTAAACCTTCATCCTTCATAATCCGGAGAGAAGGTATCTGGACCTCAATGGGTAAGACCGCCTCCATGCCATACACCAAAGAGTACGAGGTTTCCCATGTTGACATCCTTACTGAGGTACGGTACCCATGAAGAGCGAATGGTAACATCTCATGCCAGTCTTTGTATGTCACCGTCATCTTCTACACAATCTTCTTGATGTTCTTATTTGCTGCTTCAACAGCCCCATTCATCTTCGGTCGGTAAGGAGAAGAGTTATGATCCTATATCTTAAACTATTTGCAGAGCTCGATGATCATCGTATTATTGAGATTTGTACCATTGTCCGTGATGATCCTCTCTGGTATACCATATCGACAGATCAAGTTGTGTCGGATAAACCGCGCCACAATGTTCTTGGTTACTATAGAAAAGGAAGTTGCCTCAACCCTCTTCGTAAAATAATCAATTGCTACCAGGATGAAACAATGCCCGTTAGACGCCGTAGGGCTGATATCGCCAATCATATCGATGCCCCACATTGCAAAAGGCCAAGGAGCTATCAAAACATTCAGAGGAACTGGAGGTACATGCACGTTATCAGCATAGACTTGACACTTATGACAGGTCCGAGAATGTTGATAGCAATCGGTTTCCATAGTGGACCAATAATATCCCGCCCGTAGGATTTTCTTTGTCATGGTATGTCCACTGGAATGAGTTCCGAAAGTACCTTCATGTAACTCTACCATGATTCTTTCTGCCTCGTTTTTATCCACACATCGCAGTAAGGTTGAATCATGGTTACACTTGTAGAGAATGCCATCGCTGATGAAAAACTTTGCAGCGAATCTCCTCAGAAACTTCTTATCATTAACACACGCACCCTTGGGGTACTCTTGAGCCTCAATATACCTTTTCACCTCGTGGAACCAGGGTTTATATGCTATCTCTTCAGTCTCAATATCACATCAATGTGCAGGTTCGTCTAACCTCTCAATGGTAATCTGGGGAGCTTCATTGTCCCACCTGACTTTGAACATAGAAGACATGGTATCTAGCGCGTCCGCTAACTGATTCTCCTTTCTTGGGAAGTGTTCAAAGGTTATCTCCTCGAAGTGCGGAAGCAACGCCGGTACATACTCTTTGTAAGGAATAAGATTTGGGTGCTTCGTATCCCACTCGCCTTTAATCTGACTAATCACTAGAGCGGAATCTCCTAATACCCTCAAGAACTTAATCCTCAGGTCAATAGCTTCTTGAAGACCCAGGATGCACGCTTCATACTCCGCCGTATTATTGGTTCAGTTGAAACATAATCGGGAGGTGAATGGAGTATGACAGCCCTTAGGAGATATGATCACGACGCCAATGCCATTACCCAACGCGTTTGAAGCTCCTTCAAAACACATAGACCATCGGGGTCCTTCATCCGATCTAGGTTTTTCACAGTCGGTCACCAACATGATGTTCTCATCCGGAAACTCGAAATTCATAGACTGGTAATCCTCCACGGCCTAATGCGCCAAATGATCTGCCAACACACTCCCCTTGATTGCCTTTTGGGTTGTGTATTGGATGTCGTACTCGGTTAAGATCATATGCCATCTTGCTATTCTTTCGGACAAGGCAGGCTTCTCGAAGATATACTTGATTGGATCCATCTTTGATATCAATAGGGTAGTGTGAGTCAGCATATACTGTCTCAGCCGGCGAGCAGCCCATGCCAAAGCGCAGCAAGTTTTCTCGAGCAGTGAGTATCGGGTCTCACAGTCGGTAAACATTTTGCTAAGGTAGTAAAAAGCGTGCTCTTTTCGGCCATACTCGTCATGCTGCCCCAGCACGCACCCCATTGAATTGTCCAGTACTGTCAAGTATAAGATCAAAGGCCTTCCTTCAACTAGAAGCATCAGAATTGGTGGATCTTGGAGGTATTCCTTGATCCTTTCGAAAGCGGTCTGACATTCATCATTCCATTTTACCACTTGATCTTTCTTCAGCAGCTTGAAGATTGGCTCACAAGTAGTAGTCAGATGTGAAATGAATCGGGCGATGTAATTCAAACATCCCAAAAAGCCTCTAACTTCCTTTTCCATTCGGGGAGCCGACATCTCCTGTACGGCCTTCACCTTTGCGGGATCCACTTGAATACCTTTATCACTAACGACGAAACCCAGCAGCTTACCGGACCTTACCCCGAAGGTGCACTTGTTCGGGTGTAACCTCATCTTGTACATATTCAACCTGTCGAACAGTTTCTGGAGATGGTCAAGGTGTTCTTCTTCAGTCTGGGACCTTGCAATCATGTCATCAACGTACACCTCAATCTTGAATCATGTCATGGAACAAAGCGACCATGGCGCGCTGATACGTTGCCCCAGCATTCTTCAACCCGAAAGGCATTACCTTGTAGCAAAAAGTACCCCACTGTGTAACGGAAGTTTTATTCTCCATATCCTCGGGAGCCATCTTAATCTGATTGTAACCAGAAAAACCATCCATAAAGGAGAAGACCTTATGCTGCACGGTGTTGTCCACCAGAACATCAATGTGAGGAAGTGGTAAATCATCCTTGGGGCTTGCCCTGTTCAGATCTCTATAGTCCACACACATCCGCACCTTACCATCCTTCTTGGGCACTGGAACAACGTTGGCTACCCATTGTGGGTAAGAAGTGACAGCTAGAAAACCGGCATCAAACTGTTTCATAACCTCGGCTTTGATTTTCTCAAACACCTCGGGGCGTATACGGAGAACCTTCTACTTTACCAGAGGATATTCTTCTTTAGTCGGAAAGCGGTGTACCACAATGTCAGTGTCTAAACCAGGCATATCTTCATAAGACCAAGCGAAGATCTCAACATAGTCACATAGCATTTGTATCAACCGTTGTTTGACACTAGGCTCCAAATTTGCACCTATCTTGACCTCTTTCCTGTCTTCCTCTGTACCCAAATTCACTGATTCCACTGGCTCTTCATGAAGTTGTATGGCCATCTCTTCATGTAGTAACAATCTAGCAAGTTCCCCAGGCACTTCACAATCATCCTCACCTTCGTCCTCGACTTGGTTGATCGGATTCTCAAAGTCATAACTGGCAGTAGCAGAGTTGTTATCAATGGGATCCAGAGTGGATGTGGATCTGCATTATGATATGTGAGTGTGTGTAAGACAATAGCTGTTTTTGATAAAGTTCAAGATAGAAAAGAAAAACAAGGAGCGCAAAATTTGTAATGCAAGAAAACATCCAATGCTTTATTGATGATATATGAAAATGACAAATAATAAGCCCTCACAAACAAAGCCAAGGTGCCTCGGGTAAAGCACCGGGCCGTAAAGTTTCAAATTGT
This sequence comes from Vicia faba, assembly GCA_948472305.1. Taxonomy (NCBI): domain Eukaryota; kingdom Viridiplantae; phylum Streptophyta; class Magnoliopsida; order Fabales; family Fabaceae; genus Vicia; species Vicia faba. Next base: position 1,080,863,209 of record OX451739.1, on the reverse strand, counting down.
CTGTTACAAATCTCAAAACAAAAGTCAATTACTATGTAATAAAAGAAACGGGCACAAAGTCTTTCGCCGTCCAGTTGTTCAAGCCACCGTTGATAGTCGGGTAGACCCAGCTGTCGATATCTGACTCTTCTTCATCATCCTCAATTGCATTCACTCCCTGATCATGTTTGGGTATAGGAGCAGTTATGACTGGGCTTTTCTAGAGCATCAAACTCAATATCTTTAGCTTCAATCAAATCTTGCACCTTATTCTTCAAGGCCCAATAGTTATTTGTATCATGACCTGGGCTATCAGAGTGATAGGCGCAGCGGGCGTTCAGATTATATAGCGGAGATGTGGTGTTGGGATTCTTCGGGGCTTCCCTCAGAGTTACCAGGTTGGTCTTCAACAATTATGGTAGAATTTGAGACAAGGTCATATTGAGCCGAGTGTACAGTCTCTGCGGTCTCTCCATCCTTTGCTGATTGTTGCATTGTGGGGCAACTATGGGTCTTGTTATTACTACCTCATTTACTGCTTGACGGCATTCAGGTCTGTTTTGGCTCCTCGAGCCGTAGACTGCACTAGCTTCTTTCCTACCAGTGAAAGGCTTCTTTTCTGCACTTGATGAAGTACCCTTCTGTATCTTACCACTTAGGATACTAACTTCTACTCTCTCCCCAGTTAAAATCAATTCAGTAAACCCAGATGATGAACTGCCGATCAGATGATTGAAGAATGGACCAGACAACGTCCCCAGAAACATATCGACCAACTCCCTATCAGACAGAGGTGGTTGGACTCTTCCAGCCAGATCTCTCCATTTCTGAGCATAGTCCTTAAAACCTTCACTTGCACCCATAGACATACCCTGAAGCTGAGTACGCGTAGGAACAAGGTCGGCGTTATACTGGTATTTCTTGTAAAAAGCAGCAGCAAGGTCCTCCCAGTTGTCGACATTAGCTCCTTCCAATTGATAAAACCATTCAAGTTGAGTCCCTGACAGACTATCTTGAAAGAAATTTACCCGCAGATTTCTATTAGTAGTGTAAGGTTGGATTTTTCTGACGTACGAGCGGAGGTGGAGTTTTGGACAGGATACTCCATCGTACTTGGCGAAAACCGGAGCTTTGAATTTATGAGGGATCACCACCCCAGATGCTAGTCCCAGATCTCCAAATTCCAAACCAAGTATCTTCTGAATCTCCATAGCACTCAGACGGTCTTCAAGTTGTTTGTACCTATCCTCAGTAGGAGGATACTGCTCATCATCAAAATCAGTGTCATTATCAGAGACTTCATGACTAGGTCCCTTTTCTTCCTCTTGGACTTCTTCTCCTTTGGATGAAAGAGACAGACCAGCTTCCTGTCGCAACCTATTCCCAAATTTGTTACCCATATTTAGAAGAACCACCTTCTTCTTCTTCTTCTTCTCCTTCAGGATGAGAGTCTTCAAATCTTCTTTCCCTCTAGCCAAGTTCAGGAACATCTCTTGGAATTGGGCATTTTGTGCCTGAAGAGCTTTGATGGCTTGATCGGTAGGTATTTCAGAAGACATTTTGTGTTAAAATAAACAGCGAAGAAGATGAGAAACCTGTAATGGTACCTGTGATGATGTGCATGATAATTGGATGCGTATGTAATGATTTCAAAGACTTTGGGAGATTTAAATTTTCAAAACAAGAAATGAACAAACTTTATTAGATTAACTTGTAAAAATGTTTAACAATGCCTTTAAGGCGTTACAAAAGAAATAAATGAAAAACAAATCTAAACTAGAAAAAGCAAAAATCAGAAATCCCATGGACGCTCCCCCTTGGTGCTGACGTAGTCATTGATCGTCCTTTCATTCTCAAGTTGCCTCGTGAGCTTCAAGATCTTCCTTTCTTGCTCATGGTATTTCTCCCGGTAGGTATCCCTTTCCTCCTTCAACTGAATCCAGGATCTCTTTAATGCCCCAAGATCAGTGGGCATGTAGGGATAAAGGACTGTATAAGGAACGCGCTCTTCATTGGTAGGCTCCACAATCATTGGCAACACAGCTTCATAAGGTATCCCAAGCTTCTGGGCTCGTGCTCGGACCCACTTGAGATAAGGTTGCATAGGTAGAGAAGTCTTTGGTCCTAGCTCTTGAGGGTCATACCTGTTCACCATGCCCCAAGCTCGTATAAACCTGCGGCGATGCTCATTAATGTCCCCCTTGTAGTCAAAGATAATATCTGTAAGAAGTAGCTCATGAGGGACGTCTCTCTGAGCACGACCGAATTGTCGCAAAGCCAAGCAAGTACTGTAGGTTATTCCCCCTCTGATTCCAAGCAACGGGACATTAGGGTATCCACCACATCAATTAATGACAGCAACACTTTCCATAGCCTAAGAACTCCAAAAAATGTCTGTATGGGCAAGGGACATTATCATGTAAGACCATCCTAAACCTTCCTCATTCTTCAACACGGACTTGGGGAGGTGCGAAATAAACCACCTCTCCAACAGCGGCATGCAACACATGAGGGTCCCTCTTCTTCGCACAATACAAGTGTAGAGGGCATGCAAGATATCACCTAGAAGAGTAGGCAAAGGATTGCGAGACAGGAAGGTCTTAACCGCATTCACATCTATGAAGGAATCTGGATTCGGGAAAAGAACCAAACCGTAAATAAGGAGAGCCAAGATGTCTTTAAAAGCCTGAAAGTCCAAATTATCCTAGAATAGTTGAGCTTGATCCATCAGAAACTTGGCTAAGAAACCTTCAACCCCGCTTCGTGTCTCCCAGTTGGATACTACATCAGCCTATTTCAAATGTAGAGTTGAAGCAATGTCTTCTGGTCTAGGAGCCTCTTCCAAACCTGTGAAGGTCATCTGCTCGAGGATGGATATGCCTAATAAGTGAGAAAACTCTTCCAGAGTGGGGACTAGTTGATAATCCGGGAAAGTGAAGCAATGATGCACCGGATCGAAGAACTGGAAAATCACACTCGTCATCTGCTCATCAAACTTTGAGGTAACCAAGCTAAGAAGCTGACCATGTCTCCTAATGAATGAAGAAGTATCAGGAACTTTTGAGACTAACTCTATGAGTTGAGCAGGTATTTGCACAAAGTTAACTCGGATGGTGTTTCTGCGCATGGAAGCCATAATTTGCAAAACAGAACAAAGATAAATCCCCTCGGTCTTTGAAATGGTTAGTATAATGCATGATGTCATGATAAAACACACAACAGGTATAGCAGATAACAGGCATGGTAAAGGCAAACAAGTCACACAATAGCCCTTAAGTTTCAGGCTTGCATGGGGTCTAGCTACTACCCTCTTGAAGTTCAGTTAGTTTCAACCTCTCCTAATAATAGTAACCGGGTTCTAGAGGTTCTCAATATCACTTACCATCCTCCATCTGTCATGGTTTCAGCTCACGCAATCTTTTCTTGTAGCCGGAACTATCTCGAGAGTATGGTCTCAATGAGTGTAGTATCGAGTATCAACCAGTTCTCAGCTTTACATCTAGGCCGGCTATCTCACTACTTCCTAATGGCCAAGTTGGTCAATTATAGGTTCTAAGGTCAGTTGATGCTTAACGACCCATATAACAGCCCCGTATTCTCCTCGTTTCTCCACAAGGGATACCGGTACCAACCAATGTGCCACATTAACGTAGCTACTGCTTCAACCGTATCGGTCTACGTCGTACAGTTCCCTCACAGTTTATTGCTAGTTACCTAAAAGGTGTTCCCCAGATCCGGGTTAGGATCTATAGTAACTCCCAATACAACACCCTCAAAAGTAAAGCAATCAAATCAAACAAGAGAAGCAAATTTATGATGGACTAATCCTAAGGTATACCCCACTTATTTAAGTCCCCAGCAGAGTCGTCAGTTATGTGATACGGTGGCAGAACTGGACTGGTTTTAGGAAAATGCTGGTTTGCATTTTGCGTTTGTGTTTGCAAAATGTCGCAGTAAGCAAGGGTCGTCACCGACTTTTATTTTATCCAACTGGAAAGGAAAAAAGCACAGAAAAATTCCTTTTTCGAGATTTTGAGTACGGGGGGTAGATTATAGAAAGGGAAGGTACTAGCACCCTTTCTATCAGTGGTTTTCCACGGGCTCTTAGGTACTTGCTCATCATTTTAAAAATTGCTTTTGTGTTTGCGTGTTTGAAAAGTTTCTGTTTTACTTCGATTTAACCCTTGCTTCTGTCTTCAAGAGTGTTACGAAGTCGTTTTGAAAACTTTGTTTGGAAAAGAGTGTAAGTGTGGAAAAGTTTATTTTGAGCAAGTACCTACTAGCACCTACCTACTCGATAAAATAATGTTTATGTTCCTTCTTCCTTTAGATAATGCTACCCTACTATTAGTGAGTAGGTAGCGCCGTCGTTGGAGTTGTAAGGGTCAATTCGAAAGGGACATACGATCACTAGAGCAATGTTAGGACGTCTTAGTAATAACCCTAATGTCTTAAGATCATATTCGAGGCAACATTTTTTAGGCAACCTTTCCGAGGCAACATTTCTGAACGGGACATTTGATCTTTGTTTAGACAGGAGGAAGACTACTAAAACACCCTACACTTAATGATTGTTTACCGAAGGCAACCGAAGTGAGAGTATACCCCAGTAGTGCGCATGTGCGAGTGATTTGATTTCAGTTATTATCTTTGCACATTTAAGGTTTGCTAACCATTTTAAAATTAACATACAGTCTTGTCATGCAACCCTATTATCATACATCTAACAGTTAATATTTGCGAAAATTAAAATGCGGAAAATAAAGCTACGCTATTACAAGGCTTCGGGGAGGGGGATTAATTACATAGCCAAAAACCCGTAAAACGATAAATAAACGAAAAGTCCTAATTAAACTATTACATCCCATGAGCAGTTACATCAATATCGTAAATATAAATAAACGCGCGATGAATCGAGAACGAAAGAGAACTAGGGTTTTGACCCCGTCTAACCTAATTAAAAGAAAAATTATTTTTGTTTGTTTTCGATTATTTTTTGAGAAAATAATAAGGTTTTAAATTAAATACAAACCTAATTGCTAATTAAATTAAATTAAGAAAAATAATTAATTTTGACCTATTTTTATATTTTTGTTATTTTGAGAAAAAAGAAAATAAATGTTAAATCAAATAAAACCTAATCTTCTAATTTATTTTAGTTTATTTACAAAAGAATTTAGGTTACCCTAGAATTAAATTACACTAATTAAATTAATTTTTGATAAGAAATAAAATAAAAAGCCTAAATTCTAATTTGATGAAAATTGATTTTATGAATTTTTTGTAAAAAAATAATTAAATTTGTGTGAGAAAATAATTTAATTAAATAAATAAAAGAGAATAAGAAAAGAGAGAAATGGGTCTGGCATGTTAGCAATTTGAGGGGTGCCAATAGCAGCTTTGGGGCCCAAAAGCAAGGGTCCACGTTTGACTTTTCTGATTCAATGTTGCAAGTTGACCAGGGTGCATCATGGTCCTTCATGTGATGGCCTGTGGATCCAGATTGTGGGTCATCTGATGGTTGAAAGGTGATGGTCCATGATGGTCTTCTGGCCTGTACATGCGCATGATTATACAAGACAAAATGTTATAAAATAATATGGGGGACCTGGGATTCGAACCCAGGTCCTATGGCCTTTTCCACATGCCTCTGGACCAACTCTACTAGCGCGCTTTTGTTATACAATAGACAAAAACAAAGATGATACTAAAAAACACAATATGTTAACTTTCAGCGCGAGAATTTTCGAATGGGCAAATGGGATGGTGCCACGCCACCTTCTTCTTCCCCTCTCTGTTGGTAAAAGTCAAGGACTTTTACCTACAGACAAAAATCCGTAGCTATAACCCCTGCAATTTTCCAAACTCTCACACAGGAACAATAAATTAAAACTAATGATGCAGATCAACTCACCTTGACCTTGTGAACATCATGGTACCTTTCTTTTGGGCCAATTTTACCTGTACAAGAAAATCCCAAAACGAAACAAGAAACCCTAACAATGGTGGATCTCTGAATGGTTAGCAAAAATGCAATTTATTGTTACCATTAGCTTGAAAATGCTTCAAGGATTCAGAATATATAAATAATTCATGCTACAAATGTCAAAATAATGACATTGGATTTCAAAAAGGAAGGGATGTCGTGAAGCACTTACCTCGCGTTTCTGGGCACAAAAACACTTGCTTTTGATTGGTATAGACTCCTTGTACACCCAGGAAGCGAATGAGATAGCTTGGGAGGCTTGAGAATGCCTGGAAGTATGAAAATGTATTACTACTTTTCTTGAGTTTTTTCAAGTTTTTTTCTTCACTCTACACGCCTCCAACCCTTGTGCATTTGGTCTGAATTTGTTTTATATATGGTCTTGAGTGAATTAGTTTTACCAATGTGTATCCAATCTTTGCAATTATGAAGATTTGATCCTCGATTCACACTTGTATCCAATCTTTCCAAAACAAGAGAAAATCAATATTTTTGTGTACAAACATGCCTTGCACGATTTGATTTCATCGCTAGCTGTATAAGAGACCTGAAATATGCACAAAATCTAAAGGTTTAAATGATTTTGATATTTCCATGATTTTATTTTGATTTAATTTGATTTAATTGAAATAAAAATCAAAATAAATGGCAAAAATAAAATAAAGGCAAGTGGGAAGGATCATGGGTCGTGGACCATGTTACAAACTCAAAACAAGTACAAAAAGTTGGGCTCATTTGGACAAAAATTGCAATTTGAGGCACTTTTGACTTTTGCCAATTTTGCAAAAAAGGTCAACTTCACCAATGCATAACTCCTTCAATTTTGACCCTATGAGGGTGTTATTTTACTTTTTAGAAAGCTTGAGATGTCCTCTAAGCAACCCTTTTGGTCTCATCTCAAATGAGTCTTCCATGTTTATGTTGAAGCTTTGACAAAAAAGGTGTTTTTGTTGACTTTTCAAAATGACCTATAATGTCCAAATTCATAACTTCTTTTGAGTGCATATTTTGAATTTGGGATCTGAAGATGAATTGTAGGGCATTGCATCTTCTTCAAAACAAGCTTTGGATGGGTCATTCTTGATGAAGTATGAGAAAGTTATGCTTGGTCAATGTTGAGTTGACTTTTTCTTGCAAAACCCTAATTTAGCAACTTTTGGGTTTTGATGAATTGTGAGCAACCCTTGGGGAATCCTGATCAACCCTTGATCAAATGATGAATAATACTTCAAAATGAGGATGTTGACCAAAAATCTTGAAGTTTGATTGTATGTGGGCCACAGTTGACTTTTGCCCTAGCACAGTCGATTTTCAGGCCTTTGAGCAATTGACTGAGCAAACTTCCTCTGCAAGGCTTGAAACTTGTCATGAATGATCTTGAAAACATATTAGGGCAATGGTGAGCATTTTGGATCCCTTGGACTCAAGTATCTTGATGCAACATGAAACCCTAATTTGAGGTAGACTGCCTTAGGAGAGAGTTTGTCTGGCCAACCTTTGGACTTCCTTGAGCAATTTGAGGATCTCACTTGAAATGTATTGAGAAATATGGGAGGGAAAATTTTGGGGTACAACACCTTGATTCACAATCAATAAACTTTTTTCTAAAGTAATAGATGGTGTGCTCTTTTCGTCCCATATCATCATGTTGTCCTAGCACACAACCCATAGATCCTTCAAGCACAGTAAAGTACATAATGAGAGGTCTCCCTAGAACTGGAGGTATGATTATTGGTGGTTCTTGAAGGTACTACTTAATCTTTTCGAAGGCCTCTTGACAACTTTCATCCTAATGTACATCTTGATTCTTGCACAATAATTTAAGGATGGGTTCACAGGTAGCAGTAAGATGAGAAATGAACCTGGCTATGTAATTCAACCTTTCAAGGAACCCACGTACTTCCTTTTCATTTTTAGGTGCCGGCATATCCTATATTTCTCTTACCTTGTATGGATCTACTTCAATCCCTCGCTGACTTATGATAAAACCAAGTAACTTGCCCGACCGAACCCCAAAGGTGCACTTATTGGGATTGAGCCTTAACCTAAACTTTTGTAGACGATCAAACAACTTCTGCAAATGGACCAGTTGTTCTTCCTCAATTTGCGATTTTGCAATCATATCATCCACATACACCTTGATCTCTTTATCAATCATGTCGTGAAAGAAAGTCACCATAGCATGCTGATATGTTGCACCAGTATTTTTTAGGCCAAAAGGCATGAACCTATAGAAAAAGGTACCCCAAGGAGTTGTGAAAGCTATTTTATCCATGTGTTTAGGAGCCATCTTTATCTGATTGTAACCCGAGAATCAATCCATGAAGTAGAACACTGAAGACTGAGCAGTATTATCAACCAATACATCAATATGAGGCAACGAGAAATCATCCTTTGGGCTTGCTCTATTCAAGTATCGGTAGTCAACACACATACGTACCTTACCATCTTTCTTAGGTATAGTCACAATGTTATCAATCCAAGGTGGATATTTTATCACAGATAAGAAACTCGCATCTAGTTGTTTCTGAACTTCTTCTTTGATCTTCAAAGCCATGTCGGGTCTGGTCCTTCTCGGCTTCCGCTTTACAGAGGACATTCTGGCTTGAGGGGAAATCTGTGCATCACTATATCAGTATCTAAAATAGGCATGTCTTCATACAACCAAGAAAAGATGTCACCATACTCTCGAAGCAACTCAATCAACCCCTTCTTTTCTTCACTTTGCAAGGGAGCACATATCTTGACTTCTCTCTTTACCTCTTCAGTATCGAGATTGGTAACTTCTGTTTTTTCCTGATATGGTTGGATGACCTTCTCTTCCTGTCTCAAGAGTTTTGCTAGTTATTCAGGGACTTCACAATCTTCACAACTATCCTTGTTAGCATGGTCAACTGAATTCTCAAGGATATTAGGAACCATAGCATTGTCATTTTCGATGGAGTTCGAGATGGATCTGCATGATTGATGATTTTATATTTTATTTTAGAAAGTGCAAGAAAATATTTAGAATATGAAAAGAAAAGCATTTCCATTTTATTTTGAAGAGTAAAAGTAAAAGAAAAAACATGGAATAAAATTGTATACGAAAGTGCAATTTTCATTCAATTTTAAATGGAGATAGAAATATAAGTCGCCCCTTCTACAAGCTATCTCTATGCCTTGGGCAGGACATATGAATTAATGGAAACATAAAATTACACATCAAGGAAAACAACTTCAGGGATGTCCACGACAGTCTAATTGCTGAGCTCCTGGTTCGGTCCAACCTGATAGATAAATCTGGAAACATCTTCATCATCACCTTCATCATCTGTTACGAGCACTTGCCCTTCTTTGCTTTTACTGACACTGATGAACACTTCAGAAATTGGGAGAACCTGCTTTCCTTTGAGAGGAACCAAACTAACTTGCATAGAGGACGATGACTTATACCCAAGACCACAATGTTCTTTCTTCTCATGTACTTCAATCAATTTTCCCCAACCATCATGGGGAGGTCTAGCTTCCATGAGGGCTTTGGCATCATTCAAAGAGGCCATGGGTGCTTCAGACTTTTTACATTCTATGACGGGGAACTTGTCGACAAAAACAATCTCCTAAGCTTGAAAGGGCAACTCTTGCACCTCACCTTCCACTTCCACATAATGGTAGGTTGTCGGATTTTTAATAACCACATCTCATTCTCCACAAACAACAATAACTTTGTCATTTACAATGAACTTCAGTAATTGATGAAGAGTATATGTCACAGCTCCTGCTACATGGATCCATGGGCGACCCAAAAGGCAAGTATAAGATGGATGAATGTCCATAACATAGAATGACAAATAGAAAGTGTGGGGGACCAATCTTTACAGGCAAATCCACTTCTAACTCCATATATCTCCTTGAACCATTAAATGCTCGAACACTCAGGGTGGAAGTCCTCATCATTACCCCATCCATATTTAGCTTAAACAGAGTAGCCTTAGGCATCACATTGAGTGAAGAACCTCTATCTACCAAAACTCAAGATAAAACCATATCCAAACACTTCATGGAAATGTGCAGCGCTTTTTTGTGGGCTCTGCCTTCAACTAGGAGCTCATCATCACAGAAGCCCAAACAATTTCACACAGTAATATTGGTTACGATCCCTTCAAGCTGGGCCATAGAAATGTCTTGACTAACATGGAAAGAACACAAAATCTTCAGTAAGGCATTACAGTGGGTCTCTGAACACAAGAGGAGAAACAAGATGGAGATCTTGGACAACATCTATTTAAGTTGATCCACTACTTTGTAATCACTTTGCTTAAGAATCCTCAAAAGTTGCTCCACTTCTTGTCCTACTGAAGGTTCAGGCTGGTTTCAATCACTTGCTTGCCCCTAGCCTTGGCTAGAGCATCACTATTAGTTTTTTTTTGGAAGCGGTGGTGGGGGAGAAAAGATCCTGCCACTACGAGTCATGTTACTGGTTCCTGCAATATTGGTAATACTCTTGTCAGCTACCGAGGGACACTCATATTTCTTCCCAAGAATATATACCACATTGTACTCCAACGAAACTGCTTTTGAGTTGTTATATAGAGGAGGAATAGGAGTTTGAGTTGTCATGTGGGTAACTGTAGCTTGAATCATTAATGGGGTATTAGGAGCTTGAATTGTCAATGGGGTACCTAGTGTTGCCGAGATGCTTCTCGGATAATAAGGAATTTCTAAGACATCAATCTCTTCTTCTGGAAATATCTTCTCTACCTGTAGGACACCTTCATCCATTAGTTGTTGGATAGCCGTCTTCAAACTAGTACACTCTTCTGGTTTAGAGGAACATGTTAAGAAAAAATCATTGAGTTCCTGCAACACCTCATGCTCCAAGAAATGTTCTCTAACAGTCCCTAATGACATCTTGATCTCATTATCCTTAGTTACTAGAGTTTGTTCACTACTTTCTTCAATAGCATTGACCACTGTCCTTGGGTGAGAAGGCATGGGATTATTCTGAGTATTGGGACCAACAGGATTGAAATTTATGGCCTTTGCATCGAGGAGGTCTTGAACTTTACATTCAAATGCTCTACAATTCTCAATCATGTGGTCCGGGGCTCCAGAATGAAATTCACAATGAGCATTAATGTCATACCCCCTGGGGAGAGGATTAGGTGGTGGACCAATTTCATGCAGTTGAACCAATTGATTGGCAAGTAACTCAGGGAGAAGTTGAGCATATGACATAGGAATGGGATCAAATCTTCTTTTGGGCGCTCTCTGTCTTTGTATAGCTCTCGGACCTTGAGGTTGCTGATTTTGTTGTTGATAATTCAGAGGTGGTGCAAATTGTTGTTGTGGAAGATATTGTGGTTGGGGAGCGAAAGGCCGTTGTTGGGCCATCCAGGGTGCTGGAGTTGTAGCAGCATACACTTGAGGAACATGTTGATTAGGAATAGCAGCAGGTGTTGGGAAATAAGGAAATTGAACTGGAGGATATATAGGAGATTTTCCTTGGTTTATTGTGACAACACTAGTATCACCCTCTTTCTTCTTGACGAAACCATAAAACAGCTTCCTACCAATGCCAGTATTATTGTTGGTATTGTTAGGGATGCCTTGGACTGTCCCAGCCTTAATACAAGTTTCAACATGTTCTCCAATAATGACCATATCAGAGAAAGAAGTAGAGGTACTACTGAGCATGTGTTGTAGATAAGGACCTTATAGAGTACCCATAAACAAATCAATTAGTTCATGATCCAAGAGAGGAGGTTGGACCCTTGCAGCCAGTTCACGCCATCTTTAGGTGTACTCTTTAAATGACTCTTCAGATTTTTGTATCATCCCTTGAAGCTGAGTGTGGCTAGGAGCCGTGGCAGTATTATAATGGTAATGTTTCAAAAAGTACTAACATGAGTTATTTCTAGTTGCATATACCAGTCCATCAGTGCCCCGGGAAAGCTATCATGGAAGAAGTGCATGAGTAACAGTTCATTTTCAGAATAGGATGCCATCTTGTGATGGTAGGAACGGAGATGAGTCTCCGGGAAAGAGGTGCCTTTATATTTTTCAAAATAAGGAACCTTGAATTTGGGAGGGATAACTACCCAGGCACGAGACACATTGCAGTAGTATTGAATCTCGAAGTCTTGATACCCTCCATGGTTTTGAGACACTCTTCAACATCATGGTACATATTTGCAGTTTCAGTAACTCCAACAGTGAGATTCACGTGGGGCTCATCAAGATCAATGACGTTGTGATGATCATCAACATCTTTCCGAGGAACTCCAGTAGGGGTCTCAACATTTGCATTATCATTCCTTTCATTTTCAGAAGTGGAAGGGGCAGCAGTAGCAAGCTTGGCAACACTTTGATGTAGCTCTTCTTGACCCTTGATAACAACACGAAGGGTTTCCATGAGCTAATCCATGTGAGTGCCCATGGTGTCCATATCTCTACGGAGAGCATTCTGATTTTATTTGAAAATATCCATAAGTCTTCACTGATTGCTTCTTGTACGATAGGGATGTGGAGAAGTCGTCTTTGCGGTTTACTTAAGTATTTTGGAAAAGGGACCCCAATAAGTTTTTATGGTGAATAGTGAATGCATGATAGTATGAATGAATGTTTTATCTTCATTTCCAAGGAAATCCAAAGACTCGTCTATCTTTTAAAAAATTTGTTTTCATTTTTGAAGAGCTCGACCAACGAGAATTGTCTTTGGAATTCCTTAGATATGAGATGTATATACATGATGTTATGATGTCATGGTATGTTATGGCACGATATTTCAGCTCCACATATTCTGGATAACCACTGTGTAATCCTTTGCATAAACTGAAAGTAACAGGATCAAAAGTCCTACGTCCTAGGCATGGAGTCAATCTAACCACCCATAAGGTGTGTACTAGGGGTTTATCACTTACCGAACAAGGTTCTAGGGAAATCTCAGAGTTTACGCTCTTCCTTTGTATATTACCGACATCCCAATTACTCGGTAATCAGTAATATTCGTAGGAAAAACTCATTCGAGTGCAGCATCACATGACAACTATTTCGGGATTACTCCGTTATAGTCTCTTCACTACACCTAAAAAGGCCAGAAGGGATTAATGGTTCTACGACCCTCAGCTTCTCTGGTTCCCAGGTCGAAAGAAACAATGTCTTCCCGATTACTCGATAAACAACGCTACATTCAAGGAGACCTCCACTGAGTGGGGGATTTCATGCCTCCTGCTTTGGGATTACTCCCTCAAAGTTAGCATGACTATACCGCCCGTCCTAATCCTAAGTGTAACCCAAGTCCGGGTATAGGACTTATCAAATGTAATCACCCAACCCAACATCACAAAAGAAACATCATATCCAGAATATGTGATTAGCAACAATATAATGCAATATATACAAAAGAAGAAAAAAATCAATAAATAAAGTGGTAAAGTAAATAAAATAAATAAATGAGCACCCAAAGAAACAAATAAAAAAAACTAGGATATATTTGCAAAAGGTATTCCCCAGCAGATTCTCCAACTGAAGCTACCGTCAAAAAACACAGAGCCGCCACCAAACATTATTTATCCTGAAGGAAGGGGAAATATCGATAAAACCACAAGAGGATGGATAAGATGGTCTTGAGACAAAGAGAAAGGGTAAGGAAGTGGATTATACAAGGGGAAGGTATTATCACCCCTCACATCCATTGTACTCAATGGGATCCATTTTGTTTGTTCGCTTCTAAGGGTGTGTTTATCTATAACTATACTTGCTAAGAGGAAAGAAATGGTTTTTTATTAGTGCATTCGTGAGGGTCTCACAATCCTTTGCCTACGTATCCAGTGAAGGAATCAGAACATTGTAGTTCCTCTATAAAATGTTGGTTTGTTGGTGTTTTTTAGTGGGCAAAGATAATGCACGCATTCTAGCAATAGGCACGGCCTGTATCGCGGTAGAATAGAGATAACATGCCCTTTTAGGGAGTTTTCATTGGTCGAGTGTTTTGCAAGTTTTAAAATGGGTTTGAATAAGGATTAAATGTTTTTGTATTTTTGCTTTGTGAATGAGAAGTTTTAATTACAAGAGAAAAAAAGGTTTAAGAGGGAGACTAGAAAAACCCTAATGTTGACATGCATGGGTTCTAACCTGAGGTCTAATTGGTTCGCATCTTAAAGAATAGGAAACTATCATCCTAAGGGAGAATGTTATAATCATAAAGTAAAAGGAGACAATGTTTGTCAAGAGTAATCATGCATGGTGATCATGGTAAAAGTGAGGACAAACTGAGTAGTATCATGAAAGGCGTAAATGGAGTGCTTGGTGTATGGGAATTGAATCGGGTTATGATTAACCAAGGGGTGCACTTGATTAATCTCGTGGGAGTAAGTGTTCTACCCTCAACCATGAGACCCTTTGTGCATGGAAACACTTGGTATATGGACCGAAGTGATTGATTCGGGTTATGGTTAACAAAGGGCAAGACTTGATTAAACTCGTGAGAATGGCCATGTCCAAACTCTACTATGAGACCCTTTAAGATGATGCTTGGTATGTAAACCAATGGGAGATAAGTTGCTTCAATGTATAAGATTAAAATAAAAATCCCATACAAGGTGTCCATATGCATGCTCCTAGAAAGTGGGACTATCATGACACTAGTATTCTAAACAATCAATTGAAACAATCGATCGAATAGTTGTCGTTGTAGAAAAGAATAGGACCAAACTATGAAATATGTGCAAGTGTGCATTTATAAGTGGATACCTTTTCATTGATGATGAGCCCAAGAGGATGCCAAGTGATTTAATTGAATAAAATATGCATAATTAGCAATTTAAACATATAAAGAAAATATCAAAGAAACAAAATTCTAAATTATTACAAACCATATGGGGATGGGGGTACAGGTTTATGAATGGGGGGATGCGTCGAATCGAAAGTTCAATTAAAATTCTAGTTAAACAAACAATATAACTAAATTAAAAATTAATTTAAATACCTAGCTAATTAAACTATCTATTTAATAATAAAATTAACTAAATAAATAATATAAAAATAATAATATTTTCTGATTTAATTATTCATTTTAACAAAATATTTTTGTATTATATATTTTTTATGATTTCTAAGTAAAGAAAAGACCAAAAGAAAATTAAACTAATTCTAAACATATTTTTGTGATTTTTAAGTAAAGAAAGTATTAAAAGAAAATTAAAACTAAATCTATACATTTTTTTTGTATTTTTAATAAAGAAAATATTAATAGAAAATTAAAATTTAATTCTAAATATATATTTTGTATTTTTAATATTTGATAAAAATAATTAAAACAGAACAAAAGAAAACAATATGTTTGAAAAGAAATGGGCCCGAAATAACAGCAAATAGGGGGTGCAGAAATGATGTGGGTATCCAGGCCTAAAAGAGTGTTCACTGATCCGTTGTGTGGGGCTCCTCAAGGTCCACCATGGGTAAGCTTGGTTGGGAGCATCAAATTTTGATCACACAAATGCTAGCGAAGATGCATGGTAAGCTTGATGGAGCGAGTTGCATGGAATCATAGAGCAATAGTTGAACATGTGGTGACAAATGTCACCACCGTGTTAGGCCATAATCCATTGTTATTATTCAAAACAATAAAAAAAATCAATTTTAATCCTAAAAAAAACAAAACTCTCTCTCTCTCTCAGTCACTTACGCTCTACTCTCTCCTCTCTTTGAGTTGTTCCTCTTCCCTCTCTAAACAAAAACAACAGAATAAAATGTCTAACCCTACTTAGGATCAAACATGGTGGCCCTCAAGAACAACGACGGCAAGGCAAGATGAACATGTGGTGGTGATGATGAACACTACGGCAGCTCCGATGAAGATCGACCGCGGCGCCGCCGTGGATAGCTCCAACCATTATTTTTTTTGCATATTCTGAATCGTCTCTCCCTCTTCTCTAATCTGGAACTTGATCTTACAGGGGATCAAAGATCTGGCATAGATCTTAAAAAGGGTTTGGAAACCCTAGTTTTCAATTATTCATGAAAATGATGATGATGCTGGTGAATGCAAATTGATGATGAAAAAAGGAAAAGAGGAAAAGAAACAGAGCCTCGTGCTCCACGGACCGCTTATGACTCATTACCTTTTATCAGCGATTTCACAGTGAGATCTTTCTTTTTTTCACTCTGTTTGCGATTTCAAAGCTTTTCCTTTTCTCTTTCTCGGGTTTTCTGAAGGGTTTTTACTGTTAGTGAAAATGATGATGATTAGGGTTTGATGGTTTTTGATAGCTTACTGCGTTTTTGTATTTGTGAGAAAACTTTTGGCTTCTTTGAAGGGTTTGTAAAAATGGAGGATGATGATGCTTAGGGTTTTGGTTTTTTCTGTATTTGGATGTGATGATGATGATAACTTGTGTTTTTTGTGTTTGTGGCTACTGCTATTGTGATACGGTGGGAAGAACTAACTGTTTTTTGGTTGGTTTGCATTTGTTTTCGCAAAATGTCGCGGTAAGAAAGAGTCGCCACCAAATTTTATTTTATCCAACAAGGAAAGGAAAAAAGCACAGAAAAATTCCTTTTTTGAGATATTTCTCGGGTTCGGGGGGTAGATTATAGAAAGGGAAGGTATTAGCACCCTTTCTATCCGTGGTTATCCACAGGCTCTTAGGTGCTTGCTCAATTGTTTTCAAAATTGCTTTCTTTGTGCTTGTGGGTTTGAAAAAGTTTTTGTTTTGAAACTTCGATTTAATTCTTGCTTTTGTCCTCAAGAGTGTATGAAGTGTTTTTGAAAACTTTGTTCGAAAAGGAGTGTAAGTGTGAAAAGTTTTTGTTTTTTGAAAGAGCAAGTATCTAAGAACCATCTACCTACTTGAAAAAAGGAATCGTTCTATGCTAATTTCCTTTAGACAATGCTCCCACTATTGATGAGTAGGTAGCACCGTCGTTGGAGTTTAATGGTCAATTCGAATGAGGGACTTACGGTCACCAAAGCAATGTTAGGATGCCTTAGCGGTAACCCTAATGTCTTAGATCATTTGTTTGAGGCAACAATATCCGAGGCAACCGTTTCGAGGCGACTATGATCTTTTAGACAAGAGGGCGACATCTAAAGTGACCTATACTCAATGACCGTGTACGAAGGCAACCAAGTGGGGTGTACCCTAAGAGTGTGCATGTGCGAGTGTGTCGTTTTCAGATATTTTATCTTTTGTACATGTTAAGGGTGATCTAAGTTGATTTTAGGTTAAAACATTCAATCTTGTCATGCAACCCTATTATCAAACATCTAACAATTATAATTTGCGGAAATAAAATGCGGAAATTAAATTACAAGGCATCGGGTATTTACATCGCCAAAGACAAACCCTTTTGAAAAATAAAATAAAGCGATAAAAGATAATTAAAAGTTCTATTAACTATTACAATCCGGAAGCAAGTACATTATTGGATAAAGAAAGTAAATCGCGATGCAAAATTACGTCGGACGCATGATTAGGGTTTTGACCCTTTTGGTTAAAGAAAATATATTTTTGGTTTTTTGGTGTATTTTATTTTAAGAAAGAAATAACCTAAATTAATCACTAAATTAAATTAATTAATAAATTTTTTTTGAGCTTTGATTATTTTAAGAAAGAAAAAATAAAATTAATTGAATTAGTAATTAACACCTAATTAAATCTAATTAATTTTAATTATTTGCAAAATAATCAAAACTATTCTAGAATTAAAACCTAAATTAATTAATTAGTATTTATTAATAAAAATAAAAGTTGAAATTTGATTGAATAAAAATATTTTTGGTGATTTTATTTAATAAAGGAGGAATTTTGTGATTGGTTAGTAAATTAAATAAAAATAATAAAACAATTAAAATAAAATAAGTAAATAGAAGAGGGGAGTATGGGCCTGAATTTTATGGTATTGATAGCAATTGGAAGGCCCATTAGTGGCTGGCCTTTGTTGACTTTCTGGAATCCAATAGGCACGCGTGGACTTGGACTATGGTGGACATCCACTCCTGGATCACCAGATATGGCCTTTGGCCATCTGGCTATTGCATGGACGAGGACACACGGTGTTCTGCAAGCTTATGTGCACATGGGAGTACCTGAAGAGAAAAAATATTGAAGAAGTGGGGGACCTGGGATTCGAACCCAGGTCCTGAAGGATAATGCACGCTTGCCTTGCCACTACGCTATGTTGGTCTGTTTGTTAATATAATGCAAAGAAAACATAATATAATAAAAACAAATCATATGCCAGCAAAACAAAAAAAATGCGCGCTGTTTTTTGAATGGACCTATGGGAGAACGACAGCTCATCGTCTCCTACCTCCAAAACCTGCAAATATTACCTGCGGATTTTTGTCCGCAGCTAAAAGCGCGGCATCATTCAAAAATCCTCCTCAGGCCTTGAAAATAGAATCCAAGACTAGGGTTGAGTTCATCTCAATCCCCTAAACGCAACCATGTCCATCTTGTAGCTTAATTTCACCTGAAAAGAAAACCCCCAAAAACATTCAAGAAACCCTAGCTATGGTGTCTTGCATTACAGGTTAGATAAACGAAATCAAATGATGCCAAAAGTTTACAAATAATGTGAGAATTACAAATATGCAGTTATTTCATTCAATGGATGCAAGAATGGTGAGTTTCGATTTCAAGAACAGAGCTGGGTTTCGTGACACTTACAGCGTGTTTGGACGTCTGAAAAAGCTTGCTTTGGATCCAGGTTGAAATTCTGGCTGCAGATACTCAATGTCACATTCAATGTTATGACACCATATCTGACTTTCTATAAGACAGTAAATACAAAAACAGTAAAGAACACAGTCAATTGTTTACCCAGTTCAGTGTGCAACAACACCTACTCTGGGGGCTACCAAGCCAGGGAGGAAATCCACTATAAGAGATATTAATTCAGGAATAAACCAACCAGTTTATCTCCTTCACTTAAGACCTACCCAATGCAACTTCAATCTAAGTACAACTTAAACCTGAGTTCCTACTCACTCCCCCTCAATCACAGCAGTGATACATAAAACAATTTGACTAATGAATTGTTGAAGACACTCTTCAAAACATACACTTGATTATGCTTCACAGCTTTTTAATCAAGCAACACAAACACTCTTGCTTCACAGCTTTGAGTGATACACAAACCTAACTTGACTTTGCTTCACAGCTTTAGTCAAGAGACATACAAACACTCTTGCTTCAAAGCTTTGATTGTTACACAACCCTTACAATTAAAACCTATTCCAAGTCACTTATCACAATGATAATTGCTTGGATTACAATAGTAAAAACTATACAGCTTCTAAATGATCTTCTGTCAAAAAGGGATTGCATTCAAAACAGCAGCCCTGTTGAATATATAGCAGCTGCAACTTCAGTTAGGGTTTCCACAAAAAGATAGGGTTAATTTCGTTTGTCCTTAAGACTAGGTCACAGGACTTTATCAACCAGGTTGGGGTTGAGCTAGGATAACCCAAAGAAAACGCAGGATTCTGTTCTGGAAAGACTGAGTCATTTTCCTGAAAAAACTCAGAATTAACCAAACTGCATACCTGTTAGTTCAGAACAGGATGTCTTAACATCTGTTATGACATCTGAAAACCTGTCTACTGATTTAGGTAAATGTGATCATTTTGCAAAATGCTCAGATACACACTCATAAACATCAGCACCTGTATGACAATATTTTTCTGCAAAGGTACCTAATAAATCTGTACCTAATAAACTAGAATGTTATGACATCAGTCATGACATTCGTACACCTGGTTTTACCAAAAATGCATGCCAATACATAAACAACTACAAACTCCCCCTTTGGCAGATTTTTGGCTAAAGCCCCTAAGCAATCAGAGATAGATAGCAGCAGAATAAATATGACTGCAGAAAAATAGAATGTCTAATAAAGTACCAAAATATATCTCCCCCTCTTTAGCCAAAAATACATGTTCTTAAAGATTATACAGTCATCCAGAAAAAGTAACACAACAAGACAAAAAAAAACTGAACACACTTTGCAAACTCCACCAGGGACCAGCAAAACCACCAACCTTTAAGCACTATCATCAGACTCAGAGGAGCTAGTTTCTTCAGTATTGAGATGACCTTCAGCTTCTACACCCTCTTCCCTTCTGTTTCCTTCAGCTTCCTCCTTTTCTAACCTGGCAATTAGGTTTTCTAGGGTCTTTTTCCTAGCTTCCAGTTCTTTGCAGGTCTCTTTTAATACAGCAATAACATCAGATGTTTTGGACTGGGTCTTCACAGACGATGTCTCAGCTGATGTTATGACAATATCAGGAGCATGAGATCCCTGAAACAGTTTGTAGTGCAACCCAAGGGCATGAGCTCTTTTGCAAGCAGTATCTCTTGCCACCAGGATATCAGGGTATTATGCAAGGATAATTCCACAAAGGAGGGAGGGAAAGGCAATTGGTCCTTTGACAGCATAACTACCAGCATGTTTTAAAGTTTGTTCAAAAATATACCTGCCATAGTCAAAAGCAGTCTTGGTTCCCACAGCATAAATAAATCTCCCCAATCCTGTGGAGATAGTTGATTTATGGTTTGTAGGGACCCATTTGGTTGCACCAATCTTGTGCAGGATGGCAAATTTCATGCTAAGTTTGCTGGCATTCAGCTTGCCTTTCAAGGGCCAGCACTTCACTTGCCTTGCTGTGATGGTTTGACAAACTTCATTGTCAGTGACTTCCAGATCAGGACAATCCTCATTTGATCTTCCAAGAAATTTGTTAATTTCTGATGGAGAGAAATTAACCCTTCTTCCTCTAACAAAAACACTTTCAAAGTCAGCTGACCTTCCATCAGCACACTCATTAGACAAGTTAACAATGAACTCCTTGACCAGATTTTCATAACACTTGGTAAATTTTACCACTGTCTTCTTCAGTCCAGCATTCTTAATCAGGTCCATGATGTCCTTGCACTCCATGGCATCATTGTTTAGCTCTCTTTCTAAAGCTATTCTCTTCAAGCAAACATACTTCCATCTGTTTGCATTGTCAGGATGATGAAAAGAGATGTTGTCTGTTGGGACTTCAGGAACTCTAGCAATTTTGCTGGAGGGGAGCTTCCTTCTGATAGGAATTTCTTCAGCATCAATCTCAAACTCTGATTCCTCATCAGAATCAGAAGATTCAGGTTCTTTTCTCTTCTTTGTAATTGGTTGTCTATCAGTATGCACCTGGGCTTTCACCTTCCCTTTGGACTGAACAGTTTTCACAGATTCTACCCCAGCCATGCCTTCAGCCTTGGATTTCTTATTAGCAGGTTTATCTTTTGTCAAACATTTCCCAGCATTCTGATTATTCTTCCTTTTCATCATTCTCCTAGCTATTCTAGGGTTTACATTGGCAATCAGATCATTGTCTGAGTATTCCTCATCCACATCAATGATAGGTGGATCAGCAGTCTTTTCTGAAGGGTTCTGAATGTTGTCATTTTGTGTCATAACATTCTCAGAGACATCCACATTTGGGCTTCCTGATTGATTTAAAGGGACAGAAATCCCCGGTACAGATTGGTTTCCGCTTAGAATACTTGTCACTAGCCTAGAAATTGCTTGATGAACTTGAACTGATCCTTATCTATTTGATACAGAAGAAGAAGGATGAGAAGGATTACCAGAGGCAGCAGCTTGAGCTCTTCCTGCATGTCTAGTTCTCAGCTTTTTGACTTTGGCGGGGTCAGTAGCCATCTCTCTGAGAGGAGTGATCTCAAGAACTTCAGATTCTATGCATGTGGTGATTGCTCGAGAGTCTTGGTCAGATGATGAAGATGATGAAGATGAAGAGGTCGCCTTGGTTGAAGATGATGTTTGAGACATTTTGATTGACTTAGAGCACCAGTAGCAATTTGAGAAAAAACTTTGATTGAGAGAAGGGAACAGGTTGCAAAGTCGAGAGAGGTAGGAGGAAAAAGAGAGTCTTTTCAACTTCTTAAAGATTTTGAAAGAATTGGGAAAACATATGATTAACCCACTAAAAATAGACTTAACAAAATTAATTCCTTCAACCCTTGTTTTAAGCAAAATTAATTGCTATAATTTCTAATGTTGGCAAATACCCAACCTACCCCTCAAGTTTTCAAGTTTATTTCCAACAAGAGCCTTGGTAGAAGAATCAGTCAGCTGAATCTTAATGATACCATGTTCAAGTTTAATTGACTTCTTCTCTACAAAGTCAATGTGCTTGGTCCTGATATGCTGAATAGGGTTCATGGAAATATTGATTGTATTCAGATTGTCACAATACAATGTCACAACATCTTGTGAGACATTACACTTAGTGAGCATCTGTTTTGTCCAGATATTTTGAGAACAGTTACTACCAGCTGCAACCATTTCAGCACAGAGTTGGGAAGGCATTCTTTTGACATGAATCATAGCTCTGGCAGATTCCTGTATGTTCCTGTTTTTCTTTTTGTCAACTATATTTTGATGATGAGTTATAGGAGAAGAGACTTCATGACTCATTTTTTTTGGGAAACAGAATTTATTAGACTTGTTGTTTCCAAATTCTTTGTCATGATTACTTCTGGTTCTGACAACACATCCTTCTTCAAGTTTATTCATCACATCACAGACATGTCTCTTTTTACCAAGCCTTTCAATTTGAAGTTCACCACAAACCCTTCTTTTATCAATCTGTAGTCTTGGAGTCCTTCTGACTGCTTCCATGGAGATAGCTCTTTTCATTCTTCTTAGGTGAAGATGACCAAGCTTATGGTGCCACAGTTTCATCTCTTTTTCTTCTTTGGTAATTGGACATATATTGGAGTTATTAGTGTTCTCAGGCTGCCACAGGTAACAGTTATCTTTGGATCTGATTCCTTTCATTACAACTTCTAGTTATTCATTAATTACTAGACATTCAGATTTTGAGAAGTTGACCTTGAATCCTAGATCACATAATTGACTGATACTAATGAGATTAGCAGTCATCCCTTTTACCAGCAGGACTTCACTCAGACTTGGAACTTCAGGGCAGTCCAAATTACCAACTCCTTTGATTTCACCTTTAGCACCATCTCCAAAGGTCACATAACTAGTGTTGTGAGGTTTAACATGATTGAGAATGTTCTTTATTCCAGTCATGTGTTTAGAACACCCACTGTCAAAGTACCAGCCTTCCTTTACAAACACTCTCAGGGAAGTATGGGCTATCAGGGCAATAGCCTTTTTCTTCCATTGAGGAGTATGTGGTACCTTTTTAGACTTAGGTTTGACACCTGAGTTTTGATTGGGGTATCCATGCAATCTGAAGCAGAAGGGCTTTATGTGGCCATATCTCCCACAATGATGACATCTCCATCGTTGGTACCTTTTCTTCATATATCTCTGTTTCTGATGTTGAGAGTTGTGTTGAGACATCTGCTTTGACATTTGTTTAACAGGCCTGATCTTCTTGTCTGTACTAGATTTCTTGGCTTCCACAAATCCTATTCCAGATTTGTTTCCCACATTTTGTCCAACTTGAAGAATCTCTTCCAATTTATCTGTTCCATTAGTCAGCATCTTGACAGATTTGGTCATTTGGTTCAGTTGTGAGTTCAGCAATTGAACTTCCCCTTCTAGATGACTTATAGTTTCAAGATCTGCCCTTTTTTCAGCCTCCAGCTTTATGATGAGTTTTGCTTGTTTCTCATTCTGCACACAGACTTCAGCACTTCTGATACACAATTTCTTGTAGGTATCAGCCAGTTCTTCAAATGTCACTTCTGCATCACTAGTGTCACTTTCAGAGGTACAAACACTAGTTAGAGCAGTAACTAGTTTGGCAGATTCTTCTTCAGAATTACTTTCTGAATCACAGTCAGACCAAGTAACAGTCATTCCTTTCTTTTGTTTCTTAAGAAAGGTAGGACATTCAGCTCGAATATGCCCATATCCTTCACAGCCATGGCATTGAATACCTCTGCCTTGATTTCCCTTCTCTTCTGACCTTGGTCTTCTGCTGGAACTGTCAATGTCAGAGGGAATGTTATGAACATTAGACCTTGACTTTGGATCTATTCTTTTGATGAGTTTGTTGAACTGTCTTCCAAGCATGGCTACAGCTTCTGAAATATTTTCTTCTTCATCCTCCTTGTTTTCAACATCAGTGTTGGATACAAGTGCTATGCTCTTGTTCTTCTTGTCACCATTTTTAGTGATCCCCATCTCAAAAGTCTGAAGAGACCCAATTAGTTCATCCACTTTCAACTTGCTGATGTCCTGGGCTTCCTCTATGGCAGTTACCTTCATTGCAAATCTTTTAGGCAAGGATCTGAGAATCTTTCTCACCAATTTTTCTTCAGCCATTTTTTCTCCCAGTGCTCCTGAGGTGTTGGCAATCTCCAAGATGTTCATGTGAAAGTCATGAATGGTTTCATCTTCCATCATTTTTAGATTCTCAAACTTGGTAGTCAACATCTGAAGCCTTGACATTTTTACTTTGGAAGTGCCCTCATGGGTAGTTTTGAGAGTGTCCCAAACTTCCTTGGCCAGTTCATATTGATGTACTAGTCTGAAAATGTTTCTATCAATTCCATTGAACAAGGCATTTAAGGCTTTGGAATTTCCCAGGGCTAACTCATCTTCTTCTTTACTCCAATCTTCCTCAGGCTTCAAACTGATTGTCCCATCTTTCTCAGTTATGGTGGGATGGATCCATCCTTTGTCAGCAGCTCTCCAAGCCTTTTTGTCCAGAGATTTTAAGAAGGCAATCATACGAGGTTTCCAGTAGTCATAATTTGTTCCATCCAGAATGGGTGGTCTATTTCCAAAAACTCCTTCTTTGTCCATAGTGCCAGAAAGTGATATCCCTAGATCTCACCCAGTAATACAGGCAGGGTGCCTGCTCTGATGCCAATTGAAATTCTGGCTGCAGATACTCAATGTCACGTTCAATGTTATGACACCGTATCTGACTTTCTATAAGACAGTAAATACAAAAACAGTAAAGAATACAGTCAATTGTTTACCCAGTTCAGTGTGCAACAACACCTACCAAGCCAGGGAGGAAATCCACTATAAGAGATATCAATTCAGGAATAAACCAACCAGTTTATCTCCTTCACTTAAGACCTACCCAATGCAACTTCAATCTAAGTACAACTTAAACCTGAGTTCCTATTCACTCCCCCTCAATCACAGCAGTGATACATAAAACAATTTGACTAATGAATTGTTGAAGACACTCTTCAAAACATACACTTGATTATGCTTCACAGCTTTTTAATCAAGCAACACAAACACTCTTGCTTCACAGCTTTGAGTGATACACAAACCTAACTTGACTTTGCTTCACAGCTTTAGTCAAGAGACATACAAACACTCTTGCTTCAAAGCTTTGATTGTTACACAACCCTTACAATTAAAACCTATTCCAAGTCACTTATCACAATGATAATTGCTTGGATTACAATAGTAAAAACTATACAGCTTCTAAATGATCTTCTGTCAAAAAGGGATTGCATTCAAAACAGCAGCCCTGTTGAATATATAGCAGCTGCAACTTCAGTTAGGGTTTCCACAAAAAGATAGGGTTAATTCCGTTTGTCCTTAAGACTAGGTCACAGGACTTTATCAACCAGGTTGGGGTTGAGCTAGGTTAACCCAAAGAAAACGCAGGATTCTGTTCTGGAAAGACTGAGTCATTTTCCTGAAAAAACTCAGAATTAACCAAACTGCATACCTGTTAGTTCAGAACAGGATGTCTTAACATCTGTTATGACATCTGAAAACCTGTCTACTGATTTAGGTAAATGTGATCATTTTGCAAAATGCTCAGATACACACTCATAAACATCAGCACCTGTATGACAATATTTTTCTGCAAAGGTACCTAATAAATCTGTACCTAATAAACTAGAATGTTATGACATCAGTCATGACATTCGTACACTTGGTTTTACCAAAAATGCATGCCAATACATAAACAACTACACATGTAGCTTGTATGAACGCCCAGGAAGCGATTGAGATATGTCTCGGCTCTTGAAAACACCTCTAACTATGATTTTGATCTCAAGCTTTTTTGTGAATTTTTCAAATCTTGTTCTGCCTCTCTCTGCACTTGCCAACCCTGATCTCGTCTCCTTTGGCTTGCTTATGTATTGTGTAGTGTATTAGGGTAACAAATATGGTCCAAATCTTGCCTTATCAATGCTTGCATATTTGATTTTATCTCCCTTTACAAACTTGCCAATTTTGCCTAATTTCAATCTTTTTGCACATGATTTGGTGTGACTCGAATTTGATGATGATAATGATTGCAATCAAAGCCTGAAATATCAAAAAAATCTTGTGTTATCAAAGTGTTGGATTTTATATGATTTTATTTGATTTAAAATGAATAAATTCAATTAAAAATCAAATTAAATAATAAAAATGAAATATGGGCTCATGGCTGAAGCTAGTACACGTGGACAATTATGCAAGCTCAAATCAAGTGGAAAAGAATGGGCCCATTTGACAAAATTTGAAGTTTTGGGGATAGTTGACTTTTGGCAATTTTGCAAAAAAGTCCAACTTCAACAATGCATAACTTCTTCAATTTTGAACTTTTGGAGGTGTTATTGGACTTTTTAGAAAGCTTGAGAGGTCCTATAACCAACCCTTTTGGTCTCATCTCATTTTGATATTCCATGCTCAAGTTATAAGCTTTGGAAAAAAAGGTGTTTTTCTTGACTTTCAAAAATGACCTATAATGTCCAAATTTATAAATTCTTGTGAATTCATTTTTTGATCTTGGGGTATGAAGATGGATTGTATGAAATTTCATCCTATTTAAAATGAACTTTGGATGGGTCATTTCTCATAAAGTATGAGAAAGTTATGCTTGGTCAAAGTTGGGTTGACTTTTCTTACAAAACCCTAATTTAGCAACTTTTAAATCTCTATGAATTTTGAGCAATCCTTGATGAATCATGATCAACCCTTGATAAAATGATGAAATATCCTTCAAAATGAGAATGTTGACAAAAAAATCTTGAAGTTTGACTGTTTATAGGTCATAGTTGACTTTTGCCCTAGCACAGTCGATTTTTGGACCTTTGAACAATTGACTGGGAAAACTTCCTCTGCAAGGCTTGGAATTTGACATGGATGATCTTGAGATCATATTAGGACATTAGATATCACTTGAGGTCATTTGGATTCAAGGATCTTGATGCAACACAAAACCCTAATTTGGGGTAGACTGTCATAGGAGATAGCTTGTCTGACCAACTCTTGAGCAACCTTGAGCCACTTGGAGATTTTTCTTGCAATGTCTTGAGAAATATGGGATGGAAAATTTTGGGGTACAACAGCTATTTTTTGTCGATGTTGACCGTGGTTTCTGCTATTTTCTTTTTTTTTTGCTAACAATGGTTCAAAAACAGTTTTTCTAGATGCTACTATTTTTTGGTTTTCTAAACTGTCTTATGTTCATTGTTGTTTTGTGTTATTTTCTGTTTTTTGATGGGTTTGATATTGAAGAAGGTGATGAAAATAGTTTTTAAGGCCGGTGATTTTTTCAGTTTGTTTGAGCTACTGGTTTTTGTTGTTGTTGTTTTCAACTGTCCCCCCTATTTGTTTTTTTGCGCATGTTTTATATCAAGAGAAAGAGGAATTTTTGAGGGAGAGGTAACATGATTTTAAACAAATTTGTTGCCTTGTTTTTTATTATTTTTGATCCAGCTTATGGCTTGCTAGTTTGGTGCAAGTTTGGGACAGGTTTTGACAATTAATGTGCGGGTTTTTGGCTTGTTATGTTTGGACATTTTGGACAGTTTTTGACAGGTAATTTGTAGGGTTTTTTGGATGGTTATGTTTGGATAGTTTGGACAATTTTTGGGACTGTTTCAACTAGCTTTATTTTTCTGTAAAGCAAATTGTTGGCAATATTTGTTTGTTGACTTTATTTTTTGTAGTAAACTTGTTTTGAATTTCTTTTCCTTTTGTGAACCAAAACATCTTTGTGATTTGCAATTAGGACATAGCCCATGATTAAAACAATGTGATTCTGACTTGTGTGAAACAAAATTTTTGAGGGCTTAATATTTCTCAAATGTGATAATTATGATTGTATTTTCTGAACCTCTTTTTTTTGAACCAAAGTCAAACTTTTGTGATTTGCAAAATAGGAGAAATAAGCCCATGATTGAATCAAAATTCTTATTTGTTGTAAATAAAGTGTATGAGGCTTTTGAATTTGGGCTTAGCACATGATTGAAAACACCCTATGAATTTCTGATTACAAACACAAACCCTAATGATGAGATGAAAACTTTCCTTTAACAATTTGTTCATGTTTGGAATTTTCATTCAAATATTGATGGTTTGCTAACCCTTTCTCTCTTTCTTGTTTCATGAGAAATGAGGATTAGATGGAAAAGGCAAGGTTGAAAGATGAAGAGGTCGTGGCTAGCATGGAGATTGAAGCTTTGAAAAAATGAAATTTTAGTAACTTTAGGACTTAGGAATTTTTAGGTTTAAAAATGCTTCATTTGGCTGTGTTCCTTTCTTTTGTACCATATTTCAAACTTGTAAAGATGATGAGACTTGAATCATTTTTAAAGTTCACCATATTGTATGTTTGATTGTAATCTTGAAGATTATCCTTTGATGAATGAAAAGATAATAACTTGCAGTGTTTTACTTGGAAATGATTGCAATACTTGGATGAGACGAATTTGGATTCATGATGAACTTTGTTGGAAACTTTAAATGACGATCTTCAATCTTGCAAGAAATCATTTGAATAAAGATTGCAAAGCATGAATAGGATTGAATGATACTTGAATTAAGTCAATGGATGAACTCTTTTATAACAAGCTTGGATGGAAATAATAATTTTGGATCTTGAAATCCATGAATGAACTAACTTGATCTTGATGAACACTCTTTTCGTTGAGCTTTAACACTTGCATCT
The DNA here is from genome assembly GCA_948472305.1 of Vicia faba. Classification (NCBI taxonomy): domain Eukaryota; kingdom Viridiplantae; phylum Streptophyta; class Magnoliopsida; order Fabales; family Fabaceae; genus Vicia; species Vicia faba. Next base: position 1,080,834,353 of record OX451739.1, on the reverse strand, counting down.
TGTTTTCCAAGAGAACCTCATGAATGAATTCTTCTTTCTCTCATGCTTAAAACCTTACTCAAAAGATCTCTTGACTTAATAAATCCTACTTCACTTCTCAATGAAACCTTGATCACAAAATGAGTCTACAATCAACATCTCTTGTATCATGCGTCAAACTTTTGCAACTCGAACCATAACCTTTACTTTGATGAAGTCCCTCTTCACAAAACAAAACCTTAAAGGATATCCTTATGAAAAGAATAAATGAGGCTTAAAGAATTGAAGGATAATTCTCTTTGAAACAAAAACCATACTCTCACGATTAACAAAAGGGAAATAAACCCTAAATTTGGATCTTGATTGAAACCATTGATGAACTATTGAGAACATACAAGTGACAACCTTATCATCTATATTGATGGACTTAAACAACCCATACATGAAGGACGTAAAACCCTAATCCACCTGAGCAGCACAATGAACGAAGAAAATGGTTTGATGATCCTCAATAAAGAGAAAGCTTATGATGATGGAGAGGCAGAACCTTAGATGTCGAGGAAACGATGCTCAAGATAGTCACAGTATCAAAACCTTAATTCACAAGTCCACAACTCAAGAGAAAAACCATATGAGTCTACCTTTATTTTAAATGAGGGAATCTTAAACCAATGGAAAACCTAACTGGCACAACCTCTGATTCTGAACCTATGCCTTAGGAATGTATGATATGTGAATGATCTAGTGGAAATGATGTGAATGAAATGAGAAGCCTAAACCAGATAAAAGTAAAGTAGGTAGGACAAATTTGGGGTATGACAATTGCAATTAGCAAAATACGTGAGCATCCTCACACACTTTAATCAATGAAAGACGTGAGAAGCCCCATGTATTTCTATCAACATAATCGTAAGCAGCCTTACAAAGTGTGAGTAGCCTCACACACCCCCATTCCTCATCCGAGTAAGCGTCATGTGGCTCTTTGAGAGCCATGAGTTATGTTGACCATTTACTGGTCACAATACACTCACTTCCTCCATCAGTCCTAGTCAACGTTTCATCTCAGTCGGTCGTTTATCCTACTTTCAATCAAATGCCCCATTATTAACTCCTGAGGGCCCTTTAATTAGAATCAAGCATCCCTGATCATTCTACCACATTGTTAACCTACATTTCTTTCCAGTTCCTATTGGATAGTAATTTGTCATCTGACAATTAAATAAAACCCAGTTCTTGTCTGGTAGCCTATATTGATATCCGCAGCTTAAAAAAAGGGCATTGGCATTTATCAATCATTGCATCATTTCATAACACTATTATGACCATATCAAGCATACATAATATGTATCATGTATACATCAAGCATAATCATATCAAACATACATACATGTATTACATTTAATCATAAATACCCATGAAAACTGCGGAAAATATCAAGGCATGCTTACTAGCTAAGACACACTCAATTTTAAATCCGAGCTCAGCATTATCCATTCTTTGTATTATCACTATAGCTACCTCAGTTGAAAACAGGCACAATCGTCAAAGGTACCACTAACAAAATTTCACTAGGCAGCTTACCTACGATTCATATCTGTAATACGGTGGGAGAACTGACTTGGGTGTTTTGCGTTTGATCATAATTGTTGCGGATAGCAAGAGTCGCCATCGACTTTTCTTTTATCCAATGAAGGAAAGGGTGAAAAGAATAGGAAATAACTTTTGAGAATTTTCTTGAGTTCAGGGGCTAGGTTATGAAAATGGAAGGTGTTAGCACCCTTTTCATCCGTAGTTATCTACGGGCTCTTAGTTGCTAGCTCACTTTGAAATTATTTTGTTTGAAAATGTGTTTGTGATTGGTTTTTGAAAGTATTTTTAAATATTGCCTTCGTTTAGGCGAACTTTGTAATGATTCTCGTCTCTATAAGAATGCATACAAAGTGTTGACTTTTGAAAATATTTCATTTGGAAGTGTTGGTGTGTTTGGAAAATGTTTTGAAAATGGTTGTGAGCAAGAAACTATAAAAGTTCTACCTACTCAAAAAGTCTTAGTTCTTTTTCTCCTCCTTTAGATATTGTTATCTTACCATTGATCGATAAGAAGCCCTATCTTTGGATGTAAAGGAACATGCGTGGGTCATCGTAAAGTCATAGAAAGCAATGTTGTAGGATACCTTAGCAATTTGTAAGGGTCTAAAATCATTTATGAAGGCAACATTGAGGGGTCATAGAGGGACTATGATCTTGTATTTGATTGTTTTTCCTAAAGTATCCCACGTTTGCGTAACATGACTATTTTATCTTTAGGCAACAAGTGAGGTTAAACCTAGAGGTGCAAGTGGGTAAAGTGTTTGTTTTCATGCATTTTTGTCTTTGAATTAGGGTTTTGTACTTATTGATTTTACGTATTGCCATACAAACCCTAATTACTAGCATTTATCAAAAGCGATAAATTAAGAAAATGTAAAATTCTACGCTATTACATCATTTGGGGATGGGGTACAAATTTACAAATGGGGAGACAAGAAAAATTACACCTAATTACTATTACAACCATATTGAATGATGTCAAATATATATACAAGAATGTAAAGGCAATATAAAAGGAAAATGAAATTGTTTATGTTTGAGTTTTTTAGGAGGGTTTAACTTAATTAAATTAAAATGAAAATTAACTAATTAGTCTAAGTTAATTCAAGAAAACAAACTAAACCTAATTTATTTTGAGAAAAGAAATTGAATTAATCAAGAAAGCAATTTTTTAGGGTTTTATGAAAAGGTTTTTAGGGTTTGATAAACGCAAGAAATTAATTAATGAAAATTTCTAAATTTTAAGTTGATTAAATGAAAATAAAGATTTAAATAAACCTAAATCTAAATGATTTAATTAAGAAAAGAAATTAAATTTAATAAAAAGATATATTTTTGGTCTTTTTGCTCTAAAAGAAATAAAATGAAAATACTAAAATAATCTAAATAAAATATAAAATATTTTATTGGATTTTTGATTTAATAAAAATAAAAATAATAATAATAATAATAATAAAGAAAAGAAAAGAAAATATAATATAAAAGAAAGGAAAATAAAATAAAATATAAAATTCAGGGAGGTGTGAAATTGAATTAGGGTGGTTTATGAGTAAAATAGTTTTGTATTCAGGTTAGGCCCATTGTGGTTTTTGTTTGGAATAAAAAAAGAATGAGCAAATAAAAAGTATGGGTCTGCATGTTGTGGCAAGTAAACAGGGTGTAAGGAAAAGTAAAAATGATTAAGCCCGTTGAGATGAGGCCTAGGCGCGCCTGAAAGAAGCAAAAATGTTAGAAAAAATCAAAACAAAAGGTCCATGGGGTTCGAACCCAGGACCTTATAGGATAATGCCTTACGTGCGTGCTCTCTACCACTGGGGTGGCTATACATCCGTTTATCAATACAAACCATAAATATATATTTAAAAACCCATCCCAGGCATGTGTCATCTTCTTCCTCGCGCCATACCTTCTTCACCATTTTTGAATCCTGTAACTTTCTCATTTCTCAATAAAAATTAAAACTGTAAACATGAAAGTTGCTCCATTTTTCATTACGGTTCCAGAAATATAAATAACTAAAATTATAAATCAAATATGAGCACAAATTTTGAATGGTACCAAATCTAACCTAATTTTTCAGAAAGTTCAAACTTAAAAGTCTCACTACTCAAGCAATATAAATAAATTCTAAGGACATGGTCAGCTTTAGGGAAATGATGTCTATATTTTATCTTTCAAAATGGAAAGCTAAAAATGCCTATATGAAGAGATTGAAAATCAAAAAATTTACCTCATAACTGGGTTACGTGTTTCGAGTTAGAGCTTACTTCAAGATGTTTTAATGGCTTGGTTAGCTTCCTTGAACCTCCAAGGAGCTATTCCAATGGTTACTTTGAGCTGAGAGTGCTTGAACTGTTCTAGAGCAGTCCAAGTGCAGACCTTTGTTTTTGAAAATGGAGGATATTGCAAATGGTGTTATAGTTTGAAAACGGGTTTTGGGATGGCTTATATTTGAGATAGGGAAGCTTTTGAAATGGTTTGGCCAAGAAACACACGAGTGAAATGGATGTTTGATGTGTAAATTCAAAATTTGCACAACAATGGTGTTTTGAGGCAATTTCTGGCTTGAGGGAGCTTGAGGGAATTTTCAGGATTTTATATTCCTGTCTTAGATCACAAATATTATCTCTATTTATAAGCAAAAAGTTTGGATGCTTGGAGAATTCAGAAATCAAGAATCACATGTTTGTGGATTTTTGCTTGTTTTTGAAGAAAGCTTGAAAAATGTGGTTCCAATGCACAAGTACCTGGTTTATAGGGTGGCTTAGAAGCTTTAAACATGTTTATTCTGAGCATGTATGTTTTGTTGTTCATAAAAACAAGTTAGAGGCTCAAGAAGAGTGAACTTTATGATTAAAGCCACTTTTCCAAAATGGCAATGTTGCCTTTCTTCCTAAAATTGTATTAAGCATGGACAATGCATTGAATGCTTGGATTAGGGCATAAAACTTATTTTAATCATCTGACTAAAGGTATACTTAGGGGTTAATGGAATTATGGAACAATATTATGCAACATTTTTAACATTGGATCAAAAGGTTTTTCATGAAGAAATGACTTGTAATTCAAGTTTGAAACCCTAACTTCATCTCTTTGATTCTCCTAGATCAAGAGTGATCTCATTGAGTTCTTGGACATTTTGAAAATATTGGAACATTATCTACAAATTTCATGTTGGCCAATTTGAAAAAATCATCTTGGAGCTTGGTGAAAATTGACCAAGAAGTTAGGTCAAAAATATGCCTAAATTAGGTCAAATTTTCACTAAGTGTTTAAGAAAAAGTGCATAACTTTGTGAATTCATAACTCAAAATATAAACACTTCTAGAACTTGATCAGTAAACCAAATTTGTAGATCTCATCAAGATCTACAACTTTCATGTTGGAAATTTTCTTTGAATCGTCTTGCATTTTGGTGAAAATTTGACATGAAGTCATGAAAAAATAAGACAGAAAATTTTCTAAGTCTTGAAAACTTTGACTTTTCAAAATGACTTTTGACTTTCTTGATTTCTTGGTGATCAAGTTACATATTTTCACATGTATTTATGAAATGTGATCTTTGAAACTCAAATTTGATCAAAAAGTCAAAGTTTGACTTTTGGTGTATTAGTTGACTTTTCATCAATTGACTGAATTTAAACTATCAATCAATTGATCTTGAGAAACGTTTTGAGCCATGAAATTAGGTCAACATGTTGTATTTGAATCCTTGATATTGTGCTTCAAGCCATTAGATCATGTATTAGGTCAAAAATCCTTGATCAGTCAAATATAGTAAAAACCCTAATTTTGACCATTTTGCCCTTTTGGTGATTTGAACAATTTTCTTGGGAAATTGTGATACAAACTTGATCAATTGATACATATGACTTCAAAAAATTTATATTTGTCCAAAATCTGTAAGTTTGACTGTAGTTTGACCCTAGTTGACTTTTTAACCAATATAGATGATTTTAGGTCATCTTATCAATTGACTGAGCAATTTTGTGATCCAAGACTTGAAACTTAATATGAGCAATATTGAGGGTCCATAATGATCCATGAGAGTTATTTGAAGTATTAGAAGTCCAATTTTCCTTGTGCAAACTCAAACCCTATTTTGAGGTGTCAGTGTTGAGGAGATGGCTTGACTTAATCAATACTTGTGCAAGCTTGAACCATTGAAGATCTTTGTGAGAAATATCTTGAGAAAAGAGAGTGAAAATTTTGGGGTACAACAGCTGCCCATGTTCAATTAAACCTGAAGAGTTAGATTGGCGGATCCGCCATTCATGACTTGAAGGTGGAAGATGATTGAACACTAGAGTGCCCAGAAATTTGCACTTGATGATGTGTTAGTTGATTGTGTCAGGAATGTGCTTAAAGATGCCTTTGGAGAAGTGATAAAGAATTTGTCAGTGATGGGCTTACAGACTCCACCCAGAGTAACTGTTGGGAGATTTTAGAAGAAGTATCAAGATAAATCTTTGGTCGATTTATGCTGAAACAGTAGATGTCTTTTGTAATCTTTAACTGGAGAATGAATTAGTATAAATCTTTAGAGAGATTTAACTAAACTAGAGAAAGTTTCTACCAGAACGGAATCAATATAAATCATTGATCTATTTAAACTAAACCAGCAGAGGTCTTGAATAATCTTTAACTGGGGAACGAATTAGTCTAAATCTTTAGAGCAATTTAACTGAACCTGAGAAAGTGTCTACGGGAAATGAATCAGGATAAACCATTGATAGATTTAAACTAAACCAACATAGGTCTTCAATAATCTTTAACTGGAGAACGAATTAGTATAAATCTTCAGAGCGATTTAATTGAACCAGAGAAAGTGTCTACCGGAACGAAATCAGGATAAACCAATGATAGATTTAAAATGAACCAACAAAGGTCTTGAATAATCTTTAACTGGAGAACGAATCAATATAAATCTTCAAAGCGATTTAACTGAACCAGAGAAAGTTTCCACCATAATGGAATCAGGATAAACCAATGATAGATTTAAACTGAACCAACAGAGGTCTTGAATAATCATTAACTGGAGAACGAATCAGTATAAATATTCAGAGCAATTTAGTTGAACCAGAGAAAGTGTCTACCAGAACAGAATCAGGATAAACCATTGATAGATTTAAAATGAACCAGCAGAGGTATTTCGTTTTGTTGGTTGATTTTTCCTGCAAGGAAGAGGGTTAGTTGCATGCATATGTATGCATGGCGTAATGATGTTCTCAAAATAAATGAGATTATGATGTATGCATTTGTCATGTATATGCTACGATGTATGAATGTGAAACATTGAAGTGCATATTTTTTTGGGAAATAAGTCCTTGACAAATTGATGGGGAGTATTGGGAAGCTGAATCCCGAACTACTGTTCGAGATGGAGAATATGTGTATCCTTGACTTTGTTTAGAGTGTTTCGTTGGAGATAATTTTGTTTAAGTAACTTTGTAGGGATAATTTTGTTGAAGTAACTATGTGGGGATATCTCGAATCTTTAAGAAAATGTTTGTTATTGTTTTTAAACATACATTTGTTAACAGTTAATCATGTTCATGTGCATATCTTCATTTAATTTTAGTTATTGGCCATTTTTGCACTCAAAACAGAAAAAATAAAAAGTTTGCACTTTAAAGTATATTTGTATTGATGTTTTGCCTATAAATATGTGTTTTTGTACAAGGAGATAGAGATCCTAATAAGAGGAAATTGTCGAAAGAATACAAAGTGACAACAAAAATAATAGCCATATGGAAGTGATCTCATCGTGTTCCAACTCCGCTATTCCCCCTATGTCTTTGAAAATCATCTTAGGCCATTGAAAGAAGTTGATTGAATTGATCTTACCACCAAGAACTTGGACTTTGGTAATAAATCTAGTTGTAGTGATTTCCACGGGACATAGTCATACGCTTTAGTCCTTAACTTTTGCCTGGACCGCCCTTTCGGGTTTTCAGTCCACCAGGATACCCTTTTTTGTCCAAGCCGCCCTTTCGGGTTTTCAACTTACTGAGTGTACAATATTTTGTATATGTCCCTTAATTTTTTTCCCGGACCTCTTTGTTTCGCCGGGATGCCCTTGTTTTTACCTAGGTATTTCAACCTAGCGGGTCATTTTTATGCGTAGTATTTTTTGACTATGTTCGTGTTCATAGGATACGGGAAATCTTCGTCATCCATAGTAGTTAGCATCATGGCACCGCCAGAGAATACTTTCTTAACCACAAATGGCCCTTTGTTAGTGGGGGTCCATTTGCCCCTGGGATCTCCTTGAGAAAGAATGATGCGGTTTATTACCAAGTCGCCAGTCTGATACACTCGAGGCTTGATCTTTTTGTTGAAAGCTTTGATCATACGCTTTTGATATACTTGACCATGACAAATAGCAACCAGTCTCTTTTCATCAATCAAGTTTAACTAATCTAATCTAGTTTGAATCCATTCATCTTCACCTAAATCTGCTTCTTTCATAATCCTTAAGGAAGGAATTTGAACTTCCACAGGCAGGACAACTTCCATGTCGTAGACTAAAGAGAAAGGGGTTGCCCCGGTTGAAGTTTGAGTCGAAGTACGGTAGCCATGAAGAGAAAATGGTAGCATCTTGTGCCAGTCTTTATAGTTTACCACCATATTTTGCACAATCTTCTTTATGTTTTTATTGGCAGCTTCCACTGCACCATTCATCTTAGGTCCATATGGAGAGGAGTTGTGATGCTTGATTTTGAACTGACTGCAGAGCTCTGTAATCATAGAATTGTTGAGACTGGTTCTGTTGTCAGTGATGATCCTTTCATTCATATCTTAATGGAAAATGAGGTTATACTTGATAAGCCGGGCTACAATGTTCTTTGTAATTGAGGAAAATGAGGCAGCTTCGACCCATTTTGTGAAATAATCAATGACAATGAGGATGAAAGAATGTTCATTGGAGGAAGTAGGCTTGATCTCTCCAATCATGTCAATGCCCCACATTTGAAATGGCCACAAAGCAGTCATGACATTCAAGGGTATTGGAGGCACATGAACCTTGTCAGTGTAGATTCGACATTTATGGCAAGTCCTTGAGTGGTGGTGACAATCAGTTTCCATAGTCGACCAATAGTAGCCAGCCCTCAAGATCTTCTTAGCCATAATGTATCCACTAGAGTGATTTCTAAAGATACCACCATGCATGTCCTCCATGATTTTATCTGCCTCCTTCTTATCCATACAACAAAGTAGAGTCGAATCGTGGTTGCGCTTATATAGGATCCCGTTGCTTAGAAAGAATTTGGCTGAAAACCTTCGCAGGAATTTCTTGCCATTGATGGAAGCTCCTTCAGGATACTCTTGTGCTTCCAAATATCTTCTCACTTCATGTTAGCATGGTTTCTCTTCGTCAGTGTCAATCTCACAGCAGTGTGCAGGTTCGTCAAATCTTTCAATTGTAATTCTAGGAGCTTCGTTGTCCCACTTGACCTTGAACATGGATGAAATTGTTGCTAAAACATACACCAATTGATTCTCTTCTCTCGGAAAGTGTTCAAAGGTAACCTCCTCAAAGTATGGGACCAGGGTCAACACAAGCTCTTTATAGGGGATCAAATTAGGATGTTTGGCATCTCACTCCACTTTGACTTGACTGATCACTAGGGCCGAGTCCCCGTATACGTCTAAGAACTTGATTTTTAAGTCGATAGCATCCTTTAGACCCAAGATGCATGCCTCATACTCAGCCATGTTGTTCATAAAGTCGAAGCACAGCCTAGTAGTGAAAGGTGTATTGAAACCTTCGAGAGAAATAATCACAGCACCAACTCCATTTCCCAAAGCATTGGAAGCCCCATCAAAAACCATAGTCCATCGGGATCCTTGTTCAGGTCTGTCATAGGTCCAGGCTTTTCACAATCAGTTATCAGCATGATATTCTCGTCTGGGAATTCAAAGTTCATGGATTGGTAATCATCAACAGCTTGATGGGCCAAATTATATTCCAGTACACTTTCTTTGATGGCCTTTTGTGTAGTATATTGGATATCATATTCAGTCAATATCATTTTCCATCTAGCTATTCGTCCGGAGAGAGCTGGTTTCTCAAAGATATACTTGATAGGGTCCATCTTAGAAATCAACAAAGTGGTGTGAGTTAACATATACTGTCTTAGTCAGCGAGAAGCCCATGCCAAAGTGCAACAAGTTTTCTAGAGCAGTGAATATCTTATTTCGCAGTCGGTAAACTTTTTGCTCAGGTATTATATTGCATGCTCTTTTTCGCTAGACTCGTCATGTTGGCCCAACACACACCCCATTGAATTCTCTAATATAGTCAAATACATAATCATAGGTCTTCCTTCAACTGGAGGCATCAGGATGAGAGGTTCTTGTAAGTGTTCTTTGATTTTGTCAAAGGCTATTTGGCAGTCGTAGTTCCATCTGACTACTTGATCTTTCTTCAACAGTTTGAAGATTGGCTTACAAGTAGCAGTTAGGTGAGATATGAGCCGGGTAATATAATTGAGTCGACCTAAGAAACCCTGACCTCCTTCTCAGTACAGGGAGCTGGCATTTCTTGTATGGCTTTGAATTTTGCAGAGCCTACCTCAATACCTTTTCCATTGACAATAAATCCTAAGAGTCTTCCAGACCTTACCCCGAAGGTACATTTGTTGGGATTCAGCCGTAGCTTGTATTTCTTCAACCTCTCAAACAACTTGTGGAGATGATAAAGGTGTTGTTCCTCAGTTTGTGACCTTGTAATCATATCATCAACATATACTTCTATCTCGTGATGGATCATATCATGAAATAGAGTTACCATAGCTCGTTGATGGTTTTCCCATGCATTCTTTAAACCGAAAGGCATGACGTTATAGTAGAAAGTGCACCACTGTGTAATAAAAGTGGTTTTCTCCATGTCCTCAGAAGCCATTTTGATTTGATTATAGCCAGAGAAGCCATCCATGAAGGAGAAGACTTTACGTTGAGCTGTGTTGTCGACCAAGACGTCAATATGAGGTAGTGGGAAATCATCTTTGAGGCTTAACCTATTCAAATCTCTATAGTCTATGCACATACGGACCTTTCCATCCTTCTTTGGCACAGGGACCACATTTTCCACCCATTGGGGATATGATGTCACTGCCAGAAAACCTGCATTGAATTTCTTCATTACCTCAGCTTTTATATTTTTAGACATGTCTAGCCGCATATGACGAACTTTTTGCTTGACCGAAGGACAATCTTTCTTTGTAGGTAGACGGTGAACCACAATGTCAGTATCAAGTCCCGGCATATCTTCATATGACCAAGCAAACACCTCAACATAGTCGTGCAACATCTGAACCGTTATGATTTTGACACCGTCTTCCGAGTTGGCACCGATCTTGACCTCTTTCTTGTCTTCCTCAGTATGTAAGTTGATCACTTCAACTGGCTCTTCATGCGATTGAATGACTTTTTCTTCTTGTATTAGAAGTCTGGCTAGTTCCCCAGGTATTTCAAAATCTTCTTCACCTTCGTCTTTGGCTTGGTAGATTGGATGTTCAAAATCATTGAGGGCAATAGTAGAGTCGTTGTTAATGAGATCCAGAGTGGGTGTGGATCTGCAAATGTGCGTGTGTGAATGTAAGGTCACATGACTATTTTGAAAATGCAATAAAGTGAAAGAAAGACAATGAGCATAGAATTTGGATGCAAAAGAGTCCAACGTTTTTCATTAAATGATCATATGGCATATGAAAATGAACAAACCCTTAACGAATGGACCATGATTCCCCGGGCATGGCACATGGCTTAAAGTCATTGTTTCAATAAAATTACAGACAAAGTTCTTAAATTAATAAAACAGTAAATGGTAATTACTCCTTGTTGAAGGAGATGGGAATGAAATCCTTGGCATGCTAGTTGTTGAGTCCTTCACCGGATGTCGGGTAGATCTAGTCATCAAAGTCACAGTCATTGTCGGAGTCTTCAAGAGCATTCACTTCATGATTACTGATGTGAAGAGGTGGTTTTCCTATCCGAGCACGTATGACATCCTTTTGAGCTTCGGAAGTGAAACCCAAACCACTTTTTTCTGATTTGAAAGGGATGTCAGGGAGTTGTCCCCAAATTGTACAACCTCCGTCTTTAATCACAGCACGAGCATCTTTGAGGGAAACCATTCTAGGCACATCTTTAACAGCTTTTGGAATATCAGGACTAGCCTTGGCAGCAGCAACCATGGGAGAAACCACTTTGAAGGCTTGACAAGGGGTTCCTATGAACTCACCATCGTACTCAACATACTTAAATGAATTCAGATGGCTAACCATAAACTCTTCTTCACCATAGACAATAACAATCTTTCTTTTGACCGGAAATTTCAGCTTTTGATGAAGTGTAGAAGTTACTGCTCTTGCCCCATGTATCTAGGGGTGTCCAAGTAGGCAAGAGTAGGCAGGACGGATTTCCATCACATAGAAAGTCGAGTTGAAAGTTTGAGAACCAACTTTGATGGGGAGGTCAACCTCTGCATGTAACGTCCTCTTCGATCCATCGAAAGCCCTTACCACTATGTCACTTGGCTTCAACATTAAACCCTTGCAATCCAACTGATCTAGGGAACCCTTGGGTAAGACATTAAGAGAGGAACCAATATCTACCAATACATGGGCTAGAGTGGTTCCTTTGCACTCAATAGAGACATGCAAAGCTTTATTATGATTTCTTCTGGTTGGAGTTAAGTCAGCATCCGAAAATCCAAACCCATTATCGGCAATCAAACTCGCTACACAATTTTCAAACTGATTAGTTGTAGTCTCTTGAGGAACATGATATTTCATAAATTTTATCAAGGCTTGAGCATGCGCATCAGAACAAATTAATAAAGATAACATAAAAATCTTAGAGGGGGTTTTCCCCAACTGCTCTACTATCTTATAATCACTTTTCCTTATGATCTTCAAAATCTCCTCCATATCTTGGGTGGAGGGTTCCCCAGTAATAATGTCTTTGGCAGGTGCCTCCATCATGGCAGGCTCACTCATCTTTTCTTTGCCCCTAGCATCAGTACTAGGTTTGTCAACAGAAATGCGAACAGGTGTAGTTGTGGTGGTTGGAGGTGAATTGTTAGGAGAGAAGATTCTCCCCGTCCTTGTCACCTTGCTAGAGCCAACAACGTTGGTAATATTAGCAATCTTGTCTTCATCAATCCATGAGTCTTGTCTAATACCATGGTAGTATACTTTAGCGCCATAATTCCAAGGTACCGCCTTACCGAAAGAATAAGGGACTGGCCCCAGTGTGGTAATTATCAATGAATCTATCTTCAGTTCATTAGATATCCTAATAGAACCCTTTGAAGTGATCCTAATAGGCTTGTTGGAGATAGTGATGATGGATTTGTCTTCAATTTCTGGAGGTATAACTTCAGTCAAACTTTTCACAGACAAAGTTCTTTCAAATAGGATCTCATGGTTGTCCATTAGGTGTTGGACACCTCTTTTCAGCCATTCACAGTCGTTGATTTGCATAGCACAGTAACAACAATCTTCAAGGCAACTAGAGAAAACCCCAAATTTCAACAAATTGTTTTTGACTAACATCAGTGGAGTGGTTAAGTCCTTAGTAGAGGAAACAAAAGCAGTATCTTCAACAATGTTAACACCTTTTCCATGATTTGGCATATGTGTGGTGATTACATTTGGAGTTGGAGGAAGATCAAATTCAATGGTCTTGTTGTCAATGAGGTCTTGGATTCTATTCTTGAGAGACCAACAATCATTTGTATCGTGTCCGGGGCTATCCAAATGGTAGACAAATCTGGCGTTGGGGTTGTATTTTGGAGAAGCAGTGTTAGGTTGGAAGGAGGGTCTCGCAAAGTCACCAAATCATCTTTCAAGAGGTGTTGCAGAGCTTGAGATAGTTGCATATTGATTTTGGTTAATTTTCTTCTTTGAACATCCGATCTTTGTTGATTATTTTATTATGATGCGGTGGGAGAACTGACTTGAGGGTTTGGGTTTATGTTCGCAAATGTTGCGATTTAGCAAGAGTCGCCACCGAATTTTCTTTTATCCAATAAGGAAAGGTGAAAAAGCACATGAAAGACCTTTAGAGATGTTTTCTTGAGTTCGGGGGGTAGATTATGAAAAGGGAAGGTATTAGCACCCTTTTCATCCATGGTTTTCCATGGGCTCTTAGTTACTTTCTAGATCACTTGCTTTTGTTTGAATGTGCTTGTGGTGTGTGTTTTGAAAGTATTTTTGAAAATGGAACTTCGTAAGGGTTCTCGTTTCTATAAGAATGCCTACAAAGTGTTTGTTTCGAAAATAGTTCAAAGGTGTGTTTGTGAGATGTGTTTTTGAAAGTATTTTGAAAATGTAACTTTGTAACGATTCTCGTTTCTATAAGAATGCATACTAAGTGTTTGTTTCGAAAATAGTTCAAAGATGAGACTATGGGTGTATAAAAATATTTTTGTTGTGAGCAAGTGAGTAACTAGGAGTGAATCTACCTACTCTAAAGGTCTTAAATGTGCTTTTCCTCCTCCTTTAGATGTGGCTATCTTACCATTGTTTTGGTAAGAAGCCCCATCGTTGGATGTGAAGGGACGGGCGTTTGGGTCATCGTATGAGCATGATAGAAACGTTGTGAGATGACTTAGAACTTTTTCTTTAGGGAATAAGATCATTTTAAAAGTCAACTCTGATAGCTTCATCGAGGGACTATGATCTTGTATTTTTGATTCGTTTGTGCTAAGACATCCCATATGCATAACATGGCCATTTTTGTAAGGCAACACGTGGAATTACCCTAAGGGTGCATGTGTGCAAGTGTGTTTGATTGCATGCATTTGTCTTTGATTTTTGATTATCTACTTGTTGATTTTTATTTCTTGCCATACACGCCTAATTGCTATACAGTATAAGGAAAACAATAAATTGCAGAAATGTAAAGTCCTACGCTATTACAACATTTAAGGGATGGGGGTACATATGTACGAATGGGGATTGCAAGTAAACATAAGTCCTAAGTTACTATTACAACCATATTGAATATGTACAATATAAGAAAGAAATGGACTTGTTTAGAAAATGTTTTTGTCTTAAGGAAATAAGTTAAAAGGAAAATGTTTTAATGTCTTTTTATGTTAATATAAAAAAAAGATGAAAAGGAAAATAAACGCAAGGTAGAAACAGCGTGTTGCTGTAAACAAAGAAACAAGGATCAAAAGTTCTGAAACCAGGCGCGTGACTCAGCAGGAAACGTCAGTGGGATCAGAAGTTCTGGATTCGTACACTGTGAGGTCCTGCAAAAACGTCAGAAGGAAAACAGAGGTTCTGGGTGGTGTTCAACCAGTGAACCAAAAGTCAGAAGTTATGTATTATGCTGAAACGGTGAGCAAACGTTAGCAGTTCAGTGTATTTGACATGTAAGGAGAACTCAGAATTTCTGTTTTGTGTTAGAACAGTGAGTGAGTGATCAGAAGTTTAGTGTTGTGCTGAGCTAGTGAATGAACCTTAGCAGTTCAGTGCACTATCAGTATGTGAGAATCATAAGTTCAATGTGTGTTAATAGTGAGAAAAAAATCATAAAAGCTCTGTGTGTTATCAGCATGTAAAAATCAGAAATTCTTTATTACATTTCAACTCTTTTCTCATATTAATCAGCACGTCAACAACTCATTCATTTTTGGAAAATAGCAAATCAGAAGAATAATCTGCACAATAGTTCATAGAAGTTCTAATACTAAGTTTGAGTCTAGCATTATTCTAGAAGTTCTGATCCATAGTTTTTTCAGTTCATGCAATGATATGTACAACATTAATACTATGATATTTACATGCTAATGATTTTCAGAATGAAAAACAAGTAAAGTCAGAAAGACTTACCTGGAGTGTGCTTGGAGCTTTGAGTGGCTGCCTTTGGATGTTGTGAGTCAGCAAGAGAGACGGAAGAGTGGTTGTGTCTTTTTGTTCAAAGGGAAGAACAAAGGTTAGTTTTTGTGTACGGGATTTCTGGATTTTTATGAAGGTTTCACAACTTCCTTTTCTCTCGTTTGGCCAATATCTCTCTTCAAAAGCCAACCCCTTGAACGTGTGATGGAGCCAAGTATTTATAGATGAATTTGTTGTGATTTTAGGGGGGAAACAAGTGGTATTTGAACCTGTTTTGGCATCCTGTTCTTTTGCTTTTTCATCACAGTTTTCTTATGCTAGTTTGGTGTAATCATGGGATGCAGGCGTAGGCTGAACCAACTGTTGGTCATAGGTATGCAGCAAGCTGTATAAGCAAGACTTTGGGATTTGATCAAGTTCTGACCAAAGTGTTGAAAATAGCCTTCATGTGCTGAAGCACTGCCTTGTCTTTGAAGCAAGCATGGTGGCTGTCAGCAGGAATTAAGGAAAAGCAAAAGAAAAGTTGCTATCCCAAGACAGTAGAGGTACACGTGGTGAAGATCCTTTGGATAAAGGCTCAGAAGGTGGTTGTGAGCATTAAATGAGTATTAAATAATGATGAGACTTATCACAACCAGAAATCCTGAAACGTGAAACTCTACACCAAGGCTTTGTTCTGGATCAGAAGTTTTGCTTTAGCGTAGCATCCCATCTTCTGATCCTCTTATCTTCTGGCTCCAGCATGTTCTGAAGGAGCTTCAGACTTTCTGGAAAGCTTGCAGCACGCTCCTTAACCTTCTTTGAAATACCTTGGCAAACTCTGACTGAGATTTTGTGAAAACTTTCCCAGAAGTTCTGACCGAACTCTGTCTTGAGAATATCCAGAATTTGCTGAGCGTTATGGTGATAACCTGGTCAGAAGTTTTGAAATTGTCATTTTTTCTTAAACACTTAGAAGAAATTCTAAGTATTTAGAATTTTGACCTTTTGGATTTTGATGAAACAAAACATCATATTTCAACGTGTCTTGATGAAATATGATTCTTGAAGCTTGATTTGTGATCCAAAAGTCAAAGTTTGACTTTTCAGCATGCAAATGACCATTTTGCCCTTGTGAGTGATTTCCTTGGAAAATTTGTAGTTCAAGGCTTGGAAGCAAACTTAAAGATCCACGGTGATCCCTTGTGAAATGAGAGGGAAATTTTTGGAGTACAACAACTGCCCCTGTTCAATCTTCTTATACCTGAAGAGTTAGATTGGTAATTCTGTCATTCGTGACTTGAAGGTGGAAGATGATTGAACACTAGAGTGCCTAGAAAATTTGCACTCGAAGATGTGTTAGTTGATTATGTGGGGAATGGGCTTAAAGATGCCATTTGGATAGGTAATGGATGGTTGTTGTTTGATGATGAGTCCATGTAAAACTTCATCTGAAATTTCCTGAGAAGGAACCTGTGTAGGGTTGCTTCATGACGAGTCTGTGCAAAACGGCATCTGGAAAGGAGGAACCTGAGTAGGGTTGCCTGATGATGAGTCAGTGTAAAACTGCATCTTGGAAAGGAGGAACCTGTGTAAGGTTGCCTAACGATGAGTCCGTGTAAAAATTCATCTTGGAAAGAAGGAACCTGTGTAGGGTTGCCTGATGATGAGTCCATGTAAAACTGCATCTGGAATTGAGAAGGAACCTGTGTAGGGTTGCTTCAATGATGAGTCCGTGTAAAACTTCATCTTGGACAGAGAAGAAACCTGTGCCGGGTTGCTTCATGATGAGTCCGCGTAAAAATGCATCTGGAAGGGAGGAACCTGTGTAGGGTTGCCTGATGATGAGTCAGTGTAAAACTGCATCTGGAAAGAAGGAACTGATGTAGGGTTTCTTCAGCTGGTTGAGTAGATAGTTGTCCTGTCTGGTTTCAAGTATTAATCTTTGACTTGAGAAAGAAAGATGGTTTTCCTGGCTTGTTACAGGTGTTAATCTCCAATCAGTCGTCCACAGATAGTTTTCCTGGCTTGTTTACAAGTATTAATCTGTAACTTGAAAGGGTTGATGATAGCCATCTGTTGATTGACCTTTTCCTGAAAAGGTAAAACGTCAGTTGTATGTAATGTCATGATGCATGAAATGCATGGTGTCATGATGTTCTCAAAAATAAATGAGATTGTGTCGTATCCATTTTATCATGTATGTAAATAGGATGTATGAAATGTGAAATGTTAATGAATGTATTTTTTGTCTGGGAATATAAATCCTTGACAAATGTCGGGGAGTTTGTTAAATCCTGGATTGTTGTTGAAGAGTATGTGTGTCTTCAAACTTTGCTTAGAATGTTTCCACCAGGGATTCTTGTTTTGTTGTTTGAGGAGAACTCCGCTGGGAAATATTGAAAACTCTGTGGGGAGAATGTTTATTCCCGTTTGGGAAAAGAGTTCAGGAGTCTTGGTTGTTCGTTGCTCTACTGGGGAATCGAAGTTGAACTGATATCTGGTCGGGTCCAGGTTTCACAGTAACTTGCTGGGGATTGTAGAGTAGTCTACTGGGGAAGAGGAGTTATGGTCCTTTGATTTGTAGTAGTCAGAGAGGAAAATTCAAGCTGGGGAATCTGTAGTTTGTTGGGGAAATAAACCATGTTTTCGGTCTGCTAGAGAGGTGACGACTTCGTTGGGGAAGTCCTCGAGGATTCTTGAAATTGTCTCAGCTGGGGGAAGGTTTTCAGAGATTAAACCCTTGCTGGGAGTCATCCTATGAGAAGGATTTTGGGGAGATTTGTCATTGCCCCTAGTTGCAAGTATTTATGACATTGCCAAAAAATGTTTTATTGTACGTAACCCTTTGTTGGGATTGACGCTCAATGCCCCAAGTGACGAAGATGGAGACCTGCCTCTGGTTACTCTGCACTTTGAGAGATTTCTTGGAATCTTGACTGGACTACCCAAGGTGTGCTGGATAGCGACATGTCATGCCCCCCTGTTGGTAGGAGATTTGTCAATGAGATTGTCATCCTTCTTGACTTGATTTTGTTCACTGAGAGAGCCTTCGTTCATCGGATATTTGTTGTGTGAATTTCTCTGATGTCAAACAAATAGCCATATGCAAACAGTGATATTCAAGTAATGCAAAGTTTATGTTTGTCTTGAAGTTTTTGAAAATGCATTTTAGAGAGTAAAGAAATTTGTGATTCAAACTTAGGATTTTGAGTAAAGCCTTACGGGAGTCAGGATACCTATTGTAACAGTATGCTTTCGAACTAACCCATGCTTCAATTAGGACTTTTGAAGGGTTGTAACGTGGCTTGGTTCACGGTTTAATAAACAAAGGATAAAGGCTCAAAGTGTATTTGTACCCACCCGCTCTTCGTGATGTTCTTCAATCCTAAACTTAGTTAATTGTGTGTTTGAATTCCAATTGAGTCTGGAGTGATGTTTTGGTGACGGTTCGGACAAGTTAAGTTTGTCGGAAGGCAGTCATTTTTTGCATCATTTTTTTTGTTGAGGATTTGTAGTGACCTCTTTTTACTTGATTTGTTATCCCTAATTTTTTGCCTGACTATTCTTGTTTTGTGATTACAGTCAGCGGGACGCCCCAGTTTTCTCTAGTCTCCTTTATAGGTTTTGACTTAGTGGGCTTTTTCATTTTTTGAGAAATAATGAATTCCTATGTGATAGGGAACCATCACCGTCTTTTGATTCCAGAGGAATGTTTCTTGACTTCATTCGTTGTATTACGAGATGAGAGTTTGCAGCTTTAACGCGTGTTAGAATTAACTGAGAGACTACCCTGCCCCAGGTTTTGATTAAAGATTTTAATTTGTGTAAAAAGGAAACTTCTACTTCTTTTGCTCGAAGGGGTTGACTAGGGATTATCTTCCTTATAACTCCAGTGTTTAGGATTTTAAAAAAACGCATGTATATCGTCAGCAAGGTCTGTTCAAAAGCATATTGTATGAGATTATGGCATTGTTTTCGTCATCCTCCCTCTAAAGGCTTGTAACTTTTAGCAAGAGTTGAATGTCATAAAGTGAGTAAAAAGCATATTTTAAATGTAGTGAAAATGAAATAATTCAATACAAACATATGCAATGCATTTAATGAAACAAAGTTAGACATTAATAGATAATTGTTTGAATAACAAAAGAAATTACAACTTGAAAATTCAAATGAACAAAAGCTTTCAATGATTCTTCATAGGAGCGGTGATTATGGTTGGAGTCTCCAGAGGGTCAAACTCGATCTCCTTGGCGTTAATCAAATTCTGAATTTTGTACTTTAATGCCCTGCAATCATTAGTGTCAAGCCCGGGGCTGTCAGAATGATAAGCACATGTTGCATTAGGATTGTAGTTAGGAGATGAAGTCTTGGGGTTTGAATGAGGTCCTATAAATGCAATCAGATTCATCCTTAACAAGTGTTGTAGCGCTTGAGACAACGGCATTGTGATGTTGGTGAACTATCTTTTGGACTCGTCTGGCCTTCGCTGATTTCCCCTTTGCTGTTGTCGGTGTGACGCAGAACCAGAGATCAGGACTGCCCCCACGTGTTGGTCATGACGAATCTTTTGACTGTACACAACATTGGACTCTTTCTTCCCATTGTACGACTGTTTTTGAATGTCAGAAGGTGTAGTTCCTTGAATCTTTCCACTCTTGATGCCAACTTCGACCCTTTCGCTGATTAGTATTAGCTCAGTGAACCCGGCTGAGGAGCTTTTGATCAAGTGTTTGAAGAAAGGCCATGTCAAAGTTCCCATGAAGATGTCAATCAGCTCCCTGTCAGTTAAAGGGGGTTGCACTCTACCAGCCAGATCTCTCCACTTTTGAGCATACCCTTTGAAGCTTTCGTTGGAACCCATGGTCATGTTCTGCAATTGCATACGAGTTGGTGCAAGATCAGTATTATACTGATACTGCTTATAGAAAGCAGCAGCCAAATCCTCCCAGGTGTGGATGCGAGAACTCTCCAATTGATAGAACCACTCGAGTTGTGTCCCTACTAGGCTCTCTTGGAAGAAATGGATCCAAAGATTCGGATCAGTGGTGTATGGTTGAATCTTGCGGACATAAGACTTTAAGTGCATCTTAGGGCAAGAGACTCCATCGTACAGGGCAAAGGTAGGGACTTTGAACTTTGGCGGGATGACCACTCCAGAAACCAAACCCATGTCTCCTAAATCCAAGCCAGGTATCTGTGGAATCTCCATAGCACTAAGGAGATCCTCCAACTGTTTGTACTTGTCATCAGTGGGAGGATATTGTTCCTCAAAGCAGTCAGCTTCGGCTTCACCAATCTCCAGATTGTGGTCTTCCTCAATACTATCCCCCAGGGTGGACGGAGTTGAAAGATCTAGAGCTCTCTTGACTGGTCCTTCAGGTCTTCTTCCCAAGTTCAGGACGCCTATTGACTTCTTGGGCTTTTTCCTCTTGTCTTTGAGAAGGAGAGATTTCAGGTCTTCTTGCCCCTTAGCCATAGCCAGGAACATTTGTTGGAATTGAGTGTTTTGAGCTTGGAGATCTTTCACCGTTTGTTCCATATCCATCTTACTGAAATAAACAGTAGGAAGATAAGGAGACCTGTATGGGAGAAACCTGTCATGATATGATGCATGATATATGGATGCATGTTTTCAAGGATCTCGCGGGGTAAACAAGAAAAAGTTAGAAGTTGAACTTTGATCAACATCTTTTGATTGGAGAACTTTGTATCGGTGGATGTCCTTCCATGAGAATCAAGCTCACCATGTCAAGTGGGTCATAGCCCTTGACTCAAGTTGTTGTACTTGATCTTTGACGGCGTTTTTTTAGAGGAAAATAAATCCTCTTTCCCCTTGGTAGAAGCCTGGTTCAACGTGACCCTACAACAAAGACCCTCGAGATCCTTGAAATGGTTATTGAAAAATTCTATGGTATGATGTTATGTACAAATATGCGAGGTAAGCAAGTTTATATACAAATAATCATATACACACAAAGCAGGCAAGTCCTTAGGTTTAGGCTTGCATGGGGTTTGTAGGTAAGTACCCTCTTGAAGTTTAGTTGGCTCAACATGTCCTAGTTAATAGTAATCGGGTTCTAAGGGATCTCAATATCACTGATCTTTCCCCCAAGTTTCGTTCAATAAGCGATTGACTTACAACCAAAGAAAACTCAGGAGTCAAACCTCAATGAGCGTAGCATCGAGTATCAACCAACTTCGAACTACACCAAAGTCGATTATCTCGCTACTTCCTAATGGCCAAGTTGGTCAAGTAAGGTTCTAAGTTCAGTTGATGCTTTACGACACCATGTGGCGGCCCTGTACTCTCCTTGACTGACTCAAGGGTTACCGGTACCAACCAAAGTTCCACATCAACGTAGTTACTGCTTCAACAGTGTCGATATACCCCGCACAGTTCCCTCACAATTTTATTGCTACTTACCTAAAAGGTATACCCAAATTCGGGTGTAGGATTGAAAACAAACCCAAACAAGAAACCAAAATGTAAAGCAAACAAATCAAGCAATGTAAGCAAGTAAATGTGATCTAGCCCTAAGGTAACCCAACTTTTAAGTATATCCCCAGCAGAGTCGCCAGTTCTGTGATACGGTGGGAGAACTGACTTGAGAGTTTGCGTTTGTGTTTGCAAATGTTGCAGTTTAGCAAGAGTCGCCACCGACTTTTCTTTTATCCAATAAGGAAAGGTGAAAAAGCACAAGAAAGACCTTTAGAGATGTTTTCTTGAGTTCGGGGGGTAGATTATGAAAAGGGAAGGTATTATCACCCTTTTCATCCATGGTTTTCCTTGGGCTCCTAGTTACTTGCTAGATTACTTGCTTTTGTTTGAATGTGCTTGTGGTGTGTGTTTTGGAAGTATTTTTGAAAGTGGAACTTCGTAAGGGTTCTCGTTTCTATAAGAACGCCTACAAAGTGTTTTTTCGAAAATAGTTCAAAGGTGTGTTTGTGAGATGTGTTTTTGAAAGTATTTTGAAAATGTAACTTTGTAACGATTCTCGTTTCTATAAGAACGCATACTAAGTGTTTGTTTCGAAAATAGTTCAAAGATGAGAGTGTGGGTGTATAAAAATGTTTTTGTTGTGAGCAAGCGACTAACTAGGAGCGAATCTACCTACTCGAAAGGTCTTAAATGTGTTTTTCCTCCTCCTTTAGATGTGGCTATCTTACCATTGTTTTAGTAAGAAGCCCCATTGTTGGATGTGAAGGGACGGGCTTTTGGGTCATCGTATGACCATGAATGCAATGTTGTGAGATGACTTAGCACTTTTTCCTTAGGGAATAAGATCATTTTGAAAGTCAACTCTGATAGCGTCATCGAGGGACTATGATCTTGTATTTTTGATTCGTTTGTGCTAAGACATCCCATATGCATAACATGTCCATTTTTGTAAGGCATCAAGTGGAATTACCCTAAGGGTGCATGTGTGTAATTGTGTTTGATTGCATGCATTTGTATTTGATTTTTGATTATCTACTTGTTGATTTTTATTTCTTGCCATACACGCCTAATTGCTATACAGTATAAGGAAAACAATAAATTGCAGAAATGTAAAGTCCTACGCTATTAAAATATTTAGGGGATGGGGGTACATATGTACGAATGGGGATTGCAAGTAAGCATAAGTCCTAAGTTACTATTACAACCATATTGAATATGTACAATATAAGAAAGAAATGGACTTGTTTAGAAAATGTTTTTGTCTTAAGGAAATAAGTTAAAAGGAAAATGTTTTTATGTCTTTTTATATTAATATAAAAAAAGATGAAAAGGGAAAATAAACGCAAGGTAGAAACAGCGTGTTGCTGTAAAAAAAGAAACAAGGATCAGAAGTTCTGAAACCAGTCGCGTGACTCAGCAGGAAACGTCAGTGGGGTCAGAAGTTCTGGATTCGTACACTCTGATGTCCTGCAAAAACTTCAGAGGGAAAACACAGAGGTTCTGGGTGGTGTTCAACCTGTGAACCAAAAGTTAGAAGTTCTGTATTACGCTGAAACAATGAGCAAACGTCAGCAGTTCAGTGTATTTGACATGTAAGGAGAACTCAGAAGTTTTTTGCTGTGTTAGAACAGTGAGTGAGTGATCAGAAGTTCAGTGTTGTGCTGAGCCAGTGAATGAACCTTAGCAGTTCAGTGCACTATCAGTATGTGAGAATAAGAAGTTCAGTGTGTGTTAATAGTGAGAAAAAAATCATAAAAGTTATGTGTGTTATCAGCATGTAAAAATCAGAAATTCTTTATTACATTTCAACTCTTTTCTCATATTAATCAGCACGTCAACAACTCATTCATTTTTGGCAAACAGCAAATCAGAAGAATAATCAGCACAATAGTTCATAGAAGTTCTAATCCTAAGTCTGAGTCTAGCATTATTCTAGAAGTTCTGATCCATAGTTTTTTCAGTTCATGCAATGATATGTATAACATTAATACTATGATATTTACATGCTAATGATTTTCATAATGAAAAACAAGTAAAGTCAAAAAGACTTACCTGGAGCGTGCTTGGAGCTTTGAGTGGCTGCCTTTGGATGTTGTGAGTCAGCAAGAGAGACGGAAGAGTGGTTGTGTCCTTTTGTTCAAAGGGAAGAACAAAGGTTTGTTTTTATGTATGGGATTTCTGGATTTTTATAAAGGTCTCACAACTTCCTTTTCTCTCTTTTGGCCAATCTCTCTCTTCAAAAGCCAGCCCCTTGAACGTGTGATGGAGCCAAGTATTTATAGGAGATTTGTTGTGATTTTAGGGGGGAAAACAAGTGGGATTTGAACCTGTTTTGGCATCCTGTTCTTTTGCTTTTTCATCATAGCTTTCGTATGCTAGTTTGGTGTAATCATGGGATGCAGGCGTAGGCTGAACCAACTGTTGGCCATAGGTCTGCAGCAAGCTGTATCAGAAAGACTTTGGGATTTGGTCAAGTTCTGAACAAAACATTGAAAATAGCCTTCATGTACTGAAGCGCTGCCTTGTCTTTGAAGCAAGCATGGTGGCTGTCAGCAGGAATTAAGGAAAAGTAAAAGCAAAGTTGTTATCCCAAGACAGTAGAGGTACACGTGGTGAAGATCCTTTGGATAAAGACTCAGAAGGTGGTTGTGAGCATTAAATGAGCATTAAATGATGATGAGACTTATCACAACCAGAAATCCTGCAACGTGAAACTCTACACCAAGGCTTTATTCTGGATCAGAAGTTCTGCTTCAGCATAGCATCCCATCTTCTGATCCTTTTATCTTCTGGCTCCAGCATGTTCTAAAGGAGCTTCAGACTTTCTAGAAAGCTTGCAGCACGCTCCTTAAACTTCTTTGAATTACCTTGGCAAACTCTGACTGAGCTTTTGTTAAAACTTTCCCAGAAGTTCTGACCGAACTCTGTGTTGAGAATATCCAGAATTTGCTGAGTGTTATGGTGATAACCTGGTCAGAAGTTCTGAAATGGTCATTTTTTCTTAAACACTTAGAAGAAATTCAAAGTACTTAGAATTTTGACCTTTTGGATTTCGATGAAACAAGACTTCATATTTTAACGTGTCTTCATGAAATAGGATTCTTGAAGCTTGATTTTGATCCAAAAGTCAAAGTTTGACTTTTCAGCGTGCAAATGACCATTTTTCCCTTGTGAGTGATTTCCTTGGAAAATTTGTAGTTCAAGGCTTGGAAGCAAACTTGAGGATCCAGGGTGATCCCTTGTGAAATGAGAGGGCAAATTTTGGGGTACAACATTTGTTGACAAGATCGTTGAGTTGGAGTTGGATTAGAAATCAATACAGTCCCTACAGAATGGTGATGGTCATTCCTAGCACGACTTCTTAACCCATATACAAGATTAGTCTCTTTTTTCCAATAAATGGCTTTTTCACAGCATTTGATGTAGAGGCAGAGGCCATGGGTATCTTTCCACTTTTAATACCGCTCTTGACCCTTTCACCAGTCAAGATTAACTTAGTGAAACCAAATGATGAGCTCCCAATTAACAAGTTGAAAAATGGTCCAGACAATGTTCCCATGAACATATCTATTAATTCCCTGTCAGTCAATGGTGGTTGCATCCTACCTTCCATGTCTCTCCATTTTTGCGCATATTTTTTGAAACTTTCATTGGAAACCAAGGTCATTCCTTGTAACTGCACTCTAGTTGGTGCTAGATCGGCATTGTATAGAAGGCAGTGGCCAAGTCTTCCCAGGTATGGATGTTGGAACCCTCTAATTGGTGAGACCACTCCAATTAAGTCCCAAACAGACTCTCTTTAAAGATGTGCACCCACAACTTCTTATCAGTGGTATGTGGTTGAATTTTACGAACGTAAGATCTCAAGTGAAGCTTCGGGCACGAAACGCCATCGTACTTGGCAAAGATTGGAATCTTAAATTTATAGGGAATTGCCACCCCGGGAACCAAACCTAAATCACTAAAATCTAAGCTAGGCACAACTTGAACTTCATAGCCTTCAATTTATCCTCCAGTTGCTTATACTTGTCTTCAGTCGGTGGATATTGTTCATCAAAATAGTCCTCATCCTCAGAGACTGGATTGTTACCACCCCTAGCACGGGTGCTTCTTGCATCTTCACCCTGATTCTGATCCTCCTCGAAGGAGTCTTCTACTACTTGAACATGTCGAACAGGGCCCCTGGATCTTTTCCCCATGTTGATCAAAGCTTTCTTCTTGGTCTTCTTCTTTACAACCAGAAGTGACATCAGCTTTTGCTTCCCTTTGGCCAAGTTGAGCAAGGTTTCTTGAAATTAAGAATTTTGCGTCTATAAGTTCTTCGCAGTCTGCTCGAGATCCATCTTACTGAAATAAACAGTAGAAAGATAAGGAAACCTGTGTCAGAAAACCTGCTTATGTTATGATGCATGTAATGTGAATGCAAATGTTTTCAAGGACTTTTTAGATTTAAATTTGTTTATACAAAGAAGGAACAAACATTAATTGTATTAATAAGTTCAAACATTTTACTAAAATGTCTCTCGGGCTTACAATGGAAGAAGCAAAAATAATACAAAATAAACTCCTAAAACAAAAAGGACTCAAGCTTCCCATGAGCGCATCCTCTTTGGTGCTATGTAGGAGTTCAAACTTCGCTCTTCATGAAGTTGTCTCGTGAGCTCTAAAACCTTCTTCTCCCTTGAGTAGAATTGGGCTTCAAAGGTGTCTCACTCCCCCTTTAATTGAATCCATGATCTTTGCAACTCCTCGAGAGTAGTAGGCGTGTCAGGATGAAGAATAGTGTAGGGAACATCTCCTTCGATAATAGGCTCCATGATGATAGGTAAGATGGTAGGATACGGCATCATGAAGCTTTGAGTGAGAGCTCACACCCACTTGAGATAAATCTCCAATGGAATAGAGTTATTATGCCCCAATGTCTTGCTATCAACTTTGTTCACCATGCCTCAAGCTCGTAGAAATCTTTGGTGATAACTTTGGACATCATTCTCATAGTCAAACACAATTCCTCGGACAAGCGCATCATGAGGGTCATCCCTCCGAGCGTACCCAAACTGTCATAGAGCCAAGAAAGGGTTATAGGTGATACCTCCCTTAATTCCAAAGAGAGATACATTAGGGAATTCCCCACAACGATCAATGATGGTGACGTCCTCCAAAGATCGATAACACCAATGGATATTCGAATGCGAGAGTGACATCAATCTACTAGGCCATCTCATACCTTACTCATTCTTCAAAGTAGATCGAGAAAGGTGCGAAATAAACAACATAGCCAACAAAGGAGTGCAACACATAAGAATTCCCCTTCTCTTCATGGTGCGAGTGTGAAGAGAGTGCAAAATGTCTCCAAGTAAGGTAGGCTTCGGGTTACGAGATAGAAAAGCTTTGACTGTATTCACATCTATGAGTTGGTCTGGGTTAGGAAATAGTACCATCCCATAGATTAGAAGGGCCAAAACTTCTTCAAAATCTTGAAAATCCAGAGCATCCCAAAAGAGTTGAGCCTTCTCAAATAGAAACTTGGCTAGAAACCCCTTAACACGACTTCTTATTTCCCAATTTTCCATAACATCATACCATTGCAAATGTAAAGCTCGAGCAATCTCCTCAGGTCTTGGGTATTTCTCAATACCGGTGAAGGGTAGTTGATCAAGAATGGGCATTCCCAATAACTGAGAAAACTCCTCCATGGTAGGCACTAATTGGTAATCAGGAAATGTAAAGCAATGGTGTTTAGGGTGAAATAATTGGAACAACACATGTACCATGTCCTCTTAAAAGTTTGAGGTAACCAAGTTGATGAGAAGACCATAATTCTTGGTGAATGGAGAACCATTTGGAACCCTTGACGCTAACTCCTTGAGTAGAGGAGGCACTTTCACAAGGTTGATTCAGATGATATTTCTTTTCATGGAAGCCATATCCTACAAAACAGCACAAAGGTAAATTCCAAAAGTACTTGAAATGGTTAGTGCAAAATGCCATGGTATGATGTCATAATGTTATGTCTAAGTAAACATATACAAGCAAAGTAAATAAATCCTTAGGTTTAGGATTTCATGAGGTTTCATAGGTAAGTACCCTCTTGAAGTTTAGTTGGTTCAACCTATCCTAGAAAGTAATCGGGTTCTAGGGAATCTCAATATCAATGATCTTTCTTCATTGGGCATTATTTTAGCGCGAGCCTCTGTTTTGGTGACTGAAATATCCCAAAAGTCCAATCTCAATGAGTGTAGTATCGAGTATCAACCCACTTCGGACTGCACCAAAGTCGGCTATCTCACTACTTCCTAATGGCCAAGTTGTTCAACAAAAGGTTCTAAGGTTAGTTATTGCTTTATGACACCACACAGCGGCCCCGTATTCTCCTTAATTCGCCATAAGGGATATTGGTACCCACAAATGTGTCACACTAACGTAGATATTGCTTGAACCTTATCGTTCTACACCGTACAGTCTCCACAATCTTTGCTACTTACATAATAATGTTCCCAGATCCGGGTAGAGGATCAATACAAAACCCAAACAAGGACCAAAAATGTAAAGCAAACAAGTAAAACAATGAAAGCATTTAAAAGTGATCTAGTCTCTAAGGTAACCTCACTTTTAAGTATGTCCCCAGCAGAGTCGCCAGTTCTGTAATATGGTAGGAGAACTGCTTTGGGTGTTTTACGTTTGATTGCAATTGTTGCGGAAAGTAAGAGTCGCCACTGACTTTTATTTTATCCAATGAAGGAAACAGTGAAAAGAATAGGAAAGACCTTTTGAGAATTTTCTTGAGTTCGGGGGGTAGGTTATGAAAAGGGAAGGTGTTAGCACACTTTTCATCCGTAGTTATATATAGGCTCTTAGTTGCTAGCTCACTTTGAAATTTTTTTGTTTGAAAATGTGTTTGTAATTGGTTTTTGAAAGTACTTTTTAAAAGTGCCTTCGTTTAGGCGAACTTTGTAATGATTCTCGTCTCTATAAGAATGCATACAAAGTGTTGGCTTTTGAAAATATTTCATTTGGAAGTGTTAGTGTGTTTGGAATATGTTTTGAAAATGGTTATGAGCAAGCAACTATGAACTTTCTACCTACACAAAAAATATTAGTTCTTTTACTCCTCCTTTAGGTATTGTTATCTTACGATTGATCGGTAAGAAGCCCTATCTTTGGAAGCAAAGGAACGGGCGTGGGTCATTATATAGTCATAGAAAACAATGTTGTAGGATACCTTAGAAATTTTTAAGGGTCTAAGATCATTTATGAAGGAAACATTCAAGGTTCATCGAGGGACTGTGATCTTGTATTTGATTGTTTTTGCTAATGTATCCCACGTTTGCGTAACATGACTATTTTATCTTTAGGCAAAAAGTGAGGTTAACCCTAGAGGTGCAAGTGTGCAAAGTGTTTGTTTTCATGGATTTTTGTCTTTGAATTAGGGTTTTCTACTTATTGATTTTATGTATTGCCATACAAACCCTAATTACTAGCATTTATATCGAAAGCGATAAATTGCAAAAATGTAAGATTCTACGCTACTACATCATTTGGGGATGGGGGTACAAATTTACAAATGGTGATACAAAAGAATTACACTTAATTACTATTACAACCATATTAAATGATGTCAAAGATATATACAAGAATGTAAAGGCAATATGAAAGGAAAATGAAATTGTTTTTGTTTGAGTTTTTTAAGAGGGTTTAACTTAATTAAATTAAAAAGAAAATTAACTAATTAGCTTAAGTTAATTTAAGAAGAAAAAAACTAAACCTAAGTTATTTTGAGAAAAGAAATTGAATTAATCAAGAAAACAATTTTTTAGGGTTTTTATGAAAAGGTTTTTAGGGTTTGATAAAAGCAAGAAATTAATTAATGAAAATTTATAAATTCTAAGTTGATTAAATGAAAAGAAAGATTTAAATAAACCTAAGTCTAAATGTTTTAATTAAGAAAAGAAATTAAATATAATAAAATATATATATATATTTGGTCTTTTTGCTTTAAAAGAAATAAAATAAAAATACTAAAATATTGTAAATAAAATATAAAACATTTTATTGGATTTTTTATTTAATAAAAATAAAATTAATAATAATAAAGAAAATAAAAGAAAATATAATACAAAAGAAAGGAAAATAAAATAAAATATAAAAGTCAGGGAGGTGTGAAATTGAATTGGGGTGGTTTATGAGTAAAATAGTTTTGTATTCAGGTTAGACCCATTGTGGTTTTTGTTTGGAATAAAAAAAGAATGAGAAAATAAAAAGTATGGGCCTGCATGTTGTGGCAAGTAAACAGGGTGTAAGGAAAAGTAAAAATGATTAAGTCCGTTGAGATGAGGCCCAGGCGCGCCTGAAAGAAGCAAAAATGTTAGAAAAATAAAAACAAAAGGTCCATGGGGTTCGAACCCAGGACCTTACAGGGTAATGCCTTACGCGCGCACTCTCTACCACTGGGGTGGCTATACATCCGTTTATTAATACAAAACCATAAATATATATTTGAAAACCCATCCTAGGCTTGTGTCTTCTTCTTCTTCGCGCCATACCTTCTTCACCATTTTTTAATCTTGTAACTTTCTCGTTTCTCAACAAAAATTAAAACTGTAAACATAAAAGTTGCTCCATTTTTCATCAAGGTTCCAGAAATGTAAATAACTAAAACTATAAATCAAAGATGAGCATGAATTTGAATGGTACCAAGTCTAACCTAATTTTTTTCAGAAAGTTTAAACTTAAAATTCTCACTACTCAAGCAATATAAATGAATTCTAAGGACATGGTCAGCTTCAGGGAAATGATGTCTACCTTTTATCTTTGAAAATAGAAATCTAACAATGCCTATATTGTCTCTATTTATAATCAAAAAGTTTGGATGCTTGGAGAAGTCAAAAATCAAGAATCACATGTTTGTGGATTTTTGCTTGTTTTTGAAGAAAGCTTGAAAAATATGGTTCCAATGCACAAGTACTTGTTTATAGGGTGGCTTATAATCTTTAAACATGTTGCTTCTGAGCATATAGGTTGTGTGTGTTTAGAACAACAAGTTAGAGGCTCAAGAAAAGTGGACTTTGTGATTAAAGCCACTTTTCAAAAATGGCAATGTTGCCTTTCTTCCTAAAATTGTATTAACTATGGACAATGCATTGAATGCTTGGATTAGGGTATAAAACTTTGTGTAATCATCTGACTAAAGGTAGAATTAGGGGTTTAATAGACTTATGGAACAAGATTATGCAACATGTTTAACATTGGATCAAAAGGTTCTTCATGAAGAAATGACTTGTAATTCAAGTTTGAAACCCTAACTTCATCTCTTCGATTCTACTAGCTCAAGAATGATCTCGTTGAGTTCTTTGATATTTTGAAAAGCTTGGAATTTTATCTGCAACTTTCATGTTTTCCATTTTGAAAAAATCATTTTGGAGCTTGGTGAAAATTGACCAAGAAGTTAGGTCAAAAATCTGCCTAAACTAGGTCAAACTTTCACTAAGTGTTTAAGAAATAGTGCATAACTTTGTGAATTCATAACTCAAAATATAAGAACTTCTAGAACTTGATCAGTAAAGAAAAGTTTTAGATCTCATCAAGATCTAAAAATTTCATGTTTGAAATTTTCTTTGAATCATCTTGCATTTTGGTGAAAATTTGGCATGAAGTCATGAAAAAATAAGGCTTAAAAACACTTAGAAAATTTTCTAAGTCTTGAAAACTTTGACTTTTCAAAATGACTTTTGACTGTCTTGATTTCTTGGTGATCAAGTTACATATTTTCATATGTCTTGATGAAATGTGATCTTTGAAACTCAAATTTGATCAAAAATTCTATGTTTGACTTTTGGTGTATCTGTTGACTTTTCATCAGTTGACTGAATTTCAACTATCAATCAATTGATCTTGAGAAATGTGTTGTGCCATGAAATTAGGTCAACATGTTGTATTTTAATCCTTGAGATTGTTCTTCAAGCCATTAGATCACGTGTTAGGTCAAAAACCCTTGATCAGTCAAATAGAGTTATAACCCTAATTTTGACAATTATACCCTTTTGGTGAATTGAACAAATTTCTTGGGGAATTGTGATACAAACTTGATCAATTGATACATGTGACTTCAAAATTTTGATATTGGTCAAAAATATTAAATTTTGACTATAGGTTAACCCCAGTTGACTTTTTACCCAATACAGTTGATTTTAGGTCATATGATCAATTGACTGAGCAATTTTGTGATCCAAGACTTAAAACTTGATATGAGTAATCTTAAGGGTCCATAATTATCCATAAGATTCATTTGAATTATTAGGAGTCCAATTGTCCTTGTGAAAACTCAAACCCTAATTTGAGGTATCAGTGTTGAGGAGATGGCTTGACCTAATCAATACTTGTGCAAGCTTGAACCATTGAAGATCTTTGTGAGAAATATCTTGAAAAAAGAGAGGGAAAATTTTGGGGTACAACAGCTTCCCATGTTCAATCTTCTTAAACCTGGAGAGTTAGATTGGCAGATCCGCCATTCATGACTTGAAGGTGGAAGATGATTGAACACTAGAGTGCCCATAAATTTGCACTTGATGATGTGTTAGTTGATTGTGTCAGAAATGGGCTTAAAGATGCCATTTGGAGAAGTGATAAAGAATTTGTTGGGGATGGGATTAAGGATGCCATCTAGAGTAACTGTTGGAAGAAATTAGAAGAATTATCAGGTTAAATCTTTGGTTGATTTATGCTGAAACAATAGATATCTTTTGTAATCTTTAACTAGAGAACGAATCAGTATAAATCTTCGGAGCGATTTAACTGAACCAGAGAAAGTGTCTACCAGAACGGAATCAAGATAAATCATTGATCAATTTAAACTGAACCAGCAGAGGTCTTAAATAATCTTTAATTGGGGAATTAATCAGTCTAAATCTTTGGAGCAATTTAACTGAATCAGAGAAAGTGTCTACCAGAACGGAATCAGGATAAACCATTGATAGATTTAAACTGAAACAGCAGAGGTCTGAAATAGTCTTTAACTGGAGAACGAATCAGTATAAATCTTCAGAGCGATTTAACTAAATCAGAGAAAGTGTCTACCGAAAACGGAATCAGGATAAACCAATGATAAATTTAAACTAAACCAGCGGATGTCTTGAATAATCTTTAATTGGAGAACGAATCAGTATAAATCTTCAGAGAGATTTAACTGAACCAGAGAAAGCGTCTACCAGAACTGAATCGGGATAAACCAATGATATATTTAAACTGAACCAACAGAGGTCTTGAATAATATTTAACTAGAGAACGAATCAATATAAATCTTCAGAGCGATTTAACTGATCCAGAGTAAGTGTCTACCGGAACAGAATCAGGATAAACCATTGATAGATTTAAATTAAACCAACATAGGTATTTTGTTTTGTTGGTTAATTTTTCCTACAAGGAAGAGGGTTAGTTGCATGCAGATGTATGCATTGCGTAATGATGTTCTCAAAATAAATGAGATTATGTTGTATGCATTTCTCATGTACATGATATGATGTATGAATGTGAAACATTGAAGTGCATCTTTATCTGGGAAGTAAGTCTTTGACAAATTGCTAGGGAGTATTGGGAAGCTGAATCACGAACTACTGTTGGAGATGGAGAATATGTGTATCTTTAACTTTGTTTAGAGTGTTCCACTGGGGATAATTTTGTTGAAGTAACTCTGTGGGGATATCCCGAAT
Organism: Vicia faba; assembly: GCA_948472305.1. NCBI lineage: Eukaryota > Viridiplantae > Streptophyta > Magnoliopsida > Fabales > Fabaceae > Vicia > Vicia faba. The sequence goes on along the minus strand of OX451739.1, from coordinate 1,080,800,799 downwards.
CTTTAAGAAAATGTTTATTACTGTTTTTAAACATACATTTGTTAACAGTTAATTATATTCATATGGATATCTTCATTTAATTTTAGTAATTGGATAATTTTGCACTCAAAACAGAAAAATAAAAAGTTTGCACTTCAAAGTATATTTGTATTGATGATTTTCCTATAAATAGGTTTTTTTGTACAAGGAGACAAAGATCCTAATAAGAGGAATTCGTCCAAAGAATACAAAGTGACAACAAAAATAATATCGGTTGTAATGAATACGAGAATCTATCTTTGTGCTATTTATCCTCTAGGTCAAGGTAAATGCACAAATTCTTCAAATAATTTCAATCATCTATCCCCTAGGTTTTGGTAGGTGTTTGAATTATCGAGTTTATATTATTTATCCCTAGGTTATAATGAATACGTGAATCTATCTTCATTCAGTTTATCCTCTAGGTCGTGGGAAACACACAAATTCTTCAAATATCTATCCCCTAGGTTGTGATAAGTATGCAGATTTTCATAGTTATACTATTCATCCCCTAGGCCGTGATGAATAAATAAGCCTACCTCTGATGTCTTTTATCCTCTAGATCATGATAAGTGCACAGGTTCATCCTTGTGCCGTTTACTCTCTAGGTTGTAGTAAACACAATGAAATTTGTGTAGTTCATTGCGTCAGTCTCCATGTAGCAATGTATTATCAAACTTTGTTTTATTCATCCCCTAGACTGTGATGAATAGACAAAATATGCATTATAAACTTACAATATTAGTCTCGAAGCGTTATTAAGTCAACTTCAAAACTTGTATTATTTACCTCCTAGGTCATGGTAAATATACGAAAATCTAGGATCTCTTTTAGATATTGACAAGTTATCTGCGTCGTCATATCTAAGTCAAATAAAAACTTTTTGTTTAAACTTTGGTAAGATGATACATTATCATCTATGCCTATTAGTTTTCATACTCATGGGAACACTGTACAGTGTATCCTTCATAATATTTCGCACAAATTATGGGGTCTTCCATCATTTAATAAACCTCTGATTCAAATGTGCGAGACCTACGCATTCTCACGCTATCCAATCGAAAGGTAATTAAATAATGGCAGCTGTCATACCCCAAATTTGCCCGGCCTTATTTCTACATTCAAAATTATTTTTAAAATTAGATTTTATAAAATTCTTTTGGGTTACCCTGACATTTTTAGTTTTATAAATATTAGTTTTCAAGTTAATTTAAAAATATAATATTTATTTAAAATAGAAAATAATTGCTCGTCTTCATATACTTTCAATTGGCTTGTTATTTCAAATAAATAAACATAGGATAATTGGTAAGGAAGCATAGCTTAGAAGTCTAGGGTCAAGGGTTCAAATCTCACTTGATGCACTTTGGATATATTTTTATTTATTTGTTACTAACTATTTCTATTTTCTATTCAAAATTACCAAAATCATGTTTTTTTATTGTTTAAATATTATTTTCGTTTTTTTAATTAATGCATTTTTAAAAAATAATTATTTATTTGATTTTATGCAATTTTTATCAAAATTGAGTGCAAACATCATAATAAATATTAAAAAAAAATATTTCTTTTTCGAGATAAATGTTTCTTATTGGTTAATATGCGTCAATTAGTGTCATACTCAGCTTTTGATTGATCAACTTGTCGACCAAGAAAGATCTGATTTATTTTTATTCCACTTTTGCCTTTTAACCTAATTTCTCAACTTTATAAATAGCATTCTACTTTGAGAGTTGAAGGAGATCCAAAAATTTCCAACACTATCCACAAACTTTCTAACTTGCTTTTACAATTCTTTTTAGTTTATTCTAGGGTTGTTTACTATATCAGACAACAACCTAAGAGCAATCTCATCAACAACACGATTCTCACAAGTTCCATAAATTTCACTCACACTTTGGTTTTTCTTTTAACAAATTTCTTGTTTCAAAAATCTCTTTTACTATTAGTGTTTTTGGCCGATGATTATATATGAGGCTCCTTTTTATTTTAACTTGTTTACACCAAATGATGAACATGATGGTGGTCCCTTTTAAATTTATTGGTTGTTTGTACCGTATGAATATATTGTTTTTTTAGTTATATTTTTTTTACTAACCTTTTGTAGAACCAATTTTTACACACCAGTTTCCCATTCACGGTTTAATATTTGGGTTGTTTGCAAATTGAGAGAAAGAAGAAAATAGAGAAGATATGAGGAAGACAGAGGAACAAAAAAGAGAAAGAGAGTTAACAGGTTCTGATATATCATTACCTTATGTTTTTATTTTTGTTATATTTTTTAATTCCAATTGTCAAATGTCACCCAAGGATTGGTTCACCATAATTGAAAATATGAAGGGCTGATTTGAGTAAGAGAGTCACCGCTCCATTAATTCAATTTATTTGTTTTTTATTATTTTTTTAATTCTTTCTTTATTTACTATCATTATCATTATTTTCTATTACTAAATTTATTCTCAAAATTTATTAAAAAAAACTGCTACCCTATTTTAAAGGGGCCTCATGTGACTTATAGATTCAAATTGTGAAAAGGTGAAAAGACTGCACTGTTTTTTCATTTATTTTTTCAATTTCATTTTTTGTTGGTTTATCTCATTATTCCTAGTTTATTGTTAGAATAAAATTTGGTTTCATTTTACCTCTGGACTTAGTTTGTTTTTATTAATAAATTAATTATTAATTTATATTTTTATTAATAAAAAATATTAAGCTTTTTCTTTCTTTTAATTAGATTATTTTCTTAATTAATTAAGTTTTTAGTTTAATTAGAAGTTATCCTAATTTCGTTAAGATTTTAATTTGGTTACTTTTTAGTTATAGTTAGTTAGGTTAAAAATTATAAAGAATACAAAAAATGTAATTCTTAGTTAATTAGGTTATGTGTTTCTAAATGTTTAAATAATACAAAAGTGAAAAAATCAATTCATTTAGGTTATTTAAGAAAAATAATACTTTATATATAATTTAGCTTTTCAAACTAATCTCTCACATCACTTGTAAGTAATACTGCTAATTTTGTACAAACACTTTTTATAATCAAATTGATTAATTCAATATTTTACAAAGATATTAAAAACTACACAGTTCACCGATGAGCGACACATGACCAATATCTGGCCATGTGATGAGGAGACTTTATCAGACTCCCTCCGCTTTGTGTCTTGTCATACTCTTTAATCAAATCGAAATTCAAAACAGCCAACCAACTATGAACTACAAATTGAGACTCTGATTCCTTATAAGAGGATATGTAGACATACGATTAAAATCGTTGTGAGTTTCCCTAATAAAAATTAAAACCCTATTTATAAAAATTACAATTCTAAACCTTAGTATCCTTGTGAACAAGGTAGACGAGGGGTGCCTAACACCTTCCCTTAGTCTAAGAACGAGTCAAAAAACTTAAGATCTATGGCCAAATTAGGTTTATCCTTTTATTCCTTTCCTAAAGAAAAAAATTAAGGGTGGTGACTCTCATTTTAAAACCGATTATTACAAATGTGATCCAATATTAAACACCAATCCCCAGCAACAACGCCATTTTACTGAAGCGGTAAAGCGGCAAGCAAAAGTAAGTATTTTTTAGGTTATATCATATCATCTCCATATGGTTAGTGGTTATCGAGTCGATGTTCGACAAGTCTCGTGTTCATGAGTTTGGGTTAAAATGAGTCTGAAGTAAATGCGGGAATTAAAGGTTATTAACAGGAAAATAATTCATTCTTTGGAGAAGAGACTTATCAAGCATGCATATAATCCATTCCTCACAAACTTAAACCTATCGACCAGTTATACTTAACCTACAAGACTCATCAATGTCATCATGTATCAAACACAACACCCATTGTATCATCTTGATGTCGACCTCTCAACCAACCTCAACAACACATAAGACAATCATGCTACTCGCCTTGACGATCTCTCAATACAACACAACCAACACAAGGCATTAAGCTCTGATACTCACAATGATTATTAGCTCTAAATATATCTCTAGAATCTAGAAACTAATAGATATCCATCCCTAATCAAGATTTGTGAGGTATATGTCTATAACAACCAAAATCAAAACATAAAGCAAAAAGATCAAGAAAGACATCAATAATGATTTGGAAAGCAAGCTTTACACAACACCATGATTAATACATATACATATATTCAAAATAAATAAATATAAAAAACCCAACAAATGAAGAATACACAAAGAGGAAGAGAAATGAACCAAAAATCTCCCAGTTTGTTAGCGCCGAAAAATGAGAAATCTACCCCAGATCATCTGTGTGCAAGCTCCAATGTTGTTTTCTAAGCACTAAACTACCAAGAATTAAGATTTGATGAGTTGGTAACAAATACCCAAAAGTATAACCTAAAAATATGTGCTTTAGCCCTTTTAACGTGTTTTTGGCCAGCAGACCGCACTCAACATGCACAGAGGGCACTCAGCATGCTCTGTGCTATTCCGGAAAAAAATTAGCACTATGTTTTTGTCATAACTTGAGAATCGTAACTCTGATTTACACATGGTTTGAAGAGTTGGAAAACTTACTCAATAATCTATATAACAATGCCTAAATATCAACTAAATTAATGATTTTTATCTTCTTTAATTTGAGCCTTATTCATTGATGGATTGCTTAAAATTGCCTCGTTGAAGTTATGTATTTGGCTCTTATTACTCGATGCTCCAAATATGAATGAATACCTATAAAAGAGATGGAAAATTATCAAACGATATAATATTTACACAAAAACACGATTATACTCAATATGCACAAATACAAACACAAATTGAGGTTTATTCAAAGCATTACAACAAAATGAGCCGATAAGTGCCCCTAAAATATACACAAATATAACGACTACTTTGCACTTATCTGTACTTTTCCTATCATCATAACTATCATCCTAATCAGCATCACAATACCCCACCAACACAGAATCAGAATCACGAGAGTACAATATTCCATAATCACATGTATCATTCACATACTTCAGAATTCTTTTGATTTGATTGATGTGACTCACTTTGGGTCTGCTTGATATCTAGCACAAACTCCAACAACAAAATATATATTTGGTCTGCTTGCTTTAAGATATAGAAGGATACCAATCATGCTTCTATATAAACTCTGATCATCACTAACTCCCTTTTTTAACTTTGGATAACTTCATGTATGGAGGAGCAGGAGTTCTTTTATGGCTGGCATTCTCCAATACAAATTTCTTCACAATATTCTTTGCATATTTGCTTTGACAAAGAAAGATGGATTCTTCCATATGCTTTACTTGTAGACCAAGAAAGTATGTTAGTTCACCTACGAAACTCATTTCAAACTCAGATTATATCTACTTGACAAAATTTCAGACCAACTTGTCATACCCCAAATTTGACCCATCAAATAATCACATCATATTACTTTTCTTTTGATCAAAATTATTTATATTGTAGGGGTTTAAACATGGAAGAGGGGTGTATTGATTTAAATGGACCATCAATATCTGATGATCCATTAAGGTTTCATTCTTTTTGAGAGGGGTGCATTTTTATAGAGAGAGGTGCACGCTATTGAAAAACCTTGGGCCATTTCAAAATTAGAAAGGGCTCATACAAAATATTTAGCCCATTTCAAATGTAGGGAGGGGGTTTACTTTATGGAAAATCATTGGGCCTTTTCTAAATCAGAAAGGCCCATTTAGGTTTTAAATAAGGTTGAGATAGTGCATAGGAAATTCATCTTTTTTAAGAGGCCAAATAACAAACATTAGAGAATATGGCCCGTTCAGTTTTTGGTTTGAGGATTGTTTTGTTTTTAATTACTACGTTATTAAAATTTTTATTAAATTTACTATATTTTATTATTAATTAAAACGATATTTTGGAAAAGACGTTAGCAAAGAAAACCTATGTTTGCACAGTCCAAATCCAAAATAGGCCCAAGCCCAAAACAAAAGAAAACGCATACAGTCCAAGAAAAACACATGTTTTCAAAACATCTACTGTACGAATTAAAGAAAAAATAACGCATGCTTTATGTCATACCCAAAATTTGTCCTCCCTTTTTTATTCTTTACCTGGTTTAGGCTTTGCATATTCAATTGCATCATCCTCATTAAGTCATTCATATATCATGCATTTCATTGAATAAATCACTTTGGTTCAAAGTATGAGTGGTTGTGCCATTCGGGGTTTAATTTTGGTAAAGTTTCTTCATCAGATAAAAACAAATTCATTTGGTTCCCAAGAAGTGGGCTGTGGAATTAAGTTTTGAAGTATGGTTATCATGGATTTCTTTCTCATCAAGTTACAAGGCCATTTCTCATTCAAACTCATCAGAGCCTGGATTAGGGTTTATTTCCTTTTTGTTTGTCAAGGGACTAGGTTTTTGGATCCATGGTTATTATAAAATTATTCTTTCATCTTCTTTGAAGATAACTCAAGAGAAAGATGTTAGGGTTGCAACTTGTTGATGTTAAGGGTCTCACCTATATTTTCAACTGAGAAGACTTCTAACTAGGGTTTTGTAGATTCTCAATATCTCAAGCCTCCTTCTTCATTCAATGTGTATCTCAGGTGAATTTGAGTCTTTGATCTTAGGGTTTCTATAATTACTTCAGGGGAGAATCTTGTGGGCTAGGTTTCATCCTTGTGTTCTCAAATCATCTTCATTTCAAGGCATTTATGCTTGTGTTAGTTTCATCAACTGGTAAAGGCTTTGTCTCAATAAAGAATGTATCAAGTTTTCTTTCGAGAATTTATTGACTCAAGGCATTCTTTTGGTTCATGTCACATTTTGTGATTAAGGAAAAGATTTTGCATCAAGGCGTTATGGTTGAACTGAATTAAAATATAACATGGAAGTTTATTGAATGCAGTTCTTTGAATAACAAATCTTGATTCAAGGTCTTAAGATCATGATTTGTCAAGGTTTTATTTGAGGCTAGGGTATAAAGATTCATTTATTCCAAGTGATTGTTGTTAACCAAGTGATATCAAGCAAAGGTTGGAAGGTTCATAACTTACTCGAAATATGAGACATAAGTGTTAAGTTTGTAATGTATTCCAAAATCAAATCCATTCATTAAATCTTATGCTCATGGTCATGATTTCAAGAGCTAAACAAAGTGAACTCAATATTGTAAAATCAAAGGAAAGGTTAAACATCAGTCATCAAGTTCATTCAATTTCGTTCGTGTTCATCACAAAGTTACAACCATTCAAAGTTGTTGTTACATCACTAACACTACAAGTGAATCACAAAAATTACATAAAACTTTTTGTTCTAAGCCTAATCCTAAGTCCTAAAGTTTCTATAATTCCATGCTTGTCACCATGTGAAATCTTCATGGCACATCAACATCATGCCTTGCCAAAACATGCCTCAAAAGCCTTGCACAAAACTCACACCAAAACATGGCCCTGCTGTCAAAGTAAAACTGCCCAAAATACCTTGCTGATGCCCATATGCCAGTCCATAAAACCTATTACAAACTTGTTGTACTTGCTATCCAAAAACCTGCATAAAATAAAACAAAATAACCATCTAATGTACCAAACATATCAGGCCAAAATCTGTGCCAAAAAACCTGTCAAAAATAGTCCTGCATCCCTGTTACTATGTTGTTGTCTAGAATTATCAAACCTTCCATTGCTACCAGTCCAATACAACCTATTTCCTTGTCTCTTTCCATCTTGTTTAATGCTCCAAAACAGCCCAAAACATCCCCTGCAAAGACAACCTCCTATGTTGTCCCAAAACTAACTACTGCTAGCCTGCAGAGACATGCCAAAAAACTATCCAAAACCTGTCAAGACAAACCAAACATAACAGTCCAAGAATTGAACAAGAATTTATCAAACAAAGTTGCATCACATAAAGCATAAGACAATATACAAAACAGTTCAAAGTTGTTCAAATTCCCCCCAAAAAAACTCACCTCATTCACACTATATAAACTCCCCTCCAACACTGCTCAAAACACACAATCTAATACCAACAGTTAACCCACAAAACCTTTTAAAACCTATGCTAAAACCCTTCTAGAGTCCCTCATTATCTCGATTCAACCTACCTCTAACCTCTGCTCATACTACTTAAACCTTCAACAACAAAATCCTAGCAACTCTGCTCTCTATATAGACCTATGTGATACCCTAAACCTTCATTAGTTCAAACCCATAAAAACAATAAATAATTTTTACTCATCCCTACAACCTAACCCTTCACTATCTTAACTCACCTTCTCCTAAAATCATTATAACATTTATCTACCTTCAATTTCATCCATGATATCATAACCATATCATCACCACTGCAAATTTGTTTCAGTCAATAACACATCACGATGAATCAGAAGAAGTAGAGGAAGGGGAATAGAGACAAAGATCAAGAAGTAGAGAATTAAAACTATTCACAAAATTTAGAAGACAATTATTAACTCAGCGAAATTGTTTCATTATTGCTTTGAGGTACACGCCCTCTCTCTCTTTCTCAATGCATTTCTAAAAACACTTCACCTGAAATTAAAAAAAAACATAATCGTTTAAGCTTTGAGTTTGAGTATAATTGAAACGCATGATTAGGGTTCTCAAAAGAGCTCCTCCGATTGGAGCCCCCTGTAGCATTTGTTTGGTGCATTGATTCACGTATTTAGAGAAATTAGAGTAAAAGAGAAAGCGGGAATTTGAAAGATTGATTGTTATCGATAGAGGAATGAGTATCACCATAGAATAAAACTGAGCAGAGTGCAGAAAGTGGCGATCAACATAGAACAGAAGAAAGTTTCATTGTTGTTAAACGACGATGATAAGAGAGTATGCCGTGAGGGGTTTTGTAATTGTTGCTCAAAAGCGGATCGATAATTGAGGAAGGGAGTTGTCATTTTTGTTTGAGAAAAGATAAGAACAGAGGAAGTATTGAGATGGTGGAGCGGTTGCGTTAAGGTTAATTTTGAACCCATGTATTTTCTTATTTTAAGATGGGACTGGACCCGGGTCTGGCCCGACCCGGTCCACCTCTTTAAGCCCATTTATCCATTTGTTTAGTTTCTTTTATTTTTCTGCTTATCCTATTAACAAGTCAAGCATATTGGTTGCATTGGTGAAACTTAAGAGTTACAAACCAATGGTTCTGGGTTCAATACTCATAGGGACCATTTTTTACTTTCTTTCCCATCTCCCTTGTTTTCTCTTCTTAATTTTATTCATATCATTGTTTTAATTTGGTTTAATTTCTTCTTTAAAAACAAAAAAAATATTAGAGTTTTAATTCTTATACTTTATTTATTTACTTGATAAAAAACCATAAAAAATGTTAAGAACTTAATTTCTTTATTTTTGTTTGATTGCTTGGTTAATCTTGCTAACATGTTCCATTAAGTGCTTCCCTGAATCGATTAAATCCATGTTGATTGTTTCGTGTTGAATTAGACTTTAAGATCAACCTATGCATGATAACTAATTAGGTTAGGAATTTCCCTTTCAAACACTCAATATTAGGTCCATCATTGTACATGACAACATTAAGGTTTTAGTCCCCTTAGACTTTTCTATTGTATTGCATCCTTTCTAATTAAAACTAAAATTTATTTCCTTAATCAAAAACCCAAAAAAACTTAATCATTATTCAAAATTATTCCTCATTTAAAAAAAACACACAACAAATTCAAAAATCAAAATGGCATGTTATCTCCGTTCTACCGCGATAAAGGCTGTGCCTAATGCTAGAATGTATGCGCTAACATCACCCACTAAAAAACACCAACAAACCAACATTTTCTATAAGAACTACGGTGTTCTGATTCCTTCACGGGATACATAGGAAAAGGGTTACGAGACCACCACGAACGCACTAATAAAAATCATTTCATTTCCCTTAGCAAGTATAGTTTTAGATAGACGCTCCCTTAGAAACAAACAATCGAAATGGATTCTATTGAGTACAGCGGATGTGAGGGGTGCTAATACCTCCCCCTCGCATAATCGATTTCCGTTCCCTCTCTTTTGGTTGCAAGACCATCTTATCCATTCTCTTGGGGTTTTCTCGATATTTCCCCTTCCTTCGGGATTAATAAAGTTCAGTGGCAGCTCTATATTTTTTTTTCGGTCGCTACAGCTGGCGACTCTGCTGGGGACCCTATGCGAGTCTATCCTAGTTTTGTTTGTTTGCTTCTTTGGGTGTTTATTTATTTAATTTATTTGCTTTACCTCTTTATTTCTTTATTTCTTTATTACTTTCTCTTATATATATCGCTTTGTACTTTTGCTACTCACTTATTTTGAATATGTTGTGTCTTTTGTGATGTTGAGGTGGGTGATTTCATTCGATAAGTCCTATACCTGGACTTGGGGAAAACTTAAGATTATGATGTGTGGTATAGTCATAATAACTTTGAGGGAGTAATCCCGAAGAAGGAAGCGTGAGACCCCCCACTCAGTGGAAGCCCCTTTGATTGTAGCATTTGTTTACTAAGTAATCGGGAAGACATTATTGATTTTGACCTGGGAGCCTGCGAAGCTGAGAAGCTATAGAACCCTTAACCCATCCTGGCCTTTTTAGGTGTAGTGCGGAGACTATGACAGAGTAATCCAGAAGTAGTTGTCACGCGATGCTGCACTCATACGAGTTTTTCCTGTGAATATTACTAATTACCAAGTAATTAGGACGTTGGTAATATCTAAAGGAAGAGCGTAGACTCTGGGATTTCCCTAGAACCTTGTTTAAAAGGTGATAAACCCTTAGTACTTACCTTATTGGTGGTTACCTTGACTTCATGCTCGTGACGTCGGACCTTTGATCCTGTTACTTTCAGTTTACGCAAAGGACTATATAGTGGTTATCCAGAATATGTGGAGCTGAGATCCCATGCCATATCATACCATGACATCACACCATCATGTATATGCATCTCGTATTTAAGGAATTCCAAAGACAAGTCTTGTTAGTTGAGCTCTTAAAAAAAATTTTAAAAGATACTTATGAATAGACGAGTCTTTGGATTTCCTTTAAAATGAAGATAAAACATGCATTCATATTATCATGCATTCATTATTCCCAACAAAAACTTATTGGGGTCTCTTTTCAATAAGACTTCAGTGAACAACAAAGATGACTTCCCTACATTCCTACCATACAAGAAGCAACCAGTGAAGACTTATGGATCTCTTCAAAGAAAATCAGAATGCTCTCCGCCGAGATATGGACACCATGGTCACCCGAATGGATCAGCTTATGGAAACCCTTCATGCTATCATCAAGGGTCAAGAAGAGCTCCATCAAAGTGTTGCCAAGCTTGCCACTGATTCCCCTCCACTTCTGCAAATGGAGGAAATGATAATGTGAATGTTGAGACCCCTACAAGGATTCCTCAGAATGATGTTTATGATCATCATGATGTTATTGATATTTATGAGACCCATGCAAATCTCGCTGCTGGGGCTGCTGAAACTGCAAAGATATACCATGCTCTTGAAGAGCGTCTCAAAGCTATGGAAGGAATCAAGACTTCGGGACTCAATACTGTTGTGATGTGTCTTGTGTATGGGGTAGTTATTCCTTCCAAGTTCAAAGTTTCTGATTTTGACAAATATAAAGGTACCTCCTGCCCAGAGACTCATCTTCGTTCCTACTGTCGCAAGATGGCAGCTTATGCTGAAAATGAACCGCTGCTCATGCATTTCTTCCAAGACATCCTAATAGGGGCACCGTTGGACTGGTATATGCAATTAGAAAGAACTCATGTCAGTACTTGGGGAGAGCTTGCTGACGCCTTTTTGAGACATTACCATTATAATACCGCCATGGCTCCTAGCCGCACTCATCTTCAAGGGATGACACAGAAATCTGAAGAGTCTTTTAAAGAGTATGCCTAGAGGTGGGGTGAACTAGATGCAAAGGTCCAACCTCCTCTCTTGGATTTTGAACTGATTGATTTGTTCATGGGTACTCTACGAGGTCCTTATCTCCAACACATACCCAGTAGTACCTCTACTTCTTTCTCTGATATGGTTATTATTGGAGAACATGTTGAAACTTGTATCAAGGCTGGAATGATCCAAGGTATCCCAAACAATACTAACAACAATACTGTAAATGGTAGGAAGTTGTTTTCTGGTTTTGTCAAGAAGAAAGAGGGTGAGACTAGTGTTGTCACCATCGACAAAGGAAAAGCTCCTGCATATCCTTAAGTTCGATTTCCTTATTTCCCCACACCTGCTACCATTCTTAATCAATATGTTCCCCAAGTGTATGCTGCTACAACTCCCCCACCCTGGATGGCCTAACAACGGCCTTTTGTTCCTCAACCACAATATCTTCCACAACAACAATTTGCACTACCTCTGAATTATCAACAAAATCAACAACCTCTGGGTCAGAGAGTTCATTAGAGAAAAAGAGGGCATGAGAGGATATTTGATCCTACTCATATGTCCTACGCTCAGATTCTCCCTCAATTGCTTGCCAATCAGTTGGTTCAACTGTGTGAACTTGGTCCACCACCAAATCCTCTTCCAAGGGGGTATGATATTAATGCTCATTGTGAATTCCATTCTGGATCCCCAGGCCACACAATTGAGAATTGTAGAGCATTTAAATGCAAAGTTAAAGACCTCCTAGATGCAAAGACCATAAATTTCAACCTCGTTGGTCCCAATATTCAGAATAATCACATGCCTCCTCACCCAGGGGAAGCGGTTAATGCTATTGAAGAAGGTAGTGAGCATATTCTTGTAACCAAGGTTGACGAGATCAAGATGTCACTGGGGACTGTTAGAGAACATTTGTTGAAGCACGAGGTGCTACAAAAACTCCATGATTTTTGCTTACTATGTTCCTCTAAACCTGAAGAGTGTGCTAGTTTAAAGACATATATCCAACAACTAATGGATGAAGGTGTCCTACAGGTAGAGAAGCGGATATGCAAGGTTATGATTTAACTGCACCAACAATATCACTGAATATGAAGCTTGCATCTTGGGTCTAGAAGCGGCCATCGATCTAAGAATCAAACATCTCGAAGTATTTGGAGACTTTGCACTAGTCATATACCAAGTCAACGGTGAATGGGACACTAAACATTCCAAATTGATTCTATATCAGGATCATGTTCTAAAGCTAGCTACAGAGTTCACTGAGATCACCTTCATTCATATCCAACAAGAATAAAATCAAATGGTAGATGCTTTGGAAACACTATCAACCATGTTCAAGGTAACTTGGCCAAACCACGAATCGCGCATAACAATCAGACATTTTGAAGAGCCTGCACACTGCCTTGCTATTGAAGAGGGACCTGATAACAAGCCTTGGTTCTACGACATCAAGATGTATCTTGAGAAACAAGAATATCCAGAAAATGCTTCTATCATTGACAAACGAACTTTGCGGAAGCTAGCCTTAAAATTCTTTCTAAGTGGTGATGTCTTGTACAAAAGAAACTACGATATGGTGCTACTCAAGTGTGTGGAGAAACATGAGGCCGATACACTTATGAGAGAAATCTATGAAGGAACTTTTGGAACTCATACAAATGGGCATGCCATGGCAAGAAAAATCATGTGAGCAGGCTATTATTGGTTAATGATGGAAGCCGATTACTACCATTATACAAAGATATGTCACAAATGTCAAATCTACGCTGACAAAATGAATGTGCCACCAACTCCTCTGAATGTCATGATCTCACCTTGGCCATTTTTTATTTGGGGAATTGATATGATATGTATGATCGAACCGAAAGCATTTAACAGACACCGGTTCATACTGGTTGCCATTGATTACTTCACCAAATGGGTAGAAGCGGCATCTTACACAAACGTGATAAGGCAAGTAGTTACTCGATTCATCAAACCAAATCTCATATGCAAATATGGGGTTCTGAGCAAAATCATTACGGATAATGGGTCCAATCTGAACAACAAAATGATGAAGGAGCTATGTGATAATTTCAAGATCGAGCATCATAACTCTTCACCATATCGACCCAAGATGAACGGGGTTGTCAAAGCCTCCAATAAGAACATCAAGAAAATCATTCAGAAAATGGTGAGGACATACAAAGATTGACATGAAATGCTTCCCTTTACTCTACATGGTTATCGTACTTCTATGTGCATATCAATAAGTGTGACTCCTTTCTCTCTAGTATATGTCATGGAGGCAGTACTCCCATTTGAAATAGATATTCCATCACTTCCAATTCTAATGGAAACAAAGATTGAAGAAGAAGAGTGGGTTCAAACGCGATTTGATCAGCTTAACCTCATTGAAGAGAAATGCTTAACAGTTTTGTGCCACAGTCAATTATATCAAAAGCAGATGAAGAAATAATTCGACAAGAAAGTTCACCCTTAGTTTTCAACGAAGTAGATTTGGTACTCAAGAATATTCTTCTACCTTTCCTCGATTCCCGTGGTAAATGGACACCCAACTACGAAGGTTCATATGTGGTAAAAATGGAATTCTCCGGTGGTGGTCTCATCCTCACAACAATGGATGGGGAAGAACTACCACATTCGGTAAATTCATACGCAGTCAAAAATACTATGTATAAGAAAGCTCACTAAGTTAGAACCCTAAACAGGCGACTTAGGCAAAAAGGGCGTCCCGGTGGATTGAAAACCCTAAAGGGCGATCCAGGCAAAAATTAGGGACATACACAAAAAATTATCCACGTCGATTGAAAACCCGAAAAGGCGGTGTTGTACCCCAAAATTTTCCCTCTCATTTCTTTTAAGGTATCTCCTTATGCTTCTAGGGTTTTCAATAGCTCAAGGCTACTCAAGGTTTGATCAGACAAATTCTCCTTCTAAGCAGTTGACCTACAACTAGGGTTTCACTTTCTCAAGGAAATTTGAGTTTATAATGCCTCAAGTGGATTACATGGTTCCTCATGTGAATCAAGGAATTCTAATGCCAAATTTCAAGCCTTGCATCACAAGTTTGCTCCGTCAATTGCTCAGATGACTAAAAATCAACTATTTGGGCAAAAAGTTAATTATGGTCAACATACAGTCAAACTTCAAGATTTTTGGTCAACATCAATATTTTAAGGTCACATTCATCATTTGATCAAGGGTTGATCATGATTCATCAAGAAAACTCTCAATTCACCAAAAGTCAAAAGTTACCAAATTAGGGTTTTCTTAAGGAGAAGTCAACTGAACTTTGACCAAGCATAACTTTCACATGCTTCATCATATTTTTCTCAAACAAAGCTCAACCTGAAAGAAATTCAATTCTCTACAACTTTGTCTCTCTAAGCTCAAGTTAAAAAATGCTTCATTTGAGAGATATGGGCCAAAACATTATAGGTCATTTCAAAAGTCAACAAAAAGACACTTTTTGTCAAGGCAACTTACATCAAGATAAAGTCTTCAAATGAAAAAATGATCAGCATATGGATTGTAGAGGACATCATGATATTTTCAAAAAGTCCAAGATCACCTTCATATGATACAAATTGATAGAGTTATGATTGATGCAAATTGGGTATTTTTGAGAAAATGCATGAAACATAAAATGATCAAACTTGAACTTTTAGGCGAGTGAGCTTATCTTTCAAGGTCCAAATGTGTTTTAGGCCTCATAGTGAACCTCTGAATCCATTCATACACCCCTTTTATTTTTATTCCATTTTTTTATTTTTTTTATTTAAATTCAAAATTAAAATAAATAAAATCAAAATTCTCATACAAAGGTCCAAGCCCATCTTGTGTTGACCTAATTCACAACCTATATATTTCTTGCATTAATACAACAAAGGGACACATGAAACCTTGCAAATAATCACTTCCCAAAAACTTCAAAAATTGTCAAAACTAGGGCAAACTTCAAACCCTATTTGCAGCCTCTCTCCAAGCCAAACGACCATCTCATTCAACTTCAGGGACATTATAGGGTAAGAATGGGTCGATCGTGATGATCCAAGAGGCCTGAAATTCATAACCATGCATCACCATTTCTCATTCTTACATGAAATTCATATTTCAATTTCTATCATGCTTTTATCGAAGCTAAGATCACTAATGTTCTTCTGAGATGTTAATATGCAGGTTTGAACCATCACATGGCCCCCGTGATGCCAGAATCATGTGTTGCCATATTTGCACCATTTGATAATATTTGCTTCGTATCTCTTTGTACAGGGAGAATCATCCAAAACCAAGGCCACCATTGAATTTGCAAGGTCCATATAGAGGGGTATGGTCCCTTAGAACCACTAACGTTTGTTATTTTGCAGGAACAGAAAAAGAAGTCGTCGGAGAAGACGACCGGAGCTAGGGCTTCGGCGCCTCTCCGGTACAATCAATTTTGTTTATTTTATATTTATTAATTTCTGTCATAATACCGGATGTAACAGCCACCCAGTGGTAAGACGAGCGCATGTTAAGGCATTAGTCTCTAAAGGCGTGGGTTCGATCCCTGCCTTTGGGTATT
Source organism: Vicia faba (assembly GCA_948472305.1). NCBI lineage: Eukaryota > Viridiplantae > Streptophyta > Magnoliopsida > Fabales > Fabaceae > Vicia > Vicia faba. The sequence goes on along the minus strand of OX451739.1, from coordinate 1,080,784,342 downwards.
TTTTTTCATATTTTCCAATACTTTCAGGTTTTTCATATATTATATGCAATGTTCGTTCTCATAACATAAACACCATGCATCTCAGTTGGCAAAACGTATACGCTGGGGAGGGAGGGGCGTCGGTTCAACACCCACCCCCAACATTCTTTTTTCCCTTGTTTTTTTCCTAACCCAATTTTCTTCTTTTTTAGTTAATAAACCCTAATTCTTTTAGCTAAACCCTAACTTTTTAATTAAACCCTAATTATCCTAATATTTTCCTAACCCTAATTAGATTAGATTAAGTTTTTTTATGACAATTAAATTTTTATTTAAATTAATTAAATTTTTTAAACATTAAAATTAATTAGAAAGTTTAGGTTTATTAATCATATTTTATCATTAAAAATTATTTTTTCTAAAAAATATTGAAACATTTTTCCAAATCTTTTCTCTCTCTTCTATTTATTTTCTTATATAAATGTATAGGTCGTGCGCTTCCTATGAATAACTTAGATCTTTATTTTCCGCTTTCTCTTTTTCATTATCATGTAATTGCTTCCGGGATGTAATGTTTAGGGTTTAATTTCTCACACTCTTTATCATTATGTAACTATCCCAAAGCTCTATAATAGTTTTAGGTTTACGTTTCCTCCTTTACCTTTTGCTATTATATTTCTATGCAACTGTTAGTAATTAGGATTTGTATGGCAAGATAAAATCAACCAATAGCAAAACCCTAATTTCAAGACAAATAATTGAACTGAACACACTTGAACACTTACACCTCTAGGATAGCCTCTCTTCATTGCCTTCAGAATAAACGGTCATGTCCCTCAAACATAGGGATGCTTTAACAAAAGACCCTCGATATAAAAGATCATTATTCCTCGATGACCCTTCGATGTTGCCTACAAAAAATGATTTAGTCCCTTACAAAACTGCTAAAGTATCCTTACAAGTTTGCTTCGATGACTGTGCGATGACCCTTCGCTTGTCCCTTCACATCTAATAGATAGGGCTACCTACTAACTAATAGTACGGATAGCACTATCTCTAAAGGAGAAGGAAAAGAATAAGAATGACCTTGAGTGGAAGGATACTTTTAATCACTCGCTCACAACATTTTCACATCACACTTTTCAAACAAAACATTTTTAAACACTTTGTACACATTCTTGAGGACTGATACAAGGATCATTACAAAGTTCGCCTTACATTGGCATTTACAAAATATTTTCAGAATACACACAAAAAAGCAAATTTTTTAAAAGTGAGCTAGTGATTAAGAGCCCATAAATAACTATGGGTGAAAAGGGTGCTAACACCTTACCTTTTCATAACTTACCCCCCCCCCCCCCCAAACTCAAAATCTTCAAGGTCTTTCCTGTTCTTTTCACTCTTGCTATCCACAACATTTGCGATAAAACGCAAAAACAAATCAGTTCTCCCACCTTATTACAGAACTGGAGACTCTGTTGGGGACGACTTAAAAAGAGGGGCTACCTTAGAGTCTTAGATCACTTTTACTTGCTTTATTTTCCTGCTTTTTTTGCTTTTACTTTAAGGGTTGCTTGGGTTTACTTTCTTACAAAGATCCTACACCCAGATCTAGGGTACCTTAGGTAAGTAGCAATAGATCATGGAAACTGTACGGCGTAGACCGATATGGTTGAAGTGATGGCTACGCTAGTGTGACACTTTGGTTTATACCGATGTTCCTTGAGTCAGTCAAGGATAACATTGGGCTGCCGCATGGTGTCGTAAGCATTAACTGACTTTTAGAACCTTAATTGATCCATCTTGGCCATTATAAGGTAGTGAGATAGTCGGCTTTGGTGCAGTCCAAAGTTTGTTGATACTCGATGCTACACTCATTGAGATTCGACACGGTGGATGTTTTGGTGGAAAATCAGTTGTTGTACTAAAATAAAACCTTCGAGAAATATCGGTGATATGGGATTCCTAGAACCTGGTTACTATTTTTAGGACAGGTTGAGCCAACTTGACTTCAATAGAGAACGTTACTTACCTATGGACCTCATGCAAGCCATTAAGCCTAAGGCTCTTGCGTGATTTGTTTGCGTTTTCTATCTATCTAACATAAATATAACATCATGACATCATAACATTTGACATGGCATTTACTAACCATTCTAGGATCTTAGGGGTTTTTGTTTCAGGATTATAAGTCGGGCTTCTAGTAAGGGGCAAGAGGATTTATTTTCCTCTAACCAGATGTCGTCAAAGACCGAAGTACATTCTTTTAATTCAAAGGCTAGGAACCGCTCGATATGGTGAGCTTGATTCTAATAGAAGGATATCCAAAAATGAAGACTCGAAGTTCCACAAGTCAAAGATGCAACCAAGACTCATCTTCAATCTTTTTTTACACCGCGAGATCCTTGAAAACATTTCATTTTGCATCTAATATATCGTGCACCTCATTACATAACAGGTACGTTCTAGACATGTTTTCTCATCTTCTTGTTGTTTATTCCAGTAAAAAGATGGCTCTCAAACAAACAGTCAAAGATATTCAGGCCCAGAATGCTCAATTCCAACAAATGTTCATGAACTTAGCCAAGGGGCAGGAGGAGTTGAAGACCCTCATCACCAATAAGAGGAAGAAAAAGATAAGGAAACCAATCGACATTCTCAACATGGGAAGAAGGTTTAGAGGTCCTCCCAAGCGAGCTCAAGACTATGATAATCCATCAAACGAAGATGACAACCAGGGTCAAGATGGTAAGAGTGTGAAGCATGGGAAAGGAAGCAACCTTGATTCTGACCAATATTCTGAGGAAGAAGAAGAAGAATATTCGGATGAACAATATCCTCCTGCTGATGAAAAGTACAAACAAGTAGAAGATCATCTAAATGATATGGAGATCCAGAGAGTGCCTGGGTTGGATTTTGAATAGCTTGGTTTAGTCTCAGGAGTTTTCATTCCTCATATATTCAAGGCCCCTACTTTTGCAAAGTATGACAATGTTTCTTGTCCAAAGCTTTATTTAAGGTCTTATGTCCGGAAGATTCAACCACACACTGTCGGCAGGAAGTTATAGGTGCATTTCTTTCAAGAAATCCAATCTAGGACACGATTGAATGGTTCTATAAACTAGAAGGAACCAATATCCGTACTTGGATGATTTGGCTGTTGTTTTCTACAAACAATATCAATACAATGAGGATCCTGCACCAATCCGTGTGCAATTACAGAGTATTACCATGGGCTCTAACAAAGGCTTCAAGGAGTATACCTATAAATGGAGAGATCTAGAAGGAAGAGTTCAACCTCCCTTGTCTGACAGCGAATCTGTTAACATGTTTATGGGAACTTTGACAGGTCCTTTCTTCAATCATCTGATCGGAAGCTCTTCAGCCGGATTAACCAAGATGATATTAACAGGGGAACATGTTGAGGTGGAATTAAAAGTGCAAAAATTTAGGTGGATGTGTCTTCAAGTACTGTAAAGAAGTCTTTCAATGGAAAGAAAGAAGCTAATGTTGTGTATGGCCAGAAAGTTCGTGGTAGAGGTGGTTGCAACCAAACTGTGGGGGCTGTACTAATCTCTAATCCCACACCAGCACAACATCAACAAGGAAATCAGCATAGGTTGGACGCACCCAGGAGAAAATTTACCAAGATCAACATGTTGTTGTCTTAGGCATTACAACACCTGTTGAAGGCAGAGCTGGATTACATTGAGAGATCCTCCTCAAAATCCCAACATCTCCTCTCCTCGGTACAATCCTAATGTAATGTGTGTCTATCATTCCAATAGTCCTAGACATGACACAAATAATTGATGGGCTCTGAAAAATAAGATTTAGGATATGATTGACTCCAAAGAGATTGAATTTTATCCTCCCGAGATTCCCAACGTGATTACTACACCTATACCTAAACATGACAATGGCCTTAATGCTATCGAAGATGTTTCTTATGTTTCCGTTGTAGGTGACTTAATTACTCCCTTGATAATTATTAAGAAGAATCTGTTGCAAGTCGGTTTATTTCAGGGTTGCACTGAAAGGTGCTACTACTGCGCAACCTAACCTAATGGTTGTAAACTTCTAAAATAAGGAATTCGGCATCTAATGGATAACCATATAATTCTAGTTGAGAAGATTCCTTCTATGAAGAATTTGTTTCAAGACTTGGAGCTTGAAGACATGTCTGTAATTTCTGGAACTCCTGTAAGGATCACCTCTAAGGGTCCTATGAAGATTATTGTCGAACTATAGTTGCTCCTCTGATCATATTCCTCTAAGGCTATCCTCTGGTATTATGGAGCTGATGTTTACTACCATGGGGTCAAGAAAGAACCATTGGCTATTGAAAGTGGAAATACTGAAGTTACTGATCCCAACATTGACAATATCGCTGGGACCAGTAAAGTTACCATAAGTGGAAGGGTTTTCTCTCTAGAAATATCTCTGAAGACTGTTTCTACACTGTTCGTGTTACTGTTACTGAATCAACTACTGAGATTCGGAGGAAAGAACAAATGACTGAGTCTTCCCAAACTGAGGCACCAAAAGAGGTTACTACTGAAGATGCTTCCAAGCAAGAGATGGAGGAAGTGCTGAAGATTATTTAGAAGAGTGACTACAAGATTGTTGAACAGCTGGGGCACACTCCCTCCAGGATATCCATGTTGGTGTGCTCCGAAGCCCATGCCCAGGCTTTGGTGAAGTTCTTGAAATCTACTCATGTACTACAAGAAATTTCTGCTGATCAATTTCAAAATTATGTTGTTAGTCTGACGATTGATAATGGGCTAGGCTTTTCTGACGCAGACCTAACTCCCGCAGGAAGAAACCATGACAAGGCCTTGCATGTCTCTATTGAGTGTAGGGGAACTACCTTAGCTCTGACATGAGTTCCTCATTGAATGTTTTACCGAAGGGTGCTCTAGACATACTTGACTATGAAGGGGTTATTCTCAAACCCAATGACATTGTGGTTAGAGCCTTCGATGGCTCAAAGAGGATGGTGCATAGAGAGGTGGATCTCCCAATCAAAGTAGGTTCGCAGGTCTTCGACTCTACCTTTTATGTGATGGATATTCGTCTGGCCTATTACTGTTTACTTGGACGCTCTTGGATTCATGGGGAAGGCGCAGTTAATTCTATGTTGCACCAGAAGTTGAAATATCCCATGAAAGGAAAGATTGTTACAGTTTGTGGTGAATAAGAGTACATGGTGAGTCACTTGAACTCCTTTAAGTATGTTGAGATGGAGGGTGAATTCATCGAGACTCCCTAACAGACCTTTGAAGTTATTCCTTGGACTTCTACCGTTACTGAAGATGTTTCTTCTATTCCTAAGGTTACCAAGGTTCCACCTAAAATGACTTCTCTGAAAGATGCTAGAGTCGTGGTAGAAGAAGGTGGTTGCACTACTTGGGGTCAGCTTCTCGACATTCCTTACAAGTCCGACAAATTCGGTTTGGGTTTCACTTCAGAGGCTCCAAGGGCCGTTCGTCATGCTCGTGATGGGAGACCACCATTCCGCATCAACAACAATGGAGTCAACGTGGTAGAAGATGCTGACAATGACTATGACCTAGACAGTTGGATTTTCCCTACCACCGGTAATGGGCTCAACAATTGGAAGACTGAAGATGTTGCACCAATCTCCTTTAGTCAAGAGTAAATTCTATTTTATGTTTTCTTTCTTTCAAGATTTTGGTTGTGTAGTTTTAAAACAATAAATTTAAGCCTTGTGCCTTACCCGGGGCATAACGGTCCATTTGTTAGGGTTGTCATTTTTCATTTTCATATTTTCATTTAATAAATCATTGGACGTTTACATTCAAATTTTGTGATATTTGTATTTATTTTACTTTATTCATTTCAAAATAGATATGTGTTCTTACACACACCCACACGACAAATTGCATATCCATATCTACTCTGGATCCCATTGATAATAATTATGCTATTGCCAATTATGACTTCGAAAATCTGATCTACCGAGCTGAGGAAGAAGGTGAGGAAGATTATGAAGTACCTGGAGAACTTGATAGGTTGTTAATGTAGGAAGAAAGAGCCATATAACCGCATGAAGAGCCAGTCGAGGTTGTGAACGTGTGTACTGAAGAGGACAAGAAAGAAGTCAAGATAGGTGCCAACCTAGAAGACAGTGTCAAAAAAAGATTAATCCAGATGTTGTGTGACTATGTTGAGATTTTTTCTTGGTCATACGAATACATGCCAATGCTTGATACTGATATTGTGGTTCACCGTCTACCAATGAAAGAAGGTTGTTCTCCAATAAAGCAGAAGGTTCGTCGTATGCGTACCGAAATGTCTGAAAAGATCAAAGCTGAGGTTATGAAGCAGTTCAATGCAGTTTTCTTAGTTTTTACATCCTATCCTTAATTGGTTGCGAATATGGTACTAGTACCTAAGAAGGATGGCAAAGTGTGTATGTATGTAGACTACAGGGATCTGAATAGGGCAATCCCTAAAGATGACTTTCTGCTTCCGCATATTGACATTCTAGTTGACAACACCGCTCAATATAAGGTATTTTTCTTCATGGGATTATCTGGGTATAATCAAATCAAGATGGCACCTGAAGACATGGAGAAGACTACTTTTGTCACACAGTGGGGCACTTTCTGTTACAAAGTTATGCCTTTTGGTTTGAAGAACACCGGCGCAACATATTAGCATGTTATGGTAGCTTTGTTCCATGACATGATTCATCATGAGATAGAGGCTTACTTTGAGGACATGATATCCAGGTCTCAGACTGAAGAAGAATATCTTGACAACCTACACAAGTTATTTGAGAGATTAAAGAATTACAAGCTGAGGTTGAATCCAAACAAGTGCACCTTTGGGGTAAGGTCCGGTAAACTCCTAGGTTTCGTCGTTAGGAATAAAGGTATTAAAGTTGATCCTGCCAAGGTTAAAGACATTCAAGAAATGCAGGCTCTCCGTACTGAGAAGGAAGTAAGAGGTTTTATGGGACGATTGAACTACATTTCCAGATTTATTTCCCATTTGACCGCTACTTATGAGCTAATCTTCAAGTTACTGAAGAAAGATCAAGTAGTGAAATGGAACGACGAGAGTCAGACAACTTTTGACAAAATCAAAGAGTACCTCCAAGAACCTCCAATTCTAATACCTCCAGTTGAAGGAAGACCCGTGATCATGTACTTAACAGTGTTAGAGAACTCAATGGGGTGTGTAATGGGGCAACATGATGAGTTTGGTAGAAAAGAGCATGTGATATACTACCTTAGCAAAAAGTTTATCGACTGTGAATTAAGATAATCACTGCTCGAGAAAACTTGCTGCACTTTG